>OX326970.1:26777248-29734173 GCA_946800305.1 Medicago arabica | reverse complement strand
TAATACTCATTGTATGATGATTATGGACCTAATTAACAAGTTACTTCCCTAAAATAAAGTTTAAACTAAGTTCGTCTCCAAAGGAGGAACCTTTGTTGACCGAAATTTTATATTTGGTTTCATGGCTTTGATTCTTGACAAATGCCACCTACAGTTCATTCTATTTATGTAATACTCATTGTATGATGATTATGGACCTAATTAACAAGTTACTTCCCTAAAATAAAGTTTAAACTAAGTTCGTCTCCAAAGGAGGAACCTTTGTTGACTAAAATTTTATCTTTGGTTTCTTGGCTTTGATTCTTGACAAATGCCTTCTATAGTTCATTCTATTTATGTAATACTCATTGTATGATGATTATGGACCTAATTAACAAGTTACTTCCCTAAAATAAAGTTTAAACTAAGTTCGTCTCCAAAGGAGGAACCTTTGTTGACCGAAATTTTATATTTGGTTTCTTGGCTTTGATTCTTGACAAATGCCACCTAGAGTTCATTCTACTTATGTAATACTCATTGTATGATGATTATGGACCTAATTAACAAGTTACTTCCCTAAAATAAAGTTTAAACTAAGTTCGTCTCCAAAGGAGGAACCTTTGTTGACCGAAATTTTATATTTGGTTTCTTGGCTTTGATTCTTGACAAATGCCACCTACAGTTCATTCTATTTATGTAATACTCATTGTATGATGATTATGGAGCTAATTAACAAGTTACTTCCCTAAAATAAAGTTTAAACTAAGTTCGTCTCCAAAGGAGGAACCTTTGTTGACTAAAATTTTATCTTTGGTTTCTTGGCTTTGATTCTTGACAAATGCCTTCTATAGTTCATTCTATTTATGTAATACTCATTGTATGATGATTATGGACCTAATTAACAAGTTACTTCCCTAAAATCAAGTTTAAACTAAGTTCCTCTCCAAAGGAGGAACCTTTGTCGACCAAAATTTTATATTTGGTTTCTTGGCTTGGATTCTTGACAAATGCCACCTACAGTTCATTCTATTTATGTAATACTCATTGTATGATGATTATGGACCTAATTAACAAGTTACTTCCCTAAAATAAAGTTTAAACTAAGTTCGTCTCAAAAGGAGGAACCTTTGTCGACCAAAATTTTATCTTTGGTTTCTTGGCTTATATTCTTGACAAATGCCTTCTATAGTTCATTCTATTTATGTAATACTCATTTTATGATGATTATGGACCTAATTAACAAGTTACTTCCCTAAAATCAAGTTTAAACTAAGTTCCTCTCCAAAGGAGGAACCTTTGTTGACCAAAATTTTATATTTGGTTTCTTGGCTTGGATTCTTGACAAATGCCACCTACAGTTTATTCTATTTATGTAATACTCATTGTATGATGATTATGGACCTAATTAACAAGTTACTTCCCTAAAATAAAGTTTAAACTAAGTTCCTCTCCAAAGGAGGAACCTTTGTTGACCAAAATTTTATCTTTGGTTTCTTGGCTTGGATTCTTGACAAATGCCACCTACAATTTATTCTATTTATGTAATACTCATTGTATGATGATTATGGACCTAATTAACAAGTTACTTCCCTAAAATCAAGTTTAAACTAAGTTCCTATCCAAAGGAGGAACCTTTGTTGACCAAAATTTAACTTTGGTTTCTTGCCTTGGATTCTTGACAAATGCCACCTAGAGTTCATTCTATTTATGTAATACTCATTGTATGATGATTATGGACCTAATTAACAAGTTACTTCCCTAAAATGAAGTGTAAACTAAGTTCGTCTCCAAAGGAGGAACCTTTGTTGACTAAAATTTTATCTTTGGTTTCTTGGCTTTGATTCTTGACAAATGCCTTCTATAGTTCATTCTATTTATGTAATACTCATTGTATGATGATTATGGACCTAATTAACAAGTTACTTCCCTAAAATAAAGTTTAAACTAAGTTCGTCTCCAAAGGAGGAACCTTTGTTGACCGAAATTTTATATTTGGTTTCTTGGCTTTGATTCTTGACAAATGCCACCTACAGTTCATTCTATTTATGTAATACTCATTGTATGATGATTATGGAGCTAATTAACAAGTTACTTCCCTAAAATAAAGTTTAAACTAAGTTCGTCTCCAAAGGAGGAACCTTTGTTGACTAAAATTTTATCTTTGGTTTCTTGGCTTGGATTCTTGACAAATGCCACCTACAGTTCATTCTATTTATGTAATACTCATTGTATGATGATTATGGACCTAATTAACAAGTTACTTCCCTAAAATAAAGTTTAAACTAAGTTCGTCTCAAAAGGAGGAACCTTTGTCGACCAAAATTTTATCTTTGGTTTCTTGCCTTTGATTCTTGACAAATGCCACCTAAAGTTCATTCTACTTATGTAATACTCATTGTATGATGATTATGGACCTAATTAACAAGTTACTTCCATAAAATCAAGTTTAAACTAAGTTCGTCTCAAAAGGAGGAACCTTTGATGAACGAAATTTTATCTTTGGTTTCTTGGCTTGGATTCTTGACAAATGCCACCTACAGTTCATTCTATTTATGTAATACTCATTTTATGATGATTATGGACGTAATTAACAAGTTACTTCCCTAAAATAAAGTTTAAACTAAGTTCGTCTCAAAAGGAGGAACCTTTGTCGACCAAAATTTTATCTTTGGTTTCTTGGCTTATATTCTTGACAAATGCCTTCTATAGTTCATTCTATTTATGTAATACTCATTTTACGATGATTATGGACCTAATTAACAAGTTACTTCCCTAAAATAAAGTTTAAACTAAGTTCGTCTCCAAAGGAGGAACCTTTGTTGACCAAAATTTTATATGTCGTTTCTTGGCTTGGATTCTTGACAAATGCCACCTACTGTATATTCTATTTATGTAATACTCATTGTATGATGATTATGGAAGTAATTAACAAGTTACTTCCCTAAAATAAAGTTTAAACTAAGTTCGTCTCAAAAGGAGAAACCTTTGTCGACCAAAATTTTATCTTTGGTTTCTTGGCTTATATTCTTGACAAATGCCTTCTATAGTTCATTCTATTTATGTAATACTCCCTTTATGATGATTATGGACGTAATTAACAAGTTACTTCCCTAAATTAAGTTTAAACTAAGTTCGTCTCAAAAGGAGGAACCTTTGTCGACCAAAATTTTATCTTTGGTTTCTTGGCTTATATTCTTGACAAATGCCTTCTATAGTTCATTCTATTTCTGTAATACTCATTTTATGATGATTATGGAGCTAATTAACAAGTTACTTCCCTAAAATAAAGTTTAAACTAAGTTCGTCTCCAAAGGAGGAACCTTTGTTGACCAAAATTTTATATTTGGTTTCTTGGCTTGGATTCTTGACAAATGCCACCTACAGTTTATTCTATTTATGTAATACTCATTGTATGATGATTATGGACCTAATTAACAAGTTACTTCCCTAAAATCAAGTTTAAACTAAGTTCCTCTCCAAAGGAGGAACCTTTGTTTACCAAAATTTTATCTTTGGTTTCTTGGCTTGGATTCTTGACAAATGCCACCTACAATTTATTCTATTAATGTAATACTCATTGTATGATGATTATGGACCTAATTAACAAGTTACTTCCCTAAAATCAAGTTTAAACTAAGTTCCTCTCCAAAGGAGGAACCTTTGTTGACCAAAATTTAACTTTGGTTTCTTGGCTTGGATTCTTGACAAATGCCACCTAGAGTTCATTCTATTTATGTAATACTCATTGTATGATGATTATGGACCTAATTAACAAGTTACTTCCCTAAAATGAAGTGTAAACTAAGTTCGTCTCCAAAGGAGGAACCTTTGTTGACTAAAATTTTATCTTTGGTTTCTTGGCTTTGATTCTTGACAAATGCCTTCTATAGTTCATTCTATTTATGTAATACTCATTGTATGATGATTATGGACCTAATTAACAAGTTACTTCCCTAAAATCAAGTTTAAACTAGGTTCCTCTCCAAAGGAGGAACCTTTGTCGACCAAAATTTTATCTTTGGTTTCTTGCCTTTGATTCTTGACAAATGCCACCTAGAGTTCATTCTACTTATGTAATACTCATTGTATGATGATTATGGACCTAATTAACAAGTTACTTCCCTAAAATAAAGTTTAAACTAAGTTCGTCTCCAAAGGAGGAACCTTTGTTGACCGAAATTTTATATTTGGTTTCTTGGCTTTGATTCTTGACAAATGCCACCTAGAGTTCATTCTACTTATGTAATACTCATTGTATGATGATTATGGACCTAATTAACAAGTTACTTCCCTAAAATAAAGTTTAAACTAAGTTCGTCTCCAAAGGAGGAACCTTTGTTGACCGAAATTTTATATTTGGTTTCATGGCTTTGATTCTTGACAAATGCCACCTACAGTTCATTCTATTTATGTAATACTCATTGTATGATGATTATGGACCTAATTAACAAGTTACTTCCCTAAAATAAAGTTTAAACTAAGTTCGTCTCCAAAGGAGGAACCTTTGTTGACTAAAATTTTATCTTTGGTTTCTTGGCTTTGATTCTTGACAAATGCCTTCTATAGTTCATTCTATTTATGTAATACTCATTGTATGATGATTATGGACCTAATTAACAAGTTACTTCCCTAAAATAAAGTTTAAACTAAGTTCGTCTCCAAAGGAGGAACCTTTGTTGACCGAAATTTTATATTTGGTTTCTTGGCTTTGATTCTTGACAAATGCCACCTAGAGTTCATTCTACTTATGTAATACTCATTGTATGATGATTATGGACCTAATTAACAAGTTACTTCCCTAAAATAAAGTTTAAACTAAGTTCGTCTCCAAAGGAGGAACCTTTGTTGACCGAAATTTTATATTTGGTTTCATGGCTTTGATTCTTGACAAATGCCACCTACAGTTCATTCTATTTATGTAATACTCATTGTATGATGATTATGGACCTAATTAACAAGTTACTTCCCTAAAATAAAGTTTAAACTAAGTTCGTCTCCAAAGGAGGAACCTTTGTTGACTAAAATTTTATCTTTGGTTTCTTGGCTTTGATTCTTGACAAATGCCTTCTATAGTTCATTCTATTTATGTAATACTCATTGTATGATGATTATGGACCTAATTAACAAGTTACTTCCCTAAAATCAAGTTTAAACTAAGTTCCTCTCCAAAGGAGGAACCTTTGTTGACCAAAATTTTATATTTGGTTTCTTGGCTTGGATTCTTGACAAATGCCACCTACAGTTCATTCTATTTATGTAATACTCATTGTATGATGATTATGGACCTAATTAACAAGTTACTTCCCTAAAATAAAGTTTAAACTAAGTTCGTCTCAAAAGGAGGAACCTTTGTCGACCAAAATTTTATCTTTGGTTTCTTGCCTTTGATTCTTGACAAATGCCACCTAAAGTTCATTCTACTTATGTAATACTCATTGTATGATGATTATGGACCTAATTAACAAGTTACTTCCTTAAAATCAAGTTTAAACTAAGTTCGTCTCAAAAGGAGGAACCTTTGATGAACGAAATTTTATCTTTGGTTTCTTGGCTTGGATTCTTGACAAATGCCACCTACAGTTCATTCTATTTATGTAATACTCATTTTATGATGATTATGGACGTAAGTAACAAGTTACTTCCCTAAAATAAAGTTTAAACTAAGTTCGTCTCAAAAGGTGGAACCTTTGTCGACCAAAATTTTATCTTTGGTTTCTTGGCTTATATTCTTGACAAATGCCTTCTATAGTTCATTCTATTTATGTAATACTCCCTTTATGATGATTATGGACGTAATTAACAAGTTACTTCCCTAAAATAAAGTTTAAACTAAGTTCGTCTCAAAAGGAGGAACCTTTGTCGACCAAAATTTTATCTTTGGTTTCTTGGCTTATATTCTTGACAAATGCCTTCTATAGTTCATTCTATTTCTGTAATACTCATTTTATGATGATTATGGAGCTAATTAACAAGTTACTTCCCTAAAATAAAGTTTAAACTAAGTTCGTCTCCAAAGGAGGAACCTTTGTTGACCAAAATTTTATATTTGGTTTCTTGGCTTGGATTCTTGACAAATGCCACCTACAGTTTATTCTATTTATGTAATACTCATTGTATGATGATTATGGACCTAATTAACAAGTTGCTTCCCTAAAATCAAGTTTAAACTAAGTTCCTCTCCAAAGGAGGAACCTTTGTTGACCAAAATTTTATCTTTGGTTTCTTGGCTTGGATTCTTGACAAATGCCACCTACAATTTATTCTATTTATGTAATACTCATTGTATGATGATTATGGACCTAATTAACAAGTTACTTCCCTAGAATCAAGTTTAAACTAAGTTCCTCTCCAAAGGAGGAACCTTTGTTGACCAAAATTTAACTTTGGTTTCTTGCCTTGGATTCTTGACAAATGCCACCTAGAGTTCATTCTATTTATGTAATACTCATTGTATGATGATTATGGACCTAATTAACAAGTTACTTCCCTAAAATGAAGTGTAAACTAAGTTCGTCTCCAAAGGAGGAACCTTTGTTGACGAAAATTTTATCTTTGGTTTCTTGGCTTTGATTCTTGACAAATGCTTTCTATAGTTCATTCTATTTATGTAATACTCATTGTATGATGATTATGGACCTAATTAACAAGTTACTTCCCTAAAATCAAGTTTAAACTAGGTTCCTCTCCAAAGGAGGAACCTTTGTTGACCAAAAGATTATCTTTGGTTTCTTGGCTTGGATTCTTGACAAATGCCACCTACAGTTCATTCTATTTATGTAATACTCATTGTATGATGATTATGGACCTAATTAACAAGTTACTTCCCTAAAATCAAATTTAAAATAAGTTCGTCTCAAAAGGAGGAACCTTTGTCAACCAAAATTTTATCTTTGGTTTCTTGCCTTTGATTCTTGACAAATGCCACCTAGAGTTCATTCTACTTATGTAATACTCATTGTATGATGATTATGGACCTAATTAACAAGTTACTTCCCTAAAATAAAGTTTAAACTAAGTTCGTCTCCAAAGGAGGAACCTTTGTTGACCGAAATTTTATATTTGGTTTCTTGGCTTTGATTCTTGACAAATGCCACCTAGAGTTCATTCTACTTATGTAATACTCATTGTATGATGATTATGGACCTAATTAACAAGTTACTTCCCTAAAATAAAGTTTAAACTAAGTTCGTCTCCAAAGGAGGAACCTTTGTTGACCGAAATTTTATATTTGGTTTCTTGGCTTTGATTCTTGACAAATGCCACCTACAGTTCATTCTATTTATGTAATACTCATTGTATGATGATTATGGACCTAATTAACAAGTTACTTCCCTAAAATAAAGTTTAAACTAAGTTCGTCTCAAAAGGTGGAACCTTTGTCGACCAAAATTTTATCTTTGGTTTCTTGGCTTATATTCTTGACAAATGCCTTCTATAGTTCATTCTATTTATGTAATACTCCCTTTATGATGATTATGGACGTAATTAACAAGTTACTTCCCTAAAATAAAGTTTAAACTAAGTTCGTCTCAAAAGGAGGAACCTTTGTCGACCAAAATTTTATCTTTGGTTTCTTGGCTTATATTCTTGACAAATGCCTTCTATAGTTCATTCTATTTCTGTAATACTCATTTTATGATGATTATGGAGCTAATTAACAAGTTACTTCCCTAAAATAAAGTTTAAACTAAGTTCGTCTCCAAAGGAGGAACCTTTGTTGACCAAAATTTTATATTTGGTTTCTTGGCTTGGATTCTTGACAAATGCCACCTACAGTTTATTCTATTTATGTAATACTCATTGTATGATGATTATGGACCTAATTAACAAGTTGCTTCCCTAAAATCAAGTTTAAACTAAGTTCCTCTCCAAAGGAGGAACCTTTGTTGACCAAAATTTTATCTTTGGTTTCTTGGCTTGGATTCTTGACAAATGCCACCTACAATTTATTCTATTTATGTAATACTCATTGTATGATGATTATGGACCTAATTAACAAGTTACTTCCCTAGAATCAAGTTTAAACTAAGTTCCTCTCCAAAGGAGGAACCTTTGTTGACCAAAATTTAACTTTGGTTTCTTGCCTTGGATTCTTGACAAATGCCACCTAGAGTTCATTCTATTTATGTAATACTCATTGAATGATGATTATGGACCTAATTAACAAGTTACTTCCCTAAAATGAAGTGTAAACTAAGTTCGTCTCCAAAGGAGGAACCTTTGTTGACTAAAATTTTATCTATGGTTTCTTGGCTTTGATTCTTGACAAATGCCTTCTATAGTTCATTCTATTTATGTAATACTCATTGTATGATGATTATGGACCTAATTAACAAGTTACTTCCCTAAAATCAAGTTTAAACTAGGTTCCTCTCCAAAGGAGGAACCTTTGTTGACCAAAAGTTTATCTTTGGTTTCTTGGCTTGGATTCTTGACAAATGCCACCTACAGTTCATTCTATTTATGTAATACTCATTGTATGATGATTATGGACCTAATTAACAAGTTACTTCCCTAAAATCAAATTTAAAATAAGTTCGTCTCAAAAGGAGGAACCTTTGTCGACCAAAATTTTATCTTTGGTTTCTTGCCTTTGATTCTTGACAAATGCCACCTAGAGTTCATTCTACTTATGTAATACTCATTGTATGATGATTATGGACCTAATTAACAAGTTACTTCCCTAAAATAAAGTTTAAACTAAGTTCGTCTCCAAAGGAGGAACCTTTGTTGACCGAAATTTTATATTTGGTTTCTTGGCTTTGATTCTTGACAAATGCCACCTAGAGTTCATTCTACTTATGTAATACTCATTGTATGATGATTATGGACCTAATTAACAAGTTACTTCCCTAAAATAAAGTTTAAACTAAGTTCGTCTCCAAAGGAGGAACCTTTGTTGACCGAAATTTTATATTTGGTTTCTTGGCTTTGATTCTTGACAAATGCCACCTACAGTTCATTCTATTTATGTAATACTCATTGTATGATGATTATGGACCTAATTAACAAGTTACTTCCCTAAAATAAAGTTTAAACTAAGTTCCTCTCCAAAGGAGGAACCTTTGTTGACCGAAATTTTATATTTGGTTTCTTGGCTTTGATTCTTGACAAATGCCACCTACAGTTCATTCTATTTATGTAATACTCATTGTATGATGATTATGGACCTAATTAACAAGTTACTTCCCTAAAATAAAGTTTAAACTAAGTTCCTCTCCAAAGGAGGAACCTTTGTTGACCAAAACTTTATCTTTGGTTTCTTGGCTTTGATTCTTGACAAATGCCACCTATAGTTCATTCTATTTAAGTAATACTCATTGTATGATGATTATGGACCTAATTAAAAAGTTACTTCCCTCAAATAAAGTTTAAACTAAGTTCGTCTCCAAAGGAGGAACCTTTGATGAACGAAATTTTATCTTTGGTTTCTTGGCTTGGATTCTTGACAAATGCCACCTACAGTTCATTCTATTTATGTAATACTCATTTTATGATGATTATGGAGCTAATTAACAAGTTACTTCCCTAAAATAAAGTTTAAACTAAGTTCGTCTCCAAAGGAGGAACCTTTGTTGACCAAAATTTTATATTTGGTTTCTTGGCTTGGATTCTTGACAAATGCCACCTACAGTTTATTCTATTTATGTAATACTCATTGTATGATGATTATGGACCTAATTAACAAGTTGCTTCCCTAAAATCAAGTTTAAACTAAGTTCCTCTCCAAAGGAGGAACCTTTGTTGACCAAAATTTTATCTTTGGTTTGTTGGCTTGGATTCTTGACAAATGCCACCTACAATTTATTCTATTTATGTAATACTCATTGTATGATGATTATGGACCTAATTAACAAGTTACTTCCCTAGAATCAAGTTTAAACTAAGTTCCTCTCCAAAGGAGGAACCTTTGTTGACCAAAATTTAACTTTGGTTTCTTGCCTTGGATTCTTGACAAATGCCACCTAGAGTTCATTCTATTTATGTAATACTCATTGTATGATGATTATGGACCTAATTAACAAGTTACTTCCCTAAAATGAAGTGTAAACTAAGTTCGTCTCCAAAGGAGGAACCTTTGTTGACTAAAATTTTATCTTTGGTTTCTTGGCTTTGATTCTTGACAAATGCCTTCTATAGTTCATTCTATTTATGTAATACTCATTGTATGATGATTATGGACCTAATTAACAAGTTACTTCCCTAAAATCAAGTTTAAACTAGGTTCCTCTCCAAAGGAGGAACCTTTGTTGACCAAAAGTTTATCTTTGGTTTCTTGGCTTGGATTCTTGACAAATGCCACCTACAGTTCATTCTATTTATGTAATACTCATTGTATGATGATTATGGACCGAATTAACAAGTTACTTCCCTAAAATCAAATTTAAAATAAGTTCGTCTCAAAAGGAGGAACCTTTGTCGACCAAAATTTTATCTTTGGTTTCTTGCCTTTGATTCTTGACAAATGCCACCTAGAGTTCATTCTACTTATGTAATACTCATTGTATGATGATTATGGACCTAATTAACAAGTTACTTCCCTAAAATAAAGTTTAAACTAAGTTCGTCTCCAAAGGAGGAACCTTTGTTGACCGAAATTTTATATTTGGTTTCTTGGCTTTGATTCTTGACAAATGCCACCTAGAGTTCATTCTACTTATGTAATACTCATTGTATGATGATTATGGACCTAATTAACAAGTTACTTCCCTAAAATAAAGTTTAAACTAAGTTCGTCTCCAAAGGAGGAACCTTTGTTGACCGAAATTTTATATTTGGTTTCTTGGCTTTG
The DNA here is from genome assembly GCA_946800305.1 of Medicago arabica. Classification (NCBI taxonomy): domain Eukaryota; kingdom Viridiplantae; phylum Streptophyta; class Magnoliopsida; order Fabales; family Fabaceae; genus Medicago; species Medicago arabica. The sequence goes on along the minus strand of OX326970.1, from coordinate 29,723,402 downwards.
ATTCTTGACAAATGCCACCTACAGTTCATTCTATTTATGTAATACTCATTGTATGATGATTATGGACCTAATTAACAAGTTACTTCCCTAAAATAAAGTTTAAACTATGTTCCTCTCCAAAGGAGGAACCTTTGTTGACCGAAATTTTATATTTGGTTTCTTGGCTTTGATTCTTGACAAATGCCACCTACAGTTCATTCTATTTATGTAATACTCATTGTATGATGATTATGGACCTAATTAACAAGTTACTTCCCTAAAATAAAGTTTAAACTAAGTTCCTCTCCAAAGGAGGAACCTTTGTTGACCAAAACTTTATCTTTGGTTTCTTGGCTTTGATTCTTAACAAATGCCACCTATAGTTCATTCTATTTAAGTAATACTCATTGTATGATGATTATGGACCTAATTAAAAAGTTACTTCCCTCAAATAAAGTTTAAACTAAGTTCGTCTCCAAAGGAGGAACCTTTGATGAACGAAATTTTATCTTTGGTTTCTTGGCTTGGATTCTTGACAAATGCCACCTACAGTTCATTCTATTTATGTAATACTCATTTTATGATGATTATGGACCTAATTAACAAGTTACTTCCCTAAAATAAAGTTTAAACTAAGTTCGTCTCCAAAGGAGGAACCTTTGATGAACGAAATTTTATCTTTGGTTTCTTGGCTTGGATTCTTGACAAATGCCACCTACAGTTCATTCTATTTATGTAATACTCATTTTATGATGATTATGGACCTAATTAACAAGTTACTTCCCTAAAATAAAGTTTAAACTAAGTTCGTCTTCAAAGGAGGAACCTTTGTTGACCAAAATTTTATATGTCGTTTCTTGGCTTGGATTCTTGACAAATGCCACCTACTGTTTATTCTATTTATGTAATACTCATTGTATGATGAGTATGGAAGTAATTAACAAGTTACTTCCCTAAAATAAAGTTTAAACTAAGTTCGTCTCAAAAGGAGAAACCTTTGTCGACCAAAATTTTATCTTTGGTTTCTTGGCTTATATTCTTGACAAATGCCTTCTATAGTTCATTCTATTTATGTAATACTCCCTTTATGATGATTATGGACGTAATTAACAAGTTACTTCCCTAAAATAAAGTTTAAACTAAGTTCGTCTCAAAAGGAGGAACCTTTGTCGACCAAAATTTTATCTTTGGTTTCTTGGCTTATATTCTTGACAAATGCCTTCTATAGTTCATTCTATTTCTGTAATACTCATTTTATGATGATTATGGAGCTAATTAACAAGTTACTTCCCTAAAATAAAGTTTAAACTAAGTTCGTCTCCAAAGGAGGAACCTTTGTTGACCGAAATTTTATATTTGGTTTCTTGTCTTTGATTCTTGACAAATGCCACCTACAGTTCATTCTATTTATGTAATACTCATTGTATGATGATTATGGACCTAATTAACAAGTTACTTCCCTAAAATAAAGTTTAAACTAAGTTCCTCTCCAAAGGAGGAACCTTTGTTGACCGAAATTTTATATTTGGTTTCTTGGCTTTGATTCTTGACAAATGCCACCTACAGTTCATTCTATTTATGTAATACTCATTGTATGATGATTATGGAACTAATTAACAAGTTACTTCCCTAAAATAAAGTTTAAACTAAGTTCCTCTCCAAAGGAGGAACCTTTGTTGACCAAAACTTTATCTTTGGTTTCTTGGCTTGGATTCTTGACAAATGCCACCTACAGTTCATTCTATTTATGTACTACTCATTTTATGATGATTATGGACCTAATTAACAAGTTACTTCCCTAAAATAAAGTTTAAACTAAGTTCGTCTCAAAAGGAGGAACCTTTGTCGACCAAAATTTTATCTTTGGTTTCTTGGCTTATATTCTTGACAAATGCCTTCTATAGTTCATTCTATTTCTGTAATACTCATTTTATGATGATTATGGAGCTAATTAACAAGTTACTTCCCTAAAATAAAGTTTAAACTAAGTTCGTCTCCAAAGGAGGAACCTTTGTTGACCAAAATTTTATATTTGGTTTCTTGGCTTGGATTCTTGACAAATGCCACCTACAGTTTATTCTATTTATGTAATACTCATTGTATGATGATTATGGACCTAATTAACAAGTTACTTCCCTAAAATCAAGTTTAAACTAAGTTCCTCTCCAAAGGAGGAACCTTTGTTGACCAAAATTTAACTTTGGTTTCTTGGCTTGGATTCTTGACAAATGCCACCTAGAGTTCATTCTATTTATGTAATACTCATTGTATGATGATTATGGACCTAATTAACAAGTTACTTCCCTAAAATGAAGTGTAAACTAAGTTCGTCTCCAAAGGAGGAACCTTTGTTGACTAAAATTTTATCTTTGGTTTCTTGGCTTTGATTCTTGACAAATGCCTTCTATAGTTCATTCTATTTATGTAATACTCATTGTATGATGATTATGGACCTAATTAACAAGTTACTTCCCTAAAATCAAGTTTAAACTAGGTTCCTCTCCAAAGGAGGAACCTTTGTTGACCAAAAGTTTATCTTTGGTTTCTTGGCTTGGATTCTTGACAAATGCCACCTACAGTTCATTCTATTTATGTAATACTCATTGTATGATGATTATGGACCTAATTAACAAGTTACTTCCCTAAAATCAAATTTAAAATAAGTTCGTCTCAAAAGGAGGAACCTTTGTCGACCAAAATTTTATCTTTGGTTTCTTCCCTTTGATTCTTGACAAATGCCACCTAGAGTTCATTCTACTTATGTAATACTCATTATATGATGATTATGGACCTAATTAACAAGTTACTTCCCTAAAATAAAGTTTAAACTAAGTTCGTTTCCAAAGGAGGAACCTTTGTTGACCGAAATTTTATATTTGGTTTCTTGGCTTTGATTCTTGACAAATGCCACCTAGAGTTCATTCTACTTATGTAATACTCATTGTATGATGATTATGGACCTAATTAACAAGTTACTTCCCTAAAATAAAGTTTAAACTAAGTTCCTCTCCAAAGGAGGAACCTTTGTTGACCGAAATTTTATATTTGGTTTCTTGGCTTTGATTCTTGACAAATGCCACCTACAGTTCATTCTATTTATGTAATACTCATTGTATGATGATTATGGAACTAATTAACAAGTTACTTCCCTAAAATAAAGTTTAAACTAAGTTCCTCTCCAAAGGAGGAACCTTTGTTGACCAAAACTTTATCTTTGGTTTCTTGGCTTGGATTCTTGACAAATGCCACCTACAGTTCATTCTATTTATGTACTACTCATTTTATGATGATTATGGACCTAATTAACAAGTTACTTCCCTAAAATAAAGTTTAAACTAAGTTCGTCTCAAAAGGAGAAACCTTTGTCGACCAAAATTTTATCTTTGGTTTCTTGGCTTATATTCTTGACAAATGCCTTCTATAGTTCATTCTATTTATGTAATACTCCCTTTATGATGATTATGGACGTAATTAACAAGTTACTTCCCTAAAATAAAGTTTAAACTAAGTTCGTCTCAAAAGGAGGAACCTTTGTCGACCAAAATTTTATCTTTGGTTTCTTGGCTTATATTCTTGACAAATGTCTTCTATAGTTCATTCTATTTCTGTAATACTCATTTTATGATGATTATGGAGCTAATTAACAAGTTACTTCCCTAAAATAAAGTTTAAACTAAGTTCGTCTCCAAAGGAGGAACCTTTGTTGACCAAAATTTTATATTTGGTTTCTTGGCTTGGATTCTTGACAAATGCCACCTACAGTTTATTCTATTTATGTAATACTCATTGTATGATGATTATGGACCTAATTAACAAGTTACTTCCCTAAAATCAAGTTTAAACTAAGTTCCTCTCCAAAGGAGGAACCTTTGTTGACCAAAATTTTATCTTTGGTTTCTTGGCTTGGATTCTTGACAAATGCCACCTACAATTTATTCTATTTATGTAATACTCATTGTATGATGATTATGGACCTAATTAACAAGTTACTTCCCTAAAATCAAGTTTAAACTAAGTTCCTCTCCAAAGGAGGAACCTTTGTTGACCAAAATTTAACTTTGGTTTCTTGGCTTGGATTCTTGACAAATGCCACCTAGAGTTCATTCTATTTATGTAATACTCATTGTATGATGATTATGGACCTAATTAACAAGTTACTTCCCTAAAATGAAGTGTAAACTAAGTTCGTCTCCAAAGGAGGAACCTTTGTTGACTAAAATTTTATCTTTGGTTTCTTGGCTTTGATTCTTGACAAATGCCTTCTATAGTTCATTCTATTTATGTAATACTCATTGTATGATGATTATGGACCTAATTAACAAGTTACTTCCCTAAAATCAAGTTTAAACTAGGTTCCTCTCCAAAGGAGGAACCTTTGTTGACCAAAAGTTTATCTTTGGTTTCTTGGCTTGGATTCTTGACAAATGCCACCTACAGTTCATTCTATTTATGTAATACTCATTGTATGATGATTATGGACCTAATTAACAAGTTACTTCCCTAAAATCAAATTTAAAATAAGTTCGTCTCAAAAGGAGGAACCTTTGTCGACCAAAATTTTATCTTTGGTTTCTTCCCTTTGATTCTTGACAAATGCCACCTAGAGTTCATTCTACTTATGTAATACTCATTATATGATGATTATGGACCTAATTAACAAGTTACTTCCCTAAAATAAAGTTTAAACTAAGTTCGTTTCCAAAGGAGGAACCTTTGTTGACCGAAATTTTATATTTGGTTTCTTGGCTTTGATTCTTGACAAATGCCACCTAGAGTTCATTCTACTTATGTAATACTCATTGTATGATGATTATGGACCTAATTAACAAGTTACTTCCCTAAAATAAAGTTTAAACTAAGTTCCTCTCCAAAGGAGGAACCTTTGTTGACCGAAATTTTATATTTGGTTTCTTGGCTTTGATTCTTGACAAATGCCACCTACAGTTCATTCTATTTATGTAATACTCATTGTATGATGATTATGGAACTAATTAACAAGTTACTTCCCTAAAATAAAGTTTAAACTAAGTTCCTCTCCAAAGGAGGAACCTTTGTTGACCAAAACTTTATCTTTGGTTTCTTGGCTTGGATTCTTGACAAATGCCACCTACAGTTCATTCTATTTATGTAATACTCATTTTATGATGATTATGGACCTAATTAACAAGTTACTTCCCTAAAATAAAGTTTAAACTAAGTTCGTCTCAAAAGGAGAAACCTTTGTCGACCAAAATTTTATCTTTGGTTTCTTGGCTTATATTCTTGACAAATGCCTTCTATAGTTCATTCTATTTATGTAATACTCCCTTTATGATGATTATGGACGTAATTAACAAGTTACTTCCCTAAAATAAAGTTTAAACTAAGTTCGTCTCAAAAGGAGGAACCTTTGTCGACCAAAATTTTATCTTTGGTTTCTTGGCTTATATTCTTGACAAATGTCTTCTATAGTTCATTCTATTTCTGTAATACTCATTTTATGATGATTATGGAGCTAATTAACAAGTTACTTCCCTAAAATAAAGTTTAAACTAAGTTCGTCTCCAAAGGAGGAACCTTTGTTGACCAAAATTTTATATTTGGTTTCTTGGCTTGGATTCTTGACAAATGCCACCTACAGTTTATTCTATTTATGTAATACTCATTGTATGATGATTATGGACCTAATTAACAAGTTACTTCCCTAAAATCAAGTTTAAACTAAGTTCCTCTCCAAAGGAGGAACCTTTGTTGACCAAAATTTTATCTTTGGTTTCTTGGCTTGGATTCTTGACAAATGCCACCTACAATTTATTCTATTTATGTAATACTCATTGTATGATGATTATGGACCTAATTAACAAGTTACTTCCCTAAAATCAAGTTTAAACTAAGTTCCTCTCCAAAGGAGGAACCTTTGTTGACCAAAATTTAACTTTGGTTTCTTGGCTTGGATTCTTGACAAATGCCACCTAGAGTTCATTCTATTTATGTAATACTCATTGTATGATGATTATGGACCTAATTAACAAGTTACTTCCCTAAAATGAAGTGTAAACTAAGTTCGTCTCCAAAGGAGGAACCTTTGTTGACTAAAATTTTATCTTTGGTTTCTTGGCTTTGATTCTTGACAAATGCCTTCTATAGTTCATTCTATTTATGTAATACTCATTGTATGATGATTATGGACCTAATTAACAAGTTACTTCCCTAAAATCAAGTTTAAACTAGGTTCCTCTCCAAAGGAGGAACCTTTGTTGACCAAAAGTTTATCTTTGGTTTCTTGGCTTGGATTCTTGACAAATGCCACCTACAGTTCATTCTATTTATGTAATACTCATTGTATGATGATTATGGACCTAATTAACAAGTTACTTCCCTAAAATCAAATTTAAAATAAGTTCGTCTCAAAAGGAGGAACCTTTGTCGACCAAAATTTTATCTTTGGTTTCTTCCCTTTGATTCTTGACAAATGCCACCTAGAGTTCATTCTACTTATGTAATACTCATTATATGATGATTATGGACCTAATTAACAAGTTACTTCCCTAAAATAAAGTTTAAACTAAGTTCGTTTCCAAAGGAGGAACCTTTGTTGACCGAAATTTTATATTTGGTTTCTTGGCTTTGATTCTTGACAAATGCCACCTAGAGTTCATTCTACTTATGTAATACTCATTGTATGATGATTATGGACCTAATTAACAAGTTACTTCCCTAAAATAAAGTTTAAACTAAGTTCGTCTCCAAAGGAGGAACCTTTGTTGACCGAAATTTTATATTTGGTTTCTTGGCTTTGATTCTTGACAAATGCCACCTACAGTTCATTCTATTTATGTAATACTCATTTTATGATGATTATGGACCTAATTAACAAGTTACTTCCCTAAAATAAAGTTTAAACTAAGTTCCTCTCCAAAGGAGGAACCTTTGTTGACCGAAATTTTATATTTGGTTTCTTGGCTTTGATTCTTGACAAATGCCACCTACAGTTCATTCTATTTATGTAATACTCATTGTATGATGATTATGGACCTAATTAACAAGTTACTTCCCTAAAATAAAGTTTAAACTAAGTTCCTCTCCAAAGGAGGAACCTTTGTTGACCAAAACTTTATCTTTGGTTTCTTGGCTTTGATTCTTGACAAATGCCACCTATAGTTCATTCTATTTAAGTAATACTCATTGTATGATGATTATGGACCTAATTAAAAAGTTACTTCCCTCAAATAAAGTTTAAACTAAGTTCGTCTCCAAAGGAGGAACCTTTGATGAACGAAATTTTATCTTTGGTTTCTTGGCTTGGATTCTTGACAAATGCCACCTACAGTTCATTCTATTTATGTAATACACATTTTATGATGATTATGGACCTAATTAACAAGTTACTTCCCTAAAATAAAGTTTAAACTAAGTTCGTCTCCAAAGGAGGAACCTTTGTTGACCAAAATTTTATATGTCGTTTCTTGGCTTGGATTCTTGACAAATGCCACCTACTGTTTATTCTATTTATGTAATACTCATTGTATGATGATTATGGAAGTAATTAACAAGTTACTTCCCTAAAATAAAGTTTAAACTAAGTTCGTCTCAAAAGGAGAAACCTTTGTCGACCAAAATTTTATCTTTGGTTTCTTGGCTTATATTCTTGACAAATGCCTTCTATAGTTCATTCTATTTATGTAATACTCCCTTTATGATGATTATGGACGTAATTAACAAGTTACTTCCCTAAAATAAAGTTTAAACTAAGTTCGTCTCAAAAGGAGGAACCTTTGTCGACCAAAATTTTATCTTTGGTTTCTTGGCTTATATTCTTGACAAATGCCTTCTATAGTTCATTCTATTTCTGTAATACTCATTTTATGATGATTATGGAGCTAATTAACAAGTTACTTCCCTAAAATAAAGTTTAAACTAAGTTCGTCTCCAAAGGAGGAACCTTTGTTGACCGAAATTTTATATTTGGTTTCTTGGATTTGATTCTTGACAAATGCCACCTACAGTTCATTCTATTTATGTAATACTCATTGTATGATGATTATGGACCTAATTAACAAGTTACTTCCCTAAAATAAAGTTTAAACTAAGTTCCTCTCCAAAGGAGGAACCTTTGTTGACCGAAATTTTATATTTGGTTTCTTGGCTTTGATTCTTGATAAATGCCACCTACAGTTCATTCTATTTATGTAATACTCATTGTATGATGATTATGGACCTAATTAACAAGTTACTTCCCTAAAATAAAGTTTAAACTAAGTTCCTCTCCAAAGGAGGAACCTTTGTTGACCAAAACTTTATCTTTGGTTTCTTGGCTTTGATTCTTGACAAATTCCACCTATAGTTCATTCTATTTAAGTAATACTCATTGTATGATGATTATGGACCTAATTAAAAAGTTACTTCCCTCAAATAAAGTTTAAACTAAGTTCGTCTCCAAAGGAGGAACCTTTGATGAACGAAATTTTATCTTTGGTTTCTTGGCTTGGATTCTTGACAAATGCCACCTACAGTTCATTCTATTTAAGTAATACTCATTGTATGATGATTATGGACCTAATTAACAAGTTACTTCCCTAAAATAAAGTTTAAACTAAGTTCCTCTCCAAAGGAGGAACCTTTGTTGACCGAAATTTTATATTTGGTTTCTTGGCTTTGATTCTTGATAAATGCCACCTACAGTTCATTCTATTTATGTAATACTCATTGTATGATGATTATGGACCTAATTAACAAGTTACTTCCCTAAAATAAAGTTTAAACTAAGTTCCTCTCCAAAGGAGGAACCTTTGTTGACCAAAACTTTATCTTTGGTTTCTTGGCTTTGATTCTTGAAAAATTCCACCTATAGTTCATTCTATTTAAGTAATACTCATTGTATGATGATTATGGACCTAATTAAAAAGTTACTTCCCTCAAATAAAGTTTAAACTAAGTTCGTCTCCAAAGGAGGAACCTTTGATGAACGAAATTTTATCTTTGGTTTCTTGGCTTGGATTCTTGACAAATGCCACCTACAGTTCATTCTATTTAAGTAATACTCATTGTATGATGATTATGGACCTAATTAAAAAGTTACTTCCCTCAAATAAAGTTTAAACTAAGTTCGTCTCCAAAGGAGGAACCTTTGATGAACGAAATTTTATCTTTGGTTTCTTGGCTTGGATTCTTGACAAATGCCACCTACAGTTTATTCTATTTATGTAATACTCATTTTATGATGATTATGGACCTAATTAACAAGTTACTTCCCTAAAATAAAGTTTAAACTAAGTTCGTCTCCAAAGGAGGAACCTTTGATGAACGAAATTTTATCTTTGGTTTCTTGGCTTGGATTCTTGACAAATGCCACCTACAGTTCATTCTATTTATGTAATACTCATTTTATGATGATTATGGACCTAATTAACAAGTTACTTCCCTAAAATAAAGTTTAAACTAAGTTCGTCTCGAAAGGAGGAACCTTTGTTGACCAAAATTTTATATGTCGTTTCTTGGCTTGGATTCTTGACAAATGCCACCTACTGTTTATTCTCTTTATGTAGTACTCATTGTATGATGATTATGGAAGTAATTAACAAGTTACTTCCCTAAAATAAAGTTTAAACTAAGTTCGTCTCAAAAGGAGAAACCTTTGTCGACCAAAATTTTATCTTTGGTTTCTTGGCTTATATTCTTGACAAATGCCTTCTATAGTTCATTCTATTTATGTAATACTCCCTTTATGATGATTATGGACGTAATTAACAAGTTACTTCCCTAAAATAAAGTTTAAACTAAGTTCGTCTCAAAAGGAGGAACCTTTGTCGACCAAAATTTTATCTTTGGTTTCTTGGCTTATATTCTTGACAAATGCCTTCTATAGTTCATTCTATTTCTGTAATACTCATTTTATGATGATTATGGAGCTAATTAACAAGTTACTTCCCTAAAATAAAGTTTAAACTAAGTTCGTCTCCAAAGGAGGAACCTTTGTTGACCGAAATTTTATATTTGGTTTCTTGGATTTGATTCTTGACAAATGCCACCTACAGTTCATTCTATATATGTAATACTCATTGTATGATGATTATGGACCTAATTAACAAGTTACTTCCCTAAAATAAAGTTTAAACTAAGTTCCTCTCCAAAGGAGGAACCTTTGTTGACCGAAATTTTATATTTGGTTTCTTGGCTTTGATTCTTGATAAATGCCACCTACAGTTCATTCTATTTATGTAATACTCATTGTATGATGATTATGGACCTAATTAAAAAGTTACTTCCCTCAAATAAAGTTTAAACTAAGTTCGTCTCCAAAGGAGGAACCTTTGATGAACGAAATTTTATCTTTGGTTTCTTGGTTTGGATTCTTGACAAATGCCACCTACAGTTCATTCTATTTAAGTAATACTCATTGTATGATGATTATGGACCTAATTAAAAAGTTACTTCCCTCAAATAAAGTTTAAACTAAGTTCGTCTCCAAAGGAGGAACCTTTGATGAACGAAATTTTATCTTTGGTTTCTTGGCTTGGATTCTTGACAAATGCCACCTACAGTTCATTCTATTTATGTAATACTCATTTTATGATGATTATGGACCTAATTAACAAGTTACTTCCCTAAAATAAAGTTTAAACTAAGTTCGTCTCCAAAGGAGGAACCTTTGATGAACGAAATTTTATCTTTGGTTTCTTGGCTTGGATTCTTGACAAATGCCACCTACAGTTCATTCTATTTATGTAATACTCATTTTATGATGATTATGGACCTAATTAACAAGTTACTTCCCTAAAATAAAGTTTAAACTAAGTTCGTCTCCAAAGGAGGAACCTTTGTTGACCAAAATTTTATATGTCGTTTCTTGGCTTGGATTCTTGACAAATGCCACCTACTGTTTATTCTATTTATGTAGTACTCATTGTATGATGATTATGGAAGTAATTAACAAGTTACTTCCCTAAATTAAAGTTTAAACTAAGTTCGTCTCAAAAGGAGAAACCTTTGTCGACCAAAATTTTATCTTTGGTTTCTTGGCTTATATTCTTGACAAATGCCTTCTATAGTTCATTCTATTTATGTAATACTCCCTTTATGATGATTATGGACGTAATTAACAAGTTACTTCCCTAAAATAAAGTTTAAACTAAGTTCGTCTCAAAAGGAGGAACCTTTGTCGACCAAAATTTTATCTTTGGTTTCTTGGCTTATATTCTTGACAAATGCCTTCTATAGTTCATTCTATTTCTGTAATACTCATTTTATGATGATTATGGAGCTAATTAACAAGTTACTTCCCTAAAATAAAGTTTAAACTAAGTTCGTCTCCAAAGGAGGAACCTTTGTTGACCGAAATTATATATTTGGTTTCTTGGATTTGATTCTTGACAAATGCCACCTACAGTTCATTCTATTTATGTAATACTCATTGTATGATGATTATGGACCTAATTAACAAGTTACTTCCCTAAAATAAAGTTTAAACTAAGTTCCTCTCCAAAGGAGGAACCTTTGTTGACCGAAATTTTATATTTGGTTTCTTGGCTTTGATTCTTGACAAATGCCACCTACAGTTCATTCTATTTATGTAATACTCATTGTATGATGATTATGGACCTAATTAACAAGTTACTTCCCTAAAATAAAGTTTAAACTAAGTTCCTCTCCAAAGGAGGAACCTTTGTTGACCAAAACTTTATCTTTGGTTTCTTGGCTTTGATTCTTGACAAATGCCACCTACAGTTCATTCTATTTATGTAATACTCATTTTATGATGATTATGGACCTAATTAACAAGTTACTTCCCTAAAATAAAGTTTAAACTAAGTTCGTCTCCAAAGGAGGAACCTTTGATGAACGAAATTTTATCTTTGGTTTCTTGGCTTGGATTCTTGACAAATGCCACCTACAGTTCATTCTATTTATGTAATACTCATTTTATGATGATTATGGACCTAATTAACAAGTTACTTCCCTAAAATAAAGTTTAAACTAAGTTCGTCTCGAAAGGAGGAACCTTTGTTGACCAAAATTTTATATGTCGTTTCTTGGCTTGGATTCTTGACAAATGCCACCTACTGTTTATTCTCTTTATGTAGTACTCATTGTATGATGATTATGGAAGTAATTAACAAGTTACTTCCCTAAAATAAAGTTTAAACTAAGTTCGTCTCAAAAGGAGAAACCTTTGTCGACCAAAATTTTATCTTTGGTTTCTTGGCTTATATTCTTGACAAATGCCTTCTATAGTTCATTCTATTTATGTAATACTCCCTTTATGATGATTATGGACGTAATTAACAAGTTACTTCCCTAAAATAAAGTTTAAACTAAGTTCGTCTCAAAAGGAGGAACCTTTGTCGACCAAAATTTTATCTTTGGTTTCTTGGCTTATATTCTTGACAAATGCCTTCTATAGTTCATTCTATTTCTGTAATACTCATTTTATGATGATTATGGAGCTAATTAACAAGTTACTTCCCTAAAATAAAGTTTAAACTAAGTTCGTCTCCAAAGGAGGAACCTTTGTTGACCGAAATTTTATATTTGGTTTCTTGGATTTGATTCTTGACAAATGCCACCTACAGTTCATTCTATTTATGTAATACTCATTGTATGATGATTATGGACCTAATTAACAAGTTACTTCCCTAAAATAAAGTTTAAACTAAGTTCCTCTCCAAAGGAGGAACCTTTGTTGACCGAAATTTTATATTTGGTTTCTTGGCTTTGATTCTTGACAAATGCCACCTACAGTTCATTCTATTTATGTAATACTCATTGTATGATGATTATGGACCTAATTAACAAGTTACTTCCCTAAAATAAAGTTTAAACTAAGTTCCTCTCCAAAGGAGGAACCTTTGTTGACCAAAACTTTATCTTTGGTTTCTTGGCTTTGATTCTTGACAAATGCCACCTACAGTTCATTCTATTTATGTAATACTCATTTTATGATGATTATGGACCTAATTAACAAGTTACTTCCCTAAAATAAAGTTTAAACTAAGTTCGTCTCCAAAGGAGGAACCTTTGATGAACGAAATTTTATCTTTGGTTTCTTGGCTTGGATTCTTGACAAATGCCACCTACAGTTCATTCTATTTATGTAATACTCATTTTATGATGATTATGGACCTAATTAACAAGTTACTTCCCTAAAATAAAGTTTAAACTAAGTTCGTCTCGAAAGGAGGAACCTTTGTTGACCAAAATTTTATATGTCGTTTCTTGGCTTGGATTCTTGACAAATGCCACCTACTGTTTATTCTCTTTATGTAGTACTCATTGTATGATGATTATGGAAGTAATTAACAAGTTACTTCCCTAAAATAAAGTTTAAACTAAGTTCGTCTCAAAAGGAGAAACCTTTGTCGACCAAAATTTTATCTTTGGTTTCTTGGCTTATATTCTTGACAAATGCCTTCTATAGTTCATTCTATTTATGTAATACTCCCTTTATGATGATTATGGACGTAATTAACAAGTTACTTCCCTAAAATAAAGTTTAAACTAAGTTCGTCTCAAAAGGAGGAACCTTTGTCGACCAAAATTTTATCTTTGGTTTCTTGGCTTATATTCTTGACAAATGCCTTCTATAGTTCATTCTATTTCTGTAATACTCATTTTATGATGATTATGGAGCTAATTAACAAGTTACTTCCCTAAAATAAAGTTTAAACTAAGTTCGTCTCCAAAGGAGGAACCTTTGTTGACCGAAATTTTATATTTGGTTTCTTGGATTTGATTCTTGACAAATGCCACCTACAGTTCATTCTATTTATGTAATACTCATTGTATGATGATTATGGACCTAATTAACAAGTTACTTCCCTAAAATAAAGTTTAAACTAAGTTCCTCTCCAAAGGAGGAACCTTTGTTGACCGAAATTTTATATTTGGTTTCTTGGCTTTGATTCTTGATAAATGCCACCTACAGTTCATTCTATTTATGTAATACTCATTGTATGATGATTATGGACCTAATTAAAAAGTTACTTCCCTCAAATAAAGTTTAAACTAAGTTCGTCTCCAAAGGAGGAACCTTTGATGAACGAAATTTTATCTTTGGTTTCTTGGTTTGGATTCTTGACAAATGCCACCTACAGTTCATTCTATTTAAGTAATACTCATTGTATGATGATTATGGACCTAATTAAAAAGTTACTTCCCTCAAATAAAGTTTAAACTAAGTTCGTCTCCAAAGGAGGAACCTTTGATGAACGAAATTTTATCTTTGGTTTCTTGGCTTGGATTCTTGACAAATGCCACCTACAGTTCATTCTATTTATGTAATACTCATTTTATGATGATTATGGACCTAATTAACAAGTTACTTCCCTAAAATAAAGTTTAAACTAAGTTCGTCTCCAAAGGAGGAACCTTTGATGAACGAAATTTTATCTTTGGTTTCTTGGCTTGGATTCTTGACAAATGCCACCTACAGTTCATTCTATTTATGTAATACTCATTTTATGATGATTATGGACCTAATTAACAAGTTACTTCCCTAAAATAAAGTTTAAACTAAGTTCGTCTCCAAAGGAGGAACCTTTGTTGACCAAAATTTTATATGTCGTTTCTTGGCTTGGATTCTTGACAAATGCCACCTACTGTTTATTCTATTTATGTAGTACTCATTGTATGATGATTATGGAAGTAATTAACAAGTTACTTCCCTAAATTAAAGTTTAAACTAAGTTCGTCTCAAAAGGAGAAACCTTTGTCGACCAAAATTTTATCTTTGGTTTCTTGGCTTATATTCTTGACAAATGCCTTCTATAGTTCATTCTATTTATGTAATACTCCCTTTATGATGATTATGGACGTAATTAACAAGTTACTTCCCTAAAATAAAGTTTAAACTAAGTTCGTCTCAAAAGGAGGAACCTTTGTCGACCAAAATTTTATCTTTGGTTTCTTGGCTTATATTCTTGACAAATGCCTTCTATAGTTCATTCTATTTCTGTAATACTCATTTTATGATGATTATGGAGCTAATTAACAAGTTACTTCCCTAAAATAAAGTTTAAACTAAGTTCGTCTCCAAAGGAGGAACCTTTGTTGACCGAAATTTTATATTTGGTTTCTTGGATTTGATTCTTGACAAATGCCACCTACAGTTCATTCTATTTATGTAATACTCATTGTATGATGATTATGGACCTAATTAACAAGTTACTTCCCTAAAATAAAGTTTAAACTAAGTTCCTCTCCAAAGGAGGAACCTTTGTTGACCGAAATTTTATATTTGGTTTCTTGGCTTTGATTCTTGACAAATGCCACCTACAGTTCATTCTATTTATGTAATACTCATTGTATGATGATTATGGACCTAATTAACAAGTTACTTCCCTAAAATAAAGTTTAAACTAAGTTCCTCTCCAAAGGAGGAACCTTTGTTGACCAAAACTTTATCTTTGGTTTCTTGGCTTTGATTCTTGACAAATGCCACCTATAGTTCATTCTATTTAAGTAATACTCATTGTATGATGATTATGGACCTAATTAAAAAGTTACTTCCCTCAAATAAAGTTTAAACTAAGTTCGTCTCCAAAGGAGGAACCTTTGATGAACGAAATTTTATCTTTGGTTTCTTGGCTTAGATTCTTGACAAATGCCACCTACAGTTCATTCTATTTATGTAATACTCATTTTATGATGATTATGGACCTAATTAACAAGTTACTTCCCTAAAATAAAGGGTAAACTAAGTTCGTCTCCAAAGGAGGAACCTTTGATGAACGAAATTTTATCTTTGGTTTCTTGGCTTGGATTCTTGACAAATGCCACCTACAGTTCATTCTATTTATGTAATACTCATTTTATGATGATTATGGACCTAATTAACAAGTTACTTCCCTAAAATAAAGTTTAAACTAAGTTCGTCTCCAAAGGAGGAACCTTTGATGAACGAAATTTTATCTTTGGTTTCTTGGCTTGGATTCTTGACAAATGCCACCTACAGTTCATTCTATTTATGTAATACTCATTTTATGATGATTATGGACCTAATTAACAAGTTACTTCCCTAAAATAAAGTTTAAACTAAGTTCGTCTCCAAAGGAGGAACCTTTGTTGACCAAAATTTTATATGTCGTTTCTTGGCTTGGATTCTTGACAAATGCCACCTACTGTTTATTCTATTTATGTAATACTCATTGTATGATGATTATGGAAGTAATTAACAAGTTACTTCCCTAAAATAAAGTTTAAACTAAGTTCGTCTCAAAAGGAGAAACCTTTGTCGACCAAAATTTTATCTTTGGTTTCTTGGCTTATATTCTTGACAAATGCCTTCTATAGTTCATTCTATTTATGTAATACTCCCTTTATGATGATTATGGACGTAATTAACAAGTTACTTCCCTAAAATAAAGTTTAAACTAAGTTCGTCTCAAAAGGAGGAACCTTTGTCGACCAAAATTTTATCTTTGGTTTCTTGGCTTATATTCTTGACAAATGCCTTCTATAGTTCATTCTATTTCTGTAATACTCATTTTATGATGATTATGGAGCTAATTAACAAGTTACTTCCCTAAAATAAAGTTTAAACTAAGTTCGTCTCCAAAGGAGGAACCTTTGTTGACCGAAATTTTATATTTGGTTTCTTGGATTTGATTCTTGACAAATGCCACCTACAGTTCATTCTATTTATGTAATACTCATTGTATGATGATTATGGACCTAATTAACAAGTTACTTCCCTAAAATAAAGTTTAAACTAAGTTCCTCTCCAAAGGAGGAACCTTTGTTGACCGAAATTTTATATTTGGTTTCTTGGCTTTGATTCTTGACAAATGCCACCTACA
The DNA here is from genome assembly GCA_946800305.1 of Medicago arabica. Taxonomy (NCBI): domain Eukaryota; kingdom Viridiplantae; phylum Streptophyta; class Magnoliopsida; order Fabales; family Fabaceae; genus Medicago; species Medicago arabica. The sequence continues at coordinate 29,706,651 of OX326970.1, read as the reverse complement.
GTTCATTCTATTTATGTAATACTCATTGTATGATGATTATGGACCTAATTAACAAGTTACTTCCCTAAAATAAAGTTTAAACTAAGTTCCTCTCCAAAGGAGGAACCTTTGTTGACCAAAACTTTATCTTTGGTTTCTTGGCTTTGATTCTTGACAAATGCCACCTATAGTTCATTCTATTTAAGTAATACTCATTGTATGATGATTATGGACCTAATTAAAAAGTTACTTCCCTCAAATAAAGTTTAAACTAAGTTCGTCTCCAAAGGAGGAACCTTTGATGAACGAAATTTTATCTTTGGTTTCTTGGCTTGGATTCTTGACAAATGCCACCTACAGTTCATTCTATTTATGTAATACTCATTTTATGATGATTATGGACCTAATTAACAAGTTACTTCCCTAAAATAAAGGGTAAACTAAGTTCGTCTCCAAAGGAGGAACCTTTGATGAACGAAATTTTATCTTTGGTTTCTTGGCTTGGATTCTTGACAAATGCCACCTACAGTTCATTCTATTTATGTAATACTCATTTTATGATGATTATGGACCTAATTAACAAGTTACTTCCCTAAAATAAAGTTTAAACTAAGTTCGTCTCCAAAGGAGGAACCTTTGTTGACCAAAATTTTATATGTCGTTTCTTGGCTTGGATTCTTGACAAATGCCACCTACTGTTTATTCTATTTATGTAGTACTCATTGTATGATGATTATGGAAGTAATTAACAAGTTACTTCCCTAAAATAAAGTTTAAACTAAGTTCGTCTCAAAAGGAGAAACCTTTGACGACCAAAATTTTATCTTTGGTTTCTTGGCTTATATTCTTGACAAATGCCTTCTATAGTTCATTCTATTTATGTAATACTCCCTTTATGATGATTATGGACGTAATTAACAAGTTACTTCCCTAAAATAAAGTTTAAACTAAGTTCGTCTCAAAAGGAGGAACCTTTGTCGACCAAAATTTTATCTTTGGTTTCTTGGCTTATATTCTTGACAAATGCCTTCTATAGTTCATTCTATTTCTGTAATACTCATTTTATGATGATTATGGAGCTAATTAACAAGTTACTTCCCTAAAATAAAGTTTAAACTAAGTTCGTCTCCAAAGGAGGAACCTTTGTTGACCGAAATTTTATATTTGGTTTCTTGGATTTGATTCTTGACAAATGCCACCTACAGTTCATTCTATTTATGTAATACTCATTGTATGATGATTATGGACCTAATTAACAAGTTACTTCCCTAAAATAAAGTTTAAACTAAGTTCCTCTCCAAAGGAGGAACCTTTGTTGACCGAAATTTTATATTTGGTTTCTTGGCTTTGATTCTTGACAAATGCCACCTACAGTTCATTCTATTTATGTAATACTCATTGTATGATGATTATGGACCTAATTAACAAGTTACTTCCCTAAAATAAAGTTTAAACTAAGTTCCTCTCCAAAGGAGGAACCTTTGTTGACCAAAACTTTATCTTTGGTTTCTTGGCTTTGATTCTTGACAAATGCCACCTATAGTTCATTCTATTTAAGTAATACTCATTGTATGATGATTATGGACCTAATTAAAAAGTTACTTCCCTCAAATAAAGTTTAAACTAAGTTCGTCTCCAAAGGAGGAACCTTTGATGAACGAAATTTTATCTTTGGTTTCTTGGCTTAGATTCTTGACAAATGCCACCTACAGTTCATTCTATTTATGTAATACTCATTTTATGATGATTATGGACCTAATTAACAAGTTATTTCCCTAAAATAAAGGGTAAACTAAGTTCGTCTCCAAAGGAGGAACCTTTGATGAACGAAATTTTATCTTTGGTTTCTTGGCTTGGATTCTTGACAAATGCCACCTACAGTTCATTCTATTTATGTAATACTCATTTTATGATGATTATGGACCTAATTAACAAGTTACTTCCCTAAAATAAAGTTTAAACTAAGTTCGTCTCCAAAGGAGGAACCTTTGATGAACGAAATTTTATCTTTGGTTTCTTGGCTTGGATTCTTGACAAATGCCACCTACAGTTCATTCTATTTATGTAATACTCATTTTATGATGATTATGGACCTAATTAACAAGTTACTTCCCTAAAATAAAGTTTAAACTAAGTTCGTCTCCAAAGGAGGAACCTTTGTTGACCAAAATTTTATATGTCGTTTCTTGGCTTGGATTCTTGACAAATGCCACCTACTGTTTATTCTATTTATGTAGTACTCATTGTATGATTATTATGGAAGTAATTAACAAGTTACTTCCCTAAAATAAAGTTTAAACTAAGTTCGTCTCAAAAGGAGAAACCTTTGTCGACCAAAATTTTATCTTTGGTTTCTTGGCTTATATTCTTGACAAATGCCTTCTATAGTTCATTCTATTTATGTAATACTCCCTTTATGATGATTATGGACGTAATTAACAAGTTACTTCCCTAAAATAAAGTTTAAACTAAGTTCGTCTCAAAAGGAGGAACCTTTGTCGACCAAAATTTTATCTTTGGTTTCTTGGCTTATATTCTTGACAAATGCCTTCTATAGTTCATTCTATTTCTGTAATACTCATTTTATGATGATTATGGAGCTAATTAACAAGTTACTTCCCTAAAATAAAGTTTAAACTAAGTTCGTATCCAAAGGAGGAACCTTTGTTGACCGAAATTTTATATTTGGTTTCTTGGATTTGATTCTTGACAAATGCCACCTACAGTTCATTCTATTTATGTAATACTCATTGTATGATGATTATGGACCTAATTAACAAGTTACTTCCCTAAAATAAAGTTTAAACTAAGTTCCTCTCCAAAGGAGGAACCTTTGTTGACCGAAATTTTATATTTGGTTTCTTGGATTTGATTCTTGACAAATGCCACCTACAGTTCATTTTATTTATGTAATACTCATTGTATGATGATTATGGACCTAATTAACAAGTTACTTCCCTAAAATAAAGTTTAAACTAAGTTCCTCTCCAAAGGAGGAACCTTTGTTGACCGAAATTTTATATTTGGTTTCTTGGCTTTGATTCTTGACAAATGCCACCTACAGTTCATTCTATTTATGTAATACTCATTGTATGATGATTATGGACGTAATTAACAAGTTACTTCCCTAAAATAAAGTTTAAACTAAGTTCGTCTCAAAAGGAGGAACCTTTGTCGACCAAAATTTTATCTTTGGTTTCTTGGCTTATATTCTTGACAAATGCCTTCTATAGTTCATTCTATTTCTGTAATACTCATTTTATGATGATTATGGAGCTAATTAACAAGTTACTTCCCTAAAATAAAGTTTAAACTAAGTTCGTCTCCAAAGGAGGAACCTTTGTTGACCGAAATTTTATATTTGGTTTCTTGGATTTGATTCTTGACAAATGCCACCTACAGTTCATTCTATTTATGTAATACTCATTGTATGATGATTATGGACCTAATTAACAAGTTACTTCCCTAAAATAAAGTTTAAACTAAGTTCCTCTCCAAAGGAGGAACCTTTGTTGACCGAAATTTTATATTTGGTTTCTTGGCTTTGATTCTTGACAAATGCCACCTACAGTTCATTCTATTTATGTAATACTCATTGTATGATGATTATGGACCTAATTAACAAGTTACTTCCCTAAAATAAAGTTTAAACTAAGTTCCTCTCCAAAGGAGGAACCTTTGTTGACCAAAACTTTATCTTTGGTTTCTTGGCTTTGATTCTTGACAAATGCCACCTATAGTTCATTCTATTTAAGTAATACTCATTGTATGATGATTATGGACCTAATTAAAAAGTTACTTCCCTCAAATAAAGTTTAAACTAAGTTCGTCTCCAAAGGAGGAACCTTTGATGAACGAAATTTTATCTTTGGTTTCTTGGCTTAGATTCTTGACAAATGCCACCTACAGTTCATTCTATTTATGTAATACTCATTTTATGATGATTATGGACCTAATTAACAAGTTACTTCCCTAAAATAAAGGGTAAACTAAGTTCGTCTCCAAAGGAGGAACCTTTGATGAACGAAATTTTATCTTTGGTTTCTTGGCTTGGATTCTTGACAAATGCCACCTACAGTTCATTCTATTTATGTAATACTCATTTTATGATGATTATGGACCTAATTAACAAGTTACTTCCCTAAAATAAAGTTTAAACTAAGTTCGTCTCCAAAGGAGGAACCTTTGATGAACGAAATTTTATCTTTGGTTTCTTGGCCTGGATTCTTGACAAATGCCACCTACAGTTCATTCTATTTATGTAATACTCATTTTATGATGATTATGGACCTAATTAACAAGTTACTTCCCTAAAATAAAGTTTAAACTAAGTTCGTCTCCAAAGGAGGAACCTTTGTTGACCAAAATTTTATATGTCGTTTCTTGGCTTGGATTCTTGACAAATGCCACCTACTGTTTATTCTATTTATGTAGTACTCATTGTATGATTATTATGGAAGTAATTAACAAGTTACTTCCCTAAAATAAAGTTTAAACTAAGTTCGTCTCAAAAGGAGAAACCTTTGTCGACCAAAATTTTATCTTTGGTTTCTTGGCTTATATTCTTGACAAATGCCTTCTATAGTTCATTCTATTTATGTAATACTCCCTTTATGATGATTATGGACGTAATTAACAAGTTACTTCCCTAAAATAAAGTTTAAACTAAGTTCGTCTCAAAAGGAGGAACCTTTGTCGACCAAAATTTTATCTTTGGTTTCTTGGCTTATATTCTTGACAAATGCCTTCTATAGTTCATTCTATTTCTGTAATACTCATTTTATGATGATTATGGAGCTAATTAACAAGTTACTTCCCTAAAATAAAGTTTAAACTAAGTTCGTCTCCAAAGGAGGAACCTTTGTTGACCGAAATTTTATATTTGGTTTCTTGGATTTGATTCTTGACAAATGCCACCTACAGTTCATTTTATTTATGTAATACTCATTGTATGATGATTATGGACCTAATTAACAAGTTACTTCCCTAAAATAAAGTTTAAACTAAGTTCCTCTCCAAAGGAGGAACCTTTGTTGACCGAAATTTTATATTTGGTTTCTTGGATTTGATTCTTGACAAATGCCACCTACAGTTCATTTTATTTATGTAATACTCATTGTATGATGATTATGGACCTAATTAACAAGTTACTTCCCTAAAATAAAGTTTAAACTAAGTTCCTCTCCAAAGGAGGAACCTTTGTTGACCGAAATTTTATATTTGGTTTCTTGGCTTTGATTCTTGACAAATGCCACCTACAGTTCATTCTATTTATGTAATACTCATTGTATGATGATTATGGACGTAATTAACAAGTTACTTCCCTAAAATAAAGTTTAAACTAAGTTCGTCTCAAAAGGAGGAACCTTTGTCGACCAAAATTTTATCTTTGGTTTCTTGGCTTATATTCTTGACAAATGCCTTCTATAGTTCATTCTATTTCTGTAATACTCATTTTATGATGATTATGGAGCTAATTAACAAGTTACTTCCCTAAAATAAAGTTTAAACTAAGTTCGTCTCCAAAGGAGGAACCTTTGTTGACCGAAATTTTATATTTGGTTTCTTGGATTTGATTCTTGACAAATGCCACCTACAGTTCATTCTATTTATGTAATACTCATTGTATGATGATTATGGACCTAATTAACAAGTTACTTCCCTAAAATAAAGTTTAAACTAAGTTCCTCTCCAAAGGAGGAACCTTTGTTGACCGAAATTTTATATTTGGTTTCTTGGCTTTGATTCTTGACAAATGCCACCTACAGTTCATTCTATTTATGTAATACTCATTGTATGATGATTATGGACCTAATTAACAAGTTACTTCCCTAAAATAAAGTTTAAACTAAGTTCCTCTCCAAAGGAGGAACCTTTGTTGACCAAAACTTTATCTTTGGTTTCTTGGCTTTGATTCTTGACAAATGCCACCTATAGTTCATTCTATTTAAGTAATACTCATTGTATGATGATTATGGACCTAAATAAAAAGTTACTTCCCTCAAATAAAGTTTAAACTAAGTTCGTCTCCAAAGGAGGAACCTTTGATGAACGAAATTTTATCTTTGGTTTCTTGGCTTGGATTCTTGACAAATGCCACCTACAGTTCATTCTATTTATGTAATACTCATTTTATGATGATTATGGACCTAATTAACAAGTTACTTCCCTAAAATAAAGGGTAAACTAAGTTCGTCTCCAAAGGAGGAACCTTTGATGAACGAAATTTTATCTTTGGTTTCTTGGCTTGGATTCTTGACAAATGCCACCTACAGTTCTCTCTATTTATGTAATACTCATTTTATGATGATTATGGACCTAATTAACAAGTTACTTCCCTAAAATAAAGTTTAAACTAAGTTCGTCTCCAAAGGAGGAACCTTTGATGAACGAAATTTTATCTTTGGTTTCTTGGCTTGGATTCTTGACAAATGCCACCTACAGTTCATTCTATTTATGTAATACTCATTTTATGATGATTATGGACCTAATTAACAAGTTACTTCCCTAAAATAAAGTTTAAACTAAGTTCGTCTCCAAAGGAGGAACCTTTGTTGACCAAAATTTTATATGTCGTTTCTTGGCTTGGATTCTTGACAAATGCCACCTACTGTTTATTCTATTTATGTAATACTCATTGTATGATGATTATGGAAGTAATTAACAAGTTACTTCCCTAAAATAAAGTTTAAACTAAGTTCGTCTCAAAAGGAGAAACCTTTGTCGACCAAAATTATATCTTTGGTTTCTTGGCTTATATTCTTGACAAATGCCTTCTATAGTTCATTCTATTTATGTAATACTCCCTTTATGATGATTATGGACGTAATTAACAAGTTACTTCCCTAAAATAAAGTTTAAACTAAGTTCGTCTCAAAAGGAGGAACCTTTGTCGACCAAAATTTTATCTTTGGTTTCTTGGCTTATATTCTTGACAAATGCCTTCTATAGTTCATTCTATTTCTGTAATACTCATTTTATGATGATTATGGAGGTAATTAACAAGTTACTTCCCTAAAATAAAGTTTAAACTAAGTTCGTCTCCAAAGGAGGAACCTTTGTTGACCGAAATTTTATATTTGGTTTCTTGGATTTGATTCTTGACAAATGCCACCTACAGTTCATTTTATTTATGTAATACTCATTGTATGATGATTATGGACCTAATTAACAAGTTACTTCCCTAAAATAAAGTTTAAACTAAGTTCCTCTCCAAAGGAGGAACCTTTGTTGACCGAAATTTTATATTTGGTTTCTTGGCTTTGATTCTTGACAAATGCCACCTACAGTTCATTCTATTTATGTAATACTCATTGTATGATGATTATGGACGTAATTAACAAGTTACTTCCCTAAAATAAAGTTTAAACTAAGTTCCTCTCCAAAGGAGGAACCTTTGTCGACCAAAATTTTATCTTTGGTTTCTTGGCTTATATTCTTGACAAATGCCTTCTATAGTTCATTCTATTTCTGTAATACTCATTTTATGATGATTATGGACCTAATTAAAAAGTTACTTCCCTCAAATAAAGTTTAAACTAAGTTCGTCTCCAAAGGAGGAACCTTTGTTGACCGAAATTTTATATTTGGTTTCTTGGATTTGATTCTTGACAAATGCCACCTACAGTTCATTCTATTTATGTAATACTCATTGTATGATGATTATGGACCTAATTAACAAGTTACTTCCCTAAAATAAAGTTTAAACTAAGTTCCTCTCCAAAGGAGGAACCTTTGTTGACCGAAATTTTATATTTGGTTTCTTGGCTTTGATTCTTGACAAATGCCACCTACAGTTCATTCTATTTATGTAATACTCATTGTATGATGATTATGGACCTAATTAACAAGTTACTTCCCTAAAATAAAGTTTAAACTAAGTTCCTCTCCAAAGGAGGAACCTTTGTTGACCAAAACTTTATCTTTGGTTTCTTGGCTTTGATTCTTGACAAATGCCACCTATAGTTCATTCTATTTAAGTAATACTCATTGTATGATGATTATGGACCTAATTAAAAAGTTACTTCCCTCAAATAAAGTTTAAACTAAGTTCGTCTCCAAAGGAGGAACCTTTGATGAACGAAATTTTATCTTTGGTTTCTTGGCTTATATTCTTGACAAATGCCTTCTACAGTTCATTCTATTTATGTAATACTCATTTTATGATGATTATGGACCTAATTAACAAGTTACTTCCCTAAAATAAAGTTTAAACTAAGTTCGTCTCAAAAGGAGGAACCCTTGTCGACCAAAATTTTATCTTTGGTTTCTTGGCTTATATTCTTGACAAATGCCTTCTATAGTTCATTCTATTTCTGTAATACTCATTTTATGATGATTATGGAGCTAATTAACAAGTTACTTCCCTTAAATAAAGTTTAAACTAAGTTCGTCTCCAAAGGAGGAACCTTTGTTGACCGAAATTTTATATTTGGTTTCTTGGATTTGATTCTTGACAAATGCCACCTACAGTTCATTCTATTTATGTAATACTCATTGTATGATGATTATGGACCTAATTAACAAGTTACTTCCCTAAAATAAAGTTTAAACTAAGTTCCTCTCCAAAGGAGGAACCTTTGTTGACCGAAATTTTATATTTGGTTTCTTGGCTTTGATTCTTGACAAATGCCACCTACAGTTCATTCTATTTATGTAATACTCATTGTATGATGATTATGGAAGTAATTAACAAGTTACTTCCCTAAAATAAAGTTTAAACTAAGTTCGTCTCAAAAGGAGAAACCTTTGTCGACCAAAATTATATCTTTGGTTTCTTGGCTTATATTCTTGACAAATGCCTTCTATAGTTCATTCTATTTATGTAATACTCCCTTTATGATGATTATGGACGTAATTAACAAGTTACTTCCCTAAAATAAAGTTTAAACTAAGTTCGTCTCAAAAGGAGGAACCTTTGTCGACCAAAATTTTATCTTTGGTTTCTTGGCTTATATTCTTGACAAATGCCTTCTATAGTTCATTCTATTTCTGTAATACTCATTTTATGATGATTATGGAGCTAATTAACAAGTTACTTCCCTAAAATAAAGTTTAAACTAAGTTCGTCTCCAAAGGAGGAACCTTTGTTGACCGAAATTTTATATTTGGTTTCTTGGATTTGATTCTTGACAAATGCCACCTACAGTTCATTTTATTTATGTAATACTCATTGTATGATGATTATGGACCTAATTAACAAGTTACTTCCCTAAAATAAAGTTTAAACTAAGTTCCTCTCCAAAGGAGGAACCTTTGTTGACCGAAATTTTATATTTGGTTTCTTGGCTTTGATTCTTGACAAATGCCACCTACAGTTCATTCTATTTATGTAATACTCATTGTATGATGATTATGGACCTAATTAACAAGTTACTTCCCTAAAATAAAGTTTAAACTAAGTTCCTCTCCAAAGGAGGAACCTTTGTTGACCAAAACTTTATCTTTGGTTTCTTGGCTTTGATTCTTGACAAATGCCACCTATAGTTCATTCTATTTAAGTAATACTCATTGTATGATGATTATGGACCTAATTAAAAAGTTACTTCCCTCAAATAAAGTTTAAACTAAGTTCGTCTCCAAAGGAGGAACCTTTGATGAACGAAATTTTATCTTTGGTTTCTTGGCTTGGATTCTTGACAAATGCCACCTACAGTTCATTCTATTTACGTAATACTCATTTTATGATGATTATGGACCTAATTAACAAGTTACTTCCCTAAAATAAAGGGTAAACTAAGTTCGTCTCCAAAGGAGGAACCTTTGATGAACGAAATTTTATCTTTGGTTTCTTGGCTTGGATTCTTGACAAATGCCACCTACAGTTCATTCTATTTATGTAATACTCATTTTATGATGATTATGGACCTAATTAACAAGTTACTTCCCTAAAATAAAGTTTAAACTAAGTTCGTCTCCAAAGGAGGAACCTTTGTTGACCAAAATTTTATATGTCGTTTCTTGGCTTGGATTCTTGACAAATGCCACCTACTGTTTATTCTATTTATGTAATACTCATTGTATGATGATTATGGAAGTAATTAACAAGTTACTTCCCTAAAATAAAGTTTAAACTAAGTTCGTCTCAAAAGGAGAAACCTTTGTCGACCAAAATTTTATCTTTGGTTTCTTGGCTTATATTCTTGACAAATGCCTTCTATAGTTCACTCTATTTATGTAATACTCCCTTTATGATGATTATGGACGTAATTAACAAGTTACTTCCCTAAAATAAAGTTTAAACTAAGTTCGTCTCAAAAGGAGGAACCCTTGTCGACCAAAATTTTATCTTTGGTTTCTTGGCTTATATTCTTGACAAATGCCTTCTATAGTTCATTCTATTTCTGTAATACTCATTTTATGATGATTATGGAGCTAATTAACAAGTTACTTCCCTTAAATAAAGTTTAAACTAAGTTCGTCTCCAAAGGAGGAACCTTTGTTGACCGAAATTTTATATTTGGTTTCTTGGATTTGATTCTTGACAAATGCCACCTACAGTTCATTCTATTTATGTAATACTCATTGTATGATGATTATGGACCTAATTAACAAGTTACTTCCCTAAAATAAAGTTTAAACTAAGTTCCTCTCCAAAGGAGGAACCTTTGTTGACCGAAATTTTATATTTGGTTTCTTGGCTTTGATTCTTGACAAATGCCACCTACAGTTCATTCTATTTATGTAATACTCATTGTATGATGATTATGGACCTAATTAACAAGTTACTTCCCTAAAATAAAGTTTAAACTAAGTTCCTCTCCAAAGGAGGAACCTTTGTTGACCAAAACTTTATCTTTGGTTTCTTGGCTTTGATTCTTGACAAATGCCACCTATAGTTCATTCTATTTAAGTAATACTCATTGTATGATGATTATGGACCTAATTAAAAAGTTACTTCCCTCAAATAAAGTTTAAACTAAGTTCGTCTCCAAAAGAGGAAACTTTGATGAACGAAATTTTATCTTTGGTTTCTTGGCTTGGATTCTTGACAAATGCCACCTACAGTTCATTCTATTTACGTAATACTCATTTTATGATGATTATGGACCTAATTAACAAGTTACTTCCCTAAAATAAAGGGTAAACTAAGTTCGTCTCCAAAGGAGGAACCTTTGATGAACGAAATTTTATCTTTGGTTTCTTGGCTTGGATTCTTGACAAATGCCACCTACAGTTCATTCTATTTATGTAATACTCATTTTATGATGATTATGGACCTAATTAACAAGTTACTTCCCTAAAATAAAGTTTAAACTAAGTTCGTCTCCAAAGGAGGAACCTTTGTTGACCAAAATTTTATATGTCGTTTCTTGGCTTGGATTCTTGACAAATGCCACCTACTGTTTATTCTATTTATGTAATACTCATTGTATGATGATTATGGAAGTAATTAACAAGTTACTTCCCTAAAATAAAGTTTAAACTAAGTTCGTCTCAAAAGGAGAAACCTTTGTCGACCAAAATTTTATCTTTGGTTTCTTGGCTTATATTCTTGACAAATGCCTTCTATAGTTCATTCTATTTATGTAATACTCCCTTTATGATGATTATGGAAGTAATTAACAAGTTACTTCCCTAAAATAAAGTTTAAACTAAGTTCGTCTCAAAAGGAGGAACCTTTGTCGACCAAAATTTTATCTTTGGTTTCTTGGCTTATATTCTTGACAAATGCCTTCTATAGTTCATTCTATTTCTGTAATACTCATTTTATGATGATTATGGAGCTAATTAACAAGTTACTTCCCTAAAATAAAGTTTAAACTAAGTTCGTCTCCAAAGGAGGAACCTTTGTTGACCGAAATTTTATATTTGGTTTCTTGGATTTGATTCTTGACAAATGCCACCTACAGTTCATTTTATTTATGTAATACTCATTGTATGATGATTATGGACCTAATTAACAAGTTACTTCCCTAAAATAAAGTTTAAACTAAGTTCCTCTCCAAAGGAGGAACCTTTGTTGACCGAAATTTTATATTTGGTTTCTTGGCTTTGATTCTTGACAAATGCCACCTACAGTTCATTCTATTTATGTAATACTCATTGTATGATGATTATGGACCTAATTAACAAGTTACTTCCCTAAAATAAAGTTTAAACTAAGTTCCTCTCCAAAGGAGGAACCTTTGTTGACCAAAACTTTATCTTTGGTTTCTTGGCTTTGATTCTTGACAAATGCCACCTATAGTTCATTCTATTTAAGTAATACTCATTGTATGATGATTATGGACCTAATTAAAAAGTTACTTCCCTCAAATAAAGTTTAAACTAAGTTCGTCTCCAAAGGAGGAACCTTTGATGAACGAAATTTTATCTTTGGTTTCTTGGCTTGGATTCTTGACAAATGCCACCTACAGTTCATTCTATTTATGTAATACTCATTTTATGATGATTATGGACCTAATTAACAAGTTACTTCCCTAAAATAAAGTTTAAACTAAGTTCGTCTCCAAAGGAGGAACCTTTGTTGACCAAAATTTTATATGTCGTTTCATGGCTTGGATTCTTGACAAATGCCACCTACTGTTTATTCTATTTATGTAATACTCATTGTATGATGATTATGGAAGTAATTAACAAGTTACTTCCCTAAAATAAAGTTTAAACTAAGTTCGTCTCAAAAGGAGAAACCTTTGTCGACCAAAATTTTATCTTTGGTTTCTTGGCTTATATTCTTGACAAATGCCTTCTATAGTTCACTCTATTTATGTAATACTCCCTTTATGATGATTATGGACGTAATTAACAAGTTACTTCCCTAAAATAAAGTTTAAACTAAGTTCGTCTCAAAAGGAGGAACCCTTGTCGACCAAAATTTTATCTTTGGTTTCTTGGCTTATATTCTTGACAAATGCCTTCTATAGTTCATTCTATTTCTGTAATACTCATTTTATGATGATTATGGAGCTAATTAACAAGTTACTTCCCTAAAATAAAGTTTAAACTAAGTTCGTCTCCAAAGGAGGAACCTTTGTTGACCGAAATTTTATATTTGGTTTCTTGGATTTGATTCTTGACAAATGCCACCTACAGTTCATTCTATTTATGTAATACTCATTGTATGATGATTATGGACCTAATTAACAAGTTACTTCCCTAAAATAAAGTTTAAACTAAGTTCCTCTCCAAAGGAGGAACCTTTGTTGACCGAAATTTTATATTTGGTTTCTTGGCTTTGATTCTTGACAAATGCCACCTACAGTTCATTCTATTTATGTAATACTCATTGTATGATGATTATGGACCTAATTAACAAGTTACTTCCCTAAAATAAAGTTTAAACTAAGTTCCTCTCCAAAGGAGGAACCTTTGTTGACCAAAACTTTATCTTTGGTTTCTTGGCTTTGATTCTTGACAAATGCCACCTATAGTTCATTCTATTTAAGTAATACTCATTGTATGATGATTATGGACCTAATTAAAAAGTTACTTCCCTCAAATAAAGTTTAAACTAAGTTCGTCTCCAAAAGAGGAAACTTTGATGAACGAAATTTTATCTTTGGTTTCTTGGCTTGGATTCTTGACAAATGCCACCTACAGTTCATTCTATTTACGTAATACTCATTTTATGATGATTATGGACCTAATTAACAAGTTACTTCCCTAAAATAAAGGGTAAACTAAGTTCGTCTCCAAAGGAGGAACCTTTGATGAACGAAATTTTATCTTTGGTTTCTTGGCTTGGATTCTTGACAAATGCCACCTACAGTTCATTCTATTTATGTAATACTCATTTTATGATGATTATGGACCTAATTAACAAGTTACTTCCCTAAAATAAAGTTTAAACTAAGTTCGTCTCCAAAGGAGAAACCTTTGTTGACCAAAATTTTATATGTCGTTTCTTGGCTTGGATTCTTGACAAATGCCACCTACTGTTTATTCTATTTATGTAATACTCATTGTATGATGATTATGGAAGTAATTAACAAGTTACTTCCCTAAAATAAAGTTTAAACTAAGTTCGTCTCAAAAGGAGAAACCTTTGTCGACCAAAATTTTATCTTTGGTTTCTTGGCTTATATTCTTGACAAATGCCTTCTATAGTTCACTCTATTTATGTAATACTCCCTTTATGATGATTATGGACGTAATTAACAAGTTACTTCCCTAAAATAAAGTTTAAACTAAGTTCGTCTCAAAAGGAGGAACCCTTGTCGACCAAAATTTTATCTTTGGTTTCTTGGCTTATATTCTTGACAAATGCCTTCTATAGTTCATTCTATTTCTGTAATACTCATTTTATGATGATTATGGAGCTAATTAACAAGTTACTTCCCTAAAATAAAGTTTAAACTAAGTTCGTCTCCAAAGGAGGAACCTTTGTTGACCGAAATTTTATATTTGGTTTCTTGGATTTGATTCTTGACAAATGCCACCTACAGTTCATTCTATTTATGTAATACTCATTGTATGATGATTATGGACCTAATTAACAAGTTACTTCCCTAAAATAAAGTTTAAACTAAGTTCGTCTCCAAAGGAGGAACCTTTGTTGACCGAAATTTTATATTTGGTTTCTTGGCTTTGATTCTTGACAAATGCCACCTACAGTTCATTCTATTTATGTAATACTCATTGTATGATGATTATGGACCTAATTAACAAGTTACTTCCCTAAAATAAAGTTTAAACTAAGTTCCTCTCCAAAGGAGGAACCTTTGTTGACCAAAACTTTATCTTTGGTTTCTTGGCTTTGATTCTTGACAAATGCCACCTATAGTTCATTCTATTTAAGTAATACTCATTGTATGATGATTATGGACCTAATTAAAAAGTTACTTCCCTCAAATAAAGTTTAAACTAAGTTCGTCTCCAAAAGAGGAAACTTTGATGAACGAAATTTTATCTTTGGTTTCTTGGCTTGGATTCTTGACAAATGCCACCTACAGTTCATTCTATTTACGTAATACTCATTTTATGATGATTATGGACCTAATTAACAAGTTACTTCCCTAAAATAAAGGGTAAACTAAGTTCGTCTCCAAAGGAGGAACCTTTGATGAACGAAATTTTATCTTTGGTTTCTTGGCTTGGATTCTTGACAAATGCCACCTACAGTTCATTCTATTTATGTAATACTCATTTTATGATGATTATGGACCTAATTAACAAGTTACTTCCCTAAAATAAAGTTTAAACTAAGTTCGTCTCCAAAGGAGGAACCTTTGTTGACCAAAATTTTATATGTCGTTTCTTGGCTTGGATTCTTGACAAATGCCACCTACTGTTTATTCTATTTATGTAATACTCATTGTATGATGATTATGGAAGTAATTAACAAGTTACTTCCCTAAAATAAAGTTTAAACTAAGTTCGTCTCAAAAGGAGAAACCTTTGTCGACCAAAATTTTATCTTTGGTTTCTTGGCTTATATTCTTGACAAATGCCTTCTATAGTTCATTCTATTTATGTAATACTCCCTTTATGATGATTATGGACGTAATTAACAAGTTACTTCCCTAAAATAAAGTTTAAACTAAGTTCGTCTCAAAAGGAGGAACCTTTGTCGACCAAAATTTTATCTTTGGTTTCTTGGCTTATATTCTTGACAAATGCCTTCTATAGTTCATTCTATTTCTGTAATACTCATTTTATGATGATTATGGAGCTAATTAACAAGTTACTTCCCTAAAATAAAGTTTAAACTAAGTTCGTCTCCAAAGGAGGAACCTTTGTTGACCGAAATTTTATATTTGGTTTCTTGGATTTGATTCTTGACAAATGCCACCTACAGTTCATTTTATTTATGTAATACTCATTGTATGATGATTATGGACCTAATTAACAAGTTACTTCCCTAAAATAAAGTTTAAACTAAGTTCCTCTCCAAAGGAGGAACCTTTGTTGACCGAAATTTTATATTTGGTTTCTTGGCTTTGATTCTTGACAAATGCCACCTACAGTTCATTCTATTTATGTAATACTCATTGTATGATGATTATGGACCTAATTAACAAGTTACTTCCCTAAAATAAAGTTTAAACTAAGTTCCTCTCCAAAGGAGGAACCTTTGTTGACCAAAACTTTATCTTTGGTTTCTTGGCTTTGATTCTTGACAAATGCCACCTATAGTTCATTCTATTTAAGTAATACTCATTGTATGATGATTATGGACCTAATTAAAAAGTTACTTCCCTCAAATAAAGTTTAAACTAAGTTCGTCTCCAAAGGAGGAACCTTTGATGAACGAAATTTTATCTTTGGTTTCTTGGCTTGGATTCTTGACAAATGCCACCTACAGTTCATTCTATTTATGTAATACTCATTTTATGATGATTATGGACCTAATTAACAAGTTACTTCCCTAAAATAAAGGGTAAACTAAGTTCGTCTCCAAAGGAGGAACCTTTGATGAACGAAATTTTATCTTTGGTTTCTTGGCTTGGATTCTTGACAAATGCCACCTACAGTTCATTCTATTTATGTAATACTCATTTTATGATGATTATGGACCTAATTAACAAGTTACTTCCCTAAAATAAAGTTTAAACTAAGTTCGTCTCCAAAGGAGGAACCTTTGTTGACCAAAATTTTATATGTCGTTTCTTGGCTTGGATTCTTGACAAATGCCACCTACTGTTTATTCTATTTATGTAATACTCATTGTATGATGATTATGGAAGTAATTAACAAGTTACTTCCCTAAAATAAAGTTTAAACTAAGTTCGTCTCAAAAGGAGAAACCTTTGTCGACCAAAATTTTATCTTTGGTTTCTTGGCTTATATTCTTGACAAATGCCTTCTATAGTTCACTCTATTTATGTAATACTCCCTTTATGATGATTATGGACGTAATTAACAAGTTACTTCCCTAAAATAAAGTTTAAACTAAGTTCGTCTCAAAAGGAGGAACCCTTGTCGACCAAAATTTTATCTTTGGTTTCTTGGCTTATATTCTTGACAAATGCCTTCTATAGTTCATTCTATTTCTGTAATACTCATTTTATGATGATTATGGAGCTAATTAACAAGTTACTTCCCTAAAATAAAGTTTAAACTAAGTTCGTCTCCAAAGGAGGAACCTTTGTTGACCGAAATTTTATATTTGGTTTCTTGGATTTGATTCTTGACAAATGCCACCTACAGTTCATTCTATTTATGTAATACTCATTGTATGATGATTATGGACCTAATTAACAAGTTACTTCCCTAAAATAAAGTTTAAACTAAGTTCCTCTCCAAAGGAGGAACCTTTGTTGACCAAAACTTTATCTTTGGTTTCTTGGCTTTGATTCTTGACAAATGCCACCTATAGTTCATTCTATTTAAGTAATACACATTGTATGATGATTATGGACCTAATTAAAAAGTTACTTCCCTCAAATAAAGTTTAAACTAAGTTCGTCTCCAAAAGAGGAAACTTTGATAAACGAAATTTTATCTTTGGTTTCTTGGCTTGGATTCTTGACAAATGCCACCTACAGTTCATTCTATTTACGTAATACTCATTTTATGATGATTATGGACCTAATTAACAAGTTACTTCCCTAAAATAAAGGGTAAACTAAGTTCGTCTCCAAAGGAGGAACCTTTGATGAACGAAATTTTATCTTTGGTTTCTTGGCTTGGATTCTTGACAAATGCCACCTACAGTTCATTCTATTTATGTAATACTCATTGTATGATGATTATGGACCTAATTAACAAGTTACTTCCCTAAAATAAAGTTTAAAATAAGTTCCTCTCCAAAGGAGGAACCTTTGTTGACCGAAATTTTATATTTGGTTTCTTGGCTTTGATTCTTGACAAATGCCACCTACAGTTCATTCTATTTATGTAATACTCATTGTATGATGATTATGGACCTAATTAACAAGTTACTTCCCTAAAATAAAGTTTAAACTAAGTTCCTCTCCAAAGGAGGAACCTTTGTTGACCAAAACTTTATCTTTGGTTTCTTGGCTTTGATTCTTGACAAATGCCACCTATAGTTCATTCTATTTAAGTAATACTCATTGTATGATGATTATGGACCTAATTAAAAAGTTACTTCCCTCAAATAAAGTTTAAACTAAGTTCGTCTCCAAAAGAGGAAACTTTGATGAACGAAATTTTATCTTTGGTTTCTTGGCTTGGATTCTTGACAAATGCCACCTACAGTTCATTCTATTTACGTAATACTCATTTTATGATGATTATGGACCTAATTAACAAGTTACTTCCCTAAAATAAAGGGTAAACTAAGTTCGTCTCCAAAGGAGGAACCTTTGATGAACGAAATTTTATCTTTGGTTTCTTGGCTTGGATTCTTGACAAATGCCACCTACAGTTCATTCTATTTATGTAATACTCATTTTATGATGATTATGGACCTAATTAACAAGTTACTTCCCTAAAATAAAGTTTAAACTAAGTTCGTCTCCAAAGGAGGAACCTTTGTTGACCAAAATTTTATATGTCGTTTCTTGGCTTGGATTCTTGACAAATGCCACCTACTGTTTATTCTATTTATGTAATATTCATTGTATGATGATTATGGAAGTAATTAACAAGTTACTTCCCTAAAATAAAGTTTAAACTAAGTTCGTCTCAAAAGGAGAAACCTTTGTCGACCAAAATTTTATCTTTGGTTTCTTGGCTTATATTCTTGACAAATGCCTTCTATAGTTCATTCTATTTCTGTAATACTCATTTTATGATGATTATGGAGCTAATTAACAAGTTACTTCCCTAAAATAAAGTTTAAACTAAGTTCGTCTCCAAAGGAGGAACCTTTGTTGACCGAAATTTTATATTTGGTTTCTTGGATTTGATTCTTGACAAATGCCACCTACAGTTCATTTTATTTATGTAATACTCATTGTATGATGATTATGGACCTAATTAACAAGTTACTTCCCTAAAATAAAGTTTAAACTAAGTTCCTCTCCAAAGGAGGAACCTTTGTTGACCGAAATTTTATATTTGGTTTCTTGGCTTTGATTCTTGACAAATGCCACCTACAGTTCATTCTATTTATGTAATACTCATTGTATGATGATTATGGACCTAATTAACAAGTTACTTCCCTAAAATAAAGTTTAAACTAAGTTCCTCTCCAAAGGAGGAACCTTTGTTGACCAAAACTTTATCTTTGGTTTCTTGGCTTTGATTCTTGACAAATGCCACCTATAGTTCATTCTATTTAAGTAATACTCATTGTATGATGATTATGGACCTAATTAAAAAGTTACTTCCCTCAAATAAAGTTTAAACTAAGTTCGTCTCCAAAGGAGGAACCTTTGATGAACGAAATTTTATCTTTGGTTTCTTGGCTTGGATTCTTGACAAATGCCACCTACAGTTCATTCTATTTACGTAATACTCATTTTATGATGATTATGGACCTAATTAACAAGTTACTTCCCTAAAATAAAGGGTAAACTAAGTTCGTCTCCAAAGGAGGAACCTTTGATGAACGAAATTTTATCTTTGGTTTCTTGGCTTGGATTCTTGACAAATGCCACCTACAGTTCATTCTATTTATGTAATACTCATTTTATGATGATTATGGACCTAATTAACAAGTTACTTCCCTAAAATAAAGTTTAAACTAAGTTCGTCTCCAAAGGAGGAACCTTTGTTGACCAAAATTTTATATGTCGTTTCTTGGCTTGGATTCTTGACAAATGCCACCTACTGTTTATTCTATTTATGTAATACTCATTGTATGATGATTATGGAAGTAATTAACAAGTTACTTCCCTAAAATAAAGTTTAAACTAAGTTCGTCTCAAAAGGAGAAACCTTTGTCGACCAAAATTTTATCTTTGGTTTCTTGGCTTATATTCTTGACAAATGCCTTCTATAGTTCACTCTATTTATGTAATACTCCCTTTATGATGATTATGGACGTAATTAACAAGTTACTTCCCTAAAATAAAGTTTAAACTAAGTTCGTCTCAAAAGGAGGAACCCTTGTCGACCAAAATTTTATCTTTGGTTTCTTGGCTTATATTCTTGACAAATGCCTTCTATAGTTCATTCTATTTCTGTAATACTCATTTTATGATGATTATGGAGCTAATTAACAAGTTACTTCCCTAAAATAAAGTTTAAACTAAGTTCGTCTCCAAAGGAGGAACCTTTGATGAACGAAATTTTATCTTTGGTTTCTTGGCTTGGATTCTTGACAAATGCCACCTACAGTTCATTCTATTTATGTAATACTCATTTTATGATGATTATGGACCTAATTAACAAGTTACTTCCCTAAAATAAAGTTTAAACTAAGTTCGTCTCCAAAGGAGGAACCTTTGTTGACCAAAATTTTATATGTCGTTTCTTGGCTTGGATTCTTGACAAATGCCACCTACTGTTTATTCTATTTATGTAATACTCATTGTATGATGATTATGGAAGTAATTAACAAGTTACTTCCCTAAAATAAAGTTTAAACTAAGTTCATCTCAAAAGGAGAAACCTTTGTCGACCAAAATTTTATCTTTGGTTTCTTGGCTTATATTCTTGACAAATGCCTTCTATAGTTCATTCTATTTATGTAATACTCCCTTTATGATGATTATGGACGTAATTAACAAGTTACTTCCCTAAAATAAAGTTTAAACTAAGTTCGTCTCAAAAGGAGAAACCTTTGTCGACCAAAATTTTATCTTTGGTTTCTTGGATTATATTCTTGACAAATGCCTTCTATAGTTCATTCTATTTATGTAATACTCCCTTTATGATGATTATGGACGTAATTAACAAGTTACTTCCCTAAAATAAAGTTTAAACTAAGTTCGTCTCAAAAGGAGGAACCTTTGTCGACCAAAATTTTATCTTTGGTTTCTTGGCTTATATTCTTGACAAATGCCTTCTATAGTTCATTCTATTTCTGTAATACTCATTTTATGATGATTATGGAGCTAATTAACAAGTTACTTCCCTAAAATAAAGTTTAAACTAAGTTCGTCTCCAAAGGAGGAACCTTTGTTGACCAAAATTTTATATTTGGTTTCTTGGCTTGGATTCTTGACAAATGCCACCTACAGTTTATTCTATTTATGTAATACTCATTGTATGATGATTATGGACCTAATTAACAAGTTACTTCCCTAAAATCAAGTTTAAACTAAGTTCCTCTCCAAAGGAGGAACCTTTGTTGACCAAAATTTTATCTTTGGTTTCTTGGCTTTGATTCTTGACAAATGCCACCTACAATTTATTCTATTTATGTAATACTCATTGTATGATGATTATGGACCTAATTAACAAGTTACTTCCCTAAAATCAAGTTTAAACTAAGTTCCTCTCCAAAGGAGGAACCTTTGTTGACCAAAATTTAACTTTGGTTTCTTGGCTTGGATTCATGACAAATGCCACCTAGAGTTCATTCTATTTATGTAATACTCATTGTATGATGATTATGGACCTAATTAACAAGTTACTTCCCTAAAATGAAGTGTAAACTAAGTTCGTCTCCAAAGGAGGAACCTTTGTTGACTAAAATTTTATCTTTGGTTTCTTGGCTTGGATTCTTGACAAATGCCACCTACAGTTCATTCTATTTATGTAATACTCATTGTATGATGATTATGGACCTAATTAACAAGTTACTTCCCTAAAATAAAGTTTAAACTAAGTTCGTCTCCAAAGGAGGAACCTTTGATGAACGAAATTTTATCTTTGGTTTCTTGGCTTGGATTCTTGACAAATGCCACCTACAGTTCATTCTATTTATGTAATACTCATTTTATGATGATTATGGACCTAATTAACAAGTTACTTCCCTAAAATAAAGTTTAAACTAAGTTCGTCTCCAAAGGAGGAACCTTTGTTGACCAAAATTTTATATGTCGTTTCTTGGCTCTGATTCTTGACAAATGCCACCTACTGTTTATTCTATTTATGTAATACTCATTGTATGATGATTATGGAAGTAATTAACAAGTTACTTCCCTAAAATAAAGTTTAAACTAAATTCGTCTCAAAAGGAGAAACCTTTGTCGACCAAAATTTTATCTTTGGTTTCTTAGCTGATATTCTTGACAAATGCCTTCTATAGTTCATTCTATTTATGTAATACTCCCTTTATGATGATTATGGACGTAATTAACAAGTTACTTCCCTAAAATAAAGTTTAAACTAAGTTCGTCTCAAAAGGAGGAACCTTTGTCGACCAAAATTTTATCTTTGGTTTCTTGGCTTATATTCTTGACAAATGCCTTCTATAGTTCATTCTATTTCTGTAATACTCATTTTATGATGATTATGGAGCTAATTAACAAGTTACTTCCCTAAAATAAAGTTTAAACTAAGTTCGTCTCCAAAGGAGGAACCTTTGTTGACCAAAATTTTATATTTGGTTTCTTGGCTTGGATTCTTGACAAATGCCACCTACAATTTATTCTATTTATGTAATACTCATTGTATGATGATTATGGACCTAATTAACAAGTTACTTCCCTAAAATCAAGTTTAAACTAAGTTCCTCTCCAAAGGAGGAACCTTTGTTGACCAAAATTTTATCTTTGGTTTCTTGGCTTGGATTCTTGACAAATGCCACCTACAATTTATTCTATTTATGTAATACTCATTGTATGATGATTATGGACCTAATTAACAAGTTACTTCCCTAAAATCAAGTTTAAACTAAGTTCCTCTCCAAAGGAGGAACCTTTGTTGACCAAAATTTAACTTTGGTTTCTTGGCTTGGATTCTTGACAAATGCCACCTAGAGTTCATTCTATTTATGTAATACTCATTGTATGATGATTATGGACCTAATTAACAAGTTACTTCCCTAAAATGAAGTGTAAACTAAGTTCGTCTCCAAAGGAGGAACCTTTGTTGACTAAAATTTTATCTTTGGTTTCTTGGCTTTGATTCTTGACAAATGCCTTCTATAGTTCATTCTATTTATGTAATACTCATTGTATGATGATTATGGACCTAATTAACAAGTTACTTCCCTAAAATCAAGTTTAAACTAGGTTCCTCTCCAAAGGAGGAACCTTTGTTGACCAAAAGTTTATCTTTGGTTTCTTGGCTTGGATTCTTGACAAATGCCACCTACAGTTCATTCTATTTATGTAATACTCATTGTATGATGATTATGGACCTAATTAACAAGTTACTTCCCTAAAATCAAATTTAAAATAAGTTCGTCTCAAAAGGAGGAACCTTTGTCGACCAAAATTTTATCTTTGGTTTCTTGCCTTTGATTCTTGACAAATGCCACCTAGAGTTCATTCTACTTATGTAATACTCATTGTATGATGATTATGGACCTAATTAACAAGTTACTTCCCTAAAATAAAGTTTAAACTAAGTTCGTCTCCAAAGGAGGAACCTTTGTTGACCGAAATTTTATATTTGGTTTCTTGGCTTTGATTCTTTACAAATGCCACCTAGAGTTCATTCTACTTATGTAATACTCATTGTATGATGATTATGGACCTAATTAACAAGTTACTTCCCTAAAATAAAGTTTAAACTAAGTTCGTCTCCAAAGGAGGAACCTTTGTTGACCGAAATTTTATATTTGGTTTCTTGGCTTTGATTCTTGACAAATGCCACCTAGAGTTCATTCTACTTATGTAATACTCATTGTATGATTATTATGGACCTAATTAACAAGTTACTTCCCTAAAATAAAGTTTAAACTAAGTTCGTCTCCAAAGGAGGAACCTTTGTTGACCGAAATTTTATATTTGGTTTCTTGGCTTTGATTCTTGACAAATGCCACCTACAGTTCATTCTATTTATGTAATACTCATTGTATGATGATTATGGACCTAATTAACAAGTTACTTCCCTAAAATAAAGTTTAAACTAAGTTCCTCTCCAAAGGAGGAACCTTTCTTGACCAAAACTTTATCTTTGGTTTCTTGGCTTTGATTCTTGACAAATGCCACCTATAGTTCATTCTATTTAAGTAATACTCATTGTATGATGATTATGGACCTAATTAAAAAGTTACTTCCCTCAAATAAAGTTTAAACTAAGTTCGTCTCCAAAGGAGGAACCTTTGATGAACGAAATTTTATCTTTGGTTTCTTGGCTTGGATTCTTGACAAATGCCACCTACAGTTCATTCTATTTATGTAATACTCATTTTATGATGATTATGGACCTAATTAACAAGTTACTTCCCTAAAATAAAGTTTAAACTAAGTTCGTCTCCAAAGGAGGAACCTTTGTTGAACGAAATTTTATCTTTGGTTTCTTGGCTTGGATTCTTGACAAATGCCACCTACAGTTCATTCTATTTATGTAATACTCATTTTATGATGATTATGGACCTAATTAACAAGTTACTTCCCTAAAATAAAGTTTAAACTAAGTTCGTCTCCAAAGGAGGAACCTTTGTTGACCAAAATTTTATATGTCGTTTCTTGGCTTGGATTCTTGACAAATGCCACCTACTGTTTATTCTATTTATGTAATACTCATTGTATGATGATTATGGAAGTAATTAACAAGTTACTTCCCTAAAATAAAGTTTAAACTAAGTTCGTCTCAAAAGGAGGAACCTTTGTCGACCAAAATTTTATCTTTGGTTTCTTGGCTTATATTCTTGACAAATGCCTTCTATAGTTCATTCTATTTCTGTTATACTCATTTTATGATGATTATGGAGCTAATTAACAAGTTACTTCCCTAAAATAAAGTTTAAACTAAGTTCCTCTCCAAAGGAGGAACCTTTGTTGACCGAAATTTTATATTTGGTTTCTTGGCTTTGATTCTTGACAAATGCCACCTACAGTTCATTCTATTTATGTAATACTCATTGTATGATGATTATGGACCTAATTAACAAGTTACTTCCCTAAAATAAAGGTTAAACTAAGTTCGTCTCAAAAGGAGGAACCTTTGTCGACCAAAATTTTATCTTTGGTTTCTTGCCTTTGATTCTTGACAAATGCCACCTAGAGTTCATTCTACTTATGTAATACTCATTGTATGATGATTATGGACCTAATTAACAAGTTACTTCCCTAAAATAAAGTTTAAACTAAGTTCGTCTCCAAAGGAGGAACCTTTGTTGACCGAAATTTTATATTTGGTTTCTTGGCTTTGATTCTTGACAAATGCCACCTAGAGTTCATTCTACTTATGTAATACTCATTGTATGATTATTATGGACCTAATTAACAAGTTACTTCCCTAAAATAAAGTTTAAACTAAGTTCGTCTCCAAAGGAGGAACCTTTGTTGACCGAAATTTTATATTTGGTTTCTTGGCTTTGATTCTTGACAAATGCCACCTACAGTTCATTCTATTTATGTAATACTCATTGTATGATGATTATGGACCTAATTAACAAGTTACTTCCCTAAAATCAAGTTTAAACTAAGTTCCTCTCCAAAGGAGGAACCTTTGTTGACCAAAATTTTATCTTTGGTTTCTTGGCTTTGATTCTTGACAAATGCCACCTACAATTTATTCTATTTATGTAATACTCATTGTATGATGATTATGGACCTAATTAACAAGTTACTTCCCTAAAATCAAGTTTAAACTAAGTTCCTCTCCAAAGGAGGAACCTTTGTTGACCAAAATTTAACTTTGGTTTCTTGGCTTGGATTCATGACAAATGCCACCTAGAGTTCATTCTATTTATGTAATACTCATTGTATGATGATTATGGACCTAATTAACAAGTTACTTCCCTAAAATGAAGTGTAAACTAAGTTCGTCTCCAAAGGAGGAACCTTTGTTGACTAAAATTTTATCTTTGGTTTCTTGGCTTGGATTCTTGACAAATGCCACCTACAGTTCATTCTATTTATGTAATACTCATTGTATGATGATTATGGACCTAATTAACAAGTTACTTCCCTAAAATAAAGTTTAAACTAAGTTCGTCTCCAAAGGAGGAACCTTTGTTGACCAAAATTTTATATGTCGTTTCTTGGCTTGGATTCTTGACAAATGCCACCTACTGTTTATTCTATTTATGTAATACTCATTGTATGATGATTATGGAAGTAATTAACAAGTTACTTCCCTAAAATAAAGTTTAAACTAAGTTCGTCTCAAAAGGAGGAACCTTTGTCGACCAAAATTTTATCTTTGGTTTCTTGGCTTATATTCTTGACAAATGCCTTCTATAGTTCATTCTATTTCTGTTATACTCATTTTATGATGATTATGGAGCTAATTAACAAGTTACTTCCCTAAAATAAAGTTTAAACTAAGTTCCTCTCCAAAGGAGGAACCTTTGTTGACCGAAATTTTATATTTGGTTTCTTGGCTTTGATTCTTGACAAATGCCACCTACAGTTCATTCTATTTATGTAATACTCATTGTATGATGATTATGGACCTAATTAACAAGTTACTTCCCTAAAATAAAGGTTAAACTAAGTTCGTCTCAAAAGGAGGAACCTTTGTCGACCAAAATTTTATCTTTGGTTTCTTGCCTTTGATTCTTGACAAATGCCACCTAGAGTTCATTCTACTTATGTAATACTCATTGTATGATGATTATGGACCTAATTAACAAGTTACTTCCCTAAAATAAAGTTTAAACTAAGTTCGTCTCCAAAGGAGGAACCTTTGTTGACCGAAATTTTATATTTGGTTTCTTGGCTTTGATTCTTGACAAATGCCACCTAGAGTTCATTCTACTTATGTAATACTCATTGTATGATTATTATGGACCTAATTAACAAGTTACTTCCCTAAAATAAAGTTTAAACTAAGTTCGTCTCCAAAGGAGGAACCTTTGTTGACCGAAATTTTATATTTGGTTTCTTGGCTTTGATTCTTGACAAATGCCACCTACAGTTCATTCTATTTATGTAATACTCATTGTATGATGATTATGGACCTAATTAACAAGTTACTTCCCTAAAATCAAGTTTAAACTAAGTTCCTCTCCAAAGGAGGAACCTTTGTTGACCAAAATTTTATCTTTGGTTTCTTGGCTTTGATTCTTGACAAATGCCACCTACAATTTATTCTATTTATGTAATACTCATTGTATGATGATTATGGACCTAATTAACAAGTTACTTCCCTAAAATCAAGTTTAAACTAAGTTCCTCTCCAAAGGAGGAACCTTTGTTGACCAAAATTTAACTTTGGTTTCTTGGCTTGGATTCATGACAAATGCCACCTAGAGTTCATTCTATTTATGTAATACTCATTGTATGATGATTATGGACCTAATTAACAAGTTACTTCCCTAAAATGAAGTGTAAACTAAGTTCGTCTCCAAAGGAGGAACCTTTGTTGACTAAAATTTTATCTTTGGTTTCTTGGCTTGGATTCTTGACAAATGCCACCTACAGTTCATTCTATTTATGTAATACTCATTGTATGATGATTATGGACCTAATTAACAAGTTACTTCCCTAAAATAAAGTTTAAACTAAGTTCGTCTCCAAAGGAGGAACCTTTGTTGACCAAAATTTTATATGTCGTTTCTTGGCTTGGATTCTTGACAAATGCCACCTACTGTTTATTCTATTTATGTAATACTCATTGTATGATGATTATGGAAGTAATTAACAAGTTACTTCCCTAAAATAAAGTTTAAACTAAGTTCGTCTCAAAAGGAGGAACCTTTGTCGACCAAAATTTTATCTTTGGTTTCTTGGCTTATATTCTTGACAAATGCCTTCTATAGTTCATTCTATTTCTGTTATACTCATTTTATGATGATTATGGAGCTAATTAACAAGTTACTTCCCTAAAATAAAGTTTAAACTAAGTTCCTCTCCAAAGGAGGAACCTTTGTTGACCGAAATTTTATATTTGGTTTCTTGGCTTTGATTCTTGACAAATGCCACCTACAGTTCATTCTATTTATGTAATACTCATTGTATGATGATTATGGACCTAATTAACAAGTTACTTCCCTAAAATAAAGGTTAAACTAAGTTCGTCTCAAAAGGAGGAACCTTTGTCGACCAAAATTTTATCTTTGGTTTCTTGCCTTTGATTCTTGACAAATGCCACCTAGAGTTCATTCTACTTATGTAATACTCATTGTATGATGATTATGGACCTAATTAACAAGTTACTTCCCTAAAATAAAGTTTAAACTAAGTTCGTCTCCAAAGGAGGAACCTTTGTTGACCGAAATTTTATATTTGGTTTCTTGGCTTTGATTCTTGACAAATGCCACCTAGAGTTCATTCTACTTATGTAATACTCATTGTATGATTATTATGGACCTAATTAACAAGTTACTTCCCTAAAATAAAGTTTAAACTAAGTTCGTCTCCAAAGGAGGAACCTTTGTTGACCGAAATTTTATATTTGGTTTCTTGGCTTTGATTCTTGACAAATGCCACCTACAGTTCATTCTATTTATGTAATACTCATTGTATGATGATTATGGACCTAATTAACAAGTTACTTCCCTAAAATCAAGTTTAAACTAAGTTCCTCTCCAAAGGAGGAACCTTTGTTGACCAAAATTTTATCTTTGGTTTCTTGGCTTTGATTCTTGACAAATGCCACCTACAATTTATTCTATTTATGTAATACTCCTTGTATGATGATTATGGACCTAATTAACAAGTTACTTCCCTAAAATCAAGTTTAAACTAAGTTCCTCTCCAAAGGAGGAACCTTTGTTGACCAAAATTTAACTTTGGTTTCTTGGCTTGGATTCATGACAAATGCCACCTAGAGTTCATTCTATTTATGTAATACTCATTGTATGATGATTATGGACCTAATTAACAAGTTACTTCCCTAAAATGAAGTGTAAACTAAGTTCGTCTCCAAAGGAGGAACCTTTGTTGACTAAAATTTTATCTTTGGTTTCTTGGCTTGGATTCTTGACAAATGCCACCTACAGTTCATTCTATTTATGTAATACTCATTGTATGATGATTATGGACCTAATTAACAAGTTACTTCCCTAAAATAAAGTTTAAACTAAGTTCGTCTCCAAAGGAGGAACCTTTGATGAACGAAATTTTATCTTTGGTTTCTTGGCTTGGATTCTTGACAAATGCCACCTACAGTTCATTCTATTTATGTAATACTCATTTTATGATGATTATGGACCTAATTAACAAGTTACTTCCCTAAAATAAAGTTTAAACTAAGTTCGTCTCCAAAGGAGGAACCTTTGTTGACCAAAATTTTATATGTCGTTTCTTGGCTCTGATTCTTGACAAATGCCACCTACTGTTTATTCTATTTATGTAATACTCATTGTATGATGATTATGGAAGTAATTAACAAGTTACTTCCCTAAAATAAAGTTTAAACTAAATTCGTCTCAAAAGGAGAAACCTTTGTCGACCAAAATTTTATCTTTGGTTTCTTAGCTGATATTCTTGACAAATGCCTTCTATAGTTCATTCTATTTATGTAATACTCCCTTTATGATGATTATGGACGTAATTAACAAGTTACTTCCCTAAAATAAAGTTTAAACTAAGTTCGTCTCAAAAGGAGGAACCTTTGTCGACCAAAATTTTATCTTTGGTTTCTTGGCTTATATTCTTGACAAATGCCTTCTATAGTTCATTCTATTTCTGTAATACTCATTTTATGATGATTATGGAGCTAATTAACAAGTTACTTCCCTAAAATAAAGTTTAAACTAAGTTCGTCTCCAAAGGAGGAACCTTTGTTGACCAAAATTTTATATTTGGTTTCTTGGCTTGGATTCTTGACAAATGCCACCTACAATTTATTCTATTTATGTAATACTCATTGTATGATGATTATGGACCTAATTAACAAGTTACTTCCCTAAAATCAAGTTTAAACTAAGTTCCTCTCCAAAGGAGGAACCTTTGTTGACCAAAATTTTATCTTTGGTTTCTTGGCTTGGATTCTTGACAAATGCCACCTACAATTTATTCTATTTATGTAATACTCATTGTATGATGATTATGGACCTAATTAACAAGTTACTTCCCTAAAATCAAGTTTAAACTAAGTTCCTCTCCAAAGGAGGAACCTTTGTTGACCAAAATTTAACTTTGGTTTCTTGGCTTGGATTCTTGACAAATGCCACCTAGAGTTCATTCTATTTATGTAATACTCATTGTATGATGATTATGGACCTAATTAACAAGTTACTTCCCTAAAATGAAGTGTAAACTAAGTTCGTCTCCAAAGGAGGAACCTTTGTTGACTAAAATTTTATCTTTGGTTTCTTGGCTTTGATTCTTGACAAATGCCTTCTATAGTTCATTCTATTTATGTAATACTCATTGTATGATGATTATGGACCTAATTAACAAGTTACTTCCCTAAAATCAAGTTTAAACTAGGTTCCTCTCCAAAGGAGGAACCTTTGTTGACCAAAAGTTTATCTTTGGTTTCTTGGCTTGGATTCTTGACAAATGCCACCTACAGTTCATTCTATTTATGTAATACTCATTGTATGATGATTATGGACCTAATTAACAAGTTACTTCCCTAAAATCAAATTTAAAATAAGTTCGTCTCAAAAGGAGGAACCTTTGTCGACCAAAATTTTATCTTTGGTTTCTTGCCTTTGATTCTTGACAAATGCCACCTAGAGTTCATTCTACTTATGTAATACTCATTGTATGATGATTATGGACCTAATTAACAAGTTACTTCCCTAAAATAAAGTTTAAACTAAGTTCGTCTCCAAAGGAGGAACCTTTGTTGACCGAAATTTTATATTTGGTTTCTTGGCTTTGATTCTTTACAAATGCCACCTAGAGTTCATTCTACTTATGTAATACTCATTGTATGATGATTATGGACCTAATTAACAAGTTACTTCCCTAAAATAAAGTTTAAACTAAGTTCGTCTCCAAAGGAGGAACCTTTGTTGACCGAAATTTTATATTTGGTTTCTTGGCTTTGATTCTTGACAAATGCCACCTAGAGTTCATTCTACTTATGTAATACTCATTGTATGATTATTATGGACCTAATTAACAAGTTACTTCCCTAAAATAAAGTTTAAACTAAGTTCGTCTCCAAAGGAGGAACCTTTGTTGACCGAAATTTTATATTTGGTTTCTTGGCTTTGATTCTTGACAAATGCCACCTACAGTTCATTCTATTTATGTAATACTCATTGTATGATGATTATGGACCTAATTAACAAGTTACTTCCCTAAAATAAAGTTTAAACTAAGTTCCTCTCCAAAGGAGGAACCTTTCTTGACCAAAACTTTATCTTTGGTTTCTTGGCTTTGATTCTTGACAAATGCCACCTATAGTTCATTCTATTTAAGTAATACTCATTGTATGATGATTATGGACCTAATTAAAAAGTTACTTCCCTCAAATAAAGTTTAAACTAAGTTCGTCTCCAAAGGAGGAACCTTTGATGAACGAAATTTTATCTTTGGTTTCTTGGCTTGGATTCTTGACAAATGCCACCTACAGTTCATTCTATTTATGTAATACTCATTTTATGATGATTATGGACCTAATTAACAAGTTACTTCCCTAAAATAAAGTTTAAACTAAGTTCGTCTCCAAAGGAGGAACCTTTGTTGAACGAAATTTTATCTTTGGTTTCTTGGCTTGGATTCTTGACAAATGCCACCTACAGTTCATTCTATTTATGTAATACTCATTTTATGATGATTATGGACCTAATTAACAAGTTACTTCCCTAAAATAAAGTTTAAACTAAGTTCGTCTCCAAAGGAGGAACCTTTGTTGACCAAAATTTTATATGTCGTTTCTTGGCTTGGATTCTTGACAAATGCCACCTACTGTTTATTCTATTTATGTAATACTCATTGTATGATGATTATGGAAGTAATTAACAAGTTACTTCCCTAAAATAAAGTTTAAACTAAGTTCGTCTCAAAAGGAGGAACCTTTGTCGACCAAAATTTTATCTTTGGTTTCTTGGCTTATATTCTTGACAAATGCCTTCTATAGTTCATTCTATTTCTGTTATACTCATTTTATGATGATTATGGAGCTAATTAACAAGTTACTTCCCTAAAATAAAGTTTAAACTAAGTTCCTCTCCAAAGGAGGAACCTTTGTTGACCGAAATTTTATATTTGGTTTCTTGGCTTTGATTCTTGACAAATGCCACCTACAGTTCATTCTATTTATGTAATACTCATTGTATGATGATTATGGACCTAATTAACAAGTTACTTCCCTAAAATAAAGGTTAAACTAAGTTCGTCTCAAAAGGAGGAACCTTTGTCGACCAAAATTTTATCTTTGGTTTCTTGCCTTTGATTCTTGACAAATGCCACCTAGAGTTCATTCTACTTATGTAATACTCATTGTATGATGATTATGGACCTAATTAACAAGTTACTTCCCTAAAATAAAGTTTAAACTAAGTTCGTCTCCAAAGGAGGAACCTTTGTTGACCGAAATTTTATATTTGGTTTCTTGGCTTTGATTCTTGACAAATGCCACCTAGAGTTCATTCTACTTATGTAATACTCATTGTATGATTATTATGGACCTAATTAACAAGTTACTTCCCTAAAATAAAGTTTAAACTAAGTTCGTCTCCAAAGGAGGAACCTTTGTTGACCGAAATTTTATATTTGGTTTCTTGGCTTTGATTCTTGACAAATGCCACCTACAGTTCATTCTATTTATGTAATACTCATTGTATGATGATTATGGACCTAATTAACAAGTTACTTCCCTAAAATAAAGTTTAAACTAAGTTCCTCTCCAAAGGAGGAACCTTTGTTGACCAAAACTTTATCTTTGGTTTCTTGGCTTTGATTCTTGACAAATGCCACCTATAGTTCATTCTATTTAAGTAATACTCATTGTATGATGATTATGGACCTAATTAAAAAGTTACTTCCCTCAAATAAAGTTTAAACTAAGTTCGTCTCCAAAGGAGGAACCTTTGTTGACCAAAATTTTATCTTTGGTTTCTTGGCTTTGATTCTTGACAAATGCCACCTATAGTTCATTCTATTTAAGTAATACTCATTGTATGATGATTATGGACCTAATTAACAAGTTACTTCCCTAAAATAAAGTTTAAACTAAGTTCGTCTCCAAAGGAGGAACCTTTGTTGACCGAAATTTTATATTTGGTTTCTTGGCTTTGATTCTTGACAAATGCCACCTAGAGTTCATTCTACTTATGTAATACTCATTGTATGATTATTATGGACCTAATTAACAAGTTACTTCCCTAAAATAAAGTTTAAACTAAGTTCGTCTCCAAAGGAGGAACCTTTGTTGACCGAAATTTTATATTTGGTTTCTTGGCTTTGATTCTTGACAAATGCCACCTACAGTTCATTCTATTTATGTAATACTCATTGTATGATGATTATGGACCTAATTAACAAGTTACTTCCCTAAAATAAAGTTTAAACTAAGTTCCTCTCCAAAGGAGGAACCTTTGTTGACCAAAACTTTATCTTTGGTTTCTTGGCTTTGATTCTTGACAAATGCCACCTATAGTTCATTCTATTTAAGTAATACTCATTGTATGATGATTATGGACCTAATTAAAAAGTTACTTCCCTCAAATAAAGTTTAAACTAAGTTCGTCTCCAAAGGAGGAACCTTTGATGAACGAAATTTTATCTTTGGTTTCTTGGCTTGGATTCTTGACAAATGCCACCTACAGTTCATTCTATTTATGTAATACTCATTTTATGATGATTATGGACCTAATTAACAAGTTACTTCCCTAAAATAAAGTTTAAACTAAGTTCGTCTCCAAAGGAGGAACCTTTGTTGACCAAAATTTTATATGTCGTTTCTTGGCTTGGATTCTTGACAAATGCCACCTACTGTTTATTCTATTTATGTAATACTCATTGTATGATGATTATGGAAGTAATTAACAAGTTACTTCCCTAAAATAAAGTTTAAACTAAGTTCGTCTCAAAAGGAGGAACCTTTGTCGACCAAAATTTTATCTTTGGTTTCTTGGCTTATATTCTTGACAAATGCCTTCTATAGTTCATTCTATTTCTGTTATACTCATTTTATGATGATTATGGAGCTAATTAACAAGTTACTTCCCTAAAATAAAGTTTAAACTAAGTTCGTCTCCAAAGGAGGAACCTTTGTTGACCAAAATTTTATATTTGGTTTCTTGGCTTGGATTCTTGACAAATGCCACCTACAGTTTATTCTATTTATGTAATACTCATTGTATGATGATTATGGACCTAATTAACAAGTTACTTCCCTAAAATCAAGTTTAAACTAAGTTCGTCTCCAAAGGAGGAACCTTTGTTGACCAAAATTTTATCTTTGGTTTCTTGGCTTGGATTCTTGACAAATGCCACCTACAATTTATTCTATTTATGTAATACTCATTGTATGATGATTATGGACCTAATTAACAAGTTACTTCCCTAAAATCAAGTTTAAACTAAGTTCCTCTCCAAAGGAGGAACCTTTGTTGACCAAAATTTAACTTTGGTTTCTTGGCTTGGATTCTTGACAAATGCCACCTAGAGTTCATTCTATTTATGTAATACTCATTGTATGATGATTATGGACCTAATTAACAAGTTACTTCCCTAAAATGAAGTGTAAACTAAGTTCGTCTCCAATGGAGGAACGTTTGTTGACTAAAATTTTATCTTTGGTTTATTGGCTTTGATTCTTGACAAATGCCTTCTATAGTTCATTCTATTTATGTAATACTCATTGTATGATGATTATGGACCTAATTAACAAGTTACTTCCCTAAAATCAAGTTTAAACTAAGTTCCTCTCCAAAGGAGGAACCTTTGTTGACCAAAAGTTTATCTTTGGTTTCTTGGCTTGGATTCTTGACAAATGCCACCTACAGTTCATTCTATTTATGTAATACTCATTGTATGATGATTATGGACCTAATTAACAAGTTACTTCCCTAAAATCAAAATTAAAATAAGTTCGTCTCAAAAGGAGGAACCTTTGTTGACCGAAATTTTATATTTGGTTTCTTGGCTTTGATTCTTGACAAATGCCACCTACAGTTCATTCTATTTATGTAATACTCATTGTATGATGATTATGGACCTAATTAACAAGTTACTTCCCTAAAATAAAGTTTAAACTAAGTTCGTCTCCAAAGGAGGAACCTTTGTTGACCGAAATTTTATATTTGGTTTTTTGGCTTTGATTCTTGACAAATGCCACCTACAGTTCATTCTATTTATGTAATACTCATTGTATGATGATTATGGACCTAATTAACAAGTTACTTCCCTAAAATAAAGTTTAAACTAAGTTCCTCTCCAAAGGAGGAACCTTTGTTGACCGAAATTTTATATTTGGTTTCTTGGCTTGGATTCTTGACAAATGCCACCTACAATTTATTCTATTTATGTAATACTCATTGTATGATGATTATGGACCTAATTAACAAGTTACTTCCCTAAAATCAAGTTTAAACTAAGTTCCTCTCCAAAGGAGGAACCTTTGTTGACCAAAATTTTATCTTTGGTTTCTTGGCTTGGATTCTTGACAAATGCCACCTACAATTTATTCTATTTATGTAATACTCATTGTATGATGATTATGGACCTAATTAACAAGTTACTTCCCTAAAATCAAGTTTAAACTAAGTTCGTCTCCAAAGGAGGAACCTTTGTTGACCAAAATTTTATCTTTGGTTTCTTGGCTTGGATTCTTGACAAATGCCACCTACAATTTATTCTATTTATGTAATACTCATTGTATGATGATTATGGACCTAATTAACAAGTTACTTCCCTAAAATCAAGTTTAAACTAAGTTCGTCTCCAAAGGAGGAACCTTTGTTGACCAAAATTTTATCTTTGGT
This sequence comes from Medicago arabica, assembly GCA_946800305.1. NCBI lineage: Eukaryota > Viridiplantae > Streptophyta > Magnoliopsida > Fabales > Fabaceae > Medicago > Medicago arabica. The sequence continues at coordinate 29,671,034 of OX326970.1, read as the reverse complement.
TTCTTGGCTTGGATTCTTGACAAATGCCACCTACAATTTATTCTATTTATGTAATACTCATTTTATGATGATTATGGAGCTAATTAACAAGTTACTTCCCTAAAATAAAGTTTAAACTAAGTTCGTCTCCAAAGGAGGAACCTTTGTTGACCAAAATTTTATATTTGGTTTCTTGGCTTGGATTCTTGACAAATGCCACCTACAGTTTATTCTATTTATGTAATACTCATTGTATGATGATTATGGACCTAATTAACAAGTTACTTCCCTAAAATCAAGTTTAAACTAAGTTCGTCTCCAAAGGAGGAACCTTTGTTGACCAAAATTTTATCTTTGGTTTCTTGGCTTGGATTCTTGACAAAAGCCACCTACAATTTATTCTATTTATGTAATACTCATTGTATGATGATTATGGACCTAATTAACAAGTTACTTCCCTAAAATCAAGTTTAAACTAAGTTCCTCTCCAAAGGAGGAACCTTTGTTGACCAAAATTTAACTTTGGTTTCTTGGCTTGGATTCTTGACAAATGCCACCTAGAGTTCATTCTATTTATGTAATACTCATTGTATGATGATTATGGACCTAATTAACAAGTTACTTCCCTAAAATGAAGTGTAAACTAAGTTCGTCTCCAATGGAGGAACGTTTGTTGACTAAAATTTTATCTTTGGTTTATTGGCTTTGATTCTTGACAAATGCCTTCTATAGTTCATTCTATTTATGTAATACTCATTGTATGATGATTAATGACCTAATTAACAAGTTACTTCCCTAAAATCAAGTTTAAACTAAGTTCCTCTCCAAAGGAGGAACCTTTGTTGACCAAAAGTTTATCTTTGGTTTCTTGGCTTGGATTCTTGACAAATGCCACCTACAGTTCATTCTATTTATGTAGTACTCATTGTATGATGATTATGGACCTAATTAACAAGTTACTTCCCTAAAATCAAATTTAAAATAAGTTCGTCTCAAAAGGAGGAACCTTTGTTGACCGAAATTTTATCTTTGGTTTCTTGGCTTGGATTCTTGACAAATGCCACCTACAGTTCATTCTATTTATGTAATACTCATTGTATGATGATTATGGACCTAATTAACAAGTTACTTCCCTAAAATCAAATTTAAAATAAGTTCGTCTCAAAAGGAGGAACCTTTGTTGACCGAAATTTTATATTTGGTTTCTTGGCTTTGATTCTTGACAAATGCCACCTACAGTTCATTCTATTTATTTAATACTCATTGTATGATGATTATGGACCTAATTAACAAGTTACTTCCCTAAAATAAAGTTTAAACTAAGTTCGTCTCCAAAGGAGGAACCTTTGTTGACCGAAATTTTATATTTGGTTTCTTGGCTTTGATTCTTGACAAATGCCACCTACAGTTCATTCTATTTATGTAATACTCATTGTATGATGATTATGGACCTAATTAACAAGTTACTTCCCTAAAATAAAGTTTAAACTAAGTTCCTCTCCAAAGGAGGAACCTTTGTTGACCGAAATTTTATATTTGGTTTCTTGGCTTGGATTCTTGACAAATGCCACCTACAATTTATTCTATTTATGTAATACTCATTGTATGATGATTATGGACCTAATTAACAAGTTACTTCCCTAAAATCAAGTTTAAACTAAGTTCCTCTCCAAAGAAGGAACCTTTGTTGACCAAAATTTTATCTTTGGTTTCTTGGCTTGGATTCTTGACAAATGCCACCTACAATTTATTCTATTTATGTAATACTCATTGTATGATGATTATGGACCTAATTAACAAGTTACTTCCCTAAAATCAAGTTTAAACTAAGTTCGTCTCCAAAGGAGGAACCTTTGTTGACCAAAATTTTATCTTTGGTTTCTTGGCTTGGATTCTTGACAAATGCCACCTACAATTTATTCTATTTATGTAATACTCATTGTATGATGATTATGGACCTAATTAACAAGTTACTTCCCTAAAATCAAGTTTAAACTAAGTTCGTCTCCAAAGGAGGAACCTTTGTTGACCAAAATTTTATCTTTGGTTTCTTGGCTTGGATTCTTGACAAATGCCACCTACAATTTATTCTATTTATGTAATACTCATTTTATGATGATTATGGAGCTAATTAACAAGTTACTTCCCTAAAATAAAGTTTAAACTAAGTTCGTCTCCAAAGGAGGAACCTTTGTTGACCAAAATTTTATATTTGGTTTCTTGGCTTGGATTCTTGACAAATGCCACCTACAGTTTATTCTATTTATGTAATACTCATTGTATGATGATTATGGACCTAATTAACAAGTTACTTCCCTAAAATCAAGTTTAAACTAAGTTCGTCTCCAAAGGAGGAACCTTTGTTGACCAAAATTTTATCTTTGGTTTCTTGGCTTGGATTCTTGACAAAAGCCACCTACAATTTATTCTATTTATGTAATACACATTGTATGATGATTATGGACCTAATTAACAAGTTACTTCCCTAAAATCAAGTTTAAACTAAGTTCCTCTCCAAAGGAGGAACCTTTGTTGACCAAAATTTAACTTTGGTTTCTTGGCTTGGATTCTTGACAAATGCCACCTAGAGTTCATTCTATTTATGTAATACTCATTGTATGATGATTATGGACCTAATTAACAAGTTACTTCCCTAAAATGAAGTGTAAACTAAGTTCGTCTCCAATGGAGGAACGTTTGTTGACTAAAATTTTATCTTTGGTTTATTGGCTTTGATTCTTGACAAATGCCTTCTATAGTTCATTCTATTTATGTAATACTCATTGTATGATGATTATGGACCTAATTAACAAGTTACTTCCCTAAAATCAAGTTTAAACTAAGTTCCTCTCCAAAGGAGGAACCTTTGTTGACCAAAAATTTATCTTTGGTTTCTTGGCTTGGATTCTTGACAAATGCCACCTACAGTTCATTCTATTTATGTAATACTCATTGTATGATGATTATGGACCTAATTAACAAGTTACTTCCCTAAAATCAAATTTAAAATAAGTTCGTCTCAAAAGGAGGAACCTTTGTTGACCGAAATTTTATATTTGGTTTCTTGGCTTTGATTCTTGACAAATGCCACCTACAGTTCATTCTATTTATGTAATACTCATTGTATGATGATTATGGACCTAATTAACAAGTTACTTCCCTAAAATAAAGTTTAAACTAAGTTCCTCTCCAAAGGAGGAACCTTTGTTGACCGAAATTTTATATTTGGTTTCTTGGCTTGGATTCTTGACAAATGCCACCTACAATTTATTCTATTTATGTAATACTCATTGTATGATGATTATGGACCTAATTAACAAGTTACTTCCCTAAAATCAAGTTTAAACTAAGTTCCTCTCCAAAGGAGGAACCTTTGTTGACCAAAATTTTATCTTTGGTTTCTTGGCTTGGATTCTTGACAAATGCCACCTACAATTTATTCTATTTATGTAATACTCATTGTATGATGATTATGGACCTAATTAACAAGTTACTTCCCTAAAATAAAGTTTAAACTAAGTTCGTCTCCAAAGGAGGAACCTTTGTTGACCAAAATTTTATCTTTGGTTTCTTGGCTTGGATTCTTGACAAATGCCACCTACAATTTATTCTATTTATGTAATACTCATTGTATGATGATTATGGACCTAATTAACAAGTTACTTCCCTAAAATAAAGTTTAAACTAAGTTCGTCTCCAAAGGAGGAACCTTTGTTGACCAAAATTTTATCTTTGGTTTCTTGGCTTGGATTCTTGACAAATGCCACCTACAATTTATTCTATTTATGTAATACTCATTTTATGATGATTATGGAGCTAATTAACAAGTTACTTCCCTAAAATAAAGTTTAAACTAAGTTCGTCTCCAAAGGAGGAACCTTTGTTGACCAAAATTTTATATTTGGTTTCTTGGCTTGGATTCTTGACAAATGCCACCTACAGTTTATTCTATTTATGTAATACTCATTGTATGATGATTATGGACCTAATTAACAAGTTACTTCCCTAAAATCAAGTTTAAACTAAGTTCGTCTCCAAAGGAGGAACCTTTGTTGACCAAAATTTTATCTTTGGTTTCTTGGCTTGGATTCTTGACAAAAGCCACCTACAATTTATTCTATTTATGTAATACAAATTGTATGATGATTATGGACCTAATTAACAAGTTACTTCCCTAAAATCAAGTTTAAACTAAGTTCCTCTCCAAAGGAGGAACCTTTGTTGACCAAAATTTAACTTTGGTTTCTTGGCTTGGATTCTTGACAAATGCCACCTAGAGTTCATTCTATTTATGTAATACTCATTGTATGATGATTATGGACCTAATTAACAAGTTACTTCCCTAAAATGAAGTGTAAACTAAGTTCGTCTCCAATGGAGGAACGTTTGTTGACTAAAATTTTATCTTTGGTTTATTGGCTTTGATTCTTGACAAATGCCTTCTATAGTTCATTCTATTTATGTAATACTCATTGTATGATGATTATGGACCTAATTAACAAGTTACTTCCCTAAAATCAAGTTTAAACTAAGTTCCTCTCCAAAGGAGGAACCTTTGTTGACCAAAAGTTTATCTTTGGTTTCTTGGCTTGGATTCTTGACAAATGCCACCTACAGTTCATTCTATTTATGTAATACTCATTGTATGATGATTATGGACCTAATTAACAAGTTACTTCCCTAAAATCAAATTTAAAATAAGTTCGTCTCAAAAGGAGGAACCTTTGTTGACCGAAATTTTATATTTGGTTTCTTGGCTTTGATTCTTGACAAATGCCACCTACAGTTCATTCTATTTATGTAATACTCATTGTATGATGATTATGGACCTAATTAACAAGTTACTTCCCTAAAATAAAGTTTAAACTAAGTTCGTCTCCAAAGGAGGAACCTTTGTTGACCGAAATTTTATATTTGGTTTCTTGGCTTTGATTCTTGACAAATGCCACCTACAGTTCATTCTATTTATGTAATACTTATTGTATGATGATTATGGACCTAATTAACAAGTTACTTCCCTAAAATAAAGTTTAAACTAAGTTCCTCTCCAAAGGAGGAACCTTTGTTGACCGAAATTTTATATTTGGTTTCTTGGCTTTGATTCTTGACAAATGCCACCTACAGTTCATTCTATTTATGTAATACTCATTGTATGATGATTATGGACCTAATTAACAAGTTACTTCCCTAAAATAAAGTTTAAACTAAGTTCCTCTCCAAAGGAGGAACCTTTGTTGACCGAAATTTTATATTTGGTTTCTTGGCTTGGATTCTTGACAAATGCCACCTACAATTTATTCTATTTATGTAATACTCATTGTATGATGATTATGGACCTAATTAACAAGTTACTTCCCTAAAATCAAGTTTAAACTAAGTTCCTCTCCAAAGGAGGAACCTTTGTTGACCAAAATTTTATCTTTGGTTTCTTGGCTTGGATTCTTGACAAATGCCACCTACAATTTATTCTATTTATGTAATACTCATTGTATGATGATTATGGACCTAATTAACAAGTTACTTCCCTAAAATCAAGTTTAAACTAAGTTCGTCTCCAAAGGAGGAACCTTTGTTGACCAAAATTTTATCTTTGGTTTCTTGGCTTGGATTCTTGACAAATGCCACCTACAATTTATTCTATTTATGTAATACTCATTGTATGATGATTATGGACCTAATTAACAAGTTACTTCCCTAAAATCAAGTTTAAACTAAGTTCGTCTCCAAAGGAGGAACCTTTGTTGACCAAAATTTTATCTTTGGTTTCTTGGCTTGGATTCTTGACAAATGCCACCTACAGTTTATTCTATTTATGTAATACTCATTTTATGATGATTATGGAGCTAATTAACAAGTTACTTCCCTAAAATAAAGTTTAAACTAAGTTCGTCTCCAAAGGAGGAACCTTTGTTGACCAAAATTTTATATTTGGTTTCTTGGCTTGGATTCTTGACAAATGCCACCTACAGTTTATTCTATTTATGTAATACTCATTGTATGATGATTATGGACCTAATTAACAAGTTACTTCCCTAAAATCAAGTTTAAACTAAGTTCGTCTCCAAAGGAGGAACCTTTGTTGACCAAAATTTTATCTTTGGTTTCTTGGCTTGGATTCTTGACAAAAGCCACCTACAATTTATTCTATTTATGTAATACACATTGTATGATGATTATGGACCTAATTAACAAGTTACTTCCCTAAAATCAAGTTTAAACTAAGTTCCTCTCCAAAGGAGGAACCTTTGTTGACCAAAATTTAACTTTGGTTTCTTGGCTTGGATTCTTGACAAATGCCACCTAGAGTTCATTCTATTTATGTAATACTCATTGTATGATGATTATGGACCTAATTAACAAGTTACTTCCCTAAAATGAAGTGTAAACTAAGTTCGTCTCCAATGGAGGAACGTTTGTTGACTAAAATTTTATCTTTGGTTTATTGGCTTTGATTCTTGACAAATGCCTTCTATAGTTCATTCTATTTATGTAATACTCATTGTATGATGATTATGGACCTAATTAACAAGTTACTTCCCTAAAATCAAGTTTAAACTAAGTTCCTCTCCAAAGGAGGAACCTTTGTTGACCAAAAGTTTATCTTTGGTTTCTTGGCTTGGATTCTTGACAAATGCCACCTAGAGTTCATTCTACTTATGTAATACTCATTGTATGATGATTATGGACCTAATTAACAAGTTACTTCCCTAAAATCAAATTTAAAATAAGTTCGTCTCAAAAGGAGGAACCTTTGTTGACCGAAATTTTATATTTGGTTTCTTGGCTTTGATTCTTGACAAATGCCACCTACAGTTCATTCTATTTATGTAATACTCATTGTATGATGATTATGGACCTAATTAACAAGTTACTTCCCTAAAATAAAGTTTAAACTAAGTTCCTCTCCAAAGGAGGAACCTTTGTTGACCGAAATTTTATATTTGGTTTCTTGGCTTGGATTCTTGACAAATGCCACCTACAATTTATTCTATTTATGTAATACTCATTGTATGATGATTATGGACCTAATTAACAAGTTACTTCCCTAAAATCAAGTTTAAACTAAGTTCCTCTCCAAAGGAGGAACCTTTGTTGACCAAAATTTTATCTTTGGTTTCTTGGCTTGGATTCTTGACAAATGCCACCTACAATTTATTCTATTTATGTAATACTCATTGTATGATGATTATGGACCTAATTAACAAGTTACTTCCCTAAAATCAAGTTTAAACTAAGTTCGTCTCCAAAGGAGGAACCTTTGTTGACCAAAATTTTATCTTTGGTTTCTTGGCTTGGATTCTTGACAAATGCCACCTACAATTTATTCTATTTATGTAATACTCATTGTATGATGATTATGGACCTAATTAACAAGTTACTTCCCTAAAATCAAGTTTAAACTAAGTTCGTCTCCAAAGGAGGAACCTTTGTTGACCAAAATTTTATCTTTGGTTTCTTGGCTTGGATTCTTGACAAATGCCACCTACAGTTTATTCTATTTATGTAATACTCATTTTATGATGATTATGGAGCTAATTAACAAGTTACTTCCCTAAAATAAAGTTTAAACTAAGTTCGTCTCCAAAGGAGGAACCTTTGTTGACCAAAATTTTATATTTGGTTTCTTGGCTTGGATTCTTGACAAATGCCACCTACAGTTTATTCTATTTATGTAATACTCATTGTATGATGATTATGGACCTAATTAACAAGTTACTTCCCTAAAATCAAGTTTAAACTAAGTTCGTCTCCAAAGGAGGAACCTTTGTTGACCAAAATTTTATCTTTGGTTTCTTGGCTTGGATTCTTGACAAAAGCCACCTACAATTTATTCTATTTATGTAATACAAATTGTATGATGATTATGGACCTAATTAACAAGTTACTTCCCTAAAATCAAGTTTAAACTAAGTTCCTCTCCAAAGGAGGAACCTTTGTTGACCAAAATTTAACTTTGGTTTCTTGGCTTGGATTCTTGACAAATGCCACCTAGAGTTCATTCTATTTATGTAATACTCATTGTATGATGATTATGGACCTAATTAACAAGTTACTTCCCTAAAATGAAGTGTAAACTAAGTTCGTCTCCAATGGAGGAACGTTTGTTGACTAAAATTTTATCTTTGGTTTATTGGCTTTGATTCTTGACAAATGCCTTCTATAGTTCATTCTATTTATGTAATACTCATTGTATGATGATTATGGACCTAATTAACAAGTTACTTCCCTAAAATCAAGTTTAAACTAAGTTCCTCTCCAAAGGAGGAACCTTTGTTGACCAAAAGTTTATCTTTGGTTTCTTGGCTTGGATTCTTGACAAATGCCACCTACAGTTCATTCTATTTATGTAATACTCATTGTATGATGATTATGGACCTAATTAACAAGTTACTTCCCTAAAATCAAATTTAAAATAAGTTCGTCTCAAAAGGAGGAACCTTTGTTGACCGAAATTTTATATTTGGTTTCTTGGCTTTGATTCTTGACAAATGCCACCTACAGTTCATTCTATTTATGTAATACTCATTGTATGATGATTATGGACCTAATTAACAAGTTACTTCCCTAAAATAAAGTTTAAACTAAGTTCGTCTCCAAAGGAGGAACCTTTGTTGACCGAAATTTTATATTTGGTTTCTTGGCTTTGATTCTTGACAAATGCCACCTACAGTTCATTCTATTTATGTAATACTTATTGTATGATGATTATGGACCTAATTAACAAGTTACTTCCCTAAAATAAAGTTTAAACTAAGTTCCTCTCCAAAGGAGGAACCTTTGTTGACCGAAATTTTATATTTGGTTTCTTGGCTTTGATTCTTGACAAATGCCACCTACAGTTCATTCTATTTATGTAATACTCATTGTATGATGATTATGGACCTAATTAACAAGTTACTTCCCTAAAATAAAGTTTAAACTAAGTTCCTCTCCAAAGGAGGAACCTTTGTTGACCGAAATTTTATATTTGGTTTCTTGGCTTGGATTCTTGACAAATGCCACCTACAATTTATTCTATTTATGTAATACTCATTGTATGATGATTATGGACCTAATTAACAAGTTACTTCCCTAAAATCAAGTTTAAACTAAGTTCCTCTCCAAAGGAGGAACCTTTGTTGACCAAAATTTTATCTTTGGTTTCTTGGCTTGGATTCTTGACAAATGCCACCTACAATTTATTCTATTTATGTAATACTCATTGTATGATGATTATGGACCTAATTAACAAGTTACTTCCCTAAAATCAAGTTTAAACTAAGTTCGTCTCCAAAGGAGGAACCTTTGTTGACCAAAATTTTATCTTTGGTTTCTTGGCTTGGATTCTTGACAAATGCCACCTACAGTTTATTCTATTTATGTAATACTCATTGTATGATGATTATGGACCTAATTAACAAGTTACTTCCCTAAAATCAAGTTTAAACTAAGTTCGTCTCCAAAGGAGGAACCTTTGTTGACCAAAATTTTATCTTTGGTTTCTTGGCTTGGATTCTTGACAAATGCCACCTACAATTTATTCTATTTATGTAATACTCATTTTATGATGATTATGGAGCTAATTAACAAGTTACTTCCCTAAAATAAAGTTTAAACTAAGTTCGTCTCCAAAGGAGGAACCTTTGTTGACCAAAATTTTATATTTGGTTTCTTGGCTTGGATTCTTGACAAATGCCACCTACAGTTTATTCTATTTATGTAATACTCATTGTATGATGATTATGGACCTAATTAACAAGTTACTTCCCTAAAATCAAGTTTAAACTAAGTTCGTCTCCAAAGGAGGAACCTTTGTTGACCAAAATTTTATCTTTGGTTTCTTGGCTTGGATTCTTGACAAAAGCCACCTACAATTTATTCTATTTATGTAATACACATTGTATGATGATTATGGACCTAATTAACAAGTTACTTCCCTAAAATCAAGTTTAAACTAAGTTCCTCTCCAAAGGAGGAACCTTTGTTGACCAAAATTTAACTTTGGTTTCTTGGCTTGGATTCTTGACAAATGCCACCTAGAGTTCATTCTATTTATGTAATACTCATTGTATGATGATTATGGACCTAATTAACAAGTTACTTCCCTAAAATGAAGTGTAAACTAAGTTCGTCTCCAATGGAGGAACGTTTGTTGACTAAAATTTTATCTTTGGTTTATTGGCTTTGATTCTTGACAAATGCCTTCTATAGTTCATTCTATTTATGTAATACTCATTGTATGATGATTATGGACCTAATTAACAAGTTACTTCCCTAAAATCAAGTTTAAACTAAGTTCCTCTCCAAAGGAGGAACCTTTGTTGACCAAAAGTTTATCTTTGGTTTCTTGGCTTGGATTCTTGACAAATGCCACCTACAGTTCATTCTATTTATGTAATACTCATTGTATGATGATTATGGACCTAATTAACAAGTTACTTCCCTAAAATCAAATTTAAAATAAGTTCGTCTCAAAAGGAGGAACCTTTGTTGACCGAAATTTTATATTTGGTTTCTTGGCTTTGATTCTTGACAAATGCCACCTACAGTTCATTCTATTTATGTAATACTCATTGTATGATGATTATGGACCTAATTAACAAGTTACTTCCCTAAAATAAAGTTTAAACTAAGTTCGTCTCCAAAGGAGGAACCTTTGTTGACCGAAATTTTATATTTGGTTTCTTGGCTTTGATTCTTGACAAATGCCACCTACAGTTCATTCTATTTATGTAATACTCATTGTATGATGATTATGGACCTAATTAACAAGTTACTTCCCTAAAATAAAGTTTAAACTAAGTTCCTCTCCAAAGGAGGAACCTTTGTTGACCGAAATTTTATATTTGGTTTCTTGGCTTGGATTCTTGACAAATGCCACCTACAGTTCATTCTATTTATGTAATACTCATTGTATGATGATTATGGACCTAATTAACAAGTTACTTCCCTAAAATCAAATTTAAAATAAGTTCGTCTCAAAAGGAGGAACCTTTGTTGACCGAAATTTTATATTTGGTTTCTTGGCTTTGATTCTTGACAAATGCCACCTACAGTTCATTCTATTTATTTAATACTCATTGTATGATGATTATGGACCTAATTAACAAGTTACTTCCCTAAAATAAAGTTTAAACTAAGTTCGTCTCCAAAGGAGGAACCTTTGTTGACCGAAATTTTATATTTGGTTTCTTGGCTTTGATTCTTGACAAATGCCACCTACAGTTCATTCTATTTATGTAATACTCATTGTATGATGATTATGGACCTAATTAACAAGTTACTTCCCTAAAATAAAGTTTAAACTAAGTTCCTCTCCAAAGGAGGAACCTTTGTTGACCGAAATTTTATATTTGGTTTCTTGGCTTGGATTCTTGACAAATGCCACCTACAATTTATTCTATTTATGTAATACTCATTGTATGATGATTATGGACCTAATTAACAAGTTACTTCCCTAAAATCAAGTTTAAACTAAGTTCCTCTCCAAAGAAGGAACCTTTGTTGACCAAAATTTTATCTTTGGTTTCTTGGCTTGGATTCTTGACAAATGCCACCTACAATTTATTCTATTTATGTAATACTCATTGTATGATGATTATGGACCTAATTAACAAGTTACTTCCCTAAAATCAAGTTTAAACTAAGTTCGTCTCCAAAGGAGGAACCTTTGTTGACCAAAATTTTATCTTTGGTTTCTTGGCTTGGATTCTTGACAAATGCCACCTACAATTTATTCTATTTATGTAATACTCATTGTATGATGATTATGGACCTAATTAACAAGTTACTTCCCTAAAATCAAGTTTAAACTAAGTTCGTCTCCAAAGGAGGAACCTTTGTTGACCAAAATTTTATCTTTGGTTTCTTGGCTTGGATTCTTGACAAATGCCACCTACAATTTATTCTATTTATGTAATACTCATTTTATGATGATTATGGAGCTAATTAACAAGTTACTTCCCTAAAATAAAGTTTAAACTAAGTTCGTCTCCAAAGGAGGAACCTTTGTTGACCAAAATTTTATATTTGGTTTCTTGGCTTGGATTCTTGACAAATGCCACCTACAGTTTATTCTATTTATGTAATACTCATTGTATGATGATTATGGACCTAATTAACAAGTTACTTCCCTAAAATCAAGTTTAAACTAAGTTCGTCTCCAAAGGAGGAACCTTTGTTGACCAAAATTTTATCTTTGGTTTCTTGGCTTGGATTCTTGACAAAAGCCACCTACAATTTATTCTATTTATGTAATACACATTGTATGATGATTATGGACCTAATTAACAAGTTACTTCCCTAAAATCAAGTTTAAACTAAGTTCCTCTCCAAAGGAGGAACCTTTGTTGACCAAAATTTAACTTTGGTTTCTTGGCTTGGATTCTTGACAAATGCCACCTAGAGTTCATTCTATTTATGTAATACTCATTGTATGATGATTATGGACCTAATTAACAAGTTACTTCCCTAAAATGAAGTGTAAACTAAGTTCGTCTCCAATGGAGGAACGTTTGTTGACTAAAATTTTATCTTTGGTTTATTGGCTTTGATTCTTGACAAATGCCTTCTATAGTTCATTCTATTTATGTAATACTCATTGTATGATGATTATGGACCTAATTAACAAGTTACTTCCCTAAAATCAAGTTTAAACTAAGTTCCTCTCCAAAGGAGGAACCTTTGTTGACCAAAAGTTTATCTTTGGTTTCTTGGCTTGGATTCTTGACAAATGCCACCTACAGTTCATTCTATTTATGTAATACTCATTGTATGATGATTATGGACCTAATTAACAAGTTACTTCCCTAAAATCAAATTTAAAATAAGTTCGTCTCAAAAGGAGGAACCTTTGTTGACCGAAATTTTATATTTGGTTTCTTGGCTTTGATTCTTGACAAATGCCACCTACAGTTCATTCTATTTATGTAATACTCATTGTATGATGATTATGGACCTAATTAACAAGTTACTTCCCTAAAATAAAGTTTAAACTAAGTTCCTCTCCAAAGGAGGAACCTTTGTTGACCGAAATTTTATATTTGGTTTCTTGGCTTGGATTCTTGACAAATGCCACCTACAATTTATTCTATTTATGTAATACTCATTGTATGATGATTATGGACCTAATTAACAAGTTACTTCCCTAAAATCAAGTTTAAACTAAGTTCCTCTCCAAAGGAGGAACCTTTGTTGACCAAAATTTTATCTTTGGTTTCTTGGCTTGGATTCTTGACAAATGCCACCTACAATTTATTCTATTTATGTAATACTCATTGTATGATGATTATGGACCTAATTAACAAGTTACTTCCCTAAAATCAAGTTTAAACTAAGTTCGTCTCCAAAGGAGGAACCTTTGTTGACCAAAATTTTATCTTTGGTTTCTTGGCTTGGATTCTTGACAAATGCCACCTACAATTTATTCTATTTATGTAATACTCATTGTATGATGATTATGGACCTAATTAACAAGTTACTTCCCTAAAATCAAGTTTAAACTAAGTTCGTCTCCAAAGGAGGAACCTTTGTTGACCAAAATTTTATCTTTGGTTTCTTGGCTTGGATTCTTGACAAATGCCACCTACAGTTTATTCTATTTATGTAATACTCATTTTATGATGATTATGGAGCTAATTAACAAGTTACTTCCCTAAAATAAAGTTTAAACTAAGTTCGTCTCCAAAGGAGGAACCTTTGTTGACCAAAATTTTATATTTGGTTTCTTGGCTTGGATTCTTGACAAATGCCACCTACAGTTTATTCTATTTATGTAATACTCATTGTATGATGATTATGGACCTAATTAACAAGTTACTTCCCTAAAATCAAGTTTAAACTAAGTTCGTCTCCAAAGGAGGAACCTTTGTTGACCAAAATTTTATCTTTGGTTTCTTGGCTTGGATTCTTGACAAAAGCCACCTACAATTTATTCTATTTATGTAATACAAATTGTATGATGATTATGGACCTAATTAACAAGTTACTTCCCTAAAATCAAGTTTAAACTAAGTTCCTCTCCAAAGGAGGAACCTTTGTTGACCAAAATTTAACTTTGGTTTCTTGGCTTGGATTCTTGACAAATGCCACCTAGAGTTCATTCTATTTATGTAATACTCATTGTATGATGATTATGGACCTAATTAACAAGTTACTTCCCTAAAATGAAGTGTAAACTAAGTTCGTCTCCAATGGAGGAACGTTTGTTGACTAAAATTTTATCTTTGGTTTATTGGCTTTGATTCTTGACAAATGCCTTCTATAGTTCATTCTATTTATGTAATACTCATTGTATGATGATTATGGACCTAATTAACAAGTTACTTCCCTAAAATCAAGTTTAAACTAAGTTCCTCTCCAAAGGAGGAACCTTTGTTGACCAAAAGTTTATCTTTGGTTTCTTGGCTTGGATTCTTGACAAATGCCACCTACAGTTCATTCTATTTATGTAATACTCATTGTATGATGATTATGGACCTAATTAACAAGTTACTTCCCTAAAATCAAATTTAAAATAAGTTCGTCTCAAAAGGAGGAACCTTTGTTGACCGAAATTTTATATTTGGTTTCTTGGCTTTGATTCTTGACAAATGCCACCTATAGTTCATTCTATTTATGTAATACTCATTGTATGATGATTATGGACCTAATTAACAAGTTACTTCCCTAAAATAAAGTTTAAACTAAGTTCGTCTCCAAAGGAGGAACCTTTGTTGACCGAAATTTTATATTTGGTTTCTTGGCTTTGATTCTTGACAAATGCCACCTACAGTTCATTCTATTTATGTAATACTCATTGTATGATGATTATGGACCTAATTAACAAGTTACTTCCCTAAAATAAAGTTTAAACTAAGTTCCTCTCCAAAGGAGGAACCTTTGTTGACCGAAATTTTATATTTGGTTTCTTGGCTTTGATTCTTGACAAATGCCACCTACAGTTCATTCTATTTATGTAATACTCATTGTATGATGATTATGGACCTAATTAACAAGTTACTTCCCTAAAATAAAGTTTAAACTAAGTTCCTCTCCAAAGGAGGAACCTTTGTTGACCGAAATTTTATATTTGGTTTCTTGGCTTGGATTCTTGACAAATGCCACCTACAATTTATTCTATTTATGTAATACTCATTGTATGATGATTATGGACCTAATTAACAAGTTACTTCCCTAAAATCAAGTTTAAACTAAGTTCCTCTCCAAAGGAGGAACCTTTGTTGACCAAAATTTTATCTTTGGTTTCTTGGCTTGGATTCTTGACAAATGCCACCTACAATTTATTCTATTTATGTAATACTCATTGTATGATGATTATGGACCTAATTAACAAGTTACTTCCCTAAAATCAAGTTTAAACTAAGTTCGTCTCCAAAGGAGGAACCTTTGTTGACCAAAATTTTATCTTTGGTTTCTTGGCTTGGATTCTTGACAAATGCCACCTACAATTTATTCTATTTATGTAATACTCATTGTATGATGATTATGGACCTAATTAACAAGTTACTTCCCTAAAATCAAGTTTAAACTAAGTTCGTCTCCAAAGGAGGAACCTTTGTTGACCAAAATTTTATCTTTGGTTTCTTGGCTTGGATTCTTGACAAATGCCACCTACAATTTATTCTATTTATGTAATACTCATTTTATGATGATTATGGAGCTAATTAACAAGTTACTTCCCTAAAATAAAGTTTAAACTAAGTTCGTCTCCAAAGGAGGAACCTTTGTTGACCAAAATTTTATATTTGGTTTCTTGGCTTGGATTCTTGACAAATGCCACCTACAGTTTATTCTATTTATGTAATACTCATTGTATGATGATTATGGACCTAATTAACAAGTTACTTCCCTAAAATCAAGTTTAAACTAAGTTCGTCTCCAAAGGAGGAACCTTTGTTGACCAAAATTTTATCTTTGGTTTCTTGGCTTGGATTCTTGACAAAAGCCACCTACAATTTATTCTATTTATGTAATACACATTGTATGATGATTATGGACCTAATTAACAAGTTACTTCCCTAAAATCAAGTTTAAACTAAGTTCCTCTCCAAAGGAGGAACCTTTGTTGACCAAAATTTAACTTTGGTTTCTTGGCTTGGATTCTTGACAAATGCCACCTAGAGTTCATTCTATTTATGTAATACTCATTGTATGATGATTATGGACCTAATTAACAAGTTACTTCCCTAAAATGAAGTGTAAACTAAGTTCGTCTCCAATGGAGGAACGTTTGTTGACTAAAATTTTATCTTTGGTTTATTGGCTTTGATTCTTGACAAATGCCTTCTATAGTTCATTCTATTTATGTAATACTCATTGTATGATGATTATGGACCTAATTAACAAGTTACTTCCCTAAAATCAAGTTTAAACTAAGTTCCTCTCCAAAGGAGGAACCTTTGTTGACCAAAAGTTTATCTTTGGTTTCTTGGCTTGGATTCTTGACAAATGCCACCTACAGTTCATTCTATTTATGTAATACTCATTGTATGATGATTATGGACCTAATTAACAAGTTACTTCCCTAAAATCAAATTTAAAATAAGTTCGTCTCAAAAGGAGGAACCTTTGTTGACCGAAATTTTATATTTGGTTTCTTGGCTTTGATTCTTGACAAATGCCACCTACAGTTCATTCTATTTATGTAATACTCATTGTATGATGATTATGGACCTAATTAACAAGTTACTTCCCTAAAATAAAGTTTAAACTAAGTTCGTCTCCAAAGGAGGAACCTTTGTTGACCGAAATTTTATATTTGGTTTCTTGGCTTTGATTCTTGACAAATGCCACCTACAGTTCATTCTATTTATGTAATACTCATTGTATGATGATTATGGACCTAATTAACAAGTTACTTCCCTAAAATAAAGTTTAAACTAAGTTCCTCTCCAAAGGAGGAACCTTTGTTGACCGAAATTTTATATTTGGTTTCTTGGCTTGGATTCTTGACAAATGCCACCTACAATTTATTCTATTTATGTAATACTCATTGTATGATGATTATGGACCTAATTAACAAGTTACTTCCCTAAAATCAAGTTTAAACTAAGTTCCTCTCCAAAGGAGGAACCTTTGTTGACCAAAATTTTATCTTTGGTTTCTTGGCTTGGATTCTTGACAAATGCCACCTACAATTTATTCTATTTATGTAATACTCATTGTATGATGATTATGGACCTAATTAACAAGTTACTTCCCTAAAATCAAGTTTAAACTAAGTTCGTCTCCAAAGGAGGAACCTTTGTTGACCAAAATTTTATCTTTGGTTTCTTGGCTTGGATTCTTGACAAATGCCACCTACAATTTATTCTATTTATGTAATACTCATTGTATGATGATTATGGACCTAATTAACAAGTTACTTCCCTAAAATCAAGTTTAAACTAAGTTCCTCTCCAAAGGACGAACCTTTGTTGACCAAAATTTAACTTTGGCTTCTTGGCTTGGATTCTTGACAAATGCCACCTAGAGTTCATTCTATTTATGTAATACTCATTGTATGATGATTATGGACCTAATTAACAAGTTACTTCCCTAAAATGAAGTGTAAACTAAGTTCGTCTCCAAAGGAGGAACCTTTGTTGACTAAAATTTTATCTTTGGTTTCTTGGCTTTGATTCTTGACAAATGCCTTCTATAGTTCATTCTATTTATGTAATACTCATTGTATGATGATTATGGACCTAATTAACAAGTTACTTCCCTAAAATAAAGTTTAAACTAAGTTCGTCTCAAAAGGAGGAACCTTTGTCGACCAAAATTTTATCTTTGGTTTCTTGGCTTATATTCTTGACAAATGCCTTCTATAGTTCATTCTATTTCTGTTATACTCATTTTATGATGATTATGGAGCTAATTAACAAGTTACTTCCCTAAAATCAAGTTTAAACTAAGTTCGTCTCCAAAGAAGGAACCTTTGTTGACCAAAATTTTATATTTGGTTTCTTGGCTTGGATTCTTGACAAATGCCACCTACAGTTTATTCTATTTATGTAATACTCATTGTATGATGATTATGGACCTAATTAACAAGTTACTTCCCTAAAATCAAGTTTAAACTAAGTTCGTCTCCAAAGGAGGAACCTTTGTTGACCAAAATTTTATCTTTGGTTTCTTGGCTTGGATTCTTGACAAATGCCACCTACAATTTATTCTATTTATGTAATACTCATTGTATGATGATTATGGACCTAATTAACAAGTTACTTCCCTAAAATCAAGTTTAAACTAAGTTCCTCTCCAAAGGAGGAACCTTTGTTGACCAAAATTTAACTTTGGTTTCTTTGCTTGGATTCTTGACAAATACCACCTAGAGTTCATTCTATTTATGTAATACTCATTGTATGATGATTATGGACCTAATTAACAAGTTACTTCCCTAAAATCAAGTTTAAACTAGGTTCCTCTCCAAAGGAGGAACCTTTGTTGACCAAAAGTTTATCTTTGGTTTCTTGGCTTGGATTCTTGACAAATGCCACCTACAGTTCATTCTATTTATGTAATACTCATTGTATGATGATTATGGACCTAATTAACAAGTTACTTCGCTAAAATCCAATTTAAAATAAGTTCGTCTCAAAAGGAGGAACCTTTGTCGACCAAAATTTTATCTTTGGTTTCTTGCCTTTGATTCTTGACAAATGCCACCTAGAGTTCATTCTACTTATGTAATACTCATTGTATGATGATTATGGACCTAATTAACAAGTTACTTCCCTAAAATAAAGTTTAAACTAAGTTCGTCTCCAAAGGAGGAACCTTTGTTGACCGAAATTTTATATTTGGTTTCTTGGCTTTGATTCTTGACAAATGCCACCTACAGTTCATTCTATTTATGTAATACTCATTGTATGATGATTATGGACCTAATTAACAAGTTACTTCCCTAAAATAAAGTTTAAACTAAGTTCCTCTCCAAAGAAGGAACCTTTGTTGACCGAAATTTTATATTTGGTTTCTTGGCTTTGATTCTTGACAAATGCCACCTACAGTTCATTCTATTTATGTAATACTCATTGTAAGATGATTATGGACCTAATTAACAAGTTACTTCCCTAAAATAAAGGTTAAACTAAGTTCATCTCAAAAGGAGGAACCTTTGTCGACCAAAATTTTATCTTTGGTTTCTTGCCTTTGATTCTTGACAAATGCCACCTAGAGTTCATTCTACTTATGTAATACTCATTGTATGATGATTATGGACCTAATTAACAAGTTACTTCCCTAAAATAAAGTTTAAACTAAGTTCGTCTCCAAAGGAGGAACCTTTGTTGACCGAAATTTTATATTTGGTTTCTTGGCTTTGATTCTTGACAAATGCCACCTAGAGTTCATTCTACTTATGTAATACTCATTGTATGATGATTATGGACCTAATTAACAAGTTACTTCCCTAAAATAAAGTTTAAACTAAGTTCGTCTCCAAAGGAGGAACCTTTGTTGACCGAAATTTTATATTTGGTTTCTTGGCTTTGATTCTTGACAAATGCCACCTACAGTTCATTCTATTTATGTAATACTCATTGTATGATGATTATGGACCTAATTAACAAGTTACTTCCCTAAAATAAAGTTTAAACTAAGTTCCTCTCCAAAGGAGGAACCTTTGTTGACCAAAACTTTATCTTTGGTTTCTTGGCTTTGATTCTTGACAAATGCCACCTATAGTCCATTCTATTTAAGTAATACTCATTGTATGATGATTATGGACCTAATTAAAAAGTTACTTCCCTCAAATAAAGTTTAAACTAAGTTCGTCTCCAAAGGAGGAACCTTTGATGAACGAAATTTTATCTTTGGTTTATTGGCTTGGATTCTTGACAAATGCCACCTACAGTTGATTTTATTTATGTAATACTCATTTTATGATGATTATGGACCTAATTAACAAGTTACTTCCCTAAAATAAAGTTTAAACTAAGTTCGTCTCCAAAGGAGGAACCTTTGATGAACGAAATTTTATCTTTGGTTTCTTGGCTTGGATTCTTGACAAATGCCACCTACAGTTCATTCTATTTATGTAATACTCATTGTATGATGATTATGGACCTAATTAACAAGTTACTTCCCTAAAATAAAGTTTAAACTAAGTTCCTCTCCAAAGGAGGAACCTTTGTTGACCAAAATTTAACTTTGGTTTCTTGGCTTGGATTCTTGACAAATGCCACCTAGAGTTCATTCTATTTATGTAATACTCATTGTATGATGATTATGGACCTAATTAACAAGTTACTTCCCTAAAATGAAGTGTAAACTAAGTTCGTCTCCAAAGGAGGAACCTTTGTTGACTAAAATTTTATCTTTGGTTTCTTGGCTTTGATTCTTGACAAATGCCTTCTATAGTTCATTCTATTTATGTAATACTCATTGTATGATGATTATGGACCTAATTAACAAGTTACTTCCCGAAAATCAAGTTTAAACTAGGTTCCTCTCCAAAGGAGGAACCTTTGTTGACCAAAAGTTTATCTTTGGTTTCTTGGCTTGGATTCTTGACAAATGCCACCTACAGTTCATTCTATTTATGTAATACTCATTGTATGATGATTATGGACCTAATTAACAAGTTACTTCCCTAAAATCAAATTTAAAATAAGTTCGTCTCAAAAGGAGGAACCTTTGTCGACCAAAATTTTATCTTTGGTTTCTTGCCTTTGATTCTTGACAAATGCCACCTAGAGTTCATTCTACTTATGTAATACTCATTGTATGATGATTATGGACCTAATTAACAAGTTACTTCCCTAAAATAAAGTTTAAACTAAGTTCGTCTCCAAAGGAGGAACCTTTGTTGACCGAAATTTTATATTTGGTTTCTTGGCTTTGATTCTTGACAAATGCCACCTAGAGTTCATTCTACTTATGTAATACTCATTGTATGATGATTATGGACCTAATTAACAAGTTACTTCCCTAAAATAAAGTTTAAACTAAGTTCGTCTCTAAAGGAGGAACCTTTGTTGACCGAATATTTATATTTGGTTTCTTGGCTTTGATTCTTGACAAATGCCACCTACAGTTCATTCTATTTATGTAATACTCATTGTATGATGATTATGGACCTAATTAACAAGTTACTTCCCTAAAATAAAGTTTAAACTAAGTTCGTCTCCAAAGGAGGAACCTTTGTTGACCAAAATTTTATATGTCGTTTCTTGGCTTGGATTCTTGACAAATGCCACCTACTGTTTATTCTATTTATGTAATACTCATTGTATGATGATTATGGAAGTAATTAACAAGTTACTTCCCTAAAATAAAGTTTAAACTAAGTTCGTCTCAAAAGGAGGAACCTTTGTCGACCAAAATTTTATCTTTGGTTTCTTGGCTTATATTCTTGACAAATGCCTTCTATAGTTCATTCTATTTCTGTTATACTCATTTTATGATGATTATGGAGCTAATTAACAAGTTACTTCCCTAAAATCAAGTTTAAACTAAGTTCGTCTCCAAAGGAGGAACCTTTGTTGACCAAAATTTTATCTTTGGTTTCTTGGCTTATATTCTTGACAAATGCCTTCTATAGTTCATTCTATTTCTGTTATACTCATTTTATGATGATTATGGAGCTAATTAACAAGTTACTTCCCTAAAATCAAGTTTAAACTAAGTTCGTCTCCAAAGGAGGAACCTTTGTTGACCAAAATTTTATATTTGGTTTCTTGGCTTGGATTCTTGACAAATGCCACCTACAGTTTATTCTATTTATGTAATACTCATTGTATGATGATTATGGACCTAATTAACAAGTTACTTCCCTAAAATCAAGTTTAAACTAAGTTCCTCTCCAAAGGAGGAATCTTTGTTGACCAAAATTTAACTTTGGTTTCTTGGCTTGGATTCTTGACAAATGCCACCTAGAGTTCATTCTATTTATGTAATACTCATTGTATGATGATTATGGACCTAATTAACAAGTTACTTCCCTAAAATGAAGTGTAAACTAAGTTCGTCTCCAAAGGAGGAACCTTTGTTGACTAAAATTTTATCTTTGGTTTCTTGGCTTTGATTCTTGACAAATGCCTTCAATAGTTCATTCTATTTATGTAATACTCATTGTATGATGATTATGGACCTAATTAACAAGTTACTTCCCTAAAATCAAGTTTAAACTAGGTTCCTCTCCAAAGGAGGAACCTTTGTTGACCAAAAGTTTATCTTTGGTTTCTTGGCTTGGATTCTTGACAAATGCCACCTACAGTTCATTCTATTTATGTAATACTCATTGTATGATGATTATGGACCTAATTAACAAGTTACTTCCCTAAAATCAAATTTAAAATAAGTTCGTCTCAAAAGGAGGAACCTTTGTCGACCAAAATTTTATCTTTGGTTTCTTGCCTTTGATTCTTGACAAATGCCACCTAGAGTTCATTCTACTTATGTAATACTCATTGTATGATGATTATGGACCTAATTAACAAGTTACTTCCCTAAAATAAAGTTTAAACTAAGTTCGTCTCCAAAGGAGGAACCTTTGTTGACCGAAATTTTATATTTGGTTTCTTGGCTTTGATTCTTGACAAATGCCACCTAGAGTTCATTCTACTTATGTAATACTCATTGTATGATGATTATGGACCTAATTAACAAGTTACTTCCCTAAAATAAAGTTTAAACTAAGTTCGTCTCCAAAGGAGGAACCTTTGTTGACCGAATATTTATATTTGGTTTCTTGGCTTTGATTCTTGACAAATGCCACCTACAGTTCATTCTATTTATGTAATACTCATTGTATGATGATTATGGACCTAATTAACAAGTTACTTCCCTAAAATAAAGTTTAAACTAAGTTCGTCTCCAAAGGAGGAACCTTTGTTGACCAAAATTTTATATGTCGTTTCTTGGCTTGGATTCTTGACAAATGCCACCTACTGTTTATTCTATTTATGTAATACTCATTGTATGATGATTATGGAAGTAATTAACAAGTTACTTCCCTAAAATAAAGTTTAAACTAAGTTCGTCTCAAAAGGAGGAACCTTTGTCGACCAAAATTTTATCTTTGGTTTCTTGGCTTATATTCTTGACAAATGCCTTCTATAGTTCATTCTATTTCTGTTATACTCATTTTATGATGATTATGGAGCTAATTAACAAGTTACTTCCCTAAAATCAAGTTTAAACTAAGTTCGTCTCCAAAGGAGGAACCTTTGTTGACCAAAATTTTATCTTTGGTTTCTTGGCTTATATTCTTGACAAATGCCTTCTATAGTTCATTCTATTTCTGTTATACTCATTTTATGATGATTATGGAGCTAATTAACAAGTTACTTCCCTAAAATCAAGTTTAAACTAAGTTCGTCTCCAAAGGAGGAACCTTTGTTGACCAAAATTTTATATTTGGTTTCTTGGCTTGGATTCTTGACAAATGCCACCTACAGTTTATTCTATTTATGTAATACTCATTGTATGATGATTATGGACCTAATTAACAAGTTACTTCCCTAAAATCAAGTTTAAACTAAGTTCCTCTCCAAAGGAGGAATCTTTGTTGACCAAAATTTAACTTTGGTTTCTTGGCTTGGATTCTTGACAAATGCCACCTAGAGTTCATTCTATTTATGTAATACTCATTGTATGATGATTATGGACCTAATTAACAAGTTACTTCCCTAAAATGAAGTGTAAACTAAGTTCGTCTCCAAAGGAGGAACCTTTGTTGACTAAAATTTTATCTTTGGTTTCTTGGCTTTGATTCTTGACAAATGCCTTCAATAGTTCATTCTATTTATGTAATACTCATTGTATGATGATTATGGACCTAATTAACAAGTTACTTCCCTAAAATCAAGTTTAAACTAGGTTCCTCTCCAAAGGAGGAACCTTTGTTGACCAAAAGTTTATCTTTGGTTTCTTGGCTTGGATTCTTGACAAATGCCACCTACAGTTCATTCTATTTATGTAATACTCATTGTATGATGATTATGGACCTAATTAACAAGTTACTTCCCTAAAATCAAATTTAAAATAAGTTCGTCTCAAAAGGAGGAACCTTTGTCGACCAAAATTTTATCTTTGGTTTCTTGGCTTATATTCTTGACAAATGCCTTCTATAGTTCATTCTATTTCTGTTATACTCATTTTATGATGATTATGGAGCTAATTAACAAGTTACTTCCCTAAAATCAAGTTTAAACTAAGTTCGTCTCCAAAGGAGGAACCTTTGTTGACCAAAATTTTATCTTTGGTTTCTTGGCTTATATTCTTGACAAATGCCTTCTATAGTTCATTCTATTTCTGTTATACTCATTTTATGATGATTATGGAGCTAATTAACAAGTTACTTCCCTAAAATCAAGTTTAAACTAAGTTCGTCTCCAAAGGAGGAACCTTTGTTGACCAAAATTTTATATTTGGTTTCTTGGCTTGGATTCTTGACAAATGCCACCTACAGTTTATTCTATTTATGTAATACTCATTGTATGATGATTATGGACCTAATTAACAAGTTACTTCCCTAAAATCAAGTTTAAACTAAGTTCCTCTCCAAAGGAGGAATCTTTGTTGACCAAAATTTAACTTTGGTTTCTTGGCTTGGATTCTTGACAAATGCCACCTAGAGTTCATTCTATTTATGTAATACTCATTGTATGATGATTATGGACCTAATTAACAAGTTACTTCCCTAAAATGAAGTGTAAACTAAGTTCGTCTCCAAAGGAGGAACCTTTGTTGACTAAAATTTTATCTTTGGTTTCTTGGCTTTGATTCTTGACAAATGCCTTCAATAGTTCATTCTATTTATGTAATACTCATTGTATGATGATTATGGACCTAATTAACAAGTTACTTCCCTAAAATCAAGTTTAAACTAGGTTCCTCTCCAAAGGAGGAACCTTTGTTGACCAAAAGTTTATCTTTGGTTTCTTGACAAATGCCACCTACAGTTCATTCTATTTATGTAATACTCATTGTATGATGATTATGGACCTAATTAACAAGTTACTTCCCTAAAATCAAATTTAAAATAAGTTCGTCTCAAAAGGAGGAACCTTTGTCGACCAAAATTTTATCTTTGGTTTCTTGCCTTTGATTCTTGACAAATGCCACCTAGAGTTCATTCTACTTATGTAATACTCATTGTATGATGATTATGGACCTAATTAACAAGTTACTTCCCTAAAATAAAGTTTAAACTAAGTTCGTCTCCAAAGGAGGAACCTTTGTTGACCGAAATTTTATATTTGGTTTCTTGGCTTTGATTCTTGACAAATGCCACCTAGAGTTCATTCTACTTATGTAATACTCATTGTATGATGATTATGGACCTAATTAACAAGTTACTTCCCTAAAATAAAGTTTAAACTAAGTTCGTCTCCAAAGGAGGAACCTTTGTTGACCGAATATTTATATTTGGTTTCTTGGCTTTGATTCTTGACAAATGCCACCTACAGTTCATTCTATTTATGTAATACTCATTGTATGATGATTATGGACCTAATTAACAAGTTACTTCCCTAAAATAAAGTTTAAACTAAGTTCGTCTCCAAAGGAGGAACCTTTGTTGACCAAAATTTTATATGTCGTTTCTTGGCTTGGATTCTTGACAAATGCCACCTACTGTTTATTCTATTTATGTAATACTCATTGTATGATGATTATGGAAGTAATTAACAAGTTACTTCCCTAAAATAAAGTTTAAACTAAGTTCGTCTCAAAAGGAGGAACCTTTGTCGACCAAAATTTTATCTTTGGTTTCTTGGCTTATATTCTTGACAAATGCCTTCTATAGTTCATTCTATTTCTGTTATACTCATTTTATGATGATTATGGAGCTAATTAACAAGTTACTTCCCTAAAATCAAGTTTAAACTAAGTTCGTCTCCAAAGGAGGAACCTTTGTTGACCAAAATTTTATCTTTGGTTTCTTGGCTTATATTCTTGACAAATGCCTTCTATAGTTCATTCTATTTCTGTTATACTCATTTTATGATGATTATGGAGCTAATTAACAAGTTACTTCCCTAAAATCAAGTTTAAACTAAGTTCGTCTCCAAAGGAGGAACCTTTGTTGACCAAAATTTTATATTTGGTTTCTTGGCTTGGATTCTTGACAAATGCCACCTACAGTTTATTCTATTTATGTAATACTCATTGTATGATGATTATGGACCTAATTAACAAGTTACTTCCCTAAAATCAAGTTTAAACTAAGTTCCTCTCCAAAGGAGGAATCTTTGTTGACCAAAATTTAACTTTGGTTTCTTGGCTTGGATTCTTGACAAATGCCACCTAGAGTTCATTCTATTTATGTAATACTCATTGTATGATGATTATGGACCTAATTAACAAGTTACTTCCCTAAAATGAAGTGTAAACTAAGTTCGTCTCCAAAGGAGGAACCTTTGTTGACTAAAATTTTATCTTTGGTTTCTTGGCTTTGATTCTTGACAAATGCCTTCAATAGTTCATTCTATTTATGTAATACTCATTGTATGATGATTATGGACCTAATTAACAAGTTACTTCCCTAAAATCAAGTTTAAACTAGGTTCCTCTCCAAAGGAGGAACCTTTGTTGACCAAAAGTTTATCTTTGGTTTCTTGGCTTGGATTCTTGACAAATGCCACCTACAGTTCATTCTATTTATGTAATACTCATTGTATGATGATTATGGACCTAATTAACAAGTTACTTCCCTAAAATCAAATTTAAAATAAGTTCGTCTCAAAAGGAGGAACCTTTGTCGACCAAAATTTTATCTTTGGTTTCTTGCCTTTGATTCTTGACAAATGCCACCTAGAGTTCATTCTACTTATGTAATACTCATTGTATGATGATTATGGACCTAATTAACAAGTTACTTCCCTAAAATAAAGTTTAAACTAAGTTCGTCTCCAAAGGAGGAACCTTTGTTGACCGAAATTTTATATTTGGTTTCTTGGCTTTGATTCTTGACAAATGCCACCTAGAGTTCATTCTACTTATGTAATACTCATTGTATGATGATTATGGACCTAATTAACAAGTTACTTCCCTAAAATAAAGTTTAAACTAAGTTCGTCTCCAAAGGAGGAACCTTTGTTGACCGAAATTTTATATTTGGTTTCTTGGCTTTGATTCTTGACAAATGCCACCTAGAGTTCATTCTACTTATGTAATACTCATTGTATGATGATTATGGACCTAATTAACAAGTTACTTCCCTAAAATAAAGTTTAAACTAAGTTCGTCTCCAAAGGAGGAACCTTTGTTGACCGAAATTTTATATTTGGTTTCTTGGCTTTGATTCTTAACAAATGCCACCTACAGTTCATTCTATTTATGTAATACTCATTGTATGATGATTATGGACCTAATTAACAAGTTACTTCCCTAAAATAAAGGTTAAACTAAGTTCGTCTCAAAAGGAGGAACCTTTGTCGACCAAAATTTTATCTTTGGTTTCTTGCCTTTGATTCTTGACAAATGCCACCTAGAGTTCATTCTACTTATGTAATACTCATTGTATGATGATTATGGACCTAATTAACAAGTTACTTCCCTAAAATAAAGTTTAAACTAAGTTCGTCTCCAAAGGAGGAACCTTTGTTGACCGAAATTTTATATTTGGTTTCTTGGCTTTGATTCTTGACAAATGCCACCTAGAGTTCATTCTACTTATGTAATACTCATTGTATGATGATTATGGACCTAATTAACAAGTTACTTCCCTAAAATAAAGTTTAAACTAAGTTCGTCTCCAAAGGAGGAACCTTTGTTGACCGAATATTTATATTTGGTTTCTTGGCTTTGATTCTTGACAAATGCCACCTACAGTTCATTCTATTTATGTAATACTCATTGTATGATGATTATGGACCTAATTAACAAGTTACTTCCCTAAAATAAAGTTTAAACTAAGTTCGTCTCCAAAGGAGGAACCTTTGTTGACCAAAATTTTATATGTCGTTTCTTGGCTTGGATTCTTGACAAATGCCACCTACTGTTTATTCTATTTATGTAATACTCATTGTATGATGATTATGGAAGTAATTAACAAGTTACTTCCCTAAAATAAAGTTTAAACTAAGTTCGTCTCAAAAGGAGGAACCTTTGTCGACCAAAATTTTATCTTTGGTTTCTTGGCTTATATTCTTGACAAATGCCTTCTATAGTTCATTCTATTTCTGTTATACTCATTTTATGATGATTATGGAGCTAATTAACAAGTTACTTCCCTAAAATAAAGTTTAAACTAAGTTCGTCTCCAAAGGAGGAACCTTTGTTGACCAAAATTTTATATTTGGTTTCTTGGCTTATATTCTTGACAAATGCCTTCTATAGTTCATTCTATTTCTGTTATACTCATTTTATGATGATTATGGAGCTAATTAACAAGTTACTTCCCTAAAATCAAGTTTAAACTAAGTTCGTCTCCAAAGGAGGAACCTTTGTTGACCAAAATTTTATATTTGGTTTCTTGGCTTGGATTCTTGACAAATGCCACCTACAGTTTATTCTATTTATGTAATACTCATTGTATGATGATTATGGACCTAATTAACAAGTTACTTCCCTAAAATCAAGTTTAAACTAAGTTCCTCTCCAAAGGAGGAACCTTTGTTGACCAAAATTTAACTTTGGTTTCTTGGCTTGGATTCTTGACAAATGCCACCTAGAGTTCATTCTATTTATGTAATACTCATTGTATGATGATTATGGACCTAATTAACAAGTTACTTCCCTAAAATGAAGTGTAAACTAAGTTCGTCTCCAAAGGAGGAACCTTTGTTGACTAAAATTTTATCTTTGGTTTCTTGGCTTTGATTCTTGACAAATGCCTTCAATAGTTCATTCTATTTATGTAATACTCATTGTATGATGATTATGGACCTAATTAACAAGTTACTTCCCTAAAATCAAGTTTAAACTAGGTTCCTCTCCAAAGGAGGAACCTTTGTTGACCAAAAGTTTATCTTTGGTTTCTTGGCTTGGATTCTTGACAAATGCCACCTACAGTTCATTCTATTTATGTAATACTCATTGTATGATGATTATGGACCTAATTAACAAGTTACTTCCCTAAAATCAAATTTAAAATAAGTTCGTCTCAAAAGGAGGAACCTTTGTCGACCAAAATTTTATCTTTGGTTTCTTGCCTTTGATTCTTGACAAATGCCACCTAGAGTTCATTCTACTTATGTAATACTCATTGTATGATGATTATGGACCTAATTAACAAGTTACTTCCCTAAAATAAAGTTTAAACTAAGTTCGTCTCCAAAGGAGGAACCTTTGTTGACCGAAATTTTATATTTGGTTTCTTGGCTTTGATTCTTGACAAATGCCACCTAGAGTTCATTCTACTTATGTAATACTCATTGTATGATGATTATGGACCTAATTAACAAGTTACTTCCCTAAAATAAAGTTTAAACTAAGTTCGTCTCCAAAGGAGGAACCTTTGTTGACCGAAATTTTATATTTGGTTTCTTGGCTTTGATTCTTGACAAATGCCACCTAGAGTTCATTCTACTTATGTAATACTCATTGTATGATGATTATGGACCTAATTAACAAGTTACTTCCCTAAAATAAAGTTTAAACTAAGTTCGTCTCCAAAGGAGGAACCTTTGTTGACCGAAATTTTATATTTGGTTTCTTGGCTTTGATTCTTAACAAATGCCACCTACAGTTCATTCTATTTATGTAATACTCATTGTATGATGATTATGGACCTAATTAACAAGTTACTTCCCTAAAATAAAGGTTAAACTAAGTTCGTCTCAAAAGGAGGAACCTTTGTCGACCAAAATTTTATCTTTGGTTTCTTGCCTTTGATTCTTGACAAATGCCACCTAGAGTTCATTCTACTTATGTAATACTCATTGTATGATGATTATGGACCTAATTAACAAGTTACTTCCCTAAAATAAAGTTTAAACTAAGTTCGTCTCCAAAGGAGGAACCTTTGTTGACCGAAATTTTATATTTGGTTTCTTGGCTTTGATTCTTGACAAATGCCACCTAGAGTTCATTCTACTTATGTAATACTCATTGTATGATGATTATGGACCTAATTAACAAGTTACTTCCCTAAAATAAAGTTTAAACTAAGTTCGTCTCCAAAGGAGGAACCTTTGTTGACCGAATATTTATATTTGGTTTCTTGGCTTTGATTCTTGACAAATGCCACCTACAGTTCATTCTATTTATGTAATACTCATTGTATGATGATTATGGACCTAATTAACAAGTTACTTCCCTAAAATAAAGTTTAAACTAAGTTCGTCTCCAAAGGAGGAACCTTTGTTGACCAAAATTTTATATGTCGTTTCTTGGCTTGGATTCTTGACAAATGCCACCTACTGTTTATTCTATTTATGTAATACTCATTGTATGATGATTATGGAAGTAATTAACAAGTTACTTCCCTAAAATAAAGTTTAAACTAAGTTCGTCTCAAAAGGAGGAACCTTTGTCGACCAAAATTTTATCTTTGGTTTCTTGGCTTATATTCTTGACAAATGCCTTCTATAGTTCATTCTATTTCTGTTATACTCATTTTATGATGATTATGGAGCTAATTAACAAGTTACTTCCCTAAAATCAAGTTTAAACTAAGTTCGTCTCCAAAGGAGGAACCTTTGTTGACCAAAATTTTATCTTTGGTTTCTTGGCTTATATTCTTGACAAATGCCTTCTATAGTTCATTCTATTTCTGTTATACTCATTTTATGATGATTATGGAGCTAATTAACAAGTTACTTCCCTAAAATCAAGTTTAAACTAAGTTCGTCTCCAAAGGAGGAACCTTTGTTGACCAAAATTTTATATTTGGTTTCTTGGCTTGGATTCTTGACAAATGCCACCTACAGTTTATTCTATTTATGTAATACTCATTGTATGATGATTATGGACCTAATTAACAAGTTACTTCCCTAAAATCAAGTTTAAACTAAGTTCCTCTCCAAAGGAGGAACCTTTGTTGACCAAAATTTAACTTTGGTTTCTTGGCTTGGATTCTTGACAAATGCCACCTAGAGTTCATTCTATTTATGTAATACTCATTGTATGATGATTATGGACCTAATTAACAAGTTACTTCCCTAAAATGAAGTGTAAACTAAGTTCGTCTCCAAAGGAGGAACCTTTGTTGACTAAAATTTTATCTTTGGTTTCTTGGCTTTGATTCTTGACAAATGCCTTCAATAGTTCATTCTATTTATGTAATACTCATTGTATGATGATTATGGACCTAATTAACAAGTTACTTCCCTAAAATCAAGTTTAAACTAGGTTCCTCTCCAAAGGAGGAACCTTTGTTGACCAAAAGTTTATCTTTGGTTTCTTGGCTTGGATTCTTGACAAATGCCACCTACAGTTCATTCTATTTATGTAATACTCATTGTATGATGATTATGGACCTAATTAACAAGTTACTTCCCTAAAATCAAATTTAAAATAAGTTCGTCTCAAAAGGAGGAACCTTTGTCGACCAAAATTTTATCTTTGGTTTCTTGCCTTTGATTCTTGACAAATGCCACCTAGAGTTCATTCTACTTATGTAATACTCATTGTATGATGATTATGGACCTAATTAACAAGTTACTTCCCTAAAATAAAGTTTAAACTAAGTTCGTCTCCAAAGGAGGAACCTTTGTTGACCGAAATTTTATATTTGGTTTCTTGGCTTTGATTCTTGACAAATGCCACCTAGAGTTCATTCTACTTATGTAATACTCATTGTATGATGATTATGGACCTAATTAACAAGTTACTTCCCTAAAATAAAGTTTAAACTAAGTTCGTCTCCAAAGGAGGAACCTTTGTTGACCGAAATTTTATATTTGGTTTCTTGGCTTTGATTCTTGACAAATGCCACCTAGAGTTCATTCTACTTATGTAATACTCATTGTATGATGATTATGGACCTAATTAACAAGTTACTTCCCTAAAATAAAGTTTAAACTAAGTTCGTCTCCAAAGGAGGAACCTTTGTTGACCGAAATTTTATATTTGGTTTCTTGGCTTTGATTCTTAACAAATGCCACCTACAGTTCATTCTATTTATGTAATACTCATTGTATGATGATTATGGACCTAATTAACAAGTTACTTCCCTAAAATAAAGGTTAAACTAAGTTCGTCTCAAAAGGAGGAACCTTTGTCGACCAAAATTTTATCTTTGGTTTCTTGCCTTTGATTCTTGACAAATGCCACCTAGAGTTCATTCTACTTATGTAATACTCATTGTATGATGATTATGGACCTAATTAACAAGTTACTTCCCTAAAATAAAGTTTAAACTAAGTTCGTCTCCAAAGGAGGAACCTTTGTTGACCGAAATTTTATATTTGGTTTCTTGGCTTTGATTCTTGACAAATGCCACCTAGAGTTCATTCTACTTATGTAATACTCATTGTATGATGATTATGGACCTAATTAACAAGTTACTTCCCTAAAATAAAGTTTAAACTAAGTTCGTCTCCAAAGGAGGAACCTTTGTTGACCGAATATTTATATTTGGTTTCTTGGCTTTGATTCTTGACAAATGCCACCTACAGTTCATTCTATTTATGTAATACTCATTGTATGATGATTATGGACCTAATTAACAAGTTACTTCCCTAAAATAAAGTTTAAACTAAGTTCGTCTCCAAAGGAGGAACCTTTGTTGACCAAAATTTTATATGTCGTTTCTTGGCTTGGATTCTTGACAAATGCCACCTACTGTTTATTCTATTTATGTAATACTCATTGTATGATGATTATGGAAGTAATTAACAAGTTACTTCCCTAAAATAAAGTTTAAACTAAGTTCGTCTCAAAAGGAGGAACCTTTGTCGACCAAAATTTTATCTTTGGTTTCTTGGCTTATATTCTTGACAAATGCCTTCTATAGTTCATTCTATTTCTGTTATACTCATTTTATGATGATTATGGAGCTAATTAACAAGTTACTTCCCTAAAATCAAGTTTAAACTAAGTTCGTCTCCAAAGGAGGAACCTTTGTTGACCAAAATTTTATCTTTGGTTTCTTGGCTTATATTCTTGACAAATGCCTTCTATAGTTCATTCTATTTCTGTTATACTCATTTTATGATGATTATGGAGCTAATTAACAAGTTACTTCCCTAAAATCAAGTTTAAACTAAGTTCGTCTCCAAAGGAGGAACCTTTGTTGACCAAAATTTTATATTTGGTTTCTTGGCTTGGATTCTTGACAAATGCCACCTACAGTTCATTCTATTTATGTAATACTCATTGTATGATGATTATGGACCTAATTAACAAGTTACTTCCCTAAAATCAAGTTTAAACTAAGTTCCTCTCCAAAGGAGGAACCTTTGTTGACC
Organism: Medicago arabica; assembly: GCA_946800305.1. NCBI lineage: Eukaryota > Viridiplantae > Streptophyta > Magnoliopsida > Fabales > Fabaceae > Medicago > Medicago arabica. The sequence continues at coordinate 29,637,789 of OX326970.1, read as the reverse complement.
AAAATTTAACTTTGGTTTCTTGGCTTGGATTCTTGACAAATGCCACCTAGAGTTCATTCTATTTATGTAATACTCATTGTATGATGATTATGGACCTAATTAACAAGTTACTTCCCTAAAATGAAGTGTAAACTAAGTTCGTCTCCAAAGGAGGAACCTTTGTTGACTAAAATTTTATCTTTGGTTTCTTGGCTTTGATTCTTGACAAATGCCTTCAATAGTTCATTCTATTTATGTAATACTCATTGTATGATGATTATGGACCTAATTAACAAGTTACTTCCCTAAAATCAAGTTTAAACTAGGTTCCTCTCCAAAGGAGGAACCTTTGTTGACCAAAAGTTTATCTTTGGTTTCTTGACAAATGCCACCTACAGTTCATTCTATTTATGTAATACTCATTGTATGATGATTATGGACCTAATTAACAAGTTACTTCCCTAAAATCAAATTTAAAATAAGTTCGTCTCAAAAGGAGGAACCTTTGTCGACCAAAATTTTATCTTTGGTTTCTTGCCTTTGATTCTTGACAAATGCCACCTAGAGTTCATTCTACTTATGTAATACTCATTGTATGATGATTATGGACCTAATTAACAAGTTACTTCCCTAAAATAAAGTTTAAACTAAGTTCGTCTCCAAAGGAGGAACCTTTGTTGACCGAAATTTTATATTTGGTTTCTTGGCTTTGATTCTTGACAAATGCCACCTAGAGTTCATTCTACTTATGTAATACTCATTGTATGATGATTATGGACCTAATTAACAAGTTACTTCCCTAAAATAAAGTTTAAACTAAGTTCGTCTCCAAAGGAGGAACCTTTGTTGACCGAATATTTATATTTGGTTTCTTGGCTTTGATTCTTGACAAATGCCACCTACAGTTCATTCTATTTATGTAATACTCATTGTATGATGATTATGGACCTAATTAACAAGTTACTTCCCTAAAATAAAGTTTAAACTAAGTTCGTCTCCAAAGGAGGAACCTTTGTTGACCAAAATTTTATATGTCGTTTCTTGGCTTGGATTCTTGACAAATGCCACCTACTGTTTATTCTATTTATGTAATACTCATTGTATGATGATTATGGAAGTAATTAACAAGTTACTTCCCTAAAATAAAGTTTAAACTAAGTTCGTCTCAAAAGGAGGAACCTTTGTCGACCAAAATTTTATCTTTGGTTTCTTGGCTTATATTCTTGACAAATGCCTTCTATAGTTCATTCTATTTCTGTTATACTCATTTTATGATGATTATGGAGCTAATTAACAAGTTACTTCCCTAAAATCAAGTTTAAACTAAGTTCGTCTCCAAAGGAGGAACCTTTGTTGACCAAAATTTTATCTTTGGTTTCTTGGCTTATATTCTTGACAAATGCCTTCTATAGTTCATTCTATTTCTGTTATACTCATTTTATGATGATTATGGAGCTAATTAACAAGTTACTTCCCTAAAATCAAGTTTAAACTAAGTTCGTCTCCAAAGGAGGAACCTTTGTTGACCAAAATTTTATATTTGGTTTCTTGGCTTGGATTCTTGACAAATGCCACCTACAGTTTATTCTATTTATGTAATACTCATTGTATGATGATTATGGACCTAATTAACAAGTTACTTCCCTAAAATCAAGTTTAAACTAAGTTCCTCTCCAAAGGAGGAACCTTTGTTGACCAAAATTTAACTTTGGTTTCTTGGCTTGGATTCTTGACAAATGCCACCTAGAGTTCATTCTATTTATGTAATACTCATTGTATGATGATTATGGACCTAATTAACAAGTTACTTCCCTAAAATGAAGTGTAAACTAAGTTCGTCTCCAAAGGAGGAACCTTTGTTGACTAAAATTTTATCTTTGGTTTCTTGGCTTTGATTCTTGACAAATGCCTTCAATAGTTCATTCTATTTATGTAATACTCATTGTATGATGATTATGGACCTAATTAACAAGTTACTTCCCTAAAATCAAGTTTAAACTAGGTTCCTCTCCAAAGGAGGAACCTTTGTTGACCAAAAGTTTATCTTTGGTTTCTTGACAAATGCCACCTACAGTTCATTCTATTTATGTAATACTCATTGTATGATGATTATGGACCTAATTAACAAGTTACTTCCCTAAAATCAAATTTAAAATAAGTTCGTCTCAAAAGGAGGAACCTTTGTCGACCAAAATTTTATCTTTGGTTTCTTGCCTTTGATTCTTGACAAATGCCACCTAGAGTTCATTCTACTTATGTAATACTCATTGTATGATGATTATGGACCTAATTAACAAGTTACTTCCCTAAAATAAAGTTTAAACTAAGTTCGTCTCCAAAGGAGGAACCTTTGTTGACCGAAATTTTATATTTGGTTTCTTGGCTTTGATTCTTGACAAATGCCACCTAGAGTTCATTCTACTTATGTAATACTCATTGTATGATGATTATGGACCTAATTAACAAGTTACTTCCCTAAAATAAAGTTTAAACTAAGTTCGTCTCCAAAGGAGGAACCTTTGTTGACCGAATATTTATATTTGGTTTCTTGGCTTTGATTCTTGACAAATGCCACCTACAGTTCATTCTATTTATGTAATACTCATTGTATGATGATTATGGACCTAATTAACAAGTTACTTCCCTAAAATAAAGTTTAAACTAAGTTCGTCTCCAAAGGAGGAACCTTTGTTGACCAAAATTTTATATGTCGTTTCTTGGCTTGGATTCTTGACAAATGCCACCTACTGTTTATTCTATTTATGTAATACTCATTGTATGATGATTATGGAAGTAATTAACAAGTTACTTCCCTAAAATCAAGTTTAAACTAGGTTCCTCTCCAAAGGAGGAACCTTTGTTGACCAAAAGTTTATCTTTGGTTTCTTGGCTTGGATTCTTGACAAATGCCACCTACAGTTCATTCTATTTATGTAATACTCATTGTATGATGATTATGGACCTAATTAACAAGTTACTTCCCTAAAATCAAATTTAAAATAAGTTCGTCTCAAAAGGAGGAACCTTTGTCGACCAAAATTTTATCTTTGGTTTCTTGCCTTTGATTCTTGACAAATGTCACCTAGAGTTCATTCTACTTATGTAATACTCATTGTATGATGATTATGGACCTAATTAACAAGTTACTTCCCTAAAATAAAGTTTAAACTAAGTTCGTCTCCAAAGGAGGAACCTTTGTTGACCGAAATTTTATATTTGGTTTCTTGGCTTTGATTCTTGACAAATGCCACCTAGAGTTCAGTCTACTTATGTAATACTCATTGTATGATGATTATGGACCTAATTAACAAGTTACTTCCCTAAAATAAAGTTTAAACTAAGTTCGTCTCCAAAGGAGGAACCTTTGTTGACCGAAATTTTATATTTGGTTTCTTGGCTTTGATTCTTGACAAATGCCACCTACAGTTCATTCTATTTATGTAATACTCATTGTATGATGATTATGGACCTAATTAACAAGTTACTTCCCTAAAATAAAGTTTAAACTAAGTTCGTCTCCAAAGGAGGAACCTTTGTTGACCGAAATTTTATATTTGGTTTCTTGGCTTTGATTCTTAACAAATGCCACCTACAGTTCATTCTATTTATGTAATACTCATTGTATGATGATTATGGACCTAATTAACAAGTTACTTCCCTAAAATAAAGGTTAAACTAAGTTCGTCTCAAAAGGAGGAACCTTTGTCGACCAAAATTTTATCTTTGGTTTCTTGCCTTTGATTCTTGACAAATGCCACCTAGAGTTCATTCTACTTATGTAATACTCATTGTATGATGATTATGGACCTAATTAACAAGTTACTTCCCTAAAATAAAGTTTAAACTAAGTTCGTCTCCAAAGGAGGAACCTTTGTTGACCGAAATTTTATATTTGGTTTCTTGGCTTTGATTCTTGACAAATGCCACCTAGAGTTCATTCTACTTATGTAATACTCATTGTATGATGATTATGGACCTAATTAACAAGTTACTTCCCTAAAATAAAGTTTAAACTAAGTTCGTCTCCAAAGGAGGAACCTTTGTTGACCGAATATTTATATTTGGTTTCTTGGCTTTGATTCTTGACAAATGCCACCTAGAGTTCATTCTACTTATGTAATACTCATTGTATGATGATTATGGACCTAATTAACAAGTTACTTCCCTAAAATAAAGTTTAAACTAAGTTCGTCTCCAAAGGAGGAACCTTTGTTGACCGAAATTTTATATTTGGTTTCTTGGCTTTGATTCTTAACAAATGCCACCTACAGTTCATTCTATTTATGTAATACTCATTGTATGATGATTATGGACCTAATTAACAAGTTACTTCCCTAAAATAAAGGTTAAACTAAGTTCGTCTCAAAAGGAGGAACCTTTGTCGACCAAAATTTTATCTTTGGTTTCTTGCCTTTGATTCTTGACAAATGCCACCTAGAGTTCATTCTACTTATGTAATACTCATTGTATGATGATTATGGACCTAATTAACAAGTTACTTCCCTAAAATAAAGTTTAAACTAAGTTCGTCTCCAAAGGAGGAACCTTTGTTGACCGAAATTTTATATTTGGTTTCTTGGCTTTGATTCTTGACAAATGCCACCTAGAGTTCATTCTACTTATGTAATACTCATTGTATGATGATTATGGACCTAATTAACAAGTTACTTCCCTAAAATAAAGTTTAAACTAAGTTCGTCTCCAAAGGAGGAACCTTTGTTGACCGAATATTTATATTTGGTTTCTTGGCTTTGATTCTTGACAAATGCCACCTACAGTTCATTCTATTTATGTAATACTCATTGTATGATGATTATGGACCTAATTAACAAGTTACTTCCCTAAAATAAAGTTTAAACTAAGTTCGTCTCCAAAGGAGGAACCTTTGTTGACCAAAATTTTATATGTCGTTTCTTGGCTTGGATTCTTGACAAATGCCACCTACTGTTTATTCTATTTATGTAATACTCATTGTATGATGATTATGGAAGTAATTAACAAGTTACTTCCCTAAAATAAAGTTTAAACTAAGTTCGTCTCAAAAGGAGGAACCTTTGTCGACCAAAATTTTATCTTTGGTTTCTTGGCTTATATTCTTGACAAATGCCTTCTATAGTTCATTCTATTTCTGTTATACTCATTTTATGATGATTATGGAGCTAATTAACAAGTTACTTCCCTAAAATCAAGTTTAAACTAAGTTCGTCTCCAAAGGAGGAACCTTTGTTGACCAAAATTTTATCTTTGGTTTCTTGGCTTATATTCTTGACAAATGCCTTCTATAGTTCATTCTATTTATGTTATACTCATTTTATGATGATTATGGAGCTAATTAACAAGTTACTTCCCTAAAATCAAGTTTAAACTAAGTTCGTCTCCAAAGGAGGAACCTTTGTTGACCAAAATTTTATATTTGGTTTCTTGGCTTGGATTCTTGACAAATGCCACCTACAGTTTATTCTATTTATGTAATACTCATTGTATGATGATTATGGACCTAATTAACAAGTTACTTCCCTAAAATCAAGTTTAAACTAAGTTCCTCTCCAAAGGAGGAACCTTTGTTGACCAAAATTTAACTTTGGTTTCTTGGCTTGGATTCTTGACAAATGCCACCTAGAGTTCATTCTATTTATGTAATACTCATTGTATGATGATTATGGACCTAATTAACAAGTTACTTCCCTAAAATGAAGTGTAAACTAAGTTCGTCTCCAAAGGAGGAACCTTTGTTGACTAAAATTTTATCTTTGGTTTCTTGGCTTTGATTCTTGACAAATGCCTTCAATAGTTCATTCTATTTATGTAATACTCATTGTATGATGATTATGGACCTAATTAACAAGTTACTTCCCTAAAATCAAGTTTAAACTAGGTTCCTCTCCAAAGGAGGAACCTTTGTTGACCAAAAGTTTATCTTTGGTTTCTTGACAAATGCCACCTACAGTTCATTCTATTTATGTAATACTCATTGTATGATGATTATGGACCTAATTAACAAGTTACTTCCCTAAAATCAAATTTAAAATAAGTTCGTCTCAAAAGGAGGAACCTTTGTCGACCAAAATTTTATCTTTGGTTTCTTGCCTTTGATTCTTGACAAATGCCACCTAGAGTTCATTCTACTTATGTAATACTCATTGTATGATGATTATGGACCTAATTAACAAGTTACTTCCCTAAAATAAAGTTTAAACTAAGTTCGTCTCCAAAGGAGGAACCTTTGTTGACCGAAATTTTTATATTTGGTTTCTTGGCTTTGATTCTTGACAAATGCCACCTAGAGTTCATTCTACTTATGTAATACTCATTGTATGATGATTATGGACCTAATTAACAAGTTACTTCCCTAAAATAAAGTTTAAACTAAGTTCGTCTCCAAAGGAGGAACCTTTGTTGACCGAATATTTATATTTGGTTTCTTGGCTTTGATTCTTGACAAATGCCACCTACAGTTCATTCTATTTATGTAATACTCATTGTATGATGATTATGGACCTAATTAACAAGTTACTTCCCTAAAATAAAGTTTAAACTAAGTTCGTCTCCAAAGGAGGAACCTTTGTTGACCAAAATTTTATATGTCGTTTCTTGGCTTGGATTCTTGACAAATGCCACCTACTGTTTATTCTATTTATGTAATACTCATTGTATGATGATTATGGAAGTAATTAACAAGTTACTTCCCTAAAATAAAGTTTAAACTAAGTTCGTCTCAAAAGGAGGAACCTTTGTCGACCAAAATTTTATCTTTGGTTTCTTGGCTTATATTCTTGACAAATGCCTTCTATAGTTCATTCTATTTCTGTTATACTCATTTTATGATGATTATGGAGCTAATTAACAAGTTACTTCCCTAAAATCAAGTTTAAACTAAGTTCGTCTCCAAAGGAGGAACCTTTGTTGACCAAAATTTTATCTTTGGTTTCTTGGCTTATATTCTTGACAAATGCCTTCTATAGTTCATTCTATTTCTGTTATACTCATTTTATGATGATTATGGAGCTAATTAACAAGTTACTTCCCTAAAATCAAGTTTAAACTAAGTTCGTCTCCAAAGGAGGAACCTTTGTTGACCAAAATTTTATATTTGGTTTCTTGGCTTGGATTCTTGACAAATGCCACCTACAGTTTATTCTATTTATGTAATACTCATTGTATGATGATTATGGACCTAATTAACAAGTTACTTCCCTAAAATCAAGTTTAAACTAAGTTCCTCTCCAAAGGAGGAACCTTTGTTGACCAAAATTTAACTTTGGTTTCTTGGCTTGGATTCTTGACAAATGCCACCTAGAGTTCATTCTATTTATGTAATACTCATTGTATGATGATTATGGACCTAATTAACAAGTTACTTCCCTAAAATGAAGTGTAAACTAAGTTCGTCTCCAAAGGAGGAACCTTTGTTGACTAAAATTTTATCTTTGGTTTCTTGGCTTTGATTCTTGACAAATGCCTTCAATAGTTCATTCTATTTATGTAATACTCATTGTATGATGATTATGGACCTAATTAACAAGTTACTTCCCTAAAATCAAGTTTAAACTAGGTTCCTCTCCAAAGGAGGAACCTTTGTTGACCAAAAGTTTATCTTTGGTTTCTTGACAAATGCCACCTACAGTTCATTCTATTTATGTAATACTCATTGTATGATGATTATGGACCTAATTAACAAGTTACTTCCCTAAAATCAAATTTAAAATAAGTTCGTCTCAAAAGGAGGAACCTTTGTCGACCAAAATTTTATCTTTGGTTTCTTGCCTTTGATTCTTGACAAATGCCACCTAGAGTTCATTCTACTTATGTAATACTCATTGTATGATGATTATGGACCTAATTAACAAGTTACTTCCCTAAAATAAAGTTTAAACTAAGTTCGTCTCCAAAGGAGGAACCTTTGTTGACCGAAATTTTTATATTTGGTTTCTTGGCTTTGATTCTTGACAAATGCCACCTAGAGTTCATTCTACTTATGTAATACTCATTGTATGATGATTATGGACCTAATTAACAAGTTACTTCCCTAAAATAAAGTTTAAACTAAGTTCGTCTCCAAAGGAGGAACCTTTGTTGACCGAATATTTATATTTGGTTTCTTGGCTTTGATTCTTGACAAATGCCACCTACAGTTCATTCTATTTATGTAATACTCATTGTATGATGATTATGGACCTAATTAACAAGTTACTTCCCTAAAATAAAGTTTAAACTAAGTTCGTCTCCAAAGGAGGAACCTTTCTTGACCAAAATTTTATCTTTGGTTTCTTGGCTTAGATTCTTGACAAATGCCTTCTATAGTTTATTCTATTAATGTAATACTCATTGTATGATGATTATGGACCTTATTTACAAGTTACTTCCCTCAAATAAAGTTTAAACTAAGTTCGTCTCCAAAAGAGGAACGTTTGTTGACCAAAATTTTATATTTGGTTTCTTGGCTTGGATTCTTGACAAATGCCACCTACAGTTTATTCTATTTATGTAATACTCATTGTATGATGATTATGGACCTAATTAACAAGTTACTTCCCTAAAATCAAGTTTAAACTAAGTTCCTCTCCAAAGGAGGAACCTTTGTTGACCAAAATTTAACTTTGGTTTCTTGGCTTGGATTCTTGACAAATGCCACCTAGAGTTCATTCTATTTATGTAATACTCATTGTATGATGATTATGGACCTAATTAACAAGTTACTTCCCTAAAATGAAGTGTAAACTAAGTTCGTCTCCAAAGGAGGAACCTTTGTTGACTAAAATTTTATCTTTGGTTTCTTGGCTTTGATTCTTGACAAATGCCTTCAATAGTTCATTCTATTTATGTAATACTCATTGTATGATGATTATGGACCTAATTAACAAGTTACTTCCCTAAAATCAAGTTTAAACTAGGTTCCTCTCCAAAGGAGGAACCTTTGTTGACCAAAAGTTTATCTTTGGTTTCTTGGCTTGGATTCTTGACAAATGCCACCTACAGTTCATTCTATTTATGTAATACTCATTGTATGATGATTATGGACCTAATTAACAAGTTACTTCCCTAAAATCAAATTTAAAATAAGTTCGTCTCAAAAGGAGGAACCTTTGTCGACCAAAATTTTATCTTTGGTTTCTTGCCTTTGATTCTTGACAAATGTCACCTAGAGTTCATTCTACTTATGTAATACTCATTGTATGATGATTATGGACCTAATTAACAAGTTACTTCCCTAAAATAAAGTTTAAACTAAGTTCGTCTCCAAAGGAGGAACCTTTGTTGACCGAAATTTTATATTTGGTTTCTTGGCTTTGATTCTTGACAAATGCCACCTAGAGTTCAGTCTACTTATGTAATACTCATTGTATGATGATTATGGACCTAATTAACAAGTTACTTCCCTAAAATAAAGTTTAAACTAAGTTCGTCTCCAAAGGAGGAACCTTTGTTGACCGAAATTTTATATTTGGTTTCTTGGCTTTGATTCTTGACAAATGCCACCTACAGTTCATTCTATTTATGTAATACTCATTGTATGATGATTATGGACCTAATTAACAAGTTACTTCCCTAAAATAAAGTTTAAACTAAGTTCCTCTCCAAAGGAGGAACCTTTGTTGACCGAAATTTTATATTTGGTTTCTTGGCTTTGATTCTTGACAAATGCCACCTACAGTTCATTCTATTTATGTAATACTCATTGTATGATGATTATGGACCTAATTAACAAGTTACTTCCCTAAAATAAAGGTTAAACTAAGTTCGTCTCAAAAGGAGGAACCTTTGTCGACCAAAATTTTATCTTTGGTTTCTTGCCTTTGATTCTTGACAAATGCCACCTAGAGTTCATTCTACTTATGTAATACTCATTGTATGATGATTATTGACCTAATTAACAAGTTACTTCTCTAAAATAAAGTTTAAACTAAGTTCGTCTCCAAAGGAGGAACCTTTGTTGACCGAAATTTTATATTTGGTTTCTTGGCTTTGATTCTTGACAAATGCCACCTAGAGTTCATTCTACTTATGTAATACTCATTGTATGATGATTATGGACCTAATTAACAAGTTACTTCCCTAAAATAAAGTTTAAACTAAGTTCGTCTCCAAAGGAGGAACCTTTGTTGACCGAAATTTTATATTTGGTTTCTTGGCTTTGATTCTTGACAAATGCCACCTATAGTTCATTCTATTTATGTAATACTCATTGTATGATGATTATGGACCTAATTAACAAGTTACTTCCCTAAAATAAAGTTTAAACTAAGTTCCTCTCCAAAGGAGGAACCTTTGTTGACCAAAAGTTTATCTTTGGTTTCTTGGCTTGGATTCTTGACAAATGCCACCTACAGTTCATTCTATTTATATAATACTCATTGTATGATGATTATGGACCTAATTAACAAGTTACTTCCCTAAAATCAAATTTAAAATAAGTTCGTCTCAAAAGGAGGAACCTTTGTTGACCGAAATTTTATATTTGGTTTCTTGGCTTTGATTCTTGACAAATGCCACCTAGAGTTCATTCTACTTATGTAATACTCATTGCATGATGATTATGGACCTAATTAACAAGTTACTTCCCTAAAATAAAGTTTAAACTAAGTTCGTCTCCAAAGGAGGAACCTTTGTTGACCGAAATTTTATATTTGGTTTCTTGGCTTTGATTCTTGACAAATGCCACCTACAGTTCATTCTATTTATGTAATACTCATTGTATGATGATTATGGACCTAATTAACAAGTTACTTCCCTAAAATAAAGTTTAAACTAAGTTCGTCTCCAAAGGAGGAACCTTTGTTGACCGAAATTTTATATTTGGTTTCTTGGCTTTGATTCTTGACAAATGCCACCTAGAGTTCATTCTACTTATGTAATACTCATTGTATGATGATTATGGACCTAATTAACAAGTTACTTCCCTAAAATAAAGTTTAAACTAAGTTCGTCTCCAAAGGAGGAACCTTTGTTGACCGAAATTTTATATTTGGTTTCTTGGCTTTGATTCTTGACAAATGCCACCTACAGTTCATTCTATTTATGTAATACTCATTGTATGATGATTATGGACCTAATTAACAAGTTACTTCCCTAAAATAAAGTTTAAACTAAGTACCTCTCCAAAGGAGGAACCTTTGTTGACCGAAATTTTATATTTGGTTTCTTGGCTTTGATTCTTGACAAATGCCACCTACAGTTCATTCTATTTATGTAATACTCATTGTATGATGATTATGGACCTAATTAACAAGTTACTTCCCTAAAATAAAGGTTAAACTAAGTTCGTCTCAAAAGGAGGAACCTTTGTCGACCAAAATTTTATCTTTGGTTTCTTGCCTTTGATTCTTGACAAATGCCACCTAGAGTTCATTCTACTTATGTAATACTCATTGTATGATGATTATGGACCTAATTAACAAGTTACTTCCCTAAAATAAAGTTTAAACTAAGTTCGTCTCCAAAGGAGGAACCTTTGTTGACCGAAATTTTATATTTGGTTTCTTGGCTTTGATTCTTGACAAATGCCACCTAGAGTTCATTCTACTTATGTAATACTCATTGTATGATGATTATGGACCTAATTAACAAGTTACTTCCCTAAAATAAAGTTTAAACTAAGTTCGTCTCCAAAGGAGGAACCTTTGTTGACCGAAATTTTATATTTGGTTTCTTGGCTTTGATTCTTGACAAATGCCACCTATAGTTCATTCTATTTATGTAATACTCATTGTATGATGATTATGGACCTAATTAACAAGTTACTTCCCTAAAATAAAGTTTAAACTAAGTTCCTCTCCAAAGGAGGAACCTTTGTTGACCAAAAGTTTATCTTTGGTTTCTTGGCTTGGATTCTTGACAAATGCCACCTACAGTTCATTCTATTTATATAATACTCATTGTATGATGATTATGGACCTAATTAACAAGTTACTTCCCTAAAATCAAATTTAAAATAAGTTCGTCTCAAAAGGAGGAACCTTTGTTGACCGAAATTTTATATTTGGTTTCTTGGCTTTGATTCTTGACAAATGCCACCTAGAGTTCATTCTACTTATGTAATACTCATTGCATGATGATTATGGACCTAATTAACAAGTTACTTCCCTAAAATAAAGTTTAAACTAAGTTCCTCTCCAAAGGAGGAACCTTTGTTGACCAAAACTTTATCTTTGGTTTCTTGGCTTTGATTCTTGACAAATGCCACCTATAGTTCATTCTATTTAAGTAATACTCATTGTATGATGATTATGGACCTAATTAAAAAGTTACTTCCCTCAAATAAAGTTTAAACTAAGTTCGTCTCCAAAGGAGGAACCTTTGATGAACGAAATTTTATCTTTGGTTTCTTGGCTTGGATTCTTGACAAATGCCACCTACTGTTTATTCTATTTATGTAATACTCATTGTATGATGATTATGGAAGTAATTAACAAGTTACTTCCCTAAAATAAAGTTTAAACTAAGTTCGTCTCAAAAGGAGGAACCTTTGTCGACCAAAATTTTATCTTTGGTTTCTTTGCTTATATTCTTGACAAATGCCTTCTATAGTTCATTCTATTTCTGTTATACTCATTTTATGATGATTATGGAGCTAATTAACAAGTTACTTCCCTAAAATAAAGTTTAAACTAAGTTCGTCTCCAAAGGAGGAACCTTTGTTGACCAAAATTTTATATTTGGTTTCTTGGCTTGGATTCTTGACAAATGCCACCTACAGTTTATTCTATTTATGTAATACTCATTGTATGATGATTATGGACCTAATTAACAAGTTACTTCCCTAAAATGAAGTGTAAACTAAGTTCGTCTCCAAAGGAGGAACCTTTGTTGACTAAAATTTTATCTTTGGTTTCTTGGCTTTGATTCTTGACAAATGCCTTCTATAGTTCATTCTATTTATGTAATACTCATTGTATGATGATTATGGACCTAATTAACAAGTTACTTCCCTAAAATCAAGTTTAAACTAGGTTCCTCTCCAAAGGAGGAACCTTTGTTGACCAAAAGTTTATCTTTGGTTTCTTGGCTTGGATTCTTGACAAATGCCACCTACAGTTCATTCTATTTATGTAATACTCATTGTATGATGATTATGGACCTAATTAACAAGTTACTTCCCTAAAATCAAATTTAAAATAAGTTCGTCTCAAAAGGAGGAACCTTTGTCGACCAAAATTTTATCTTTGGTTTCTTGCCTTTGATTCTTGACAAATGCCACCTAGAGTTCATTCTACTTATGTAATACTCATTGTATGATGATTATGGACCTAATTAACAAGTTACTTCCCTAAAATAAAGTTTAAACTAAGTTCGTCTCCAAAGGAGGAACCTTTGTTGACCGAAATTTTATATTTGGTTTCTTGGCTTTGATTCTTGACAAATGCCACCTAGAGTTCATTCTACTTATGTAATACTCATTGTATGATGATTATGGACCTAATTAACAAGTTACTTCCCTAAAATAAAGTTTAAACTAAGTTCGTCTCCAAAGGAGGAACCTTTGTTGACCGAAATTTTATATTTGGTTTCTTGGCTTTGATTCTTGACAAATGCCACCTACAGTTCATTCTATTTATGTAATACTCATTGTATGATGATTATGGACCTAATTAACAAGTTACTTCCCTAAAATAAAGGTTAAACTAAGTTCGTCTCAAAAGGAGGAACCTTTGTCGACCAAAATTTTATCTTTGGTTTCTTGCCTTTGATTCTTGACAAATGCCACCTAGAGTTCATTCTACTTATGTAATACTCATTGTATGATGATTATGGACCTAATTAACAAGTTACTTCCCTAAAATAAAGTTTAAACTAAGTTCGTCTCCAAAGGAGGAACCTTTGTTGACCGAAATTTTATATTTGGTTTCTTGGCTTTGATTCTTGACAAATGCCACCTAGAGTTCATTCTACTTATGTAATACTCATTGTATGATGATTATGGACCTAATTAACAAGTTACTTCCCTAAAATAAAGTTTAAACTAAGTTCGTCTCCAAAGGAGGAACCTTTGTTGACCGAAATTTTATATTTGGTTTCTTGGCTTTGATTCTTGACAAATGCCACCTACAGTTCATTCTATTTATGTAATACTCATTGTATGATGATTATGGACCTAATTAACAAGTTACTTCCCTAAAATAAAGTTTAAACTAAGTTCGTCTCCAAAGGAGGAACCTTTGTTGACCGAAATTTTATATTTGGTTTCTTGGCTTTGATTCTTGACAAATGCCACCTAGAGTTCATTCTACTTATGTAATACTCATTGTATGATGATTATGGACCTAATTAACAAGTTACTTCCCTAAAATAAAGTTTAAACTAAGTTCGTCTCCAAAGGAGGAACCTTTGTTGACCGAAATTTTATATTTGGTTTCTTGGCTTTGATTCTTGACAAATGCCACCTACAGTTCATTCTATTTATGTAATACTCATTGTATGATGATTATGGACCTAATTAACAAGTTACTTCCCTAAAATAAAGGTTAAACTAAGTTCGTCTCAAAAGGAGGAACCTTTGTCGACCAAAATTTTATCTTTGGTTTCTTGCCTTTGATTCTTGACAAATGCCACCTAGAGTTCATTCTACTTATGTAATACTCATTGTATGATGATTATGGACCTAATTAACAAGTTACTTCCCTAAAATAAAGTTTAAACTAAGTTCGTCTCCAAAGGAGGAACCTTTGTTGACCGAAATTTTATATTTGGTTTCTTGGCTTTGATTCTTGACAAATGCCACCTAGAGTTCATTCTACTTATGTAATACTCATTGTATGATGATTATGGACCTAATTAACAAGTTACTTCCCTAAAATAAAGTTTAAACTAAGTTCGTCTCCAAAGGAGGAACCTTTGTTGACCGAAATTTTATATTTGGTTTCTTGGCTTTGATTCTTGACAAATGCCACCTACAGTTCATTCTATTTATGTAATACTCATTGTATGATGATTATGGACCTAATTAACAAGTTACTTCCCTAAAATAAAGTTTAAACTAAGTTCGTCTCCAAAGGAGGAACCTTTGTTGACCGAAATTTTATATTTGGTTTCTTGGCTTTGATTCTTGACAAATGCCACCTAGAGTTCATTCTACTTATGTAATACTCATTGTATGATGATTATGGACCTAATTAACAAGTTACTTCCCTAAAATAAAGTTTAAACTAAGTTCGTCTCCAAAGGAGGAACCTTTGTTGACCGAAATTTTATATTTGGTTTCTTGGCTTTGATTCTTGACAAATGCCACCTACAGTTCATTCTATTTATGTAATACTCATTGTATGATGATTATGGACCTAATTAACAAGTTACTTCCCTAAAATAAAGGTTAAACTAAGTTCGTCTCAAAAGGAGGAACCTTTGTCGACCAAAATTTTATCTTTGGTTTCTTGCCTTTGATTCTTGACAAATGCCACCTAGAGTTCATTCTACTTATGTAATACTCATTGTATGATGATTATGGACCTAATTAACAAGTTACTTCCCTAAAATAAAGTTTAAACTAAGTTCGTCTCCAAAGGAGGAACCTTTGTTGACCGAAATTTTATATTTGGTTTCTTGGCTTTGATTCTTGACAAATGCCACCTAGAGTTCATTCTACTTATGTAATACTCATTGTATGATGATTATGGACCTAATTAACAAGTTACTTCCCTAAAATAAAGTTTAAACTAAGTTCGTCTCCAAAGGAGGAACCTTTGTTGACCGAAATTTTATATTTGGTTTCTTGGCTTTGATTCTTGACAAATGCCACCTACAGTTCATTCTATTTATGTAATACTCATTGTATGATGATTATGGACCTAATTAACAAGTTACTTCCCTAAAATCAAGTTTAAACTAGGTTCCTCTCCAAAGGAGGAACCTTTGTTGACCAAAAGTTTATCTTTGGTTTCTTGGCTTGGATTCTTGACAAATGCCACCTACAGTTCATTCTATTTATGTAATACTCATTGTATGATGATTATGGACCTAATTAACAAGTTACTTCCCTAAAATCAAATTTAAAATAAGTTCGTCTCAAAAGGAGGAACCTTTGTCGACCAAAATTTTATCTTTGGTTTCTTGCCTTTGATTCTTGACAAATGCCACCTAGAGTTCATTCTACTTATGTAATACTCATTGTATGATGATTATGGACCTAATTAACAAGTTACTTCCCTAAAATAAAGTTTAAACTAAGTTCGTCTCCAAAGGAGGAACCTTTGTTGACCGAAATTTTATATTTGGTTTCTTGGCTTTGATTCTTGACAAATGCCACCTAGAGTTCATTCTACTTATGTAATACTCATTGTATGATGATTATGGACCTAATTAACAAGTTACTTCCCTAAAATAAAGTTTAAACTAAGTTCGTCTCCAAAGGAGGAACCTTTGTTGACCGAAATTTTATATTTGGTTTCTTGGCTTTGATTCTTGACAAATGCCACCTACAGTTCATTCTATTTATGTAATACTCATTGTATGATGATTATGGACCTAATTAACAAGTTACTTCCCTAAAATAAAGTTTAAACTAAGTTCGTCTCCAAAGGAGGAACCTTTGTTGACCGAAATTTTATATTTGGTTTCTTGGCTTGGATTCTTGACAAATGCCACCTACAGTTCATTCTATTTATGTAATACTCATTGTATGATGATTATGGACCTAATTAACAAGTTACTTCCCTAAAATAAAGTTTAAACTAAGTTCGTCTCCAAAGGAGGAACCTTTGTTGACCGAAATTTTATATTTGGTTTCTTGGCTTTGATTCTTGACAAATGCCACCTAGAGTTCATTCTACTTATGTAATACTCATTGTATGATGATTATGGACCTAATTAACAAGTTACTTCCCTAAAATAAAGTTTAAACTAAGTTCGTCTCCAAAGGAGGAACCTTTGTTGACCGAAATTTTATATTTGGTTTCTTGGCTTTGATTCTTGACAAATGCCACCTACAGTTCATTCTATTTATGTAATACTCATTGTATGATGATTATGGACCTAATTAACAAGTTACTTCCCTAAAATAAAGTTTAAACTAAGTTCGTCTCAAAAGGAGGAACCTTTGTCGACCAAAATTTTATCTTTGGTTTCTTGCCTTTGATTCTTGACAAATGCCACCTAGAGTTCATTCTACTTATGTAATACTCATTGTATGATGATTATGGACCTAATTAACAAGTTACTTCCCTAAAATAAAGTTTAAACTAAGTTCGTCTCCAAAGGAGGAACCTTTGTTGACCGAAATTTTATATTTGGTTTCTTGGCTTTGATTCTTGACAAATGCCACCTAGAGTTCATTCTACTTATGTAATACTCATTGTATGATGATTATGGACCTAATTAACAAGTTACTTCCCTAAAATAAAGTTTAAACTAAGTTCGTCTCCAAAGGAGGAACCTTTGTTGACCGAAATTTTATATTTGGTTTCTTGGCTTTGATTCTTGACAAATGCCACCTACAGTTCATTCTATTTATGTAATACTCATTGTATGATGATTATGGACCTAATTAACAAGTTACTTCCCTAAAATAAAGTTTAAACTAAGTTCGTCTCCAAAGGAGGAACCTTTGTTGACCGAAATTTTATATTTGGTTTCTTGGCTTTGATTCTTGACAAATGCCACCTAGAGTTCATTCTACTTATGTAATACTCATTGTATGATGATTATGGACCTAATTAACAAGTTACTTCCCTAAAATAAAGTTTAAACTAAGTTCGTCTCCAAAGGAGGAACCTTTGTTGACCGAAATTTTATATTTGGTTTCTTGGCTTTGATTCTTGACAAATGCCACCTACAGTTCATTCTATTTATGTAATACTCATTGTATGATGATTATGGACCTAATTAACAAGTTACTTCCCTAAAATAAAGGTTAAACTAAGTTCGTCTCAAAAGGAGGAACCTTTGTCGACCAAAATTTTATCTTTGGTTTCTTGCCTTTGATTCTTGACAAATGCCACCTAGAGTTCATTCTACTTATGTAATACTCATTGTATGATGATTATGGACCTAATTAACAAGTTACTTCCCTAAAATAAAGTTTAAACTAAGTTCGTCTCCAAAGGAGGAACCTTTGTTGACCGAAATTTTATATTTGGTTTCTTGGCTTTGATTCTTGACAAATGCCACCTAGAGTTCATTCTACTTATGTAATACTCATTGTATGATGATTATGGACCTAATTAACAAGTTACTTCCCTAAAATAAAGTTTAAACTAAGTTCGTCTCCAAAGGAGGAACCTTTGTTGACCGAAATTTTATATTTGGTTTCTTGGCTTTGATTCTTGACAAATGCCACCTACAGTTCATTCTATTTATGTAATACTCATTGTATGATGATTATGGACCTAATTAACAAGTTACTTCCCTAAAATCAAGTTTAAACTAAGTTCCTCTCCAAAGGAGGAACCTTTGTTGACCGAAATTTTATATTTGGTTTCTTGGCTTGGATTCTTGACAAATGCCACCTACATTTTATTCTATTTATGTAATACTCATTGTATGATGATTATGGACCTAATTAACAAGTTACTTCCCTAAAATCAAGTTTAAACTAAGTTCCTCTCCAAAGGAGGAACCTTTGTTGACCAAAATTTTATCTTTGGTTTCTTGGCTTGGATTCTTGACAAATGCCACCTACAATTTATTCTATTTATGTAATAAACATTGTATGATGATTATGGACCTAATTAACAAGTTACTTCCCTAAAATCAAGTTTAAACTAAGTTCGTCTCCAAAGGAGGAACCTTTGTTGACCAAAATTTTATCTTTGGTTTCTTGGCTTGGATTCTTGACAAATGCCACCTACAATTTATTCTATTTATGTAATACTCATTGTATGATGATTATGGACCTAATTAACAAGTTACTTCCCGAAAATCAAGTTTAAACTAAGTTCCTCTCCAAAGGAGGAACCTTTGTTGACCAAAATTTAACTTTGGCTTCTTGGCTTGGATTCTTGACAAATGCCACCTAGAGTTCATTCTATTTATGTAATACTCATTGTATGATGATTATGGACCTAATTAACAAGTTACTTCCCTAAAATGAAGTGTAAACTAAGTTCGTCTCCAAAGGAGGAACCTTTGTTGACTAAAATTTTATCTTTGGTTTCTTGGCTTTGATTCTTGACAAATGCCTTCTATAGTTCATTCTATTTATGTAATACTCATTGTATGATGATTATGGACCTAATTAACAAGTTACTTCCCTAAAATAAAGTTTAAACTAAGTTCGTCTCAAAAGGAGGAACCTTTGTCGACCAAAATTTTATCTTTGGTTTCTTGGCTTATATTCTTGACAAATGCCTTCTATAGTTCATTCTATTTCTGTTATACTCATTTTATGATGATTATGGAGCTAATTAACAAGTTACTTCCCTAAAATCAAGTTTAAACTAAGTTCGTCTCCAAAGGAGGAACCTTTGTTGACCAAAATTTTATATTTGGTTTCTTGGCTTGGATTCTTGACAAATGCCACCTACAGTTTATTCTATTTATGTAATACTCATTGTATGATGATTATGGACCTAATTAACAAGTTACTTCCCTAAAATCAAGTTTAAACTAAGTTCGTCTCCAAAGGAGGAACCTTTGTTGACCAAAATTTTATCTTTGGTTTCTTGGCTTGGATTCTTGACAAATGCCACCTACTATTTATTCTATTTATGTAATACTCATTGTATGATGATTATGGACCTAATTAACAAGTTACTTCCCTAAAATCAAGTTTAAACTAAGTTCCTCTCCAAAGGAGGAACCTTTGTTGACCAAAATTTAACTTTGGTTTCTTGGCTTGGATTCTTGACAAATGCCACCTAGAGTTCATTCTATTTATGTAATACTCATTGTATGATGATTATGGACCTAATTAACAAGTTACTTCCCTAAAATGAAGTGTAAACTAAGTTCGTCTCCAAAGGAGGAACCTTTGTTGACTAAAATTTTATCTTTGGTTTCTTGGCTTTGATTCTTGACAAATGCCTTCTATAGTTCATTCTATTTATGTAATACTCATTGTATGATGATTATGGACCTAATTAACAAGTTACTTCCCTAAAATCAAGTTTAAACTAAGTTCCTCTCCAAAGGAGGAACCTTTGTTGACCAAAAGTTTATCTTTGGTTTCTTGGCTTGGATTCTTGACAAATGCCACCTACAGTTCATTCTATTTATGTAATACTCATTGTATGATGATTATGGACCTAATTAACAAGTTACTTCCCTAAAATCAAATTTAAAATAAGTTCGTCTCAAAAGGAGGAACCTTTGTCGACCAAAATTTTATCTTTGGTTTCTTGCCTTTGATTCTTGACAAATGCCACCTAGAGTTCATTCTACTTATGTAATACTCATTGTATGATGATTATGGACCTAATTAACAAGTTACTTCCCTAAAATAAAGTTTAAACTAAGTTCGTCTCCAAAGGAGGAACCTTTGTTGACTAAAATTTTATCTTTGGTTTCTTGGCTTTGATTCTTGACAAATGCCTTCTATAGTTCATTCTATTTATGTAATACTCATTGTATGATGATTATGGACCTAATTAACAAGTTACTTCCCTAAAATAAAGTTTAAACTAAGTTCGTCTCAAAAGGAGGAACCTTTGTCGACCAAAATTTTATCTTTGGTTTCTTGGCTTATATTCTTGACAAATGCCTTCTATAGTTCATTCTATTTCTGTTATACTCATTTTATGATGATTATGGAGCTAATTAACAAGTTACTTCCCTAAAATCAAGTTTAAACTAAGTTCGTCTCCAAAGGAGGAACCTTTGTTGACCAAAATTTTATATTTGGTTTCTTGGCTTGGATTCTTGACAAATGCCACCTACAGTTTATTCTATTTATGTAATACTCATTGTATGATGATTATGGACCTAATTAACAAGTTACTTCCCTAAAATCAAGTTTAAACTAAGTTCGTCTCCAAAGGAGGAACCTTTGTTGACCAAAATTTTATCTTTGGTTTCTTGGCTTGGATTCTTGACAAATGCCACCTACTATTTATTCTATTTATGTAATACTCATTGTATGATGATTATGGACCTAATTAACAAGTTACTTCCCTAAAATCAAGTTTAAACTAAGTTCCTCTCCAAAGGAGGAACCTTTGTTGACCAAAATTTAACTTTGGTTTCTTGGCTTGGATTCTTGACAAATGCCACCTAGAGTTCATTCTATTTATGTAATACTCATTGTATGATGATTATGGACCTAATTAACAAGTTACTTCCCTAAAATGAAGTGTAAACTAAGTTCGTCTCCAAAGGAGGAACCTTTGTTGACTAAAATTTTATCTTTGGTTTCTTGGCTTTGATTCTTGACAAATGCCTTCTATAGTTCATTCTATTTATGTAATACTCATTGTATGATGATTATGGACCTAATTAACAAGTTACTTCCCTAAAATAAAGTTTAAACTAAGTTCGTCTCAAAAGGAGGAACCTTTGTCGACCAAAATTTTATCTTTGGTTTCTTGGCTTATATTCTTGACAAATGCCTTCTATAGTTCATTCTATTTCTGTTATACTCATTTTATGATGATTATGGAGCTAATTAACAAGTTACTTCCCTAAAATCAAGTTTAAACTAAGTTCGTCTCCAAAGGAGGAACCTTTGTTGACCAAAATTTTATATTTGGTTTCTTGGCTTGGATTCTTGACAAATGCCACCTACAGTTTATTCTATTTATGTAATACTCATTGTATGATGATTATGGACCTAATTAACAAGTTACTTCCCTAAAATCAAGTTTAAACTAAGTTCGTCTCCAAAGGAGGAACCTTTGTTGACCAAAATTTTATCTTTGGTTTCTTGGCTTGGATTCTTGACAAATGCCACCTACTATTTATTCTATTTATGTAATACTCATTGTATGATGATTATGGACCTAATTAACAAGTTACTTCCCTAAAATCAAGTTTAAACTAAGTTCCTCTCCAAAGGAGGAACCTTTGTTGACCAAAATTTAACTTTGGTTTCTTGGCTTGGATTCTTGACAAATGCCACCTAGAGTTCATTCTATTTATGTAATACTCATTGTATGATGATTATGGACCTAATTAACAAGTTACTTCCCTAAAATGAAGTGTAAACTAAGTTCGTCTCCAAAGGAGGAACCTTTGTTGACTAAAATTTTATCTTTGGTTTCTTGGCTTTGATTCTTGACAAATGCCTTCTATAGTTCATTCTATTTATGTAATACTCATTGTATGATGATTATGGACCTAATTAACAAGTTACTTCCCTAAAATCAAGTTTAAACTAAGTTCCTCTCCAAAGGAGGAACCTTTGTTGACCAAAAGTTTATCTTTGGTTTCTTGGCTTGGATTCTTGACAAATGCCACCTACAGTTCATTCTATTTATGTAATACTCATTGTATGATGATTATGGACCTAATTAACAAGTTACTTCCCTAAAATCAAATTTAAAATAAGTTCGTCTCAAAAGGAGGAACCTTTGTCGACCAAAATTTTATCTTTGGTTTCTTGCCTTTGATTCTTGACAAATGCCACCTAGAGTTCATTCTACTTATGTAATACTCATTGTATGATGATTATGGACCTAATTAACAAGTTACTTCCCTAAAATAAAGTTTAAACTAAGTTCGTCTCCAAAGGAGGAACCTTTGTTGACCGAAATTTTATATTTGGTTTCTTGGCTTTGATTCTTGACAAATGCCACCTAGAGTTCATTCTACTTATGTAATACTCATTGTATGATGATTATGGACCTAATTAACAAGTTACTTCCCTAAAATAAAGTTTAAACTAAGTTCGTCTCCAAAGGAGGAACCTTTGTTGACCGAAATTTTATATTTGGTTTCTTAGCTTTGATTCTTGACAAATGCCACCTACAGTTCATTCTATTTATGTAATACTCATTGTATGATGATTATGGACCTAATTAACAAGTTACTTCCCTAAAATAAAGTTTAAACTAAGTTCCTCTCCAAAGGAGGAACCTTTGTTGACCAAAACTTTATCTTTGGTTTCTTGGCTTTGATTCTTGACAAATGCCACCTACAGTTCATTCTATTTATGTAATACTCATTGTATGATGATTATGGACCTAATTAACAAGTTACTTCCCTAAAATAAAGTTTAAACTAAGTTCCTCTCCAAAGGAGGAACCTTTGTTGACCAAAACTTTATCTTTGGTTTCTTGGCTTTGATTCTTGACAAATGCCACCTATAGTTCATTCTATTTATGTAATACTCATTGTATGATGATTATGGACATAATTAACAAGTTACTTCCCTCAAATAAAGTTTAAACTAAGTTCGTCTCCAAAGGAGGAACCTTTGATGAACGAAATTTTATCTTTGGTTTCTTGGCTTGGAATCTTGACAAATGCCACCTACAGTTCATTCTATTTATGTAATACTCATTTTATGATGATTATGGACCTAATTAACAAGTTACTTCCCTAAAATAAATTTTAAACTAAGTTCGTCTCCAAAGGAGGAACCTTTGTTGACCAAAATTTTATATGTCGTTTCTTGGCTTGGATTCTTGACAAATGCCACCTACTGTTTATTCTATTTATGTAATACTCATTGTATGATGATTATGGAAGTAATTAACAAGTTACTTCGCTAAAATAAAGTTTAAACTAAGTTCGTCTCAAAAGGAGAAACCTTTGTCGACCAAAACTTTATCTTTGGTTTCTTGGCTTATATTCTTGACAAATGCCTTCTATAGTTCATTCTATTTATGTAATACTCATTTTATGATGATTATGGAGCTAATTAACAAGTTACATCCCTAAAATAAAGTTTAAACTAAGTTCGTCTCCAAAGGAGGAACCTTTGTTGACCAAAATTTTATATTTTGTTTCTTGGCTTGGATTCTTGACAAATGCCACCTACAGTTTATTCTATTTATGTAATACTCATTGTATGATGATTATGGACCTAATTAACAAGTTACTTCCCTAAAATAAAGTTTAAACTAAGTTCGTCTCCAAAGGAGGAACCTTTGTTGACCGAAATTTTATCTTTGGTTTCTTGGCTTGGATTCTTGACAAATGCCACCTACAGTTTATTCTATTTATGTAATACTCATTGTATGATGATTATGGACCTAATTAACAAGTTACTTCCCTAAAATCAAGTTTAAACTAAGTTCCTCTCCAAAGGAGGAACCTTTGTTGACCAAAAGTTTATCTTTGGTTTCTTGGCTTGGATTCTTGACAAATGCCACCTACAGTTCATTCTATTTATGTAATACTCATTGTATGATGATTATGGACCTAATTAACAAGTTACTTCCCTAAAATCAAATTTAAAATAAGTTCGTCTCAAAAGGAGGAACCTTTGTCGACCAAAATTTTATCTTTGGTTTCTTGCCTTTGATTCTTGACAAATGCCACCTAGAGTTCATTCTACTTATGTAATACTCATTGTATGATGATTATGGACCTAATTAACAAGTTACTTCCCTAAAATAAAGTTTAAACTAAGTTCGTCTCCAAAGGAGGAACCTTTGTTGACCGAAATTTTATATTTGGTTTCTTGGCTTTGATTCTTGACAAATGCCACCTAGAGTTCATTCTACTTATGTAATACTCATTGTATGATGATTATGGACCTAATTAACAAGTTACTTCCCTAAAATCAAATTTAAAATAAGTTCGTCTCAAAAGGAGGAACCTTTGTTGACCGAAATTTTATATTTGGTTTCTTGGCTTTGATTCTTGACAAATGCCACCTAGAGTTCATTCTACTTATGTAATACTCATTGCATGATGATTATGGACCTAATTAACAAGTTACTTCCCTAAAATAAAGTTTAAACTAAGTTCGTCTCCAAAGGAGGAACCTTTGTTGACCGAAATTTTATATTTGGTTTCTTGGCTTTGATTCTTGACAAATGCCACCTAGAGTTCATTCTACTTATGTAATACTCATTGCATGATGATTATGGACCTAATTAACAAGTTACTTCCCTAAAATAAAGTTTAAACTAAGTTCGTCTCAAAAGGAGAAACCTTTGTCGACCAAAACTTTATCTTTGGTTTCTTGGCTTATATTCTTGACAAATGCCTTCTATAGTTCATTCTATTTATGTAATACTCATTTTATGATGATTATGGAGCTAATTAACAAGTTACATCCCTAAAATAAAGTTTAAACTAAGTTCGTCTCCAAAGGAGGAACCTTTGTTGACCAAAATTTTATATTTTGTTTCTTGGCTTGGATTCTTGACAAATGCCACCTACAGTTTATTCTATTTATGTAATACTCATTGTATGATGATTATGGACCTAATTAACAAGTTACTTCCCTAAAATAAAGTTTAAACTAAGTTCGTCTCCAAAGGAGGAACCTTTGTTGACCGAAATTTTATCTTTGGTTTCTTGGCTTGGATTCTTGACAAATGCCACCTACAGTTTATTCTATTTATGTAATACTCATTGTATGATGATTATGGACCTAATTAACAAGTTACTTCCCTAAAATCAAGTTTAAACTAAGTTCCTCTCCAAAGGAGGAACCTTTGTTGACCAAAAGTTTATCTTTGGTTTCTTGGCTTGGATTCTTGACAAATGCCACCTACAGTTCATTCTATTTATGTAATACTCATTGTATGATGATTATGGACCTAATTAACAAGTTACTTCCCTAAAATCAAATTTAAAATAAGTTCGTCTCAAAAGGAGGAACCTTTGTCGACCAAAATTTTATCTTTGGTTTCTTGCCTTTGATTCTTGACAAATGCCACCTAGAGTTCATTCTACTTATGTAATACTCATTGTATGATGATTATGGACCTAATTAACAAGTTACTTCCCTAAAATAAAGTTTAAACTAAGTTCGTCTCCAAAGGAGGAACCTTTGTTGACCGAAATTTTATATTTGGTTTCTTGGCTTTGATTCTTGACAAATGCCACCTACAGTTCATTCTATTTATGTAATACTCATTGTATGATGATTATGGACCTAATTAACAAGTTACTTCCCTAAAATAAAGTTTAAACTAAGTTCCTCTCCAAAGGAGGAACCTTTGTTGACCAAAACTTTATCTTTGGTTTCTTGGCTTTGATTCTTGACAAATGCCACCTATAGTTCATTCTATTTATGTAATACTCATTGTATGATGATTATGGACCTAATTAACAAGTTACTTCCCTCAAATAAAGTTTAAACTAAGTTCGTCTCCAAAGGAGGAACCTTTGATGAACGAAATTTTATCTTTGGTTTCTTGGCTTGGATTCTTGACAAATTCCACCTACAGTTCATTCTATTTATGTAATACTCATTTTATGATGATTATGGACCTAATTAACAAGTTACTTCCCAAAAATAAAGTTTAAACTAAGTTCCTCTCCAAAGGAGGAACCTTTGTTGACCAAAACTTTATCTTTGGTTTCTTGGCTTTGATTCTTGACAAATGCCACCTACAGTTCATTCTATTTATGTAATACTCATTGTATGATGATTATGGACCTAATTAACAAGTTACTTCCCTAAAATAAAGTTTAAACTAAGTTCCTCTCCAAAGGAGGAACCTTTGTTGACCAAAACTTTATCTTTGGTTTCTTGGCTTTGATTCTTGACAAATGCCACCTATAGTTCATTCTATTTATGTAATACTCATTGTATGATGATTATGGACCTAATTAACAAGTTACTTCCCTCAAATAAAGTTTAAACTAAGTTCGTCTCCAAAGGAGGAACCTTTGATGAACGAAATTTTATCTTTGGTTTCTTGGCTTGGATTCTTGACAAATGCCACCTACAGTTCATTCTATTTATGTAATACTCATTTTATGATGATTATGGACCTAATTAACAAGTTACTTCCCAAAAATAAAGTT
This sequence comes from Medicago arabica, assembly GCA_946800305.1. Taxonomy (NCBI): domain Eukaryota; kingdom Viridiplantae; phylum Streptophyta; class Magnoliopsida; order Fabales; family Fabaceae; genus Medicago; species Medicago arabica. The sequence goes on along the minus strand of OX326970.1, from coordinate 29,611,017 downwards.
TAAACTAAGTTCCTCTCCAAAGGAGGAACCTTTGTTGACCAAAACTTTATCTTTGGTTTCTTGGCTTTGATTCTTGACAAATGCCACCTACAGTTCATTCTATTTATGTAATACTCATTGTATGATGATTATGGACCTAATTAACAAGTTACTTCCCTAAAATAAAGTTTAAACTAAGTTCCTCTCCAAAGGAGGAACCTTTGTTGACCAAAACTTTATCTTTGGTTTCTTGGCTTTGATTCTTGACAAATGCCACCTATAGTTCATTCTATTTATGTAATACTCATTGTATGATGATTATGGACCTAATTAACAAGTTACTTCCCTCAAATAAAGTTTAAACTAAGTTCGTCTCCAAAGGAGGAACCTTTGATGAACGAAATTTTATATTTGGTTTCTTGGCTTGGATTCTTGACAAATGCCACCTACAGTTCATTCTATTTAGGTAATACTCATTTTATGATGATTATGGACCTAATTAACAAGTTACTTCCCAAAAATAAAGTTTAAACTAAGTTCGTCTCCAAAGGAGGAACCTTTGTTGACCAAAATTTTATATGTCGTTTCTTGGCTTGGATTCTTGACAAATGCCACCTACTGTTTATTCTATTTATGTAATACTCATTGTATGATGATTATGGAAGTAATTAACAAGTTACTTCCCTAAAATAAAGTTTAAACTAAGTTCGTCTCAAAAGGAGAAACCTTTGTCGACCAAAATTTTATCTTTGGTTTCTTGGCTTATATTCTTGACAAATGCCTTCTATAGTTCATTCTATTTATGTAATACTCATTTTATGATGATTATGGAGCTAATTAACAAGTTACATCCCTAAAATAAAGTTTAAACTAAGTTCGTCTCCAAAGGAGGAACCTTTGTTGACCGAAATTTTATATTTGGTTTCTTGGCTTTGATTCTTGACAAATGCCACCTACAGTTCATTCTATTTATGTAATACTCATTGTATGATGATTATGGACCTAATTAACAAGTTACTTCCCTAAAATAAAGTTTAAACTAAGTTCGTCTCCAAAGGAGGAACCTTTGTTGACCAAAATTTTATCTTTGGTTTCTTGGCTTGGATTCTTGACAAATGCCACCTACAATTTATTCTATTTATGTAATACTCATTGTATGATGATTATGGACGTAATTAACAAGTTACTTCCCGAAAATCAAGTTTAAACTAAGTTCCTCTCCAAAGGAGGAACCTTTGTTGACCAAAATTTAACTTTGGCTTCTTGGCTTGGATTCTTGACAAATGCCACCTAGAGTTCATTCTATTTATGTAATACTCATTGTATGATGATTATGGACCTAATTAACAAGTTACTTCCCTAAAATGAAGTGTAAACTAAGTTCGTCTCCAAAGGAGGAACCTTTGTTGACTAAAATTTTATCTTTGGTTTCTTGGCTTTGATTCTTGACAAATGCCTTCTATAGTTCATTCTAATTATGTAATACTCATTGTATGATGATTATGGACCTAATTAACAAGTTACTTCCCTAAAATAAAGTTTAAACTAAGTTCGTCTCAAAAGGAGGAACCTTTGTCGACCAAAATTTTATCTTTGGTTTCTTGGCTTGGATTCTTGACAAATGCCACCTACAGTTTATTCTATTTATGTAATACTCATTGTATGATGATTATGGACCTAATTAACAAGTTACTTCCCTAAAATCAAGTTTAAACTAAGTTCGTCTCCAAAGGAGGAACCTTTGTTGACCAAAATTTTATCTTTGGTTTCTTGGCTTGGATTCTTGACAAATGCCACCTACTATTTATTCTATTTATGTAATACTCATTGTATGATGATTATGGACCTAATTAACAAGTTACTTCCCTAAAATCAAGTTTAAACTAAGTTCCTCTCCAAAGGAGGAACCTTTGTTGACCAAAATTTAACTTTGGTTTCTTGGCTTGGATTCTTGACAAATGCCACCTAGAGTTCATTCTATTTATGTAATACTCATTGTATGATGATTATGGACCTAATTAACAAGTTACTTCCCTAAAATGAAGTGTAAACTAAGTTCGTCTCCAAAGGAGGAACCTTTGTTGACTAAAATTTTATCTTTGGTTTCTTGGCTTTGATTCTTGACAAATGCCTTCTATAGTTCATTCTATTTATGTAATACTCATTGTATGATGATTATGGACCTAATTAACAAGTTACTTCCCTAAAATCAAGTTTAAACTAAATTCCTCTCCAAAGGAGGAACCTTTGTTGACCAAAAGTTTATCTTTGGTTTCTTGGCTTGGATTCTTGACAAATGCCACCTACAGTTCATTCTATTTATGTAATACTCATTGTATGATGATTATGGACCTAATTAACAAGTTACTTCCCTAAAATCAAATTTAAAATAAGTTCGTCTCAAAAGGAGGAACCTTTGTCGACCAAAATTTTATCTTTGGTTTCTTGCCTTTGATTCTTGACAAATGCCACCTAGAGTTCATTCTACTTATGTAATACTCATTGTATGATGATTATGGACCTAATTAACAAGTTACTTCCCTAAAATAAAGTTTAAACTAAGTTCGTCTCCAAAGGAGGAACCTTTGTTGACCGAAATTTTATATTTGGTTTCTTGGCTTTGATTCTTGACAAATGCCACCTAGAGTTCATTCTACTTATGTAATACTCATTGTATGATGATTATGGACCTAATTAACAAGTTACTTCCCTAAAATAAAGTTTAAACTAAGTTCGTCTCCAAAGGAGGAACCTTTGTTGACCGAAATTTTATATTTGGTTTCTTGGCTTTGATTCTTGACAAATGCCACCTACAGTTCATTCTATTTATGTAATACTCATTGTATGATGATTATGGACCTAATTAACAAGTTACTTCCCTAAAATAAAGTTTAAACTAAGTTCCTCTCCAAAGGAGGAACCTTTGTTGACCAAAACTTTATCTTTGGTTTCTTGGCTTTGATTCTTGACAAATGCCACCTATAGTTCATTCTATTTATGTAATACTCATTGTATGATGATTATGGACATAATTAACAAGTTACTTCCCTCAAATAAAGTTTAAACTAAGTTCGTCTCCAAAGGAGGAACCTTTGATGAACGAAATTTTATCTTTGGTTTCTTGGCTTGGAATCTTGACAAATGCCACCTACAGTTCATTCTATTTATGTAATACTCATTTTATTATGATTATGGACCTAATTAACAAGTTACTTCCCTAAAATAAATTTTAAACTAAGTTCGTCTCCAAAGGAGGAACCTTTGTTGACCAAAATTTTATATGTCGTTTCTTGGCTTGGATTCTTGACAAATGCCACCTACTGTTTATTCTATTTATGTAATACTCATTGTATGATGATTATGGAAGTAATTAACAAGTTACTTCCCTAAAATAAAGTTTAAACTAAGTTCGTCTCAAAAGGAGAAACCTTTGTCGACCAAAACTTTATCTTTGGTTTCTTGGCTTATATTCTTGACAAATGCCTTCTATAGTTCATTCTATTTATGTAATACTCATTTTATGATGATTATGGAGCTAATTAACAAGTTACATCCCTAAAATAAAGTTTAAACTAAGTTCGTCTCCAAAGGAGGAACCTTTGTTGACCAAAATTTTATATTTTGTTTCTTGGCTTGGATTCTTGACAAATGCCACCTACAGTTTATTCTATTTATGTAATACTCATTGTATGATGATTATGGACCTAAATAACAAGTTAATTCCCTAAAATAAAGTTTAAACAAAGTTCGTTTCCAAAGGAGGAACCTTGGTTGACCGAAATTTTATCTTTGGTTTCTTGGCTTGGATTCTTGACAAATGCCACCTACAGTTTATTCTATTTATGTAATACTCATTGTATGATGATTATGGACCTAATTAACAAGTTACTTCCCTAAAATCAAGTTTAAACTAAGTTCCTCTCCAAAGGAGGAACCTTTGTTGACCAAAAGTTTATCTTTGGTTTCTTGGCTTGGATTCTTGACAAATGCCACCTACAGTTCATTCTATTTATGTAATACTCATTGTATGATGATTATGGACCTAATTAACAAGTTACTTCCCTAAAATCAAATTTAAAATAAGTTCGTCTCAAAAGGAGGAACCTTTGTCGACCAAAATTTTATCTTTGGTTTCTTGCCTTTGATTCTTGACAAATGCCACCTAGAGTTCATTCTACTTATGTAATACTCATTGTATGATGATTATGGACCTAATTAACAAGTTACTTCCCTAAAATAAAGTTTAAACTAAGTTCGTCTCCAAAGGAGGAACCTTTGTTGACCGAAATTTTATATTTGGTTTCTTGGCTTTGATTCTTGACAAATGCCACCTAGAGTTCATTCTACTTATGTAATACTCATTGTATGATGATTATGGACCTAATTAACAAGTTACTTCCCTAAAATAAAGTTTAAACTAAGTTCGTCTCCAAAGGAGGAACCTTTGTTGACCGAAATTTTATATTTGGTTTCTTGGCTTTGATTCTTGACAAATGCCCCCTACAGTTCATTCTATTTATGTAATACTCATTGTATGATGATTATGGACCTAATTAACAAGTTACTTCCCTAAAATAAAGTTTAAACTAAGTTCCTCTCCAAAGGAGGAACCTTTGTTGACCAAAACTTTATCTTTGGTTTCTTGGCTTTGATTCTTGACAAATGCCACCTATAGTTCATTCTATTTATGTAATACTCATTGTATGATGATTATGGACATAATTAACAAGTTACTTCCCTCAAATAAAGTTTAAACTAAGTTCGTCTCCAAAGGAGGAACCTTTGATGAACGAAATTTTATCTTTGGTTTCTTGGCTTGGAATCTTGACAAATGCCACCTACAGTTCATTCTATTTATGTAATACTCATTTTATGATGATTATGGACCTAATTAACAAGTTACTTCCCTAAAATAAATTTTAAACTAAGTTCGTCTCCAAAGGAGGAACCTTTGTTGACCAAAATTTTATATGTCGTTTCTTGGCTTGGATTCTTGACAAATGCCACCTACTGTTTATTCTATTTATGTAATACTCATTGTATGATGATTATGGAAGTAATTAACAAGTTACTTCCCTAAAATAAAGTTTAAACTAAGTTCGTCTCAAAAGGAGAAACCTTTGTCGACCAAAACTTTATCTTTGGTTTCTTGGCTTATATTCTTGACAAATGCCTTCTATAGTTCATTCTATTTATGTAATACTCATTTTATGATGATTATGGAGCTAATTAACAAGTTACATCCCTAAAATAAAGTTTAAACTAAGTTCGTCTCCAAAGGAGGAACCTTTGTTGACCAAAATTTTATATTTTGTTTCTTGGCTTGGATTCTTGACAAATGCCACCTACAGTTTATTCTATTTATGTAATACTCATTGTATGATGATTATGGACCTAATTAACAAGTTACTTCCCTAAAATAAAGTTTAAACTAAGTTCGTCTCCAAAGGAGGAACCTTTGTTGACCGAAATTTTATCTTTGGTTTCTTGGCTTGGATTCTTGACAAATGCCACCTACAGTTCATTCTATTTATGTAATACTCATTGTATGATGATTATGGACCTAATTAACAAGTTACTTCCCTAAAATCAAGTTTAAACTAAGTTCCTCTCCAAAGGAGGAACCTTTGTTGACCAAAAGTTTATCTTTGGTTTCTTGGCTTGGATTCTTGACAAATGCCACCTACAGTTCATTCTATTTATGTAATACTCATTGTATGATGATTATGGACCTAATTAACAAGTTACTTCCCTAAAATCAAATTTAAAATAAGTTCGTCTCAAAAGGAGGAACCTTTGTCGACCAAAATTTTATCTTTGGTTTCTTGCCTTTGATTCTTGACAAATGCCACCTAGAGTTCATTCTACTTATGTAATACTCATTGTATGATGATTATGGACCTAATTAACAAGTTACTTCCCTAAAATAAAGTTTAAACTAAGTTCGTCTCCAAAGGAGGAACCTTTGTTGACCGAAATTTTATATTTGGTTTCTTGGCTTTGATTCTTGACAAATGCCACCTAGAGTTCATTCTACTTATGTAATACTCATTGTATGATGATTATGGACCTAATTAACAAGTTACTTCCCTAAAATAAAGTTTAAACTAAGTTCGTCTCCAAAGGAGGAACCTTTGTTGACCGAAATTTTATATTTGGTTTCTTGGCTTTGATTCTTGACAAATGCCACCTACAGTTCATTCTATTTATGTAATACTCATTGTATGATGATTATGGACCTAATTAACAAGTTACTTCCCTAAAATAAAGTTTAAACTAAGTTCCTCTCCAAAGGAGGAACCTTTGTTGACCAAAACTTTATCTTTGGTTTCTTGGCTTTGATTCTTGACAAATGCCACCTATAGTTCATTCTATTTATGTAATACTCATTGTATGATGATTATGGACATAATTAACAAGTTACTTCCCTCAAATAAAGTTTAAACTAAGTTCCTCTCCAAAGGAGGAACCTTTGTTGACCAAAACTTTATCTTTGGTTTCTTGGCTTTGATTCTTGACAAATGCCACCTATAGTTCATTCTATTTATGTAATACTCATTGTATGATGATTATGGACATAATTAACAAGTTACTTCCCTCAAATAAAGTTTAAACTAAGTTCGTCTCCAAAGGAGGAACCTTTGATGAACGAAATTTTATCTTTGGTTTCTTGGCTTGGAATCTTGACAAATGCCACCTACAGTTCATTCTATTTATGTAATACTCATTTTATGATGATTATGGACCTAATTAACAAGTTACTTCCCTAAAATAAATTTTAAACTAAGTTCGTCTCCAAAGGAGGAACCTTTGTTGACCAAAATTTTATATGTCGTTTCTTGGCTTGGATTCTTGACAAATGCCACCTACTGTTTATTCTATTTATGTAATACTCATTGTATGATGATTATGGAAGTAATTAACAAGTTACTTCCCTAAAATAAAGTTTAAACTAAGTTCGTCTCAAAAGGAGAAACCTTTGTCGACCAAAACTTTATCTTTGGTTTCTTGGCTTATATTCTTGACAAATGCCTTCTATAGTTCATTCTATTTATGTAATACTCATTTTATGATGATTATGGAGCTAATTAACAAGTTACATCCCTAAAATAAAGTTTAAACTAAGTTCGTCTCCAAAGGAGGAACCTTTGTTGACCAAAATTTTATATTTTGTTTCTTGGCTTGGATTCTTGACAAATGCCACCTACAGTTTATTCTATTTATGTAATACTCATTGTATGATGATTATGGACCTAATTAACAAGTTACTTCCCTAAAATAAAGTTTAAACTAAGTTCGTCTCCAAAGGAGGAACCTTTGTTGACCGAAATTTTATCTTTGGTTTCTTGGCTTGGATTCTTGACAAATGCCACCTACAGTTTATTCTATTTATGTAATACTCATTGTATGATGATTATGGACCTAATTAACAAGTTACTTCCCTAAAATCAAGTTTAAACTAAGTTCCTCTCCAAAGGAGGAACCTTTGTTGACCAAAAGTTTATCTTTGGTTTCTTGGCTTGGATTCTTGACAAATGCCACCTACAGTTCATTCTATTTATGTAATACTCATTGTATGATGATTATGGACCTAATTAACAAGTTACTTCCCTAAAATCAAATTTAAAATAAGTTCGTCTCAAAAGGAGGAACCTTTGTCGACCAAAATTTTATCTTTGGTTTCTTGCCTTTGATTCTTGACAAATGCCACCTAGAGTTCATTCTACTTATGTAATACTCATTGTATGATGATTATGGACCTAATTAACAAGTTACTTCCCTAAAATAAAGTTTAAACTAAGTTCGTCTCCAAAGGAGGAACCTTTGTTGACCGAAATTTTATATTTGGTTTCTTGGCTTTGATTCTTGACAAATGCCACCTAGAGTTCATTCTACTTATGTAATACTCATTGTATGATGATTATGGACCTAATTAACAAGTTACTTCCCTAAAATAAAGTTTAAACTAAGTTCGTCTCCAAAGGAGGAACCTTTGTTGACCGAAATTTTATATTTGGTTTCTTGGCTTTGATTCTTGACAAATGCCCCCTACAGTTCATTCTATTTATGTAATACTCATTGTATGATGATTATGGACCTAATTAACAAGTTACTTCCCTAAAATAAAGTTTAAACTAAGTTCCTCTCCAAAGGAGGAACCTTTGTTGACCAAAACTTTATCTTTGGTTTCTTGGCTTTGATTCTTGACAAATGCCACCTATAGTTCATTCTATTTATGTAATACTCATTGTATGATGATTATGGACATAATTAACAAGTTACTTCCCTCAAATAAAGTTTAAACTAAGTTCGTCTCCAAAGGAGGAACCTTTGATGAACGAAATTTTATCTTTGGTTTCTTGGCTTGGAATCTTGACAAATGCCACCTACAGTTCATTCTATTTATGTAATACTCATTTTATGATGATTATGGACCTAATTAACAAGTTACTTCCCTAAAATAAATTTTAAACTAAGTTCGTCTCCAAAGGAGGAACCTTTGTTGACCAAAATTTTATATGTCGTTTCTTGGCTTGGATTCTTGACAAATGCCACCTACAGTTTATTCTATTTATGTAATACTCATTGTATGATGATTATGGAAGTAATTAACAAGTTACTTCCCTAAAATAAAGTTTAAACTAAGTTCGTCTCAAAAGGAGAAACCTTTGTCGACCAAAACTTTATCTTTGGTTTCTTGGCTTATATTCTTGACAAATGCCTTCTATAGTTCATTCTATTTATGTAATACTCATTTTATGATGATTATGGAGCTAATTAACAAGTTACATCCCTAAAATAAAGTTTAAACTAAGTTCGTCTCCAAAGGAGGAACCTTTGTTGACCAAAATTTTATATTTTGTTTCTTGGCTTGGATTCTTGACAAATGCCACCTACAGTTCATTCTATTTATGTAATACTCATTGTATGATGATTATGGACCTAATTAACAAGTTACTTCCCTAAAATAAAGTTTAAACTAAGTTCGTCTCCAAAGGAGGAACCTTTGTTGACCGAAATTTTATCTTTGGTTTCTTGGCTTGGATTCTTGACAAATGCCACCTACAGTTTATTCTATTTATGTAATACTCATTGTATGATGATTATGGACCTAATTAACAAGTTACTTCCCTAAAATCAAGTTTAAACTAAGTTCCTCTCCAAAGGAGGAACCTTTGTTGACCAAAAGTTTATCTTTGGTTTCTTGGCTTGGATTCTTGACAAATGCCACCTACAGTTCATTCTATTTATGTAATACTCATTGTATGATGATTATGGACCTAATTAACAAGTTACTTCCCTAAAATCAAATTTAAAATAAGTTCGTCTCAAAAGGAGGAACCTTTGTCGACCAAAATTTTATCTTTGGTTTCTTGCCTTTGATTCTTGACAAATGCCACCTAGAGTTCATTCTACTTATGTAATACTCATTGTATGATGATTATGGACCTAATTAACAAGTTACTTCCCTAAAATAAAGTTTAAACTAAGTTCGTCTCCAAAGGAGGAACCTTTGTTGACCGAAATTTTATATTTGGTTTCTTGGCTTTGATTCTTGACAAATGCCACCTAGAGTTCATTCTACTTATGTAATACTCATTGTATGATGATTATGGACCTAATTAACAAGTTACTTCCCTAAAATAAAGTTTAAACTAAGTTCGTCTCCAAAGGAGGAACCTTTGTTGACCGAAATTTTATATTTGGTTTCTTGGCTTTGATTCTTGACAAATGCCACCTACAGTTCATTCTATTTATGTAATACTCATTGTATGATGATTATGGACCTAATTAACAAGTTACTTCCCTAAAATAAAGTTTAAACTAAGTTCCTCTCCAAAGGAGGAACCTTTGTTGACCAAAACTTTATCTTTGGTTTCTTGGCTTTGATTCTTGACAAATGCCACCTATAGTTCATTCTATTTATGTAATACTCATTGTATGATGATTATGGACATAATTAACAAGTTACTTCCCTCAAATAAAGTTTAAACTAAGTTCGTCTCCAAAGGAGGAACCTTTGATGAACGAAATTTTATCTTTGGTTTCTTGGCTTGGAATCTTGACAAATGCCACCTACAGTTCATTCTATTTATGTAATACTCATTTTATGATGATTATGGACCTAATTAACAAGTTACTTCCCTAAAATAAATTTTAAACTAAGTTCGTCTCCAAAGGAGGAACCTTTGTTGACCAAAATTTTATATGTCGTTTCTTGGCTTGGATTCTTGACAAATGCCACCTACTGTTTATTCTATTTATGTAATACTCATTGTATGATGATTATGGAAGTAATTAACAAGTTACTTCCCTAAAATAAAGTTTAAACTAAGTTCGTCTCAAAAGGAGAAACCTTTGTCGACCAAAACTTTATCTTTGGTTTCTTGGCTTATATTCTTGACAAATGCCTTCTATAGTTCATTCTATTTATGTAATACTCATTTTATGATGATTATGGAGCTAATTAACAAGTTACATCCCTAAAATAAAGTTTAAACTAAGTTCGTCTCCAAAGGAGGAACCTTTGTTGACCAAAATTTTATATTTTGTTTCTTGGCTTGGATTCTTGACAAATGCCACCTACAGTTTATTCTATTTATGTAATACTCATTGTATGATGATTATGGACCTAATTAACAAGTTACTTCCCTAAAATAAAGTTTAAACTAAGTTCGTCTCCAAAGGAGGAACCTTTGTTGACCGAAATTTTATCTTTGGTTTCTTGGCTTGGATTCTTGACAAATGCCACCTACAGTTTATTCTATTTATGTAATACTCATTGTATGATGATTATGGACCTAATTAACAAGTTACTTCCCTAAAATCAAGTTTAAACTAAGTTCCTCTCCAAAGGAGGAACCTTTGTTGACCAAAAGTTTATCTTTGGTTTCTTGGCTTGGATTCTTGACAAATGCCACCTACAGTTCATTCTATTTATGTAATACTCATTGTATGATGATTATGGACCTAATTAACAAGTTACTTCCCTAAAATCAAATTTAAAATAAGTTCGTCTCAAAAGGAGGAACCTTTGTCGACCAAAATTTTATCTTTGGTTTCTTGCCTTTGATTCTTGACAAATGCCACCTAGAGTTCATTCTACTTATGTAATACTCATTGTATGATGATTATGGACCTAATTAACAAGTTACTTCCCTAAAATAAAGTTTAAACTAAGTTCGTCTCCAAAGGAGGAACCTTTGTTGACCGAAATTTTATATTTGGTTTCTTGGCTTTGATTCTTGACAAATGCCACCTAGAGTTCATTCTACTTATGTAATACTCATTGTATGATGATTATGGACCTAATTAACAAGTTACTTCCCTAAAATAAAGTTTAAACTAAGTTCGTCTCCAAAGGAGGAACCTTTGTTGACCGAAATTTTATATTTGGTTTCTTGGCTTTGATTCTTGACAAATGCCACCTACAGTTCATTCTATTTATGTAATACTCATTGTATGATGATTATGGACCTAATTAACAAGTTACTTCCCTAAAATAAAGTTTAAACTAAGTTCCTCTCCAAAGGAGGAACCTTTGTTGACCAAAACTTTATCTTTGGTTTCTTGGCTTTGATTCTTGACAAATGCCACCTATAGTTCATTCTATTTATGTAATACTCATTGTATGATGATTATGGACATAATTAACAAGTTACTTCCCTCAAATAAAGTTTAAACTAAGTTCGTCTCCAAAGGAGGAACCTTTGATGAACGAAATTTTATCTTTGGTTTCTTGGCTTGGAATCTTGACAAATGCCACCTACAGTTCATTCTATTTATGTAATACTCATTTTATGATGATTATGGACCTAATTAACAAGTTACTTCCCTAAAATAAATTTTAAACTAAGTTCGTCTCCAAAGGAGGAACCTTTGATGAACGAAATTTTATCTTTGGTTTCTTGGCTTGGATTCTTGACAAATGCCACCTACAGTTCATTCTATTTATGTAATACTCATTTTATGATGATTATGGACCTAATTAACAAGTTACTTCCCAAAAATAAAGTTTAAACTAAGTTCCTCTCCAAAGGAGAAACCTTTGTCGACCAAAACTTTATCTTTGGTTTCTTGGCTTATATTCTTGACAAATGCCTTCTATAGTTCATTCTATTTATGTAATACTCATTTTATGATGATTATGGAGCTAATTAACAAGTTACATCCCTAAAATAAAGTTTAAACTAAGTTCGTCTCCAAAGGAGGAACCTTTGTTGACCAAAATTTTATATTTTGTTTCTTGGCTTGGATTCTTGACAAATGCCACCTACAGTTTATTCTATTTATGTAATACTCATTGTATGATGATTATGGACCTAATTAACAAGTTACTTCCCTAAAATAAAGTTTAAACTAAGTTCGTCTCCAAAGGAGGAACCTTTGTTGACCGAAATTTTATCTTTGGTTTCTTGGCTTGGATTCTTGACAAATGCCACCTACAGTTTATTCTATTTATGTAATACTCATTGTATGATGATTATGGACCTAATTAACAAGTTACTTCCCTAAAATCAAGTTTAAACTAAGTTCCTCTCCAAAGGAGGAACCTTTGTTGACCAAAAGTTTATCTTTGGTTTCTTGGCTTGGATTCTTGACAAATGCCACCTACAGTTCATTCTATTTATGTAATACTCATTGTATGATGATTATGGACCTAATTAACAAGTTACTTCCCTAAAATCAAATTTAAAATAAGTTCGTCTCAAAAGGAGGAACCTTTGTCGACCAAAATTTTATCTTTGGTTTCTTGCCTTTGATTCTTGACAAATGCCACCTAGAGTTCATTCTACTTATGTAATACTCATTGTATGATGATTATGGACCTAATTAACAAGTTACTTCCCTAAAATAAAGTTTAAACTAAGTTCGTCTCCAAAGGAGGAACCTTTGTTGACCGAAATTTTATATTTGGTTTCTTGGCTTTGATTCTTGACAAATGCCACCTAGAGTTCATTCTACTTATGTAATACTCATTGTATGATGATTATGGACCTAATTAACAAGTTACTTCCCTAAAATAAAGTTTAAACTAAGTTCGTCTCCAAAGGAGGAACCTTTGTTGACCGAAATTTTATATTTGGTTTCTTGGCTTTGATTCTTGACAAATGCCACCTACAGTTCATTCTATTTATGTAATACTCATTGTATGATGATTATGGACCTAATTAACAAGTTACTTCCCTAAAATAAAGTTTAAACGAAGTTCCTCTCCAAAGGAGGAACCTTTGTTGACCAAAACTTTATCTTTGGTTTCTTGGCTTTGATTCTTGACAAATGCCACCTACAGTTCATTCTATTTATGTAATACTCATTGTATGATGATTATGGACCTAATTAACAAGTTACTTCCCTAAAATAAAGTTTAAACTAAGTTCCTCTCCAAAGGAGGAACCTTTGTTGACCAAAACTTTATCTTTGGTTTCTTGGCTTTGATTCTTGACAAATGCCACCTATAGTTCATTCTATTTATGTAATACTCATTGTATGATGATTATGGACCTAATTAACAAGTTACTTCCCTCAAATAAAGTTTAAACTAAGTTCGTCTCCAAAGGAGGAACCTTTGATGAACGAAATTTTATCTTTGGTTTCTTGGCTTGGATTCTTGACAAATGCCACCTACAGTTCATTCTATTTATGTAATACTCATTTTATGATGATTATGGACCTAATTAACAAGTTACTTCCCAAAAATAAAGTTTAAACTAAGTTCCTCTCCAAAGGAGGAACCTTTGTTGACCAAAACTTTATCTTTGGTTTCTTGGCTTTGATTCTTGACAAATGCCACCTACAGTTCATTCTATTTATGTAATACTCATTGTATGATGATTATGGACCTAATTAACAAGTTACTTCCCTAAAATAAAGTTTAAACTAAGTTCCTCTCCAAAGGAGGAACCTTTGTTGACCAAAACTTTATCTTTGGTTTCTTGGCTTTGATTCTTGACAAATGCCACCTATAGTTCATTCTATTTATGTAATACTCATTGTATGATGATTATGGACCTAATTAACAAGTTACTTCCCTCAAATAAAGTTTAAACTAAGTTCGTCTCCAAAGGAGGAACCTTTGATGAACGAAATTTTATCTTTGGTTTCTTGGCTTGGATTCTTGACAAATGCCACCTACAGTTCATTCTATTTATGTAATACTCATTTTATGATGATTATGGACCTAATTAACAAGTTACTTCCCAAAAATAAAGTTTAAACTAAGTTCGTCTCCAAAGGAGGAACCTTTGTTGACCAAAATTTTATATGTCGTTTCTTGGCTTGGATTCTTGACAAATGCCACCTACTGTTTATTCTATTTATGTAATACTCATTGTATGATGATTATGGAAGTAATTAACAAGTTACTTCCCTAAAATAAAGTTTAAACTAAGTTCGTCTCAAAAGGAGAAACCTTTGTCGACCAAAATTTTATCTTTGGTTTCTTGGCTTATATTCTTGACAAATGCCTTCTATAGTTCATTCTATTTATGTAATACTCATTTTATGATGATTATGGAGCTAATTAACAAGTTACATCCCTAAAATAAAGTTTAAACTAAGTTCGTCTCCAAAGGAGGAACCTTTGTTGACCGAAATTTTATATTTGGTTTCTTGGCTTTGATTCTTGACAAATGCCACCTAGAGTTCATTCTACTTATGTAATACTCATTGTATGATGATTATGGACCTAATTAACAAGTTACTTCCCTAAAATAAAGTTTAAACTAAGTTTGTCTCCAAAGGAGGAACCTTTGTTGACCGAAATTTTATATTTGGTTTCTTGGCTTTGATTCTTGACAAATGCCACCTACAGTTCATTCTATTTATGTAATACTCATTGTATGATGATTATGGACCTAATTAACAAGTTACTTCCCTAAAATAAAGTTTAAACTAAGTTCCTCTTCAAAGGAGGAACCTTTGTTGACCAAAACTTTATCTTTGGTTTCTTGGCTTTGATTCTTGACAAATGCCACCTACAGTTCATTCTATTTATGTAATACTCATTGTATGATGATTATGGACCTAATTAACAAGTTACTTCCCTAAAATAAAGTTTAAACTAAGTTCCTCTCCAAAGGAGGAACCTTTGTTGACCAAAACTTTATCTTTGGTTTCTTGGCTTTGATTCTTGACAAATGCCACCTATAGTTCATTCTATTTATGTAATACTCATTGTATGATGATTATGGACCTAATTAACAAGTTACTTCCCTCAAATAAAGTTTAAACTAAGTTCGTCTCCAAAGGAGGAACCTTTGATGAACGAAATTTTATCTTTGGTTTCTTGGCTTGGATTCTTGACAAATTCCACCTACAGTTCATTCTATTTATGTAATACTCATTTTATGATGATTATGGACCTAATTAACAAGTTACTTCCCAAAAATAAAGTTTAAACTAAGTTCCTCTCCAAAGGAGGAACCTTTGTTGACCAAAACTTTATCTTTGGTTTCTTGGCTTTGATTCTTGACAAATGCCACCTACAGTTCATTCTATTTATGTAATACTCATTGTATGATGATTATGGACCTAATTAACAAGTTACTTCCCTAAAATAAAGTTTAAACTAAGTTCCTCTCCAAAGGAGGAACCTTTGTTGACCAAAACTTTATCTTTGGTTTCTTGGCTTTGATTCTTGACAAATGCCACCTATAGTTCATTCTATTTATGTAATACTCATTGTATGATGATTATGGACCTAATTAACAAGTTACTTCCCTCAAATAAAGTTTAAACTAAGTTCGTCTCCAAAGGAGGAACCTTTGATGAACGAAATTTTATCTTTGGTTTCTTGGCTTGGATTCTTGACAAATGCCACCTACAGTTCATTCTATTTATGTAATACTCATTTTATGATGATTATGGACCTAATTAACAAGTTACTTCCCAAAAATAAAGTTTAAACTAAGTTCGTCTCCAAAGGAGGAACCTTTGTTGACCAAAATTTTATATGTCGTTTCTTGGCTTGGATTCTTGACAAATGCCACCTACTGTTTATTCTATTTATGTAATACTCATTGTATGATGATTATGGAAGTAATTAACAAGTTACTTCCCTAAAATAAAGTTTAAACTAAGTTCGTCTCAAAAGGAGAAACCTTTGTCGACCAAAATTTTATCTTTGGTTTCTTGGCTTATATTCTTGACAAATGCCTTCTATAGTTCATTCTATTTATGTAATACTCATTTTATGATGATTATGGAGCTAATTAACAAGTTACATCCCTAAAATAAAGTTTAAACTAAGTTCGTCTCCAAAGGAGGAACCTTTGTTGACCGAAATTTTATATTTGGTTTCTTGGCTTTGATTCTTGACAAATGCCACCTAGAGTTCATTCTACTTATGTAATACTCATTGTATGATGATTATGGACCTAATTAACAAGTTACTTCCCTAAAATAAAGTTTAAACTACGTTCGTCTCCAAAGGAGGAACCTTTGTTGACCGAAATTTTATATTTGGTTTCTTGGCTTTGATTCTTGACAAATGCCACCTACAGTTCATTCTATTTATGTAATACTCATTGTATGATGATTATGGACCTAATTAACAAGTTACTTCCCTAAAATAAAGTTTAAACTAAGTTCCTCTTCAAAGGAGGAACCTTTGTTGACCAAAACTTTATCTTTGGTTTCTTGGCTTTGATTCTTGACAAATGCCACCTACAGTTCATTCTATTTATGTAATACTCATTGTATGATGATTATGGACCTAATTAACAAGTTACTTCCCTAAAATAAAGTTTAAACTAAGTTCCTCTCCAAAGGAGGAACCTTTGTTGACCAAAACTTTATCTTTGGTTTCTTGGCTTTGATTCTTGACAAATGCCACCTATAGTTCATTCTATTTATGTAATACTCATTGTATGATGATTATGGACCTAATTAACAAGTTACTTCCCTCAAATAAAGTTTAAACTAAGTTCGTCTCCAAAGGAGGAACCTTTGATGAACGAAATTTTATCTTTGGTTTCTTGGCTTGGATTCTTGACAAATTCCACCTACAGTTCATTCTATTTATGTAATACTCATTTTATGATGATTATGGACCTAATTAACAAGTTACTTCCCAAAAATAAAGTTTAAACTAAGTTCCTCTCCAAAGGAGGAACCTTTGTTGACCAAAACTTTATCTTTGGTTTCTTGGCTTTGATTCTTGACAAATGCCACCTACAGTTCATTCTATTTATGTAATACTCATTGTATGATGATTATGGACCTAATTAACAAGTTACTTCCCTAAAATAAAGTTTAAACTAAGTTCCTCTCCAAAGGAGGAACCTTTGTTGACCAAAACTTTATCTTTGGTTTCTTGGCTTTGATTCTTGACAAATGCCACCTATAGTTCATTCTATTTATGTAATACTCATTGTATGATGATTATGGACCTAATTAACAAGTTACTTCCCTCAAATAAAGTTTAAACTAAGTTCGTCTCCAAAGGAGGAAACTTTGATGAACGAAATTTTATCTTTGGTTTCTTGGCTTGGATTCTTGACAAATGCCACCTACAGTTCATTCTTTTTATGTAATACTCATTTTATGATGATTATGGACCTAATTAACAAGTTACTTCCCAAAAATAAAGTTTAAACTAAGTTCGTCTCCAAAGGAGGAACCTTTGTTGACCAAAATTTTATATGTCGTTTCTTGGCTTGGATTCTTGACAAATGCCACCTACTGTTTATTCTATTTATGTAATACTCATTGTATGATGATTATGGAAGTAATTAACAAGTTACTTCCCTAAAATAAAGTTTAAACTAAGTTCGTCTCAAAAGGAGAAACCTTTGTCGACCAAAATTTTATCTTTGGTTTCTTGGCTTATATTCTTGACAAATGCCTTCTATAGTTCATTCTATTTATGTAATACTCATTTTATGATGATTATGGAGCTAATTAACAAGTTACATCCCTAAAATAAAGTTTAAACTAAGTTCGTCTCCAAAGGAGGAACCTTTGTTGACCAAAATTTTATATTTTGTTTCTTGGCTTGGATTCTTGACAAATGCCACCTACAGTTTATTCTATTTATGTAATACTCATTGTATGATGATTATGGACCTAATTAACAAGTTACTTCCCTAAAATCAAGTTTAAACTAAGTTCCTCTCCAAAGGAGGAACCTTTGTTGACCGAAATTTTATCTTTGGTTTCTTGGCTTGGATTCTTGACAAATGCCACCTATTGTTGATTCTATTTATGTAATACTCATTGTATGATGATTATGGACCTAATTAACAAGTTACTTCCCTAAAATCAAGTTTAAACTAAGTTACTTTCCAAAGGAGGAACCTTTGTTAACCAAAATTTTATCTTTGGTTTCTTGGCTTGGATTCTTGACAAATGCCACCTACAGTTCATTCTATTTATGTAATACTCATTGTATGATGATTATGTACCTAATTAACAAGTTACTTCCCTAAAATGAAGTGTAAACTATGTTCGTCTCCAAAGGAGGAACCTTTGTTGACTAAAATTTTATCTTTGGTTTCTTGGCTTTGATTCTTGACAAATTTCTTCTATAGTTCATTCTATTTATGCAATACTCATTGTATGATGATTATGGACCTATTAACAAGTTACTTCCCTAAAATAAAGTTTAAAGTAAGTTCGTCTCCAAAGGAGTAACCTTTGTTGACCGAAATTTTATATTTGGTTTC
Organism: Medicago arabica; assembly: GCA_946800305.1. Lineage (NCBI taxonomy): Eukaryota > Viridiplantae > Streptophyta > Magnoliopsida > Fabales > Fabaceae > Medicago > Medicago arabica. The sequence goes on along the minus strand of OX326970.1, from coordinate 29,592,370 downwards.
TTGGCTTGGATTCTTGACAAATGCCACCTACAGTTTATTCTATTTATGTAATACTCATTGTATGATAATTATGGACCTAATTAACAAGTTACTTCCCTAAAATCAAGTTTAAACTAAGTTCCTCTCCAAAGGAGGAACCTTTGTTGACCGAAATTTTATCTTTGGTTTCTTGGCTTGGATTCTTGACAAATGCCACCTATTGTTGATTCTATTTATGTAATACTCATTGTATGATGATTATGGACCTAATTAACAAGTTACTTCCCTAAAATCAAGTTTAAACTAAGTTACTTTCCAAAGGAGGAACCTTTGTTAACCAAAATTTTATCTTTGGTTTCTTGGCTTGGATTCTTGACAAATGCCACCTACAGTTCATTCTATTTATGTAATACTCATTGTATGATGATTATGTACCTAATTAACAAGTTACTTCCCTAAAATGAAGTGTAAACTATGTTCGTCTCCAAAGGAGGAACCTTTGTTGACTAAAATTTTATCTTTGGTTTCTTGGCTTTGATTCTTGACAAATTTCTTCTATAGTTCATTCTATTTATGCAATACTCATTGTATGATGATTATGGACCTAATTAACAAGTTACTTCCCTAAAATAAAGTTTAAAGTAAGTTCGTCTCCAAAGGAGTAACCTTTGTTGACCGAAATTTTATATTTGGTTTCTTGGCTTGGATTCTTGACAAATGCCACCTACAGTTTATTCTATTTATGTAATACTCATTGTATGATAATTATGGACCTAATTAACAAGTTACTTCCCTAAAATAAAGTTTAAACTAAGTTCGTCTCAAAAGGAGAAACCTTTGTCGACCAAAATTTTATCTTTGGTTTCTTGGCTTATATTCTTGACAAATGCCTTCTATAGTTCATTCTATTTATGTAATACTCATTTTATGATGATTATGGAGCTAATTAACAAGTTACATCCCTAAAATAAAGTTTAAACTAAGTTCGTCTCCAAAGGAGGAACCTTTGTTGACCAAAATTTTATATTTTGTTTCTTGGCTTGGATTCTTGACAAATGCCACCTACAGTTTATTCTATTTATGTAATACTCATTGTATGATGATTATGGACCTAATTAACAAGTTACTTCCCTAAAATCAAGTTTAAACTAAGTTCCTCTCCAAAGGAGGAACCTTTGTTGACCGAAATTTTATCTTTGGTTTCTTGGCTTGGATTCTTGACAAATGCCACCTATTGTTGATTCTATTTATGTAATACTCATTGTATGATGATTATGGACCTAATTAACAAGTTACTTCCCTAAAATCAAGTTTAAACTAAGTTACTTTCCAAAGGAGAAACCTTTGTTAACCAAAATTTTATCTTTGGTTTCTTGGCTTGGATTCTTGACAAATGCCACCTACAGTTCATTCTATTTATGTAATACTCATTGTATGATGATTATGTACCTAATTAACAAGTTACTTCCCTAAAATGAAGTGTAAACTATGTTCGTCTCCAAAGGAGGAACCTTTGTTGACTAAAATTTTATCTTTGGTTTCTTGGCTTTGATTCTTGACAAATTTCTTCTATAGTTCATTCTATTTATGCAATACTCATTGTATGATGATTATGGACCTAATTAACAAGTTACTTCCCTAAAATAAAGTTTAAAGTAAGTTCGTCTCCAAAGGAGTAACCTTTGTTGACCGAAATTTTATATTTGGTTTCTTGGCTTGGATTCTTGACAAATGCCACCTACAGTTTATTCTATTTATGTAATACTCATTGTATGATAATTATGGACCTAATTAACAAGTTACTTCCCTAAAATCAAGTTTAAACTAAGTTCCTCTCCAAAGGAGGAACCTTTGTTGACCAAAATTTTATCTTTGGTTTCTTGGCATGGATTCTTGACAAATGCCACCTATAGTTCATTCTATTTATGTAATACTCATTGTATGATGATTATGAACCTAATTAACAAGTTACTTCCCTCAAATAAAGTTTAAACTAAGTTCGTCTCCAAAGGAGGAACCTTTGATGAACGAAATTTTATCTTTGGTTTCTTGGCTTGGATTCTGGACAAATGCCACCTACAGTTCATTCTATTTATGTAATACTCATTATATGATGATTATGGACCTAATTAACAAGTTACTTCCCTAAAATCAAGTTTAAACTAAGTTCGTCTCAAAAGGCGGAACCTTTGTCGACCAAAATTTTATCTTTGGTTTCTTGCCTTTGATTCTTGACAAATGCCACCTAAAGTTCATTCTACTTATGTAATACTCATTGTATGATGATTATGGACCTAATTAACAAGTTACTTCCCTAAAATAAAGTTTAAACTAAGTTCGTCTCCAAAGGAGGAACCTTTCTTGACCAAAATTTTATCTTTGGTTTCATGGCTTAGATTCTTGACAAATGCCTTCTATAGTTCATTCTATTTATGTAATACTCATTTTATGATGATTATGGAGCTAATTAACAAGTTACATCCCTAAAATAAAGTTTAAACTAAGTTCGTCTCCAAAGGAGGAACCTTTGTTGACCAAAATTTTATATTTGGTTTCTTGGCTTGGATTCTTGACAAATGCCACCTACAGTTTATTCTATTTATGTAATACTCATTGTATGATGATTATGGACCTAATTAACAAGTTACTTCCCTAAAATCAAGTTTAAACTAAGTTCCTCTCCAAAGGAGGAACCTTTGTTGACCGAAATTTTATCTTTGGTTTCTTGGCTTGGATTCTTGACAAATGCCACCTACAGTTTATTCTATTTATGTAATACTTATTGTATGATGATTATGGACCTAATTAACATGTTACTTCCCTAAAATCAAGTTTAAACTAAGTTCCTCTCCAAAGGAGGAACCTTTGTTAACCAAAATTTTATCTTTGGTTTCTTGGCTTGGATTCTTGACAAATGCAACCTACAGTTCATTCTATTTATGTAATACTCATTGTATGATGATTATGTACCTAATTAACAAGTTACTTCCCTAAAATGAAGTGTAAACTAAGTTCGTCTCCAAAGGAGGAACCTTTGTTGACTAAAATTTTATCTTTGGTTTCTTGGCTTTGATTCTTGACAAATTTCTTCTATAGTTCATTCTATTTATGCAATACTCATTGTATGATGATTATGGACCTAATTAACAAGTTACTTCCCTAAAATAAAGTTTAAAGTAAGTTCGTCTCCAAAGGAGTAACCTTTGTTCACCGAAATTTTATCTTTGGTTTCTTGGCTTGGATTCTTGACAAATGCCACCTATAGTTCATTCTATTTATGTAATACTCATTGTATGACGATTATGGACCTAATTAACAAGTTACTTCCCTCAAATAAAGTTTAAACTAAGTTCGTCTCCAAAGGAGGAACCTTTGATGAACGAAATTTTATCTTTGGTTTCTTGGCTTGGATTCTTGACAAATGCCACCTACAGTTCATTCTATTTATGTAATACTCATTGTATGATGATTATGGACCTAATTAACAAGTTACTTCCCTAAAATCAAGTTTAAACTAAGTTTGTCTCAAAAGGAGGAACCTTTGTCGAGCAAAATTTTATCTTTGGTTTCTTGCCTTTGATTCTTGACAAATGCCACCTAGAGTTCATTCTACTTATGTAATACTCATTGTATGATGATTATGGACCTAATTAACAAGTTACTTCCCTAAAATAAAGTTTAAACTAAGTTCGTCTCCAATGGAGTAACCTTTGTTGACCGAAATTTTATATTTGGTTTCTTGGCTTGGATTCTTGACAAATGCCACCTACAGTTTATTATATTTATGTAATACTCATTGTATGATAATTATGGACCTAATTAACAAGTTACTTCCCTAAAATCAAGTTTAAACTAAGTTCCTCTCCAAAGGAGGAACCTTTGTTGACCAAAATTTTATCTTTGGTTTCTTGGCTTGGATTCTTGACAAATGCCACCTATAGTTCATTCTATTTATGTAATACTCATTGTATGATGATTATGGACCTAACTAACAAATTACTTCCCTCAAATAAAGTTTAAACTAAGTTCGTCTCCAAAGGAGGAACCTTTGTTGACTAAAATTTTATCTTTGGTTTCTTGGCTTTGATTCTTGACAAATGCCTTCTATAGTTCATTCTATTTATGTAATACTCATTGTATGATGATTATGGACCTAATTAACAAGTTACTTCCCTAAAATAAAGTTTAAACTAAGTTCGTCTCCAAAGGAGTAACCTTTGTTGACCGAAATTTTATATTTGGTTTCTTGGCTTGGATTCTTGACAAATGCCACCTACAGTTTATTCTATTTATGTAATACTGATTGTATGATGATTATGGACCTAATTAACAAGTTACTTCCCTAAAATCAAGTTTAAACTAAGTTCCTCTCCAAAGGAGGAACCTTTGTTGACCAAAATTTTATCTTTGGTTTCTTGGCTTGGATTCTTGACAAATGCCACCTATAGTTCATTCTATTTATGTAATACTCATTGTATGATGATTATGGACCTAATTAACAAGTTACTTCCCTCAAATAAAGTTTAAACTAAGTTCGTCTCCAAAGGAGGAACCTTTGATGAACGAAATTTTATCTTTGGTTTCTTGGCTTGGATTCTTGACAAATTCCACCTACAGTTCATTCTATTTATGTAATACTCATTGTATGATAATTATGGACGTAATTAACAAGTTACTTCCCTAAAATAAAGTTTAAACTAAGTTCGTCTCAAAAGGAGGAACCTTTGTCGACCAAAATTTTATCTTTGGTTTCTTGGCTTATATTCTTGACAAATGCCTTCTATAGTTCATTCTATTTATGCAATACTCCCTTTATGATGATTATAGACGTAATTAACAAGTTACTTCCCTAAAATAAAGTTTAAACTAAGTTCGTCTCAAAAGGAGGAACCTTTGTCGACCAAAATTTTATCTTTGGTTTCTTGGCTTATATTCTTGACAAATGCCTTCTATAGTTCATTCTATTTCTGTAATAGTCATTTTATGATGATTATGGAGCTAATTAACAAGTTACTTCCCTAAAATAAAGTTTAAACTAAGTTCGTCTCCAAAGGAGGAACCTTTGTTGACCGAAATTTTATATTTGGTTTCTTGGCTTGGATTCTTGACAAATGCCACCTACAGTTTATTCTATTTATGTAATACTCATTGTATGATGATTATGGACCTAATTAACAAGTTACTTCCCTAAAATCAAGTTTAAACTAAGTTCCTCTCCAAAGGAGGAACCTTTGTTGACCAAAATTTTATCTTTGGTTTCTTGGCTTGGATTCTTGACAAATGCCACCTATAGTTCATTCTATTTATGTAATACTCATTGTATGATGATTATGGACCTAATTAACAAGTTACTTCCCTCAAATAAAGTTTAAACTAAGTTCGTCTCCAAAGGAGGAACCTTTGATGAACGAAATTTTATCTTTGGTTTCTTGGCTTGGATTCTTGACAAATTCCACCTACAGTTCATTCTATTTATGTAATACTCATTGTATGATAATTATGGACGTAATTAACAAGTTACTTCCCTAAAATAAAGTTTAAACTAAGTTCGTCTCAAAAGGAGGAACCTTTGTCGACCAAAATTTTATCTTTGGTTTCTTGGCTTATATTCTTGACAAATGCCTTCTATAGTTCATTCTATTTATGCAATACTCCCTTTATAATGATTATAGACGTAATTAACAAGTTACTTCCCTAAAATAAAGTTTAAACTAAGTTCGTCTCAAAAGGAGGAACCTTTGTCGACCAAAATTTTATCTTTGGTTTCTTGGCTTATATTCTTGACAAATGCCTTCTATAGTTCATTCTATTTCTGTAATACTCATTTTATGATGATTATGGAGCTAATTAACAAGTTACTTCCCTAAAATAAAGTTTAAACTAAGTTCGTCTCCAAAGGAGGAACCTTTGTTGACCGAAATTTTATATTTGGTTTCTTGGCTTGGATTCTTGACAAATGCCACCTACAGTTTATTCTATTTATGTAATACTCATTGTATGATGATTATGGACCTAATTAACAAGTTACTTCCCTAAAATCAAGTTTAAACTAAATTCCTCTCCAAAGGAGGAACCTTTGTTGACCAAAATTTTATCTTTGGTTTCTTGGCTTGGATTCTTGACAAATGCCACCTACAGTTCATTCTTTTTATGTAATACTCATTGTATGATGATTATGGACCTAATTAACAAGTTACTTCCCTAAAATAAAGTTTAAACTAAGTTCGTCTCCAAAGGAGGAACCTTTGATGAACGAAATTTTATTTTTGGTTTCTTGGCTTGGATTCTTGACAAATGCCACCTACAATTCATTCTATTTATGTAATACTCATTGTATGATGATTATGGACCTAATTAACAAGTTACTTCCCTAAAAAGAAGTGTAAACTACGTTCGTCTCCAAAGGAGGAACCTTTGTTGACTAAAATTTTATCTTTGGTTTCTTGGCTTATATTCTTGACAAATGCCACCTACAGTTCATTTTATTTATGTAATACTCATTGTATGATAATTATGGACGTAATTAACAAGTTACTTCCCTAAAATAAAGTTTAAACTAAGTTCGACTCAAAAGGAGGAACCTTTGTCGACCAAAATTTTATCTTTGGTTTCTTGGCTTATATTCTTGACAAATGCCTTCTATAGTTCATTCTATTTATGCAATACTCCCTTTATGATGATTATGGACGTAATTAACAAGTTACTTCCCTAAAATAAAGTTTAAACTAAGTTCGTCTCAAAAGGAGGAACCTTTGTCGACCAAAATTTTATCTTTGGTTTCTTGGCTTATATTCTTGACAAATGCCTTCTATAGTTCATTCTATTTCTGTAATACTCATTTTATGATGATTATGGAGCTAATTAACAAGTTACATCCCTAAAATAAAGTTTAAACTAAGTTCGTCTCCAAAGGAGGAACCTTTGTTGACCAAAATTTTATATTTGGTTTCTTGGCTTGGATTCTTGACAAATGCCACCTACAGTTTATTCTATTTATGTAATACTCATTGTATGATGATTATGGACCTAATTAACATGTTACTTCCCTAAAATCAAGTTTAAACTAAGTTCCTCTCCAAAGGAGGAACCTTTGTTGACCGAAATTTTATCTTTGGTTTCTTGGCTTGGATTCTTGACAAATGCCACCTACAGTTTATTCTATTTATGTAATACTCATTGTATGATGATTATGGACCTAATTAACATGTTACTTCCCTAAAATCAAGTTTAAACTAAGTTCCTCTCCAAAGGAGGAACCTTTGTTAACCAAAATTTTATCTTTGGTTTCTTGGCTTGGATTCTTGACAAATGCAACCTACAGTTCATTCTATTTATGTAATACTCATTGTATGATGATTATGTACCTAATTAACAAGTTACTTCCCTAAAATGAAGTGTAAACTAAGTTCGTCTCCAAAGGAGGAACCTTTGTTGACTAAAATTTTATCTTTGGTTTCTTGGCTTTGATTCTTGACAAATTTCTTCTATAGTTCATTCTATTTATGCAATACTCATTGTATGATGATTATGGACCTAATTAACAAGTTACTTCCCTAAAATAAAGTTTAAAGTAAGTTCGTCTCCAAAGGAGTAACCTTTGTTGACCGAAATTTTATCTTTGGTTTCTTGGCTTGGATTCTTGACAAATGCCACCTATAGTTCATTCTATTTATGTAATACTCATTGTATGACGATTATGGACCTAATTAACAAGTTACTTCCCTCAAATAAAGTTTAAACTAAGTTCGTCTCCAAAGGAGGAACCTTTGATGAACGAAATTTTATCTTTGGTTTCTTGGCTTGGATTCTTGACAAATGCCACCTACAGTTCATTCTATTTATGTAATACTCATTGTATGATGATTATGGACCTAATTAACAAGTTACTTCCCTAAAATCAAGTTTAAACTAAGTTTGTCTCAAAAGGAGGAACCTTTGTCGACCAAAATTTTATCTTTGGTTTCTTGCCTTTGATTCTTGACAAATGCCACCTAGAGTTCATTCTACTTATGTAATACTCATTGTATGATGATTATGGACCTAATTAACAAGTTACTTCCCTAAAATAAAGTTTAAACTAAGTTCGTCTCCAATGGAGTAACCTTTGTTGACCGAAATTTTATATTTGGTTTCTTGGCTTGGATTCTTGACAAATGCCACCTACAGTTTATTATATTTATGTAATACTCATTGTATGATAATTATGGACCTAATTAACAAGTTACTTCCCTAAAATCAAGTTTAAACTAAGTTCCTCTCCAAAGGAGAAACCTTTGTTGACCAAAATTTTATCTTTGGTTTCTTGGCTTGGATTCTTGACAAATGCCACCTATAGTTCATTCTATTTATGTAATACTCATTGTATGATGATTATGGACCTAACTAACAAATTACTTCCCTCAAATAAAGTTTAAACTAAGTTCGTCTCCAAAGGAGGAACCTTTGTTGACTAAAATTTTATCTTTGGTTTCTTGGCTTTGATTCTTGACAAATGCCTTCTATAGTTCATTCTATTTATGTAATACTCATTGTATGATGATTATGGACCTAATTAACAAGTTACTTCCCTAAAATAAAGTTTAAACTAAGTTCGTCTCCAAAGGAGTAACCTTTGTTGACCGAAATTTTATATTTGGTTTCTTGGCTTGGATTCTTGACAAATGCCACCTACAGTTTATTCTATTTATGGAATACTGATTGTATGATGATTATGGACCTAATTAACAAGTTACTTCCCTAAAATCAAGTTTAAACTAAGTTCCTCTCCAAAGGAGGAACCTTTGTTGACCAAAATTTTATCTTTGGTTTCTTGGCTTGGATTCTTGACAAATGCCACCTATAGTTCATTCTATTTATGTAATACTCATTGTATGACGATTATGGACCTAATTAACAAGTTACTTCCCTCAAATAAAGTTTAAACTAAGTTCGTCTCCAAAGGAGGAACCTTTGATGAACGAAATTTTATCTTTGGTTTCTTGGCTTGGATTCTTGACAAATGCCACCTACAGTTCATTCTATTTATGTAATACTCATTGTATGATGATTATGGACCTAATTAACAAGTTACTTCCCTAAAATCAAGTTTAAACTAAGTTTGTCTCAAAAGGAGGAACCTTTGTCGAGCAAAATTTTATCTTTGGTTTCTTGCCTTTGATTCTTGACAAATGCCACCTAGAGTTCATTCTACTTATGTAATACTCATTGTATGATGATTATGGACCTAATTAACAAGTTACTTCCCTAAAATAAAGTTTAAACTAAGTTCGTCTCCAATGGAGTAACCTTTGTTGACCGAAATTTTATATTTGGTTTCTTGGCTTGGATTCTTGACAAATGCCACCTACAGTTTATTATATTTATGTAATACTCATTGTATGATAATTATGGACCTAATTAACAAGTTACTTCCCTAAAATCAAGTTTAAACTAAGTTCCTCTCCAAAGGAGGAACCTTTGTTGACCAAAATTTTATCTTTGGTTTCTTGGCTTGGATTCTTGACAAATGCCACCTATAGTTCATTCTATTTATGTAATACTCATTGTATGATGATTATGGACCTAATTAACAAGTTACTTCCCTCAAATAAAGTTTAAACTAAGTTCGTCTCCAAAGGAGGAACCTTTGATGAACGAAATTTTATCTTTGGTTTCTTGGCTTGGATTCTTGACAAATTCCACCTACAGTTCATTCTATTTATGTAATACTCATTGTATGATAATTATGGACGTAATTAACAAGTTACTTCCCTAAAATAAAGTTTAAACTAAGTTCGTCTCAAAAGGAGGAACCTTTGTCGACCAAAATTTTATCTTTGGTTTCTTGGCTTATATTCTTGACAAATGCCTTCTATAGTTCATTCTATTTATGCAATACTCCCTTTATGATGATTATAGACGTAATTAACAAGTTACTTCCCTAAAATAAAGTTTAAACTAAGTTCGTCTCAAAAGGAGGAACCTTTGTCGACCAAAATTTTATCTTTGGTTTCTTGTCTTATATTCTTGACAAATGCCTTCTATAGTTCATTCTATTTCTGTAATACTCATTTTATGATGATTATGGAGCTAATTAACAAGTTACTTCCCTAAAATAAAGTTTAAACTAAGTTCGTCTCCAAAGGAGGAACCTTTGTTGACCGAAATTTTATATTTGGTTTCTTGGCTTGGATTCTTGACAAATGCCACCTACAGTTTATTCTATTTATGTAATACTCATTGTATGATGATTATGGACCTAATTAACAAGTTACTTCCCTAAAATCAAGTTTAAACTAAATTCCTCTCCAAAGGAGGAACCTTTGTTGACCAAAATTTTATCTTTGGTTTCTTGGCTTGGATTCTTGACAAATGCCACCTACAGTTCATTCTTTTTATGTAATACTCATTGTATGATGATTATGGACCTAATTAACAAGTTACTTCCCTAAAATAAAGTTTAAACTAAGTTCGTCTCCAAAGGAGGAACCTTTGATGAACGAAATTTTATTTTTGGTTTCTTGGCTTGGATTCTTGACAAATGCCACCTACAATTCATTCTATTTATGTAATACTCATTGTATGATGATTATGGACCTAATTAACAAGTTACTTCCCTAAAAAGAAGTGTAAACTAAGTTCGTCTCCAAAGGAGGAACCTTTGTTGACTAAAATTTTATCTTTGGTTTCTTGGCTTATATTCTTGACAAATGCCACCTACAGTTCATTTTATTTATGTAATACTCATTGTATGATAATTATGGACGTAATTAACAAGTTACTTCCCTAAAATAAAGTTTAAACTAAGTTCGTCTCAAAAGGAGGAACCTTTGTCGACCAAAATTTTATCTTTGGTTTCTTGGCTTATATTCTTGACAAATGCCTTCTATAGTTCATTCTATTTATGCAATACTCCCTTTATGATGATTATGGACGTAATTAACAAGTTACTTCCCTAAAATAAAGTTTAAACTAAGTTCGTCTCAAAAGGAGGAACCTTTGTCGACCAAAATTTTATCTTTGGTTTCTTGGCTTATATTCTTGACAAATGCCTTCTATAGTTCATTCTATTTCTGTAATACTCATTTTATAATGATTATGGAGCTAATTAACAAGTTACATCCCTAAAATAAAGTTTAAACTAAGTTCGTCTCCAAAGGAGGAACCTTTGTTGACCAAAATTTTATATTTGGTTTCTTGGCTTGGATTCTTGACAAATGCCACCTACAGTTTATTCTATTTATGTAATACTCATTGTATGATGATTATGGACCTAATTAACATGTTACTTCCCTAAAATCAAGTTTAAACTAAGTTCCTCTCCAAAGGAGGAACCTTTGTTAACCAAAATTTTATCTTTGGTTTCTTGGCTTGGATTCTTGACAAATGCCACCTACAGTTCATTCTATTTATGTAATACTCATTGTATGATGATTATGTACCTAATTAACAAGTTACTTCCCTAAAATGAAGTGTAAACTAAGTTCGTCTCCAAAGGAGGAACCTTTGTTGACTAAAATTTTATCTTTGGTTTCTTGGCTTTGATTCTTGACAAATTTCTTCTATAGTTCATTCTATTTATGCAATACTCATTGTATGATGATTATGGACCTAATTAACAAGTTACTTCCCTAAAATAAAGTTTAAAGTAAGTTCGTCTCCAAAGGAGTAACCTTTGTTGACCGAAATTTTATCTTTGGTTTCTTGGCTTGGATTCTTGACAAATGCCACCTATAGTTCATTCTATTTATGTAATACTCATTGTATGACGATTATGGACCTAATTAACAAGTTACTTCCCTCAAATAAAGTTTAAACTAAGTTCGTCTCCAAAGGAGGAACCTTTGATGAACGAAATTTTATCTTTGGTTTCTTGGCTTGGATTCTTGACAAATGCCACCTACAGTTCATTCTATTTATGTAATACTCATTGTATGATGATTATGGACCTAATTAACAAGTTACTTCCCTAAAATCAAGTTTAAACTAAGTTTGTCTCAAAAGGAGGAACCTTTGTCGACCAAAATTTTATCTTTGGTTTCTTGCCTTTGATTCTTGACAAATGCCACCTAGAGTTCATTCTACTTATGTAATACTCATTGTATGATGATTATGGACCTAATTAACAAGTTACTTCCCTAAAATAAAGTTTAAACTAAGTTCGTCTCCAATGGAGTAACCTTTGTTGACCGAAATTTTATATTTGGTTTCTTGGCTTGGATTCTTGACAAATGCCACCTACAGTTTATTCTATTTATGTAATACTCATTGTATGATAATTATGGACCTAATTAACAAGTTACTTCCCTAAAATCAAGTTTAAACTAAGTTCCTCTCCAAAGGAGGAACCTTTGTTGACCAAAATTTTATCTTTGGTTTCTTGGCTTGGATTCTTGACAAATGCCACCTATAGTTCATTCTATTTATGTAATACTCATTGTATGATGATTATGGACCTAACTAACAAATTACTTCCCTCAAATAAAGTTTAAACTAAGTTCGTCTCCAAAGGAGGAACCTTTGTTGACTAAAATTTTATCTTTGGTTTCTTGGCTTTGATTCTTGACAAATGCCTTCTATAGTTCATTCTATTTATGTAATACTCATTGTATGATGATTATGGACCTAATTAACAAGTTACTTCCCTAAAATAAAGTTTAAACTAAGTTCGTCTCCAAAGGAGTAACCTTTGTTGACCGAAATTTTATATTTGGTTTCTTGGCTTGGATTCTTGACAAATGCCACCTACAGTTTATTCTATTTATGTAATACTGATTGTATGATGATTATGGACCTAATTAACAAGTTACTTCCCTAAAATCAAGTTTAAACTAAGTTCCTCTCCAAAGGAGGAACCTTTGTTGACCAAAATTTTATCTTTGGTTTCTTGGCTTGGATTCTTGACAAATGCCACCTATAGTTCATTCTATTTATGTAATACTCATTGTATGATGATTATGGACCTAATTAACAAGTTACTTCCCTCAAATAAAGTTTAAACTAAGTTCGTCTCCAAAGGAGGAACCTTTGATGAACGAAATTTTATCTTTGGTTTCTTGGCTTGGATTCTTGACAAATTCCACCTACAGTTCATTCTATTTATGTAATACTCATTGTATGATAATTATGGACGTAATTAACAAGTTACTTCCCTAAAATAAAGTTTAAACTAAGTTCGTCTCAAAAGGAGGAACCTTTGTCGACCAAAATTTTATCTTTGGTTTCTTGGCTTATATTCTTGACAAATGCCTTCTATAGTTCATTCTATTTATGCAATACTCCCTTTATGATGATTATAGACGTAATTAACAAGTTACTTCCCTAAAATAAAGTTTAAACTAAGTTCGTCTCAAAAGGAGGAACCTTTGTCGACCAAAATTTTATCTTTGGTTTCTTGGCTTATATTCTTGACAAATGCCTTCTATAGTTCATTCTATTTCTGTAATACTCATTTTATGATGATTATGGAGCTAATTAACAAGTTACTTCCCTAAAATAAAGTTTAAACTAAGTTCGTCTCCAAAGGAGGAACCTTTGTTGACCGAAATTTTATATTTGGTTTCTTGGCTTGGATTCTTGACAAATGCCACCTACAGTTTATTCTATTTATGTAATACTCATTGTATGATGATTATGGACCTAATTAACAAGTTACTTCCCTAAAATCAAGTTTAAACTAAATTCCTCTCCAAAGGAGGAACCTTTGTTGACCAAAATTTTATCTTTGGTTTCTTGGCTTGGATTCTTGACAAATGCCACCTACAGTTCATTCTTTTTATGTAATACTCATTGTATGATGATTATGGACCTAATTAACAAGTTACTTCCCTAAAATAAAGTTTAAACTAAGTTCGTCTCCAAAGGAGGAACCTTTGATGAACGAAATTTTATTTTTGGTTTCTTGGCTTGGATTCTTGACAAATGCCACCTACAATTCATTCTATTTATGTAATACTCATTGTATGATGATTATGGACCTAATTAACAAGTTACTTCCCTAAAAAGAAGTGTAAACTAAGTTCGTCTCCAAAGGAGGAACCTTTGTTGACTAAAATTTTATCTTTGGTTTCTTGGCTTATATTCTTGACAAATGCCACCTACAGTTCATTTTATTTATGTAATACTCATTGTATGATAATTATGGACGTAATTAACAAGTTACTTCCCTAAAATAAAGTTTAAACTAAGTTCGTCTCAAAAGGAGGAACCTTTGTCGACCAAAATTTTATCTTTGGTTTCTTGGCTTATATTCTTGACAAATGCCTTCTATAGTTCATTCTATTTATGCAATACTCCCTTTATGATGATTATGGACGTAATTAACAAGTTACTTCCCTAAAATAAAGTTTAAACTAAGTTCGTCTCAAAAGGAGGAACCTTTGTCGACCAAAATTTTATCTTTGGTTTCTTGGCTTATATTCTTGACAAATGCCTTCTATAGTTCATTCTATTTCTGTAATACTCATTTTATGATGATTATGGAGCTAATTAACAAGTTACTTCCCTAAAATAAAGTTTAAACTAAGTTCGTCTCCAAAGGAGGAACCTTTGTTGACCGAAATTTTATATTTGGTTTCTTGGCTTGGATTCTTGACAAATGCCACCTACAGTTTATTCTATTTATGTAATACTCATTGTATGATGATTATGGACCTAATTAACAAGTTACTTCCCTAAAATCAAGTTTAAACTAAATTCCTCTCCAAAGGAGGAACCTTTGTTGACCAAAATTTTATCTTTGGTTTCTTGGCTTGGATTCTTGACAAATGCCACCTACAGTTCATTCTTTTTATGTAATACTCATTGTATGATGATTATGGACCTAATTAACAAGTTACTTCCCTAAAATAAAGTTTAAACTAAGTTCGTCTCCAAAGGAGGAACCTTTGATGAACGAAATTTTATTTTTGGTTTCTTGGCTTGGATTCTTGACAAATGCCACCTACAATTCATTCTATTTATGTAATACTCATTGTATGATGATTATGGACCTAATTAACAAGTTACTTCCCTAAAAAGAAGTGTAAACTAAGTTCGTCTCCAAAGGAGGAACCTTTGTTGACTAAAATTTTATCTTTGGTTTCTTGGCTTATATTCTTGACAAATGCCACCTACAGTTCATTTTATTTATGTAATACTCATTGTATGATAATTATGGACGTAATTAACAAGTTACTTCCCTAAAATAAAGTTTAAACTAAGTTCGTCTCAAAAGGAGGAACCTTTGTCGACCAAAATTTTATCTTTGGTTTCCTGGCTTATATTCTTGACAAATGCCTTCTATAGTTCATTCTATTTATGCAATACTCCCTTTATGATGATTATGGACGTAATTAACAAGTTACTTCCCTAAAATAAAGTTTAAACTAAGTTCGTCTCAAAAGGAGGAACCTTTGTCGACCAAAATTTTATCTTTGGTTTCTTGGCTTATATTCTTGACAAATGCCTTCTATAGTTCATTCTATTTCTGTAATACTCATTTTATGATGATTATGGAGCTAATTAACAAGTTACTTCCCTAAAATAAAGTTTAAACTAAGTTCGTCTCCAAAGGAGGAACCTTTGTTGACCAAAATTTTATCTTTGGTTTCTTGGCTTGGATTCTTGACAAATGCCACCTACAATTTATTCTATTTATGTAATACTCATTGTATGATGATTATGGACCTAATTAACAAGTTACTTCCCTAAAATCAAGTTTAAACAAAGTTCGTCTCCAAAGGAGGAACCTTTGTTGACCGAAATTTTATATTTGGTTTCTTGGCTTGGATTCTTGACAAATGCCACCTACAGTTTATTCTATTTATGTAATACTCATTGTATGATGATTATGGACCTAATTAACAAGTTACTTCCCTAAAATCAAGTTTAAACTAAATTCCTCTCCAAAGGAGGAACCTTTGTTGACCAAAATTTTATCTTTGGTTTCTTGGCTTGGATTCTTGACAAATGCCACCTACAGTTCATTCTTTTTATGTAATACTCATTGTATGATGATTATGGACCTAATTAACAAGTTACTTCCCTAAAATAAAGTTTAAACTAAGTTCGTCTCCAAAGGAGGAACCTTTGTTGACCGAAATTTTATATTTGGTTTCTTGGCTTGGATTCTTGACAAATGCCACCTACAGTTTATTCTATTTATGTAATACTCATTGTATGATGATTATGGAGCTAATTAACAAGTTACTTCCCTAAAATAAAGTTTAAACTAAGTTCGTCTCCAAAGGAGGAACCTTTGTTGACCAAAATTTTATCTTTGGTTTCTTGGCTTGGATTCTTGACAAATGCCACCTACAATTTATTCTATTTATGTAATACTCATTGTATGATGATTATGGACCTAATTAACAAGTTACTTCCCTAAAATCAAGTTTAAACAAAGTTCGTCTCCAAAGGAGGAACCTTTGTTGACCGAAATTTTATATTTGGTTTCTTGGCTTGGATTCTTGACAAATGCCACCTACAGTTTATTCTATTTATGTAATACTCATTGTATGATGATTATGGACCTAATTAACAAGTTACTTCCCTAAAATCAAGTTTAAACTAAATTCCTCTCCAAAGGAGGAACCTTTGTTGACCAAAATTTTATCTTTGGTTTCTTGGCTTGGATTCTTGACAAATGCCACCTACAGTTCATTCTTTTTATGTAATACTCATTGTATGATGATTATGGACCTAATTAACAAGTTACTTCCCTAAAATAAAGTTTAAACTAAGTTCGTCTCCAAAGGAGGAACCTTTGTTGACCGAAATTTTATATTTGGTTTCTTGGCTTGGATTCTTGACAAATGCCACCTACAGTTTATTCTATTTATGTAATACTCATTGTATGATGATTATGGAGCTAATTAACAAGTTACTTCCCTAAAATAAAGTTTAAACTAAGTTCGTCTCCAAAGGAGGAACCTTTGTTGACCAAAATTTTATCTTTGGTTTCTTGGCTTGGATTCTTGACAAATGCCACCTACAGTTTATTCTATTTATGTAATACTCATTGTATGATGATTATGGACCTAATTAACAAGTTACTTCCCTAAAATCAAGTTTAAACTAAGTTCGTCTCAAAAGGAGGAACCTTTGATGAACGAAATTTTATCTTTGGTTTCTTGGCTTGGATTCTTGACCAATGCCATTTACAGTTCATTCTATTTATGTAATACTCTCTTGGCTTGGATTCTTGACAAATGCCACCTAGAGTTCATTCTACTTATGTAATACTCATTGTATGATGATTATGGACCTAATTAACAAGTTACTTCCCTAAAATAAAGTTTAAACTAAGTTCATATCCAAAGGAGGAACCTTTGTTGACCGAAATTTTATATTTGGTTTCTTGGCTTGGATTCTTGACAAATGCCACCTACAGTTCATTTTATTTATGTAATACTCATTGTATGATGATTATGGACCTAATTAACAAGTTACTTCCCTAAAATAAAGTTTAAACTAAGTTCCTCTCCAAAGGAGGAACCTTTGTTGACCAAAACTTTATCTTTGGTTTCTTGGCTTTGATTCTTGACAAATGCCAACTATAGTTCATTCTATTTACGTAATACTCATTGTATGATGATTATGGACCTAATTAAAAAGTTACTTCCCTCAAATAAAGTTTAAACTAAGTTCGTCTCCAAAGGAGGAACCTTTGTTGACCAAAATTTTATATTTCATTTCTTGGCTTGGATTCTTGACAAATTTCACCTACTGTTTATTCTATTTATGTAATACTCATTGTATGATGATTATGGACGTAATTAACAAGTTACTTCCCTAAATTAAAGTTTAAACTAAGTTCGTCTCCAAAGGAGGAACCTTTGTTGACCAAAATTTTATATTTGGTTTCTTGGCTTGGATTCTTGACAAATGCCACCTACAGTTTATTCTATTTATGTAATACTCATTGTATGATGATTATGGACCTAATTAACAAGTTACTTCCCTAAAATCAAGTTTAAACTAAGTTCCTCTCCAAAGGAGGAACCCTTGTTGACCAAAATTTTATCTTTGGTTTCTTGGCTTGGATTCTTGACAAATGCCACCTACAGTTCATTCTTTTTATGTAATACTCATTGTATGATGATTATGGACCTAATTAACAAGTTACTTCCCTAAAATAAAGTTTAAACTAAGTTCGTCTCCAAAGGAGGAACCTTTGATGAACGAAATTTTATTTTTGGTTTCTTGGCTTGGATTCTTGACAAATGCCACCTACAATTCATTCTATTTATGTAATACTCATTGTATGATGATTATGGACCTAATTAACAAGTTACTTCCCTAAAAAGAAGTGTAAACTAAGTTCGTCTCCAAAGGAGGAACCTTTGTTGACTAAAATTTTATCTTTGGTTTCTTGGCTTATATTCTTGACAAATGCCACCTACAGTTCATTTTATTTATGTAATACTCATTGTATGATAATTATGGACGTAATTAACAAGTTACTTCCCTAAAATAAAGTTTAAACTAAGTTCGTCTGAAAAGGAGGAACCTCTGTCGACCAAAATTTTATCTTTGGTTTCTTGGCTTATATTCTTGACAAATGCCTTCTATAGTTCATTCTATTTATGCAATACTCCCTTTATGATGATTATGGACGTAATTAACAAGTTACTTCCCTAAAATAAAGTTTAAACTAAGTTCGTCTCAAAAGGAGGAACCTTTGTCGACCAAAATTTTATCTTTGGTTTCTTGGCTTATATTCTTGACAAATGCCTTCTATAGTTCATTCTATTTCTGTAATACTCATTTTATGATGATTATGGAGCTAATTAACAAGTTACTTCCCTAAAATAAAGTTTAAACTAAGTTCGTCTCCAAAGGAGGAACCTTTGTTGACCAAAATTTTATCTTTGGTTTCTTGGCTTGGATTCTTGACAAATGCCACCCACAATTCATTCTATTTATGTAATACTCATTGTATGATGATTATGGACCTAATTAACAAGTTACTTCCCTAAAAAGAAGTGTAAACTAAGTTCGTCTCCAAAGGAGGAACCTTTGTTGACTAAAATTTTATCTTTGGTTTCTTGGCTTATATTCTTGACAAATGCCACCTACAGTTCATTTTATTTATGTAATACTCATTGTATGATAATTATGGACGTAATTAACAAGTTACTTCCCTAAAATAAAGTTTAAACTAAGTTCGTCTCAAAAGGAGGAACCTTTGTCGACCAAAATTTTATCTTTGGTTTCTTGGCTTATATTCTTGACAAATGCCTTCTATAGTTCATTCTATTTCTGTAATACTCATTTTATGATGATTATGGAGCTAATTAACAAGTTACTTCCCTAAAATAAAGTTTAAACTAAGTTCGTCTCCAAAGGAGGAACCTTTGTTGACCAAAATTTTATCTTTGGTTTCTTGGCTTGGATTCTTGACAAATGCCACCTACAGTTTATTCTATTTATGTAATACTCATTGTATGATGATTATGGACCTAATTAACAAGTTACTTCCCTAAAATCAAGTTTAAACAAAGTTCGTCTCCAAAGGAGGAACCTTTGTTGACCGAAATTTTATATTTGGTTTCTTGGCTTGGATTCTTGACAAATGCCACCTACAGTTTATTCTATTTATGTAATACTCATTGTATGATGATTATGGACCTAATTAACAAGTTACTTCCCTAAAATCAAGTTTAAACTAATTTCCTCTCCAAAGGAGGAACCTTTGTTGACCAAAATTTTATCTTTGGTTTCTTGGCTTGGATTCTTGACAAATGCCACCTATAGTTCATTCTATTTATGTAATACTCATTGTATGATGATTATGGACCTAATTAACAAGTTACTTCCCTCAAATAAAGTTTAAACTAAGTTCGTCTCCAAAGGAGGAACCTTTGATGAACGAAATTTTATCTTTGGTTTCTTGGCTTGGATTCTTGACAAATTCCACCTACAGTTCATTCTATTTATGTAATACTCATTGTATGATAATTATGGACGTAATTAACAAGTTACTTCCCTAAAATAAAGTTTAAACTAAGTTCGTCTCAAAAGGAGGAACCTTTGTCGACCAAAATTTTATCTTTGGTTTCTTGGCTTATATTCTTGACAAATGCCTTCTATAGTTCATTCTATTTATGCAATACTCCCTTTATGATGATTATAGACGTAATTAACAAGTTACTTCCCTAAAATAAAGTTTAAACTAAGTTCGTCTCAAAAGGAGGAACCTTTGTCGACCAAAATTTTATCTTTGGTTTCTTGGCTTGGATTCTTGACAAATGCCTTCTATAGTTCATTCTATTTCTGTAATACTCATTTTATGATGATTATGGAGCTAATTAACAAGTTACTTCCCTAAAATAAAGTTTAAACTAAGTTCGTCTCCAAAGGAGGAACCTTTGTTGACCGAAATTTTATATTTGGTTTCTTGGCTTGGATTCTTGACAAATGCCACCTACAGTTTATTCTATTTATGTAATACTCATTGTATGATGATTATGGACCTAATTAACAAGTTACTTCCCTAAAATCAAGTTTAAACTAAATTCCTCTCCAAAGGAGGAACCTTTGTTGACCAAAATTTTATCTTTGGTTTCTTGGCTTGGATTCTTGACAAATGCCACCTACAGTTCATTCTTTTTATGTAATACTCATTGTATGATGATTATGGACCTAATTAACAAGTTACTTCCCTAAAATAAAGTTTAAACTAAGTTCGTCTCCAAAGGAGGAACCTTTGATGAACGAAATTTTATTTTTGGTTTCTTGGCTTGGATTCTTGACAAATGCCACCTACAATTCATTCTATTTATGTAATACTCATTGTATGATGATTATGGACCTAATTAACAAGTTACTTCCCTAAAAAGAAGTGTAAACTAAGTTCGTCTCCAAAGGAGGAACCTTTGTTGACTAAAATTTTATCTTTGGTTTCTTGGCTTATATTCTTGACAAATGCCACCTACAGTTCATTTTATTTATGTAATACTCATTGTATGATAATTATGGACGTAATTAACAAGTTACTTCCCTAAAATAAAGTTTAAACTAAGTTCGTCTCAAAAGGAGGAACCTTTGTCGACCAAAATTTTATCTTTGGTTTCTTGGCTTATATTCTTGACAAATGCCTTCTATAGTTCATTCTATTTATGCAATACTCCCTTTATGATGATTATGGACGTAATTAACAAGTTACTTCCCTAAATTAAAGTTTAAACTAAGTTCGTCTCAAAAGGAGGAACCTTTGTCGACCAAAATTTTATCTTTGGTTTCTTGGCTTATATTCTTGACAAATGCCTTCTATAGTTCATTCTATTTCTGTAATACTCATTTTATGATGATTATGGAGCTAATTAACAAGTTACATCCCTAAAATAAAGTTTAAACTAAGTTCGTCTCCAAAGGAGGAACCTTTGTTGACCAAAATTTTATATTTGGTTTCTTGGCTTGGATTCTTGACAAATGCCACCTACAGTTTATTCTATTTATGTAATACTCATTGTATGATGATTATGGACCTAATTAACATGTTACTTCCCTAAAATCAAGTTTAAACTAAGTTCCTCTCCAAAGGAGGAACCTTTGTTGACCGAAATTTTATCTTTGGTTTCTTGGCTTGGATTCTTGACAAATGCCACCTACAGTTTATTCTATTTATGTAATACTCATTGTATGATGATTATGGACCTAATTAACATGTTACTTCCCTAAAATCAAGTTTAAACTAAGTTCCTCTCCAAAGGAGGAACCTTTGTTAACCAAAATTTTATCTTTGGTTTCTTGGCTTGGATTCTTGACAAATGCAACCTACAGTTCATTCTATTTATGTAATACTCATTGTATGATGATTATGTACCTAATTAACAAGTTACTTCCCTAAAATGAAGTGTAAACTAAGTTCGTCTCCAAAGGAGGAACCTTTGTTGACTAAAATTTTATCTTTGGTTTCTTGGCTTTGATTCTTGACAAATTTCTTCTATAGTTCATTCTATTTATGCAATACTCATTGTATGATGATTATGGACCTAATTAACAAGTTACTTCCCTAAAATAAAGTTTAAAGTAAGTTCGTCTCCAAAGGAGTAACCTTTGTTGACCGAAATTTTATCTTTGGTTTCTTGGCTTGGATTCTTGACAAATGCCACCTATAGTTCATTCTATTTATGTAATACTCATTGTATGACGATTATGGACCTAATTAACAAGTTACTTCCCTCAAATAAAGTTTAAACTAAGTTCGTCTCCAAAGGAGGAACCTTTGATGAACGAAATTTTATCTTTGGTTTCTTGGCTTGGATTCTTGACAAATGCCACCTACAGTTCATTCTATTTATGTAATACTCATTGTATGATGATTATGGACCTAATTAACAAGTTACTTCCCTAAAATCAAGTTTAAACTAAGTTTGTCTCAAAAGGAGGAACCTTTGTCGACCAAAATTTTATCTTTGGTTTCTTGCCTTTGATTCTTGACAAATGCCACCTAGAGTTCATTCTACTTATGTAATACTCATTGTATGATGATTATGGACCTAATTAACAAGTTACTTCCCTAAAATAAAGTTTAAACTAAGTTCGTCTCCAATGGAGTAACCTTTGTTGACCGAAATTTTATATTTGGTTTCTTGGCTTGGATTCTTGACAAATGCCACCTACAGTTTATTATATTTATGTAATACTCATTGTATGATAATTATGGACCTAATTAACAAGTTACTTCCCTAAAATCAAGTTTAAACTAAGTTCCTCTCCAAAGGAGGAACCTTTGTGGACCAAAATTTTATCTTTGGTTTCTTGGCTTGGATTCTTGACAAATGCCACCTATAGTTCATTCTATTTATGTAATACTCATTGTATGATGATTATGGACCTAACTAACAAATTACTTCCCTCAAATAAAGTTTAAACTAAGTTCGTCTCCAAAGGAGGAACCTTTGTTGACTAAAATTTTATCTTTGGTTTCTTGGCTTTGATTCTTGACAAATGCCTTCTATAGTTCATTCTATTTATGTAATACTCATTGTATGATGATTATGGACCTAATTAACAAGTTACTTCCCTAAAATAAAGTTTAAACTAAGTTCGTCTCCAAAGGAGTAACCTTTGTTGACCGAAATTTTATATTTGGTTTCTTGGCTTGGATTCTTGACAAATGCCACCTACAGTTTATTCTATTTATGTAATACTGATTGTATGATGATTATGGACCTAATTAACAAGTTACTTCCCTAAAATCAAGTTTAAACTAAGTTCCTCTCCAAAGGAGGAACCTTTGTTGACCAAAATTTTATCTTTGGTTTCTTGGCTTGGATTCTTGACAAATGCCACCTATAGTTCATTCTATTTATGTAATACTCATTGTATGATGATTATGGACCTAATTAACAAGTTACTTCCCTCAAATAAAGTTTAAACTAAGTTCGTCTCCAAAGGAGGAACCTTTGATGAACGAAATTTTATCTTTGGTTTCTTGGCTTGGATTCTTGACAAATTCCACCTACAGTTCATTCTATTTATGTAATACTCATTGTATGATAATTATGGACGTAATTAACAAGTTACTTCCCTAAAATAAAGTTTAAACTAAGTTCGTCTCAAAAGGAGGAACCTTTGTCGACCAAAATTTTATCTTTGGTTTCTTGGCTTATATTCTTGACAAATGCCTTCTATAGTTCATTCTATTTATGCAATACTCCCTTTATGATGATTATAGACGTAATTAACAAGTTACTTCCCTAAAATAAAGTTTAAACTAAGTTCGTCTCAAAAGGAGGAACCTTTGTCGACCAAAATTTTATCTTTGGTTTCTTGTCTTATATTCTTGACAAATGCCTTCTATAGTTCATTCTATTTCTGTAATACTCATTTTATGATGATTATGGAGCTAATTAACAAGTTACTTCCCTAAAATAAAGTTTAAACTAAGTTCGTCTCCAAAGGAGGAACCTTTGTTGACCAAAATTTTATCTTTGGTTTCTTGGCTTGGATTCTTGACAAATGCCACCTACAGTTTATTCTATTTATGTAATACTCATTGTATGATGATTATGGACCTAATTAACAAGTTACTTCCCTAAAATCAAGTTTAAACAAAGTTCGTCTCCAAAGGAGGAACCTTTGTTGACCGAAATTTTATATTTGGTTTCTTGGCTTGGATTCTTGACAAATGCCACCTACAGTTTATTCTATTTATGTAATACTCATTGTATGATGATTATGGACCTAATTAACAAGTTACTTCCCTAAAATCAAGTTTAAACTAATTTCCTCTCCAAAGGAGGAACCTTTGTTGACCAAAATTTTATCTTTGGTTTCTTGGCTTGGATTCTTGACAAATGCCACCTATAGTTCATTCTATTTATGTAATACTCATTGTATGATGATTATGGACCTAATTAACAAGTTACTTCCCTCAAATAAAGTTTAAACTAAGTTCGTCTCCAAAGGAGGAACCTTTGATGAACGAAATTTTATCTTTGGTTTCTTGGCTTGGATTCTTGACAAATTCCACCTACAGTTCATTCTATTTATGTAATACTCATTGTATGATAATTATGGACGTAATTAACAAGTTACTTCCCTAAAATAAAGTTTAAACTAAGTTCGTCTCAAAAGGAGGAACCTTTGTCGACCAAAATTTTATCTTTGGTTTCTTGGCTTATATTCTTGACAAATGCCTTCTATAGTTCATTCTATTTATGCAATACTCCCTTTATGATGATTATAGACGTAATTAACAAGTTACTTCCCTAAAATAAAGTTTAAACTAAGTTCGTCTCAAAAGGAGGAACCTTTGTCGACCAAAATTTTATCTTTGGTTTCTTGGCTTATATTCTTGACAAATGCCTTCTATAGTTCATTCTATTTCTGTAATACTCATTTTATGATGATTATGGAGCTAATTAACAAGTTACTTCCCTAAAATAAAGTTTAAACTAAGTTCGTCTCCAAAGGAGGAACCTTTGTTGACCGAAATTTTATATTTGGTTTCTTGGCTTGGATTCTTGACAAATGCCACCTACAGTTTATTCTATTTATGTAATACTCATTGTATGATGATTATGGACCTAATTAACAAGTTACTTCCCTAAAATCAAGTTTAAACTAAATTCCTCTCCAAAGGAGGAACCTTTGTTGACCAAAATTTTATCTTTGGTTTCTTGGCTTGGATTCTTGACAAATGCCACCTACAGTTCATTCTTTTTATGTAATACTCATTGTATGATGATTATGGACCTAATTAACAAGTTACTTCCCTAAAATAAAGTTTAAACTAAGTTCGTCTCCAAAGGAGGAACCTTTGATGAACGAAATTTTATTTTTGGTTTCTTGGCTTGGATTCTTGACAAATGCCACCTACAATTCATTCTATTTATGTAATACTCATTGTATGATGATTATGGACCTAATTAACAAGTTACTTCCCTAAAAAGAAGTGTAAACTAAGTTCGTCTCCAAAGGAGGAACCTTTGTTGACTAAAATTTTATCTTTGGTTTCTTGGCTTATATTCTTGACAAATGCCACCTACAGTTCATTGTATTTATGTAATACTCATTGTATGATAATTATGGACGTAATTAACAAGTTACTTCCCTAAAATAAAGTTTAAACTAAGTTCGTCTCAAAAGGAGGAACCTTTGTCGACCAAAATTTTATCTTTGGTTTCTTGGCTTATATTCTTGACAAATGCCTTCTATAGTTCATTCTATTTATGCAATACTCCCTTTATGATGATTATGGACGTAATTAACAAGTTACTTCCCTAAAATAAAGTTTAAACTAAGTTCGTCTCAAAAGGAGGAACCTTTGTCGACCAAAATTTTATCTTTGGTTTCTTGGCTTATATTCTTGACAAATGCCTTCTATAGTTCATTCTATTTCTGTAATACTCATTTTATGATGATTATGGAGCTAATTAACAAGTTACATCCCTAAAATAAAGTTTAAACTAAGTTCGTCTCCAAAGGAGGAACCTTTGTTGACCAAAATTTTATATTTGGTTTCTTGGCTTGGATTCTTGACAAATGCCACCTACAGTTTATTCTATTTATGTAATACTCATTGTATGATGATTATGGACCTAATTAACATGTTACTTCCCTAAAATCAAGTTTAAACTAAGTTCCTCTCCAAAGGAGGAACCTTTGTTGACCGAAATTTTATCTTTGGTTTCTTGGCTTGGATTCTTGACAAATGCCACCTACAGTTTATTCTATTTATGTAATACTCATTGTATGATGATTATGGACCTAATTAACATGTTACTTCCCTAAAATCAAGTTTAAACTAAGTTCCTCTCCAAAGGAGGAACCTTTGTTAACCAAAATTTTATCTTTGGTTTCTTGGCTTGGATTCTTGACAAATGCAACCTACAGTTCATTCTATTTATGTAATACTCATTGTATGATGATTATGTACCTAATTAACAAGTTACTTCCCTAAAATGAAGTGTAAACTAAGTTCGTCTCCAAATGAGGAACCTTTGTTGACTAAAATTTTATCTTTGGTTTCTTGGCTTTGATTCTTGACAAATTTCTTCTATAGTTCATTCTATTTATGCAATACTCATTGTATGATGATTATGGACCTAATTAACAAGTTACTTCCCTAAAATAAAGTTTAAAGTAAGTTCGTCTCCAAAGGAGTAACCTTTGTTGACCGAAATTTTATCTTTGGTTTCTTGGCTTGGATTCTTGACAAATGCCACCTATAGTTCATTCTATTTATGTAATACTCATTGTATGACGATTATGGACCTAATTAACAAGTTACTTCCCTCAAATAAAGTTTAAAGTAAGTTCGTCTCCAAAGGAGGAACCTTTGATGAACGAAATTTTATCTTTGGTTTCTTGGCTTGGATTCTTGACAAATGCCACCTACAGTTCATTCTATTTATGTAATACTCATTGTATGATGATTATGGACCTAATTAACAAGTTACTTCCCTAAAATCAAGTTTAAACTAAGTTTGTCTCAAAAGGAGTAACCTTTGTTGACCGAAATTTTATATTTGGTTTCTTGGCTTGGATTCTTGACAAATGCCACCTACAGTTTATTATATTTATGTAATACTCATTGTATGATAATTATGGACCTAATTAACAAGTTACTTCCCTAAAATCAAGTTTAGACTAAGTTCCTCTCCAAAGGAGGAACCTTTGTTGACCAAAATTTTATCTTTGGTTTCTTGGCTTGGATTCTTGACAAATGCCACCTATAGTTCATTCTATTTATGTAATACTCATTGTATGATGATTATGGACCTAACTAACAAATTACTTCCCTCAAATAAAGTTTAAACTAAGTTCGTCTCCAAAGGAGGAACCTTTGTTGACTAAAATTTTATCTTTGGTTTCTTGGCTTTGATTCTTGACAAATGCCTTCTATAGTTCATTCTATTTATGTAATACTCATTGTATGATGATTATGGACCTAATTAACAAGTTACTTCCCTAAAATAAAGTTTAAACTAAGTTCGTCTCCAAAGGAGTAACCTTTGTTGACCGAAATTTTATATTTGGTTTCTTGGCTTGGATTCTTGACAAATGCCACCTACAGTTTATTCTATTTATGTAATACTGATTGTATGATGATTATGGACCTAATTAACAAGTTACTTCCCTAAAATCAAGTTTAAACTAAGTTCCTCTCCAAAGGAGGAACCTTTGTTGACCAAAATTTTATCTTTGGTTTCTTGGCTTGGATTCTTGACAAATGCCACCTATAGTTCATTCTATTTATGTAATACTCATTGTATGATGATTATGGACCTAATTAACAAGTTACTTCCCTCAAATAAAGTTTAAACTAAGTTCGTCTCCAAAGGAGGAACCTTTGATGAACGAAATTTTATCTTTGGTTTCTTGGCTTGGATTCTTGACAAATTCCACCTACAGTTCATTCTATTTATGTAATACTCATTGTATGATAATTATGGACGTAATTAACAAGTTACTTCCCTAAAATAAAGTTTAAACTAAGTTCGTCTCAAAAGGAGGAACCTTTGTCGACCAAAATTTTATCTTTGGTTTCTTGGCTTATATTCTTGACAAATGCCTTCTATAGTTCATTCTATTTATGCAATACTCCCTTTATGATGATTACAGACGTAATTAACAAGTTACTTCCCTAAAATAAAGTTTAAACTAAGTTCGTCTCAAAAGGAGGAACCTTTGTCGACCAAAATTTTATCTTTGGTTTCTTGTCTTATATTCTTGACAAATGCCTTCTATAGTTCATTCTATTTCTGTAATACTCATTTTATGATGATTATGGAGCTAATTAACAAGTTACTTCCCTAAAATAAAGTTTAAACTAAGTTCGTCTCCAAAGGAGGAACCTTTGTTGACCGAAATTTTATATTTGGTTTCTTGGCTTGGATTCTTGACAAATGCCACCTACAGTTTATTCTATTTATGTAATACTCATTGTATGATGATTATGGACCTAATTAACAAGTTACTTCCCTAAAATCAAGTTTAAACTAAATTCCTCTCCAAAGGAGGAACCTTTGTTGACCAAAATTTTATCTTTGGTTTCTTGGCTTGGATTCTTGACAAATGCCACCTACAGTTCATTCTTTTTATGTAATACTCATTGTATGATGATTATGGACCTAATTAACAAGTTACTTCCCTAAAATAAAGTTTAAACTAAGTTCGTCTCCAAAGGAGGAACCTTTGATGAACGAAATTTTATTTTTGGTTTCTTGGCTTGGATTCTTGACAAATGCCACCTACAATTCATTCTATTTATGTAATACTCATTGTATGATGATTATGGACCTAATTAACAAGTTACTTCCCTAAAAAGAAGTGTAAACTAAGTTCGTCTCAAAAGGAGGAACCTTTGTTGACTAAAATTTTATCTTTGGTTTCTTGGCTTATATTCTTGACAAATGCCACCTACAGTTCATTTTATTTATGTAATACTCATTGTATGATAATTATGGACGTAATTAACAAGTTACTTCCCTAAAATAAAGTTTAAACTAAGTTCGTCTCAAAAGAAGGAACCTTTGTCGACCAAAATTTTATCTTTGGTTTCTTGGCTTATATACTTGACAAATGCCTTCTATAGTTCATTCTATTTATGCAATACTCCCTTTATGATGATTATGGACGTAATTAACAAGTTACTTCCCTAAAATAAAGTTTAAACTAAGTTCGTCTCAAAAGGAGGAACCTTTGTCGACCAAAATTTTATCTTTGGTTTCTTGGCTTATATTCTTGACAAATGCCTTCTATAGTTCATTCTATTTCTGTAATACTCATTTTATGATGATTATGGAGCTAATTAACAAGTTACATCCCTAAAATAAAGTTTAAACTAAGTTCGTCTCCAAAGGAGGAACCTTTGTTAACCAAAATTTTATCTTTGGTTTCTTGGCTTGGATTCTTGACAAATGCCACCTACAGTTCATTCTATTTATGTAATACTCATTGTATGATGATTATGTACCTAATTAACAAGTTACTTCCCTAAAATGAAGTGTAAACTAAGTTCGTCTCCAAAGGAGGAACCTTTGTTGACTAAAATTTTATCTTTGGTTTCTTGGCTTGGATTCTTGACAAATGCCACCTACAGTTCATTTTATTTATGTAATACTCATTGTATGATAATTATGGACGTAATTAACAAGTTACTTCCCTAAAATAAAGTTTAAACTAAGTTCGTCTCAAAAGAAGGAACCTTTGTCGACCAAAATTTTATCTTTGGTTTCTTGGCTTATATACTTGACAAATGCCTTCTATAGTTCATTCTATTTATGCAATACTCCCTTTATGATGATTATGGACGTAATTAACAAGTTACTTCCCTAAAATAAAGTTTAAACTAAGTTCGTCTCAAAAGGAGGAACCTTTGTTGACCAAAATTTTATATTTGGTTTCTTGGCTTGGATTCTTGACAAATGCCACCTACAGTTTATTCTATTTATGTAATACTCATTGTATGATGATTATGGACCTAATTAACATGTTACTTCCCTAAAATCAAGTTTAAACTAAGTTCCTCTCCAAAGGAGGAACCTTTGTTAACCAAAATTTTATCTTTGGTTTCTTGGCTTGGATTCTTGACAAATGCCACCTACAGTTCATTCTATTTATGTAATACTCATTGTATGATGATTATGTACCTAATTAACAAGTTACTTCCCTAAAATGAAGTGTAAACTAAGTTCGTCTCCAAAGGAGGAACCTTTGTTGACTAAAATTTTATCTTTGGTTTCTTGGCTTTGATTCTTGACAAATTTCTTCTATAGTTCATTCTATTTATGCAATACTCATTGTATGATGATTATGGACCTAATTAACAAGTTACTTCCCTAAAATAAAGTTTAAAGTAAGTTCGTCTCCAAAGGAGTAACCTTTGTTGACCGAAATTTTATCTTTGGTTTCTTGGCTTGGATTCTTGACAAATGCCACCTATAGTTCATTCTATTTATGTAATACTCATTGTATGACGATTATGGACCTAATTAACAAGTTACTTCCCTCAAATAAAGTTTAAACTAAGTTCGTCTCCAAAGGAGGAACCTTTGATGAACGAAATTTTATCTTTGGTTTCTTGGCTTGGATTCTTGACAAATGCCACCTACAGTTCATTCTATTTATGTAATACTCATTGTATGATGATTATGGACCTAATTAACAAGTTACTTCCCTAAAATCAAGTTTAAACTAAGTTTGTCTCAAAAGGAGGAACCTTTGTCGACCAAAATTTTATCTTTGGTTTCTTGCCTTTGATTCTTGACAAATGCCACCTAGAGTTCATTCTACTTATGTAATACTCATTGTATGATGATTATGGACCTAATTAACAAGTTACTTCCCTAAAATAAAGTTTAAACTAAGTTCGTCTCCAATGGAGTAACCTTTGTTGACCGAAATTTTATATTTGGTTTCTTGGCTTGGATTCTTGACAAATGCCACCTACAGTTTATTCTATTTATGTAATACTCATTGTATGATAATTATGGACCTAATTAACAAGTTACTTCCCTAAAATCAAGTTTAAACTAAGTTCCTCTCCAAAGGAGGAACCTTTGTTGACCAAAATTTTATCTTTGGTTTCTTGGCTTGGATTCTTGACAAATGCCACCTATAGTTCATTCTATTTATGTAATACTCATTGTATGATGATTATGGACCTAACTAACAAATTACTTCCCTCAAATAAAGTTTAAACTAAGTTCGTCTCCAAAGGAGGAACCTTTGTTGACTAAAATTTTATCTTTGGTTTCTTGGCTTTGATTCTTGACAAATGCCTTCTATAGTTCATTCTATTTATGTAATACTCATTGTATGATAATTATGGACCTAAATAACAAGTTACTTCCCTAAAATAAAGTTTAAACTAAGTTCGTCTCCAAAGGAGTAACCTTTGTTGACCGAAATTTTATATTTGGTTTCTTGGCTTGGATTCTTGACAAATGCCACCTACAGTTTATTCTATTTATGTAATACTGATTGTATGATGATTATGGACCTAATTAACAAGTTACTTCCCTAAAATCAAGTTTAAACTAAGTTCCTCTCCAAAGGAGGAACCTTTGTTGACCAAAATTTTATCTTTGGTTTCTTGGCTTGGATTCTTGACAAATGCCACCTATAGTTCATTCTATTTATGTAATACTCATTGTATGATGATTATGGACCTAATTAACAAGTTACTTCCCTCAAATAAAGTTTAAACTAAGTTCGTCTCCAAAGGAGGAACCTTTGATGAACGAAATTTTATCTTTGGTTTCTTGGCTTGGATTCTTGACAAATTCCACCTACAGTTCATTCTATTTATGTAATACTCATTGTATGATAATTATGGACGTAATTAACAAGTTACTTCCCTAAAATAAAGTTTAAACTAAGTTCGTCTCAAAAGGAGGAACCTTTGTCGACCAAAATTTTATCTTTGGTTTCTTGGCTTATATTCTTGACAAATGCCTTCTATAGTTCATTCTATTTATGCAATACTCCCTTTATGATGATTATAGACGTAATTAACAAGTTACTTCCCTAAAATAAAGTTTAAACTAAGTTCGTCTCAAAAGGAGGAACCTTTGTCGACCAAAATTTTATCTTTGGTTTCTTGGCTTATATTCTTGACAAATGCCTTCTATAGTTCATTCTATTTCTGTAATACTCATTTTATGATGATTATGGAGCTAATTAACAAGTTACTTCCCTAAAATAAAGTTTAAACTAAGTTCGTCTCCAAAGGAGGAACCTTTGTTGACCGAAATTTTATATTTGGTTTCTTGGCTTGGATTCTTGACAAATGCCACCTACAGTTTATTCTATTTATGTAATACTCATTGTATGATGATTATGGACCTAATTAACAAGTTACTTCCCTAAAATCAAGTTTAAACTAAATTCCTCTCCAAAGGAGGAACCTTTGTTGACCAAAATTTTATCTTTGGTTTCTTGGCTTGGATTCTTGACAAATGCCACCTACAGTTCGTTCTTTTTATGTAATACTCATTGTATGATGATTATGGACCTAATTAACAAGTTACTTCCCTAAAATAAAGTTTAAACTAAGTTCGTCTCCAAAGGAGGAACCTTTGATGAACGAAATTTTATTTTTGGTTTCTTGGCTTGGATTCTTGACAAATGCCACCTACAATTCATTCTATTTATGTAATACTCATTGTATGATGATTATGGACCTAATTAACAAGTTACTTCCCTAAAAAGAAGTGTAAACTAAGTTCGTCTCCAAAGGAGGAACCTTTGTTGACTAAAATTTTATCTTTGGTTTCTTGGCTTATATTCTTGACAAATGCCACCTACAGTTCATTTTATTTATGTAATACTCATTGTATGATAATTATGGACGTAATTAACAAGTTACTTCCCTAAAATAAAGTTTAAACTAAGTTCGTCTCAAAAGGAGGAACCTTTGTCGACCAAAATTTTATCTTTGGTTTCTTGGCTTATATTCTTGACAAATGCCTTCTATAGTTCATTCTATTTATGCAATACTCCCTTTATGATGATTATGGACGTAATTAACAAGTTACTTCCCTAAAATAAAGTTTAAACTAAGTTCGTCTCAAAAGGAGGAACCTTTGTCGACCAAAATTTTATCTTTGGTTTCTTGGCTTATATTCTTGACAAATGCCTTCTATAGTTCATTCTATTTCTGTAATACTCATTTTATGATGATTATGGAGCTAATTAACAAGTTACTTCCCTAAAATAAAGTTTAAACTAAGTTCGTCTCCAAAGGAGGAACCTTTGTTGACCAAAATTTTATCTTTGGTTTCTTGGCTTGGATTCTTGACAAATGCCACCTACAGTTTATTCTATTTATGTAATACTCATTGTATGATGATTATGGACCTAATTAACAAGTTACTTCCCTAAAATCAAGTTTAAACAAAGTTCGTCTCCAAAGGAGGAACCTTTGTTGACCGAAATTTTATATTTGGTTTCTTGGCTTGGATTCTTGACAAATGCCACCTACAGTTTATTCTATTTATGTAATACTCATTGTATGATGATTATGGACCTAATTAACAAGTTACTTCCCTAAAATCAAGTTTAAACTAAATTCCTCTCCAAAGGAGGAACCTTTGTTGACCAAAATTTTATCTTTGGTTTCTTGGCTTGGATTCTTGACAAATGCCACCTACAGTTCATTCTTTTTATGTAATACTCATTGTATGATGATTATGGACCTAATTAACAAGTTACTTCCCTAAAATAAAGTTTAAACTAAGTTCGTCTCCAAAGGAGGAACCTTTGATGAACGAAATTTTATTTTTGGTTTCTTGGCTTGGATTCTTGACAAATGCCACCCACAATTCATTCTATTTATGTAATACTCATTGTATGATGATTATGGACCTAATTAACAAGTTACTTCCCTAAAAAGAAGTGTAAACTAAGTTCGTCTCCAAAGGAGGAACCTTTGTTGACTAAAATTTTATCTTTGGTTTCTTGGCTTATATTCTTGACAAATGCCACCTACAGTTCATTTTATTTATGTAATACTCATTGTATGATAATTATGGACGTAATTAACAAGTTACTTCCCTAAAATAAAGTTTAAACTAAGTTCGTCTCAAAAGGAGGAACCTTTGTCGACCAAAATTTTATCTTTGGTTTCTTGGCTTATATTCTTGACAAATGTCTTCTATAGTTCATTCTATTTATGCAATACTCCCTTTATGATGATTATGGACGTAATTAACAAGTTACTTCCCTAAAATAAAGTTTAAACTAAGTTCGTCTCAAAAGGAGGAACCTTTGTCGACCAAAATTTTATCTTTGGTTTCTTGGCTTATATTCTTGACAAATGCCTTCTATAGTTCATTCTATTTCTGTAATACTCATTTTATGATGATTATGGAGCTAATTAACAAGTTACTTCCCTAAAATAAAGTTTAAACTAAGTTCGTCTCCAAAGGAGGAACCTTTGTTGACCAAAATTTTATCTTTGGTTTCTTGGCTTGGATTCTTGACAAATGCCACCTACAGTTTATTCTATTTATGTAATACTCATTGTATGATGATTATGGACCTAATTAACAAGTTACTTCCCTAAAATCAAGTTTAAACTAAGTTCGTCTCAAAAGGAGGAACATTTGATGAACGAAATTTTATCTTTGGTTTCTTGGCTTGGATTCTTGACCAATGCCATTTACAGTTCATTCTATTTATGTAATACTCTCTTGGCTTGGATTCTTGACAAATGCCACCTAGAGTTCATTCTACTTATGTAATACTCATTGTATGATGATTATGGACCTAATTAACAAGTTACTTCCCTAAAATAAAGTTTAAACTAAGTTCATATCCAAAGGAGGAACCTTTGTTGACCGAAATTTTATATTTGGTTTCTTGGCTTGGATTCTTGACAAATGCCACCTACAGTTCATTTTATTTATGTAATACTCATTGTATGATGATTATGGACCTAATTAACAAGTTACTTCCCTAAAATAAAGTTTAAACTAAGTTCCTCTCCAAAGGAGGAACCTTTGTTGACCAAAACTTTATCTTTGGTTTCTTGGCTTTGATTCTTGACAAATGCCAACTATAGTTCATTCTATTTACGTAATACTCATTGTATGATGATTATGGACCTAATTAAAAAGTTACTTCCCTCAAATAAAGTTTAAACTAAGTTCGTCTCCAAAGGAGGAACCTTTGTCGACCAAAATTTTATCTTTGGTTTCTTGGCTTATATTCTTGACAAATGCCTTCTATAGTTCATTCTATTTATGCAATACTCCCTTTATGATGATTATAGACGTAATTAACAAGTTACTTCCCTAAAATAAAGTTTAAACTAAGTTCGTCTCAAAAGGAGGAACCTTTGTCGACCAAAATTTTATCTTTGGTTTCTTGGCTTATATTCTTGACAAATGCCTTCTATAGTTCATTCTATTTCTGTAATACTCATTTTATGATGATTATGGAGCTAATTAACAAGTTACTTCCCTAAAATAAAGTTTAAACTAAGTTCGTCTCCAAAGGAGGAACCTTTGTTGACCGAAATTTTATATTTGGTTTCTTGGCTTGGATTCTTGACAAATGCCACCTACAGTTTATTCTATTTATGTAATACTCATTGTATGATGATTATGGACCTAATTAACAAGTTACTTCCCTAAAATCAAGTTTAAACTAAATTCCTCTCCAAAGGAGGAACCTTTGTTGACCAAAATTTTATCTTTGGTTTCTTGGCTTGGATTCTTGACAAATGCCACCTACAGTTCGTTCTTTTTATGTAATACTCATTGTATGATGATTATGGACCTAATTAACAAGTTACTTCCCTAAAATAAAGTTTAAACTAAGTTCGTCTCCAAAGGAGGAACCTTTGATGAACGAAATTTTATTTTTGGTTTCTTGGCTTGGATTCTTGACAAATGCCACCTACAATTCATTCTATTTATGTAATACTCATTGTATGATGATTATGGACCTAATTAACAAGTTACTTCCCTAAAAAGAAGTGTAAACTAAGTTCGTCTCCAAAGGAGGAACCTTTGTTGACTAAAATTTTATCTTTGGTTTCTTGGCTTATATTCTTGACAAATGCCACCTACAGTTCATTTTATTTATGTAATACTCATTGTATGATAATTATGGACGTAATTAACAAGTTACTTCCCTAAAATAAAGTTTAAACTAAGTTCGTCTCAAAAGGAGGAACCTTTGTCGACCAAAATTTTATCTTTGGTTTCTTGGCTTATATTCTTGACAAATGCCTTCTATAGTTCATTCTATTTATGCAATACTCCCTTTATGATGATTATGGACGTAATTAACAAGTTACTTCCCTAAAATAAAGTTTAAACTAAGTTCGTCTCAAAAGGAGGAACCTTTGTCGACCAAAATTTTATCTTTGGTTTCTTGGCTTATATTCTTGACAAATGCCTTCTATAGTTCATTCTATTTCTGTAATACTCATTTTATGATGATTATGGAGCTAATTAACAAGTTACTTCCCTAAAATAAAGTTTAAACTAAGTTCGTCTCCAAAGGAGGAACCTTTGTTGACCAAAATTTTATCTTTGGTTTCTTGGCTTGGATTCTTGACAAATGCCACCTACAGTTTATTCTATTTATGTAATACTGATTGTATGATGATTATGGACCTAATTAACAAGTTACTTCCCTAAAATCAAGTTTAAACAAAGTTCGTCTCCAAAGGAGGAACCTTTGTTGACCGAAATTTTATATTTGGTTTCTTGGCTTGGATTCTTGACAAATGCCACCTACAGTTTATTCTATTTATGTAATACTCATTGTATGATGATTATGGACCTAATTAACAAGTTACTTCCCTAAAATCAAGTTTAAACTAAATTCCTCTCCAAAGGAGGAACCTTTGTTGACCAAAATTTTATCTTTGGTTTCTTGGCTTGGATTCTTGACAAATGCCACCTACAGTTCATTCTTTTTATGTAATACTCATTGTATGATGATTATGGACCTAATTAACAAGTTACTTCCCTAAAATAAAGTTTAAACTAAGTTCGTCTCCAAAGGAGGAACCTTTGATGAACGAAATTTTATTTTTGGTTTCTTGGCTTGGATTCTTGACAAATGCCACCCACAATTCATTCTATTTATGTAATACTCATTGTATGATGATTATGGACCTAATTAACAAGTTACTTCCCTAAAAAGAAGTGTAAACTAAGTTCGTCTCCAAAGGAGGAACCTTTGTTGACTAAAATTTTATCTTTGGTTTCTTGGCTTATATTCTTGACAAATGCCACCTACAGTTCATTTTATTTATGTAATACTCATTGTATGATAATTATGGACGTAATTAACAAGTTACTT
Source organism: Medicago arabica (assembly GCA_946800305.1). Classification (NCBI taxonomy): domain Eukaryota; kingdom Viridiplantae; phylum Streptophyta; class Magnoliopsida; order Fabales; family Fabaceae; genus Medicago; species Medicago arabica. The sequence continues at coordinate 29,555,149 of OX326970.1, read as the reverse complement.
CCCTAAAATAAAGTTTAAACTAAGTTCGTCTCAAAAGGAGGAACCTTTGTCGACCAAAATTTTATCTTTGGTTTCTTGGCTTATATTCTTGACAAATGTCTTCTATAGTTCATTCTATTTATGCAATACTCCCTTTATGATGATTATGGACGTAATTAACAAGTTACTTCCCTAAAATAAAGTTTAAACTAAGTTCGTCTCAAAAGGAGGAACCTTTGTCGACCAAAATTTTATCTTTGGTTTCTTGGCTTATATTCTTGACAAATGCCTTCTATAGTTCATTCTATTTCTGTAATACTCATTTTATGATGATTATGGAGCTAATTAACAAGTTACTTCCCTAAAATAAAGTTTAAACTAAGTTCGTCTCCAAAGGAGGAACCTTTGTTGACCAAAATTTTATCTTTGGTTTCTTGGCTTGGATTCTTGACAAATGCCACCTACAGTTTATTCTATTTATGTAATACTCATTGTATGATGATTATGGACCTAATTAACAAGTTACTTCCCTAAAATCAAGTTTAAACTAAGTTCGTCTCAAAAGGAGGAACCTTTGATGAACGAAATTTTATCTTTGGTTTCTTGGCTTGGATTCTTGACCAATGCCATTTACAGTTCATTCTATTTATGTAATACTCTCTTGGCTTGGATTCTTGACAAATGCCACCTAGAGTTCATTCTACTTATGTAATACTCATTGTATGATGATTATGGACCTAATTAACAAGTTACTTCCCTAAAATAAAGTTTAAACTAAGTTCATATCCAAAGGAGGAACCTTTGTTGACCGAAATTTTATATTTGGTTTCTTGGCTTGGATTCTTGACAAATGCCACCTACAGTTCATTTTATTTATGTAATACTCATTGTATGATGATTATGGACCTAATTAACAAGTTACTTCCCTAAAATAAAGTTTAAACTAAGTTCCTCTCCAAAGGAGGAACCTTTGTTGACCAAAACTTTATCTTTGGTTTCTTGGCTTTGATTCTTGACAAATGCCAACTATAGTTCATTCTATTTACGTAATACTCATTGTATGATGATTATGGACCTAATTAAAAAGTTACTTCCCTAAAATAAAGTTTAAACTAAGTTCGTCTCAAAAGGAGGAACCTTTGTCGACCAAAATTTTATCTTTGGTTTCTTGGCTTATATTCTTGACAAATGCCTTCTATAGTTCATTCTATTTCTGTAATACTCATTTTATGATGATTATGGAGCTAATTAACAAGTTACTTCCCTAAAATAAAGTTTAAACTAAGTTCGTCTCCAAAGGAGGAACCTTTGTTGACCAAAATTTTATATTTGGTTTCTTGGCTTTGATTCTTGACAAATGCCACCTACAGTTTATTCTATTTATGTAATACTCATTGTATGATGATTATGGACCTAATTAACAAGTTACTTCCCTAAAATGAAGTGTAAACTAAGTTCGTCTCCAAAGGAGGAACCTTTGTTGACCAAAATTTTATCTTTGGATTCTTGACAAATGCCACCCACAATTCATTCTATTTATGTAATACTCATTGTATGATGATTATGGACCTAATTAACAAGTTACTTCCCTAAAAAGAAGTGTAAACTAAGTTCGTCTCCAAAGGAGGAACCTTTGTTGACTAAAATTTTATCTTTGGTTTCTTGGCTTATATTCTTGACAAATGCCACCTACAGTTCATTTTATTTATGTAATACTCATTGTATGATAATTATGGACGTAATTAACAAGTTACTTCCCTAAAATAAAGTTTAAACTAAGTTCGTCTCAAAAGGAGGAACCTTTGTCGACCAAAATTTTATCTTTGGTTTCTTGGCTTATATTCTTGACAAATGCCTTCTATAGTTCATTCTATTTCTGTAATACTCATTTTATGATGATTATGGAGCTAATTAACAAGTTACTTCCCTAAAATAAAGTTTAAACTAAGTTCGTCTCCAAAGGAGGAACCTTTGTTGACCAAAATTTTATCTTTGGTTTCTTGGCTTGGATTCTTGACAAATGCCACCTACAGTTGATTCTATTTATGTAATACTCATTGTATGATGATTATGGACCTAATTAACAAGTTACTTCCCTAAAATCAAGTTTAAACAAAGTTCGTCTCCAAAGGAGGAACCTTTGTTGACCGAAATTTTATATTTGGTTTCTTGGCTTGGATTCTTGACAAATGCCACCTACAGTTTATTCTATTTATGTAATACTCATTGTATGATGATTATGGACCTAATTAACAAGTTACTTCCCTAAAATCAAGTTTAAACTAATTTCCTCTCCAAAGGAGGAACCTTTGTTGACCAAAATTTTATCTTTGGTTTCTTGGCTTGGATTCTTGACAAATGCCACCTACAGTTCATTCTTTTTATGTAATACTCATTGTATGATGATTATGGACCTAATTAACAAGTTACTTCCCTAAAATAAAGTTTAAACTAAGTTCGTCTCCAAAGGAGGAACCTTTGATGAACGAAATTTTATTTTTGGTTTCTTGGCTTGGATTCTTGACAAATGCCACCCACAATTCATTCTATTTATGTAATACTCATTGTATGATGATTATGGACCTAATTAACAAGTTACTTCCCTAAAAAGAAGTGTAAACTAAGTTCGTCTCCAAAGGAGGAACCTTTGTTGACTAAAATTTTATCTTTGGTTTCTTGGCTTATATTCTTGACAAATGCCACCTACAGTTCATTTTATTTATGTAATACTCATTGTATGATAATTATGGACGTAATTAACAAGTTACTTCCCTAAAATAAAGTTTAAACTAAGTTCGTCTCCAAAGGAGGAACCTTTGTTGACTAAAATTTTATCTTTGGTTTCTTGGCTTATATTCTTGACAAATGCCTTCTACAGTTCATTTTATTTATGTAATACTCATTGTATGATGATTATGGACGTAATTAACAAGTTACTTCCCTAAAATAAAGTTTAAACTAAGTTCGTCTGAAAAGGAGGAACCTCTGTCGACCAAAATTTTATCTTTGGTTTCTTGGCTTATATTCTTGACAAATGCCTTCTATAGTTCATTCTATTTATGCAATACTCCCTTTATGATGATTATGGACGTAATTAACAAGTTACTTCCCTAAAATAAAGTTTAAACTAAGTTCGTCTCAAAAGGAGGAACCTTTGTCGACCAAAATTTTATCTTTGGTTTCTTGGCTTATATTCTTGACAAATGCCTTCTATAGTTCATTCTATTTCTGTAATACTCATTTTATGATGATTATGGAGCTAATTAACAAGTTACTTCCCTAAAATAAAGTTTAAACTAAGTTCGTCTCCAAAGGAGGAACCTTTGTTGACCAAAATTTTATCTTTGGATTCTTGACAAATGCCACCCACAATTCATTCTATTTATGTAATACTCATTGTATGATGATTATGGACCTAATTAACAAGTTACTTCCCTAAAAAGAAGTGTAAACTAAGTTCGTCTCCAAAGGAGGAACCTTTGTTGACTAAAATTTTATCTTTGGTTTCTTGGCTTATATTCTTGACAAATGCCACCTACAGTTCATTTTATTTATGTAATACTCATTGTATGATAATTATGGACGTAATTAACAAGTTACTTCCCTAAAATAAAGTTTAAACTAAGTTCGTCTCAAAAGGAGGAACCTTTGTCGACCAAAATTTTATCTTTGGTTTCTTGGCTTATATTCTTGACAAATGCCTTCTATAGTTCATTCTATTTCTGTAATACTCATTTTATGATGATTATGGAGCTAATTAACAAGTTACTTCCCTAAAATAAAGTTTAAACTAAGTTCGTCTCCAAAGGAGGAACCTTTGTTGACCAAAATTTTATCTTTGGTTTCTTGGCTTGGATTCTTGCCAAATGCCACCTACAGTTTATTCTATTTATGTAATACTCATTGTATGATGATTATGGACCTAATTAACAAGTTACTTCCCTAAAATCAAGTTTAAACAAAGTTCGTCTCCAAAGGAGGAACCTTTGTTGACCGAAATTTTATATTTGGTTTCTTGGCTTGGATTCTTGACAAATGCCACCTACAGTTTATTCTATTTATGTAATACTCATTGTATGATGATTATGGACCTAATTAACAAGTTACTTCCCTAAAATCAAGTTTAAACTAATTTCCTCTCCAAAGGAGGAACCTTTGTTGACCAAAATTTTATCTTTGGTTTCTTGGCTTGGATTCTTGACAAATGCCACCTACAGTTCATTCTTTTTATGTAATACTCATTGTATGATGATTATGGACCTAATTAACAAGTTACTTCCCTAAAATAAAGTTTAAACTAAGTTCGTCTCCAAAGGAGGAACCTTTGATGAACGAAATTTTATTTTTGGTTTCTTGGCTTGGATTCTTGACAAATGCCACCCACAATTCATTCTATTTATGTAATACTCATTGTATGATGATTATGGACCTAATTAACAAGTTACTTCCCTAAAATGAAGTGTAAACTAAGTTCGTCTCCAAAGGAGGAACCTTTGTTGACTAAAATTTTATCTTTGGTTTCTTGGCTTATATTCTTGACAAATGCCACCTACAGTTCATTTTATTTATGTAATACTCATTGTATGATAATTATGGACGTAATTAACAAGTTACTTCCCTAAAATAAAGTTTAAACTAAGTTCGTCTCAAAAGGAGGAACCTTTGTCGACCAAAATTTTATCTTTGGTTTCTTGGCTTATATTCTTGACAAATGCCTTCTATAGTTCATTCTATTTATGCAATACTCCCTTTATGATGATTATGGACGTAATTAACAAGTTACTTCCCTAAAATAAAGTTTAAACTAAGTTCGTCTCAAAAGGAGGAACCTTTGTCGACCAAAATTTTATCTTTGGTTTCTTGGCTTATATTCTTGACAAATGCCTTCTATAGTTCATTCTATTTCTGTAATACTCATTTTATGATGATTATGGAGCTAATTAACAAGTTACTTCCCTAAAATAAAGTTTAAACTAAGTTCGTCTCCAAAGGAGGAACCTTTGTTGACCAAAATTTTATCTTTGGTTTCTTGGCTTGGATTCTTGACAAATGCCACCTACAGTTTATTCTATTTATGTAATACTCATTGTATGATGATTATGGACCTAATTAACAAGTTACTTCCCTAAAATCAAGTTTAAACAAAGTTCGTCTCCAAAGGAGGAACCTTTGTTGACCGAAATTTTATATTTGGTTTCTTGGCTTGGATTCTTGACAAATGCCACCTACAGTTTATTCTATTTATGTAATACTCATTGTATGATGATTATGGACCTAATTAACAAGTTACTTCCCTAAAATCAAGTTTAAACTAAATTCCTCTCCAAAGGAGGAACCTTTGTTGAATTTTATCTTTGGTTTCTTGGCTTGGATTCTTGACAAATGCCACCTACAGTTCATTCTTTTTATGTAATACTCATTGTATGATGATTATGGACCTAATTAACAAGTTACTTCCCTAAAATAAAGTTTAAACTAAGTTCGTCTCCAAAGGAGGAACCTTTGATGAACGAAATTTTATTTTTGGTTTCTTGGCTTGGATTCTTGACAAATGCCACCCACAATTCATTCTATTTATGTAATACTCATTGTATGATGATTATGGACCTAATTAACAAGTTACTTCCCTAAAAAGAAGTGTAAACTAAGTTCGTCTCCAAAGGAGGAACCTTTGTTGACTAAAATTTTATCTTTGGTTTCTTGGCTTATATTCTTGACAAATGCCACCTACAGTTCATTTTATTTATGTAATACTCATTGTATGATAATTATGGACGTAATTAACAAGTTACTTCCCTAAAATAAAGTTTAAACTAAGTTCGTCTCAAAAGGAGGAACCTTTGTCGACCAAAATTTTATCTTTGGTTTCTTGGCTTATATTCTTGACAAATGCCTTCTATAGTTCATTCTATTTATGCAATACTCCCTTTATGATGATTATGGACGTAATTAACAAGTTACTTCCCTAAAATAAAGTTTAAACTAAGTTCGTCTCAAAAGGAGGAACCTTTGTCGACCAAAATTTTATCTTTGGTTTCTTGGCTTATATTCTTGACAAATGCCTACTATAGTTCATTCTATTTCTGTAATACTCATTTTATGATGATTATGGAGCTAATTAACAAGTTACTTCCCTAAAATAAAGTTTAAACTAAGTTCGTCTCCAAAGGAGGAACCTTTGTTGACCAAAATTTTATCTTTGGTTTCTTGGCTTGGATTCTTGACAAATGCCACCTACAGTTTATTCTATTTATGTAATACTCATTGTATGATGATTATGGACCTAATTAACAAGTTACTTCCCTAAAATCAAGTTTAAACAAAGTTCGTCTCCAAAGGAGGAACCTTTGTTGACCGAAATTTTATATTTGGTTTCTTGGCTTGGATTCTTGACAAATGCCACCTACAGTTTATTCTATTTATGTAATACTCATTGTATGATGATTATGGACCTAATTAACAAGTTACTTCCCTAAAATCAAGTTTAAACTAATTTCCTCTCCAAAGGAGGAACCTTTGTTGACCAAAATTTTATCTTTGGTTTCTTGGCTTGGATTCTTGACAAATGCCACCTACAGTTCATTCTTTTTATGTAATACTCATTGTATGATGATTATGGACCTAATTAACAAGTTACTTCCCTAAAATAAAGTTTAAACTAAGTTCGTCTCCAAAGGAGGAACCTTTGATGAACGAAATTTTATTTTTGGTTTCTTGGCTTGGATTCTTGACAAATGCCACCCACAATTCATTCTATTTATGTAATACTCATTGTATGATGATTATGGACCTAATTAACAAGTTACTTCCCTAAAAAGAAGTGTAAACTAAGTTCGTCTCCAAAGGAGGAACCTTTGTTGACTAAAATTTTATCTTTGGTTTCTTGGCTTATATTCTTGACAAATGCCACCTACAGTTCATTTTATTTATGTAATACTCATTGTATGATAATTATGGACGTAATTAACAAGTTACTTCCCTAAAATAAAGTTTAAACTAAGTTCGTCTCAAAAGGAGGAACCTTTGTCGACCAAAATTTTATCTTTGGTTTCTTGGCTTATATTCTTGACAAATGCCTTCTATAGTTCATTCTATTTATGCAATACTCCCTTTATGATGATTATGGACGTAATTAACAAGTTACTTCCCTAAAATAAAGTTTAAACTAAGTTCGTCTCAAAAGGAGGAACCTTTGTCGACCAAAATTTTATCTTTGGTTTCTTGGCTTATATTCTTGACAAATGCCTTCTATAGTTCATTCTATTTCTGTAATACTCATTTTATGATGATTATGGAGCTAATTAACAAGTTACTTCCCTAAAATAAAGTTTAAACTAAGTTCGTCTCCAAAGGAGGAACCTTTGTTGACCAAAATTTTATCTTTGGTTTCTTGGCTTGGATTCTTGACAAATGCCACCTACAGTTTATTCTATTTATGTAATACTCATTGTATGATGATTATGGACCTAATTAACAAGTTACTTCCCTAAAATCAAGTTTAAACAAAGTTCGTCTCCAAAGGAGGAACCTTTGTTGACCGAAATTTTATATTTGGTTTCTTGGCTTGGATTCTTGACAAATGCCACCTACAGTTTATTCTATTTATGTAATACTCATTGTATGATGATTATGGACCTAATTAACAAGTTACTTCCCTAAAATCAAGTTTAAACTAAATTCCTCTCCAAAGGAGGAACCTTTGTTGAATTTTATCTTTGGTTTCTTGGCTTGGATTCTTGACAAATGCCACCTACAGTTCATTCTTTTTATGTAATACTCATTGTATGATGATTATGGACCTAATTAACAAGTTACTTCCCTAAAATAAAGTTTAAACTAAGTTCGTCTCCAAAGGAGGAACCTTTGATGAACGAAATTTTATTTTTGGTTTCTTGGCTTGGATTCTTGACAAATGCCACCCACAATTCATTCTATTTATGTAATACTCATTGTATGATGATTATGGACCTAATTAACAAGTTACTTCCCTAAAAAGAAGTGTAAACTAAGTTCGTCTCCAAAGGAGGAACCTTTGTTGACTAAAATTTTATCTTTGGTTTCTTGGCTTATATTCTTGACAAATGCCACCTACAGTTCATTTTATTTATGTAATACTCATTGTATGATAATTATGGACGTAATTAACAAGTTACTTCCCTAAAATAAAGTTTAAACTAAGTTCGTCTCAAAAGGAGGAACCTTTGTCGACCAAAATTTTATCTTTGGTTTCTTGGCTTATATTCTTGACAAATGCCTTCTATAGTTCATTCTATTTATGCAATACTCCCTTTATGATGATTATGGACGTAATTAACAAGTTACTTCCCTAAAATAAAGTTTAAACTAAGTTCGTCTCAAAAGGAGGAACCTTTGTCGACCAAAATTTTATCTTTGGTTTCTTGGCTTATATTCTTGACAAATGCCTACTATAGTTCATTCTATTTCTGTAATACTCATTTTATGATGATTATGGAGCTAATTAACAAGTTACTTCCCTAAAATAAAGTTTAAACTAAGTTCGTCTCCAAAGGAGGAACCTTTGTTGACCAAAATTTTATCTTTGGTTTCTTGGCTTGGATTCTTGACAAATGCCACCTACAGTTTATTCTATTTATGTAATACTCATTGTATGATGATTATGGACCTAATTAACAAGTTACTTCCCTAAAATCAAGTTTAAACTAAGTTCGTCTCAAAAGGAGGAACCTTTGATGAACGAAATTTTATCTTTGGTTTCTTGGCTTGGATTCTTGACCAATGCCATTTACAGTTCATTCTATTTATGTAATACTCTCTTGGCTTGGATTCTTGACAAATGCCACCTAGAGTTCATTCTACTTATGTAATACTCATTGTATGATGATTATGGACCTAATTAACAAGTTACTTCCCTAAAATAAAGTTTAAACTAAGTTCATATCCAAAGGAGGAACCTTTGTTGACCGAAATTTTATATTTGGTTTCTTGGCTTGGATTCTTGACAAATGCCACCTACAGTTCATTTTATTTATGTAATACTCATTGTATGATGATTATGGACCTAATTAACAAGTTACTTCCCTAAAATAAAGTTTAAACTAAGTTCCTCTCCAAAGGAGGAACCTTTGTTGACCAAAACTTTATCTTTGGTTTCTTGGCTTTGATTCTTGACAAATGCCAACTATAGTTCATTCTATTTACGTAATACTCATTGTATGATGATTATGGACCTAATTAAAAAGTTACTTCCCTCAAATAAAGTTTAAACTAAGTTCGTCTCCAAAGGAGGAACCTTTGTTGACCAAAATTTTATATTTCATTTCTTGGCTTGGATTCTTGACAAATGCCACCTACAGTTTATTCTATTTATGTAATACTCATTGTATGATGATTATGGACCTAATTAACAAGTTACTTCCCTAAAATCAAGTTTAAACTAAGTTCCTCTCCAAAGGAGGAACCCTTGTTGACCAAAATTTTATCTTTGGTTTCTTGGCTTGGATTCTTGACAAATGCCACCTACAGTTCATTCTTTTTATGTAATACTCATTGTATGATGATTATGGACCTAATTAACAAGTTACTTCCCTAAAATAAAGTTTAAACTAAGTTCGTCTCCAAAGGAGGAACCTTTGTTGACTAAAATTTTATCTTTGGTTTCTTGGCTTTGATTCTTGACAAATGCCTTCTATAGTTCATTCTATTTATTTAATACTCATTGTATGATGATTATGGACCTAATTAACAAGTTACTTCCCTAAAATAAAGTTTAAACTAAGTTCGTCTCCAAAGGAGGAACCTTTGTTGACTAAAATTTTATCTTTGGTTTCTTGGCTTTGATTCTTGACAAATGCCTTCTATAGTTCATTCTATTTATTTAATACTCATTGTATGATGATTATGGACCTAATTAACAAGTTACTTCCCTAAAATAAAGTTTAAACTAAGTTCGTCTCCAAAGGAGGAACCTTTGTTGACCGAAATTTTATATTTGGTTTCTTGGCTTGGATTCTTGACAAATGCCACCTACAGTTTATTCTATTTATGTAATACTCATTGTATGATGATTATGGACCTAATTAACAAGTTACTTCCCTAAAATCAAGTTTAAACTAAGTTCCTCTCCAAAGGAGGAACCCTTGTTGACCAAAATTTTATCTTTGGTTTCTTGGCTTGGATTCTTGACAAATGCCACCTACAGTTCATTCTTTTTATGTAATACTCATTGTATGATGATTATGGACCTAATTAACAAGTTACTTCCCTAAAATAAAGTTTAAACTAAGTTCGTCTCCAAAGGAGGAACCTTTGTTGACTAAAATTTATCTTTGGTTTCTTGGCTTTGATTCTTGACAAATGCCTTCTATAGTTCATTCTATTTATTTAATACTCATTGTATGATGATTATGGACCTAATTAACAAGTTACTTCCCTAAAATAAAGTTTAAACTAAGTTCCCCTCCAAAGGAGGAACCTTTGTTGACCAAAATTTTATCTTTGGTTTCTTGGCTTAGATTCTTGACAAATGCCTTATATAGTTCATTCTATTAATGTAATACTCATTGTATGATGATTATGGACCTAATTAACAAGTTACTTCCCTCAAATAAAGTTTAAACTAAGTTCCTCTCCAAAAAAGGAACCTTTGTTGACTAAAATTTTATCTTTGGTTTCTTGGCTTAGATTCTTAACAAATACCTTCTATAGTTCATTCTATTAATGTAATACTCATTGTATGATGATTATGGACCTAATTAACAAGTTACTTCCCTAAAATGAAGTGTAAAATAAGTTCGTCTCCAAAGGAGGAACCTTTGTTGACTAAAATATTATCTTTGGTTTCTTGGCTTGGATTCTTGACATATGCCTTCGATAGTTCATTCTATTTATGTAATACTCATTTTATGATGATTATGGAGCTAATTAACAAGTTACTTCCCTAAAATAAAGTTTAAACTAAGTTCGTCTCCAAAGGAGGAACCTTTGTTCACCGAAATTTTATATTTGGTTTCTTGGCTTGGATTCTTGACAAATGCCACCTACAGTTCATTCTATTTATGTAATACTCATTGTATGATGATTATGGACCTAATTAACAAGTTACTTCCCTAAAATAAAGTTTAAACTAAGTTCCTCTCCAAAGGAGGAACCTTTGTTGACCAAAACTTTATCTTTGGTTTCTTGGCTTTGATTCTTGACAAATGCCACCTATAGTTCATACTATTTACGTAATACTCATTGTATGATGATTATGGACCTAATTAAAAAGTTACTTCCCTCAAATAAAGTTTAAACTAAGTTCGTCTCAAAAGGAGGAACCTTTGATGACCGAAATTTTATCTTTGGTTTCTTGGCTTGGATTCTTGACAAATGCCACCTACAGTTCATTCTATTTATGTAATACTCTTTTTATGATGATTATGGACCTAATTAACAAGTTACTTCCCTAAAATAAAGTTTAAACTAAGTTCGTCTCCAAAGGAGGAACCTTTGTTGACCAAAATTTTATCTTTGGTTTCTTGGCTTGGATTCTTGACAAATGCCACCTACAGTTCATTCTATTTATGTAATACTCATTGTATGATAATTATGGACCTAATTAACAAGTTACTTCCCTAAAATCAAGTTTAAACTAAGTTCCTCTCCAAAGGAGGAACCTTTGTCGACCAAAACTTTATCTTTGGTTTCTTGGCTTGGATTCTTGACAAATGCCACCTAGAGTTCATTCTACTTATGTAATACTCATTGTATGATGATTATAGACCTAATTAACAAGTTTCTTCCCTAAAATAAAGTTTAAACTAAGTTCGTCTCCAAAGGAGGAACCTTTGTTCACCGAAATTTTATATTTGGTTTCTTGGCTTGGATTCTTGACAAATGCCACCTACAGTTCATTCTATTTATGTAATACTCATTGTATGATGATTATGGACCTAATTAACAAGTTACTTCCCTAAAATCAAGTTTAAACTAAGTTCCTCTCCAAAGTAGGAACCTTTGTCGACCAAAACTTTATCTTTGGTTTCTTGGCTTGGATTCTTGACAAATGCCACCTAGAGTTCATTCTACTTATGTAATACTCATTGTATGATGATTATGGACCTAATTAACAAGTTTCTTCCCTAAAATAAAGTTTAAACTAAGTTCGTCTCCAAAGGAGGAACCTTTGTTGACCGAAATTTAATATTTGGTTTCTTGGCTTGGATTCTTGACAAATGCCACCTACAGTTCATTCTATTTATGTAATACTCATTGTATGATGATTATGGACCTAATTAACAAGTTACTTCCCTAAAATCAAGTTTAAACTAAGTTCGTCTCCAAAGGAGGAACATTTGATGAACGAAATTTTATTTTTGGTTTCTTGGCTTGGATTCTTGACAAATGCCACCTACAGTTCATTCTATTTATGTAATACTCATTGTATGATGATTATGGACCTAATTAACAAGTTACTTCCCTCAAATAAAGTTTAAACTAAGTTCGTCTCAAAAGGAGGAACCTTTGATGAACGAAATTTTATCTTTGGTTTCTTGGCTTGGATTCTTGACAAATGCCACCTACAGTTCATTCTATTTAAGTAATACTCATTGTATGATGATTATGGACCTAATTAACAAGTTACTTCCCTCAAATAAAGTTTAAACTAAGTTCGTCTCAAAAGGAGGAACCTTTGATGAACGAAATTTTATCTTTGGTTTCTTGGCTTGGATTCTTGACAAATGCCACCTACAGTTCATTCTATTTATGTAATACTCTCTTGGCTTGGATTCTTGACAAATGCCACCTAGAGTTCATTCTACTTATGTAATACTCATTGTATGATGATTATGGACCTAATTAACAAGTTACTTCCCTAAAATAAAGTTTAAACTAAGTTCGTATCCAAAGGAGGAACCTTTGTTGACCAAAATTTTATATTTGGTTTCTTGGCTTGGATTCTTGACAACTGCCACCTACAGTTCATTCTATTTATGTAATACTCATTGTATGATAATTATGGACCTAATTAACAAGTTACTTCCCTAAAATAAAGTCTAAACTAAGTTCGTCTCAAAAGGAGGAACCATTGTCGACCAAAATTTTATCTTTGGTTTCTTGGCTTATATTCTTGACAAATGCCTTCTATAGTTCATTCTATTTATGTAATACTCATTTTATGATGATTATGGACCTAATTAACAAGTTACTTCCCGAAAATAAAGTTTAAACTAAGTTCGTCTCCAAAGGAGGAACCTTTGTTGACCAAAAGTTTATCTTTGGTTTCTTGGCTTGGATTCTTGACAAATGCCACCTACAGTTCATTCTATTTTTGTAATACTCATTGTATGATGACTATGGACCTAATTAACAAGTTACTTCCCTAAAATCAAGTTTAAACTAAGTTCCTCTCCAAATTAGGAACCTTTGTTGACCAAAACTTTATCTTTGGTTTCTTGGCTTGGATTCTTGACAAATGCCACCTACAGTTCATTCTATTTATGTAATACATATTGTATGATGATTATGGACCTAATTAACAAGTTACTTCCCTAAAATCAAGTTTAAACTAAGTTCCTCTCCAAAGGAGGAACCTTTGTCGACCAAAACTTTATCTTTGGTTTCTTGGCTTGGATTCTTGACAAATGCCACCTAGAGTTCATTCTACTTATGTAATACTCATTGTATGACGATTATAGACCTAATTAACAAGTTTCTTCCCTAAAATAAAGTTTAAACTAAGTTCGTCTCCAAAGGAGGAACCTTTGTTCACCGAAATTTTATATTTGGTTTCTTGGCTTGGATTCTTGACAAATGCCACCTACAGTTCATTCTATTTATGTAATACTCATTGTATGATGATTATGGACCTAATTAACAAGTTACTTCCCTAAAATCAAGTTTAAACTAAGTTCCTCTCCAAAGTAGGAACCTTTGTCGACCAAAACTTTATCTTTGGTTTCTTGGCTTGGATTCTTGACAAATGCCACCTAGAGTTCATTCTACTTATGTAATACTCATTGTATGATGATTATGGACCTAATTAACAAGTTTCTTCCCTAAAATAAAGTTTAAACTAAGTTCGTCTCCAAAGGAGGAACCTTTGTTGACCGAAATTTTATATTTGGTTTCTTGGCTTGGATTCTTGACAAATGCCACCTACAGTTCATTCTATTTATGTAATACTCATTGTATGATAATTATGGACCTAATTAACAAGTTACTTCCCTAAAATAAAGTTTAAACTAAGTTCCTCTCCAAAGGAGGAACCTTTGTTGACCAAAACTTTATCTTTGGTTTCTTGGCTTTGATTCTTGACAAATGCCACCTATAGTTTATTCTATTTACGTAATACTCATTGTATGATGATTATGGACCTAATTAAAAAGTTACTTCCCTCAAATAAAGTTTAAACTAAGTTCGTCTCCAAAGGAGGAACCTTTGTTGACCAAAATTTTATCTTTGGTTTCTTGGCTTGGATTCTTGACAAATGCCACCTACTGTTTATTCTATTTATGTAATACTCATTGTATGATGATTATGGACGTAATTAACAAGTTACTTCCCTAAAATAAAGTCTAAACTAAGTTCGTCTCAAAAGGAGGAACCATTGTCGACCAAAATTTTATCTTTGGTTTCTTGGCTTATATTCTTGACAAATGCCTTCTATAGTTCATTCTATTTATGTAATACTCATTTTATGATGATTATGGACCTAATTAACAAGTTACTTCCCGAAAATAAAGTTTAAACTAAGTTCGTCTCCAAAGGAGGAACCTTTGTTGACCAAAAGTTTATCTTTGGTTTCTTGGCTTGGATTCTTGACAAATGCCACCTACAGTTCATTCTATTTTTGTAATACTCATTGTATGATGACTATGGACCTAATTAACAAGTTACTTCCCTAAAATCAAGTTTAAACTAAGTTCCTCTCCAAATTAGGAACCTTTGTTGACCAAAACTTTATCTTTGGTTTCTTGGCTTGGATTCTTGACAAATGCCACCTACAGTTCATTCTATTTATGTAATACATATTGTATGATGATTATGGACCTAATTAACAAGTTACTTCCCTAAAATCAAGTTTAAACTAAGTTCCTCTCCAAAGGAGGAACCTTTGTCGACCAAAACTTTATCTTTGGTTTCTTGGCTTGGATTCTTGACAAATGCCACCTAGAGTTCATTCTACTTATGTAATACTCATTGTATGACGATTATAGACCTAATTAACAAGTTTCTTCCCTAAAATAAAGTTTAAACTAAGTTCGTCTCCAAAGGAGGAACCTTTGTTCACCGAAATTTTATATTTGGTTTCTTGGCTTGGATTCTTGACAAATGCCACCTACAGTTCATTCTATTTATGTAATACTCATTGTATGATGATTATGGACCTAATTAACAAGTTACTTCCCTAAAATCAAGTTTAAACTAAGTTCCTCTCCAAAGTAGGAACCTTTGTCGACCAAAACTTTATCTTTGGTTTCTTGGCTTGGATTCTTGACAAATGCCACCTAGAGTTCATTCTACTTATGTAATACTCATTGTATGATGATTATGGACCTAATTAACAAGTTTCTTCCCTAAAATAAAGTTTAAACTAAGTTCGTCTCCAAAGGAGGAACCTTTGTTGACCGAAATTTTATATTTGGTTTCTTGGCTTGGATTCTTGACAAATGCCACCTACAGTTCATTCTATTTATGTAATACTCATTGTATGATAATTATGGACCTAATTAACAAGTTACTTCCCTAAAATAAAGTTTAAACTAAGTTCCTCTCCAAAGGAGGAACCTTTGTTGACCAAAACTTTATCTTTGGTTTCTTGGCTTTGATTCTTGACAAATGCCACCTATAGTTTATTCTATTTACGTAATACTCATTGTATGATGATTATGGACCTAATTAAAAAGTTACTTCCCTCAAATAAAGTTTAAACTAAGTTCGTCTCCAAAGGAGGAACCTTTGATGAACGAAATTTTATCTTTGGTTTCTTGGCTTGGATTCTTGACAAATGCCACCTACAGTTCATTCTATTTATGTAATACTCATTTTATGATGATTATGGACCTAATTAACAAGTTACTTCCCTAAAATAAAGTTTAAACTAAGTTTGTCTCCAAAGGAGGAACCTTTGTTGACCAAAATTTTATCTTTGGTTTCTTGGCTTGGATTCTTGACAAATGCCACCTACTGTTTATTCTATTTATGTAATACTCATTGTATGATGATTATGGACGTAATTAACAAGTTACTTCCCTAAAATAAAGTCTAAACTAAGTTCGTCTCAAAAGGAGGAACCATTGTCGACCAAAATTTTATCTTTGGTTTCTTGGCTTATATTCTTGACAAATGCCTTCTATAGTTCATTCTATTTATGTAATACTTATTTTATGATGATTATGGACCTAATTAACAAGTTACTTCCCGAAAATAAAGTTTAAACTAAGTTCGTCTCCAAAGGAGGAACCTTTGTTGACCAAAAGTTTATCTTTGGTTTCTTGGCTTGGATTCTTGACAAATGCCACCTACAGTTCATTCTATTTTTGTAATACTCATTGTATGATGATTATGGACCTAATTAACAAGTTACTTCCCTAAAATCAAGTTTAAACTAAGTTCCTCTCCAAAGTAGGAACCTTTGTTGACCAAAACTTTATCTTTGGTTTCTTGGCTTGGATTCTTGACAAATGCCACCTACAGTTCATTCTATTTATGTAATACATATTGTATGATGATTATGGACCTAATTAACAAGTTACTTCCCTAAAATCAAGTTTAAACTAAGTTCCTCTCCAAAGGAGGAACCTTTGTCGACCAAAACTTTATCTTTGGTTTCTTGGCTTGGATTCTTGACAAATGCCACCTAGAGTTCATTCTACTTATGTAATACTCATTGTATGATGATTATAGACCTAATTAACAAGTTTCTTCCCTAAAATAAAGTTTAAACTAAGTTCGTCTCCAAAGGAGGAACCTTTGTTCACCGAAATTTTATTTTTGGTTTCTTGGCTAGGATTCTTGACAAATGCCACCTACAGTTCATTCTATTTATGTAATACTCATTGTATGATGATTATGGACCTGATTAACAAGTTACTTCCCTAAAAAGAAGTGTAAACTAAGTTCGTCTCCAAAGGAGGAACCTTTGTTGACCAAAATTTTATCTTTGGTTTCTTGTCTTGGATTCTTGACAAATGCCACCTACAGTTCATTCTATTTATGTAATACTCATTGTATGATGATTATGGACCTAATTAACAAGTTACTTCCCTCAAATAAAGTTTAAACTAAGTTCGTCTCAAAAGGAGGAACCTTTGATGAACGAAATTTTATCTTTGGTTTCTTGGCTTGGATTCTATACAAATGCCACCTACAGTTCATTCTATTTATGTAATACTCTCTTGGCTTGGATTCTTGACAAATGCCACCTAGAGTTCATTCTACTTATGTAATACTCATTGTATGATGATTATGGACCTAATTAACAAGTTACTTCCCTAAAATAAAGTTTAAACTAAGTTCGTATCCAAAGGAGGAACCTTTGTTGACCGAAATTTTATATTTGGTTTCTTGGCTTGGATTCTTGATAAATGCCACCTACAGTTCATTCTATTTATGTAATACTCATTGTATGATGATTATGGACCTAATTAACAAGTTACTTCCCTAAAATAAAGTTTAAACTAAGTTCCTCTCCAAAGGAGGAACCTTTGTTGACCAAAACTTTATCTTTGGTTTCTTGGCTTTGATTCTTGACAAATGCCACCTATAGTTCATTCTATTTACGTAATACTCATTGTATGATGATTATGGACCTAATTAAAAAGTTACTTCCCTCAAATAAAGTTTAAACTAAGTTCGTCTCCAAAGGAGGAACCTTTGATGAACGAAATTTTATCTTTGGTTTCTTGGCTTGGATTCTTGACAAATGCCACCTACAGTTCATTCTATTTATGTAATACTCATTTTATGATGATTATGGACCTAATTAACAAGTTACTTCCCTAAAATCAAGTTTAAACTAAGTTCGTCTCCAAAGGAGGAACCTTTGTTCACCGAAATTTTATATTTGGTTTCTTGGCTTGGATTCTTGACAAATGCCACCTACAGTTCATTCTATTTATGTAATACTCATTGTATGATGATTATGGACCTAATTAACAAGTTACTTCCCTAAAATCAAGTTTAAACTAAGTTCCTCTCCAAAGTAGGAACCTTTGTCGACCAAAACTTTATCTTTGGTTTCTTGGCTTGGATTCTTGACAAATGCCACCTAGAGTTCATTCTACTTATGTAATACTCATTGTATGATGATTATGGACCTAATTAACAAGTTTCTTCCCTAAAATAAAGTTTAAACTAAGTTCGTCTCCAAAGGAGGAACCTTTGTTGACCGAAATTTAATATTTGGTTTCTTGGCTTGGATTCTTGACAAATGCCACCTACAGTTCATTCTATTTATGTAATACTCATTGTATGATAATTATGGACCTAATTAACAAGTTACTTCCCTAAAATAAAGTTTAAACTAAGTTCCTCTCCAAAGGAGGAACCTTTGTTGACCAAAACTTTATCTTTGGTTTCTTGGCTTTGATTCTTGACAAATGCCACCTATAGTTTATTCTATTTACGTAATACTCATTGTATGATGATTATGGACCTAATTAAAAAGTTACTTCCCTCAAATAAAGTTTAAACTAAGTTCGTCTCCAAAGGAGGAACCTTTGATGAACGAAATTTTATCTTTGGTTTCTTGGCTTGGATTCTTGACAAATGCCACCTACAGTTCATTCTATTTATGTAATACTCATTTTATGATGATTATGGACCTAATTAACAAGTTACTTCCCTAAAATAAAGTTTAAACTAAGTTCGTCTCCAAAGGAGGAACCTTTGTTGACCAAAATTTTATCTTTGGTTTCTTGGCTTGGATTCTTGACAAATGCCACCTACTGTTTATTCTATTTATGTAATACTCATTGTATGATGATTATGGACGTAATTAACAAGTTACTTCCCTAAAATAAAGTCTAAACTAAGTTCGTCTCAAAAGGAGGAACCATTGTCGACCAAAATTTTATCTTTGGTTTCTTGGCTTATATTCTTGACAAATGCCTTCTATAGTTCATTCTATTTATGTAATACTCATTTTATGATGATTATGGACCTAATTAACAAGTTACTTCCCGAAAATAAAGTTTAAACTAAGTTCGTCTCCAAAGGAGGAACCTTTGTTGACCAAAAGTTTATCTTTGGTTTCTTGGCTTGGATTCTTGACAAATGCCACCTACAGTTCATTCTATTTATGTAATACTCATTGTATGATGATTATGGACCTAATTAACAAGTTACTTCCCTAAAATCAAGTTTAAACTAAGTTCCTCTCCAAATTAGGAACCTTTGTTGACCAAAACTTTATCTTTGGTTTCTTGGCTTGGATTCTTGACAAATGCCACCTACAGTTCATTCTATTTATGTAATACATATTGTATGATGATTATGGACCTAATTAACAAGTTACTTCCCTAAAATCAAGTTTAAACTAAGTTCCTCTCCAAAGGAGGAACCTTTGTCGACCAAAACTTTATCTTTGGTTTCTTGGCTTGGATTCTTGACAAATGCCACCTAGAGTTCATTCTACTTATGTAATACTCATTGTATGATGATTATAGACCTAATTAACAAGTTTCTTCCCTAAAATAAAGTTTAAACTAAGTTCGTCTCCAAAGGAGGAACCTTTGTTCACCGAAATTTTATATTTGGTTTCTTGGCTTGGATTCTTGACAAATGCCACCTACAGTTCATTCTATTTATGTAATACTCATTGTATGATGATTATGGACCTAATTAACAAGTTACTTCCCTAAAATCAAGTTTAAACTAAGTTCCTCTCCAAAGTAGGAACCTTTGATGAACGAAATTTTATTTTTGGTTTCTTGGCTAGGATTCTTGACAAATGCCACCTACAGTTCATTCTATTTATGTAATACTCATTGTATGATGATTATGGACCTGATTAACAAGTTACTTCCCTAAAAAGAAGTGTAAACTAAGTTCGTCTCCAAAGGAGGAACCTTTGTTGACCAAAATTTTATCTTTGGTTTCTTGTCTTGGATTCTTGACAAATGCCACCTACAGTTCATTCTATTTATGTAATACTCATTGTATGATGATTATGGACCTAATTAACAAGTTACTTCCCTCAAATAAAGTTTAAATTAAGTTCGTCTCAAAAGGAGGAACCTTTGATGAACGAAATTTTATCTTTGGTTTCTTGGCTTGGATTCTATACAAATGCCACCTACAGTTCATTCTATTTATGTAATACTCTCTTGGCTTGGATTCTTGACAAATGCCACCTAGAGTTCATTCTACTTATGTAATACTCATTGTATGATGATTATGGACCTAATTAACAAGTTACTTCCCTAAAATAAAGTTTAAACTAAGTTCGTATCCAAAGGAGGAACCTTTGTTGACCGAAATTTTATATTTGGTTTCTTGGCTTGGATTCTTGATAAATGCCACCTACAGTTCATTCTATTTATGTAATACTCATTGTATGATGATTATGGACCTAATTAACAAGTTACTTCCCTAAAATAAAGTTTAAACTAAGTTCCTCTCCAAAGGAGGAACCTTTGTTGACCAAAACTTTATCTTTGGTTTCTTGGCTTTGATTCTTGACAAATGCCACCTATAGTTCATTCTATTTACGTAATACTCATTGTATGATGATTATGGACCTAATTAAAAAGTTACTTCCCTCAAATAAAGTTTAAACTAAGTTCGTCTCCAAAGGAGGAACCTTTGATGAACGAAATTTTATCTTTGGTTTCTTGGCTTGGATTCTTGACAAATGCCACCTACAGTTCATTCTATTTATGTAATACTCATTTTATGATGATTATGGACCTAATTAACAAGTTACTTCCCTAAAATCAAGTTTAAACTAAGTTCCTCTCCAAAGTAGGAACCTTTGTCGACCAAAACTTTATCTTTGGTTTCTTGGCTTGGATTCTTGACAAATGCCACCTAGAGTTCATTCTACTTATGTAATACTCATTGTATGATGATTATGGACCTAATTAACAAGTTTCTTCCCTAAAATAAAGTTTAAACTAAGTTCGTCTCCAAAGGAGGAACCTTTGTTGACCGAAATTTTATATTTGGTTTCTTGGCTTGGATTCTTGACAAATGCCACCTACAGTTCATTCTATTTATGTAATACTCATTGTATGATAATTATGGACCTAATTAACAAGTTACTTCCCTAAAATCAAGTTTAAACTAAGTTCGTCTCCAAAGGAGGAACCTTTGATGAACGAAATTTTATTTTTGGTTTCTTGGCTAGGATTCTTGACAAATGCCACCTACAGTTCATTCTATTTATGTAATACTCATTGTATGATGATTATGGACCTGATTAACAAGTTACTTCCCTAAAAAGAAGTGTAAACTAAGTTCGTCTCCAAAGGAGGAACCTTTGTTGACCAAAATTTTATCTTTGGTTTCTTGTCTTGGATTCTTGACAAATGCCACCTACAGTTCATTCTATTTATGTAATACTCATTGTATGATGATTATGGACCTAATTAACAAGTTACTTCCCTCAAATAAAGTTTAAACTAAGTTCGTCTTAAAAGGAGGAACCTTTGATGAACGAAATTTTATCTTTGGTTTCTTGGCTTGGATTCTATACAAATGCCACCTACAGTTCATTCTATTTATGTAATACTCTCTTGGCTTGGATTCTTGACAAATGCCACCTAGAGTTCATTCTACTTATGTAATACTCATTGTATGATGATTATGGACCTAATTAACAAGTTACTTCCCTAAAATAAAGTTTAAACTAAGTTCGTATCCAAAGGAGGAACCTTTGTTGACCGAAATTTTATATTTGGTTTCTTGGCTTGGATTCTTGATAAATGCCACCTACAGTTCATTCTATTTATGTAATACTCATTGTATGATGATTATGGACCTAATTAACAAGTTACTTCCCTAAAATAAAGTTTAAACTAAGTTCCTCTCCAAAGGAGGAACCTTTGTTGACCAAAATTTTATCTTTGGTTTCTTGGCTTTGATTCTTGACAAATGCCACATATAGTTCATTCTATTTACGTAATACTCATTGTATGATGATTATGGACCTAATTAAAAAGTTACTTCCCTCAAATAAAGTTTAAACTAAGTTCGTCTCCAAAGGAGGAACCTTTGATGAACGAAATTTTATCTTTGGTTTCTTGGCTTGGATTCTTGACAAATGCCACCTACAGTTCATTCTATTTATGTAATACTCATTTTATGATGATTATGGACCTAATTAACAAGTTACTTCCCTAAAATCAAGTTTAAACTAAGTTCCTCTCCAAAGTAGGAACCTTTGTCGACCAAAACTTTATCTTTGGTTTCTTGGCTTGGATTCTTGACAAATGCCACCTAGAGTTCATTCTACTTATGTAATACTCATTGTATGATGATTATGGACCTAATTAACAAGTTTCTTCCCTAAAATAAAGTTTAAACTAAGTTCGTCTCCAAAGGAGGAACCTTTGTTGACCGAAATTTTATATTTGGTTTCTTGGCTTGGATTCTTGACAAATGCCACCTACAGTTCATTCTATTTATGTAATACTCATTGTATGATAATTATGGACCTAATTAACAAGTTACTTCCCTAAAATAAAGTTTAAACTAAGTTCCTCTCCAAAGGAGGAACCTTTGTTGACCAAAACTTTATCTTTGGTTTCTTGGCTTTGATTCTTGACAAATGCCACCTATAGTTCATTCTATTTACGTAATACTCATTGTATGATGATTATGGACCTAATTAAAAAGTTACTTCCCTCAAATAAAGTTTAAACTAAGTTCGTCTCCAAAGGAGGAACCTTTGATGAACGAAATTTTATCTTTGGTTTCTTGGCTTGGATTCTTGACAAATGCCACCTACAGTTCATTCTATTTATGTAATACTCATTTTATGATGATTATGGACCTAATTAACAAGTTACTTCCCTAAAATAAAGTATAAACTAAGTTCGTCTCCAAAGGAGGAACCTTTGTTGACCAAAATTTTATCTTTGGTTTCTTGGCTTGGATTCTTGACAAATGCCACCTACTGTTTATTCTATTTATGTAATACTCATTGTATGATGATTATGGACGTAATTAACAAGTTACTTCCCTAAAATAAAGTCTAAACTAAGTTCGTCTCAAAAGGAGGAACCATTGTCGACCAAAATTTTATCTTTGGTTTCTTGGCTTATATTCTTGACAAATGCCTTCTATAGTTCATTCTATTTATGTAATACTCATTTTATGATGATTATGGACCTAATTAACAAGTTACTTCCCGAAAATAAAGTTTAAACTAAGTTCGTCTCCAAAGGAGGAACCTTTGTTGACCAAAAGTTTATCTTTGGTTTCTTGGCTTGGATTCTTGACAAATGCCACCTACAGTTCATTCTATTTTTGTAATACTCATTGTATGATGATTATGGACCTAATTAACAAGTTACTTCCCTAAAATCAAGTTTAAACTAAGTTCCTCTCCAAATTAGGAACCTTTGTTGACCAAAACTTTATCTTTGGTTTCTTGGCTTGGATTCTTGACAAATGCCACCTACAGTTCATTCTATTTATGTAATACATATTGTATGATGATTATGGACCTAATTAACAAGTTACTTCCCTAAAATCAAGTTTAAACTAAGTTCCACTCCAAAGGAGGAACCTTTGTCGACCAAAACTTTATCTTTGGTTTCTTGGCTTGGATTCTTGACAAATGCCACCTAGAGTTCATTCTACTTATGTAATACTCATTGTATGATGATTATAGACCTAATTAACAAGTTTCTTCCCTAAAATAAAGTTTAAACTAAGTTCGTCTCCAAAGGAGGAACCTTTGTTCACCGAAATTTTATATTTGGTTTCTTGGTTGGATTCTTGACAAATGCCACCTACAGTTCATTCTATTTATGTAATACTCATTGTATGATGATTATGGACCTAATTAACAAGTTACTTCCCTAAAATCAAGTTTAAACTAAGTTCCTCTCCAAAGTAGGAACCTTTGTCGACCAAAACTTTATCTTTGGTTTCTTGGCTTGGATTCTTGACAAATGCCACCTAGAGTTCATTCTACTTATGTAATACTCATTGTATGATGATTATGGACCTAATTAACAAGTTTCTTCCCTAAAATAAAGTTTAAACTAAGTTCGTCTCCAAAGGAGGAACCTTTGTTGACCGAAATTTTATATTTGGTTTCTTGGCTTGGATTCTTGACAAATGCCACCTACAGTTCATTCTATTTATGTAATACTCATTGTATGATAATTATGGACCTAATTAACAAGTTACTTCCCTAAAATAAAGTTTAAACTAAGTTCCTCTCCAAAGGAGGAACCTTTGTTGACCAAAACTTTATCTTTGGTTTCTTGGCTTTGATTCTTGACAAATGCCACCTATAGTTCATTCTATTTACGTAATACTCATTGTATGATGATTATGGACCTAATTAAAAAGTTACTTCCCTCAAATAAAGTTTAAACTAAGTTCGTCTCCAAAGGAGGAACCTTTGATGAACGAAATTTTATCTTTGGTTTCTTGGCTTGGATTCTTGACAAATGCCACCTACAGTTCATTCTATTTATATAATAGTCATTTTATGATGATTATGGACCTAATTAACAAGTTACTTCCCTAAAATAAAGTTTAAACTAAGTTTGTCTCCAAAGGAGGAACCTTTGTTGACTAAAATTTTATCTTTGGTTTCTTGGCTTGGATTCTTGACAAATGCCACCTACTGTTTATTCTATTTATGTAATACTCATTGTATGATGATTATGGACGTAATTAACAAGTTACTTCCCTAAAATAAAGTCTAAACTAAGTTCGTCTCAAAAGGAGGAACCATTGTCGACCAAAATTTTATCTTTGGTTTCTTGGCTTATATTCTTGACAAATGCCTTCTATAGTTCATTCTATTTATGTAATACTCATTTTATGATGATTATGGACCTAATTAACAAGTTACTTCCCGAAAATAAAGTTTAAACTAAGTTCGTCTCCAAAGGAGGAACCTTTGTTGACCAAAAGTTTATCTTTGGTTTCTTGGCTTGGATTCTTGACAAATGCCACCTACAGTTCATTCTATTTTTGTAATACTCATTGTATGATGATTATGGACCTAATTAACAAGTTACTTCCCTAAAATCAAGTTTAAACTAAGTTCCTCTCCAAATTAGGAACCTTTGTTGACCAAAACTTTATCTTTGGTTTCTTGGCTTGGATTCTTGACAAATGCCACCTACAGTTCATTCTATTTATGTAATACATATTGTATGATGATTATGGACCTAATTAACAAGTTACTTCCCTAAAATCAAGTTTAAACTAAGTTCCACTCCAAAGGAGGAACCTTTGTCGACCAAAACTTTATCTTTGGTTTCTTGGCTTGGATTCTTGACAAATGCCACCTAGAGTTCATTCTACTTATGTAATACTCATTGTATGATGATTATGGACCTAATTAACAAGTTTCTTCCCTAAAATAAAGTTTAAACTAAGTTCGTCTCCAAAGGAGGAACCTTTGTTGACCGAAATTTTATATTTGGTTTCTTGGCTTGGATTCTTGACAAATGCCACCTACAGTTCATTCTATTTATGTAATACTCATTGTATGATAATTATGGACCTAATTAACAAGTTACTTCCCTAAAATAAAGTTTAAACTAAGTTCCTCTCCAAAGGAGGAACCTTTGTTGACCAAAACTTTATCTTTGGTTTCTTGGCTTTGATTCTTGACAAATGCCACCTATAGTTCATTCTATTTACGTAATACTCATTGTATGATGATTATGGACCTAATTAAAAAGTTACTTCCCTCAAATAAAGTTTAAACTAAGTTCGTCTCCAAAGGAGGAACCTTTGATGAACGAAATTTTATCTTTGGTTTCTTGGCTTGGATTCTTGACAAATGCCACCTACAGTTCATTCTATTTATGTAATACTCATTTTATGATGATTATGGACCTAATTAACAAGTTACTTCCCTAAAATAAAGTTTAAACTAAGTTCGTCTCCAAAGGAGGAACCTTTGTTGACCAAAATTTTATCTTTGGTTTCATGGCTTTGATTCTTGACAAATGCCACCTACTGTTTATTCTATTTATGTAATACTCATTGTATGATGATTATGGACGTAATTAACAAGTTACTTCCCTAAAATAAAGTCTAAACTAAGTTCGTCTCAAAAGGAGGAACCATTGTCGACCAAAATTTTATCTTTGGTTTCTTGGCTTATATTCTTGACAAATGCCTTCTATAGTTCATTCTATTTATGTAATACTCATTTTATGATGATTATGGACCTAATTAACAAGTTACTTCCCGAAAATAAAGTTTAAACTAAGTTCGTCTCCAAAGGAGGAACCTTTGTTGACCAAAAGTTTATCTTTGGTTTCTTGGCTTGGATTCTTGACAAATGCCACCTACAGTTCATTCTATTTATGTAATACTCATTGTATGATGATTATGGACCTAATTAACAAGTTACTTCCCTAAAATCAAGTTTAAACTAAGTTCCTCTCCAAATTAGGAACCTTTGTTGACCAAAACTTTATCTTTGGTTTCTTGGCTTGGATTCTTGACAAATGCCACCTACAGTTCATTCTATTTATGTAATACATATTGTATGATGATTATGGACCTAATTAACAAGTTACTTCCCTAAAATCAAGTTTAAACTAAGTTCCTCTCCAAAGGAGGAACCTTTGT
The DNA here is from genome assembly GCA_946800305.1 of Medicago arabica. Lineage (NCBI taxonomy): Eukaryota > Viridiplantae > Streptophyta > Magnoliopsida > Fabales > Fabaceae > Medicago > Medicago arabica. The sequence goes on along the minus strand of OX326970.1, from coordinate 29,528,425 downwards.
CGACCAAAACTTTATCTTTGGTTTCTTGGCTTGGATTCTTGACAAATGCCACCTAGAGTTCATTCTACTTATGTAATACTCATTGTATGATGATTATAGACCTAATTAACAAGTTTCTTCCCTAAAATAAAGTTTAAACTAAGTTCGTCTCCAAAGGAGGAACCTTTGTTCACCGAAATTTTATATTTGGTTTCTTGGCTTGGATTCTTGACAAATGCCACCTACAGTTCATTCTATTTATGTAATACTCATTGTATGATGATTATGGACCTAATTAACAAGTTACTTCCCTAAAATCAAGTTTAAACTAAGTTCCTCTCCAAAGTAGGAACCTTTGTCGACCAAAACTTTATCTTTGGTTTCTTGGCTTGGATTCTTGACAAATGCCACCTAGAGTTCATTCTACTTATGTAATACTCATTGTATGATGATTATGGACCTAATTAACAAGTTTCTTCCCTAAAATAAAGTTTAAACTAAGTTCGTCTCCAAAGGAGGAACCTTTGTTGACCGAAATTTTATATTTGGTTTCTTGGCTTTGATTCTTGACAAATGCCACCTACAGATCATTCTATTTATGTAATACTCATTGTATGATGATTATGGACCTAATTAACAAGTTACTTCCCTAAAATCAAGTTTAAACTAAGTTCGTCTCCAAAGGAGGAACCTTTGATGAACGAAATTTTATTTTTGGTTTCTTGGCTAGGATTCTTGACAAATGCCACCTACAGTTCATTCTATTTATGTAATACTCATTGTATGATGATTATGGACCTGATTAACAAGTTACTTCCCTAAAAAGAAGTGTAAACTAAGTTCGTCTCCAAAGGAGGAACCTTTGTTGACCAAAATTTTATCTTTGGTTTCTTGTCTTGGATTCTTGACAAATGCCACCTACAGTTCATTCTGTTTATGTAATACTCATTGTATGATGATTATGGACCTAATTAACAAGTTACTTCCCTCAAATAAAGTTTAAACTAAGTTCGTCTCAAAAGGAGGAACCTTTGATGAACGAAATTTTATCTTTGGTTTCTTGGCTTGGATTCTATACAAATGCCACCTACAGTTCATTCTATTTATGTAATACTCTCTTGGCTTGGATTCTTGACAAATGCCACCTAGAGTTCATTCTACTTATGTAATACTCATTGTATGATGATTATGGACCTAATTAACAAGTTACTTCCCTAAAATAAAGTTTAAACTAAGTTCGTATCCAAAGGAGGAACCTTTGTTGACCGAAATTTTATATTTGGTTTCTTGGCTTGGATTCTTGATAAATGCCACCTACAGTTCATTCTATTTATGTAATACTCATTGTATGATGATTATGGACCTAATTAACAAGTTACTTCCCTAAAATAAAGTTTAAACTAAGTTCCTCTCCAAAGGAGGAACCTTTGTTGACCAAAACTTTATCTTTGGTTTCTTGGCTTTGATTCTTGACAAATGCCACCTATAGTTCATTCTATTTACGTAATACTCATTGTATGATGATTATGGACCTAATTAAAAAGTTACTTCCCTCAAATAAAGTTTAAACTAAGTTCGTCTCCAAAGGAGGAACCTTTGATGAACGAAATTTTATATTTGGTTTCTTGGCTTGGATTCTTGACAAATGCCACCTACAGTTTATTCTATTTATGTAATACTCATTGTATGATGATTAGGGACCTAATTAACAAGTTACTTCCCTAAAATCAAGTTTAAACTAAGTTCCTCTCCAAATTAGGAACCTTTGTTGACCAAAACTTTATCTTTGGTTTCTTGGCTTGGATTCTTGACAAATGCCACCTACAGTTCATTCTATTTATGTAATACATATTGTATGATGATTATGGACCTAATTAACAAGTTACTTCCCTAAAATCAAGTTTAAACTAAGTTCCACTCCAAAGGAGGAACCTTTGTCGACCAAAACTTTATCTTTGGTTTCTTGGCTTGGATTCTTGACAAATGCCACCTAGAGTTCATTCTACTTATGTAATACTCATTGTATGATGATTATGGACCTAATTAACAAGTTTCTTCCCTAAAATAAAGTTTAAACTAAGTTCGTCTCCAAAGGAGGAACCTTTGTTGACCGAAATTTTATATTTGGTTTCTTGGCTTGGATTCTTGACAAATGCCACCTACAGTTCATTCTATTTATGTAATACTCATTGTATGATAATTATGGACCTAATTAACAAGTTACTTCCCTAAAATAAAGTTTAAACTAAGTTCCTCTCCAAAGGAGGAACCTTTGTTGACCAAAACTTTATCTTTGGTTTCTTGGCTTTGATTCTTGACAAATGCCACCTATAGTTCATTCTATTTACGTAATACTCATTGTATGATGATTATGGACCTAATTAAAAAGTTACTTCCCTCAAATAAAGTTTAAACTAAGTTCGTCTCCAAAGGAGGAACCTTTGATGAACGAAATTTTATCTTTGGTTTCTTGGCTTGGATTCTTGACAAATGCCACCTACAGTTCATTCTATTTATGTAATACTCATTTTATGATGATTATGGACCTAATTAACAAGTTACTTCCCTAAAATAAAGTTTAAACTAAGTTCGTCTCCAAAGGAGGAACCTTTGTTGACCAAAATTTTATCTTTGGTTTCTTGGCTTGGATTCTTGACAAATGCCACCTACTGTTTATTCTATTTATGTAATACTCATTGTATGATGATTATGGACGTAATTAACAAGTTACTTCCCTAAAATAAAGTCTAAACTAAGTTCGTCTCAAAAGGAGGAACCATTGTCGACCAAAATTTTATCTTTGGTTTCTTGGCTTATATTCTTGACAAATGCCTTCTATAGTTCATTCTATTTATGTAATACTCATTTTATGATGATTATGGACCTAATTAACAAGTTACTTCCCGAAAATAAAGTTTAAACTAAGTTCGTCTCCAAAGGAGGAACCTTTGTTGACCAAAAGTTTATCTTTGGTTTCTTGGCTTGGATTCTTGACAAATGCCACCTACAGTTCATTCTATTTTTGTAATACTCATTGTATGATGATTATGGACCTAATTAACAAGTTACTTCCCTAAAATCAAGTTTAAACTAAGTTCCTCTCCAAATTAGGAACCTTTGTTGACCAAAACTTTATCTTTGGTTTCTTGGCTTGGATTCTTGACAAATGCCACCTACAGTTCATTCTATTTATGTAATACATATTGTATGATGATTATGGACCTAATTAACAAGTTACTTCCCTAAAATCAAGTTTAAACTAAGTTCCTCTCCAAAGGAGGAACCTTTGTCGACCAAAACTTTATCTTTGGTTTCTTGGCTTGGATTCTTGACAAATGCCACCTAGAGTTCATTCTACTTATGTAATACTCATTGTATGATGATTATAGACCTAATTAACAAGTTTCTTCCCTAAAATAAAGTTTAAACTAAGTTCATCTCCAAAGGAGGAACCTTTGTTCACCGAAATTTTATATTTGGTTTCTTGGCTTGGATTCTTGACAAATGCCACCTACAGTTCATTCTATTTATGTAATACTCATTGTATGATGATTATGGACCTAATTAACAAGTTACTTCCCTAAAATCAAGTTTAAACTAAGTTCCTCTCCAAAGTAGGAACCTTTGTCGACCAAAACTTTATCTTTGGTTTCTTGGCTTGGATTCTTGACAAATGCCACCTAGAGTTCATTCTACTTATGTAATACTCATTGTATGATGATTATGGACCTAATTAACAAGTTTCTTCCCTAAAATAAAGTTTAAACTAAGTTCGTCTCCAAAGGAGGAACCTTTGTTGACCGAAATTTTATATTTGGTTTCTTGGCTTTGATTCTTGACAAATGCCACCTACAGATCATTCTATTTATGTAATACTCATTGTATGATGATTATGGACCTAATTAACAAGTTACTTCCCTAAAATCAAGTTTAAACTAAGTTCGTCTCCAAAGGAGGAACCTTTGATGAACGAAATTTTATTTTTGGTTTCTTGGCTAGGATTCTTGACAAATGCCACCTACAGTTCATTCTATTTATGTAATACTCATTGTATGATGATTATGGACCTGATTAACAAGTTACTTCCCTAAAAAGAAGTGTAAACTAAGTTCGTCTCCAAAGGAGGAACCTTTGTTGACCAAAATTTTATCTTTGGTTTCTTGTCTTGGATTCTTGACAAATGCCACCTACAGTTCATTCTGTTTATGTAATACTCATTGTATGATGATTATGGACCTAATTAACAAGTTACTTCTCTCAAATAAAGTTTAAACTAAGTTCGTCTCAAAAGGAGGAACCTTTGATGAACGAAATTTTATCTTTGGTTTCTTGGCTTGGATTCTATACAAATGCCACCTACAGTTCATTCTATTTATGTAATACTCTCTTGGCTTGGATTCTTGACAAATGCCACCTAGAGTTCATTCTACTTATGTAATACTCATTGTATGATGATTATGGACCTAATTAACAAGTTACTTCCCTAAAATAAAGTTTAAACTAAGTTCGTATCCAAAGGAGGAACCTTTGTTGACCGAAATTTTATATTTGGTTTCTTGGCTTGGATTCTTGATAAATGCCACCTACAGTTCATTCTATTTATGTAATACTCATTGTATGATGATTATGGACCTAATTAACAAGTTACTTCCCTAAAATAAAGTTTAAACTAAGTTCCTCTCCAAAGGAGGAACCTTTGTTGACCAAAACTTTATCTTTGGTTTCTTGGCTTTGATTCTTGACAAATGCCACCTATAGTTCATTCTATTTACGTAATACTCATTGTATGATGATTATGGACCTAATTAAAAAGTTACTTCCCTCAAATAAAGTTTAAACTAAGTTCGTCTCCAAAGGAGGAACCTTTGATGAACGAAATTTTATCTTTGGTTTCTTGGCTTGGATTCTTGACAAATGCCACCTACAGTTCATTCTATTTATGTAATACTCATTTTATGATGATTATGGACCTAATTAACAAGTTACTTCCCTAAAATAAAGTTTAAACTAAGTTCGTCTCCAAAGGAGGAACCTTTGTTGACCAAAATTTTATCTTTGGTTTCTTGGCTTGGATTCTTGACAAATGCCACCTACTGTTTATTCTATTTATGTAATACTCATTGTATGATGATTATGGACGTAATTAACAAGTTACTTCCCTAAAATAAAGTCTAAACTAAGTTCGTCTCAAAAGGAGGAACCATTGTCGACCAAAATTTTATCTTTGGTTTCTTGGCTTATATTATTGACAAATGCCACCTATAGTTCATTCTATTTACGTAATACTCATTGTATGATGATTATGGACCTAATTAAAAAGTTACTTCCCTCAAATAAAGTTTAAACTAAGTTCGTCTCCAAAGGAGGAACCTTTGATGAACGAAATTTTATCTTTGGTTTCTTGGCTTGGATTCTTGACAAATGCCACCTACAGTTCATTCTATTTTGGTAATACTCATTTTATGATGATTATGGACCTAATTAACAAGTTACTTCCCTAAAATAAAGTTTAAACTAAGTTCGTCTCCAAAGGAGGAACCTTTGTTGACCAAAATTTTATCTTTGGTTTGTTGGCTTGGATTCTTGACAAATGCCACCTACAGTTCATTCTATTTATGTAATACATATTGTATGATGATTATGGACCTAATTAACAAGTTACTTCCCTAAAATCAAGTTTAAACTAAGTTCCTCTCCAAAGGAGGAACCTTTGTCGACCAAAACTTTATCTTTGGTTTCTTGGCTTGGATTCTTGACAAATGCCACCTAGAGTTCATTCTACTTATGTAATACATATTGTATGATGATTATGGACCTAATTAACAAGTTACTTCCCTAAAATCAAGTTTAAACTAAGTTCCTCTCCAAAGGAGGAACCTTTGTCGACCAAAACTTTATCTTTGGTTTCTTGGCTTGGATTCTTGACAAATGCCACCTAGAGTTCATTCTACTTATGTAATACTCATTGTATGATGATTATAGACCTAATTAACAAGTTTCTTCCCTAAAATAAAGTTTAAACTAAGTTCGTCTCCAAAGGAGGAACCTTTGTTCACCGAAATTTTATATTTGGTTTCTTGGCTTGGATTCTTGACAAATGCCACCTACAGTTCATTCTATTTATGTAATACTCATTGTATGATGATTATGGACCTAATTAACAAGTTACTTCCCTAAAATCAAGTTTAAACTAAGTTCCTCTCCAAAGTAGGAACCTTTGTCGACCAAAACTTTATCTTTGGTTTCTTGGCTTGGATTCTTGACAAATGCCACCTAGAGTTCATTCTACTTATGTAATACTCATTGTATGATGATTATGGACCTAATTAACAAGTTTCTTCCCTAAAATAAAGTTTAAACTAAGTTCGTCTCCAAAGGAGGAACCTTTGTTGACCGAAATTTTATATTTGGTTTCTTGGCTTTGATTCTTGACAAATGCCACCTACAGATCATTCTATTTATGTAATACTCATTGTATGATGATTATGGACCTAATTAACAAGTTACTTCCCTAAAATCAAGTTTAAACTAAGTTCGTCTCCAAAGGAGGAACCTTTGATGAACGAAATTTTATTTTTGGTTTCTTGGCTTGGATTCTTGACAAATGCCACCTACAGTTCATTCTATTTATGTAATACTCATTGTATGATGATTATGGACCTGATTAACAAGTTACTTCCCTAAAAAGAAGTGTAAACTAAGTTCGTCTCCAAAGGAGGAACCTTTGTTGACCAAAATTTTATCTTTGGTTTCTTGTCTTGGATTCTTGACAAATGCCACCTACAGTTCATTCTATTTATGTAATACTCATTGTATGATGATTATGGACCTAATTAACAAGTTACTTCCCTCAAATAAAGTTTAAACTAAGTTCGTCTCAAAAGGAGGAACCTTTGATGAACGAAATTTTATCTTTGGTTTCTTGGCTTGGATTCTATACAAATGCCACCTACAGTTCATTCTATTTATGTAATACTCTCTTGGCTTGGATTCTTGACAAATGCCACCTAGAGTTCATTCTACTTATGTAATACTCATTGTATGATGATTATGGACCTAATTAACAAGTTACTTCCCTAAAATAAAGTTTAAACTAAGTTCGTATCCAAAGGAGGAACCTTTGTTGACCGAAATTTTATATTTGGTTTCTTGGCTTGGATTCTTGATAAATGCCACCTACAGTTCATTCTATTTATGTAATACTCATTGTATGATGATTATGGACCTAATTAACAAGTTACTTCCCTAAAATAAAGTTTAAACTAAGTTCCTCTCCAAAGGAGGAACCTTTGTTGACCAAAACTTTATCTTTGGTTTCTTGGCTTTGATTCTTGACAAATGCCACCTATAGTTCATTCTATTTACGTAATACTCATTGTATGATGATTATGGACCTAATTAAAAAGTTACTTCCCTCAAATAAAGTTTAAACTAAGTTCGTATCCAAAGGAGGAACCTTTGATGAACGAAATTTTATCTTTGGTTTCTTGGCTTGGATTCTTGACAAATGCCACCTACAGTTCATTCTATTTATGTAATACTCATTTTATGATGATTATGGACCTAATTAACAAGTTACTTCCCTAAAATAAAGTTTAAACTAAGTTCGTCTCCAAAGGAGGAACCTTTGTTGACCAAAATTTTATCTTTGGTTTCTTGGCTTGGATTCTTGACAAATGCCACCTACTGTTTATTCTATTTATGTAATACTCTTTGTATGATGATTATGGACGTAATTAACAAGTTACTTCCCTAAAATAAAGTTTAAACTAAGTTCGTCTCAAAAGGAGGAACCATTGTCGACCAAAATTTTATCTTTGGTTTCTTGGCTTATATTCTTGACAAATGCCTTCTATAGTTCATTCTATTTATGTAATACTCATTTTATGATGATTATGGACCTAATTAACAAGTTACTTCCCGAAAATAAAGTTTAAACTAAGTTCGTCTCCAAAGGAGGAACCTTTGTTGACCAAAAGTTTATCTTTGGTTTCTTGGCTTGGATTCTTGACAAATGCCACCTACAGTTCATTCTATTTATGTAATACTCATTGTATGATGATTATGGACCTAATTAACAAGTTACTTCCCTAAAATCAAGTTTAAACTAAGTTCCTCTCCAAAGTAGGAACCTTTGTTGACCAAAACTTTATCTTTGGTTTCTTGGCTTGGATTCTTGACAAATGCCACCTACAGTTCATTCTATTTATGTAATACATATTGTATGATGATTATAGACCTAATTAACAAGTTACTTCCCTAAAATCAAGTTTAAACTAAGTTCCTCTCCAAAGTAGGAACCTTTGTTGACCAAAACTTTATCTTTGGTTTCTTGGCTTGGATTCTTGACAAATGCCACCTACAGTTTATTCTATTTATGTAATACATATTGTATGATGATTATAGACCTAATTAACAAGTTACTTCCCTAAAATCAAGTTTAAACTAAGTTCCTCTCCAAAGTAGGAACCTTTGTTGACCAAAACTTTATCTTTGGTTTCTTGGCTTGGATTCTTGACAAATGCCACCTACAGTTCATTCTATTTATGTAATACATATTGTATGATGATTATAGACCTAATTAACAAGTTACTTCCCTAAAATCAAGTTTAAACTAAGTTCCTCTCCAAAGTAGGAACCTTTGTTGACCAAAATTTTATATTTGGTTTCTTGGCTTGGATTCTTGACAAATGCCACCTACAGTTCATTCTATTTATGTAATACTCATTGTATGATGATTATGGACCTAATTAACAAGTTACTTCCCTAAAATCAAGTTTAAACTAAGTTCGTCTCCAAAGGAGGAACCTTTGATGAACGAAATTTTATTTTTGGTTTCTTGGCTTGGATTCTTGACAAATGCCACCTACAGTTCATTCTATTTATGTAATACTCATTTTATGATGATTATGGACCTAATTAACAAGTTACTTCCCGAAAATAAAGTTTAAACTAAGTTCGTCTCCAAAGGAGGAACCTTTGTTGACCAAAAGTTTATCTTTGGTTTCTTGGCTTGGATTCTTGACAAATGCCACCTACAGTTCATTCTATTTATGTAATACTCATTGTATGATGATTATGGACCTAATTAACAAGTTACTTCCCTAAAATCAAGTTTAAACTAAGTTCCTCTCCAAAGTAGGAACCTTTGTTGACCAAAACTTTATCTTTGGTTTCTTGGCTTGGATTCTTGACAAATGCCACCTACAGTTCATTCTATTTATGTAATACATATTGTATGATGATTATAGACCTAATTAACAAGTTACTTCCCTAAAATCAAGTTTAAACTAAGTTCCTCTCCAAAGTAGGAACCTTTGTTGACCAAAACTTTATCTTTGGTTTCTTGGCTTGGATTCTTGACAAATGCCACCTACAGTTCATTCTATTTATGTAATACTCATTTTATGATGATTATGGAGCTAATTAACAAGTTACTTCCCTAAAATAAAGTTTAAACTAAGTTCGTCTCCAAAGGAGGAACCTTTGTTGACCAAAATTTTATATTTGGTTTCTTGGCATGGATTCTTGACAAATGCCACCTACAGTTCATTCTATTTATGTAATACTCATTGTATGATGATTATGGACCTAATTAACAAGTTACTTCCCTAAAATCAAGTTTAAAATAAGTTCGTCTCCAAAGGAGGAACCTTTGATGAACGAAATTTTATTTTTGGTTTCTTGGCTTGGATTCTTGACAAATGCCACCTACAGTTCATTCTATTTATGTAATACTCATTGTATGATGATTATGGACCTAATTAATAAGTTACTTCCCTAAAAAGAAGTGTAAACTAAGTTCGTCTCCAAAGGAGGAACCTTTGTTGACCAAAATTTTATCATTGGTTTCTTGGCTTGGATTCTTGACAAATGCCACCTACAGTTCATTCTATTTATGTAATACTCATTGTATGATGATTATGGACCTAATTAACAAGTTACTTCCCTCAAATAAAGTTTAAACTAAGTTCGTCTCAAAAGGAGGAACCTTTGATGAACGAAATTTTATCTTTGGTTTCTTGGCTTGGATTCTTGACAAATGCCACCTACAGTTCATTCTATTTATGTAATACTCTCTTGGCTTGGATTCTTGACAAATGCCACCTAGAGTTCATTCTACTTATGTAATACTCATTGTATGATGATTATGGACCTAATTAACAAGTTACTTCCCTAAAATAAAGTTTAAACTAAGTTCCTCTCCAAAGGAGGAACCTTTGTTGACCAAAACTTTATCTTTGGTTTCTTGGCTTTGATTCTTGACAAATGCCACCTATAGTTCATTCTATTTACGTAATACTCATTGTATGATGATTATGGACCTAATTAAAAAGTTACTTCCCTCAAATAAAGTTTAAACTAAGTTCGTCTCCAAAGGAGGAACCTTTGATGAACGAAATTTTATCTTTGGTTTCTTGGCTTGGATTCTTGACAAATGCCACCTACAGTTCATTCTATTTTTGTAATACTCATTTTATGATGATTATGGACCTAATTAACAAGTTACTTCCCTAAAATAAAGTTTAAACTAAGTTCGTCTCCAAAGGAGGAACCTTTGTTGACCAAAATTTTATCTTTGGTTTCTTGGCTTGGATTCTTGACAAATGCCACCTACTGTTTATTCTATTTATGTAATACTCATTGTATGATGATTATGGACGTAATTAACAAGTTACTTCCCTAAAATAAAGTTTAAACTAAGTTCGTCTCAAAAGGAGGAACCATTGTCGACCAAAATTTTATCTTTGGTTTCTTGGCTTATATTCTTGACAAATGCCTTCTATAGTTCATTCTATTTATGTAATACTTATTTTATGATGATTATGGACCTAATTAACAAGTTACTTCCCGAAAATAAAGTTTAAACTAAGTTCGTCTCCAAAGGAGGAACCTTTGTTGACCAAAAGTTTATCTTTGATTTCTTGGCTTGGATTCTTGACAAATGCCACCTACAGTTCATTCTATTTATGTAATACTCATTGTATGATGATTATGGACCTAATTAACAAGTTACTTCCCTAAAATCAAGTTTAAACTAAGTTCCTCTCCAAAGTATGAACCTTTGTTGACCAAAACTTTATCTTTGGTTTCTTGGCTTGGATTCTTGACAAATGCCACCTACAGTTCATTCTATTTATGTAATACATATTGTATGATGATTATAGACCTAATTAACAAGTTACTTCCCTAAAATCAAGTTTAAACTAAGTTCCTCTCCAAAGTAGGAACCTTTGTTGACCTAAACTTTATCTTTGGTTTCTTGGCTTGGATTCTTGACAAATGCCACCTACAGTTCATTCTATTTATGTAATACATATTGTATGATGATTATGGACCTAATTAACAAGTTACTTCCCTAAAATCAAGTTTAAACTAAGTTCCTCTCCAAAGGAGAAACCTTTGTCGACCAAAACTTTATCTTTGGTTTCTTGGCTTGGATTCTTGACAAATGCCACCTAGAGTTCATTCTACTTATGTAATACTCATTGTATGATGATTATGGACCTAATTAACAAGTTTCTTCCCTAAAATAAAGTTTAAACTAAGTTCGTCTCCAAAGGAGGAACCTTTGTTGACCGAAATTTTATATTTGGTTTCTTGGCTTGGATTCTTGACAAATGCCACCTACAGTTCATTCTATTTATGTAATACTCATTGAATGATGATTATGGACCTAATTAACAAGTTACTTCCCTAAAATCAAGTTTAAACTAAGTTCCTCTCCAAAGTAGGAACCTTTGTTGACCAAAACTTTATCTTTGGTTTCTTGGCTTGGATTCTTGACAAATGCCACCTACAGTTCATTCTATTTATGTAATACATATTGTATGATGATTATGGACGTAATTAACAAGTTACTTCCCTAAAATAAAGTTTAAACTAAGTTCCTCTCCAAAGGAGGAACCTTTGTTGACCAAAACTTTATCTTTGGTTTCTTGGCTTTGATTCTTGACAAATGCCACCTATAGTTCATTCTATTTACGTAATACTCATTGTATGATGATTATGGACCTAATTAAAAAGTTTCTTCCCTAAAATAAAGTTTAAACTAAGTTCCTCTCCAAAGGAGGAACCTTTGTTGACCAAAACTTTATCTTTGGTTTCTTGGCTTTGATTCTTGACAAATGCCACCTACAGTTCATTCTATTTACGTAGGACTCATTGTATGATGATTATGGACCTAATTAACAAGTTACTTCCCGAAAATAAAGTTTAAACTAAGTTCGTCTCCAAAGGAGGAACCTTTGTTGACCAAAAGTTTATCTTTGGTTTCTTGGCTTGGATTCTTGACAAATGCCACCTACAGTTCATTCTATTTATGTAATACTCATTTTATGATGATTATGGAGCTAATTAACAAGTTACTTCCCTAAAATAAAGTTTAAACTAAGTTCGTCTCCAAAGGAGGAACCTTTGTTGACCAAAATTTTATATTTGGTTTCTTGGCATGGATTCTTGACAAATGCCACCTACAGTTTATTCTATTTATGTAATACTCATTGTATGATGATTATGGACCTAATTAACAAGTTACTTCCCTAAAATCAAGTTTAAACTAAGTTCCTCTTCAAAGGAGGAACCTTTGTTGACCAAAATTTTATCTTTGGTTTCTTGGCTTGGATTCTTGACAAATGCCACCTACAGTTCATTCTATTTATGTAATACTCATTGTATGATGATTATGGACCTAATTAACAAGTTACTTCCCTAAATTCAAGTTTAAACTAAGTTCCTCTCCAAAGTAGGAACCTTTGTCGACCAAAACTTTATCTTTGGTTTCTTGGCTTGGATTCTTGACAAATGCCACCTAGAGTTCATTCTACTTATGTAATACTCATTGTATGATGATTATGGACCTAATTAACAAGTTTCTTCCCTAAAATAAAGTTTAAACTAAGTTCGTCTCCAAAGGAGGAACCTTTGTTGACCGAAATTTTATATTTGGTTTATTGGCTTGGATTCTTGACAAATGCCACCTACAGTTCATTCTATTTATGTAATACTCATTGTATGATGATTATGGACCTAATTAACAAGTTACTTCCCTAAAATCAAGTTTAAACTAAGTTCGTCTCCAAAGGAGGAACCTTTGATGAACGAAATTTTATTTTTGGTTTCTTGGCTTGGATTCTTGACAAATGCCACCTACAGTTCATTCTATTTATGTAATACTCATTGTATGATGATTATGGACCTAATTAATAAGTTACTTCCCTAAAAAGAAGTGTAAACTAAGTTCCTCTCCAAAGGAGAAACCTTTGTCGACCAAAACTTTATCTTTGGTTTCTTGGCTTGGATTCTTGACAAATGCCACCTAGAGTTCATTCTACTTATGTAATACTCATTGTATGATGATTATGGACCTAATTAACAAGTTTCTTCCCTAAAATAAAGTTTAAACTAAGTTCGTCTCCAAAGGAGGAACCTTTGTTGACCGAAATTTTATATTTGGTTTCTTGGCTTGGATTTTTGACAAATGCCACCTACAGTTCATTCTATTTATGTAATACTCATTGTATGATGATTATGGACCTAATTAACAAGTTACTTCCCTAAAATCAAGTTTAAACTAAGTTCCTCTCCAAAGTAGGAACCTTTGTTGACCAAAACTTTATCTTTGGTTTCTTGGCTTTGATTCTTGACAAATGCCACCTATAGTTCATTCTATTTACGTAATACTCATTGTATGATGATTATGGACCTAATTAAAAAGTTTCTTCCCTAAAATAAAGTTTAAACTAAGTTCCTCTCCAAAGGAGGAACCTTTGTTGACCAAAACTTTATCTTTGGTTTCTTGGCTTTGATTCTTGACAAATGCCACCTACAGTTCATTCTATTTACGTAATACTCATTGTATGATGATTATGGACCTAATTAACAAGTTACTTCCCGAAAATAAAGATTAAACTAAGTTCGTCTCCAAAGGAGGAACCTTTGTTGACCAAAAGTTTATCTTTGGTTTCTTGGCTTGGATTCTTGACAAATGCCACCTACAGTTCATTCTATTTATGTAATACTCATTTTATGATGATTATGGAGCTAATTAACAAGTTACTTCCCTAAAATAAAGTTTAAACTAAGTTCGTCTCCAAAGGAGGAACCTTTGTTGACCAAAATTTTATATTTGGTTTCTTGGCATGGATTCTTGACAAATGCCACCTACAGTTTATTCTATTTATGTAATACTCATTGTATGATGATTATGGACCTAATTAACAAGTTTCTTCCCTAAAATAAAGTTTAAACTAAGTTCGTCTCCAAAGGAGGAACCTTTGTTGACCGAAATTTTATATTTGGTTTATTGGCTTGGATTCTTGACAAATGCCACCTACAGTTCATTCTATTTATGTAATACTCATTGTATGATGATTATGGACCTAATTAACAAGTTACTTCCCTAAAATCAAGTTTAAACTAAGTTCGTCTCCAAAGGAGGAACCTTTGATGAACGAAATTTTATTTTTGGTTTCTTGGCTTGGATTCTTGACAAATGCCACCTACAGTTCATTCTATTTATGTAATACTCATTGTATGATGATTATGGACCTAATTAATAAGTTACTTCCCTAAAAAGAAGTGTAAACTAAGTTCGTCTCCAAAGGAGGAACCTTTGTTGACCAAAATTTTATCATTGGTTTCTTGGCTTGGATTCTTGACAAATGCCACCTACAGTTCATTCTATTTATGTAATACTCATTGTATGATGATTATGGACCTAATTAACAAGTTACTTCCCTCAAATAAAGTTTAAACTAAGTTCGTCTCAAAAGGAGGAACCTTTGATGAACGAAATTTTATCTTTGGTTTCTTGGCTTGGATTCTTGACAAATGCCACCTACAGTTCATTCTATTTATGTAATACTCTCTTGGCTTGGATTCTTGACAAATGCCACCTAGAGTTCATTCTACTTATGTAATACTCATTGTATGATGATTATGGACCTAATTAACAAGTTTCTTCCCTAAAATAAAGTTTAAACTAAGTTCGTCTCCAAAGGAGGAACCTTTGTTGACCGAAATTTTATATTTGGTTTATTGGCTTGGATTCTTGACAAATGCCACCTATAGTTCATTCTATTTACGTAATACTCATTGTATGATGATTATGGACCAAATTAAAAAGTTACTTCCCTCAAATAAAGTTTAAACTAAGTTCGTCTCCAAAGGAGGAACCTTTGATGAACGAAATTTTATATTTGGTTTCTTGGCTTGGATTCTTGACAAATGCCACCTACAGTTCATTCTATTTATGTAATACTCATTGTATGATGATTATGGACCTAATTAATAAGTTACTTCCCTAAAAAGAAGTGTAAACTAAGTTCGTCTCCAAAGGAGGAACCTTTGTTGACCAAAATTTTATCATTGGTTTCTTGGCTTGGATTCTTGACAAATGCCACCTACAGTTCATTCTATTTACGTAATACTCATTGTATGATGATTATGGACCTAATTAACAAGTTACTTCCCTCAAATAAAGTTTAAACTAAGTTCGTCTCAAAAGGAGGAACCTTTGATGAACGAAATTTTATCTTTGGTTTCTTGGCTTGGATTCTTGACAAATGCCACCTACAGTTCATTCTATTTATGTAATACTCTCTTGGCTTGGATTCTTGACAAATGCCACCTAGAGTTCATTCTACTTATGTAATACTCATTGTATAATGATTATGGACCTAATTAACAAGTTACTTCCCTAAAATAAAGTTTAAACTAAGTTCCTCTCCAAAGGAGGAACCTTTGTTGACCAAAACTTTATCTTTGGTTTCTTGGCTTTGATTCTTGACAAATGCCACCTATAGTTCATTCTATTTACGTAATACTCATTGTATGATGATTATGGACCTAATTAAAAAGTTACTTCCCTCAAATAAAGTTTAAACTAAGTTCGTCTCCAAAGGAGGAACCTTTGATGAACGAAATTTTATATTTGGTTTCTTGGCGTGGATTCTTGACAAATGCCACCTACAGTTCATTCTATTTATGTAATACTCATTGTATGATGATTATGGACCTAATTAATAAGTTACTTCCCTAAAAAGAAGTGTAAACTAAGTTCGTCTCCAAAGGAGGAACCTTTGTTGACCAAAATTTTATCATTGGTTTCTTGGCTTGGATTCTTGACAAATGCCACCTACAGTTCATTCTATTTATGTAATACTCATTGTATGATGATTATGGACCTAATTAACAAGTTACTTCCCTCAAATAAAGTTTAAACTAAATTCGTCTCAAAAGGAGGAACCTTTGATGAACGAAATTTTATCTTTGGTTTCTTGGCTTGGATTCTTGACAAATGCCACCTACAGTTCATTCTATTTATGTAATACTCTCTTGGCTTGGATTCTTGACAAATGCCACCTAGAGTTCATTCTACTTATGTAATACTCATTGTATGATGATTATGGACCTAATTAACAAGTTACTTCCCTAAAATAAAGTTTAAACTAAGTTCCTCTCCAAAGGAGGAACCTTTGTTGACCAAAACTTTATCTTTGGTTTCTTGGCTTTGATTCTTGACAAATGCCACCTATAGTTCATTCTATTTACGTAATACTCATTGTATGATGATTATGGACATAATTAAAAAGTTACTTCCCTCAAATAAAGTTTAAACTAAGTTCGTCTCCAAAGGAGGAACCTTTGATGAACGAAATTTTATCTTTGGTTTCTTGGCTTGGATTCTTGACAAATGCCACCTACAGTTCATTCTATTTTTGTAATACTCATTTTATGATGATTATGGACCTAATTAACAAGTTACTTCCCTAAAATAAAGTTTAAACTAAGTTCGTCTCCAAAGGAGGAACCTTTGTTGACCAAAATTTTATCTTTGGTTTCTTGGCTTGGATTCTTGACAAATGCCACCTACTGTTTATTCTATTTATGTAATACTCATTGTATGATGATTATGGACGTAATTAACAAGTTACTTCCCTAAAATTAAGTTTAAACTAAGTTCGTCTCAAAAGGAGGAACCATTGTCGACCAAAATTTTATCTTTGGTTTCTTGGCTTATATTCTTGACAAATGCCTTCTATAGTTCATTCTATTTATGTAATACTTATTTTATGATGATTATGGACCTAATTAACAAGTTACTTCCCGAAAATAAAGTTTAAACTAAGTTCGTCTCCAAAGGAGGAACCTTTGTTGACCAAAAGTTTATCTTTGGTTTCTTGGCTTTGATTCTTGACAAATGCCACCTACAGTTCATTCTATTTATGTAATACTCATTGTATGATGATTATGGACCTAATTAACAAGTTACTTCCCTAAAATCAAGTTTAAACTAAGTTCCTCTCCAAAGTATGAACCTTTGTTGACCAAAACTTTATCTTTGGTTTCTTGGCTTGGATTCTTGACAAATGCCACCTACAGTTCATTCTATTTATGTAATACATATTGTATGATGATTATAGACCTAATTAACAAGTTACTTCCCTAAAATCAAGTTTAAACTAAGTTCCTCTCCAAAGTAGGAACCTTTGTTGACCTAAACTTTATCTTTGGTTTCTTGTCTTGGATTCTTGACAAATGCCACCTACAGTTCATTCTATTTATGTAATACATATTGTATGATGATTATGGACCTAATTAACAAGTTACTTCCCTAAAATCAAGTTTAAACTAAGTTCCTCTCCAAAGGAGAAACCTTTGTCGACCAAAACTTTATCTTTGGTTTCTTGGCTTGGATTCTTGACAAATGCCACCTAGAGTTCATTCTACTTATGTAATACTCATTGTATGATGATTATGGACCTAATTAACAAGTTTCTTCCCTAAAATAAAGTTTAAACTAAGTTCGTCTCCAAAGGAGGAACCTTTGTTGACCGAAATTTTATATTTGGTTTCTTGGCTTGGATTCTTGACAAATGCCACCTACAGTTCATTCTATTTATGTAATACTCATTGTATGATGATTATGGACCTAATTAACAAGTTACTTCCCTAAAATCAAGTTTAAACTAAGTTCCTCTCCAAAGTAGGAACCTTTGTTGACCAAAACTTTATCTTTGGTTTCTTGGCTTTGATTCTTGACAAATGCCACCTATAGTTCATTCTATTTACGTAATACTCATTGTATGATGATTATGGACCTAATTAAAAAGTTTCTTCCCTAAAATAAAGTTTAAACTAAGTTCCTCTCCAAAGGAGGAACCTTTGTTGACCAAAACTTTATCTTTGGTTTCTTGGCTTTGATTCTTGACAAATGCCACCTACAGTTCATTCTATTTACGTAATACTCATTGTATGATGATTATGGACCTAATTAACAAGTTACTTCCCGAAAATAAAGATTAAACTAAGTTCGTCTCCAAAGGAGGAACCTTTGTTGACCAAAAGTTTATCTTTGGTTTCTTGGCTTGGATTCTTGACAAATGCCACCTACAGTTCATTCTATTTATGTAATACTCATTTTATGATGATTATGGAGCTAATTAACAAGTTACTTCCCTAAAATAAAGTTTAAACTAAGTTCGTCTCCAAAGGAGGAACCTTTGTTGACCAAAATTTTATATTTGGTTTCTTGGCATGGATTCTTGACAAATGCCACCTACAGTTTATTCTATTTATGTAATACTCATTGTATGATGATTATGGACCTAATTAACAAGTTACTTCCCTAAAATCAAGTTTAAACTAAGTTCCTCTTCAAAGGAGGAACCTTTGTTGACCAAAATTTTATCTTTGGTTTCTTGGCTTGGATTCTTGACAAATGCCACCTACAGTTCATTCTATTTATGTAATACTCATTGTATGATGATTATGGACCTAATTAACAAGTTACTTCCCTAAATTCAAGTTTAAACTAAGTTCCTCTCCAAAGTAGGAACCTTTGTCGACCAAAACTTTATCTTTGGTTTCTTGGCTTGGATTCTTGACAAATGCCACCTAGAGTTCATTCTACTTATGTAATACTCATTGTATGATGATTATGGACCTAATTAACAAGTTTCTTCCCTAAAATAAAGTTTAAACTAAGTTCGTCTCCAAAGGAGGAACCTTTGTTGACCGAAATTTTATATTTGGTTTATTGGCTTGGATTCTTGACAAATGCCACCTACAGTTCATTCTATTTATGTAATACTCATTGTATGATGATTATGGACCTAATTAACAAGTTACTTCCCTAAAATCAAGTTTAAACTAAGTTCGTCTCCAAAGGAGGAACCTTTGATGAACGAAATTTTATTTTTGGTTTCTTGGCTTGGATTCTTGACAAATGCCACCTACAGTTCATTCTATTTATGTAATACTCATTGTATGATGATTATGGACCTAATTAATAAGTTACTTCCCTAAAAAGAAGTGTAAACTAAGTTCGTCTCCAAAGGAGGAACCTTTGTTGACCAAAATTTTATCATTGGTTTCTTGGCTTGGATTCTTGACAA
Source organism: Medicago arabica (assembly GCA_946800305.1). Classification (NCBI taxonomy): domain Eukaryota; kingdom Viridiplantae; phylum Streptophyta; class Magnoliopsida; order Fabales; family Fabaceae; genus Medicago; species Medicago arabica. Next base: position 29,509,046 of record OX326970.1, on the reverse strand, counting down.
ATGCCACCTACAGTTCATTCTATTTATGTAATACTCATTGTATGATGATTATGGACCTAATTAACAAGTTACTTCCCTCAAATAAAGTTTAAACTAAGTTCGTCTCAAAAGGAGGAACCTTTGATGAACGAAATTTTATCTTTGGTTTCTTGGCTTGGATTCTTGACAAATGCCACCTACAGTTCATTCTATTTATGTAATACTCTCTTGGCTTGGATTCTTGACAAATGCCACCTAGAGTTCATTCTACTTATGTAATACTCATTGTATGATGATTATGGACCTAATTAACAAGTTACTTCCCTAAAATAAAGTTTAAACTAAGTTCGTCTCCAAAGGAGGAACCTTTGTTGACCAAAATTTTATATTTGGTTTCTTGGCATGGATTCTTGACAAATGCCACCTACAGTTTATTCTATTTATGTAATACTCATTGTATGATGATTATGGACCTAATTAACAAGTTACTTCCCTAAAATCAAGTTTAAACTAAGTTCCTCTTCAAAGGAGGAACCTTTGTTGACCAAAATTTTATCTTTGGTTTCTTGGCTTGGATTCTTGACAAATGCCACCTACAGTTCATTCTATTTATGTAATACTCATTGTATGATGATTATGGACCTAATTAACAAGTTACTTCCCTAAATTCAAGTTTAAACTAAGTTCCTCTCCAAAGTAGGAACCTTTGTCGACCAAAACTTTATCTTTGGTTTCTTGGCTTGGATTCTTGACAAATGCCACCTAGAGTTCATTCTACTTATGTAATACTCATTGTATGATGATTATGGACCTAATTAACAAGTTTCTTCCCTAAAATAAAGTTTAAACTAAGTTCGTCTCCAAAGGAGGAACCTTTGTTGACCGAAATTTTATATTTGGTTTATTGGCTTGGATTCTTGACAAATGCCACCTACAGTTCATTCTATTTATGTAATACTCATTGTATGATGATTATGGACCTAATTAACAAGTTACTTCCCTAAAATCAAGTTTAAACTAAGTTCGTCTCCAAAGGAGGAACCTTTGATGAACGAAATTTTATCTTTGGTTTCTTGGCTTGGATTCTTGACAAATGCCACCTACAGTTCATTCTATTTATGTAATACTCATTGTATGATGATTATGGACCTAATTAATAAGTTACTTCCCTAAAAAGAAGTGTAAACTAAGTTCGTCTCCAAAGGAGGAACCTTTGTTGACCAAAATTTTATCATTGGTTTCTTGGCTTGGATTCTTGACAAATGCCACCTACAGTTCATTCTATTTATGTAATACTCATTGTATGATGATTATGGACCTAATTAACAAGTTACTTCCCTCAAATAAAGTTTAAACTAAGTTCGTCTCAAAAGGAGGAACCTTTGATGAACGAAATTTTATCTTTGGTTTCTTGGCTTGGATTCTTGACAAATGCCACCTACAGTTCATTCTATTTATGTAATACTCTCTTGGCTTGGATTCTTGACAAATGCCACCTAGAGTTCATTCTACTTATGTAATACTCATTGTATGATGATTATGGACCTAATTAACAAGTTACTTCCCTAAAATAAAGTTTAAACTAAGTTCCTCTCCAAAGGAGGAACCTTTGTTGACCAAAACTTTATCTTTGGTTTCTTGGCTTTGATTCTTGACAAATGCCACCTATAGTTCATTCTATTTACGTAATACTCATTGTATGATGATTATGGACCTAATTAAAAAGTTACTTCCCTCAAATAAAGTTTAAACTAAGTTCGTCTCCAAAGGAGGAACCTTTGATGAACAAAATTTTATATTTGGTTTCTTGGCTTGGATTCTTGACAAATGCCACCTACAGTTCATTCTATTTATGTAATACTCATTGTATGATGATTATGGACCTAATTAATAAGTTACTTCCCTAAAAAGAAGTGTAAACTAAGTTCGTCTCCAAAGGAGGAACCTTTGTTGACCAAAATTTTATCATTGGTTTCTTGGCTTGGATTCTTGACAAATGCCACCTACAGTTCATTCTATTTATGTAATACTCATTGTATGATGATTATGGACCTAATTAACAAGTTACTTCCCTCAAATAAAGTTTAAACTAAGTTCGTCTCAAAAGGAGGAACCTTTGATGAACGAAATTTTATCTTTGGTTTCTTGGCTTGGATTCTTGACAAATGCCACCTACAGTTCATTCTATTTATGTAATACTCTCTTGGCTTGGATTCTTGACAAATGCCACCTAGAGTTCATTCTACTTATGTAATACTCATTGTATGATGATTATGGACCTAATTAACAAGTTACTTCCCTAAAATAAAGTTTAAACTAAGTTCGTCTCCAAAGGAGGAACCTTTGATGAACGAAATTTTATCTTTGGTTTCTTGGCTTGGATTCTTGACAAATGCCACCTACAGTTCATTCTATTTTTGTAATACTCATTTTATGATGATTATGGACCTAATTAACAAGTTACTTCCCTAAAATAAAGTTTAAACTAAGTTCGTCTCCAAAGGAGGAACCTTTGTTGACCAAAATTTTATCTTTGGTTTCTTGGCTTGGATTCTTGACAAATGCCACCTACTGTTTATTCTATTTATGTAATACTCATTGTATGATGATTATGGACGTAATTAACAAGTTACTTCCCTAAAATAAAGTTTAAACTAAGTTCGTCTCAAAAGGAGGAACCATTGTCGACCAAAATTTTATCTTTGGTTTCTTGGCTTATATTCTTGACAAATGCCTTCTATAGTTCATTCTATTTATGTAATACTTATTTTATGATGATTATGGACCTAATTAACAAGTTACTTCCCGAAAATAAAGTTTAAACTAAGTTCGTCTCCAAAGGAGGAACCTTTGTTGACCAAAAGTTTATCTTTGGTTTCTTGGCTTTGATTCTTGACAAATGCCACCTACAGTTCATTCTATTTATGTAATACTCATTGTATGATGATTATGGACCTAATTAACAAGTTACTTCCCTAAAATCAAGTTTAAACTAAGTTCCTCTCCAAAGTATGAACCTTTGTTGACCAAAACTTTATCTTTGGTTTCTTGGCTTGGATTCTTGACAAATGCCACCTAGAGTTCATTCTACTTATGTAATACTCATTGTATGATGATTATGGACCTAATTAACAAGTTTCTTCCCTAAAATAAAGTTTAAACTAAGTTCGTCTCCAAAGGAGGAACCTTTGTTGACCGAAATTTTATATTTGGTTTCTTGGCTTGGATTCTTGACAAATGCCACCTACAGTTCATTCTATTTATGTAATACTCATTGTATGATGATTATGGACCTAATTAACAAGTTACTTCCCTAAAATCAAGTTTAAACTAAGTTCCTCTCCAAAGTAGGAACCTTTGTTGACCAAAACTTTATCTTTGGTTTCTTGGCTTTGATTCTTGACAAATGCCACCTATAGTTCATTCTATTTACGTAATACTCATTGTATGATGATTATGGACCTAATTAAAAAGTTTCTTCCCTAAAATAAAGTTTAAACTAAGTTCCTCTCCAAAGGAGGAACCTTTGTTGACCAAAACTTTATCTTTGGTTTCTTGGCTTTGATTCTTGACAAATGCCACCTACAGTTCATTCTATTTACGTAATACTCATTGTATGATGATTATGGACCTAATTAACAAGTTACTTCCCGAAAATAAAGAGTAAACTAAGTTCGTCTCCAAAGGAGGAACCTTTGTTGACCAAAAGTTTATCTTTGGTTTCTTGGCTTGGATTCTTGACAAATGCCACCTACAGTTCATTCTATTTATGTAATACTCATTTTATGATGATTATGGAGCTAATTAACAAGTTACTTCCCTAAAATAAAGTTTAAACTAAGTTCGTCTCCAAAGGAGGAACCTTTGTTGACCAAAATTTTATATTTGGTTTCTTGGCATGGATTCTTGACAAATGCCACCTACAGTTTATTCTATTTATGTAATACTCATTGTATGATGATTATGGACCTAATTAACAAGTTACTTCCCTAAAATTAAGTTTAAACTAAGTTCCTCTTCAAAGGAGGAACCTTTGTTGACCAAAATTTTATCTTTGGTTTCTTGGCTTGGATTCTTGACAAATGCCACCTACAGTTCATTCTATTTATGTAATACTCATTGTATGATGATTATGGACCTAATTAACAAGTTACTTCCCTAAATTCAAGTTTAAACTAAGTTCCTCTCCAAAGTAGGAACCTTTGTCGACCAAAACTTTATCTTTGGTTTCTTGGCTTGGATTCTTGACAAATGCCACCTAGAGTTCATTCTACTTATGTAATACTCATTGTATGATGATTATGGACCTAATTAACAAGTTTCTTCCCTAAAATAAAGTTTAAACTAAGTTCGTCTCCAAAGGAGGAACCTTTGTTGACCGAAATTTTATATTTGGTTTATTGGCTTGGATTCTTGACAAATGCCACCTACAGTTCATTCTATTTATGTAATACTCATTGTATGATGATTATGGACGTAATTAACAAGTTACTTCCCTAAAATAAAGTTTAAACTAAGTTCGTATCAAAAGGAGGAACCTTTGTCGACCAAAATTTTATCTTTGGTTTCATGCCTTATATTCTTGACAAATGCCTTCTATAGTTCATTCTATTTATGTAATACTCATTTTATGATGATTATGGACCTAATTAACAAGTTACTTCCCTAAAATAAAGTTTAAACTAAGTTCGTCTCCAAAGGAGGAACCTTTGTTGACCAAAATTTTATATTTGGATTCTTTGCTTGGATTCTTGGCTTGGATTCTTGACAAATGCCACCTACAGTTCATTCTATTTATGTAATACTCATTGTATGATGATTATGGACCTAATTAACAAGTTACTTCCCTAAAATCAAGTTTAAACTAAGTTCCTCTCCAAAGGAGGAACCTTTGATGAACGAAATTTTATCTTTGGTTTCTTGGCTTGGATTCTTGACAAATGCCACCTACAGATCATTCTATTTATGTAATACTCATTTTATGATGATTATGAACCTAATTAACAAGTTACTTCCCTAAAATAAAGTTTAAACTAAGTTCGTCTCCAAAGGAGGAACCTTTGTTGACCAAAATTTTATATTTGGTTTCTTGGCTTGGATTCTTGACAAATGCCACCTATAGTTCATTCTATTTATGTAATACTCATTGTATGATGATTATGGACCTAATTAACAAGTTACTTCCCTAAAATCAAGTTTAAACTAAGTTCCTCTCCAAAGGAGGAACCTTTGTTGACCAAAAGTTTATCTTTGGTTTCTTGGCTTGGATTCTTGACAAATGCCACCTACAGTTCATTCTATTTATGTAATACTCATTGTATGATGATTATGGACCTAATTAACAAGTTACTTCCCTAAAATCAAGTTTAAACTAAGTTCCTCTCCAAAGGAGGAACCTTTGATGAACGAAATTTTATCTTTCGTTTCTTGGCTTGGATTCTTGACAAATGCCACCTACAGATCATTCGATTTATGTAATACTCATTGTATGATGATTATGGACCTATTTAACAAGTTACTTCCCTAAAATAAAGTTTAAACTAAGTTCGTCTCCAAAGGAGGAACCTTTGTTGACCAAAATTTAATATTTCGTTTCTTGGCTAGGATTCTTGACAAATGCCACCTACTGTTTATTCTATTTATGTAATACTCATTGTATGATGATTATGGACGTAGTTAACAAGTTACTTCCCTAAAATAAAGTTTAAACTAAGTTCGTCTCCAAAGGAGGAACCTTTGTTGACCAAAATTTAATATTTCGTTTCTTGGCTAGGATTCTTGACAAATGCCACCTACTAATTATTCTATTTATGTAATACTCATTGTATGATGATTATGGACGTAATTAACAAGTTACTTCCCTAAAATAAAGTTTAAACTAAGTTCGTCTCAAAAGGAGGAACCTTTGTCGACCAAAATTTTATCTTTGGTTTCTTGGCTTATATTCTTGACAAATGCCTTCTATAGTTCATTCTATTTATGTAATACTCATTAACAAGTTACTTCCCTAAAATAAAGTTTAAACTAAGTTCGTCTCCAAAGGAGGAACCTTTGTTGACCAAAATTTTATATTTCGTTTCTTGGCTTGGATTCTTGACAAATGCCACCTACAGTTCATTCTATTTATGTAATACTCATTGTATGATGATTATGGACCTAATTAACAAGTTACTTCCCTAAAATCAAGTTTAAACTAAGTTCCTCTCCAAAGGAGGAACCTTTGTTGACCAAAACTTTATCTTTGGTTTCTTGGCTTGGATTCTTGACAAATGCCACCTACAGTTCATTCTATTTATGTAATACTCATTGTATGATGATTATGGACCTAATTAACAAGTTACTTCCCTAAAATCAAGTTTAAACTAAGTTCGTCTCAAAAGGAGGAACCTTTGTCGACCAAAATTTTATCTTTAGTTTCTTGCCTTTGATTCTTGACAAATGCCACCTAGAGTTCATTCTATTTATGTAATACTCATTGTATGATGATTATGGACGTAATTAACAAGTTACTTCCCTAAAATAAAGTTTAAACTAAGTTCGTATCAAAAGGAGGAACCTTTGTCGACCAAAATTTTATCTTTGGTTTCTTGCCTTATATTCTTGACAAATGCCTTCTATAGTTCATTCTATTTATGTAATACTCATTTTACGATGATTATGGACCTAATTAACAAGTTACTTCCCTAAAATAAAGTTTAAACTAAGTTCGTCTCCAAAGGAGGAACCTTTGTTGACCAAAATTTTATATTTGGATTCTTTGCTTGGATTCTTGGCTTGGATTCTTGACAAATGCCACCTACAGTTCATTCTATTTATGTAATACTCATTGTATGATGATTATGGACCTAATTAACAAGTTACTTCCCTAAAATCAAGTTTAAACTAAGTTCGTCTCAAAAGGAGGAACCTTTGTCGACCAAAATTTTATCTTTGGTTTCTTGGCTTATATTCTTGACAATCGCCTTCTATAGTTCATTCTATTTATGTAATACTCATTTTATGTTGATTATGGACCTAACTAACAAGTTACTTCCCTAAAATAAAGTTTAAACTAAGTTCGTCTCCAAAGGAGGAACCTTTGTTGACCAAAATTTTATACTTGGTTTCTTGGCTTGGATTCTTAACAAATGCCACCTACAGTTCATTCTATTTATGTAATACTCATTGTATGATGATTATGGACCTAATTAACAAGTTACTTCCCTAAAATAAAGTTTAAACTAAGTTCGTCTCCAAAGGAGGAACCTTTGTTGACCAAAATTTTATATTTGGTTTCTTGGCTTGGATTCTTGACAAATGCCACCTGCAGTTCATTCTATTTATGTAATACTCATTGTATGATGATTATGGACCTAATTAACAAGTTACTTCCCTAAAATCAAGTTTAAACTAAGTTCCTCTCCAAAGGAGGAACCTTTGTTGACCAAAAGTTTATCTTTGGTTTCTTGGCTTGGATTCTTGACAAATGCCACCTACAGTTCATTCTATTTATGTAATACTCATTTTATGATGATTATGGAGCTAATTAACAAGTTACTTCCCTAAAATAAAGTTTAAACTAAGTTCGTCTCCAAAGGAGGAACCTTTGTTGACCAAAATTTTATATTTGGTTTCTTGGCATGGATTCTTGACAAATGCCACCTACAGTTTATTCTATTTATGTAATACTCATTGTATGATGATTATGGACCTAATTAACAAGTTACTTCCCTAAAATTAAGTTTAAACTAAGTTCCTCTTCAAAGGAGGAACCTTTGTTGACCAAAATTTTATCTTTGGTTTCTTGGCTTGGATTCTTGACAAATGCCACCTACAGTTCATTCTATTTATGTAATACTCATTGTATGATGATTATGGACCTAATTAACAAGTTACTTCCCTAAATTCAAGTTTAAACTAAGTTCCTCTCCAAAGTAGGAACCTTTGTCGACCAAAACTTTATCTTTGGTTTCTTGGCTTGGATTCTTGACAAATGCCACCTAGAGTTCATTCTACTTATGTAATACTCATTGTATGATGATTATGGACCTAATTAACAAGTTTCTTCCCTAAAATAAAGTTTAAACTAAGTTCGTCTCCAAAGGAGGAACCTTTGTTGACCGAAATTTTATATTTGGTTTATTGGCTTGGATTCTTGACAAATGCCACCTACAGTTCATTCTATTTATGTAATACTCATTGTATGATGATTATGGACGTAATTAACAAGTTACTTCCCTAAAATAAAGTTTAAACTAAGTTCGTATCAAAAGGAGGAACCTTTGTCGACCAAAATTTTATCTTTGGTTTCTTGCCTTATATTCTTGACAAATGCCTTCTATAGTTCATTCTATTTATGTAATACTCATTTTACGATGATTATGGACCTAATTAACAAGTTACTTCCCTAAAATAAAGTTTAAACTAAGTTCGTCTCCAAAGGAGGAACCTTTGTTGACCAAAATTTTATATTTGGATTCTTTGCTTGGATTCTTGGCTTGGATTCTTGACAAATGCCACCTACAGTTCATTCTATTTATGTAATACTCATTGTATGATGATTATGGACCTAATTAACAAGTTACTTCCCTAAAATCAAGTTTAAACTAAGTTCGTCTCAAAAGGAGGAACCTTTGTCGACCAAAATTTTATCTTTGGTTTCTTGGCTTATATTCTTGACAATCGCCTTCTATAGTTCATTCTATTTATGTAATACTCATTTTATGTTGATTATGGACCTAACTAACAAGTTACTTCCCTAAAATAAAGTTTAAACTAAGTTCGTCTCCAAAGGAGGAACCTTTGTTGACCAAAATTTTATACTTGGTTTCTTGGCTTGGATTCTTAACAAATGCCACCTACAGTTCATTCTATTTATGTAATACTCATTGTATGATGATTATGGACCTAATTAACAAGTTACTTCCCTAAAATAAAGTTTAAACTAAGTTCGTCTCCAAAGGAGGAACCTTTGTTGACCAAAATTTTATATTTGGTTTCTTGGCTTGGATTCTTGACAAATGCCACCTGCAGTTCATTCTATTTATGTAATACTCATTGTATGATGATTATGGACCTAATTAACAAGTTACTTCCCTAAAATCAAGTTTAAACTAAGTTCCTCTCCAAAGGAGGAACCTTTGTTGACCAAAAGTTTATCTTTGGTTTCTTGGCTTGGATTCTTGACAAATGCCACCTACAGTTCATTCTATTTATGTAATACTCATTTTATGATGATTATGGAGCTAATTAACAAGTTACTTCCCTAAAATAAAGTTTAAACTAAGTTCGTCTCCAAAGGAGGAACCTTTGTTGACCAAAATTTTATATTTGGTTTCTTGGCATGGATTCTTGACAAATGCCACCTACAGTTTATTCTATTTATGTAATACTCATTGTATGATGATTATGGACCTAATTAACAAGTTACTTCCCTAAAATTAAGTTTAAACTAAGTTCCTCTTCAAAGGAGGAACCTTTGTTGACCAAAATTTTATCTTTGGTTTCTTGGCTTGGATTCTTGACAAATGCCACCTACAGTTCATTCTATTTATGTAATACTCATTGTATGATGATTATGGACCTAATTAACAAGTTACTTCCCTAAATTCAAGTTTAAACTAAGTTCCTCTCCAAAGTAGGAACCTTTGTCGACCAAAACTTTATCTTTGGTTTCTTGGCTTGGATTCTTGACAAATGCCACCTAGAGTTCATTCTACTTATGTAATACTCATTGTATGATGATTATGGACCTAATTAACAAGTTTCTTCCCTAAAATAAAGTTTAAACTAAGTTCGTCTCCAAAGGAGGAACCTTTGTTGACCGAAATTTTATATTTGGTTTATTGGCTTGGATTCTTGACAAATGCCACCTACAGTTCATTCTATTTATGTAATACTCATTGTATGATGATTATGGACGTAATTAACAAGTTACTTCCCTAAAATAAAGTTTAAACTAAGTTCGTATCAAAAGGAGGAACCTTTGTCGACCAAAATTTTATCTTTGGTTTCATGCCTTATATTCTTGACAAATGCCTTCTATAGTTCATTCTATTTATGTAATACTCATTTTATGATGATTATGGACCTAATTAACAAGTTACTTCCCTAAAATAAAGTTTAAACTAAGTTCGTCTCCAAAGGAGGAACCTTTGTTGACCAAAATTTTATATTTGGATTCTTTGCTTGGATTCTTGGCTTGGATTCTTGACAAATGCCACCTACAGTTCATTCTATTTATGTAATACTCATTGTATGATGATTATGGACCTAATTAACAAGTTACTTCCCTAAAATCAAGTTTAAACTAAGTTCCTCTCCAAAGGAGGAACCTTTGTTGACCAAAATTTTATATTTCGTTTCTTGGCTAGGATTCTTGACAAATGCCACCTACTGTTTATTCTATTTATGTAATATTCATTGTATGATGATTATGGACGTAATTAACAAGTTACTTCCCTAAAATAAAGTTTAATCTAAGTTCGTCTCAAAAGGAGGAACCTTTGTCGACCAAAATTTTATATTTGGTTTCTTGGCTTGGATTCTTGACAAATGCAACCTACAGTTCATTCTATTTATGTAATACTCATTGTATGATGATTATGGACCTAAGTAACAAGTTACTTCCCTAAAATCAAGTTTAAACTAAGTTCGTCTCAAAAGGAGGAACCTTTGTCGATTAAAATTTTATCTTTGGTTTTGTTGCCTTTGATTCTTGACAAATGCCACCTAGAGTTCATTCTACTTATGTAATACTCATTGTATAATGATTATGGACCTAATTAACAAGTTACTTCCCTAAAATAAAGTTTAAACTAAGTTCCTCTCCAAAGGAGGAACCTTTGTTGACCAAAATTTTATATTTGGTTTCTTGGCTTGGATTCTTGACAAATGCCACCTATAGTTCATTCTATTTATGTAATACTCATTGTATGATGATTATGGACCTAATTAACAAGTTACTTCCCTAAAATCAAGTTTAAACTAAGTTCCTCTCCAAAGGAGGAACCTTTGTTGACCAAAAGTTTATCTTTGGTTTCTTGGCTTGGATTCTTGACAAATGCCACCTACAGTTCATTCTATTTATGTAATACTCATTGTATGATGATTATGGACCTAATTAACAAGTTACTTCCCTAAAATCAAGTTTAAACTAAGTTCCTCTCCAAAGGAGGAACCTTTGATGAACGAAATTTTATCTTTCGTTTCTTGGCTTGGATTCTTGACAAATGCCACCTACAGATCATTCGATTTATGTAATACTCATTGTATGATGATTATGGACCTATTTAACAAGTTACTTCCCTAAAATAAAGTTTAAACTAAGTTCGTCTCCAAAGGAGGAACCTTTGTTTACCAAAATTTAATATTTCGTTTCTTGGCTAGGATTCTTGACAAATGCCACCTACTGTTTATTCTATTTATGTAATACTCATTGTATGATGATTATGGACGTAGTTAACAAGTTACTTCCCTAAAATAAAGTTTAAACTAAGTTCGTCTCCAAAGGAGGAACCTTTGTTGACCAAAATTTAATATTTCGTTTCTTGGCTAGGATTCTTGACAAATGCCACCTACTAATTATTCTATTTATGTAATACTCATTGTATGATGATTATGGACGTAATTAACAAGTTACTTCCCTAAAATAAAGTTTAAACTAAGTTCGTCTCAAAAGGAGGAACCTTTGTCGACCAAAATTTTATCTTTGGTTTCTTGGCTTATATTCTTGACAAATGCCTTCTATAGTTCATTCTATTTATGTAATACTCATTAACAAGTTACTTCCCTAAAATAAAGTTTAAACTAAGTTCGTCTCCAAAGGAGGAACCTTTGTTGACCAAAATTTTATATTTGGTTTCTTGGCTTGGATTCTTGACAAATGCCACCTACAGTTCATTCTATTTATGTAATACTCATTGTATGATGATTATGGACCTAATTAACAAGTTACTTCCCTAAAATCAAGTTTAAACTAAGTTCCTCTCCAAAGGAGGAACCTTTGTTGACCAAAACTTTATCTTTGGTTTCTTGGCTTGGATTCTTGACAAATGCCACCTACAGTTCATTCTATTTATGTAATACTCATTGTATGATGATTATGGACCTAATTAACAAGTTACTTCCCTAAAATCAAGTTTAAACTAAGTTCCTCTCCAAAGGAGGAACCTTTGATGAACGAAATTTTATCTTTCGTTTCTTGGCTTGGATTCTTGACAAATGCCACCTACAGATCATTCGATTTATGTAATACTCATTGTATGATGATTATGGACCTATTTAACAAGTTACTTCCCTAAAATAAAGTTTAAACTAAGTTCGTCTCCAAAGGAGGAACCTTTGTTGACCAAAATTTAATATTTCGTTTCTTGGCTAGGATTCTTGACAAATGCCACCTACTGTTTATTCTATTTATGTAATACTCATTGTATGATGATTATGGACGTAGTTAACAAGTTACTTCCCTAAAATAAAGTTTAAACTAAGTTCGTCTCCAAAGGAGGAACCTTTGTTGACCAAAATTTAATATTTCGTTTCTTGGCTAGGATTCTTGACAAATGCCACCTACTAATTATTCTATTTATGTAATACTCATTGTATGATGATTATGGACGTAATTAACAAGTTACTTCCCTAAAATAAAGTTTAAACTAAGTTCGTCTCAAAAGGAGGAACCTTTGTCGACCAAAATTTTATCTTTGGTTTCTTGGCTTATATTCTTGACAAATGCCTTCTATAGTTCATTCTATTTATGTAATACTCATTAACAAGTTACTTCCCTAAAATAAAGTTTAAACTAAGTTCGTCTCCAAAGGAGGAACCTTTGTTGACCAAAATTTTATATTTGGTTTCTTGGCTTGGATTCTTGACAAATGCCACCTACAGTTCATTCTATTTATGTAATACTCATTGTATGATGATTATGGACCTAATTAACAAGTTACTTCCCTAAAATCAAGTTTAAACTAAGTTCCTCTCCAAAGGAGGAACCTTTGTTGACCAAAACTTTATCTTTGGTTTCTTGGCTTGGATTCTTGACAAATGCCACCTACAGTTCATTCTATTTATGTAATACTCATTGTATGATGATTATGGACCTAATTAACAAGTTACTTCCCTAAAATCAAGTTTAAACTAAGTTCGTCTCAAAAGGAGGAACCTTTGTCGACCAAAATTTTATCTTTAGTTTCTTGCCTTTGATTCTTGACAAATGCCACCTAGAGTTCATTCTATTTATGTAATACTCATTGTATGATGATTATGGACGTAATTAACAAGTTACTTCCCTAAAATAAAGTTTAAACTAAGTTCGTATCAAAAGGAGGAACCTTTGTCGACCAAAATTTTATCTTTGGTTTCTTGCCTTATATTCTTGACAAATGCCTTCTATAGTTCATTCTATTTATGTAATACTCATTTTACGATGATTATGGACCTAATTAACAAGTTACTTCCCTAAAATAAAGTTTAAACTAAGTTCGTCTCCAAAGGAGGAACCTTTGTTGACCAAAATTTTATATTTGGATTCTTTGCTTGGATTCTTGGCTTGGATTCTTGACAAATGCCACCTACAGTTCATTCTATTTATGTAATACTCATTGTATGATGATTATGGACCTAATTAACAAGTTACTTCCCTAAAATCAAGTTTAAACTAAGTTCGTCTCAAAAGGAGGAACCTTTGTCGACCAAAATTTTATCTTTGGTTTCTTGGCTTATATTCTTGACAATCGCCTTCTATAGTTCATTCTATTTATGTAATACTCATTTTATGTTGATTATGGACCTAACTAACAAGTTACTTCCCTAAAATAAAGTTTAAACTAAGTTCGTCTCCAAAGGAGGAACCTTTGTTGACCAAAATTTTATACTTGGTTTCTTGGCTTGGATTCTTAACAAATGCCACCTACAGTTCATTCTATTTATGTAATACTCATTGTATGATGATTATGGACCTAATTAACAAGTTACTTCCCTAAAATAAAGTTTAAACTAAGTTCGTCTCCAAAGGAGGAACCTTTGTTGACCAAAATTTTATATTTGGTTTCTTGGCTTGGATTCTTGACAAATGCCACCTGCAGTTCATTCTATTTATGTAATACTCATTGTATGATGATTATGGACCTAATTAACAAGTTACTTCCCTAAAATCAAGTTTAAACTAAGTTCCTCTCCAAAGGAGGAACCTTTGTTGACCAAAAGTTTATCTTTGGTTTCTTGGCTTGGATTCTTGACAAATGCCACCTACAGTTCATTCTATTTATGTAATACTCAATGTATGATGATTATGGACCTAATTAACAAGTTACTTCCCTAAAATAAAGTTTAAACTAAGTTCGTCTCCAAAGGAGGAACCTTTGTTGACCAAAATTTTATATTTCGTTTCTTGGCTAGGATTCTTGACAAATGCCACCTACTGTTTATTCTATTTATGTAATATTCATTGTATGATGATTATGGACGTAATTAACAAGTTACTTCCCTAAAATAAAGTTTAATCTAAGTTCGTCTCAAAAGGAGGAACCTTTGTCGACCAAAATTTTATATTTGGTTTCTTGGCTTGGATTCTTGACAAATGCAACCTACAGTTCATTCTATTTATGTAATACTCATTGTATGATGATTATGGACCTAAGTAACAAGTTACTTCCCTAAAATCAAGTTTAAACTAAGTTCGTCTCAAAAGGAGGAACCTTTGTCGATTAAAATTTTATCTTTGGTTTTGTTGCCTTTGATTCTTGACAAATGCCACCTAGAGTTCATTCTACTTATGTAATACTCATTGTATAATGATTATGGACCTAATTAACAAGTTACTTCCCTAAAATAAAGTTTAAACTAAGTTCCTCTCCAAAGGAGGAACCTTTGTTGACCGAAATTTTATATTTCGTTTCTTGGCTTGGATTTTTGACAAATGCCACCTACAGTTTATTCTATTTATGTAATACTCATTGTATGATTATTATAGACCTAATTAACAAGTTACTTCCCTAAAATCAAGTTTAAACTAAGTTCCTCTCCAAAGGAGGAACCTTTGTTGACCGAAATTTTATATTTCGTTTCTTGGCTTGGATTTTTGACAAATGCCACCTACAGTTTATTCTATTTATGTAATACTCATTGTATGATGATTATGGACCTAATTAACAAGTTACTTCCCTAAAATCCAGTTTAAACTAAGTTCCTCTCCAAAGGAGGAACCTTTGATGAACGAAATTTTATCTTTCGTTTCTTGGCTTGGATTCTTGACAAATGCCACCTACAGATCATTCTATTTATGTAATACTCATTGTATGATGATTATGGACCTATTTAACAAGTTACTTCCCTAAAATAAAGTTTAAACTAAGTTCGTCTCCAAAGGAGGAACCTTTGTTGACCAAAATTTAATATTTCGTTTCTTGGCTAGGATTCTTGACAAATGCCACCTACTGTTTATTCTATTTATGTAATACTCATTGTATGATGATTATGGACGTAGTTAACAAGTTACTTCCCTAAAATAAAGTTTAAACTAAGTTCGTCTCCAAAGGAGGAACCTTTGTTGACCAAAATTTAATATTTCGTTTCTTGGCTAGGATTCTTGACAAATGCCACCTACTAATTATTCTATTTATGTAATACTCATTGTATGATGATTATGGACGTAATTAACAAGTTACTTCCCTAAAATAAAGTTTAAACTAAGTTCGTCTCAAAAGGAGGAACCTTTGTCGACCAAAATTTTATCTTTGGTTTCTTGGCTTATATTCTTGACAAATGCCTTCTATAGTTCATTCTATTTATGTAATACTCATTAACAAGTTACTTCCCTAAAATAAAGTTTAAACTAAGTTCGTCTCCAAAGGAGGAACCTTTGTTGACCAAAATTTTATATTTGGTTTCTTGGCTTGGATTCTTGACAAATGCCACCTACAGTTCATTCTATTTATGTAATACTCATTGTATGATGATTATGGACCTAATTAACAAGTTACTTCCCTAAAATCAAGTTTAAACTAAGTTCCTCTCCAAAGGAGGAACCTTTGTTGACCAAAACTTTATCTTTGGTTTCTTGGCTTGGATTCTTGACAAATGCCACCTACAGTTCATTCTATTTATGTAATACTCATTGTATGATGATTATGGACCTAATTAACAAGTTACTTCCCTAAAATCAAGTTTAAACTAAGTTCGTCTCAAAAGGAGGAACCTTTGTCGACCAAAATTTTATCTTTAGTTTCTTGCCTTTGATTCTTGACAAATGCCACCTAGAGTTCATTCTATTTATGTAATACTCATTGTATGATGATTATGGACGTAATTAACAAGTTACTTCCCTAAAATAAAGTTTAAACTAAGTTCGTATCAAAAGGAGGAACCTTTGTCGACCAAAATTTTATCTTTGGTTTCTTGCCTTATATTCTTGACAAATGCCTTCTATAGTTCATTCTATTTATGTAATACTCATTTTACGATGATTATGGACCTAATTAACAAGTTACTTCCCTAAAATAAAGTTTAAACTAAGTTCGTCTCCAAAGGAGGAACCTTTGTTGACCAAAATTTTATATTTGGATTCTTTGCTTGGATTCTTGGCTTGGATTCTTGACAAATGCCACCTACAGTTCATTCTATTTATGTAATACTCATTGTATGATGATTATGGACCTAATTAACAAGTTACTTCCCTAAAATCAAGTTTAAACTAAGTTCGTCTGAAAAGGAGGAACCTTTGTCGACCAAAATTTTATCTTTGGTTTCTTGGCTTATATTCTTGACAATCGCCTTCTATAGTTCATTCTATTTATGTAATACTCATTTTATGTTGATTATGGACCTAACTAACAAGTTACTTCCCTAAAATAAAGTTTAAACTAAGTTCGTCTCCAAAGGAGGAACCTTTGTTGACCAAAATTTTATACTTGGTTTCTTGGCTTGGATTCTTAACAAATGCCACCTACAGTTCATTCTATTTATGTAATACTCATTGTATGATGATTATGGACCTAATTAACAAGTTACTTCCCTAAAATAAAGTTTAAACTAAGTTCGTCTCCAAAGGAGGAACCTTTGTTGACCAAAATTTTATATTTGGTTTCTTGGCTTGGATTCTTGACAAATGCCACCTGCAGTTCATTCTATTTATGTAATACTCATTGTATGATGATTATGGACCTAATTAACAAGTTACTTCCCTAAAATCAAGTTTAAACTAAGTTCCTCTCCAAAGGAGGAACCTTTGTTGACCAAAAGTTTATCTTTGGTTTCTTGGCTTGGATTCTTGACAAATGCCACCTACAGTTCATTCTATTTATGTAATACTCAATGTATGATGATTATGGACCTAATTAACAAGTTACTTCCCTAAAATAAAGTTTAAACTAAGTTCGTCTCCAAAGGAGGAACCTTTGTTGACCAAAATTTTATATTTCGTTTCTTGGCTAGGATTCTTGACAAATGCCACCTACTGTTTATTCTATTTATGTAATATTCATTGTATGATGATTATGGACGTAATTAACAAGTTACTTCCCTAAAATAAAGTTTAATCTAAGTTCGTCTCAAAAGGAGGAACCTTTGTCGACCAAAATTTTATATTTGGTTTCTTGGCTTGGATTCTTGACAAATGCAACCTACAGTTCATTCTATTTATGTAATACTCATTGTATGATGATTATGGACCTAAGTAACAAGTTACTTCCCTAAAATCAAGTTTAAACTAAGTTCGTCTCAAAAGGAGGAACCTTTGTCGATTAAAATTTTATCTTTGGTTTTGTTGCCTTTGATTCTTGACAAATGCCACCTAGAGTTCATTCTACTTATGTAATACTCATTGTATAATGATTATGGACCTAATTAACAAGTTACTTCCCTAAAATAAAGTTTAAACTAAGTTCCTCTCCAAAGGAGGAACCTTTGTTGACCGAAATTTTATATTTCGTTTCTTGGCTTGGATTTTTGACAAATGCCACCTACAGTTTATTCTATTTATGTAATACTCATTGTATGATTATTATAGACCTAATTAACAAGTTACTTCCCTAAAATCAAGTTTAAACTAAGTTCCTCTCCAAAGGAGGAACCTTTGTTGACCGAAATTTTATATTTCGTTTCTTGGCTTGGATTTTTGACAAATGCCACCTACAGTTTATTCTATTTATGTAATACTCATTGTATGATGATTATGGACCTAATTAACAAGTTACTTCCCTAAAATCCAGTTTAAACTAAGTTCCTCTCCAAAGGAGGAACCTTTGATGAACGAAATTTTATCTTTGGTTTCTTGGCTTGGATTCTTGACAAATGCCACCTACAGATCATTCTATTTATGTAATACTCATTTTATGATGATTATGAACCTAATTAACAAGTTACTTCCCTAAAATAAATTTTAAACTAAGTTCGTCTCCAAAGGAGGAATCTTTGTTGACCAAAATTTTATATTTGGTTTCTTGGCTTGGATTCTTGACAGATGCCACCTACAGTTCTTTCTATTTATGTAATACTCATTGTATGATGATTATGGACCTAATTAACAAGTTACTTCCCTAAAATCAAGTTTAAACTAAGTTCCTCTCCAAAGGAGGAACCTTTGTTGACCAAAAGTTTATCTTTGTTTTCTTGGCTTGGATTCTTGACAAATGCCACCTACAGTTCATTCTATTTATGTAATACTCATTGTATGATGATTATGGACCTAATTAACAAGTTACTTCCCTAAAATCAAGTTTAAACTAAGTTCCTCTCCAAAGGAGGAACCTTTGATGAACGAAATTTTATCTTTGGTTTCTTGGCTTGGATTCTTGACAAATGCCACCTACAGATCATTCTATTTATGTAATACTCATTGTATGATGATTATGGACCTATTTAACAAGTTACTTCCCTAAAATAAAGTTTAAACTAAGTTCGTCTCCAAAGGAGGAACCTTTGTTGACCAAAATTTAATATTTCGTTTCTTGGCTAGGATTCTTGACAAATGCCACCTACTGTTTATTCTATTTATGTAATACTCATTGTATCATGATTATGGACGTAATTAACAAGTTACTTCCCTAAAATAAAGTTTAAACTAAGTTCGTCTCAAAAGGAGGAACCTTTGTCGACCAAAATTTTATCTTTGGTTTCTTTGCTTATATTCTTGACAAATGCCTTCTATAGTTCATTCTATTTATGTAATACTCATTAACAAGTTACTTCCCTAAAATAAAGTTTAAACTAAGTTCGTCTCCAAAGGAGGAACCTTTGTTGACCAAAATTTTATATTTGGTTTCTTGGCTTGGATTCTTGACAAATGCCTCCTACAATTCATTCTATTTATGTAATACTCATTGTATGATGATTATGGACCTAATTAACAAGTTACTTTCCTAAAATCAAGTTTAAACTAAGTTCGTCTCAAAAGGAGGAACCTTTGTCGACCAAAATTTTATCTTTGGTTTCTTGCCTTTGATTCTTGACAAATGCCACCTAGAGTTCATTCTACTTATGTAATACTCATTGTATGATGATTATGGACCTATTTAACAAGTTACTTCCCTAAAATAAAGTTTAAACTAAGTTCGTCTCTAAAGGAGGAACCTTTGTTGACCAAAATTTAATATTTCGTTTCTTGGCTTGGATTCTTGACAAATGCCACCTACAGTTCATTTTATTTATGTAATACTCATTGTATGATGATTATGGACGTAATTAACAAGTTACTTCCCTAAAATAAAGTTTAAACTAAGTTCGTATCAAAAGGAGGAACCTTTGTCGACCAAAATTTTATCTTTGGTTTCTTGCCTTATATTCTTGACAAATGCCTTCTATAGTTCATTCTATTTATGTAATACTCATTTTATGATGATTATAGACCTAATTAACAAGTTACTTCCCTAAAATAAAGTTTAAACTAAGTTCGTCTCCAAAGGAGGAACCTTTGTTGACCAAAATTTTATATTTGGATTCTTGGCTTGGATTCTTGACAAATGCCACCTACAGTTCATTTTATTTATGTAATACTCATTGTATGATGATTATGGACGTAATTAACAAGTTACTTCCCTAAAATAAAGTTTAAACTAAGTTCGTATCAAAAGGAGGAACCTTTGTCGACCAAAATTTTATCTTTGGTTTCATGCCTTATATTCTTGACAAATGCCTTCTATAGTTCATTCTATTTATGTAATACTCATTTTATGATGATTATGGAGCTAATTAACAAGTTAATTCACTAAAATAAAGTTTAAACTAAGTTCGTCTCCAAAGGAGGAACCTTTTTTGACCAAAATTTTATATTTGGTTTCTTGGCTTGGATTCTTGACAAATGCCACCTACAGTTCATTTTATTTATGTAATACTCATTGTATGATGATTATGGACGTAATTAACAAGTTACTTCCCTAAAATAAAGTTTAAACTAAGTTCGTATCAAAAGGAGGAACCTTTGTCGACCAAAATTTTATCTTTGGTTTCATGCCTTATATTCTTGACAAATGCCTTCTATAGTTCATTCTATTTATGTAATACTCATTTTATGATGATTATGGACCTAATTAACAAGTTACTTCCCTAAAATCAAGTTTAAACTAAGTTCCTCTCCAAAGGAGGAACCTTTGTTGACCAAAAGTTTATCTTTGGTTTCTTGGCTTGGATTCTTGACAAATGCCACCTACAGTTCATTCTATTTATGTAATACTCATTGTATGATGATTATGGACCTAATTAACAAGTTACTTCCCTAAAATCAAGTTTAAACTAAGTTCCTCTCCAAAGGAGGAACCTTTGATGAACGAAATTTTATCTTTCGTTTCTTGGCTTGGATTCTTGACAAATGCCACCTACAGATCATTCTATTTATGTAATACTCATTGTATGATGATTATGGACCTATTTAACAAGTTACTTCCCTAAAATAAAGTTTAAACTAAGTTCGTCTCCAAAGGAGGAACCTTTGTTGACCAAAATTTAATATTTCGTTTCTTGGCTAGGATTCTTGACAAATGCCACCTACTGTTTATTCTATTTATGTAATACTCATTGTATGATGATTATGGACGTAGTTAACAAGTTACTTCCCTAAAATAAAGTTTAAACTAAGTTCGTCTCCAAAGGAGGAACCTTTGTTGACCAAAATTTAATATTTCGTTTCTTGGCTAGGATTCTTGACAAATGCCACCTACTAATTATTCTATTTATGTAATACTCATTGTATGATGATTATGGACGTAATTAACAAGTTACTTCCCTAAAATAAAGTTTAAACTAAGTTCGTCTCAAAAGGAGGAACCTTTGTCGACCAAAATTTTATCTTTGGTTTCTTGGCTTATATTCTTGACAAATGCCTTCTATAGTTCATTCTATTTATGTAATACTCATTAACAAGTTACTTCCCTAAAATAAAGTTTAAACTAAGTTCGTCTCCAAAGGAGGAACCTTTGTTGACCAAAATTTTATATTTGGTTTCTTGGCTTGGATTCTTGACAAATGCCACCTACAGTTCATTCTATTTATGTAATACTCATTGTATGATGATTATGGACCTAATTAACAAGTTACTTCCCTAAAATCAAGTTTAAACTAAGTTCCTCTCCAAAGGAGGAACCTTTGTTGACCAAAACTTTATCTTTGGTTTCTTGGCTTGGATTCTTGACAAATGCCACCTACAGTTCATTCTATTTATGTAATACTCATTGTATGATGATTATGGACCTAATTAACAAGTTACTTCCCTAAAATCAAGTTTAAACTAAGTTCGTCTCAAAAGGAGGAACCTTTGTCGACCAAAATTTTATCTTTAGTTTCTTGCCTCTGATTCTTGACAAATGCCACCTAGAGTTCATTCTATTTATGTAATACTCATTGTATGATGATTATGGACGTAATTAACAAGTTACTTCCCTAAAATAAAGTTTAAACTAAGTTCGTATCAAAAGGAGGAACCTTTGTCGACCAAAATTTTATCTTTGGTTTCTTGCCTTATATTCTTGACAAATGCCTTCTATAGTTCATTCTATTTATGTAATACTCATTTTACGATGATTATGGACCTAATTAACAAGTTACTTCCCTAAAATAAAGTTTAAACTAAGTTCGTCTCCAAAGGAGGAACCTTTGTTGACCAAAATTTTATATTTGGATTCTTTGCTTGGATTCTTGGCTTGGATTCTTGACAAATGCCACCTACAGTTCATTCTATTTATGTAATACTCATTGTATGATGATTATGGACCTAATTAACAAGTTACTTCCCTAAAATCAAGTTTAAACTAAGTTCGTCTCAAAAGGAGGAACCTTTGTCGACCAAAATTTTATCTTTGGTTTCTTGGCTTATATTCTTGACAATCGCCTTCTATAGTTCATTCTATTTATGTAATACTCATTTTATGTTGATTATGGACCTAACTAACAAGTTACTTCCCTAAAATAAAGTTTAAACTAAGTTCGTCTCCAAAGGAGGAACCTTTGTTGACCAAAATTTTATACTTGGTTTCTTGGCTTGGATTCTTAACAAATGCCACCTACAGTTCATTCTATTTATGTAATACTCATTGTATGATGATTATGGACCTAATTAACAAGTTACTTCCCTAAAATAAAGTTTAAACTAAGTTCGTCTCCAAAGGAGGAACCTTTGTTGACCAAAATTTTATATTTGGTTTCTTGGCTTGGATTCTTGACAAATGCCACCTGCAGTTCATTCTATTTATGTAATACTCATTGTATGATGATTATGGACCTAATTAACAAGTTACTTCCCTAAAATCAAGTTTAAACTAAGTTCCTCTCCAAAGGAGGAACCTTTGTTGACCAAAAGTTTATCTTTGGTTTCTTGGCTTGGATTCTTGACAAATGCCACCTACAGTTCATTCTATTTATGTAATACTCAATGTATGATGATTATGGACCTAATTAACAAGTTACTTCCCTAAAATAAAGTTTAAACTAAGTTCGTCTCCAAAGGAGGAACCTTTGTTGACCAAAATTTTATATTTCGTTTCTTGGCTAGGATTCTTGACAAATGCCACCTACTGTTTATTCTATTTATGTAATATTCATTGTATGATGATTATGGACGTAATTAACAAGTTACTTCCCTAAAATAAAGTTTAATCTAAGTTCGTCTCAAAAGGAGGAACCTTTGTCGACCAAAATTTTATATTTGGTTTCTTGGCTTGGATTCTTGACAAATGCAACCTACAGTTCATTCTATTTATGTAATACTCATTGTATGATGATTATGGACCTAAGTAACAAGTTACTTCCCTAAAATCAAGTTTAAACTAAGTTCGTCTCAAAAGGAGGAACCTTTGTCGATTAAAATTTTATCTTTGGTTTTGTTGCCTTTGATTCTTGACAAATGCCACCTAGAGTTCATTCTACTTATGTAATACTCATTGTATAATGATTATGGACCTAATTAACAAGTTACTTCCCTAAAATAAAGTTTAAACTAAGTTCCTCTCCAAAGGAGGAACCTTTGTTGACCGAAATTTTATATTTCGTTTCTTGGCTTGGATTTTTGACAAATGCCACCTACAGTTTATTCTATTTATGTAATACTCATTGTATGATTATTATAGACCTAATTAACAAGTTACTTCCCTAAAATAAAGTTTAAACTAAGTTCGTCTCAAAAGGAGGAACCTTTGTCGACCAAAATTTTATCTTTGGTTTCTTGGCTTATATTCTTGACAAATGCCTTCTATAGTTCATTCTATTTATGTAATACTCATTAACAAGTTACTTCCCTAAAATAAAGTTTAAACTAAGTTCGTCTCCAAAGGAGGAACCTTTGTTGACCAAAATTTTATATTTGGTTTCTTGGCTTGGATTCTTGACAAATGCCACCTACAGTTCATTCTATTTATGTAATACTCATTGTATGATGATTATGGACCTAATTAACAAGTTACTTCCCTAAAATCAAGTTTAAACTAAGTTCCTCTCCAAAGGAGGAACCTTTGTTGACCAAAACTTTATCTTTGGTTTCTTGGCTTGGATTCTTGACAAATGCCACCTACAGTTCATTCTATTTATGTAATACTCATTGTATGATGATTATGGACCTAATTAACAAGTTACTTCCCTAAAATCAAGTTTAAACTAAGTTCGTCTCAAAAGGAGGAACCTTTGTCGACCAAAATTTTATCTTTAGTTTCTTGCATTTGATTCTTGACAAATGCCACCTAGAGTTCATTCTATTTATGTAATACTCATTGTATGATGATTATGGACGTAATTAACAAGTTACTTCCCTAAAATAAAGTTTAAACTAAGTTCGTATCAAAAGGAGGAACCTTTGTCGACCAAAATTTTATCTTTGGTTTCTTGCCTTATATTCTTGACAAATGCCTTCTATAGTTCATTCTATTTATGTAATACTCATTTTACGATGATTATGGACCTAATTAACAAGTTACTTCCCTAAAATCAAGTTTAAACTAAGTTCCTCTCCAAAGGAGGAACCTTTGTTGACCAAAAGTTTATCTTTGGTTTCTTGGCTTGGATTCTTGACAAATGCCACCTACAGTTCATTCTATTTATGTAATACTCAATGTATGATGATTATGGACCTAATTAACAAGTTACTTCCCTAAAATAAAGTTTAAACTAAGTTCGTCTCCAAAGGAGGAACCTTTGTTGACCAAAATTTTATATTTCGTTTCTTGGCTAGGATTCTTGACAAATGCCACCTACTGTTTATTCTATTTATGTAATATTCATTGTATGATGATTATGGACGTAATTAACAAGTTACTTCCCTAAAATAAAGTTTAATCTAAGTTCGTCTCAAAAGGAGGAACCTTTGTCGACCAAAATTTTATATTTGGTTTCTTGGCTTGGATTCTTGACAAATGCAACCTACAGTTCATTCTATTTATGTAATACTCATTGTATGATGATTATGGACCTAAGTAACAAGTTACTTCCCTAAAATCAAGTTTAAACTAAGTTCGTCTCAAAAGGAGGAACCTTTGTCGATTAAAATTTTATCTTTGGTTTTGTTGCCTTTGATTCTTGACAAATGCCACCTAGAGTTCATTCTACTTATGTAATACTCATTTTATAATGATTATGGACCTAATTAACAAGTTACTTCCCTAAAATAAAGTTTAAACTAAGTTCCTCTCCAAAGGAGGAACCTTTGTTGACCGAAATTTTATATTTCGTTTCTTGGCTTGGATTTTTGACAAATGCCACCTACAGTTTATTCTATTTATGTAATACTCATTGTATGATTATTATAGACCTAATTAACAAGTTACTTCCCTAAAATCAAGTTTAAACTAAGTTCCTCTCCAAAGGAGGAACCTTTGTTGACCGAAATTTTATATTTCGTTTCTTGGCTTGGATTTTTGACAAATGCCACCTACAGTTTATTCTATTTATGTAATACTCATTGTATGATGATTATGGACCTAATTAACAAGTTACTTCCCTAAAATCCAGTTTAAACTAAGTTCCTCTCCAAAGGAGGAACCTTTGATGAACGAAATTTTATCTTTGGTTTCTTGGCTTGGATTCTTGACAAATGCCACCTACAGATCATTCTATTTATGTAATACTCATTTTATGATGATTATGAACCTAATTAACAAGTTACTTCCCTAAAATAAATTTTAAACTAAGTTCGTCTCCAAAGGAGGAATCTTTGTTGACCAAAATTTTATATTTGGTTTCTTGGCTTGGATTCTTGACAGATGCCACCTACAGTTCTTTCTATTTATGTAATACTCATTGTATGATGATTATGGACCTAATTAACAAGTTACTTCCCTAAAATCAAGTTTAAACTAAGTTCCTCTCCAAAGGAGGAACCTTTGTTGACCAATAGTTTATCTTTGTTTTCTTGGCTTGGATTCTTGACAAATGCCACCTACAGTTCATTCTATTTATGTAATACTCATTGTATGATGATTATGGACCTAATTAACAAGTTACTTCCCTAAAATCAAGTTTAAACTAAGTTCCTCTCCAAAGGAGGAACCTTTGATGAACGAAATTTTATCTTTGGTTTCTTGGCTTGGATTCTTGACAAATGCCACCTACAGATCATTCTATTTATGTAATACTCATTGTATGATGATTATGGACCTATTTAACAAGTTACTTCCCTAAAATAAAGTTTAAACTAAGTTCGTCTCCAAAGGAGGAACCTTTGTTGACCAAAATTTAATATTTCGTTTCTTGGCTAGGATTCTTGACAAATGCCACCTACTGTTTATTCTATTTATGTAATACTCATTGTATGATGATTATGGACGTAATTAACAAGTTACTTCCCTAAAATAAAGTTTAAACTAAGTTCGTCTCAAAAGGAGGAACCTTTGTCGACCAAAATTTTATCTTTGGTTTCTTGGCTTATATTCTTGACAAATGCCTTCTATAGTTCATTCTATTTATGTAATACTCATTAACAAGTTACTTCCCTAAAATAAAGTTTAAACTAAGTTCGTCTCCAAAGGAGGAACCTTTGTTGACCGAAATTTTATATTTGGTTTCTTGGCTTGGATTCTTGACAAATGTCACCTACAGTTCATTCTATTTATGTAATACTCATTGTATGATGATTATGGACCTAATTAACAAGTTTCTTCCCTAAAATAAAGTTTAAACTAAGTTCGTCTCCAAAGGAGGAACCTTTGTTGACTAAAATTTTATCTTTGGTTTCTTGGCTTTGATTCTTGACAAATGCCACCTAGAGTTCATTCTACTTATGTAATACTCATTGTATGATGATTATGGACCTAATTAACAAGTTACTTCCCTAAAATAAAGTTTAAACTTAGTTCGTCTCCAAAGGAGGAACCTTTCTTGACCAAAATTTTATCTTTGGTTTCTTGGCTTATATTCTTGACAAATGCCTTCTATAGTTCATTCTATTTATGTAATACTCATTTTATGATGATTATGGAGCTAATTAACAAGTTAATTCCCTAAAATAAAGTTTAAACTAAGTTCGTCTCCAAAGGAGGAACCTTTGTTGACCAAAATTTTATATTTGGTTTCTTGGCTTGGATTCTTGACAAATGCCACCTACAGTTCATTTTATTTATGTAATACTCATTGTATGATAATTATGGACGTAATTAACAAGTTACTTCCCTAAAATAAAGTTTAAACTAAGTTCGTCTCAAAAGGAGGAACCTTTGTCGACCAAAATTTTATCTTTGGTTTCTTGACAAATGCCTTCTATAGTTCATTCTATTTATTCAATACTCCCTTTATGATGATTATGGACGTAACTAACAAGTTACTTCCCTAAAATAAAGTTTAAACTAAGTTCGTCTCAAAAGGAGGAACCTTTGTCGACCAAAATTTTATCTTTGGTTTCTTGGCTTATATTCTTGACAAATGCCTTCTATAGTTCATTCTATTTATGTAATACTCATTTTATGATGATTATGGAGCTAATTAATAAGTTAATTCACTAAAATAAAGTTTAAACTAAGTTCGTCTCCAAAGGAGGAACCTTTGTTGACCAAAATTTTATATTTGGTTTCTTGGCTTGGATTCTTGACAAATGCCACCTACAGTTCATTTTATTTATGTAATACTCATTGTATGATAATTATGGACGTAATTAACAAGTTACTTCCCTAAAATAAAGTTTAAACTAAGTTCGTCTCAAAAGGAGGAACCTTTGTCGACCAAAATTTTATCTTTGGTTTCTTGACAAATGCCTTCTATAGTTCATTCTATTTATTCAATACTCCCTTTATGATGATTATGGACGTAACTAACAAGTTACTTCCCTAAAATAAAGTTTAAACTAAGTTCGTCTCAAAAGGAGGAACCTTTGTCGACCAAAATTTTATCTTTGGTTTCTTGGCTTATATTCTTGACAAATGCCTTCTATAGTTCATTCTATTTATGTAATACTCATTTTATGATGATTATGGAGCTAATTAACAAGTTAATTCACTAAAATAAAGTTTAAACTAAGTTCGTCTCCAAAGGAGGAACCTTTGTTGACCAAAATTTTATATTTGGTTTCTTGGCTTGGATTCTTGACAAATGCCACCTACATTTCATTTTATTTATGTAATACTCATTGTATGATAATTATGGACGTAATTAACAAGTTACTTCCCTAAAATAAAGTTTAAACTAAGTTCGTCTCAAAAGGAGGAACCTTTGTCGACCAAAATTTTATCTTTGGTTTCTTGGCTTATATTCTTGACAAATGCGTTCTATAGTTCATTCGATTTATGTAATACTCCCTTTATGATGATTATGGACGTAATTAACAAGTTACTTCCCTAAAATAAAGTTTAAACTAAGTTCGTCTCAAAAGGAGGAACCTTTGTCGACCAAAATTTTATCTTTGGTTTCTTGGCTTATATTCTTGACAAATGCCTTCTATAGTTCATTCTATTTATGTAATACTCATTTTATGATGATTATGGAGCTAATTAACAAGTTAATTCACTAAAATAAAGTTTAAACTAAGTTCGTCTCCAAAGGAGGAACCTTTGTTGACCAAAATTTTATATTTGGTTTCTTGGCTTGGATTCTTGACAAATGCCACCTACAGTTCATTTTATTTATGTAATACTCATTGTATGATGATTATGGACCTAATTAATAAGTTACTTCCCTAAAAAGAAGTGTAAACTAAGTTCGTCTCCAAAGGAGGAACCTTTGTTGACCAAAATTTTATCATTGGTTTCTTGGCTTGGATTCTTGACAAATGCCACCTACAGTTCATTCTATTTATGTAATACTCATTGTATGATGATTATGGACCTAATTAACAAGTTACTTCCCTCAAATAAAGTTTAAACTAAGTTCGTCTCAAAAGGAGGAACCTTTGATGAACGAAATTTTATCTTTGGTTTCTTGGCTTGGATTCTTGACAAATGCCACCTACAGTTCATTCTATTTATGTAATACTCTCTTGGCTTGGATTCTTGACAAATGCCACCTAGAGTTCATTCTACTTATGTAATACTCATTGTATGATGATTATGGACCTAATTAACAAGTTACTTCCCTAAAATAAAGTTTAAACTAAGTTCCTCTCCAAAGGAGGAACCTTTGTTGACCAAAACTTTATCTTTGGTTTCTTGGCTTTGATTCTTGACAAATTCCACCTATAGTTCATTCTATTTACGTAATACTCATTGTATGATGATTATGGACCTAATTAAAAAGTTACTTCCCTCAAATAAAGTTTAAACTAAGTTCGTCTCCAAAGGAGGAACCTTTGATGAACGAAATTTTATCTTTGGTTTCTTGGCTTGGATTCTTGACAAATGCCACCTACAGTTCATTCTATTTTTGTAATACTCATTTTATGATGATTATGGACCTAATTAACAAGTTACTTCCCTAAAATAAAGTTTAAACTAAGTTCGTCTCCAAAGGAGGAACCTTTGTTGACCAAAATTTTATCTTTGGTTTCTTGGCTTGGATTCTTGACAAATGCCACCTACTGTTTATTCTATTTATGTAATACTCATTGTATGATGATTATGGACGTAATTAACAAGTTACTTCCCTAAAATAAAGTTTAAACTAAGTTCGTCTCAAAAGGAGGAACCATTGTCGACCAAAATTTTATCTTTGGTTTCTTGGCTTATATTCTTGACAAATGCCTTCTATAGTTCATTCTATTTATGTAATACTTATTTTATGATGATTATGGACCTAATTAACAAGTTACTTCCCGAAAATAAAGTTTAAACTAAGTTCGTCTCCAAAGGAGGAACCTTTGTTGACCAAAAGTTTATCTTTGGTTTCTTGGCTTTGATTCTTGACAAATGCCACCTACAGTTCATTCTATTTATGTAATACTCATTGTATGATGATTATGGACCTAATTAACAAGTTACTTCCCTAAAATCAAGTTTAAACTAAGTTCCTCTCCAAAGTATGAACCTTTGTTGACCAAAACTTTATCTTTGGTTTCTTGGCTTGGATTCTTGACAAATGCCACCTAGAGTTCATTCTACTTATGTAATACTCATTGTATGATGATTATGGACCTAATTAACAAGTTTCTTCCCTAAAATAAAGTTTAAACTAAGTTCCTCTCCAAAGGAGGAACCTTTGTTGACCGAAATTTTATATTTGGTTTCTTGGCTTGGATTCTTGACAAATGCCACCTACAGTTCATTCTATTTATGTAATACTCATTGTATGATGATTATGGACCTAATTAACAAGTTACTTCCCTAAAATCAAGTTTAAACTAAGTTCCTCTCCAAAGTAGGAACCTTTGTTGACCAAAACTTTATCTTTGGTTTCTTGGCTTTGATTCTTGACAAATGCCACCTATAGTTCATTCTATTTACGTAATACTCATTGTATGATGATTATGGACCTAATTAAAAAGTTTCTTCCCTAAAATAAAGTTTAAACTAAGTTCCTCTCCAAAGGAGGAACCTTTGTTGACCAAAACTTTATCTTTGGTTTCTTGGCTTTGATTCTTGACAAATGCCACCTACAGTTCATTCTATTTACGTAATACTCATTGTATGATGATTATGGACCTAATTAACAAGTTACTTCCCGAAAATAAAGAGTAAACTAAGTTCGTCTCCAAAGGAGGAACCTTTGTTGACCAAAAGTTTATCTTTGGTTTCTTGGCTTGGATTCTTGACAAATGCCACCTACAGTTCATTCTATTTATGTAATACTAATTTTATGATGATTATGGAGCTAATTAACAAGTTACTTCCCTAAAATAAAGTTTAAACTAAGTTCGTCTCCAAAGGAGGAACCTTTGTTGACCAAAATTTTATATTTGGTTTCTTGGCATGGATTCTTGACAAATGCCACCTACAGTTTATTCTATTTATGTAATACTCATTGTATGATGATTATGGACCTAATTAACAAGTTACTTCCCTAAAATTAAGTTTAAACTAAGTTCCTCTTCAAAGGAGGAACCTTTGTTGACCAAAATTTTATCTTTGGTTTCTTGGTTTGGATTCTTGACAAATGCCACCTACAGTTCATTCTATTTATGTAATACTCATTGTATGATGATTATGGACCTAATTAACAAGTTACTTCCCTAAATTCAAGTTTAAACTAAGTTCCTCTCCAAAGTAGGAACCTTTGTCGACCAAAACTTTATCTTTGGTTTCTTGGCTTGGATTCTTGACAAATGCCACCTAGAGTTCATTCTACTTATGTAATACTCATTGTATGATGATTATGGACCTAATTAACAAGTTACTTCCCTAAAATCAAGT
Organism: Medicago arabica; assembly: GCA_946800305.1. Taxonomy (NCBI): domain Eukaryota; kingdom Viridiplantae; phylum Streptophyta; class Magnoliopsida; order Fabales; family Fabaceae; genus Medicago; species Medicago arabica. Next base: position 29,477,913 of record OX326970.1, on the reverse strand, counting down.
TTAAACTAAGTTCGTCTCCAAAGGAGGAACCTTTGTTGACCGAAATTTTATATTTGGTTTATTGGCTTGGATTCTTGACAAATGCCACCTACAGTTCATTCTATTTATGTAATACTCATTGTATGATGATTATGGACCTAATTAACAAGTTACTTCCCTAAAATCAAGTTTAAACTAAGTTCGTCTCCAAAGGAGGAACCTTTGATGAACGAAATTTTATTTTTGGTTTCTTGGCTTGGATTCTTGACAAATGCCACCTACAGTTCATTCTATTTATGTAATACTCATTGTATGATGATTATGGACCTAATTAATAAGTTACTTCCCTAAAAAGAAGTGTAAACTAAGTTCGTCTCCAAAGGAGGAACCTTTGTTGACCAAAATTTTATCATTGGTTTCTTGGCTTGGATTCTTGACAAATGCCACCTACAGTTCATTCTATTTATGTAATACTCATTGTATGATGATTATAGACGTAATTAACAAATTACTTCCCTAAACTAAAGTTTAAACTATGTTCGTCTCAAAAGGAGGAACCTTTGATGAACGAAATTTTATCTTTGGTTTCTTGGCTTGGATTCTTGACAAATGCCACCTACAGTTCATTCTATTTATGTAATACTCTCTTGGCTTGGATTCTTGACAAATGCCACCTAGAGTTCATTCTACTTATGTAATACTCATTGTATGATGATTATGGACCTAATTAACAAGTTACTTCCCTAAAATAAAGTTTAAACTAAGTTCCTCTCCAAAGGAGGAACCTTTGTTGACCAAAACTTTATCTTTGGTTTCTTGGCTTTGATTCTTGACAAATGCCACCTATAGTTCATTCTATTTACGTAATACTCATTGTATGATGATTATGGACCTAATTAAAAAGTTACTTCCCTCAAATAAAGTTTAAACTAAGTTCGTCTCCAAAGGAGGAACCTTTGATGAACGAAATTTTATCTTTGGTTTCTTGGCTTGGATTCTTGACAAATGCCACCTACAGTTCATTCTATTTTTGTAATACTCATTTTATGATGATTATGGACCTAATTAACAAGTTACTTCCCTAAAATAAAGTTTAAACTAAGTTCGTCTCCAAAGGAGGAACCTTTGTTGACCAAAAGTTTATCTTTGGTTTCTTGGCTTGGATTCTTGACAAATGCCACCTACAGTTCATTCTATTTATGTAATACTCATTTTATGATGATTATGGACCTAATTAACAAGTTACTTCCCTAAAATAAAGTTTAAACTAAGTTCGTCTCCAAAGGAGGAACCTTTGTTGACCAAAATTTTATCTTTGGTTTCTTGGCTTGGATTCTTGACAAATGCCACCTACTGTTTATTCTATTTATGTAATACTCATTGTATGATGATTATGGACGTAATTAACAAGTTACTTCCCTAAAATAAAGTTTAAACTAAGTTCGTCTCAAAAGGAGGAACCATTGTCGACCAAAATTTTATCTTTGGTTTCTTGGCTTATATTCTTGACAAATGCCTTCTATAGTTCATTCTATTTATGTAATACTTATTTTATGATGATTATGGACCTAATTAACAAGTTACTTCCCGAAAATAAAGTTTAAACTAAGTTCCTCTCCAAAGGAGGAACCTTTGATGAACGAAATTTTATCTTTGGTTTCTTGGCTTGGATTCTTGACAAATGCCATCTACAGATCATTCTATTTATGTAATACTCATTTTATGATGATTATGGACCTAATTAACAAGTTACTTCCCTAAAATCAAGTTTAAACTAAGTTCGTCTCCAAAGGAGGAACCTTTGTTGACCAAAAGTTTATCTTTGGTTTCTTGGCTTGGATTCTTGACAAATGCCACCTACAGTTCATTCTATTTTTGTAATACTCATTTTATGATGATTATGGACCTAATTAACAAGTTACTTCCCTAAAATAAAGTTTAAACTAAGTTCGTCTCAAAAGGAGGAACCATTGTCGACCAAAATTTTATCTTTGGTTTCTTGGCTTATATTCTTGACAAATGCCTTCTATAGTTCATTCTATTTATGTAATACTTATTTTATGATGATTATGGACCTAATTAACAAGTTACTTCCCGAAAATAAAGTTTAAACTAAGTTCGTCTCCAAAGGAGGAACCTTTGTTGACCAAAAGTTTATCTTTGGTTTCTTGGCTTTGATTCTTGACAAATGCCACCTACAGTTCATTCTATTTATGTAATACTCATTGTATGATGATTATGGACCTAATTAACAAGTTACTTCCCTAAAATCAAGTTTAAACTAAGTTCCTCTCCAAAGTATGAACCTTTGTTGACCAAAACTTTATCTTTGGTTTCTTGGCTTGGATTCTTGACAAATGCCACCTAGAGTTCATTCTACTTATGTAATACTCATTGTATGATGATTATGGACCTAATTAACAAGTTTCTTCCCTAAAATAAAGTTTAAACTAAGTTCGTCTCCAAAGGAGGAACCTTTGTTGACCGAAATTTTATATTTGGTTTCTTGGCTTGGATTCTTGACAAATGCCACCTACAGTTCATTCTATTTATGTAATACTCATTGTATGATGATTATGGACCTAATTAACAAGTTACTTCCCTAAAATCAAGTTTAAACTAAGTTCCTCTCCAAAGTAGGAACCTTTGTTGACCAAAACTTTATCTTTGGTTTCTTGGCTTTGATTCTTGACAAATGCCACCTATAGTTCATTCTATTTACGTAATACTCATTGTATGATGATTATGGACCTAATTAAAAAGTTTCTTCCCTAAAATAAAGTTTAAACTAAGTTCCTCTCCAAAGGAGGAACCTTTGTTGACCAAAACTTTATCTTTGGTTTCTTGGCTTTGATTCTTGACAAATGCCACCTACAGTTCATTCTATTTACGTAATACTCATTGTATGATGATTATGGACCTAATTAACAAGTTACTTCCCGAAAATAAAGAGTAAACTAAGTTCGTCTCCAAAGGAGGAACCTTTGTTGACCAAAAGTTTATCTTTGGTTTCTTGGCTTGGATTCTTGACAAATGCCACCTACAGTTCATTCTATTTATGTAATACTAATTTTATGATGATTATGGAGCTAATTAACAAGTTACTTCCCTAAAATAAAGTTTAAACTAAGTTCGTCTCCAAAGGAGGAACCTTTGTTGACCAAAATTTTATATTTGGTTTCTTGGCATGGATTCTTGACAAATGCCACCTACAGTTTATTCTATTTATGTAATACTCATTGTATGATGATTATGGACCTAATTAACAAGTTACTTCCCTAAAATTAAGTTTAAACTAAGTTCCTCTTCAAAGGAGGAACCTTTGTTGACCAAAATTTTATCTTTGGTTTCTTGGTTTGGATTCTTGACAAATGCCACCTACAGTTCATTCTATTTATGTAATACTCATTGTATGATGATTATGGACCTAATTAACAAGTTACTTCCCTAAATTCAAGTTTAAACTAAGTTCCTCTCCAAAGTAGGAACCTTTGTCGACCAAAACTTTATCTTTGGTTTCTTGGCTTGGATTCTTGACAAATGCCACCTAGAGTTCATTCTACTTATGTAATACTCATTGTATGATGATTATGGACCTAATTAACAAGTTTCTTCCCTAAAATAAAGTTTAAACTAAGTTCGTCTCCAAAGGAGGAACCTTTGTTGACCGAAATTTTATATTTGGTTTATTGGCTTGGATTCTTGACAAATGCCACCTACAGTTCATTCTATTTATGTAATACTCATTGTATGATGATTATGGACCTAATTAACAAGTTACTTCCCTAAAATCAAGTTTAAACTAAGTTCGTCTCCAAAGGAGGAACCTTTGATGAACGAAATTTTATTTTTGGTTTCTTGGCTTGGATTCTTGACAAATGCCACCTACAGTTCATTCTATTTATGTAATACTCATTGTATGATGATTATGGACCTAATTAATAAGTTACTTCCCTAAAAAGAAGTGTAAACTAAGTTCGTCTCCAAAGGAGGAACCTTTGTTGACCAAAATTTTATCATTGGTTTCTTGGCTTGGATTCTTGACAAATGCCACCTACAGTTCATTCTATTTATGTAATACTCATTGTATGATGATTATGGACCTAATTAACAAGTTACTTCCCTCAAATAAAGTTTAAACTAAGTTCGTCTCAAAAGGAGGAACCTTTGATGAACGAAATTTTATCTTTGGTTTCTTGGCTTGGATTCTTGACAAATGCCACCTACAGTTCATTCTATTTATGTAATACTCTCTTGGCTTGGATTCTTGACAAATGCCACCTAGAGTTCATTCTACTTATGTAATACTCATTGTATGATGATTATGGACCTAATTAACAAGTTACTTCCCTAAAATAAAGTTTAAACTAAGTTCCTCTCCAAAGGAGGAACCTTTGTTGACCAAAACTTTATCTTTGGTTTCTTGGCTTTGATTCTTGACAAATGCCACCTATAGTTCATTCTATTTACGTAATACTCATTGTATGATGATTATGGACCTAATTAAAAAGTTACTTCCCTCAAATAAAGTTTAAACTAAGTTCGTCTCCAAAGGAGGAACCTTTGATGAACGAAATTTTATCTTTGGTTTCTTGGCTTGGATTCTTGACAAATGCCACCTACAGTTCATTCTATTTTTGTAATACTCATTTTATGATGATTATGGACCTAATTAACAAGTTACTTCCCTAAAATAAAGTTTAAACTAAGTTCGTCTCCAAAGGAGGAACCTTTGTTGACCAAAAGTTTATCTTTGGTTTCTTGGCTTGGATTCTTGACAAATGCCACCTACAGTTCATTCTATTTATGTAATACTCATTTTATGATGATTATGGACCTAATTAACAAGTTACTTCCCTAAAATAAAGTTTAAACTAAGTTCGTCTCCAAAGGAGGAACCTTTGTTGACCAAAATTTTATCTTTGGTTTCTTGGCTTGGATTCTTGACAAATGCCACCTACTGTTTATTCTATTTATGTAATACTCATTGTATGATGATTATGGACGTAATTAACAAGTTACTTCCCTAAAATAAAGTTTAAACTAAGTTCGTCTCAAAAGGAGGAACCATTGTCGACCAAAATTTTATCTTTGGTTTCTTGGCTTATATTCTTGACAAATGCCTTCTATAGTTCATTCTATTTATGTAATACTTATTTTATGATGATTATGGACCTAATTAACAAGTTACTTCCCGAAAATAAAGTTTAAACTAAGTTCCTCTCCAAAGGAGGAACCTTTGATGAACGAAATTTTATCTTTGGTTTCTTGGCTTGGATTCTTGACAAATGCCATCTACAGATCATTCTATTTATGTAATACTCATTTTATGATGATTATGGACCTAATTAACAAGTTACTTCCCTAAAATCAAGTTTAAACTAAGTTCGTCTCCAAAGGAGGAACCTTTGTTGACCAAAAGTTTATCTTTGGTTTCTTGGCTTGGATTCTTGACAAATGCCACCTACAGTTCATTCTATTTATGTAATACTCATTGTATGATGATTATGGACCTAATTAACAAGTTACTTCCCTAAAATCAAGTTTAAACTAAGTTCCTCTCCAAAGTATGAACCTTTGTTGACCAAAACTTTATCTTTGGTTTCTTGGCTTGGATTCTTTACAAATGCCACCTACAGTTCATTCTATTTATGTAATACATATTGTATGATGATTATAGACCTAATTAACAAGTTACTTCCCTAAAATCAAGTTTAAACTAAGTTCCTCTCCAAAGTAGGAACCTTTGTTGACCTAAACTTTATCTTTGGTTTCTTGGCTTGGATTCTTGACAAATGCCACCTACAGTTCATTCTATTTATGTAATACATATTGTATGATGATTATGGACCTAATTAACAAGTTACTTCCCTAAAATCAAGTTTAAACTAAGTTCCTCTCCAAAGGAGAAACCTTTGTCGACCAAAACTTTATCTTTGGTTTCTTGGCTTGGATTCTTGACAAATGCCACCTAGAGTTCATTCTACTTATGTAATACTCATTGTATGATGATTATGGACCTAATTAACAAGTTTCTTCCCTAAAATAAAGTTTAAACTAAGTTCGTCTCCAAAGGAGGAACCTTTGTTGACCGAAATTTTATATTTGGTTTCTTGGCTTGGATTCTTGACAAATGCCACCTACAGTTCATTCTATTTATGTAATACTCATTGTATGATGATTATGGACCTAATTAACAAGTTACTTCCCTAAAATAAAGTTTAAACTAAGTTCCTCTCCAAAGGAGGAACCTTTGTTGACCAAAACTTTATCTTTGGTTTCTTGGCTTTGATTCTTGACAAATGCCACCTATAGTTCATTCTATTTACGTAATACTCATTGTATGATGATTATGGACCTAATTAAAAAGTTACTTCCCTCAAATAAAGTTTAAACTAAGTTCGTCTCCAAAGGAGGAACCTTTGATGAACGAAATTTTATCTTTGGTTTCTTGGCTTGGATTCTTGACAAATGCCACCTACAGTTCATTCTATTTTTGTAATACTCATTTTATGATGATTATGGACCTAATTAACAAGTTACTTCCCTAAAATAAAGTTTAAACTAAGTTCGTCTCCAAAGGAGGAACCTTTGTTGACCAAAATTTTATCTTTGGTTTCTTGGCTTGGATTCTTGACAAATGCCACCTACTGTTTATTCTATTTATGTAATACTCATTGTATGATGATTATGGACGTAATTAACAAGTTACTTCCCTAAAATAAAGTTTAAACTAAGTTCGTCTCAAAAGGAGGAACCATTGTCGACCAAAATTTTATCTTTGGTTTCTTGGCTTATATTCTTGACAAATGCCTTCTATAGTTCATTCTATTTATGTAATACTTATTTTATGATGATTATGGACCTAATTAACAAGTTACTTCCCGAAAATAAAGTTTAAACTAAGTTCGTCTCCAAAGGAGGAACCTTTGTTGACCAAAAGTTTATCTTTGGTTTCTTGGCTTGGATTCTTGACAAATGCCACCTACAGTTCATTCTATTTATGTAATACTCATTGTATGATGATTATGGACCTAATTAACAAGTTACTTCCCTAAAATCAAGTTTAAACTAAGTTCCACTCCAAAGTATGAACCTTTGTTGACCAAAACTTTATCTTTGGTTTCTTGGCTTGGATTCTTGACAAATGCCACCTACAGTTCATTCTATTTATGTAATACATATTGTATGATGATTATAGACCTAATTAACAAGTTACTTCCCTAAAATCAAGTTTAAACTAAGTTCCTCTCCAAAGTAGGAACCTTTGTTGACCTAAACTTTATCTTTGGTTTCTTGGCTTGGATTCTTGACAAATGCCACCTACAGTTCATTCTATTTATGTAATACATATTGTATGATGATTATGGACCTAATTAACAAGTTACTTCCCTAAAATCAAGTTTAAACTAAGTTCCTCTCCAAAGGAGAAACCTTTGTCGACCAAAACTTTATCTTTGGTTTCTTGGCTTGGATTCTTGACAAATGCCACCTAGAGTTCATTCTACTTATGTAATACTCATTGTATGATGATTATGGACCTAATTAACAAGTTTCTTCCCTAAAATAAAGTTTAAACTAAGTTCGTCTCCAAAGGAGGAACCTTTGTTGACCGAAATTTTATATTTGGTTTCTTGGCTTGGATTCTTGACAAATGCCACCTACAGTTCATTCTATTTATGTAATACTCATTGTATGATGATTATGGACCTAATTAACAAGTTACTTCCCTAAAATCAAGTTTAAACTAAGTTCCTCTCCAAAGTAGGAACCTTTGTTGACCAAAACTTTATCTTTGGTTTCTTGGCTTGGATTCTTGACAAATGCCACCTACAGTTCATTCTATTTATGTAATACATATTGTATGATGATTATGGACGTAATTAACAAGTTACTTCCCTAAAATAAAGTTTAAACTAAGTTCCTCTCCAAAGGAGGAACCTTTGTTGACCAAAACTTTATCTTTGGTTTCTTGGCTTTGATTCTTGACAAATGCCACCTATAGTTCATTCTATTTACGTAATACTCATTGTATGATGATTATGGACCTAATTAAAAAGTTTCTTCCCTAAAATAAAGTTTAAACTAAGTTCCTCTCCAAAGGAGGAACCTTTGTTGACCAAAACTTTATCTTTGGTTTCTTGGCTTTGATTCTTGACAAATGCCACCTACAGTTCATTCTATTTACGTAATACTCATTGTATGATGATTATGGACCTAATTAACAAGTTACTTCCCGAAAATAAAGTTTAAACTAAGTTCGTCTCCAAAGGAGGAACCTTTGTTGACCAAAAGTTTATCTTTGGTTTCTTGGCTTGGATTCTTGACAAATGCCACCTACAGTTCATTCTATTTATGTAATACTCATTTTATGATGATTATGGAGCTAATTAACAAGTTACTTCCCTAAAATAAAGTTTAAACTAAGTTCGTCTCCAAAGGAGGAACCTTTGTTGACCAAAATTTTATATTTGGTTTCTTGGCATGGATTCTTGACAAATGCCACCTACAGTTTATTCTATTTATGTAATACTCATTGTATGATGATTATGGACCTAATTAACAAGTTACTTCCCTAAAATCAAGTTTAAACTAAGTTCCTCTCCAAAGGAGGAACCTTTGTTGACCAAAATTTTATCTTTGGTTTCTTGGCTTGGATTCTTGACAAATGCCACCTACAGTTCATTCTATTTATGTAATACTCATTGTATGATGATTATGGACCTAATTAACAAGTTACTTCCCTAAATTCAAGTTTAAACTAAGTTCCTCTCCAAAGGAGGAACCTTTGTCGACCAAAACTTTATCTTTGGTTTCTTGGCTTGGATTCTTGACAAATGCCACCTAGAGTTCATTCTACTTATGTAATACTCATTGTATGATGATTATGGACCTAATTAACAAGTTTCTTCCCTAAAATAAAGTTTAAACTAAGTTCGTCTCCAAAGGAGGAACCTTTGTTGACCGAAATTTTATATTTGGTTTATTGGCTTGGATTCTTGACAAATGCCACCTACAGTTCATTCTATTTATGTAATACTCATTGTATGATGATTATGGACCTAATTAACAAGTTACTTCCCTAAAATCAAGTTTAGACTAAGTTCGTCTCCAAAGGAGGAACCTTTGATGAACGAAATTTTATTTTTGGTTTCTTGGCTTGGATTCTTGACAAATGCCACCTACAGTTCATTCTATTTATGTAATACTCATTGTATGATGATTATGGACCTAATTAACAAGTTACTTCCCTAAAAAGAAGTGTAAACTAAGTTCGTCTCCAAAGGAGGAACCTTTGTTGACCAAAATTTTATCATTGGTTTCTTGGCTTGGATTCTTGACAAATGCCACCTACAGTTCATTCTATTTATGTAATACTCATTGTATGATGATTATGGACCTAATTAACAAGTTACTTCCCTCAAATAAAGTTTAAACTAAGTTCGTCTCAAAAGGAGGAACCTTTGATGAACGAAATTTTATCTTTGGTTTCTTGGCTTGGATTCTTGACAAATGCCACCTACAGTTCATTCTATTTATGTAATACTCTCTTGGCTTGGATTCTTGACAAATGCCACCTAGAGTTCATTCTACTTATGTAATACTCATTGTATGATGATTATGGACCTAATTAACAAGTTACTTCCCTAAAATAAAGTTTAAACTAAGTTCCTCTCCAAAGGAGGAACCTTTGTTGACCAAAACTTTATCTTTGGTTTCTTGGCTTTGATTCTTGACAAATGCCACCTATAGTTCATTCTATTTACGTAATACTCATTGTATGATGATTATGGACCTAATTAAAAAGTTACTTCCCTCAAATAAAGTTTAAACTAAGTTCGTCTCCAAAGGAGGAACCTTTGATGAACGAAATTTTATCTTTGGTTTCTTGGCTTGGATTCTTGACAAATGCCACCTACAGTTCATTCTATTTTTGTAATACTCATTTTATGATGATTATGGACCTAATTAACAAGTTACTTCCCTAAAATAAAGTTTAAACTAAGTTCGTCTCCAAAGGAGGAACCTTTGTTGACCAAAATTTTATCTTTGGTTTCTTGGCTTGGATTCTTGACAAATGCCACCTACTGTTTATTCTATTTATGTAATACTCATTGTATGATGATTATGGACGTAATTAACAAGTTACTTCCCTAAAATAAAGTTTAAACTAAGTTCGTCTCAAAAGGAGGAACCATTGTCGACCAAAATTTTATCTTTGGTTTCTTGGCTTATATTCTTGACAAATGCCTTCTATAGTTCATTCTATTTATGTAATACTTATTTTATGATGATTATGGACCTAATTAACAAGTTCTTCCCGAAAATAAAGTTTAAACTAAGTTCGTCTCCAAAGGAGGAACCTTTGTTGACCAAAAGTTTATCTTTGGTTTCTTGGCTTGGATTCTTGACAAATGCCACCTACAGTTCATTCTATTTATGTAATACTCATTGTATGATGATTATGGACCTAATTAACAAGTTACTTCCCTAAAATCAAGTTTAAACTAAGTTCCTCTCCAAAGTATGAACCTTTGTTGACCAAAACTTTATCTTTGGTTTCTTGGCTTGGATTCTTTACAAATGCCACCTACAGTTCATTCTATTTATGTAATACATATTGTATGATGATTATAGACCTAATTAACAAGTTACTTCCCTAAAATCAAGTTTAAACTAAGTTCCTCTCCAAAGTAGGAACCTTTGTTGACCTAAACTTTATCTTTGGTTTCTTGGCTTGGATTCTTGACAAATGCCACCTACAGTTCATTCTATTTATGTAATACATATTGTATGATGATTATGGACCTAATTAACAAGTTACTTCCCTAAAATCAAGTTTAAACTAAGTTCCTCTCCAAAGGAGAAACCTTTGTCGACCAAAACTTTATCTTTGGTTTCTTGGCTTGGATTCTTGACAAATGCCACCTAGAGTTCATTCTACTTATGTAATACTCATTGTATGATGATTATGGACCTAATTAACAAGTTTCTTCCCTAAAATAAAGTTTAAACTAAGTTCGTCTCCAAAGGAGGAACCTTTGTTGACCGAAATTTTATATTTGGTTTCTTGGCTTGGATTCTTGACAAATGCCACCTACAGTTCATTCTATTTATGTAATACTCATTGTATGATGATTATGGACCTAATTAACAAGTTACTTCCCTAAAATCAAGTTTAAACTAAGTTCCTCTCCAAAGTAGGAACCTTTGTTGACCAAAACTTTATCTTTGGTTTCTTGGCTTGGATTCTTGACAAATGCCACCTACAGTTCATTCTATTTATGTAATACATATTGTATGATGATTATGGACGTAATTAACAAGTTACTTCCCTAAAATCAAGTTTAAACTAAGTTCCTCTCCAAAGGAGGAACCTTTGTCGACCAAAACTTTATCTTTGGTTTCTTGGCTTGGATTCTTGACAAATGCCACCTAGAGTTCATTCTACTTATGTAATACTCATTGTATGATGATTATGGACCTAATTAACAAGTTACTTCCCTAAAATCAAGTTTAAACTAAGTTCCTCTCCAAAGGAGGAACCTTTGTTGACCAAAACTTTATCTTTGGTTTCTTGGCTTTGATTCTTGACAAATGCCACCTATAGTTCATTCTATTTACGTAATACTCATTGTATGATGATTATGGACCTAATTAACAAGTTACTTCCCTCAAATAAAGTTTAAACTAAGTTCGTCTCCAAAGGAGGAACCTTTGATGAACGAAATTTTATCTTTGGTTTCTTGGCTTGGATTCTTGACAAATGCCACCTACAGTTCATTCTATTTATGTAATACTCATTTTATGATGATTATGGACCTAATTAACAAGTTACTTCCCTAAAATAAAGTTTAAACTAAGTTCGTCTCCAAAGGAGGAACCTTTGTTGACCAAAATTTTATATTTCGTTTCTTGGCTTGGATTCTTGACAAATGCCACCTACTGTTTATTCTATTTATCTAATACTCATTGTATGATGATTATGGACGTAATTAACAAGTTACTTCCCTAAAATAAAGTTTAAACTAAGTTCGTCTCAAAAGGAGGAACCTTTGTCGACCAAAATTTTATCTTTGGTTTCTTGGCTTATATTCTTGACAAATGCCTTCTATAGTTCATTCTATTTATGTAATACTCATTTTATGATGATTATGGAGCTAATTAACAAGTTACTTCCCTAAAATAAAGTTTAAACTAAGTTCGTCTCCAAAGGAGGAACCTTTGTTGACCAAAATTTTATATTTGGTTTCTTGGCTTGGATTCTTGACAAATGCCACCTACAGTTCATTCTATTTATGTAATACTCATTGTATGATGATTATGGACCTAATTAACAAGTTACTTCCCTAAAATCAAGTTTAAACTAAGTTCCTCTCCAAAGTAGGAACCTTTGTTGACCAAAACTTTATCTTTGGTTTCTTGGCTTGGATTCTTGACAAATGCCACCTACAGTTCATTCTATTTATGTAATACATATTGTATGATGATTATGGACGTAATTAACAAGTTACTTCCCTAAAATCAAGTTTAAACTAAGTTCCTCTCCAAAAGAGGAACCTTTGTTGACCGAAATTTTATATTTGGTTTCTTGGCTTGGATTCTTGACAAATGCCACCTAGAGTTCATTCTACTTATGTAATACTCATTGTATGATGATTATGGACCTAATTAACAAGTTTCTTCCCTAAAATAAAGTTTAAACTAAGTTCGTCTCAAAAGGAGGAACCATTGTCGACCAAAATTTTATCTTTGGTTTCTTGGCTTATATTCTTGACAAATGCCTTCTATAGTTCATTCTATTTATGTAATACTTATTTTATGATGATTATGGACCTAATTAACAAGTTACTTCCCGAAAATAAAGTTTAAACTAAGTTCGTCTCCAAAGGAGGAACCTTTGTTGACCAAAAGTTTATCTTTGGTTTCTTGGCTTGGATTCTTGACAAATGCCACCTACAGTTCATTCTATTTATGTAATACTCATTGTATGATGATTATGGACCTAATTAACAAGTTACTTCCCTAAAATCAAGTTTAAACTAAGTTCCTCTCCAAAGTATGAACCTTTGTTGACCAAAACTTTATCTTTGGTTTCTTGGCTTGGATTCTTTACAAATGCCACCTACAGTTCATTCTATTTATGTAATACATATTGTATGATGATTATAGACCTAATTAACAAGTTACTTCCCTAAAATCAAGTTTAAACTAAGTTCCTCTCCAAAGTAGGAACCTTTGTTGACCTAAACTTTATCTTTGGTTTCTTGGCTTGGATTCTTGACAAATGCCACCTACAGTTCATTCTATTTATGTAATACATATTGTATGATGATTATGGACCTAATTAACAAGTTACTTCCCTAAAATCAAGTTTAAACTAAGTTCCTCTCCAAAGGAGAAACCTTTGTCGACCAAAACTTTATCTTTGGTTTCTTGGCTTGGATTCTTGACAAATGCCACCTAGAGTTCATTCTACTTATGTAATACTCATTGTATGATGATTATGGACCTAATTAACAAGTTTCTTCCCTAAAATAAAGTTTAAACTAAGTTCGTCTCCAAAGGAGGAACCTTTGTTGACCGAAATTTTATATTTGGTTTCTTGGCTTGGATTCTTGACAAATGCCACCTACAGTTCATTCTATTTATGTAATACTCATTGTATGATGATTATGGACCTAATTAACAAGTTACTTCCCTAAAATCAAGTTTAAACTAAGTTCCTCTCCAAAGTAGGAACCTTTGTTGACCAAAACTTTATCTTTGGTTTCTTGGCTTGGATTCTTGACAAATGCCACCTACAGTTCATTCTATTTATGTAATACATATTGTATGATGATTATGGACGTAATTAACAAGTTACTTCCCTAAAATCAAGTTTAAACTAAGTTCCTCTCCAAAGGAGGAACCTTTGTCGACCAAAACTTTATCTTTGGTTTCTTGGCTTGGATTCTTGACAAATGCCACCTAGAGTTCATTCTACTTATGTAATACTCATTGTATGATGATTATGGACCTAATTAACAAGTTTCTTCCCTAAAATAAAGTTTAAACTAAGTTCGTCTCCAAAGGAGGAACCTTTGTTGACCGAAACTTTATCTTTGGTTTCTTGGCTTTGATTCTTGACAAATGCCACCTATAGTTCATTCTATTTACGTAATACTCATTGTATGATGATTATGGACCTAATTAAAAAGTTACTTCCCTCAAATAAAGTTTAAACTAAGTTCGTCTCCAAAGGAGGAACCTTTGATGAACGAAATTTTATCTTTGGTTTCTTGGCTTGGATTCTTGACAAATGCCACCTACAGTTCATTCTATTTATGTAATACTCATTTTATGATGATTATGGACCTAATTAACAAGTTACTTCCCTAAAATAAAGTTTAAACTAAGTTCGTCTCCAAAGGAGGAACCTTTGTTGACCAAAATTTTATATTTCGTTTCTTGGCTTGGATTCTTGACAAATGCCACCTACTGTTTATTCTATTTATCTAATACTCATTGTATGATGATTATGGACGTAATTAACAAGTTACTTCCCTAAAATAAAGTTTAAACTAAGTTCGTCTCAAAAGGAGGAACCTTTGTCGACCAAAATTTTATCTTTGGTTTCTTGGCTTATATTCTTGACAAATGCCTTCTATAGTTCATTCTATTTATGTAATACTCATTTTATGATGATTATGGAGCTAATTAACAAGTTACTTCCCTAAAATAAAGTTTAAACTAAGTTCGTCTCCAAAGGAGGAACCTTTGTTGACCAAAATTTTATATTTGGTTTCTTGGCTTGGATTCTTGACAAATGCCACCTACAGTTCATTCTATTTATGTAATACTCATTGTATGATGATTATGGACCTAATTAACAAGTTACTTCCCTAAAATCAAGTTTAAACTAAGTTCCTCTCCAAAGTAGGAACCTTTGTTGACCAAAACTTTATCTTTGGTTTCTTGGCTTGGATTCTTGACAAATGCCACCTAGAGTTCATTCTACTTATGTAATACTCATTGTATGATGATTATGGACCTAATTAACAAGTTTCTTCCCTAAAATAAAGTTTAAACTAAGTTCGTCTCCAAAGGAGGAACCTTTGTTGACCGAAATTTTATATTTGGTTTCTTGGCTTGGATTCTTGACAAATGCCACCTACAGTTCATTCTATTTATGTAATACTCATTGTATGATGATTATGGACCTAATTAACAAGTTACTTCCCTAAAATCAAGTTTAAACTAAGTTCCTCTCCAAAGTAGGAACCTTTGTTGACCAAAACTTTATCTTTGGTTTCTTGGCTTGGATTCTTGACAAATGCCACCTACAGTTCATTCTATTTATGTAATACATATTGTATGATGATTATGGACGTAATTAACAAGTTACTTCCCTAAAATCAAGTTTAAACTAAGTTCCTCTCCAAAGGAGGAACCTTTGTCGACCAAAACTTTATCTTTGGTTTCTTGGCTTGGATTCTTGACAAATGCCACCTAGAGTTCATTCTACTTATGTAATACTCATTGTATGATGATTATGGACCTAATTAACAAGTTTCTTCCCTAAAATAAAGTTTAAACTAAGTTCCTCTCCAAAGGAGGAACCTTTGTTGACCAAAACTTTATCTTTGGTTTCTTGGCTTTGATTCTTGACAAATGCCACCTATAGTTCATTCTATTTACGTAATACTCATTGTATGATGATTATGGACCTAATTAAAAAGTTACTTCCCTCAAATAAAGTTTAAACTAAGTTCGTCTCCAAAGGAGGAACCTTTGATGAACGAAATTTTATCTTTGGTTTCTTGGCTTGTATTCTTGACAAATGCCACCTACAGTTCATTCTATTTATGTAATACTCATTTTATGATGATTATGGACCTAATTAACAAGTTACTTCCCTAAAATAAAGTTTAAACTAAGTTCGTCTCCAAAGGAGGAACCTTTGTTGACCAAAATTTTATATTTCGTTTCTTGGCTTGGATTCTTGACAAATGCCACCTACTGTTTATTCTATTTATCTAATACTCATTGTATGATGATTATGGACGTAATTAACAAGTTACTTCCCTAAAATAAAGTTTAAACTAAGTTCGTCTCAAAAGGAGGAACCTTTGTCGACCAAAATTTTATCTTTGGTTTCTTGGCTTATATTCTTGACAAATGCCTTCTATAGTTCATTCTATTTATGTAATACTCATTTTATGATGATTATGGAGCTAATTAACAAGTTACTTCCCTAAAATAAAGTTTAAACTAAGTTCGTCTCCAAAGGAGGAACCTTTGTTGACCAAAATTTATATTTGGTTTCTTGGCATGGATTCTTGACAAATGCCACCTACAGTTTATTCTATTTATGTAATACTCATTGTATGATGATTATGGACCTAATTAACAAGTTACTTCCCTAAAATCAAGTTTAAACTAAGTTCCTCTTCAAAGGAGGAACCTTTGTTGACCAAAATTTTATCTTTGGTTTCTTGGCTTGGATTCTTGACAAATGCCACCTACAGTTCATTCTCTTTATGTAATACTCATTGTATGATGATTATTGACCTAATTAACAAGTTACTTTCCTAAAATGAAGTGTAAACTAAGTTCGTCTCCAAAGGAGGAACCTTTGTCGACCAAAATTTTATCTTTGGTTTCTTGGCTTATATTCTTGACAAATGCCTTCTATAGTTCATTCTATTTATGTAATACTCATTTTATGATGATTATGGAGCTAATTAACAAGTTACTTCCCTAAAATAAAGTTTAAACTAAGTTCGTCTCCAAAGGAGGAACCTTTGTTGACCAAAATTTTATATTTGGTTTCTTGGCATGGATTCTTGACAAATGCCACCTACAGTTTATTCTATTTATGTAATACTCATTGTATGATGATTATGGACCTAATTAACAAGTTACTTCCCTAAAATCAAGTTTAAACTAAGTTCCTCTCCAAAGGAGGATCCTTTGTTGACCAAAAGTTTATCTTTGGTTTCTTGGCTTGGATTCTTGACAAATGCCACCTACAGTTCATTCTATTTATGTAATACTCATTGTATGATGATTATGGACCTAATTAACAAGTTACTTCCCTAAAATCAAGTTTAAACTAAGTTCCTCTCCAAAGGAGGAACCTTTGTTGACCAAAACTTTATCTTTGGTTTCTTGGCTTGGATTCTTGACAAATGCCACCTACAGTTCATTCTATTTATGTAATACTCATTATATGATGATTATGGACGTAATTAACAAGTTACTTCCCTAAAATAAAGTTTAAACTAAGTTCGTCTCAAAAGGAGGAACCATTGTCGACCAAAATTTTATCTTTGGTTTCTTGGCTTATATTCTTGACAAATGCCTTCTATAGTTCATTCTATTTATGTAATACTTATTTTATGATGATTATGGACCTAATTAACAAGTTACTTCCCGAAAATAAAGTTTAAACTAAGTTCGTCTCCAAAGGAGGAACCTTTGTTGACCAAAAGTTTATCTTTGGTTTCTTGGCTTGGATTCTTGACAAATGCCACCTACAGTTCATTCTATTTATGTAATACTCATTGTATGATGATTATGGACCTAATTAACAAGTTACTTCCCTAAAATCAAGTTTAAACTAAGTTCCTCTCCAAAGTAGGAACCTTTGTTGACCAAAACTTTATCTTTGGTTTCTTGGCTTGGATTCTTGACAAATGCCACCTACAGTTCATTCTATTTATGTAATACATATTGTATGATGATTATAGACCTAATTAACAAGTTACTTCCCTAAAATCAAGTTTAAACTAAGTTCCTCTCCAAAGTAGGAACCTTTGTTGACCTAAACTTTATCTTTGGTTTCTTGGCTTGGATTCTTGACAAATGCCACCTACAGTTCATTCTATTTATGTAATACATATTGTATGATGATTATGGACCTAATTAACAAGTTACTTCCCTAAAATCAAGTTTAAACTAAGTTCCTCTCCAAAGGAGAAACCTTTGTCGACCAAAACTTTATCTTTGGTTTCTTGGCTTGGATTCTTGACAAATGCCACCTAGAGTTCATTCTACTTATGTAATACTCATTGTATGATGATTATGGACCTAATTAACAAGTTTCTTCCCTAAAATAAAGTTTAAACTAAGTTCGTCTCCAAAGGAGGAACCTTTGTTGACCGAAATTTTATATTTGGTTTATTGGCTTAGATTCTTGACAAATGCCACCTACAGTTCATTCTATTTATGTAATACTCATTGTATGATGATTATGGACCTAATTAACAAGTTACTTCCCTAAAATCAAGTTTAAACTAAGTTCCTCTCCAAAGTAGGAACCTTTGTTGACCAAAACTTTATCTTTGGTTTCTTGGCTTGGATTCTTGACAAATGCCACCTACAGTTCATTCTATTTATGTAATACATATTGTATGATGATTATGGACGTAATTAACAAGTTACTTCCCTAAAATCAAGTTTAAACTAAGTTCCTCTCCAAAGGAGGAACCTTTGTTGACCGAAATTTTATATTTGGTTTCTTGGCTTGGATTCTTGACAAATGCCACCTAGAGTTCATTCTACTTATGTAATACTCATTGTATGATGATTATGGACCTAATTAACAAGTTTCTTCCCTAAAATAAAGTTTAAACTAAGTTCGTCTCCAAAGGAGGAACCTTTGTTGACCGAAATTTTATATTTGGTTTCTTGGCTTGGATTCTTGACAAATGCCACCTACAGTTCATTCTATTTATGTAATACTCATTGTATGATGATTATGGACCTAATTAACAAGTTACTTCCCTAAAATCAAGTTTAAACTAAGTTCCTCTCCAAAGTAGGAACCTTTGTTGACCAAAACTTTATCTTTGGTTTCTTGGCTTGGATTCTTGACAAATGCCACCTACAGTTCATTCTATTTATGTAATACATATTGTATGATGATTATGGACGTAATTAACAAGTTACTTCCCTAAAATCAAGTTTAAACTAAGTTCCTCTCCAAAGGAGGAACCTTTGTCGACCAAAACTTTATCTTTGGTTTCTTGGCTTGGATTCTTGACAAATGCCACCTAGAGTTCATTCTACTTATGTAATACTCATTGTATGATGATTATGGACCTAATTAACAAGTTTCTTCCCTAAAATCAAGTTTAAACTAAGTTCCTCTCCAAAGGAGGAACCTTTGTTGACCAAAACTTTATCTTTGGTTTCTTGGCTTTGATTCTTGACAAATGCCACCTATAGTTCATTCTATTTACGTAATACTCATTGTATGATGATTATGGACCTAATTAAAAAGTTACTTCCCTCAAATAAAGTTTAAACTAAGTTCGTCTCCAAAGGAGGAACCTTTGATGAACGAAATTTTATCTTTGGTTTCTTGGCTTGTATTCTTGACAAATGCCACCTACAGTTCATTCTATTTATGTAATACTCATTTTATGATGATTATGGACCTAATTAACAAGTTACTTCCCTAAAATAAAGTTTAAACTAAGTTCGTCTCCAAAGGAGGAACCTTTGTTGACCAAAATTTTATATTTCGTTTCTTGGCTTGGATTCTTGACAAATGCCACCTACTGTTTATTCTATTTATCTAATACTCATTGTATGATGATTATGGACGTAATTAACAAGTTACTTCCCTAAAATAAAGTTTAAACTAAGTTCGTCTCAAAAGGAGGAACCTTTGTCGACCAAAATTTTATCTTTGGTTTCTTGGCTTATATTCTTGACAAATGCCTTCTATAGTTCATTCTATTTATGTAATACTCATTTTATGATGATTATGGAGCTAATTAACAAGTTACTTCCCTAAAATAAAGTTTAAACTAAGTTCGTCTCCAAAGGAGGAACCTTTGTTGACCAAAATTTTATATTTGGTTTCTTGGCATGGATTCTTGACAAATGCCACCTACAGTTTATTCTATTTATGTAATACTCATTGTATGATGATTATGGACCTAATTAACAAGTTACTTCCCTAAAATCAAGTTTAAACTAAGTTCCTCTTCAAAGGAGGAACCTTTGTTGACCAAAATTTTATCTTTGGTTTCTTGGCTTGGATTCTTGACAAATGCCACCTACAGTTCATTCTCTTTATGTAATACTCATTGTATGATGATTATTGACCTAATTAACAAGTTACTTTCCTAAAATGAAGTGTAAACTAAGTTCGTCTCCAAAGGAGGAACCTTTGTCGACCAAAATTTTATCTTTGGTTTCTTGGCTTATATTCTTGACAAATGCCTTCTATAGTTCATTCTATTTATGTAATACTCATTTTATGATGATTATGGAGCTAATTAACAAGTTACTTCCCTAAAATAAAGTTTAAACTAAGTTCGTCTCCAAAGGAGGAACCTTTGTTGACCAAAATTTTATATTTGGTTTCTTGGCATGGATTCTTGACAAATGCCACCTACAGTTTATTCTATTTATGTAATACTCATTGTATGATGATTATGGACCTAATTAACAAGTTACTTCCCTAAAATCAAGTTTAAACTAAGTTCCTCTCCAAAGGAGGATCCTTTGTTGACCAAAAGTTTATCTTTGGTTTCTTGGCTTGGATTCTTGACAAATGCCACCTACAGTTCATTCTATTTATGTAATACTCATTGTATGATGATTATGGACCTAATTAACAAGTTACTTCCCTAAAATCAAGTTTAAACTAAGTTCCTCTCCAAAGGAGGAACCTTTGTTGACCAAAACTTTATCTTTGGTTTCTTGGCTTGGATTCTTGACAAATGCCACCTACAGTTCATTCTATTTATGTAATACTCATTATATGATGATTATGGACGTAATTAACAAGTTACTTCCCTAAAATAAAGTTTAAACTAAGTTCGTCTCAAAAGGAGGAACCATTGTCGACCAAAATTTTATCTTTGGTTTCTTGGCTTATATTCTTGACAAATGCCTTCTATAGTTCATTCTATTTATGTAATACTTATTTTATGATGATTATGGACCTAATTAACAAGTTACTTCCCGAAAATAAAGTTTAAACTAAGTTCGTCTCCAAAGGAGGAACCTTTGTTGACCAAAAGTTTATCTTTGGTTTCTTGGCTTGGATTCTTGACAAATGCCACCTACAGTTCATTCTATTTATGTAATACTCATTGTATGATGATTATGGACCTAATTAACAAGTTACTTCCCTAAAATCAAGTTTAAACTAAGTTCCTCTCCAAAGTATGAACCTTTGTTGACCAAAACTTTATCTTTGGTTTCTTGGCTTGGATTCTTGACAAATGCCACCTACAGTTCATTCTATTTATGTAATACATATTGTATGATGATTATAGACCTAATTAACAAGTTACTTCCCTAAAATCAAGTTTAAACTAAGTTCCTCTCCAAAGTAGGAACCTTTGTTGACCTAAACTTTATCTTTGGTTTCTTGGCTTGGATTCTTGACAAATGCCACCTACAGTTCATTCTATTTATGTAATACATATTGTATGATGATTATGGACCTAATTAACAAGTTACTTCCCTAAAATCAAGTTTAAACTAAGTTCCTCTCCAAAGGAGAAACCTTTGTCGACCAAAACTTTATCTTTAGTTTCTTGGCTTGGATTCTTGACAAATGCAACCTAGAGTTCATTCTACTTATGTAATACTCATTGTATGATGATTATGGACCTAATTAACAAGTTTCTTCCCTAAAATAAAGTTTAAACTAAGTTCGTCTCCAAAGGAGGAACCTTTGTTGACCGAAATTTTATATTTGTTTTCTTGGCTTGGATTCTTGACAAATGCCACCTACAGTTCATTCTATTTATGTAATACTCATTGTATGATGATTATGGACCTAATTAACAAGTTACTTCCCTAAAATCAAGTTTAAACTAAGTTCCTCTCCAAAGTAGGAACCTTTGTTGACCAAAACTTTATCTTTGGTTTCTTGGCTTGGATTCTTGACAAATGCCACCTACAGTTCATTCTATTTATGTAATACATATTGTATGATGATTATGGACGTAATTAACAAGTTACTTCCCTAAAATCAAGTTTAAACTAAGTTCCTCTCCAAAGGAGGAACCTTTGTCGACCAAAACTTTATCTTTGGTTTCTTGGCTTGGATTCTTGACAAATGCCACCTATAGTTCATTCTATTTACGTAATACTCATTGTATGATGATTATGGACCTAATTAAAAAGTTACTTCCCTCAAATAAAGTTTAAACTAAGTTCGTCTCCAAAGGAGGAACCTTTGATGAACGAAATTTTATCTTTGGTTTCTTGGCTTGGATTCTTGACAAATGCCACCTACAGTTCATTCTATTTATGTAATACTCATTTTAAGATGATTATGGACCTAATTAACAAGTTACTTCCCTAAAATAAAGTTTAAACTAAGTTCGTCTCCAAAGGATTTGTTGACCAAAATTTTATATTTCGTTTCTTGGCTTGGATTCTTGACAAATGCCACCTACTGTTTATTCTATTTATCTAATACTCATTGTATGATGATTATGGACGTAATTAACAAGTTACTTCCCTAAAATAAAGTTTAAACTAAGTTCGTCTCAAAAGGAGGAACCTTTGTCGACCAAAATTTTATCTTTGGTTTCTTGGCTTATATTCTTGACAAATGCCTTCTATAGTTCATTCTATTTATGTAATACTCATTTTATGATGATTATGGAGCTAATTAACAAGTTACTTCCCTAAAATAAAGTTTAAACTAAGTTCGTCTCCAAAGGAGGAACCTTTGTTGACCAAAATTTTATATTTGGTTTCTTGGCATGGATTCTTGACAAATGCCACCTACAGTTTATTCTATTTATGTAATATTCATTGTATGATGATTATGGACCTAATTAACAAGTTACTTCCCTAAAATCAAGTTTAAACTAAGTTCCTCTTCAAAGGAGGAACCTTTGTTGACCAAAATTTTATCTTTGGTTTCTTGGCTTGGATTCTTGACAAATGCCACCTACAGTTCATTCTATTTATGTAATACTCATTGTATGATGATTATGGACCTAATTAACAAGTTACTTTCCTAAAATGAAGTGTAAACTAAGTTCGTCTCCAAAGGAGGAACCTTTGTCGACCAAAATTTTATCTTTGGTTTCTTGGCTTATATTCTTGACAAATGCCTTCTATAGTTCATTCTATTTATGTAATACATATTGTATGATGATTATGGACTTAATTAACAAGTTACTTCCCTAAAATCAAGTTTAAACTAAGTTCCTCTCCAAAGGAGGAACCTTTGTCGACCAAAACTTTATCTTTGGTTTCTTGGCTTTGATTCTTGACAAATGCCACCTATAGTTCATTCTATTTACGTAATACTCATTGTATGATGATTATGGACCTAATTAAAAAGTTACTTCCCTCAAATAAAGTTTAAACTAAGTTCGTCTCCAAAGGAGGAACCTTTGATGAACGAAATTTTATCTTTGGTTTCTTGGCTTGGATTCTTGACAAATGCCACCTACAGTTCATTCTATTTATGTAATACTCATTTTATGATGATTATGGACCTAATTAACAAGTTACTTCCCTAAAATAAAGGTTAAACTAAGTTCGTCTCAAAAGGAGGAACCTTTGTCGACCAAAATTTTATCTTTGGTTTCTTGGCTTATATTCTTGACAAATGCCTTCTATAGTTCATTCTATTTATGTAATACTCATTTTATGATGATTATGGAGCTAATTAACAAGTTACTTCCCTAAAATAAAGTTTAAACTAAGTTCGTCTCCAAAGGAGGAACCTTTGTTGACCAAAATTTTATATTTGGTTTCTTGGCATGGATTCTTGACAAATGCCACCTACAGTTTATTCTATTTATGTAATACTCATTGTATGATGATTATGGACCTAATTAACAAGTTACTTCCCTAAAATCAAGTTTAAACTAAGTTCCTCTTCAAAGGAGGAACCTTTGTTGACCAAAATTTTATCTTTGGTTTCTTGGCTTGGATTATTGACAAATGCCACCTACAGTTCATTCTCTTTATGTAATACTCATTCTATGATGATTATTGACCTAATTAACAAGTTACTTTCCTAAAATGAAGTGTAAACTAAGTTCGTCTCCAAAGGAGGAACCTTTGTCGACCAAAATTTTATCTTTGGTTTCTTGGCTTATATTCTTGACAAATGCCTTCTATAGTTCATTCTATTTACGTAATACTCATTGTATGATGATTATGGACCTAATTAAAAAGTTACTTCCCTCAAATAAAGTTTAAACTAAGTTCGTCTCCAAAGGAGGAACCTTTGATGAACGAAATTTTATCTTTGGTTTCTTGGCTTGGATTCTTGACAAATGCCACCTACAGTTTATTCTATTTATGTAATACTCATTGTATGATGATTATGGACCTAATTAACAAGTTACTTCCCTAAAATCAAGTTTAAACTAAGTTCGTCTCCAAAGGAGGAACCTTTGATGAACGAAATTTTATCTTTGGTTTCTTGGCTTGCATTCTTGACAAATGCCACCTACAGTTTATTCTATTTATGTAATACTCATTGTATGATGATTATGGACCTAATTAACAAGTTACTTCCCTAAAATCAAGTTTAAACTAAGTTCCTCTCCAAAGGAGGATCCTTTGTTGACCAAAAGTTTATCTTTGGTTTCTTGGCTTGGATTCTTGACAAATGCCACCTACAGTTCATTCTATTTATGTAATACTCATTGTATGATGATTATGGACCTAATTAACAAGTTACTTCCCTAAAATCAAGTTTAAACTAAGTTCCTCTCCAAAGGAGGAACCTTTGTTGACCAAAACTTTATCTTTGGTTTCTTGGCTTGGATTCTTGACAAATGCCACCTACAGTTCATTCTATTTATGTAATACTCATTATATGATGATTATGGACCTAATTATCAAGTTACTTCCCTAAAATCAAGTTTAAACTAAGTTCCTCTCCAAAGGAGGAACCTTTGTTGACCAAAACTTTATCTTTGGTTTCTTGGCTTGGATTCTTGACAAATGCCACCTACAGTTCATTCTATTTATGTAATACTCATTGTATGATGATTATGGACCTAATTATCAAGTTTCTTCCCTAAAATAAAGTTTAAACTAAGTTCCTCTCCAAAGGAGGAACCTTTGATGAACGAAATTTTATCTTTGGTTTCTTGGCTTGGATTCTTGACAAATGCCACCTACAGTTTATTCTATTTATGTAATACTCATTTTATGATGATTATGGACCTAATTAACAAGTTACTTCCCTAAAATAAAGTTTAAACTAAGTTCGTCTCCAAAGGAGGAACCTTTGTTGACCAAAATTTTATATTTCGTTTCTTGGCTTGGATTCTTGACAAATGCCACCTACTGTTTATTCTATTTATCTAATACTCATTGTATGATGATTATGGACCTTTTTAACAAGTTACTTCCCTAAAATCAAGTTTAAACTAAGTTCCTCTTCAAAGGAGGAACCTTTGTTGACCAAAATTTTATCTTTGGTTTCTTGGCTTGGATTCTTGACAAATGCCACCTACAGTTCATTCTATTTATGTAATACTCATTGTATGATGATTATGGACCTAATTAACAAGTTACTTTCCTAAAATGAAGTGTAAACTAAGTTCGTCTCCAAAGGAGGAACCTTTGTTGACTAAAATTTTATCTTTGGTTTCTTGGCTTTGATTCTTGACAAATGCCTTCTATAGTTCATTCTATTTATGTAATACTTATTGTATGATGATTATGGACCTAATTAACAAGTTACTTCCCTAAAATCAAGTTTAAACTAAGTTCCTCTCCAAAGGAGGATCCTTTGTTGACCAAAAGTTTATCTTTGGTTTCTTGGCTTGGATTCTTGACAAATGCCACCTACAGTTCATTCTATTTATGTAATACTCATTGTATGATGATTATGGACCTAATTAACAAGTTACTTCCCTAAAATCAAGTTTAAACTAAGTTCCTCTCCAAAGGAGGAACCTTTGTTGACCAAAACTTTATCTTTGGTTTCTTGGCTTGGATTCTTGACAAATGCCTCCTACAGTTCATTCTATTTATGTAATACTCATTGTATGATGATTATGGACCTAATTAACAAGTTACTTCCCTAAAATCAAGTTTAAACTAAGTTCCTCTCCGAAGGAGGAACCTTTGTTGACCAAAACTTTATCTTTGGTTTCTTGGCTTGGATTCTTGACAAATGCCACCTACAGTTCATTCTATTTATGTAATACTCATTGTATGATGATTATGGACCCAATTATCAAGTTTCTTCCCTAAAATAAAGTTTAAACTAAGTTCCTCTCCAAAGGAGGAACCTTTGTTGACCAAAACTTTATCTTTGGTTTCTTGGCTTTGATTCTTGACAAATGCCACCTATAGTTCATTCTATTTACGTAATACTCATTGTATGATGATTATGGACCTAATTAAAAAGTTACTTCCCTCAAATAAAGTTTAAACTAAGTTCGTCTCCAAAGGAGGAACCTTTGATGAACGAAATTTTATCTTTGGTTTCTTGGCTTGGATTCTTGACAAATGCCACCTACAGTTTATTCTATTTATGTAATACTCATTTTATGATGATTATGGACCTAATTAACAAGTTACTTCCCTAAAATAAAGTTTAAACTAAGTTCGTCTCCAAAGGAGGAACCTTTGTTGACCAAAATTTTATATTTCGTTTCTTGGCTTGGATTCTTGACAAATGCCACCTACTGTTTATTCTATTTATCTAATACTCATTGTATGATGATTATGGACCTAATTAACAAGTTACTTCCCTAAAATCAAGTTTAAACTAAGTTCCTCTCCAAAGGAGGATCCTTTGTTGACCAAAAGTTTATCTTTGGTTTCTTGGCTTGGATTCTTGACAAATGCCACCTACAGTTCATTCTATTTATGTAATACTCATTGTATGATGATTATGGACCTAATTAACAAGTTACTTCCCTAAAATCAAGTTTAAACTAAGTTCCTCTCCAAAGGAGGATCCTTTGTTGACCAAAAGTTTATCTTTGGTTTCTTGGCTTGGATTCTTGACAAATGCCACCTACAGTTCATTCAGTTTATGTAATACTCATTGTATGATGATTATGGACCTAATTAACAAGTTACTTCCCTAAAATCAAGTTTAAACTAAGTTCCTCTCCAAAGGAGGAACCTTTGTTGACCAAAACTTTATCTTTGGTTTCTTGGCTTGGATTCTTGACAAATGCCACCTACAGTTCATTCTATTTATGTAATACTCATTGTATGATGATTATGGACCTAATTATCAAGTTTCTTCCCTAAAATAAAGTTTAAACTAAGTTCCTCTCCAAAGGAGGAACCTTTGTTGACCAAAATTTTATATTTCGTTTCTTGGCTTGGATTTTTGACAAATGCCACCT
The DNA here is from genome assembly GCA_946800305.1 of Medicago arabica. NCBI lineage: Eukaryota > Viridiplantae > Streptophyta > Magnoliopsida > Fabales > Fabaceae > Medicago > Medicago arabica. The sequence goes on along the minus strand of OX326970.1, from coordinate 29,450,617 downwards.
ACTGTTTATTCTATTTATCTAATACTCATTGTATGATGAATATGATTCTTTTTAACAAGTTACTTCCCTAAAATCAAGTTTAAACTAAGTTCCTCTTCAAAGGAGGAACCTTTGTTGACCAAAATTTTATCTTTGGTTTCTTGGCTTGGATTCTTGACAAATGCCACCTACAGTTCATTCTATTTATGTAATACTCATAGTATGATGATTATGGACCTAATTAACAAGTTACTTTCCTAAAATGAAGTGTAAACTAAGTTCGGCTCCAAAGGAGGAACCTTTGTTGACTAAAATTTTATCTTTGGTTTCTTGGCTTTGATTCTTGACAAATGCCTTCTATAGTTCATTCTATTTATGTAATACTTATTGTATGATGATTATGGACCTAATTAACAAGTTACTTCCCTAAAATCAAGTTTAAACTAAGTTCCTCTCCAAAGGAGGATCCTTTGTTGACCAAAAGTTTATCTTTGGTTTCTTGGCTTGGATTCTTGACAAATGCCACCTACAGTTCATTCTATTTATGTAATACTCATTGTATGATGATTATGGACCTAATTAACAAGTTACTTCCCTAAAATCAAGTTTAAACTAAGTTCCTCTCCAAAGGAGGAACCTTTGTTGACCAAAATTTTATCTTTGGTTTCTTGGCTTGGATTCTTGACAAATGCCTCCTACAGTTCATTCTATTTATGTAATACTCATTGTATGATGATTATGGACCTAATTAACAAGTTACTTCCCTAAAATCAAGTTTAAACTAAGTTCCTCTCCAAAGGAGGAACCTTTGTTGACCAAAACTTTATCTTTGGTTTCTTGGCTTGGATTCTTGACAAATGCCACCTACAGTTCATTCTATTTATGTAATACTCATTGTATGATGATTATGGACCTAATTATCAAGTTTCTTCCCTAAAATAAAGTTTAAACTAAGTTCCTCTCCAAAGGAGGAACCTTTGTTGACCAAAACTTTATCTTTGGTTTCTTGGCTTTGATTCTTGACAAATGCCACCTATAGTTCATTCTATTTGAGTAATACTTATTGTATGATGATTATGGACCTAATTAAAAAGTTACTTCCCTCAAATAAAGTTTAAACTAAGTTCGTCTCCAAAGGAGGAACCTTTGATGAACGAAATTTTATCTTTGGTTTCTTGGCTTGGATTCTTGACAAATGCCACCTACTGTTTATTCTATTTATCTAATACTCATTGTATGATGATTATGGACCTTTTTAACAAGTTACTTCCCTAAAATCAAGTTTAAACTAAGTTCCTCTTCAAAGGAGGAACCTTTGTTGACCAAAATTTTATCTTTGGTTTCTTGGCTTGGATTCTTGACAAATGCCACCTACAGTTCATTCTATTTATGTAATACTCATTGTATGATGATTATGGACCTAATTAACAAGTTACTTTCCTAAAATGAAGTGTAAACTAAGTTCGTCTCCAAAGGAGGAACCTTTGTTGACTAAAATTTTATCTTTGGTTTCTTGGCTTTGATTCTTGACAAATGCCTTCTATAGTTCATTCTATTTATGTAATACTTATTGTATGATGATTATGGACCTAATTAACAAGTTACTTCCCTAAAATCAAGTTTAAACTAAGTTCCTCTCCAAAGGAGGATCCTTTGTTGACCAAAAGTTTATCTTTGGTTTCTTGGCTTGGATTCTTGACAAATGCCACCTACAGTTCATTCTATTTATGTAATACTCATTGTATGATGATTATGGACCTAATTAACAAGTTACTTCCCTAAAATTAAGTTTAAACTAAGTTCCTCTTCAAAGGAGAAACCTTTGTTGACCAAAATTTTATCTTTGGTTTCTTGGCTTGGATTCTTGACAAATGCCACCTACAGTTCATTCTATTTATGTAATACTCATTGTATGATGATTATGGACCTAATTAACAAGTTACTTCCCTAAAATAAAGTTTAAACTAAGTTCCTCTCCAAAGGAGGATCCTTTGTTGACCAAAAGTTTATCTTTGGTTTCTTGGCTTGGATTCTTGACAAATGCCACCTACAGTTCATTCTATTTATGTAATACTCATTGTATGATGATTATGGACCTAATTAACAAGTTACTTCCCTAAAATCAAGTTTAAACTAAGTTCCTCTCCAAAGGAGGAACCTTTGTTGACCAAAACTTTATCTTTGGTTTCTTGGCTTGGATTCTTGACAAATGCCACCTACAGTTCATTCTATTTATGTAATACTCATTGTATGATGATTATGGACCTAATTATCAAGTTTCTTCCCTAAAATAAAGTTTAAACTAAGTTCCTCTCCAAAGGAGGAACCTTTGTTGACCAAAATTTTATATTTCGTTTCTTGGCTTGGATTCTTGACAAATGCCACCTACTGTTTATTCTATTTATCTAATACTCATTGTATGATGAATATGATTCTTTTTAACAAGTTACTTCCCTAAAATCAAGTTTAAACTAAGTTCCTCTTCAAAGGAGGAACCTTTGTTGACCAAAATTTTATCTTTGGTTTCTTGGCTTGGATTCTTGACAAATGCCACCTACAGTTCATTCTATTTATGTAATACTCATTGTATGATGATTATGGACCTAATTAACAAGTTACTTTCCTAAAATGAAGTGTAAACTAAGTTCGGCTCCAAAGGAGGAACCTTTGTTGACTAAAATTTTATCTTTGGTTTCTTGGCTTTGATTCTTGACAAATGCCTTCTATAGTTCATTCTATTTATGTAATACTTATTGTATGATGATTATGGACCTAATTAACAAGTTACTTCCCTAAAATCAAGTTTAAACTAAGTTCCTCTCCAAAGGAGGATCCTTTGTTGACCAAAAGTTTATCTTTGGTTTCTTGGCTTGGATTCTTGACAAATGCCACCTACAGTTCATTCTATTTATGTAATACTCATTGTATGATGATTATGGACCTAATTAACAAGTTACTTCCCTAAAATCAAGTTTAAACTAAGTTCCTCTCCAAAGGAGGAACCTTTGTTGACCAAAATTTTATCTTTGGTTTCTTGGCTTGGATTCTTGACAAATGCCTCCTACAGTTCATTCTATTTATGTAATACTCATTGTATGATGATTATGGACCTAATTAACAAGTTACTTCCCTAAAATCAAGTTTAAACTAAGTTCCTCTCCAAAGGAGGAACCTTTGTTGACCAAAACTTTATCTTTGGTTTCTTGGCTTGGATTCTTGACAAATGCCACCTACAGTTCATTCTATTTATGTAATACTCATTGTATGATGATTATGGACCTAATTATCAAGTTTCTTCCCTAAAATAAAGTTTAAACTAAGTTCCTCTCCAAAGGAGGAACCTTTGTTGACCAAAACTTTATCTTTGGTTTCTTGGCTTTGATTCTTGACAAATGCCACTTATAGTTCATTCTATTTACGTAATACTTATTGTATGATGATTATGGACCTAATTAAAAAGTTACTTCCCTCAAATAAAGTTTAAACTAAGTTCGTCTCCAAAGGAGGAACCTTTGATGAACGAAATTTTATCTTTGGTTTCTTGGCTTGGATTCTTGACAAATTCCACCTACAGTTTATTCTATTTATGTAATACTCATTTTATGATGATTATGGACCTAATTAACAAGTTACTTCCCTAAAATAAAGTTTAAACTAAGTTCGTCTCCAAAGGAGGAACCTTTGTTGACCAAAATTTTATATTTCGTTTCTTAGCTTGGATTCTTGACAAATGCCACCTACAGTTCATTCTATTTATGTAATACTCATTGTATGATGATTATGGACCTAATTAACAAGTTACTTTCCTAAAATGAAGTGTAAACTAAGTTCGGCTCCAAAGGAGGAACCTTTGTTGACTAATATTTTATCTTTGGTTTCTTGGCTTTGATTCTTGACAAATGCCTTCTATAGTTCATTCTATTTATGTAATACTTATTGTATGATGATTATGGACCTAATTAACAAGTTACTTCCCTAAAATCAAGTTTAAACGAAGTTCCTCTCCAAAGGAGGATCCTTTGTTGACCAAAAGTTTATCTTTGGTTTCTTGGCTTGGATTCTTGACAAATGCCACCTACAGTTCATTCTATTTATGTAATACTCATTGTATGATGATTATGGACCTAATTAATTCTTAGTATTTTTCTATTCTTATCTTATTACTCTGAATTATTTTTCAGTTTAGAGAAACCAGAGAAACCATGGAAATGAAATAACTCACTTAAATCCTCTTGAGTCAAAGGAGAGAAACCATGGAAACGAAATAAGTCAATTATATCCTCTTCAATCAAAGGTTACTTCCCTAAAATCAAGTTTAAACTAAGTTCCTCTCCAAAGGAGGAACCTTTGTTGACCAAAACTTTATCTTTGGTTTCTTGGCTTGGATTCTTGACAAATGCCTCCTACAGTTCATTCTATTTATGTAATACTCATTGTATGATGATTATGGACCTAATTAACAAGTTACTTCCCTAAAATCAAGTTTAAACTAAGTTCCTCTCCAAAGGAGGAACCTTTGTTGACCAAAACTTTATCTTTGGTTTCTTGGCTTGGATTCTTGACAAATGCCACCTACAGTTCATTCTATTTATGTAATACTCATTGTATGATGATTATGGACCTAATTATCAAGTTTCTTCCCTAAAATAAAGTTTAAACTAAGTTCCTCTCCAAAGGAGGAACCTTTGTTGACCAAAACTTTATCTTTGGTTTCTTGGCTTTGATTCTTGACAAATGCCACCTATAGTTCATTCTATTTACGTAATACTCATTGTATGATGATTATGGACCTAATTAAAAAGTTACTTCCCTCAAATAAAGTTTAAACTAAGTTCGTCTCCAAAGGAGGAACCTTTGATGAACGAAATTTTATCTTTGGTTTCTTGGCTTGGATTCTTGACAAATTCCACCTACAGTTTATTCTATTTATGTAATACTCATTTTATGATGATTATGGACCTAATTAACAAGTTACTTCCCTAAAATAAAGTTTAAACTAAGTTCGTCTCCAAAGGAGGAACCTTTGTTGACCAAAATTTTATATTTCGTTTCTTGGCTTGGATTCTTGACAAATGCCACCTACTGTTTATTCTATTTATCTAATACTCATTGTATGATGATTATGGACCTAATTAACAAGTTACTTCCCTAAAATCAAGTTTAAACTAAGTTCCTCTCCAAAGGAGGATCCTTTGTTGACCAAAAGTTTATCTTTGGTTTCTTTGCTTGGATTCTTGACAAATGCCACCTACAGTTCATTCTATTTATGTAATACTCATTGTATGATGATTATGGACCTAATTATCAAGTTTCTTCCCTAAAATAAAGTTTAAACTAAGTTCCTCTCCAAAGGAGGAACCTTTGTTGACCAAAACTTTATCTTTGGTTTCTTGGCTTTGATTCTTGACAAATGCCACCTATAGTTCATTCTATTTACGTAATACTTATTGTATGATGATTATGGACCTAATTAAAAAGTTACTTCCCTCAAATAAAGTTTAAACTAAGTTCGTCTCCAAAGGAGGAACCTTTGATGAACAAAATTTTATCTTTGGTTTCTTGGCTTGGATTCTTGACAAATTCAACCTACTGTTTATTCTATTTATGTAATACTCATTTTATGATGATTATGGACCTAATTAACAAGTTACTTCCCTAAAATAAAGTTTAAACTAAGTTCGTCTCCAAAGGAGGAACCTTTGTTGACCAAAATTTTATATTTCGTTTCTTGGCTTGGATTCTTGACAAATGCCACCTACAGTTCATTCTATTTATGTAATACTCATTGTATGATGATTATGGACCTAATTAACAAGTTACTTTCCTAAAATGAAGTGTAAACTAAGTTCGGCTCCAAAGGAGGAACCTTTGTTGACTAAAATTTTATCTTTGGTTTCTTGGCTTTGATTCTTGACAAATGCCTTCTATAGTTCATTCTATTTATGTAATACTTATTGTATGATGATTATGGACCTAATTAACAAGTTACTTCCCTAAAATCAAGTTTAAACTAAGTTCCTCAACAAAGGAGGATCCTTTGTTGACCAAAAGATTATCTTTGGTTTCTTGGCTTGGATTCTTGACAAATGCCACCTACAGTTCATTCTATTTATGTAATACTCATTGTATGATGATTATGGACCTAATTAACAAGTTACTTCCCTAAAATCAAGTTTAAACTAAGTTCCTCTCCAAAGGAGGAACCTTTGTTGACCAAAACTTTATCTTTGGTTTCTTGGCTTGGATTCTTGACAAATGCCTCCTACAGTTCATTCTATTTATGTAATACTCATTGTATGATGATTATGGACCTAATTAACAAGTTACTTCCCTAAAATCAAGTTTAAACTAAGTTCCTCTCCAAAGGAGGAACCTTTGTTGACCAAAACTTTATCTTTGGTTTCTTGGCTTGGATTCTTGACAAATGCCACCTACAGTTCATTCTATTTATGTAATACTCATTGTATGATGATTATGGACCTAATTATCAAGTTTCTTCCCTAAAATAAAGTTTAAACTAAGTTCCTCTCCAAAGGAGGAACCTTTGTTGACCAAAACTTTATCTTTGGTTTCTTGGCTTTGATTCTTGACAAATGCCACCTATAGTTCATTCTATTTACGTAATACTCATTGTATGATGATTATGGACCTAATTAAAAAGTTACTTCCCTCAAATGAAGTTTAAACTAAGTTCGTCTCCAAAGGAGGAACCTTTGATGAACGAAATTTTATCTTTGGTTTCTTGGCTTGGATTCTTGACAAATTCCACCTACAGTTTATTCTATTTATGTAATACTCATTTTATGATGATTATGGACCTAATTAACAAGTTACTTCCCTAAAATAAAGTTTAAACTAAGTTCGTCTCCAAAGGAGGAACCTTTGTTGACCAAAATTTTATATTTCGTTTCTTGGCTTGGATTCTTGACAAATGCCACCTACTGTTTATTCTATTTATCTAATACTCATTGTATGATGATTATGGACCTAATTAACAAGTTACTTCCCTAAAATCAAGTTTAAACTAAGTTCCTCTCCAAAGGAGGATCCTTTGTTGACCAAAAGTTTATCTTTGGTTTCTTGGCTTGGATTCTTGACAAATGCCACCTACAGTTCATTCTATTTATGTAATACTCATTGTATGATGATTATAGACCTAATTAACAAGTTACTTCCCTAAAATCAAGTTTAAACTAAGTTCCTCTTCAAAGGAGGAACCTTTGTTGACCAAAATTTTATCTTTGGTTTCTTGGCTTGGATTCTTGACAAATGCCACCTACAGTTCATTCTATTTATGTAATACTCATTGTATGATGATTATGGACCTAATTAACAAGTTACTTCCCTAAAATCAAGTTTAAACTAAGTTCCTCTCCAAAGGAGGATCCTTTGTTGACCAAAAGTTTATCTTTGGTTTCTTGGCTTGGATTCTTGACAAATGACACCTACAGTTCATTCTATTTATGTAATACTCATTGTATGATGATTATGGACCTAATTAACAAGTTACTTCCCTAAAATCAAGTTTAAACTAAGTTCCTCTCCAAAGGAGGAACCTTTGTTGACCAAAACTTTATCTTTGGTTTCTTGGCTTGGATTCTTGACAAATGCCACCTACAGTTCATTCTATTTATGTAATACTCATTTTATGATGATTATGGACCTAATTAACAAGTTACTTCCCTAAAATCAAGTTTAAACTAAGTTCCTCTCCAAAGGAGGAACCTTTGTTGACCAAAACTTTATCTTTGGTTTCTTGGCTTGGATTCTTGACAAATGCCACCTACAGTTCATTCTATTTATGTAATACTCATTGTATGATGATTATGGACCTAATTATCAAGTTTTTTCCCTAAAATAAAGTTTAAACTAAGTTCCTCTCCAAAGGAGGAACCTTTGTTGACCAAAACTTTATCTTTGGTTTCTTGGCTTTGATTCTTGACAAATGCCACCTATAGTTCATTCTATTTACGTAATACTCATTGTATGATGATTATGGACCTAATTAAAAAGTTACTTCCCTCAAATAAAGTTTAAACTAAGTTCGTCTCCAAAGGAGGAACCTTTGTTGAACGAAATTTTATCTTTGGTTTCTTGGCTTGGATTCTTGACAAATGCCACCTACAGTTTATTCTATTTAAGTAATACTCATTTTATGATGATTATGGACCTAATTAACAAGTTACTTCCCTAAAATAAAGTTTAAACTAAGTTCGTCTCCAAAGGAGGAACCTTTGTTGACCAAAATTGTATATTTCGTTTCTTGGCTTGGATTCTTGACAAATGCCACCTACTGTTTATTCTATTTATCTAATACTCATTGTATGATGATTATGGACCTAATTAACAAGTTACTTCCCTAAAATCAAGTTTAAACTAAGTTCCTCTCCAAAGGAGGAACCTTTGTTGACCAAAACTTTATCTTTGGTTTCTTGGCTTGGATTCTTGACAAATGCCACCTACAGTTCATTCTATTTATGTAATACTCATTGTATGATGATTATGGACCTAATTAACAAGTTACTTCCCTAAAATCAAGTTTAAACTAAGTTCCTCTCCAAAGGAGGATCCTTTGTTGACCAAAAGTTTATCTTTGGTTTCTTGGCTTGGATTCTTGACAAATGCCACCTACAGTTCATTCTATTTATGTAATACTCATTGTATGATGATTATGGACCTAATTAACAAGTTACTTCCCTAAAATCAAGTTTAAACTAAGTTCCTCTCCAAAGGAGGAACCTTTGTTGACCAAAACTTTATCTTTGGTTTCTTGGCTTGGATTCTTGACAAATGCCACCTACAGTTCATTCTATTTATGTAATACTCATTGTATGATGATTATGGACCTAATTAACAAGTTACTTCCCTAAAATCAAGTTTAAACTAAGTTCCTCTCCAAAGGAGGAACCTTTGTTGACCAAAACTTTATCTTTGGTTTCTTGGCTTGGATTCTTGACAAATGCCACCTACAGTTCATTCTATTTATGTAATACTCATTGTATGATGATTATGGACCTAATTATCAAGTTTTTTCCCTAAAATAAAGTTTAAACTAAGTTCCTCTCCAAAGGAGGAACCTTTGTTGACCAAAACTTTATCTTTGGTTTCTTGGCTTGGATTCTTGACAAATGCCACCTACAGTTCATTCTATTTATGTAATACTCATTGTATGATGATTATGGACCTAATTATCAAGTTTTTTCCCTAAAATAAAGTTTAAACTAAGTTCCTCTCCAAAGGAGGTACCTTTGTTGACCAAAACTTTATCTTTGGTTTCTTGGCTTTGATTCTTGACAAATGCCACCTATAGTTCATTCTATTTACGTAATACTCATTGTATGATGATTATGGACCTAATTAAAAAGTTACTTCCCTCAAATAAAGTTTAAACTAAGTTCGTCTCCAAAGGAGGAACCTTTGATGAACGAAATTTTATCTTTGGTTTCTTGGCTTGGATTCTTGACAAATGCCACCTACAGTTTATTCTATTTATGTAATACTCATTTTATGATGATTATGGACCTAATTAACAAGTTACTTCCCTAAAATAAAGTTTAAACTAAGTTCGTCTCCAAAGGAGGAACCTTTGTTGACCAAAATTTTATATTTCGTTTCTTGGCTTGGATTCTTGACAAATGCCACCTACTGTTTATTCTATTTATCTAATACTCATTGTATGATGATTATGGACCTAATTAACAAGTTACTTCCCTAAAATCAAGTTTAAACTAAGTTCGTCTCCAAAGGAGGAACCTTTGTTGACCAAAATTTTATATTTCGTTTCTTGGCTTGGATTCTTGACAAATGCCACCTACAGTTCATTCTATTTATGTAATACTCATTGTATGATGATTATGGACCTAATTAACAAGTTACTTTCCTAAAATGAAGTGTAAACTAAGTTCGGCTCCAAAGGAGGAACCTTTGTTGACTAAAATTTTATCTTTGGTTTCTTGGCTTTGATTCTTGACAAATGCCTTCTATAGTTCATTCTATTTATGTAATACTTATTGTATGATGATTATGGACCTAATTAACAAGTTACTTCCCTAAAATCAAATTTAAACTAAGTTCCTCTCCAAAGGAGGAACCTTTGTTGACCAAAACTTTATCTTTGGTTTCTTGGCTTGGATTCTTGACAAATGCCACCTACAGTTCATTCTATTTATGTAATACTCATTGTATGATGATTATGGACCTAATTATCAAGTTTTTTCCCTAAAATAAAGTTTAAACTAAGTTCCTCTCCAAAGGAGGTACCTTTGTTGACCAAAACTTTATCTTTGGTTTCTTGGCTTTGATTCTTGACAAATGCCACCTATAGTTCATTCTATTTACGTAATACTCATTGTATGATGATTATGGACCTAATTAAAAAGTTACTTCCCTCAAATAAAGTTTAAACTAAGTTCGTCTCCAAAGGAGGAACCTTTGATGAACGAAATTTTATCTTTGGTTTCTTGGCTTGGATTCTTGACAAATGCCACCTACAGTTTATTCTATTTATGTAATACTCATTTTATGATGATTATGGACCTAATTAACAAGTTACTTCCCTAAAATAAAGTTTAAACTAAGTTCGTCTCCAAAGGAGGAACCTTTGTTGACCAAAATTTTATATTTCGTTTCTTGGCTTGGATTCTTGACAAATGCCACCTACTGTTTATTCTATTTATCTAATACTCATTGTATGATGATTATGGACCTAATTAACAAGTTACTTCCCTAAAATCAAGTTTAAACTAAGTTCGTCTCCAAAGGAGGAACCTTTGTTGACCAAAATTTTATATTTCGTTTCTTGGCTTGGATTCTTGACAAATGCCACCTACAGTTCATTCTATTTATGTAATACTCATTGTATGATGATTATGGACCTAATTAACAAGTTACTTTCCTAAAATGAAGTGTAAACTAAGTTCGGCTCCAAAGGAGGAACCTTTGTTGACTAAAATTTTATCTTTGGTTTCTTGGCTTTGATTCTTGACAAATGCCTTCTATAGTTCATTCTATTTATGTAATACTTATTGTATGATGATTATGGACCTAATTAACAAGTTACTTCCCTAAAATCAAGTTTAAACTAAGTTCCTCTCCAAAGGAGGATCCTTTGTTGACCAAAACTTTATCTTTGGTTTCTTGGCTTGGATTCTTGACAAATGCCACCTACAGTTCATTCTATTTATGTAATACTCATTGTATGATGATTATGGACCTAATTATCAAGTTTTTTCCCTAAAATAAAGTTTAAACTAAGTTCCTCTCCAAAGGAGGAACCTTTGTTGACCAAAACTTTATCTTTGGTTTCTTGGCTTTGATTCTTGACAAATGCCACCTATAGTTCATTCTATTTACGTAATACTCATTGTATGATGATTATGGACCTAATTAAAAAGTTACTTCCCTCAAATAAAGTTTAAACTAAGTTCGTCTCCAAAGGAGGAACCTTTGATGAACGAAATTTTATCTTTGGTTTCTTGGCTTGGATTCTTGACAAATGCCACCTACAGTTTATTCTATTTAAGTAATACTCATTTTATGATGATTATGGACCTAATTAACAAGTTACTTCCCTAAAATAAAGTTTAAACTAAGTTCGTCTCCAAAGGAGGAACCTTTGTTGACCAAAATTGTATATTTCGTTTCTTGGCTTGGATTCTTGACAAATGCCACCTACTGTTTATTCTATTTATGTAATACTCATTTTATGATGATTATGGACCTAATTAACAAGTTACTTCCCTAAAATCAAGTTTAAACTAAGTTCCTCTCCAAAGGAGGATCCTTTGTTGACCAAAACTTTATCTTTGGTTTCTTGGCTTGGATTCTTGACAAATGCCACCTACAGTTCATTCTATTTATGTAATACTCATTGTATGATGATTATGGACCTAATTAACAAGTTACTTCCCTAAAATCAAGTTTAAACTAAGTTCCTCTCCAAAGGAGGATCCTTTGTTGACCAAAAGTTTATCTTTGGTTTCTTGGCTTGGATTCTTGACAAATGCCACCTACAGTTCATTCTATTTATGTAATACTCATTGTATGATGATTATGGACCTAATTAACAAGTTACTTCCCTAAAATCAAGTTTAAACTAAGTTCCTCTCCAAAGGAGGAACCTTTGTTGACCAAAACTTTATCTTTGGTTTCTTGGCTTGGATTCTTGACAAATGCCACCTACAGTTCATTCTATTTATGTAATACTCATTGTATGATGATTATGGACCTAATTAACAAGTTACTTCCCTAAAATCAAGTTTAAACTAAGTTCCTCTCCAAAGGAGGAACCTTTGTTGACCAAAACTTTATCTTTGGTTTCTTGGCTTGGATTCTTGACAAATGCCACCTACAGTTCATTCTATTTATGTAATACTCATTGTATGATGATTATGGACCTAATTATCAAGTTTTTTCCCTAAAATAAAGTTTAAACTAAGTTCCTCTCCAAAGGAGGAACCTTTGTTGACCAAAACTTTATCTTTGGTTTCTTGGCTTGGATTCTTGACAAATGCCACCTACAGTTCATTCTATTTATGTAATACTCATTGTATGATGATTATGGACCTAATTATCAAGTTTTTTCCCTAAAATAAAGTTTAAACTAAGTTCCTCTCCAAAGGAGGTACCTTTGTTGACCAAAACTTTATCTTTGGTTTCTTGGCTTTGATTCTTGACAAATGCCACCTATAGTTCATTCTATTTACGTAATACTCATTGTATGATGATTATGGACCTAATTAAAAAGTTACTTCCCTCAAATAAAGTTTAAACTAAGTTCGTCTCCAAAGGAGGAACCTTTGATGAACGAAATTTTATCTTTGGTTTCTTGGCTTGGATTCTTGACAAATGCCACCTACAGTTTATTCTATTTATGTAATACTCATTTTATGATGATTATGGACCTAATTAACAAGTTACTTCCCTAAAATAAAGTTTAAACTAAGTTCGTCTCCAAAGGAGGAACCTTTGTTGACCAAAATTTTATATTTCGTTTCTTGGCTTGGATTCTTGACAAATGCCACCTACTGTTTATTCTATTTATCTAATACTCATTGTATGATGATTATGGACCTAATTAACAAGTTACTTCCCTAAAATCAAGTTTAAACTAAGTTCGTCTCCAAAGGAGGAACCTTTGTTGACCAAAATTTTATATTTCGTTTCTTGGCTTGGATTCTTGACAAATGCCACCTACAGTTCATTCTATTTATGTAATACTCATTGTATGATGATTATGGACCTAATTAACAAGTTACTTTCCTAAAATGAAGTGTAAACTAAGTTCGGCTCCAAAGGAGGAACCTTTGTTGACTAAAATTTTATCTTTGGTTTCTTGGCTTTGATTCTTGACAAATGCCTTCTATAGTTCATTCTATTTATGTAATACTTATTGTATGATGATTATGGACCTAATTAACAAGTTACTTCCCTAAAATCAAATTTAAACTAAGTTCCTCTCCAAAGGAGGATCCTTTGTTGACCAAAAGTTTATCTTTGGTTTCTTGGCTTGGATTCTTGACAAATGACACCTACAGTTCATTCTATTTATGTAATACTCATTGTATGATGATTATGGACCTAATTAACAAGTTACTTCCCTAAAATCAAGTTTAAACTAAGTTCCTCTCCAAAGGAGGAACCTTTGTTGACCAAAACTTTATCTTTGGTTTCTTGGCTTGGATTCTTGACAAATGCCACCTACAGTTCATTCTATTTATGTAATACTCATTGTATGATGATTATGGACCTAATTAACAAGTTACTTCCCTAAAATCAAGTTTAAACTAAGTTCCTCTCCAAAGGAGGATCCTTTGTTGACCAAAAGTTTATCTTTGGTTTCTTGGCTTGGATTCTTGACAAATGACACCTACAGTTCATTCTATTTATGTAATACTCATTGTATGATGATTATGGACCTAATTAACAAGTTACTTCCCTAAAATCAAGTTTAAACTAAGTTCCTCTCCAAAGGAGGAACCTTTGTTGACCAAAACTTTATCTTTGGTTTCTTGGCTTGGATTCTTGACAAATGCCACCTACAGTTCATTCTATTTATGTAATACTCATTGTATGATGATTATGGACCTAATTAACAAGTTACTTCCCTAAAATCAAGTTTAAACTAAGTTCCTCTCCAAAGGAGGAACCTTTGTTGACCAAAACTTTATATTTGGTTTCTTGGCTTTGATTCTTGACAAATGCCACCTACAGTTCATTCTATTTATGTAATACTCATTGTATGATGATTATGGACCTAATTATCAAGTTTTTTCCCTAAAATAAAGTTTAAACTAAGTTCCTCTCCAAAGGAGGAACCTTTGTTGACCAAAACTTTATCTTTGGTTTCTTGGCTTTGATTATTGACAAATTCCACATATAGTTCATTCTATTTACGTAATACACATTGCATGATGATTATGGACCTAATTAATAAGTTACTTCCCTAAAATAAAGTTTAAACTAAGTTCGTCTCCAAAGGAGGAACCTTTGATGAACGAAATTTTATCTTTGGTTTCTTGGCTTGGATTCTTGACAAATGCCACCTACAGTTTATTCTATTTAAGTAATACTCATTTTATGATGATTATGGACCTAATTAACAAGTTACTTCCCTAAAATAAAGTTTAAACTAAGTTCGTCTCCAAAGGAGGAACCTTTGTTGACCAAAATTGTATATTTCGTTTCTTGGCTTGGATTCTTGACAAATGCCACCTACTGTTTATTCTATTTATCTAATACTCATTGTATGATGATTATGGACCTAATTAACAAGTTACTTCCCTAAAATCAAGTTTAAACTAAGTTCCTCTCCAAAGGAGGAACCTTTGTTGACCAAAACTTTATCTTTGGTTTCTTGGCTTGGATTCTTGACAAATGCCACCTACAGTTCATTCTATTTATGTAATACTCATTGTATGATGATTATGGACCTAATTAACAAGTTACTTCCCTAAAATCAAGTTTAAACTAAGTTCCTCTCCAAAGGAGGATCCTTTGTTGACCAAAAGTTTATCTTTGGTTTCTTGGCTTGGATTCTTGACAAATGCCACCTACAGTTCATTCTATTTATGTAATACTCATTGTATGATGATTATGGACCTAATTAACAAGTTACTTCCCTAAAATCAAGTTTAAACTAAGTTCCTCTCCAAAGGAGGAACCTTTGTTGACCAAAACTTTATCTTTGGTTTCTTGGCTTGGATTCTTGACAAATGCCACCTACAGTTCATTCTATTTATGTAATACTCATTGTATGATGATTATGGACCTAATTAACAAGTTACTTCCCTAAAATCAAGTTTAAACTAAGTTCCTCTCCAAAGGAGGAACCTTTGTTGACCAAAACTTTATCTTTGGTTTCTTGGCTTGGATTCTTGACAAATGCCACCTACAGTTCATTCTATTTATGTAATACTCATTGTATGATGATTATGGACCTAATTATCAAGTTTTTTCCCTAAAATAAAGTTTAAACTAAGTTCCTCTCCAAAGGAGGAACCTTTGTTGACCAAAACTTTATCTTTGGTTTCTTGGCTTGGATTCTTGACAAATGCCACCTACAGTTCATTCTATTTATGTAATACTCATTGTATGATGATTATGGACCTAATTATCAAGTTTTTTCCCTAAAATAAAGTTTAAACTAAGTTCCTCTCCAAAGGAGGTACCTTTGTTGACCAAAACTTTATCTTTGGTTTCTTGGCTTTGATTCTTGACAAATGCCACCTATAGTTCATTCTATTTACGTAATACTCATTGTATGATGATTATGGACCTAATTAAAAAGTTACTTCCCTCAAATAAAGTTTAAACTAAGTTCGTCTCCAAAGGAGGAACCTTTGATGAACGAAATTTTATCTTTGGTTTCTTGGCTTGGATTCTTGACAAATGCCACCTACAGTTTATTCTATTTATGTAATACTCATTTTATGATGATTATGGACCTAATTAACAAGTTACTTCCCTAAAATAAAGTTTAAACTAAGTTCGTCTCCAAAGGAGGAACCTTTGTTGACCAAAATTTTATATTTCGTTTCTTGGCTTGGATTCTTGACAAATGCCACCTACTGTTTATTCTATTTATCTAATACTCATTGTATGATGATTATGGACCTAATTAACAAGTTACTTCCCTAAAATAAAGTTTAAACTAAGTTCGTCTCCAAAGGAGGAACCTTTGTTGACCAAAATTTTATATTTCGTTTCTTGGCTTGGATTCTTGACAAATGCCACCTACAGTTCATTCTATTTATGTAATACTCATTGTATGATGATTATGGACCTAATTAACAAGTTACTTTCCTAAAATGAAGTGTAAACTAAGTTCGGCTCCAAAGGAGGAACCTTTGTTGACTAAAATTTTATCTTTGGTTTCTTGGCTTTGATTCTTGACAAATGCCTTCTATAGTTCATTCTATTTATGTAATACTTATTGTATGATGATTATGGACCTAATTAACAAGTTACTTCCCTAAAATCAAGTTTAAACTAAGTTCCTCTCCAAAGGAGGATCCTTTGTTGACCAAAAGATTATCTTTGGTTTCTTGGCTTGGATTCTTGACAAATGCCACCTACAGTTCATTCTATTTATGTAATACTCATTGTATGATGATTATGGACCTAATTAACAAGTTACTTCCCTAAAATCAAGTTTAAACTAAGTTCCTCTCCAAAGGAGGAACCTTTGTTGACCAAAACTTTATCTTTGGTTTCTTGGCTTGGATTCTTGACAAATGCCTCCTACAGTTCATTCTATTTATGTAATACTCATTGTATGATGATTATGGACCTAATTAACAAGTTACTTCCCTAAAATCAAGTTTAAACTAAGTTCCTCTCCAAAGGAGGAACCTTTGTTGACCAAAACTTTATCTTTGGTTTCTTGGCTTGGATTCTTGACAAATGCCACCTACAGTTCATTCTATTTATGTAATACTCATTGTATGATGATTATGGACCTAATTATCAAGTTTCTTCCCTAAAATAAAGTTTAAACTAAGTTCCTCTCCAAAGGAGGAACCTTTGTTGACCAAAACTTTATCTTTGGTTTCTTGGCTTTGATTCTTGACAAATGCCACCTATAGTTCATTCTATTTACGTAATACTCATTGTATGATGATTATGGACCTAATTAAAAAGTTACTTCCCTCAAATAAAGTTTAAACTAAGTTCGTCTCCAAAGGAGGAACCTTTGATGAACGAAATTTTATCTTTGGTTTCTTGGCTTGGATTCTTGACAAATTCCACCTACAGTTTATTCTATTTATGTAATACTCATTTTATGATGATTATGGACCTAATTAACAAGTTACTTCCCTAAAATAAAGTTTAAACTAAGTTCGTCTCCAAAGGAGGAACCTTTGTTGACCAAAATTTTATATTTCGTTTCTTGGCTTGGATTCTTGACAAATGCCACCTACTGTTTATTCTATTTATCTAATACTCATTGTATGATGATTATGGACCTAATTAACAAGTTACTTCCCTAAAATCAAGTTTAAACTAAGTTCCTCTCCAAAGGAGGATCCTTTGTTGACCAAAAGTTTATCTTTGGTTTCTTGGTTTGGATTCTTGACAAATGCCACCTACAGTTCATTCTATTTATGTAATACTCATTGTATGATGATTATGGACCTAATTAACAAGTTACTTCCCTAAAATCAAGTTTAAACTAAGTTCCTCTCCAAAGGAGGAACCTTTGTTGACCAAAACTTTATCTTTGGTTTCTTGGCTTGGATTCTTGACAAATGCCACCTACAGTTCATTCTATTTATGTAATACTCATTGTATGATGATTATGGACCTAATTAACAAGTTACTTCCCTAAAATCAAGTTTAAACTAAGTTCCTCTCCAAAGGAGGAACCTTTGTTGACCAAAACTTTATCTTTGGTTTCTTGGCTTGGATTCTTGACAAATGCCACCTACAGTTCATTCTATTTATGTAATACTCATTGTATGATGATTATGGACCTAATTATCAAGTTACTTCCCTAAAATCAAGTTTAAACTAAGTTCCTCTCCAAAGGAGGATCCTTTGTTGACCAAAAGTTTATCTTTGGTTTCTTGGCTTGGATTCTTGACAAATGCCACCTACAGTTCATTCTATTTATGTAATACTCATTGTATGATGATTATGGACCTAATTAACAAGTTACTTCCCTAAAATCAAGTTTAAACTAAGTTCCTCTCCAAAGGAGGAACCTTTGTTGACCAAAACTTTATCTTTGGTTTCTTGGCTTGGATTCTTGACAAATGCCACCTACAGTTCATTCTATTTATGTAATACTCATTGTATGATGATTATGGACCTAATTAACAAGTTACTTCCCTAAAATCAAGTTTAAACTAAGTTCCTCTCCAAAGGAGGAACCTTTGTTGACCAAAACTTTATCTTTGGTTTCTTGGCTTGGATTCTTGACAAATGCCACCTACAGTTCATTCTATTTATGTAATACTCATTGTATGATGATTATGGACCTAATTATCAAGTTACTTCCCTAAAATCAAGTTTAAACTAAGTTCCTCTCCAAAGGAGGATCCTTTGTTGACCAAAAGTTTATCTTTGGTTTCTTGGCTTGGATTCTTGACAAATGCCACCTACAGTTCATTCTATTTATGTAATACTCATTGTATGATGATTATGGACCTAATTAACAAGTTACTTCCCTAAAATCAAGTTTAAACTAAGTTCCTCTCCAAAGGAGGAACCTTTGTTGACCAAAACTTTATCTTTGGTTTCTTGGCTTGGATTCTTGACAAATGCCACCTACAGTTCATTCTATTTATGTAATACTCATTGTATGATGATTATGGACCTAATTAACAAGTTACTTCCCTAAAATCAAGTTTAAACTAAGTTCCTCTCCAAAGGAGGAACCTTTGTTGACCAAAACTTTATCTTTGGTTTCTTGGCTTGGATTCTTGACAAATGCCACCTACAGTTCATTCTATTTATGTAATACTCATTGTATGATGATTATGGACCTAATTATCAAGTTTTTTCCCTAAAATAAAGTTTAAACTAAGTTCCTCTCCAAAGGAGGAACCTTTGTTGACCAAAACTTTATCTTTGGTTTCTTGGCTTTGATTCTTGACAAATGCCACCTATAGTTCATTCTATTTACGTAATACTCATTGTATGATGATTATGGACCTAATTAAAAAGTTACTTCCCTCAAATAAAGTTTAAACTAAGTTCGTCTCCAAAGGAGGAACCTTTGATGAACGAAATTTTATCTTTGGTTGCTTGGCTTGGATTCTGGACAAATGCCACCTACAGTTTATTCTATTTATATAATAGTCATTTTATGATGATTATGGACCTAATTAACAAGTTACTTCCCTAAAATAAAGTTAAAACTAAGTTCGTCTCCAAAGGAGGAACCTTTGTTGACCAAAATTTTATCTTTGGTTTCTTGGCTTGGATTCTTGACAAATGCCACCTACTGTTTATTCTATTTATCTAATACTCATTGTATGATGATTATGGACCTAATTAACAAGTTACTTCCCTAAAATCAAGTTTAAACTAAGTTCCTCTTCAAAGGAGGAACCTTTGTTGACCAAAATTTTATCTTTGGTTTCTTGGCTTGGATTCTTGACAAATGCCACCTACAGTTCATTCTATTTATGTAATACCCATTGTATGATGATTATGGACCTAATTATCAAGTTTCTTCCCTAAAATAAAGTTTAAACTAAGTTCCTCTCCGAAGGAGGAACCTTTGTTGACCAAAACATTATCTTTGGTTTCTTGGCTTTGATTCTTGACAAATGCCACCTATAGTTCATTCTATTTACGTAATACTCATTGTATGATGATTATGGACCTAATTAAAAAGTTACTTCCCTCAAATAAAGTTTAAACTAAGTTCGTCTCCAAAGGAGGAACCTTTGATGAACGAAATTTTATCTTTGGTTTCTTGGCTTGGATTCTTGACAAATGCCACCTACTGTTTATTCTATTTATCTAATACTCATTTTATGATGATTATGGACCTAATTAACAAGTTACTTCCCTAAAATAAAGTTTAAACTAAGTTCGTCTCCAAAGGAGGAACCTTTGTTGACCAAAATTTTATATTTCGTTTCTTGGCTTGGATTCTTGACAAATGCCACCTACTGTTTATTCTATTTATCTAATACTCATTGTATGATGATTATGGACCTAATTAACAAGTTACTTCCCTAAAATCAAGTTTAAACTAAGTTCCTCTTCAAAGGAGGAACCTTTGTTGACCAAAATTTTATCTTTGGTTTCTTGGCTTGGATTCTTGACAAATGCCACCTACAGTTCATTCTATTTATGTAATACCCATTGTATGATGATTATGGACCTAATTATCAAGTTTCTTCCCTAAAATAAAGTTTAAACTAAGTTCCTCTCCGAAGGAGGAACCTTTGTTGACCAAAACATTATCTTTGGTTTCTTGGCTTTGATTCTTGACAAATGCCACCTATAGTTCATTCTATTTACGTAATACTCATTGTATGATGATTATGGACCTAATTAAAAAGTTACTTCCCTCAAATAAAGTTTAAACTAAGTTCGTCTCCAAAGGAGGAACCTTTGATGAACGAAATTTTATCTTTGGTTTCTTGGCTTGGATTCTTGACAAATGCCACCTACTGTTTATTCTATTTATCTAATACTCATTGTATGATGATTATGGACCTAATTAACAAGTAACTTCCCTAAAATCAAGTTTAAACTAAGTTCCTCTTCAAAGGAGGAACCTTTGTTGACCAAAATTTTATCTTTGGTTTCTTGGCTTGGATTCTTGACAAATGCCACCTACAGTTCATTCTATTTATGTAATACCCATTGTATGATGATTATGGACCTAATTATCAAGTTTCTTCCCTAAAATAAAGTTTAAACTAAGTTCCTCTCCGAAGGAGGAACCTTTGTTGACCAAAACATTATCTTTGGTTTCTTGGCTTTGATTCTTGACAAATGCCACCTACAGTTTATTCTATTTATGTAATACTCATTGTATGATGATTATGGACCTAATTAACAAGTTACTTTCCTAAAATGAAGTGTAAACTAAGTTCGTCTCCAAAGGAGGAACCTTTGTTGACTAAAATTTTATCTTTGGTTTCTTGGCTTTGATTCTTGACAAATGCCTTCTATAGTTCATTCTATTTATGTAATACTTATTGTATGATGATTATGGACCTAATTAACAAGTTACTTCCCTAAAATCAAGTTTAAACTAAGTTCCTCTCCAAAGGAGGATCCTTTGTTGACCAAAAGTTTATCTTTGGTTTCTTGGCTTGGATTCTTGACAAATGCCACCTACAGTTCATTCTATTTATGTAATACTCATTGTATGATGATTATGGACCTAATTAACAAGTTACTTCCCTAAAATCAAGTTTAAACTAAGTTCCTCTTCAAAGGAGGAACCTTTGTTGACCAAAATTTTATCTTTGGTTTCTTGGCTTGGATTCTTGACAAATGCCACCTACAGTTCATTCTATTTATGTAATACTCATTGTATGATGATTATGGACCTAATTATCAAGTTTCTTCCCTAAAATAAAGTTTAAACTAAGTTCCTCTCCGAAGGAGGAACCTTTGTTGACCAAAACATTATCTTTGGTTTCTTGGCTTTGATTCTTGACAAATGCCACCTATAGTTCATTCTATTTACGTAATACTCATTGTATGATGATTATGGACCTAATTAAAAAGTTACTTCCCTCAAATAAAGTTTAAACTAAGTTCGTCTCCAAAGGAGGAACCTTTGATGAACGAAATTTTATCTTTGGTTTCTTGGCTTGGATTCTTGACAAATGCCACCTACAGTTTATTCTATTTATGTAATACTCATTTTATGATGATTATGGACCTAATTAACAAGTTACTTCCCTAAAATAAAGTTTAAACTAAGTTCGTCTCCAAAGGAGGAACCTTTGTTGACCAAAATTTTATATTTCGTTTCTTGGCTTGGATTCTTGACAAATGCCACCTACTGTTTATTCTATTTATCTAATACTCATTGTATGATGATTATGGACCTAATTAACAAGTTACTTCCCTAAAATCAAGTTTAAACTAAGTTCCTCTTCAAAGGAGGAACCTTTGTTGACCAAAATTTTATCTTTGGTTTCTTGGCTTGGATTCTTGACAAAGGCCACCTACAGTTTATTCTATTTATGTAATACTCATTGTATGATGATTATGGACCTAATTAACAAGTTACTTTCCTAAAATGAAGTGTAAACTAAGTTCGTCTCCAAAGGAGGAACCTTTGTTGACTAAAATTTTATCTTTGGTTTCTTGGCTTGGATTCTTGACAAATGCCACCTACAGTTCATTCTATTTATGTAATACCCATTGTATGATGATTATGGACCTAATTATCAAGTTTCTTCCCTAAAATAAAGTTTAAACTAAGTTCCTCTCCAAAGGAGGATCCTTTGTTGACCAAAAGTTTATCTTTGGTTTCTTGTCTTGGATTCTTGACAAATGCCACCTACAGTTCATTCTATTTATGTAATACTCATTGTATGATGATTATGGACCTAATTAACAAGTTACTTCCCTAAAATCAAGTTTAAACTAAGTTCCTCTTCAAAGGAGGAACCTTTGTTGACCAAAATTTTATCTTTGGTTTCTTGGCTTTGATTCTTGACAAATGCCTTCTATAGTTCATTCTATTTATGTAATACTTATTGTATGATGATTATGGACCTAATTAACAAGTTACTTCCCTAAAATCAAGTTTAAACTAAGTTCCTCTCCAAAGGAGGATCCTTTGTTGACCAAAAGTTTATCTTTGGTTTCTTGTCTTGGATTCTTGACAAATGCCACCTACAGTTCATTCTATTTATGTAATACTCATTGTATGATGATTATGGACCTAATTAACAAGTTACTTCCCTAAAATCAAGTTTAAACTAAGTTCCTCTTCAAAGGAGGAACCTTTGTTGACCAAAATTTTATCTTTGGTTTCTTGGCTTGGATTCTTGACAAATGCCACCTACAGTTCATTCTATTTATGTAATACCCATTGTATGATGATTATGGACCTAATTATCAAGTTTCTTCCCTAAAATAAAGTTTAAAATAAGTTCCTCTCCGAAGGAGGAACCTTTGTTGACCAAAACATTATCTTTGGTTTCTTGGCTTTGATTCTTGACAAATGCCACCTACAGTTTATTCTATTTATGTAATACTCATTGTATGATGATTATGGACCTAATTAACAAGTTACTTTCCTAAAATGAAGTGTAAACTAAGTTCGTCTCCAAAGGAGGAACCTTTGTTGACTAAAATTTTATCTTTGGTTTCTTGGCTTTGATTCTTGACAAATGCCTTCTATAGTTCATTCTATTTATGTAATACTTATTGTATGATGATTATGGACCTAATTAACAAGTTACTTCCCTAAAATCAAGTTTAAACTAAGTTCCTCTCCAAAGGAGGATCCTTTGTTGACCAAAAGTTTATCTTTGGTTTCTTGGCTTGGATTCTTGACAAATGCCACCTACAGTTCATTCTATTTATGTAATACTCATTGTATGATGATTATGGACCTAATTAACAAGTTACTTCCCTAAAATCAAGTTTAAACTAAGTTCCTCTTCAAAGGAGGAACCTTTGTTGACCAAAATTTTATCTTTGGTTTCTTGGCTTGGATTCTTGACAAATGCCACCTACAGTTCATTCTATTTATGTAATACTCATTGTATGATGATTATGGACCTAATTATCAAGTTTCTTCCCTAAAATAAAGTTTAAACTAAGTTCCTCTCCGAAGGAGGAACCTTTGTTGACCAAAACATTATCTTTGGTTTCTTGGCTTTGATTCTTGACAAATGCCACCTATAGTTCATTCTATTTACGTAATACTCATTGTATGATGATTATGGACCTAATTAAAAAGTTACTTCCCTCAAATAAAGTTTAAACTAAGTTCGTCTCCAAAGGAGGAACCTTTGATGAACGAAATTTTATCTTTGGTTTCTTGGCTTGGATTCTTGACAAATGCCACCTACAGTTTATTCTATTTATGTAATACTCATTTTATGATGATTATGGACCTAATTAACAAGTTACTTCCCTAAAATAAAGTTTAAACTAAGTTCGTCTCCAAAGGAGGAACCTTTGTTGACCAAAATTTTATATTTCGTCCCTAAAATAAAGTTTAAACTAAGTTCGTCTCAAAAGGAGGAACCTTTGTCGACCAAAATTTTATCTTTGGTTTCTTGACAAATGCCTTCTATAGTTCATTCTATTTATTCAATACTCCCTTTATGATGATTATGGACGTAACTAACAAGTTACTTCCCTAAAATAAAGTTTAAACTAAGTTCGTCTCAAAAGGAGGAACCTTTGTCGACCAAAATTTTATCTTTGGTTTCTTGGCTTATATTCTTGACAAATGCCTTCTATAGTTCATTCTATTTATGTAATACTCATTTTATGATGATTATGGAGCTAATTAACAAGTTAATTCACTAAAATAAAGTTTAAACTAAGTTCGTCTCCAAAGGAGGAACCTTTGTTGACCAAAATTTTATATTTGGTTTCTTGGCTTGGATTCTTGACAAATGCCACCTACATTTCATTTTATTTATGTAATACTCATTGTATGATAATTATGGACGTAATTAACAAGTTACTTCCCTAAAATAAAGTTTAAACTAAGTTCGTCTCAAAAGGAGGAACCTTTGTCGACCAAAATTTTATCTTTGGTTTCTTGGCTTATATTCTTGACAAATGCGTTCTATAGTTCATTCGATTTATGTAATACTCCCTTTATGATGATTATGGACGTAATTAACAAGTTACTTCCCTAAAATAAAGTTTAAACTAAGTTCGTCTCAAAAGGAGGAACCTTTGTCGACCAAAATTTTATCTTTGGTTTCTTGGCTTATATTCTTGACAAATGCCTTCTATAGTTCATTCTATTTATGTAATACTCATTTTATGATGATTATGGAGCTAATTAACAAGTTAATTCACTAAAATAAAGTTTAAACTAAGTTCGTCTCCAAAGGAGGAACCTTTGTTGACCAAAATTTTATATTTGGTTTCTTGGCTTGGATTCTTGACAAATGCCACCTACAGTTCATTTTATTTATGTAATACTCATTGTATGATGATTATGGACCTAATTAATAAGTTACTTCCCTAAAAAGAAGTGTAAACTAAGTTCGTCTCCAAAGGAGGAACCTTTGTTGACCAAAATTTTATCATTGGTTTCTTGGCTTGGATTCTTGACAAATGCCACCTACAGTTCATTCTATTTATGTAATACTCATTGTATGATGATTATGGACCTAATTAACAAGTTACTTCCCTCAAATAAAGTTTAAACTAAGTTCGTCTCAAAAGGAGGAACCTTTGATGAACGAAATTTTATCTTTGGTTTCTTGGCTTGGATTCTTGACAAATGCCACCTACAGTTCATTCTATTTATGTAATACTCTCTTGGCTTGGATTCTTGACAAATGCCACCTAGAGTTCATTCTACTTATGTAATACTCATTGTATGATGATTATGGACCTAATTAACAAGTTACTTCCCTAAAATAAAGTTTAAACTAAGTTCCTCTCCAAAGGAGGAACCTTTGTTGACCAAAACTTTATCTTTGGTTTCTTGGCTTTGATTCTTGACAAATGCCACCTATAGTTCATTCTATTTACGTAATACTCATTGTATGATGATTATGGACCTAATTAAAAAGTTACTTCCCTCAAATAAAGTTTAAACTAAGTTCGTCTCCAAAGGAGGAACCTTTGATGAACGAAATTTTATCTTTGGTTTCTTGGCTTGGATTCTTGACAAATGCCACCTACAGTTCATTCTATTTTTGTAATACTCATTTTATGATGATTATGGACCTAATTAACAAGTTACTTCCCTAAAATAAAGTTTAAACTAAGTTCGTCTCCAAAGGAGGAACCTTTGTTGACCAAAATTTTATCTTTGGTTTCTTGGCTTGGATTCTTGACAAATGCCACCTACTGTTTATTCTATTTATGTAATACTCATTGTATGATGATTATGGACGTAATTAACAAGTTACTTCCCTAAAATAAAGTTTAAACTAAGTTCGTCTCAAAAGGAGGAACCATTGTCGACCAAAATTTTATCTTTGGTTTCTTGGCTTATATTCTTGACAAATGCCTTCTATAGTTCATTCTATTTATGTAATACTTATTTTATGATGATTATGGACCTAATTAACAAGTTACTTCCCTAAAATAAAGTTTAAACTAAGTTCGTCTCCAAAGGAGGAACCTTTGTTGACCAAAAGTTTATCTTTGGTTTCTTGGCTTTGATTCTTGACAAATGCCACCTACAGTTCATTCTATTTATGTAATACTCATTGTATGATGATTATGGACCTAATTAACAAGTTACTTCCCTAAAATCAAGTTTAAACTAAGTTCCTCTCCAAAGTATGAACCTTTGTTGACCAAAACTTTATCTTTGGTTTCTTGGCTTGGATTCTTGACAAATGCCACCTAGAGTTCATTCTACTTATGTAATACTCATTGTATGATGATTATGGACCTAATTAACAAGTTTCTTCCCTAAAATAAAGTTTAAACTAAGTTCGTCTCCAAAGGAGGAACCTTTGTTGACCGAAATTTTATATTTGGTTTCTTGGCTTGGATTCTTGACAAATGCCACCTACAGTTCATTCTATTTATGTAATACTCATTGTATGATGATTATGGACCTAATTAACAAGTTACTTCCCTAAAATCAAGTTTAAACTAAGTTCCTCTCCAAAGTAGGAACCTTTGTTGACCAAAACTTTATCTTTGGTTTCTTGGCTTTGATTCTTGACAAATGCCACCTATAGTTCATTCTATTTACGTAATACTCATTGTATGATGATTATGGACCTAATTAAAAAGTTACTTCCCTAAAATAAAGTTTAAACTAAGTTCCTCTCCAAAGGAGGAACCTTTGTTGACCAAAACTTTATCTTTGGTTTCTTGGCTTTGATTCTTGACAAATGCCACCTACAGTTCATTCTATTTACGTAATACTCATTGTATGATGATTATGGACCTAATTAACAAGTTACTTCCCGAAAATAAAGAGTAAACTAAGTTCGTCTCCAAAGGAGGAACCTTTGTTGACCAAAAGTTTATCTTTGGTTTCTTGGCTTGGATTCTTGACAAATGCCACCTACAGTTCATTCTATTTATGTAATACTAATTTTATGATGATTATGGAGCTAATTAACAAGTTACTTCCCTAAAATAAAGTTTAAACTAAGTTCGTCTCCAAAGGAGGAACCTTTGTTGACCAAAATTTTATATTTGGTTTCTTGGCATGGATTCTTGACAAATGCCACCTACAGTTTATTCTATTTATGTAATACTCATTGTATGATGATTATGGACCTAATTAACAAGTTACTTCCCTAAAATTAAGTTTAAACTAAGTTCCTCTTCAAAGGAGGAACCTTTGTTGACCAAAATTTTATCTTTGGTTTCTTGGTTTGGATTCTTGACAAATGCCACCTACAGTTCATTCTATTTATGTAATACTCATTGTATGATGATTATGGACCTAATTAACAAGTTACTTCCCTAAATTCAAGTTTAAACTAAGTTCCTCTCCAAAGTAGGAACCTTTGTCGACCAAAACTTTATCTTTGGTTTCTTGGCTTGGATTCTTGACAAATGCCACCTAGAGTTCATTCTACTTATGTAATACTCATTGTATGATGATTATGGACCTAATTAACAAGTTTCTTCCCTAAAATAAAGTTTAAACTAAGTTCGTCTCCAAAGGAGGAACCTTTGTTGACCGAAATTTTATATTTGGTTTATTGGCTTGGATTCTTGACAAATGCCACCTACAGTTCATTCTATTTATGTAATACTCATTGTATGATGATTATGGACCTAATTAACAAGTTACTTCCCTAAAATCAAGTTTAAACTAAGTTCGTCTCCAAAGGAGGAACCTTTGATGAACGAAATTTTATTTTTGGTTTCTTGGCTTGGATTCTTGACAAATGCCACCTACAGTTCATTCTATTTATGTAATACTCATTGTATGATGATTATGGACCTAATTAATAAGTTACTTCCCTAAAAAGAAGTGTAAACTAAGTTCGTCTCCAAAGGAGGAACCTTTGTTGACCAAAATTTTATCATTGGTTTCTTGGCTTGGATTCTTGACAAATGCCACCTACAGTTCATTCTATTTATGTAATACTCATTGTATGATGGTTATGGACCTAATTAACAAGTTACTTCCCTCAAATAAAGTTTAAACTAAGTTCGTCTCAAAAGGAGGAACCTTTGATGAACGAAATTTTATCTTTGGTTTCTTGGCTTGGATTCTTGACAAATGCCACCTACAGTTCATTCTATTTATGTAATACTCTCTTGGCTTGGATTCTTGACAAATGCCACCTAGAGTTCATTCTACTTATGTAATACTCATTGTATGATGATTATGGACCTAATTAACAAGTTACTTCCCTAAAATAAAGTTTAAACTAAGTTCCTCTCCAAAGGAGGAACCTTTGTTGACCAAAACTTTATCTTTGGTTTCTTGGCTTTGATTCTTGACAAATGCCACCTATAGTTCATTCTATTTACGTAATACTCATTGTATGATGATTATGGACCTAATTAAAAAGTTACTTCCCTCAAATAAAGTTTAAACTAAGTTCGTCTCCAAAGGAGGAACCTTTGATGAACGAAATTTTATCTTTGGTTTCTTGGCTTGGATTCTTGACAAATGCCACCTACAGTTCATTCTATTTTTGTAATACTCATTTTATGATGATTATGGACCTAATTAACAAGTTACTTCCCTAAAATAAAGTTTAAACTAAGTTCGTCTCCAAAGGAGGAACCTTTGTTGACCAAAAGTTTATCTTTGGTTTCTTGGCTTGGATTCTTGACAAATGCCACCTACAGTTCATTCTATTTATGTAATACTCATTTTATGATGATTATGGACCTAATTAACAAGTTACTTCCCTAAAATAAAGTTTAAACTAAGTTCGTCTCCAAAGGAGGAACCTTTGTTGACCAAAATTTTATCTTTGGTTTCTTGGCTTGGATTCTTGACAAATGCCACCTACTGTTTATTCTATTTATGTAATACTCATTGTATGATGATTATGGACGTAATTAACAAGTTACTTCCCTAAAATAAAGTTTAAACTAAGTTCGTCTCAAAAGGAGGAACCATTGTCGACCAAAATTTTATCTTTGGTTTCTTGGCTTATATTCTTGACAAATGCCTTCTATAGTTCATTCTATTTATGTAATACTTATTTTATGATGATTATGGACCTAATTAACAAGTTACTTCCCGAAAATAAAGTTTAAACTAAGTTCCTCTCCAAAGGAGGAACCTTTGATGAACGAAATTTTATCTTTGGTTTCTTGGCTTGGATTCTTGACAAATGCCATCTACAGATCATTCTATTTATGTAATACTCATTTTATGATGATTATGGACCTAATTAACAAGTTACTTCCCTAAAATCAAGTTTAAACTAAGTTCGTCTCCAAAGGAGGAACCTTTGTTGACCAAAAGTTTATCTTTGGTTTCTTGGCTTGGATTCTTGACAAATGCCACCTACAGTTCATTCTATTTATGTAATACTCATTGTATGATGATTATGGACCTAATTAACAAGTTACTTCCCTAAAATCAAGTTTAAACTAAGTTCCTCTCCAAAGTATGAACCTTTGTTGACCAAAACTTTATCTTTGGTTTCTTGGCTTGGATTCTTTACAAATGCCACCTACAGTTCATTCTATTTATGTAATACATATTGTATGATGATTATAGACCTAATTAACAAGTTACTTCCCTAAAATCAAGTTTAAACTAAGTTCCTCTCCAAAGTAGGAACCTTTGTTGACCTAAACTTTATCTTTGGTTTCTTGGCTTGGATTCTTGACAAATGCCACCTACAGTTCATTCTATTTATGTAATACATATTGTATGATGATTATGGACCTAATTAACAAGTTACTTCCCTAAAATCAAGTTTAAACTAAGTTCCTCTCCAAAGGAGAAACCTTTGTCGACCAAAACTTTATCTTTGGTTTCTTGGCTTGGATTCTTGACAAATGCCACCTAGAGTTCATTCTACTTATGTAATACTCATTGTATGATGATTATGGACCTAATTAACAAGTTTCTTCCCTAAAATAAAGTTTAAACTAAGTTCGTCTCCAAAGGAGGAACCTTTGTTGACCGAAATTTTATATTTGGTTTCTTGGCTTGGATTCTTGACAAATGCCACCTACAGTTCATTCTATTTATGTAATACTCATTGTATGATGATTATGGACCTAATTAACAAGTTACTTCCCTAAAATAAAGTTTAAACTAAGTTCCTCTCCAAAGGAGGAACCTTTGTTGACCAAAACTTTATCTTTGGTTTCTTGGCTTTGATTCTTGACAAATGCCACCTATAGTTCATTCTATTTACGTAATACTCATTGTATGATGATTATGGACCTAATTAAAAAGTTACTTCCCTCAAATAAAGTTTAAACTAAGTTCGTCTCCAAAGGAGGAACCTTTGATGAACGAAATTTTATCTTTGGTTTCTTGGCTTGGATTCTTGACAAATGCCACCTACAGTTCATTCTATTTTTGTAATACTCATTTTATGATGATTATGGACCTAATTAACAAGTTACTTCCCTAAAATAAAGTTTAAACTAAGTTCGTCTCCAAAGGAGGAACCTTTGTTGACCAAAATTTTATCTTTGGTTTCTTGGCTTGGATTCTTGACAAATGCCACCTACTGTTTATTCTATTTATGTAATACTCATTGTATGATGATTATGGACGTAATTAACAAGTTACTTCCCTAAAATAAAGTTTAAACTAAGTTCGTCTCAAAAGGAGGAACCATTGTCGACCAAAATTTTATCTTTGGTTTCTTGGCTTATATTCTTGACAAATGCCTTCTATAGTTCATTCTATTTATGTAATACTTATTTTATGATGATTATGGACCTAATTAACAAGTTACTTCCCGAAAATAAAGTTTAAACTAAGTTCGTCTCCAAAGGAGGAACCTTTGTTGACCAAAAGTTTATCTTTGGTTTCTTGGCTTGGATTCTTGACAAATGCCACCTACAGTTCATTCTATTTATGTAATACTCATTGTATGATGATTATGGACCTAATTAACAAGTTACTTCCCTAAAATCAAGTTTAAACTAAGTTCCACTCCAAAGTATGAACCTTTGTTGACCAAAACTTTATCTTTGGTTTCTTGGCTTGGATTCTTGACAAATGCCACCTACAGTTCATTCTATTTATGTAATACATATTGTATGATGATTATAGACCTAATTAACAAGTTACTTCCCTAAAATCAAGTTTAAACTAAGTTCCTCTCCAAAGTAGGAACCTTTGTTGACCTAAACTTTATCTTTGGTTTCTTGGCTTGGATTCTTGACAAATGCCACCTACAGTTCATTCTATTTATGTAATACATATTGTATGATGATTATGGACCTAATTAACAAGTTACTTCCCTAAAATCAAGTTTAAACTAAGTTCCTCTCCAAAGGAGAAACCTTTGTCGACCAAAACTTTATCTTTGGTTTCTTGGCTTGGATTCTTGACAAATGCCACCTAGAGTTCATTCTACTTATGTAATACTCATTGTATGATGATTATGGACCTAATTAACAAGTTTCTTCCCTAAAATAAAGTTTAAACTAAGTTCGTCTCCAAAGGAGGAACCTTTGTTGACCGAAATTTTATATTTGGTTTCTTGGCTTGGATTCTTGACAAATGCCACCTACAGTTCATTCTATTTATGTAATACTCATTGTATGATGATTATGGACCTAATTAACAAGTTACTTCCCTAAAATCAAGTTTAAACTAAGTTCCTCTCCAAAGTAGGAACCTTTGTTGACCAAAACTTTATCTTTGGTTTCTTGGCTTGGATTCTTGACAAATGCCACCTACAGTTCATTCTATTTATGTAATACATATTGTATGATGATTATGGACGTAATTAACAAGTTACTTCCCTAAAATAAAGTTTAAACTAAGTTCCTCTCCAAAGGAGGAACCTTTGTTGACCAAAACTTTATCTTTGGTTTCTTGGCTTTGATTCTTGACAAATGCCACCTATAGTTCATTCTATTTACGTAATACTCATTGTATGATGATTATGGACCTAATTAAAAAGTTTCTTCCCTAAAATAAAGTTTAAACTAAGTTCCTCTCCAAAGGAGGAACCTTTGTTGACCAAAACTTTATCTTTGGTTTCTTGGCTTTGATTCTTGACAAATGCCACCTACAGTTCATTCTATTTACGTAATACTCATTGTATGATGATTATGGACCTAATTAACAAGTTACTTCCCGAAAATAAAGTTTAAACTAAGTTCGTCTCCAAAGGAGGAACCTTTGTTGACCAAAAGTTTATCTTTGGTTTCTTGGCTTGGATTCTTGACAAATGCCACCTACAGTTCATTCTATTTATGTAATACTCATTTTATGATGATTATGGAGCTAATTAACAAGTTACTTCCCTAAAATAAAGTTTAAACTAAGTTCGTCTCCAAAGGAGGAACCTTTGTTGACCAAAATTTTATATTTGGTTTCTTGGCATGGATTCTTGACAAATGCCACCTACAGTTTATTCTATTTATGTAATACTCATTGTATGATGATTATGGACCTAATTAACAAGTTACTTCCCTAAAATCAAGTTTAAACTAAGTTCCTCTTCAAAGGAGGAACCTTTGTTGACCAAAATTTTATCTTTGGTTTCTTGGCTTGGATTCTTGACAAATGCCACCTACAGTTCATTCTATTTATGTAATACTCATTGTATGATGATTATGGACCTAATTAACAAGTTACTTCCCTAAATTCAAGTTTAAACTAAGTTCCTCTCCAAAGTAGGAACCTTTGTCGACCAAAACTTTATCTTTGGTTTCTTGGCTTGGATTCTTGACAAATGCCACCTAGAGTTCATTCTACTTATGTAATACTCATTGTATGATGATTATGGACCTAATTAACAAGTTTCTTCCCTAAAATAAAGTTTAAACTAAGTTCGTCTCCAAAGGAGGAACCTTTGTTGACCGAAATTTTATATTTGGTTTATTGGCTTGGATTCTTGACAAATGCCACCTACAGTTCATTCTATTTATGTAATACTCATTGTATGATGATTATGGACCTAATTAACAAGTTACTTCCCTAAAATCAAGTTTAGACTAAGTTCGTCTCCAAAGGAGGAACCTTTGATGAACGAAATTTTATTTTTGGTTTCTTGGCTTGGATTCTTGACAAATGCCACCTACAGTTCATTCTATTTATGTAATACTCATTGTATGATGATTATGGACCTAATTAATAAGTTACTTCCCTAAAAAGAAGTGTAAACTAAGTTCGTCTCCAAAGGAGGAACCTTTGTTGACCAAAATTTTATCATTGGTTTCTTGGCTTGGATTCTTGACAAATGCCACCTACAGTTCATTCTATTTATGTAATACTCATTGTATGATGATTATGGACCTAATTAACAAGTTACTTCCCTCAAATAAAGTTTAAACTAAGTTCGTCTCAAAAGGAGGAACCTTTGATGAACGAAATTTTATCTTTGGTTTCTTGGCTTGGATTCTTGACAAATGCCACCTACAGTTCATTCTATTTATGTAATACTCTCTTGGCTTGGATTCTTGACAAATGCCACCTAGAGTTCATTCTACTTATGTAATACTCATTGTATGATGATTATGGACCTAATTAACAAGTTACTTCCCTAAAATAAAGTTTAAACTAAGTTCCTCTCCAAAGGAGGAACCTTTGTTGACCAAAACTTTATCTTTGGTTTCTTGGCTTTGATTCTTGACAAATGCCACCTATAGTTCATTCTATTTACGTAATACTCATTGTATGATGATTATGGACCTAATTAAAAAGTTACTTCCCTCAAATAAAGTTTAAACTAAGTTCGTCTCCAAAGGAGGAACCTTTGATGAACGAAATTTTATCTTTGGTTTCTTGGCTTGGATTCTTGACAAATGCCACCTACAGTTCATTCTATTTTTGTAATACTCATTTTATGATGATTATGGACCTAATTAACAAGTTACTTCCCTAAAATAAAGTTTAAACTAAGTTCGTCTCCAAAGGAGGAACCTTTGTTGACCAAAATTTTATCTTTGGTTTCTTGGCTTGGATTCTTGACAAATGCCACCTACTGTTTATTCTATTTATGTAATACTCATTGTATGATGATTATGGACGTAATTAACAAGTTACTTCCCTAAAATAAAGTTTAAACTAAGTTCGTCTCAAAAGGAGGAACCATTGTCGACCAAAATTTTATCTTTGGTTTCTTGGCTTATATTCTTGACAAATGCCTTCTATAGTTCATTCTATTTATGTAATACTTATTTTATGATGATTATGGACCTAATTAACAAGTTCTTCCCGAAAATAAAGTTTAAACTAAGTTCGTCTCCAAAGGAGGAACCTTTGTTGACCAAAAGTTTATCTTTGGTTTCTTGGCTTGGATTCTTGACAAATGCCACCTACAGTTCATTCTATTTATGTAATACTCATTGTATGATGATTATGGACCTAATTAACAAGTTACTTCCCTAAAATCAAGTTTAAACTAAGTTCCTCTCCAAAGTATGAACCTTTGTTGACCAAAACTTTATCTTTGGTTTCTTGGCTTGGATTCTTTACAAATGCCACCTACAGTTCATTCTATTTATGTAATACATATTGTATGATGATTATAGACCTAATTAACAAGTTACTTCCCTAAAATCAAGTTTAAACTAAGTTCCTCTCCAAAGTAGGAACCTTTGTTGACCTAAACTTTATCTTTGGTTTCTTGGCTTGGATTCTTGACAAATGCCACCTACAGTTCATTCTATTTATGTAATACATATTGTATGATGATTATGGACCTAATTAACAAGTTACTTCCCTAAAATCAAGTTTAAACTAAGTTCCTCTCCAAAGGAGAAACCTTTGTCGACCAAAACTTTATCTTTGGTTTCTTGGCTTGGATTCTTGACAAATGCCACCTAGAGTTCATTCTACTTATGTAATACTCATTGTATGATGATTATGGACCTAATTAACAAGTTTCTTCCCTAAAATAAAGTTTAAACTAAGTTCGTCTCCAAAGGAGGAACCTTTGTTGACCGAAATTTTATATTTGGTTTCTTGGCTTGGATTCTTGACAAATGCCACCTACAGTTCATTCTATTTATGTAATACTCATTGTATGATGATTATGGACCTAATTAACAAGTTACTTCCCTAAAATCAAGTTTAAACTAAGTTCCTCTCCAAAGTAGGAACCTTTGTTGACCAAAACTTTATCTTTGGTTTCTTGGCTTGGATTCTTGACAAATGCCACCTACAGTTCATTCTATTTATGTAATACATATTGTATGATGATTATGGACGTAATTAACAAGTTACTTCCCTAAAATAAAGTTTAAACTAAGTTCGTCTCCAAAGGAGGAACCTTTGTCGACCAAAACTTTATCTTTGGTTTCTTGGCTTGGATTCTTGACAAATGCCACCTAGAGTTCATTCTACTTATGTAATACTCATTGTATGATGATTATGGACCTAATTAACAAGTTTCTTCCCTAAAATAAAGTTTAAACTAAGTTCCTCTCCAAAGGAGGAACCTTTGTTGACCAAAACTTTATCTTTGGTTTCTTGGCTTTGATTCTTGACAAATGCCACCTATAGTTCATTCTATTTACGTAATACTCATTGTATGATGATTATGGACCTAATTAAAAAGTTACTTCCCTCAAATAAAGTTTAAACTAAGTTCGTCTCCAAAGGAGGAACCTTTGATGAACGAAATTTTATCTTTGGTTTCTTGGCTTGGATTCTTGACAAATGCCACCTACAGTTCATTCTATTTATGTAATACTCATTTTATGATGATTATGGACCTAATTAACAAGTTACTTCCCTAAAATAAAGTTTAAACTAAGTTCGTCTCCAAAGGAGGAACCTTTGTTGACCAAAATTTTATATTTCGTTTCTTGGCTTGGATTCTTGACAAATGCCACCTACTGTTTATTCTATTTATCTAATACTCATTGTATGATGATTATGGACGTAATTAACAAGTTACTTCCCTAAAATAAAGTTTAAACTAAGTTCGTCTCAAAAGGAGGAACCTTTGTCGACCAAAATTTTATCTTTGGTTTCTTGGCTTATATTCTTGACAAATGCCTTCTATAGTTCATTCTATTTATGTAATACTCATTTTATGATGATTATGGAGCTAATTAACAAGTTACTTCCCTAAAATAAAGTTTAAACTAAGTTCGTCTCCAAAGGAGGAACCTTTGTTGACCAAAATTTTATATTTGGTTTCTTGGCTTGGATTCTTGACAAATGCCACCTACAGTTCATTCTATTTATGTAATACTCATTGTATGATGATTATGGACCTAATTAACAAGTTACTTCCCTAAAATCAAGTTTAAACTAAGTTCCTCTCCAAAGTAGGAACCTTTGTTGACCAAAACTTTATCTTTGGTTTCTTGGCTTGGATTCTTGACAAATGCCACCTACAGTTCATTCTATTTATGTAATACATATTGTATGATGATTATGGACGTAATTAACAAGTTACTTCCCTAAAATCAAGTTTAAACTAAGTTCCTCTCCAAAAGAGGAACCTTTGTTGACCGAAATTTTATATTTGGTTTCTTGGCTTGGATTCTTGACAAATGCCACCTAGAGTTCATTCTACTTATGTAATACTCATTGTATGATGATTATGGACCTAATTAACAAGTTTCTTCCCTAAAATAAAGTTTAAACTAAGTTCGTCTCAAAAGGAGGAACCATTGTCGACCAAAATTTTATCTTTGGTTTCTTGGCTTATATTCTTGACAAATGCCTTCTATAGTTCATTCTATTTATGTAATACTTATTTTATGATGATTATGGACCTAATTAACAAGTTACTTCCCGAAAATAAAGTTTAAACTAAGTTCGTCTCCAAAGGAGGAACCTTTGTTGACCAAAAGTTTATCTTTGGTTTCTTGGCTTGGATTCTTGACAAATGCCACCTACAGTTCATTCTATTTATGTAATACTCATTGTATGATGATTATGGACCTAATTAACAAGTTACTTCCCTAAAATCAAGTTTAAACTAAGTTCCTCTCCAAAGTATGAACCTTTGTTGACCAAAACTTTATCTTTGGTTTCTTGGCTTGGATTCTTTACAAATGCCACCTACAGTTCATTCTATTTATGTAATACATATTGTATGATGATTATAGACCTAATTAACAAGTTACTTCCCTAAAATCAAGTTTAAACTAAGTTCCTCTCCAAAGTAGGAACCTTTGTTGACCTAAACTTTATCTTTGGTTTCTTGGCTTGGATTCTTGACAAATGCCACCTACAGTTCATTCTATTTATGTAATACACATTGTATGATGATTATGGACCTAATTAACAAGTTACTTCCCTAAAATCAAGTTTAAACTAAGTTCCTCTCCAAAGGAGAAACCTTTGTCGACCAAAACTTTATCTTTGGTTTCTTGGCTTGGATTCTTGACAAATGCCACCTAGAGTTCATTCTACTTATGTAATACTCATTGTATGATGATTATGGACCTAATTAACAAGTTTCTTCCCTAAAATAAAGTTTAAACTAAGTTCGTCTCCAAAGGAGGAACCTTTGTTGACCGAAATTTTATATTTGGTTTCTTGGCTTGGATTCTTGACAAATGCCACCTACAGTTCATTCTATTTATGTAATACTCATTGTATGATGATTATGGACCTAATTAACAAGTTACTTCCCTAAAATCAAGTTTAAACTAAGTTCCTCTCCAAAGTAGGAACCTTTGTTGACCAAAACTTTATCTTTGGTTTCTTGGCTTGGATTCTTGACAAATGCCACCTACAGTTCATTCTATTTATGTAATACATATTGTATGATGATTATGGACGTAATTAACAAGTTACTTCCCTAAAATCAAGTTTAAACTAAGTTCCTCTCCAAAGGAGGAACCTTTGTCGACCAAAACTTTATCTTTGGTTTCTTGGCTTGGATTCTTGACAAATGCCACCTAGAGTTCATTCTACTTATGTAATACTCATTGTATGATGATTATGGACCTAATTAACAAGTTTCTTCCCTAAAATAAAGTTTAAACTAAGTTCCTCTCCAAAGGAGGAACCTTTGTTGACCAAAACTTTATCTTTGGTTTCTTGGCTTTGATTCTTGACAAATGCCACCTATAGTTCATTCTATTTACGTAATACTCATTGTATGATGATTATGGACCTAATTAAAAAGTTACTTCCCTCAAATAAAGTTTAAACTAAGTTCGTCTCCAAAGGAGGAACCTTTGATGAACGAAATTTTATCTTTGGTTTCTTGGCTTGGATTCTTGACAAATGCCACCTACAGTTCATTCTATTTATGTAATACTCATTTTATGATGATTATGGACCTAATTAACAAGTTACTTCCCTAAAATAAAGTTTAAACTAAGTTCGTCTCCAAAGGAGGAACCTTTGTTGACCAAAATTTTATATTTCGTTTCTTGGCTTGGATTCTTGACAAATGCCACCTACTGTTTATTCTATTTATCTAATACTCATTGTATGATGATTATGGACGTAATTAACAAGTTACTTCCCTAAAATAAAGTTTAAACTAAGTTCGTCTCAAAAGGAGGAACCTTTGTCGACCAAAATTTTATCTTTGGTTTCTTGGCTTATATTCTTGACAAATGCCTTCTATAGTTCATTCTATTTATGTAATACTCATTTTATGATGATTATGGAGCTAATTAACAAGTTACTTCCCTAAAATAAAGTTTAAACTAAGTTCGTCTCCAAAGGAGGAACCTTTGTTGACCAAAATTTTATATTTGGTTTCTTGGCTTGGATTCTTGACAAATGCCACCTACAGTTCATTCTATTTATGTAATACTCATTGTATGATGATTATGGACCTAATTAACAAGTTACTTCCCTAAAATCAAGTTTAAACTAAGTTCCTCTCCAAAGTAGGAACCTTTGTTGACCAAAACTTTATCTTTGGTTTCTTGGCTTGGATTCTTGACAAATGCCACCTAGAGTTCATTCTACTTATGTAATACTCATTGTATGATGATTATGGACCTAATTAACAAGTTTCTTCCCTAAAATAAAGTTTAAACTAAGTTCGTCTCCAAAGGAGGAACCTTTGTTGACCGAAATTTTATATTTGGTTTCTTGGCTTGGATTCTTGACAAATGCCACCTACAGTTCATTCTATTTATGTAATACTCATTGTATGATGATTATGGACCTAATTAACAAGTTACTTCCCTAAAATCAAGTTTAAACTAAGTTCCTCTCCAAAGTAGGAACCTTTGTTGACCAAAACTTTATCTTTGGTTTCTTGGCTTGGATTCTTGACAAATGCCACCTACAGTTCATTCTATTTATGTAATACATATTGTATGATGATTATGGACGTAATTAACAAGTTACTTCCCTAAAATCAAGTTTAAACTAAGTTCCTCTCCAAAGGAGGAACCTTTGTCGACCAAAACTTTATCTTTGGTTTCTTGGCTTGGATTCTTGACAAATGCCACCTAGAGTTCATTCTACTTATGTAATACTCATTGTATGATGATTATGGACCTAATTAACAAGTTTCTTCCCTAAAATAAAGTTTAAACTAAGTTCCTCTCCAAAGGAGGAACCTTTGTTGACCAAAACTTTATCTTTGGTTTCTTGGCTTTGATTATTGACAAATTCCACATATAGTTCATTCTATTTACGTAATACACATTGTATGATGATTATGGACCTAATTAAAAAGTTACTTCCCTCAAATAAAGTTTAAACTAAGTTCGTCTCCAAAGGAGGAACCTTTGATGAACGAAATTTTATCTTTGGTTTCTTGGCTTGTATTCTTGACAAATGCCACCTACAGTTCATTCTATTTATGTAATACTCATTTTATGATGATTATGGACCTAATTAACAAGTTACTTCCCTAAAATAAAGTTTAAACTAAGTTCGTCTCCAAAGGAGGAACCTTTGTTGACCAAAATTTTATATTTCGTTTCTTGGCTTGGATTCTTGACAAATGCCACCTACTGTTTATTCTATTTATCTAATACTCATTGTATGATGATTATGGACGTAATTAACAAGTTACTTCCCTAAAATAAAGTTTAAACTAAGTTCGTCTCAAAAGGAGGAACCTTTGTCGACCAAAATTTTATCTTTGGTTTCTTGGCTTATATTCTTGACAAATGCCTTCTATAGTTCATTCTATTTATGTAATACTCATTTTATGATGATTATGGAGCTAATTAACAAGTTACTTCCCTAAAATAAAGTTTAAACTAAGTTCGTCTCCAAAGGAGGAACCTTTGTTGACCAAAATTTATATTTGGTTTCTTGGCATGGATTCTTGACAAATGCCACCTACAGTTTATTCTATTTATGTAATACTCATTGTATGATGATTATGGACCTAATTAACAAGTTACTTCCCTAAAATCAAGTTTAAACTAAGTTCCTCTTCAAAGGAGGAACCTTTGTTGACCAAAATTTTATCTTTGGTTTCTTGGCTTGGATTCTTGACAAATGCCACCTACAGTTCATTCTCTTTATGTAATACTCATTGTATGATGATTATTGACCTAATTAACAAGTTACTTTCCTAAAATGAAGTGTAAACTAAGTTCGTCTCCAAAGGAGGAACCTTTGTCGACCAAAATTTTATCTTTGGTTTCTTGGCTTATATTCTTGACAAATGCCTTCTATAGTTCATTCTATTTATGTAATACTCATTTTATGATGATTATGGAGCTAATTAACAAGTTACTTCCCTAAAATAAAGTTTAAACTAAGTTCGTCTCCAAAGGAGGAACCTTTGTTGACCAAAATTTTATATTTGGTTTCTTGGCATGGATTCTTGACAAATGCCACCTACAGTTTATTCTATTTATGTAATACTCATTGTATGATGATTATGGACCTAATTAACAAGTTACTTCCCTAAAATCAAGTTTAAACTAAGTTCCTCTCC
Source organism: Medicago arabica (assembly GCA_946800305.1). Taxonomy (NCBI): domain Eukaryota; kingdom Viridiplantae; phylum Streptophyta; class Magnoliopsida; order Fabales; family Fabaceae; genus Medicago; species Medicago arabica. The sequence continues at coordinate 29,409,569 of OX326970.1, read as the reverse complement.
AAAGGAGGATCCTTTGTTGACCAAAAGTTTATCTTTGGTTTCTTGGCTTGGATTCTTGACAAATGCCACCTACAGTTCATTCTATTTATGTAATACTCATTGTATGATGATTATGGACCTAATTAACAAGTTACTTCCCTAAAATCAAGTTTAAACTAAGTTCCTCTCCAAAGGAGGAACCTTTGTTGACCAAAACTTTATCTTTGGTTTCTTGGCTTGGATTCTTGACAAATGCCACCTACAGTTCATTCTATTTATGTAATACTCATTATATGATGATTATGGACGTAATTAACAAGTTACTTCCCTAAAATAAAGTTTAAACTAAGTTCGTCTCAAAAGGAGGAACCATTGTCGACCAAAATTTTATCTTTGGTTTCTTGGCTTATATTCTTGACAAATGCCTTCTATAGTTCATTCTATTTATGTAATACTTATTTTATGATGATTATGGACCTAATTAACAAGTTACTTCCCGAAAATAAAGTTTAAACTAAGTTCGTCTCCAAAGGAGGAACCTTTGTTGACCAAAAGTTTATCTTTGGTTTCTTGGCTTGGATTCTTGACAAATGCCACCTACAGTTCATTCTATTTATGTAATACTCATTGTATGATGATTATGGACCTAATTAACAAGTTACTTCCCTAAAATCAAGTTTAAACTAAGTTCCTCTCCAAAGTATGAACCTTTGTTGACCAAAACTTTATCTTTGGTTTCTTGGCTTGGATTCTTGACAAATGCCACCTACAGTTCATTCTATTTATGTAATACATATTGTATGATGATTATAGACCTAATTAACAAGTTACTTCCCTAAAATCAAGTTTAAACTAAGTTCCTCTCCAAAGTAGGAACCTTTGTTGACCTAAACTTTATCTTTGGTTTCTTGGCTTGGATTCTTGACAAATGCCACCTACAGTTCATTCTATTTATGTAATACATATTGTATGATGATTATGGACCTAATTAACAAGTTACTTCCCTAAAATCAAGTTTAAACTAAGTTCCTCTCCAAAGGAGAAACCTTTGTCGACCAAAACTTTATCTTTGGTTTCTTGGCTTGGATTCTTGACAAATGCCACCTAGAGTTCATTCTACTTATGTAATACTCATTGTATGATGATTATGGACTTAATTAACAAGTTTCTTCCCTAAAATAAAGTTTAAACTAAGTTCGTCTCCAAAGGAGGAACCTTTGTTGACCGAAATTTTATATTTGGTTTCTTGGCTTAGATTCTTGACAAATGCCACCTACAGTTCATTCTATTTATGTAATACTCATTGTATGATGATTATGGACCTAATTAACAAGTTACTTCCCTAAAATCAAGTTTAAACTAAGTTCCTCTCCAAAGTAGGAACCTTTGTTGACCAAAACTTTATCTTTGGTTTCTTGGCTTGGATTCTTGACAAATGCCACCTACAGTTCATTCTATTTATGTAATACATATTGTATGATGATTATGGACGTAATTAACAAGTTACTTCCCTAAAATCAAGTTTAAACTAAGTTCCTCTCCAAAGGAGGAACCTTTGTTGACCGAAATTTTATATTTGGTTTCTTGGCTTGGATTCTTGACAAATGCCACCTAGAGTTCATTCTACTTATGTAATACTCATTGTATGATGATTATGGACCTAATTAACAAGTTTCTTCCCTAAAATAAAGTTTAAACTAAGTTCGTCTCCAAAGGAGGAACCTTTGTTGACCGAAATTTTATATTTGGTTTCTTGGCTTGGATTCTTGACAAATGCCACCTACAGTTCATTCTATTTATGTAATACTCATTGTATGATGATTATGGACCTAATTAACAAGTTACTTCCCTAAAATCAAGTTTAAACTAAGTTCCTCTCCAAAGTAGGAACCTTTGTTGACCAAAACTTTATCTTTGGTTTCTTGGCTTGGATTCTTGACAAATGCCACCTACAGTTCATTCTATTTATGTAATACATATTGTATGATGATTATGGACGTAATTAACAAGTTACTTCCCTAAAATCAAGTTTAAACTAAGTTCCTCTCCAAAGGAGGAACCTTTGTCGACCAAAACTTTATCTTTGGTTTCTTGGCTTGGATTCTTGACAAATGCCACCTAGAGTTCATTCTACTTATGTAATACTCATTGTATGATGATTATGGACCTAATTAACAAGTTTCTTCCCTAAAATAAAGTTTAAACTAAGTTCCTCTCCAAAGGAGGAACCTTTGTTGACCAAAACTTTATCTTTGGTTTCTTGGCTTTGATTCTTGACAAATGCCACCTATAGTTCATTCTATTTACGTAATACTCATTGTATGATGATTATGGACCTAATTAAAAAGTTACTTCCCTCAAATAAAGTTTAAACTAAGTTCGTCTCCAAAGGAGGAACCTTTGATGAACGAAATTTTATCTTTGGTTTCTTGGCTTGTATTCTTGACAAATGCCACCTACAGTTCATTCTATTTATGTAATACTCATTTTATGATGATTATGGACCTAATTAACAAGTTACTTCCCTAAAATAAAGTTTAAACTAAGTTCGTCTCCAAAGGAGGAACCTTTGTTGACCAAAATTTTATATTTCGTTTCTTGGCTTGGATTCTTGACAAATGCCACCTACTGTTTATTCTATTTATCTAATACTCATTGTATGATGATTATGGACGTAATTAACAAGTTACTTCCCTAAAATAAAGTTTAAACTAAGTTCGTCTCAAAAGGAGGAACCTTTGTCGACCAAAATTTTATCTTTGGTTTCTTGGCTTATATTCTTGACAAATGCCTTCTATAGTTCATTCTATTTATGTAATACTCATTTTATGATGATTATGGAGCTAATTAACAAGTTACTTCCCTAAAATAAAGTTTAAACTAAGTTCGTCTCCAAAGGAGGAACCTTTGTTGACCAAAATTTTATATTTGGTTTCTTGGCATGGATTCTTGACAAATGCCACCTACAGTTTATTCTATTTATGTAATACTCATTGTATGATGATTATGGACCTAATTAACAAGTTACTTCCCTAAAATCAAGTTTAAACTAAGTTCCTCTTCAAAGGAGGAACCTTTGTTGACCAAAATTTTATCTTTGGTTTCTTGGCTTGGATTCTTGACAAATGCCACCTACAGTTCATTCTCTTTATGTAATACTCATTGTATGATGATTATTGACCTAATTAACAAGTTACTTTCCTAAAATGAAGTGTAAACTAAGTTCGTCTCCAAAGGAGGAACCTTTGTCGACCAAAATTTTATCTTTGGTTTCTTGGCTTATATTCTTGACAAATGCCTTCTATAGTTCATTCTATTTATGTAATACTCATTTTATGATGATTATGGAGCTAATTAACAAGTTACTTCCCTAAAATAAAGTTTAAACTAAGTTCGTCTCCAAAGGAGGAACCTTTGTTGACCAAAATTTTATATTTGGTTTCTTGGCATGGATTCTTGACAAATGCCACCTACAGTTTATTCTATTTATGTAATACTCATTGTATGATGATTATGGACCTAATTAACAAGTTACTTCCCTAAAATCAAGTTTAAACTAAGTTCCTCTCCAAAGGAGGATCCTTTGTTGACCAAAAGTTTATCTTTGGTTTCTTGGCTTGGATTCTTGACAAATGCCACCTACAGTTCATTCTATTTATGTAATACTCATTGTATGATGATTATGGACCTAATTAACAAGTTACTTCCCTAAAATCAAGTTTAAACTAAGTTCCTCTCCAAAGGAGGAACCTTTGTTGACCAAAACTTTATCTTTGGTTTCTTGGCTTGGATTCTTGACAAATGCCACCTACAGTTCATTCTATTTATGTAATACTCATTATATGATGATTATGGACGTAATTAACAAGTTACTTCCCTAAAATAAAGTTTAAACTAAGTTCGTCTCAAAAGGAGGAACCATTGTCGACCAAAATTTTATCTTTGGTTTCTTGGCTTATATTCTTGACAAATGCCTTCTATAGTTCATTCTATTTATGTAATACTTATTTTATGATGATTATGGACCTAATTAACAAGTTACTTCCCGAAAATAAAGTTTAAACTAAGTTCGTCTCCAAAGGAGGAACCTTTGTTGACCAAAAGTTTATCTTTGGTTTCTTGGCTTGGATTCTTGACAAATGCCACCTACAGTTCATTCTATTTATGTAATACTCATTGTATGATGATTATGGACCTAATTAACAAGTTACTTCCCTAAAATCAAGTTTAAACTAAGTTCCTCTCCAAAGTATGAACCTTTGTTGACCAAAACTTTATCTTTGGTTTCTTGGCTTGGATTCTTGACAAATGCCACCTACAGTTCATTCTATTTATGTAATACATATTGTATGATGATTATAGACCTAATTAACAAGTTACTTCCCTAAAATCAAGTTTAAACTAAGTTCCTCTCCAAAGTAGGAACCTTTGTTGACCTAAACTTTATCTTTGGTTTCTTGGCTTGGATTCTTGACAAATGCCACCTACAGTTCATTCTATTTATGTAATACATATTGTATGATGATTATGGACCTAATTAACAAGTTACTTCCCTAAAATCAAGTTTAAACTAAGTTCCTCTCCAAAGGAGAAACCTTTGTCGACCAAAACTTTATCTTTAGTTTCTTGGCTTGGATTCTTGACAAATGCAACCTAGAGTTCATTCTACTTATGTAATACTCATTGTATGATGATTATGGACCTAATTAACAAGTTTCTTCCCTAAAATAAAGTTTAAACTAAGTTCGTCTCCAAAGGAGGAACCTTTGTTGACCGAAATTTTATATTTGTTTTCTTGGCTTGGATTCTTGACAAATGCCACCTACAGTTCATTCTATTTATGTAATACTCATTGTATGATGATTATGGACCTAATTAACAAGTTACTTCCCTAAAATCAAGTTTAAACTAAGTTCCTCTCCAAAGTAGGAACCTTTGTTGACCAAAACTTTATCTTTGGTTTCTTGGCTTGGATTCTTGACAAATGCCACCTACAGTTCATTCTATTTATGTAATACATATTGTATGATGATTATGGACGTAATTAACAAGTTACTTCCCTAAAATCAAGTTTAAACTAAGTTCCTCTCCAAAGGAGGAACCTTTGTCGACCAAAACTTTATCTTTGGTTTCTTGGCTTGGATTCTTGACAAATGCCACCTATAGTTCATTCTATTTACGTAATACTCATTGTATGATGATTATGGACCTAATTAAAAAGTTACTTCCCTCAAATAAAGTTTAAACTAAGTTCGTCTCCAAAGGAGGAACCTTTGATGAACGAAATTTTATCTTTGGTTTCTTGGCTTGGATTCTTGACAAATGCCACCTACAGTTCATTCTATTTATGTAATACTCATTTTAAGATGATTATGGACCTAATTAACAAGTTACTTCCCTAAAATAAAGTTTAAACTAAGTTCGTCTCCAAAGGATTTGTTGACCAAAATTTTATATTTCGTTTCTTGGCTTGGATTCTTGACAAATGCCACCTACTGTTTATTCTATTTATCTAATACTCATTGTATGATGATTATGGACGTAATTAACAAGTTACTTCCCTAAAATAAAGTTTAAACTAAGTTCGTCTCAAAAGGAGGAACCTTTGTCGACCAAAATTTTATCTTTGGTTTCTTGGCTTATATTCTTGACAAATGCCTTCTATAGTTCATTCTATTTATGTAATACTCATTTTATGATGATTATGGAGCTAATTAACAAGTTACTTCCCTAAAATAAAGTTTAAACTAAGTTCGTCTCCAAAGGAGGAACCTTTGTTGACCAAAATTTTATATTTGGTTTCTTGGCATGGATTCTTGACAAATGCCACCTATAGTTCATTCTATTTACGTAATACTCATTGTATGATGATTATGGACCTAATTAAAAAGTTACTTCCCTCAAATAAAGTTTAAACTAAGTTCGTCTCCAAAGGAGGAACCTTTGATGAACGAAATTTTATCTTTGGTTTCTTGGCTTGGATTCTTGACAAATGCCACCTACAGTTCATTCTATTTATGTAATACTCATTTTATGATGATTATGGACCTAATTAACAAGTTACTTCCCTAAAATAAAGGTTAAACTAAGTTCGTCTCAAAAGGAGGAACCTTTGTCGACCAAAATTTTATCTTTGGTTTCTTGGCTTATATTCTTGACAAATGCCTTCTATAGTTCATTCTATTTATGTAATACTCATTTTATGATGATTATGGAGCTAATTAACAAGTTACTTCCCTAAAATAAAGTTTAAACTAAGTTCGTCTCCAAAGGAGGAACCTTTGTTGACCAAAATTTTATATTTGGTTTCTTGGCATGGATTCTTGACAAATGCCACCTACAGTTTATTCTATTTATGTAATACTCATTGTATGATGATTATGGACCTAATTAACAAGTTACTTCCCTAAAATCAAGTTTAAACTAAGTTCCTCTTCAAAGGAGGAACCTTTGTTGACCAAAATTTTATCTTTGGTTTCTTGGCTTGGATTATTGACAAATGCCACCTACAGTTCATTCTCTTTATGTAATACTCATTCTATGATGATTATTGACCTAATTAACAAGTTACTTTCCTAAAATGAAGTGTAAACTAAGTTCGTCTCCAAAGGAGGAACCTTTGTCGACCAAAATTTTATCTTTGGTTTCTTGGCTTATATTCTTGACAAATGCCTTCTATAGTTCATTCTATTTACGTAATACTCATTGTATGATGATTATGGACCTAATTAAAAAGTTACTTCCCTCAAATAAAGTTTAAACTAAGTTCGTCTCCAAAGGAGGAACCTTTGATGAACGAAATTTTATCTTTGGTTTCTTGGCTTGGATTCTTGACAAATGCCACCTACAGTTTATTCTATTTATGTAATACTCATTGTATGATGATTATGGACCTAATTAACAAGTTACTTCCCTAAAATCAAGTTTAAACTAAGTTCGTCTCCAAAGGAGGAACCTTTGATGAACGAAATTTTATCTTTGGTTTCTTGGCTTGCATTCTTGACAAATGCCACCTACAGTTTATTCTATTTATGTAATACTCATTGTATGATGATTATGGACCTAATTAACAAGTTACTTCCCTAAAATCAAGTTTAAACTAAGTTCCTCTCCAAAGGAGGATCCTTTGTTGACCAAAAGTTTATCTTTGGTTTCTTGGCTTGGATTCTTGACAAATGCCACCTACAGTTCATTCTATTTATGTAATACTCATTGTATGATGATTATGGACCTAATTAACAAGTTACTTCCCTAAAATCAAGTTTAAACTAAGTTCCTCTCCAAAGGAGGAACCTTTGTTGACCAAAACTTTATCTTTGGTTTCTTGGCTTGGATTCTTGACAAATGCCACCTACAGTTCATTCTATTTATGTAATACTCATTATATGATGATTATGGACCTAATTATCAAGTTACTTCCCTAAAATCAAGTTTAAACTAAGTTCCTCTCCAAAGGAGGAACCTTTGTTGACCAAAACTTTATCTTTGGTTTCTTGGCTTGGATTCTTGACAAATGCCACCTACAGTTCATTCTATTTATGTAATACTCATTGTATGATGATTATGGACCTAATTATCAAGTTTCTTCCCTAAAATAAAGTTTAAACTAAGTTCCTCTCCAAAGGAGGAACCTTTGATGAACGAAATTTTATCTTTGGTTTCTTGGCTTGGATTCTTGACAAATGCCACCTACAGTTTATTCTATTTATGTAATACTCATTTTATGATGATTATGGACCTAATTAACAAGTTACTTCCCTAAAATAAAGTTTAAACTAAGTTCGTCTCCAAAGGAGGAACCTTTGTTGACCAAAATTTTATATTTCGTTTCTTGGCTTGGATTCTTGACAAATGCCACCTACTGTTTATTCTATTTATCTAATACTCATTGTATGATGATTATGGACCTTTTTAACAAGTTACTTCCCTAAAATCAAGTTTAAACTAAGTTCCTCTTCAAAGGAGGAACCTTTGTTGACCAAAATTTTATCTTTGGTTTCTTGGCTTGGATTCTTGACAAATGCCACCTACAGTTCATTCTATTTATGTAATACTCATTGTATGATGATTATGGACCTAATTAACAAGTTACTTTCCTAAAATGAAGTGTAAACTAAGTTCGTCTCCAAAGGAGGAACCTTTGTTGACTAAAATTTTATCTTTGGTTTCTTGGCTTTGATTCTTGACAAATGCCTTCTATAGTTCATTCTATTTATGTAATACTTATTGTATGATGATTATGGACCTAATTAACAAGTTACTTCCCTAAAATCAAGTTTAAACTAAGTTCCTCTCCAAAGGAGGATCCTTTGTTGACCAAAAGTTTATCTTTGGTTTCTTGGCTTGGATTCTTGACAAATGCCACCTACAGTTCATTCTATTTATGTAATACTCATTGTATGATGATTATGGACCTAATTAACAAGTTACTTCCCTAAAATCAAGTTTAAACTAAGTTCCTCTCCAAAGGAGGAACCTTTGTTGACCAAAACTTTATCTTTGGTTTCTTGGCTTGGATTCTTGACAAATGCCTCCTACAGTTCATTCTATTTATGTAATACTCATTGTATGATGATTATGGACCTAATTAACAAGTTACTTCCCTAAAATCAAGTTTAAACTAAGTTCCTCTCCGAAGGAGGAACCTTTGTTGACCAAAACTTTATCTTTGGTTTCTTGGCTTGGATTCTTGACAAATGCCACCTACAGTTCATTCTATTTATGTAATACTCATTGTATGATGATTATGGACCCAATTATCAAGTTTCTTCCCTAAAATAAAGTTTAAACTAAGTTCCTCTCCAAAGGAGGAACCTTTGTTGACCAAAACTTTATCTTTGGTTTCTTGGCTTTGATTCTTGACAAATGCCACCTATAGTTCATTCTATTTACGTAATACTCATTGTATGATGATTATGGACCTAATTAAAAAGTTACTTCCCTCAAATAAAGTTTAAACTAAGTTCGTCTCCAAAGGAGGAACCTTTGATGAACGAAATTTTATCTTTGGTTTCTTGGCTTGGATTCTTGACAAATGCCACCTACAGTTTATTCTATTTATGTAATACTCATTTTATGATGATTATGGACCTAATTAACAAGTTACTTCCCTAAAATAAAGTTTAAACTAAGTTCGTCTCCAAAGGAGGAACCTTTGTTGACCAAAATTTTATATTTCGTTTCTTGGCTTGGATTCTTGACAAATGCCACCTACTGTTTATTCTATTTATCTAATACTCATTGTATGATGATTATGGACCTAATTAACAAGTTACTTCCCTAAAATCAAGTTTAAACTAAGTTCCTCTCCAAAGGAGGATCCTTTGTTGACCAAAAGTTTATCTTTGGTTTCTTGGCTTGGATTCTTGACAAATGCCACCTACAGTTCATTCTATTTATGTAATACTCATTGTATGATGATTATGGACCTAATTAACAAGTTACTTCCCTAAAATCAAGTTTAAACTAAGTTCCTCTCCAAAGGAGGATCCTTTGTTGACCAAAAGTTTATCTTTGGTTTCTTGGCTTGGATTCTTGACAAATGCCACCTACAGTTCATTCAGTTTATGTAATACTCATTGTATGATGATTATGGACCTAATTAACAAGTTACTTCCCTAAAATCAAGTTTAAACTAAGTTCCTCTCCAAAGGAGGAACCTTTGTTGACCAAAACTTTATCTTTGGTTTCTTGGCTTGGATTCTTGACAAATGCCACCTACAGTTCATTCTATTTATGTAATACTCATTGTATGATGATTATGGACCTAATTATCAAGTTTCTTCCCTAAAATAAAGTTTAAACTAAGTTCCTCTCCAAAGGAGGAACCTTTGTTGACCAAAATTTTATATTTCGTTTCTTGGCTTGGATTTTTGACAAATGCCACCTACTGTTTATTCTATTTATCTAATACTCATTGTATGATGAATATGATTCTTTTTAACAAGTTACTTCCCTAAAATCAAGTTTAAACTAAGTTCCTCTTCAAAGGAGGAACCTTTGTTGACCAAAATTTTATCTTTGGTTTCTTGGCTTGGATTCTTGACAAATGCCACCTACAGTTCATTCTATTTATGTAATACTCATAGTATGATGATTATGGACCTAATTAACAAGTTACTTTCCTAAAATGAAGTGTAAACTAAGTTCGGCTCCAAAGGAGGAACCTTTGTTGACTAAAATTTTATCTTTGGTTTCTTGGCTTTGATTCTTGACAAATGCCTTCTATAGTTCATTCTATTTATGTAATACTTATTGTATGATGATTATGGACCTAATTAACAAGTTACTTCCCTAAAATCAAGTTTAAACTAAGTTCCTCTCCAAAGGAGGATCCTTTGTTGACCAAAAGTTTATCTTTGGTTTCTTGGCTTGGATTCTTGACAAATGCCACCTACAGTTCATTCTATTTATGTAATACTCATTGTATGATGATTATGGACCTAATTAACAAGTTACTTCCCTAAAATCAAGTTTAAACTAAGTTCCTCTCCAAAGGAGGAACCTTTGTTGACCAAAATTTTATCTTTGGTTTCTTGGCTTGGATTCTTGACAAATGCCTCCTACAGTTCATTCTATTTATGTAATACTCATTGTATGATGATTATGGACCTAATTAACAAGTTACTTCCCTAAAATCAAGTTTAAACTAAGTTCCTCTCCAAAGGAGGAACCTTTGTTGACCAAAACTTTATCTTTGGTTTCTTGGCTTGGATTCTTGACAAATGCCACCTACAGTTCATTCTATTTATGTAATACTCATTGTATGATGATTATGGACCTAATTATCAAGTTTCTTCCCTAAAATAAAGTTTAAACTAAGTTCCTCTCCAAAGGAGGAACCTTTGTTGACCAAAACTTTATCTTTGGTTTCTTGGCTTTGATTCTTGACAAATGCCACCTATAGTTCATTCTATTTGAGTAATACTTATTGTATGATGATTATGGACCTAATTAAAAAGTTACTTCCCTCAAATAAAGTTTAAACTAAGTTCGTCTCCAAAGGAGGAACCTTTGATGAACGAAATTTTATCTTTGGTTTCTTGGCTTGGATTCTTGACAAATGCCACCTACTGTTTATTCTATTTATCTAATACTCATTGTATGATGATTATGGACCTTTTTAACAAGTTACTTCCCTAAAATCAAGTTTAAACTAAGTTCCTCTTCAAAGGAGGAACCTTTGTTGACCAAAATTTTATCTTTGGTTTCTTGGCTTGGATTCTTGACAAATGCCACCTACAGTTCATTCTATTTATGTAATACTCATTGTATGATGATTATGGACCTAATTAACAAGTTACTTTCCTAAAATGAAGTGTAAACTAAGTTCGTCTCCAAAGGAGGAACCTTTGTTGACTAAAATTTTATCTTTGGTTTCTTGGCTTTGATTCTTGACAAATGCCTTCTATAGTTCATTCTATTTATGTAATACTTATTGTATGATGATTATGGACCTAATTAACAAGTTACTTCCCTAAAATCAAGTTTAAACTAAGTTCCTCTCCAAAGGAGGATCCTTTGTTGACCAAAAGTTTATCTTTGGTTTCTTGGCTTGGATTCTTGACAAATGCCACCTACAGTTCATTCTATTTATGTAATACTCATTGTATGATGATTATGGACCTAATTAACAAGTTACTTCCCTAAAATTAAGTTTAAACTAAGTTCCTCTTCAAAGGAGAAACCTTTGTTGACCAAAATTTTATCTTTGGTTTCTTGGCTTGGATTCTTGACAAATGCCACCTACAGTTCATTCTATTTATGTAATACTCATTGTATGATGATTATGGACCTAATTAACAAGTTACTTCCCTAAAATCAAGTTTAAACTAAGTTCCTCTCCAAAGGAGGATCCTTTGTTGACCAAAAGTTTATCTTTGGTTTCTTGGCTTGGATTCTTGACAAATGCCACCTACAGTTCATTCTATTTATGTAATACTCATTGTATGATGATTATGGACCTAATTAACAAGTTACTTCCCTAAAATCAAGTTTAAACTAAGTTCCTCTCCAAAGGAGGAACCTTTGTTGACCAAAACTTTATCTTTGGTTTCTTGGCTTGGATTCTTGACAAATGCCACCTACAGTTCATTCTATTTATGTAATACTCATTGTATGATGATTATGGACCTAATTATCAAGTTTCTTCCCTAAAATAAAGTTTAAACTAAGTTCCTCTCCAAAGGAGGAACCTTTGTTGACCAAAATTTTATATTTCGTTTCTTGGCTTGGATTCTTGACAAATGCCACCTACTGTTTATTCTATTTATCTAATACTCATTGTATGATGAATATGATTCTTTTTAACAAGTTACTTCCCTAAAATCAAGTTTAAACTAAGTTCCTCTTCAAAGGAGGAACCTTTGTTGACCAAAATTTTATCTTTGGTTTCTTGGCTTGGATTCTTGACAAATGCCACCTACAGTTCATTCTATTTATGTAATACTCATTGTATGATGATTATGGACCTAATTAACAAGTTACTTTCCTAAAATGAAGTGTAAACTAAGTTCGGCTCCAAAGGAGGAACCTTTGTTGACTAAAATTTTATCTTTGGTTTCTTGGCTTTGATTCTTGACAAATGCCTTCTATAGTTCATTCTATTTATGTAATACTTATTGTATGATGATTATGGACCTAATTAACAAGTTACTTCCCTAAAATCAAGTTTAAACTAAGTTCCTCTCCAAAGGAGGATCCTTTGTTGACCAAAAGTTTATCTTTGGTTTCTTGGCTTGGATTCTTGACAAATGCCACCTACAGTTCATTCTATTTATGTAATACTCATTGTATGATGATTATGGACCTAATTAACAAGTTACTTCCCTAAAATCAAGTTTAAACTAAGTTCCTCTCCAAAGGAGGAACCTTTGTTGACCAAAATTTTATCTTTGGTTTCTTGGCTTGGATTCTTGACAAATGCCTCCTACAGTTCATTCTATTTATGTAATACTCATTGTATGATGATTATGGACCTAATTAACAAGTTACTTCCCTAAAATCAAGTTTAAACTAAGTTCCTCTCCAAAGGAGGAACCTTTGTTGACCAAAACTTTATCTTTGGTTTCTTGGCTTGGATTCTTGACAAATGCCACCTACAGTTCATTCTATTTATGTAATACTCATTGTATGATGATTATGGACCTAATTATCAAGTTTCTTCCCTAAAATAAAGTTTAAACTAAGTTCCTCTCCAAAGGAGGAACCTTTGTTGACCAAAACTTTATCTTTGGTTTCTTGGCTTTGATTCTTGACAAATGCCACTTATAGTTCATTCTATTTACGTAATACTTATTGTATGATGATTATGGACCTAATTAAAAAGTTACTTCCCTCAAATAAAGTTTAAACTAAGTTCGTCTCCAAAGGAGGAACCTTTGATGAACGAAATTTTATCTTTGGTTTCTTGGCTTGGATTCTTGACAAATTCCACCTACAGTTTATTCTATTTATGTAATACTCATTTTATGATGATTATGGACCTAATTAACAAGTTACTTCCCTAAAATAAAGTTTAAACTAAGTTCGTCTCCAAAGGAGGAACCTTTGTTGACCAAAATTTTATATTTCGTTTCTTAGCTTGGATTCTTGACAAATGCCACCTACAGTTCATTCTATTTATGTAATACTCATTGTATGATGATTATGGACCTAATTAACAAGTTACTTTCCTAAAATGAAGTGTAAACTAAGTTCGGCTCCAAAGGAGGAACCTTTGTTGACTAATATTTTATCTTTGGTTTCTTGGCTTTGATTCTTGACAAATGCCTTCTATAGTTCATTCTATTTATGTAATACTTATTGTATGATGATTATGGACCTAATTAACAAGTTACTTCCCTAAAATCAAGTTTAAACGAAGTTCCTCTCCAAAGGAGGATCCTTTGTTGACCAAAAGTTTATCTTTGGTTTCTTGGCTTGGATTCTTGACAAATGCCACCTACAGTTCATTCTATTTATGTAATACTCATTGTATGATGATTATGGACCTAATTAATTCTTAGTATTTTTCTATTCTTATCTTATTACTCTGAATTATTTTTCAGTTTAGAGAAACCAGAGAAACCATGGAAATGAAATAACTCACTTAAATCCTCTTGAGTCAAAGGAGAGAAACCATGGAAACGAAATAAGTCAATTATATCCTCTTCAATCAAAGGTTACTTCCCTAAAATCAAGTTTAAACTAAGTTCCTCTCCAAAGGAGGAACCTTTGTTGACCAAAACTTTATCTTTGGTTTCTTGGCTTGGATTCTTGACAAATGCCTCCTACAGTTCATTCTATTTATGTAATACTCATTGTATGATGATTATGGACCTAATTAACAAGTTACTTCCCTAAAATCAAGTTTAAACTAAGTTCCTCTCCAAAGGAGGAACCTTTGTTGACCAAAACTTTATCTTTGGTTTCTTGGCTTGGATTCTTGACAAATGCCACCTACAGTTCATTCTATTTATGTAATACTCATTGTATGATGATTATGGACCTAATTATCAAGTTTCTTCCCTAAAATAAAGTTTAAACTAAGTTCCTCTCCAAAGGAGGAACCTTTGTTGACCAAAACTTTATCTTTGGTTTCTTGGCTTTGATTCTTGACAAATGCCACCTATAGTTCATTCTATTTACGTAATACTCATTGTATGATGATTATGGACCTAATTAAAAAGTTACTTCCCTCAAATAAAGTTTAAACTAAGTTCGTCTCCAAAGGAGGAACCTTTGATGAACGAAATTTTATCTTTGGTTTCTTGGCTTGGATTCTTGACAAATTCCACCTACAGTTTATTCTATTTATGTAATACTCATTTTATGATGATTATGGACCTAATTAACAAGTTACTTCCCTAAAATAAAGTTTAAACTAAGTTCGTCTCCAAAGGAGGAACCTTTGTTGACCAAAATTTTATATTTCGTTTCTTGGCTTGGATTCTTGACAAATGCCACCTACTGTTTATTCTATTTATCTAATACTCATTGTATGATGATTATGGACCTAATTAACAAGTTACTTCCCTAAAATCAAGTTTAAACTAAGTTCCTCTCCAAAGGAGGATCCTTTGTTGACCAAAAGTTTATCTTTGGTTTCTTTGCTTGGATTCTTGACAAATGCCACCTACAGTTCATTCTATTTATGTAATACTCATTGTATGATGATTATGGACCTAATTATCAAGTTTCTTCCCTAAAATAAAGTTTAAACTAAGTTCCTCTCCAAAGGAGGAACCTTTGTTGACCAAAACTTTATCTTTGGTTTCTTGGCTTTGATTCTTGACAAATGCCACCTATAGTTCATTCTATTTACGTAATACTTATTGTATGATGATTATGGACCTAATTAAAAAGTTACTTCCCTCAAATAAAGTTTAAACTAAGTTCGTCTCCAAAGGAGGAACCTTTGATGAACAAAATTTTATCTTTGGTTTCTTGGCTTGGATTCTTGACAAATTCAACCTACTGTTTATTCTATTTATGTAATACTCATTTTATGATGATTATGGACCTAATTAACAAGTTACTTCCCTAAAATAAAGTTTAAACTAAGTTCGTCTCCAAAGGAGGAACCTTTGTTGACCAAAATTTTATATTTCGTTTCTTGGCTTGGATTCTTGACAAATGCCACCTACAGTTCATTCTATTTATGTAATACTCATTGTATGATGATTATGGACCTAATTAACAAGTTACTTTCCTAAAATGAAGTGTAAACTAAGTTCGGCTCCAAAGGAGGAACCTTTGTTGACTAAAATTTTATCTTTGGTTTCTTGGCTTTGATTCTTGACAAATGCCTTCTATAGTTCATT
The DNA here is from genome assembly GCA_946800305.1 of Medicago arabica. NCBI lineage: Eukaryota > Viridiplantae > Streptophyta > Magnoliopsida > Fabales > Fabaceae > Medicago > Medicago arabica. Next base: position 29,393,787 of record OX326970.1, on the reverse strand, counting down.
CTATTTATGTAATACTTATTGTATGATGATTATGGACCTAATTAACAAGTTACTTCCCTAAAATCAAGTTTAAACTAAGTTCCTCTACAAAGGAGGATCCTTTGTTGACCAAAAGATTATCTTTGGTTTCTTGGCTTGGATTCTTGACAAATGCCACCTACAGTTCATTCTATTTATGTAATACTCATTGTATGATGATTATGGACCTAATTAACAAGTTACTTCCCTAAAATCAAGTTTAAACTAAGTTCCTCTCCAAAGGAGGAACCTTTGTTGACCAAAACTTTATCTTTGGTTTCTTGGCTTGGATTCTTGACAAATGCCTCCTACAGTTCATTCTATTTATGTAATACTCATTGTATGATGATTATGGACCTAATTAACAAGTTACTTCCCTAAAATCAAGTTTAAACTAAGTTCCTCTCCAAAGGAGGAACCTTTGTTGACCAAAACTTTATCTTTGGTTTCTTGGCTTGGATTCTTGACAAATGCCACCTACAGTTCATTCTATTTATGTAATACTCATTGTATGATGATTATGGACCTAATTATCAAGTTTCTTCCCTAAAATAAAGTTTAAACTAAGTTCCTCTCCAAAGGAGGAACCTTTGTTGACCAAAACTTTATCTTTGGTTTCTTGGCTTTGATTCTTGACAAATGCCACCTATAGTTCATTCTATTTACGTAATACTCATTGTATGATGATTATGGACCTAATTAAAAAGTTACTTCCCTCAAATGAAGTTTAAACTAAGTTCGTCTCCAAAGGAGGAACCTTTGATGAACGAAATTTTATCTTTGGTTTCTTGGCTTGGATTCTTGACAAATTCCACCTACAGTTTATTCTATTTATGTAATACTCATTTTATGATGATTATGGACCTAATTAACAAGTTACTTCCCTAAAATAAAGTTTAAACTAAGTTCGTCTCCAAAGGAGGAACCTTTGTTGACCAAAATTTTATATTTCGTTTCTTGGCTTGGATTCTTGACAAATGCCACCTACTGTTTATTCTATTTATCTAATACTCATTGTATGATGATTATGGACCTAATTAACAAGTTACTTCCCTAAAATCAAGTTTAAACTAAGTTCCTCTCCAAAGGAGGATCCTTTGTTGACCAAAAGTTTATCTTTGGTTTCTTGGCTTGGATTCTTGACAAATGCCACCTACAGTTCATTCTATTTATGTAATACTCATTGTATGATGATTATAGACCTAATTAACAAGTTACTTCCCTAAAATCAAGTTTAAACTAAGTTCCTCTTCAAAGGAGGAACCTTTGTTGACCAAAATTTTATCTTTGGTTTCTTGGCTTGGATTCTTGACAAATGCCACCTACAGTTCATTCTATTTATGTAATACTCATTGTATGATGATTATGGACCTAATTAACAAGTTACTTCCCTAAAATCAAGTTTAAACTAAGTTCCTCTCCAAAGGAGGATCCTTTGTTGACCAAAAGTTTATCTTTGGTTTCTTGGCTTGGATTCTTGACAAATGACACCTACAGTTCATTCTATTTATGTAATACTCATTGTATGATGATTATGGACCTAATTAACAAGTTACTTCCCTAAAATCAAGTTTAAACTAAGTTCCTCTCCAAAGGAGGAACCTTTGTTGACCAAAACTTTATCTTTGGTTTCTTGGCTTGGATTCTTGACAAATGCCACCTACAGTTCATTCTATTTATGTAATACTCATTTTATGATGATTATGGACCTAATTAACAAGTTACTTCCCTAAAATCAAGTTTAAACTAAGTTCCTCTCCAAAGGAGGAACCTTTGTTGACCAAAACTTTATCTTTGGTTTCTTGGCTTGGATTCTTGACAAATGCCACCTACAGTTCATTCTATTTATGTAATACTCATTGTATGATGATTATGGACCTAATTATCAAGTTTTTTCCCTAAAATAAAGTTTAAACTAAGTTCCTCTCCAAAGGAGGAACCTTTGTTGACCAAAACTTTATCTTTGGTTTCTTGGCTTTGATTCTTGACAAATGCCACCTATAGTTCATTCTATTTACGTAATACTCATTGTATGATGATTATGGACCTAATTAAAAAGTTACTTCCCTCAAATAAAGTTTAAACTAAGTTCGTCTCCAAAGGAGGAACCTTTGATGAACGAAATTTTATCTTTGGTTTCTTGGCTTGGATTCTTGACAAATGCCACCTACAGTTTATTCTATTTAAGTAATACTCATTTTATGATGATTATGGACCTAATTAACAAGTTACTTCCCTAAAATAAAGTTTAAACTAAGTTCGTCTCCAAAGGAGGAACCTTTGTTGACCAAAATTGTATATTTCGTTTCTTGGCTTGGATTCTTGACAAATGCCACCTACTGTTTATTCTATTTATCTAATACTCATTGTATGATGATTATGGACCTAATTAACAAGTTACTTCCCTAAAATCAAGTTTAAACTAAGTTCCTCTCCAAAGGAGGAACCTTTGTTGACCAAAACTTTATCTTTGGTTTCTTGGCTTGGATTCTTGACAAATGCCACCTACAGTTCATTCTATTTATGTAATACTCATTGTATGATGATTATGGACCTAATTAACAAGTTACTTCCCTAAAATCAAGTTTAAACTAAGTTCCTCTCCAAAGGAGGATCCTTTGTTGACCAAAAGTTTATCTTTGGTTTCTTGGCTTGGATTCTTGACAAATGCCACCTACAGTTCATTCTATTTATGTAATACTCATTGTATGATGATTATGGACCTAATTAACAAGTTACTTCCCTAAAATCAAGTTTAAACTAAGTTCCTCTCCAAAGGAGGAACCTTTGTTGACCAAAACTTTATCTTTGGTTTCTTGGCTTGGATTCTTGACAAATGCCACCTACAGTTCATTCTATTTATGTAATACTCATTGTATGATGATTATGGACCTAATTAACAAGTTACTTCCCTAAAATCAAGTTTAAACTAAGTTCCTCTCCAAAGGAGGAACCTTTGTTGACCAAAACTTTATCTTTGGTTTCTTGGCTTGGATTCTTGACAAATGCCACCTACAGTTCATTCTATTTATGTAATACTCATTGTATGATGATTATGGACCTAATTATCAAGTTTTTTCCCTAAAATAAAGTTTAAACTAAGTTCCTCTCCAAAGGAGGAACCTTTGTTGACCAAAACTTTATCTTTGGTTTCTTGGCTTGGATTCTTGACAAATGCCACCTACAGTTCATTCTATTTATGTAATACTCATTGTATGATGATTATGGACCTAATTATCAAGTTTTTTCCCTAAAATAAAGTTTAAACTAAGTTCCTCTCCAAAGGAGGTACCTTTGTTGACCAAAACTTTATCTTTGGTTTCTTGGCTTTGATTCTTGACAAATGCCACCTATAGTTCATTCTATTTACGTAATACTCATTGTATGATGATTATGGACCTAATTAAAAAGTTACTTCCCTCAAATAAAGTTTAAACTAAGTTCGTCTCCAAAGGAGGAACCTTTGATGAACGAAATTTTATCTTTGGTTTCTTGGCTTGGATTCTTGACAAATGCCACCTACAGTTTATTCTATTTATGTAATACTCATTTTATGATGATTATGGACCTAATTAACAAGTTACTTCCCTAAAATAAAGTTTAAACTAAGTTCGTCTCCAAAGGAGGAACCTTTGTTGACCAAAATTTTATATTTCGTTTCTTGGCTTGGATTCTTGACAAATGCCACCTACTGTTTATTCTATTTATCTAATACTCATTGTATGATGATTATGGACCTAATTAACAAGTTACTTCCCTAAAATCAAGTTTAAACTAAGTTCGTCTCCAAAGGAGGAACCTTTGTTGACCAAAATTTTATATTTCGTTTCTTGGCTTGGATTCTTGACAAATGCCACCTACAGTTCATTCTATTTATGTAATACTCATTGTATGATGATTATGGACCTAATTAACAAGTTACTTTCCTAAAATGAAGTGTAAACTAAGTTCGGCTCCAAAGGAGGAACCTTTGTTGACTAAAATTTTATCTTTGGTTTCTTGGCTTTGATTCTTGACAAATGCCTTCTATAGTTCATTCTATTTATGTAATACTTATTGTATGATGATTATGGACCTAATTAACAAGTTACTTCCCTAAAATCAAATTTAAACTAAGTTCCTCTCCAAAGGAGGAACCTTTGTTGACCAAAACTTTATCTTTGGTTTCTTGGCTTGGATTCTTGACAAATGCCACCTACAGTTCATTCTATTTATGTAATACTCATTGTATGATGATTATGGACCTAATTATCAAGTTTTTTCCCTAAAATAAAGTTTAAACTAAGTTCCTCTCCAAAGGAGGTACCTTTGTTGACCAAAACTTTATCTTTGGTTTCTTGGCTTTGATTCTTGACAAATGCCACCTATAGTTCATTCTATTTACGTAATACTCATTGTATGATGATTATGGACCTAATTAAAAAGTTACTTCCCTCAAATAAAGTTTAAACTAAGTTCGTCTCCAAAGGAGGAACCTTTGATGAACGAAATTTTATCTTTGGTTTCTTGGCTTGGATTCTTGACAAATGCCACCTACAGTTTATTCTATTTATGTAATACTCATTTTATGATGATTATGGACCTAATTAACAAGTTACTTCCCTAAAATAAAGTTTAAACTAAGTTCGTCTCCAAAGGAGGAACCTTTGTTGACCAAAATTTTATATTTCGTTTCTTGGCTTGGATTCTTGACAAATGCCACCTACTGTTTATTCTATTTATCTAATACTCATTGTATGATGATTATGGACCTAATTAACAAGTTACTTCCCTAAAATCAAGTTTAAACTAAGTTCGTCTCCAAAGGAGGAACCTTTGTTGACCAAAATTTTATATTTCGTTTCTTGGCTTGGATTCTTGACAAATGCCACCTACAGTTCATTCTATTTATGTAATACTCATTGTATGATGATTATGGACCTAATTAACAAGTTACTTTCCTAAAATGAAGTGTAAACTAAGTTCGGCTCCAAAGGAGGAACCTTTGTTGACTAAAATTTTATCTTTGGTTTCTTGGCTTTGATTCTTGACAAATGCCTTCTATAGTTCATTCTATTTATGTAATACTTATTGTATGATGATTATGGACCTAATTAACAAGTTACTTCCCTAAAATCAAGTTTAAACTAAGTTCCTCTCCAAAGGAGGATCCTTTGTTGACCAAAACTTTATCTTTGGTTTCTTGGCTTGGATTCTTGACAAATGCCACCTACAGTTCATTCTATTTATGTAATACTCATTGTATGATGATTATGGACCTAATTATCAAGTTTTTTCCCTAAAATAAAGTTTAAACTAAGTTCCTCTCCAAAGGAGGAACCTTTGTTGACCAAAACTTTATCTTTGGTTTCTTGGCTTTGATTCTTGACAAATGCCACCTATAGTTCATTCTATTTACGTAATACTCATTGTATGATGATTATGGACCTAATTAAAAAGTTACTTCCCTCAAATAAAGTTTAAACTAAGTTCGTCTCCAAAGGAGGAACCTTTGATGAACGAAATTTTATCTTTGGTTTCTTGGCTTGGATTCTTGACAAATGCCACCTACAGTTTATTCTATTTAAGTAATACTCATTTTATGATGATTATGGACCTAATTAACAAGTTACTTCCCTAAAATAAAGTTTAAACTAAGTTCGTCTCCAAAGGAGGAGCCTTTGTTGACCAAAATTGTATATTTCGTTTCTTGGCTTGGATTCTTGACAAATGCCACCTACTGTTTATTCTATTTATCTAATACTCATTGTATGATGATTATGGACCTAATTAACAAGTTACTTCCCTAAAATCAAGTTTAAACTAAGTTCCTCTCCAAAGGAGGAACCTTTGTTGACCAAAACTTTATCTTTGGTTTCTTGGCTTGGATTCTTGACAAATGCCACCTACAGTTCATTCTATTTATGTAATACTCATTGTATGATGATTATGGACCTAATTAACAAGTTACTTCCCTAAAATCAAGTTTAAACTAAGTTCCTCTCCAAAGGAGGATCCTTTGTTGACCAAAAGTTTATCTTTGGTTTCTTGGCTTGGATTCTTGACAAATGCCACCTACAGTTCATTCTATTTATGTAATACTCATTGTATGATGATTATGGACCTAATTAACAAGTTACTTCCCTAAAATCAAGTTTAAACTAAGTTCCTCTCCAAAGGAGGAACCTTTGTTGACCAAAACTTTATCTTTGGTTTCTTGGCTTGGATTCTTGACAAATGCCACCTACAGTTCATTCTATTTATGTAATACTCATTGTATGATGATTATGGACCTAATTAACAAGTTACTTCCCTAAAATCAAGTTTAAACTAAGTTCCTCTCCAAAGGAGGAACCTTTGTTGACCAAAACTTTATCTTTGGTTTCTTGGCTTGGATTCTTGACAAATGCCACCTACAGTTCATTCTATTTATGTAATACTCATTGTATGATGATTATGGACCTAATTATCAAGTTTTTTCCCTAAAATAAAGTTTAAACTAAGTTCCTCTCCAAAGGAGGAACCTTTGTTGACCAAAACTTTATCTTTGGTTTCTTGGCTTGGATTCTTGACAAATGCCACCTACAGTTCATTCTATTTATGTAATACTCATTGTATGATGATTATGGACCTAATTATCAAGTTTTTTCCCTAAAATAAAGTTTAAACTAAGTTCCTCTCCAAAGGAGGTACCTTTGTTGACCAAAACTTTATCTTTGGTTTCTTGGCTTTGATTCTTGACAAATGCCACCTATAGTTCATTCTATTTATGTAATACTTATTGTATGATGATTATGGACCTAATTAAAAAGTTACTTCCCTCAAATAAAGTTTAAACTAAGTTCGTCTCCAAAGGAGGAACCTTTGATGAACGAAATTTTATCTTTGGTTTCTTGGCTTGGATTCTTGACAAATGCCACCTACAGTTTATTCTATTTATGTAATACTCATTTTATGATGATTATGGACCTAATTAACAAGTTACTTCCCTAAAATAAAGTTTAAACTAAGTTCGTCTCCAAAGGAGGAACCTTTGTTGACCAAAATTTTATATTTCGTTTCTTGGCTTGGATTCTTGACAAATGCCACCTACTGTTTATTCTATTTATCTAATACTCATTGTATGATGATTATGGACCTAATTAACAAGTTACTTCCCTAAAATCAAGTTTAAACTAAGTTCGTCTCCAAAGGAGGAACCTTTGTTGACCAAAATTTTATATTTCGTTTCTTGGCTTGGATTCTTGACAAATGCCACCTACAGTTCATTCTATTTATGTAATACTCATTGTATGATGATTATGGACCTAATTAACAAGTTACTTTCCTAAAATGAAGTGTAAACTAAGTTCGGCTCCAAAGGAGGAACCTTTGTTGACTAAAATTTTATCTTTGGTTTCTTGGCTTTGATTCTTGACAAATGCCTTCTATAGTTCATTCTATTTATGTAATACTTATTGTATGATGATTATGGACCTAATTAACAAGTTACTTCCCTAAAATCAAATTTAAACTAAGTTCCTCTCCAAAGGAGGATCCTTTGTTGACCAAAAGTTTATCTTTGGTTTCTTGGCTTGGATTCTTGACAAATGACACCTACAGTTCATTCTATTTATGTAATACTCATTGTATGATGATTATGGACCTAATTAACAAGTTACTTCCCTAAAATCAAGTTTAAACTAAGTTCCTCTCCAAAGGAGGAACCTTTGTTGACCAAAACTTTATCTTTGGTTTCTTGGCTTGGATTCTTGACAAATGCCACCTACAGTTCATTCTATTTATGTAATACTCATTGTATGATGATTATGGACCTAATTAACAAGTTACTTCCCTAAAATCAAGTTTAAACTAAGTTCCTCTCCAAAGGAGGATCCTTTGTTGACCAAAAGTTTATCTTTGGTTTCTTGGCTTGGATTCTTGACAAATGACACCTACAGTTCATTCTATTTATGTAATACTCATTGTATGATGATTATGGACCTAATTAACAAGTTACTTCCCTAAAATCAAGTTTAAACTAAGTTCCTCTCCAAAGGAGGAACCTTTGTTGACCAAAACTTTATCTTTGGTTTCTTGGCTTGGATTCTTGACAAATGCCACCTACAGTTCATTCTATTTATGTAATACTCATTGTATGATGATTATGGACCTAATTAACAAGTTACTTCCCTAAAATCAAGTTTAAACTAAGTTCCTCTCCAAAGGAGGAACCTTTGTTGACCAAAACTTTATCTTTGGTTTCTTGGCTTGGATTCTTGACAAATGCCACCTACAGTTCATTCTATTTATGTAATACTCATTGTATGATGATTATGGACCTAATTATCAAGTTTTTTCCCTAAAATAAAGTTTAAACTAAGTTCCTCTCCAAAGGAGGAACCTTTGTTGACCAAAACTTTATCTTTGGTTTCTTGGCTTTGATTCTTGACAAATGCCACCTATAGTTCATTCTATTTACGTAATACTCATTGTATGATGATTATGGACCTAATTAAAAAGTTACTTCCCTCAAATAAAGTTTAAACTAAGTTCGTCTCCAAAGGAGGAACCTTTGATGAACGAAATTTTATCTTTGGTTTCTTGGCTTGGATTCTTGACAAATGCCACCTACAGTTTATTCTATTTAAGTAATACTCATTTTATGATGATTATGGACCTAATTAACAAGTTACTTCCCTAAAATAAAGTTTAAACTAAGTTCGTCTCCAAAGGAGGAACCTTTGTTGACCAAAATTGTATATTTCGTTTCTTGGCTTGGATTCTTGACAAATGCCACCTACTGTTTATTCTATTTATCTAATACTCATTGTATGATGATTATGGACCTAATTAACAAGTTACTTCCCTAAAATCAAGTTTAAACTAAGTTCCTCTCCAAAGGAGGAACCTTTGTTGACCAAAACTTTATCTTTGGTTTCTTGGCTTGGATTCTTGACAAATGCCACCTACAGTTCATTCTATTTATGTAATACTCATTGTATGATGATTATGGACCTAATTAACAAGTTACTTCCCTAAAATCAAGTTTAAACTAAGTTCCTCTCCAAAGGAGGATCCTTTGTTGACCAAAAGTTTATCTTTGGTTTCTTGGCTTGGATTCTTGACAAATGCCACCTACAGTTCATTCTATTTATGTAATACTCATTGTATGATGATTATGGACCTAATTAACAAGTTACTTCCCTAAAATCAAGTTTAAACTAAGTTCCTCTCCAAAGGAGGAACCTTTGTTGACCAAAACTTTATCTTTGGTTTCTTGGCTTGGATTCTTGACAAATGCCACCTACAGTTCATTCTATTTATGTAATACTCATTGTATGATGATTATGGACCTAATTAACAAGTTACTTCCCTAAAATCAAGTTTAAACTAAGTTCCTCTCCAAAGGAGGAACCTTTGTTGACCAAAACTTTATCTTTGGTTTCTTGGCTTGGATTCTTGACAAATGCCACCTACAGTTCATTCTATTTATGTAATACTCATTGTATGATGATTATGGACCTAATTATCAAGTTTTTTCCCTAAAATAAAGTTTAAACTAAGTTCCTCTCCAAAGGAGGAACCTTTGTTGACCAAAACTTTATCTTTGGTTTCTTGGCTTGGATTCTTGACAAATGCCACCTACAGTTCATTCTATTTATGTAATACTCATTGTATGATGATTATGGACCTAATTATCAAGTTTTTTCCCTAAAATAAAGTTTAAACTAAGTTCCTCTCCAAAGGAGGTACCTTTGTTGACCAAAACTTTATCTTTGGTTTCTTGGCTTTGATTCTTGACAAATGCCACCTATAGTTCATTCTATTTACGTAATACTCATTGTATGATGATTATGGACCTAATTAAAAAGTTACTTCCCTCAAATAAAGTTTAAACTAAGTTCGTCTCCAAAGGAGGAACCTTTGATGAACGAAATTTTATCTTTGGTTTCTTGGCTTGGATTCTTGACAAATGCCACCTACAGTTTATTCTATTTATGTAATACTCATTTTATGATGATTATGGACCTAATTAACAAGTTACTTCCCTAAAATAAAGTTTAAACTAAGTTCGTCTCCAAAGGAGGAACCTTTGTTGACCAAAATTTTATATTTCGTTTCTTGGCTTGGATTCTTGACAAATGCCACCTACTGTTTATTCTATTTATCTAATACTCATTGTATGATGATTATGGACCTAATTAACAAGTTACTTCCCTAAAATCAAGTTTAAACTAAGTTCGTCTCCAAAGGAGGAACCTTTGTTGACCAAAATTTTATATTTCGTTTCTTGGCTTGGATTCTTGACAAATGCCACCTACAGTTCATTCTATTTATGTAATACTCATTGTATGATGATTATGGACCTAATTAACAAGTTACTTTCCTAAAATGAAGTGTAAACTAAGTTCGGCTCCAAAGGAGGAACCTTTGTTGACTAAAATTTTATCTTTGGTTTCTTGGCTTTGATTCTTGACAAATGCCTTCTATAGTTCATTCTATTTATGTAATACTTATTGTATGATGATTATGGACCTAATTAACAAGTTACTTCCCTAAAATCAAGTTTAAACTAAGTTCCTCTCCAAAGGAGGATCCTTTGTTGACCAAAAGATTATCTTTGGTTTCTTGGCTTGGATTCTTGACAAATGCCACCTACAGTTCATTCTATTTATGTAATACTCATTGTATGATGATTATGGACCTAATTAACAAGTTACTTCCCTAAAATCAAGTTTAAACTAAGTTCCTCTCCAAAGGAGGAACCTTTGTTGACCAAAACTTTATCTTTGGTTTCTTGGCTTGGATTCTTGACAAATGCCTCCTACAGTTCATTCTATTTATGTAATACTCATTGTATGATGATTATGGACCTAATTAACAAGTTACTTCCCTAAAATCAAGTTTAAACTAAGTTCCTCTCCAAAGGAGGAACCTTTGTTGACCAAAACTTTATCTTTGGTTTCTTGGCTTGGATTCTTGACAAATGCCACCTACAGTTCATTCTATTTATGTAATACTCATTGTATGATGATTATGGACCTAATTATCAAGTTTCTTCCCTAAAATAAAGTTTAAACTAAGTTCCTCTCCAAAGGAGGAACCTTTGTTGACCAAAACTTTATCTTTGGTTTCTTGGCTTTGATTCTTGACAAATGCCACCTATAGTTCATTCTATTTACGTAATACTCATTGTATGATGATTATGGACCTAATTAAAAAGTTACTTCCCTCAAATAAAGTTTAAACTAAGTTCGTCTCCAAAGGAGGAACCTTTGATGAACGAAATTTTATCTTTGGTTTCTTGGCTTGGATTCTTGACAAATTCCACCTACAGTTTATTCTATTTATGTAATACTCATTTTATGATGATTATGGACCTAATTAACAAGTTACTTCCCTAAAATAAAGTTTAAACTAAGTTCGTCTCCAAAGGAGGAACCTTTGTTGACCAAAATTTTATATTTCGTTTCTTGGCTTGGATTCTTGACAAATGCCACCTACTGTTTATTCTATTTATCTAATACTCATTGTATGATGATTATGGACCTAATTAACAAGTTACTTCCCTAAAATCAAGTTTAAACTAAGTTCCTCTCCAAAGGAGGATCCTTTGTTGACCAAAAGTTTATCTTTGGTTTCTTGGTTTGGATTCTTGACAAATGCCACCTACAGTTCATTCTATTTATGTAATACTCATTGTATGATGATTATGGACCTAATTAACAAGTTACTTCCCTAAAATCAAGTTTAAACTAAGTTCCTCTCCAAAGGAGGAACCTTTGTTGACCAAAACTTTATCTTTGGTTTCTTGGCTTGGATTCTTGACAAATGCCACCTACAGTTCATTCTATTTATGTAATACTCATTGTATGATGATTATGGACCTAATTAACAAGTTACTTCCCTAAAATCAAGTTTAAACTAAGTTCCTCTCCAAAGGAGGAACCTTTGTTGACCAAAACTTTATCTTTGGTTTCTTGGCTTGGATTCTTGACAAATGCCACCTACAGTTCATTCTATTTATGTAATACTCATTGTATGATGATTATGGACCTAATTATCAAGTTACTTCCCTAAAATCAAGTTTAAACTAAGTTCCTCTCCAAAGGAGGATCCTTTGTTGACCAAAAGTTTATCTTTGGTTTCTTGGCTTGGATTCTTGACAAATGCCACCTACAGTTCATTCTATTTATGTAATACTCATTGTATGATGATTATGGACCTAATTAACAAGTTACTTCCCTAAAATCAAGTTTAAACTAAGTTCCTCTCCAAAGGAGGAACCTTTGTTGACCAAAACTTTATCTTTGGTTTCTTGGCTTGGATTCTTGACAAATGCCACCTACAGTTCATTCTATTTATGTAATACTCATTGTATGATGATTAAGGACCTAATTAACAAGTTACTTCCCTAAAATCAAGTTTAAACTAAGTTCCTCTCCAAAGGAGGAACCTTTGTTGACCAAAACTTTATCTTTGGTTTCTTGGCTTGGATTCTTGACAAATGCCACCTACAGTTCATTCTATTTATGTAATACTCATTGTATGATGATTATGGACCTAATTATCAAGTTACTTCCCTAAAATCAAGTTTAAACTAAGTTCCTCTCCAAAGGAGGATCCTTTGTTGACCAAAAGTTTATCTTTGGTTTCTTGGCTTGGATTCTTGACAAATGCCACCTACAGTTCATTCTATTTATGTAATACTCATTGTATGATGATTATGGACCTAATTAACAAGTTACTTCCCTAAAATCAAGTTTAAACTAAGTTCCTCTCCAAAGGAGGAACCTTTGTTGACCAAAACTTTATCTTTGGTTTCTTGGCTTGGATTCTTGACAAATGCCACCTACAGTTCATTCTATTTATGTAATACTCATTGTATGATGATTATGGACCTAATTAACAAGTTACTTCCCTAAAATCAAGTTTAAACTAAGTTCCTCTCCAAAGGAGGAACCTTTGTTGACCAAAACTTTATCTTTGGTTTCTTGGCTTGGATTCTTGACAAATGCCACCTACAGTTCATTCTATTTATGTAATACTCATTGTATGATGATTATGGACCTAATTATCAAGTTTTTTCCCTAAAATAAAGTTTAAACTAAGTTCCTCTCCAAAGGAGGAACCTTTGTTGACCAAAACTTTATCTTTGGTTTCTTGGCTTTGATTCTTGACAAATGCCACCTATAGTTCATTCTATTTACGTAATACTCATTGTATGATGATTATGGACCTAATTAAAAAGTTACTTCCCTCAAATAAAGTTTAAACTAAGTTCGTCTCCAAAGGAGGAACCTTTGATGAACGAAATTTTATCTTTGGTTGCTTGGCTTGGATTCTGGACAAATGCCACCTACAGTTTATTCTATTTATATATTAGTCATTTTATGATGATTATGGACCTAATTAACAAGTTACTTCCCTAAAATAAAGTTTAAACTAAGTTCGTCTCCAAAGGAGGAACCTTTGTTGACCAAAATTTTATATTTCGTTTCTTGGCTTGGATTCTTGACAAATGCCACCTACTGTTTATTCTATTTATCTAATACTCATTGTATGATGATTATGGACCTAATTAACAAGTTACTTCCCTAAAATCAAGTTTAAACTAAGTTCCTCTTCAAAGGAGGAACCTTTGTTGACCAAAATTTTATCTTTGGTTTCTTGGCTTGGATTCTTGACAAATGCCACCTACAGTTCATTCTATTTATGTAATACCCATTGTATGATGATTATGGACCTAATTATCAAGTTTCTTCCCTAAAATAAAGTTTAAACTAAGTTCCTCTCCGAAGGAGGAACCTTTGTTGACCAAAACATTATCTTTGGTTTCTTGGCTTTGATTCTTGACAAATGCCACCTATAGTTCATTCTATTTACGTAATACTCATTGTATGATGATTATGGACCTAATTAAAAAGTTACTTCCCTCAAATAAAGTTTAAACTAAGTTCGTCTCCAAAGGAGGAACCTTTGATGAACGAAATTTTATCTTTGGTTTCTTGGCTTGGATTCTTGACAAATGCCACCTACTGTTTATTCTATTTATCTAATACTCATTTTATGATGATTATGGACCTAATTAACAAGTTACTTCCCTAAAATAAAGTTTAAACTAAGTTCGTCTCCAAAGGAGGAACCTTTGTTGACCAAAATTTTATATTTCGTTTCTTGGCTTGGATTCTTGACAAATGCCACCTACTGTTTATTCTATTTATCTAATACTCATTGTATGATGATTATGGACCTAATTAACAAGTTACTTCCCTAAAATCAAGTTTAAACTAAGTTCCTCTTCAAAGGAGGAACCTTTGTTGACCAAAATTTTATCTTTGGTTTCTTGGCTTGGATTCTTGACAAATGCCACCTACAGTTCATTCTATTTATGTAATACCCATTGTATGATGATTATGGACCTAATTATCAAGTTTCTTCCCTAAAATAAAGTTTAAACTAAGTTCCTCTCCGAAGGAGGAACCTTTGTTGACCAAAACATTATCTTTGGTTTCTTGGCTTTGATTCTTGACAAATGCCACCTATAGTTCATTCTATTTACGTAATACTCATTGTATGATGATTATGGACCTAATTAAAAAGTTACTTCCCTCAAATAAAGTTTAAACTAAGTTCGTCTCCAAAGGAGGAACCTTTGATGAACGAAATTTTATCTTTGGTTTCTTGGCTTGGATTCTTGACAAATGCCACCTACTGTTTATTCTATTTATCTAATACTCATTGTATGATGATTATGGACCTAATTAACAAGTAACTTCCCTAAAATCAAGTTTAAACTAAGTTCCTCTTCAAAGGAGGAACCTTTGTTGACCAAAATTTTATCTTTGGTTTCTTGGCTTGGATTCTTGACAAATGCCACCTACAGTTCATTCTATTTATGTAATACCCATTGTATGATGATTATGGACCTAATTATCAAGTTTCTTCCCTAAAATAAAGTTTAAACTAAGTTCCTCTCCGAAGGAGGAACCTTTGTTGACCAAAACATTATCTTTGGTTTCTTGGCTTTGATTCTTGACAAATGCCACCTACAGTTTATTCTATTTATGTAATACTCATTGTATGATGATTATGGACCTAATTAACAAGTTACTTTCCTAAAATGAAGTGTAAACTAAGTTCGTCTCCAAAGGAGGAACCTTTGTTGACTAAAATTTTATCTTTGGTTTCTTGGCTTTGATTCTTGACAAATGCCTTCTATAGTTCATTCTATTTATGTAATACTTATTGTATGATGATTATGGACCTAATTAACAAGTTACTTCCCTAAAATCAAGTTTAAACTAAGTTCCTCTCCAAAGGAGGATCCTTTGTTGACCAAAAGTTTATCTTTGGTTTCTTGGCTTGGATTCTTGACAAATGCCACCTACAGTTCATTCTATTTATGTAATACTCATTGTATGATGATTATGGACCTAATTAACAAGTTACTTCCCTAAAATCAAGTTTAAACTAAGTTCCTCTTCAAAGGAGGAACCTTTGTTGACCAAAATTTTATCTTTGGTTTCTTGGCTTGGATTCTTGACAAATGCCACCTACAGTTCATTCTATTTATGTAATACTCATTGTATGATGATTATGGACCTAATTATCAAGTTTCTTCCCTAAAATAAAGTTTAAACTAAGTTCCTCTCCGAAGGAGGAACCTTTGTTGACCAAAACATTATCTTTGGTTTCTTGGCTTTGATTCTTGACAAATGCCACCTATAGTTCATTCTATTTACGTAATACTCATTGTATGATGATTATGGACCTAATTAAAAAGTTACTTCCCTCAAATAAAGTTTAAACTAAGTTCGTCTCCAAAGGAGGAACCTTTGATGAACGAAATTTTATCTTTGGTTTCTTGGCTTGGATTCTTGACAAATGCCACCTACAGTTTATTCTATTTATGTAATACTCATTTTATGATGATTATGGACCTAATTAACAAGTTACTTCCCTAAAATAAAGTTTAAACTAAGTTCGTCTCCAAAGGAGGAACCTTTGTTGACCAAAATTTTATATTTCGTTTCTTGGCTTGGATTCTTGACAAATGCCACCTACTGTTTATTCTATTTATCTAATACTCATTGTATGATGATTATGGACCTAATTAACAAGTTACTTCCCTAAAATCAAGTTTAAACTAAGTTCCTCTTCAAAGGAGGAACCTTTGTTGACCAAAATTTTATCTTTGGTTTCTTGGCTTGGATTCTTGACAAAGGCCACCTACAGTTTATTCTATTTATGTAATACTCATTGTATGATGATTATGGACCTAATTAACAAGTTACTTTCCTAAAATGAAGTGTAAACTAAGTTCGTCTCCAAAGGAGGAACCTTTGTTGACTAAAATTTTATCTTTGGTTTCTTGGCTTGGATTCTTGACAAATGCCACCTACAGTTCATTCTATTTATGTAATACCCATTGTATGATGATTATGGACCTAATTATCAAGTTTCTTCCCTAAAATAAAGTTTAAACTAAGTTCCTCTCCAAAGGAGGATCCTTTGTTGACCAAAAGTTTATCTTTGGTTTCTTGTCTTGGATTCTTGACAAATGCCACCTACAGTTCATTCTATTTATGTAATACTCATTGTATGATGATTATGGACCTAATTAACAAGTTACTTCCCTAAAATCAAGTTTAAACTAAGTTCCTCTTCAAAGGAGGAACCTTTGTTGACCAAAATTTTATCTTTGGTTTCTTGGCTTTGATTCTTGACAAATGCCTTCTATAGTTCATTCTATTTATGTAATACTTATTGTATGATGATTATGGACCTAATTAACAAGTTACTTCCCTAAAATCAAGTTTAAACTAAGTTCCTCTCCAAAGGAGGATCCTTTGTTGACCAAAAGTTTATCTTTGGTTTCTTGTCTTGGATTCTTGACAAATGCCACCTACAGTTCATTCTATTTATGTAATACTCATTGTATGATGATTATGGACCTAATTAACAAGTTACTTCCCTAAAATCAAGTTTAAACTAAGTTCCTCTTCAAAGGAGGAACCTTTGTTGACCAAAATTTTATCTTTGGTTTCTTGGCTTGGATTCTTGACAAATGCCACCTACAGTTCATTCTATTTATGTAATACCCATTGTATGATGATTATGGACCTAATTATCAAGTTTCTTCCCTAAAATAAAGTTTAAAATAAGTTCCTCTCCGAAGGAGGAACCTTTGTTGACCAAAACATTATCTTTGGTTTCTTGGCTTTGATTCTTGACAAATGCCACCTACAGTTTATTCTATTTATGTAATACTCATTGTATGATGATTATGGACCTAATTAACAAGTTACTTTCCTAAAATGAAGTGTAAACTAAGTTCGTCTCCAAAGGAGGAACCTTTGTTGACTAAAATTTTATCTTTGGTTTCTTGGCTTTGATTCTTGACAAATGCCTTCTATAGTTCATTCTATTTATGTAATACTTATTGTATGATGATTATGGACCTAATTAACAAGTTACTTCCCTAAAATCAAGTTTAAACTAAGTTCCTCTCCAAAGGAGGATCCTTTGTTGACCAAAAGTTTATCTTTGGTTTCTTGGCTTGGATTCTTGACAAATGCCACCTACAGTTCATTCTATTTATGTAATACTCATTGTATGATGATTATGGACCTAATTAACAAGTTACTTCCCTAAAATCAAGTTTAAACTAAGTTCCTCTTCAAAGGAGGAACCTTTGTTGACCAAAATTTTATCTTTGGTTTCTTGGCTTGGATTCTTGACAAATGCCACCTACAGTTCATTCTATTTATGTAATACTCATTGTATGATGATTATGGACCTAATTATCAAGTTTCTTCCCTAAAATAAAGTTTAAACTAAGTTCCTCTCCGAAGGAGGAACCTTTGTTGACCAAAACATTATCTTTGGTTTCTTGGCTTTGATTCTTGACAAATGCCACCTATAGTTCATTCTATTTACGTAATACTCATTGTATGATGATTATGGACCTAATTAAAAAGTTACTTCCCTCAAATAAAGTTTAAACTAAGTTCGTCTCCAAAGGAGGAACCTTTGATGAACGAAATTTTATCTTTGGTTTCTTGGCTTGGATTCTTGACAAATGCCACCTACAGTTTATTCTATTTATGTAATACTCATTTTATGATGATTATGGACCTAATTAACAAGTTACTTCCCTAAAATAAAGTTTAAACTAAGTTCGTCTCCAAAGGAGGAACCTTTGTTGACCAAAATTTTATATTTCGTTTCTTGGCTTGGATTCTTGACAAATGCCACCTACTGTTTATTCTATTTATCTAATACTCATTGTATGATGATTATGGACCTAATTAACAAGTTACTTCCCTAAAATCAAGTTTAAACTAAGTTCCTCTTCAAAGGAGGAACCTTTGTTGACCAAAATTTTATCTTTGGTTTCTTGGCTTGGATTCTTGACAAAGGCCACCTACAGTTTATTCTATTTATGTAATACTCATTGTATGATGATTATGGACCTAATTAACAAGTTACTTTCCTAAAATGAAGTGTAAACTAAGTTCGTCTCCAAAGGAGGAACCTTTGTTGACTAAAATTTTATCTTTGGTTTCTTGGCTTTGATTCTTGACAAATGCCTTCTATAGTTCATTCTATTTATGTAATACTTATTGTATGATGATTATGGACCTAATTAACAAGTTACTTCCCTAAAATCAAGTTTAAACTAAGTTCCTCTCCAAAGGAGGATCCTTTGTTGACCAAAAGTTTATCTTTGGTTTCTTGTCTTGGATTCTTGACAAATGCCACCTACAGTTCATTCTATTTATGTAATACTCATTGTATGATGATTATGGACCTAATTAACAAGTTACTTCCCTAAAATCAAGTTTAAACTAAGTTCCTCTCCAAAGGAGGAACCTTTGTTGACCAAAACTTTATCTTTGGTTTCTTGGCTTGGATTCTTGACAAATGCCACCTACAGTTCATTCTATTTATGTAATACTCATTGTATGATGATTATGGACCTAATTAACAAGTTACTTCCCTAAAATCAAGTTTAAACTAAGTTCCTCTCCAAAGGAGGAACCTTTGTTGACCAAAACTTTATCTTTGGTTTCTTGGCTTGGATTCTTGACAAATGCCACCTACAGTTCATTCTATTTATGTAATACTCATTGTATGATGATTATGGACCTAATTAACAAGTTACTTCCCTAAAATAAAGTTTAAACTAAGTTCGTCTCCAAAGGAGGAACCTTTGTTGACCAAAATTTTATATTTCGTTTCTTGGCTTGGATTCTTGACAAATGCCACCTACTGTTTATTCTATTTATCTAATACTCATTGTATGATGATTATGGACCTAATTAACAAGTTACTTCCCTAAAATCAAGTTTAAACTAAGTTCCTCTTCAAAGGAGGAACCTTTGTTGACCAAAATTTTATCTTTGGTTTCTTGGCTTGGATTCTTGACAAATGCCACCTACAGTTCATTCTATTTATGTAATACTCATTGTATGATGATTATGGACCTAATTATCAAGTTTCTTCCCTAAAATAAAGTTTAAACTAAGTTCCTCTTCGAAGGAGGAACCTTTGTTGACCAAAACATTATCTTTGGTTTCTTGGCTTTGATTCTTGACAAATGCCACCTATAGTTCATTCTATTTACGTAATACTCATTGTATGATGATTATGGACCTAATTAAAAAGTTACTTCCCTCAAATAAAGTTTAAACTAAGTTCGTCTCCAAAGGAGGAACCTTTGATGAACGACATTTTATCTTTGGTTTCTTGGCTTGGATTCTTGACAAATGCCACCTACAGTTTATTCTATTTATGTAATACTCATTTTATGATGATTATGGACCTAATTAACAAGTTACTTCCCTAAAATAAAGTTTAAACTAAGTTCGTCTCCAAAGGAGGAACCTTTGTTGACCAAAATTTTATATTTCGTTTCTTGGCTTGGATTCTTGACAAATGCCACCTACTGTTTATTCTATTTATCTAATACTCATTGTATGAAGATTATGGACCTAATTAACAAGTTACTTCCCTAAAATCAAGTTTAAACTAAGTTCCTCTTCAAAGGAGGAACCTTTGTTGACCAAAATTTTATCTTTGGTTTCTTGGCTTGGATTCTTGACAAATGCCACCTACAGTTTATTCTATTTATGTAATACTCATTGTATGATGATTATGGACCTAATTAACAAGTTACTTTCCTAAAATGAAGTGTAAACTAAGTTCGTCTCCAAAGGAGGAACCTTTGTTGACTAAAATTTTATCTTTGGTTTCTTGGCTTTGATTCTTGACAAATGCCTTCTATAGTTCATTCTATTTATGTAATACTTATTGTATGATGATTATGGACCTAATTAACAAGTTACTTCCCTAAAATCAAGTTTAAACTAAGTTCCTCTCCAAAGGAGGATCCTTTGTTGACCAAAAGTTTATCTTTGGTTTCTTGGCTTGGATTCTTGACAAATGCCACCTACAGTTCATTCTATTTATGTAATACTCATTGTATGATGATTATGGACCTAATTAACAAGTTACTTCCCTAAAATCAAGTTTAAACTAAGTTCCTCTTCAAAGGAGGAACCTTTGTTGACCAAAATTTTATCTTTGGTTTCTTGGCTTGGATTCTTGACAAATGCCACCTACAGTTCATTCTATTTATGTAATACTCATTGTATGATGATTATGGACCTAATTATCAAGTTTCTTCCCTAAAATAAAGTTTAAACTAAGTTCCTCTCCGAAGGAGGAACCTTTTTTGACCAAAACATTATCTTTGGTTTCTTGGCTTTGATTCTTGACAAATGCCACCTATAGTTCATTCTATTTACGTAATACTCATTGTATGATGATTATGGACCTAATTAAAAAGTTACTTCCCTCAAATAAAGTTTAAACTAAGTTCGTCTCCAAAGGAGGAACCTTTGATGAACGAAATTTTATCTTTGGTTTCTTGGCTTGGATTCTTGACAAATGCCACCTACAGTTTATTCTATTTATGTAATACTCATTTTATGATGATTATGGACCTAATTAACAAGTTACTTCCCTAAAATAAAGTTTAAACTAAGTTCGTCTCCAAAGGAGGAACCTTTGTTGACCAAAATTTTATATTTCGTTTCTTGGCTTGGATTCTTGACAAATGCCACCTACTGTTTATTCTATTTATCTAATACTCATTGTATGATGATTATGGACCTAATTAACAAGTTACTTCCCTAAAATCAAGTTTAAACTAAGTTCCTCTTCAAAGGAGGAACCTTTGTTGACCAAAATTTTATCTTTGGTTTCTTGGCTTGGATTCTTGACAAATGCCACCTACTGTTTATTCTATTTATGTAATACTCATTGTATGATGATTATGGACCTCATTAACAAGTTACTTCCATAAAATAAAGTTTAAACTAAGTTCGTCTCCAAAGGAGGAACCTTTGTTGACCAAAATTTTATATTTCGTTTCTTGGCTTGGATTCTTGACAAATGCCACCTACTGTTTATTCTATTTATGTAATACTCATTGTATGATGATTATGGACCTCATTAACAAGTTACTTCCATAAAATAAAGTTTAAACTAAGTTCGTCTCAAAAAGAGGAACCTTTGTCGACCAAAATTTTATCTTTGGTTTCTTGGCTTATATTCTTGACAAATGCCTTCTATAGTTCATTCTATTTATGTAATACTCATTAACAAGTTACTTCCCTAAAATAAAGTTTAAACTAAGTTCGTCTCCAAAGGAGGAACCTTTGTTGACCAAAAGTTTATCTTTGGTTTCTTGGCTTGGATTGTTGACAAATGCCACCTACAGTTCATTCTATTTATGTAATACTCATTGTATGATGATTATGGACCTAATTAACAAGTTACTTCCCTAAACTCAAGTTTAAACTAAGTTCCTCTCCAAAGGAGGAACCTTTGTTGACCAAAACTTTATCTTTGGTTTCTTGGCTTGGATTCTTGACAAATGCCACCTACAGTTCATTCTATTTATGTAATACTCATTGTATGATGATTATGGACCTAATTAACAAGTTACTTCCCTAAAATAAAGTTTAAACTAAGTTCGTCTCCAAAGGAGGAACCTTTGTTGACCAAAATTTTATATTTCGTTTCTTGGCTTGGATTCTTGACAAATGCCACCTACTGTTTATTCTATTTATCTAATACTCATTGTATGATGATTATGGACCTAATTAACAAGTTACTTCCCTAAAATCAAGTTTAAACTAAGTTCCTCTTCAAAGGAGGAACCTTTGTTGACCAAAATTTTATCTTTGGTTTCTTGGCTTGGATTCTTGACAAATGCCACCTACTGTTTATTCTATTTATGTAATACTCATTGTATGATGATTATGGACCTCATTAACAAGTTACTTCCATAAAATAAAGTTTAAACTAAGTTCGTCTCCAAAGGAGGAACCTTTGTTGACCAAAATTTTATATTTCGTTTCTTGGCTTGGATTCTTGACAAATGCCACCTACTGTTTATTCTATTTATGTAATACTCATTGTATGATGATTATGGACCTCATTAACAAGTTACTTCCATAAAATAAAGTTTAAACTAAGTTCGTCTCAAAAAGAGGAACCTTTGTCGACCAAAATTTTATCTTTGGTTTCTTGGCTTATATTCTTGACAAATGCCTTCTATAGTTCATTCTATTTATGTAATACTCATTAACAAGTTACTTCCCTAAAATAAAGTTTAAACTAAGTTCGTCTCCAAAGGAGGAACCTTTGTTGACCAAAAGTTTATCTTTGGTTTCTTGGCTTGGATTGTTGACAAATGCCACCTACAGTTCATTCTATTTATGTAATACTCATTGTATGATGATTATGGACCTAATTAACAAGTTACTTCCCTAAACTCAAGTTTAAACTAAGTTCCTCTCCAAAGGAGGAACCTTTGTTGACCAAAACTTTATCTTTGGTTTCTTGGCTTGGATTCTTGACAAATGCCACCTACAGTTCATTCTATTTATGTAATACTCATTGTATGATGATTATGGACCTAATTAACAAGTTACTTCCCTAAAATAAAGTTTAAACTAAGTTCGTCTCCAAAGGAGGAACCTTTGTTGACCAAAATTTTATATTTCGTTTCTTGGCTTGGATTCTTGACAAATGCCACCTACTGTTTATTCTATTTATCTAATACTCATTGTATGATGATTATGGACCTAATTAACAAGTTACTTCCCTAAAACCAAGTTTAAACTAAGTTCCTCTTCAAAGGAGGAACCTTTGTTGACCAAAATTTTATCTTTGGTTTCTTGGCTTGGATTCTTGACAAATGCCACCTACAGTTCATTCTATTTATGTAATACTCATTGTATGATGATTATGGACCTAATTATCAAGTTTCTTCCCTAAAATAAAGTTTAAACTAAGTTCCTCTCCGAAGGAGGAACCTTTGTTGACCAAAACATTATCTTTGGTTTCTTGGCTTTGATTCTTGACAAATGCCACCTATAGTTCATTCTATTTACGTAATACTCATTGTATGATGATTATGGACCTAATTAAAAAGTTACTTCCCTCAAATAAAGTTTAAACTAAGTTCGTCTCCAAAGGAGGAACCTTTGATGAACGAAATTTTATCTTTGGTTTCTTGGCTTGGATTCTTGACAAATGCCACCTACAGTTTATTCTATTTATGTAATACTCATTTTATGATGATTATGGACCTAATTAACAAGTTACTTCCCTAAAATAAAGTTTAAACTAAGTTCGTCTCCAAAGGAGGAACCTTTGTTGACCAAAATTTTATATTTCGTTTCTTGGCTTGGATTCTTGACAAATGCCACCTACTGTTTATTCTATTTATCTAATACTCATTGTATGATGATTATGGACCTAATTAACAAGTTACTTCCCTAAAATCAAGTTTAAACTAAGTTCCTCTTCAAAGGAGGAACCTTTGTTGACCAAAATTTTATCTTTGGTTTCTTGGCTTGGATTCTTGACAAATGCCACCTACAGTTTATTCTATTTATGTAATACTCATTGTATGATGATTATGGACCTAATTAACAAGTTACTTTCCTAAAATGAAGTGTAAACTAAGTTCGTCTCCAAAGGAGGAACCTTTGTTGACTAAAATTTTATCTTTGGTTTCTTGGCTTTGATTCTTGACAAATGCCTTCTATAGTTCATTCTATTTATGTAATACTTATTGTATGATGATTATGGACCTAATTAACAAGTTACTTCCCTAAAATCAAGTTTAAACTAAGTTCCTCTCCAAAGGAGGATCCTTTGTTGACCAAAAGTTTATCTTTGGTTTCTTGGCTTGGATTCTTGACAAATGCCACCTACAGTTCATTCTATTTATGTAATACTCATTGTATGATGATTATGGACCTAATTAACAAGTTACTTCCCTAAAATAAAGTTTAAACTAAGTTCGTCTCCAAAGGAGGAACCTTTGTTGACCAAAATTTTATATTTGGTTTCTTGGCTTGGATTCTTGACAAATGCCACCTACAGTTCATTCTATATATGTAATAGTCATTTTATGATGATTATGGACCTAATTAACAAGTTACTTCCCTAAAATAAAGTTTAAACTAAGTTTGTCTCCAAAGGAGGAACCTTTGTTGACTAAAATTTTATCTTTGGTTTCATGGCTTGGATTCTTGACAAATGCCACCTACAGTTCATTCTATTTATGTAATACTCATTGTATGATGATTATGGACCTAATTAACAAGTTACTTCCCTAAAATAAAGTTTAAACTAAGTTCGTCTCCAAAGGAGGAACCTTTGTTGACCAAAATTTTATATTTCGTTTCTTGGCTTGGATTCTTGACAAATGCCACCTACTGTTTATTCTATTTATCTAATACTCATTGTATGATGATTATGGACCTAATTAACAAGTTACTTCCCTAAAATCAAGTTTAAACTAAGTTCCTCTTCAAAGGAGGAACCTTTGTTGACCAAAATTTTATCTTTGGTTTCTTGGCTTGGATTCTTGACAAATGCCACCTACAGTTTATTCTATTTATGTAATACTCATTGTATGATGATTATGGACCTAATTAACAAGTTACTTTCCTAAAATGAAGTGTAAACTAAGTTCGTCTCCAAAGGAGGAACCTTTGTTGACTAAAATTTTATCTTTGGTTTCTTGGCTTTGATTCTTGACAAATGCCTTCTATAGTTCATTCTATTTATGTAATACTTATTGTATGATGATTATGGACCTAATTAACAAGTTACTTCCCTAAAATCAAGTTTAAACTAAGTTCCTCTCCAAAGGAGGATCCTTTGTTGACCAAAAGTTTATCTTTGGTTTCTTGGCTTGGATTCTTGACAAATGCCACCTACAGTTCATTCTATTTATGTAATACTCATTGTATGATGATTATGGACCTAATTAACAAGTTACTTCCCTAAAATAAAGTTTAAACTAAGTTCGTCTCCAAAGGAGGAACCTTTGTTGACCAAAATTTTATATTTGGTTTCTTGGCTTGGATTCTTGACAAATGCCACCTACAGTTCATTCTATATATGTAATAGTCATTTTATGATGATTATGGACCTAATTAACAAGTTACTTCCCTAAAATAAAGTTTAAACTAAGTTTGTCTCCAAAGGAGGAACCTTTGTTGACTAAAATTTTATCTTTGGTTTCATGGCTTGGATTCTTGACAAATGCCACCTACAGTTCATTCTATTTATGTAATACTCATTGTATGATGATTATGGACCTAATTAACAAGTTACTTCCCTAAAATAAAGTTTAAACTAAGTTCGTCTCCAAAGGAGGAACCTTTGTTGACCAAAATTTTATATTTCGTTTCTTGGCTTGGATTCTTGACAAATGCCACCTACTGTTTATTCTATTTATCTAATACTCATTGTATGATGATTATGGACCTAATTAACAAGTTACTTCCCTAAAATCAAGTTTAAACTAAGTTCCTCTTCAAAGGAGGAACCTTTGTTGACCAAAATTTTATCTTTGGTTTCTTGGCTTGGATTCTTGACAAATGCCACCTACAGTTCATTCTATTTATGTAATACTCATTGTATGATGATTATGGACCTAATTATCAAGTTTCTTCCCTAAAATAAAGTTTAAACTAAGTTCCTCTCCGAAGGAGGAACCTTTGTTGACCAAAACATTATCTTTGGTTTCTTGGCTTTGATTCTTGACAAATGCCACCTATAGTTCATTCTATTTACGTAATACTCATTGTATGATGATTATGGACCTAATTAAAAAGTTACTTCCCTCAAATAAAGTTTAAACTAAGTTCGTCTCCAAAGGAGGAACCTTTGTTGAACGAAATTTTATCTTTGGTTTCTTGGCTTGGATTCTTGACAAATGCCACCTACAGTTTATTCTATTTATGTAATACTCATTTTATGATGATTATGGACCTAATTAACAAGTTACTTCCCTAAAATAAAGTTTAAACTAAGTTCGTCTCCAAAGGAGGAACCTTTGTTGACCAAAATTTTATATTTCGTTTCTTGGCTTGGATTCTTGACAAATGCCACCTACTGTTTATTCTATTTATCTAATACTCATTGTATGATGATTATGGACCTAATTAACAAGTTACTTCCCTAAAATCAAGTTTAAACTAAGTTCCTCTTCAAAGGAGGAACCTTTGTTGACCAAAATTTTATCTTTGGTTTCTTGGCTTGGATTCTTGACAAATGCCACCTACAGTTTATTCTATTTATGTAATACTCATTGTATGATGATTATGGACCTAATTAACAAGTTACTTTCCTAAAATGAAGTGTAAACTAAGTTCGTCTCCAAAGGAGGAACCTTTGTTGACTAAAATTTTATCTTTGGTTTCTTGGCTTTGATTCTTGACAAATGCCTTCTATAGTTCATTCTATTTATGTAATACTTATTGTATGATGATTATGGACCTAATTAACAAGTTACTTCCCTAAAATCAAGTTTAAACTAAGTTCCTCTCCAAAGGAGGATCCTTTGTTGACCAAAAGTTTATCTTTGGTTTCTTGGCTTGGATTCTTGACAAATGCCACCTACAGTTCATTCTATTTATGTAATACTCATTGTATGATGATTATGGACCTAATTAACAAGTTACTTCCCTAAAATAAAGTTTAAACTAAGTTCGTCTCCAAAGGAGGAACCTTTGTTGACCAAAATTTTATATTTGGTTTCTTGGCTTGGATTCTTGACAAATGCCACCTACAGTTCATTCTATATATGTAATACTCATTTTATGATGATTATGGACCTAATTAACAAGTTACTTCCCTAAAATAAAGTTTAAACTAAGTTCGTCTCCAAAGGAGGAACCTTTGTTGACCAAAATTTTATATTTCGTTTCTTGGCTTTGATTCTTGACAAATGCCACCTACAGTTCATACTATTTGTGTAATACTCATTGTATGATGATTATGGACCTAATTAACAAGTTACTTCCCTAAAATCAAGTTTAAACTAAGTTCGTCTCAAAAGGAGGAACCTTTGTCGACCAAAATTTTATCTTTGGTTTCTTGCCTTTGATTCTTGACAAATGCCACCTAGAGTTCATTCTACTTATGTAATACTCATTGTATGATGATTATCGACCTAATTAACAAGTTACTTCCCTAAAATAAAGTTTAAACTAAGTTCGTCTCCAAAGGAGGAACCTTTGTTGACTAAAATTTTATCTTTGGTTTCTTGGCTTTGATTCTTGACAAATGCCTTCTATAGTTCATTCTATTTATGTAATACTCATTTTATGATGATTATGGTGCTAATTAACAAGTTACTTCCCTAAAATAAAGTTTAAACTAAGTTCGTCTCCAAAGGAGGAACCTTTGTCGACCAAAATTTTATCTTTGGTTTCTTGCCTTTGATTCTTGACAAATGCCACCTAGAGTTCATTCTACTTATGTAATACTCATTGTATGATGATTATGGACCTAATTAACAAGTTACTTCCCTAAAATAAAGTTTAAACTAAGTTCATCTCCAAAGGAGGAACCTTTGTTGACCAAAATTTTATATTTGGTTTCTTGGCTTGGATTCTTGACAAATGCCACCTACAGTTCATTCTATTTATGTAATACTCATTTTATGATGATTATGGACCTAATTAATAAGTTACTTCCCTAAAATAAAGTTTAAACTAAGTTCGTCTCCAAAGGAGGAACCTTTGTTAACCAAAATTTTATATTTCGTTTCTTGGCTTGGATTCTTGACAAATGCCACCTAATGTTTATTCTATTTATGTAATACTCATTGTATGATGATTATGGACCTCATTAACAAGTTACTTCCATAAAATAAAGTTTAAACTAAGTTCGTCTCAAAAAGAGGAACCTTTGTCGACCAAAATTTTATCTTTGGTTTCTTGGCTTATATTCTTGACAAATGCCTTCTATAGTTCATTCTATTTATGTAATACTCATTAACAAGTTACTTCCCTAAAATAAAGTTTAAACTAAGTTCGTCTCCGAAGGAGGAACCTTTGTTGACCAAAATTTTATATTTGGTTTCTTGGCTTGGATTGTTGACAAATGCCACCTACAGTTCATTCTATTTATGTAATACTCATTGTATGATGATTATGGACCTAATTAACAAGTTACTTCCCTAAAATAAAGTTTAAACTAAGTTCGTCTCCAAAGGAGGAACCTTTGTTGACCAAAATTTTATATTTGGTTTCTTGGTTGGATTCTTGACAAATGCCACCTACAGTTCATTCTATATATGTAATACTCATTTTATGATGATTATGGACCTAATTAACAAGTTACTTCCCTAAAATAAAGTTTAAACTAAGTTCGTCTCCAAAGGAGGAACCTTTGTTGACCAAAATTTTATATTTCGTTTCTTGGCTTTGATTCTTGACAAATGCCACCTACAGTTCATTCTATTTGTGTAATACTCATTGTATGATGATTATGGACCTAATTAACAAGTTACTTCCCTAAAATCAAGTTTAAACTAAGTTCGTCTCAAAAGGAGGAACCTTTGTCGACCAAAATTTTATCTTTGGTTTCTTGCCTTTGATTCTTGACAAATGCCACCTAGAGTTTATTCTACTTATGTAATACTCATTGTATGATGATTATCGACCTAATTAACAAGTTACTTCCCTAAAATAAAGTTTAAACTAAGTTCGTCTCCAAAGGAGGAACCTTTGTTGACTAAAATTTTATCTTTGGTTTCTTGGCTTTGATTCTTGACAAATGCCTTCTATAGTTCATTCTATTTATGTAATACTCATTTTATGATGATTATGGTGCTAATTAACAAGTTACTTCCCTAAAATAAAGTTTAAACTAAGTTCGTCTCCAAAGGAGGAACCTTTGTCGACCAAAATTTTATCTTTGGTTTCTTGCCTTTGATTCTTGACAAATGCCACCTAGAGTTCATTCTACTTATGTAATACTCATTGTATGATGATTATGGACCTAATTAACAAGTTACTTCCCTAAAATCAAGTTTAAACTAAGTTCGTCTCCAAAGGAGGAACCTTTGTTGACCAAAATTTTATATTTGGTTTCTTGGCTTGGATTCTTGACAAATGCCACCTACAGTTCATTCTATTTATGTAATACTCATTTTATGATGATTATGGACCTAATTAACAAGTTACTTCCCTAAAATAAAGTTTAAACTAAGTTCGTCTCAAAAAGAGGAACCTTTGTCGACCAAAATTTTATCTTTGGTTTCTTGGCTTATATTCTTGACAAATGCCTTCTATAGTTCATTCTATTTATGTAATACTCATTAACAAGTTACTTCCCTAAAATAAAGTTTAAACTAAGTTCGTCTCCAAAGGAGGAACCTTTGTTGACCAAAATTTTATATTTGGTTTCTTGGCTTGGATTGTTGACAAATGCCACCTACAGTTCATTCTATTTATGTAATACTCATTGTATGATGATTATGGACCTAATTAACAAGTTACTTCCCTAAAATAAAGTTTAAACTAAGTTCGTCTCCAAAGGAGGAACCTTTGTTGACCAAAATTTTATATTTGGTTTCTTGGCTTGGATTCTTGACAAATGCCACCTACAGTTCATTCTATATATGTAATACTCATTTTATGATGATTATGGACCTAATTAACAAGTTACTTCCCTAAAATAAAGTTTAAACTAAGTTCGTCTCCAAAGGAGGAACCTTTGTTGACCAAAATTTTATATTTCGTTTCTTGGCTTTGATTCTTGACAAATGCCACCTACAGTTCATACTATTTGTGTAATACTCATTGTATGATGATTATGGACCTAATTAACAAGTTACTTCCCTAAAATCAAGTTTAAACTAAGTTCGTCTCAAAAGGAGGAACCTTTGTCGACCAAAATTTTATCTTTGGTTTCTTGCCTTTGATTCTTGACAAATGCCACCTAGAGTTCATTCTACTTATGTAATACTCATTGTATGATGATTATCGACCTAATTAACAAGTTACTTCCCTAAAATAAAGTTTAAACTAAGTTCGTCTCCAAAGGAGGAACCTTTGTTGACTAAAATTTTATCTTTGGTTTCTTGGCTTTGATTCTTGACAAATGCCTTCTATAGTTCATTCTATTTATGTAATACTCATTTTATGATGATTATGGTGCTAATTAACAAGTTACTTCCCTAAAATAAAGTTTAAACTAAGTTCGTCTCCAAAGGAGGAACCTTTGTTGACCAAAATTTTATATTTGGTTTCTTGGCTTGGATTGTTGACAAATGCCACCTACAGTTCATTCTATTTATGTAATACTCATTGTATGATGATTATGGACCTAATTAACAAGTTACTTCCCTAAAATAAAGTTTAAACTAAGTTCGTCTCCAAAGGAGGAACCTTTGTTGACCAAAATTTTATATTTGGTTTCTTGGCTTGGATTCTTGACAAATGCCACCTACAGTTCATTCTATATATGTAATACTCATTTTATGATGATTATGGACCTAATTAACAAGTTACTTCCCTAAAATAAAGTTTAAACTAAGTTCGTCTCCAAAGGAGGAACCTTTGTTGACCAAAATTTTATATTTCGTTTCTTGGCTTTGATTCTTGACAAATGCCACCTACAGTTCATACTATTTGTGTAATACTCATTGTATGATGATTATGGACCTAATTAACAAGTTACTTCCCTAAAATCAAGTTTAAACTAAGTTCGTCTCAAAAGGAGGAACCTTTGTCGACCAAAATTTTATCTTTGGTTTCTTGCCTTTGATTCTTGACAAATGCCACCTAGAGTTCATTCTACTTATGTAATACTCATTGTATGATGATTATCGACCTAATTAACAAGTTACTTCCCTAAAATAAAGTTTAAACTAAGTTCGTCTCCAAAGGAGGAACCTTTGTTGACTAAAATTTTATCTTTGGTTTCTTGGCTTTGATTCTTGACAAATGCCTTCTATAGTTCATTCTATTTATGTAATACTCATTTTATGATGATTATGGTGCTAATTAACAAGTTACTTCCCTAAAATAAAGTTTAAACTAAGTTCGTCTCCAAAGGAGGAACCTTTGTCGACCAAAATTTTATCTTTGGTTTCTTGCCTTTGATTCTTGACAAATGCCACCTAGAGTTCATTCTACTTATGTAATACTCATTGTATGATGATTATGGACCTAATTAACAAGTTACTTCCCTAAAATAAAGTTTAAACTAAGTTCATCTCCAAAGGAGGAACCTTTGTTGACCAAAATTTTATATTTGGTTTCTTGGCTTGGATTCTTGACAAATGCCACCTACAGTTCATTCTATTTATGTAATACTCATTTTATGATGATTATGGACCTAATTAATAAGTTACTTCCCTAAAATAAAGTTTAAACTAAGTTCGTCTCCAAAGGAGGAACCTTTGTTAACCAAAATTTTATATTTCGTTTCTTGGCTTGGATTCTTGACAAATGCCACCTAATGTTTATTCTATTTATGTAATACTCATTGTATGATGATTATGGACCTCATTAACAAGTTACTTCCATAAAATAAAGTTTAAACTAAGTTCGTCTCAAAAAGAGGAACCTTTGTCGACCAAAATTTTATCTTTGGTTTCTTGGCTTATATTCTTGACAAATGCCTTCTATAGTTCATTCTATTTATGTAATACTCATTAACAAGTTACTTCCCTAAAATAAAGTTTAAACTAAGTTCGTCTCCAAAGGAGGAACCTTTGTTGACCAAAATTTTATATTTGGTTTCTTGGCTTGGATTGTTGACAAATGCCACCTACAGTTCATTCTATTTATGTAATACTCATTGTATGATGATTATGGACCTAATTAACAAGTTACTTCCCTAAAATAAAGTTTAAACTAAGTTCGTCTCCAAAGGAGGAACCTTTGTTGACCAAAATTTTATATTTGGTTTCTTGGTTGGATTCTTGACAAATGCCACCTACAGTTCATTCTATATATGTAATACTCATTTTATGATGATTATGGACCTAATTAACAAGTTACTTCCCTAAAATAAAGTTTAAACTAAGTTCGTCTCCAAAGGAGGAACCTTTGTTGACCAAAATTTTATATTTCGTTTCTTGGCTTTGATTCTTGACAAATGCCACCTACAGTTCATTCTATTTGTGTAATACTCATTGTATGATGATTATGGACCTAATTAACAAGTTACTTCCCTAAAATCAAGTTTAAACTAAGTTCGTCTCAAAAGGAGGAACCTTTGTCGACCAAAATTTTATCTTTGGTTTCTTGCCTTTGATTCTTGACAAATGCCACCTAGAGTTTATTCTACTTATGTAATACTCATTGTATGATGATTATCGACCTAATTAACAAGTTACTTCCCTAAAATAAAGTTTAAACTAAGTTCGTCTCCAAAGGAGGAACCTTTGTTGACTAAAATTTTATCTTTGGTTTCTTGGCTTTGATTCTTGACAAATGCCTTCTATAGTTCATTCTATTTATGTAATACTCATTTTATGATGATTATGGTGCTAATTAACAAGTTACTTCCCTAAAATAAAGTTTAAACTAAGTTCGTCTCCAAAGGAGGAACCTTTGTCGACCAAAATTTTATCTTTGGTTTCTTGCCTTTGATTCTTGACAAATGCCACCTAGAGTTCATTCTACTTATGTAATACTCATTGTATGATGATTATGGACCTAATTAACAAGTTACTTCC
The DNA here is from genome assembly GCA_946800305.1 of Medicago arabica. Taxonomy (NCBI): domain Eukaryota; kingdom Viridiplantae; phylum Streptophyta; class Magnoliopsida; order Fabales; family Fabaceae; genus Medicago; species Medicago arabica. The sequence continues at coordinate 29,360,723 of OX326970.1, read as the reverse complement.
CTAAAATCAAGTTTAAACTAAGTTCGTCTCCAAAGGAGGAACCTTTGTTGACCAAAATTTTATATTTGGTTTCTTGGCTTGGATTCTTGACAAATGCCACCTACAGTTCATTCTATTTATGTAATACTCATTTTATGATGATTATGGACCTAATTAACAAGTTACTTCCCTAAAATAAAGTTTAAACTAAGTTCGTCTCCAAAGGAGGAACCTTTGTTAACCAAAATTTTATATTTCGTTTCTTGGCTTTGATTCTTGACAAATGCCACCTACAGTTCATTCTATTTGTGTAATACTCATTGTATGATGATTATGGACCTAATTAATAAGTTACTTCCCTAAAATCAAGTTTAAACTAAGTTCGTCTCAAAAGGAGGAACCTTTGTCGACCAAAATTTTATCTTTGGTTTCTTGCCTTTGATTCTTGACAAATGCCACCTAGAGTTCATTCTACTTATGTAATACTCATTGTATGATGATTATCGACCTAATTAACAAGTTACTTCCCTAAAATAAAGTTTAAACTAAGTTCGTCTCCAAAGGAGGAACCTTTGTTGACTAAAATTTTATCTTTGGTTTCTTGGCTTTGATTCTTGACAAATGCCTTCTATAGTTCATTCTATTTATGTAATACTCATTTTATGATGATTATGGTGCTAATTAACAAGTTACTTCCCTAAAATAAAGTTTAAACTAAGTTCGTCTCCAAAGGAGGAACCTTTGTTGACCAAAATTTTATATTTGGTTTCTTGGCTTGGATTCTTGACAAATGCCACCTACTGTTTATTCTATTTATCTAATACTCATTGTATGATGATTATGGACGTAATTAACAAGTTACTTCCCTAAAATCAAGTTTAAACTAAGTTCGTCTCAAAAGGAGGAACCTTTGTCGACCAAAATTTTATCTTTGGTTTCTTGGCTTATATTCTTGACAAATGCCTTCTATAGTTCATTCTATTTATGTAATACTCATTTTATGATGATTATGGAGCTAATTAACAAGTTACTTCCCTAAAATAAAGTTTAAACTAAGTTCGTCTCCAAAGGAGGAACCTTTGTTGACCAAAATTTTATATTTGGTTTCTTGGCATGGATTCTTGACAAATGCCACCTACTGTTTATTCTATTTATCTAATACTCATTGTATGATGATTATGGACCTAATTAACAAGTTACTTCCCTAAAATCAAGTTTAAACTAAGTTCCTCTTCAAAGGAGGAACCTTTGTTGACCAAAATTTTATCTTTGGTTTCTTGGCTTGGATTCTTGACAAATGCCACCTACAGTTCATTCTATTTATGTAATACTCATTGTATGATGATTATGGACCTAATTAACAAGTTACTTCCCTAAAATGAAGTGTAAACTAAGTTCGTCTCCAAAGGCGGAACCTTTGTTGACTAAAATTTTATCTTTGGTTTCTTGGCTTTGATTCTTGACAAATGCCTTCTATAGTTCATTCTATTTATGTAATACTTATTGTATGATGATTATGGACCTAATTAACAAGTTATTTCCCTAAAATCAAGTTTAAACTAAGTTCCTCTCCAAAGGAGGATCCTTTGTTGACCAAAAGTTTATCTTTGGTTTCTTGGCTTGGATTCTTGACAAATGCCACCTACAGTTCATTCTATTTATGTAATACTCATTGTATGATGATTATGGACCTAATTAACAAGTTACTTCCCTAAAATCAAGTTTAAACTAAGTTCCTCTCCAAAGGAGGAACCTTTGTTAACCAAAACTTTATCTTTGGTTTCTTGGCTTGGATTCTTAACAAATGCCACCTACAGTTCATTCTATTTATGTAATACTCATTGTATGATGATTATGGACCTAATTAACAAGTTACTTCCCTAAAATCAAGTTTAAACTAAGTTCCTCTCCAAAGGAGGAACCTTTGTTGACCAAAACTTTATCTTTGGTTTCTTGGCTTGGATTCTTGACAAATGCCACCTACAGTTCATTCTATTTATGTAATACTCATTGTATGATGATTATGGACCTAATTAACAAGTTACTTCCCTAAAATCAAGTTTAAACTAAGTTCGTCTCAAAAGGAGGAACCTTTGTCGACCAAAATTTTATCTTTGGTTTCTTGCCTTTGATTCTTGACAAATGCCACCTAGAGTTCATTCTACTTATGTAATACTCATTGTATGATGATTATCGACCTAATTAACAAGTTACTTCCCTAAAATCAAGTTTAAACTAAGTTCGTCTCCAAAGGAGGAACCTTTGTTGACCAAAACTTTATCTTTGGTTTCTTGGCTTTGATTCTTGACAAATGCCTTCTACAGTTCATTCTATTTATCTAATACTCATTGTATGATGATTATGGACGTAATTAACAAGTTACTTCCCTAAAATCAAGTTTAAACTAAGTTCGTCTCAAAAGGAGGAACCTTTGTCGACCAAAATTTTATCTTTGGTTTCTTGGCTTATATTCTTGACAAATGCCTTCTATAGTTCATTCTATTTATGTAATACTCATTTTATGATGATTATGGAGCTAATTAACAAGTTACTTCCCTAAAATAAAGTTTAAACTAAGTTCGTCTCCAAAGGAGGAACCTTTGTTGACCAAAATTTTATATTTGGTTTCTTGGCATGGATTCTTGACAAATGCCACCTACTGTTTATTCTATTTATCTAATACTCATTGTATGATGATTATGGACCTAATTAACAAGTTACTTCCCTAAAATCAAGTTTAAACTAAGTTCCTCTTCAAAGGAGGAACCTTTGTTGACCAAAATTTTATCTTTGGTTTCTTGGCTTGGATTCTTGACAAATGCCACCTACAGTTCATTCTATTTATGTAATACTCATTGTATGATGATTATGGACCTAATTAACAAGTTACTTCCCTAAAATGAAGTGTAAACTAAGTTCGTCTCCAAAGGCGGAACCTTTGTTGACTAAAATTTTATCTTTGGTTTCTTGGCTTTGATTCTTGACAAATGCCTTCTATAGTTCATTCTATTTATGTAATACTTATTGTATGATGATTATGGACCTAATTAACAAGTTATTTCCCTAAAATCAAGTTTAAACTAAGTTCCTCTCCAAAGGAGGATCCTTTGTTGACCAAAAGTTTATCTTTGGTTTCTTGGCTTGGATTCTTGACAAATGCCACCTACAGTTCATTCTATTTATGTAATACTCATTGTATGATGATTATGGACCTAATTAACAAGTTACTTCCCTAAAATCAAGTTTAAACTAAGTTCGTCTCAAAAGGAGGAACCTTTGTCGACCAAAATTTTATCTTTGGTTTCTTGGCTTGGATTCTTGACAAATGCCACCTACAGTTCATTCTATTTATGTAATACTCATTGTATGATGATTATGGACCTAATTAACAAGTTACTTCCCTAAAATGAAGTGTAAACTAAGTTCGTCTCAAAAGGAGGAACCTTTGTCGACCAAAATTTTATCTTTGGTTTCTTGGCTTATATTCTTGACAAATGCCTTCTATAGTTCATTCTATTTATGTAATACTCATTTTATGATGATTATGGAGCTAATTAACAAGTTACTTCCCTAAAATAAAGTTTAAACTAAGTTCGTCTCCAAAGGAGGAACCTTTGTTGACCAAAATTTTATATTTGGTTTCTTGGCATGGATTCTTGACAAATGCCACCTACTGTTTATTCTATTTATCTAATACTCATTGTATGATGATTATGGACCTAATTAACAAGTTACTTCCCTAAAATCAAGTTTAAACTAAGTTCCTCTTCAAAGGAGGAACCTTTGTTGACCAAAATTTTATCTTTGGTTTCTTGGCTTGGATTCTTGACAAATGCCACCTACAGTTCATTCTATTTATGTAATACTCATTGTATGATGATTATGGACCTAATTAACAAGTTACTTCCCTAAAATGAAGTGTAAACTAAGTTCGTCTCCAAAGGCGGAACCTTTGTTGACTAAAATTTTATCTTTGGTTTCTTGGCTTTGATTCTTGACAAATGCCTTCTATAGTTCATTCTATTTATGTAATACTTATTGTATGATGATTATGGACCTAATTAACAAGTTATTTCCCTAAAATCAAGTTTAAACTAAGTTCCTCTCCAAAGGAGGATCCTTTGTTGACCAAAAGTTTATCTTTGGTTTCTTGGCTTGGATTCTTGACAAATGCCACCTAGAGTTCATTCTACTTATGTAATACTCATTGTATGATGATTATGGACCTAATTAACAAGTTACTTCCCTAAAATCAAGTTTAAACTAAGTTCCTCTCCAAAGGAGGAACCTTTGTTAACCAAAACTTTATCTTTGGTTTCTTGGCTTGGATTCTTAACAAATGCCACCTACAGTTCATTCTATTTATGTAATACTCATTGTATGATGATTATGGACCTAATTAACAAGTTACTTCCCTAAAATCAAGTTTAAACTAAGTTCCTCTCCAAAGGAGGAACCTTTGTTGACCAAAACTTTATCTTTGGTTTCTTGGCTTGGATTCTTGACAAATGCCACCTACAGTTCATTCTATTTATGTAATACTCATTGTATGATGATTATGGACCTAATTAACAAGTTACTTCCCTAAAATCAAGTTTAAACTAAGTTCGTCTCAAAAGGAGGAACCTTTGTCGACCAAAATTTTATCTTTGGTTTCTTGCCTTTGATTCTTGACAAATGCCACCTAGAGTTCATTCTACTTATGTAATACTCATTGTATGATGATTATCGACCTAATTAACAAGTTACTTCCCTAAAATCAAGTTTAAACTAAGTTCGTCTCCAAAGGAGGAACCTTTGTTGACCAAAACTTTATCTTTGGTTTCTTGGCTTTGATTCTTGACAAATGCCTTCTACAGTTCATTCTATTTATCTAATACTCATTGTATGATGATTATGGACGTAATTAACAAGTTACTTCCCTAAAATCAAGTTTAAACTAAGTTCGTCTCAAAAGGAGGAACCTTTGTCGACCAAAATTTTATCTTTGGTTTCTTGGCTTATATTCTTGACAAATGCCTTCTATAGTTCATTCTATTTATGTAATACTCATTTTATGATGATTATGGAGCTAATTAACAAGTTACTTCCCTAAAATAAAGTTTAAACTAAGTTCGTCTCCAAAGGAGGAACCTTTGTTGACCAAAATTTTATATTTGGTTTCTTGGCATGGATTCTTGACAAATGCCACCTACTGTTTATTCTATTTATCTAATACTCATTGTATGATGATTATGGACCTAATTAACAAGTTACTTCCCTAAAATCAAGTTTAAACTAAGTTCCTCTTCAAAGGAGGAACCTTTGTTGACCAAAATTTTATCTTTGGTTTCTTGGCTTGGATTCTTGACAAATGCCACCTACAGTTCATTCTATTTATGTAATACTCATTGTATGATGATTATGGACCTAATTAACAAGTTACTTCCCTAAAATGAAGTGTAAACTAAGTTCGTCTCCAAAGGCGGAACCTTTGTTGACTAAAATTTTATCTTTGGTTTCTTGGCTTTGATTCTTGACAAATGCCTTCTATAGTTCATTCTATTTATGTAATACTTATTGTATGATGATTATGGACCTAATTAACAAGTTATTTCCCTAAAATCAAGTTTAAACTAAGTTCCTCTCCAAAGGAGGATCCTTTGTTGACCAAAAGTTTATCTTTGGTTTCTTGGCTTGGATTCTTGACAAATGCCACCTACAGTTCATTCTATTTATGTAATACTCATTGTATGATGATTATGGACCTAATTAACAAGTTACTTCCCTAAAATCAAGTTTAAACTAAGTTCCTCTCCAAAGGAGGAACCTTTGTTAACCAAAACTTTATCTTTGGTTTCTTGGCTTGGATTCTTAACAAATGCCACCTACAGTTCATTCTATTTATGTAATACTCATTGTATGATGATTATGGACCTAATTAACAAGTTACTTCCCTAAAATCAAGTTTAAACTAAGTTCCTCTCCAAAGGAGGAACCTTTGTTGACCAAAACTTTATCTTTGGTTTCTTGGCTTGGATTCTTGACAAATGCCACCTACAGTTCATTCTATTTATGTAATACTCATTGTATGATGATTATGGACCTAATTAACAAGTTACTTCCCTAAAATCAAGTTTAAACTAAGTTCGTCTCAAAAGGAGGAACCTTTGTCGACCAAAATTTTATCTTTGGTTTCTTGCCTTTGATTCTTGACAAATGCCACCTAGAGTTCATTCTACTTATGTAATACTCATTGTATGATGATTATCGACCTAATTAACAAGTTACTTCCCTAAAATAAAGTTTAAACTAAGTTCGTCTCCAAAGGAGGAACCTTTGTTGACTAAAATTTTATCTTTGGTTTCTTGGCTTTGATTCTTGACAAATGCCTTCTATAGTTCATTCTATTTATGTAATACTCATTTTATGATGATTATGGTGCTAATTAACAAGTTACTTCCCTAAAATAAAGTTTAAACTAAGTTAGTCTCCAAAGGAGGAACCTTTGTTGACCAAAATTTTATATTTGGTTTCTTGGCTTGGATTCTTGACAAATGCCACCTACAGTTCATTCTATTTATGTAATACTCATTGTATGATGATTATGGACCTAATTAACAAGTTACTTCCCTAAAATCAAGTTTAAACTAAGTTCGTCTCAAAAGGAGGAACCTTTGTCGACCAAAATTTTATCTTTGGTTTCTTGCCTTTGATTCTTGACAAATGCCACCTAGAGTTCATTCTACTTATGTAATACTCATTGTATGATGATTATCGACCTAATTAACAAGTTACTTCCCTAAAATAAAGTTTAAACTAAGTTCGTCTCCAAAGGAGGAACCTTTGTTGACTAAAATTTTATCTTTGGTTTCTTGGCTTTGATTCTTGACAAATGCCTTCTATAGCTCATTCTATTTATGTAATACTCATTTTATGATGATTATGGAGCTAATTAACAAGTTACTTCCCTAAAATAAAGTTTAAACTAAGTTCGTCTCCAAAGGAGGAACCTTTGTTGACCAAAATTTTATATTTGGTTTCTTGGCATGGATTCTTGACAAATGCCACCTACTGTTTATTCTATTTATCTAATACTCATTGTATGATGATTATGGACCTAATTAACAAGTTACTTCCCTAAAATCAAGTTTAAACTAAGTTCCTCTTCAAAGGAGGAACCTTTGTTGACCAAAATTTTATCTTTGGTTTCTTGGCTTGGATTCTTGACAAATGCCACCTACAGTTCATTCTATTTATGTAATACTCATTGTATGATGATTATGGACCTAATTAACAAGTTACTTCCCTAAAATGAAGTGTAAACTAAGTTCGTCTCCAAAGGCGGAACCTTTGTTGACTAAAATTTTATATTTGGTTTCTTGGCTTTGATTCTTGACAAATGCCTTCTATAGTTCATTCTATTTATGTAATACTTATTGTATGATGATTATGGACCTAATTAACAAGTTATTTCCCTAAAATCAAGTTTAAACTAAGTTCCTCTCCAAAGGAGGATCCTTTGTTGACCAAAAGTTTATCTTTGGTTTCTTGGCTTGGATTCTTGACAAATGCCACCTACAGTTCATTCTATTTATGTAATACTCATTGTATGATGATTATGGACCTAATTAACAAGTTACTTCCCTAAAATCAAGTTTAAACTAAGTTCCTCTCCAAAGGAGGAACCTTTGTTAACCAAAACTTTATCTTTGGTTTCTTGGCTTGGATTCTTAACAAATGCCACCTACAGTTCATTCTATTTATGTAATACTCATTGTATGATGATTATGGACCTAATTAACAAGTTACTTCCCTAAAATCAAGTTTAAACTAAGTTCCTCTCCAAAGGAGGAACCTTTGTTGACCAAAACTTTATCTTTGGTTTCTTGGCTTGGATTCTTGACAAATGCCACCTACAGTTCATTCTATTTATGTAATACTCATTGTATGATGATTATGGACCTAATTAACAAGTTACTTCCCTAAAATCAAGTTTAAACTAAGTTCGTCTCAAAAGGAGGAACCTTTGTCGACCAAAATTTTATCTTTGGTTTCTTGCCTTTGATTCTTGACAAATGCCACCTAGAGTTCATTCTACTTATGTAATACTCATTGTATGATGATTATCGACCAAATTAACAAGTTACTTCCCTAAAATAAAGTTTAAACTAAGTTCGTCTCCAAAGGAGGAACCTTTGTTGACTAAAATTTTATCTTTGGTTTCTTGGCTTTGATTCTTGACAAATGCCTTCTATAGTTCATTCTATTTATGTAATACTCATTTTATGATGATTATGGTGCTAATTAACAAGTTACTTCCCTAAAATAAAGTTTAAACTAAGTTAGTCTCCAAAGGAGGAACCTTTGTTGACCAAAATTTTATATTTGGTTTCTTGGCTTGGATTCTTGACAAATGCCACCTACAGTTCATTCTATTTATGTAATACTCATTGTATGATGATTATGGACCTAATTAACAAGTTACTTCCCTAAAATCAAGTTTAAACTAAGTTCGTCTCAAAAGGAGGAACCTTTGTCGACCAAAATTTTATCTTTGGTTTCTTGCCTTTGATTCTTGACAAATGCCACCTAGAGTTCATTCTACTTATGTAATACTCATTGTATGATGATTATCGACCTAATTAACAAGTTACTTCCCTAAAATAAAGTTTAAACTAAGTTCGTCTCCAAAGGAGGAACCTTTGTTGACTAAAATTTTATCTTTGGTTTCTTGGCTTTGATTCTTGACAAATGCCTTCTATAGCTCATTCTATTTATGTAATACTCATTTTATGATGATTATGGAGCTAATTAACAAGTTACTTCCCTAAAATAAAGTTTAAACTAAGTTCGTCTCCAAAGGAGGAACCTTTGTTGACCAAAATTTTATATTTGGTTTCTTGGCATGGATTCTTGACAAATGCCACCTACTGTTTATTCTATTTATCTAATACTCATTGTATGATGATTATGGACCTAATTAACAAGTTACTTCCCTAAAATCAAGTTTAAACTAAGTTCCTCTTCAAAGGAGGAACCTTTGTTGACCAAAATTTTATCTTTGGTTTCTTGGCTTGGATTCTTGACAAATGCCACCTACAGTTCATTCTATTTATGTAATACTCATTGTATGATGATTATGGACCTAATTAACAAGTTACTTCCCTAAAATGAAGTGTAAACTAAGTTCGTCTCCAAAGGCGGAACCTTTGTTGACTAAAATTTTATCTTTGGTTTCTTGGCTTTGATTCTTGACAAATGCCTTCTATAGTTCATTCTATTTATGTAATACTTATTGTATGATGATTATGGACCTAATTAACAAGTTACTTCCCTAAAATCAAGTTTAAACTAAGTTCCTCTCCAAAGGAGGATCCTTTGTTGACCAAAAGTTTATCTTTGGTTTCTTGGCTTGGATTCTTGACAAATGCCACCTACAGTTCATTCTATTTATGTAATACTCATTGTATGATGATTATGGACCTAATTAACAAGTTACTTCCCTAAAATCAAGTTTAAACTAAGTTCCTCTCCAAAGGAGGAACCTTTGTTAACCAAAACTTTATCTTTGGTTTCTTGGCTTGGATTCTTAACAAATGCCACCTACAGTTCATTCTATTTATGTAATACTCATTGTATGATGATTATGGACCTAATTAACAAGTTACTTCCCTAAAATCAAGTTTAAACTAAGTTCGTCTCAAAAGGAGGAACCTTTGTCGACCAAAATTTTATCTTTGGTTTTTTGCCTTTGATTCTTGACAAATGCCACCTAGAGTTCATTCTACTTATGTAATACTCATTGTATGATGATTATCGACCTAATTAACAAGTTACTTCCCTAAAATAAAGTTTAAACTAAGTTCGTCTCCAAAGGAGGAACCTTTGTTGACTAAAATTTTATCTTTGGTTTCTTGGCTTTGATTCTTGACAAATGCCTTCTATAGTTCATTCTATTTATGTAATACTCATTTTATGATGATTATGGTGCTAATTAACAAGTTACTTCCCTAAAATAAAGTTTAAACTAAGTTCGTCTCCAAAGGAGGAACCTTTGTTGACTAAAATTTTATCTTTGGTTTCTTGGCTTTGATTCTTGACAAATGCCTTCTATAGCTCATTCTATTTATGTAATACTCATTTTATGATGATTATGGAGCTAATTAACAAGTTACTTCCCTAAAATAAAGTTTAAACTAAGTTCGTCTCCAAAGGAGGAACCTTTGTTGACCAAAATTTTATATTTGGTTTCTTGGCATGGATTCTTGACAAATGCCACCTACTGTTTATTCTATTTATCTAATACTCATTGTATGATGATTATGGACCTAATTAACAAGTTACTTCCCTAAAATCAAGTTTAAACTAAGTTCCTCTTCAAAGGAGGAACCTTTGTTGACCAAAATTTTATCTTTGGTTTCTTGGCTTGGATTCTTGACAAATGCCACCTACAGTTCATTCTATTTATGTAATACTCATTGTATGATGATTATGGACCTAATTAACAAGTTACTTCCCTAAAATGAAGTGTAAACTAAGTTCGTCTCCAAAGGCGGAACCTTTGTTGACTAAAATTTTATCTTTGGTTTCTTGGCTTTGATTCTTGACAAATGCCTTCTATAGTTCATTCTATTTATGTAATACTTATTGTATGATGATTATGGACCTAATTAACAAGTTACTTCCCTAAAATCAAGTTTAAACTAAGTTCGTCTCAAAAGGAGGAACCTTTGTCGACCAAAATTTTATCTTTGGTTTCTTGCCTTTGATTCTTGACAAATGCCACCTAGAGTTCATTCTACTTATGTAATACTCATTGTATGATGATTATCGACCTAATTAACAAGTTACTTCCCTAAAATAAAGTTTAAACTAAGTTCGTCTCCAAAGGAGGAACCTTTGTTGACTAAAATTTTATCTTTGGTTTCTTGGCTTTGATTCTTGACAAATGCCTTCTATAGCTCATTCTATTTATGTAATACTCATTTTATGATGATTATGGAGCTAATTAACAAGTTACTTCCCTAAAATAAAGTTTAAACTAAGTTCGTCTCCAAAGGAGGAACCTTTGTTGACCAAAATTTTATATTTGGTTTCTTGGCATGGATTCTTGACAAATGCCACCTACTGTTTATTCTATTTATCTAATACTCATTGTATGATGATTATGGACCTAATTAACAAGTTACTTCCCTAAAATCAAGTTTAAACTAAGTTCCTCTTCAAAGGAGGAACCTTTGTTGACCAAAATTTTATCTTTGGTTTCTTGGCTTGGATTCTTGACAAATGCCACCTACAGTTCATTCTATTTATGTAATACTCATTGTATGATGATTATGGACCTAATTAACAAGTTACTTCCCTAAAATGAAGTGTAAACTAAGTTCGTCTCCAAAGGCGGAACCTTTGTTGACTAAAATTTTATCTTTGGTTTCTTGGCTTTGATTCTTGACAAATGCCTTCTATAGTTCATTCTATTTATGTAATACTTATTGTATGATGATTATGGACCTAATTAACAAGTTATTTCCCTAAAATCAAGTTTAAACTAAGTTCCTCTCCAAAGGAGGATCCTTTGTTGACCAAAAGTTTATCTTTGGTTTCTTGGCTTGGATTCTTGACAAATGCCACCTACAGTTCATTCTATTTATGTAATACTCATTGTATGATGATTATGGACCTAATTAACAAGTTACTTCCCTAAAATCAAGTTTAAACTAAGTTCCTCTCCAAAGGAGGAACCTTTGTTAACCAAAACTTTATCTTTGGTTTCTTGGCTTGGATTCTTAACAAATGCCACCTACAGTTCATTCTATTTATGTAATACTCATTGTATGATGATTATGGACCTAATTAACAAGTTACTTCCCTAAAATCAAGTTTAAACTAAGTTCGTCTCAAAAGGAGGAACCTTTGTCGACCAAAATTTTATCTTTGGTTTTTTGCCTTTGATTCTTGACAAATGCCACCTAGAGTTCATTCTACTTATGTAATACTCATTGTATGATGATTATCGACCTAATTAACAAGTTACTTCCCTAAAATAAAGTTTAAACTAAGTTCGTCTCCAAAGGAGGAACCTTTGTTGACTAAAATTTTATCTTTGGTTTCTTGGCTTTGATTCTTGACAAATGCCTTCTATAGTTCATTCTATTTATGTAATACTCATTTTATGATGATTATGGTGCTAATTAACAAGTTACTTCCCTAAAATAAAGTTTAAACTAAGTTCGTCTCCAAAGGAGGAACCTTTGTTGACTAAAATTTTATCTTTGGTTTCTTGGCTTTGATTCTTGACAAATGCCTTCTATAGCTCATTCTATTTATGTAATACTCATTTTATGATGATTATGGAGCTAATTAACAAGTTACTTCCCTAAAATAAAGTTTAAACTAAGTTCGTCTCCAAAGGAGGAACCTTTGTTGACCAAAATTTTATATTTGGTTTCTTGGCATGGATTCTTGACAAATGCCACCTACTGTTTATTCTATTTATCTAATACTCATTGTATGATGATTATGGACCTAATTAACAAGTTACTTCCCTAAAATCAAGTTTAAACTAAGTTCCTCTTCAAAGGAGGAACCTTTGTTGACCAAAATTTTATCTTTGGTTTCTTGGCTTGGATTCTTGACAAATGCCACCTACAGTTCATTCTATTTATGTAATACTCATTGTATGATGATTATGGACCTAATTAACAAGTTACTTCCCTAAAATGAAGTGTAAACTAAGTTCGTCTCCAAAGGCGGAACCTTTGTTGACTAAAATTTTATCTTTGGTTTCTTGGCTTTGATTCTTGACAAATGCCTTCTATAGTTCATTCTATTTATGTAATACTTATTGTATGATGATTATGGACCTAATTAACAAGTTATTTCCCTAAAATCAAGTTTAAACTAAGTTCCTCTCCAAAGGAGGATCCTTTGTTGACCAAAAGTTTATCTTTGGTTTCTTGGCTTGGATTCTTGACAAATGCCACCTACAGTTCATTCTATTTATGTAATACTCATTGTATGATGATTATGGACCTAATTAACAAGTTACTTCCCTAAAATCAAGTTTAAACTAAGTTCCTCTCCAAAGGAGGAACCTTTGTTAACCAAAACTTTATCTTTGGTTTCTTGGCTTGGATTCTTAACAAATGCCACCTACAGTTCATTCTATTTATGTAATACTCATTGTATGATGATTATGGACCTAATTAACAAGTTACTTCCCTAAAATCAAGTTTAAACTAAGTTCCTCTCCAAAGGAGGAACCTTTGTTGACCAAAACTTTATCTTTGGTTTCTTGGCTTGGATTCTTGACAAATGCCACCTACAGTTCATTCTATTTATGTAATACTCATTGTATGATGATTATGGACCTAATTAACAAGTTACTTCCCTAAAATCAAGTTTAAACTAAGTTCGTCTCAAAAGGAGGAACCTTTGTCGACCAAAATTTTATCTTTGGTTTTTTGCCTTTGATTCTTGACAAATGCCACCTAGAGTTCATTCTACTTATGTAATACTCATTGTATGATGATTATCGACCTAATTAACAAGTTACTTCCCTAAAATAAAGTTTAAACTAAGTTCGTCTCCAAAGGAGGAACCTTTGTTGACTAAAATTTTATCTTTGGTTTCTTGGCTTTGATTCTTGACAAATGCCTTCTATAGTTCATTCTATTTATGTAATACTCATTTTATGATGATTATGGTGCTAATTAACAAGTTACTTCCCTAAAATAAAGTTTAAACTAAGTTAGTCTCCAAAGGAGGAACCTTTGTTGACCAAAATTTTATATTTGGTTTCTTGGCTTGGATTCTTGACAAATGCCACCTACAGTTCATTCTATTTATGTAATACTCATTGTATGATGATTATGGACCTAATTAACAAGTTACTTCCCTAAAATCAAGTTTAAACTAAGTTCGTCTCAAAAGGAGGAACCTTTGTCGACCAAAATTTTATCTTTGGTTTCTTGCCTTTGATTCTTGACAAATGCCACCTAGAGTTCATTCTACTTATGTAATACTCATTGTATGATGATTATCGACCTAATTAACAAGTTACTTCCCTAAAATAAAGTTTAAACTAAGTTCGTCTCCAAAGGAGGAACCTTTGTTGACTAAAATTTTATCTTTGGTTTCTTGGCTTTGATTCTTGACAAATGCCTTCTATAGTTCATTCTATTTATGTAATACTCATTTTATGATGATTATGGTGCTAATTAACAAGTTACTTCCCTAAAATAAAGTTTAAACTAAGTTAGTCTCCAAAGGAGGAACCTTTGTTGACCAAAATTTTATATTTGGTTTCTTGGCTTGGATTCTTGACAAATGCCACCTACAGTTCATTCTATTTATGTAATACTCATTGTATGATGATTATGGACCTAATTAACAAGTTACTTCCCTAAAATCAAGTTTAAACTAAGTTCCTCTCCAAAGGAGGAACCTTTGTTGACCAAAACTTTATCTTTGGTTTCTTGGCTTGGATTCTTGACAAATGCCACCTACAGTTCATTCTATTTATGTAATACTCATTGTATGATGATTATGGACCTAATTAACAAGTTACTTCCCTAAAATCAAGTTTAAACTAAGTTCTTCTCAAAAGGAGGAACCTTTGTCGACCAAAATTTTATCTTTGGTTTTTTGCCTTTGATTCTTGACAAATGCCACCTAGAGTTCATTCTACTTATGTAATACTCATTGTATGATGATTATCGACCTAATTAACAAGTTACTTCCCTAAAATAAAGTTTAAACTAAGTTCGTCTCCAAAGGAGGAACCTTTGTTGACTAAAATTTTATCTTTGGTTTCTTGGCTTTGATTCTTGACAAATGCCTTCTATAGTTCATTCTATTTATGTAATACTCATTTTATGATGATTATGGTGCTAATTAACAAGTTACTTCCCTAAAATAAAGTTTAAACTAAGTTAGTCTCCAAAGGAGGAACCTTTGTTGACCAAAATTTTATATTTGGTTTCTTGGCTTGGATTCTTGACAAATGCCACCTACAGTTCATTCTATTTATGTAATACTCATTTTATGATGATTATGGACCTAATTAACAAGTTACTTCCCTAAAATAAAGTTTAAACTAAGTTCGTCTCCAAAGGAGGAACCTTTGTTGACCAAAATTTTATATTTCGTTTCTTGGCTTGGATTCTTGACAAATGCCACCTACTGTTTATTCTATTTATGTAATACTCATTGTATGATGATTATGGACCTCATTAACAAGTTACTTCCATAAAATAAAGTTTAAACTAAGTTCGTCTCAAAAAGAGGAACCTTTGTCGACCAAAATTTTATCTTTGGTTTCTTGGCTTATATTCTTGACAAATGCCTTCTATAGTTCATTCTATTTATGTAATACTCATTAACAAGTTACTTCCCTAAAATAAAGTTTAAACTAAGTTCGTCTCCAAAGGAGGAACCTTTGTTGACCAAAATTTTATATTTGGTTTCTTGGCTTGGATTGTTGACAAATGCCACCTACAGTTCATTCTATTTATGTAATACTTATTGTATGATGATTATGGACCTAATTAACAAGTTATTTCCCTAAAATCAAGTTTAAACTAAGTTCCTCTCCAAAGGAGGATCCTTTGTTGACCAAAAGTTTATCTTTGGTTTCTTGGCTTGGATTCTTGACAAATGCCACCTACAGTTCATTCTATTTATGTAATACTCATTGTATGATGATTATGGACCTAATTAACAAGTTACTTCCCTAAAATCAAGTTTAAACTAAGTTCCTCTCCAAAGGAGGAACCTTTGTTGACCAAAACTTTATCTTTGGTTTCTTGGCTTGGATTCTTAACAAATGCCACCTACAGTTCATTCTATTTATGTAATACTCATTGTATGATGATTATGGACCTAATTAACAAGTTACTTCCCTAAAATCAAGTTTAAACTAAGTTCCTCTCCAAAGGAGGAACCTTTGTTGACCAAAACTTTATCTTTGGTTTCTTGGCTTGGATTCTTGACAAATGCCACCTACAGTTCATTCTATTTATGTAATACTCATTGTATGATGATTATGGACCTAATTAACAAGTTACTTCCCTAAAATCAAGTTTAAACTAAGTTCGTCTCAAAAGGAGGAACCTTTGTCGACCAAAATTTTATCTTTGGTTTCTTGCCTTTGATTCTTGACAAATGCCACCTAGAGTTCATTCTACTTATGTAATACTCATTGTATGATGATTATCGACCTAATTAACAAGTTACTTCCCTAAAATAAAGTTTAAACTAAGTTCGTCTCCAAAGGAGGAACCTTTGTTGACCAAAATTTTATATTTGGTTTCTTGGCTTGGATTGTTGACAAATGCCACCTACAGTTCATTCTATTTATGTAATACTTATTGTATGATGATTATGGACCTAATTAACAAGTTATTTCCCTAAAATCAAGTTTAAACTAAGTTCCTCTCCAAAGGAGGATCCTTTGTTGACCAAAAGTTTATCTTTGGTTTCTTGGCTTGGATTCTTGACAAATGCCACCTACAGTTCATTCTATTTATGTAATACTCATTGTATGATGATTATGGACCTAATTAACAAGTTACTTCCCTAAAATCAAGTTTAAACTAAGTTCCTCTCCAAAGGAGGAACCTTTGTTGACCAAAACTTTATCTTTGGTTTCTTGGCTTGGATTCTTAACAAATGCCACCTACAGTTCATTCTATTTATGTAATACTCATTGTATGATGATTATGGACCTAATTAACAAGTTACTTCCCTAAAATCAAGTTTAAACTAAGTTCCTCTCCAAAGGAGGAACCTTTGTTGACCAAAACTTTATCTTTGGTTTCTTGGCTTGGATTCTTGACAAATGCCACCTACAGTTCATTCTATTTATGTAATACTCATTGTATGATGATTATGGACCTAATTAACAAGTTACTTCCCTAAAATCAAGTTTAAACTAAGTTCGTCTCAAAAGGAGGAACCTTTGTCGACCAAAATTTTATCTTTGGTTTCTTGCCTTTGATTCTTGACAAATGCCACCTAGAGTTCATTCTACTTATGTAATACTCATTGTATGATGATTATGGACCTAATTAACAAGTTACTTCCCTAAAATAAAGTTTAAACTAAGTTCGTCTCCAAAGGAGGAACCTTTGTTGACTAAAATTTTATCTTTGGTTTCTTGGCTTTGATTCTTGACAAATGCCTTCTATAGTTCATTCTATTTATGTAATACTCATTTTATGATGATTATGGTGCTAATTAACAAGTTACTTCCCTAAAATAAAGTTTAAACTAAGTTAGTCTCCAAAGGAGGAACCTTTGTTGACCAAAATTTTATATTTGGTTTCTTGGCTTGGATTCTTGACAAATGCCACCTACAGTTCATTCTATTTATGTAATACTCATTGTATGATGATTATGGACCTAATTAACAAGTTACTTCCCTAAAATCAAGTTTAAACTAAGTTCCTCTCCAAAGGAGGAACCTTTGTTGACCAAAACTTTATCTTTGGTTTCTTGGCTTGGATTCTTGACAAATGCCACCTACAGTTCATTCTATTTATGTAATACTCATTGTATGATGATTATGGACCTAATTAACAAGTTACTTCCCTAAAATCAAGTTTAAACTAAGTTCGTCTCAAAAGGAGGAACCTTTGTCGACCAAAATTTTATCTTTGGTTTTTTGCCTTTGATTCTTGACAAATGCCACCTAGAGTTCATTCTACTTATGTAATACTCATTGTATGATGATTATCGACCTAATTAACAAGTTACTTCCCTAAAATAAAGTTTAAACTAAGTTCGTCTCCAAAGGAGGAACCTTTGTTGACTAAAATTTTATCTTTGGTTTCTTGGCTTTGATTCTTGACAAATGCCTTCTATAGTTCATTCTATTTATGTAATACTCATTTTATGATGATTATGGTGCTAATTAACAAGTTACTTCCCTAAAATAAAGTTTAAACTAAGTTAGTCTCCAAAGGAGGAACCTTTGTTGACCAAAATTTTATATTTGGTTTCTTGGCTTGGATTCTTGACAAATGCCACCTACAGTTCATTCTATTTATGTAATACTCATTTTATGATGATTATGGACCTAATTAACAAGTTACTTCCCTAAAATAAAGTTTAAACTAAGTTCGTCTCCAAAGGAGGAACCTTTGTTGACCAAAATTTTATATTTCGTTTCTTGGCTTGGATTCTTGACAAATGCCACCTACAGTTCATTCTATTTATGTAATACTCATTGTATGATGATTATGGACCTAATTAACAAGTTACTTCCCTAAAATCAAGTTTAAACTAAGTTCCTCTCCAAAGGAGGAACCTTTGTTGACCAAAACTTTATCTTTGGTTTCTTGGCTTGGATTCTTGACAAATGCCACCTACAGTTCATTCTATTTATGTAATACTCATTGTATGATGATTATGGACCTAATTAACAAGTTACTTCCCTAAAATCAAGTTTAAACTAAGTTCGTCTCAAAAGGAGGAACCTTTGTCGACCAAAATTTTATCTTTGGTTTTTTGCCTTTGATTCTTGACAAATGCCACCTAGAGTTCATTCTACTTATGTAATACTCATTGTATGATGATTATCGACCTAATTAACAAGTTACTTCCCTAAAATAAAGTTTAAACTAAGTTCGTCTCCAAAGGAGGAACCTTTGTTGACTAAAATTTTATCTTTGGTTTCTTGGCTTTGATTCTTGACAAATGCCTTCTATAGTTCATTCTATTTATGTAATACTCATTTTATGATGATTATGGTGCTAATTAACAAGTTACTTCCCTAAAATAAAGTTTAAACTAAGTTAGTCTCCAAAGGAGGAACCTTTGTTGACCAAAATTTTATATTTCGTTTCTTGGCTTGGATTCTTGACAAATGCCACCTACTGTTTATTCTATTTATGTAATACTCATTGTATGATGATTATGGACCTCATTAACAAGTTACTTCCATAAAATAAAGTTTAAACTAAGTTCGTCTCAAAAAGAGGAACCTTTGTCGACCAAAATTTTATCTTTGGTTTCTTGGCTTATATTCTTGACAAATGCCTTCTATAGTTCATTCTATTTATGTAATACTCATTAACAAGTTACTTCCCTAAAATAAAGTTTAAACTAAGTTCGTCTCCAAAGGAGGAACCTTTGTTGACCAAAATTTTATATTTGGTTTCTTGGCTTGGATTGTTGACAAATGCCACCTACAGTTCATTCTATTTATGTAATACTTATTGTATGATGATTATGGACCTAATTAACAAGTTATTTCCCTAAAATCAAGTTTAAACTAAGTTCCTCTCCAAAGGAGGAACCTTTGTTGACCAAAACTTTATCTTTGGTTTCTTGGCTTGGATTCTTAACAAATGCCACCTACAGTTCATTCTATTTATGTAATACTCATTGTATGATGATTATGGACCTAATTAACAAGTTACTTCCCTAAAATCAAGTTTAAACTAAGTTCCTCTCCAAAGGAGGAACCTTTGTTGACCAAAACTTTATCTTTGGTTTCTTGGCTTGGATTCTTGACAAATGCCACCTACAGTTCATTCTATTTATGTAATACTCATTGTATGATGATTATGGACCTAATTAACAAGTTACTTCCCTAAAATCAAGTTTAAACTAAGTTCGTCTCAAAAGGAGGAACCTTTGTCGACCAAAATTTTATCTTTGGTTTCTTGCCTTTGATTCTTGACAAATGCCACCTAGAGTTCATTCTACTTATGTAATACTCATTGTATGATGATTATCGACCTAATTAACAAGTTACTTCCCTAAAATAAAGTTTAAACTAAGTTCGTCTCCAAAGGAGGAACCTTTGTTGACCAAAATTTTATATTTGGTTTCTTGGCTTGGATTGTTGACAAATGCCACCTACAGTTCATTCTATTTATGTAATACTTATTGTATGATGATTATGGACCTAATTAACAAGTTATTTCCCTAAAATCAAGTTTAAACTAAGTTCCTCTCCAAAGGAGGATCCTTTGTTGACCAAAAGTTTATCTTTGGTTTCTTGGCTTGGATTCTTGACAAATGCCACCTACAGTTCATTCTATTTATGTAATACTCATTGTATGATGATTATGGACCTAATTAACAAGTTACTTCCCTAAAATCAAGTTTAAACTAAGTTCCTCTCCAAAGGAGGAACCTTTGTTGACCAAAACTTTATCTTTGGTTTCTTGGCTTGGATTCTTAACAAATGCCACCTACAGTTCATTCTATTTATGTAATACTCATTGTATGATGATTATGGACCTAATTAACAAGTTACTTCCCTAAAATCAAGTTTAAACTAAGTTCCTCTCCAAAGGAGGAACCTTTGTTGACCAAAACTTTATCTTTGGTTTCTTGGCTTGGATTCTTGACAAATGCCACCTACAGTTCATTCTATTTATGTAATACTCATTGTATGATGATTATGGACCTAATTAACAAGTTACTTCCCTAAAATCAAGTTTAAACTAAGTTCGTCTCAAAAGGAGGAACCTTTGTCGACCAAAATTTTATCTTTGGTTTCTTGCCTTTGATTCTTGACAAATGCCACCTAGAGTTCATTCTACTTATGTAATACTCATTGTATGATGATTATGGACCTAATTAACAAGTTACTTCCCTAAAATAAAGTTTAAACTAAGTTCGTCTCCAAAGGAGGAACCTTTGTTGACTAAAATTTTATCTTTGGTTTCTTGGCTTTGATTCTTGACAAATGCCTTCTATAGTTCATTCTATTTATGTAATACTCATTTTATGATGATTATGGTGCTAATTAACAAGTTACTTCCCTAAAATAAAGTTTAAACTAAGTTAGTCTCCAAAGGAGGAACCTTTGTTGACCAAAATTTTATATTTGGTTTCTTGGCTTGGATTCTTGACAAATGCCACCTACAGTTCATTCTATTTATGTAATACTCATTGTATGATGATTATGGACCTAATTAACAAGTTACTTCCCTAAAATCAAGTTTAAACTAAGTTCCTCTCCAAAGGAGGAACCTTTGTTGACCAAAACTTTATCTTTGGTTTCTTGGCTTGGATTCTTGACAAATGCCACCTACAGTTCATTCTATTTATGTAATACTCATTGTATGATGATTATGGACCTAATTAACAAGTTACTTCCCTAAAATCAAGTTTAAACTAAGTTCGTCTTAAAAGGAGGAACCTTTGTCGACCAAAATTTTATCTTTGGTTTTTTGCCTTTGATTCTTGACAAATGCCACCTAGAGTTCATTCTACTTATGTAATACTCATTGTATGATGATTATCGACCTAATTAACAAGTTACTTCCCTAAAATAAAGTTTAAACTAAGTTCGTCTCCAAAGGAGGAACCTTTGTTGACTAAAATTTTATCTTTGGTTTCTTGGCTTTGATTCTTGACAAATGCCTTCTATAGTTCATTCTATTTATGTAATACTCATTTTATGATGATTATGGTGCTAATTAACAAGTTACTTCCCTAAAATAAAGTTTAAACTAAGTTAGTCTCCAAAGGAGGAACCTTTGTTGACCAAAATTTTATATTTGGTTTCTTGGCTTGGATTCTTGACAAATGCCACCTACAGTTCATTCTATTTATGTAATACTCATTTTATGATGATTATGGACCTAATTAACAAGTTACTTCCCTAAAATAAAGTTTAAACTAAGTTCGTCTCCAAAGGAGGAACCTTTGTTGACCAAAATTTTATATTTCGTTTCTTGGCTTGGATTCTTGACAAATGCCACCTACTGTTTATTCTATTTATGTAATACTCATTGTATGATGATTATGGACCTCATTAACAAGTTACTTCCATAAAATAAAGTTTAAACTAAGTTCGTCTCAAAAAGAGGAACCTTTGTCGACCAAAATTTTATCTTTGGTTTCTTGGCTTATATTCTTGACAAATGCCTTCTATAGTTCATTCTATTTATGTAATACTCATTAACAAGTTACTTCCCTAAAATAAAGTTTAAACTAAGTTCGTCTCCAAAGGAGGAACCTTTGTTGACCAAAATTTTATATTTGGTTTCTTGGCTTGGATTGTTGACAAATGCCACCTACAGTTCATTCTATTTATGTAATACTCATTGTATGATGATTATGGACCTAATTAACAAGTTACTTCCCTAAAATCAAGTTTAAACTAAGTTCCTCTCCAAAGGAGGATCCTTTGTTGACCAAAAGTTTATCTTTGGTTTCTTGGCTTGGATTCTTGACAAATGCCACCTACAGTTCATTCTATTTATGTAATACTCATTGTATGATGATTATGGACCTAATTAACAAGTTACTTCCCTAAAATCAAGTTTAAACTAAGTTCCTCTCCAAAGGAGGAACCTTTGTTGACCAAAACTTTATCTTTGGTTTCTTGGCTTGGATTCTTAACAAATGCCACCTACAGTTCATTCTATTTATGTAATACTCATTGTATGATGATTATGGACCTAATTAACAAGTTACTTCCCTAAAATCAAGTTTAAACTAAGTTCCTCTCCAAAGGAGGAACCTTTGTTGACCAAAACTTTATCTTTGGTTTCTTGGCTTGGATTCTTGACAAATGCCACCTACAGTTCATTCTATTTATGTAATACTCATTGTATGATGATTATGGACCTAATTAACAAGTTACTTCCCTAAAATCAAGTTTAAACTAAGTTCGTCTCAAAAGGAGGAACCTTTGTCGACCAAAATTTTATCTTTGGTTTCTTGCCTTTGATTCTTGACAAATGCCACCTAGAGTTCATTCTACTTATGTAATACTCATTGTATGATGATTATCGACCTAATTAACAAGTTACTTCCCTAAAATAAAGTTTAAACTAAGTTCGTCTCCAAAGGAGGAACCTTTGTTGACTAAAATTTTATCTTTGGTTTCTTGGCTTTGATTCTTGACAAATGCCTTCTATAGTTCATTCTATTTATGTAATACTCATTTTATGATGATTATGGTGCTAATTAACAAGTTACTTCCCTAAAATAAAGTTTAAACTAAGTTAGTCTCCAAAGGAGGAACCTTTGTTGACCAAAATTTTATATTTGGTTTCTTGGCTTGGATTCTTGACAAATGCCACCTACAGTTCATTCTATTTATGTAATACTCATTTTATGATGATTATGGACCTAATTAACAAGTTACTTCCCTAAAATAAAGTTTAAACTAAGTTCGTCTCCAAAGGAGGAACCTTTGTTGACCAAAATTTTATATTTCGTTTCTTGGCTTGGATTCTTGACAAATGCCACCTACTGTTTATTCTATTTATGTAATACTCATTGTATGATGATTATGGACCTCATTAACAAGTTACTTCCATAAAATAAAGTTTAAACTAAGTTCGTCTCAAAAAGAGGAACCTTTGTCGACCAAAATTTTATCTTTGGTTTCTTGGCTTATATTCTTGACAAATGCCTTCTATAGTTCATTCTATTTATGTAATACTCATTAACAAGTTACTTCCCTAAAATAAAGTTTAAACTAAGTTCCTCTCCAAAGGAGGAACCTTTGTTGACCAAAATTTTATATTTGGTTTCTTGGCTTGGATTGTTGACAAATGCCACCTACAGTTCATTCTATTTATGTAATACTCATTGTATGATGATTATGGACCTAATTAACAAGTTACTTCCCTAAAATCAAGTTTAAACTAAGTTCCTCTCCAAAGGAGGAACCTTTGTTGACCAAAACTTTATCTTTGGTTTCTTGGCTTAGATTCATGACAAATGCCACCTACAGTTCATTCTATTTACGTAATACTCATTGTATGATGATTATGGACCTAAATAAAAAGTTACTTCCCTCAAATAAAGTTTAAACTAAGTTCGTCTCCAAAGGAGGAACCTTTGATGAACGAAATTTTATCTTTGGTTTCTTGGATTCGATTCTTGACAAATGCCTTCTATAGTTCATTCTATTTATGTAATACTTATTGTATGATGATTATGGACCTAATTAACAAGTTACTTCCCTAAAATGAAGCGTAAACTAAGTTCGTCTCCAAAGGAGGAACCTTTGTTGAATAAAATTTTATCTTTGGTTTCTTGGCTTTGATTCTTGACAAATGGCTTCTATAGTTCATTCTATTTATGTAATACTTATTGTATGATGATTATGGACCTAATTAACAAGTTACTTCCCTAAAATCAAGTTTAAACTAAGTTCCTCTCCAAAGGAGGAACCTTTGTTGACCAAAACTTTATCTTTGGTTTCTTGGCTTGGATTCTTGACAAATGCCACCTACAATTCATTCTATTTATGTAATACTCATTGTATGATGATTATGGACCTAATTAACAAGTTACTTCCCTAAAATCAAGTTTAAACTAAGTTCCTCTCCAAAGGAGGAACCTTTGTTGACCAAAACTTTATCTTTGGTTTCTTGGCTTGGATTCTTGACAAATGCCACCTACAGTTCATTCTATTTATGTAATACTCATTGTATGATGATTATGGACCTAATTAACAAGTTACTTCCCTAAAATCAAGTTTAAACTAAGTTCCTCTCCAAAGGAGGAACCTTTGTCGACCAAAACTTTATCTTTGGTTTCTTGACAAATTCCACCTACAGTTCATTATATTTATGTAATACTCATTGTATGATGATTATGGACCTAATTAACAAGTTACTTCCCTAAAATCAAGTTTAAACTAAGTTCGTCTCAAAAGGAGGAACCTTTGTTGACTAAAATTTTATCTTTGGTTTCTTGGCTTTGATTCTTGACAAATGCCTTCTATAGTTCATTCTATTTATGTAATACTCATTTTATGATGATTATGGAGCTAATTAACAAGTTACTTCCCTAAAATAAAGTTTAAACTAAGTTCGTCTCCAAAGGAGGAACCTTTGTTGACCAAAATTTTATATTTGGTTTCTTGGCATGGATTCTTGACAAATGCCACCTACAGTTTATTCTATTTATGTAATACTCATTGTATGATGATTATGGACCTAATTAACAAGTTACTTCCCTAAAATCAAGTTTAAACTAAGTTCCTCTTCAAAGGAGGAACCTTTGTTGACCAAAATTTTATCTTTGGTTTCTTGGCTTGGATTCTTGACAAATGCCACCTACAGTTCATTCTATTTATGTAATACTCATTGTATGATGATTATGGACCTAATTAACAAGTTACTTCCCTAAAATGAAGCGTAAACTAAGTTCGTCTCCAAAGGAGGAACCTTTGTTGAATAAAATTTTATCTTTTGTTTCTTGGCTTTGATTCTTGACAAATGCCTTCTATAGTTCATTCTATTTATGTAATACTTATTGTATGATGATTATGGACCTAATTAACAAGTTACTTCCCTAAAATCAAGTTTAAACTAAGTTCCTCTCCAAAGGAGGAACCTTTGTTGACCAAAACTTTATCTTTGGTTTCTTGGCTTGGATTCTTGACAAATGCCACCTACAATTCATTCTATTTATGTAATACTCATTGTATGATGATTATGGACCTAATTAACAAGTTACTTCCCTAAAATCAAGTTTAAACTAAGTTCCTCTCCAAAGGAGGAACCTTTGTTGACCAAAACTTTATCTTTGGTTTCTTGGCTTGGATTCTTGACAAATGCCACCTACAGTTCATTCTATTTATGTAATACTCATTGTATGATGATTATGGACCTAATTAACAAGTTACTTCCCTAAAATCAAGTTTAAACTAAGTTCCTCTCCAAAGGAGGAACCTTTGTCGACCAAAACTTTATCTTTGGTTTCTTGGCTTGGAATCTTGACAAATGCCACCTAGAGTTCATTCTACTTATGTAATACTCATTGTATGATGATTATGGACCTAATTAACAAGTTACTTCCCTAAAATAAAGTTTAAACTAAGTTCGTATCCAAAGGAGGAACCTTTGTTGACCGAAATTTTATATTTGGTTTCTTGGCTTGGATTCTTGACAAATGCCACCTACAGTTCATTCTATTTATGTAATACTCATTGTATGATGATTATGGACCTAATAAACAATTTACTTCCCTAAAATAAAGTTTAAACTAAGTTCCTCTCCAAAGGAGGAACCTTTGTTGACCAAAACTTTATCTTTGGTTTCTTGGCTTTGATTCTTGACAAATGCCACCTAGAGTTCATTCTACTTATGTAATACTCATTGTATCATGATTATGGACCTAATTAACAAGTTACTTCCCTAAAATCAAGTTTAAACTAAGTTCGTATCCAAAGGAGGAACCTTTGTTGACCGAAATTTTATATTTGGTTTCTTGGCTTGGATTCTTGACAAATGCCACCTACAGTTCATTCTATTTATGTAATACTCAGTTTATGATGATTATGGACCTAATTAACAAGTTACTTCCCTAAAATAAAGTTTAACTAAGTTCGTCTCCAAAGGAGGAACCTTTGTTGACCAAAATTTTATCTTTGGTTTCTTGGCTTGGATTCTTGACAAATGCCACCTACTGTTTATTCTATTTATGTAATACTCATTGTATGATGATTATGGACCTAATTAACAAGTTACTTCCCTAAAATAAAGTTTAAACTAAGTTCGTCTCAAAAGGAGGAACCTTTGTTGACCAAAACTTTATCTTTGGTTTCTTGGCTTGGATTCTTGACAAATGCCACCTACAATTCATTCTATTTATGTAATACTCATTGTATGATGATTATGGACCTAATTAACAAGTTACTTCCCTAAAATCAAGTTTAAACTAAGTTCCTCTCCAAAGGAGGAACCTTTGTTGACCAAAACTTTATCTTTGGTTTCTTGGCTTGGATTCTTGACAAATGCCACCTACAGTTCATTCTATTTATGTAATACTCATTGTATGATGATTATGGACCTAATTAACAAGTTACTTCCCTAAAATCAAGTTTAAACTAAGTTCCTCTCCAAAGGAGGAACCTTTGTCGACCAAAACTTTATCTTTGGTTTCTTGGCTTGGAATCTTGACAAATGCCACCTAGAGTTCATTCTACTTATGTAATACTCATTGTATGATGATTATGGACCTAATTAACAAGTTACTTCCCTAAAATCAAGTTTAAACTAAGTTCCTCTCCAAAGGAGGAACCTTTGTTAACCAAAACTTTATCTTTGGTTTCTTGGCTTGGATTCTTAACAAATGCCACCTACAGTTCATTCTATTTATGTAATACTCATTGTATGATGATTATGGACCTAATTAACAAGTTACTTCCCTAAAATCAAGTTTAAACTAAGTTCCTCTCCAAAGGAGGAACCTTTGTTGACCAAAACTTTATCTTTGGTTTCTTGGCTTGGATTCTTGACAAATGCCACCTACAGTTCATTCTATTTATGTAATACTCATTGTATGATGATTATGGACCTAATTAACAAGTTACTTCCCTAAAATCAAGTTTAAACTAAGTTCCTCTCCAAAGGAGGAACCTTTGTCGACCAAAACTTTATCTTTGGTTTCTTGACAAATTCCACCTACAGTTCATTATATTTATGTAATACTCATTGTATGATGATTATGGACCTAATTAACAAGTTACTTCCCTAAAATCAAGTTTAAACTAAGTTCGTCTCAAAAGGAGGAACCTTTGTCGACCAAAATTTTATCTTTGGTTTCTTGCCTTTGATTCTTGACAAATGCCACCTAGAGTTCATTCTACTTATGTAATACTCATTGTATGATGATTATCAACCTAATTAACAAGTTACTTCCCTAAAATAAAGTTTAAACTAAGTTCGTCTCCAAAGGAGGAACCTTTGTTGACTAAAATTTTATCTTTGGTTTCTTGGCTTTGATTCTTGACAAATGCCTTCTATAGTTCATTCTATTTATGTAATACTCATTTTATGATGATTATGGAGCTAATTAACAAGTTACTTCCCTAAAATAAAGTTTAAACTAAGTTCGTCTCCAAAGGAGGAACCTTTGTTGACCAAAATTTTATATTTGGTTTCTTGGCATGGATTCTTGACAAATGCCACCTACAGTTTATTCTATTTATGTAATACTCATTGTATGATGATTATGGACCTAATTAACAAGTTACTTCCCTAAAATCAAGTTTAAACTAAGTTCCTCTTCAAAGGAGGAACCTTTGTTGACCAAAATTTTATCTTTGGTTTCTTGGCTTGGATTCTTGACAAATGCCACCTACAGTTCATTCTATTTATGTAATACTCATTGTATGATGATTATGGACCTAATTAACAAGTTACTTCCCTAAAATGAAGCGTAAACTAAGTTCGTCTCCAAAGGAGGAACCTTTGTTGAATAAAATTTTATCTTTTGTTTCTTGGCTTTGATTCTTGACAAATGCCTTCTATAGTTCATTCTATTTATGTAATACTTATTGTATGATGATTATGGACCTAATTAACAAGTTACTTCCCTAAAATCAAGTTTAAACTAAGTTCCTCTCCAAAGGAGGAACCTTTGTTGACCAAAACTTTATCTTTGGTTTCTTGGCTTGGATTCTTGACAAATGCCACCTACAATTCATTCTATTTATGTAATACTCATTGTATGATGATTATGGACCTAATTAACAAGTTACTTCCCTAAAATCAAGTTTAAACTAAGTTCCTCTCCAAAGGAGGAACCTTTGTTGACCAAAACTTTATCTTTGGTTTCTTGGCTTGGATTCTTGACAAATGCCACCTACAGTTCATTCTATTTATGTAATACTCATTGTATGATGATTATGGACCTAATTAACAAGTTACTTCCCTAAAATCAAGTTTAAACTAAGTTCCTCTCCAAAGGAGGAACCTTTGTCGACCAAAACTTTATCTTTGGTTTCTTGGCTTGGAATCTTGACAAATGCCACCTAGAGTTCATTCTACTTATGTAATACTCATTGTATGATGATTATGGACCTAATTAACAAGTTACTTCCCTAAAATAAAGTTTAAACTAAGTTCGTATCCAAAGGAGGAACCTTTGTTGACCGAAATTTTATATTTGGTTTCTTGGCTTGGATTCTTGACAAATGCCACCTACAGTTCATTCTATTTATGTAATACTCATTGTATGATGATTATGGACCTAATAAACAATTTACTTCCCTAAAATAAAGTTTAAACTAAGTTCCTCTCCAAAGGAGGAACCTTTGTTGACCAAAACTTTATCTTTGGTTTCTTGGCTTTGATTCTTGACAAATGCCACCTAGAGTTCATTCTACTTATGTAATACTCATTGTATCATGATTATGGACCTAATTAACAAGTTACTTCCCTAAAATCAAGTTTAAACTAAGTTCGTATCCAAAGGAGGAACCTTTGTTGACCGAAATTTTATATTTGGTTTCTTGGCTTGGATTCTTGACAAATGCCACCTACAGTTCATTCTATTTATGTAATACTCAGTTTATGATGATTATGGACCTAATTAACAAGTTACTTCCCTAAAATAAAGTTTAACTAAGTTCGTCTCCAAAGGAGGAACCTTTGTTGACCAAAATTTTATCTTTGGTTTCTTGGCTTGGATTCTTGACAAATGCCACCTACTGTTTATTCTATTTATGTAATACTCATTGTATGATGATTATGGACCTAATTAACAAGTTACTTCCCTAAAATAAAGTTTAAACTAAGTTCGTCTCAAAAGGAGGAACCTTTGTTGACCAAAACTTTATCTTTGGTTTCTTGGCTTGGATTCTTGACAAATGCCACCTACAATTCATTCTATTTATGTAATACTCATTGTATGATGATTATGGACCTAATTAACAAGTTACTTCCCTAAAATCAAGTTTAAACTAAGTTCCTCTCCAAAGGAGGAACCTTTGTTGACCAAAACTTTATCTTTGGTTTCTTGGCTTGGATTCTTGACAAATGCCACCTACAGTTCATTCTATTTATGTAATACTCATTGTATGATGATTATGGACCTAATTAACAAGTTACTTCCCTAAAATCAAGTTTAAACTAAGTTCCTCTCCAAAGGAGGAACCTTTGTCGACCAAAACTTTATCTTTGGTTTCTTGGCTTGGAATCTTGACAAATGCCACCTAGAGTTCATTCTACTTATGTAATACTCATTGTATGATGATTATGGACCTAATTAACAAGTTACTTCCCTAAAATAAAGTTTAAACTAAGTTCGTATCCAAAGGAGGAACCTTTGTTGACCGAAATTTTATATTTGGTTTCTTGGCTTGGATTCTTGACAAATGCCACCTACAGTTCATTCTATTTATGTAATACTCATTGTATGATGATTATGGACCTAATAAACAAGTTACTTCCCTAAAATAAAGTTTAAACTAAGTTCCTCTCCAAAGGAGGAACCTTTGTTGACCAAAACTTTATCTTTGGTTTCTTGGCTTTGATTCTTGACAAATGCCACCTAGAGTTCATTCTACTTATGTAATACTCATTGTATGATGATTATGGACCTAATTAACAAGTTACTTCCCTAAAATCAAGTTTAAACTATGTTCGTATCCAAAGGAGGAACCTTTGTTGACCGAAATTTTATATTTGGTTTCTTGGCTTGGATTCTTGACAAATGCCACCTACAGTTCATTCTATTTATGTAATACTCATTTTATGATGATTATGGACCTAATTAACAAGTTACTTCCCTAAAATAAAGTTTAAACTAAGTTCGTCTCCAAAGGAGGAACCTTTGTTGACCAAAATTTTATCTTTGGTTTCTTGACAAATGCCACCTACTGTTTATTCTATTTATGTAATACTCATTGTATGATGATTATGGACGTAATTAACAAGTTACTTCCCTAAAATAAAGTTTAAACTAAGTTCGTCTCAAAAGGAGGAACCTTTGTCGACCAAAATTTTATCTTTGGTTTCTTGGCTTATATTCTTGACAAATGCCTTCTATAGTTCATTCTATTTATGTAATACTCATTTTATGATGATTATGGACCTAATTAACAAGTTACTTCCCGAAAATAAAGTTTAAACTAAGTTCGTCTCCAAAGGAGGAACCTTTGTTGACCAAAAGTTTATCTTTGGTTTTTTGGCTTGGATTCTTGACAAATGCCACCTACAGTTCATTCTATTTATGTAATACTCATTGTATGATGATTATGGACCTAATTAACAAGTTACTTCCCTAAAATCAAGTTTCAACTAAGTTCCTCTCCAAAGTAGGAACCTTTGTTGACCAAAACTTTATTTTTGGTTTCTTGGCTTGGATTCTTGACAAATGCCACCTACAGTTCATTCTATTTATGTAATACATATTGTATGATGATTATGGACATAATTAACAAGTTACTTCCCTAAAATCAAGTTTAAACTAAGTTCCTCTCCAAAGGAGGAACCTTTGTTGACCAAAACTTTATCTTTGGTTTCTTGGCTTGGATTCTTGACAAATGCCACCTACAGTTCATTCTATTTATGTAATACTCATTGTATGATGATTATGGACCTAATTAACAAGTTACTTCCCTAAAATCAAGTTTAAACTAAGTTCCTCTCCAAAGGAGGAACCTTTGTCGACCAAAACTTTATCTTTGGTTTCTTGGCTTGGAATCTTGACAAATGCCACCTAGAGTTCATTCTACTTATGTAATACTCATTGTATGATGATTATGGACCTAATTAACAAGTTACTTCCCTAAAATAAAGTTTAAACTAAGTTCGTATCCAAAGGAGGAACCTTTGTTGACCGAAATTTTATATTTGGTTTCTTGGCTTGGATTCTTGACAAATGCCACCTACAGTTCATTCTACTTATGTAATACTCATTGTATGATGATTATGGACCTAATTAACAAGTTACTTCCCTAAAATCAAGTTTAAACTATGTTCGTATCCAAAGGAGGAACCTTTGTTGACCGAAATTTTATATTTGGTTTCTTGGCTTGGATTCTTGACAAATGCCACCTACAGTTCATTCTATTTATGTAATACTCATTTTATGATGATTATGGACCTAATTAACAAGTTACTTCCCTAAAATAAAGTTTAAACTAAGTTCGTCTCCAAAGGAGGAACCTTTGTTGACCAAAATTTTATCTTTGGTTTCTTGACAAATGCCACCTACTGTTTATTCTATTTATGTAATACTCATTGTATGATGATTATGGACGTAATTAACAAGTTACTTCCCTAAAATAAAGTTCAAACTAAGTTCGTCTCAAAAGGAGGAACCTTTGTCGACCAAAATTTTATCTTTGGTTTCTTGGCTTATATTCTTGACAAATGCCTTCTATAGTTCATTCTATTTATGTAATACTCATTTTATGATGATTATGGACCTAATTAACAAGTTACTTCCCGAAAATAAAGTTTAAACTAAGTTCGTCTCCAAAGGAGGAACCTTTGTTGACCAAAAGTTTATCTTTGGTTTCTTGGCTTGGATTCTTGACAAATGCCACCTACAGTTCATTCTATTTATGTAATACTCATTGTATGATGATTATGGACCTAATTAACAAGTTACTTCCCTAAAATCAAGTTTCAACTAAGTTCCTCTCCAAAGTAGGAACCTTTGTTGACCAAAACTTTATTTTTGGTTTCTTGGCTTGGATTCTTGACAAATGCCACCTACAGTTCATTCTATTTATGTAATACATATTGTATGATGATTATGGACATAATTAACAAGTTACTTCCCTAAAATCAAGTTTAAACTAAGTTCCTCTCCAAAGGAGGAACCTTTGTCGACCAAAATTTTATCTTTGGTTTCTTGCCTTTGATTCTTGACAAATGCCACCTAGAGTTCATTCTACTTATGTAATACTCATTGTATGATGATTATCAACCTAATTAACAAGTTACTTCCCTAAAATAAAGTTTAAACTAAGTTCGTCTCCAAAGGAGGAACCTTTGTTGACTAAAATTTTATCTTTGGTTTCTTGGCTTTGATTCTTGACAAATGCCTTCTATAGTTCATTCTATTTATGTAATACTCATTTTATGATGATTATGGAGCTAATTAACAAGTTACTTCCCTAAAATAAAGTTTAAACTAAGTTCGTCTCCAAAGGAGGAACCTTTGTTGACCAAAATTTTATATTTGGTTTCTTGGCATGGATTCTTGACAAATGCCACCTACAGTTTATTCTATTTATGTAATACTCATTGTATGATGATTATGGACCTAATTAACAAGTTACTTCCCTAAAATCAAGTTTCAACTAAGTTCCTCTCCAAAGTAGGAACCTTTGTTGACCAAAACTTTATCTTTGGTTTCTTGGCTTGGAATCTTGACAAATGCCACCTAGAGTTCATTCTACTTATGTAATACTCATTGTATGATGATTATGGACCTAATTAACAAGTTACTTCCCTAAAATAAAGTTTAAACTAAGTTCGTATCCAAAGGAGGAACCTTTGTTGACCGAAATTTTATATTTGGTTTCTTGGCTTGGATTCTTGACAAATGCCACCTACAGTTCATTCTATTTATGTAATACTCATTGTATGATGATTATGGACCTAATAAACAATTTACTTCCCTAAAATAAAGTTTAAACTAAGTTCCTCTCCAAAGGAGGAACCTTTGTTGACCAAAACTTTATCTTTGGTTTCTTGGCTTTGATTCTTGACAAATGCCACCTAGAGTTCATTCTACTTATGTAATACTCATTGTATCATGATTATGGACCTAATTAACAAGTTACTTCCCTAAAATCAAGTTTAAACTAAGTTCGTATCCAAAGGAGGAACCTTTGTTGACCGAAATTTTATATTTGGTTTCTTGGCTTGGATTCTTGACAAATGCCACCTACAGTTCATTCTATTTATGTAATACTCAGTTTATGATGATTATGGACCTAATTAACAAGTTACTTCCCTAAAATAAAGTTTAACTAAGTTCGTCTCCAAAGGAGGAACCTTTGTTGACCAAAATTTTATCTTTGGTTTCTTGGCTTGGATTCTTGACAAATGCCACCTACTGTTTATTCTATTTATGTAATACTCATTGTATGATGATTATGGACCTAATTAACAAGTTACTTCCCTAAAATAAAGTTTAAACTAAGTTCGTCTCAAAAGGAGGAACCTTTGTTGACCAAAACTTTATCTTTGGTTTCTTGGCTTGGATTCTTGACAAATGCCACCTACAATTCATTCTATTTATGTAATACTCATTGTATGATGATTATGGACCTAATTAACAAGTTACTTCCCTAAAATCAAGTTTAAACTAAGTTCCTCTCCAAAGGAGGAACCTTTGTTGACCAAAACTTTATCTTTGGTTTCTTGGCTTGGATTCTTGACAAATGCCACCTACAGTTCATTCTATTTATGTAATACTCATTGTATGATGATTATGGACCTAATTAACAAGTTACTTCCCTAAAATCAAGTTTAAACTAAGTTCCTCTCCAAAGGAGGAACCTTTGTCGACCAAAACTTTATCTTTGGTTTCTTGGCTTGGAATCTTGACAAATGCCACCTAGAGTTCATTCTACTTATGTAATACTCATTGTATGATGATTATGGACCTAATTAACAAGTTACTTCCCTAAAATAAAGTTTAAACTAAGTTCGTATCCAAAGGAGGAACCTTTGTTGACCGAAATTTTATATTTGGTTTCTTGGCTTGGATTCTTGACAAATGCCACCTACAGTTCATTCTATTTATGTAATACTCATTGTATGATGATTATGGACCTAATAAACAAGTTACTTCCCTAAAATAAAGTTTAAACTAAGTTCCTCTCCAAAGGAGGAACCTTTGTTGACCAAAACTTTATCTTTGGTTTCTTGGCTTTGATTCTTGACAAATGCCACCTAGAGTTCATTCTATATATGTAATACTCATTGTATGATGATTATGGACCTAATTAACAAGTTACTTCCCTAAAATCAAGTTTAAACTATGTTCGTATCCAAAGGAGGAACCTTTGTTGACCGAAATTTTATATTTGGTTTCTTGGCTTGGATTCTTGACAAATGCCACCTACAGTTCATTCTATTTATGTAATACTCATTTTATGATGATTATGGACCTAATTAACAAGTTACTTCCCTAAAATAAAGTTTAAACTAAGTTCGTCTCCAAAGGAGGAACCTTTGTTGACCAAAATTTTATCTTTGGTTTCTTGACAAATGCCACCTACTGTTTATTCTATTTATGTAATACTCATTGTATGATGATTATGGACGTAATTAACAAGTTACTTCCCTAAAATAAAGTTTAAACTAAGTTCGTCTCAAAAGGAGGAACCTTTGTCGACCAAAATTTTATCTTTGGTTTCTTGGCTTATATTCTTGACAAATGCCTTCTATAGTTCATTCTATTTATGTAATACTCATTTTATGATGATTATGGACCTAATTAACAAGTTACTTCCCGAAAATAAAGTTTAAACTAAGTTCGTCTCCAAAGGAGGAACCTTTGTTGACCAAAAGTTTATCTTTGGTTTTTTGGCTTGGATTCTTGACAAATGCCACCTACAGTTCATTCTATTTATGTAATACTCATTGTATGATGATTATGGACCTAATTAACAAGTTACTTCCCTAAAATCAAGTTTAAACTAAGTTCGTCTCCAAAGGAGGAACCTTTGTTGACCAAAATTTTATACTTGGTTTCTTGGCTTGGATTCTTAACAAATGCCACCTACAGTTCATTCTATTTATGTAATACTCATTGTATGATGATTATGGACCTAATTAACAAGTTACTTCCCTAAAATAAAGTTTAAACTAAGTTCGTCTCCAAAGGAGGAACCTTTGTTGACCAAAACTTTATCTTTGGTTTCTTGGCTTGGATTCTTGACAAATGCCACCTACAGTTCATTCTATTTATGTAATACTCATTGTATAATGATTATGGACCTAATTAACAAGTTACTTCCCTAAAATCAAGTTTAAACTAAGTTCGTCTCAAAAGGAGGAACCTTTGTCGACCAAAATTTTATCTTTGGTTTCTTGCCTTTGATTCTTTACAAATGCCACCTAGAGTTCATTCTACTTATGTAATACTCATTGTATGATGATTATGGACCTAATTAACAAGTTACTTCCCTAAAATAAAGTTTAAACTAAGTTCGTCTCCAAAGGAGGAACCTTTGTTGACCAAAATTTAATATTTCGTTTCTTGGCTAGGATTCTTGACAAATGCCACCTACTGTTTATTCTATTTATGTAATACTCATTGTATGATGATTATGGACGTAATTAACAAGTTACTTCCCTAAAATCAAGTTTAAACTAAGTTCCTCTCCAAAGGAGGAACCTTTGATGAACGAAATTTTATCTTTGGTTTCTTGGCTTGGATTCTTGACAAATGCCACCTACAGATCAGTCTATTTATGTAATACTCATTTTATGATGATTATGGACCTAATTAACAAGTTACTTCCCTAAAATAAAGTTTAAACTAAGTTCCTCTCCAAAGGAGGAACCTTTGATGAACGAAATTTTATCTTTGGTTTCTTGGCTTGGATTCTTGACAAATGCAACCTACAGATCATTCTATTTATGTAATACTCATTTTATGATGATTATGGACCTAATTAACAAGTTACTTCCCTAAAATAAAGTTTAAACTAAGTTCGTCTCCAAAGGAGGAACCTTTGTTGACCAAAATT
The DNA here is from genome assembly GCA_946800305.1 of Medicago arabica. Classification (NCBI taxonomy): domain Eukaryota; kingdom Viridiplantae; phylum Streptophyta; class Magnoliopsida; order Fabales; family Fabaceae; genus Medicago; species Medicago arabica. Next base: position 29,324,320 of record OX326970.1, on the reverse strand, counting down.
TTATATTTCGTTTCTTGGCTAGGATTCTTGACAAATGCTACCTACTGTTTATTCTATTTATGTAATACTCATTGTATGATGATTATGGACGTAATTAACAAGTTACTTCCCTAAAATCAAGTTTAAACTAAGTTCCTCTCCAAAGGAGGAACCTTTGATGAACGAAATTTTATCTTTGGTTTCTTGGCTTGGATTCTTGACAAATGCCACCTACAGATCATTCTATTTATGTAATACTCATTTTATGATGATTATGGACCTAATTAACAAGTTACTTCCCTAAAATCAAGTTTAAACTAAGTTCCTCTCCAAAGGAGGAACCTTTGATGAACGAAATTTTATCTTTGGTTTCTTGGCTTGGATTCTTGACAAATGCCACCTACAGTTCATTCTATTTATGTAATACTCATTGTATAATGATTATGGACCTAATTAACAAGTTACTTCCCTAAAATCAAGTTTAAACTAAGTTCGTCTCCAAAGGAGGAACCTTTGTTGACCAAAATTTAATATTTCGTTTCTTGGCTAGGATTCTTGACAAATGCCACCTACAGATCAGTCTATTTATGTAATACTCATTTTATGATGATTATGGACCTAATTAACAAGTTACTTCCCTAAAATAAAGTTTAAACTAAGTTCCTCTCCAAAGGAGGAACCTTTGATGAACGAAATTTTATCTTTGGTTTCTTGGCTTGGATTCTTGACAAATGCAACCTACAGATCATTCTATTTATGTAATACTCATTTTATGATGATTATGGACCTAATTAACAAGTTACTTCCCTAAAATAAAGTTTAAACTAAGTTCGTCTCCAAAGGAGGAACCTTTGTTGACCAAAATTTTATATTTCGTTTCTTGGCTTGGATTCTTGACAAATGCCACCTACTGTTTATTCTATTTATGTAATACTCATTGTATGATGATTATGGACGTAATTAACAAGTTACTTCCCTAAAATAAAGTTTAAACTAAGTTCGTCTCAAAAGGAGGAACCTTTGTCGACCAAAATTTTATCTTTGGTTTCTTGGCTTATATTCTTGACAAATGCCTTCTATAGTTCATTCTATTTATGTAATACTCATTAACAAGTTACTTCCCTAAAATAAAGTTTAAACTAAGTTCGTCTCCAAAGGAGGAACCTTTGTTGACCAAAATTTTATATTTGGTTTCTTGGCTTGGATTCTTGACAAATGCCACCTACAGTTCATTCTATTTATGTAATACTCATTGTATGATGATTATGGACCTAATTAACAAGTTACTTCCCTAAAATCAAGTTTAAACTAAGTTCCTCTCCAAAGGAGGAACCTTTGATGAACGAAATTTTATCTTTGGTTTCTTGGCTTGGATTCTTGACAAATGCCATCTACAGATCATTCTATTTATGTAATACTCATTTTATGATGATTATGGACCTAATTAACAAGTTACTTCCCTAAAATAAAGTTTAAACTAAGTTCCTCTCCAAAGGAGGAACCTTTGTTGACCAAAACTTTATCTTTGGTTTCTTGGCTTGGATTCTTGACAAATGCCACCTACAGTTCATTCTATTTATGTAATACTCATTGTATAATGATTATGGACCTAATTAACAAGTTACTTCCCTAAAAAAGTTTAAACTAAGTTCGTCTCAAAAGGAGGAACCTTTGTCGACCAAAATTTTATCTTTGGTTTCTTGCCTTTGATTCTTGACAAATGCCACCTAGAGTTCATTCTACTTATGTAATACTCATTGTATGATGATTATGGACCTAATTAACAAGTTACTTCCCTAAAATAAAGTTTAAACTAAGTTCGTCTCCAAAGGAGGAACCTTTGTTGACCAAAATTTAATATTTCGTTTCTTGGCTAGGATTCTTGACAAATGCTACCTACTGTTTATTCTATTTATGTAATACTCATTGTATGATGATTATGGACGTAATTAACAAGTTACTTCCCTAAAATCAAGTTTAAACTAAGTTCCTCTCCAAAGGAGGAACCTTTGATGAACGAAATTTTATCTTTGGTTTCTTGGCTTGGATTCTTGACAAATGCCACCTACAGATCATTCTATTTATGTAATACTCATTTTATGATGATTATGGACCTAATTAACAAGTTACTTCCCTAAAATAAAGTTTAAACTAAGTTCCTCTCCAAAGGAGGAACCTTTGTTGACCAAAACTTTATCTTTGGTTTCTTGGCTTGGATTCTTGACAAATGCCACCTACAGTTCATTCTATTTATGTAATACTCATTGTATAATGATTATGGACCTAATTAACAAGTTACTTCCCTAAAAAAGTTTAAACTAAGTTCGTCTCAAAAGGAGGAACCTTTGTCGACCAAAATTTTATCTTTGGTTTCTTGCCTTTGATTCTTGACAAATGCCACCTAGAGTTCATTCTACTTATGTAATACTCATTGTATGATGATTATGGACCTAATTAACAAGTTACTTCCCTAAAATAAAGTTTAAACTAAGTTCGTCTCCAAAGGAGGAACCTTTGTTGACCAAAATTTAATATTTCGTTTCTTGGCTAGGATTCTTGACAAATGCTACCTACTGTTTATTCTATTTATGTAATACTCATTGTATGATGATTATGGACGTAATTAACAAGTTACTTCCCTAAAATCAAGTTTAAACTAAGTTCCTCTCTAAAGGAGGAACCTTTGATGAACGAAATTTTATCTTTGGTTTCTTGGCTTGGATTCTTGACAAATGCCACCTACAGATCATTCTATTTATGTAATACTCATTTTATGATGATTATGGACCTAATTAACAAGTTACTTCCCTAAAATAAAGTTTAAACTAAGTTCCTCTCCAAAGGAGGAACCTTTGATGAACGAAATTTTATCTTTGGTTTCTTGGCTTGGATTCTTGACAAATGCCACCTACAGTTCATTCTATTTATGTAATACTCATTGTATAATGATTATGGACCTAATTAACAAGTTACTTCCCTAAAAAAGTTTAAACTAAGTTCGTCTCAAAAGGAGGAACCTTTGTCGACCAAAATTTTATCTTTGGTTTCTTGCCTTTGATTCTTGACAAATGCCACCTAGAGTTCATTCTACTTATGTAATACTCATTGTATGATGATTATGGACCTAATTAACAAGTTACTTCCCTAAAATAAAGTTTAAACTAAGTTCGTCTCCAAAGGAGGAACCTTTGTTGACCAAAATTTAATATTTCGTTTCTTGGCTAGGATTCTTGACAAATGCTACCTACTGTTTATTCTATTTATGTAATACTCATTGTATGATGATTATGGACGTAATTAACAAGTTACTTCCCTAAAATCAAGTTTAAACTAAGTTCCTCTCTAAAGGAGGAACCTTTGATGAACGAAATTTTATCTTTGGTTTCTTGGCTTGGATTCTTGACAAATGCCACCTACAGATCATTCTATTTATGTAATACTCATTTTATGATGATTATGGACCTAATTAACAAGTTACTTCCCTAAAATAAAGTTTAAACTAAGTTCCTCTCCAAAGGAGGAACCTTTGATGAACGAAATTTTATCTTTGGTTTCTTGGCTTGGATTCTTGACAAATGCCACCTACAGTTCATTCTATTTATGTAATACTCATTGTATAATGATTATGGACCTAATTAACAAGTTACTTCCCTAAAAAAGTTTAAACTAAGTTCGTCTCAAAAGGAGGAACCTTTGTCGACCAAAATTTTATCTTTGGTTTCTTGCCTTTGATTCTTGACAAATGCCACCTAGAGTTCATTCTACTTATGTAATACTCATTGTATGATGATTATGGACCTAATTAACAAGTTACTTCCCTAAAATAAAGTTTAAACTAAGTTCGTCTCCAAAGGAGGAACCTTTGTTGACCAAAATTTAATATTTCGTTTCTTGGCTAGGATTCTTGACAAATGCTACCTACTGTTTATTCTATTTATGTAATACTCATTGTATGATGATTATGGACGTAATTAACAAGTTACTTCCCTAAAATCAAGTTTAAACTAAGTTCCTCTCCAAAGGAGGAACCTTTGATGAACGAAATTTTATCTTTGGTTTCTTGGCTTGGATTCTTGACAAATGCCACCTACAGATCATTCTATTTATGTAATACTCATTTTATGATGATTATGGACCTAATTAACAAGTTACTTCCCTAAAATAAAGTTTAAACTAAGTTCCTCTCCAAAGGAGGAACCTTTGATGAACGAAATTTTATCTTTGGTTTCTTGGCTTGGATTCTTGACAAATGCCACCTACAGTTCATTCTATTTATGTAATACTCATTGTATAATGATTATGGACCTAATTAACAAGTTACTTCCCTAAAAAAGTTTAAACTAAGTTCGTCTCAAAAGGAGGAACCTTTGTCGACCAAAATTTTATCTTTGGTTTCTTGCCTTTGATTCTTGACAAATGCCACCTAGAGTTCCTTCTACTTATGTAATACTCATTGTATGATGATTATGGACCTAATTAACAAGTTACTTCCCTAAAATAAAGTTTAAACTAAGTTCGTCTCCAAAGGAGGAACCTTTGTTGACCAAAATTTTATATTTCGTTTCTTGGCTTGGATTCTTGACAAATGCCACCTACTGTTTATTCTATTTATGTAATACTCATTGTATGATGATTATGGACGTAATTAACAAGTTACTTCCCTAAAATAAAGTTTAAACTAAGTTCGTCTCAAAAGGAGGAACCTTTGTCGACCAAAATTTTATCTTTGGTTTCTTGGCTTATATTCTTGACAAATGCCTTCTATAGTTCATTCTATTTATGTAATACTCATTAACAAGTTACTTCCCTAAAATAAAGTTTAAACTAAGTTCGTCTCCAAAGGAGGAACCTTTGTTGACCAAAATTTTATATTTGGTTTCTTGGCTTGGATTCTTGACAAATGCCACCTACAGTTCATTCTATTTATGTAATACTCATTGTATGATGATTATGGACCTAATTAACAAGTTACTTCCCTAAAATCAAGTTTAAACTAAGTTCCTCTCCAAAGGAGGAACCTTTGATGAACGAAATTTTATCTTTGGTTTCTTGGCTTGGATTCTTGACAAATGCCATCTACAGATCATTCTATTTATGTAATACTCATTTTATGATGATTATGGACCTAATTAACAAGTTACTTCCCTAAAATAAAGTTTAAACTAAGTTCCTCTCCAAAGGAGGAACCTTTGTTGACCAAAACTTTATCTTTGGTTTCTTGGCTTGGATTCTTGACAAATGCCACCTACAGTTCATTCTATTTATGTAATACTCATTGTATAATGATTATGGACCTAATTAACAAGTTACTTCCCTAAAAAAGTTTAAACTAAGTTCGTCTCAAAAGGAGGAACCTTTGTCGACCAAAATTTTATCTTTGGTTTCTTGCCTTTGATTCTTGACAAATGCCACCTAGAGTTCATTCTACTTATGTAATACTCATTGTATGATGATTATGGACCTAATTAACAAGTTACTTCCCTAAAATAAAGTTTAAACTAAGTTCGTCTCCAAAGGAGGAACCTTTGTTGACCAAAATTTAATATTTCGTTTCTTGGCTAGGATTCTTGACAAATGCTACCTACTGTTTATTCTATTTATGTAATACTCATTGTATGATGATTATGGACGTAATTAACAAGTTACTTCCCTAAAATCAAGTTTAAACTAAGTTCCTCTCCAAAGGAGGAACCTTTGATGAACGAAATTTTATCTTTGGTTTCTTGGCTTGGATTCTTGACAAATGCCACCTACAGATCATTCTATTTATGTAATACTCATTTTATGATGATTATGGACGTAATTAACAAGTTACTTCCCTAAAATAAAGTTTAAACTAAGTTCCTCTCCAAAGGAGGAACCTTTGATGAACGAAATTTTATCTTTGGTTTCTTGGCTTGGATTCTTGACAAATGCCACCTACAGTTCATTCTATTTATGTAATACTCATTGTATAATGATTATGGACCTAATTAACAAGTTACTTCCCTAAAAAAGTTTAAACTAAGTTCGTCTCAAAAGGAGGAACCTTTGTCGACCAAAATTTTATCTTTGGTTTCTTGCCTTTGATTCTTGACAAATGCCACCTAGAGTTCATTCTACTTATGTAATACTCATTGTATGATGATTATGGACCTAATTAACAAGTTACTTCCCTAAAATAAAGTTTAAACTAAGTTCGTCTCCAAAGGAGGAACCTTTGTTGACCAAAATTTAATATTTCGTTTCTTGGCTAGGATTCTTGACAAATGCTACCTACTGTTTATTCTATTTATGTAATACTCATTGTATGATGATTATGGACGTAATTAACAAGTTACTTCCCTAAAATCAAGTTTAAACTAAGTTCCTCTCCAAAGGAGGAACCTTTGATGAACGAAATTTTATCTTTGGTTTCTTGGCTTGGATTCTTGACAAATGCCACCTACAGATCATTCTATTTATGTAATACTCATTTTATGATGATTATGGACCTAATTAACAAGTTACTTCCCTAAAATAAAGTTTAAACTAAGTTCCTCTCCAAAGGAGGAACCTTTGATGAACGAAATTTTATCTTTGGTTTCTTGGCTTGGATTCTTGACAAATGCCACCTACAGTTCATTCTATTTATGTAATACTCATTGTATAATGATTATGGACCTAATTAACAAGTTACTTCCCTAAAATCAAGTTTAAACTAAGTTCGTCTCCAAAGGAGGAACCTTTGTTGACCAAAATTTAATATTTCGTTTCTTGGCTAGGATTCTTGACAAATGCCACCTACAGATCAGTCTATTTATGTAATACTCATTTTATGATGATTATGGACCTAATTAACAAGTTACTTCCCTAAAATAAAGTTTAAACTAAGTTCCTCTCCAAAGGAGGAACCTTTGATGAACGAAATTTTATCTTTGGTTTCTTGGCTTGGATTCTTGACAAATGCAACCTACAGATCATTCTATTTATGTAAAACTCATTTTATGATGATTATGGACCTAATTAACAAGTTACTTCCCTAAAATAAAGTTTAAACTAAGTTCGTCTCCAAAGGAGGAACCTTTGTTGACCAAAATTTTATATTTCGTTTCTTGGCTTGGATTCTTGACAAATGCCACCTACTGTTTATTCTATTTATGTAATACTCATTGTATGATGATTATGGACGTAATTAACAAGTTACTTCCCTAAAATAAAGTTTAAACTAAGTTCGTCTCAAAAGGAGGAACCTTTGTCGACCAAAATTTTATCTTTGGTTTCTTGGCTTATATTCTTGACAAATGCCTTCTATAGTTCATTCTATTTATGTAATACTCATTAACAAGTTACTTCCCTAAAATAAAGTTTAAACTAAGTTCGTCTCCAAAGGAGGAACCTTTGTTGACCAAAATTTTATATTTGGTTTCTTGGCTTGGATTCTTGACAAATGCCACCTACAGTTCATTCTATTTATGTAATACTCATTGTATGATGATTATGGACCTAATTAACAAGTTACTTCCCTAAAATCAAGTTTAAACTAAGTTCCTCTCCAAAGGAGGAACCTTTGATGAACGAAATTTTATCTTTGGTTTCTTGGCTTGGATTCTTGACAAATGCCATCTACAGATCATTCTATTTATGTAATACTCATTTTATGATGATTATGGACCTAATTAACAAGTTACTTCCCTAAAATAAAGTTTAAACTAAGTTCCTCTCCAAAGGAGGAACCTTTGTTGACCAAAACTTTATCTTTGGTTTCTTGGCTTGGATTCTTGACAAATGCCACCTACAGTTCATTCTATTTATGTAATACTCATTGTATAATGATTATGGACCTAATTAACAAGTTACTTCCCTAAAAAAGTTTAAACTAAGTTCGTCTCAAAAGGAGGAACCTTTGTCGACCAAAATTTTATCTTTGGTTTCTTGCCTTTGATTCTTGACAAATGCCACCTAGAGTTCATTCTACTTATGTAATACTCATTGTATGATGATTATGGACCTAATTAACAAGTTACTTCCCTAAAATAAAGTTTAAACTAAGTTCGTCTCCAAAGGAGGAACCTTTGTTGACCAAAATTTAATATTTCGTTTCTTGGCTAGGATTCTTGACAAATGCTACCTACTGTTTATTCTATTTATGTAATACTCATTGTATGATGATTATGGACGTAATTAACAAGTTACTTCCCTAAAATCAAGTTTAAACTAAGTTCCTCTCCAAAGGAGGAACCTTTGATGAACGAAATTTTATCTTTGGTTTCTTGGCTTGGATTCTTGACAAATGCCACCTACAGATCATTCTATTTATGTAATACTCATTTTATGATGATTATGGACCTAATTAACAAGTTACTTCCCTAAAATAAAGTTTAAACTAAGTTCCTCTCCAAAGGAGGAACCTTTGATGAACGAAATTTTATCTTTGGTTTCTTGGCTTGGATTCTTGACAAATGCCACCTACAGTTCATTCTATTTATGTAATACTCATTGTATAATGATTATGGACCTAATTAACAAGTTACTTCCCTAAAAAAGTTTAAACTAAGTTCGTCTCAAAAGGAGGAACCTTTGTCGACCAAAATTTTATCTTTGGTTTCTTGCCTTTGATTCTTGACAAATGCCACCTAGAGTTCATTCTACTTATGTAATACTCATTGTATGATGATTATGGACCTAATTAACAAGTTACTTCCCTAAAATAAAGTTTAAACTAAATTCGTCTCCAAAGGAGGAACCTTTGTTGACCAAAATTTAATATTTCGTTTCTTGGCTAGGATTCTTGACAAATGCTACCTACTGTTTATTCTATTTATGTAATACTCATTGTATGATGATTATGGACGTAATTAACAAGTTACTTCCCTAAAATCAAGTTTAAACTAAGTTCCTCTCCAAAGGAGGAACCTTTGATGAACGAAATTTTATCTTTGGTTTCTTGGCTTGGATTCTTGACAAATGCCACCTACAGATCATTCTATTTATGTAATACTCATTTTATGATGATTATGGACCTAATTAACAAGTTACTTCCCTAAAATAAAGTTTAAACTAAGTTCCTCTCCAAAGGAAGAACCTTTGATGAACGAAATTTTATCTTTGGTTTCTTGGCTTGGATTCTTGACAAATGCCACCTACAGTTCATTCTATTTATGTAATACTCATTGTATAATGATTATGGACCTAATTAACAAGTTACTTCCCTAAAAAAGTTTAAACTAAGTTCGTCTCAAAAGGAGGAACCTTTGTCGACCAAAATTTTATCTTTGGTTTCTTGCCTTTGATTCTTGACAAATGCCACCTAGAGTTCATTCTACTTATGTAATACTCATTGTATGATGATTATGGACCTAATTAACAAGTTACTTCCCTAAAATAAAGTTTAAACTAAGTTCGTCTCCAAAGGAGGAACCTTTGTTGACCAAAATTTAATATTTCGTTTCTTGGCTAGGATTCTTGACAAATGCTACCTACTGTTTATTCTATTTATGTAATACTCATTGTATGATGATTATGGACGTAATTAACAAGTTACTTCCCTAAAATCAAGTTTAAACTAAGTTCCTCTCCAAAGGAGGAACCTTTGATGAACGAAATTTTATCTTTGGTTTCTTGGCTTGGATTCTTGACAAATGCCACCTACAGATCATTCTATTTATGTAATACTCATTTTATGATGATTATGGACCTAATTAACAAGTTACTTCCCTAAAATCAAGTTTAAACTAAGTTCCTCTCCAAAGGAGGAACCTTTGATGAACGAAATTTTATCTTTGGTTTCTTGGCTTGGATTCTTGACAAATGCCACCTACAGTTCATTCTATTTATGTAATACTCATTGTATAATGATTATGGACCTAATTAACAAGTTACTTCCCTAAAATCAAGTTTAAACTAAGTTCGTCTCAAAAGGAGGAACCTTTGTCGACCAAAATTTTATCTTTGGTTTCTTGCCTTTGATTCTTTACAAATGCCACCTAGAGTTCATTCTACTTATGTAATACTCATTGTATGATGATTATGGACCTAATTAACAAGTTACTTCCCTAAAATAAAGTTTAAACTAAGTTCGTCTCCAAAGGAGGAACCTTTGTTGACCAAAATTTAATGTTTCGTTTCTTGGCTAGGATTCTTGACAAATGCCACCTACTGTTTATTCTATTTATGTAATACTCATTGTATGATGATTATGGACGTAATTAACAAGTTACTTCCCTAAAATCAAGTTTAAACTAAGTTCCTCTCCAAAGGAGGAACCTTTGATGAACGAAATTTTATCTTTGGTTTCTTGGCTTGGATTCTTGACAAATGCCACCTACAGATCAGTCTATTTATGTAATACTCATTTTATGATGATTATGGACCTAATTAACAAGTTACTTCCCTAAAATAAAGTTTAAACTAAGTTCCTCTCCAAAGGAGGAACCTTTGATGAACGAAATTTTATCTTTGGTTTCTTGGCTTGGATTCTTGACAAATGCAACCTACAGATCATTCTATTTATGTAATACTCATTTTATGATGATTATGGACCTAATTAACAAGTTACTTCCCTAAAATAAAGTTTAAACTAAGTTCGTCTCCAAAGGAGGAACCTTTGTTGACCAAAATTTTATATTTCGTTTCTTGGCTTGGATTCTTGACAAATGCCACCTACTGTTTATTCTATTTATGTAATACTCATTGTATGATGATTATGGACGTAATTAACAAGTTACTTCCCTAAAATAAAGTTTAAACTAAGTTCGTCTCAAAAGGAGGAACCTTTGTCGACCAAAATTTTATCTTTGGTTTCTTGGCTTATATTCTTGACAAATGCCTTCTATAGTTCATTCTATTTATGTAATAATCATTAACAAGTTACTTCCCTAAAATAAAGTTTAAACTAAGTTCGTCTCCAAAGGAGGAACCTTTGTTGACCAAAATTTTATATTTGGTTTCTTGGCTTGGATTCTTGACAAATGCCACCTACAGTTCATTCTATTTATGTAATACTCATTGTATGATGATTATGGACCTAATTAACAAGTTACTTCCCTAAAATCAAGTTTAAACTAAGTTCCTCTCCAAAGGAGGAACCTTTGATGAACGAAATTTTATCTTTGGTTTCTTGGCTTGGATTCTTGACAAATGCCATCTACAGATCATTCTATTTATGTAGTACTCATTTTATGATGATTATGGACCTAATCAACAAGTTACTTCCCTAAAATAAAGTTTAAACTAAGTTCCTCTCCAAAGGAGGAACCTTTGTTGACCAAAACTTTATCTTTGGTTTCTTGGCTTGGATTCTTGACAAATGCCACCTACAGTTCATTCTATTTATGTAATACTCATTGTATAATGATTATGGACCTAATTAACAAGTTACTTCCCTAAAAAAGTTTAAACTAAGTTCGTCTCAAAAGGAGGAACCTTTGTCGACCAAAATTTTATCTTTGGTTTCTTGCCTTTGATTCTTGACAAATGCCACCTAGAGTTCATTCTACTTATGTAATACTCATTGTATGATGATTATGGACCTAATTAACAAGTTACTTCCCTAAAATAAAGTTTAAACTAAGTTCGTCTCCAAAGGAGGAACCTTTGTTGACCAAAATTTAATATTTCGTTTCTTGGCTAGGATTCTTGACAAATGCTACCTACTGTTTATTGTATTTATGTAATACTCATTGTATGATGATTATGGACGTAATTAACAAGTTACTTCCCTAAAATCAAGTTTAAACTAAGTTCCTCTCCAAAGGAGGAACCTTTGATGAACGAAATTTTATCTTTGGTTTCTTGGCTTGGATTCTTGACAAATGCCACCTACAGATCATTCTATTTATGTAATACTCATTTTATGATGATTATGGACCTAATTAACAAGTTACTTCCCTAAAATAAAGTTTAAACTAAGTTCCTCTCCAAAGGAGGAACCTTTGATGAACGAAATTTTATCTTTGGTTTCTTGGCTTGGATTCTTGACAAATGCCACCTACAGATCATTCTATTTATGTAATACTCATTTTATAATGATTATGGACCTAATTAACAAGTTACTTCCCTAAAATAAAGTTTAAACTAAGTTCGTCTCCAAAGGAGGAACCTTTGTTGACCAAAATTTTATATTTCATTTCTTGGCTTGGATTCTTGACAAATGCCACCTACTGTTTATTCTATTTATGTAATACTCATTGTATGATGATTATGGACGTAATTAACAAGTTACTTCCCTAAAACAAAGTTTAAACTAAGTTCGTCTCAAAAGGAGGAACCTTTGTCGACCAAAATTTTATCTTTGGTTTCTTGGCTTATATTCTTGACAAATGCCTTCTATAGTTCATTCTATTTATGTAATACTCATTAACAAGTTACTTCCCTAAAATAAAGTTTAAACTAAGTTCGTCTCCAAAGGAGGAACCTTTGTTGACCAAAATTTTATATTTGGTTTCTTGGCTTGGATTCTTGACAAATGCCACCTACAGTTCATTCTATTTATGTAATACTCATTGTATGATGATTATGGACCTAATTAACATGTTACTTCCCTAAAATCAAGTTTAAACTAAGTTCCTCTCCAAAGGAGGAACCTTTGATGAACGAAATTTTATCTTTGGTTTCTTGGCTTGGATTCTTGACAAATGCCATCTACAGATCATTCTATTTATGTAATACTCATTTTATGATGATTATGGACCTAATTAACAAGTTACTTCCCTAAAATAAAGTTTAAACTAAGTTCGTCTCCAAAGGAGGAACCTTTGTTGACCAAAATTTTATATTTCGTTTCTTGGCTAGGATTCTTGACAAATGCCACCTACTGTTTATTCTATTTATGTAATACTCATTGTATGATGATTATGGACGTAATTAACAAGTTACTTCCCTAAAATAAAGTTTAAACTAAGTTCGTCTCCAAAGGAGGAACCTTTGTTGACCAAAATTTAATATTTCGTTTCTTGGCTAGGATTCTTGACAAATGCCACCTACTGTTTATTCTATTTATGTAATACTCATTGTATGATGATTATGGACGTAATTAACAAGTTACTTCCCTAAAATAAAGTTTAAACTAAGTTCCTCTCCAAAGGACGAACCTTTGTTGACCGAAATTTTATATTTCGTTTCTTGGCTTGGATTTTTGACAAATGCCACCTACAGTTTATTCTATTTATGTAATACTCATTGTATGATGATTATGGACCTAATTAACAAGTTACTTCCCTAAAATCAAGTTTAAACTAAGTTCCTCTCCAAAGGAGGAACCTTTGATGAACGAAATTTTATCTTTGGTTTCTTGGCTTGGATTCTTGACAAATGCCACCTACAAATCATTCTACTTATGTAATACTCATTGTATAATGATTATGGACCTAATTAACAAGTTACTTCCCTAAAATAAAGTTTAAACTAAATTCCTCTCCAAAGGAGGAACCTTTGTTGTTCGAAATTTTATATTTCGTTTCTTGGCTTGGATTTTTGACAAATGCCACCTACAGTTTATTCTATTTATGTAATACTAATTGTATGATGATTATGGACCTAATTAACAAGTTACTTCCCTAAAATCAAGTTTAAACTAAGTTCCTCTCCAAAGGAGGAACCTTTGATGAACGAAATTTTATCTTTGGGAAGGCTTGGATTCTTGACAAATGCCACCTACAGATCATTCTATTTATGTAATACTCATTTTATGATGATTATGGACCTAATTAACAAGTTACTTCCCTAAAATAAAGTTTAAACTAAGTTCGTCTCCAAAGGAGGAACCTTTGTTGACCAAAATTTTATATTTGGATTCTTGGCTTGGATTCTTGACAAATGCCACCTACAGTTCATTCTATTTATGTAATACTCATTGTATGATGATTATGGACCAAATTAACAAGTTACTTCCCTAAAATCAAGTTTAAACTAAGTTCGTCTCAAAAGGAGGAACCTTTGTCGACCAAAATTTTATCTTTGGTTTCTTGGCTTATATTCTTGACAATCGCCTTCTATAGTTCATTCTATTTATGTAATACTCATTTTATGTTGATTATGGACCTAACTAACAAGTTACTTCCCTAAAATAAAGTTTAAACTAAGTTCGTCTCCAAAGGAGGAACCTTTGTTGACCAAAATTTTATATTTGGTTTCTTGGCTTGGATTCTTGACAAATGCCACCTACAGTTCATTCTATTTATGTAATACTCATTGTATGATGATTATGGACCTAATTAACAAGTTACTTCCCTAAAATCAAGTTTAAACTAAGTTCCTCTCCAAAGGAGGAACCTTTGTTGACCAAAACTTTATCTTTGGTTTCTTGGCTTGGATTCTTGACAAATGCCACCTACAGTTCATTCTATTTATGTAATACTCATTATATGATGATTATGGATCTAATTAACAAGTTACTTCCCTAAAATAAAGTTTAAACTAAGTTCGCCTCCAAATTAGGAACCTTTGTTGACCAAAATTTTATATTTCGTTTCTTGGCTTGGATTCTTGACAAATGCCACCTACTGTTTATTCTATTTATGTAATACTCATTGTATGATGATTATGGACGTAATTAACAAGTTACTTCCCTAAAATAAAGTTTAAACTAAGTTCGTCTCAAAAGGAGGAACCTTTGTCGACCAAAATTTTATCTTTGGTTTCTTGGCTTATATTCTTGACAAATGCCTTCTATAGTTCATTCTATTTATGTAATACTCATTAACAAGTTACTTCCCTAAAATAAAGTTTAAACTAAGTTCGTCTCCAAAGGAGGAACCTTTGTTGACCAAAATTTTATATTTGGTTTCTTGGCTTGGATTCTTGACAAATGCCACCTACAGTTCATTCTATTTATGTAATACTCATTGTATGATGATTATGGACCTAATTAACAAGTTACTTCCCTAAAATCAAGTTTAAACTAAGTTCCTCTCCAAAGGAGGAACCTTTGTTGACCAAAACTTTATCTTTGGTTTCTTGGCTTGGATTCTTGACAAATGCCACCTACAGTTCATTCTATTTATGTAATACTCATTGTATGATGATTATGGACCTAATTAACAAGTTACTTCCCTAAAATCAAGTTTAAACTAAGTTCGTCTCAAAAGGAGGAACCTTTGTCGACCAAAATTTTATCTTTGGTTTCTTGCCTTTGATTCTTGACAAATGCCACCTACAGTTCATTCTACTTATGTAATACTCATTGTATGATGATTATGGACCTAATTAACAAGTTACTTCCCTAAAATAAAGTTTAAACTAAGTTCGTCTCCAAAGGAGGAACCTTTGTTGACCAAAATTTAATATTTCGTTTCTTGGCTAGGATTCTTGACAAATGCCACCTACAGATCATTCTATTTATGTAATACTCATTTTATGATGATTATGGACCTAATTAACAAGTTACTTCCCTAAAATAAAGTTTAAACTAAGTTCCTCTCCAAAGGAAGAACCTTTGATGAACGAAATTTTATCTTTGGTTTCTTGGCTTGGATTCTTGACAAATGCCACCTACAGTTCATTCTATTTATGTAATACTCATTGTATAATGATTATGGACCTAATTAACAAGTTACTTCCCTAAAAAAGTTTAAACTAAGTTCGTCTCAAAAGGAGGAACCTTTGTCGACCAAAATTTTATCTTTGGTTTCTTGCCTTTGATTCTTGACAAATGCCACCTAGAGTTCATTCTACTTATGTAATACTCATTGTATGATGATTATGGACCTAATTAACAAGTTACTTCCCTAAAATAAAGTTTAAACTAAGTTCGTCTCCAAAGGAGGAACCTTTGTTGACCAAAATTTAATATTTCGTTTCTTGGCTAGGATTCTTGACAAATGCTACCTACTGTTTATTCTATTTATGTAATACTCATTGTATGATGATTATGGACGTAATTAACAAGTTACTTCCCTAAAATCAAGTTTAAACTAAGTTCCTCTCCAAAGGAGGAACCTTTGATGAACGAAATTTTATCTTTGGTTTCTTGGCTTGGATTCTTGACAAATGCCACCTACAGATCATTCTATTTATGTAATACTCATTTTATGATGATTATGGACCTAATTAACAAGTTACTTCCCTAAAATCAAGTTTAAACTAAGTTCCTCTCCAAAGGAGGAACCTTTGATGAACGAAATTTTATCTTTGGTTTCTTGGCTTGGATTCTTGACAAATGCCACCTACAGTTCATTCTATTTATGTAATACTCATTGTATAATGATTATGGACCTAATTAACAAGTTACTTCCCTAAAATCAAGTTTAAACTAAGTTCGTCTCAAAAGGAGGAACCTTTGTCGACCAAAATTTTATCTTTGGTTTCTTGCCTTTGATTCTTTACAAATGCCACCTAGAGTTCATTCTACTTATGTAATACTCATTGTATGATGATTATGGACCTAATTAACAAGTTACTTCCCTAAAATAAAGTTTAAACTAAGTTCGTCTCCAAAGGAGGAACCTTTGTTGACCAAAATTTAATGTTTCGTTTCTTGGCTAGGATTCTTGACAAATGCCACCTACTGTTTATTCTATTTATGTAATACTCATTGTATGATGATTATGGACGTAATTAACAAGTTACTTCCCTAAAATCAAGTTTAAACTAAGTTCCTCTCCAAAGGAGGAACCTTTGATGAACGAAATTTTATCTTTGGTTTCTTGGCTTGGATTCTTGACAAATGCCACCTACAGATCAGTCTATTTATGTAATACTCATTTTATGATGATTATGGACCTAATTAACAAGTTACTTCCCTAAAATAAAGTTTAAACTAAGTTCCTCTCCAAAGGAGGAACCTTTGATGAACGAAATTTTATCTTTGGTTTCTTGGCTTGGATTCTTGACAAATGCAACCTACAGATCATTCTATTTATGTAATACTCATTTTATGATGATTATGGACCTAATTAACAAGTTACTTCCCTAAAATAAAGTTTAAACTAAGTTCGTCTCCAAAGGAGGAACCTTTGTTGACCAAAATTTTATATTTCGTTTCTTGGCTTGGATTCTTGACAAATGCCACCTACTGTTTATTCTATTTATGTAATACTCATTGTATGATGATTATGGACGTAATTAACAAGTTACTTCCCTAAAATAAAGTTTAAACTAAGTTCGTCTCAAAAGGAGGAACCTTTGTCGACCAAAATTTTATCTTTGGTTTCTTGGCTTATATTCTTGACAAATGCCTTCTATAGTTCATTCTATTTATGTAATAATCATTAACAAGTTACTTCCCTAAAATAAAGTTTAAACTAAGTTCGTCTCCAAAGGAGGAACCTTTGTTGACCAAAATTTTATATTTGGTTTCTTGGCTTGGATTCTTGACAAATGCCACCTACAGTTCATTCTATTTATGTAATACTCATTGTATGATGATTATGGACCTAATTAACAAGTTACTTCCCTAAAATCAAGTTTAAACTAAGTTCCTCTCCAAAGGAGGAACCTTTGATGAACGAAATTTTATCTTTGGTTTCTTGGCTTGGATTCTTGACAAATGCCATCTACAGATCATTCTATTTATGTAGTACTCATTTTATGATGATTATGGACCTAATCAACAAGTTACTTCCCTAAAATAAAGTTTAAACTAAGTTCCTCTCCAAAGGAGGAACCTTTGTTGACCAAAACTTTATCTTTGGTTTCTTGGCTTGGATTCTTGACAAATGCCACCTACAGTTCATTCTATTTATGTAATACTCATTGTATAATGATTATGGACCTAATTAACAAGTTACTTCCCTAAAAAAGTTTAAACTAAGTTCGTCTCAAAAGGAGGAACCTTTGTCGACCAAAATTTTATCTTTGGTTTCTTGCCTTTGATTCTTGACAAATGCCACCTAGAGTTCATTCTACTTATGTAATACTCATTGTATGATGATTATGGACCTAATTAACAAGTTACTTCCCTAAAATAAAGTTTAAACTAAGTTCGTCTCCAAAGGAGGAACCTTTGTTGACCAAAATTTAATATTTCGTTTCTTGGCTAGGATTCTTGACAAATGCTACCTACTGTTTATTGTATTTATGTAATACTCATTGTATGATGATTATGGACGTAATTAACAAGTTACTTCCCTAAAATCAAGTTTAAACTAAGTTCCTCTCCAAAGGAGGAACCTTTGATGAACGAAATTTTATCTTTGGTTTCTTGGCTTGGATTCTTGACAAATGCCACCTACAGATCATTCTATTTATGTAATACTCATTTTATGATGATTATGGACCTAATTAACAAGTTACTTCCCTAAAATAAAGTTTAAACTAAGTTCCTCTCCAAAGGAGGAACCTTTGATGAACGAAATTTTATCTTTGGTTTCTTGGCTTGGATTCTTGACAAATGCCACCTACAGATCATTCTATTTATGTAATACTCATTTTATAATGATTATGGACCTAATTAACAAGTTACTTCCCTAAAATAAAGTTTAAACTAAGTTCGTCTCCAAAGGAGGAACCTTTGTTGACCAAAATTTTATATTTCATTTCTTGGCTTGGATTCTTGACAAATGCCACCTACTGTTTATTCTATTTATGTAATACTCATTGTATGATGATTATGGACGTAATTAACAAGTTACTTCCCTAAAACAAAGTTTAAACTAAGTTCGTCTCAAAAGGAGGAACCTTTGTCGACCAAAATTTTATCTTTGGTTTCTTGGCTTATATTCTTGACAAATGCCTTCTATAGTTCATTCTATTTATGTAATACTCATTAACAAGTTACTTCCCTAAAATAAAGTTTAAACTAAGTTCGTCTCCAAAGGAGGAACCTTTGTTGACCAAAATTTTATATTTGGTTTCTTGGCTTGGATTCTTGACAAATGCCACCTACAGTTCATTCTATTTATGTAATACTCATTGTATGATGATTATGGACCTAATTAACATGTTACTTCCCTAAAATCAAGTTTAAACTAAGTTCCTCTCCAAAGGAGGAACCTTTGATGAACGAAATTTTATCTTTGGTTTCTTGGCTTGGATTCTTGACAAATGCCATCTACAGATCATTCTATTTATGTAATACTCATTTTATGATGATTATGGACCTAATTAACAAGTTACTTCCCTAAAATAAAGTTTAAACTAAGTTCGTCTCCAAAGGAGGAACCTTTGTTGACCAAAATTTTATATTTCGTTTCTTGGCTAGGATTCTTGACAAATGCCACCTACTGTTTATTCTATTTATGTAATACTCATTGTATGATGATTATGGACGTAATTAACAAGTTACTTCCCTAAAATAAAGTTTAAACTAAGTTCGTCTCCAAAGGAGGAACCTTTGTTGACCAAAATTTAATATTTCGTTTCTTGGCTAGGATTCTTGACAAATGCCACCTACTGTTTATTCTATTTATGTAATACTCATTGTATGATGATTATGGACGTAATTAACAAGTTACTTCCCTAAAATAAAGTTTAAACTAAGTTCCTCTCCAAAGGACGAACCTTTGTTGACCGAAATTTTATATTTCGTTTCTTGGCTTGGATTTTTGACAAATGCCACCTACAGTTTATTCTATTTATGTAATACTCATTGTATGATGATTATGGACCTAATTAACAAGTTACTTCCCTAAAATCAAGTTTAAACTAAGTTCCTCTCCAAAGGAGGAACCTTTGATGAACGAAATTTTATCTTTGGTTTCTTGGCTTGGATTCTTGACAAATGCCACCTACAAATCATTCTACTTATGTAATACTCATTGTATAATGATTATGGACCTAATTAACAAGTTACTTCCCTAAAATAAAGTTTAAACTAAATTCCTCTCCAAAGGAGGAACCTTTGTTGTTCGAAATTTTATATTTCGTTTCTTGGCTTGGATTTTTGACAAATGCCACCTACAGTTTATTCTATTTATGTAATACTAATTGTATGATGATTATGGACCTAATTAACAAGTTACTTCCCTAAAATCAAGTTTAAACTAAGTTCCTCTCCAAAGGAGGAACCTTTGATGAACGAAATTTTATCTTTGGGAAGGCTTGGATTCTTGACAAATGCCACCTACAGATCATTCTATTTATGTAATACTCATTTTATGATGATTATGGACCTAATTAACAAGTTACTTCCCTAAAATAAAGTTTAAACTAAGTTCGTCTCCAAAGGAGGAACCTTTGTTGACCAAAATTTTATATTTGGATTCTTGGCTTGGATTCTTGACAAATGCCACCTACAGTTCATTCTATTTATGTAATACTCATTGTATGATGATTATGGACCAAATTAACAAGTTACTTCCCTAAAATCAAGTTTAAACTAAGTTCGTCTCAAAAGGAGGAACCTTTGTCGACCAAAATTTTATCTTTGGTTTCTTGGCTTATATTCTTGACAATCGCCTTCTATAGTTCATTCTATTTATGTAATACTCATTTTATGTTGATTATGGACCTAACTAACAAGTTACTTCCCTAAAATAAAGTTTAAACTAAGTTCGTCTCCAAAGGAGGAACCTTTGTTGACCAAAATTTTATATTTGGTTTCTTGGCTTGGATTCTTGACAAATGCCACCTACAGTTCATTCTATTTATGTAATACTCATTGTATGATGATTATGGACCTAATTAACAAGTTACTTCCCTAAAATCAAGTTTAAACTAAGTTCCTCTCCAAAGGAGGAACCTTTGTTGACCAAAACTTTATCTTTGGTTTCTTGGCTTGGATTCTTGACAAATGCCACCTACAGTTCATTCTATTTATGTAATACTCATTGTATGATGATTATGGACCTAATTAACAAGTTACTTCCCTAAAATAAAGTTTAAACTAAGTTCGCCTCCAAAGGAGGAACCTTTGTTGACCAAAATTTTATATTTCGTTTCTTGGCTTGGATTCTTGACAAATGCCACCTACTGTTTATTCTATTTATGTAATACTCATTGTATGATGATTATGGACGTAATTAACAAGTTACTTCCCTAAAATAAAGTTTAAACTAAGTTCGTCTCAAAAGGAGGAACCTTTGTCGACCAAAATTTTATCTTTGGTTTCTTGGCTTATATTCTTGACAAATGCCTTCTATAGTTCATTCTATTTATGTAATACTCATTAACAAGTTACTTCCCTAAAATAAAGTTTAAACTAAGTTCGTCTCCAAAGGAGGAACCTTTGTTGACCAAAATTTTATATTTGGTTTCTTGGCTTGGATTCTTGACAAATGCCACCTACAGTTCATTCTATTTATGTAATACTCATTGTATGATGATTATGGACCTAATTAACAAGTTACTTCCCTAAAATCAAGTTTAAACTAAGTTCCTCTCCAAAGGAGGAACCTTTGTTGACCAAAACTTTATCTTTGGTTTCTTGGCTTGGATTCTTGACAAATGCCACCTACAGTTCATTCTATTTATGTAATACTCATTGTATGATGATTATGGACCTAATTAACAAGTTACTTCCCTAAAATCAAGTTTAAACTAAGTTCGTCTCAAAAGGAGGAACCTTTGTCGACCAAAATTTTATCTTTGGTTTCTTGCCTTTGATTCTTGACAAATGCCACCTACAGTTCATTCTATTTATGTAATACTCATTGTATGATGATTATGGACCTAATTAACAAGTTACTTCCCTAAAATAAAGTTTAAACTAAGTTCGTCTCCAAAGGAGGAACCTTTGTTGACCAAAATTTAATATTTCGTTTCTTGGCTAGGATTCTTGACAAATGCCACCTACTGTTTATTCTATTTATGTAATACTCATTGTATGATGATTATGGACGTAATTAACAAGTTACTTCCCTAAAATAAAGTTTAAACTAAGTTCGTATCAAAAGGAGGAACCTTTGTCGACCAAACCTTTATCTTTGGTTTCTTGCCTTATATTCTTGACAAATGCCTTCTATAGTTCATTCTATTTATGTAATACTCATTTTATGATGATTATGGACCTAATTAACAAGTTACTTCCCTAAAATAAAGTTTAAACTAAGTTCGTCTCCAAAGGAGGAACCTTTGTTGACCAAAATTTTATATTTGGATTCTTGGCTTGGATTCTTGACAAATGCCACCTACAGTTCATTCTATTTATGTAATACTCATTGTATGATGATTATGGACCAAATTAACAAGTTACTTCCCTAAAATCAAGTTTAAACTAAGTTCGTCTCAAAAGGAGGAACCTTTGTCGACCAAAATTTTATCTTTGGTTTCTTGGCTTATATTCTTGACAATCGCCTTCTATAGTTCATTCTATTTATGTAATACTCATTTTATGTTGATTATGGACCTAACTAACAAGTTACTTCCCTAAAATAAAGTTTAAACTAAGTTCGTCTCCAAAGGAGGAACCTTTGTTGACCAAAATTTTATATTTGGTTTCTTGGCTTGGATTCTTGACAAATGCCACCTACAGTTCATTCTATTTATGTAATACTCATTGTATGATGATTATGGACCTAATTAACAAGTTACTTCCCTAAAATCAAGTTTAAACTAAGTTCCTCTCCAAAGGAGGAACCTTTGTTGACCAAAACTTTATCTTTGGTTTCTTGGCTTGGATTCTTGACAAATGCCACCTACAGTTCATTCTATTTATGTAATACTCATTGTATGATGATTATGGACCTAATTAACAAGTTACTTCCCTAAAATCAAGTTTAAACTAAGTTCGTCTCAAAAGGAGGAACCTTTGTCGACCAAAATTTTATCTTTGGTTTCTTGGCTTATATTCTTGACAATCGCCTTCTATAGTTCATTCTATTTATGTAATACTCATTTTATGTTGATTATGGACCTAACTAACAAGTTACTTCCCTAAAATAAAGTTTAAACTAAGTTCGTCTCCAAAGGAGGAACCTTTGTTGACCAAAATTTTATATTTGGTTTCTTGGCTTGGATTCTTGACAAATGCCACCTACAGTTCATTCTATTTATGTAATACTCATTGTATGATGATTATGGACCTAATTAACAAGTTACTTCCCTAAAATCAAGTTTAAACTAAGTTCCTCTCCAAAGGAGGAACCTTTGTTGACCAAAACTTTATCTTTGGTTTCTTGGCTTTGATTCTTGACAAATGCCACATATAGTTCATTCTATTTATGTAATACTCATTATATGATGATTATGGATCTAATTAACAAGTTACTTCCCTAAAATAAAGTTTAAACTAAGTTCGCCTCCAAATTAGGAACCTTTGTTGACCAAAATTTTATATTTCGTTTCTTGGCTTGGATTCTTGACAAATGCCACCTACTGTTTATTCTATTTATGTAATACTCATTGTATGATGATTATGGACGTAATTAACAAGTTACTTCCCTAAAATAAAGTTTAAACTAAGTTCGTCTCAAAAGGAGGAACCTTTGTCGACCAAAATTTTATCTTTGGTTTCTTGGCTTATATTCTTGACAAATGCCTTCTATAGTTCATTCTATTTATGTAATACTCATTAACAAGTTACTTCCCTAAAATAAAGTTTAAACTAAGTTCGTCTCCAAAGGAGGAACCTTTGTTGACCAAAATTTTATATTTGGTTTCTTGGCTTGGATTCTTGACAAATGCCACCTACAGTTCATTCTATTTATGTAATACTCATTGTATGATGATTATGGACCTAATTAACAAGTTACTTCCCTAAAATCAAGTTTAAACTAAGTTCCTCTCCAAAGGAGGAACCTTTGTTGACCAAAACTTTATCTTTGGTTTCTTGGCTTGGATTCTTGACAAATGCCACCTACAGTTCATTCTATTTATGTAATACTCATTGTATGATGATTATGGACCTAATTAACAAGTTACTTCCCTAAAATCAAGTTTAAACTAAGTTCGTCTCAAAAGGAGGAACCTTTGTCGACCAAAATTTTATCTTTGGTTTCTTGCCTTTGATTCTTGACAAATGCCACCTACAGTTCATTCTACTTATGTAATACTCATTGTATGATGATTATGGACCTAATTAACAAGTTACTTCCCTAAAATAAAGTTTAAACTAAGTTCGTCTCCAAAGGAGGAACCTTTGTTGACCAAAATTTAATATTTCGTTTCTTGGCTAGGATTCTTGACAAATGCCACCTACTGTTTATTCTATTTATGTAATACTCATTGTATGATGATTATGGACGTAATTAACAAGTTACTTCCCTAAAATAAAGTTTAAACTAAGTTCGTATCAAAAGGAGGAACCTTTGTCGACCAAACCTTTATCTTTGGTTTCTTGCCTTATATTCTTGACAAATGCCTTCTATAGTTCATTCTATTTATGTAATACTCATTTTATGATGATTATGGACCTAATTAACAAGTTACTTCCCTAAAATAAAGTTTAAACTAAGTTCGTCTCCAAAGGAGGAACCTTTGTTGACCAAAATTTTATATTTGGATTCTTGGCTTGGATTCTTGACTAATGCCACCTACAGTTCATTCTATTTATGTAATACTCATTGTATGATGATTATGGACCAAATTAACAAGTTACTTCCCTAAAATCAAGTTTAAACTAAGTTCGTCTCAAAAGGAGGAACCTTTGTCGACCAAAATTTTATCTTTGGTTTCTTGGCTTATATTCTTGACAATCGCCTTCTATAGTTCATTCTATTTATGTAATACTCATTTTATGTTGATTATGGACCTAACTAACAAGTTACTTCCCTAAAATAAAGTTTAAACTAAGTTCGTCTCCAAAGGAGGAACCTTTGTTGACCAAAATTTTATATTTGGTTTCTTGGCTTGGATTCTTGACAAATGCCACCTACAGTTCATTCTATTTATGTAATACTCATTGTATGATGATTATGGACCTAATTAACAAGTTACTTCCCTAAAATCAAGTTTAAACTAAGTTCCTCTCCAAAGGAGGAACCTTTGTTGACCAAAAGTTTATCTTTGGTTTCTTGGCTTGGATTCTTGACAAATGCCACCTACAGTTCATTCTATTTATGTAATACTCATTGTATGATGATTATGGACCTAATTAACAAGTTACTTCCCTAAAATCAAGTTTAAACTAAGTTCGTCTCCAAAGGAGGAACCTTTGTTGACCAAAATTTTATATTTCGTTTCTTGGCTTGGATTCTTGACAAATGCCACCTACTGTTTATTCTATTTATGTAATACTCATTGTATGATGATTATGGACGTAATTAACAAGTTACATCCCTAAAATAAAGTTTAAACTAAGTTCGTCTCAAAAGGAGGAACCTTTGTCGACCAAAATTTTATCTTTGGTTTCTTGGCTTATATTCTTGACAAATGCCTTCTATAGTTCATTCTATTTATGTAATACTCATTAACAAGTTACTTCCCTAAAAAAAAGTTTAAACTAAGTTCGTCTCCAAAGGAGGAACCTTTGTTGACCAAAATTTTATATTTGGTTTCTTGGCTTGGATTCTTGACAAATGCCACCTACAGTTCATTCTATTTATGTAATACTCATTGTATGATGATTATGGACCTAATTAACAAGTTACTTCCCTAAAATCAAGTTTAAACTAAGTTCCTCTCCAAAGGAGGAACCTTTGTTGACCAAAACTTTATCTTTGGTTTCTTGGCTTGGATTCTTGGCAAATGCCACCTACAGTTCATTCTATTTATGTAATACTCATTGTATGATGATTATGGACCTAATTAACAAGTTACTTCCCTAAAATCAAGTTTAAACTAAGTTTGTCTCAAAAGGAGGAACCTTTGTCGACCAAAATTTTATCTTTGGTTTCTTGCCTTTGATTCTTGACAAATGCCACCTAGAGTTCATTCTACTTATGTAATACTCATTGTATAATGATTATGGACCTATTTAACAAGTTACTTCCCTAAAATAAAGTTTAAACTAAGTTCGTCTCCAAAGGAAGAACCTTTGTTGACCAAAATTTAATATTTCATTTCTTGGCTAGGATTCTTGACAAATGCCACCTACTGTTTATTCTATTTATGTAATACTCATTGTATGATGATTATGGACGTAATTAAAAAGTTACTTCCCTAAAATAAAGTTTAAACTAAGTTCGTATCAAAAGGAGGAACCTTTGTCGACCAAAATTTTATCTTTGGTTTCTTGCCTTATATTCTTGACAAATGTCTTCTATAGTTCATTCTACTTATGTAATACTCATTGTATGATGATTATGGACCTAATTAACAAGTTACTTCCCTAAAATCAAGTTTAAACTAAGTTCGTCTCAAAAGGAGGAACCTTTGATGAACGAAATTTTATCTTTGGTTTCTTGGCTTGGATTCTTGACAAATGCCACCTATAGTTCATTCTATTTATATAATAGTCATTTTATGATGATTATGGACCTAATTAACAAGTTACTTCCCTAAAATAAAGTTTAAACTAAGTTCGTCTCCAAATGAGGAACCTTTGTTGACCAAAATTTTATATTTGGTTTCTTGGCTTTGATTCTTGACAAATGCCACCTACAGTTCATTCTATTTATGTAATACTCATTGTATGATGATTATGGACCTAATTAACAAGTTACTTCCCTAAAATCAAGTTTAAACTAAGTTCCTCTCCAAAGGAGGAACCTTTGTTGACCAAAAGTTTATCTTTGGTTTCTTGGCTTGGATTCTTGACAAATGCCACCTGCAGTTCATTCTATTTATGTAATACTCATTGTATGATGATTATGGACCTAATTAACAAGTTACTTCCCTAAAATCAAGTTTAAACTAAGTTCCTCTCCAAAGGAGGAACCTTTGTTGACCAAAAGTTTATCTTTGGTTTCTTGGCTTGGATTCTTGACAAATGCCACCTGCAGTTCATTCTATTTATGTAATACTCATTGTATGATGATTATGGACCTAATTAACAAGTTACTTCCCTAAAATCAAGTTTAAACTAAGTTCCTCTCCAAAGGAGGAACCTTTGATGAACGAAATTTTATCTTTGGTTTCTTGGCTTGGATTCTTGACAAATGCCATCTACAGATCATTCTATTTATGTAATACTCATTTTATGATGATTATGGACCTAATTAACAAGTTACTTCCCTAAAATAAAGTTTAAACTAAGTTCGTCTCCAAAGGAGGAACCTTTGTTGACCAAAATTTTATATTTCGTTTCTTGGCTAGGATTCTTGACAAATGCCACCTACTGTTTATTCTATTTATGTAATATTCATTGTATGATGATTATGGACGTAATTAACAAGTTACTTCCCTAAAATAAAGTTTAATCTAAGTTCGTCTCAAAAGGAGGAACCTTTGTCGACCAAAATTTTATATTTGGTTTCTTGGCTTGGATTCTTGACAAATGCAACCTACAGTTCATTCTATTTATGTAATACTCATTGTATGATGATTATGGACCTAAGTAACAAGTTACTTCCCTAAAATCAAGTTTAAACTAAGTTCGTCTCAAAAGGAGGAACCTTTGTCGATTAAAATTTTATCTTTGGTTTTGTTGCCTTTGATTCTTGACAAATGCCACCTAGAGTTCATTCTACTTATGTAATACTCATTGTATAATGATTATGGACCTAATTAACATGTTACTTCCCTAAAATAAAGTTTAAACTAAGTTCCTCTCCAAAGGAGGAACCTTTGTTGACCGAAATTTTATATTTCGTTTCTTGGCTTGGATTTTTGACAAATGCCACCTACAGTTTATTCTATTTATGTAATACTCATTGTATGATTATTATAGACCTAATTAACAAGTTACTTCCCTAAAATCAAGTTTAAACTAAGTTCCTCTCCAAAGGAGGAACCTTTGTTGACCGAAATTTTATATTTCGTTTCTTGGCTTGGATTTTTGACAAATGCCACCTACAGTTTATTCTATTTATGTAATACTCATTGTATGATGATTATGGACCTAATTAACAAGTTACTTCCCTAAAATCCAGTTTAAACTAAGTTCCTCTCCAAAGGAGGAACCTTTGATGAACGAAATTTTATCTTTGGTTTCTTGGCTTGGATTCTTGACAAATGCCACCTACAGATCATTCTATTTATGTAATACTCATTTTATGATGATTATGAACCTAATTAACAAGTTACTTCCCTAAAATAAATTTTAAACTAAGTTCGTCTCCAAAGGAGGAATCTTTGTTGACCAAAATTTTATATTTGGTTTCTTGGCTTGGATTCTTGACAGATGCCACCTACAGTTCTTTCTATTTATGTAATACTCATTGTATGATGATTATGGACCTAATTAACAAGTTACTTCCCTAAAATCAAGTTTAAACTAAGTTCCTCTCCAAAGGAGGAACCTTTGTTGACCAAAAGTTTATCTTTGTTTTCTTGGCTTGGATTCTTGACAAATGCCACCTACAGTTCATTCTATTTATGTAATACTCATTGTATGATGATTATGGACCTATTTAACAAGTTACTTCCCTAAAATAAAGTTTAAACTAAGTTCGTCTCCAAAGGAGGAACCTTTGTTGACCAAAGCTTAATATTTCGTTTCTTGGCTAGGATTCTTGACAAATGCCACCTACTGTTTATTCTATTTATGTAATACTCATTGTATGATGATTATGGACGTAATTAACAAGTTACTTCCCTAAAATAAAGTTTAAACTAAGTTCGTCTCAAAAGGAGGAACCTTTGTCGACCAAAATTTTATCTTTGGTTTCTTGGCTTATATTCTTGACAAATGCCTTCTATAGTTCATTCTATTTATGTAATACTCATTAACAAGTTACTTCCCTAAAATAAAGTTTAAACTAAGTTCGTCTCCAAAGGAGGAACCTTTGTTGACCAAAATTTTATATTTGGTTTCTTGGCTTGGATTCTTGACAAATGCCTCCTACAATTCATTCTATTTATGTAATACTCATTGTATGATGATTATGGACCTAATTAACAAGTTACTTTCCTAAAATCAAGTTTAAACTAAGTTCGTCTCAAAAGGAGGAACCTTTGTCGACCAAAATTTTATCTTTGGTTTCTTGCCTTTGATTCTTGACAAATGCCACCTAGAGTTCATTCTACTTATGTAATACTCATTGTATGATGATTATGGACCTATTTAACAAGTTACTTCCCTAAAATAAAGTTTAAACTAAGTTCGTCTCTAAAGGAGGAACCTTTGTTGACCAAAATTTAATATTTCGTTTCTTGGCTAGGATTCTTGACAAATGCCACCTACTGTTTATTCTAATTATGTAATACTCATTGTATGATGATTATGGACGTAATTAACAAGTTACTTCCCTAAAATAAAGTTTAAACTAAGTTCGTATCAAAAGGAGGAACCTTTGTCGACCAAAATTTTATCTTTGGTTTCTTGCCTTATATTCTTGACAAATGCCTTCTATAGTTCATTCTATTTATGTAATACTCATTTTATGATGATTATGGACCTAATTAACAAGTTACTTCCCTAAAATCAAGTTTAAACTAAGTTCCTCTCCAAAGGAGGAACCTTTGATGACCAAAATTTTATATTTGGTTTCTTGGCTTGGATTCTTGACAAATGCCACCTGCAGTTCATTCTATTTATGTAATACTCATTGTATGATGATTATGGACCTAATTAACAAGTTACTTCCCTAAAATCAAGTTTAAACTAAGTTCCTCTCCAAAGGAGGAACCTTTGTTGACCAAAATTTTATATTTGGTTTCTTGGCTTGGATTCTTGACAAATGCCACCTGCAGTTCATTCAATTTATGTAATACTCATTGTATGATGATTATGGACCTAATTAACAAGTTACTTCCTTAAAATCAAGTTTAAACTAAGTTCCTCTCCAAAGGAGGAACCTTTGTTGACCAAAAGTTTATCTTTGGTTTCTTGGCTTGGATTCTTAACAAATGCCACCTACAGTTCATTCTATTTATGTAATACTCATTGTATGATGATTATGGACCTAATTAACAAGTTACTTCCCTAAAATAAAGTTTAAACTAAGTTCGTCACCAAAGGAGGAACCTTTGTTGACCAAAATTTTATATTTGGTTTCTTGGCTTGGATTCTTGACAAATGCCACCTGCAGTTCATTCTATTTATGTAATACTCATTGTATGATGATTATGGACCTAATTAACAAGTTACTTCCCTAAAATCAAGTTTAAACTAAGTTCCTCTCCAAAGGAGGAACCTTTGTTGACCAAAAGTTTATCTTTGGTTTCTTGGCTTGGATTCTTGACAAATGCCACCTATAGTTCATTCTATTTATGTAATACTCAATGTATGATGATTATGGACCTAATTAACAAGTTACTTCCCTAAAATCAAGTTTAAACTAAGTTCCTCTCCAAAGGAGGAACCTTTGATGAACGAAATTTTATCTTTGGTTTCTTGGCTTGGATTCTTGACAAATGCCATCTACAGATCATTCTATTTATGTAATACTCATTTTATGATGATTATGGACCTAATTAACAAGTTACTTCCCTAAAATAAAGTTTAAACTAAGTTCGTCTCCAAAGGAGGAACCTTTGTTGACCAAAATTTTATATTTCGTTTCTTGGCTAGGATTCTTGACAAATGCCACCTACTGTTTATTCTATTTATGTAATACTCATTGTATGATGATTATGGACGTAATTAACAAGTTACTTCCCTAAAATAAAGTTTAAACTAAGTTCGTCTCAAAACGAGGAACCTTTGTTGACCAAAATTTTATATTTGGTTTCTTGGCTTGGATTCTTGGCTTGGATTCTTGACAAATGCCATCTACAGATCATTCTATTTATGTAATACTCATTTTATGATGATTATGGGCCTAATTAACAAGTTACTTCCCTAAAATAAAGTTTAAACTAAGTTCGTCTCCAAAGGAGGAACCTTTGTTGACCAAAATTTTATATTTGGTTTCTTGGCTTGGATTCTTAACAAATGCCACCTACAGTTCATTCTATTTATGTAATACTCATTGTATGATGATTATGGACCTAATTAACAAGTTACTTCCCTAAAATAAAGTTTAAACTAAGTTCGTCTCCAAAGGAGGAACCTTTGTTGACCAAAATTTTATATTTGGTTTCTTGGCTTGGATTCTTGACAAATGCCACCTGCAGTTCATTCTATTTATGTAATACTCATTGTATGATGATTATGGACCTAATTAACAAGTTACTTCCCTAAAATCAAGTTTAAACTAAGTTCCTCTCCAAAGGAGGAACCTTTGTTGA
Source organism: Medicago arabica (assembly GCA_946800305.1). Classification (NCBI taxonomy): domain Eukaryota; kingdom Viridiplantae; phylum Streptophyta; class Magnoliopsida; order Fabales; family Fabaceae; genus Medicago; species Medicago arabica. The sequence continues at coordinate 29,293,357 of OX326970.1, read as the reverse complement.
CCAAAAGTTTATCTTTGGTTTCTTGGCTTGGATTCTTGACAAATGCCACCTACAGTTCATTCTATTTATGTAATACTCAATGTATGATGATTATGGACCTAATTAACAAGTTACTTCCCTAAAATCAAGTTTAAACTAAGTTCCTCTCCAAAGGAGGAACCTTTGATGAACGAAATTTTATCTTTGGTTTCTTGGCTTGGATTCTTGACAAATGCCATCTACAGATCATTCTATTTATGTAATACTCATTTTATGATGATTATGGACCTAATTAACAAGTTACTTCCCTAAAATAAAGTTTAAACAAAGTTCGTCTCCAAAGGAGGAACCTTTGTTGACCAAAATTTTATATTTCGTTTCTTGGCTAGGATTCTTGACAAATGCCACCTACTGTTTATTCTATTTATGTAATACTCATTGTATGATGATTATGGACGTAATTAACAAGTTACTTCCCTAAAATAAAGTTTAAACTAAGTTCGTCTCAAAAGGAGGAACCTTTGTTGACCAAAATTTTATATTTGGTTTCTTGGCTTGGATTCTTGGCTTGGATTCTTGACAAATGCCATCTACAGATCATTCTATTTATGTAATACTCATTTTATGATGATTATGGACCTAATTAACAAGTTACTTCCCTAAAATCAAGTTTAAACTAAGTTCCTCTCCAAAGGAGGAACCTTTGATGAACGAAATTTTATCTTTGGTTTCTTGGCTTGGATTCTTGACAAATGCCACCTACAGATCATTCTATTTATGTAATACTCATTTTATGATGATTATGAACCTAATTAACAAGTTACTTCCCTAAAATAAAGTTTAAACTAAGTTCGTCTCCAAAGGAGGAACCTTTGTTGACCAAAATTTTATATTTGGTTTCTTGGCTTGGATTCTTGACAAATGCCACCTACAGTTCATTCTATTTATGTAATACTCATTGTATGATGATTATGGACCTAATTAACAAGTTACTTCCCTAAAATCAAGTTTAAACTAAGTTCCTCTCCAAAGGAGGAACCTTTGTTGACCAAAAGTTTATCTTTGGTTTCTTGGCTTGGATTCTTGACAAATGCCACCTACAGTTCATTCTATTTATGTAATACTCATTGTATGATGATTATGGACCTAATTAACAAGTTACTTCCCTAAAATCAAGTTTAAACTAAGTTCCTCTCCAAAGGAGGAACCTTTGATGAACGAAATTTTATCTTTGGTTTCTTGGCTTGGATTCTTGACAAATGCCACCTACAGATCATTCTATTTATGTAATACTCATTGTATGATGATTATGGACCTATTTAACAAGTTACTCCCCTAAAATAAAGTTTAAACTAAGTTCGTCTCCAAAGGAGGAACCTTTGTTGACCAAAATTTAATATTTCGTTTCTTGGCTAGGATTCTTGACAAATGCCACCTACTGTTTATTCTATTTATGTAATACTCATTGTATGATGATTATGGACGTAGTTAACAAGTTACTTCCCTAAAATAAAGTTTAAACTAAGTTCGTCTCCAAAGGAGGAACCTTTGTTGACCAAAATTTAATATTTCGTTTCTTGGCTAGGATTCTTGACAAATGCCACCTACTGTTTATTCTATTTATGTAATACTCATTGTATGATGATTATGGACGTAGTTAACAAGTTACTTCCCTAAAATAAAGTTTAAACTAAGTTCGTCTCCAAAGGAGGAACCTTTGTTGACCAAAATTTAATATTTCGTTTCTTGGCTAGGATTCTTGACAAATGCCACCTACTAATTATTCTATTTATGTAATACTCATTGTATGATGATTATGGACGTAATTAACAAGTTACTTCCCTAAAATAAAGTTTAAACTAAGTTCGTCTCAAAAGGAGGAACCTTTGTCGACCAAAATTTTATCTTTGGTTTCTTGGCTTATATTCTTGACAAATGCCTTCTATAGTTCATTCTATTTATGTAATACTCATTAACAAGTTACTTCCCTAAAATAAAGTTTAAACTAAGTTCGTCTCCAAAGGAGGAACCTTTGTTGACCAAAATTTTATATTTGGTTTCTTGGCTTGGATTCTTGACAAATGCCACCTACAGTTCATTCTATTTATGTAATACTCATTGTATGATGATTATGGACCTAATTAACAAGTTACTTCCCTAAAATCAAGTTTAAACTAAGTTCCTCTCCAAAGGAGGAACCTTTGTTGACCAAAACTTTATCTTTGGTTTCTTGGCTTGGATTCTTGACAAATGCCACCTACAGTTCATTCTATTTATGTAATACTCATTGTATGATGATTATGGACCTAATTAACAAGTTACTTCCCTAAAATCAAGTTTAAACTAAGTTCGTCTCAAAAGGAGGAACCTTTGTCGACCAAAATTTTATCTTTGGTTTCTTGCCTTTGATTCTTGACAAATGCCACCTAGAGTTCATTCTACTTATGTAATACTCATTGTATGATGATTATGGACCTATTTAACAAGTTACTTCCCTAAAATAAAGTTTAAACTAAGTTCGTCTCCAAAGGAGGAACCTTTGTTGACCAAAATTTAATATTTCGTTTCTTGGCTAGGATTCTTGACAAATGCCACCTACTGTTTATTCTATTTATGTAATACTCATTGTATGATGATTATGGACGTAATTAACAAGTTACTTCCCTAAAATAAAGTTTAAACTAAGTTCCTCTCCAAAGGAGGAACCTTTGTTGACCAAAATTTTATATTTGGTTTCTTGGCTTGGATTCTTGACAAATGCCACCTACAGTTCATTCTATTTATGTAATACTCATTGTATGATGATTATGGACCTAATTAACAAGTTACTTCCCTAAAATCAAGTTTAAACTAAGTTCCTCTCCAAAGGAGGAACCTTTGTTGACCAAAACTTTATCTTTGGTTTCTTGGCTTGGATTCTTGACAAATGCCACCTACAGTTCATTCTATTTATGTAATACTCATTGTATGATGATTATGGACCTAATTAACAAGTTACTTCCCTAAAATCAAGTTTAAACTAAGTTCGTCTCAAAAGGAGGAACCTTTGTCGACCAAAATTTTATCTTTGGTTTCTTGCCTTTGATTCTTGACAAATGCCACCTAGAGTTCATTCTACTTATGTAATACTCATTGTATGATGATTATGGACCTATTTAACAAGTTACTTCCCTAAAATAAAGTTTAAACTAAGTTCGTCTCCAAAGGAGGAACCTTTGTTGACCAAAATTTAATATTTCGTTTCTTGGCTAGGATTCTTGACAAATGCCACCTACTGTTTATTCTATTTATGTAATACTCATTGTATGATGATTATGGACGTAATTAACAAGTTACTTCCCTAAAATAAAGTTTAAACTAAGTTCGTATCAAAAGGAGGAACCTTTGTCGACCAAAATTTTATCTTTGGTTTCATGCCTTATATTCTTGACAAATGCCTTCTATAGTTCATTCTATTTATGTAATACTCATTTTATGATGATTATGGACCTAATTAACAAGTTACTTCCCTAAAATAAAGTTTAAACTAAGTTCGTCTCCAAAGGAGGAACCTTTGTTGACCAAAATTTTATATTTGGATTCTTTGCTTGGATTCTTGGCTTGGATTCTTGACAAATGCCACCTACAGTTCATTCTATTTATGTAATACTCATTGTATGATGATTATGGACCTAATTAACAAGTTACTTCCCTAAAATCAAGTTTAAACTAAGTTCCTCTCCAAAGGAGGAACCTTTGATGAACGAAATTTTATCTTTGGTTTCTTGGCTTGGATTCTTGACAAATGCCACCTACAGATCATTCTATTTATGTAATACTCATTTTATGATGATTATGAACCTAATTAACAAGTTACTTCCCTAAAATAAAGTTTAAACTAAGTTCGTCTCCAAAGGAGGAACCTTTGTTGACCAAAATTTTATATTTGGTTTCTTGGCTTTGATTCTTGACAAATGCCACCTATAGTTCATTATATTTATGTAATACTCATTGTATGATGATTATGGACCTAATTAACAAGTTACTTCCCTAAAATCAAGTTTAAACTAAGTTCCTCTCCAAAGGAGGAACCTTTGTTGACCAAAAGTTTATCTTTGGTTTCTTGGCTTGGATTCTTGACAAATGCCACCTACAGTTCATTCTATTTATGTAATACTCATTGTATGATGATTATGGACCTAATTAACAAGTTACTTCCCTAAAATCAAGTTTAAACTAAGTTCCTCTCCAAAGGAGGAACCTTTGATGAACGAAATTTTATCTTTCGTTTCTTGGCTTGGATTCTTGACAAATGCCACCTACAGATCATTCTATTTATGTAATACTCATTGTATGATGATTATGGACCTATTTAACAAGTTACTTCCCTAAAATAAAGTTTAAACTAAGTTCGTCTCCAAAGGAGGAACCTTTGTTGACCAAAATTTAATATTTCGTTTCTTGGCTAGGATTCTTGACAAATGCCACCTACTGTTTATTCTATTTATGTAATACTCATTGTATGATGATTATGGACGTAGTTAACAAGTTACTTCCCTAAAATAAAGTTTAAACTAAGTTCGTCTCCAAAGGAGGAACCTTTGTTGACCAAAATTTAATATTTCGTTTCTTGGCTAGGATTCTTGACAAATGCCACCTACTAATTATTCTATTTATGTAATACTCATTGTATGATGATTATGGACGTAATTAACAAGTTACTTCCCTAAAATAAAGTTTAAACTAAGTTCGTCTCAAAAGGAGGAACCTTTGTCGACCAAAATTTTATCTTTGGTTTCTTGGCTTATATTCTTGACAAATGCCTTCTATAGTTCATTCTATTTATGTAATACTCATTAACAAGTTACTTCCCTAAAATAAAGTTTAAACTAAGTTCGTCTCCAAAGGAGGAACCTTTGTTGACCAAAATTTTATATTTGGTTTCTTGGCTTGGATTCTTGACAAATGCCACCTACAGTTCATTCTATTTATGTAATACTCATTGTATGATGATTATGGACCTAATTAACAAGTTACTTCCCTAAAATCAAGTTTAAACTAAGTTCCTCTCCAAAGGAGGAACCTTTGTTGACCAAAACTTTATCTTTGGTTTCTTGGCTTGGATTCTTGACAAATGCCACCTACAGTTCATTCTATTTATGTAATACTCATTGTATGATGATTATGGACCTAATTAACAAGTTACTTCCCTAAAATCAAGTTTAAACTAAGTTCGTCTCAAAAGGAGGAACCTTTGTCGACCAAAATTTTATCTTTAGTTTCTTGCCTTTGATTCTTGACAAATGCCACCTAGAGTTCATTCTATTTATGTAATACTCATTGTATGATGATTATGGACGTAATTAACAAGTTACTTCCCTAAAATAAAGTTTAAACTAAGTTCGTATCAAAAGGAGGAACCTTTGTCGACCAAAATTTTATCTTTGGTGTCTTGCCTTATATTCTTGACAAATGCCTTCTATAGTTCATTCTATTTATGTAATACTCATTTTACGATGATTATGGACCTAATTAACAAGTTACTTCCCTAAAATAAAGTTTAAACTAAGTTCGTCTCCAAAGGAGGAACCTTTGTTGACCAAAATTTTATATTTGGATTCTTTGCTTGGATTCTTGGCTTGGATTCTTGACAAATGCCACCTACAGTTCATTCTATTTATGTAATACTCATTGTATGATGATTATGGACCTAATTAACAAGTTACTTCCCTAAAATCAAGTTTAAACTAAGTTCGTCTCAAAAGGAGGAACCTTTGTCGACCAAAATTTTATCTTTGGTTTCTTGGCTTATATTCTTGACAATCGCCTTCTATAGTTCATTCTATTTATGTAATACTCATTTTATGTTGATTATGGACCTAACTAACAAGTTACTTCCCTAAAATAAAGTTTAAACTAAGTTCGTCTCCAAAGGAGGAACCTTTGTTGACCAAAATTTTATACTTGGTTTCTTGGCTTGGATTCTTAACAAATGCCACCTACAGTTCATTCTATTTATGTAATACTCATTGTATGATGATTATGGACCTAATTAACAAGTTACTTCCCTAAAATAAAGTTTAAACTAAGTTCGTCTCCAAAGGAGGAACCTTTGTTGACCAAAATTTTATATTTGGTTTCTTGGCTTGGATTCTTGACAAATGCCACCTGCAGTTCATTCTATTTATGTAATACTCATTGTATGATGATTATGGACCTAATTAACAAGTTACTTCCCTAAAATCAAGTTTAAACTAAGTTCCTCTCCAAAGGAGGAACCTTTGTTGACCAAAAGTTTATCTTTGGTTTCTTGGCTTGGATTCTTGACAAATGCCACCTACAGTTCATTCTATTTATGTAATACTCAATGTATGATGATTATGGACCTAATTAACAAGTTACTTCCCTAAAATAAAGTTTAAACTAAGTTCGTCTCCAAAGGAGGAACCTTTGTTGACCAAAATTTTATATTTCGTTTCTTGGCTAGGATTCTTGACAAATGCCACCTACTGTTTATTCTATTTATGTAATATTCATTGTATGATGATTATGGACGTAATTAACAAGTTACTTCCCTAAAATAAAGTTTAATCTAAGTTCGTCTCAAAAGGAGGAACCTTTGTCGACCAAAATTTTATATTTGGTTTCTTGGCTTGGATTCTTGACAAATGCAACCTACAGTTCATTCTATTTATGTAATACTCATTGTATGATGATTATGGACCTAATTAACAAGTTACTTCCCTAAAATCAAGTTTAAACTAAGTTCCTCTCCAAAGGAGGAACCTTTGTTGACCAAAAGTTTATCTTTGGTTTCTTGGCTTGGATTCTTGACAAATGCCACCTACAGTTCATTCTATTTATGTAATACTCATTGTATGATGATTATGGACCTAATTAACAAGTTACTTCCCTAAAATCAAGTTTAAACTAAGTTCCTCTCCAAAGGAGGAACCTTTGATGAACGAAATTTTATCTTTCGTTTCTTGGCTTGGATTCTTGACAAATGCCACCTACAGATCATTCTATTTATGTAATACTCATTGTATGATGATTATGGACCTATTTAACAAGTTACTTCCCTAAAATAAAGTTTAAACTAAGTTCGTCTCCAAAGGAGGAACCTTTGTTGACCAAAATTTAATATTTCGTTTCTTGGCTAGGATTCTTGACAAATGCCACCTACTGTTTATTCTATTTATGTAATACTCATTGTATGATGATTATGGACGTAGTTAACAAGTTACTTCCCTAAAATAAAGTTTAAACTAAGTTCGTCTCCAAAGGAGGAACCTTTGTTGACCAAAATTTAATATTTCGTTTCTTGGCTAGGATTCTTGACAAATGCCACCTACTAATTATTCTATTTATGTAATACTCATTGTATGATGATTATGGACGTAATTAACAAGTTACTTCCCTAAAATAAAGTTTAAACTAAGTTCGTCTCAAAAGGAGGAACCTTTGTCGACCAAAATTTTATCTTTGGTTTCTTGGCTTATATTCTTGACAAATGCCTTCTATAGTTCATTCTATTTATGTAATACTCATTAACAAGTTACTTCCCTAAAATAAAGTTTAAACTAAGTTCGTCTCCAAAGGAGGAACCTTTGTTGACCAAAATTTTATATTTGGTTTCTTGGCTTGGATTCTTGACAAATGCCACCTACAGTTCATTCTATTTATGTAATACTCATTGTATGATGATTATGGACCTAATTAACAAGTTACTTCCCTAAAATCAAGTTTAAACTAAGTTCCTCTCCAAAGGAGGAACCTTTGTTGACCAAAACTTTATCTTTGGTTTCTTGGCTTGGATTCTTGACAAATGCCACCTACAGTTCATTCTATTTATGTAATACTCATTGTATGATGATTATGGACCTAATTAACAAGTTACTTCCCTAAAATCAAGTTTAAACTAAGTTCGTCTCAAAAGGAGGAACCTTTGTCGACCAAAATTTTATCTTTAGTTTCTTGCCTTTGATTCTTGACAAATGCCACCTAGAGTTCATTCTATTTATGTAATACTCATTGTATGATGATTATGGACGTAATTAACAAGTTACTTCCCTAAAATAAAGTTTAAACTAAGTTCGTATCAAAAGGAGGAACCTTTGTCGACCAAAATTTTATCTTTGGTTTCTTGCCTTATATTCTTGACAAATGCCTTCTATAGTTCATTCTATTTATGTAATACTCATTTTACGATGATTATGGACCTAATTAACAAGTTACTTCCCTAAAATAAAGTTTAAACTAAGTTCGTCTCCAAAGGAGGAACCTTTGTTGACCAAAATTTTATATTTGGATTCTTTGCTTGGATTCTTGGCTTGGATTCTTGACAAATGCCACCTACAGTTCATTCTATTTATGTAATACTCATTGTATGATGATTATGGACCTAATTAACAAGTTACTTCCCTAAAATCAAGTTTAAACTAAGTTCGTCTCAAAAGGAGGAACCTTTGTCGACCAAAATTTTATCTTTGGTTTCTTGGCTTATATTCTTGACAATCGCCTTCTATAGTTCATTCTATTTATGTAATACTCATTTTATGTTGATTATGGACCTAACTAACAAGTTACTTCCCTAAAATAAAGTTTAAACTAAGTTCGTCTCCAAAGGAGGAACCTTTGTTGACCAAAATTTTATACTTGGTTTCTTGGCTTGGATTCTTAACAAATGCCACCTACAGTTCATTCTATTTATGTAATACTCATTGTATGATGATTATGGACCTAATTAACAAGTTACTTCCCTAAAATAAAGTTTAAACTAAGTTCGTCTCCAAAGGAGGAACCTTTGTTGACCAAAATTTTATATTTGGTTTCTTGGCTTGCATTCTTGACAAATGCCACCTGCAGTTCATTCTATTTATGTAATACTCATTGTATGATGATTATGGACCTAATTAACAAGTTACTTCCCTAAAATCAAGTTTAAACTAAGTTCCTCTCCAAAGGAGGAACCTTTGTTGACCAAAAGTTTATCTTTGGTTTCTTGGCTTGGATTCTTGACAAATGCCACCTACAGTTCATTCTATTTATGTAATACTCAATGTATGATGATTATGGACCTAATTAACAAGTTACTTCCCTAAAATAAAGTTTAAACTAAGTTCGTCTCCAAAGGAGGAACCTTTGTTGACCAAAATTTTATATTTCGTTTCTTGGCTAGGATTCTTGACAAATGCCACCTACTGTTTATTCTATTTATGTAATATTCATTGTATGATGATTATGGACGTAATTAACAAGTTACTTCCCTAAAATAAAGTTTAATCTAAGTTCGTCTCAAAAGGAGGAACCTTTGTCGACCAAAATTTTATATTTGGTTTCTTGGCTTGGATTCTTGACAAATGCAACCTACAGTTCATTCTATTTATGTAATACTCATTGTATGATGATTATGGACCTAAGTAACAAGTTACTTCCCTAAAATCAAGTTTAAACTAAGTTCGTCTCAAAAGGAGGAACCTTTGTCGATTAAAATTTTATCTTTGGTTTTGTTGCCTTTGATTCTTGACAAATGCCACCTAGAGTTCATTCTACTTATGTAATACTCATTGTATAATGATTATGGACCTAATTAACAAGTTACTTCCCTAAAATAAAGTTTAAACTAAGTTCCTCTCCAAAGGAGGAACCTTTGTTGACCGAAATTTTATATTTCGTTTCTTGGCTTGGATTTTTGACAAATGCCACCTACAGTTTATTCTATTTATGTAATACTCATTGTATGATTATTATAGACCTAATTAACAAGTTACTTCCCTAAAATCAAGTTTAAACTAAGTTCCTCTCCAAAGGAGGAACCTTTGTTGACCGAAATTTTATATTTCGTTTCTTGGCTTGGATTTTTGACAAATGCCACCTACAGTTTATTCTATTTATGTAATACTCATTGTATGATGATTATGGACCTAAATAACAAGTTACTTCCCTAAAATCCAGTTTAAACTAAGTTCCTCTCCAAAGGAGGAACCTTTGATGAACGAAATTTTATCTTTGGTTTCTTGGCTTGGATTCTTGACAAATGCCACCTACAGATCATTCTATTTATGTAATACTCATTTTATGATGATTATGAACCTAATTAACAAGTTACTTCCCTAAAATAAATTTTAAACTAAGTTCGTCTCCAAAGGAGGAATCTTTGTTGACCAAAATTTTATATTTGGTTTCTTGGCTTGGATTCTTGACAGATGCCACCTACAGTTCTTTCTATTTATGTAATACTCATTGTATGATGATTATGGACCTAATTAACAAGTTACTTCCCTAAAATCAAGTTTAAACTAAGTTCCTCTCCAAAGGAGGAACCTTTGTTGACCAAAAGTTTATCTTTGTTTTCTTGGCTTGGATTCTTGACAAATGCCACCTACAGTTCATTCTATTTATGTAATACTCATTGTATGATGATTATGGACCTAATTAACAAGTTACTTCCCTAAAATCAAGTTTAAACTAAGTTCCTCTCCAAAGGAGGAACCTTTGATGAACGAAATTTTATCTTTGGTTTCTTGGCTTGGATTCTTGACAAATGCCACCTACAGATCATTCTATTTATGTAATACTCATTGTATGATGATTATGGACCTATTTAACAAGTTACTTCCCTAAAATAAAGTTTAAACTAAGTTCGTCTCCAAAGGAGGAACCTTTGTTGACCAAAATTTAATATTTCGTTTCTTGGCTAGGATTCTTGACAAATGCCACCTACTGTTTATTCTATTTATGTAATACTCATTGTATGATGATTATGGACGTAATTAACAAGTTACTTCCCTAAAATAAAGTTTAAACTAAGTTCGTCTCAAAAGGAGGAACCTTTGTCGACCAAAATTTTATCTTTGGTTTCTTGGCTTATATTCTTGACAAATGCCTTCTATAGTTCATTCTATTTATGTAATACTCATTAACAAGTTACTTCCCTAAAATAAAGTTTAAACTAAGTTCGTCTCCAAAGGAGGAACCTTTGTTGACCAAAATTTTATATTTGGTTTCTTGGCTTGGATTCTTGACAAATGCCTCCTACAGTTCATTCTATTTATGTAATACTCATTGTATGATGATTATGGACCTAATTAACAAGTTACTTTCCTAAAATCAAGTTTAAACTAAGTTCGTCTCCAAAGGAGGAACCTTTGTTGACCAAAATTTTATATTTGGTTTCTTGGCTTGGATTCTTGACAAATGCCACCTACAGTTCATTTTATTTATGTAATACTCATTGTATGATAATTATGGACGTAATTAACAAGTTACTTCCCTAAAATAAAGTTTAAACTAAGTTCGTCTCAAAAGGAGGAACCTTTGTCGACCAAAATTTTATCTTTGGTTTCTTGACAAATGCCTTCTATAGTTCATTCTATTTATTCAATACTCCCTTTATGATGATTATGGACGTAATTAACAAGTTACTTCCCTAAAATAAAGTTTAAACTAAGTTCGTCTCAAAAGGAGGAACCTTTGTCGACCAAAATTTTATCTTTGGTTTCTTGGCTTATATTCTTGACAAATGCCTTCTATAGTTCATTCTATTTATGTAATACTCATTTTATGATGATTATGGAGCTAATTAACAAGTTAATTCACTAAAATAAAGTTTAAACTAAGTTCGTCTCCAAAGGAGGAACCTTTGTTGACCAAAATTTTATATTTGGTTTCTTGGCTTGGATTCTTGACAAATGCCACCTACAGTTCATTTTATTTATGTAATACTCATTGTATGATAATTATGGACGTAATTAACAAGTTACTTCCCTAAAATAAAGTTTAAACTAAGTTCGTCTCAAAAGGAGGAACCTTTGTCGACCAAAATTTTATCTTTGGTTTCTTGGCTTATATTCTTGACAAATGCGTTCTATAGTTCATTCTATTTATGTAATACTCCCTTTATGATGATTATGGACGTAATTAACAAGTTACTTCCCTAAAATAAAGTTTAAACTAAGTTCGTCTCAAAAGGAGGAACCTTTGTCGACCAAAATTTTATCTTTGGTTTCTTGGCTTATATTCTTGACAAATGCCTTCTATAGTTCATTCTATTTCTGTAATACTCATTTTATGATGATTATGGAGCTAATTAACAAGTTACTTCCCTAAAATAAAGTTTAAACTAAGTTCGTCTCCAAAGGAGGAACCTTTGTTGACCAAAATTTTATATTTGGTTTCTTGGCTTTGATTCTTGACAAATGCAACCTACAGTTTATTCTATTTATGTAATACTCATTGTATGATGATTATGGACCTAATTAACAAGTTAATTCCCTAAAATAAAGTTTAAACTAAGTTCGTCTCCAAAGGAGGAACCTTTGTTGACCAAAATTTTATATTTGGTTTCTTGGCTTGGATTCTTGACAAATGCCACCTACAGTTCATTTTATTTATGTAATACTCATTGTATGATAATTATGGACGTAATTAACAAGTTACTTCCCTAAAATAAAGTTTAAACTAAGTTCGTCTCAAAAGGAGGAACCTTTGTCGACCAAAATTTTATCTTTGGTTTCTTGGCTTATATTCTTGACAAATGCCTTCTATAGTTCATTCTATTTATGTAATACTCATTTTATGATGATTATGGAGCTAATTAACAAGTTAATTCACTAAAATAAAGTTTAAACTAAGTTCGTCTCCAAAGGAGGAACCTTTGTTGACCAAAATTTTATATTTGGTTTCTTGGCTTGGATTCTTGACAAATGCCACCTACAGTTCATTCTATTTATGTAATACTCATTTTATGATGATTATGGAGCTAATTAACAAGTTAATTCCCTAAAATAAAGTTTAAACTAAGTTCGTCTCCAAAGAAGGAACCTTTGTTGACCAAAATTTTATATTTGGTTTCTTGGCTTGGATTCTTGACAAATGCCACCTACAGTTCATTTTATTTATGTAATACTCATTGTATGATAATTATGGACGTAATTAACAAGTTACTTCCCTAAAATAAAGTTTAAACTAAGTTCGTCTCAAAAGGAGGAACCTTTGTCGACCAAAATTTTATCTTTGGTTTCTTGACAAATGCCTTCTATAGTTCATTCTATTTATTCAATACTCCCTTTATGATGATTATGGACGTAATTAACAAGTTACTTCCCTAAAATAAAGTTTAAACTAAGTTCGTCTCAAAAGGAGGAACCTTTGTCGACCAAAATTTTATCTTTGGTTTCTTGGCTTATATTCTTGACAAATGCCTTCTATAGTTCATTCTATTTATGTAATACTCATTTTATGATGATTATGGAGCTAATTAACAAGTTAATTCACTAAAATAAAGTTTAAACTAAGTTCGTCTCCAAAGGAGGAACCTTTGTTGACCAAAATTTTATATTTGGTTTCTTGGCTTGGATTCTTGACAAATGCCACCTACAGTTCATTTTATTTATGTAATACTCATTGTATGATAATTATGGACGTAATTAACAAGTTACTTCCCTAAAATAAAGTTTAAACTAAGTTCGTCTGAAAAGGAGGAACCTTTGTCGACCAAAATTTTATCTTTGGTTTCTTGACAAATGCCTTCTATAGTTCATTCTATTTATTCAATACTCCCTTTATGATGATTATGGACGTAACTAACAAGTTACTTCCCTAAAATAAAGTTTAAACTAAGTTCGTCTCAAAAGGAGGAACCTTTGTCGACCAAAATTTTATCTTTGGTTTCTTGGCTTATATTCTTGACAAATGCCTTCTATAGTTCATTCTATTTATGTAATACTCATTTTATGATGATTATGGAGCTAATTAACAAGTTAATTCACTAAAATAAAGTTTAAACTAAGTTCGTCTCCAAAGGAGGAACCTTTGTTGACCAAAATTTTATATTTGGTTTCTTGGCTTGGATTCTTGACAAATGCCACCTACAGTTCATTTTATTTATGTAATACTCATTGTATGATAATTATGGACGTAATTAACAAGTTACTTCCCTAAAATAAAGTTTAAACTAAGTTCGTCTCAAAAGGAGGAACCTTTGTCGACCAAAATTTTATCTTTGGTTTCTTGGCTTATATTCTTGACAAATGCGTTCTATAGTTCATTCTATTTATGTAATACTCCCTTTATGATGATTATGGACGTAATTAACAAGTTACTTCCCTAAAATAAAGTTTAAACTAAGTTCGTCTCAAAAGGAGGAACCTTTGTCGAACAAAATTTTATCTTTGGTTTCTTGGCTTATATTCTTGACAAATGCCTTCTATAGTTCATTCTATTTCTGTAATACTCATTTTATGATGATTATGGAGCTAATTAACAAGTTACTTCCCTAAAATAAAGTTTAAACTAAGTTCGTCTCCAAAGGAGGAACCTTTGTTGACCAAAATTTTATATTTGGTTTCTTGGCTTTGATTCTTGACAAATGCAACCTACAGTTTATTCTATTTATGTAATACTCATTGTATGATGATTATGGACCTAATTAACAAGTTACTTCCCTAAAATCAAGTTTAAACTAAGTTCCTCTCCAAAGGAGGAACCTTTGTTGACCAAAATTTTATCTTTGGTTTCTTGGCTTGGATTCTTGACAAATGCCACCTACAGTTTATTCTATTTATGTAATACTCATTGTATGATGATTATGGACCTAATTAACAAGTTACTTCCCTGAAATCAAGTTTAAACTAAGTTCGTCTCAAAAGGAGGAACCTTTGATGAACGAAATTTTATCTTTGGTTTCTTAGCTTGGATTCTTGACAAATGCCACCTAGAGTTCATTCTACTTATGTAATACTCATTGTATGATGATTATGGACCTAATTAACAAGTTACTTCCCTAAAATAAAGTTTAAACTTAGTTCGTCTCCAAAGGAGGAACCTTTCTTGACCAAAATTTTATCTTTGGTTTCTTGGCTTATATTCTTGACAAATGCCTTCTATAGTTCATTCTATTTATGTAATACTCATTTTATGATGATTATGGAGCTAATTAACAAGTTAATTCCCTAAAATAAAGTTTAAACTAAGTTCGTCTCCAAAGAAGGAACCTTTGTTGACCAAAATTTTATATTTGGTTTCTTGGCTTGGATTCTTGACAAATGCCACCTACAGTTCATTATATTTATGTAATACTCATTGTATGATAATTATGGACGTAATTAACAACTTACTTCCCTAAAATAAAGTTTAAACCAAGTTCGTCTCAAAAGGAGGAACCTTTGTCGACCAAAATTTTATCTTTGGTTTCTTGGCTTATATTCTTGACAAATGCCTTCTATAGTTCATTCTATTTCTGTAATACTCATTTTATGATGATTATGGAGCTAATTAACAAGTTACTTCCCTAAAATAAAGTTTAAACTAAGTTCGTCTCCAAAGGAGGAACCTTTGTTGACCAAAATTTTATATTTGGTTTCTTGGCTTTGATTCTTGACAAATGCAACCTACAGTTTATTCTATTTATGTAATACTCATTGTATGATGATTATGGACCTAATTAACAAGTTACTTCCCTAAAATCAAGTTTAAACTAAGTTCCTCTCCAAAGGAGGAACCTTTGTTGACCAAAATTTTATCTTTGGTTTCTTGGCTTGGATTCTTGACAAATGCCACCTACAGTTTATTCTATTTATGTAATACTCATTGTATGATGATTATGGACCTAATTAACAAGTTACTTCCCTGAAATCAAGTTTAAACTAAGTTCGTCTCAAAAGGAGGAACCTTTGATGAACGAAATTTTATCTTTGGTTTCTTAGCTTGGATTCTTGACAAATGCCACCTAGAGTTCATTCTACTTATGTAATACTCATTGTATGATGATTATGGACCTAATTAACAAGTTAATTCCCTAAAATAAAGTTTAAACTTAGTTCGTCTCCAAAGGAGGAACCTTTCTTGACCAAAATTTTATCTTTGGTTTCTTGGCTTATATTCTTGACAAATGCCTTCTATAGTTCATTCTATTTATGTAATACTCATTTTATGATGATTATGGAGCTAATTAACAAGTTAATTCACTAAAATAAAGTTTAAACTAAGTTCGTCTCCAAAGGAGGAACCTTTGTTGACCAAAATTTTATATTTGGTTTCTTGGCTTGGATTCTTGACAAATGCCACCTACAGTTCATTTTATTTATGTAATACTCATTGTATGATAATTATGGACGTAATTAACAAGTTACTTCCCTAAAATAAAGTTTAAACTAAGTTCGTCTCAAAAGGAGGAACCTTTGTCGACCAAAATTTTATCTTTGGTTTCTTGGCTTATATTCTTGACAAATGCCTTCTATAGTTCATTCTATTTATGTAATACTCCCTTTATGATGATTATGGACGTAATTAACAAGTTACTTCCCTAAAATAAAGTTTAAACTAAGTTCGTCTCAAAAGGAGGAACCTTTGTCGACCAAAATTTTATCTTTGGTTTCTTGGCTTATATTCTTGACAAATGCCTTCTATAGTTCATTCTATTTATGTAATACTCATTTTATGATGATTATGGAGCTAATTAACAAGTTAATTCACTAAAATAAAGTTTAAACTAAGTTCGTCTCCAAAGGAGGAACCTTTGTTGACCAAAATTTTATATTTGGTTTCTTGGCTTGGATTCTTGACAAATGCCACCTACAGTTCATTTTATTTATGTAATACTCATTGTATGATAATTATGGACGTAATTAACAAGTTACTTCCCTAAAATAAAGTTTAAACTAAGTTCGTCTCAAAAGGAGGAACCTTTGTCGACCAAAATTTTATCTTTGGTTTCTTGGCTTATATTCTTGACAAATGCCTTCTATAGTTCATTCTATTTATGTAATACTCCCTTTATGATGATTATGGACGTAATTAACAAGTTACTTCCCTAAAATAAAGTTTAAACTAAGTTCGTCTCAAAAGGAGGAACCTTTGTCGACCAAAATTTTATCTTTGGTTTCTTGGCTTATATTCTTGACAAATGCCTTCTATAGTTCATTCTATTTATGTAATACTCATTTTATGATGATTATGGAGCTAATTAACAAGTTAATTCACTAAAATAAAGTTTAAACTAAGTTCGTCTCCAAAGGAGGAACCTTTGTTGACCAAAATTTTATATTTGGTTTCTTGGCTTGGATTCTTGACAAATGCCACCTACAGTTCATTTTATTTATGTAATACTCATTGTATGATAATTATGGACGTAATTAACAAGTTACTTCCCTAAAATAAAGTTTAAACTAAGTTCGTCTCAAAAGGAGGAACCTTTGTCGACCAAAATTTTATCTTTGGTTTCTTGGCTTATATTCTTGACAAATGCGTTCTATAGTTCATTCTATTTATGTAATACTCCCTTTATGATGATTATGGACGTAATTAACAAGTTACTTCCCTAAAATAAAGTTTAAACTAAGTTCGTCTCAAAAGGAGGAACCTTTGTCGACCAAAATTTTATCTTTGGTTTCTTGGCTTATATTCTTGACAAATGCCTTCTATAGTTCATTCTATTTCTGTAATACTCATTTTATGATGATTATGGAGCTAATTAACAAGTTACTTCCCTAAAATAAAGTTTAAACTAAGTTCGTCTCCAAAGGAGGAACCTTTGGTGACCAAAATTTTATATTTGGTTTCTTGGCTTTGATTCTTGACAAATGCAACCTACAGTTTATTCTATTTATGTAATACTCATTGTATGATGATTATGGACCTAATTAACAAGTTACTTCCCTAAAATCAAGTTTAAACTAAGTTCCTCTCCAAAGGAGGAACCTTTGTTGACCAAAATTTTATCTTTGGTTTCTTGGCTTGGATTCTTGACAAATGCCACCTACAGTTTATTCTATTTATGTAATACTCATTGTATGATGATTATGGACCTAATTAACAAGTTACTTCCCTGAAATCAAGTTTAAACTAAGTTCGTCTCAAAAGGAGGAACCTTTGATGAACGAAATTTTATCTTTGGTTTCTTAGCTTGGATTCTTGACAAATGCCACCTAGAGTTCATTTTACTTATGTAATACTCATTGTATGATGATTATGGACCTAATTAACAAGTTACTTCCCTAAAATAAAGTTTAAACTTAGTTCGTCTCCAAAGGAGGAACCTTTCTTGACCAAAATTTTATCTTTGGTTTCTTGGCTTATATTCTTGACAAATGCCTTCTATAGTTCATTCTATTTATGTAATACTCATTTTATGATGATTATGGAGCTAATTAACAAGTTAATTCCCTAAAATAAAGTTTAAACTAAGTTCGTCTCCAAAGAAGGAACCTTTGTTGACCAAAATTTTATATTTGGTTTCTTGGCTTGGATTCTTGACAAATGCCACCTACAGTTCATTTTATTTATGTAATACTCATTGTATGATAATTATGGACGAAATTAACAAGTTACTTCCCTAAAATAAAGTTTAAACTAAGTTCGTCTCAAAAGGAGGAACCTTTGTCGACCAAAATTTTATCTTTGGTTTCTTGGCTTATATTCTTGACAAATGCCTTCTATAGTTCATTCTATTTATGTAATACTCCCTTTATGATGATTATGGACGTAATTAACAAGTTACTTCCCTAAAATAAAGTTTAAACTAAGTTCGTCTCAAAAGGAGGAACCTTTGTCGACCAAAATTTTATCTTTGGTTTCTTGGCTTATATTCTTGACAAATGCCTTCTATAGTTCATTCTATTTATGTAATACTCATTTTATGATGATTATGGAGCTAATTAACAAGTTAATTCACTAAAATAAAGTTTAAACTAAGTTCGTCTCCAAAGGAGGAACCTTTGTTGACCAAAATTTTATATTTGGTTTCTTGGCTTGGATTCTTGACAAATGCCACCTACAGTTCATTTTATTTATGTAATACTCATTGTATGATAATTATGGACGTAATTAACAAGTTACTTCCCTAAAATAAAGTTTAAACTAAGTTCGTCTCAAAAGGAGGAACCTTTGTCGACCAAAATTTTATCTTTGGTTTCTTGGCTTATATTCTTGACAAATGCCTTCTATAGTTCATTCTATTTATGTAATACTCCCTTTATGATGATTATGGACGTAATTAACAAGTTACTTCCCTAAAATAAAGTTTAAACTAAGTTCGTCTCAAAAGGAGGAACCTTTGTCGACCAAAATTTTATCTTTGGTTTCTTGGCTTATATTCTTGACAAATGCCTTCTATAGTTCATTCTATTTATGTAATACTCATTTTATGATGATTATGGAGCTAATTAACAAGTTAATTCACTAAAATAAAGTTTAAACTAAGTTCGTCTCCAAAGGAGGAACCTTTGTTGACCAAAATTTTATATTTGGTTTCTTGGCTTGGATTCTTGACAAATGCCCCCTACAGTTCATTTTATTTATGTAATACTCATTGTATGATAATTATGGACGTAATTAACAAGTTACTTCCCTAAAATAAAGTTTAAACTAAGTTCGTCTCAAAAGGAGGAACCTTTGTCGACCAAAATTTTATCTTTGGTTTCTTGGCTTGGATTCTTGACAAATGCCACCTACAGTTCATTCTATTTATGTAATACTCATTGTATGATGATTATGGACCTAATTAACAAGTTACTTCCCTAAAATGAAGTGTAAACTAAGTTCGTCTCCAAAGGAGGAACCTTTGTTGACTAAAATTTTATCTTTGGTTTCTTGGCTTTGATTCTTGACAAATGCCACCTAGAGTTCATTCTACTTATGTAATACTCATTGTATGATGATTATGGACCTAATTAACAAGTTACTTCCCTAAAATAAAGTTTAAACTTAGTTCGTCTCCAAAGGAGGAACCTTTCTTGACCAAAATTTTATCTTTGGTTTCTTGGCTTATATTCTTGACAAATGCCTTCTATAGTTCATTCTATTTATGTAATACTCATTTTATGATGATTATGGAGCTAATTAACAAGTTAATTCCCTAAAATAAAGTTTAAACTAAGTTCGTCTCCAAAGGAGGAACCTTTGTTGACCAAAATTTTATTTTTGGTTTCTTGGCTTGGATTCTTGACAAATGCCACCTACAGTTCATTTTATTTATGTAATACTCATTGTATGATAATTATGGACGTAATTAACAAGTTACTTCCCTAAAATAAAGTTTAAACTAAGTTCGTCTCAAAAGGAGGAACCTTTGTCGACCAAAATTTTATCTTTGGTTTCTTGACAAATGCCTTCTATAGTTCATTCTATTTATTCAATACTCCCTTTATGATGTTTATGGACGTAACTAACAAGTTACTTCCCTAAAATAAAGTTTAAACTAAGTTCGTCTCAAAAGGAGGAACCTTTGTCGACCAAAATTTTATCTTTGGTTTCTTGGCTTATATTCTTGACAAATGCCTTCTATAGTTCATTCTATTTATGTAATACTCATTTTATGATGATTATGGAGCTAATTAACAAGTTAATTCACTAAAATAAAGTTTAAACTAAGTTCGTCTCCAAAGGAGGAACCTTTGTTGACCAAAATTTTATATTTGGTTTCTTGGCTTGGATTCTTGACAAATGCCACCTACAGTTCATTTTATTTATGTAATACTCATTGTATGATAATTATGGACGTAATTAACAAGTTACTTCCCTAAAATAAAGTTTAAACTAAGTTCGTCTCAAAAGGAGGAACCTTTGTCGACCAAAATTTTATCTTTGGTTTCTTGGCTTGGATTCTTGACAAATGCCACCTACAGTTCATTCTATTTATGTAATACTCATTGTATGATGATTATGGACCTAATTAACAAGTTACTTCCCTAAAATGAAGTGTAAACTAAGTTCGTCTCCAAAGGAGGAACCTTTGTTGACTAAAATTTTATCTTTGGTTTCTTGGCTTTGATTCTTGACAAATGCCACCTAGAGTTCATTCTACTTATGTAATACTCATTGTATGATGATTATGGACCTAATTAACAAGTTACTTCCCTAAAATAAAGTTTAAACTTAGTTCGTCTCCAAAGGAGGAACCTTTCTTGACCAAAATTTTATCTTTGGTTTCTTGGCTTATATTCTTGACAAATGCCTTCTATAGTTCATTCTATTTATGTAATACTCATTTTATGATGATTATGGAGCTAATTAACAAGTTAATTCCCTAAAATAAAGTTTAAACTAAGTTCGTCTCCAAAGGAGGAACCTTTGTTGACCAAAATTTTATATTTGGTTTCTTGGCTTGGATTCTTGACAAATGCCACCTACAGTTCATTTTATTTATGTAATACTCATTGTATGATAATTATGGACGTAATTAACAAGTTACTTCCCTAAAATAAAGTTTAAACTAAGTTCGTCTCAAAAGGAGGAACCTTTGTCGACCAAAATTTTATCTTTGGTTTCTTGACAAATGCCTTCTATAGTTCATTCTATTTATTCAATACTCCCTTTATGATGATTATGGACGTAACTAACAAGTTACTTCCCTAAAATAAAGTTTAAACTAAGTTCGTCTCAAAAGGAGGAACCTTTGTCGACCAAAATTTTATCTTTGGTTTCTTGGCTTATATTCTTGACAAATGCCTTCTATAGTTCATTCTATTTATGTAATACTCATTTTATGATGATTATGGAGCTAATTAACAAGTTAATTCACTAAAATAAAGTTTAAACTAAGTTCGTCTCCAAAGGAGGAACCTTTGTTGACCAAAATTTTATATTTGGTTTCTTGGCTTGGATTCTTGACAAATGCCACCTACAGTTCATTTTATTTATGTAATACTCATTGTATGATAATTATGGACGTAATTAACAAGTTACTTCCCTAAAATAAAGTTTAAACTAAGTTCGTCTCAAAAGGAGGAACCTTTGTCGACCAAAATTTTATCTTTGGTTTCTTGACAAATGCCTTCTATAGTTCATTCTATTTATTCAATACTCCCTTTATGATGATTATGGACGTAACTAACAAGTTACTTCCCTAAAATAAAGTTTAAACTAAGTTCGTCTCAAAAGGAGGAACCTTTGTCGACCAAAATTTTATCTTTGGTTTCTTGGCTTATATTCTTGACAAATGCCTTCTATAGTTCATTCTATTTATGTAATACTCATTTTATGATGATTATGGAGCTAATTAACAAGTTAATTCACTAAAATAAAGTTTAAACTAAGTTCGTCTCCAAAGGAGGAACCTTTGTTGACCAAAATTTTATATTTGGTTTCTTGGCTTGGATTCTTGACAAATGCCACCTACAGTTCATTTTATTTATGTAATACTCATTGTATGATAATTATGGACGTAATTAACAAGTTACTTCCCTAAAATAAAGTTTAAACTAAGTTCGTCTCAAAAGGAGGAACCTTTGTCGACCAAAATTTTATCTTTGGTTTCTTGGCTTGGATTCTTGACAAATGCCACCTACAGTTCATTCTATTTATGTAATACTCATTGTATGATGATTATGGACCTAATTAACAAGTTACTTCCCTAAAATGAAGTGTAAACTAAGTTCGTCTCCAAAGGAGGAACCTTTGTTGACTAAAATTTTATCTTTGGTTTCTTGGCTTTGATTCTTGACAAATGCCACCTAGAGTTCATTCTACTTATGTAATACTCATTGTATGATGATTATGGACCTAATTAACAAGTTACTTCCCTAAAATAAAGTTTAAACTTAGTTCGTCTCCAAAGGAGGAACCTTTCTTGACCAAAATTTTATCTTTGGTTTCTTGGCTTATATTCTTGACAAATGCCTTCTATAGTTCATTCTATTTATGTAATACTCATTTTATGATGATTATGGAGCTAATTAACAAGTTAATTCCCTAAAATAAAGTTTAAACTAAGTTCGTCTCCAAAGGAGGAACCTTTGTTGACCAAAATTTTATATTTGGTTTCTTGGCTTGGATTCTTGACAAATGCCACCTACAGTTCATTTTATTTATGTAATACTCATTGTATGATAATTATGGACGTAATTAACAAGTTACTTCCCTAAAATAAAGTTTAAACTAAGTTCGTCTCAAAAGGAGGAACCTTTGTCGACCAAAATTTTATCTTTGGTTTCTTGACAAATGCCTTCTATAGTTCATTCTATTTATTCAATACTCCCTTTATGATGATTATGGACGTAACTAACAAGTTACTTCCCTAAAATAAAGTTTAAACTAAGTTCGTCTCAAAAGGAGGAACCTTTGTCGACCAAAATTTTATCTTTGGTTTCTTGGCTTATATTCTTGACAAATGCCTTCTATAGTTCATTCTATTTATGTAATACTCATTTTATGATGATTATGGAGCTAATTAACAAGTTAATTCACTAAAATAAAGTTTAAACTAAGTTCGTCTCCAAAGGAGGAACCTTTGTTGACCAAAATTTTATATTTGGTTTCTTGGCTTGGATTCTTGACAAATGCCACCTACAGTTCATTTTATTTATGTAATACTCATTGTATGATAATTATGGACGTAATTAACAAGTTACTTCCCTAAAATAAAGTTTAAACTAAGTTCGTCTCAAAAGGAGGAACCTTTGTCGACCAAAATTTTATCTTTGGTTTCTTGACAAATGCCTTCTATAGTTCATTCTATTTATTCAATACTCCCTTTATGATGATTATGGACGTAACTAACAAGTTACTTCCCTAAAATAAAGTTTAAACTAAGTTCGTCTCAAAAGGAGGAACCTTTGTCGACCAAAATTTTATCTTTGGTTTCTTGGCTTATATTCTTGACAAATGCCTTCTATAGTTCATTCTATTTATGTAATACTCATTTTATGATGATTATGGAGCTAATTAACAAGTTAATTCACTAAAATAAAGTTTAAACTAAGTTCGTCTCCAAAGGAGGAACCTTTGTTGACCAAAATTTTATATTTGGTTTCTTGGCTTGGATTCTTGACAAATGCCACCTACAGTTCATTTTATTTATGTAATACTCATTGTATGATAATTATGGACGTAATTAACAAGTTACTTCCCTAAAATAAAGTTTAAACTAAGTTCGTCTCAAAAGGAGGAACCTTTGTCGACCAAAATTTTATCTTTGGTTTCTTGGCTTTGATTCTTGACAAATGCCACCTACAGTTCATTCTATTTATGTAATACTCATTGTATGATGATTATGGACCTAATTAACAAGTTACTTCCCTAAAATGAAGTGTAAACTAAGTTCGTCTCCAAAGGAGGAACCTTTGTTGACTAAAATTTTATCTTTGGTTTCTTGGCTTTGATTCTTGACAAATGCCACCTAGAGTTCATTCTACTTATGTAATACTCATTGTATGATGATTATGGACCTAATTAACAAGTTACTTCCCTAAAATAAAGTTTAAACTTAGTTCGTCTCCAAAGGAGGAACCTTTCTTGACCAAAATTTTATCTTTGGTTTCTTGGCTTATATTCTTGACAAATGCCTTCTATAGTTCATTCTATTTATGTAATACTCATTTTATGATGATTATGGAGCTAATTAACAAGTTAATTCCCTAAAATAAAGTTTAAACTAAGTTCGTCTCCAAAGGAGGAACCTTTGTTGACCAAAATTTTATATTTGGTTTCTTGGCTTGGATTCTTGACAAATGCCACCTACAGTTCATTTTATTTATGTAATACTCATTGTATGATAATTATGGACGTAATTAACAAGTTACTTCCCTAAAATAAAGTTTAAACTAAGTTCGTCTCAAAAGGAGGAACCTTTGTCGACCAAAATTTTATCTTTGGTTTCTTGACAAATGCCTTCTATAGTTCATTCTATTTATTCAATACTCCCTTTATGATGTTTATGGACGTAACTAACAAGTTACTTCCCTAAAATAAAGTTTAAACTAAGTTCGTCTCAAAAGGAGGAACCTTTGTCGACCAAAATTTTATCTTTGGTTTCTTGGCTTATATTCTTGACAAATGCCTTCTATAGTTCATTCTATTTATGTAATACTCATTTTATGATGATTATGGAGCTAATTAACAAGTTAATTCACTAAAATAAAGTTTAAACTAAGTTCGTCTCCAAAGGAGGAACCTTTGTTGACCAAAATTTTATATTTGGTTTCTTGGCTTGGATTCTTGACAAATGCCACCTACAGTTCATTTTATTTATGTAATACTCATTGTATGATAATTATGGACGTAATTAACAAGTTACTTCCCTAAAATAAAGTTTAAACTAAGTTCGTCTCAAAAGGAGGAACCTTTGTCGACCAAAATTTTATCTTTGGTTTCTTGACAAATGCCTTCTATAGTTCATTCTATTTATGTAATACTCATTGTATGATGATTATGGACCTATTTAACAAGTTACTTCCCTAAAATAAAGTTTAAACTAAGTTCGTCTCCAAAGGAGGAACCTTTGTTGACCAAAATTTAATATTTCGTTTCTTGGCTAGGATTCTTGACAAATGCCACCTACTGTTTATTCTATTTATGTAATACTCATTGTATGATGATTATGGACGTAATTAACAAGTTACTTCCCTAAAATAAAGTTTAAACTAAGTTCGTATCAAAAGGAGGAACCTTTGTCGACCAAAATTTTATCTTTGGTTTCATGCCTTATATTCTTGACAAATGCCTTCTATAGTTCATTCTATTTATGTAATACTCATTTTATGATGATTATGGACCTAATTAACAAGTTACTTCCCTAAAATAAAGTTTAAATTAAGTTCGTCTCCAAAGGAGGAACCTTTGTTGACCAAAATTTTATATTTGGATTCTTTGCTTGGATTCTTGGCTTGGATTCTTGACAAATGCCACCTACAGTTCATTCTATTTATGTAATACTCATTGTATGATGATTATGGACCTAATTAACAAGTTACTTCCCTAAAATCAAGTTTAAACTAAGTTCCTCTCCAAAGGAGGAACCTTTGATGAACGAAATTTTATCTTTGGTTTCTTGGCTTGGATTCTTGACAAATGCCACCTACAGATCATTCTATTTATGTAATACTCATTTTATGATGATTATGAACCTAATTAACAAGTTACTTCCCTAAAATAAAGTTTAAACTAAGTTCGTCTCCAAAGGAGGAACCTTTGTTGACCAAAATTTTATATTTGGTTTCTTGGCTTGGATTCTTGACAAATGCCACCTATAGTTCATTCTATTTATGTAATACTCATTGTATGATGATTATGGACCTAATTAACAAGTTACTTCCCTAAAATCAAGTTTAAACTAAGTTCCTCTCCAAAGGAGGAACCTTTGTTGACCAAAAGTTTATCTTTGGTTTCTTGGCTTGGATTCTTGACAAATGCCACCTACAGTTCATTCTATTTATGTAATACTCATTGTATGATGATTATGGACCTAATTAACAAGTTACTTCCCTAAAATCAAGTTTAAACTAAGTTCCTCTCCAAAGGAGGAACCTTTGATGAACGAAATTTTATCTTTCGTTTCTTGGCTTGGATTCTTGACAAATGCCACCTACAGATCATTCTATTTATGTAATACTCATTGTATGATGATTATGGACCTATTTAACAAGTTACTTCCCTAAAATAAAGTTTAAACTAAGTTCGTCTCCAAAGGAGGAACCTTTGTTGACCAAAATTTAATATTTCGTTTCTTGGCTAGGATTCTTGACAAATGCCACCTACTGTTTATTCTATTTATGTAATACTCATTGTATGATGATTATGGACGTAGTTAACAAGTTACTTCCCTAAAATAAAGTTTAAACTAAGTTCGTCTCCAAAGGAGGAACCTTTGTTGACCAAAATTTAATATTTCGTTTCTTGGCTAGGATTCTTGACAAATGCCACCTACTAATTATTCTATTTATGTAATACTCATTGTATGATGATTATGGACGTAATTAACAAGTTACTTCCCTAAAATAAAGTTTAAACTAAGTTCGTCTCAAAAGGAGGAACCTTTGTCGACCAAAATTTTATCTTTGGTTTCTTGGCTTATATTCTTGACAAATGCCTTCTATAGTTCATTCTATTTATGTAATACTCATTAACAAGTTACTTCCCTAAAATAAAGTTTAAACTAAGTTCGTCTCCAAAGGAGGAACCTTTGTTGACCAAAATTTTATATTTGGTTTCTTGGCTTGGATTCTTGACAAATGCCACCTACAGTTCATTCTATTTATGTAATACTCATTGTATGATGATTATGGACCTAATTAACAAGTTACTTCCCTAAAATCAAGTTTAAACTAAGTTCCTCTCCAAAGGAGGAACCTTTGTTGACCAAAACTTTATCTTTGGTTTCTTGGCTTGGATTCTTGACAAATGCCACCTACAGTTCATTCTATTTATGTAATACTCATTGTATGATGATTATGGACCTAATTAACAAGTTACTTCCCTAAAATCAAGTTTAAACTAAGTTCGTCTCAAAAGGAGGAACCTTTGTCGACCAAAATTTTATCTTTAGTTTCTTGCCTTTGATTCTTGACAAATGCCACCTAGAGTTCATTCTATTTATGTAATACTCATTGTATGATGATTATGGACGTAATTAACAAGTTACTTCCCTAAAATAAAGTTTAAACTAAGTTCGTATCAAAAGGAGGAACCTTTGTCGACCAAAATTTTATCTTTGGTTTCTTGCCTTATATTCTTGACAAATGCCTTCTATAGTTCATTCTATTTATGTAATACTCATTTTACGATGATTATGGACCTAATTAACAAGTTACTTCCCTAAAATAAAGTTTAAACTAAGTTCGTCTCCAAAGGAGGAACCTTTGTTGACCAAAATTTTATATTTGGATTCTTTGCTTGGATTCTTGGCTTGGATTCTTGACAAATGCCACCTACAGTTCATTCTATTTATGTAATACTCATTGTATGATGATTATGGACCTAATTAACAAGTTACTTCCCTAAAATCAAGTTTAAACTAAGTTCGTCTCAAAAGGAGGAACCTTTGTCGACCAAAATTTTATCTTTGGTTTCTTGGCTTATATTCTTGACAATCGCCTTCTATAGTTCATTCTATTTATGTAATACTCATTTTATGTTGATTATGGACCTAACTAACAAGTTACTTCCCTAAAATAAAGTTTAAACTAAGTTCGTCTCCAAAGGAGGAACCTTTGTTGACCAAAATTTTATACTTGGTTTCTTGGCTTGGATTCTTAACAAATGCCACCTACAGTTCATTCTATTTATGTAATACTCATTGTATGATGATTATGGACCTAATTAACAAGTTACTTCCCTAAAATAAAGTTTAAACTAAGTTCGTCTCCAAAGGAGGAACCTTTGTTGACCAAAATTTTATATTTGGTTTCTTGGCTTGGATTCTTGACAAATGCCACCTGCAGTTCATTCTATTTATGTAATACTCATTGTATGATGATTATGGACCTAATTAACAAGTTACTTCCCTAAAATCAAGTTTAAACTAAGTTCCTCTCCAAAGGAGGAACCTTTGTTGACCAAAAGTTTATCTTTGGTTTCTTGGCTTGGATTCTTGACAAATGCCACCTACAGTTCATTCTATTTATGTAATACTCAATGTATGATGATTATGGACCTAATTAACAAGTTACTTCCCTAAAATAAAGTTTAAACTAAGTTCGTCTCCAAAGGAGGAACCTTTGTTGACCAAAATTTTATATTTCGTTTCTTGGCTAGGATTCTTGACAAATGCCACCTACTGTTTATTCTATTTATGTAATATTCATTGTATGATGATTATGGACGTAATTAACAAGTTACTTCCCTAAAATAAAGTTTAATCTAAGTTCGTCTCAAAAGGAGGAACCTTTGTCGACCAAAATTTTATATTTGGTTTCTTGGCTTGGATTCTTGACAAATGCAACCTACAGTTCATTCTATTTATGTAATACTCATTGTATGATGATTATGGACCTAAGTAACAAGTTACTTCCCTAAAATCAAGTTTAAACTAAGTTCGTCTCAAAAGGAGGAACCTTTGTCGATTAAAATTTTATCTTTGGTTTTGTTGCCTTTGATTCTTGACAAATGCCACCTAGAGTTCATTCTACTTATGTAATACTCATTGTATAATGATTATGGACCTAATTAACAAGTTACTTCCCTAAAATAAAGTTTAAACTAAGTTCCTCTCCAAAGGAGGAACCTTTGTTGACCGAAATTTTATATTTCGTTTCTTGGCTTGGATTTTTGACAAATGCCACCTACAGTTTATTCTATTTATGTAATACTCATTGTATGATTATTATAGACCTAATTAACAAGTTACTTCCCTAAAATCAAGTTTAAACTAAGTTCCTCTCCAAAGGAGGAACCTTTGTTGACCGAAATTTTATATTTCGTTTCTTGGCTTGGATTTTTGACAAATGCCACCTACAGTTTATTCTATTTATGTAATACTCATTGTATGATGATTATGGACCTAAATAACATGTTACTTCCCTAAAATCCAGTTTAAACTAAGTTCCTCTCCAAAGGAGGAACCTTTGATGAACGAAATTTTATCTTTGGTTTCTTGGCTTGGATTCTTGACAAATGCCACCTACAGATCATTCTATTTATGTAATACTCATTTTATGATGATTATGAACCTAATTAACAAGTTACTTCCCTAAAATAAATTTTAAACTAAGTTCGTCTCCAAAGGAGGAATCTTTGTTGACCAAAATTTTATATTTGGTTTCTTGGCTTGGATTCTTGACAGATGCCACCTACAGTTCTTTCTATTTATGTAATACTCATTGTATGATGATTATGGACCTAATTAACAAGTTACTTCCCTAAAATCAAGTTTAAACTAAGTTCCTCTCCAAAGGAGGAACCTTTGTTGACCAAAAGTTTATCTTTGTTTTCTTGGCTTGGATTCTTGACAAATGCCACCTACAGTTCATTCTATTTATGTAATACTCATTGTATGATGATTATGGACCTAATTAACAAGTTACTTCCCTAAAATCAAGTTTAAACTAAGTTCCTCTCCAAAGGAGGAACCTTTGATGAACGAAATTTTATCTTTGGTTTCTTGGCTTGGATTCTTGACAAATGCCACCTACAGATCATTCTATTTATGTAATACTCATTGTATGATGATTATGGACCTATTTAACAAGTTACTTCCCTAAAATAAAGTTTAAACTAAGTTCGTCTCCAAAGGAGGAACCTTTGTTGACCAAAATTTAATATTTCGTTTCTTGGCTAGGATTCTTGACAAATGCCACCTACTGTTTATTCTATTTATGTAATACTCATTGTATGATGATTATGGACGTAATTAACAAGTTACTTCCCTAAAAAAAAGTTTAAACTAAGTTCGTCTCAAAAGGAGGAACCTTTGTCGACCAAAATTTTATCTTTGGTTTCTTGGCTTATATTCTTGACAAATGCCTTCTATAGTTCATTCTATTTATGTAATACTCATTAACAAGTTACTTCCCTAAAATAAAGTTTAAACTAAGTTCGTCTCAAAAGGAGGAACCTTTGTCGACCAAAATTTTATCTTTGGTTTCTTGGCTTATATTCTTGACAAATGCCTTCTATAGTTCATTCTATTTATGTAATACTCATTTTATGATGATTATGGAGCTAATTAACAAGTTAATTCACTAAAATAAAGTTTAAACTAAGTTCGTCTCCAAAGGAGGAACCTTTGTTGACCAAAATTTTATATTTGGTTTCTTGGCTTGGATTCTTGACAAATGCCACCTACAGTTCATTTTATTTATGTAATACTCATTGTATGATAATTATGGACGTAATTAACAAGTTACTTCCCTAAAATAAAGTTTAAACTAAGTTCGTCTGAAAAGGAGGAACCTTTGTCGACCAAAATTTTATCTTTGGTTTCTTGACAAATGCCTTCTATAGTTCATTCTATTTATTCAATACTCCCTTTATGATGATTATGGACGTAACTAACAAGTTACTTCCCTAAAATAAAGTTTAAACTAAGTTCGTCTCAAAAGGAGGAACCTTTGTCGACCAAAATTTTATCTTTGGTTTCTTGGCTTATATTCTTGACAAATGCCTTCTATAGTTCATTCTATTTATGTAATACTCATTTTATGATGATTATGGAGCTAATTAACAAGTTAATTCACTAAAATAAAGTTTAAACTAAGTTCGTCTCCAAAGGAGGAACCTTTGTTGACCAAAATTTTATATTTGGTTTCTTGGCTTGGATTCTTGACAAATGCCACCTACAGTTCATTTTATTTATGTAATACTCATTGTATGATAATTATGGACGTAATTAACAAGTTACTTCCCTAAAATAAAGTTTAAACTAAGTTCGTCTCAAAAGGAGGAACCTTTGTCGACCAAAATTTTATCTTTGGTTTCTTGGCTTATATTCTTGACAAATGCGTTCTATAGTTCATTCTATTTATGTAATACTCCCTTTATGATGATTATGGACGTAATTAACAAGTTACTTCCCTAAAATAAAGTTTAAACTAAGTTCGTCTCAAAAGGAGGAACCTTTGTCGACCAAAATTTTATCTTTGGTTTCTTGGCTTATATTCTTGACAAATGCCTTCTATAGTTCATTCTATTTCTGTAATACTCATTTTATGATGATTATGGAGCTAATTAACAAGTTACTTCCCTAAAATAAAGTTTAAACTAAGTTCGTCTCCAAAGGAGGAACCTTTGTTGACCAAAATTTTATATTTGGTTTCTTGGCTTTGATTCTTGACAAATGCAACCTACAGTTTATTCTATTTATGTAATACTCATTGTATGATGATTATGGACCTAATTAACAAGTTAATTCACTAAAATAAAGTTTAAACTAAGTTCGTCTCCAAAGGAGGAACCTTTGTTGACCAAAATTTTATATTTGGTTTCTTGGCTTGGATTCTTGACAAATGCCACCTACAGTTCATTTTATTTATGTAATACTCATTGTATGATAATTATGGACGTAATTAACAAGTTACTTCCCTAAAATAAAGTTTAAACTAAGTTCGTCTCAAAAGGAGGAACCTTTGTCGACCAAAATTTTATCTTTGGTTTCTTGGCTTATATTCTTGACAAATGCCTTCTATAGTTCATTCTATTTATGTAATACTCATTTTATGATGATTATGGAGCTAATTAACAAGTTAATTCACTAAAATAAAGTTTAAACTAAGTTCGTCTCCAAAGGAGGAACCTTTGTTGACCAAAATTTTATATTTGGTTTCTTGGCTTGGATTCTTGACAAATGCCACCTACAGTTCATTCTATTTATGTAATACTCATTTTATGATGATTATGGAGCTAATTAACAAGTTAATTCCCTAAAATAAAGTTTAAACTAAGTTCGTCTCCAAAGAAGGAACCTTTGTTGACCAAAATTTTATATTTGGTTTCTTGGCTTGGATTCTTGACAAATGCCACCTACAGTTCATTTTATTTATGTAATACTCATTGTATGATAATTATGGACGTAATTAACAAGTTACTTCCCTAAAATAAAGTTTAAACTAAGTTCGTCTCAAAAGGAGGAACCTTTGTCGACCAAAATTTTATCTTTGGTTTCTTGACAAATGCCTTCTATAGTTCATTCTATTTATTCAATACTCCCTTTATGATGATTATGGACGTAATTAACAAGTTACTTCCCTAAAATAAAGTTTAAACTAAGTTCGTCTCAAAAGGAGGAACCTTTGTCGACCAAAATTTTATCTTTGGTTTCTTGGCTTATATTCTTGACAAATGCCTTCTATAGTTCATTCTATTTATGTAATACTCATTTTATGATGATTATGGAGCTAATTAACAAGTTAATTCACTAAAATAAAGTTTAAACTAAGTTCGTCTCCAAAGGAGGAACCTTTGTTGACCAAAATTTTATATTTGGTTTCTTGGCTTGGATTCTTGACAAATGCCACCTACAGTTCATTTTATTTATGTAATACTCATTGTATGATAATTATGGACGTAATTAACAAGTTACTTCCCTAAAATAAAGTTTAAACTAAGTTCGTCTGAAAAGGAGGAACCTTTGTCGACCAAAATTTTATCTTTGGTTTCTTGACAAATGCCTTCTATAGTTCATTCTATTTATTCAATACTCCCTTTATGATGATTATGGACGTAACTAACAAGTTACTTCCCTAAAATAAAGTTTAAACTAAGTTCGTCTCAAAAGGAGGAACCTTTGTCGACCAAAATTTTATCTTTGGTTTCTTGGCTTATATTCTTGACAAATGCCTTCTATAGTTCATTCTATTTATGTAATACTCATTTTATGATGATTATGGAGCTAATTAACAAGTTAATTCACTAAAATAAAGTTTAAACTAAGTTCGTCTCCAAAGGAGGAACCTTTGTTGACCAAAATTTTATATTTGGTTTCTTGGCTTGGATTCTTGACAAATGCCACCTACAGTTCATTTTATTTATGTAATACTCATTGTATGATAATTATGGACGTAATTAACAAGTTACTTCCCTAAAATAAAGTTTAAACTAAGTTCGTCTCAAAAGGAGGAACCTTTGTCGACCAAAATTTTATCTTTGGTTTCTTGGCTTATATTCTTGACAAATGCGTTCTATAGTTCATTCTATTTATGTAATACTCCCTTTATGATGATTATGGACGTAATTAACAAGTTACTTCCCTAAAATAAAGTTTAAACTAAGTTCGTCTCAAAAGGAGGAACCTTTGTCGACCAAAATTTTATCTTTGGTTTCTTGGCTTATATTCTTGACAAATGCCTTCTATAGTTCATTCTATTTCTGTAATACTCATTTTATGATGATTATGGAGCTAATTAACAAGTTACTTCCCTAAAATAAAGTTTAAACTAAGTTCGTCTCCAAAGGAGGAACCTTTGTTGACCAAAATTTTATATTTGGTTTCTTGGCTTTGATTCTTGACAAATGCAACCTACAGTTTATTCTATTTATGTAATACTCATTGTATGATGATTATGGACCTAATTAACAAGTTACTTCCCTAAAATCAAGTTTAAACTAAGTTCCTCTCCAAAGGAGGAACCTTTGTTGACCAAAATTTTATCTTTGGTTTCTTGGCTTGGATTCTTGACAAATGCCACCTACAGTTTATTCTATTTATGTAATACTCATTGTATGATGATTATGGACCTAATTAACAAGTTACTTCCCTGAAATCAAGTTTAAACTAAGTTCGTCTCAAAAGGAGGAACCTTTGATGAACGAAATTTTATCTTTGGTTTCTTAGCTTGGATTCTTGACAAATGCCACCTAGAGTTCATTCTACTTATGTAATACTCATTGTATGATGATTATGGACCTAATTAACAAGTTACTTCCCTAAAATAAAGTTTAAACTTAGTTCGTCTCCAAAGGAGGAACCTTTCTTGACCAAAATTTTATCTTTGGTTTCTTGGCTTATATTCTTGACAAATGCCTTCTATAGTTCATTCTATTTATGTAATACTCATTTTATGATGATTATGGAGCTAATTAACAAGTTAATTCCCTAAAATAAAGTTTAAACTAAGTTCGTCTCCAAAGAAGGAACCTTTGTTGACCAAAATTTTATATTTGGTTTCTTGGCTTGGATTCTTGACAAATGCCACCTACAGTTCATTATATTTATGTAATACTCATTGTATGATAATTATGGACGTAATTAACAACTTACTTCCCTAAAATAAAGTTTAAACCAAGTTCGTCTCAAAAGGAGGAACCTTTGTCGACCAAAATTTTATCTTTGGTTTCTTGGCTTATATTCTTGACAAATGCCTTCTATAGTTCATTCTATTTCTGTAATACTCATTTTATGATGATTATGGAGCTAATTAACAAGTTACTTCCCTAAAATAAAGTTTAAACTAAGTTCGTCTCCAAAGGAGGAACCTTTGTTGACCAAAATTTTATATTTGGTTTCTTGGCTTTGATTCTTGACAAATGCAACCTACAGTTTATTCTATTTATGTAATACTCATTGTATGATGATTATGGACCTAATTAACAAGTTACTTCCCTAAAATCAAGTTTAAACTAAGTTCCTCTCCAAAGGAGGAACCTTTGTTGACCAAAATTTTATCTTTGGTTTCTTGGCTTGGATTCTTGACAAATGCCACCTACAGTTTATTCTATTTATGTAATACTCATTGTATGATGATTATGGACCTAATTAACAAGTTACTTCCCTGAAATCAAGTTTAAACTAAGTTCGTCTCAAAAGGAGGAACCTTTGATGAACGAAATTTTATCTTTGGTTTCTTAGCTTGGATTCTTGACAAATGCCACCTAGAGTTCATTCTACTTATGTAATACTCATTGTATGATGATTATGGACCTAATTAACAAGTTACTTCCCTAAAATAAAGTTTAAACTTAGTTCGTCTCCAAAGGAGGAACCTTTCTTGACCAAAATTTTATCTTTGGTTTCTTGGCTTATATTCTTGACAAATGCCTTCTATAGTTCATTCTATTTATGTAATACTCATTTTATGATGATTATGGAGCTAATTAACAAGTTAATTCCCTAAAATAAAGTTTAAACTAAGTTCGTCTCCAAAGAAGGAACCTTTGTTGACCAAAATTTTATATTTGGTTTCTTGGCTTGGATTCTTGACAAATGCCACCTACAGTTCATTATATTTATGTAATACTCATTGTATGATAATTATGGACGTAATTAACAACTTACTTCCCTAAAATAAAGTTTAAACCAAGTTCGTCTCAAAAGGAGGAACCTTTGTCGACCAAAATTTTATCTTTGGTTTCTTGGCTTATATTCTTGACAAATGCCTTCTATAGTTCATTCTATTTCTGTAATACTCATTTTATGATGATTATGGAGCTAATTAACAAGTTACTTCCCTAAAATAAAGTTTAAACTAAGTTCGTCTCCAAAGGAGGAACCTTTGTTGACCAAAATTTTATATTTGGTTTCTTGGCTTTGATTCTTGACAAATGCAACCTACAGTTTATTCTATTTATGTAATACTCATTGTATGATGATTATGGACCTAATTAACAAGTTACTTCCCTAAAATCAAGTTTAAACTAAGTTCCTCTCCAAAGGAGGAACCTTTGTTGACCAAAATTTTATCTTTGGTTTCTTGGCTTGGATTCTTGACAAATGCCACCTACAGTTTATTCTATTTATGTAATACTCATTGTATGATGATTATGGACCTAATTAACAAGTTACTTCCCTGAAATCAAGTTTAAACTAAGTTCGTCTCAAAAGGAGGAACCTTTGATGAACGAAATTTTATCTTTGGTTTCTTAGCTTGGATTCTTGACAAATGCCACCTAGAGTTCATTCTACTTATGTAATACTCATTGTATGATGATTATGGACCTAATTAACAAGTTACTTCCCTAAAATAAAGTTTAAACTTAGTTCGTCTCCAAAGGAGGAACCTTTCTTGACCAAAATTTTATCTTTGGTTTCTTGGCTTATATTCTTGACAAATGCCTTCTATAGTTCATTCTATTTATGTAATACTCATTTTATGATGATTATGGAGCTAATTAACAAGTTAATTCCCTAAAATAAAGTTTAAACTAAGTTCGTCTCCAAAGAAGGAACCTTTGTTGACCAAAATTTTATATTTGGTTTCTTGGCTTGGATTCTTGACAAATGCCACCTACAGTTCATTTTATTTATGTAATACTCATTGTATGATAATTATGGACGTAATTAACAAGTTACTTCCCTAAAATAAAGTTTAAACTAAGTTCGTCTCAAAAGGAGGAACCTTTGTCGACCAAAATTTTATCTTTGGTTTCTTGGCTTATATTCTTGACAAATGCCTTCTATAGTTCATTCTATTTATGTAATACTCCCTTTATGATGATTATGGACGTAATTAACAAGTTACTTCCCTAAAATAAAGTTTAAACTAAGTTCGTCTCAAAAGGAGGAACCTTTGTCGACCAAAATTTTATCTTTGGTTTCTTGGCTTATATTCTTGACAAATGCCTTCTATAGTTCATTCTATTTATGTAATACTCATTTTATGATGATTATGGAGCTAATTAACAAGTTAATTCACTAAAATAAAGTTTAAACTAAGTTCGTCTCCAAAGGAGGAACCTTTGTTGACCAAAATTTTATATTTGGTTTCTTGGCTTGGATTCTTGACAAATGCCACCTACAGTTCATTTTATTTATGTAATACTCATTGTATGATAATTATGGACGTAATTAACAAGTTACTTCCCTAAAATAAAGTTTAAACTAAGTTCGTCTCAAAAGGAGGAACCTTTGTCGACCAAAATTTTATCTTTGGTTTCTTGGCTTATATTCTTGACAAATGCCTTCTATAGTTCATTCTATTTATGTAATACTACCTTTATGATGATTATGGACGTAATTAACAAGTTACTTCCCTAAAATAAAGTTTAAACTAAGTTCGTCTCAAAAGGAGGAACCTTTGTCGACCAAAATTTTATCTTTGGTTTCTTGGCTTATATTCTTGACAAATGCCTTCTATAGTTCATTCTATTTATGTAATACTCATTTTATGATGATTATGGAGCTAATTAACAAGTTAATTCACTAAAATAAAGTTTAAACTAAGTTCGTCTCCAAAGGAGGAACCTTTGTTGACCAAAATTTTATATTTGGTTTCTTGGCTTGGATTCTTGACAAATGCCACCTACAGTTCATTTTATTTATGTAATACTCATTGTATGATAATTATGGACGTAATTAACAAGTTACTTCCCTAAAATAAAGTTTAAACTAAGTTCGTCTCAAAAGGAGGAACCTTTGTCGACCAAAATTTTATCTTTGGTTTCTTGGCTTATATTCTTGACAAATGCGTTCTATAGTTCATTCTATTTATGTAATACTCCCTTTATGATGATTATGGACGTAATTAACAAGTTACTTCCCTAAAATAAAGTTTAAACTAAGTTCGTCTCAAAAGGAGGAACCTTTGTCGACCAAAATTTTATCTTTGGTTTCTTGGCTTATATTCTTGACAAATGCCTTCTATAGTTCATTCTATTTCTGTAATACTCATTTTATGATGATTATGGAGCTAATTAACAAGTTACTTCCCTAAAATAAAGTTTAAACTAAGTTCGTCTCCAAAGGAGGAACCTTTGGTGACCAAAATTTTATATTTGGTTTCTTGGCTTTGATTCTTGACAAATGCAACCTACAGTTTATTCTATTTATGTAATACTCATTGTATGATGATTATGGACCTAATTAACAAGTTACTTCCCTAAAATCAAGTTTAAACTAAGTTCCTCTCCAAAGGAGGAACCTTTGTTGACCAAAATTTTATCTTTGGTTTCTTGGCTTGGATTCTTGACAAATGCCACCTACAGTTTATTCTATTTATGTAATACTCATTGTATGATGATTATGGACCTAATTAACAAGTTACTTCCCTGAAATCAAGTTTAAACTAAGTTCGTCTCAAAAGGAGGAACCTTTGATGAACGAAATTTTATCTTTGGTTTCTTAGCTTGGATTCTTGACAAATGCCACCTAGAGTTCATTCTACTTATGTAATACTCATTGTATGATGATTATGGACCTAATTAACAAGTTACTTCCCTAAAATAAAGTTTAAACTTAGTTCGTCTCCAAAGGAGGAACCTTTCTTGACCAAAATTTTATCTTTGGTTTCTTGGCTTATATTCTTGACAAATGCCTTCTATAGTTCATTCTATTTATGTAATACTCATTTTATGATGATTATGGAGCTAATTAACAAGTTAATTCCCTAAAATAAAGTTTAAACTAAGTTCGTCTCCAAAGAAGGAACCTTTGTTGACCAAAATTTTATATTTGGTTTCTTGGCTTGGATTCTTGACAAATGCCACCTACAGTTCATTTTATTTATGTAATACTCATTGTATGATAATTATGGACGAAATTAACAAGTTACTTCCCTAAAATAAAGTTTAAACTAAGTTCGTCTCAAAAGGAGGAACCTTTGTCGACCAAAATTTTATCTTTGGTTTCTTGGCTTATATTCTTGACAAATGCCTTCTATAGTTCATTCTATTTATGTAATACTCCCTTTATGATGATTATGGACGTAATTAACAAGTTACTTCCCTAAAATAAAGTTTAAACTAAGTTCGTCTCAAAAGGAGGAACCTTTGTCGACCAAAATTTTATCTTTGGTTTCTTGGCTTATATTCTTGACAAATGCCTTCTATAGTTCATTCTATTTATGTAATACTCATTTTATGATGATTATGGAGCTAATTAACAAGTTAATTCACTAAAATAAAGTTTAAACTAAGTTCGTCTCCAAAGGAGGAACCTTTGTTGACCAAAATTTTATATTTGGTTTCTTGGCTTGGATTCTTGACAAATGCCACCTACAGTTCATTTTATTTATGTAATACTCATTGTATGATAATTATGGACGTAATTAACAAGTTACTTCCCTAAAATAAAGTTTAAACTAAGTTCGTCTCAAAAGGAGGAACCTTTGTCGACCAAAATTTTATCTTTGGTTTCTTGGCTTATATTCTTGACAAATGCCTTCTATAGTTCATTCTATTTATGTAATACTCCCTTTATGATGATTATGGACGTAATTAACAAGTTACTTCCCTAAAATAAAGTTTAAACTAAGTTCGTCTCAAAAGGAGGAACCTTTGTCGACCAAAATTTTATCTTTGGTTTCTTGGCTTATATTCTTGACAAATGCCTTCTATAGTTCATTCTATTTATGTAATACTCATTTTATGATGATTATGGAGCTAATTAACAAGTTAATTCACTAAAATAAAGTTTAAACTAAGTTCGTCTCCAAAGGAGGAACCTTTGTTGACCAAAATTTTATATTTGGTTTCTTGGCTTGGATTCTTGACAAATGCCACCTAGAGTTCATTCTACTTATGTAATACTCATTGTATGATGATTATGGACCTAATTAACAAGTTACTTCCCTAAAATAAAGTTTAAACTTAGTTCGTCTCCAAAGGAGGAACCTTTCTTGACCAAAATTTTATCTTTGGTTTCTTGGCTTATATTCTTGACAAATGCCTTCTATAGTTCATTCTATTTATGTAATACTCATTTTATGATGATTATGGAGCTAATTAACAAGTTAATTCACTAAAATAAAGTTTAAACTAAGTTCGTCTCCAAAGGAGGAACCTTTGTTGACCAAAATTTTATATTTGGTTTCTTGGCTTGGATTCTTGACAAATGCCCCCTACAGTTCATTTTATTTATGTAATACTCATTGTATGATAATTATGGACGTAATTAACAAGTTACTTCCCTAAAATAAAGTTTAAACTAAGTTCGTCTCAAAAGGAGGAACCTTTGTCGACCAAAATTTTATCTTTGGTTTCTTGGCTTATATTCTTGACAAATGCCTTCTATAGTTCATTCTATTTATGTAATACTCATTTTATGATGATTATGGAGCTAATTAACAAGTTAATTCACTAAAATAAAGTTTAAACTAAGTTCGTCTCCAAAGGAGGAACCTTTGTTGACCAAAATTTTATATTTGGTTTCTTGGCTTGGATTCTTGACAAATGCCCCCTACAGTTCATTTTATTTATGTAATACTCATTGTATGATAATTATGGACGTAATTAACAAGTTACTTCCCTAAAATAAAGTTTAAACTAAGTTCGTCTCAAAAGGAGGAACCTTTGTCGACCAAAATTTTATCTTTGGTTTCTTGGCTTGGATTCTTGACAAATGCCACCTACAGTTCATTCTATTTATGTAATACTCATTGTATGATGATTATGGACCTAATTAACAAGTTACTTCCCTAAAATGAAGTGTAAACTAAGTTCGTCTCCAAAGGAGGAACCTTTGTTGACTAAAATTTTATCTTTGGTTTCTTGGCTTTGATTCTTGACAAATGCCACCTAGAGTTCATTCTACTTATGTAATACTCATTGTATGATGATTATGGACCTAATTAACAAGTTACTTCCCTAAAATAAAGTTTAAACTTAGTTCGTCTCCAAAGGAGGAACCTTTCTTGACCAAAATTTTATCTTTGGTTTCTTGGCTTATATTCTTGACAAATGCCTTCTATAGTTCATTCTATTTATGTAATACTCATTTTATGATGATTATGGAGCTAATTAACAAGTTAATTCCCTAAAATAAAGTTTAAACTAAGTTCGTCTCCAAAGGAGGAACCTTTGTTGACCAAAATTTTATATTTGGTTTCTTGGCTTGGATTCTTGACAAATGCCACCTACAGTTCATTTTATTTATGTAATACTCATTGTATGATAATTATGGACGTAATTAACAAGTTACTTCCCTAAAATAAAGTTTAAACTAAGTTCGTCTCAAAAGGAGGAACCTTTGTCGACCAAAATTTTATCTTTGGTTTCTTGACAAATGCCTTCTATAGTTCATTCTATTTATTCAATACTCCCTTTATGATGTTTATGGACGTAACTAACAAGTTACTTCCCTAAAATAAAGTTTAAACTAAGTTCGTCTCAAAAGGAGGAACCTTTGTCGACCAAAATTTTATCTTTGGTTTCTTGGCTTATATTCTTGACAAATGCCTTCTATAGTTCATTCTATTTATGTAATACTCATTTTATGATGATTATGGAGCTAATTAACAAGTTAATTCACTAAAATAAAGTTTAAACTAAGTTCGTCTCCAAAGGAGGAACCTTTGTTGACCAAAATTTTATATTTGGTTTCTTGGCTTGGATTCTTGACAAATGCCACCTACAGTTCATTTTATTTATGTAATACTCATTGTATGATAATTATGGACGTAATTAACAAGTTACTTCCCTAAAATAAAGTTTAAACTAAGTTCGTCTCAAAAGGAGGAACCTTTGTCGACCAAAATTTTATCTTTGGTTTCTTGGCTTGGATTCT
This sequence comes from Medicago arabica, assembly GCA_946800305.1. NCBI lineage: Eukaryota > Viridiplantae > Streptophyta > Magnoliopsida > Fabales > Fabaceae > Medicago > Medicago arabica. The sequence goes on along the minus strand of OX326970.1, from coordinate 29,251,818 downwards.
TGACAAATGCCACCTACAGTTCATTCTATTTATGTAATACTCATTGTATGATGATTATGGACCTAATTAACAAGTTACTTCCCTAAAATGAAGTGTAAACTAAGTTCGTCTCCAAAGGAGGAACCTTTGTTGACTAAAATTTTATCTTTGGTTTCTTGGCTTTGATTCTTGACAAATGCCACCTAGAGTTCATTCTACTTATGTAATACTCATTGTATGATGATTATGGACCTAATTAACAAGTTACTTCCCTAAAATAAAGTTTAAACTTAGTTCGTCTCCAAAGGAGGAACCTTTCTTGACCAAAATTTTATCTTTGGTTTCTTGGCTTATATTCTTGACAAATGCCTTCTATAGTTCATTCTATTTATGTAATACTCATTTTATGATGATTATGGAGCTAATTAACAAGTTAATTCCCTAAAATAAAGTTTAAACTAAGTTCGTCTCCAAAGGAGGAACCTTTGTTGACCAAAATTTTATATTTGGTTTCTTGGCTTGGATTCTTGACAAATGCCACCTACAGTTCATTTTATTTATGTAATACTCATTGTATGATAATTATGGACGTAATTAACAAGTTACTTCCCTAAAATAAAGTTTAAACTAAGTTCGTCTCAAAAGGAGGAACCTTTGTCGACCAAAATTTTATCTTTGGTTTCTTGACAAATGCCTTCTATAGTTCATTCTATTTATTCAATACTCCCTTTATGATGATTATGGACGTAACTAACAAGTTACTTCCCTAAAATAAAGTTTAAACTAAGTTCGTCTCAAAAGGAGGAACCTTTGTCGACCAAAATTTTATCTTTGGTTTCTTGGCTTATATTCTTGACAAATGCCTTCTATAGTTCATTCTATTTATGTAATACTCATTTTATGATGATTATGGAGCTAATTAACAAGTTAATTCACTAAAATAAAGTTTAAACTAAGTTCGTCTCCAAAGGAGGAACCTTTGTTGACCAAAATTTTATATTTGGTTTCTTGGCTTTGATTCTTGACAAATGCCACCTACAGTTCATTTTATTTATGTAATACTCATTGTATGATAATTATGGACGTAATTAACAAGTTACTTCCCTAAAATAAAGTTTAAACTAAGTTCGTCTCAAAAGGAGGAACCTTTGTCGACCAAAATTTTATCTTTGGTTTCTTGACAAATGCCTTCTATAGTTCATTCTATTTATTCAATACTCCCTTTATGATGATTATGGACGTAACTAACAAGTTACTTCCCTAAAATAAAGTTTAAACTAAGTTCGTCTCAAAAGGAGGAACCTTTGTCGACCAAAATTTTATCTTTGGTTTCTTGGCTTATATTCTTGACAAATGCCTTCTATAGTTCATTCTATTTATGTAATACTCATTTTATGATGATTATGGAGCTAATTAACAAGTTAATTCACTAAAATAAAGTTTAAACTAAGTTCGTCTCCAAAGGAGGAACCTTTGTTGACCAAAATTTTATATTTGGTTTCTTGGCTTGGATTCTTGACATATGCCACCTACAGTTCATTTTATTTATGTAATACTCATTGTATGATGATTATGGACCTAATTAACAAGTTACTTCCCTAAAATAAAGTTTAAACTATGTTCGTCTCCAAAGGAGGAACCTTTGTTGACCAAAATTTTATATTTGGTTTCTTGGCTTGGATTCTTGACATATGCCACCTACAGTTCATTTTATTTATGTAATACTCATTGTATGATAATTATGGACGTAATTAACAAGTTACTTCCCTAAAATAAAGTTTAAACTAAGTTCGTCTCAAAAGGAGGAACCTTTGTCGACCAAAATTTTATCTTTGGTTTCTTGGCTTATATTCTTGACAAATGCCTTCTATAGTTCATTCTATTTCTGTAATACTCATTGTATGATGATTATGGACCTAATTAACAAGTTACTTCCCTAAAATGAAGTGTAAACTAAGTTCGTCTCTAAAGGAGGAACCTTTGTTGACCAAAATTTTATCTTTGGTTTCTTGGCTTTGATTCTTGACAAATGCCACCTAGAGTTCATTCTACTTATGTAATACTCATTGTATGATGATTATGGACCTAATTAACAAGTTACTTCCCTAAAATAAAGTTTAAACTAAGTTCGTCTCCAAAGGAGGAACCTTTGTTGACCAAAATTTTATATTTCGTTTCTTGGCTTGGATTCTTGACAAATTCCACCTACTGTTTATTCTATTTATGTAATACTCATTGTATGATGATTATGGACCTAATTAACAAGTTACTTCCCTAAAATGAAGTTTAAACTAAGTTCGTCTCCAAATGAGGAACCTTTGTTGACCAAAATTTTATATTTCGTTTCTTGGCTTGGATTCTTGACAAATGCCACCTACTGTTTATTCTATTTATGTAATACTCATTGTATGATGATTATGGACCTAATTAACAAGTTACTTCCCTAAAATGAAGTGTAAACTAAGTTCGTCTCCAAAGGAGGAACCTTTGTTGACCAAAATTTTATCTTTGGTTTCTTGGCTTTGATTCTTGACAAATGCCACCTAGAGTTCATTCTACTTATGTAATACTCATTGTATGATGATTATGGACCTAATTAACAAGTTACTTCCCTAAAATAAAGTTTAAACTAAGTTCGTCTCCAAATGAGGAACCTTTGTCGACCAAAATTTTATCTTTGGTTTCTTGGCTTATATTCTTGACAAATGCCTTCTATAGTTCGTTCTATTTATGTAATACTCCCTTTATGATGATTATGGACGTAATTAACAAGTTACTTCCCTAAAATAAAGTTTAAACTAAGTTCGTCTCAAAAGGAGGAACCTTTGTCGACCAAAATTTTATCTTTGGTTTCTTGGCTTATATTCTTGACAAATGCCTTCTATAGTTCATTCTATTTCTGTAATACTCATTGTATGATGATTATGGACCTAATTAACAAGTTACTTCCCTAAAATGAAGTGTAAACTAAGTTCGTCTCTAAAGGAGGAACCTTTGTTGACCAAAATTTTATCTTTGGTTTCTTGGCTTTGATTCTTGACAAATGCCACCTAGAGTTCATTCTACTTATGTAATACTCATTGTATGATGATTATGGACCTAATTAACAAGTTACTTCCCTAAAATAAAGTTTAAACTAAGTTCGTCTCCAAATGAGGAACCTTTGTCGACCAAAATTTTATCTTTGGTTTCTTGGCTTATATTCTTGACAAATGCCTTCTATAGTTCGTTCTATTTATGTAATACTCCCTTTATGATGATTATGGACGTAATTAACAAGTTACTTCCCTAAAATAAAGTTTAAACTAAGTTCGTCTCAAAAGGAGGAACCTTTGTCGACCAAAATTTTATCTTTGGTTTCTTGGCTTATATTCTTGACAAATGCCTTCTATAGTTCATTCTATTTCTGTAATACTCATTGTATGATGATTATGGACCTAATTAACAAGTTACTTCCCTAAAATGAAGTGTAAACTAAGTTCGTCTCCAAAGGAGGAACCTTTGTTGACCAAAATTTTATCTTTGGTTTCTTGGCTTTGATTCTTGACAAATGCCACCTAGAGTTCATTCTACTTATGTAATACTCATTGTATGATGATTATGGACCTAATTAACAAGTTACTTCCCTAAAATAAAGTTTAAACTAAGTTCGTCTCCAAATGAGGAACCTTTGTTGACCAAAATTTTATATTTCGTTTCTTGGCTTGGATTCTTGACAAATGCCACCTACTGTTTATTCTATTTATGTAATACTCATTGTATGATGATTATGGACCTAATTAACAAGTTACTTCCCTAAAATGAAGTTTAAACTAAGTTCGTCTCCAAATGAGGAACCTTTGTTGACCAAAATTTTATATTTCGTTTCTTGGCTTGGATTCTTGACAAATGCCACCTACTGTTTATTCTATTTATGTAATACTCATTGTATGATGATTATGGACCTAATTAACAAGTTACTTCCCTAAAATGAAGTGTAAACTAAGTTCGTCTCCAAAGGAGGAACCTTTGTCGACCAAAATTTTATCTTTGGTTTCTTGGCTTGGATTCTTGACAAATGCCACCTACAGTTCATTCTATTTATGTAATACTCATTTTATGATGATTATGGACCTAATTAACAAGTTACTTCCCTAAAATAAAGTTTAAACTAAGTTCGTCTCCAAATGAGGAACCTTTGTTGACCAAAATTTTATATTTCGTTTCTTGGCTTGGATTCTTGACAAATGCCACCTACTGTTTATTCTATTTATGTAATACTCATTGTATGATGATTATGGACCTAATTAACAAGTTACTTCCCTAAAATGAAGTGTAAACTAAGTTCGTCTCCAAAGGAGGAACCTTTGTTGACCAAAATTTTATCTTTGGTTTCTTGGCTTTGATTCTTGACAAATGCCACCTAGAGTTCATTCTACTTATGTAATACTCATTGTATGATGATTATGGACCTAATTAACAAGTTACTTCCCTAAAATAAAGTTTAAACTATGTTCGTCTCCAAAGGAGGAACCTTTGTTGACCAAAATTTTATATTTGGTTTCTTGGCTTGGATTCTTGACATATGCCACCTACAGTTCATTTTATTTATGTAATACTCATTGTATGATAATTATGGACGTAATTAACAAGTTACTTCCCTAAAATAAAGTTTAAACTAAGTTCGTCTCAAAAGGAGGAACCTTTGTCGACCAAAATTTTATCTTTGGTTTCTTGGCTTATATTCTTGACAAATGCCTTCTATAGTTCATTCTATTTCTGTAATACTCATTGTATGATGATTATGGACCTAATTAACAAGTTACTTCCCTAAAATGAAGTGTAAACTAAGTTCGTCTCTAAAGGAGGAACCTTTGTTGACCAAAATTTTATCTTTGGTTTCTTGGCTTTGATTCTTGACAAATGCCACCTAGAGTTCATTCTACTTATGTAATACTCATTGTATGATGATTATGGACCTAATTAACAAGTTACTTCCCTAAAATAAAGTTTAAACTAAGTTCGTCTCCAAATGAGGAACCTTTGTTGACCAAAATTTTATATTTCGTTTCTTGGCTTGGATTCTTGACAAATTCCACCTACTGTTTATTCTATTTATGTAATACTCATTGTATGATGATTATGGACCTAATTAACAAATTACTTCCCTAAAATGAAGTTTAAACTAAGTTCGTCTCCAAATGAGGAACCTTTGTTGACCAAAATTTTATATTTCGTTTCTTGGCTTGGATTCTTGACAAATGCCACCTACTGTTTATTCTATTTATGTAATACTCATTGTATGATGATTATGGACCTAATTAACAAGTTACTTCCCTAAAATGAAGTGTAAACTAAGTTCGTCTCCAAAGGAGGAACCTTTGTTGACCAAAATTTTATCTTTGGTTTCTTGGCTTTGATTCTTGACAAATGCCACCTAGAGTTCATTCTACTTATGTAATACTCATTGTATGATGATTATGGACCTAATTAACAAGTTACTTCCCTAAAATAAAGTTTAAACTAAGTTCGTCTCCAAATGAGGAACCTTTGTCGACCAAAATTTTATCTTTGGTTTCTTGGCTTATATTCTTGACAAATGCCTTCTATAGTTCGTTCTATTTATGTAATACTCCCTTTATGATGATTATGGACGTAATTAACAAGTTATTTCCCTAAAATAAAGTTTAAACTAAGTTCGTCTCAAAAGGAGGAACCTTTGTCGACCAAAATTTTATCTTTGGTTTCTTGGCTTATATTCTTGACAAATGCCTTCTATAGTTCATTCTATTTCTGTAATACTCATTGTATGATGATTATGGACCTAATTAACAAGTTACTTCCCTAAAATGAAGTGTAAACTAAGTTCGTCTCTAAAGGAGGAACCTTTGTTGACCAAAATTTTATCTTTGGTTTCTTGGCTTTGATTCTTGACAAATGCCACCTAGAGTTCATTCTACTTATGTAATACTCATTGTATGATGATTATGGACCTAATTAACAAGTTACTTCCCTAAAATAAAGTTTAAACTAAGTTCGTCTCTAAATGAGGAACCTTTGTTGACCAAAATTTTATATTTCGTTTCTTGGCTTGGATTCTTGACAAATGCCACCTACTGTTTATTCTATTTATGTAATACTCATTGTATGATGATTATGGACCTAATTAACAAGTTACTTCCCTAAAATGAAGTTTAAACTAAGTTCGTCTCCAAATGAGGAACCTTTGTTGACCAAAATTTTATATTTCGTTTCTTGGCTTGGATTCTTGACAAATGCCACCTACTGTTTATTCTATTTATGTAATACTCATTGTATGATGATTATGGACCTAATTAACAAGTTACTTCCCTAAAATGAAGTGTAAACTAAGTTCGTCTCCAAAGGAGGAACCTTTGTCGACCAAAATTTTATCTTTGGTTTCTTGGCTTGGATTCTTGACAAATGCCACCTACAGTTCATTCTATTTATATAATAGTCATTTTATGATGATTATGGACCTAATTAACAAGTTACTTCCCTAAAATAAAGTTTAAACTAAGTTCGTCTCCAAATGAGGAACCTTTGTTGACCAAAATTTTATATTTCGTTTCTTGGCTTGGATTCTTGACAAATGCCACCTACTGTTTATTCTATTTATGTAATACTCATTGTATGATGATTATGGACCTAATTAACAAGTTACTTCCCTAAAATGAAGTGTAAACTAAGTTCGTCTCCAAAGGAGGAACCTTTGTTGACCAAAATTTTATCTTTGGTTTCTTGGCTTTGATTCTTGACAAATGCCACCTAGAGTTCATTCTACTTATGTAATACTCATTGTATGATGATTATGGACCTAATTAACAAGTTACTTCCCTAAAATAAAGTTTAAACTATGTTCGTCTCCAAAGGAGGAACCTTTGTTGACCAAAATTTTATATTTGGTTTCTTGGCTTGGATTCTTGACATATGCCACCTACAGTTCATTTTATTTATGTAATACTCATTGTATGATAATTATGGACGTAATTAACAAGTTACTTCCCTAAAATAAAGTTTAAACTAAGTTCGTCTCAAAAGGAGGAACCTTTGTCGACCAAAATTTTATCTTTGGTTTCTTGGCTTATATTCTTGACAAATGCCTTCTATAGTTCGTTCTATTTATGTAATACTCCCTTTATGATGATTATGGACGTAATTAACAAGTTACTTCCCTAAAATAAAGTTTAAACTAAGTTCGTCTCAAAAGGAGGAACCTTTGTCGACCAAAATTTTATCTTTGGTTTCTTGGCTTATATTCTTGACAAATGCCTTCTATAGTTCATTATATTTCTGTAATACTCATTGTATGATGATTATGGACCTAATTAAGAAGTTACTTCCCTAAAATGAAGTGTAAACTAAGTTCGTCTCCAAAGGAGGAACCTTTGTTGACTAAAATTTTATCTTTGGTTTCTTGGCTTTGATTCTTGACAAATGCCACCTAGAGTTCATTCTACTTATGTAATACTCATTGTATGATGATTATGGACCTAATTAACAAGTTACTTCCCGAAAATAAAGTTTAAACTTAGTTCGTCTCCAAAGGAGGAACCTTTCTTGACCAAAATTTTATCTTTGGTTTCTTGGCTTATATTCTTGACAAATGCCTTCTATAGTTCATTCTATTTATGTAATACTCCCTTTATGATGATTATGGAGCTAATTAACAAGTTACTTCCCTAAAATAAAGTTTAAACTAAGTTCGTCTCAAAAGGAAGAACCTTTGTCGACCAAAATTTTATCTTTGGTTTCTTGGCTTATATTCTTGACAAATGCCTTATATAGTTCATTCTATTTCTGTAATACTCATTTTATGATGATTATGGAGCTAATTAACAAGTTACTTCCCTAAAATAAAGTTTAAACTAAGTTCGTCTCCAAAGGAGGAACCTTTGTTGACCAAAATTTTATATTTGGTTTCTTGGCTTTGATTCTTGACAAATGCCACCTACAGTTTATTCTATTTATGTAATACTCATTGTATGATGATTATGGACCTAATTAACAAGTTACTTCCCTAAAATGAAGTGTAAACTAAGTTCGTCTCCAAAGGAGGAACCTTTGTCGACCAAAATTTTATCTTTGGTTTCTTGGCTTGGATTCTTGACAAATGCCACCTACAGTTCATTCTATTTATGTAATACTCATTTTATGATGATTATGGACCTAATTAAAAAGTTACTTCCCTAAAATAAAGTTTAAACTAAGTTCGTCTCCAAATGAGGAACCTTTGTTGACCAAAATTTTATATTTCGTTTCTTGGCTTGGATTCTTGACAAATGCCACCTACTGTTTATTCTATTTATGTAATACTCATTGTATGATGATTATGGACCTAATTAACAAGTTACTTCCCTAAAATGAAGTGTAAACTAAGTTCGTCTCCAAAGGAGGAACCTTTGTTGACCAAAATTTTATCTTTGGTTTCTTGGCTTTGATTCTTGACAAATGCCACCTAGAGTTCATTCTACTTATGTAATACTCATTGTATGATGATTATGGACCTAATTAACAAGTTACTTCCCTAAAATAAAGTTTAAACTATGTTCGTCTCCAAAGGAGGAACCTTTGTTGACCAAAATTTTATATTTGGTTTCTTGGCTTGGATTCTTGACATATGCCACCTACAGTTCATTTTATTTATGTAATACTCATTGTATGATAATTATGGACGTAATTAACAAGTTACTTCCCTAAAATAAAGTTTAAACTAAGTTCGTCTCAAAAGGAGGAACCTTTGTCGACCAAAATTTTATCTTTGGTTTCTTGGCTTATATTCTTGACAAATGCCTTCTATAGTTCGTTCTATTTATGTAATACTCCCTTTATGATGATTATGGACGTAATTAACAAGTTACTTCCCTAAAATAAAGTTTAAACTAAGTTCGTCTCAAAAGGAGGAACCTTTGTCGACCAAAATTTTATCTTTGGTTTCTTGGCTTATATTCTTGACAAATGCCTTCTATAGTTCATTATATTTCTGTAATACTCATTGTATGATGATTATGGACCTAATTAAGAAGTTACTTCCCTAAAATGAAGTGTAAACTAAGTTCGTCTCCAAAGGAGGAACCTTTGTTGACTAAAATTTTATCTTTGGTTTCTTGGCTTTGATTCTTGACAAATGCCACCTAGAGTTCATTCTACTTATGTAATACTCATTGTATGATGATTATGGACCTAATTAACAAGTTACTTCCCGAAAATAAAGTTTAAACTTAGTTCGTCTCCAAAGGAGGAACCTTTCTTTACCAAAATTTTATCTTTGGTTTCTTGGCTTATATTCTTGACAAATGCCTTCTATAGTTCATTCTATTTATGTAATACTCCCTTTATGATGATTATGGAGCTAATTAACAAGTTACTTCCCTAAAATAAAGTTTAAACTAAGTTCGTCTCAAAAGGAAGAACCTTTGTCGACCAAAATTTTATCTTTGGTTTCTTGGCTTATATTCTTGACAAATGCCTTATATAGTTCATTCTATTTCTGTAATACTCATTTTATGATGATTATGGAGCTAATTAACAAGTTACTTCCCTAAAATAAAGTTTAAACTAAGTTCGTCTCCAAAGGAGGAACCTTTGTTGACCAAAATTTTATATTTGGTTTCTTGGCTTTGATTCTTGACAAATGCCACCTACAGTTTATTCTATTTATGTAATACTCATTGTATGATGATTATGGACCTAATTAACAAGTTACTTCCCTGAAATCAAGTTTAAACTAAGTTCGTCTCAAAAGGAGGAACCTTTGATGAACGAAATTTTATCTTTGGTTTCTTGGCTTGGATTCTTGACAAATGCCACCTACAGTTCATTCTATTTATGTAATACTCATTTTATGATGATTATGGACCTAATTAACAAGTTACTTCCCTAAAATAAAGTTTAAACTAAGTTCGTCTCTAAAGGAGGAACCTTTGTCGACCAAAATTTTATCTTTGGTTTCTTCGCTTATATTCTTGACAAATGCCTTCTATAGTTCATTCTATTTCTGTAATACTCATTGTATGATGATTATGGACCTAATTAACAAGTTACTTCCCTAAAATGAAGTGTAAACTAAGTTCGTCTCCAAAGGAGGAACCTTTGTTGACTAAAATTTTATCTTTGGTTTCTTGGCTTTGATTCTTGACAAATGCCACCTAGAGTTCATTCTACTTATGTAATACTCATTGTATGATGATTATGGACCTAATTAACAAGTTACTTCCCTAAAATAAAGTTTAAACTTAGTTCGTCTCCAAAGGAGGAACCTTTCTTGACCAAAATTTTATCTTTGGTTTCTTGGCTTATATTCTTGACAAATGCCTTCTATAGTTCATTCTATTTATGTAATACTCCCTTTATGATGATTATGGAGCTAATTAACAAGTTACTTCCCTAAAATAAAGTTTAAACTAAGTTCGTCTCCAAAGGAGGAACCTTTGTTGACCAAAATTTTATATTTGGTTTCATGGCTTTGATTCTTGACAAATGCCACCTACAGTTTATTCTATTTATGTATTACTCATTGTATGATGATTATGGACCTAATTAACAAGTTACATCCCTGAAATCAAGTTTAAACTAAGTTCGTCTCAAAAGGAGGAACCTTTGATGAACGAAATTTTATCTTTGGTTTCTTGGCTTGGATTCTTGACAAATGCCACCTACAGTTCATTCTATTTATGTAATACTCATTTTATGATGATTATGGACCTAATTAACAAGTTACTTCCCTAAAATAAAGTTTAAACTAAGTTCGTCTCCAAATGAGGAACCTTTGTTGACCAAAATTTTATATTTCGTTTCTTGGCTTGGATTCTTGACAAATGCCACCTACTGTTTATTCTATTTATGTAATACTCATTGTATGATGATTATGGACCTAATTAACAAGTTACTTCCCTAAAATGAAGTGTAAACTAAGTTCGTCTCCAAAGGAGGAACCTTTGTTGACCAAAATTTTATCTTTGGTTTCTTGGCTTTGATTCTTGACAAATGCCACCTAGAGGTCATTCTACTTATGTAATACTCATTGTATGATGATTATGGACCTAATTAACAAGTTACTTCCCTAAAATAAAGTTTAAACTATGTTCGTCTATAAAGGAGGAACCTTTGTTGACCAAAATTTTATATTTGGTTTCTTGGCTTGGATTCTTGACATATGCCACCTACAGTTCATTTTATTTATGTAATACTCATTGTATGATAATTATGGACGTAATTAACAAGTTACTTCCCTAAAATAAAGTTTAAACTAAGTTCGTCTCAAAAGGAGGAACCTTTGTCGACCAAAATTTTATCTTTGGTTTCTTGGCTTATATTCTTGACAAATGCCTTCTATAGTTCGTTCTATTTATGTAATACTCCCTTTATGATGATTATGGACGTAATTAACAAGTTACTTCCCTAAAATAAAGTTTAAACTAAGTTCGTCTCAAAAGGAGGAACCTTTGTCGACCAAAATTTTATCTTTGGTTTCTTGGCTTATATTCTTGACAAATGCCTTCTATAGTTCATTCTATTTCTGTAATACTCATTGTATGATGATTATGGACCTAATTAACAAGTTACTTCCCTAAAATGAAGTGTAAACTAAGTTCGTCTCCAAAGGAGGAACCTTTGTTGACTAAAATTTTATCTTTGGTTTCTTGGCTTTGATTCTTGACAAATGCCACCTAGAGTTCATTCTACTTATGTAATACTCATTGTATGATGATTATGGACCTAATTAACAAGTTACTTCCCTAAAATAAAGTTTAAACTAAGTTCGTCTCCAAATGAGGAACCTTTGTCGACCAAAATTTTATCTTTGGTTTCTTGGCTTATATTCTTGACAAATGCCTTCTATAGTTCGTTCTATTTATGTAATACTCCCTTTATGATGATTATGGACGTAATTAACAAGTTATTTCCCTAAAATAAAGTTTAAACTAAGTTCGTCTCAAAAGGAGGAACCTTTGTCGACCAAAATTTTATCTTTGGTTTCTTGGCTTATATTCTTGACAAATGCCTTCTATAGTTCATTCTATTTCTGTAATACTCATTGTATGATGATTATGGACCTAATTAACAAGTTACTTCCCTAAAATGAAGTGTAAACTAAGTTCGTCTCTAAAGGAGGAACCTTTGTTGACCAAAATTTTATCTTTGGTTTCTTGGCTTTGATTCTTGACAAATGCCACCTAGAGTTCATTCTACTTATGTAATACTCATTGTATGATGATTATGGACCTAATTAACAAGTTACTTCCCTAAAATAAAGTTTAAACTAAGTTCGTCTCTAAATGAGGAACCTTTGTTGACCAAAATTTTATATTTCGTTTCTTGGCTTGGATTCTTGACAAATGCCACCTACTGTTTATTCTATTTATGTAATACTCATTGTATGATGATTATGGACCTAATTAACAAGTTACTTCCCTAAAATGAAGTTTAAACTAAGTTCGTCTCCAAATGAGGAACCTTTGTTGACCAAAATTTTATATTTCGTTTCTTGGCTTGGATTCTTGACAAATGCCACCTACTGTTTATTCTATTTATGTAATACTCATTGTATGATGATTATGGACCTAATTAACAAGTTACTTCCCTAAAATGAAGTGTAAACTAAGTTCGTCTCCAAAGGAGGAACCTTTGTCGACCAAAATTTTATCTTTGGTTTCTTGGCTTGGATTCTTGACAAATGCCACCTACAGTTCATTCTATTTATGTAATACTCATTTTATGATGATTATGGACCTAATTAACAAGTTACTTCCCTAAAATAAAGTTTAAACTAAGTTCGTCTCCAAATGAGGAACCTTTGTTGACCAAAATTTTATATTTCGTTTCTTGGCTTGGATTCTTGACAAATGCCACCTACTGTTTATTCTATTTATGTAATACTCATTGTATGATGATTATGGACCTAATTAACAAGTTACTTCCCTAAAATGAAGTGTAAACTAAGTTCGTCTCCAAAGGAGGAACCTTTGTTGACCAAAATTTTATCTTTGGTTTCTTGGCTTTGATTCTTGACAAATGCCACCTAGAGTTCATTCTACTTATGTAATACTCATTGTATGATGATTATGGACCTAATTAACAAGTTACTTCCCTAAAATAAAGTTTAAACTATGTTCGTCTCCAAAGGAGGAACCTTTGTTGACCAAAATTTTATATTTGGTTTCTTGGCTTGGATTCTTGACATATGCCACCTACAGTTCATTTTATTTATGTAATACTCATTGTATGATAATTATGGACGTAATTAACAAGTTACTTCCCTAAAATAAAGTTTAAACTAAGTTCGTCTCAAAAGGAGGAACCTTTGTCGACCAAAATTTTATCTTTGGTTTCTTGGCTTATATTCTTGACAAATGCCTTCTATAGTTCGTTCTATTTATGTAATACTCCCTTTATGATGATTATGGACGTAATTAACAAGTTACTTCCCTAAAATAAAGTTTAAACTAAGTTCGTCTCAAAAGGAGGAACCTTTGTCGACCAAAATTTTATCTTTGGTTTCTTGGCTTATATTCTTGACAAATGCCTTCTATAGTTCATTATATTTCTGTAATACTCATTGTATGATGATTATGGACCTAATTAAGAAGTTACTTCCCTAAAATGAAGTGTAAACTAAGTTCGTCTCCAAAGGAGGAACCTTTGTTGACTAAAATTTTATCTTTGGTTTCTTGGCTTTGATTCTTGACAAATGCCACCTAGAGTTCATTCTACTTATGTAATACTCATTGTATGATGATTATGGACCTAATTAACAAGTTACTTCCCGAAAATAAAGTTTAAACTTAGTTCGTCTCCAAAGGAGGAACCTTTCTTGACCAAAATTTTATCTTTGGTTTCTTGGCTTATATTCTTGACAAATGCCTTCTATAGTTCATTCTATTTATGTAATACTCCCTTTATGATGATTATGGAGCTAATTAACAAGTTACTTCCCTAAAATAAAGTTTAAACTAAGTTCGTCTCAAAAGGAAGAACCTTTGTCGACCAAAATTTTATCTTTGGTTTCTTGGCTTATATTCTTGACAAATGCCTTATATAGTTCATTCTATTTCTGTAATACTCATTTTATGATGATTATGGAGCTAATTAACAAGTTACTTCCCTAAAATAAAGTTTAAACTAAGTTCGTCTCCAAAGGAGGAACCTTTGTTGACCAAAATTTTATATTTGGTTTCTTGGCTTTGATTCTTGACAAATGCCACCTACAGTTTATTCTATTTATGTAATACTCATTGTATGATGATTATGGACCTAATTAACAAGTTACTTCCCTGAAATCAAGTTTAAACTAAGTTCGTCTCAAAAGGAGGAACCTTTGATGAACGAAATTTTATCTTTGGTTTCTTGGCTTGGATTCTTGACAAATGCCACCTACAGTTCATTCTATTTATGTAATACTCATTTTATGATGATTATGGACCTAATTAACAAGTTACTTCCCTAAAATAAAGTTTAAACTAAGTTCGTCTCTAAAGGAGGAACCTTTGTCGACCAAAATTTTATCTTTGGTTTCTTCGCTTATATTCTTGACAAATGCCTTCTATAGTTCATTCTATTTCTGTAATACTCATTGTATGATGATTATGGACCTAATTAACAAGTTACTTCCCTAAAATGAAGTGTAAACTAAGTTCGTCTCCAAAGGAGGAACCTTTGTTGACTAAAATTTTATCTTTGGTTTCTTGGCTTTGATTCTTGACAAATGCCACCTAGAGTTCATTCTACTTATGTAATACTCATTGTATGATGATTATGGACCTAATTAACAAGTTACTTCCCTAAAATAAAGTTTAAACTTAGTTCGTCTCCAAAGGAGGAACCTTTCTTGACCAAAATTTTATCTTTGGTTTCTTGGCTTATATTCTTGACAAATGCCTTCTATAGTTCATTCTATTTATGTAATACTCCCTTTATGATGATTATGGAGCTAATTAACAAGTTACTTCCCTAAAATAAAGTTTAAACTAAGTTCGTCTCCAAAGGAGGAACCTTTGTTGACCAAAATTTTATATTTGGTTTCATGGCTTTGATTCTTGACAAATGCCACCTACAGTTTATTCTATTTATGTATTACTCATTGTATGATGATTATGGACCTAATTAACAAGTTACTTCCCTGAAATCAAGTTTAAACTAAGTTCGTCTCAAAAGGAGGAACCTTTGATGAACGAAATTTTATCTTTGGTTTCTTGGCTTGGATTCTTGACAAATGCCACCTACAGTTCATTCTATTTATGTAATACTCATTTTATGATGATTATGGACCTAATTAACAAGTTACTTCCCTAAAATAAAGTTTAAACTAAGTTCGTCTCCAAATGAGGAACCTTTGTTGACCAAAATTTTATATTTCGTTTCTTGGCTGGGATTCTTGACAAATGCCACCTACTGTTTATTCTATTTATGTAATACTCATTGTATGATGATTATGGACCTAATTAACAAGTTACTTCCCTAAAATGAAGTGTAAACTAAGTTCGTCTCCAAAGGAGGAACCTTTGTTGACCAAAATTTTATCTTTGGTTTCTTGGCTTTGATTCTTGACAAATGCCACCTAGAGGTCATTCTACTTATGTAATACTCATTGTATGATGATTATGGACCTAATTAACAAGTTACTTCCCTAAAATAAAGTTTAAACTATGTTCGTCTATAAAGGAGGAACCTTTGTTGACCAAAATTTTATATTTGGTTTCTTGGCTTGGATTCTTGACATATGCCACCTACAGTTCATTTTATTTATGTAATACTCATTGTATGATAATTATGGACGTAATTAACAAGTTACTTCCCTAAAATAAAGTTTAAACTAAGTTCGTCTCAAAAGGAGGAACCTTTGTCGACCAAAATTTTATCTTTGGTTTCTTGGCTTATATTCTTGACAAATGCCTTCTATAGTTCGTTCTATTTATGTAATACTCCCTTTATGATGATTATGGACGTAATTAACAAGTTACTTCCCTAAAATAAAGTTTAAACTAAGTTCGTCTCAAAAGGAGGAACCTTTGTCGACCAAAATTTTATCTTTGGTTTCTTGGCTTATATTCTTGACAAATGCCTTCTATAGTTCATTCTATTTCTGTAATACTCATTGTATGATGATTATGGACCTAATTAACAAGTTACTTCCCTAAAATGAAGTGTAAACTAAGTTCGTCTCCAAAGGAGGAACCTTTGTTGACTAAAATTTTATCTTTGGTTTCTTGGCTTTGATTCTTGACAAATGCCACCTAGAGTTCATTCTACTTATGTAATACTCATTGTATGATGATTATGGACCTAATTAACAAGTTACTTCCCTAAAATAAAGTTTAAACTTAGTTCGTCTCCAAAGGAGGAACCTTTCTTGACCAAAATTTTATCTTTGGTTTCTTGGCTTATATTCTTGACAAATGCCTTCTATAGTTCATTCTATTTATGTAATACTCCCTTTATGATGATTATGGAGCTAATTAACAAGTTACTTCCCTAAAATAAAGTTTAAACTAAGTTCGTCTCAAAAGGAGGAACCTTTGTCGACCAAAATTTTATCTTTGGTTTCTTGGCTTATATTCTTGACAAATGCCTTCTATAGTTCATTCTATTTCTGTAATACTCATTTTATGATGATTATGGAGCTAATTAACAAGTTACTTCCCTAAAATAAAGTTTAAACTAAGTTCGTCTCCAAAGGAGGAACCTTTGTTGACCAAAATTTTATATTTGGTTTCTTGGCTTTGATTCTTGACAAATGCCACCTACAGTTTATTCTATTTATGTAATACTCATTGTATGATGATTATGGACCTAATTAACAAGTTACTTCCCTGAAATCAAGTTTAAACTAAGTTCGTCTCAAAAGGAGGAACCTTTGATGAACGAAATTTTATCTTTGGTTTCTTGGCTTGGATTCTTGACAAATGCCACCTACAGTTCATTCTATTTATGTAATACTCATTTTATGATGATTATGGACCTAATTAACAAGTTACTTCCCTAAAATAAAGTTTAAACTAAGTTCGTCTCTAAAGGAGGAACCTTTGTCGACCAAAATTTTATCTTTGGTTTCTTCGCTTATATTCTTGACAAATGCCTTCTATAGTTCATTCTATTTCTGTAATACTCATTGTATGATGATTATGGACCTAATTAACAAGTTACTTCCCTAAAATGAAGTGTAAACTAAGTTCGTCTCCAAAGGAGGAACCTTTGTTGACTAAAATTTTATCTTTGGTTTCTTGGCTTTGATTCTTGACAAATGCCACCTAGAGTTCATTCTACTTATGTAATACTCATTGTATGATGATTATGGACCTAATTAACAAGTTACTTCCCTAAAATAAAGTTTAAACTTAGTTCGTCTCCAAAGGAGGAACCTTTCTTGACCAAAATTTTATCTTTGGTTTCTTGGCTTATATTCTTGACAAATGCCTTCTATAGTTCATTCTATTTATGTAATACTCCCTTTATGATGATTATGGAGCTAATTAACAAGTTACTTCCCTAAAATAAAGTTTAAACTAAGTTCGTCTCAAAAGGAGGAACCTTTGTCGACCAAAATTTTATCTTTG
Organism: Medicago arabica; assembly: GCA_946800305.1. Taxonomy (NCBI): domain Eukaryota; kingdom Viridiplantae; phylum Streptophyta; class Magnoliopsida; order Fabales; family Fabaceae; genus Medicago; species Medicago arabica. Next base: position 29,234,287 of record OX326970.1, on the reverse strand, counting down.
GTTTCTTGGCTTATATTCTTGACAAATGCCTTCTATAGTTCATTCTATTTCTGTAATACTCATTTTATGATGATTATGGAGCTAATTAACAAGTTACTTCCCTAAAATAAAGTTTAAACTAAGTTCGTCTCCAAAGGAGGAACCTTTGTTGACCAAAATTTTATATTTGGTTTCTTGGCTTTGATTTTTGACAAATGCCACCTACAGTTTATTCTATTTATGTAATACTCATTGTATGATGATTATGGACCTAATTAACAAGTTACTTCCCTGAAATCAAGTTTAAACTAAGTTCGTCTCAAAAGGAGGAACCTTTGATGAACGAAATTTTATCTTTGGTTTCTTGGCTTGGATTCTTGACAAATGCCACCTACAGTTCATTCTATTTATGTAATACTCATTTTATGATGATTATGGACCTAATTAACAAGTTACTTCCCTAAAATAAAGTTTAAACTAAGTTCGTCTCTAAAGGAGGAACCTTTGTCGACCAAAATTTTATCTTTGGTTTCTTCGCTTATATTCTTGACAAATGCCTTCTATAGTTCATTCTATTTCTGTAATACTCATTGTATGATGATTATGGACCTAATTAACAAGTTACTTCCCTAAAATGAAGTGTAAACTAAGTTCGTCTCCAAAGGAGGAACCTTTGTTGACTAAAATTTTATCTTTGGTTTCTTGGCTTTGATTCTTGACAAATGCCACCTAGAGTTCATTCTACTTATGTAATACTTATTGTATGATGATTATGGACCTAATTAACAAGTTACTTCCCTAAAATAAAGTTTAAACTTAGTTCGTCTCCAAAGGAGGAACCTTTCTTGACCAAAATTTTATCTTTGGTTTCTTGGCTTATATTCTTGACAAATGCCTTCTATAGTTCATTCTATTTATGTAATACTCCCTTTAAGATGATTATGGAGCTAATTAACAAGTTACTTCCCTAAAATAAAGTTTAAACTAAGATCGTCTCAAAAGGAGGAACCTCTGTCGACCAAAATTTTATCTTTGGTTTATTGGCTTATATTCTTGACAAATGCCTTCTATAGTTCATTCTATTTCTGTAATACTCATTTTATGATGATTATGGAGCTAATTAACAAGTTACTTCCCTAAAATAAAGTTTAAACTAAGTTCGTCTCCAAAGGAGGAACCTTTGTTGACCAAAATTTTATATTTGGTTTCTTGGCTTTGATTCTTGACAAATGCCACCTACAGTTTATTCTATTTATGTAATACTCATTGTATGATGATTATGGACCTAATTAACAAGTTACTTCCCTGAAATCAAGTTTAAACTAAGTTCGTCTCAAAAGGAGGAACCTTTGATGAACGAAATTTTATCTTTGGTTTCTTGGCTTGGATTCTTGACAAATGCCACCTACAGTTCATTCTATTTATGTAATACTCATTTTATGATGATTATGGACCTAATTAACAAGTTACTTCCCTAAAATAAAGTTTAAACTAAGTTCGTCTCCAAATGAGGAACCTTTGTTGACCAAAATTTTATATTTCGTTTCTTGGCTTGGATTCTTGACAAATGCCACCTACTGTTTATTCTATTTATGTAATACTCATTGTATGATGATTATGGACCTAATTAACAAGTTACTTCCCTAAAATGAAGTGTAAACTAAGTTCGTCTCCAAAGGAGGAACCTTTGTTGACCAAAATTTTATCTTTGGTTTCTTGGCTTTGATTCTTGACAAATGCCACCTAGAGTTCATTCTACTTATGTAATACTCATTGTATGATGATTATGGACCTAATTAACAAGTTACTTCCCTAAAATAAAGTTTAAACTATGTTCGTCTCCAAAGGAGGAACCTTTGTTGACCAAAATTTTATATTTGGTTTCTTGGCTTGGATTCTTGACATATGCCACCTACAGTTCATTTTATTTATGTAATACTCATTGTATGATAATTATGGACGTAATTAACAAGTTACTTCCCTAAAATAAAGTTTAAACTAAGTTCGTCTCAAAAGGAGGAACCTTTGTCGACCAAAATTTTATCTTTGGTTTCTTGGCTTATATTCTTGACAAATGCCTTCTATAGTTCGTTCTATTTATGTAATACTCCCTTTATGATGATTATGGACGTAATTAACAAGTTACTTCCCTAAAATAAAGTTTAAACTAAGTTCGTCTCAAAAGGAGGAACCTTTGTCGACCAAAATTTTATCTTTGGTTTCTTGGCTTATATTCTTGACAAATGCCTTCTATAGTTCATTCTATTTCTGTAATACTCATTGTATGATGATTATGGACATAATTAACAAGTTACTTCCCTAAAATGAAGTGTAAACTAAGTTCGTCTCCAAAGGAGGAACCTTTGTTGACTAAAATTTTATCTTTGGTTTCTTGGCTTTGATTCTTGACAAATGCCACCTAGAGTTCATTCTACTTATGTAATACTCATTGTATGATGATTATGGACCTAATTAACAAGTTACTTCCCTAAAATAAAGTTTAAACTTAGTTCGTCTCCAAAGGAGGAACCTTTCTTGACCAAAATTTTATCTTTGGTTTCTTGCCTTATATTCTTGACAAATGCCTTCTATAGTTCATTCTATTTATGTAATACTCCCTTTATGATGATTATGGAGCTAATTAACAAGTTACTTCCCTAAAATAAAGTTTAAACTAAGTTCGTCTCAAAAGGAGGAACCTTTGTCGACCAAAATTTTATCTTTGGTTTCTTGGCTTATATTCTTGACAAATGCCTTCTATAGTTCATTCTATTTCTGTAATACTCATTTTATGATGATTATGGAGCTAATTAACAAGTTACTTCCCTAAAATAAAGTTTAAACTAAGTTCGTCTCCAAAGGAGGAACCTTTGTTGACCAAAATTTTATATTTGGTTTCTTGGCTTTGATTCTTGACAAATGCCACCTACAGTTTATTCTATTTATGTAATACTCATTGTATGATGATTATGGACCTAATTAACAAGTTACTTCCCTGAAATCAAGTTTAAACTAAGTTCGTCTCAAAAGGAGGAACCTTTGATGAACGAAATTTTATCTTTGGTTTCTTGGCTTGGATTCTTGACAAATGCCACCTACTGTTTATTCTATTTATGTAATACTCATTGTATGATGATTATGGACCTAATTAACAAGTTACTTCCCTAAAATGAAGTGTAAACTAAGTTCGTCTCCAAAGGAGGAACCTTTGTCGACCAAAATTTTATCTTTGGTTTCTTGGCTTGGATTCTTGACAAATGCCACCTACAGTTCATTCTATTTATGTAATACTCATTTTATGATGATTATGGACCTAATTAACAAGTTACTTCCCTAAAATAAAGTTTAAACTAAGTTCGTCTCCAAATGAGGAACCTTTGTTGACCAAAATTTTATATTTCGTTTCTTGGCTTGGATTCTTGACAAATGCCACCTACTGTTTATTCTATTTATGTAATACTCATTGTATGATGATTATGGACCTAATTAACAAGTTACTTCCCTAAAATGAAGTGTAAACTAAGTTCGTCTCCAAAGGAGGAACCTTTGTTGACCAAAATTTTATCTTTGGTTTCTTGGCTTTGATTCTTGACAAATGCCACCTAGAGTTCATTCTACTTATGTAATACTCATTGTATGATGATTATGGACCTAATTAACAAGTTACTTCCCTAAAATAAAGTTTAAACTATGTTCGTCTCCAAAGGAGGAACCTTTGTTGACCAAAATTTTATATTTGGTTTCTTGGCTTGGATTCTTGACAAATGCCACCTACAGTTCATTTTATTTATGTAATACTCATTGTATGATAATTATGGACGTAATTAACAAGTTACTTCCCTAAAATAAAGTTTAAACTAAGTTCGTCTCAAAAGGAGGAACCTTTGTCGACCAAAATTTTATCTTTGGTTTCTTGGCTTATATTCTTGACAAATGCCTTCTATAGTTCGTTCTATTTATGTAATACTCCCTTTATGATGATTATGGACGTAATTAACAAGTTACTTCCCTAAAATAAAGTTTAAACTAAGTTCGTCTCAAAAGGAGGAACCTTTGTCGACCAAAATTTTATCTTTGGTTTCTTGGCTTATATTCTTGACAAATGCCTTCTATAGTTCATTATATTTCTGTAATACTCATTGTATGATGATTATGGACCTAATTAAGAAGTTACTTCCCTAAAATGAAGTGTAAACTAAGTTCGTCTCCAAAGGAGGAACCTTTGTTGACTAAAATTTTATCTTTGGTTTCTTGGCTTTGATTCTTGACAAATGCCACCTAGAGTTCATTCTACTTATGTAATACTCATTGTATGATGATTATGGACCTAATTAACAAGTTACTTCCCGAAAATAAAGTTTAAACTTAGTTCGTCTCCAAAGGAGGAACCTTTCTTGACCAAAATTTTATCTTTGGTTTCTTGGCTTATATTCTTGACAAATGCCTTCTATAGTTCATTCTATTTATGTAATACTCCCTTTATGATGATTATGGAGCTAATTAACAAGTTACTTCCCTAAAATAAAGTTTAAACTAAGTTCGTCTCAAAAGGAAGAACCTTTGTCGACCAAAATTTTATCTTTGGTTTCTTGGCTTATATTCTTGACAAATGCCTTATATAGTTCATTCTATTTCTGTAATACTCATTTTATGATGATTATGGAGCTAATTAACAAGTTACTTCCCTAAAATAAAGTTTAAACTAAGTTCGTCTCCAAAGGAGGAACCTTTGTTGACCAAAATTTTATATTTGGTTTCTTGGCTTTGATTCTTGACAAATGCCACCTACAGTTTATTCTATTTATGTAATACTCATTGTATGATGATTATGGACCTAATTAACAAGTTACTTCCCCGAAATCAAGTTTAAACTAAGTTCGTCTCAAAAGGAGGAACCTTTGATGAACGAAATTTTATCTTTGGTTTCTTGGCTTGGATTCTTGACAAATGCCACCTACAGTTCATTCTATTTATGTAATACTCATTTTATGATGATTATGGACCTAATTAACAAGTTACTTCCCTAAAATAAAGTTTAAACTAAGTTCGTCTCTAAAGGAGGAACCTTTGTCGACCAAAATTTTATCTTTGGTTTCTTCGCTTATATTCTTGACAAATGCCTTCTATAGTTCATTCTATTTCTGTAATACTCATTGTATGATGATTATGGACCTAATTAACAAGTTACTTCCCTAAAATGAAGTGTAAACTAAGTTCGTCTCCAAAGGAGGAACCTTTGTTGACTAAAATTTTATCTTTGGTTTCTTGGCTTTGATTCTTGACAAATGCCACCTAGAGTTCATTCTACTTATGTAATACTCATTGTATGATGATTATGGACCTAATTAACAAGTTACTTCCCTAAAATAAAGTTTAAACTTAGTTCGTCTCCAAAGGAGGAACCTTTCTTGACCAAAATTTTATCTTTGGTTTCTTGGCTTATATTCTTGACAAATGCCTTCTATAGTTCATTCTATTTATGTAATACTCCCTTTATGATGATTATGGAGCTAATTAACAAGTTACTTCCCTAAAATAAAGTTTAAACTAAGTTCGTCTCCAAAGGAGGAACCTTTGTTGACCAAAATTTTATATTTGGTTTCATGGCTTTGATTCTTGACAAATGCCACCTACAGTTTATTCTATTTATGTATTACTCATTGTATGATGATTATGGACCTAATTAACAAGTTACTTCCCTGAAATCAAGTTTAAACTAAGTTCGTCTCAAAAGGAGGAACCTTTGATGAACGAAATTTTATCTTTGGTTTCTTGGCTTGGATTCTTGACAAATGCCACCTATAGTTCATTCTATTTATGTAATACTCATTTTATGATGATTATGGACCTAATTAACAAGTTACTTCCCTAAAATAAAGTTTAAACTAAGTTCGTCTCCAAATGAGGAACCTTTGTTGACCAAAATTTTATATTTCGTTTCTTGGCTTGGATTCTTGACAAATGCCACCTACTGTTTATTCTATTTATGTAATACTCATTGTATGATGATTATGGACCTAATTAACAAGTTACTTCCCTAAAATGAAGTGTAAACTAAGTTCGTCTCCAAAGGAGGAACCTTTGTTGACCAAAATTTTATCTTTGGTTTCTTGGCTTTGATTCTTGACAAATGCCACCTAGAGGTCATTCTACTTATGTAATACTCATTGTATGATGATTATGGACCTAATTAACAAGTTACTTCCCTAAAATAAAGTTTAAACTATGTTCGTCTATAAAGGAGGAACCTTTGTTGACCAAAATTTTATATTTGGTTTCTTGGCTTGGATTCTTGACATATGCCACCTACAGTTCATTTTATTTATGTAATACTCATTGTATGATAATTATGGACGTAATTAACAAGTTACTTCCCTAAAATAAAGTTTAAACTAAGTTCGTCTCAAAAGGAGGAACCTTTGTCGACCAAAATTTTATCTTTGGTTTCTTGGCTTATATTCTTGACAAATGCCTTCTATAGTTCGTTCTATTTATGTAATACTCCCTTTATGATGATTATGGACGTAATTAACAAGTTACTTCCCTAAAATAAAGTTTAAACTAAGTTCGTCTCAAAAGGAGGAACCTTTGTCGACCAAAATTTTATCTTTGGTTTCTTGGCTTATATTCTTGACAAATGCCTTCTATAGTTCATTCTATTTATGTAATACTCATTGTATGATGATTATGGACCTAATTAACAAGTTACTTCCCTAAAATGAAGTGTAAACTAAGTTCGTCTCCAAAGGAGGAACCTTTGTTGACTAAAATTTTATCTTTGGTTTCTTGGCTTTGATTCTTGACAAATGCCACCTAGAGTTCATTCTACTTATGTAATACTCATTGTATGATGATTATGGACCTAATTAACAAGTTACTTCCCTAAAATAAAGTTTAAACTTAGTTCGTCTCCAAAGGAGGAACCTTTCTTGACCAAAATTTTATCTTTGGTTTCTTGGCTTATATTCTTGACAAATGCCTTCTATAGTTCATTCTATTTATGTAATACTCCCTTTATGATGATTATGGAGCTAATTAACAAGTTACTTCCCTAAAATAAAGTTTAAACTAAGTTCGTCTCAAAAGGAGGAACCTTTGTCGACCAAAATTTTATCTTTGGTTTCTTGGCTTATATTCTTGACAAATGCCTTCTATAGTTCATTCTATTTCTGTAATACTCATTTTATGATGATTATGGAGCTAATTAACAAGTTACTTCCCTAAAATAAAGTTTAAACTAAGTTCGTCTCCAAAGGAGGAACCTTTGTTGACCAAAATTTTATATTTGGTTTCTTGGCTTTGATTCTTGACAAATGCCACCTACAGTTTATTCTATTTATGTAATACTGATTGTATGATGATTATGGACCTAATTAACAAGTTACTTCCCTGAAATCAAGTTTAAACTAAGTTCGTCTCAAAAGGAGGAACCTTTGATGAACGAAATTTTATCTTTGGTTTCTTGGCTTGGATTCTTGACAAATGCCACCTACAGTTCATTCTATTTATGTAATACTCATTTTATGATGATTATGGACCTAATTAACAAGTTACTTCCCTAAAATAAAGTTTAAACTAAGTTCGTCTCTAAAGGAGGAACCTTTGTCGACCAAAATTTTATCTTTGGTTTCTTCGCTTATATTCTTGACAAATGCCTTCTATAGTTCATTCTATTTCTGTAATACTCATTGTATGATGATTATGGACCTAATTAACAAGTTACTTCCCTAAAATAAAGTGTAAACTAAGTTCGTCTCCAAAGGAGGAACCTTTGTTGACTAAAATTTTATCTTTGGTTTCTTGGCTTTGATTCTTGACAAATGCCACCTAGAGTTCATTCTACTTATGTAATACTCATTGTATGATGATTATGGACCTAATTAACAAGTTACTTCCCTAAAATAAAGTTTAAACTTAGTTCGTCTCCAAAGGAGGAACCTTTCTTGACCAAAATTTTATCTTTGGTTTCTTGGCTTATATTCTTGACAAATGCCTTCTATAGTTCATTCTATTTATGTAATACTCCCTTTATGATGATTATGGAGCTAATTAACAAGTTACTTCCCTAAAATAAAGTTTAAACTAAGTTCGTCTCAAAAGGAGGAACCTTTGTCGACCAAAATTTTATCTTTGGTTTCTTGGCTTATATTCTTGACAAATGCCTTCTATAGTTCATTCTATTTCTGTAATACTCATTTTATGATGATTATGGAGCTAATTAACAAGTTACTTCCCTAAAATAAAGTTTAAACTAAGTTCGTCTCCAAAGGAGGAACCTTTGTTGACCAAAATTTTATATTTGGTTTCTTGGCTTTGATTTTTGACAAATGCCACCTACAGTTTATTCTATTTATGTAATACTCATTGTATGATGATTATGGACCTAATTAACAAGTTACTTCCCTGAAATCAAGTTTAAACTAAGTTCGTCTCAAAAGGAGGAACCTTTGATGAACGAAATTTTATCTTTGGTTTCTTGGCTTGGATTCTTGACAAATGCCACCTACAGTTCATTCTATTTATGTAATACTCATTTTATGATGATTATGGACCTAATTAACAAGTTACTTCCCTAAAATAAAGTTTAAACTAAGTTCGTCTCTAAAGGAGGAACCTTTGTCGACCAAAATTTTATCTTTGGTTTCTTCGCTTATATTCTTGACAAATGCCTTCTATAGTTCATTCTATTTCTGTAATACTCATTGTATGATGATTATGGACCTAATTAACAAGTTACTTCCCTAAAATGAAGTGTAAACTAAGTTCGTCTCCAAAGGAGGAACCTTTGTTGACTAAAATTTTATCTTTGGTTTCTTGGCTTTGATTCTTGACAAATGCCACCTAGAGTTCATTCTACTTATGTAATACTTATTGTATGATGATTATGGACCTAATTAACAAGTTACTTCCCTAAAATAAAGTTTAAACTTAGTTCGTCTCCAAAGGAGGAACCTTTCTTGACCAAAATTTTATCTTTGGTTTCTTGGCTTATATTCTTGACAAATGCCTTCTATAGTTCATTCTATTTATGTAATACTCCCTTTAAGATGATTATGGAGCTAATTAACAAGTTACTTCCCTAAAATAAAGTTTAAACTAAGATCGTCTCAAAAGGAGGAACCTCTGTCGACCAAAATTTTATCTTTGGTTTATTGGCTTATATTCTTGACAAATGCCTTCTATAGTTCATTCTATTTCTGTAATACTCATTTTATGATGATTATGGAGCTAATTAACAAGTTACTTCCCTAAAATAAAGTTTAAACTAAGTTCGTCTCCAAAGGAGGAACCTTTGTTGACCAAAATTTTATATTTGGTTTCTTGGCTTTGATTCTTGACAAATGCCACCTACAGTTTATTCTATTTATGTAATACTCATTGTATGATGATTATGGACCTAATTAACAAGTTACTTCCCTGAAATCAAGTTTAAACTAAGTTCGTCTCAAAAGGAGGAACCTTTGATGAACGAAATTTTATCTTTGGTTTCTTGGCTTGGATTCTTGACAAATGCCACCTACAGTTCATTCTATTTATGTAATACTCATTTTATGATGATTATGGACCTAATTAACAAGTTACTTCCCTAAAATAAAGTTTAAACTAAGTTCGTCTCCAAATGAGGAACCTTTGTTGACCAAAATTTTATATTTCGTTTCTTGGCTTGGATTCTTGACAAATGCCACCTACTGTTTATTCTATTTATGTAATACTCATTGTATGATGATTATGGACCTAATTAACAAGTTACTTCCCTAAAATGAAGTGTAAACTAAGTTCGTCTCCAAAGGAGGAACCTTTGTTGACCAAAATTTTATCTTTGGTTTCTTGGCTTTGATTCTTGACAAATGCCACCTAGAGTTCATTCTACTTATGTAATACTCATTGTATGATGATTATGGACCTAATTAACAAGTTACTTCCCTAAAATAAAGTTTAAACTATGTTCGTCTCCAAAGGAGGAACCTTTGTTGACCAAAATTTTATATTTGGTTTCTTGGCTTGGATTCTTGACATATGCCACCTACAGTTCATTTTATTTATGTAATACTCATTGTATGATAATTATGGACGTAATTAACAAGTTACTTCCCTAAAATAAAGTTTAAACTAAGTTCGTCTCAAAAGGAGGAACCTTTGTCGACCAAAATTTTATCTTTGGTTTCTTGGCTTATATTCTTGACAAATGCCTTCTATAGTTCGTTCTATTTATGTAATACTCCCTTTATGATGATTATGGACGTAATTAACAAGTTACTTCCCTAAAATAAAGTTTAAACTAAGTTCGTCTCAAAAGGAGGAACCTTTGTCGACCAAAATTTTATCTTTGGTTTCTTGGCTTATATTCTTGACAAATGCCTTCTATAGTTCATTCTATTTCTGTAATACTCATTGTATGATGATTATGGACATAATTAACAAGTTACTTCCCTAAAATGAAGTGTAAACTAAGTTCGTCTCCAAAGGAGGAACCTTTGTTGACTAAAATTTTATCTTTGGTTTCTTGGCTTTGATTCTTGACAAATGCCACCTAGAGTTCATTCTACTTATGTAATACTCATTGTATGATGATTATGGACCTAATTAACAAGTTACTTCCCTAAAATAAAGTTTAAACTTAGTTCGTCTCCAAAGGAGGAACCTTTCTTGACCAAAATTTTATCTTTGGTTTCTTGCCTTATATTCTTGACAAATGCCTTCTATAGTTCATTCTATTTATGTAATACTCCCTTTATGATGATTATGGAGCTAATTAACAAGTTACTTCCCTAAAATAAAGTTTAAACTAAGTTCGTCTCAAAAGGAGGAACCTTTGTCGACCAAAATTTTATCTTTGGTTTCTTGGCTTATATTCTTGACAAATGCCTTCTATAGTTCATTCTATTTCTGTAATACTCATTTTATGATGATTATGGAGCTAATTAACAAGTTACTTCCCTAAAATAAAGTTTAAACTAAGTTCGTCTCCAAAGGAGGAACCTTTGTTGACCAAAATTTTATATTTGGTTTCTTGGCTTTGATTCTTGACAAATGCCACCTACAGTTTATTCTATTTATGTAATACTCATTGTATGATGATTATGGACCTAATTAACAAGTTACTTCCCTGAAATCAAGTTTAAACTAAGTTCGTCTCAAAAGGAGGAACCTTTGATGAACGAAATTTTATCTTTGGTTTCTTGGCTTGGATTCTTGACAAATGCCACCTACTGTTTATTCTATTTATGTAATACTCATTGTATGATGATTATGGACCTAATTAACAAGTTACTTCCCTAAAATGAAGTGTAAACTAAGTTCGTCTCCAAAGGAGGAACCTTTGTTGACTAAAATTTTATCTTTGGTTTCTTGGCTTTGATTCTTGACAAATGCCACCTAGAGTTCATTCTACTTATGTAATACTCATTGTATGATGATTATGGACCTAATTAACAAGTTACTTCCCTAAAATAAAGTTTAAACTTAGTTCGTCTCCAAAGGAGGAACCTTTCTTGACCAAAATTTTATCTTTGGTTTCTTGGCTTATATTCTTGACAAATGCCTTCTATAGTTCATTCTATTTATGTAATACTCCCTTTAAGATGATTATGGAGCTAATTAACAAGTTACTTCCCTAAAATAAAGTTTAAACTAAGATCGTCTCAAAAGGAGGAACCTCTGTCGACCAAAATTTTATCTTTGGTTTATTGGCTTATATTCTTGACAAATGCCTTCTATAGTTCATTCTATTTCTGTAATACTCATTTTATGATGATTATGGAGCTAATTAACAAGTTACTTCCCTAAAATAAAGTTTAAACTAAGTTCGTCTCCAAAGGAGGAACCTTTGTTGACCAAAATTTTATATTTGGTTTCTTGGCTTTGATTCTTGACAAATGCCACCTACAGTTTATTCTATTTATGTAATACTCATTGTATGATGATTATGGACCTAATTAACAAGTTACTTCCCTGAAATCAAGTTTAAACTAAGTTCGTCTCAAAAGGAGGAACCTTTGATGAACGAAATTTTATCTTTGGTTTCTTGGCTTGGATTCTTGACAAATGCCACCTACAGTTCATTCTATTTATGTAATACTCATTTTATGATGATTATGGACCTAATTAACAAGTTACTTCCCTAAAATAAAGTTTAAACTAAGTTCGTCTCCAAATGAGGAACCTTTGTTGACCAAAATTTTATATTTCGTTTCTTGGCTTGGATTCTTGACAAATGCCACCTACTGTTTATTCTATTTATGTAATACTCATTGTATGATGATTATGGACCTAATTAACAAGTTACTTCCCTAAAATGAAGTGTAAACTAAGTTCGTCTCCAAAGGAGGAACCTTTGTTGACCAAAATTTTATCTTTGGTTTCTTGGCTTTGATTCTTGACAAATGCCACCTAGAGTTCATTCTACTTATGTAATACTCATTGTATGATGATTATGGACCTAATTAACAAGTTACTTCCCTAAAATAAAGTTTAAACTATGTTCGTCTCCAAAGGAGGAACCTTTGTTGACCAAAATTTTATATTTGGTTTCTTGGCTTGGATTCTTGACATATGCCACCTACAGTTCATTTTATTTATGTAATACTCATTGTATGATAATTATGGACCTAATTAACAAGTTACTTCCCTAAAATGAAGTGTAAACTAAGTTCGTCTCCAAAGGAGGAACCTTTGTTGACTAAAATTTTATCTTTGGTTTCTTGGCTTTGATTCTTGACAAATGCCACCTAGAGTTCATTCTACTTATGTAATACTCATTGTATGATGATTATGGACCTAATTAACAAGTTACTTCCCTAAAATAAAGTTTAAACTTAGTTCGTCTCCAAAGGAGGAACCTTTCTTGACCAAAATTTTATCTTTGGTTTCTTGGCTTATATTCTTGACAAATGCCTTCTATAGTTCATTCTATTTATGTAATACTCCCTTTATGATGATTATGGAGCTAATTAACAAGTTACTTCCCTAAAATAAAGTTTAAACTAAGTTCGTCTCAAAAGGAGGAACCTTTGTCGACCAAAATTTTATCTTTGGTTTCTTGGCTTATATTCTTGACAAATGCCTTCTATAGTTCATTCTATTTCTGTAATACTCATTTTATGATGATTATGGAGCTAATTAACAAGTTACTTCCCTAAAATAAAGTTTAAACTAAGTTCGTCTCCAAAGGAGGAACCTTTGTTGACCAAAATTTTATATTTGGTTTCTTGGCTTTGATTCTTGACAAATGCCACCTACAGTTTATTCTATTTATGTAATACTCATTGTATGATGATTATGGACCTAATTAACAAGTTACTTCCCTGAAATCAAGTTTAAACTAAGTTCGTCTCAAAAGGAGGAACCTTTGATGAACGAAATTTTATCTTTGGTTTCTTGGCTTGGATTCTTGACAATTGCCTTCTATAGTTCATTCTATTTCTGTAATACTCATTTTATGATGATTATGGAGCTAATTAACAAGTTACTTCCCTAAAATAAAGTTTAAACTAAGTTCGTCTCCAAAGGAGGAACCTTTGTTGACCAAAATTTTATATTTGGTTTCTTGGCTTTGATTCTTGACAAATGTCACCTACAGTTTATTCTATTTATGTAATACTCATTGTATGATGATTATGGACCTGATTAACAAGTTACTTCCCTGAAATCAAGTTTAAACTAAGTTCGTCTCAAAAGGAGGAACCTTTGATGAATGAAATTTTATCTTTGGTTTTTTGGCTTGGATTCTTGACAAATGCCACCTACAGTTCATTCTATTTATGTAATACTCGTTGTATGATGATTATGGACCTAATTAACAAGTTACTTCCCTAAAATAAAGTTTAAACTTAGTTCGTCTCCAAAGGAGGAACCTTTCTTGACCAAAATTTTATCTTTGGTTTCTTGGCTTATATTCTTGACAAATGCCTTCTATAGTTCATTCTATTTCTGTAATACTCATTTTATGATGATTATGGAGCTAATTAACAAGTTACTTCCCTAAAATAAAGTTTAAACTTAGTTCGTCTCCAAAGGAGGAACCTTTGTTGACTAAAATTTTATCTTTGGTTTCTTGGCTTGGATTCTTGACAAATGCCTTCTATAGTTCATTCTATTTATGTAATACTCATTTTATGATGATTATGGAGCTAATTAACAAGTTACTTCCCTAAAATAAAGTTTAAACTAAGTTCGTCTCCAAAGGAGGAACCTTTGTTGACTAAAATTTTATCTTTGGTTTCTTGGCTTTGATTCTTGACAAATGCCTTCTATAGTTCATTCTATTTATGTAATACTCATTGTATGATGATTATGGACCTAATTAACAAGTTACTTCCCTAAAATCAAGTTTCAACTAAGTTCGTCTCCAAAGGAGGAATCTTTCTTGACCAAAATATTATCTTTGGTTTCTTGGCTTAGATTCTTGACAAATGCCTTCTATAGTTTATTCTATTAATGTAATACTCATTGTATGATGATTATGGACCTAATTAACAAGTTACTTCCCTAAAATAAAGTTTAAACTTAGTTCGTCTCCAAAGGAGGAACCTTTCTTGACCAAAATTTTATCTTTGGTTTCTTGGCTTATATTCTTGACAAATGCCTTCTATAGTTCATTCTATTTCTGTAATACTCATTTTATGATGATTATGGAGCTAATTAACAAGTTACTTCCCTAAAATAAAGTTTAAACTTAGTTCGTCTCCAAAGGAGGAACCTTTGTTGACTAAAATTTTATCTTTGGTTTCTTGGCTTTGATTCTTGACAAATGCCTTCTATAGTTCATTCTATTTATGTAATACTCATTGTATGATGATTATGGACCTAATTAACAAGTTACTTCCCTAAAATCAAGTTTAAACTAAGTTCCTCTCCAAAGGAGGAACCTTTGTTGACCAAAATTTTATATTTCGTTTCTTGGCTTGGATTCTTGACAAATGCCACCTACAGTTCATTCTATTTATGTAATACTCATTGTATGATGATTATGGACCTAATTAACAAGTTACTTCCCTAAAATCAAGTTTAAACTAAGTTCGTCTCCAAAGGAGGAACCTTTCTTGACCAAAATTTTATCTTTGGTTTCTTGGCTTAGATTCTTGACAAATGCCTTCTATAGTTTATTCTATTAATGTAATACTCATTGTATGATGATTATGGACCTAATTAACAAGTTACTTCCCTAAAATCAAGTTTAAACTAAGTTCCTCTCCAAAGGAGGAACCTTTGTTGACCAAAATTTTATATTTCGTTTCTTGGCTTGGATTCTTGACAAATGCCTTCTATAGTTCATTCTATTAATGTAATACTCATTGTATGATGATTATGGACCTAATTAACAAGTTACTTCCCTAAAATCAAGTTTAAACTAAGTTCGTCTCCAAAGGAGGAACCTTTCTTGACCAAAATTTTATCTTTGGTTTCTTGGCTTAGATTCTTGACAAATGCCTTCTATAGTTTATTCTATTAATGTAATACTCATTGTATGATGATTATGGACCTAATTAACAAGTTACTTCCCTCAAATAAAGTTTAAACTAAGTTCGTCTCCAAAGGAGGAACCTTTGATGAACGAAATTTTATCTTTGGTTTCTTGGCTTGGATTCTTGACAAATGCCACCTACAGTTCATTCTATTTATGTAATACTCATTGTATGATGATTATGGACCTAATTAACAAGTTACTTCCCTAAAATCAAGTTTAAACTAAGTTCGTCTCAAAAGGAGGAACCTTTGTCGACCAAAATTTTATCTTTGGTTTCTTGCCTTTGATTCTTGACAAATGCCACCTAAAGTTCATTCTACTTATGTAATACTCATTGTATGATAATTATGGATCTAATTGACAAGTTACTTCCCTAAAATAAAGTTTAAACTAAGTTCGTCTCCAAAGGAGGAACCTTTCTTCACCAAAATTTTATCTTTGGTTTCTTGGCTTAGATTCTTGACAAATGCCTTCTATAGTTTATTCTATTAATGTAATACTCATTGTATGATGATTATGGACCTAATTAACAAGTTACTTCCCTAAAATAAAGTTTAAACTTAGTTCGTCTCCAAAGGAGGAACCTTTCTTGACCAAAATTTTATCTTTGGTTTCTTGGCTTATATTCTTGACAAATGCCTTCTATAGTTCATTCTATTTCTGTAATACTCATTTTATGATGATTATGGAGCTAATTAACAAGTTACTTCCCTAAAATAAAGTTTAAACTTAGTTCGTCTCCAAAGGAGGAACCTTTGTTGACTAAAATTTTATCTTTGGTTTCTTGGCTTTGATTCTTGACAAATGCCTTCTATAGTTCATTCTATTTATGTAATACTCATTGTATGATGATTATGGACCTAATTAACAAGTTACTTCCCTAAAATCAAGTTTAAACTATGTTCCTCTCCAAAGGAGGAACCTTTGTTGACCAAAATTTTATATTTCGTTTCTTGGCTTGGATTCTTGACAAATGCCACCTACAGTTCATTCTATTTATGTAATACTCATTGTATGATGATTATGGACCTAATTAACAAGTTACTTCCCTAAAATCAAGTTTAAACTAAGTTCGTCTCCAAAGGAGGAACCTTTCTTGACCAAAATTTTATCTTTGGTTTCTTGGCTTAGATTCTTGACAAATGCCTTCTATAGTTTATTCTATTAATGTAATACTCATTGTATGATGATTATGGACCTAATTAACAAGTTACTTCCCTCAAATAAAGTTTAAACTAAGTTCGTCTCCAAAGGAGGAACCTTTGATGAACGAAATTTTATCTTTGGTTTCTTGGCTTGGATTCTTGACAAATGCCACCTACAGTTCATTCTATTTATGTAATACTCATTGTATGATGATTATGGACCTAATTAACAAGTTACTTCCCTAAAATCAAGTTTAAACTAAGTTCGTCTCAAAAGGAGGAACCTTTGTCGACCAAAATTTTATCTTTGGTTTCTTGCCTTTGATTCTTGACAAATGCCACCTAAAGTTCATTCTACTTATGTAATACTCATTGTATGATAATTATGGACCTAATTAACAAGTTACTTCCCTAAAATAAAGTTTAAACTAAGTTCGTCTCCAAAGGAGGAACCTTTCTTCACCAAAATTTTATCTTTGGTTTCTTGGCTTAGATTCTTGACAAATGCCTTCTATAGTTTATTTTATTAATGTAATACTCATTGTATGATGATTATGGACCTAATTAACAAGTTACTTCCCTAAAATAAAGTTTAAACTTAGTTCGTCTCCAAAGGAGGAACCTTTCTTGACCAAAATTTTATCTTTGGTTTCTTGGCTTATATTCTTGACAAATGCCTTCTATAGTTCATTCTATTTCTGTAATACTCATTTTATGATGATTATGGAGCTAATTAACAAGTTACTTCCCTAAAATAAAGTTTAAACTTAGTTCGTCTCCAAAGGAGGAACCTTTGTTGACTAAAATTTTATCTTTGGTTTCTTGGCTTTGATTCTTGACAAATGCCTTCTATAGTTCATTCTATTTATGTAATACTCATTGTATGATGATTATGGACCTAATTAACAAGTTACTTCCCTAAAATCAAGTTTAAACTAAGTTCCTCTCCAAAGGAGGAACCTTTGTTGACCAAAATTTTATATTTCGTTTCTTGGCTTGGATTCTTGACAAATGCCACCTACAGTTCATTCTATTTATGTAATACTCATTGTATGATGATTATGGACCTAATTAACAAGTTACTTCCCTAAAATCAAGTTTAAACTAAGTTCGTCTCCAAAGGAGGAACCTTTCTTGACCAAAATTTTATCTTTGGTTTCTTGGCTTAGATTCTTGACAAATGCCTTCTATAGTTTATTCTATTAATGTAATACTCATTGTATGATGATTATGGACCTAATTAACAAGTTACTTCCCTAAAATCAAGTTTAAACTAAGTTCCTCTCCAAAGGAGGAACCTTTGTTGACCAAAATTTTATATTTCGTTTCTTGGCTTGGATTCTTGACAAATGCCACCTACAGTTCATTCTATTTATGTAATACTCATTGTATGATGATTATGGACCTAATTAACAAGTTACTTCCCTAAAATCAAGTTTTAACTAAGTTCGTCTCCAAAGGAGGAACCTTTCTTGACCAAAATTTTATCTTTGGTTTCTTGGCTTAGATTCTTGACAAATGCCTTCTATAGTTTATTCTATTAATGTAATACTCATTGTATGATGATTATGGACCTAATTAACAAGTTACTTCCCTCAAATAAAGTTTAAACTAAGTTCGTCTCCAAAGGAGGAACCTTTGATGAACGAAATTTTATCTTTGGTTTCTTGGCTTGGATTCTTGACAAATGCCACCTACAGTTCATTCTATTTATGTAATACTCATTGTATGATGATTATGGACCTAATTAACAAGTTACTTCCCTAAAATCAAGTTTAAACTAAGTTCGTCTCAAAAGGAGGAACCTTTGTCGACCAAAAAATTTATCTTTGGTTTCTTGCCTTTGATTCTTGACAAATGCCACCTAAAGTTCATTCTACTTATGTAATACTCATTGTATGATAATTATGGACCTAATTAACAAGTTACTTCCCTAAAATAAAGTTTAAACTAAGTTCGTCTCCAAAGGAGGAACCTTTCTTCACCAAAATTTTATCTTTCGTTTCTTGGCTTAGATTCTTGACAAATGCCTTCTATAGTTTATTCTATTAATGTAATACTCATTGTATGATGATTATGGACCTTATTAACAAGTTACTTCCCTAAAATAAAGTTTAAACTTAGTTCGTCTCCAAAGGAGGAACCTTTCTTGACCAAAATTTTATCTTTGGTTTCTTGGCTTATATTCTTGACAAATGCCTTCTATAGTTCATTCTATTTCTGTAATACTCATTTTATGATGATTATGGAGCTAATTAACAAGTTACTTCCCTAAAATAAAGTTTAAACTTAGTTCGTCTCCAAAGGAGGAACCTTTGTTGACTAAAATTTTATCTTTGGTTTCTTGGCTTTGATTCTTGACAAATGCCTTCTATAGTTCATTCTATTTATGTAATACTCATTGTATGATGATTATGGACCTAATTAACAAGTTACTTCCCTAAAATCAAGTTTAAACTAAGTTCCTCTCCAAAGGAGGAACCTTTGTTGACCAAAATTTTATATTTCGTTTCTTGGCTTGGATTCTTGACAAATGCCACCTACAGTTCATTCTATTTATGTAATACTCATTGTATGATGATTATGGACCTAATTAACAAGTTACTTCCCTAAAATCAAGTTTAAACTAAGTTCGTCTCCAAAGGAGGAACCTTTCTTGACCAAAATTTTATCTTTGGTTTCTTGGCTTAGATTCTTGACAAATGCCTTCTATAGTTTATTCTATTAATGTAATACTCATTGTATGATGATTATGGACCTAATTAACAAGTTACTTCCCTCAAATAAAGTTTAAACTAAGTTCGTCTCCAAAGGAGGAACCTTTGATGAACGAAATTTTATCTTTGGTTTCTTGGCTTGGATTCTTGACAAATGCCACCTACAGTTCATTCTATTTATGTAATACTCATTGTATGATGATTATGGACCTAATTAACAAGTTACTTCCCTAAAATCAAGTTTAAACTAAGTTCGTCTCAAAAGGAGGAACCTTTGTCGACCAAAATTTTATCTTTGGTTTCTTGCCTTTGATTCTTGACAAATGCCACCTAAAGTTCATTCTACTTATGTAATACTCATTGTATGATAATTATGGACCTAATTAACAAGTTACTTCCCTAAAATAAAGTTTAAACTAAGTTCGTCTCCAAAGGAGGAACCTTTCTTCACCAAAATTTTATCTTTGGTTTCTTGGCTTAGATTCTTGACAAATGCCTTCTATAGTTTATTTTATTAATGTAATACTCATTGTATGATGATTATGGACCTAATTAACAAGTTACTTCCCTAAAATAAAGTTTAAACTTAGTTCGTCTCCAAAGGAGGAACCTTTCTTGACCAAAATTTTATCTTTGGTTTCTTGGCTTATATTCTTGACAAATGCCTTCTATAGTTCATTCTATTTCTGTAATACTCATTTTATGATGATTATGGAGCTAATTAACAAGTTACTTCCCTAAAATAAAGTTTAAACTTAGTTCGTCTCCAAAGGAGGAACCTTTGTTGACTAAAATTTTATCTTTGGTTTCTTGGCTTTGATTCTTGACAAATGCCTTCTATAGTTCATTCTATTTATGTAATACTCATTGTATGATGATTATGGACCTAATTAACAAGTTACTTCCCTAAAATCAAGTTTAAACTAAGTTCCTCTCCAAAGGAGGAACCTTTGTTGACCAAAATTTTATATTTCGTTTCTTGGCTTGGATTCTTGACAAATGCCACCTACAGTTCATTCTATTTATGTAATACTCATTGTATGATGATTATGGACCTAATTAACAAGTTACTTCCCTAAAATCAAGTTTAAACTAAGTTCGTCTCCAAAGGAGGAACCTTTCTTGACCAAAATTTTATCTTTGGTTTCTTGGCTTAGATTCTTGACAAATGCCTTCTATAGTTTATTCTATTAATGTAATACTCATTGTATGATGATTATGGACCTAATTAACAAGTTACTTCCCTAAAATCAAGTTTAAACTAAGTTCCTCTCCAAAGGAGGAACCTTTGTTGACCAAAATTTTATATTTCGTTTCTTGGCTTGGATTCTTGACAAATGCCACCTACAGTTCATTCTATTTATGTAATACTCATTGTATGATGATTATGGACCTAATTAACAAGTTACTTCCCTAAAATCAAGTTTTAACTAAGTTCGTCTCCAAAGGAGGAACCTTTCTTGACCAAAATTTTATCTTTGGTTTCTTGGCTTAGATTCTTGACAAATGCCTTCTATAGTTTATTCTATTAATGTAATACTCATTGTATGATGATTATGGACCTAATTAACAAGTTACTTCCCTCAAATAAAGTTTAAACTAAGTTCGTCTCCAAAGGAGGAACCTTTGATGAACGAAATTTTATCTTTGATTTCTTGGCTTGGATTCTTGACAAATGCCACCTACAGTTCATTCTATTTATGTAATACTCATTGTATGATGATTATGGACCTAATTAACAAGTTACCTCCCTAAAATCAAGTTTAAACTAAGTTCGTCTCAAAAGGAGGAACCTTTGTCGACCAAAAAATTTATCTTTGGTTTCTTGCCTTTGATTCTTGACAAATGCCACCTAAAGTTCATTCTACTTATGTAATACTCATTGTATGATAATTATGGACCTAATTAACAAGTTACTTCCCTAAAATAAAGTTTAAACTAAGTTCGTCTCCAAAGGAGGAACCTTTCTTCACCAAAATTTTATCTTTCGTTTCTTGGCTTAGATTCTTGACAAATGCCTTCTATAGTTTATTCTACTTATGTAATACTCATTGTATGATGATTATGGACCTAATTAACAAGTTACTTCCCTAAAATAAAGTTTAAACTTAGTTCGTCTCCAAAGGAGGAACCTTTCTTGACCAAAATTTTATCTTTGGTTTCTTGGCTTATATTCTTGACAAATGCCTTCTATAGTTCATTCTATTTCTGTAATACTCATTTTATGATGATTATGGAGCTAATTAACAAGTTACTTCCCTAAAATAAAGTTTAAACTTAGTTCGTCTCCAAAGGAGGAACCTTTGTTGACTAAAATTTTATCTTTGGTTTCTTGGCTTTGATTCTTGACAAATGCCTTCTATAGTTCATTCTATTTATGTAATACTCATTGTATGATGATTATGGACCTAATTAACAAGTTACTTCCCTAAAATCAAGTTTAAACTAAGTTCCTCTCCAAAGGAGGAACCTTTGTTGACCAAAATTTTATATTTCGTTTCTTGGCTTGGATTCTTGACAAATGCCACCTACAGTTCATTCTATTTATGTAATACTCATTGTATGATGATTATGGACCTAATTAACAAGTTACTTCCCTAAAATCAAGTTTAAACTAAGTTCGTCTCAAAAGGAGGAACCTTTGTCGACCAAAATTTTATCTTTGGTTTCTTGCCTTTGATTCTTGACAAATGCCACCTAAAGTTCATTCTATTTATGTAATACTCATTTTATGATGATTATGGAGCTAATTAACAAGTTACTTCCCTAAAATAAAGTTTAAACTAAGTTCGTCTCCAAAGGAGGAACCTTTCTTGACCAAAATTTTATCTTTGGTTTCTTGGCTTAGATTCTTGACAAATGCCTTCTATAGTTTATTCTATTAATGTAATACTCATTGTATGATGATTATGGACCTAATTAACAAGTTACTTCCCTAAAATCAAGTTTAAACTAAGTTCCTCTCCAAAGGAGGAACCTTTGTTGACCAAAATTTTATATTTCGTTTCTTGGCTTGGATTCTTGACAAATGCCACCTACAGTTCATTCTATTTATGTAATACTCATTGTATGATGATTATGGACCTAATTAACAAGTTACTTCCCTAAAATCAAGTTTTAACTAAGTTCGTCTCCAAAGGAGGAACCTTTCTTGACCAAAATTTTATCTTTGGTTTCTTGGCTTAGATTCTTGACAAATGCCTTCTATAGTTTATTCTATTAATGTAATACTCATTGTATGATGATTATGGACCTAATTAACAAGTTACTTCCCTCAAATAAAGTTTAAACTAAGTTCGTCTCCAAAGGAGGAACCTTTGATGAACGAAATTTTATCTTTGGTTTCTTGGCTTGGATTCTTGACAAATGCCACCTACAGTTCATTCTATTTATGTAATACTCATTGTATGATGATTATGGACCTAATTAACAAGTTACTTCCCTAAAATCAAGTTTAAACTAAGTTCGTCTCAAAAGGAGGAACCTTTGTCGACCAAAAAATTTATCTTTGGTTTCTTGCCTTTGATTCTTGACAAATGCCACCTAAAGTTCATTCTACTTATGTAATAGTCATTGTATGATAATTATGGACCTAATTAACAAGTTACTTCCCTAAAATAAAGTTTAAACTAAGTTCGTCTCCAAAGGAGGAACCTTTCTTCACCAAAATTTTATCTTTCGTTTCTTGGCTTAGATTCTTGACAAATGCCTTCTATAGTTTATTCTATTAATGTAATACTCATTGTATGATGATTATGGACCTTATTAACAAGTTACTTCCCTAAAATAAAGTTTAAACTTAGTTCGTCTCCAAAGGAGGAACCTTTCTTGACCAAAATTTTATCTTTGGTTTCTTGGCTTATATTCTTGACAAATGCCTTCTATAGTTCATTCTATTTCTGTAATACTCATTTTATGATGATTATGGAGCTAATTAACAAGTTACTTCCCTAAAATAAAGTTTAAACTTAGTTCGTCTCCAAAGGAGGAACCTTTGTTGACTAAAATTTTATCTTTGGTTTCTTGGCTTTGATTCTTGACAAATGCCTTCTATAGTTCATTCTATTTATGTAATACTCATTGTATGATGATTATGGACCTAATTAACAAGTTACTTCCCTAAAATCAAGTTTAAACTAAGTTCCTCTCCAAAGGAGGAACCTTTGTTGACCAAAATTTTATATTTCGTTTCTTGGCTTGGATTCTTGACAAATGCCACCTACAGTTCATTCTATTTATGTAATACTCATTGTATGATGATTATGGACCTAATTAACAAGTTACTTCCCTAAAATCAAGTTTAAACTAAGTTCGTCTCCAAAGGAGGAACCTTTCTTGACCAAAATTTTATCTTTGGTTTCTTGGCTTAGATTCTTGACAAATGCCTTCTATAGTTTATTCTATTAATGTAATACTCATTGTATGATGATTATGGACCTAATTAACAAGTTACTTCCCTCAAATAAAGTTTAAACTAAGTTCGTCTCCAAAGGAGGAACCTTTGATGAACGAAATTTTATCTTTGGTTTCTTGGCTTTGATTCTTGACAAATGCCTTCTATAGTTCATTCTATTTATGTAATACTCATTGTATGATGATTATGGACCTAATTAACAAGTTACTTCCCTAAAATCAAGTTTAAACTAAGTTCCTCTCCAAAGGAGGAACCTTTGTTGACCAAAATTTTATATTTCGTTTCTTGGCTTGGATTCTTGACAAATGCCACCTACAGTTCATTCTATTTATGTAATACTCATTGTATGATGATTATGGACCTAATTAACAAGTTACTTCCCTAAAATCAAGTTTAAACTAAGTTCGTCTCAAAAGGAGGAACCTTTGTCGACCAAAATTTTATCTTTGGTTTCTTGCCTTTGATTCTTGACAAATGCCACCTAAAGTTCATTCTATTTATGTAATACTCATTTTATGATGATTATGGAGCTAATTAACAAGTTACTTCCCTAAAATAAAGTTTAAACTAAGTTCGTCTCCAAAGGAGGAACCTTTCTTGACCAAAATTTTATCTTTGGTTTCTTGGCTTAGATTCTTGACAAATGCCTTCTATAGTTTATTCTATTAATGTAATACTCATTGTATGATGATTATGGACCTAATTAACAAGTTACTTCCCTAAAATCAAGTTTAAACTAAGTTCCTCTCCAAAGGAGGAACCTTTGTTGACCAAAATTTTATATTTCGTTTCTTGGCTTGGATTCTTGACAAATGCCACCTACAGTTCATTCTATTTATGTAATACTCATTGTATGATGATTATGGACCTAATTAACAAGTTACTTCCCTAAAATCAAGTTTTAACTAAGTTCGTCTCCAAAGGAGGAACCTTTCTTGACCAAAATTTTATCTTTGGTTTCTTGGCTTAGATTCTTGACAAATGCCTTCTATAGTTTATTCTATTAATGTAATACTCATTGTATGATGATTATGGACCTAATTAACAAGTTACTTCCCTCAAATAAAGTTTAAACTAAGTTCGTCTCCAAAGGAGGAACCTTTGATGAACGAAATTTTATCTTTGGTTTCTTGGCTTGGATTCTTGACAAATGCCACCTACAGTTCATTCTATTTATGTAATACTCATTGTATGATGATTATGGACCTAATTAACAAGTTACTTCCCTAAAATCAAGTTTAAACTAAGTTCGTCTCAAAAGGAGGAACCTTTGTCGACCAAAAAATTTATCTTTGGTTTCTTGCCTTTGATTCTTGACAAATGCCACCTAAAGTTCATTCTACTTATGTAATACTCATTGTATGATAATTATGGACCTAATTAACAAGTTACTTCCCTAAAATAAAGTTTAAACTAAGTTCGTCTCCAAAGGAGGAACCTTTCTTCACCAAAATTTTATCTTTCGTTTCTTGGCTTAGATTCTTGACAAATGCCTTCTATAGTTTATTCTATTAATGTAATACTCATTGTATGATGATTATGGAACTTATTAACAAGTTACTTCCCTAAAATAAAGTTTAAACTTAGTTCGTCTCCAAAGGAGGAACCTTTCTTGACCAAAATTTTATCTTTGGTTTCTTGGCTTATATTCTTGACAAATGCCTTCTATAGTTCATTCTATTTCTGTAATACTCATTTTATGATGATTATGGAGCTAATTAACAAGTTACTTCCCTAAAATAAAGTTTAAACTTAGTTCGTCTCCAAAGGAGGAACCTTTGTTGACTAAAATTTTATCTTTGGTTTCTTGGCTTTGATTCTTGACAAATGCCTTCTATAGTTCATTCTATTTATGTAATACTCATTGTATGATGATTATGGACCTAATTAACAAGTTACTTCCCTAAAATCAAGTTTAAACTAAGTTCCTCTCCAAAGGAGGAACCTTTGTTGACCAAAATTTTATATTTCGTTTCTTGGCTTGGATTCTTGACAAATGCCACCTACAGTTCATTCTATTTATGTAATACTCATTGTATGATGATTATGGACCTAATTAACAAGTTACTTCCCTAAAATCAAGTTTAAACTAAGTTCGTCTCCAAAGGAGGAACCTTTCTTGACCAAAATTTTATCTTTGGTTTCTTGGCTTAGATTCTTGACAAATGCCTTCTATAGTTTATTCTATTAATGTAATACTCATTGTATGATGATTATGGACCTAATTAACAAGTTACTTCCCTCAAATAAAGTTTAAACTAAGTTCGTCTCCAAAGGAGGAACCTTTGATGAACGAAATTTTATCTTTGGTTTCTTGGCTTGGATTCTTGACAAATGCCACCTACAGTTCATTCTATTTATGTAATACTCATTGTATGATGATTATGGACCTAATTAACAAGTTACTTCCCTAAAATCAAGTTTAAACTAAGTTCGTCTCAAAAGGAGGAACCTTTGTCGATCAAAATTTTATCTTTGGTTTCTTGCCTTTGATTCTTGACAAATGCCACCTAAAGTTCATTCTACTTATGTAATACTCATTGTATGATAATTATGGACCTAATTAACAAGTTACTTCCCTAAAATAAAGTTTAAACTAAGTTCGTCTCCAAAGGAGGAACCTTTCTTCACCAAAATTTTATCTTTGGTTTCTTGGCTTAGATTCTTGACAAATGCCTTCTATAGTTTATTTTATTAATGTAATACTCATTGTATGATGATTATGGACCTAATTAACAAGTTACTTCCCTAAAATAAAGTTTAAACTTAGTTCGTCTCCAAAGGAGGAACCTTTCTTGACCAAAATTTTATCTTTGGTTTCTTGGCTTATATTCTTGACAAATGCCTTCTATAGTTCATTCTATTTCTGTAATACTCATTTTATGATGATTATGGAGCTAATTAACAAGTTACTTCCCTAAAATAAAGTTTAAACTTAGTTCGTCTCCAAAGGAGGAACCTTTGTTGACTAAAATTTTATCTTTGGTTTCTTGGCTTTGATTCTTGACAAATGCCTTCTATAGTTCATTCTATTTATGTAATACTCATTGTATGATGATTATGGACCTAATTAACAAGTTACTTCCCTAAAATCAAGTTTAAACTAAGTTCCTCTCCAAAGGAGGAACCTTTGTTGACCAAAATTTTATATTTCGTTTCTTGGCTTGGATTCTTGACAAATGCCACCTACAGTTCATTCTATTTATGTAATACTCATTGTATGATGATTATGGACCTAATTAACAAGTTACTTCCCTAAAATCAAGTTTAAACTAAGTTCGTCTCCAAAGGAGGAACCTTTCTTGACCAAAATTTTATCTTTGGTTTCTTGGCTTAGATTCTTGACAAATGCCTTCTATAGTTTATTCTATTAATGTAATACTCATTGTATGATGATTATGGACCTAATTAACAAGTTACTTCCCTAAAATCAAGTTTAAACTAAGTTCCTCTCCAAAGGAGGAACCTTTGTTGACCAAAATTTTATATTTCGTTTCTTGGCTTGGATTCTTGACAAATGCCACCTACAGTTCATTCTATTTATGTAATACTCATTGTATGATGATTATGGACCTAATTAACAAGTTACTTCCCTAAAATCAAGTTTTAACTAAGTTCGTCTCCAAAGGAGGAACCTTTCTTGACCAAAATTTTATCTTTGGTTTCTTGGCTTGGATTCTTGACAAATGCCTTCTATAGTTTATTCTATTAATGTAATACTCATTGTATGATGATTATGGACCTAATTAACAAGTTACTTCCCTCAAATAAAGTTTAAACTAAGTTCGTCTCCAAAGGAGGAACCTTTGATGAACGAAATTTTATCTTTGATTTCTTGGCTTGGATTCTTGACAAATGCCACCTACAGTTCATTCTATTTATGTAATACTCATTGTATGATGATTATGGACCTAATTAACAAGTTACCTCCCTAAAATCAAGTTTAAACTAAGTTCGTCTCAAAAGGAGGAACCTTTGTCGACCAAAAAATTTATCTTTGGTTTCTTGCCTTTGATTCTTGACAAATGCCACCTAAAGTTCATTCTACTTATGTAATACTCATTGTATGATAATTATGGACCTAATTAACAAGTTACTTCCCTAAAATAAAGTTTAAACTAAGTTCGTCTCCAAAGGAGGAACCTTTCTTCACCAAAATTTTATCTTTCGTTTCTTGGCTTAGATTCTTGACAAATGCCTTCTATAGTTTATTCTACTTATGTAATACTCATTGTATGATGATTATGGACCTAATTAACAAGTTACTTCCCTAAAATAAAGTTTAAACTTAGTTCGTCTCCAAAGGAGGAACCTTTCTTGACCAAAATTTTATCTTTGGTTTCTTGGCTTATATTCTTGACAAATGCCTTCTATAGTTCATTCTATTTCTGTAATACTCATTTTATGATGATTATGGAGCTAATTAACAAGTTACTTCCCTAAAATAAAGTTTAAACTTAGTTCGTCTCCAAAGGAGGAACCTTTGTTGACTAAAATTTTATCTTTGGTTTCCTGGCTTAGATTCTTGACAAATGCCTTCTATAGTTCATTCTATTTATGTAATACTCATTGTATGATGATTATGGACCTAATTAACAAGTTACTTCCCTAAAATCAAGTTTAAACTAAATTCCTCTCCAAAGGAGGAACCTTTGTTGACCAAAATTTTATATTTCGTTTCTTGGCTTGGATTCTTGACAAATGCCACCTACAGTTCATTCTATTTATGTAATACTCATTGTATGATGATTATGGACCTAATTAACAAGTTACTTCCCTAAAATCAAGTTTAAACTAAGTTCGTCTCCAAAGGAGGAACCTTTCTTGACCAAAATTTTATCTTTGGTTTCTTGGCTTAGATTCTTGACAAATGCCTTCTATAGTTTATTCTATTAATGTAATACTCATTGTATGATGATTATGGACCTAATTAACAAGTTACTTCCCTAAAATCAAGTTTAAACTAAGTTCCTCTCCAAAGGAGGAACCTTTGTTGACCAAAATTTTATATTTCGTTTCTTGGCTTGGATTCTTGACAAATGCCACCTACAGTTCATTCTATTTATGTAATACTCATTGTATGATGATTATGGACCTAATTAACAAGTTACTTCCCTAAAATCAAGTTTTAACTAAGTTCGTCTCCAAAGGAGGAACCTTTCTTGACCAAAATTTTATCTTTGGTTTCTTGGCTTAGATTCTTGACAAATGCCTTCTATAGTTTATTCTATTAATGTAATACTCATTGTATGATGATTATGGACCTAATTAACAAGTTACTTCCCTCAAATAAAGTTTAAACTAAGTTCGTCTCCAAAGGAGGAACCTTTGATGAATGAAATTTTATCTTTGATTTCTTGGCTTGGATTCTTGACAAATGCCACCTACAGTTCATTCTATTTATGTAATACTCATTGTATGATGATTATGGACCTAATTAACAAGTTACCTCCCTAAAATCAAGTTTAAACTAAGTTCGTCTCAAAAGGAGGAACCTTTGTCGACCAAAAAATTTATCTTTGGTTTCTTGCCTTTGATTCTTGACAAATGCCACCTAAAGTTCATTCTACTTATGTAATACTCATTGTATGATAATTATGGACCTAATTAACAAGTTACTTCCCTAAAATAAAGTTTAAACTAAGTTCGTCTCCAAAGGAGGAACCTTTCTTCACCAAAATTTTATCTTTCGTTTCTTGGCTTAGATTCTTGACAAATGCCTTCTATAGTTTATTCTACTTATGTAATACTCATTGTATGATGATTATGGACCTAATTAACAAGTTACTTCCCTAAAATAAAGTTTAAACTTAGTTCGTCTCCAAAGGAGGAACCTTTCTTGACCAAAATTTTATCTTTGGTTTCTTGGCTTATATTCTTGACAAATGCCTTCTATAGTTCATTCTATTTCTGTAATACTCATTTTATGATGATTATGGAGCTAATTAACAAGTTACTTCCCTAAAATAAAGTTTAAACTTAGTTCGTCTCCAAAGGAGGAACCTTTGTTGACTAAAATTTTATCTTTGGTTTCTTGGCTTTGATTCTTGACAAATGCCTTCTATAGTTCATTCTATTTATGTAATACTCATTGTATGATGATTATGGACCTAATTAACAAGTTACTTCCCTAAAATCAAGTTTAAACTAAGTTCCTCTCCAAAGGAGGAACCTTTGTTGACCAAAATTTTATATTTCGTTTCTTGGCTTGGATTCTTGACAAATGCCACCTACAGTTCATTCTATTTATGTAATACTCATTGTATGATGATTATGGACCTAATTAACAAGTTACTTCCCTAAAATCAAGTTTTAACTAAGTTCGTCTCCAAAGGAGGAACCTTTCTTGACCAAAATTTTATCTTTGGTTTCTTGGCTTAGATTCTTGACAAATGCCTTCTATAGTTTATTCTATTAATGTAATACTCATTGTATGATGATTATGGACCTAATTAACAAGTTACTTCCCTCAAATAAAGTTTAAACTAAGTTCGTCTCCAAAGGAGGAACCTTTGATGAACGAAATTTTATCTTTGATTTCTTGGCTTGGATTCTTGACAAATGCCACCTACAGTTCATTCTATTTATGTAATACTCATTGTATGATGATTATGGACCTAATTAACAAGTTACCTCCCTAAAATCAAGTTTAAACTAAGTTCGTCTCAAAAGGAGGAACCTTTGTCGACCAAAAAATTTATCTTTGGTTTCTTGCCTTTGATTCTTGACAAATGCCACCTAAAGTTCATTCTACTTATGTAATACTCATTGTATGATAATTATGGACCTAATTAACAAGTTACTTCCCTAAAATAAAGTTTAAACTAAGTTCGTCTCCAAAGGAGGAACCTTTCTTCACCAAAATTTTATCTTTCGTTTCTTGGCTTAGATTCTTGACAAATGCCTTCTATAGTTTATTCTACTTATGTAATACTCATTGTATGATGATTATGGACCTAATTAACAAGTTACTTCCCTAAAATAAAGTTTAAACTTAGTTCGTCTCCAAAGGAGGAACCTTTCTTGACCAAAATTTTATCTTTGGTTTCTTGGCTTATATTCTTGACAAATGCCTTCTATAGTTCATTCTATTTCTGTAATACTCATTTTATGATGATTATGGAGCTAATTAACAAGTTACTTCCCTAAAATAAAGTTTAAACTTAGTTCGTCTCCAAAGGAGGAACCTTTGTTGACTAAAATTTTATCTTTGGTTTCTTGGCTTTGATTCTTGACAAATGCCTTCTATAGTTCATTCTATTTATGTAATACTCATTGTATGATGATTATGGACCTAATTAACAAGTTACTTCCCTAAAATCAAGTTTAAACTAAGTTCCTCTCCAAAGGAGGAACCTTTGTTGACCAAAATTTTATATTTCGTTTCTTGGCTTGGATTCTTGACAAATGCCACCTACAGTTCATTCTATTTATGTAATACTCATTGTATGATGATTATGGACCTAATTAACAAGTTACTTCCCTAAAATCAAGTTTAAACTAAGTTCGTCTCCAAAGGAGGAACCTTTCTTGACCAAAATTTTATCTTTGGTTTCTTGGCTTAGATTCTTGACAAATGCCTTCTATAGTTTATTCTATTAATGTAATACTCATTGTATGATGATTATGGACCTAATTAACAAGTTACTTCCCTCAA
This sequence comes from Medicago arabica, assembly GCA_946800305.1. Taxonomy (NCBI): domain Eukaryota; kingdom Viridiplantae; phylum Streptophyta; class Magnoliopsida; order Fabales; family Fabaceae; genus Medicago; species Medicago arabica. The sequence continues at coordinate 29,202,909 of OX326970.1, read as the reverse complement.
ATAAAGTTTAAACTAAGTTCGTCTCCAAAGGAGGAACCTTTGATGAACGAAATTTTATCTTTGGTTTCTTGGCTTGGATTCTTGACAAATGCCACCTACAGTTCATTCTATTTATGTAATACTCATTGTATGATGATTATGGACCTAATTAACAAGTTACTTCCCTAAAATCAAGTTTAAACTAAGTTCGTCTCAAAAGGAGGAACCTTTGTCGACCAAAATTTTATCTTTGGTTTCTTGCCTTTGATTCTTGACAAATGCCACCTAAAGTTCATTCTACTTATGTAATACTCATTGTATGATAATTATGGACCTAATTAACAAGTTACTTCCCTAAAATAAAGTTTAAACTAAGTTCGTCTCCAAAGGAGGAACCTTTCTTCACCAAAATTTTATCTTTGGTTTCTTGGCTTAGATTCTTGACAAATGCCTTCTATAGTTTATTCTATTAATGTAATACTCATTGTATGATGATTATGGACCTAATTAACAAGTTACTTCCCTAAAATAAAGTTTAAACTTAGTTCGTCTCCAAAGGAGGAACCTTTCTTGACCAAAATTTTATCTTTGGTTTCTTGGCTTATATTCTTGACAAATGCCTTCTATAGTTCATTCTATTTCTGTAATACTCATTTTATGATGATTATGGAGCTAATTAACAAGTTACTTCCCTAAAATAAAGTTTAAACTTAGTTCGTCTCCAAAGGAGGAACCTTTGTTGACTAAAATTTTATCTTTGGTTTCTTGGCTTTGATTCTTGACAAATGCCTTCTATAGTTCATTCTATTTATGTAATACTCATTGTATGATGATTATGGACCTAATTAACAAGTTACTTCCCTAAAATCAAGTTTAAACTAAGTTCCTCTCCAAAGGAGGAACCTTTGTTGACCAAAATTTTATATTTCGTTTCTTGGCTTGGATTCTTGACAAATGCCACCTACAGTTCATTCTATTTATGTAATACTCATTGTATGATGATTATGGACCTAATTAACAAGTTACTTCCCTAAAATCAAGTTTAAACTAAGTTCGTCTCCAAAGGAGGAACCTTTCTTGACCAAAATTTTATCTTTGGTTTCTTGGCTTAGATTCTTGACAAATGCCTTCTATAGTTTATTCTATTAATGTAATACTCATTGTATGATGATTATGGACCTAATTAACAAGTTACTTCCCTCAAATAAAGTTTAAACTAAGTTCGTCTCCAAAGGAGGAACCTTTGATGAACGAAATTTTATCTTTGGTTTCTTGGCTTGGATTCTTGACAAATGCCACCTACAGTTCATTCTATTTATGTAATACTCATTGTATGATGATTATGGACCTAATTAACAAGTTACTTCCCTAAAATCAAGTTTAAACTAAGTTCGTCTCAAAAGGAGGAACCTTTGTCGACCAAAATTTTATCTTTGGTTTCTTGCCTTTGATTCTTGACAAATGCCACCTAAAGTTCATTCTACTTATGTAATACTCATTGTATGATAATTATGGACCTAATTAACAAGTTACTTCCCTAAAATAAAGTTTAAACTAAGTTCGTCTCCAAAGGAGGAACCTTTCTTCACCAAAATTTTATCTTTGGTTTCTTGGCTTAGATTCTTGACAAATGCCTTCTATAGTTTATTCTATTAATGTAATACTCATTGTATGATGATTATGGACCTAATTAACAAGTTACTTCCCTAAAATAAAGTTTAAACTTAGTTCGTCTCCAAAGGAGGAACCTTTCTTGACCAAAATTTTATCTTTGGTTTCTTGGCTTATATTCTTGACAAATGCCTTCTATAGTTCATTCTATTTCTGTATTACTCATTTTATGATGATTATGGACCTAATTAACAAGTTACTTCCCTAAAATAAAGTTTAAACTTAGTTCGTCTCCAAAGGAGGAACCTTTCATGACCAAAATTTTATCTTTGGTTTCTTGGCTTATATTCTTGACAAATGCCTTCTATAGTTCATTCTATTTCTGTAATACTCATTTTATGATGATTATGGAGCTAATTAACAAGTTACTTCCCTAAAATAAAGTTTAAACTAAGTTCGTCTCCAAAGGAGGAACCTTTGTTGACTAAAATTTTATCTTTGGTTTCTTGGCTTTGATTCTTGACAAATGCCTTCTATAGTTCATTCTATTTATGTAATACTCATTGTATGATGATTATGGACCTAATTAACAAGTTACTTCCCTAAAATCAAGTTTAAACTAAGTTCCTCTCCAAAGGAGGAACCTTTGTTGACCAAAATTTTATATTTCGTTTCTTGGCTTGGATTCTTGACAAATGCCACCTACAGTTCATTCTATTTATGTAATACTCATTGTATGATGATTATGGACCTAATTAACAAGTTACTTCCCTAAAATAAAGTTTAAACTAAGTTCGTCTCAAAAGGAGGAACCTTTGTCGACCAAAATTTTATCTTTGGTTTCTTGCCGTTGATTCTTGACAAATGCCACCTAAAGTTCATTCTACTTATGTAATACTCATTGTATGATAATTATGGACCTAATTAACAAGTTACTTCCCTAAAATAAAGTTTAAACTAAGTTCGTCTCCAAAGGAGGAACCTTTCTTCACCAAAATTTTATCTTTGGTTTCTTGGCTTAGATTCTTGACAAATGCCTTCTATAGTTTATTCTATTAATGTAATACTCATTGTATGATGATTATGGACCTAATTAACAAGTTACTTCCCTCAAATAAAGTTTAAACTAAGTTCGTCTCCAAAGGAGGAACCTTTGATGAACGAAATTTTATCTTTGGTTTCTTGGCTTGGATTCTTGACAAATGCCACCTACAGTTCATTCTATTTATGTAATACTCATTGTATGATGATTATGGACCTAATTAACAAGTTACTTCCCTAAAATGAAGTGTAAACTACGTTCGTCTCCAAAGGAGGAACCTTTGTTGACTAAAATTTTATCTTTGGTTTCTTGGCTTTGATTCTTGACAAATGCCACCTAGAGTTCATTCTACTTATGTAATACTCATTGTATGATGATTATGGACCTAATTAACAAGTTACTTCCCTAAAATAAAGTTTAAAATTAGTTCGTCTCCAAAGGAGGAACCTTTCTTGACCAAAATTTTATCTTTGGTTTCTTGGCTTATATTCTTGACAAATGCCTTCTATAGTTCATTCTATTTATGTAATACTCATTTTATGATGATTATGGAGCTAATTAACAAGTTACTTCCCTAAAATAAAGTTTAAACTAAGTTCGTCTCCAAAGGAGGAACCTTTGTTGACCAAAATTTTATATTTGGTTTCTTGGCTTGGATTCTTGACAAATGCCACCTACAGTTCATTTTATTTATGTAATACTCATTGTATGATAATTATGGACGTAATTAACAAGTTACTTCCCTAAAATAAAGTTTAAACTAAGTTCGTCTCAAAAGGAGGAACCTTTGTCGACCAAAATTTTATCTTTGGTTTCTTGGCTTATATTCTTGACAAATGCCTTCTATAGTTCATTCTATTTATGTAATACTCCCTTTATGATGATTATGGACGTAATTAACAAGTTACTTCCCTAAAATAAAGTATAAACTAAGTTCGTCTCAATAGGAGGAACCTTTGTCGACCAAAATTTTATCTTTGGTTTCTTGGCTTATATTCTTGACAAATGCCTTCTATAGTTCATTCTATTTATGTAATACTCCCTTTATGATGATTATGGACGTAATTAACAAGTTACTTCCCTAAAATAAAGTTTAAACTAAGTTCGTCTCAAAAGGAGGAACCTTTGTCGACCAAAATTTTATCTTTGGTTTCTTGGTTTATATTCTTGACAAATGCCTTCTATAGTTCATTCTATTTCTGTAATACTCATTTTATGATGATTATGGAGCTAATTAACAAGTTACTTCCCTAAAATAAAGTTTAAACTTAGTTCGTCTCCAAAGGAGGAACCTTTGTTGACTAAAATTTTATCTTTGGTTTCTTGGCTTTGATTCTTGACAAATGCCTTCTATAGTTCATTCTATTTATGTAATACTCATTGTATGATGATTATGGACCTAATTAACAAGTTACTTCCCTAAAATCAAGTTTAAACTAAGTTCCTCTCCAAAGGAGGAACCTTTGTTGACCAAAATTTTATATTTCGTTTCTTGGCTTGGATTCTTGACAAATGCCACCTACAGTTCATTCTATTTATTGTATGATGATTATGGACCTAATTAACAAGTTACTTCCCTAAAATCAAGTTTAAACTAAGTTCGTCTCCAAAGGAGGAACCTTTCTTGACCAAAATTTTATCTTTGGTTTCTTGGCTTAGATTCTTGACAAATGCCTTCTATAGTTTATTCTATTAATGTAATACTCATTGTATGATGATTATGGACCTAATTAACAAGTTACTTCCCTCAAATAAAGTTTAAACTAAGTTCGTCTCCAAAGGAGGAACCTTTGATGAACGAAATTTTATCTTTGGTTTCTTGGCTTGGATTCTTGACAAATGCCACCTACAGTTCATTCTATTTATGTAATACTCATTGTATGATGATTATGGACCTAATTAACAAGTTACTTCCGTAAAATAAAGTTTAAACTAAGTTCGTCTCCAAAGGAGGAACCTTTGTTGACTAAAATTTTATCTTTGGTTTCTTGGCTTTGATTCTTGACAAATGCCTTCTATAGTTCATTCTATTTATGTAATACTCATTGTATGATGATTATGGACCTAATTAACAAGTTACTTCCCTAAAATCAAGTTTAAACTAAGTTCCTCTCCAAAGGAGGAACCTTTGTTGACCAAAATTTTATATTTCGTTTCTTGGCTTGGATTCTTGACAAATGCCACCTACAGTTCATTCTATTTATGTAATACTCATTGTATGATGATTATGGACCTAATTAACAAGTTACTTCCCTAAAATAAAGTTTAAACTAAGTTCGTCTCAAAAGGAGGAACCTTTGTCGACCAAAATTTTATCTTTGGTTTCTTGCCGTTGATTCTTGACAAATGCCACCTAAAGTTCATTCTACTTATGTAATACTCATTGTATGATAATTATGGACCTAATTAACAAGTTACTTCCCTAAAATAAAGTTTAAACTAAGTTCGTCTCCAAAGGAGGAACCTTTCTTCACCAAAATTTTATCTTTGGTTTCTTGGCTTAGATTCTTGACAAATGCCTTCTATAGTTTATTCTATTAATGTAATACTCATTGTATGATGATTATGGACCTAATTAACAAGTTACTTCCCTCAAATAAAGTTTAAACTAAGTTCGTCTCCAAAGGAGGAACCTTTGATGAACGAAATTTTATCTTTGGTTTCTTGGCTTGGATTCTTGACAAATGCCACCTACAGTTCATTCTATTTATGTAATACTCATTGTATGATGATTATGGACCTAATTAACAAGTTACTTCCCTAAAATGAAGTGTAAACTAAGTTCGTCTCCAAAGGAGGAACCTTTGTTGACTAAAATTTTATCTTTGGTTTCTTGGCTTTGATTCTTGACAAATGCCACCTAGAGTTCATTCTACTTATGTAATACTCATTGTATGATGATTATGGACCTAATTAACAAGTTACTTCCCTAAAATAAAGTTTAAACTTAGTTCGTCTCCAAAGGAGGAACCTTTCTTGACCAAAATTTTATCTTTGGTTTCTTGGCTTATATTCTTGACAAATGCCTTCTATAGTTCATTCTATTTATGTAATACTCATTTTATGATGATTATGGAGCTAATTAACAAGTTACTTCCCTAAAATAAAGTTTAAACTAAGTTCGTCTCCAAAGGAGGAACCTTTGTTGACCAAAATTCTATATTTGGTTTCTTGGCTTGGATTCTTGACAAATGCCACCTACAGTTCATTTTATTTATGTAATACTCATTGTATGATAATTATGGACGTAATTAACAAGTTACTTCCCTAAAATAAAGTTTAAACTAAGTTCGTCTCAAAAGGAGGAACCTTTGTCGACCAAAATTTTATCTTTGGTTTCTTGGCTTATATTCTTGACAAATGCCTTCTATAGTTCATTCTATTTATGTAATACTCCCTTTATGATGATTATGGACGTAATTAACAAGTTACTTCCCTAAAATAAAGTTTAAACTAAGTTCGTCTCAAAAGGAGGAACCTTTGTCGACAAAAATTTTATCTTTGGTTTCTTGGCTTATATTCTTGACAAATGCCTTCTATAGTTCATTCTATTTATGTAATACTCCCTTTATGATGATTATGGACGTAATTAACAAGTTACTTCCCTAAAATAAAGTTTAAACTAAGTTCGTCTCAAAAGGAGGAACCTTTGTCGACCAAAATTTTATCTTTGGTTTCTTGGTTTATATTCTTGACAAATGCCTTCTATAGTTCATTCTATTTCTGTAATACTCATTTTATGATGATTATGGAGCTAATTAACAAGTTACTTCCCTAAAATAAAGTTTAAACTAAGTTCGTCTCCAAAGGAGGAACCTTTGTTGACCAAAACTTTATATTTGGTTTCTTGGCATGGATTCTTGACAAATGCCACCTACAGTTTATTCTATTTATGTAATACTCATTGTATGATGATTATGGACCTAATTAACAAGTTACTTCCCTCAAATAAAGTTTAAACTAAGTTCGTCTCCAAAGGAGGAACCTTTGATGAACGAAATTTTATCTTTGGTTTCTTGGCTTGGATTCTTGACAAATGCCACCTACAGTTCATTCCATTTATGTAATACTCATTGTATGATGATTATGGACCTAATTAACAAGTTACTTCCCTAAAATCAAGTTTAAACAAAGTTCGTCTCAAAAGGAGGAACCTTTGTCGACCAAAATTTTATCTTTGGTTTCTTGCCTTTGATTCTTGTCAAATGCCACCTAAAGTTCATTCTACTTATGTAATACTCATTGTATGATAATTATGGACCTAATTAACAAGTTACTTCCCTAAAATAAAGTTTAAACTAAGTTCGTCTCCAAAGGAGGAACCTTTCTTCACCAAAATTTTATCTTTGGTTTCTTGGCTTAGATTCTTGACAAATGCCTTCTATAGTTTATTCTATTAATGTAATACTCATTGTATGATGATTATGGACCTAATTAACAAGTTACTTCCCTAAAATAAAGTTTAAACTTAGTTCGTCTCCAAAGGAGGAACCTTTCTTGACCAAAATTTTATCTTTGGTTTCTTGGCTTATATTCTTGACAAATGCCTTCTATAGTTCATTCTATTTCTGTAATACTCATTTTATGATGATTATGGAGCTAATTAACAAGTTACTTCCCTAAAATAAAGTTTAAACTTAGTTCGTCTCCAAAGGAGGAACCTTTGTTGACTAAAATTTTATCTTTGGTTTCTTGGCTTTGATTCTTGACAAATGCCTTCTATAGTTCATTCTATTTATGTAATACTCATTGTATGATGATTATGGACCTAATTAACAAGTTACTTCCCTAAAATCAAGTTTAAACTAAGTTCCTCTCCAAAGGAGGAACCTTTGTTGACCAAAATTTTATATTTCGTTTCTTGGCTTGGATTCTTGACAAATGCCACCTACAGTTCATTCTATTTATGTAATACTCATTGTATGATGATTATGGACCTAATTAACAAGTTACTTCCCTAAAATCAAGTTTAAACTAAGTTCGTCTCCAAAGGAGGAACCTTTTTTGACCAAAATTTTATCTTTGGTTTCTTGGCTTAGATTCTTGACAAATGCCTTCTATAGTTTATTCTATTAATGTAATACTCATTGTATGATGATTATGGACCTAATTAACAAGTTACTTCCCTAAAATCAAGTTTAAACTAAGTTCCTCTCCAAAGGAGGAACCTTTGTTGACCAAAATTTTATATTTCGTTTCTTGGCTTGGATTCTTGACAAATGCCACCTACAGTTCATTCTATTTATGTAATACTCATTGTATGATGATTATGGACCTAATTAACAAGTTACTTCCCTAAAATCAAGTTTAAACTAAGTTCGTCTCCAAAGGAGGAACCTTTCTTGACCAAAATTTTATCTTTGGTTTCTTGGCTTAGATTCTTGACAAATGCCTTCTATAGTTTATTCTATTAATGTAATACTCATTGTATGATGATTATGGACCTAATTAACAAGTTACTTCCCTCAAATAAAGTTTAAACTAAGTTCGTCTCCAAAGGAGGAACCTTTGATGAACGAAATTTTATCTTTGGTTTCTTGGCTTGGATTCTTAACAAATGCCACCTACAGTTCATTCTATTTATGTAATACTCATTGTATGATGATTATGGACCTAATTAACAAGTTACTTCCCTAAAATCAAGTTTAAACTAAGTTCGTCTCAAAAGGAGGAACCTTTGTCGACCAAAATTTTATCTTTGGTTTCTTGCCTTTGATTCTTGACAAATGCCACCTAAAGTTCATTCTACTTATGTAATACTCATTGTATGATAATTATGGACCTAATTAACAAGTTACTTCCCTAAAATAAAGTTTAAACTAAGTTCGTCTCCAAAGGAGGAACCTTTCTTCACCAAAATTTTATCTTTGGTTTCTTGGCTTAGATTCTTGACAAATGCCTTCTATAGTTTATTCTATTAATGTAATACTCATTGTATGATGATTATGGACCTAATTAACAAGTTACTTCCCTAAAATAAAGTTTAAACTTAGTTCGTCTCCAAAGGAGGAACCTTTCTTGACCAAAATTTTATCTTTGGTTTCTTGGCTTATATTCTTGACAAATGCCTTCTATAGTTCATTCTATTTCTGTAATACTCATTTTATGATGATTATGGAGCTAATTAACAAGTTACTTCCCTAAAATAAAGTTTAAACTTAGTTCGTCTCCAAAGGAGGAACCTTTGTTGACTAAAATTTTATCTTTGGTTTCTTGGCTTTGATTCTTGACAAATGCCTTCTATAGTTCATTCTATTTATGTAATACTCATTGTATGATGATTATGGACCTAATTAACAAGTTACTTCCCTAAAATCAAGTTTAAACTAAGTTCCTCTCCAAAGGAGGAACCTTTGTTGACCAAAATTTTATATTTCGTTTCTTGGCTTGGATTCTTGACAAATGCCACCTACAGTTCATTTTATTTATGTAATACTCATTGTATGATAATTATGGACGTAATTAACAAGTTACTTCCCTAAAATAAAGTTTAAACTAAGTTCGTCTCAAAAGGAGGAACCTTTGTCGACCAAAATTTTATCTTTGGTTTCTTGGCTTATATTCTTGACAAATGCCTTCTATAGTTCATTCTATTTATGTAATACTCCCTTTATGATGATTATGGACGTAATTAACAAGTTACTTCCCTAAAATAAAGTTTAAACTAAGTTCGTCTCAAAAGGAGGAACCTTTGTCGACCAAAATTTTATCTTTGGTTTCTTGGCTTATATTCTTGACAAATGCCTTCTATAGTTCATTCTATTTATGTAATACTCCCTTTATGATGATTATGGACGTAATTAACAAGTTACTTCCCTAAAATAAAGTTTAAACTAAGTTCGTCTCAAAAGGAGGAACCTTTGTCGACCAAAATTTTATCTTTGGTTTCTTGGTTTATATTCTTGACAAATGCCTTCTATAGTTCATTCTATTTCTGTAATACTCATTTTATGATGATTATGGAGCTAATTAACAAGTTACTTCCCTAAAATAAAGTTTAAACTAAGTTCGTCTCCAAAGGAGGAACCTTTGTTGACCAAAACTTTATATTTGGTTTCTTGGCTTGGATTCTTGACAAATGCCACCTACAGTTTATTCTATTTATGTAATACTCATTGTATGATGATTATGGACCTAATTAACAAGTTACTTCCCTAAAATCAAGTTTAAACTAAGTTCCTCTCTAAAGGAGGAACCTTTGTTGACCAAAATTTTATCTTTGGTTTCTTGGCTTGGATTCTTGACAAATGCCACCTACAGTTTATTCTATTTATGTAATACTCATTGTATGATGATTATGGACCTAATTAACAAGTTACTTCCCTAAAATCAAGTTTAAACTAAGTTCGTCTCAAAAGGAGGAACCTTTGATGAACGAAATTTTATCTTTGGTTTCTTGGATTGGATTCTTGACAAATGCCACCTACAGTTCATTCTATTTATGTAATACTCCTTTTATGATGATTATGGACCTAATTAACAAGTTACTTCCCTAAAATAAAGTTTAAACTAAGTTCGTCTCCAAATGAGGAACCTTTGTTGACCAAAATTTTATATTTCGTTTCTTGGCTTGGATTCTTGACAAATTCCACCTACTGTTTATTCTATTCATGTAATACTCATTGTATGATGATTATGGACGTCATTAACAAGTTACTTCCCTAAAATAAAGTTTAAACTAAGTTCGTCTCAAAAGGAGGAACCTTTGTCGACCAAAATTTTATCTTTGGTTTCTTGGCTTATATTCTTGACAAATGCCTTCTATAGTTCATTCTATTTCTGTAATACTCATTTTATGATGATTATGGAGCTGATTAACAAGTTACTTCCCTAAAATAAAGTTTAAACTAAGTTCGTCTCCAAAGGAGGAACCTTTGTTGACTAAAATTTTATCTTTGGTTTCTTGGCTTTGATTCTTGACAAATGCCTTCTATAGTTCATTCTATTTATGTAATACTCATTGTATGATGATTATGGACCTAATTAACAAGTTACTTCCCTAAAATCAAGTTTAAACTAAGTTCCTCTCCAAAGGAGGAACCTTTGTTGACCAAAATTTTATATTTCGTTTCTTGGCTTGGATTCTTGACAAATGCCACCTACAGTTCATTCTATTTATGTAATACTCATTGTATGATGATTATGGACCTAATTAACAAGTTACTTCCCTAAAATCAAGTTTAAACTAAGTTCGTCTCAAAAGGAGGAACCTTTGTCGACCAAAATTTTATCTTTGGTTTCTTGCCTTCGATTCTTGACAAATGCCACCTAAAGTTCATTCTACTTATGTAATACTCATTGTATGATAATTATGGACCTAATTAACAAGTTACTTCCCTAAAATAAAGTTTAAACTAAGTTCGTCTCCAAAGGAGGAACCTTTCTTGACCAAAATTTTATCTTTGGTTTCTTGGCTTAGATTCTTGACAAATGCCTTCTATAGTTTATTCTATTAATGTAATACTCATTGTATGATGATTATGGACCTAATTAACAAGTTACTTCCCTCAAATAAAGTTTAAACTAAGTTCGTCTCCAAAGGAGGAACCTTTGATGAACGAAATTTTATCTTTGGTTTCTTGGCTTGGATTCTTGACAAATGCCACCTACAGTTCATTCTATTTATGTAATACTCATTGTATGATGATTATGGACCTAATTAACAAGTTACTTCCCTAAAATGAAGTGTAAACTAAGTTCGTCTCCAAAGGAGGAACCTTTGTTGACTAAAATTTTATCTTTGGTTTCTTGGCTTTGATTCTTGACAAATGCCACCTAGAGTTCATTCTACTTATGTAATACTCATTGTATGATGATTATGGACCTAATTAACAAGTTACTTCCCTAAAATAAAGTTTAAACTTAGTTCGTCTCCAAAGGAGGAACCTTTCTTGACCAAAATTTTATCTTTGGTTTCTTGGCTTATATTCTTGACAAATGCCTTCTATAGTTCATTCTATTTCTGTAATACTCATTTTATGATGATTATGGAGCTAATTAACAATTTACTTCCCTCAAATAAAGTTTAAACTAAGTTCGTCTCCAAAGGAGGAACCTTTCTTGACCAAAATTTTATCTTTGGTTTCTTGGCTTATATTCTTGACAAATGCCTTCTATAGTTCATTCTATTTCTGTAATACTCATTTAATGATGATTATGGAGCTAATTAATAAGTTACTTCCCTAAAATAAAGTTTAAACTAAGTTCGTCTCCAAAGGAGGAACCTTTGTTGACTAAAATTTTATCTTTGGTTTCTTGGCTTTGATTCTTGACAAATGCCTTCTATAGTTCATTCTATTTATGTAATACTCATTGTATGATGATTATGGCCCTAATTAACAAGTTACTTCCCTAAAATCAAGTTTAAACTAAGTTCCTCTCCAAAGGAGGAACCTTTGTTGACCAAAATTTTATATTTCGTTTCTTGGCTTGGATTCTTGACAAATGCCACCTACAGTTCATTCTATTTATGTAATACTCATTGTATGATGATTATGGACCTAATTAACAAGTTACTTCCCTAAAATCAAGTTTAAACTAAGTTCGTCTCCAAAGGAGGAACCTTTCTTGACCAAAATTTTATCTTTGGTTTCTTGGCTTAGATTCTTGACAAATGCCTTCTATAGTTTATTCTATTAATGTAATACTCATTGTATGATGATTATGGACCTAATTAACAAGTTACTTCCCTCAAATAAAGTTTAAACTAAGTTCGTCTCCAAAGGAGGAACCTTTGATGAACGAAATTTTATCTTTGGTTTCTTGGCTTGGATTCTTGACAAATGCCACCTACAATTCATTCTATTTATGTAATACTCATTGTATGATGATTATGGACCTAATTAACAAGTTACTTCCCTAAAATCAAGTTTAAACTAAGTTCGTCTCAAAAGGAGGAACCTTTGTCGACCAAAATTTTATCTTTGGTTTCTTGCCTTTGATTCTTGACAAATGCCACCTAAAGTTCATTCTACTTATGTAATACTCATTGTATGATAATTATGGACCTAATTAACAAGTTACTTCCCTAAAATAAAGTTTAAACTAAGTTCGTCTCCAAAGGAGGAACCTTTCTTCACCAAAATTTTATCTTTGGTTTCTTGGCTTAGATTCTTGACAAATGCCTTCTATAGTTTATTCTATTAATGTAATACTCATTGTATGATGATTATGGACCTAATTAACAAGTTACTTCCCTAAAATAAAGTTTAAACTTAGTTCGTCTCCAAAGGAGGAACCTTTCTTGACCAAAATTTTATCCTTGGTTTCTTGGCTTATATTCTTAACAAATGCCTTTTATAGTTCATTCTATTTCTGTAATATTCATTTTATGATGATTATGGAGCTAATTAACAAGTTACTTCCCTAAAATAAAGTTTAAACTTAGTTCGTCTCCAAAGGAGGAACCTTTCTTGACCAAAATTTTATCTTTGGTTTCTTGGCTTATATTCTTGACAAATGCCTTCTATAGTTCATTCTATTTCTGTAATACTCATTTTATGATGATTATGGAGCTAATTAACAAGTTACTTCCCTAAAATAAAGTTTAAACTAAGTTCGTCTCTAAAGGAGGAACCTTTGTTGACTAAAATTTTATCTTTGGTTTCTTGGCTTTGATTCTTGACAAATGCCATCTATAGTTCATTCTATTTATGTAATACTCATTGTATGATGATTATGGACCTAATTAACAAGTTACTTCCCTAAAATCAAGTTTAAACTAAGTTCCTCTCCAAAGGAGGAACCTTTGTTGACCAAAATTTTATATTTCGTTTCTTGGCTTGGATTCTTGACAAATGCCACCTACAGTTCATTCTATTTATGTAATACTCATTGTATGATGATTATGGACCTAATTAACAAGTTACTTCCCTAAAATCAAGTTTAAACTAAGTTCGTCTCCAAAGGAGGAACCTTTCTTGACCAAAATTTTATCTTTGGTTTCTTGGCTTAGATTCTTGACAAATGCCTTCTATAGTTTATTCTATTAATGTAATACTCATTGTATGATGATTATGGACCTAATTAACAAGTTACTTCCCTCAAATAAAGTTTAAACTAAGTTCGTCTCCAAAGGAGGAACCTTTGATGAACGAAATTTTATCTTTGGTTTCTTGGCTTGGATTCTTGACAAATGCCACCTACAGTTCATTCTATTTATGTAATACTCATTGTATGATGATTATGGACCTAATTAACAAGTTACTTCCCTAAAATCAAGTTTAAACTAAGTTCGTCTCAAAAGGAGGAACCTTTGTTGACCAAAATTTTATCTTTGGTTTCTTGCCGTTGATTCTTGACAAATGCCACCTAAAGTTCATTCTACTTATGTAATACTCATTGTATGATAATTATGGACCTAATTAACAAGTTACTTCCCTAAAATAAAGTTTAAACTTAGTTCGTCTCCAAAGGAGGAACCTTTCTTGACCAAAATTTTATCTTTGGTTTCTTGGCTTATATTCTTGACAAATGCCTTCTATAGTTCATTCTATTTCTGTAATACTCATTTTATGATGATTATGAAGCTAATTAACAAGTTACTTCCCTAAAATAAAGTTTAAACTTAGTTCGTCTCCAAAGGAGGAACCTTTCTTGACCAAAATTTTATCTTTGGTTTCTTGGCTTATATTCTTGACAAATGCCTTCTATAGTTCATTCTATTTCTGTAATACTCATTTTATGATGATTATGGAGCTAATTAACAAGTTACTTCCCTAAAATAAAGTTTAAACTAAGTTCGTCTCCAAAGGAGGAACCTTTGTTGACTAAAATTTTATCTTTGGTTTCTTGGCTTTGATTCTTGACAAATGCCTTCTATAGTTCATTCTATTTATGTAATACTCATTGTATGATGATTATGGACCTAATTAACAAGTTACTTCCCTAAAATCAAGTTTAAACTAAGTTCGTCTCCAAAGGAGGAACCTTTCTTGACCAAAATTTTATCTTTGGTTTCTTGGCTTAGATTCTTGACAAATGCCTTCTATAGTTTATTCTATTAATGTAATACTCATTGTATGATGATTATGGACCTAATTAACAAGTTACTTCCCTCAAATAAAGTTTAAACTAAGTTCGTCTCCAAAGGAGGAACCTTTGATGAACGAAATTTTATCTTTGGTTTCTTGGCTTGGATTCTTGACAAATGCCACCTACAGTTCATTCTATTTATGTAATACTCATTGTATGATGATTATGGACCTAATTAACAAGTTACTTCCCTAAAATGAAGTGTAAACTAAGTTCGTCTCCAAAGGAGGAACCTTTGTTGACTAAAATTTTATCTTTGGTTTCTTGGCTTTGATTCTTGACAAATGCCACCTAGAGTTCATTCTACTTATGTAATACTCATTGTATGATGATTATGGACCTAATTAACAAGTTACTTCCCTAAAATAAAGTTTAAACTTAGTTCGTCTCCAAAGGAGGAACCTTTCTTGACCAAAATTTTATCTTTGGTTTCTTGGCTTATATTCTTGACAAATGCCTTCTATAGTTCATTCTATTTCTGTAATACTCATTTTATGATGATTATGGAGCTAATTAATAAGTTACTTCCCTAAAATAAAGTTTAAACTAAGTTCGTCTCCAAAGGAGGAACCTTTGTTGACTAAAATTTTATCTTTGGTTTCTTGGCTTTGATTCTTGACAAATGCCTTCTATAGTTCATTCTATTTATGTAATACTCATTGTATGATGATTATGGCCCTAATTAACAAGTTACTTCCCTAAAATCAAGTTTAAACTAAGTTCCTCTCCAAAGGAGGAACCTTTGTTGACCAAAATTTTATATTTCGTTTCTTGGCTTGGATTCTTGACAAATGCCACCTACAGTTCATTCTATTTATGTAATACTCATTGTATGATGATTATGGACCTAATTAACAAGTTACTTCCCTAAAATCAAGTTTAAACTAAGTTCGTCTCCAAAGGAGGAACCTTTCTTGACCAAAATTTTATCTTTGGTTTCTTGGCTTAGATTCTTGACAAATGCCTTCTATAGTTTATTCTATTAATGTAATACTCATTGTATGATGATTATGGACCTAATTAACAAGTTACTTCCCTCAAATAAAGTTTAAACTAAGTTCGTCTCCAAAGGAGGAACCTTTGATGAACGAAATTTTATCTTTGGTTTCTTGGCTTGGATTCTTGACAAATGCCACCTACAATTCATTCTATTTATGTAATACTCATTGTATGATGATTATGGACCTAATTAACAAGTTACTTCCCTAAAATCAAGTTTAAACTAAGTTCGTCTCAAAAGGAGGAACCTTTGTCGACCAAAATTTTATCTTTGGTTTCTTGCCTTTGATTCTTGACAAATGCCACCTAAAGTTCATTCTACTTATGTAATACTCATTGTATGATAATTATGGACCTAATTAACAAGTTACTTCCCTAAAATAAAGTTTAAACTAAGTTCGTCTCCAAAGGAGGAACCTTTCTTCACCAAAATTTTATCTTTGGTTTCTTGGCTTAGATTCTTGACAAATGCCTTCTATAGTTTATTCTATTAATGTAATACTCATTGTATGATGATTATGGACCTAATTAACAAGTTACTTCCCTAAAATAAAGTTTAAACTTAGTTCGTCTCCAAAGGAGGAACCTTTCTTGACCAAAATTTTATCCTTGGTTTCTTGGCTTATATTCTTAACAAATGCCTTTTATAGTTCATTCTATTTCTGTAATATTCATTTTATGATGATTATGGAGCTAATTAACAAGTTACTTCCCTAAAATAAAGTTTAAACTTAGTTCGTCTCCAAAGGAGGAACCTTTCTTGACCAAAATTTTATCTTTGGTTTCTTGGCTTATATTCTTGACAAATGCCTTCTATAGTTCATTCTATTTCTGTAATACTCATTTTATGATGATTATGGAGCTAATTAACAAGTTACTTCCCTAAAATAAAGTTTAAACTAAGTTCGTCTCTAAAGGAGGAACCTTTGTTGACTAAAATTTTATCTTTGGTTTCTTGGCTTTGATTCTTGACAATTGCCATCTATAGTTCATTCTATTTATGTAATACTCATTGTATGATGATTATGGACCTAATTAACAAGTTACTTCCCTAAAATCAAGTTTAAACTAAGTTCCTCTCCAAAGGAGGAACCTTTGTTGACCAAAATTTTATATTTCGTTTCTTGGCTTGGATTCTTGACAAATGCCACCTACAGTTCATTCTATTTATGTAATACTCATTGTATGATGATTATGGACCTAATTAACAAGTTACTTCCCTAAAATCAAGTTTAAACTAAGTTCGTCTCCAAAGGAGGAACCTTTCTTGACCAAAATTTTATCTTTGGTTTCTTGGCTTAGATTCTTGACAAATGCCTTCTATAGTTTATTCTATTAATGTAATACTCATTGTATGATGATTATGGACCTAATTAACAAGTTACTTCCCTCAAATAAAGTTTAAACTAAGTTCGTCTCCAAAGGAGGAACCTTTGATGAATGAAATTTTATCTTTGGTTTCTTGGCTTGGATTCTTGACAAATGCCACCTACAGTTCATTCTATTTATGTAATACTCATTGTATGATGATTATGGACCTAATTAACAAGTTACTTCCCTAAAATCAAGTTTAAACTAAGTTCGTCTCAAAAGGAGGAACCTTTGTTGACCAAAATTTTATCTTTGGTTTCTTGCCGTTGATTCTTGACAAATGCCACCTAAAGTTCATTCTACTTATGTAATACTCATTGTATGATAATTATGGACCTAATTAACAAGTTACTTCCCTAAAATAAAGTTTAAACTTAGTTCGTCTCCAAAGGAGGAACCTTTCTTGACCAAAATTTTATCTTTGGTTTCTTGGCTTATATTCTTGACAAATGCCTTCTATAGTTCATTCTATTTCTGTAATACTCATTTTATGATGATTATGAAGCTAATTAAC
The DNA here is from genome assembly GCA_946800305.1 of Medicago arabica. Lineage (NCBI taxonomy): Eukaryota > Viridiplantae > Streptophyta > Magnoliopsida > Fabales > Fabaceae > Medicago > Medicago arabica. Next base: position 29,185,360 of record OX326970.1, on the reverse strand, counting down.
AAGTTACTTCCCTAAAATAAAGTTTAAACTTAGTTCGTCTCCAAAGGAGGAACCTTTCTTGACCAAAATTTTATCTTTGGTTTCTTGGCTTATATTCTTGACAAATGCCTTCTATAGTTCATTCTATTTCTGTAATACTCATTTTATGATGATTATGGAGCTAATTAACAAGTTACTTCCCTAAAATAAAGTTTAAACTAAGTTCGTCTCCAAAGGAGGAACCTTTGTTGACTAAAATTTTATCTTTGGTTTCTTGGCTTTGATTCTTGACAAATGCCTTCTATAGTTCATTCTATTTATGTAATACTCATTGTATGATGATTATGGACCTAATTAACAAGTTAGTTCCCTAAAATCAAGTTTAAACTAAGTTCGTCTCCAAAGGAGGAACCTTTCTTGACCAAAATTTTATCTTTGGTTTCTTGGCTTAGATTCTTGACAAATGCCTTCTATAGTTTATTCTATTAATGTAATACTCATTGTATGATGATTATGGACCTAATTAACAAGTTACTTCCCTCAAATAAAGTTTAAACTAAGTTCGTCTCCAAAGGAGGAACCTTTGATGAACGAAATTTTATCTTTGGTTTCTTGGCTTGGATTCTTGACAAATGCCACCTACAGTTCATTCTATTTATGTAATACTCATTGTATGATGATTATGGACCTAATTAACAAGTTACTTCCCTAAAATCAAGTTTAAACTAAGTTCCTCTCCAAAGGAGGAACCTTTGTTGACCAAAATTTTATATTTCGTTTCTTGGCTTGGATTCTTGACAAATGCCATCTACAGTTCATTCTATTTATGTAATACTCATTGTATGATGATTATGGACCTAATTAACAAGTTACTTCCCTAAAATCAAGTTTAAACTAAGTTCGTCTCCAAAGGAGGAACCTTTCTTGACCAAAATTTTATCTTTGGTTTCTTGGCTTAGATTCTTGACAAATGCCTTCTATAGTTTATTCTATTAATGTAATACTCATTGTATGATGATATGGACCTAATTAACAAGTTACTTCCCTCAAATAAAGTTTAAACTAAGTTCGTCTCCAAAGGAGGAACCTTTGATGAACGAAATTTTATCTTTGGTTTCTTGGCTTGGATTCTTGACAAATGCCACCTACAGTTCATTCTATTTATGTAATACTCATTGTATGATGATTATGGACCTAATTAACAAGTTACTTCCCTAAAATCAAGTTTAAACTAAGTTCGTCTCAAAAGGAGGAACCTTTGTTGACCAAAATTTTATCTTTGGTTTCTTGCCGTTGATTCTTGACAAATGCCACCTAAAGTTCATTCTACTTATGTAATACTCATTGTATGATAATTATGGACCTAATTAACAAGTTACTTCCCTAAAATAAAGTTTAAACTTAGTTCGTCTCCAAAGGAGGAACCTTTCTTGACCAAAATTTTATCTTTGGTTTCTTGGCTTATATTCTTGACAAATGCCTTCTATAGTTGATTCTATTTCTGTAATACTCATTTTATGATGATTATGGAGCTAATTAACAAGTTACTTCCCTAAAATAAAGTTTAAACTTAGTTCGTCTCCAAAGGAGGAACCTTTCTTGACCAAAATTTTATCTTTGGTTTCTTGGCTTATATTCTTGACAAATGCCTTCTATAGTTCATTCTATTTCTGTAATACTCATTTTATGATGATTATGGAGCTAATTAACAAGTTACTTCCCTAAAATAAAGTTTAAACTAAGTTCGTCTCCAAAGGAGGAACCTTTGTTGACTAAAATTTTATCTTTGGTTTCTTGGCTTTGATTCTTGACAAATGCCTTCTATAGTTCATTCTATTTATGTAATACTCATTGTATGATGATTATGGACCTAATTAACAAGTTACTTCCCTAAAATCAAGTTTAAACTAAGTTCGTCTCCAAAGGAGGAACCTTTCTTGACCAAAATTTTATCTTTGGTTTCTTGGCTTAGATTCTTGACAAATGCCTTCTATAGTTTATTCTATTAATGTAATACTCATTGTATGATGATTATGGACCTAATTAACAAGTTACTTCCCTCAAATAAAGTTTAAACTAAGTTCGTCTCCAAAGGAGGAACCTTTGATGAACGAAATTTTATCTTTGGTTTCTTGGCTTGGATTCTTGACAAATGCCACCTACAGTTCATTCTATTTATGTAATACTCATTGTATGATGATTATGGACCTAATTAACAAGTTACTTCCCTAAAATCAAGTTTAAACTAAGTTCCTCTCCAAAGGAGGAACCTTTGTTGACCAAAATTTTATATTTCGTTTCTTGGCTTGGATTCTTGACAAATGCCATCTACAGTTCATTCTATTTATGTAATACTCATTGTATGATGATTATGGACCTAATTAACAAGTTACTTCCCTAAAATCATGTTTAAACTAAGTTCCTCTCCAAAGGAGGAACCTTTGTTGACCAAAACTTTATCTTTGGTTTCTTGGCTTTGATTCTTGACAAATGCCACCTATAGTTCATTCTATTTAAGTAATACTCATTGTATGATGATTATGGACCTAATTAAAAAGTTACTTCCCTCAAATAAAGTTTAAACTAAGTTCGTCTCCAAAGGAGGAACCTTTGATGAACGAAATTTTATCTTTGGTTTCTTGGCTTGGATTCTTGACAAATGCCACCTACAGTTCATTCTATTTACGTAATACTCATTTTATGATGATTATGGACCTAATTAACAAGTTACTTCCCTAAAATAAAGGGTAAACTAAGTTCGTCTCCAAAGGAGGAACCTTTGATGAACGAAATTTTATCTTTGGTTTCTTGGCTTGGATTCTTGACAAATGCCACCTACAGTTCATTCTATTTATGTAATACTCAGTTTATGATGATTATGGACCTAATTAACAAGTTACTTCCCTAAAATAAAGTTTAAACTAAGTTCGTCTCCAAAGGAGGAACCTTTGTTGACCAAAATTTTATATGTCGTTTCTTGGCTTGGATTCTTGACAAATGCCACCTACTGTTTATTCTATTTATGTAATACTCATTGTATGATGATTATGGAAGTAATTAACAAGTTACTTCCCTAAAATAAAGTTTAAACTAAGTTCGTCTCAAAAGGAGAAACCTTTGTCGACCAAAATTTTATCTTTGGTTTCTTGGCTTATATTCTTGACAAATGCCTTCTATAGTTCACTCTATTTATGTAATACTCCCTTTATGATGATTATGGACGTAATTAACAAGTTACTTCCCTAAAATAAAGTTTAAACTAAGTTCGTCTCAAAAGGAGGAACCCTTGTCGACCAAAATTTTATCTTTGGTTTCTTGGCTTATATTCTTGACAAATGCCTTCTATAGTTCATTCTATTTCTGTAATACTCATTTTATGATGATTATGGAGCTAATTAACAAGTTACTTCCCTAAAATAAAGTTTAAACTAAGTTCGTCTCCAAAGGAGGAACCTTTGTTGACCGAAATTTTATATTTGGTTTCTTGGATTTGATTCTTGACAAATGCCACCTACAGTTCATTTTATTTATGTAATACTCATTGTATGATGATTATGGACGTAATTAACAAGTTACTTCCCTAAAATAAAGTTTAAACTAAGTTCGTCTCAAAAGGAGGAACCTTTGTCGACCAAAATTTTATCTTTGGTTTCTTGGCTTATATTCTTGACAAATGCCTTCTATAGTTCATTCTATTTCTGTAATACTCATTTTATGATGATTATGGAGCTAATTAACAAGTTACTTCCCTAAAATAAAGTTTAAACTAAGTTCGTCTCCAAAGGAGGAACCTTTGTTGACCGAAATTTTATATTTGGTTTCTTGGATTTGATTCTTGACAAATGCCACCTACAGTTCATTCTATTTATGTAATACTCATTGTATGATGATTATGGACCTAATTAACAAGTTACTTCCCTAAAATAAAGTTTAAACTAAGTTCCTCTCCAAAGGAGGAACCTTTGTTGACCGAAATTTTATATTTGGTTTCTTGGCTTTGATTCTTGACAAATGCCACCTACAGTTCATTCTATTTATGTAATACTCATTGTATGATGATTATGGACCTAATTAACAAGTTACTTCCCTAAAATAAAGTTTAAACTAAGTTCCTCTCCAAAGGAGGAACCTTTGTTGACCAAAACTTTATCTTTGGTTTCTTGGCTTTGATTCTTGACAAATGCCACCTATAGTTCATTCTATTTAAGTAATACTCATTGTATGATGATTATGGACCTAATTAAAAAGTTACTTCCCTCAAATAAAGTTTAAACTAAGTTCGTCTCCAAAGGAGGAACCTTTGATGAACGAAATTTTATCTTTGGTTTCTTGGCTTGGATTCTTGACAAATGCCACCTACAGTTCATTCTATTTATGTAATACTCATTTTATGATGATTATGGACCTAATTAACAAGTTACTTCCCTAAAATAAAGGGTAAACTAAGTTCGTCTCCAAAGGAGGAACCTTTGATGAACGAAATTTTATCTTTGGTTTCTTGGCTTGGATTCTTGACAAATGCCACCTACAGTTCATTCTATTTATGTAATACTCATTTTATGATGATTATGGACCTAATTAACAAGTTACTTCCCTAAAATAAAGTTTAAACTAAGTTCGTCTCCAAAGGAGGAACCTTTGATGAACGAAATTTTATCTTTGGTTTCTTGGCTTGGATTCTTGACAAATGCCACCTACAGTTCATTCTATTTATGTAATACTCATTTTATGATGATTATGGACCTAATTAACAAGTTACTTCCCTAAAATAAAGTTTAAACTAAGTTCGTCTCCAAAGGAGGAACCTTTGTTGACCAAAATTTTATATGTCGTTTCTTGGCTTGGATTCTTGACAAATGCCACCTACTGTTTATTCTATTTATGTAATACTCATTGTATGATGATTATGGAAGTAATTAACAAGTTACTTCCCTAAAATAAAGTTTAAACTAAGTTCGTCTCAAAAGGAGAAACCTTTGTCGACCAAAATTATATCTTTGGTTTCTTGGCTTATATTCTTGACAAATGCCTTCTATAGTTCATTCTATTTATGTAATACTCCCTTTATGATGATTATGGACGTAATTAACAAGTTACTTCCCTAAAATAAAGTTTAAACTAAGTTCGTCTCAAAAGGAGGAACCTTTGTCGACCAAAATTTTATCTTTGGTTTCTTGGCTTATATTCTTGACAAATGCCTTCTATAGTTCATTCTATTTCTGTAATACTCATTTTATGATGATTATGGAGCTAATTAACAAGTTACTTCCCTAAAATAAAGTTTAAACTAAGTTCGTCTCCAAAGGAGGAACCTTTGTTGACCGAAATTTTATATTTGGTTTCTTGGATTTGATTCTTGACAAATGCCACCTACAGTTCATTTTATTTATGTAATACTCATTGTATGATGATTATGGACCTAATTAACAAGTTACTTCCCTAAAATAAAGTTTAAACTAAGTTCCTCTCCAAAGGAGGAACCTTTGTTGACCGAAATTTTATATTTGGTTTCTTGGCTTTGATTCTTGACAAATGCAACCTACAGTTCATTCTATTTATGTAATACTCATTGTATGATGATTATGGACCTAATTAACAAGTTACTTCCCTCAAATAAAGTTTAAACTAAGTTCGTCTCCAAAGGAGGAACCTTTGATGAACGAAATTTTATCTTTGGTTTCTTGGCTTGGATTCTTGACAAATGCCACCTACAGTTCATTCTATTTATGTAATACTCATTGTATGATGATTATGGACCTAATTAACAAGTTACTTCCCTAAAATCAAGTTTAAACTAAGTTCCTCTCCAAAGGAGGAACCTTTGTTGACCAAAATTTTATATTTCGTTTCTTGGCTTGGATTCTTGACAAATGCCATCTACAGTTCATTCTATTTATGTAATACTCATTGTATGATGATTATGGACCTAATTAACAAGTTACTTCCCTAAAATCAAGTTTAAACTAAGTTCCTCTCCAAAGGAGGAACCTTTGTTGACCAAAACTTTATCTTTGGTTTCTTGGCTTTGATTCTTGACAAATGCCACCTATAGTTCATTCTATTTAAGTAATACTCATTGTATGATGATTATGGACCTAATTAAAAAGTTACTTCCCTCAAATAAAGTTTAAACTAAGTTCGTCTCCAAAGGAGGAACCTTTGATGAACGAAATTTTATCTTTGGTTTCTTGGCTTGGATTCTTGACAAATGCCACCTACAGTTCATTCTATTTACGTAATACTCATTTTATGATGATTATGGACCTAATTAACAAGTTACTTCCCTAAAATAAAGGGTAAACTAAGTTCGTCTCCAAAGGAGGAACCTTTGATGAACGAAATTTTATCTTTGGTTTCTTGGCTTGGATTCTTGACAAATGCCACCTACAGTTCATTCTATTTATGTAATACTCAGTTTATGATGATTATGGACCTAATTAACAAGTTACTTCCCTAAAATAAAGTTTAAACTAAGTTCGTCTCCAAAGGAGGAACCTTTGTTGACCAAAATTTTATATGTCGTTTCTTGGCTTGGATTCTTGACAAATGCCACCTACTGTTTATTCTATTTATGTAATACTCATTGTATGATGATTATGGAAGTAATTAACAAGTTACTTCCCTAAAATAAAGTTTAAACTAAGTTCGTCTCAAAAGGAGAAACCTTTGTCGACCAAAATTTTATCTTTGGTTTCTTGGCTTATATTCTTGACAAATGCCTTCTATAGTTCACTCTATTTATGTAATACTCCCTTTATGATGATTATGGACGTAATTAACAAGTTACTTCCCTAAAATAAAGTTTAAACTAAGTTCGTCTCAAAAGGAGGAACCCTTGTCGACCAAAATTTTATCTTTGGTTTCTTGTCTTATATTCTTGACAAATGCCTTCTATAGTTCATTCTATTTCTGTAATACTCATTTTATGATGATTATGGAGCTAATTAACAAGTTACTTCCCTAAAATAAAGTTTAAACTAAGTTCGTCTCCAAAGGAGGAACCTTTGTTGACCGAAATTTTATATTTGGTTTCTTGGATTTGATTCTTGACAAATGCCACCTACAGTTCATTTTATTTATGTAATACTCATTGTATGATGATTATGGACGTAATTAACAAGTTACTTCCCTAAAATAAAGTTTAAACTAAGTTCGTCTCAAAAGGAGGAACCTTTGTCGACCAAAATTTTATCTTTGGTTTCTTGGCTTATATTCTTGACAAATGCCTTCTATAGTTCATTCTATTTCTGTAATACTCATTTTATGATGATTATGGAGCTAATTAACAAGTTACTTCCCTAAAATAAAGTTTAAACTAAGTTCGTCTCCAAAGGAGGAACCTTTGTTGACCGAAATTTTATATTTGGTTTCTTGGATTTGATTCTTGACAAATGCCACCTACAGTTCATTCTATTTATGTAATACTCATTGTATGATGATTATGGACCTAATTAACAAGTTACTTCCCTAAAATAAAGTTTAAACTAAGTTCCTCTCCAAAGGAGGAACCTTTGTTGACCGAAATTTTATATTTGGTTTCTTGGCTTTGATTCTTGACAAATGCCACCTACAGTTCATTCTATTTATGTAATACTCATTGTATGATGATTATGGACCTAATTAACAAGTTACTTCCCTAAAATAAAGTTTAAACTAAGTTCCTCTCCAAAGGAGGAACCTTTGTTGACCAAAACTTTATCTTTGGTTTCTTGGCTTTGATTCTTGACAAATTCCACCTATAGTTCATTCTATTTAAGTAATACTCATTGTATGATGATTATGGACCTAATTAAAAAGTTACTTCCCTCAAATAAAGTTTAAACTAAGTTCGTCTCCAAAGGAGGAACCTTTGATGAACGAAATTTTATCTTTGGTTTCTTGGCTTGGATTCTTGACAAATGCCACCTACAGTTCATTCTATTTATGTAATACTCATTTTATGATGATTATGGACCTAATTAACAAGTTACTTCCCTAAAATAAAGGGTAAACTAAGTTCGTCTCCAAAGGAGGAACCTTTGATGAACGAAATTTTATCTTTGGTTTCTTGGCTTGGATTCTTGACAAATGCCACCTACAGTTCATTCTATTTATGTAATACTCATTTTATGATGATTATGGACCTAATTAACAAGTTACTTCCCTAAAATAAAGTTTAAACTAAGTTCGTCTCCAAAGGAGGAACCTTTGATGAACGAAATTTTATCTTTGGTTTCTTGGCTTGGATTCTTGACAAATGCCACCTACAGTTCATTCTATTTATGTAATACTCATTTTATGATGATTATGGACCTAATTAACAAGTTACTTCCCTAAAATAAAGTTTAAACTAAGTTCGTCTCCAAAGGAGGAACCTTTGTTGACCAAAATTTTATATGTCGTTTCTTGGCTTGGATTCTTGACAAATGCCACCTACTGTTTATTCTATTTATGTAATACTCATTGTATGATGATTATGGAAGTAATTAACAAGTTACTTCCCTAAAATAAAGTTTAAACTAAGTTCGTCTCAAAAGGAGAAACCTTTGTCGACCAAAATTATATCTTTGGTTTCTTGGCTTATATTCTTGACAAATGCCTTCTATAGTTCATTCTATTTATGTAATACTCCCTTTATGATGATTATGGACGTAATTAACAAGTTACTTCCCTAAAATAAAGTTTAAACTAAGTTCGTCTCAAAAGGAGGAACCTTTGTCGACCAAAATTTTATCTTTGGTTTCTTGGCTTATATTCTTGACAAATGCCTTCTATAGTTCATTCTATTTCTGTAATACTCATTTTATGATGATTATGGAGCTAATTAACAAGTTACTTCCCTAAAATAAAGTTTAAACTAAGTTCGTCTCCAAAGGAGGAACCTTTGTTGACCGAAATTTTATATTTGGTTTCTTGGATTTGATTCTTGACAAATGCCACCTACAGTTCATTTTATTTATGTAATACTCATTGTATGATGATTATGGACCTAATTAACAAGTTACTTCCCTAAAATAAAGTTTAAACTAAGTTCCTCTCCAAAGGAGGAACCTTTGTTGACCGAAATTTTATATTTGGTTTCTTGGCTTTGATTCTTGACAAATGCCACCTACAGTTCATTCTATTTATGTAATACTCATTGTATGATGATTATGGACCTAATTAACAAGTTACTTCCCTAAAATAAAGTTTAAACTAAGTTCCTCTCCAAAGGAGGAACCTTTGTTGACCAAAACTTTATCTTTGGTTTCTTGGCTTTGATTCTTGACAAATGCCACCTATAGTTCATTCTATTTAAGTAATACTCATTGTATGATGATTATGGACCTAATTAAAAAGTTACTTCCCTCAAATAAAGTTTAAACTAAGTTCGTCTCCAAAGGAGGAACCTTTGATGAACGAAATTTTATCTTTGGTTTCTTGGCTTGGATTCTTGACAAATGCCACCTACAGTTCATTCTATTTACGTAATACTCATTTTATGATGATTATGGACCTAATTAACAAGTTACTTCCCTAAAATAAAGGGTAAACTAAGTTCGTCTCCAAAGGAGGAACCTTTGATAAACGAAATTTTATCTTTGGTTTCTTGGCTTGGATTCTTGACAAATGCCACCTACAGTTCATTCTATTTATGTAATACTCATTTTATGATGATTATGGACCTAATTAACAAGTTACTTCCCTAAAATAAAGTTTAAACTAAGTTCGTCTCCAAAGGAGGAACCTTTGTTGACCAAAATTTTATATGTCGTTTCTTGGCTTGGATTCTTGACAAATGCCACCTACTGTTTATTCTATTTATGTAATACTCATTGTATGATGATTATGGAAGTAATTAACAAGTTACTTCCCTAAAATAAAGTTTAAACTAAGTTCGTCTCAAAAGGAGAAACCTTTGTCGACCAAAATTTTATCTTTGGTTTCTTGGCTTATATTCTTGACAAATGCCTTCTATAGTTCACTCTATTTATGTAATACTCCCTTTATGATGATTATGGACGTAATTAACAAGTTACTTCCCTAAAATAAAGTTTAAACTAAGTTCGTCTCAAAAGGAGGAACCCTTGTCGACCAAAATTTTATCTTTGGTTTCTTGGCTTATATTCTTGACAAATGCCTTCTATAGATCATTCTATTTCTGTAATACTCATTTTATGATGATTATGGAGCTAATTAACAAGTTACTTCCCTAAAATAAAGTTTAAACTAAGTTCGTCTCCAAAGGAGGAACCTTTGTTGACCGAAATTTTATATTTGGTTTCTTGGATTTGATTCTTGACAAATGCCACCTACAGTTCATTCTATTTATGTAATACTCATTGTATGATGATTATGGACCTAATTAACAAGTTACTTCCCTAAAATAAAGTTTAAACTAAGTTCCTCTCCAAAGGAGGAACCTTTGTTGACCGAAATTTTATATTTGGTTTCTTGGCTTTGATTCTTGACAAATGCCACCTACAGTTCATTCTATTTATGTAATACTCATTGTATGATGATTATGGACCTAATTAACAAGTTACTTCCCTAAAATAAAGTTTAAACTAAGTTCCTCTCCAAAGGAGGAACCTTTGTTGACCAAAACTTTATCTTTGGTTTCTTGGCTTTGATTCTTGACAAATGCCACCTATAGTTCATTCTATTTAAGTAATACTCATTGTATGATGATTATGGACCTAATTAAAAAGTTACTTCCCTCAAATAAAGTTTAAACTAAGTTCGTCTCCAAAAGAGGAAACTTTGATGAACGAAATTTTATCTTTGGTTTCTTGGCTTGGATTCTTGACAAATGCCACCTACAGTTCATTCTATTTACGTAATACTCATTTTATGATGATTATGGACCTAATTAACAAGTTACTTCCCTAAAATAAAGGGTAAACTAAGTTCGTCTCCAAAGGAGGAACCTTTGATGAACGAAATTTTATCTTTGGTTTCTTGGCTTGGATTCTTGACAAATGCCACCTACAGTTCATTCTATTTATGTAATACTCATTTTATGATGATTATGGACCTAATTAACAAGTTACTTCCCTAAAATAAAGTTTAAACTAAGTTCGTCTCCAAAGGAGGAACCTTTGTTGACCAAAATTTTATATGTCGTTTCTTGGCTTGGATTCTTGACAAATGCCACCTACTGTTTATTCTATTTATGTAATACTCATTGTATGATGATTATGGAAGTAATTAACAAGTTACTTCCCTAAAATAAAGTTTAAACTAAGTTCGTCTCAAAAGGAGAAACCTTTGTCGACCAAAATTTTATCTTTGGTTTCTTGGCTTATATTCTTGACAAATGCCTTCTATAGTTCATTCTATTTATGTAATACTCCCTTTATGATGATTATGGACGTAATTAACAAGTTACTTCCCTAAAATAAAGTTTAAACTAAGTTCGTCTCAAAAGGAGGAACCTTTGTCGACCAAAATTTTATCTTTGGTTTCTTGGCTTATATACTTGACAAATGCCTTCTATAGTTCATTCTATTTATGCAATACTCCCTTTATGATGATTATGGACGTAATTAACAAGTTACTTCCCTAAAATAAAGTTTAAACTAAGTTCGTCTCAAAAGGAGGAACCTTTGTCGACCAAAATTTTATCTTTGGTTTCTTGGCTTATATTCTTGACAAATGCCTTCTATAGTTCATTCTATTTCTGTAATACTCATTTTATGATGATTATGGAGCTAATTAACAAGTTACATCCCTAAAATAAAGTTTAAACTAAGTTCGTCTCCAAAGGAGGAACCTTTGTTGACCAAAATTTTATATTTGGTTTCTTGGCTTGGATTCTTGACAAATGCCACCTACAGTTTATTCTATTTATGTAATACTCATTGTATGATGATTATGGACCTAATTAACATGTTACTTCCCTAAAATCAAGTTTAAGCTAAGTTCCTCTCCAAAGGAGGAACCTTTGTTAACCAAAATTTTATCTTTGGTTTCTTGGCTTGGATTCTTGACAAATGCCACCTACAGTTCATTCTATTTATGTAATACTCATTGTATGATGATTATGTACCTAATTAACAAGTTACTTCCCTAAAATGAAGTGTAAACTAAGTTCGTCTCCAAAGGAGGAACCTTTGTTGACTAAAATTTTATCTTTGGTTTCTTGGCTTTGATTCTTGACAAATTTCTTCTATAGTTCATTCTATTTATGCAATACTCATTGTATGATGATTATGGACCTAATTAACAAGTTACTTCCCTAAAATAAAGTTTAAAGTAAGTTCGTCTCCAAAGGAGTAACCTTTGTTGACCGAAATTTTATCTTTGGTTTCTTGGCTTGGATTCTTGACAAATGCCACCTATAGTTCATTCTATTTATGTAATACTCATTGTATGACGATTATGGACCTAATTAACAAGTTACTTCCCTCAAATAAAGTTTAAACTAAGTTCATCTCCAAAGGAGGAACCTTTGATGAACGAAATTTTATCTTTGGTTTCTTGGCTTGGATTCTTGACAAATGCCACCTACAGTTCATTCTATTTATGTAATACTCATTGTATGATGATTATGGACCTAATTAACAAGTTACTTCCCTAAAATCAAGTTTAAACTAAGTTTGTCTCAAAAGGAGGAACCTTTGTCGACCAAAATTTTATCTTTGGTTTCTTGCCTTTGATTCTTGACAAATGCCACCTAGAGTTCATTCTACTTATGTAATACTCATTGTATGATGATTATGGACCTAATTAACAAGTTACTTCCCTAAAATAAAGTTTAAACTAAGTTCGTCTCCAATGGAGTAACCTTTGTTGACCGAAATTTTATATTTGGTTTCTTGGCTTGGATTCTTGACAAATGCCACCTACAGTTTATTCTATTTATGTAATACTCATTGTATGATAATTATGGACCTAATTAACAAGTTACTTCCCTAAAATCAAGTTTAAACTAAGTTCCTCTCCAAAGGAGGAACCTTTGTTGACCAAAATTTTATCTTTGGTTTCTTGGCTTGGATTCTTGACAAATGCCACCTATAGTTCATTCTATTTATGTAATACTCATTGTATGATGATTATGGACCTAACTAACAAATTACTTCCCTCAAATAAAGTTTAAACTAAGTTCGTCTCCAAAGGAGGAACCTTTGTTGACTAAAATTTTATCTTTGGTTTCTTGGCTTTGATTCTTGACAAATGCCTTCTATAGTTCATTCTATTTATGTAATACTCATTGTATGATGATTATGGACCTAATTAACAAGTTACTTCCCTAAAATAAAGTTTAAACTAAGTTCGTCTCCAAAGGAGTAACCTTTGTTGACCGAAATTTTATATTTGGTTTCTTGGCTTGGATTCTTGACAAATGCCACCTACAGTTTATTCTATTTATGTAATACTGATTGTATGATGATTATGGACCTAATTAACAAGTTACTTCCCTAAAATCAAGTTTAAACTAAGTTCCTCTCCAAAGGAGGAACCTTTGTTGACCAAAATTTTATCTTTGGTTTCTTGGCTTGGATTCTTGACAAATGCCACCTATAGTTCATTCTATTTATGTAATACTCATTGTATGATGATTATGGACCTAATTAACAAGTTACTTCCCTCAAATAAAGTTTAAACTAAGTTCGTCTCCAAAGGAGGAACCTTTGATGAACGAAATTTTATCTTTGGTTTCTTGGCTTGGATTCTTGACAAATTCCACCTACAGTTCATTCTATTTATGTAATACTCATTGTATGATAATTATGGACGTAATTAACAAGTTACTTCCCTAAAATAAAGTTTAAACTAAGTTCGTCTCAAAAGGAGGAACCTTTGTCGACCAAAATTTTATCTTTGGTTTCTTGGCTTATATTCTTGACAAATGCCTTCTATAGTTCATTCTATTTATGCAATACTCCCTTTATGATGATTATAGACGTAATTAACAAGTTACTTCCCTAAAATAAAGTTTAAACTAAGTTCGTCTCAAAAGGAGGAACCTTTGTCGACCAAAATTTTATCTTTGGTTTCTTGGCTTATATTCTTGACAAATGCCTTCTATAGTTCATTCTATTTCTGTAATACTCATTTTATGATGATTATGGAGCTAATTAACAAGTTACTTCCCTAAAATAAAGTTTAAACTAAGTTCGTCTCCAAAGGAGGAACCTTTGTTGACCGAAATTTTATATTTGGTTTCTTGGCTTGGATTCTTGACAAATGCCACCTACAGTTTATTCTATTTATGTAATACTCATTGTATGATGATTATGGACCTAATTAACAAGTTACTTCCCTAAAATCAAGTTTAAACTAAATTCCTCTCCAAAGGAGGAACCTTTGTTGACCAAAATTTTATCTTTGGTTTCTTGGCTTGGATTCTTGACAAATGCCACCTACAGTTCGTTCTTTTTATGTAATACTCATTGTATGATGATTATGGACCTAATTAACAAGTTACTTCCCTAAAATAAAGTTTAAACTAAGTTCGTCTCCAAAGGAGGAACCTTTGATGAACGAAATTTTATTTTTGGTTTCTTGGCTTGGATTCTTGACAAATGCCACCTACAATTCATTCTATTTATGTAATACTCATTGTATGATGATTATGGACCTAATTAACAAGTTACTTCCCTAAAAAGAAGTGTAAACTAAGTTCGTCTCCAAAGGAGGAACCTTTGTTGACTAAAATTTTATCTTTGGTTTCTTGGCTTATATTCTTGACAAATGCCACCTACAGTTCATTTTATTTATGTAATACTCATTGTATGATAATTATGGACGTAATTAACAAGTTACTTCCCTAAAATAAAGTTTAAACTAAGTTCGTCTCAAAAGGAGGAACCTTTGTCGACCAAAATTTTATCTTTGGTTTCTTGGCTTATATTCTTGACAAATGCCTTCTATAGTTCATTCTATTTATGCAATACTCCCTTTATGATGATTATGGACGTAATTAACAAGTTACTTCCCTAAAATAAAGTTTAAACTAAGTTCGTCTCAAAAGGAGGAACCTTTGTCGACCAAAATTTTATCTTTGGTTTCTTGGCTTATATTCTTGACAAATGCCTTCTATAGTTCATTCTATTTCTGTAATACTCATTTTATGATGATTATGGAGCTAATTAACAAGTTACTTCCCTAAAATAAAGTTTAAACTAAGTTCGTCTCCAAAGGAGGAACCTTTGTTGACCAAAATTTTATCTTTGGTTTCTTGGCTTGGATTCTTGACAAATGCCACCTACAGTTTATTCTATTTATGTAATACTCATTGTATGATGATTATGGACCTAATTAACAAGTTACTTCCCTAAAATCAAGTTTAAACAAAGTTCGTCTCCAAAGGAGGAACCTTTGTTGACCGAAATTTTATATTTGGTTTCTTGGCTTGGATTCTTGACAAATGCCACCTACAGTTTATTCTATTTATGTAATACTCATTGTATGATGATTATGGACCTAATTAACAAGTTACTTCCCTAAAATCAAGTTTAAACTAAATTCCTCTCCAAAGGAGGAACCTTTGTTGACCAAAATTTTATCTTTGGTTTCTTGGCTTGGATTCTTGACAAATGCCACCTACAGTTCATTCTTTTTATGTAATACTCATTGTATGATGATTATGGACCTAATTAACAAGTTACTTCCCTAAAATAAAGTTTAAACTAAGTTCGTCTCCAAAGGAGGAACCTTTGATGAACGAAATTTTATTTTTGGTTTCTTGGCTTGGATTCTTGACAAATGCCACCCACAATTCATTCTATTTATGTAATACTCATTGTATGATGATTATGGACCTAATTAACAAGTTACTTCCCTAAAAAGAAGTGTAAACTAAGTTCGTCTCCAAAGGAGGAACCTTTGTTGACTAAAATTTTATCTTTGGTTTCTTGGCTTATATTCTTGACAAATGCCACCTACAGTTCATTTTATTTATGTAATACTCATTGTATGATAATTATGGACGTAATTAACAAGTTACTTCCCTAAAATAAAGTTTAAACTAAGTTCGTCTCAAAAGGAGGAACCTTTGTCGACCAAAATTTTATCTTTGGTTTCTTGGCTTATATTCTTGACAAATGTCTTCTATAGTTCATTCTATTTATGCAATACTCCCTTTATGATGATTATGGACGTAATTAACAAGTTACTTCCCTAAAATAAAGTTTAAACTAAGTTCGTCTCAAAAGGAGGAACCTTTGTCGACCAAAATTTTATCTTTGGTTTCTTGGCTTATATTCTTGACAAATGCCTTCTATAGTTCATTCTATTTCTGTAATACTCATTTTATGATGATTATGGAGCTAATTAACAAGTTACTTCCCTAAAATAAAGTTTAAACTAAGTTCGTCTCCAAAGGAGGAACCTTTGTTGACCAAAATTTTATCTTTGGTTTCTTGGCTTGGATTCTTGACAAATGCCACCTACAGTTTATTCTATTTATGTAATACTCATTGTATGATGATTATGGACCTAATTAACAAGTTACTTCCCTAAAATCAAGTTTAAACTAAGTTCGTCTCAAAAGGAGGAACCTTTGATGAACGAAATTTTATCTTTGGTTTCTTGGCTTGGATTCTTGACCAATGCCATTTACAGTTCATTCTATTTATGTAATACTCTCTTGGCTTGGATTCTTGACAAATGCCACCTAGAGTTCATTCTACTTATGTAATACTCATTGTATGATGATTATGGACCTAATTAACAAGTTACTTCCCTAAAATAAAGTTTAAACTAAGTTCATATCCAAAGGAGGAACCTTTGTTGACCGAAATTTTATATTTGGTTTCTTGGCTTGGATTCTTGACAAATGCCACCTACAGTTCATTTTATTTATGTAATACTCATTGTATGATGATTATGGACCTAATTAACAAGTTACTTCCCTAAAATAAAGTTTAAACTAAGTTCCTCTCCAAAGGAGGAACCTTTGTTGACCAAAACTTTATCTTTGGTTTCTTGGCTTTGATTCTTGACAAATGCCAACTATAGTTCATTCTATTTACGTAATACTCATTGTATGATGATTATGGACCTAATTAAAAAGTTACTTCCCTCAAATAAAGTTTAAACTAAGTTCGTCTCCAAAGGAGGAACCTTTGTCGACCAAAATTTTATCTTTGGTTTCTTGGCTTATATTCTTGACAAATGCCTTCTATAGTTCATTCTATTTATGCAATACTCCCTTTATGATGATTATAGACGTAATTAACAAGTTACTTCCCTAAAATAAAGTTTAAACTAAGTTCGTCTCAAAAGGAGGAACCTTTGTCGACCAAAATTTTATCTTTGGTTTCTTGGCTTATATTCTTGACAAATGCCTTCTATAGTTCATTCTATTTCTGTAATACTCATTTTATGATGATTATGGAGCTAATTAACAAGTTACTTCCCTAAAATAAAGTTTAAACTAAGTTCGTCTCCAAAGGAGGAACCTTTGTTGACCGAAATTTTATATTTGGTTTCTTGGCTTGGATTCTTGACAAATGCCACCTACAGTTTATTCTATTTATGTAATACTCATTGTATGATGATTATGGACCTAATTAACAAGTTACTTCCCTAAAATCAAGTTTAAACTAAATTCCTCTCCAAAGGAGGAACCTTTGTTGACCAAAATTTTATCTTTGGTTTCTTGGCTTGGATTCTTGACAAATGCCACCTACAGTTCGTTCTTTTTATGTAATACTCATTGTATGATGATTATGGACCTAATTAACAAGTTACTTCCCTAAAATAAAGTTTAAACTAAGTTCGTCTCCAAAGGAGGAACCTTTGATGAACGAAATTTTATTTTTGGTTTCTTGGCTTGGATTCTTGACAAATGCCACCTACAATTCATTCTATTTATGTAATACTCATTGTATGATGATTATGGACCTAATTAACAAGTTACTTCCCTAAAAAGAAGTGTAAACTAAGTTCGTCTCCAAAGGAGGAACCTTTGTTGACTAAAATTTTATCTTTGGTTTCTTGGCTTATATTCTTGACAAATGCCACCTACAGTTCATTTTATTTATGTAATACTCATTGTATGATAATTATGGACGTAATTAACAAGTTACTTCCCTAAAATAAAGTTTAAACTAAGTTCGTCTCAAAAGGAGGAACCTTTGTCGACCAAAATTTTATCTTTGGTTTCTTGGCTTATATTCTTGACAAATGCCTTCTATAGTTCATTCTATTTATGCAATACTCCCTTTATGATGATTATGGACGTAATTAACAAGTTACTTCCCTAAAATAAAGTTTAAACTAAGTTCGTCTCAAAAGGAGGAACCTTTGTCGACCAAAATTTTATCTTTGGTTTCTTGGCTTATATTCTTGACAAATGCCTTCTATAGTTCATTCTATTTCTGTAATACTCATTTTATGATGATTATGGAGCTAATTAACAAGTTACTTCCCTAAAATAAAGTTTAAACTAAGTTCGTCTCCAAAGGAGGAACCTTTGTTGACCAAAATTTTATCTTTGGTTTCTTGGCTTGGATTCTTGACAAATACCACCTACAGTTTATTCTATTTATGTAATACTCATTGTATGATGATTATGGACCTAATTAACAAGTTACTTCCCTAAAATCAAGTTTAAACAAAGTTCGTCTCCAAAGGAGGAACCTTTGTTGACCGAAATTTTATATTTGGTTTCTTGGCTTGGATTCTTGACAAATGCCACCTACAGTTTATTCTATTTATGTAATACTCATTGTATGATGATTATGGACCTAATTAACAAGTTACTTCCCTAAAATCAAGTTTAAACTAAATTCCTCTCCAAAGGAGGAACCTTTGTTGACCAAAATTTTATCTTTGGTTTCTTGGCTTGGATTCTTGACAAATGCCACCTACAGTTCATTCTTTTTATGTAATACTCATTGTATGATGATTATGGACCTAATTAACAAGTTACTTCCCTAAAATAAAGTTTAAACTAAGTTCGTCTCCAAAGGAGGAACCTTTGATGAACGAAATTTTATTTTTGGTTTCTTGGCTTGGATTCTTGACAAATGCCACCCACAATTCATTCTATTTATGTAATACTCATTGTATGATGATTATGGACCTAATTAACAAGTTACTTCCCTAAAAAGAAGTGTAAACTAAGTTCGTCTCCAAAGGAGGAACCTTTGTTGACTAAAATTTTATCTTTGGTTTCTTGGCTTATATTCTTGACAAATGCCACCTACAGTTCATTTTATTTATGTAATACTCATTGTATGATAATTATGGACGTAATTAACAAGTTACTTCCCTAAAATAAAGTTTAAACTAAGTTCGTCTCAAAAGGAGGAACCTTTGTCGACCAAAATTTTATCTTTGGTTTCTTGGCTTATATTCTTGACAAATGTCTTCTATAGTTCATTCTATTTATGCAATACTCCCTTTATGATGATTATGGACGTAATTAACAAGTTACTTCCCTAAAATAAAGTTTAAACTAAGTTCGTCTCAAAAGGAGGAACCTTTGTCGACCAAAATTTTATCTTTGGTTTCTTGGCTTATATTCTTGACAAATGCCTTCTATAGTTCATTCTATTTCTGTAATACTCATTTTATGATGATTATGGAGCTAATTAACAAGTTACTTCCCTAAAATAAAGTTTAAACTAAGTTCGTCTCCAAAGGAGGAACCTTTGTTGACCAAAATTTTATCTTTGGTTTCTTGGCTTGGATTCTTGACAAATGCCACCTACAGTTTATTCTATTTATGTAATACTCATTGTATGATGATTATGGACCTAATTAACAAGTTACTTCCCTAAAATCAAGTTTAAACTAAGTTCGTCTCAAAAGGAGGAACCTTTGATGAACGAAATTTTATCTTTGGTTTCTTGGCTTGGATTCTTGACCAATGCCATTTACAGTTCATTCTATTTATGTAATACTCTCTTGGCTTGGATTCTTGACAAATGCCACCTAGAGTTCATTCTACTTATGTAATACTCATTGTATGATGATTATGGACCTAATTAACAAGTTACTTCCCTAAAATAAAGTTTAAACTAAGTTCATATCCAAAGGAGGAACCTTTGTTGACCGAAATTTTATATTTGGTTTCTTGGCTTGGATTCTTGACAAATGCCACCTACAGTTCATTTTATTTATGTAATACTCATTGTATGATGATTATGGACCTAATTAACAAGTTACTTCCCTAAAATAAAGTTTAAACTAAGTTCCTCTCCAAAGGAGGAACCTTTGTTGACCAAAACTTTATCTTTGGTTTCTTGGCTTTGATTCTTGACAAATGCCAACTATAGTTCATTCTATTTACGTAATACTCATTGTATGATGATTATGGACCTAATTAAAAAGTTACTTCCCTCAAATAAAGTTTAAACTAAGTTCGTCTCCAAAGGAGGAACCTTTGTTGACCAAAATTTTATATTTCATTTCTTGGCTTGGATTCTTGACAAATTTCACCTACTGTTTATTCTATTTATGTAATACTCATTGTATGATGATTATGGACGTAATTAACAAGTTACTTCCCTAAATTAAAGTTTAAACTAAGTTCGTCTCCAAAGGAGGAACCTTTGTTGACCAAAATTTTATATTTGGTTTCTTGGCTTGGATTCTTGACAAATGCCACCTACAGTTTATTCTATTTATGTAATACTCATTGTATGATGATTATGGACCTAATTAACAAGTTACTTCCCTAAAATCAAGTTTAAACTAAGTTCCTCTCCAAAGGAGGAACCCTTGTTGACCAAAATTTTATCTTTGGTTTCTTGGCTTGGATTCTTGACAAATGCCACCTACAGTTCATTCTTTTTATGTAATACTCATTGTATGATGATTATGGACCTAATTAACAAGTTACTTCCCTAAAATAAAGTTTAAACTAAGTTCGTCTCCAAAGGAGGAACCTTTGATGAACGAAATTTTATTTTTGGTTTCTTGGCTTGGATTCTTGACAAATGCCACCTACAATTCATTCTATTTATGTAATACTCATTGTATGATGATTATGGACCTAATTAACAAGTTACTTCCCTAAAAAGAAGTGTAAACTAAGTTCGTCTCCAAAGGAGGAACCTTTGTTGACTAAAATTTTATCTTTGGTTTCTTGGCTTATATTCTTGACAAATGCCACCTACAGTTCATTTTATTTATGTAATACTCATTGTATGATAATTATGGACGTAATTAACAAGTTACTTCCCTAAAATAAAGTTTAAACTAAGTTCGTCTGAAAAGGAGGAACCTCTGTCGACCAAAATTTTATCTTTGGTTTCTTGGCTTATATTCTTGACAAATGCCTTCTATAGTTCATTCTATTTATGCAATACTCCCTTTATGATGATTATGGACGTAATTAACAAGTTACTTCCCTAAAATAAAGTTTAAACTAAGTTCGTCTCAAAAGGAGGAACCTTTGTCGACCAAAATTTTATCTTTGGTTTCTTGGCTTATATTCTTGACAAATGCCTTCTATAGTTCATTCTATTTCTGTAATACTCATTTTATGATGATTATGGAGCTAATTAACAAGTTACTTCCCTAAAATAAAGTTTAAACTAAGTTCGTCTCCAAAGGAGGAACCTTTGTTGACCAAAATTTTATCTTTGGTTTCTTGGCTTGGATTCTTGACAAATGCCACCCACAATTCATTCTATTTATGTAATACTCATTGTATGATGATTATGGACCTAATTAACAAGTTACTTCCCTAAAAAGAAGTGTAAACTAAGTTCGTCTCCAAAGGAGGAACCTTTGTTGACTAAAATTTTATCTTTGGTTTCTTGGCTTATATTCTTGACAAATGCCACCTACAGTTCATTTTATTTATGTAATACTCATTGTATGATAATTATGGACGTAATTAACAAGTTACTTCCCTAAAATAAAGTTTAAACTAAGTTCGTCTCAAAAGGAGGAACCTTTGTCGACCAAAATTTTATCTTTGGTTTCTTGGCTTATATTCTTGACAAATGCCTTCTATAGTTCATTCTATTTCTGTAATACTCATTTTATGATGATTATGGAGCTAATTAACAAGTTACTTCCCTAAAATAAAGTTTAAACTAAGTTCGTCTCCAAAGGAGGAACCTTTGTTGACCAAAATTTTATCTTTGGTTTCTTGGCTTGGATTCTTGACAAATGCCACCTACAGTTTATTCTATTTATGTAATACTCATTGTATGATGATTATGGACCTAATTAACAAATTACTTCCCTAAAATCAAGTTTAAACAAAGTTCGTCTCCAAAGGAGGAACCTTTGTTGACCGAAATTTTATATTTGGTTTCTTGGCTTGGATTCTTGACAAATGCCACCTACAGTTTATTCTATTTATGTAATACTCATTGTATGATTATTATGGACCTAATTAACAAGTTACTTCCCTAAAATCAAGTTTAAACTAATTTCCTCTCCAAAGGAGGAACCTTTGTTGACCAAAATTTTATCTTTGGTTTCTTGGCTTGGATTCTTGACAAATGCCACCTACAGTTCATTCTTTTTATGTAATACTCATTGTATGATGATTAAGGACCTAATTAACAAGTTACTTCCCTAAAATAAAGTTTAAACTAAGTTCGTCTCCAAAGGAGGAACCTTTGATGAACGAAATTTTATTTTTGGTTTCTTGGCTTGGATTCTTGACAAATGCCACCCACAATTCATTCTATTTATGTAATACTCATTGTATGATGATTATGGACCTAATTAACAAGTTACTTCCCTAAAAAGAAGTGTAAACTAAGTTCGTCTCCAAAGGAGGAACCTTTGTTGACTAAAATTTTATCTTTGGTTTCTTGGCTTATATTCTTGACAAATGCCACCTACAGTTCATTTTATTTATGTAATACTCATTGTATGATAATTATGGACGTAATTAACAAGTTACTTCCCTAAAATAAAGTTTAAACTAAGTTCGTCTCAAAAGGAGGAACCTTTGTCGACCAAAATTTTATCTTTGGTTTCTTGGCTTATATTCTTGACAAATGCCTTCTATAGTTCATTCTATTTATGCAATACTCCCTTTATGATGATTATGGACGTAATTAACAAGTTACTTCCCTAAAATAAAGTTTAAACTAAGTTCGTCTCAAAAGGAGGAACCTTTGTCGACCAAAATTTTATCTTTGGTTTCTTGGCTTATATTCTTGACAAATGCCTTCTATAGTTCATTCTATTTCTGTAATACTCATTTTATGATGATTATGGAGCTAATTAACAAGTTACTTCCCTAAAATAAAGTTTAAACTAAGTTCGTCTCCAAAGGAGGAACCTTTGTTGACCAAAATTTTATCTTTGGTTTCTTGGCTTGGATTCTTGACAAATGCCACCTACAGTTTATTCTATTTATGTAATACTCATTGTATGATGATTATGGACCTAATTAACAAGTTACTTCCCTAAAATCAAGTTTAAACAAAGTTCGTCTCCAAAGGAGGAACCTTTGTTGACCGAAATTTTATATTTGGTTTCTTGGCTTGGATTCTTGACAAATGCTACCTACAGTTTATTCTATTTATGTAATACTCATTGTATGATGATTATGGACCTAATTAACAAGTTACTTCCCTAAAATCAAGTTTAAACTAAATTCCTCTCCAAAGGAGGAACCTTTGTTGACCAAAATTTTATCTTTGGTTTCTTGGCTTGGATTCTTGACAAATGCCACCTACAGTTCCTTCTTTTTATGTAATACTCATTGTATGATGATTATGGACCTAATTAACAAGTTACTTCCCTAAAATAAAGTTTAAACTAAGTTCGTCTCCAAAGGAGGAACCTTTGATGAACGAAATTTTATTTTTGGTTTCTTGGCTTGGATTCTTGACAAATGCCACCCACAATTCATTCTATTTATGTAATACTCATTGTATGATGATTATGGACCTAATTAACAAGTTACTTCCCTAAAAAGAAGTGTAAACTAAGTTCGTCTCCAAAGGAGGAACCTTTGTTGACTAAAATTTTATCTTTGGTTTCTTGGCTTATATTCTTGACAAATGCCACCTACAGTTCATTTTATTTATGTAATACTCATTGTATGATAATTATGGACGTAATTAACAAGTTACTTCCCTAAAATAAAGTTTAAACTAAGTTCGTCTCAAAAGGAGGAACCTTTGTCGACCAAAATTTTATCTTTGGTTTCTTGGCTTATATTCTTGACAAATGCCTTCTATAGTTCATTCTATTTATGCAATACTCCCTTTATGATGATTATGGACGTAATTAACAAGTTACTTCCCTAAAATAAAGTTTAAACTAAGTTCGTCTCAAAAGGAGGAACCTTTGTCGACCAAAATTTTATCTTTGGTTTCTTGGCTTATATTCTTGACAAATGCCTACTATAGTTCATTCTATTTCTGTAATACTCATTTTATGATGATTATGGAGCTAATTAACAAGTTACTTCCCTAAAATAAAGTTTAAACTAAGTTCGTCTCCAAAGGAGGAACCTTTGTTGACCAAAATTTTATCTTTGGTTTCTTGGCTTGGATTCTTGACAAATGCCACCTACAGTTTATTCTATTTATGTAATACTCATTGTATGATGATTATGGACCTAATTAACAAGTTACTTCCCTAAAATCAAGTTTAAACTAAGTTCGTCTCAAAAGGAGGAACCTTTGATGAACGAAATTTTATCTTTGGTTTCTTGGCTTGGATTCTTGACCAATGCCATTTACAGTTCATTCTATTTATGTAATACTCTCTTGGCTTGGATTCTTGACAAATGCCACCTAGAGTTCATTCTACTTATGTAATACTCATTGTATGATGATTATGGACCTAATTAACAAGTTACTTCCCTAAAATAAAGTTTAAACTAAGTTCATATCCAAAGGAGGAACCTTTGTTGACCGAAATTTTATATTTGGTTTCTTGGCTTGGATTCTTGACAAATGCCACCTACAGTTCATTTTATTTATGTAATACTCATTGTATGATGATTATGGACCTAATTAACAAGTTACTTCCCTAAAATAAAGTTTAAACTAAGTTCCTCTCCAAAGGAGGAACCTTTGTTGACCAAAACTTTATCTTTGGTTTCTTGGCTTTGATTCTTGACAAATGCCAACAATAGTTCATTCTATTTACGTAATACTCATTGTATGATGATTATGGACCTAATTAAAAAGTTACTTCCCTCAAATAAAGTTTAAACTAAGTTCGTCTCCAAAGGAGGAACCTTTGTTGACCAAAATTTTATATTTCATTTCTTGGCTTGGATTCTTGACAAATGCCACCTACAGTTTATTCTATTTATGTAATACTCATTGTATGATGATTATGGACCTAATTAACAAGTTACTTCCCTAAAATCAAGTTTAAACTAAGTTCCTCTCCAAAGGAGGAACCCTTGTTGACCAAAATTTTATCTTTGGTTTCTTGGCTTGGATTCTTGACAAATGCCACCTACAGTTCATTCTTTTTATGTAATACTCATTGTATGATGATTATGGACCTAATTAACAAGTTACTTCCCTAAAATAAAGTTTAAACTAAGTTCGTCTCCAAAGGAGGAACTTTTGTTGACTAAAATTTTATCTTTGGTTTCTTGGCTTTGATTCTTGACAAATGCCTTCTATAGTTCATTCTATTTATTTAATACTCATTGTATGATGATTATGGACCTAATTAACAAGTTACTTCCCTAAAATAAAGTTTAAACTAAGTTCGTCTCCAAAGGAGGAACCTTTGTTGACTAAAATTTTATCTTTGGTTTCTTGGCTTTGATTCTTGACAAATGCCTTCTATAGTTCATTCTATTTATTTAATACTCATTGTATGATGATTATGGACCTAATTAACAAGTTACTTCCCTAAAATAAAGTTTAAACTAAGTTCGTCTCCAAAGGAGGAACCTTTGTTGACCGAAATTTTATATTTGGTTTCTTGGCTTGGATTCTTGACAAATGCCACCTACAGTTTATTCTATTTATGTAATACTCATTGTATGATGATTATGGACCTAATTAACAAGTTACTTCCCTAAAATCAAGTTTAAACTAAGTTCCTCTCCAAAGGAGGAACCCTTGTTGACCAAAATTTTATCTTTGGTTTCTTGGCTTGGATTCTTGACAAATGCCACCTACAGTTCATTCTTTTTATGTAATACTCATTGTATGATGATTATGGACCTAATTAACAAGTTACTTCCCTAAAATAAAGTTTAAACTAAGTTCGTCTCCAAAGGAGGAACCTTTGTTGACTAAAATTTTATCTTTGGTTTCTTGGCTTTGATTCTTGACAAATGCCTTCTATAGTTCATTCTATTTATTTAATACTCATTGTATGATGATTATGGACCTAATTAACAAGTTACTTCCCTAAAATAAAGTTTAAACTAAGTTCCCCTCCAAAGGAGGAACCTTTGTTGACCAAAATTTTATCTTTGGTTTCTTGGCTTAGATTCTTGACAAATGCCTTATATAGTTCATTCTATTAATGTAATACTCATTGTATGATGATTATGGACCTAATTAACAAGTTACTTCCCTCAAATAAAGTTTAAACTAAGTTCCTCTCCAAAAAAGGAACCTTTGTTGACTAAAATTTTATCTTTGGTTTCTTGGCTTAGATTCTTAACAAATACCTTCTATAGTTCATTCTATTAATGTAATACTCATTGTATGATGATTATGGACCTAATTAACAAGTTACTTCCCTAAAATGAAGTGTAAAATAAGTTCGTCTCCAAAGGAGGAACCTTTGTTGACTAAAATTTTATCTTTGGTTTCTTGGCTTGGATTCTTGACAAATGCCACCTACAGTTCATTCTATTTATGTAATACTCATTTTATGATGATTATGGAGCTAATTAACAAGTTACTTCCCTAAAATAAAGTTTAAACTAAGTTCGTCTCCAAAGGAGGAACCTTTGTTCACCGAAATTTTATATTTGGTTTCTTGGCTTGGATTCTTGACAAATGCCACCTACAGTTCATTCTATTTATGTAATACTCATTGTATGATGATTATGGACCTAATTAACAAGTTACTTCCCTAAAATAAAGTTTAAACTAAGTTCCTCTCCAAAGGAGGAACCTTTGTTGACCAAAACTTTATCTTTGGTTTCTTGGCTTTGATTCTTGACAAATGCCACCTATAGTTCATACTATTTACGTAATACTCATTGTATGATGATTATGGACCTAATTAAAAAGTTACTTCCCTCAAATAAAGTTTAAACTAAGTTCGTCTCAAAAGGAGGAACCTTTGATGACCGAAATTTTATCTTTGGTTTCTTGGCTTGGATTCTTGACAAATGCCACCTACAGTTCATTCTATTTATGTAATACTCTTTTTATGATGATTATGGACCTAATTAACAAGTTACTTCCCTAAAATAAAGTTTAAACTAAGTTCGTCTCCAAAGGAGGAACCTTTGTTGACCAAAATTTTATCTTTGGTTTCTTGGCTTGGATTCTTGACAAATGCCACCTACAGTTCATTCTATTTATGTAATACTCATTGTATGATAATTATGGACCTAATTAACAAGTTACTTCCCTAAAATCAAGTTTAAACTAAGTTCCTCTCCAAAGGAGGAACCTTTGTCGACCAAAACTTTATCTTTGGTTTCTTGGCTTGGATTCTTGACAAATGCCACCTAGAGTTCATTCTACTTATGTAATACTCATTGTATGATGATTATAGACCTAATTAACAAGTTTCTTCCCTAAAATAAAGTTTAAACTAAGTTCGTCTCCAAAGGAGGAACCTTTGTTCACCGAAATTTTATATTTGGTTTCTTGGCTTGGATTCTTGACAAATGCCACCTACAGTTCATTCTATTTATGTAATACTCATTGTATGATGATTATGGACCTAATTAACAAGTTACTTCCCTAAAATCAAGTTTAAACTAAGTTCCTCTCCAAAGTAGGAACCTTTGTCGACCAAAACTTTATCTTTGGTTTCTTGGCTTGGATTCTTGACAAATGCCACCTAGAGTTCATTCTACTTATGTAATACTCATTGTATGATGATTATGGACCTAATTAACAAGTTTCTTCCCTAAAATAAAGTTTAAACTAAGTTCGTCTCCAAAGGAGGAACCTTTGTTGACCGAAATTTAATATTTGGTTTCTTGGCTTGGATTCTTGACAAATGCCACCTACAGTTCATTCTATTTATGTAATACTCATTGTATGATGATTATGGACCTAATTAACAAGTTACTTCCCTAAAATCAAGTTTAAACTAAGTTCGTCTCCAAAGGAGGAACCTTTGATGAACGAAATTTTATTTTTGGTTTCTTGGCTTGGATTCTTGACAAATGCCACCTACAGTTCATTCTATTTATGTAATACTCATTGTATGATGATTATGGACCTAATTAACAAGTTACTTCCCTCAAATAAAGTTTAAACTAAGTTCGTCTCAAAAGGAGGAACCTTTGATGAACGAAATTTTATCTTTGGTTTCTTGGCTTGGATTCTTGACAAATGCCACCTACAGTTCATTCTATTTAAGTAATACTCATTGTATGATGATTATGGACCTAATTAACAAGTTACTTCCCTCAAATAAAGTTTAAACTAAGTTCGTCTCAAAAGGAGGAACCTTTGATGAACGAAATTTTATCTTTGGTTTCTTGGCTTGGATTCTTGACAAATGCCACCTACAGTTCATTCTATTTATGTAATACTCTCTTGGCTTGGATTCTTGACAAATGCCACCTAGAGTTCATTCTACTTATGTAATACTCATTGTATGATGATTATGGACCTAATTAACAAGTTACTTCCCTAAAATAAAGTTTAAACTAAGTTCGTATCCAAAGGAGGAACCTTTGTTGACCAAAATTTTATATTTGGTTTCTTGGCTTGGATTCTTGACAACTGCCACCTACAGTTCATTCTATTTATGTAATACTCATTGTATGATAATTATGGACCTAATTAACAAGTTACTTCCCTAAAATAAAGTTTAAACTAAGTTCGTATCCAAAGGAGGAACCTTTGTTGACCAAAACTTTATCTTTGGTTTCTTGGCTTTGATTCTTGACAAATGCCACCTATAGTTCATTCTATTTACGTAATACTCATTGTATGATGATTATGGACCTAATTAAAAAGTTACTTCCCTCAAATAAAGTTTAAACTAAGTTCGTCTCCAAAGGAGGAACCTTTGATGAACGAAATTTTATCTTTGGTTTCTTGGCTTGGATTCTTGACAAATGCCACCTACAGTTCATTCTATTTATGTAATACTCATTTTATGATGATTATGGACCTAATTAACAAGTTACTTCCCTAAAATAAAGTTTAAACTAAGTTCGTCTCCAAAGGAGGAACCTTTGTTGACCAAAATTTTATCTTTGGTTTCTTGGCTTGGATTCTTGACAAATGCCACCTACTGTTTATTCTATTTATGTAATACTCATTGTATGATGATTATGGACGTAATTAACAAGTTACTTCCCTAAAATAAAGTCTAAACTAAGTTCGTCTCAAAAGGAGGAACCATTGTCGACCAAAATTTTATCTTTGGTTTCTTGGCTTATATTCTTGACAAATGCCTTCTATAGTTCATTCTATTTATGTAATACTCATTTTATGATGATTATGGACCTAATTAACAAGTTACTTCCCGAAAATAAAGTTTAAACTAAGTTCGTCTCCAAAGGAGGAACCTTTGTTGACCAAAAGTTTATCTTTGGTTTCTTGGCTTGGATTCTTGACAAATGCCACCTACAGTTCATTCTATTTTTGTAATACTCATTGTATGATGACTATGGACCTAATTAACAAGTTACTTCCCTAAAATCAAGTTTAAACTAAGTTCCTCTCCAAATTAGGAACCTTTGTTGACCAAAACTTTATCTTTGGTTTCTTGGCTTGGATTCTTGACAAATGCCACCTACAGTTCATTCTATTTATGTAATACATATTGTATGATGATTATGGACCTAATTAACAAGTTACTTCCCTAAAATCAAGTTTAAACTAAGTTCCTCTCCAAAGGAGGAACCTTTGTCGACCAAAACTTTATCTTTGGTTTCTTGGCTTGGATTCTTGACAAATGCCACCTAGAGTTCATTCTACTTATGTAATACTCATTGTATGACGATTATAGACCTAATTAACAAGTTTCTTCCCTAAAATAAAGTTTAAACTAAGTTCGTCTCCAAAGGAGGAACCTTTGTTGACCAAAAGTTTATCTTTGGTTTCTTGGCTTGGATTCTTGACAAATGCCACCTACAGTTCATTCTATTTTTGTAATACTCATTGTATGATGACTATGGACCTAATTAACAAGTTACTTCCCTAAAATCAAGTTTAAACTAAGTTCCTCTCCAAATTAGGAACCTTTGTTGACCAAAACTTTATCTTTGGTTTCTTGGCTTGGATTCTTGACAAATGCCACCTACAGTTCATTCTATTTATGTAATACATATTGTATGATGATTATGGACCTAATTAACAAGTTACTTCCCTAAAATCAAGTTTAAACTAAGTTCCTCTCCAAAGTAGGAACCTTTGTCGACCAAAACTTTATCTTTGGTTTCTTGGCTTGGATTCTTGACAAATGCCACCTAGAGTTCATTCTACTTATGTAATACTCATTGTATGATGATTATGGACCTAATTAACAAGTTTCTTCCCTAAAATAAAGTTTAAACTAAGTTCGTCTCCAAAGGAGGAACCTTTGTTGACCGAAATTTTATATTTGGTTTCTTGGCTTGGATTCTTGACAAATGCCACCTACAGTTCATTCTATTTATGTAATACTCATTGTATGATAATTATGGACCTAATTAACAAGTTACTTCCCTAAAATCAAGTTTAAACTAAGTTCCTCTCCAAAGGAGGAACCTTTGTTGACCAAAACTTTATCTTTGGTTTCTTGGCTTTGATTCTTGACAAATGCCACCTATAGTTTATTCTATTTACGTAATACTCATTGTATGATGATTATGGACCTAATTAAAAAGTTACTTCCCTCAAATAAAGTTTAAACTAAGTTCGTCTCCAAAGGAGGAACCTTTGATGAACGAAATTTTATCTTTGGTTTCTTGGCTTGGATTCTTGACAAATGCCACCTACAGTTCATTCTATTTATGTAATACTCATTTTATGATGATTATGGACCTAATTAACAAGTTACTTCCCTAAAATAAAGTTTAAACTAAGTTCGTCTCCAAAGGAGGAACCTTTGTTGACCAAAATTTTATCTTTGGTTTCTTGGCTTGGATTCTTGACAAATGCCACCTACTGTTTATTCTATTTATGTAATACTCATTGTATGATGATTATGGACGTAATTAACAAGTTACTTCCCTAAAATAAAGTCTAAACTAAGTTCGTCTCAAAAGGAGGAACCATTGTCGACCAAAATTTTATCTTTGGTTTCTTGGCTTATATTCTTGACAAATGCCTTCTATAGTTCATTCTATTTATGTAATACTCATTTTATGATGATTATGGACCTAATTAACAAGTTACTTCCCGAAAATAAAGTTTAAACTAAGTTCGTCTCCAAAGGAGGAACCTTTGTTGACCAAAAGTTTATCTTTGGTTTCTTGGCTTGGATTCTTGACAAATGCCACCTACAGTTCATTCTATTTTTGTAATACTCATTGTATGATGATTATGGACCTAATTAACAAGTTACTTCCCTAAAATCAAGTTTAAACTAAGTTCCTCTCCAAATTAGGAACCTTTGTTGACCAAAACTTTATCTTTGGTTTCTTGGCTTGGATTCTTGACAAATGCCACCTACAGTTCATTCTATTTATGTAATACATATTGTATGATGATTATGGACCTAATTAACAAGTTACTTCCCTAAAATCAAGTTTAAACTAAGTTCCTCTCCAAAGGAGGAACCTTTGTCGACCAAAACTTTATCTTTGGTTTCTTGGCTTGGATTCTTGACAAATGCCACCTAGAGTTCATTCTACTTATGTAATACTCATTGTATGATGATTATAGACCTAATTAACAAGTTTCTTCCCTAAAATAAAGTTTAAACTAAGTTCGTCTCCAAAGGAGGAACCTTTGTTCACCGAAATTTTATATTTGGTTTCTTGGCTTGGATTCTTGACAAATGCCACCTACAGTTCATTCTATTTATGTAATACTCATTGTATGATGATTATGGACCTAATTAACAAGTTACTTCCCTAAAATCAAGTTTAAACTAAGTTCCTCTCCAAAGTAGGAACCTTTGATGAACGAAATTTTATTTTTGGTTTCTTGGCTAGGATTCTTGACAAATGCCACCTACAGTTCATTCTATTTATGTAATACTCATTGTATGATGATTATGGACCTGATTAACAAGTTACTTCCCTAAAAAGAAGTGTAAACTAAGTTCGTCTCCAAAGGAGGAACCTTTGTTGACCAAAATTTTATCTTTGGTTTCTTGTCTTGGATTCTTGACAAATGCCACCTACAGTTCATTCTATTTATGTAATACTCATTGTATGATGATTATGGACCTAATTAACAAGTTACTTCCCTCAAATAAAGTTTAAACTAAGTTCGTCTCAAAAGGAGGAACCTTTGATGAACGAAATTTTATCTTTGGTTTCTTGGCTTGGATTCTATACAAAATCCACCTACAGTTCATTCTATTTATGTAATACTCTCTTGGCTTGGATTCTTGACAAATGCCACCTAGAGTTCATTCTACTTATGTAATACTCATTGTATGATGATTATGGACCTAATTAACAAGTTACTTCCCTAAAATAAAGTTTAAACTAAGTTCGTATCCAAAGGAGGAACCTTTGTTGACCGAAATTTTATATTTGGTTTCTTGGCTTGGATTCTTGACAAATGCCACCTACAGTTCATTCTATTTATGTAATACTCATTTTATGATGATTATGGACCTAATTAACAAGTTACTTCCCTAAAATCAAGTTTAAACTAAGTTCCTCTCCAAAGTAGGAACCTTTGTCGACCAAAACTTTATCTTTGGTTTCTTGGCTTGGATTCTTGACAAATGCCACCTAGAGTTCATTCTACTTATGTAATACTCATTGTATGATGATTATGGACCTAATTAACAAGTTTCTTCCCTAAAATAAAGTTTAAACTAAGTTCGTCTCCAAAGGAGGAACCTTTGTTGACCGAAATTTTATATTTGGTTTCTTGGCTTGGATTCTTGACAAATGCCACCTACAGTTCATTCTATTTATGTAATACTCATTGTATGATAATTATGGACCTAATTAACAAGTTACTTCCCTAAAATCAAGTTTAAACTAAGTTCGTCTCCAAAGGAGGAACCTTTGATGAACGAAATTTTATTTTTGGTTTCTTGGCTAGGATTCTTGACAAATGCCACCTACAGTTCATTCTATTTATGTAATACTCATTGTATGATGATTATGGACCTGATTAACAAGTTACTTCCCTAAAAAGAAGTGTAAACTAAGTTCGTCTCCAAAGGAGGAACCTTTGTTGACCAAAATTTTATCTTTGGTTTCTTGTCTTGGATTCTTGACAAATGCCACCTACAGTTCATTCTATTTATGTAATACTCATTGTATGATGATTATGGACCTAATTAACAAGTTACTTCCCTCAAATAAAGTTTAAACTAAGTTCGTCTCAAAAGGAGGAACCTTTGATGAACGAAATTTTATCTTTGGTTTCTTGGCTTGGATTCTATACAAATGCCACCTACAGTTCATTCTATTTATGTAATACTCTCTTGGCTTGGATTCTTGACAATTGCCACCTAGAGTTCATTCTACTTATGTAATACTCATTGTATGATGATTATGGACCTAATTAACAAGTTACTTCCCTAAAATAAAGTTTAAACTAAGTTCGTATCCAAAGGAGGAACCTTTGTTGACCGAAATTTTATATTTGGTTTCTTGGCTTGGATTCTTGATAAATGCCACCTACAGTTCATTCTATTTATGTAATACTCATTGTATGATGATTATGGACCTAATTAACATGTTACTTCCCTAAAATAAAGTTTAAACTAAGTTCCTCTCCAAAGGAGGAACCTTTGTTGACCAAAACTTTATCTTTGGTTTCTTGGCTTTGATTCTTGACAAATGCCACCTATAGTTCATTCTATTTACGTAATACTCATTGTATGATGATTATGGACCTAATTAAAAAGTTACTTCCCTCAAATAAAGTTTAAACTAAGTTCGTCTCCAAAGGAGGAACCTTTGATGAACGAAATTTTATCTTTGGTTTCTTGGCTTGGATTCTTGACAAATGCCACCTACAGTTCATTCTATTTATGTAATACTCATTTTATGATGATTATGGACCTAATTAACAAGTTACTTCCCTAAAATCAAGTTTAAACTAAGTTCCTCTCCAAAGTAGGAACCTTTGTCGACCAAAACTTTATCTTTGGTTTCTTGGCTTGGATTCTTGACAAATGCCACCTAGAGTTCATTCTACTTATGTAATACTCATTGTATGATGATTATGGACCTAATTAACAAGTTTCTTCCCTAAAATAAAGTTTAAACTAAGTTCGTCTCCAAAGGAGGAACCTTTGTTGACCGAAATTTTATATTTGGTTTCTTGGCTTGGATTCTTGACAAATGCCACCTACAGTTCATTCTATTTATGTAATACTCATTGTATGATAATTATGGACCTAATTAACAAGTTACTTCCCTAAAATAAAGTTTAAACTAAGTTCCTCTCCAAAGGAGGAACCTTTGTTGACCAAAACTTTATCTTTGGTTTCTTGGCTTTGATTCTTGACAAATGCCACCTATAGTTCATTCTATTTACGTAATACTCATTGTATGATGATTATGGACCTAATTAAAAAGTTACTTCCCTCAAATAAAGTTTAAACTAAGTTCGTCTCCAAAGGAGGAACCTTTGATGAACGAAATTTTATCTTTGGTTTCTTGGCTTGGATTCTTGACAAATGCCACCTACAGTTCATTCTATTTATGTAATACTCATTTTATGATGATTATGGACCTAATTAACAAGTTACTTCCCTAAAATAAAGTTTAAACTAAGTTCGTCTCCAAAGGAGGAACCTTTGTTGACCAAAATTTTATCTTTGGTTTCTTGGCTTGGATTCTTGACAAATGCCACCTACTGTTTATTCTATTTATGTAATACTCATTGTATGATGATTATGGACGTAATTAACAAGTTACTTCCCTAAAATAAAGTCTAAACTAAGTTCGTCTCAAAAGGAGGAACCATTGTCGACCAAAATTTTATCTTTGGTTTCTTGGCTTATATTCTTGACAAATGCCTTCTATAGTTCATTCTATTTATGTAATACTCATTTTATGATGATTATGGACCTAATTACAAGTTACTTCCCGAAAATAAAGTTTAAACTAAGTTCGTCTCCAAAGGAGGAACCTTTGTTGACCAAAAGTTTATCTTTGGTTTCTTGGCTTGGATTCTTGACAAATGCCACCTACAGTTCATTCTATTTTTGTAATACTCATTGTATGATGATTATGGACCTAATTAACAAGTTACTTCCCTAAAATCAAGTTTAAACTAAGTTCCTCTCCAAATTAGGAACCTTTGTTGACCAAAACTTTATCTTTGGTTTCTTGGCTTGGATTCTTGACAAATGCCACCTACAGTTCATTCTATTTATGTAATACATATTGTATGATGATTATGGACCTAATTAACAAGTTACTTCCCTAAAATCAAGTTTAAACTAAGTTCCTCTCCAAAGGAGGAACCTTTGTCGACCAAAACTTTATCTTTGGTTTCTTGGCTTGGATTCTTGACAAATGCCACCTAGAGTTCATTCTACTTATGTAATACTCATTGTATGACGATTATAGACCTAATTAACAAGTTTCTTCCCTAAAATAAAGTTTAAACTAAGTTCGTCTCCAAAGGAGGAACCTTTGTTCACCGAAATTTTATATTTGGTTTCTTGGCTTGGATTCTTGACAAATGCCACCTACAGTTCATTCTATTTATGTAATACTCATTGTATGATGATTATGGACCTAATTAACAAGTTACTTCCCTAAAATCAAGTTTAAACTAAGTTCCTCTCCAAAGTAGGAACCTTTGTCGACCAAAACTTTATCTTTGGTTTCTTGGCTTGGATTCTTGACAAATGCCACCTAGAGTTCATTCTACTTATGTAATACTCATTGTATGATGATTATGGACCTAATTAACAAGTTACTTCCCTAAAATAAAGTTTAAACTAAGTTCGTCTCCAAAGGAGGAACCTTTGTTGACCGAAATTTTATATTTGGTTTCTTGGCTTGGATTCTTGACAAATGCCACCTACAGTTCATTCTATTTATGTAATACTCATTGTATGATAATTATGGACCTAATTAACAAGTTACTTCCCTAAAATAAAGTTTAAACTAAGTTCCTCTCCAAAGGAGGAACCTTTGTTGACCAAAACTTTATCTTTGGTTTCTTGGCTTTGATTATTGACAAATTCCACATATAGTTCATTCTATTTACGTAATACACATTGCATGATGATTATGGACCTAATTAAAAAGTTACTTCCCTAAAATAAAGTTTAAACTAAGTTCGTCTCCAAAGGAGGAACCTTTGATGAACGAAATTTTATCTTTGGTTTCTTGGCTTGGATTCTTGACAAATGCCACCTACAGTTCATTCTATTTATGTAATACTCATTTTATGATGATTATGGACCTAATTAACAAGTTACTTCCCTAAAATAAAGTTTAAACTAAGTTCGTCTCCAAAGGAGGAACCTTTGTTGACCAAAATTTTATCTTTGGTTTCTTGGCTTGGATTCTTGACAAATGCCACCTACTGTTTATTCTATTTATGTAATACTCATTGTATGATGATTATGGACGTAATTAACAAGTTACTTCCCTAAAATAAAGTCTAAACTAAGTTCGTCTCAAAAGGAGGAACCATTGTCGACCAAAATTTTATCTTTGGTTTCTTGGCTTATATTCTTGACAAATGCCTTCTATAGTTCATTCTATTTATGTAATACTCATTTTATGATGATTATGGACCTAATTAACAAGTTACTTCCCGAAAATAAAGTTTAAACTAAGTTCGTCTCCAAAGGAGGAACCTTTGTTGACCAAAAGTTTATCTTTGGTTTCTTGGCTTGGATTCTTGACAAATGCCACCTACAGTTCATTCTATTTTTGTAATACTCATTGTATGATGATTATGGACCTAATTAACAAGTTACTTCCCTAAAATCAAGTTTAAACTAAGTTCCTCTCCAAATTAGGAACCTTTGTTGACCAAAACTTTATCTTTGGTTTCTTGGCTTGGATTCTTGACAAATGCCACCTACAGTTCATTCTATTTATGTAATACATATTGTATGATGATTATGGACCTAATTAACAAGTTACTTCCCTAAAATCAAGTTTAAACTAAGTTCCTCTCCAAAGGAGGAACCTTTGTCGACCAAAACTTTATCTTTGGTTTCTTGGCTTGGATTCTTGACAAATGCCACCTAGAGTTCATTCTACTTATGTAATACTCATTGTATGACGATTATAGACCTAATTAACAAGTTTCTTCCCTAAAATAAAGTTTAAACTAAGTTCGTCTCCAAAGGAGGAACCTTTGTTCACCGAAATTTTATATTTGGTTTCTTGGCTTGGATTCTTGACAAATGCCACCTACAGTTCATTCTATTTATGTAATACTCATTGTATGATGATTATGGACCTAATTAACAAGTTACTTCCCTAAAATCAAGTTTAAACTAAGTTCCTCTCCAAAGTAGGAACCTTTGTCGACCAAAACTTTATCTTTGGTTTCTTGGCTTGGATTCTTGACAAATGCCACCTAGAGTTCATTCTACTTATGTAATACTCATTGTATGATGATTATGGACCTAATTAACAAGTTTCTTCCCTAAAATAAAGTTTAAACTAAGTTCGTCTCCAAAGGAGGAACCTTTGTTCACCGAAATTTTATATTTGGTTTCTTGGCTTGGATTCTTGACAAATGCCACCTACAGTTCATTCTATTTATGTAATACTCATTGTATGATAATTATGGACCTAATTAACAAGTTACTTCCCTAAAATAAAGTTTAAACTAAGTTCCTCTCCAAAGGAGGAACCTTTGTTGACCAAAACTTTATCTTTGGTTTCTTGGCTTTGATTCTTGACAAATGCCACCTATAGTTCATTCTATTTACGTAATACTCATTGTATGATGATTATGGACCTAATTAAAAAGTTACTTCCCTCAAATAAAGTTTAAACTAAGTTCGTCTCCAAAGGAGGAACCTTTGATGAACGAAATTTTATCTTTGGTTTCTTGGCTTGGATTCTTGACAAATGCCACCTACAGTTCATTCTATTTATGTAATACTCATTTTATGATGATTATGGACCTAATTAACAAGTTACTTCCCTAAAATAAAGTTTAAACTAAGTTCGTCTCCAAAGGAGGAACCTTTGTTGACCAAAATTTTATCTTTGGTTTCTTGGCTTGGATTCTTGACAAATGCCACCTACTGTTTATTCTATTTATGTAATACTCATTGTATGATGATTATGGACGTAATTAACAAGTTACTTCCCTAAAATAAAGTCTAAACTAAGTTCGTCTCAAAAGGAGGAACCATTGTCGACCAAAATTTTATCTTTGGTTTCTTGGCTTATATTCTTGACAAATGCCTTCTATAGTTCATTCTATTTATGTAATACTCATTTTATGATGATTATGGACCTAATTAACAAGTTACTTCCCGAAAATAAAGTTTAAACTAAGTTCGTCTCCAAAGGAGGAACCTTTGTTGACCAAAACTTTATCTTTGGTTTCTTGGCTTGGATTCTTGACAAATGCCACCTAGAGTTCATTCTACTTATGTAATACTCATTGTATGATGATTATGGACCTAATTAACAAGTTTCTTCCCTAAAATAAAGTTTAAACTAAGTTCGTCTCCAAAGGAGGAACCTTTGTTGACCGAAATTTTATATTTGGTTTCTTGGCTTGGATTCTTGACAAATGCCACCTACAGTTCATTCTATTTATGTAATACTCATTGTATGATAATTATGGACCTAATTAACAAGTTACTTCCCTAAAATAAAGTTTAAACTAAGTTCCTCTCCAAAGGAGGAACCTTTGTTGACCAAAACTTTATCTTTGGTTTCTTGGCTTTGATTCTTGACAAATGCCACCTATAGTTCATTCTATTTACGTAATACTCATTGTATGATGATTATGGACCTAATTAAAAAGTTACTTCCCTCAAATAAAGTTTAAACTAAGTTCGTCTCCAAAGGAGGAACCTTTGATGAACGAAATTTTATCTTTGGTTTCTTGGCTTGGATTCTTGACAAATGCCACCTACAGTTCATTCTATTTATGTAATACTCATTTTATGATGATTATGGACCTAATTAACAAGTTACTTCCCTAAAATAAAGTTTAAACTAAGTTCGTCTCCAAAGGAGGAACCTTTGTTGACCAAAATTTTATCTTTGGTTTCTTGGCTTGGATTCTTGACAAATGCCACCTACTGTTTATTCTATTTATGTAATACTCATTGTATGATGATTATGGACGTAATTAACAAGTTACTTCCCTAAAATAAAGTCTAAACTAAGTTCGTCTCAAAAGGAGGAACCATTGTCGACCAAAATTTTATCTTTGGTTTCTTGGCTTAGATTCTTGACAAATGCCTTCTATAGTTCATTCTATTTATGTAATACTCATTTTATGATGATTATGGACCTAATTAACAAGTTACTTCCCGAAAATAAAGTTTAAACTAAGTTCGTCTCCAAAGGAGGAACCTTTGTTGACCAAAAGTTTATCTTTGGTTTCTTGGCTTGGATTCTTGACAAATGCCACCTACAGTTCATTCTATTTTTGTAATACTCATTGTATGATGATTATGGACCTAATTAACAAGTTACTTCCCTAAAATCAAGTTTAAACTAAGTTCCTCTCCAAATTAGGAACCTTTGTTGACCAAAACTTTATCTTTGGTTTCTTGGCTTGGATTCTTGACAAATGCCACCTACAGTTCATTCTATTTATGTAATACATATTGTATGATGATTATGGACCTAATTAACAAGTTACTTCCCTAAAATCAAGTTTAAACTAAGTTCCACTCCAAAGGAGGAACCTTTGTCGACCAAAACTTTATCTTTGGTTTCTTGGCTTGGATTCTTGACAAATGCCACCTAGAGTTCATTCTACTTATGTAATACTCATTGTATGATGATTATGGACCTAATTAACAAGTTTCTTCCCTAAAATAAAGTTTAAACTAAGTTCGTCTCCAAAGGAGGAACCTTTGTTGACCGAAATTTTATATTTGGTTTCTTGGCTTGGATTCTTGACAAATGCCACCTACAGTTCATTCTATTTATGTAATACTCATTGTATGATAATTATGGACCTAATTAACAAGTTACTTCCCTAAAATAAAGTTTAAACTAAGTTCCTCTCCAAAGGAGGAACCTTTGTTGACCAAAACTTTATCTTTGGTTTCTTGGCTTTGATTATTGACAAATTCCACATATAGTTCATTCTATTTACGTAATACTCATTGTATGATGATTATGGACCTAATTAATAAGTTACTTCCCTAAAATAAAGTTTAAACTAAGTTCGTCTCCAAAGGAGGAACCTTTGATGAACGAAATTTTATCTTTGGTTTCTTGGCTTGGATTCTTGACAAATGCCACCTACAGTTCATTCTATTTATATAATAGTCATTTTATGATGATTATGGACCTAATTAACAAGTTACTTCCCTAAAATAAAGTTTAAACTAAGTTCGTCTCCAAAGGAGGAACCTTTGTTGACCAAAATTTTATCTTTGGTTTCTTGGCTTGGATTCTTGACAAATGCCACCTACTGTTTATTCTATTTATGTAATACTCATTGTATGATGATTATGGACGTAATTAACAAGTTACTTCCCTAAAATAAAGTCTAAACTAAGTTCGTCTCAAAAGGAGGAACCATTGTCGACCAAAATTTTATCTTTGGTTTCTTGGCTTATATTCTTGACAAATGCCTTCTATAGTTCATTCTATTTATGTAATACTCATTTTATGATGATTATGGACCTAATTAACAAGTTACTTCCCGAAAATAAAGTTTAAACTAAGTTCGTCTCCAAAGGAGGAACCTTTGTTGACCAAAAGTTTATCTTTGGTTTCTTGGCTTGGATTCTTGACAAATGCCACCTACAGTTCATTCTATTTTTGTAATACTCATTGTATGATGATTATGGACCTAATTAACAAGTTACTTCCCTAAAATCAAGTTTAAACTAAGTTCCTCTCCAAATTAGGAACCTTTGTTGACCAAAACTTTATCTTTGGTTTCTTGGCTTGGATTCTTGACAAATGCCACCTACAGTTCATTCTATTTATGTAATACATATTGTATGATGATTATGGACCTAATTAACAAGTTACTTCCCTAAAATCAAGTTTAAACTAAGTTCCTCTCCAAAGGAGGAACCTTTGTCGACCAAAACTTTATCTTTGGTTTCTTGGCTTGGATTCTTGACAAATGCCACCTAGAGTTCATTCTACTTATGTAATACTCATTGTATGATGATTATAGACCTAATTAACAAGTTTCTTCCCTAAAATAAAGTTTAAACTAAGTTCGTCTCCAAAGGAGGAACCTTTGTTCACCGAAATTTTATATTTGGTTTCTTGGCTTGGATTCTTGACAAATGCCACCTACAGTTCATTCTATTTATGTAATACTCATTGTATGATGATTATGGACCTAATTAACAAGTTACTTCCCTAAAATCAAGTTTAAACTAAGTTCCTCTCCAAAGTAGGAACCTTTGTCGACCAAAACTTTATCTTTGGTTTCTTGGCTTGGATTCTTGACAAATGCCACCTAGAGTTCATTCTACTTATGTAATACTCATTGTATGATGATTATGGACCTAATTAACAAGTTTCTTCCCTAAAATAAAGTTTAAACTAAGTTCGTCTCCAAAGGAGGAACCTTTGTTGACCGAAATTTTATATTTGGTTTCTTGGCTTTGATTCTTGACAAATGCCACCTACAGATCATTCTATTTATGTAATACTCATTGTATGATGATTATGGACCTAATTAACAAGTTACTTCCCTAAAATCAAGTTTAAACTAAGTTCGTCTCCAAAGGAGGAACCTTTGATGAACGAAATTTTATTTTTGGTTTCTTGGCTAGGATTCTTGACAAATGCCACCTACAGTTCATTCTATTTATGTAATACTCATTGTATGATGATTATGGACCTGATTAACAAGTTACTTCCCTAAAAAGAAGTGTAAACTAAGTTCGTCTCCAAAGGAGGAACCTTTGATGAACGAAATTTTATCTTTGGTTTCTTGGCTTGGATTCTTGACAAATGCCACCTACAGTTCATTCTATTTATGTAATACTCATTGTATGATGATTATGGACCTAATTAACAAGTTACTTCCCTCAAATAAAGTTTAAACTAAGTTCGTCTCAAAAGGAGGAACCTTTGATGAACGAAATTTTATCTTTGGTTTCTTGGCTTGGATTCTATACAAATGCCACCTACAGTTCATTCTATTTATGTAATACTCTCTTGGCTTGGATTCTTGACAAATGCCACCTAGAGTTCATTCTACTTATGTAATACTCATTGTATGATGATTATGGACCTAATTAACAAGTTACTTCCCTAAAATAAAGTTTAAACTAAGTTCGTATCCAAAGGAGGAACCTTTGTTGACCGAAATTTTATATTTGGTTTCTTGGCTTGGATTCTTGATAAATGCCACCTACAGTTCATTCTATTTATGTAATACTCATTGTATGATGATTATGGACCTAATTAACAAGTTACTTCCATAAAATAAAGTTTAAACTAAATTCGTCTCCAAAGGAGGAACCTTTGTTGACCAAAATTTTATCTATGGTTTCTTGGCTTTGATTATTGACAAATTCCACATATAGTTCATTCTATTTACGTAATACACATTGCATGATGATTATGGACCTAATTAATAAGTTACTTCCCTAAAATAAAGTTTAAACTAAGTTCGTCTCCAAAGGAGAAACCTTTGATGAACAAAATTTTATCTTTGGTTTCTTGGCTTGGATTCTTGACAAATGCCACCTACAGTTCATTCTATTTATGTAATACTCA
Source organism: Medicago arabica (assembly GCA_946800305.1). NCBI lineage: Eukaryota > Viridiplantae > Streptophyta > Magnoliopsida > Fabales > Fabaceae > Medicago > Medicago arabica. The sequence continues at coordinate 29,142,396 of OX326970.1, read as the reverse complement.
TTTTATGATGATTATGGACCTAATTAACAAGTTACTTCCCTAAAATAAAGTTTAAACTAAGTTCGTCTCCAAAGGAGGAACCTTTGTTGACCAAAATTTTATCTTTGGTTTCTTGGCTTGGATTCTTGACAAATGCCACCTACTGTTTATTCTATTTATGTAATACTCATTGTATGATGATTATGGACGTAATTAACAAGTTACTTCCCTAAAATAAAGTCTAAACTAAGTTCGTCTCAAAAGGAGGAACCATTGTCGACCAAAATTTTATCTTTGGTTTCTTGGCATATATTATTGACAAATGCCACCTATAGTTCATTCTATTTACGTAATACTCATTGTATGATGATTATGGACCTAATTAAAAAGTTACTTCCCTCAAATAAAGTTTAAACTAAGTTCGTCTCCAAAGGAGGAACCTTTGATGAACGAAATTTTATCTTTGGTTTCTTGGCTTGGATTCTTGACAAATGCCACCTACAGTTCATTCTATTTTTGTAATACTCATTTTATGATGATTATGGACCTAATTAACAAGTTACTTCCCTAAAATAAAGTTTAAACTAAGTTCGTCTCCAAAGGAGGAACCTTTGTTGACCAAAATTTTATCTTTGGTTTCTTGGCTTGGATTCTTGACAAATGCCACCTACAGTTCATTCTATTTATGTAATACATATTGTATGATGATTATGGACCTAATTAACAAGTTACTTCCCTAAAATCAAGTTTAAACTAAGTTCCTCTCCAAAGGAGGAACCTTTGTCGACCAAAACTTTATCTTTGGTTTCTTGGCTTGGATTCTTGACAAATGCCACCTAGAGTTCATTCTACTTATGTAATACTCATTGTATGATGATTATAGACCTAATTAACAAGTTTCTTCCCTAAAATAAAGTTTAAACTAAGTTCGTCTCCAAAGGAGGAACCTTTGTTCACCGAAATTTTATATTTGGTTTCTTGGCTTGGATTCTTGACAAATGCCACCTACAGTTCATTCTATTTATGTAATACTCATTGTATGATGATTATGGACCTAATTAACAAGTTACTTCCCTAAAATCAAGTTTAAACTAAGTTCCTCTCCAAAGTAGGAACCTTTGTCGACCAAAACTTTATCTTTGGTTTCTTGGCTTGGATTCTTGACAAATGCCACCTAGAGTTCATTCTACTTATGTAATACTCATTGTATGATGATTATGGACCTAATTAACAAGTTTCTTCCCTAAAATAAAGTTTAAACTAAGTTCGTCTCCAAAGGAGGAACCTTTGTTGACCGAAATTTTATATTTGGTTTCTTGGCTTTGATTCTTGACAAATGCCACCTACAGATCATTCTATTTATGTAATACTCATTGTATGATGATTATGGACCTAATTAACAAGTTACTTCCCTAAAATCAAGTTTAAACTAAGTTCGTCTCCAAAGGAGGAACCTTTGATGAACGAAATTTTATTTTTGGTTTCTTGGCTTGGATTCTTGACAAATGCCACCTACAGTTCATTCTATTTATGTAATACTCATTGTATGATGATTATGGACCTGATTAACAAGTTACTTCCCTAAAAAGAAGTGTAAACTAAGTTCGTCTCCAAAGGAGGAACCTTTGTTTACCAAAATTTTATCTTTGGTTTCTTGTCTTGGATTCTTGACAAATGCCACCTACAGTTCATTCTATTTATGTAATACTCATTGTATGATGATTATGGACCTAATTAACAAGTTACTTCCCTCAAATAAAGTTTAAACTAAGTTCGTCTCAAAAGGAGGAACCTTTGATGAACGAAATTTTATCTTTGGTTTCTTGGCTTGGATTCTATACAAATGCCACCTACAGTTCATTCTATTTATGTAATACTCTCTTGGCTTGGATTCTTGACAAATGCCACCTAGAGTTCATTCTACTTATGTAATACTCATTGTATGATGATTATGGACCTAATTAACAAGTTACTTCCCTAAAATAAAGTTTAAACTAAGTTCGTATCCAAAGGAGGAACCTTTGTTGACCGAAATTTTATATTTGGTTTCTTGGCTTGGATTCTTGATAAATGCCACCTACAGTTCATTCTATTTATGTAATACTCATTGTATGATGATTATGGACCTAATTAACAAGTTACTTCCCTAAAATAAAGTTTAAACTAAGTTCCTCTCCAAAGGAGGAACCTTTGTTGACCAAAACTTTATCTTTGGTTTCTTGGCTTTGATTCTTGACAAATGCCACCTATAGTTCATTCTATTTACGTAATACTCATTGTATGATGATTATGGACCTAATTAAAAGGTTACTTCCCTCAAATAAAGTTTAAACTAAGTTCGTATCCAAAGGAGGAACCTTTGATGAACGAAATTTTATCTTTGGTTTCTTGGCTTGGATTCTTGACAAATGCCACCTACAGTTCATTCTATTTATGTAATACTCATTTTATGATGATTATGGACCTAATTAACAAGTTACTTCCCTAAAATAAAGTTTAAACTAAGTTCGTCTCCAAAGGAGGAACCTTTGTTGACCAAAATTTTATCTTTGGTTTCTTGGCTTGGATTCTTGACAAATGCCACCTACTGTTTATTCTATTTATGTAATACTCTTTGTATGATGATTATGGACGTAATTAACAAGTTACTTCCCTAAAATAAAGTTTAAACTAAGTTCGTCTCAAAAGGAGGAACCATTGTCGACCAAAATTTTATCTTTGGTTTCTTGGCTTATATTCTTGACAAATGCCTTCTATAGTTCATTCTATTTATGTAATACTCATTTTATGATGATTATGGACCTAATTAACAAGTTACTTCCCGAAAATAAAGTTTAAACTAAGTTCGTCTCCAAAGGAGGAACCTTTGTTGACCAAAAGTTTATCTTTGGTTTCTTGGCTTGGATTCTTGACAAATGCCACCTACAGTTCATTCTATTTATGTAATACTCATTGTATGATGATTATGGACCTAATTAACAAGTTACTTCCCTAAAATCAAGTTTAAACTAAGTTCCTCTCCAAAGTAGGAACCTTTGTTGACCAAAACTTTATCTTTGGTTTCTTGGCTTGGATTCTTGACAAATGCCACCTACAGTTCATTCTATTTATGTAATACATATTGTATGATGATTATAGACCTAATTAACAAGTTACTTCCCTAAAATCAAGTTTAAACTAAGTTCCTCTCCAAAGTAGGAACCTTTGTTGACCAAAACTTTATCTTTGGTTTCTTGGCTTGGATTCTTGACAAATGCCACCTACAGTTTATTCTATTTATGTAATACATATTGTATGATGATAATAGACCTAATTAACAAGTTACTTCCCTAAAATCAAGTTTAAACTAAGTTCCTCTCCAAAGTAGGAACCTTTGTTGACCAAAACTTTATCTTTGGTTTCTTGGCTTGGATTCTTGACAAATGCCACCTACAGTTCATTCTATTTATGTAATACATATTGTATGATGATTATAGACCTAATTAACAAGTTACTTCCCTAAAATCAAGTTTAAACTAAGTTCCTCTCCAAAGTAGGAACCTTTGTTGACCAAAATTTTATATTTGGTTTCTTGGCTTGGATTCTTGACAAATGCCACCTACAGTTCATTCTATTTATGTAATACTTATTGTATGATGATTATGGACCTAATTAACAAGTTACTTCCCTAAAATCAAGTTTAAACTAAGTTCGTCTCCAAAGGAGGAACCTTTGTTGACCAAAATTTTATATTTGGTTTCTTGGCATGGATTCTTGACAAATGCCACCTACAGTTCATTCTATTTATGTAATACTCATTTTATGATGATTATGGACCTAATTAACAAGTTACTTCCCGAAAATAAAGTTTAAACTAAGTTCGTCTCCAAAGGAGGAACCTTTGTTGACCAAAAGTTTATCTTTGGTTTCTTGGCTTGGATTCTTGACAAATGCCACCTACAGTTCATTCTATTTATGTAATACTCATTGTATGATGATTATGGACCTAATTAACAAGTTACTTCCCTAAAATCAAGTTTAAACTAAGTTCCTCTCCAAAGTAGGAACCTTTGTTGACCAAAACTTTATCTTTGGTTTCTTGGCTTGGATTCTTGACAAATGCCACCTACAGTTCATTCTATTTATGTAATACATATTGTATGATGATTATAGACCTAATTAACAAGTTACTTCCCTAAAATCAAGTTTAAACTAAGTTCCTCTCCAAAGTAGGAACCTTTGTTGACCAAAACTTTATCTTTGGTTTCTTGGCTTGGATTCTTGACAAATGCCACCTACAGTTCATTCTATTTATGTAATACTCATTTTATGATGATTATGGAGCTAATTAACAAGTTACTTCCCTAAAATAAAGTTTAAACTAAGTTCGTCTCCAAAGGAGGAACCTTTGTTGACCAAAATTTTATATTTGGTTTCTTGGCATGGATTCTTGACAAATGCCACCTACAGTTCATTCTATTTATGTAATACTCATTGTATGATGATTATGGACCTAATTAACAAGTTACTTCCCTAAAATCAAGTTTAAACTAAGTTCGTCTCCAAAGGAGGAACCTTTGATGAACGAAATTTTATTTTTGGTTTCTTGGCTTGGATTCTTGACAAATGCCACCTACAGTTCATTCTATTTATGTAATACTCATTGTATGATGATTATGGACCTAATTAATAAGTTACTTCCCTAAAAAGAAGTGTAAACTAAGTTCGTCTCCAAAGGAGGAACCTTTGTTGACCAAAATTTTATCATTGGTTTCTTGGCTTGGATTCTTGACAAATGCCACCTACAGTTCATTCTATTTATGTAATACTCATTGTATGATGATTATGGACCTAATTAACAAGTTACTTCCCTCAAATAAAGTTTAAACTAAGTTCGTCTCAAAAGGAGGAACCTTTGATGAACGAAATTTTATCTTTGGTTTCTTGGCTTGGATTCTTGACAAATGCCACCTACAGTTCATTCTATTTATGTAATACTCTCTTGGCTTGGATTCTTGACAAATGCCACCTAGAGTTCATTCTACTTATGTAATACTCATTGTATGATGATTATGGACCTAATTAACAAGTTACTTCCCTAAAATAAAGTTTAAACTAAGTTCCTCTCCAAAGGAGGAACCTTTGTTGACCAAAACTTTATCTTTGGTTTCTTGGCTTTGATTCTTGACAAATGCCACCTATAGTTCATTCTATTTACGTAATACTCATTGTATGATGATTATGGACCTAATTAAAAAGTTACTTCCCTCAAATAAAGTTTAAACTAAGTTCGTCTCCAAAGGAGGAACCTTTGATGAACGAAATTTTATCTTTGGTTTCTTGGCTTGGATTCTTGACAAATGCCACCTACAGTTCATTCTATTTATGTAATACTCATTTTATGATGATTATGGACCTAATTAACAAGTTACTTCCCTAAAATAAAGTTTAAACTAAGTTCGTCTCCAAAGGAGGAACCTTTGTTGACCAAAATTTTATCTTTGGTTTCTTGGCTTGGATTCTTGACAAATGCCACCTACTGTTTATTCTATTTATGTAATACTCATTGTATGATGATTATGGACGTAATTAACAAGTTACTTCCCTAAAATAAAGTCTAAACTAAGTTCGTCTCAAAAGGAGGAACCATTGTCGACCAAAATTTTATCTTTGGTTTCTTGGCTTATATTCTTGACAAATGCCTTCTATAGTTCATTCTATTTATGTAATACTCATTTTATGATGATTATGGACCTAATTAACAAGTTACTTCCCGAAAATAAAGTTTAAACTAAGTTCGTCTCCAAAGGAGGAACCTTTGTTGACCAAAAGTTTATCTTTGGTTTCTTGGCTTGGATTCTTGACAAATGCCACCTACAGTTCATTCTATTTTTGTAATACTCATTGTATGATGATTATGGACCTAATTAACAAGTTACTTCCCTAAAATCAAGTTTAAACTAAGTTCCTCTCCAAATTAGGAACCTTTGTTGACCAAAACTTTATCTTTGGTTTCTTGGCTTGGATTCTTGACAAATGCCACCTACAGTTCATTCTATTTATGTAATACATATTGTATGATGATTATGGACCTAATTAACAAGTTACTTCCCTAAAATCAAGTTTAAACTAAGTTCCTCTCCAAAGGAGGAACCTTTGTCGACCAAAACTTTATCTTTGGTTTCTTGGCTTGGATTCTTGACAAATGCCACCTAGAGTTCATTCTACTTATGTAATACTCATTGTATGATGATTATAGACCTAATTAACAAGTTTCTTCCCTAAAATAAAGTTTAAACTAAGTTCGTCTCCAAAGGAGGAACCTTTGTTCACCGAAATTTTATATTTGGTTTCTTGGCTTGGATTCTTGACAAATGCCACCTACAGTTCATTCTATTTATGTAATACTCATTGTATGATGATTATGGACCTAATTAACAAGTTACTTCCCTAAAATCAAGTTTAAACTAAGTTCCTCTCCAAAGTAGGAACCTTTGTCGACCAAAACTTTATCTTTGGTTTCTTGGCTTGGATTCTTGACAAATGCCACCTAGAGTTCATTCTACTTATGTAATACTCATTGTATGATGATTATGGACCTAATTAACAAGTTTCTTCCCTAAAATAAAGTTTAAACTAAGTTCGTCTCCAAAGGAGGAACCTTTGTTGACCGAAATTTTATATTTGGTTTCTTGGCTTTGATTCTTGACAAATGCCACCTACAGATCATTCTATTTATGTAATACTCATTGTATGATGATTATGGACCTAATTAACAAGTTACTTCCCTAAAATCAAGTTTAAACTAAGTTCGTCTCCAAAGGAGGAACCTTTGATGAACGAAATTTTATTTTTGGTTTCTTGGCTAGGATTCTTGACAAATGCCACCTACAGTTCATTCTATTTATGTAATACTCATTGTATGATGATTATGGACCTGATTAACAAGTTACTTCCCTAAAAAGAAGTGTAAACTAAGTTCGTCTCCAAAGGAGGAACCTTTGTTGACCAAAATTTTATCTTTGGTTTCTTGTCTTGGATTCTTGACAAATGCCACCTACAGTTCATTCTATTTATGTAATACTCATTGTATGATGATTATGGACCTAATTAACAAGTTACTTCCCTCAAATAAAGTTTAAACTAAGTTCGTCTCAAAAGGAGGAACCTTTGATGAACGAAATTTTATCTTTGGTTTCTTGGCTTGGATTCTATACAAATGCCACCTACAGTTCATTCTATTTATGTAATACTCTCTTGGCTTGGATTCTTGACAAATGCCACCTAGAGTTCATTCTACTTATGTAATACTCATTGTATGATGATTATGGACCTAATTAACAAGTTACTTCCCTAAAATAAAGTTTAAACTAAGTTCGTATCCAAAGGAGGAACCTTTGTTGACCGAAATTTTATATTTGGTTTCTTGGCTTGGATTCTTGATAAATGCCACCTACAGTTCATTCTATTTATGTAATACTCATTGTATGATGATTATGGACCTAATTAACAAGTTACTTCCCTAAAATAAAGTTTAAACTAAGTTCCTCTCCAAAGGAGGAACCTTTGTTGACCAAAACTTTATCTATGGTTTCTTGGCTTTGATTATTGACAAATTCCACATATAGTTCATTCTATTTACGTAATACACATTGCATGATGATTATGGACCTAATTAATAAGTTACTTCCCTAAAATAAAGTTTAAACTAAGTTCGTCTCCAAAGGAGAAACCTTTGATGAACAAAATTTTATCTTTGGTTTCTTGGCTTGGATTCTTGACAAATGCCACCTACAGTTCATTCTATTTATGTAATAGTCATTTTATGATGATTATGGACCTAATTAACAAGTTACTTCCCTAAAATAAAGTTTAAACTAAGTTCGTCTCCAAAGGAGGAACCTTTGTTGACCAAAATTTTATCTTTGGTTTCTTGGCTTGGATTCTTGACAAATGCCACCTACTGTTTATTCTATTTATGTAATACTCATTGTATGATGATTATGGACGTAATTAACAAGTTACTTCCCTAAAATAAAGTCTAAACTAAGTTCGTCTCAAAAGGAGGAACCATTGTCGACCAAAATTTTATCTTTGGTTTCTTGGCATATATTATTGACAAATGCCACCTATAGTTCATTCTATTTACGTAATACTCATTGTATGATGATTATGGACCTAATTAAAAAGTTACTTCCCTCAAATAAAGTTTAAACTAAGTTCGTCTCCAAAGGAGGAACCTTTGATGAACGAAATTTTATCTTTGGTTTCTTGGCTTGGATTCTTGACAAATGCCACCTACAGTTCATTCTATTTTTGTAATACTCATTTTATGATGATTATGGACCTAATTAACAAGTTACTTCCCTAAAATAAAGTTTAAACTAAGTTCGTCTCCAAAGGAGGAACCTTTGTTGACCAAAATTTTATCTTTGGTTTCTTGGCTTGGATTCTTGACAAATGCCACCTACAGTTCATTCTATTTATGTAATACATATTGTATGATGATTATGGACCTAATTAACAAGTTACTTCCCTAAAATCAAGTTTAAACTAAGTTCCTCTCCAAAGGAGGAACCTTTGTCGACCAAAACTTTATCTTTGGTTTCTTGGCTTGGATTCTTGACAAATGCCACCTAGAGTTCATTCTACTTATGTAATACTCATTGTATGATGATTATAGACCTAATTAACAAGTTACTTCCCTAAAATAAAGTTTAAACTAAGTTCGTCTCCAAAGGAGGAACCTTTGTTCACCGAAATTTTATATTTGGTTTCTTGGCTTGGATTCTTGACAAATGCCACCTACAGTTCATTCTATTTATGTAATACTCATTGTATGATGATTATGGACCTAATTAACAAGTTACTTCCCTAAAATCAAGTTTAAACTAAGTTCCTCTCCAAAGTAGGAACCTTTGTCGACCAAAACTTTATCTTTGGTTTCTTGGCTTGGATTCTTGACAAATGCCACCTAGAGTTCATTCTACTTATGTAATACTCATTGTATGATGATTATGGACCTAATTAACAAGTTTCTTCCCTAAAATAAAGTTTAAACTAAGTTCGTCTCCAAAGGAGGAACCTTTGTTGACCGAAATTTTATATTTGGTTTCTTGGCTTTGATTCTTGACAAATGCCACCTACAGATCATTCTATTTATGTAATACTCATTGTATGATGATTATGGACCTAATTAACAAGTTACTTCCCTAAAATCAAGTTTAAACTAAGTTCGTCTCCAAAGGAGGAACCTTTGATGAACGAAATTTTATTTTTGGTTTCTTGGCTTGGATTCTTGACAAATGCCACCTACAGTTCATTCTATTTATGTAATACTCATTGTATGATGATTATGGACCTGATTAACAAGTTACTTCCCTAAAAAGAAGTGTAAACTAAGTTCGTCTCCAAAGGAGGAACCTTTGTTGACCAAAATTTTATCTTTGGTTTCTTGTCTTGGATTCTTGACAAATGCCACCTACAGTTCATTCTATTTATGTAATACTCATTGTATGATGATTATGGACCTAATTAACAAGTTACTTCCCTCAAATAAAGTTTAAACTAAGTTCGTCTCAAAAGGAGGAACCTTTGATGAACGAAATTTTATCTTTGGTTTCTTGGCTTGGATTCTATACAAATGCCACCTACAGTTCATTCTATTTATGTAATACTCTCTTGGCTTGGATTCTTGACAAATGCCACCTAGAGTTCATTCTACTTATGTAATACTCATTGTATGATGATTATGGACCTAATTAACAAGTTACTTCCCTAAAATAAAGTTTAAACTAAGTTCGTATCCAAAGGAGGAACCTTTGTTGACCGAAATTTTATATTTGGTTTCTTGGCTTGGATTCTTGATAAATGCCACCTACAGTTCATTCTATTTATGTAATACTCATTGTATGATGATTATGGACCTAATTAACAAGTTACTTCCCTAAAATAAAGTTTAAACTAAGTTCCTCTCCAAAGGAGGAACCTTTGTTGACCAAAACTTTATCTTTGGTTTCTTGGCTTTGATTCTTGACAAATGCCACCTATAGTTCATTCTATTTACGTAATACTCATTGTATGATGATTATGGACCTAATTAAAAGGTTACTTCCCTCAAATAAAGTTTAAACTAAGTTCGTCTCCAAAGGAGGAACCTTTGTTGACCAAAATTTTATCTTTGGTTTCTTGGCTTGGATTCTTGACAAATGCCACCTACTGTTTATTCTATTTATGTAATACTCTTTGTATGATGATTATGGACGTAATTAACAAGTTACTTCCCTAAAATAAAGTTTAAACTAAGTTCGTCTCAAAAGGAGGAACCATTGTCGACCAAAATTTTATCTTTGGTTTCTTGGCTTATATTCTTGACAAATGCCTTCTATAGTTCATTCTATTTATGTAATACTCATTTTATGATGATTATGGACCTAATTAACAAGTTACTTCCCGAAAATAAAGTTTAAACTAAGTTCGTCTCCAAAGGAGGAACCTTTGTTGACCAAAAGTTTATCTTTGGTTTCTTGGCTTGGATTCTTGACAAATGCCACCTACAGTTCATTCTATTTATGTAATACTCATTGTATGATGATTATGGACCTAATTAACAAGTTACTTCCCTAAAATCAAGTTTAAACTAAGTTCCTCTCCAAAGTAGGAACCTTTGTTGACCAAAACTTTATCTTTGGTTTCTTGGCTTGGATTCTTGACAAATGCCACCTACAGTTTATTCTATTTATGTAATACTCATTGTATGATTATTATAGACCTAATTAACAAGTTACTTCCCTAAAATCAAGTTTAAACTAAGTTCCTCTCCAAAGGAGGAACCTTTGTTGACCGAAATTTTATATTTCGTTTCTTGGCTTGGATTTTTGACAAATGCCACCTACAGTTTATTCTATTTATGTAATACTCATTGTATGATGATTATGGACCTAAATAACAAGTTACTTCCCTAAAATCCAGTTTAAACTAAGTTCCTCTCCAAAGGAGGAACCTTTGATGAACGAAATTTTATCTTTGGTTTCTTGGATTGGATTCTTGACAAATGCCACCTACAGATCATTCTATTTATGTAATACTCATTTTATGATGATTATGAACCTAATTAACAAGTTACTTCCCTAAAATAAATTTTAAACTAAGTTCGTCTCCAAAGGAGGAATCTTTGTTGACCAAAATTTTATATTTGGTTTCTTGGCTTGGATTCTTGACAGATGCCACCTACAGTTCTTTCTATTTATGTAATACTCATTGTATGATGATTATGGACCTAATTAACAAGTTACTTCCCTAAAATCAAGTTTAAACTAAGTTCCTCTCCAAAGGAGGAACCTTTGTTGACCAAAAGTTTATCTTTGTTTTCTTGGCTTGGATTCTTGACAAATGCCACCTACAGTTCATTCTATTTATGTAATACTCATTGTATGATGATTATGGACCTAATTAACAAGTTACTTCCCTAAAATCAAGTTTAAACTAAGTTCCTCTCCAAAGGAGGAACCTTTGATGAACGAAATTTTATCTTTGGTTTCTTGGCTTGGATTCTTGACAAATGCCACCTACAGATCATTCTATTTATGTAATACTCATTGTATGATGATTATGGACCTATTTAACAAGTTACTTCCCTAAAATAAAGTTTAAACTAAGTTCGTCTCCAAAGGAGGAACCTTTGTTGACCAAAATTTAATATTTCGTTTCTTGGCTAGGATTCTTGACAAATGCCACCTACTGTTTATTCTATTTATGTAATACTCATTGTATGATGATTATGGACGTAATTAACAAGTTACTTCCCTAAAATAAAGTTTAAACTAAGTTCGTCTCAAAAGGAGGAACCTTTGTCGACCAAAATTTTATCTTTGGTTTCTTGGCTTATATTCTTGACAAATGCCTTCTATAGTTCATTCTATTTATGTAATACTCATTTTATGATGATTATGGAGCTAATTAACAAGTTAATTCCCTAAAATAAAGTTTAAACTAAGTTCGTCTCCAAAGAAGGAACCTTTGTTGACCAAAATTTTATATTTGGTTTCTTGGCTTGGATTCTTGACAAATGCCTCCTACAGTTCATTCTATTTATGTAATACTCATTGTATGATGATTATGGACCTAATTAACAAGTTACTTTCCTAAAATCAAGTTTAAACTAAGTTCGTCTCCAAAGGAGGAACCTTTGTTGACCAAAATTTTATATTTGGTTTCTTGGCTTGGATTCTTGACAAATGCCACCTACAGTTCATTTTATTTATGTAATACTCATTGTATGATAATTATGGACGAAATTAACAAGTTACTTCCCTAAAATAAAGTTTAAACTAAGTTCGTCTCAAAAGGAGGAACCTTTGTCGACCAAAATTTTATCTTTGGTTTCTTGACAAATGCCTTCTATAGTTCATTCTATTTATTCAATACTCCCTTTATGATGATTATGGACGTAATTAACAAGTTACTTCCCTAAAATAAAGTTTAAACTAAGTTCGTCTCAAAAGGAGGAACCTTTGTCGACCAAAATTTTATCTTTGGTTTCTTGGCTTATATTCTTGACAAATGCCTTCTATAGTTCATTCTATTTATGTAATACTCATTTTATGATGATTATGGAGCTAATTAACAAGTTAATTCACTAAAATAAAGTTTAAACTAAGTTCGTCTCCAAAGGAGGAACCTTTGTTGACCAAAATTTTATATTTGGTTTCTTGGCTTGGATTCTTGACAAATGCCACCTACAGTTCATTTTATTTATGTAATACTCATTGTATGATAATTATGGACGTAATTAACAAGTTACTTCCCTAAAATAAAGTTTAAACTAAGTTCGTCTCAAAAGGAGGAACCTTTGTCGACCAAAATTTTATCTTTGGTTTCTTGGCTTATATTCTTGACAAATGCGTTCTATAGTTCATTCTATTTATGTAATACTCCCTTTATGATGATTATGGACGTAATTAACAAGTTACTTCCCTAAAATAAAGTTTAAACTAAGTTCGTCTCAAAAGGAGGAACCTTTGTCGACCAAAATTTTATCTTTGGTTTCTTGGCTTATATTCTTGACAAATGCCTTCTATAGTTCATTCTATTTCTGTAATACTCATTTTATGATGATTATGGAGCTAATTAACAAGTTACTTCCCTAAAATAAAGTTTAAACTAAGTTCGTCTCCAAAGGAGGAACCTTTGTTGACCAAAATTTTATATTTGGTTTCTTGGCTTTGATTCTTGACAAATGCAACCTACAGTTTATTCTATTTATGTAATACTCATTGTATGATGATTATGGACCTAATTAACAAGTTAATTCACTAAAATAAAGTTTAAACTAAGTTCGTCTCCAAAGGAGGAACCTTTGTTGACCAAAATTTTATATTTGGTTTCTTGGCTTGGATTCTTGACAAATGCCACCTACAGTTCATTTTATTTATGTAATACTCATTGTATGATAATTATGGACGTAATTAACAAGTTACTTCCCTAAAATAAAGTTTAAACTAAGTTCGTCTCAAAAGGAGGAACCTTTGTCGACCAAAATTTTATCTTTGGTTTCTTGGCTTATATTCTTGACAAATGCCTTCTATAGTTCATTCTATTTATGTAATACTCATTTTATGATGATTATGGAGCTAATTAACAAGTTAATTCACTAAAATAAAGTTTAAACTAAGTTCGTCTCCAAAGGAGGAACCTTTGTTGACCAAAATTTTATATTTGGTTTCTTGGCTTGGATTCTTGACAAATGCCACCTACAGTTCATTCTATTTATGTAATACTCATTTTATGATGATTATGGAGCTAATTAACAAGTTAATTCCCTAAAATAAAGTTTAAACTAAGTTCGTCTCCAAAGAAGGAACCTTTGTTGACCAAAATTTTATATTTGGTTTCTTGGCTTGGATTCTTGACAAATGCCACCTACAGTTCATTTTATTTATGTAATACTCATTGTATGATAATTATGGACGTAATTAACAAGTTACTTCCCTAAAATAAAGTTTAAACTAAGTTCGTCTCAAAAGGAGGAACCTTTGTCGACCAAAATTTTATCTTTGGTTTCTTGACAAATGCCTTCTATAGTTCATTCTATTTATTCAATACTCCCTTTATGATGATTATGGACGTAATTAACAAGTTACTTCCCTAAAATAAAGTTTAAACTAAGTTCGTCTCAAAAGGAGGAACCTTTGTCGACCAAAATTTTATCTTTGGTTTCTTGGCTTATATTCTTGACAAATGCCTTCTATAGTTCATTCTATTTATGTAATACTCATTTTATGATGATTATGGAGCTAATTAACAAGTTAATTCACTAAAATAAAGTTTAAACTAAGTTCGTCTCCAAAGGAGGAACCTTTGTTGACCAAAATTTTATATTTGGTTTCTTGGCTTGGATTCTTGACAAATGCCACCTACAGTTCATTTTATTTATGTAATACTCATTGTATGATAATTATGGACGTAATTAACAAGTTACTTCCCTAAAATAAAGTTTAAACTAAGTTCGTCTGAAAAGGAGGAACCTTTGTCGACCAAAATTTTATCTTTGGTTTCTTGACAAATGCCTTCTATAGTTCATTCTATTTATTCAATACTCCCTTTATGATGATTATGGACGTAACTAACAAGTTACTTCCCTAAAATAAAGTTTAAACTAAGTTCGTCTCAAAAGGAGGAACCTTTGTCGACCAAAATTTTATCTCTGGTTTCTTGGCTTATATTCTTGACAAATGCCTTCTATAGTTCATTCTATTTATGTAATACTCATTTTATGATGATTATGGAGCTAATTAACAAGTTAATTCACTAAAATAAAGTTTAAACTAAGTTCGCTCCAAAGGAGGAACCTTTGTTGACCAAAATTTTATATTTGGTTTCTTGGCTTGGATTCTTGACAAATGCCACCTACAGTTCATTTTATTTATGTAATACTCATTGTATGATAATTATGGACGTAATTAACAAGTTACTTCCCTAAAATAAAGTTTAAACTAAGTTCGTCTCAAAAGGAGGAACCTTTGTCGACCAAAATTTTATCTTTGGTTTCTTGGCTTATATTCTTGACAAATGCGTTCTATAGTTCATTCTATTTATGTAATACTCCCTTTATGATGATTATGGACGTAATTAACAAGTTACTTCCCTAAAATAAAGTTTAAACTAAGTTCGTCTCAAAAGGAGGAACCTTTGTCGACCAAAATTTTATCTTTGGTTTCTTGGCTTATATTCTTGACAAATGCCTTCTATAGTTCATTCTATTTCTGTAATACTCATTTTATGATGATTATGGAGCTAATTAACAAGTTACTTCCCTAAAATAAAGTTTAAACTAAGTTCGTCTCCAAAGGAGGAACCTTTGTTGACCAAAATTTTATATTTGGTTTCTTGGCTTTGATTCTTGACAAATGCAACCTACAGTTTATTCTATTTATGTAATACTCATTGTATGATGATTATGGACCTAATTAACAAGTTACTTCCCTAAAATCAAGTTTAAACTAAGTTCCTCTCCAAAGGAGGAACCTTTGTTGACCAAAATTTTATCTTTGGTTTCTTGGCTTGGATTCTTGACAAATGCCACCTACAGTTTATTCTATTTATGTAATACTCATTGTATGATGATTATGGACCTAATTAACAAGTTACTTCCCTGAAATCAAGTTTAAACTAAGTTCGTCTCAAAAGGAGGAACCTTTGATGAACGAAATTTTATCTTTGGTTTCTTAGCTTGGATTCTTGACAAATGCCACCTAGAGTTCATTCTACTTATGTAATACTCATTGTATGATGATTATGGACCTAATTAACAAGTTACTTCCCTAAAATAAAGTTTAAACTAAGTTCGTCTCCAAAGGAGGAACCTTTCTTGACCAAAATTTTATCTTTGGTTTCTTGGCTTATATTCTTGACAAATGCCTTCTATAGTTCATTCTATTTATGTAATACTCATTTTATGATGATTATGGAGCTAATTAACAAGTTAATTCCCTAAAATAAAGTTTAAACTAAGTTCGTCTCCAAAGAAGGAACCTTTGTTGACCAAAATTTTATATTTGGTTTCTTGGCTTGGATTCTTGACAAATGCCACCTACAGTTCATTATATTTATGTAATACTCATTGTATGATAATTATGGACGTAATTAACAACTTACTTCCCTAAAATAAAGTTTAAACCAAGTTCGTCTCAAAAGGAGGAACCTTTGTCGACCAAAATTTTATCTTTGGTTTCTTGGCTTATATTCTTGACAAATGCCTTCTATAGTTCATTCTATTTCTGTAATACTCATTTTATGATGATTATGGAGCTAATTAACAAGTTACTTCCCTAAAATAAAGTTTAAACTAAGTTCGTCTCCAAAGGAGGAACCTTTGTTGACCAAAATTTTATATTTGGTTTCTTGGCTTTGATTCTTGACAAATGCAACCTACAGTTTATTCTATTTATGTAATACTCATTGTATGATGATTATGGACCTAATTAACAAGTTACTTCCCTAAAATCAAGTTTAAACTAAGTTCCTCTCCAAAGGAGGAACCTTTGTTGACCAAAATTTTATCTTTGGTTTCTTGGCTTGGATTCTTGACAAATGCCACCTACAGTTTATTCTATTTATGTAATACTCATTGTATGATGATTATGGACCTAATTAACAAGTTACTTCCCTGAAATCAAGTTTAAACTAAGTTCGTCTCAAAAGGAGGAACCTTTGATGAACGAAATTTTATCTTTGGTTTCTTAGCTTGGATTCTTGACAAATGCCACCTAGAGTTCATTCTACTTATGTAATACTCATTGTATGATGATTATGGACCTAATTAACAAGTTACTTCCCTAAAATAAAGTTTAAACTTAGTTCGTCTCCAAAGGAGGAACCTTTCTTGACCAAAATTTTATCTTTGGTTTCTTGGCTTATATTCTTGACAAATGCCTTCTATAGTTCATTCTATTTATGTAATACTCATTTTATGATGATTATGGACCTAATTAACAAGTTAATTCCCTAAAATAAAGTTTAAACTAAGTTCGTCTCCAAAGAAGGAACCTTTGTTGACCAAAATTTTATATTTGGTTTCTTGGCTTGGATTCTTGACAAATGCCACCTACAGTTCATTTTATTTATGTAATACTCATTGTATGATAATTATGGACGTAATTAACAAGTTACTTCCCTAAAATAAAGTTTAAACTAAGTTCGTCTCAAAAGGAGGAACCTTTGTCGACCAAAATTTTATCTTTGGTTTCTTGGCTTATATTCTTGACAAATGCCTTCTATAGTTCATTCTATTTATGTAATACTCCCTTTATGATGATTATGGACGTAATTAACAAGTTACTTCCCTAAAATAAAGTTTAAACTAAGTTCGTCTCAAAAGGAGGAACCTTTGTCGACCAAAATTTTATCTTTGGTTTCTTGGCTTATATTCTTGACAAATGCCTTCTATAGTTCATTCTATTTATGTAATACTCATTTTATGATGATTATGGAGCTAATTAACAAGTTAATTCACTAAAATAAAGTTTAAACTAAGTTCGTCTCCAAAGGAGGAACCTTTGTTGACCAAAATTTTATATTTGGTTTCTTGGCTTGGATTCTTGACAAATGCCACCTACAGTTCATTTTATTTATGTAATACTCATTGTATGATAATTATGGACGTAATTAACAAGTTACTTCCCTAAAATAAAGTTTAAACTAAGTTCGTCTCAAAAGGA
The DNA here is from genome assembly GCA_946800305.1 of Medicago arabica. Taxonomy (NCBI): domain Eukaryota; kingdom Viridiplantae; phylum Streptophyta; class Magnoliopsida; order Fabales; family Fabaceae; genus Medicago; species Medicago arabica. The sequence goes on along the minus strand of OX326970.1, from coordinate 29,124,721 downwards.
GGAACCTTTGTCGACCAAAATTTTATCTTTGGTTTCTTGGCTTATATTCTTGACAAATGCCTTCTATAGTTCATTCTATTTATGTAATACTCCCTTTATGATGATTATGGACGTAATTAACAAGTTACTTCCCTAAAATAAAGTTTAAACTAAGTTCGTCTCAAAAGGAGGAACCTTTGTCGACCAAAATTTTATCTTTGGTTTCTTGGCTTATATTCTTGACAAATGCCTTCTATAGTTCATTCTATTTATGTAATACTCATTTTATGATGATTATGGAGCTAATTAACAAGTTAATTCACTAAAATAAAGTTTAAACTAAGTTCGTCTCCAAAGGAGGAACCTTTGTTGACCAAAATTTTATATTTGGTTTCTTGGCTTGGATTCTTGACAAATGCCACCTACAGTTCATTTTATTTATGTAATACTCATTGTATGATGATTATGGACCTAATTAACAAGTTACTTCCCTAAAATCAAGTTTAAACTAAGTTCCTCTCCAAAGGAGGAACCTTTGTTGACCAAAATTTTATCTTTGGTTTCTTGGCTTGGATTCTTGACAAATGCCACCTACAGTTTATTCTATTTATGTAATACTCATTGTATGATGATTATGGACCTAATTAACAAGTTACTTCCCTGAAATCAAGTTTAAACTAAGTTCGTCTCAAAAGGAGGAACCTTTGATGAACGAAATTTTATCTTTGGTTTCTTAGCTTGGATTCTTGACAAATGCCACCTAGAGTTCATTCTACTTATGTAATACTCATTGTATGATGATTATGGACCTAATTAACAAGTTACTTCCCTAAAATAAAGTTTAAACTTAGTTCGTCTCCAAAGGAGGAACCTTTCTTGACCAAAATTTTATCTTTGGTTTCTTGGCTTATATTCTTGACAAATGCCTTCTATAGTTCATTCTATTTATGTAATACTCATTTTATGATGATTATGGAGCTAATTAACAAGTTACTTCCCTAAAATAAAGTTTAAACTAAGTTCGTCTCCAAAGAAGGAACCTTTGTTGACCAAAATTTTATATTTGGTTTCTTGGCTTGGATTCTTGACAAATGCCACCTACAGTTCATTTTATTTATGTAATACTCATTGTATGATAATTATGGACGAAATTAACAAGTTACTTCCCTAAAATAAAGTTTAAACTAAGTTCGTCTCAAAAGGAGGAACCTTTGTCGACCAAAATTTTATCTTTGGTTTCTTGGCTTATATTCTTGACAAATGCCTTCTATAGTTCATTCTATTTATGTAATACTCCCTTTATGATGATTATGGACGTAATTAACAAGTTACTTCCCTAAAATAAAGTTTAAACTAAGTTCGTCTCAAAAGGAGGAACCTTTGTCGACCAAAATTTTATCTTTGGTTTCTTGGCTTATATTCTTGACAAATGCCTTCTATAGTTCATTCTATTTATGTAATACTCATTTTATGATGATTATGGAGCTAATTAACAAGTTAATTCACTAAAATAAAGTTTAAACTAAGTTCGTCTCCAAAGGAGGAACCTTTGTTGACCAAAATTTTATATTTGGTTTCTTGGCTTGGATTCTTGACAAATGCCACCTACAGTTCATTTTATTTATGTAATACTCATTGTATGATAATTATGGACGTAATTAACAAGTTACTTCCCTAAAATAAAGTTTAAACTAAGTTCGTCTCAAAAGGAGGAACCTTTGTCGACCAAAATTTTATCTTTGGTTTCTTGGCTTATATTCTTGACAAATGCCTTCTATAGTTCATTCTATTTATGTAATACTCCCTTTATGATGATTATGGACGTAATTAACAAGTTACTTCCCTAAAATAAAGTTTAAACTAAGTTCGTCTCAAAAGGAGGAACCTTTGTCGACCAAAATTTTATCTTTGGTTTCTTGGCTTATATTCTTGACAAATGCCTTCTATAGTTCATTCTATTTATGTAATACTCATTTTATGATGATTATGGAGCTAATTAACAAGTTAATTCACTAAAATAAAGTTTAAACTAAGTTCGTCTCCAAAGGAGGAACCTTTGTTGACCAAAATTTTATATTTGGTTTCTTGGCTTGGATTCTTGACAAATGCCCCCTACAGTTCATTTTATTTATGTAATACTCATTGTATGATAATTATGGACGTAATTAACAAGTTACTTCCCTAAAATAAAGTTTAAACTAAGTTCGTCTCAAAAGGAGGAACCTTTGTCGACCAAAATTTTATCTTTGGTTTCTTGGCTTGGATTCTTGACAAATGCCACCTACAGTTCATTCTATTTATGTAATACTCATTTTATGATGATTATGGACCTAATTAACAAGTTACTTCCCTAAAATGAAGTGTAAACTAAGTTCGTCTCCAAAGGAGGAACCTTTGTTGACTAAAATTTTATCTTTGGTTTCTTGGCTTTGATTCTTGACAAATGCCACCTACAGTTCATTCTATTTATGTAATACTCATTGTATGATGATTATGGACCTAATTAACAAGTTACTTCCCTAAAATAAAGTTTAAACTTAGTTCGTCTCCAAAGGAGGAACCTTTCTTGACCAAAATTTTATCTTTGGTTTCTTGGCTTATATTCTTGACAAATGCCTTCTATAGTTCATTCTATTTATGTAATACTCATTTTATGATGATTATGGAGCTAATTAACAAGTTAATTCCCTAAAATAAAGTTTAAACTAAGTTCGTCTCCAAAGGAGGAACCTTTGTTGACCAAAATTTTATTTTTGGTTTCTTGGCTTGGATTCTTGACAAATGCCACCTACAGTTCATTTTATTTATGTAATACTCATTGTATGATAATTATGGACGTAATTAACAAGTTACTTCCCTAAAATAAAGTTTAAACTAAGTTCGTCTCAAAAGGAGGAACCTTTGTCGACCAAAATTTTATCTTTGGTTTCTTGACAAATGCCTTCTATAGTTCATTCTATTTATTCAATACTCCCTTTATGATGTTTATGGACGTAACTAACAAGTTACTTCCCTAAAATAAAGTTTAAACTAAGTTCGTCTCAAAAGGAGGAACCTTTGTCGACCAAAATTTTATCTTTGGTTTCTTGGCTTATATTCTTGACAAATGCCTTCTATAGTTCATTCTATTTATGTAATACTCATTTTATGATGATTATGGAGCTAATTAACAAGTTAATTCACTAAAATAAAGTTTAAACTAAGTTCGTCTCCAAAGGAGGAACCTTTGTTGACCAAAATTTTATATTTGGTTTCTTGGCTTGGATTCTTGACAAATGCCACCTACAGTTCATTCTATTTATGTAATACTCATTTTATGATGATTATGGAGCTAATTAACAAGTTAATTCCCTAAAATAAAGTTTAAACTAAGTTCGTCTCCAAAGAAGGAACCTTTGTTGACCAAAATTTTATATTTGGTTTCTTGGCTTGGATTCTTGACAAATGCCACCTACAGTTCATTTTATTTATGTAATACTCATTGTATGATAATTATGGACGTAATTAACAAGTTACTTCCCTAAAATAAAGTTTAAACTAAGTTCGTCTCAAAAGGAGGAACCTTTGTCGACCAAAATTTTATCTTTGGTTTCTTGGCTTATATTCTTGACAAATGCCTTCTATAGTTCATTCTATTTCTGTAATACTCATTTTATGATGATTATGGAGCTAATTAACAAGTTACTTCCCTAAAATAAAGTTTAAACTAAGTTCGTCTCCAAAGGAGGAACCTTTGTTGACCAAAATTTTATATTTGGTTTCTTGGCTTTGATTCTTGACAAATGCAACCTACAGTTTATTCTATTTATGTAATACTCATTGTATGATGATTATGGACCTAATTAACAAGTTACTTCCCTAAAATCAAGTTTAAACTAAGTTCCTCTCCAAAGGAGGAACCTTTGTTGACCTAAACTTTATCTTTGGTTTCTTGGCTTGGATTCTTGACAAATGCCACCTACAGTTCATTCTATTTATGTAATACTCATTGTATGATGATTATGGACCTAATTAACAAGTTACTTCCCTAAAATGAAGTGTAAACTAAGTTCGTCTCCAAAGGAGGAACCTTTGTTGACTAAAATTTTATCTTTGGTTTCTTGGCTTTGATTCTTGACAAATGCCACCTAGAGTTCATTCTACTTATGTAATACTCATTGTATGATGATTATGGACCTAATTAACAAGTTACTTCCCTAAAATAAAGTTTAAACTAAGTTCCTCTCCAAAGGAGGAACCTTTGTTGACCAAAACTTTATCTTTGGTTTCTTGGCTTTGATTCTTGACAAATGCCACCTATAGTTCATTCTATTTACGTAATACTCATTGTATGATGATTATGGACCTAATTAAAAAGTTACTTCCCTCAAATAAAGTTTAAACTAAGTTCGTCTCCAAAGGAGAAACCTTTGATGAACAAAATTTTATCTTTGGTTTCTTGGCTTGGATTCTTGACAAATGCCACCTACAGTTCATTCTATTTATGTAATACTCATTTTATGATGATTATGGACCTAATTAACAAGTTACTTCCCTAAAATAAAGTTTAAACTAAGTTCGTCTCCAAAGGAGGAACCTTTGTTGACCGAAATTTTATATTTGGTTTCTTGGCTTGGATTCTTGACAAATGCCACCCACAATTCATTCTATTTATGTAATACTCATTGTATGATGATTATGGACCTAATTAACAAGTTACTTCCCTAAAAAGAAGTGTAAACTAAGTTCGTCTCCAAAGGAGGAACCTTTGTTGACTAAAATTTTATCTTTGGTTTCTTGGCTTATATTCTTGACAAATGCCACCTACAGTTCATTTTATTTATGTAATACTCATTGTATGATAATTATGGACGTAATTAACAAGTTACTTCCCTAAAATAAAGTTTAAACTAAGTTCGTCTGAAAAGGAGGAACCTTTGTCGACCAAAATTTTATCTTTGGTTTCTTGACAAATGCCTTCTATAGTTCATTCTATTTATTCAATACTCCCTTTATGATGATTATGGACGTAACTAACAAGTTACTTCCCTAAAATAAAGTTTAAACTAAGTTCGTCTCAAAAGGAGGAACCTTTGTCGACCAAAATTTTATCTTTGGTTTCTTGGCTTATATTCTTGACAAATGCCTTCTATAGTTCATTCTATTTATGTAATACTCATTTTATGATGATTATGGAGCTAATTAACAAGTTAATTCCCTAAAATAAAGTTTAAACTAAGTTCGTCTCCAAAGGAGGAACCTTTGTTGACCAAAATTTTATTTTTGGTTTCTTGGCTTGGATTCTTGACAAATGCCACCTACAGTTCATTTTATTTATGTAATACTCATTGTATGATAATTATGGACGTAATTAACAAGTTACTTCCCTAAAATAAAGTTTAAACTAAGTTCGTCTCAAAAGGAGGAACCTTTGTCGACCAAAATTTTATCTTTGGTTTCTTGACAAATGCCTTCTATAGTTCATTCTATTTATGTAATACTCCCTTTATGATGTTTATGGACGTAACTAACAAGTTACTTCCCTAAAATAAAGTTTAAACTAAGTTCGTCTCAAAAGGAGGAACCTTTGTCGACCAAAATTTTATCTTTGGTTTCTTGGCTTATATTCTTGACAAATGCCTTCTATAGTTCATTCTATTTATGTAATACTCATTTTATGATGATTATGGAGCTAATTAACAAGTTAATTCACTAAAATAAAGTTTAAACTAAGTTCGTCTCCAAAGGAGGAACCTTTGGTGACCAAAATTTTATATTTGGTTTCTTGGCTTTGATTCTTGACAAATGCAACCTACAGTTTATTCTATTTATGTAATACTCATTGTATGATGATTATGGACCTAATTAACAAGTTACTTCCCTAAAATCAAGTTTAAACTAAGTTCCTCTCCAAAGGAGGAACCTTTGTTGACCAAAATTTTATCTTTAGTTTCTTGGCTTGGATTCTTGACAAATGCCACCTACAGTTTATTCTATTTATGTAATACTCATTGTATGATGATTATGGACCTAATTAACAAGTTACTTCCCTAAAATCAAGTTTAAACTAAGTTCGTCTCCAAAGGAGGAACCTTTGATGAACGAAATTTTATTTTTGGTTTCTTGGCTTGGATTCTTGACAAATGCCACCTACAGTTCATTCTATTTATGTAATACTCATTGTATGATGATTATGGACCTGATTAACAAGTTACTTCCCTAAAAAGAAGTGTAAACTAAGTTCGTCTCCAAAGGAGGAACCTTTGTTGACCGAAATTTTATATTTGGTTTCTTGGCTTGGATTCTTGACAAATGCCACCTACAGTTCATTCTATTTATGTAATACTCATTGTATGATGATTATGGACCTAATTAACAAGTTACTTCCCTAAAATCAAGTTTAAACTAAGTTCCTCTCCAAAGTAGGAACCTTTGTCGACCAAAACTTTATCTTTGGTTTCTTGGCTTGGATTCTTGACAAATGCCACCTAGAGTTCATTCTACTTATGTAATACTCATTGTATGATGATTATGGACCTAATTAACAAGTTTCTTCCCTAAAATAAAGTTTAAACTAAGTTCGTCTCCAAAGGAGGAACCTTTGTTGACCGAAATTTTATATTTGGTTTCTTGGCTTTGATTCTTGACAAATGCCACCTACAGATCATTCTATTTATGTAATACTCATTGTATGATGATTATGGACCTAATTAACAAGTTACTTCCCTAAAATCAAGTTTAAACTAAGTTCGTCTCCAAAGGAGGAACCTTTGATGAACGAAATTTTATTTTTGGTTTCTTGGCTTGGATTCTTGACAAATGCCACCTACAGTTCATTCTATTTATGTAATACTCATTGTATGATGATTATGGACCTGATTAACAAGTTACTTCCCTAAAAAGAAGTGTAAACTAAGTTCGTCTCCAAAGGAGGAACCTTTGTTGACCAAAATTTTATCTTTGGTTTCTTGTCTTGGATTCTTGACAAATGCCACCTACAGTTCATTCTATTTATGTAATACTCATTGTATGATGATTATGGACCTAATTAACAAGTTACTTCCCTCAAATAAAGTTTAAACTAAGTTCGTCTCAAAAGGAGGAACCTTTGATGAACGAAATTTTATCTGTGGTTTCTTGGCTTGGATTCTATACAAATGCCACCTACAGTTCATTCTATTTATGTAATACTCTCTTGGCTTGGATTCTTGACAAATGCCACCTAGAGTTCATTCTACTTATGTAATACTCATTGTATGATGATTATGGACCTAATTAACAAGTTACTTCCCTAAAATAAAGTTTAAACTAAGTTCGTATCCAAAGGAGGAACCTTTGTTGACCGAAATTTTATATTTGGTTTCTTGGCTTGGATTCTTGATAAATGCCACCTACAGTTCATTCTATTTATGTAATACTCATTGTATGATGATTATGGACCTAATTAACAAGTTACTTCCCTAAAATAAAGTTTAAACTAAGTTCCTCTCCAAAGGAGGAACCTTTGTTGACCAAAACTTTATCTTTGGTTTCTTGGCTTTGATTCTTGACAAATGCCACCTATAGTTCATTCTATTTACGTAATACTCATTGTATGATGATTATGGACCTAATTAAAAGGTTACTTCCCTCAAATAAAGTTTAAACTAAGTTCGTATCCAAAGGAGGAACCTTTGATGAACGAAATTTTATCTTTGGTTTCTTGGCTTGGATTCTTGACAAATGCCACCTACAGTTCATTCTATTTATGTAATACTCATTTTATGATGATTATGGACCTAATTAACAAGTTACTTCCCTAAAATAAAGTTTAAACTAAGTTCGTCTGAAAAGGAGGAACCTTTGTCGACCAAAATTTTATCTTTGGTTTCTTGACAAATGCCTTCTATAGTTCATTCTATTTATTCAATACTCCCTTTATGATGATTATGGACGTAACTAACAAGTTACTTCCCTAAAATAAAGTTTAAACTAAGTTCGTCTCAAAAGGAGGAACCTTTGTCGACCAAAATTTTATCTCTGGTTTCTTGGCTTATATTCTTGACAAATGCCTTCTATAGTTCATTCTATTTATGTAATACTCATTTTATGATGATTATGGAGCTAATTAACAAGTTAATTCACTAAAATAAAGTTTAAACTAAGTTCGTCTCCAAAGGAGGAACCTTTGTTGACCAAAATTTTATATTTGGTTTCTTGGCTTGGATTCTTGACAAATGCCACCTACAGTTCATTTTATTTATGTAATACTCATTGTATGATAATTATGGACGTAATTAACAAGTTACTTCCCTAAAATAAAGTTTAAACTAAGTTCGTCTCAAAAGGAGGAACCTTTGTCGACCAAAATTTTATCTTTGGTTTCTTGGCTTATATTCTTGACAAATGCGTTCTATAGTTCATTCTATTTATGTAATACTCCCTTTATGATGATTATGGACGTAATTAACAAGTTACTTCCCTAAAATAAAGTTTAAACTAAGTTCGTCTCAAAAGGAGGAACCTTTGTCGACCAAAATTTTATCTTTGGTTTCTTGGCTTATATTCTTGACAAATGCCTTCTATAGTTCATTCTATTTCTGTAATACTCATTTTATGATGATTATGGAGCTAATTAACAAGTTACTTCCCTAAAATAAAGTTTAAACTAAGTTCGTCTCCAAAGGAGGAACCTTTGTTGACCAAAATTTTATATTTGGTTTCTTGGCTTTGATTCTTGACAAATGCAACCTACAGTTTATTCTATTTATGTAATACTCATTGTATGATGATTATGGACCTAATTAACAAGTTACTTCCCTAAAATCAAGTTTAAACTAAGTTCCTCTCCAAAGGAGGAACCTTTGTTGACCAAAATTTTATCTTTGGTTTCTTGGCTTGGATTCTTGACAAATGCCACCTACAGTTTATTCTATTTATGTAATACTCATTGTATGATGATTATGGACCTAATTAACAAGTTACTTCCCTGAAATCAAGTTTAAACTAAGTTCGTCTCAAAAGGAGGAACCTTTGATGAACGAAATTTTATCTTTGGTTTCTTAGCTTGGATTCTTGACAAATGCCACCTAGAGTTCATTCTACTTATGTAATACTCATTGTATGATGATTATGGACCTAATTAACAAGTTACTTCCCTAAAATAAAGTTTAAACTTAGTTCGTCTCCAAAGGAGGAACCTTTCTTGACCAAAATTTTATCTTTGGTTTCTTGGCTTATATTCTTGACAAATGCCTTCTATAGTTCATTCTATTTATGTAATACTCATTTTATGATGATTATGGAGCTAATTAACAAGTTAATTCCCTAAAATAAAGTTTAAACTAAGTTCGTCTCCAAAGAAGGAACCTTTGTTGACCAAAATTTTATATTTGGTTTCTTGGCTTGGATTCTTGACAAATGCCACCTACAGTTCATTATATTTATGTAATACTCATTGTATGATAATTATGGACGTAATTAACAACTTACTTCCCTAAAATAAAGTTTAAACCAAGTTCGTCTCAAAAGGAGGAACCTTTGTCGACCAAAATTTTATCTTTGGTTTCTTGGCTTATATTCTTGACAAATGCCTTCTATAGTTCATTCTATTTCTGTAATACTCATTTTATGATGATTATGGAGCTAATTAACAAGTTACTTCCCTAAAATAAAGTTTAAACTAAGTTCGTCTCCATAGGAGGAACCTTTGTTGACCAAAATTTTATATTTGGTTTCTTGGCTTTGATTCTTGACAAATGCAACCTACAGTTTATTCTATTTATGTAATACTCATTGTATGATGATTATGGACCTAATTAACAAGTTACTTCCCTAAAATCAAGTTTAAACTAAGTTCCTCTCCAAAGGAGGAACCTTTGTTGACCAAAATTTTATCTTTGGTTTCTTGGCTTGGATTCTTGACAAATGCCACCTACAGTTTATTCTATTTATGTAATACTCATTGTATGATGATTATGGACCTAATTAACAAGTTACTTCCCTGAAATCAAGTTTAAACTAAGTTCGTCTCAAAAGGAGGAACCTTTGATGAACGAAATTTTATCTTTGGTTTCTTAGCTTGGATTCTTGACAAATGCCACCTAGAGTTCATTCTACTTATGTAATACTCATTGTATGATGATTATGGACCTAATTAACAAGTTACTTCCCTAAAATAAAGTTTAAACTTAGTTCGTCTCCAAAGGAGGAACCTTTCTTGACCAAAATTTTATCTTTGGTTTCTTGGCTTATATTCTTGACAAATGCCTTCTATAGTTCATTCTATTTATGTAATACTCATTTTATGATGATTATGGAGCTAATTAACAAGTTAATTCCCTAAAATAAAGTTTAAACTAAGTTCGTCTCCAAAGAAGGAACCTTTGTTGACCAAAATTTTATATTTGGTTTCTTGGCTTGGATTCTTGACAAATGCCACCTACAGTTCATTTTATTTATGTAATACTCATTGTATGATAATTATGGACGTAATTAACAAGTTACTTCCCTAAAATAAAGTTTAAACTAAGTTCGTCTCAAAAGGAGGAACCTTTGTCGACCAAAATTTTATCTTTGGTTTCTTGGCTTATATTCTTGACAAATGCCTTCTATAGTTCATTCTATTTATGTAATACTCCCTTTATGATGATTATGGACCTAATTAACAAGTTACTTCCCTAAAATAAAGTTTAAACTAAGTTCGTCTCAAAAGGAGGAACCTTTGTCGACCAAAATTTTATCTTTGGTTTCTTGGCTTATATTCTTGACAAATGCCTTCTATAGTTCATTCTATTTATGTAATACTCATTTTATGATGATTATGGAGCTAATTAACAAGTTAATTCACTAAAATAAAGTTTAAACTAAGTTCGTCTCCAAAGGAGGAACCTTTGTTGACCAAAATTTTATATTTGGTTTCTTGGCTTGGATTCTTGACAAATGCCACCTACAGTTCATTTTATTTATGTAATACTCATTGTATGATAATTATGGACGTAATTAACAAGTTACTTCCCTAAAATAAAGTTTAAACTAAGTTCGTCTCAAAAGGAGGAACCTTTGTCGACCAAAATTTTATCTTTGGTTTCTTGGCTTATATTCTTGACAAATGCCTTCTATAGTTCATTCTATTTATGTAATACTCCCTTTATGATGATTATGGACGTAATTAACAAGTTACTTCCCTAAAATAAAGTTTAAACTAAGTTCGTCTCAAAAGGAGGAACCTTTGTCGACCAAAATTTTATCTTTGGTTTCTTGGCTTATATTCTTGACAAATGCCTTCTATAGTTCATTCTATTTATGTAATACTCATTTTATGATGATTATGGAGCTAATTAACAAGTTAATTCACTAAAATAAAGTTTAAACTAAGTTCGTCTCCAAAGGAGGAACCTTTGTTGACCAAAATTTTATATTTGGTTTCTTGGCTTGGATTCTTGACAAATGCCACCTACAGTTCATTTTATTTATGTAATACTCATTGTATGATAATTATGGACGTAATTAACAAGTTACTTCCCTAAAATAAAGTTTAAACTAAGTTCGTCTCAAAAGGAGGAACCTTTGTCGACCAAAATTTTATCTTTGGTTTCTTGGCTTATATTCTTGACAAATGCGTTCTATAGTTCATTCTATTTATGTAATACTCCCTTTATGATGATTATGGACGTAATTAACAAGTTACTTCCCTAAAATAAAGTTTAAACTAAGTTCGTCTCAAAAGGAGGAACCTTTGTCGACCAAAATTTTATCTTTGGTTTCTTGGCTTATATTCTTGACAAATGCCTTCTATAGTTCATTCTATTTCTGTAATACTCATTTTATGATGATTATGGAGCTAATTAACAAGTTACTTCCCTAAAATAAAGTTTAAACTAAGTTCGTCTCCAAAGGAGGAACCTTTGGTGACCAAAATTTTATATTTGGTTTCTTGGCTTTGATTCTTGACAAATGCAACCTACAGTTTATTCTATTTATGTAATACTCATTGTATGATGATTATGGACCTAATTAACAAGTTACTTCCCTAAAATCAAGTTTAAACTAAGTTCCTCTCCAAAGGAGGAACCTTTGTTGACCAAAATTTTATCTTTGGTTTCTTGGCTTGGATTCTTGACAAATGCCACCTACAGTTTATTCTATTTATGTAATACTCATTGTATGATGATTATGGACCTAATTAACAAGTTACTTCCCTGAAATCAAGTTTAAACTAAGTTCGTCTCAAAAGGAGGAACCTTTGATGAACGAAATTTTATCTTTGGTTTCTTAGCTTGGATTCTTGACAAATGCCACCTAGAGTTCATTCTACTTATGTAATACTCATTGTATGATGATTATGGACCTAATTAACAAGTTACTTCCCTAAAATAAAGTTTAAACTTAGTTCGTCTCCAAAGGAGGAACCTTTCTTGACCAAAATTTTATCTTTGGTTTCTTGGCTTATATTCTTGACAAATGCCTTCTATAGTTCATTCTATTTATGTAATACTCATTTTATGATGATTATGGAGCTAATTAACAAGTTAATTCCCTAAAATAAAGTTTAAACTAAGTTCGTCTCCAAAGAAGGAACCTTTGTTGACCAAAATTTTATATTTGGTTTCTTGGCTTGGATTCTTGACAAATGCCACCTACAGTTCATTTTATTTATGTAATACTCATTGTATGATAATTATGGACGAAATTAACAAGTTACTTCCCTAAAATAAAGTTTAAACTAAGTTCGTCTCAAAAGGAGGAACCTTTGTCGACCAAAATTTTATCTTTGGTTTCTTGGCTTATATTCTTGACAAATGCCTTCTATAGTTCATTCTATTTATGTAATACTCCCTTTATGATGATTATGGACGTAATTAACAAGTTACTTCCCTAAAATAAAGTTTAAACTAAGTTCGTCTCAAAAGGAGGAACCTTTGTCGACCAAAATTTTATCTTTGGTTTCTTGGCTTATATTCTTGACAAATGCCTTCTATAGTTCATTCTATTTATGTAATACTCATTTTATGATGATTATGGAGCTAATTAACAAGTTAATTCACTAAAATAAAGTTTAAACTAAGTTCGTCTCCAAAGGAGGAACCTTTGTTGACCAAAATTTTATATTTGGTTTCTTGGCTTGGATTCTTGACAAATGCCACCTACAGTTCATTTTATTTATGTAATACTCATTGTATGATAATTATGGACGTAATTAACAAGTTACTTCCCTAAAATAAAGTTTAAACTAAGTTCGTCTCAAAAGGAGGAACCTTTGTCGACCAAAATTTTATCTTTGGTTTCTTGGCTTATATTCTTGACAAATGCCTTCTATAGTTCATTCTATTTATGTAATACTCCCTTTATGATGATTATGGACGTAATTAACAAGTTACTTCCCTAAAATAAAGTTTAAACTAAGTTCGTCTCAAAAGGAGGAACCTTTGTCGACCAAAATTTTATCTTTGGTTTCTTGGCTTATATTCTTGACAAATGCCTTCTATAGTTCATTCTATTTATGTAATACTCATTTTATGATGATTATGGAGCTAATTAACAAGTTAATTCACTAAAATAAAGTTTAAACTAAGTTCGTCTCCAAAGGATGAACCTTTGTTGACCAAAATTTTATATTTGGTTTCTTGGCTTGGATTCTTGACAAATGCCCCCTACAGTTCATTTTATTTATGTAATACTCATTGTATGATAATTATGGACGTAATTAACAAGTTACTTCCCTAAAATAAAGTTTAAACTAAGTTCGTCTCAAAAGGAGGAACCTTTGTCGACCAAAATTTTATCTTTGGTTTCTTGGCTTGGATTCTTGACAAATGCCACCTACAGTTCATTCTATTTATGTAATACTCATTGTATGATGATTATGGACCTAATTAACAAGTTACTTCCCTAAAATGAAGTGTAAACTAAGTTCGTCTCCAAAGGAGGAACCTTTGTTGACTAAAATTTTATCTTTGGTTTCTTGGCTTTGATTCTTGACAAATGCCACCTAGAGTTCATTCTACTTATGTAATACTCATTGTATGATGATTATGGACCTAATTAACAAGTTACTTCCCTAAAATAAAGTTTAAACTTAGTTCGTCTCCAAAGGAGGAACCTTTGTTGACCAAAATTTTATCTTTGGTTTCTTGGCTTATATTCTTGACAAATGCCTTCTATAGTTCATTCTATTTATGTAATACTCATTTTATGATGATTATGGAGCTAATTAACAAGTTAATTCCCTAAAATAAAGTTTAAACTAAGTTCGTCTCCAAAGGAGGAACCTTTGTTGACCAAAATTTTATTTTTGGTTTCTTGGCTTGGATTCTTGACAAATGCCACCTACAGTTCATTTTATTTATGTAATACTCATTGTATGATAATTATGGACGTAATTAACAAGTTACTTCCCTAAAATAAAGTTTAAACTAAGTTCGTCTCAAAAGGAGGAACCTTTGTCGACCAAAATTTTATCTTTGGTTTCTTGACAAATGCCTTCTATAGTTCATTCTATTTATTCAATACTCCCTTTATGATGTTTATGGACGTAACTAACAAGTTACTTCCCTAAAATAAAGTTTAAACTAAGTTCGTCTCAAAAGGAGGAACCTTTGTCGACCAAAATTTTATCTTTGGTTTCTTGGCTTATATTCTTGACAAATGCCTTCTATAGTTCATTCTATTTATGTAATACTCATTTTATGATGATTATGGAGCTAATTAACAAGTTAATTCACTAAAATAAAGTTTAAACTAAGTTCGTCTCCAAAGGAGGAACCTTTGTTGACCAAAATTTTATATTTGGTTTCTTGGCTTGGATTCTTGACAAATGCCACCTACAGTTCATTCTATTTATGTAATACTCATTTTATGATGATTATGGAGCTAATTAACAAGTTAATTCCCTAAAATAAAGTTTAAACTAAGTTCGTCTCCAAAGAAGGAACCTTTGTTGACCAAAATTTTATATTTGGTTTCTTGGCTTGGATTCTTGACAAATGCCACCTACAGTTCATTTTATTTATGTAATACTCATTGTATGATAATTATGGACGTAATTAACAAGTTACTTCCCTAAAATAAAGTTTAAACTAAGTTCGTCTCAAAAGGAGGAACCTTTGTCGACCAAAATTTTATCTTTGGTTTCTTGGCTTATATTCTTGACAAATGCCTTCTATAGTTCATTCTATTTCTGTAATACTCATTTTATGATGATTATGGAGCTAATTAACAAGTTAATTCACTAAAATAAAGTTTAAACTAAGTTCGTCTCCAAAGGAGGAACCTTTGTTGACCAAAATTTTATATTTGGTTTCTTGGCTTTGATTCTTGACAAATGCAACCTACAGTTTATTCTATTTATGTAATACTCATTGTATGATGATTATGGACCTAATTAACAAGTTACTTCCCTAAAATCAAGTTTAAACTAAGTTCCTCTCCAAAGGAGGAACCTTTGTTGACCTAAACTTTATCTTTGGTTTCTTGGCTTGGATTCTTGACAAATGCCACCTACAGTTCATTCTATTTATGTAATACTCATTGTATGATGATTATGGACCTAATTAACAAGTTACTTCCCTAAAATGAAGTGTAAACTAAGTTCGTCTCCAAAGGAGGAACCTTTGTTGACTAAAATTTTATCTTTGGTTTCTTGGCTTTGATTCTTGACAAATGCCACCTAGAGTTCATTCTACTTATGTAATACTCATTGTATGATGATTATGGACCTAATTAACAAGTTACTTCCCTAAAATAAAGTTTAAACTAAGTTCCTCTCCAAAGGAGGAACCTTTGTTGACCAAAACTTTATCTTTGGTTTCTTGGCTTTGATTCTTGACAAATTCCACATATAGTTCATTCTATTTACGTAATACACATTGCATGATGATTATGGACCTAATTAATAAGTTACTTCCCTAAAATAAAGTTTAAACTAAGTTCGTCTCCAAAGGAGAAACCTTTGATGAACAAAATTTTATCTTTGGTTTCTTGGCTTGGATTCTTGACAAATGCCACCTACAGTTCATTCTATTTATGTAATACTCATTTTATGATGATTATGGACCTAATTAACAAGTTACTTCCCTAAAATAAAGTTTAAACTAAGTTCGTCTCCAAAGGAGGAACCTTTGTTGACCGAAATTTTATATTTGGTTTCTTGGCTTGGATTCTTGACAAATGCCACCCACAATTCATTCTATTTATGTAATACTCATTGTATGATGATTATGGACCTAATTAACAAGTTACTTCCCTAAAAAGAAGTGTAAACTAAGTTCGTCTCCAAAGGAGGAACCTTTGTTGACTAAAATTTTATCTTTGGTTTCTTGGCTTATATTCTTGACAAATGCCACCTACAGTTCATTTTATTTATGTAATACTCATTGTATGATAATTATGGACGTAATTAACAAGTTACTTCCCTAAAATAAAGTTTAAACTAAGTTCGTCTGAAAAGGAGGAACCTTTGTCGACCAAAATTTTATCTTTGGTTTCTTGACAAATGCCTTCTATAGTTCATTCTATTTATTCAATACTCCCTTTATGATGATTATGGACGTAACTAACAAGTTACTTCCCTAAAATAAAGTTTAAACTAAGTTCGTCTCAAAAGGAGGAACCTTTGTCGACCAAAATTTTATCTTTGGTTTCTTGGCTTATATTCTTGACAAATGCCTTCTATAGTTCATTCTATTTATGTAATACTCATTTTATGATGATTATGGAGCTAATTAACAAGTTAATTCCCTAAAATAAAGTTTAAACTAAGTTCGTCTCCAAAGGAGGAACCTTTGTTGACCAAAATTTTATTTTTGGTTTCTTGGCTTGGATTCTTGACAAATGCCACCTACAGTTCATTTTATTTATGTAATACTCATTGTATGATAATTATGGACGTAATTAACAAGTTACTTCCCTAAAATAAAGTTTAAACTAAGTTCGTCTCAAAAGGAGGAACCTTTGTCGACCAAAATTTTATCTTTGGTTTCTTGACAAATGCCTTCTATAGTTCATTCTATTTATGTAATACTCCCTTTATGATGTTTATGGACGTAACTAACAAGTTACTTCCCTAAAATAAAGTTTAAACTAAGTTCGTCTCAAAAGGAGGAACCTTTGTCGACCAAAATTTTATCTTTGGTTTCTTGGCTTATATTCTTGACAAATGCCTTCTATAGTTCATTCTATTTATGTAATACTCATTTTATGATGATTATGGAGCTAATTAACAAGTTAATTCACTAAAATAAAGTTTAAACTAAGTTCGTCTCCAAAGGAGGAACCTTTGGTGACCAAAATTTTATATTTGGTTTCTTGGCTTTGATTCTTGACAAATGCAACCTACAGTTTATTCTATTTATGTAATACTCATTGTATGATGATTATGGACCTAATTAACAAGTTACTTCCCTAAAATCAAGTTTAAACTAAGTTCCTCTCCAAAGGAGGAACCTTTGTTGACCAAAATTTTATCTTTGGTTTCTTGGCTTGGATTCTTGACAAATGCCACCTACAGTTTATTCTATTTATGTAATACTCATTGTATGATGATTATGGACCTAATTAACAAGTTACTTCCCTAAAATCAAGTTTAAACTAAGTTCGTCTCCAAAGGAGGAACCTTTGATGAACGAAATTTTATTTTTGGTTTCTTGGCTTGGATTCTTGACAAATGCCACCTACAGTTCATTCTATTTATGTAATACTCATTGTATGATGATTATGGACCTGATTAACAAGTTACTTCCCTAAAAAGAAGTGTAAACTAAGTTCGTCTCCAAAGGAGGAACCTTTGTTGACCGAAATTTTATATTTGGTTTCTTGGCTTGGATTCTTGACAAATGCCACCTACAGTTCATTCTATTTATGTAATACTCATTGTATGATGATTATGGACCTAATTAACAAGTTACTTCCCTAAAATCAAGTTTAAACTAAGTTCCTCTCCAAAGTAGGAACCTTTGTCGACCAAAACTTTATCTTTGGTTTCTTGGCTTGGATTCTTGACAAATGCCACCTAGAGTTCATTCTACTTATGTAATACTCATTGTATGATGATTATGGACCTAATTAACAAGTTACTTCCCTAAAATAAAGTTTAAACTAAGTTCGTCTCCAAAGGAGGAACCTTTGTTGACCGAAATTTTATATTTGGTTTCTTGGCTTTGATTCTTGACAAATGCCACCTACAGATCATTCTATTTATGTAATACTCATTGTATGATGATTATGGACCTAATTAACAAGTTACTTCCCTAAAATCAAGTTTAAACTAAGTTCGTCTCCAAAGGAGGAACCTTTGATGAACGAAATTTTATTTTTGGTTTCTTGGCTTGGATTCTTGACAAATGCCACCTACAGTTCATTCTATTTATGTAATACTCATTGTATGATGATTATGGACCTGATTAACAAGTTACTTCCCTAAAAAGAAGTGTAAACTAAGTTCGTCTCCAAAGGAGGAACCTTTGTTGACCAAAATTTTATCTTTGGTTTCTTGTCTTGGATTCTTGACAAATGCCACCTACAGTTCATTCTATTTATGTAATACTCATTGTATGATGATTATGGACCTAATTAACAAGTTACTTCCCTAAAATAAAGTTTAAACTAAGTTCGTCTCAAAAGGAGGAACCTTTGATGAACGAAATTTTATCTTTGGTTTCTTGGCTTGGATTCTATACAAATGCCACCTACAGTTCATTCTATTTATGTAATACTCTCTTGGCTTGGATTCTTGACAAATGCCACCTAGAGTTCATTCTACTTATGTAATACTCATTGTATGATGATTATGGACCTAATTAACAAGTTACTTCCCTAAAATAAAGTTTAAACTAAGTTCGTATCCAAAGGAGGAACCTTTGTTGACCGAAATTTTATATTTGGTTTCTTGGCTTGGATTCTTGATAAATGCCACCTACAGTTCATTCTATTTATGTAATACTCATTGTATGATGATTATGGACCTAATTAACAAGTTACTTCCCTAAAATAAAGTTTAAACTAAGTTCCTCTCCAAAGGAGGAACCTTTGTTGACCAAAACTTTATCTTTGGTTTCTTGGCTTTGATTCTTGACAAATGCCACCTATAGTTCATTCTATTTACGTAATACTCATTGTATGATGATTATGGACCTAATTAAAAGGTTACTTCCCTCAAATAAAGTTTAAACTAAGTTCGTATCCAAAGGAGGAACCTTTGATGAACGAAATTTTATCTTTGGTTTCTTGGCTTGGATTCTTGACAAATGCCACCTACAGTTCATTCTATTTATGTAATACTCATTTTATGATGATTATGGACCTAATTAACAAGTTACTTCCCTAAAATAAAGTTTAAACTAAGTTCGTCTCCAAAGGAGGAACCTTTGTCGACCAAAATTTTATCTTTGGTTTCTTGGCTTATATTCTTGACAAATGCCTTCTATAGTTCATTCTATTTCTGTAATACTCATTTTATGATGATTATGGAGCTAATTAACAAGTTACTTCCCTAAAATAAAGTTTAAACTAAGTTCGTCTCCAAAGGAGGAACCTTTGGTGACCAAAATTTTATATTTGGTTTCTTGGCTTTGATTCTTGACAAATGCAACCTACAGTTTATTCTATTTATGTAATACTCATTGTATGATGATTATGGACCTAATTAACAAGTTACTTCCCTAAAATCAAGTTTAAACTAAGTTCCTCTCCAAAGGAGGAACCTTTGTTGACCAAAATTTTATCTTTGGTTTCTTGGCTTGGATTCTTGACAAATGCCACCTACAGTTTATTCTATTTATGTAATACTCATTGTATGATGATTATGGACCTAATTAACAAGTTACTTCCCTGAAATCAAGTTTAAACTAAGTTCGTCTCAAAAGGAGGAACCTTTGATGAACGAAATTTTATCTTTGGTTTCTTGGCTTGGATTCTTGACAAATGCCACCTAGAGTTCATTCTACTTATGTAATACTCATTGTATGATGATTATGGACCTAATTAACAAGTTACTTCCCTAAAATAAAGTTTAAACTTAGTTCGTCT
This sequence comes from Medicago arabica, assembly GCA_946800305.1. Lineage (NCBI taxonomy): Eukaryota > Viridiplantae > Streptophyta > Magnoliopsida > Fabales > Fabaceae > Medicago > Medicago arabica. The sequence continues at coordinate 29,104,762 of OX326970.1, read as the reverse complement.
CCAAAGGAGGAACCTTTCTTGACCAAAATTTTATCTTTGGTTTCTTGGCTTATATTCTTGACAAATGCCTTCTATAGTTCATTCTATTTATGTAATACTCATTTTATGATGATTATGGAGCTAATTAACAAGTTAATTCCCTAAAATAAAGTTTAAACTAAGTTCGTCTCCAAAGAAGGAACCTTTGTTGACCAAAATTTTATATTTGGTTTCTTGGCTTGGATTCTTGACAAATGCCACCTACAGTTCATTTTATTTATGTAATACTCATTGTATGATAATTATGGACGAAATTAACAAGTTACTTCCCTAAAATAAAGTTTAAACTAAGTTCGTCTCAAAAGGAGGAACCTTTGTCGACCAAAATTTTATCTTTGGTTTCTTGGCTTATATTCTTGACAAATGCCTTCTATAGTTCATTCTATTTATGTAATACTCCCTTTATGATGATTATGGACGTAATTAACAAGTTACTTCCCTAAAATAAAGTTTAAACTAAGTTCGTCTCAAAAGGAGGAACCTTTGTCGACCAAAATTTTATCTTTGGTTTCTTGGCTTATATTCTTGACAAATGCCTTCTATAGTTCATTCTATTTATGTAATACTCATTTTATGATGATTATGGAGCTAATTAACAAGTTAATTCACTAAAATAAAGTTTAAACTAAGTTCGTCTCCAAAGGAGGAACCTTTGTTGACCAAAATTTTATATTTGGTTTCTTGGCTTGGATTCTTGACAAATGCCCCCTACAGTTCATTTTATTTATGTAATACTCATTGTATGATAATTATGGACGTAATTAACAAGTTACTTCCCTAAAATAAAGTTTAAACTAAGTTCGTCTCAAAAGGAGGAACCTTTGTCGACCAAAATTTTATCTTTGGTTTCTTGGCTTGGATTCTTGACAAATGCCACCTACAGTTCATTCTATTTATGTAATACTCATTGTATGATGATTATGGACCTAATTAACAAGTTACTTCCCTAAAATGAAGTGTAAACTAAGTTCGTCTCCAAAGGAGGAACCTTTGTTGACTAAAATTTTATCTTTGGTTTCTTGGCTTTGATTCTTGACAAATGCCACCTAGAGTTCATTCTACTTATGTAATACTCATTGTATGATGATTATGGACCTAATTAACAAGTTACTTCCCTAAAATAAAGTTTAAACTAAGTTCGTCTCCAAAGGAGGAACCTTTCTTGACCAAAATTTTATCTTTGGTTTCTTGGCTTATATTCTTGACAAATGCCTTCTATAGTTCATTCTATTTATGTAATACTCATTTTTTGATGATTATGGAGCTAATTAACAAGTTAATTCCCTAAAATAAAGTTTAAACTAAGTTCGTCTCCAAAGGAGGAACCTTTGTTGACCAAAATTTTATTTTTGGTTTCTTGGCTTGGATTCTTGACAAATGCCACCTACAGTTCATTTTATTTATGTAATACTCATTGTATGATAATTATGGACGTAATTAACAAGTTACTTCCCTAAAATAAAGTTTAAACTAAGTTCGTCTCAAAAGGAGGAACCTTTGTCGACCAAAATTTTATCTTTGGTTTCTTGACAAATGCCTTCTATAGTTCATTCTATTTATTCAATACTCCCTTTATGATGTTTATGGACGTAACTAACAAGTTACTTCCCTAAAATAAAGTTTAAACTAAGTTCGTCTCAAAAGGAGGAACCTTTGTCGACCAAAATTTTATCTTTGGTTTCTTGGCTTATATTCTTGACAAATGCCTTCTATAGTTCATTCTATTTATGTAATACTCATTTTATGATGATTATGGAGCTAATTAACAAGTTAATTCACTAAAATAAAGTTTAAACTAAGTTCGTCTCCAAAGGAGGAACCTTTGTTGACCAAAATTTTATATTTGGTTTCTTGGCTTGGATTCTTGACAAATGCCACCTACAGTTCATTCTATTTATGTAATACTCATTTTATGATGATTATGGAGCTAATTAACAAGTTAATTCCCTAAAATAAAGTTTAAACTAAGTTCGTCTCCAAAGAAGGAACCTTTGTTGACCAAAATTTTATATTTGGTTTCTTGGCTTGGATTCTTGACAAATGCCACCTACAGTTCATTTTATTTATGTAATACTCATTGTATGATAATTATGGACGTAATTAACAAGTTACTTCCCTAAAATAAAGTTTAAACTAAGTTCGTCTCAAAAGGAGGAACCTTTGTCGACCAAAATTTTATCTTTGGTTTCTTGACAAATGCCTTCTATAGTTCATTCTATTTATTCAATACTCCCTTTATGATGATTATGGACGTAAATAACAAGTTACTTCCCTAAAATAAAGTTTAAACTAAGTTCGTCTCAAAAGGAAGAACCTTTGTCGACCAAAATTTTATCTTTGGTTTCTTGGCTTATATTCTTGACAAATGCCTTCTATAGTTCATTCTATTTATGTAATACTCATTTTATGATGATTATGGAGCTAATTAACAAGTTAATTCACTAAAATAAAGTTTAAACTAAGTTCGTCTCCAAAGGAGGAACCTTTGTTGACCAAAATTTTATATTTGGTTTCTTGGCTTGGATTCTTGACAAATGCCACCTACAGTTCATTTTATTTATGTAATACTCATTGTATGATAATTATGGACGTAATTAACAAGTTACTTCCCTAAAATAAAGTTTAAACTAAGTTCGTCTGAAAAGGAGGAACCTTTGTCGACCAAAATTTTATCTTTGGTTTCTTGACAAATGCCTTCTATAGTTCATTCTATTTATTCAATACTCCCTTTATGATGATTATGGACGTAACTAACAAGTTACTTCCCTAAAATAAAGTTTAAACTAAGTTCGTCTCAAAAGGAGGAACCTTTGTCGACCAAAATTTTATCTTTGGTTTCTTGGCTTATATTCTTGACAAATGCCTTCTATAGTTCATTCTATTTATGTAATACTCCCTTTATGATGATTATGGACGTAATTAACAAGTTACTTCCCTAAAATAAAGTTTAAACTAAGTTCGTCTCAAAAGGAGGAACCTTTGTCGACCAAAATTTTATCTTTGGTTTCTTGGCTTATATTCTTGACAAATGCCTTCTATAGTTCATTCTATTTATGTAATACTCATTTTATGATGATTATGGAGCTAATTAACAAGTTAATTCACTAAAATAAAGTTTAAACTAAGTTCGTCTCCAAAGGAGGAACCTTTGTTGACCAAAATTTTATATTTGGTTTCTTGGCTTGGATTCTTGACAAATGCCCCCTACAGTTCATTTTATTTATGTAATACTCATTGTATGATAATTATGGACGTAATTAACAAGTTACTTCCCTAAAATAAAGTTTAAACTAAGTTCGTCTCAAAAGGAGGAACCTTTGTCGACCAAAATTTTATCTTTGGTTTCTTGGCTTGGATTCTTGACAAATGCCACCTACAGTTCATTCTATTTATGTAATACTCATTGTATGATGATTATGGACCTAATTAACAAGTTACTTCCCTAAAATGAAGTGTAAACTAAGTTCGTCTCCAAAGGAGGAACCTTTGTTGACTAAAATTTTATCTTTGGTTTCTTGGCTTTGATTCTTGACAAATGCCACCTAGAGTTCATTCTACTTATGTAATACTCATTGTATGATGATTATGGACCTAATTAACAAGTTACTTCCCTAAAATAAAGTTTAAACTTAGTTCGTCTCCAAAGGAGGAACCTTTCTTGACCAAAATTTTATCTTTGGTTTCTTGGCTTATATTCTTGACAAATGCCTTCTATAGTTCATTCTATTTATGTAATACTCATTTTTTGATGATTATGGAGCTAATTAACAAGTTAATTCCCTAAAATAAAGTTTAAACTAAGTTCGTCTCCAAAGGAGGAACCTTTGTTGACCAAAATTTTATTTTTGGTTTCTTGGCTTGGATTCTTGACAAATGCCACCTACAGTTCATTTTATTTATGTAATACTCATTGTATGATAATTATGGACGTAATTAACAAGTTACTTCCCTAAAATAAAGTTTAAACTAAGTTCGTCTCAAAAGGAGGAACCTTTGTCGACCAAAATTTTATCTTTGGTTTCTTGACAAATGCCTTCTATAGTTCATTCTATTTATTCAATACTCCCTTTATGATGTTTATGGACGTAACTAACAAGTTACTTCCCTAAAATAAAGTTTAAACTAAGTTCGTCTCAAAAGGAGGAACCTTTGTCGACCAAAATTTTATCTTTGGTTTCTTGGCTTATATTCTTGACAAATGCCTTCTATAGTTCATTCTATTTATGTAATACTCATTTTATGATGATTATGGAGCTAATTAACAAGTTAATTCACTAAAATAAAGTTTAAACTAAGTTCGTCTCCAAAGGAGGAACCTTTGTTGACCAAAATTTTATATTTGGTTTCTTGGCTTGGATTCTTGACAAATGCCACCTACAGTTCATTCTATTTATGTAATACTCATTTTATGATGATTATGGAGCTAATTAACAAGTTAATTCCCTAAAATAAAGTTTAAACTAAGTTCGTCTCCAAAGAAGGAACCTTTGTTGACCAAAATTTTATATTTGGTTTCTTGGCTTGGATTCTTGACAAATGCCACCTACAGTTCATTTTATTTATGTAATACTCATTGTATGATAATTATGGACGTAATTAACAAGTTACTTCCCTAAAATAAAGTTTAAACTAAGTTCGTCTCAAAAGGAGGAACCTTTGTCGACCAAAATTTTATCTTTGGTTTCTTGACAAATGCCTTCTATAGTTCATTCTATTTATTCAATACTCCCTTTATGATGATTATGGACGTAAATAACAAGTTACTTCCCTAAAATAAAGTTTAAACTAAGTTCGTCTCAAAAGGAAGAACCTTTGTCGACCAAAATTTTATCTTTGGTTTCTTGGCTTATATTCTTGACAAATGCCTTCTATAGTTCATTCTATTTATGTAATACTCATTTTATGATGATTATGGAGCTAATTAACAAGTTAATTCACTAAAATAAAGTTTAAACTAAGTTCGTCTCCAAAGGAGGAACCTTTGTTGACCAAAATTTTATATTTGGTTTCTTGGCTTGGATTCTTGACAAATGCCACCTACAGTTCATTTTATTTATGTAATACTCATTGTATGATAATTATGGACGTAATTAACAAGTTACTTCCCTAAAATAAAGTTTAAACTAAGTTCGTCTGAAAAGGAGGAACCTTTGTCGACCAAAATTTTATCTTTGGTTTCTTGACAAATGCCTTCTATAGTTCATTCTATTTATTCAATACTCCCTTTATGATGATTATGGACGTAACTAACAAGTTACTTCCCTAAAATAAAGTTTAAACTAAGTTCGTCTCAAAAGGAGGAACCTTTGTCGACCAAAATTTTATCTTTGGTTTCTTGGCTTATATTCTTGACAAATGCCTTCTATAGTTCATTCTATTTATGTAATACTCCCTTTATGATGATTATGGACGTAATTAACAAGTTACTTCCCTAAAATAAAGTTTAAACTAAGTTCGTCTCAAAAGGAGGAACCTTTGTCGACCAAAATTTTATCTTTGGTTTCTTGGCTTATATTCTTGACAAATGCCTTCTATAGTTCATTCTATTTATGTAATACTCATTTTATGATGATTATGGAGCTAATTAACAAGTTAATTCACTAAAATAAAGTTTAAACTAAGTTCGTCTCCAAAGGAGGAACCTTTGTTGACCAAAATTTTATATTTGGTTTCTTGGCTTGGATTCTTGACAAATGCCCCCTACAGTTCATTTTATTTATGTAATACTCATTGTATGATAATTATGGACGTAATTAACAAGTTACTTCCCTAAAATAAAGTTTAAACTAAGTTCGTCTCAAAAGGAGGAACCTTTGTCGACCAAAATTTTATCTTTGGTTTCTTGGCTTGGATTCTTGACAAATGCCACCTACAGTTCATTCTATTTATGTAATACTCATTGTATGATGATTATGGACCTAATTAACAAGTTACTTCCCTAAAATGAAGTGTAAACTAAGTTCGTCTCCAAAGGAGGAACCTTTGTTGACTAAAATTTTATCTTTGGTTTCTTGGCTTTGATTCTTGACAAATGCCACCTAGAGTTCATTCTACTTATGTAATACTCATTGTATGATGATTATGGACCTAATTAACAAGTTACTTCCCTAAAATAAAGTTTAAACTTAGTTCGTCTCCAAAGGAGGAACCTTTCTTGACCAAAATTTTATCTTTGGTTTCTTGGCTTATATTCTTGACAAATGCCTTCTATAGTTCATTCTATTTATGTAATACTCATTTTTTGATGATTATGGAGCTAATTAACAAGTTAATTCCCTAAAATAAAGTTTAAACTAAGTTCGTCTCCAAAGGAGGAACCTTTGTTGACCAAAATTTTATTTTTGGTTTCTTGGCTTGGATTCTTGACAAATGCCACCTACAGTTCATTTTATTTATGTAATACTCATTGTATGATAATTATGGACGTAATTAACAAGTTACTTCCCTAAAATAAAGTTTAAACTAAGTTCGTCTCAAAAGGAGGAACCTTTGTCGACCAAAATTTTATCTTTGGTTTCTTGACAAATGCCTTCTATAGTTCATTCTATTTATTCAATACTCCCTTTATGATGTTTATGGACGTAACTAACAAGTTACTTCCCTAAAATAAAGTTTAAACTAAGTTCGTCTCAAAAGGAGGAACCTTTGTCGACCAAAATTTTATCTTTGGTTTCTTGGCTTATATTCTTGACAAATGCCTTCTATAGTTCATTCTATTTATGTAATACTCATTTTATGATGATTATGGAGCTAATTAACAAGTTAATTCACTAAAATAAAGTTTAAACTAAGTTCGTCTCCAAAGGAGGAACCTTTGTTGACCAAAATTTTATATTTGGTTTCTTGGCTTGGATTCTTGACAAATTCCACCTACAGTTCATTCTATTTATGTAATACTCATTTTATGATGATTATGGAGCTAATTAACAAGTTAATTCCCTAAAATAAAGTTTAAACTAAGTTCGTCTCCAAAGAAGGAACCTTTGTTGACCAAAATTTTATATTTGGTTTCTTGGCTTGGATTCTTGACAAATGCCACCTACAGTTCATTTTATTTATGTAATACTCATTGTATGATAATTATGGACGTAATTAACAAGTTACTTCCCTAAAATAAAGTTTAAACTAAGTTCGTCTCAAAAGGAGGAACCTTTGTCGACCAAAATTTTATCTTTGGTTTCTTGACAAATGCCTTCTATAGTTCATTCTATTTATTCAATACTCCCTTTATGATGATTATGGACGTAAATAACAAGTTACTTCCCTAAAATAAAGTTTAAACTAAGTTCGTCTCAAAAGGAAGAACCTTTGTCGACCAAAATTTTATCTTTGGTTTCTTGGCTTATATTCTTGACAAATGCCTTCTATAGTTCATTCTATTTATGTAATACTCATTTTATGATGATTATGGAGCTAATTAACAAGTTAATTCACTAAAATAAAGTTTAAACTAAGTTCGTCTCCAAAGGAGGAACCTTTGTTGACCAAAATTTTATATTTGGTTTCTTGGCTTGGATTCTTGACAAATGCCACCTACAGTTCATTTTATTTATGTAATACTCATTGTATGATAATTATGGACGTAATTAACAAGTTACTTCCCTAAAATAAAGTTTAAACTAAGTTCGTCTGAAAAGGAGGAACCTTTGTCGACCAAAATTTTATCTTTGGTTTCTTGACAAATGCCTTCTATAGTTCATTCTATTTATTCAATACTCCCTTTATGATGATTATGGACGTAACTAACAAGTTACTTCCCTAAAATAAAGTTTAAACTAAGTTCGTCTCAAAAGGAGGAACCTTTGTCGACCAAAATTTTATCTTTGGTTTCTTGGCTTATATTCTTGACAAATGCCTTCTATAGTTCATTCTATTTATGTAATACTCATTTTATGATGATTATGGAGCTAATTAACAAGTTAATTCACTAAAATAAAGTTTAAACTAAGTTCGTCTCCAAAGGAGGAACCTTTGTTGACCAAAATTTTATATTTGGTTTCTTGGCTTGGATTCTTGACAAATGCCACCTACAGTTCATTTTATTTATGTAATACTCATTGTATGATAATTATGGACGTAATTAACAAGTTACTTCCCTAAAATAAAGTTTAAACTAAGTTCGTCTCAAAAGGAGGAACCTTTGTCGACCAAAATTTTATCTTTGGTTTCTTGGCTTATATTCTTGACAAATGCGTTCTATAGTTCATTCTATTTATGTAATACTCCCTTTATGATGATTATGGACGTAATTAACAAGTTACTTCCCTAAAATAAAGTTTAAACTAAGTTCGTCTCAAAAGGAGGAACCTTTGTCGACCAAAATTTTATCTTTGGTTTCTTGGCTTATATTCTTGACAAATGCCTTCTATAGTTCATTCTATTTCTGTAATACTCATTTTATGATGATTATGGAGCTAATTAACAAGTTACTTCCCTAAAATAAAGTTTAAACTAAGTTCGTCTCCAAAGGAGGAACCTTTGTTGACCAAAATTTTATATTTGGTTTCTTGGCTTTGATTCTTGACAAATGCAACCTACAGTTTATTCTATTTATGTAATACTCATTGTATGATGATTATGGACCTAATTAACAAGTTACTTCCCTAAAATCAAGTTTAAACTAAGTTCCTCTCCAAAGGAGGAACCTTTGTTGACCAAAATTTTATCTTTGGTTTCTTGGCTTGGATTCTTGACAAATGCCACCTACAGTTTATTCTATTTATGTAATACTCATTGTATGATGATTATGGACCTAATTAACAAGTTACTTCCCTGAAATCAAGTTTAAACTAAGTTCGTCTCAAAAGGAGGAACCTTTGATGAACGAAATTTTATCTTTGGTTTCTTAGCTTGGATTCTTGACAAATGCCACCTAGAGTTCATTCTACTTATGTAATACTCATTGTATGATGATTATGGACCTAATTAACAAGTTACTTCCCTAAAATAAAGTTTAAACTTAGTTCGTCTCCAAAGGAGGAACCTTTCTTGACCAAAATTTTATCTTTGGTTTCTTGGCTTATATTCTTGACAAACGCCTTCTATAGTTCATTCTATTTATGTAATACTCATTTTATGATGATTATGGAGCTAATTAACAAGTTAATTCCCTAAAATAAAGTTTAAACTAAGTTCGTCTCCAAAGAAGGAACCTTTGTTGACCAAAATTTTATATTTGGTTTCTTGGCTTGGATTCTTGACAAATGCCACCTACAGTTCATTTTATTTATGTAATACTCATTGTATGATAATTATGGACGTAATTAACAAGTTACTTCCCTAAAATAAAGTTTAAACTAAGTTCGTCTCAAAAGGAGGAACCTTTGTCGACCAAAATTTTATCTTTGGTTTCTTGGCTTATATTCTTGACAAATGCCTTCTATAGTTCATTCTATTTATGTAATACTCCCTTTATGATGATTATGGACGTAATTAACAAGTTACTTCCCTAAAATAAAGTTTAAACTAAGTTCGTCTCAAAAGGAGGAACCTTTGTCGACCAAAATTTTATCTTTGGTTTCTTGGCTTATATTCTTGACAAATGCCTTCTATAGTTCATTCTATTTATGTAATACTCATTTTATGATGATTATGGAGCTAATTAACAAGTTAATTCACTAAAATAAAGTTTAAACTAAGTTCGTCTCCAAAGGAGGAACCTTTGTTGACCAAAATTTTATATTTGGTTTCTTGGCTTGGATTCTTGACAAATGCCACCTACAGTTCATTTTATTTATGTAATACTCATTGTATGATAATTATGGACGTAATTAACAAGTTACTTCCCTAAAATAAAGTTTAAACTAAGTTCGTCTCAAAAGGAGGAACCTTTGTCGACCAAAATTTTATCTTTGGTTTCTTGGCTTATATTCTTGACAAATGCCTTCTATAGTTCATTCTATTTATGTAATACTCCCTTTATGATGATTATGGACGTAATTAACAAGTTACTTCCCTAAAATAAAGTTTAAACTAAGTTCGTCTCAAAAGGAGGAACCTTTGTCGACCAAAATTTTATCTTTGGTTTCTTGGCTTATATTCTTGACAAATGCCTTCTATAGTTCATTCTATTTATGTAATACTCATTTTATGATGATTATGGAGCTAATTAACAAGTTAATTCACTAAAATAAAGTTTAAACTAAGTTCGTCTCCAAAGGAGGAACCTTTGTTGACCAAAATTTTATATTTGGTTTCTTGGCTTGGATTCTTGACAAATGCCACCTACAGTTCATTTTATTTATGTAATACTCATTGTATGATAATTATGGACGTAATTAACAAGTTACTTCCCTAAAATAAAGTTTAAACTAAGTTCGTCTCAAAAGGAGGAACCTTTGTCGACCAAAATTTTATCTTTGGTTTCTTGGCTTATATTCTTGACAAATGCGTTCTATAGTTCATTCTATTTATGTAATACTCCCTTTATGATGATTATGGACGTAATTAACAAGTTACTTCCCTAAAATAAAGTTTAAACTAAGTTCGTCTCAAAAGGAGGAACCTTTGTCGACCAAAATTTTATCTTTGGTTTCTTGGCTTATATTCTTGACAAATGCCTTCTATAGTTCATTCTATTTCTGTAATACTCATTTTATGATGATTATGGAGCTAATTAACAAGTTACTTCCCTAAAATAAAGTTTAAACTAAGTTCGTCTCCAAAGGAGGAACCTTTGGTGACCAAAATTTTATATTTGGTTTCTTGGCTTTGATTCTTGACAAATGCAACCTACAGTTTATTCTATTTATGTAATACTCATTGTATGATGATTATGGACCTAATTAACAAGTTACTTCCCTAAAATCAAGTTTAAACTAAGTTCCTCTCCAAAGGAGGAACCTTTGTTGACCAAAATTTTATCTTTGGTTTCTTGGCTTGGATTCTTGACAAATGCCACCTACAGTTTATTCTATTTATGTAATACTCATTGTATGATGATTATGGACCTAATTAACAAGTTACTTCCCTGAAATCAAGTTTAAACTAAGTTCGTCTCAAAAGGAGGAACCTTTGATGAACGAAATTTTATCTTTGGTTTCTTAGCTTGGATTCTTGACAAATGCCACCTAGAGTTCATTCTACTTATGTAATACTCATTGTATGATGATTATGGACCTAATTAACAAGTTACTTCCCTAAAATAAAGTTTAAACTTAGTTCGTCTCCAAAGGAGGAACCTTTCTTGACCAAAATTTTATCTTTGGTTTCTTGGCTTATATTCTTGACAAATGCCTTCTATAGTTCATTCTATTTATGTAATACTCATTTTATGATGATTATGGAGCTAATTAACAAGTTAATTCCCTAAAATAAAGTTTAAACTAAGTTCGTCTCCAAAGAAGGAACCTTTGTTGACCAAAATTTTATATTTGGTTTCTTGGCTTGGATTCTTGACAAATGCCACCTACAGTTCATTTTATTTATGTAATACTCATTGTATGATAATTATGGACGAAATTAACAAGTTACTTCCCTAAAATAAAGTTTAAACTAAGTTCGTCTCAAAAGGAGGAACCTTTGTCGACCAAAATTTTATCTTTGGTTTCTTGGCTTATATTCTTGACAAATGCCTTCTATAGTTCATTCTATTTATGTAATACTCCCTTTATGATGATTATGGACGTAATTAACAAGTTACTTCCCTAAAATAAAGTTTAAACTAAGTTCGTCTCAAAAGGAGGAACCTTTGTCGACCAAAATTTTATCTTTGGTTTCTTGGCTTATATTCTTGACAAATGCCTTCTATAGTTCATTCTATTTATGTAATACTCATTTTATGATGATTATGGAGCTAATTAACAAGTTAATTCACTAAAATAAAGTTTAAACTAAGTTCGTCTCCAAAGGAGGAACCTTTGTTGACCAAAATTTTATATTTGGTTTCTTGGCTTGGATTCTTGACAAATGCCACCTACAGTTCATTTTATTTATGTAATACTCATTGTATGATAATTATGGACGTAATTAACAAGTTACTTCCCTAAAATAAAGTTTAAACTAAGTTCGTCTCAAAAGGAGGAACCTTTGTCGACCAAAATTTTATCTTTGGTTTCTTGGCTTATATTCTTGACAAATGCCTTCTATAGTTCATTCTATTTATGTAATACTCCCTTTATGATGATTATGGACGTAATTAACAAGTTACTTCCCTAAAATAAAGTTTAAACTAAGTTCGTCTCAAAAGGAGGAACCTTTGTCGACCAAAATTTTATCTTTGGTTTCTTGGCTTATATTCTTGACAAATGCCTTCTATAGTTCATTCTATTTATGTAATACTCATTTTATGATGATTATGGAGCTAATTAACAAGTTAATTCACTAAAATAAAGTTTAAACTAAGTTCGTCTCCAAAGGAGGAACCTTTGTTGACCAAAATTTTATATTTGGTTTCTTGGCTTGGATTCTTGACAAATGCCCCCTACAGTTCATTTTATTTATGTAATACTCATTGTATGATAATTATGGACGTAATTAACAAGTTACTTCCCTAAAATAAAGTTTAAACTAAGTTCGTCTCAAAAGGAGGAACCTTTGTCGACCAAAATTTTATCTTTGGTTTCTTGGCTTGGATTCTTGACAAATGCCACCTACAGTTCATTCTATTTATGTAATACTCATTGTATGATGATTATGGACCTAATTAACAAGTTACTTCCCTAAAATGAAGTGTAAACTAAGTTCGTCTCCAAAGGAGGAACCTTTGTTGACTAAAATTTTATCTTTGGTTTCTTGGCTTTGATTCTTGACAAATGCCACCTAGAGTTCATTCTACTTATGTAATACTCATTGTATGATGATTATGGACCTAATTAACAAGTTACTTCCCTAAAATAAAGTTTAAACTTAGTTCGTCTCCAAAGGAGGAACCTTTCTTGACCAAAATTTTATCTTTGGTTTCTTGGCTTATATTCTTGACAAATGCCTTCTATAGTTCATTCTATTTATGTAATACTCATTTTATGATGATTATGGAGCTAATTAACAAGTTAATTCCCTAAAATAAAGTTTAAACTAAGTTCGTCTCCAAAGGAGGAACCTTTGTTGACCAAAATTTTATTTTTGGTTTCTTGGCTTGGATTCTTGACAAATGCCACCTACAGTTCATTTTATTTATGTAATACTCATTGTATGATAATTATGGACGTAATTAACAAGTTACTTCCCTAAAATAAAGTTTAAACTAAGTTCGTCTCAAAAGGAGGAACCTTTGTCGACCAAAATTTTATCTTTGGTTTCTTGACAAATGCCTTCTATAGTTCATTCTATTTATTCAATACTCCCTTTATGATGTTTATGGACGTAACTAACAAGTTACTTCCCTAAAATAAAGTTTAAACTAAGTTCGTCTCAAAAGGAGGAACCTTTGTCGACCAAAATTTTATCTTTGGTTTCTTGGCTTATATTCTTGACAAATGCCTTCTATAGTTCATTCTATTTATGTAATACTCATTTTATGATGATTATGGAGCTAATTAACAAGTTAATTCACTAAAATAAAGTTTAAACTAAGTTCGTCTCCAAAGGAGGAACCTTTGTCGACCAAAATTTTATATTTGGTTTCTTGGCTTGGATTCTTGACAAATGCCACCTACAGTTCATTTTATTTATGTAATACTCATTGTATGATAATTATGGACGTAATTAACAAGTTACTTCCCTAAAATAAAGTTTAAACTAAGTTCGTCTCAAAAGGAGGAACCTTTGTCGACCAAAATTTTATCTTTGGTTTCTTGGCTTGGATTCTTGACAAATGCCACCTACAGTTCATTCTATTTATGTAATACTCATTGTATGATGATTATGGACCTAATTAACAAGTTACTTCCCTAAAATGAAGTGTAAACTAAGTTCGTCTCCAAAGGAGGAACCTTTGTTGACTAAAATTTTATCTTTAGTTTCTTGGCTTTGATTCTTGACAAATGCCACCTAGAGTTCATTCTACTTATGTAATACTCATTGTATGATGATTATGGACCTAATTAACAAGTTACTTCCCTAAAATAAAGTTTAAACTTAGTTCGTCTCCAAAGGAGGAACCTTTCTTGACCAAAATTTTATCTTTGGTTTCTTGGCTTATATTCTTGACAAATGCCTTCTATAGTTCATTCTATTTATGTAATACTCATTTTATGATGATTATGGAGCTAATTAACAAGTTAATTCCCTAAAATAAAGTTTAAACTAAGTTCGTCTCCAAAGGAGGAACCTTTGTTGACCAAAATTTTATATTTGGTTTCTTGGCTTGGATTCTTGACAAATGCCACCTACAGTTCATTTTATTTATGTAATACTCATTGTATGATAATTATGGACGTAATTAACAAGTTACTTCCCTAAAATAAAGTTTAAACTAAGTTCGTCTCAAAAGGAGGAACCTTTGTCGACCAAAATTTTATCTTTGGTTTCTTGACAAATGCCTTCTATAGTTCATTCTATTTATTCAATACTCCCTTTATGATGATTATGGACGTAACTAACAAGTTACTTCCCTAAAATAAAGTTTAAACTAAGTTCGTCTCAAAAGGAGGAACCTTTGTCGACCAAAATTTTATCTTTGGTTTCTTGGCTTATATTCTTGACAAATGCCTTCTATAGTTCATTCTATTTATGTAATACTCATTTTATGATGATTATGGAGCTAATTAACAAGTTAATTCACTAAAATAAAGTTTAAACTAAGTTCGTCTCCAAAGGAGGAACCTTTGTTGACCAAAATTTTATATTTGGTTTCTTGGCTTGGATTCTTGACAAATGCCACCTACAGTTCATTTTATTTATGTAATACTCATTGTATGATAATTATGGACGTAATTAACAAGTTACTTCCCTAAAATAAAGTTTAAACTAAGTTCGTCTCAAAAGGAGGAACCTTTGTCGACCAAAATTTTATCTTTGGTTTCTTGACAAATGCCTTCTATAGTTCATTCTATTTATTCAATACTCCCTTTATGATGATTATGGACGTAACTAACAAGTTACTTCCCTAAAATAAAGTTTAAACTAAGTTCGTCTCAAAAGGAGGAACCTTTGTCGACCAAAATTTTATCTTTGGTTTCTTGGCTTATATTCTTGACAAATGCCTTCTATAGTTCATTCTATTTATGTAATACTCATTTTATGATGATTATGGAGCTAATTAACAAGTTAATTCACTAAAATAAAGTTTAAACTAAGTTCGTCTCCAAAGGAGGAACCTTTGTTGACCAAAATTTTATATTTGGTTTCTTGGCTTGGATTCTTGACAAATGCCACCTACAGTTCATTTTATTTATGTAATACTCATTGTATGATAATTATGGACGTAATTAACAAGTTACTTCCCTAAAATAAAGTTTAAACTAAGTTCGTCTCCAAAGGAGGAACCTTTGTTGACCAAAATTTAATATTTCGTTTCTTGGCTAGGATTCTTGACAAATGCCACCTACAGATCAGTCTATTTATGTAATACTCATTTTATGATGATTATGGACCTAATTAACAAGTTACTTCCCTAAAATAAAGTTTAAACTAAGTTCCTCTCCAAAGGAGGAACCTTTGATGAACGAAATTTTATCTTTGGTTTCTTGGCTTGGATTCTTGACAAATGCAACCTACAGATCATTCTATTTATGTAAAACTCATTTTATGATGATTATGGACCTAATTAACAAGTTACTTCCCTAAAATAAAGTTTAAACTAAGTTCGTCTCCAAAGGAGGAACCTTTGTTGACCAAAATTTTATATTTCGTTTCTTGGCTTGGATTCTTGACAAATGCCACCTACTGTTTATTCTATTTATGTAATACTCATTGTATGATGATTATGGACGTAATTAACAAGTTACTTCCCTAAAATAAAGTTTAAACTAAGTTCGTCTCAAAAGGAGGAACCTTTGTCGACCAAAATTTTATCTTTGGTTTCTTGGCTTATATTCTTGACAAATGCCTTCTATAGTTCATTCTATTTATGTAATACTCATTAACAAGTTACTTCCCTAAAATAAAGTTTAAACTAAGTTCGTCTCCAAAGGAGGAACCTTTGTTGACCAAAATTTTATATTTGGTTTCTTGGCTTGGATTCTTGACAAATGCCACCTACAGTTCATTCTATTTATGTAATACTCATTGTATGATGATTATGGACCTAATTAACAAGTTACTTCCCTAAAATCAAGTTTAAACTAAGTTCCTCTCCAAAGGAGGAACCTTTGATGAACGAAATTTTATCTTTGGTTTCTTGGCTTGGATTCTTGACAAATGCCATCTACAGATCATTCTATTTATGTAATACTCATTTTATGATGATTATGGACCTAATTAACAAGTTACTTCCCTAAAATAAAGTTTAAACTAAGTTCCTCTCCAAAGGAGGAACCTTTGTTGACCAAAACTTTATCTTTGGTTTCTTGGCTTGGATTCTTGACAAATGCCACCTACAGTTCATTCTATTTATGTAATACTCATTGTATAATGATTATGGACCTAATTAACAAGTTACTTCCCTAAAAAAGTTTAAACTAAGTTCGTCTCAAAAGGAGGAACCTTTGTCGACCAAAATTTTATCTTTGGTTTCTTGCCTTTGATTCTTGACAAATGTCACCTAGAGTTCATTCTACTTATGTAATACTCATTGTATGATGATTATGGACCTAATTAACAAGTTACTTCCCTAAAATAAAGTTTAAACTAAGTTCGTCTCCAAAGGAGGAACCTTTGTTGACCAAAATTTAATATTTCGTTTCTTGGCTAGGATTCTTGACAAATGCTACCTACTGTTTATTCTATTTATGTAATACTCATTGTATGATGATTATGGACGTAATTAACAAGTTACTTCCCTAAAATCAAGTTTAAACTAAGTTCCTCTCCAAAGGAGGAACCTTTGATGAACGAAATTTTATCTTTGGTTTCTTGGCTTGGATTCTTGACAAATGCCACCTACAGATCATTCTATTTATGTAATACTCATTTTATGATGATTATGGACCTAATTAACAAGTTACTTCCCTAAAATAAAGTTTAAACTAAGTTCCTCTCCAAAGGAGGAACCTTTGATGAACGAAATTTTATCTTTGGTTTCTTGGCTTGGATTCTTGACAAATGCCACCTACAGTTCATTCTATTTATGTAATACTCATTGTATAATGATTATGGACCTAATTAACAAGTTACTTCCCTAAAAAAGTTTAAACTAAGTTCGTCTCAAAAGGAGGAACCTTTGTCGACCAAAATTTTATCTTTGGTTTCTTGCCTTTGATTCTTGACAAATGCCACCTAGAGTTCATTCTACTTATGTAATACTCATTGTATGATGATTATGGACCTAATTAACAAGTTACTTCCCTAAAATAAAGTTTAAACTAAATTCGTCTCCAAAGGAGGAACCTTTGTTGACCAAAATTTAATATTTCGTTTCTTGGCTAGGATTCTTGACAAATGCTACCTACTGTTTATTCTATTTATGTAATACTCATTGTATGATGATTATGGACGTAATTAACAAGTTACTTCCCTAAAATCAAGTTTAAACTAAGTTCCTCTCCAAAGGAGGAACCTTTGATGAACGAAATTTTATCTTTGGTTTCTTGGCTTGGATTCTTGACAAATGCCACCTACAGATCATTCTATTTATGTAATACTCATTTTATGATGATTATGGACCTAATTAACAAGTTACTTCCCTAAAATAAAGTTTAAACTAAGTTCCTCTCCAAAGGAGGAACCTTTGATGAACGAAATTTTATCTTTGGTTTCTTGGCTTGGATTCTTGACAAATGCCACCTATAGTTCATTCTATTTATGTAATACTCATTGTATAATGATTATGGACCTAATTAACAAGTTACTTCCCTAAAAAAGTTTAAACTAAGTTCGTCTCAAAAGGAGGAACCTTTGTCGACCAAAATTTTATCTTTGGTTTCTTGCCTTTGATTCTTGACAAATGCCACCTAGAGTTCATTCTACTTATGTAATACGCATTGTATGATGATTTTGGACCTAATTAACAAGTTACTTCCCTAAAATAAAGTTTAAACTAAGTTCGTCTCCAAAGGAGGAACCTTTGTTGACCAAAATTTAATATTTCGTTTCTTGGCTAGGATTCTTGACAAATGCTACCTACTGTTTATTCTATTTATGTAATACTCATTGTATGATGATTATGGACGTAATTAACAAGTTACTTCCCTAAAATCAAGTTTAAACTAAGTTCCTCTCCAAAGGAGGAACCTTTGATGAACGAAATTTTATCTTTGGTTTCTTGGCTTGGATTCTTGACAAATGCCACCTACAGATCATTCTATTTATGTAATACTCATTTTATGATGATTATGGACCTAATTAACAAGTTACTTCCCTAAAATCAAGTTTAAACTAAGTTCCTCTCCAAAGGAGGAACCTTTGATGAACGAAATTTTATCTTTGGTTTCTTGGCTTGGATTCTTGACAAATGCCACCTACAGTTCATTCTATTTATGTAATACTCATTGTATAATGATTATGGACCTAATTAACAAGTTACTTCCCTAAAATCAAGTTTAAACTAAGTTCGTCTCAAAAGGAGGAACCTTTGTCGACCAAAATTTTATCTTTGGTTTCTTGCCTTTGATTCTTTACAAATGCCACCTAGAGTTCATTCTACTTATGTAATACTCATTGTATGATGATTATGGACCTAATTAACAAGTTACTTCCCTAAAATAAAGTTTAAACTAAGTTCGTCTCCAAAGGAGGAACCTTTGTTGACCAAAATTTAATATTTCGTTTCTTGGCTAGGATTCTTGACAAATGCCACCTACTGTTTATTCTATTTATGTAATACTCATTGTATGATGATTATGGACGTAATTAACAAGTTACTTCCCTAAAATCAAGTTTAAACTAAGTTCCTCTCCAAAGGAGGAACCTTTGATGAACGAAATTTTATCTTTGGTTTCTTGGCTTGGATTCTTGACAAATGCCACCTACAGATCAGTCTATTTATGTAATACTCATTTTATGATGATTATGGACCTAATTAACAAGTTACTTCCCTAAAATAAAGTTTAAACTAAGTTCCTCTCCAAAGGAGGAACCTTTGATGAACGAAATTTTATCTTTGGTTTCTTGGCTTGGATTCTTGACAAATGCAACCTACAGATCATTCTATTTATGTAATACTCATTTTATGATGATTATGGACCTAATTAACAAGTTACTTCCCTAAAATAAAGTTTAAACTAAGTTCGTCTCCAAAGGAGGAACCTTTGTTGACCAAAATTTTATATTTCGTTTCTTGGCTTGGATTCTTGACAAATGCCACCTACTGTTTATTCTATTTATGTAATACTCATTGTATGATGATTATGGACGTAATTAACAAGTTACTTCCCTAAAATAAAGTTTAAACTAAGTTCGTCTCAAAAGGAGGAACCTTTGTCGACCAAAATTTTATCTTTGGTTTCTTGGCTTATATTCTTGACAAATGCCTTCTATAGTTCATTCTATTTATGTAATAATCATTAACAAGTTACTTCCCTAAAATAAAGTTTAAACTAAGTTCGTCTCCAAAGGAGGAACCTTTGTTGACCAAAATTTTATATTTGGTTTCTTGGCTTGGATTCTTGACAAATGCCACCTACAGTTCATTCTATTTATGTAATACTCATTGTATGATGATTATGGACCTAATTAACAAGTTACTTCCCTAAAATCAAGTTTAAACTAAGTTCCTCTCCAAAGGAGGAACCTTTGATGAACGAAATTTTATCTTTGGTTTCTTGGCTTGGATTCTTGACAAATGCCATCTACAGATCATTCTATTTATGTAATACTCATTTTATGATGATTATGGACCTAATCAACAAGTTACTTCCCTAAAATAAAGTTTAAACTAAGTTCCTCTCCAAAGGAGGAACCTTTGTTGACCAAAACTTTATCTTTGGTTTCTTGGCTTGGATTCTTGACAAATGCCACCTACAGTTCATTCTATTTATGTAATACTCATTGTATAATGATTATGGACCTAATTAACAAGTTACTTCCCTAAAAAAGTTTAAACTAAGTTCGTCTCAAAAGGAGGAACCTTTGTCGACCAAAATTTTATCTTTGGTTTCTTGCCTTTGATTCTTGACAAATGCCACCTAGAGTTCATTCTACTTATGTAATACTCATTGTATGATGATTATGGACCTAATTAACAAGTTACTTCCCTAAAATAAAGTTTAAACTAAGTTCGTCTCCAAAGGAGGAACCTTTGTTGACCAAAATTTAATATTTCGTTTCTTGGCTAGGATTCTTGACAAATGCTACCTACTGTTTATTGTATTTATGTAATACTCATTGTATGATGATTATGGACGTAATTAACAAGTTACTTCCCTAAAATCAAGTTTAAACTAAGTTCCTCTCCAAAGGAGGAACCTTTGATGAACGAAATTTTATCTTTGGTTTCTTGGCTTGGATTCTTGACAAATGCCACCTACAGATCATTCTATTTATGTAATACTCATTTTATGATGATTATGGACCTAATTAACAAGTTACTTCCCTAAAATAAAGTTTAAACTAAGTTCCTCTCCAAAGGAGGAACCTTTGATGAACGAAATTTTATCTTTGGTTTCTTGGCTTGGATTCTTGACAAATGCCACCTACAGATCATTCTATTTATGTAATACTCATTTTATAATGATTATGGACCTAATTAACAAGTTACTTCCCTAAAATAAAGTTTAAACTAAGTTCGTCTCCAAAGGAGGAACCTTTGTTGACCAAAATTTTATATTTCATTTCTTGGCTTGGATTCTTGACAAATGCCACCTACTGTTTATTCTATTTATGTAATACTCATTGTATGATGATTATGGACCTAATTAACAAGTTACTTCCCTAAAACAAAGTTTAAACTAAGTTCGTCTCAAAAGGAGGAACCTTTGTCGACCAAAATTTTATCTTTGGTTTCTTGGCTTATATTCTTGACAAATGCCTTCTATAGTTCATTCTATTTATGTAATACTCATTAACAAGTTACTTCCCTAAAATAAAGTTTAAACTAAGTTCGTCTCCAAAGGAGGAACCTTTGTTGACCAAAATTTTATATTTGGTTTCTTGGCTTGGATTCTTGACAAATGCCACCTACAGTTCATTCTATTTATGTAATACTCATTGTATGATGATTATGGACCTAATTAACATGTTACTTCCCTAAAATCAAGTTTAAACTAAGTTCCTCTCCAAAGGAGGAACCTTTGATGAACGAAATTTTATCTTTGGTTTCTTGGCTTGGATTCTTGACAAATGCCATCTACAGATCATTCTATTTATGTAATACTCATTTTATGATGATTATGGACCTAATTAACAAGTTACTTCCCTAAAATAAAGTTTAAACTAAGTTCGTCTCCAAAGGAGGAACCTTTGTTGACCAAAATTTTATATTTCGTTTCTTGGCTAGGATTCTTGACAAATGCCACCTACTGTTTATTCTATTTATGTAATACTCATTGTATGATGATTATGGACGTAATTAACAAGTTACTTCCCTAAAATAAAGTTTAAACTAAGTTCGTCTCCAAAGGAGGAACCTTTGTTGACCAAAATTTAATATTTCGTTTCTTGGCTAGGATTCTTGACAAATGCCACCTACTGTTTATTCTATTTATGTAATACTCATTGTATGATGATTATGGACGTAATTAACAAGTTACTTCCCTAAAATAAAGTTTAAACTAAGTTCCTCTCCAAAGGAGGAACCTTTGATGAACGAAATTTTATCTTTGGTTTCTTGGCTTGGATTCTTGACAAATGCCACCTACAGATCATTCTATTTATGTAATACTCATTTTATGATGATTATGGACCTAATTAACAAGTTACTTCCCTAAAATCAAGTTTAAACTAAGTTCCTCTCCAAAGGAGGAACCTTTGATGAACGAAATTTTATCTTTGGTTTCTTGGCTTGGATTCTTGACAAATGCCACCTACAGTTCATTCTATTTATGTAATACTCATTGTATAATGATTATGGACCTAATTAACAAGTTACTTCCCTAAAATCAAGTTTAAACTAAGTTCGTCTCCAAAGGAGGAACCTTTGTTGACCAAAATTTAATATTTCGTTTCTTGGCTAGGATTCTTGACAAATGCCACCTACAGATCAGTCTATTTATGTAATACTCATTTTATGATGATTATGGACCTAATTAACAAGTTACTTCCCTAAAATAAAGTTTAAACTAAGTTCCTCTCCAAAGGAGGAACCTTTGATGAACGAAATTTTATCTTTGGTTTCTTGGCTTGGATTCTTGACAAATGCAACCTACAGATCATTCTATTTATGTAAAACTCATTTTATGATGATTATGGACCTAATTAACAAGTTACTTCCCTAAAATAAAGTTTAAACTAAGTTCGTCTCCAAAGGAGGAACCTTTGTTGACCAAAATTTTATATTTCGTTTCTTGGCTTGGATTCTTGACAAATGCCACCTACTGTTTATTCTATTTATGTAATACTCATTGTATGATGATTATGGACGTAATTAACAAGTTACTTCCCTAAAATAAAGTTTAAACTAAGTTCGTCTCAAAAGGAGGAACCTTTGTCGACCAAAATTTTATCTTTGGTTTCTTGGCTTATATTCTTGACAAATGCCTTCTATAGTTCATTCTATTTATGTAATACTCATTAACAAGTTACTTCCCTAAAATAAAGTTTAAACTAAGTTCGTCTCCAAAGGAGGAACCTTTGTTGACCAAAATTTTATATTTGGTTTCTTGGCTTGGATTCTTGACAAATGCCACCTACAGTTCATTCTATTTATGTAATACTCATTGTATGATGATTATGGACCTAATTAACAAGTTACTTCCCTAAAATCAAGTTTAAACTAAGTTCCTCTCCAAAGGAGGAACCTTTGATGAACGAAATTTTATCTTTGGTTTCTTGGCTTGGATTCTTGACAAATGCCATCTACAGATCATTCTATTTATGTAATACTCATTTTATGATGATTATGGACCTAATTAACAAGTTACTTCCCTAAAATAAAGTTTAAACTAAGTTCCTCTCCAAAGGAGGAACCTTTGTTGACCAAAACTTTATCTTTGGTTTCTTGGCTTGGATTCTTGACAAATGCCACCTACAGTTCATTCTATTTATGTAATACTCATTGTATAATGATTATGGACCTAATTAACAAGTTACTTCCCTAAAAAAGTTTAAACTAAGTTCGTCTCAAAAGGAGGAACCTTTGTCGACCAAAATTTTATCTTTGGTTTCTTGCCTTTGATTCTTGACAAATGCCACCTAGAGTTCATTCTACTTATGTAATACTCATTGTATGATGATTATGGACCTAATTAACAAGTTACTTCCCTAAAATAAAGTTTAAACTAAGTTCGTCTCCAAAGGAGGAACCTTTGTTGACCAAAATTTAATATTTCGTTTCTTGGCTAGGATTCTTGACAAATGCTACCTACTGTTTATTCTATTTATGTAATACTCATTGTATGATGATTATGGACGTAATTAACAAGTTACTTCCCTAAAATCAAGTTTAAACTAAGTTCCTCTCCAAAGGAGGAACCTTTGATGAACGAAATTTTATCTTTGGTTTCTTGGCTTGGATTCTTGACAAATGCCACCTACAGATCATTCTATTTATGTAATACTCATTTTATGATGATTATGGACCTAATTAACAAGTTACTTCCCTAAAATAAAGTTTAAACTAAGTTCCTCTCCAAAGGAGGAACCTTTGATGAACGAAATTTTATCTTTGGTTTCTTGGCTTGGATTCTTGACAAATGCCACCTACAGTTCATTCTATTTATGTAATACTCATTGTATAATGATTATGGACCTAATTAACAAGTTACTTCCCTAAAAAAGTTTAAACTAAGTTCGTCTCAAAAGGAGGAACCTTTGTCGACCAAAATTTTATCTTTGGTTTCTTGCCTTTGATTCTTGACAAATGCCACCTAGAGTTCATTCTACTTATGTAATACTCATTGTATGATGATTATGGACCTAATTAACAAGTTACTTCCCTAAAATAAAGTTTA
Organism: Medicago arabica; assembly: GCA_946800305.1. NCBI lineage: Eukaryota > Viridiplantae > Streptophyta > Magnoliopsida > Fabales > Fabaceae > Medicago > Medicago arabica. Next base: position 29,080,700 of record OX326970.1, on the reverse strand, counting down.
AACTAAATTCGTCTCCAAAGGAGGAACCTTTGTTGACCAAAATTTAATATTTCGTTTCTTGGCTAGGATTCTTGACAAATGCTACCTACTGTTTATTCTATTTATGTAATACTCATTGTATGATGATTATGGACGTAATTAACAAGTTACTTCCCTAAAATCAAGTTTAAACTAAGTTCCTCTCCAAAGGAGGAACCTTTGATGAACGAAATTTTATCTTTGGTTTCTTGGCTTGGATTCTTGACAAATGCCACCTACAGATCATTCTATTTATGTAATACTCATTTTATGATGATTATGGACCTAATTAACAAGTTACTTCCCTAAAATAAAGTTTAAACTAAGTTCCTCTCCAAAGGAGGAACCTTTGATGAACGAAATTTTATCTTTGGTTTCTTGGCTTGGATTCTTGACAAATGCCACCTACAGTTCATTCTATTTATGTAATACTCATTGTATAATGATTATGGACCTAATTAACAAGTTACTTCCCTAAAAAAGTTTAAACTAAGTTCGTCTCAAAAGGAGGAACCTTTGTCGACCAAAATTTTATCTTTGGTTTCTTGCCTTTGATTCTTGACAAATGCCACCTAGAGTTCATTCTACTTATGTAATACTCATTGTATGATGATTATGGACCTAATTAACAAGTTACTTCCCTAAAATAAAGTTTAAACTAAGTTCGTCTCCAAAGGAGGAACCTTTGTTGACCAAAATTTAATATTTCGTTTCTTGGCTAGGATTCTTGACAAATGCTACCTACTGTTTATTCTATTTATGTAATACTCATTGTATGATGATTATGGACGTAATTAACAAGTTACTTCCCTAAAATCAAGTTTAAACTAAGTTCCTCTCCAAAGGAGGAACCTTTGATGAACGAAATTTTATCTTTGGTTTCTTGGCTTGGATTCTTGACAAATGCCACCTACAGATCATTCTATTTATGTAATACTCATTTTATGATGATTATGGACCTAATTAACAAGTTACTTCCCTAAAATCAAGTTTAAACTAAGTTCCTCTCCAAAGGAGGAACCTTTGATGAACGAAATTTTATCTTTGGTTTCTTGGCTTGGATTCTTGACAAATGCCACCTACAGTTCATTCTATTTATGTAATACTCATTGTATAATGATTATGGACCTAATTAACAAGTTACTTCCCTAAAATCAAGTTTAAACTAAGTTCGTCTCAAAAGGAGGAACCTTTGTCGACCAAAATTTTATCTTTGGTTTCTTGCCTTTGATTCTTTACAAATGCCACCTAGAGTTCATTCTACTTATGTAATACTCATTGTATGATGATTATGGACCTAATTAACAAGTTACTTCCCTAAAATAAAGTTTAAACTAAGTTCGTCTCCAAAGGAGGAACCTTTGTTGACCAAAATTTAATATTTCGTTTCTTGGCTAGGATTCTTGACAAATGCCACCTACTGTTTATTCTATTTATGTAATACTCATTGTATGATGATTATGGACGTAATTAACAAGTTACTTCCCTAAAATCAAGTTTAAACTAAGTTCCTCTCCAAAGGAGGAACCTTTGATGAACGAAATTTTATCTTTGGTTTCTTGGCTTGGATTCTTGACAAATGCCACCTACAGATCAGTCTATTTATGTAATACTCATTTTATGATGATTATGGACCTAATTAACAAGTTACTTCCCTAAAATAAAGTTTAAACTAAGTTCCTCTCCAAAGGAGGAACCTTTGATGAACGAAATTTTATCTTTGGTTTCTTGGCTTGGATTCTTGACAAATGCAACCTACAGATCATTCTATTTATGTAATACTCATTTTATGATGATTATGGACCTAATTAACAAGTTACTTCCCTAAAATAAAGTTTAAACTAAGTTCGTCTCCAAAGGAGGAACCTTTGTTGACCAAAATTTTATATTTCGTTTCTTGGCTTGGATTCTTGACAAATGCCACCTACTGTTTATTCTATTTATGTAATACTCATTGTATGATGATTATGGACGTAATTAACAAGTTACTTCCCTAAAATAAAGTTTAAACTAAGTTCGTCTCAAAAGGAGGAACCTTTGTCGACCAAAATTTTATCTTTGGTTTCTTGGCTTATATTCTTGACAAATGCCTTCTATAGTTCATTCTATTTATGTAATAATCATTAACAAGTTACTTCCCTAAAATAAAGTTTAAACTAAGTTCGTCTCCAAAGGAGGAACCTTTGTTGACCAAAATTTTATATTTGGTTTCTTGGCTTGGATTCTTGACAAATGCCACCTACAGTTCATTCTATTTATGTAATACTCATTGTATGATGATTATGGACCTAATTAACAAGTTACTTCCCTAAAATCAAGTTTAAACTAAGTTCCTCTCCAAAGGAGGAACCTTTGATGAACGAAATTTTATCTTTGGTTTCTTGGCTTGGATTCTTGACAAATGCCATCTACAGATCATTCTATTTATGTAATACTCATTTTATGATGATTATGGACCTAATCAACAAGTTACTTCCCTAAAATAAAGTTTAAACTAAGTTCCTCTCCAAAGGAGGAACCTTTGTTGACCAAAACTTTATCTTTGGTTTCTTGGCTTGGATTCTTGACAAATGCCACCTACAGTTCATTCTATTTATGTAATACTCATTGTATAATGATTATGGACCTAATTAACAAGTTACTTCCCTAAAAAAGTTTAAACTAAGTTCGTCTCAAAAGGAGGAACCTTTGTCGACCAAAATTTTATCTTTGGTTTCTTGCCTTTGATTCTTGACAAATGCCACCTAGAGTTCATTCTACTTATGTAATACTCATTGTATGATGATTATGGACCTAATTAACAAGTTACTTCCCTAAAATAAAGTTTAAACTAAGTTCGTCTCCAAAGGAGGAACCTTTGTTGACCAAAATTTAATATTTCGTTTCTTGGCTAGGATTCTTGACAAATGCTACCTACTGTTTATTGTATTTATGTAATACTCATTGTATGATGATTATGGACGTAATTAACAAGTTACTTCCCTAAAATCAAGTTTAAACTAAGTTCCTCTCCAAAGGAGGAACCTTTGATGAACGAAATTTTATCTTTGGTTTCTTGGCTTGGATTCTTGACAAATGCCACCTACAGATCATTCTATTTATGTAATACTCATTTTATGATGATTATGGACCTAATTAACAAGTTACTTCCCTAAAATAAAGTTTAAACTAAGTTCCTCTCCAAAGGAGGAACCTTTGATGAACGAAATTTTATCTTTGGTTTCTTGGCTTGGATTCTTGACAAATGCCACCTACAGATCATTCTATTTATGTAATACTCATTTTATAATGATTATGGACCTAATTAACAAGTTACTTCCCTAAAATAAAGTTTAAACTAAGTTCGTCTCCAAAGGAGGAACCTTTGTTGACCAAAATTTTATATTTCATTTCTTGGCTTGGATTCTTGACAAATGCCACCTACTGTTTATTCTATTTATGTAATACTCATTGTATGATGATTATGGACCTAATTAACAAGTTACTTCCCTAAAACAAAGTTTAAACTAAGTTCGTCTCAAAAGGAGGAACCTTTGTCGACCAAAATTTTATCTTTGGTTTCTTGGCTTATATTCTTGACAAATGCCTTCTATAGTTCATTCTATTTATGTAATACTCATTAACAAGTTACTTCCCTAAAATAAAGTTTAAACTAAGTTCGTCTCCAAAGGAGGAACCTTTGTTGACCGAAATTTTATATTTCGTTTCTTGGCTTGGATTCTTGACAAATGCCACCTACAGTTCATTCTATTTATGTAATACTCATTGTATGATGATTATGGACCTAATTAACATGTTACTTCCCTAAAATCAAGTTTAAACTAAGTTCCTCTCCAAAGGAGGAACCTTTGATGAACGAAATTTTATCTTTGGTTTCTTGGCTTGGATTCTTGACAAATGCCATCTACAGATCATTCTATTTATGTAATACTCATTTTATGATGATTATGGACCTAATTAACAAGTTACTTCCCTAAAATAAAGTTTAAACTAAGTTCGTCTCCAAAGGAGGAACCTTTGTTGACCAAAATTTTATATTTCGTTTCTTGGCTAGGATTCTTGACAAATGCCACCTACTGTTTATTCTATTTATGTAATACTCATTGTATGATGATTATGGACGTAATTAACAAGTTACTTCCCTAAAATAAAGTTTAAACTAAGTTCGTCTCCAAAGGAGGAACCTTTGTTGACCAAAATTTAATATTTCGTTTCTTGGCTAGGATTCTTGACAAATGCCACCTACTGTTTATTCTATTTATGTAATACTCATTGTATGATGATTATGGACGTAATTAACAAGTTACTTCCCTAAAATAAAGTTTAAACTAAGTTCCTCTCCAAAGGACGAACCTTTGTTGACCGAAATTTTATATTTCGTTTCTTGGCTTGGATTTTTGACAAATGCCACCTACAGTTTATTCTATTTATGTAATACTCATTGTATGATGATTATGGACCTAATTAACAAGTTACTTCCCTAAAATCAAGTTTAAACTAAGTTCCTCTCCAAAGGAGGAACCTTTGATGAACGAAATTTTATCTTTGGTTTCTTGGCTTGGATTCTTGACAAATGCCACCTACAAATCATTCTACTTATGTAATACTCATTGTATAATGATTATGGACCTAATTAACAAGTTACTTCCCTAAAATAAAGTTTAAACTAAATTCCTCTCCAAAGGAGGAACCTTTGTTGTTCGAAATTTTATATTTCGTTTCTTGGCTTGGATTTTTGACAAATGCCACCTACAGTTTATTCTATTTATGTAATACTAATTGTATGATGATTATGGACCTAATTAACAAGTTACTTCCCTAAAATCAAGTTTAAACTAAGTTCCTCTCCAAAGGAGGAACCTTTGATGAACGAAATTTTATCTTTGGGAAGGCTTGGATTCTTGACAAATGCCACCTACAGATCATTCTATTTATGTAATACTCATTTTATGATGATTATGGACCTAATTAACAAGTTACTTCCCTAAAATAAAGTTTAAACTAAGTTCGTCTCCAAAGGAGGAACCTTTGTTGACCAAAATTTTATATTTGGATTCTTGGCTTGGATTCTTGACAAATGCCACCTACAGTTCATTCTATTTATGTAATACTCATTGTATGATGATTATGGACCAAATTAACAAGTTACTTCCCTAAAATCAAGTTTAAACTAAGTTCGTCTCAAAAGGAGGAACCTTTGTCGACCAAAATTTTATCTTTGGTTTCTTGGCTTATATTCTTGACAATCGCCTTCTATAGTTCATTCTATTTATGTAATACTCATTTTATGTTGATTATGGACCTAACTAACAAGTTACTTCCCTAAAATAAAGTTTAAACTAAGTTCGTCTCCAAAGGAGGAACCTTTGTTGACCAAAATTTTATATTTGGTTTCTTGGCTTGGATTCTTGACAAATGCCACCTACAGTTCATTCTGTTTATGTAATACTCATTGTATGATGATTATGGACCTAATTAACAAGTTACTTCCCTAAAATCAAGTTTAAACTAAGTTCCTCTCCAAAGGAGGAACCTTTGTTGACCAAAACTTTATCTTTGGTTTCTTGGCTTGGATTCTTGACAAATGCCACCTACAGTTCATTCTATTTATGTAATACTCATTGTATGATGATTATGGACCTAATTAACAAGTTACTTCCCTAAAATAAAGTTTAAACTAAGTTCGCCTCCAAAGGAGGAACCTTTGTTGACCAAAATTTTATATTTGGTTTCTTGGCTTGGATTCTTGACAAATGCCACCTACAGTTCATTCTATTTATGTAATACTCATTGTATGATGATTATGGACCTAATTAACATGTTACTTCCCTAAAATCAAGTTTAAACTAAGTTCCTCTCCAAAGGAGGAACCTTTGATGAACGAAATTTTATCTTTGGTTTCTTGGCTTGGATTCTTGACAAATGCCATCTACAGATCATTCTATTTATGTAATACTCATTTTATGATGATTATGGACCTAATTAACAAGTTACTTCCCTAAAATAAAGTTTAAACTAAGTTCGTCTCCAAAGGAGGAACCTTTGTTGACCAAAATTTTATATTTCGTTTCTTGGCTAGGATTCTTGACAAATGCCACCTACTGTTTATTCTATTTATGTAATACTCATTGTATGATGATTATGGACGTAATTAACAAGTTACTTCCCTAAAATAAAGTTTAAACTAAGTTCGTCTCCAAAGGAGGAACCTTTGTTGACCAAAATTTAATATTTCGTTTCTTGGCTAGGATTCTTGACAAATGCCACCTACTGTTTATTCTATTTATGTAATACTCATTGTATGATGATTATGGACGTAATTAACAAGTTACTTCCCTAAAATAAAGTTTAAACTAAGTTCCTCTCCAAAGGACGAACCTTTGTTGACCGAAATTTTATATTTCGTTTCTTGGCTTGGATTTTTGACAAATGCCACCTACAGTTTATTCTATTTATGTAATACTCATTGTATGATGATTATGGACCTAATTAACAAGTTACTTCCCTAAAATCAAGTTTAAACTAAGTTCCTCTCCAAAGGAGGAACCTTTGATGAACGAAATTTTATCTTTGGTTTCTTGGCTTGGATTCTTGACAAATGCCACCTACAAATCATTCTACTTATGTAATACTCATTGTATAATGATTATGGACCTAATTAACAAGTTACTTCCCTAAAATAAAGTTTAAACTAAATTGCTCTCCAAAGGAGGAACCTTTGTTGTTCGAAATTTTATATTTCGTTTCTTGGCTTGGATTTTTGACAAATGCCACCTACAGTTTATTATATTTATGTAATACTAATTGTATGATGATTATGGACCTAATTAACAAGTTACTTCCCTAAAATCAAGTTTAAACTAAGTTCCTCTCCAAAGGAGGAACCTTTGATGAACGAAATTTTATCTTTGGGAAGGCTTGGATTCTTGACAAATGCCACCTACAGATCATTCTATTTATGTAATACTCATTTTATGATGATTATGGACCTAATTAACAAGTTACTTCCCTAAAATAAAGTTTAAACTAAGTTCGTCTCCAAAGGAGGAACCTTTGTTGACCAAAATTTTATATTTGGATTCTTGGCTTGGATTCTTGACAAATGCCACCTACAGTTCATTCTATTTATGTAATACTCATTGTATGATGATTATGGACCAAATTAACAAGTTACTTCCCTAAAATCAAGTTTAAACTAAGTTCGTCTCAAAAGGAGGAACCTTTGTCGACCAAAATTTTATCTTTGGTTTCTTGGCTTATATTCTTGACAATCGCCTTCTATAGTTCATTCTATTTATGTAATACTCATTTTATGTTGATTATGGACCTAACTAACAAGTTACTTCCCTAAAATAAAGTTTAAACTAAGTTCGTCTCCAAAGGAGGAACCTTTGTTGACCAAAATTTTATATTTGGTTTCTTGGCTTGGATTCTTGACAAATGCCACCTACAGTTCATTCTATTTATGTAATACTCATTGTATGATGATTATGGACCTAATTAACAAGTTACTTCCCTAAAATCAAGTTTAAACTAAGTTCCTCTCCAAAGGAGGAACCTTTGTTGACCAAAACTTTATCTTTGGTTTCTTGGCTTGGATTCTTGACAAATGCCACCTACAGTTCATTCTATTTATGTAATACTCATTGTATGATGATTATGGACCTAATTAACAAGTTACTTCCCTAAAATAAAGTTTAAACTAAGTTCGCCTCCAAAGGAGGAACCTTTGTTGACCAAAATTTTATATTTCGTTTCTTGGCTTGGATTCTTGACAAATGCCACCTACTGTTTATTCTATTTATGTAATACTCATTGTATGATGATTATGGACGTAATTAACAAGTTACTTCCCTAAAATAAAGTTTAAACTAAGTTCGTCTCAAAAGGAGGAACCTTTGTCGACCAAAATTTTATCTTTGGTTTCTTGGCTTATATTCTTGAGAAATGCCTTCTATAGTTCATTCTATTTATGTAATACTCATTAACAAGTTACTTCCCTAAAATAAAGTTTAAACTAAGTTCGTCTCCAAAGGAGGAACCTTTGTTGACCAAAATTTTATATTTGGTTTCTTGGCTTGGATTCTTGACAAATGCCACCTACAGTTCATTCTATTTATGTAATACTCATTGTATGATGATTATGGACCTAATTAACAAGTTACTTCCCTAAAATCAAGTTTAAACTAAGTTCCTCTCCAAAGGAGGAACCTTTGTTGACCAAAACTTTATCTTTGGTTTCTTGGCTTGGATTCTTGACAAATGCCACCTACAGTTCATTCTATTTATGTAATACTCATTGTATGATGATTATGGACCTAATTAACAAGTTACTTCCCTAAAATCAAGTTTAAACTAAGTTCGTCTCAAAAGGAGGAACCTTTGTCGACCAAAATTTTATCTTTGGTTTCTTGCCTTTGATTCTTGACAAATGCCACCTACAGTTCATTCTACTTATGTAATACTCATTGTATGATGATTATGGACCTAATTAACAAGTTACTTCCCTAAAATAAAGTTTAAACTAAGTTCGTCTCCAAAGGAGGAACCTTTGTTGACCAAAATTTAATATTTCGTTTCTTGGCTAGGATTCTTGACAAATGCCACCTACTGTTTATTCTATTTATGTAATACTCATTGTATGATGATTATGGACGTAATTAACAAGTTACTTCCCTAAAATAAAGTTTAAACTAAGTTCGTATCAAAAGGAGGAACCTTTGTCGACCAAACCTTTATCTTTGGTTTCTTGCCTTATATTCTTGACAAATGCCTTCTATAGTTCATTCTATTTATGTAATACTCATTTTATGATGATTATGGACCTAATTAACAAGTTACTTCCCTAAAATAAAGTTTAAACTAAGTTCGTCTCCAAAGGAGGAACCTTTGTTGACCAAAATTTTATATTTGGATTCTTGGCTTGGATTCTTGACAAATGCCACCTACAGTTCATTCTATTTATGTAATACTCATTGTATGATGATTATGGACCAAATTAACAAGTTACTTCCCTAAAATCAAGTTTAAACTAAGTTCGTCTCAAAAGGAGGAACCTTTGTCGACCAAAATTTTATCTTTGGTTTCTTGGCTTATATTCTTGACAATCGCCTTCTATAGTTCATTCTATTTATGTAATACTCATTTTATGTTGATTATGGACCTAACTAACAAGTTACTTCCCTAAAATAAAGTTTAAACTAAGTTCGTCTCCAAAGGAGGAACCTTTGTTGACCAAAATTTTATATTTGGTTTCTTGGCTTGGATTCTTGACAAATGCCACCTACAGTTCATTCTATTTATGTAATACTCATTGTATGATGATTATGGACCTAATTAACAAGTTACTTCCCTAAAATCAAGTTTAAACTAAGTTCCTCTCCAAAGGAGGAACCTTTGTTGACCAAAACTTTATCTTTGGTTTCTTGGCTTGGATTCTTGACAAATGCCACCTACAGTTCATTCTATTTATGTAATACTCATTGTATGATGATTATGGACCTAATTAACAAGTTACTTCCCTAAAATCAAGTTTAAACTAAGTTCGTCTCAAAAGGAGGAACCTTTGTCGACCAAAATTTTATCTTTGGTTTCTTGGCTTATATTCTTGACAATCGCCTTCTATAGTTCATTCTATTTATGTAATACTCATTTTATGTTGATTATGGACCTAACTAACAAGTTACTTCCCTAAAATAAAGTTTAAACTAAGTTCGTCTCCAAAGGAGGAACCTTTGTTGACCAAAATTTTATATTTGGTTTCTTGGCTTGGATTCTTGACAAATGCCACCTACAGTTCATTCTATTTATGTAATACTCATTGTATGATGATTATGGACCTAATTAACAAGTTACTTCCCTAAAATCAAGTTTAAACTAAGTTCCTCTCCAAAGGAGGAACCTTTGTTGACCAAAACTTTATCTTTGGTTTCTTGGCTTGGATTCTTGACAAATGCCACCTACAGTTCATTCTATTTATGTAATACTCATTGTATGATGATTATGGACCTAATTAACAAGTTACTTCCCTAAAATAAAGTTTAAACTAAGTTCGCCTCCAAATTAGGAACCTTTGTTGACCAAAATTTTATATTTCGTTTCTTGGCTTGGATTCTTGACAAATGCCACCTACTGTTTATTCTACTTATGTAATACTCATTGTATGATGATTATGGACGTAATTAACAAGTTACTTCCCTAAAATAAAGTTTAAACTAAGTTCGTCTCAAAAGGAGGAACCTTTGTCGACCAAAATTTTATCTTTGGTTTCTTGGCTTATATTCTTGACAAATGCCTTCTATAGTTCATTCTATTTATGTAATACTCATTAACAAGTTACTTCCCTAAAATAAAGTTTAAACTAAGTTCGTCTCCAAAGGAGGAACCTTTGTTGACCAAAATTTTATATTTGGTTTCTTGGCTTGGATTCTTGACAAATGCCACCTACAGTTCATTCTATTTATGTAATACTCATTGTATGATGATTATGGACCTAATTAACAAGTTACTTCCCTAAAATCAAGTTTAAACTAAGTTCCTCTCCAAAGGAGGAACCTTTGTTGACCAAAACTTTATCTTTGGTTTCTTGGCTTGGATTCTTGACAAATGCCACCTACAGTTCATTCTATTTATGTAATACTCATTGTATGATGATTATGGACCTAATTAACAAGTTACTTCCCTAAAATCAAGTTTAAACTAAGTTCGTCTCAAAAGGAGGAACCTTTGTCGACCAAAATTTTATCTTTGGTTTCTTGCCTTTGATTCTTGACAAATGCCACCTACAGTTCATTCTACTTATGTAATACTCATTGTATGATGATTATGGACCTAATTAACAAGTTACTTCCCTAAAATAAAGTTTAAACTAAGTTCGTCTCCAAAGGAGGAACCTTTGTTGACCAAAATTTAATATTTCGTTTCTTGGCTAGGATTCTTGACAAATGCCACCTACTGTTTATTCTATTTATGTAATACTCATTGTATGATGATTATGGACGTAATTAACAAGTTACTTCCCTAAAATAAAGTTTAAACTAAGTTCGTATCAAAAGGAGGAACCTTTGTCGACCAAACCTTTATCTTTGGTTTCTTGCCTTATATTCTTGACAAATGCCTTCTATAGTTCATTCTATTTATGTAATACTCATTTTATGATGATTATGGACCTAATTAACAAGTTACTTCCCTAAAATAAAGTTTAAACTAAGTTCGTCTCCAAAGGAGGAACCTTTGTTGACCAAAATTTTATATTTGGATTCTTGGCTTGGATTCTTGACTAATGCCACCTACAGTTCATTCTATTTATGTAATACTCATTGTATGATGATTATGGACCAAATTAACAAGTTACTTCCCTAAAATCAAGTTTAAACTAAGTTCGTCTCAAAAGGAGGAACCTTTGTCGACCAAAATTTTATCTTTGGTTTCTTGGCTTATATTCTTGACAATCGCCTTCTATAGTTCATTCTATTTATGTAATACTCATTTTATGTTGATTATGGACCTAACTAACAAGTTACTTCCCTAAAATAAAGTTTAAACTAAGTTCGTCTCCAAAGGAGGAACCTTTGTTGACCAAAATTTTATATTTGGTTTCTTGGCTTGGATTCTTGACAAATGCCACCTACAGTTCATTCTATTTATGTAATACTCATTGTATGATGATTATGGACCTAATTAACAAGTTACTTCCCTAAAATCAAGTTTAAACTAAGTTCCTCTCCAAAGGAGGAACCTTTGTTGACCAAAAGTTTATCTTTGGTTTCTTGGCTTGGATTCTTGACAAATGCCACCTACAGTTCATTCTATTTATGTAATACTCATTGTATGATGATTATGGACCTAATTAACAAGTTACTTCCCTAAAATCAAGTTTAAACTAAGTTCCTCTCCAAAGGAGGAACCTTTGATGAACGAAATTTTATCTTTGGTTTCTTGGCTTGGATTCTTGACAAATGCCACCTACAGATCATTCTATTTATGTAATACTCATTTTATGATGATTATGGACCTAATTAACAAGTTACTTCCCTAAAATAAAGTTTAAACTAAGTTCGTCTCAAAAGGAGGAACCTTTGTCGACCAAAATTTTATCTTTGGTTTCTTGGCTTATATTCTTGACAAATGCCTTCTATAGTTCATTCTATTTATGTAATACTCATTAACAAGTTACTTCCCTAAAATAAAGTTTAAACTAAGTTCGTCTCCAAAGGAGGAACCTTTGTTGACCAAAATTTTATATTTCGTTTCTTGGCTTGGATTCTTGACAAATGCCACCTACTGTTTATTCTATTTATGTAATACTCATTGTATGATGATTATGGACGTAATTAACAAGTTACATCCCTAAAATAAAGTTTAAACTAAGTTCGTCTCAAAAGGAGGAACCTTTGTCGACCAAAATTTTATCTTTGGTTTCTTGGCTTATATTCTTGACAAATGCCTTCTATAGTTCATTCTATTTATGTAATACTCATTAACAAGTTACTTCCCTAAAAAAAAGTTTAAACTAAGTTCGTCTCCAAAGGAGGAACCTTTGTTGACCAAAATTTTATATTTGGTTTCTTGGCTTGGATTCTTGACAAATGCCACCTACAGTTCATTCTATTTATGTAATACTCATTGTATGATGATTATGGACCTAATTAACAAGTTACTTCCCTAAAATCAAGTTTAAACTAAGTTCCTCTCCAAAGGAGGAACCTTTGTTGACCAAAACTTTATCTTTGGTTTCTTGGCTTGGATTCTTGGCAAATGCCACCTACAGTTCATTCTATTTATGTAATACTCATTGTATGATGATTATGGACCTAATTAACAAGTTACTTCCCTAAAATCAAGTTTAAACTAAGTTTGTCTCAAAAGGAGGAACCTTTGTCGACCAAAATTTTATCTTTGGTTTCTTGCCTTTGATTCTTGACAAATGCCACCTAGAGTTCATTCTACTTATGTAATACTCATTGTATAATGATTATGGACCTATTTAACAAGTTACTTCCCTAAAATAAAGTTTAAACTAAGTTCGTCTCCAAAGGAAGAACCTTTGTTGACCAAAATTTAATATTTCATTTCTTGGCTAGGATTCTTGACAAATGCCACCTACTGTTTATTCTATTTATGTAATACTCATTGTATGATGATTATGGACGTAATTAAAAAGTTACTTCCCTAAAATAAAGTTTAAACTAAGTTCGTATCAAAAGGAGGAACCTTTGTCGACCAAAATTTTATCTTTGGTTTCTTGCCTTATATTCTTGACAAATGTCTTCTATAGTTCATTCTACTTATGTAATACTCATTGTATGATGATTATGGACCTAATTAACAAGTTACTTCCCTAAAATCAAGTTTAAACTAAGTTCGTCTCAAAAGGAGGAACCTTTGATGAACGAAATTTTATCTTTGGTTTCTTGGCTTGGATTCTTGACAAATGCCACCTACAGTTCATTCTATTTATATAATAGTCATTTTATGATGATTATGGACCTAATTAACAAGTTACTTCCCTAAAATAAAGTTTAAACTAAGTTCGTCTCCAAATGAGGAACCTTTGTTGACCAAAATTTTATATTTGGTTTCTTGGCTTGGATTCTTGACAAATGCCACCTACAGTTCATTCTATTTATGTAATACTCATTGTATGATGATTATGGACCTAATTAACAAGTTACTTCCCTAAAATCAAGTTTAAACTAAGTTCCTCTCCAAAGGAGGAACCTTTGTTGACCAAAAGTTTATCTTTGGTTTCTTGGCTTGGATTCTTGACAAATGCCACCTGCAGTTCATTCTATTTATGTAATACTCATTGTATGATGATTATGGACCTAATTAACAAGTTACTTCCCTAAAATCAAGTTTAAACTAAGTTCCTCTCCAAAGGAGGAACCTTTGTTGACCAAAAGTTTATCTTTGGTTTCTTGGCTTGGATTCTTGACAAATGCCACCTGCAGTTCATTCTATTTATGTAATACTCATTGTATGATGATTATGGACCTAATTAACAAGTTACTTCCCTAAAATCAAGTTTAAACTAAGTTCCTCTCCAAAGGAGGAACCTTTGATGAACGAAATTTTATCTTTGGTTTCTTGGCTTGGATTCTTGACAAATGCCATCTACAGATCATTCTATTTATGTAATACTCATTTTATGATGATTATGGACCTAATTAACAAGTTACTTCCCTAAAATAAAGTTTAAACTAAGTTCGTCTCCAAAGGAGGAACCTTTGTTGACCAAAATTTTATATTTCGTTTCTTGGCTAGGATTCTTGACAAATGCCACCTACTGTTTATTCTATTTATGTAATATTCATTGTATGATGATTATGGACGTAATTAACAAGTTACTTCCCTAAAATAAAGTTTAATCTAAGTTCGTCTCAAAAGGAGGAACCTTTGTCGACCAAAATTTTATATTTGGTTTCTTGGCTTGGATTCTTGACAAATGCAACCTACAGTTCATTCTATTTATGTAATACTCATTGTATGATGATTATGGACCTAAGTAACAAGTTACTTCCCTAAAATCAAGTTTAAACTAAGTTCGTCTCAAAAGGAGGAACCTTTGTCGATTAAAATTTTATCTTTGGTTTTGTTGCCTTTGATTCTTGACAAATGCCACCTAGAGTTCATTCTACTTATGTAATACTCATTGTATAATGATTATGGACCTAATTAACAAGTTACTTCCCTAAAATAAAGTTTAAACTAAGTTCCTCTCCAAAGGAGGAACCTTTGTTGACCGAAATTTTATATTTCGTTTCTTGGCTTGGATTTTTGACAAATGCCACCTACAGTTTATTCTATTTATGTAATACTCATTGTATGATTATTATAGACCTAATTAACAAGTTACTTCCCTAAAATCAAGTTTAAACTAAGTTCCTCTCCAAAGGAGGAACCTTTGTTGACCGAAATTTTATATTTCGTTTCTTGGCTTGGATTTTTGACAAATGCCACCTACAGGTTATTCTATTTATGTAATACTCATTGTATGATGATTATGGACCTAATTAACAAGTTACTTCCCTAAAATCCAGTTTAAACTAAGTTCCTCTCCAAAGGAGGAACCTTTGATGAACGAAATTTTATCTTTGGTTTCTTGGCTTGGATTCTTGACAAATGCCACCTACAGATCATTCTATTTATGTAATACTCATTTTATGATGATTATGAACCTAATTAACAAGTTACTTCCCTAAAATAAATTTTAAACTAAGTTCGTCTCCAAAGGAGGAATCTTTGTTGACCAAAATTTTATATTTGGTTTCTTGGCTTGGATTCTTGACAGATGCCACCTACAGTTCTTTCTATTTATGTAATACTCATTGTATGATGATTATGGACCTAATTAACAAGTTACTTCCCTAAAATCAAGTTTAAACTAAGTTCCTCTCCAAAGGAGGAACCTTTGTTGACCAAAAGTTTATCTTTGTTTTCTTGGCTTGGATTCTTGACAAATGCCACCTACAGTTCATTCTATTTATGTAATACTCATTGTATGATGATTATGGACCTAATTAACAAGTTACTTCCCTAAAATCAAGTTTAAACTAAGTTCCTCTCCAAAGGAGGAACCTTTGATGAACGAAATTTTATCTTTGGTTTCTTGGCTTGGATTCTTGACAAATGCCACCTACAGATCATTCTATTTATGTAATACTCATTGTATGATGATTATGGACCTATTTAACAAGTTACTTCCCTAAAATAAAGTTTAAACTAAGTTCGTCTCCAAAGGAGGAACCTTTGTTGACCAAAATTTAATATTTCGTTTCTTGGCTAGGATTCTTGACAAATGCCACCTACTGTTTATTCTATTTATGTAATACTCATTGTATGATGATTATGGACGTAATTAACAAGTTACTTCCCTAAAATAAAGTTTAAACTAAGTTCGTCTCAAAAGGAGGAACCTTTGTCGACCAAAATTTTATCTTTGGTTTCTTGGCTTATATTCTTGACAAATGCCTTCTATAGTTCATTCTATTTATGTAATACTCATTAACAAGTTACTTCCCTAAAATAAAGTTTAAACTAAGTTCGTCTCCAAAGGAGGAACCTTTGTTGACCAAAATTTTATATTTGGTTTCTTGGCTTGGATTCTTGACAAATGCCTCCTACAATTCATTCTATTTATGTAATACTCATTGTATGATGATTATGGACCTAATTAACAAGTTACTTTCCTAAAATCAAGTTTAAACTAAGTTCGTCTCAAAAGGAGGAACCTTTGTCGACCAAAATTTTATCTTTGGTTTCTTGCCTTTGATTCTTGACAAATGCCACCTAGAGTTCATTCTACTTATGTAATACTCATTGTATGATGATTATGGACCTATTTAACAAGTTACTTCCCTAAAATAAAGTTTAAACTAAGTTCGTCTCTAAAGGAGGAACCTTTGTTGACCAAAATTTAATATTTCGTTTCTTGGCTAGGATTCTTGACAAATGCCACCTACTGTTTATTCTAATTATGTAATACTCATTGTATGATGATTATGGACGTAATTAACAAGTTACTTCCCTAAAATAAAGTTTAAACTAAGTTCGTATCAAAAGGAGGAACCTTTGTCGACCAAAATTTTATCTTTGGTTTCTTGCCTTATATTCTTGACAAATGCCTTCTATAGTTCATTCTATTTATGTAATACTCATTTTATGATGATAATGGACCTAATTAACAAGTTACTTCCCTAAAATCAAGTTTAAACTAAGTTCCTCTCCAAAGGAGGAACCTTTGATGACCAAAATTTTATATTTGGTTTCTTGGCTTGGATTCTTGACAAATGCCACCTGCAGTTCATTCTATTTATGTAATACTCATTGTATGATGATTATGGACCTAATTAACAAGTTACTTCCCTAAAATCAAGTTTAAACTAAGTTCCTCTCCAAAGGAGGAACCTTTGTTGACCAAAATTTTATATTTGGTTTCTTGGCTTGGATTCTTGACAAATGCCACCTGCAGTTCATTCAATTTATGTAATACTCATTGTATGATGATTATGGACCTAATTAACAAGTTACTTCCTTAAAATCAAGTTTAAACTAAGTTCCTCTCCAAAGGAGGAACCTTTGTTGACCAAAAGTTTATCTTTGGTTTCTTGGCTTGGATTCTTAACAAATGCCACCTACAGTTCATTCTATTTATGTAATACTCATTGTATGATGATTATGGACCTAATTAACAAGTTACTTCCCTAAAATAAAGTTTAAACTAAGTTCGTCACCAAAGGAGGAACCTTTGTTGACCAAAATTTTATATTTGGTTTCTTGGCTTGGATTCTTGACAAATGCCACCTGCAGTTCATTCTATTTATGTAATACTCATTGTATGATGATTATGGACCTAATTAACAAGTTACTTCCCTAAAATCAAGTTTAAACTAAGTTCCTCTCCAAAGGAGGAACCTTTGTTGACCAAAAGTTTATCTTTGGTTTCTTGGCTTGGATTCTTGACAAATGCCACCTATAGTTCATTCTATTTATGTAATACTCAATGTATGATGATTATGGACCTAATTAACAAGTTACTTCCCTAAAATCAAGTTTAAACTAAGTTCCTCTCCAAAGGAGGAACCTTTGATGAACGAAATTTTATCTTTGGTTTCTTGGCTTGGATTCTTGACAAATGCCATCTACAGATCATTCTATTTATGTAATACTCATTTTATGATGATTATGGACCTAATTAACAAGTTACTTCCCTAAAATAAAGTTTAAACTAAGTTCGTCTCCAAAGGAGGAACCTTTGTTGACCAAAATTTTATATTTCGTTTCTTGGCTAGGATTCTTGACAAATGCCACCTACTGTTTATTCTATTTATGTAATACTCATTGTATGATGATTATGGACGTAATTAACAAGTTACTTCCCTAAAATAAAGTTTAAACTAAGTTCGTCTCAAAACGAGGAACCTTTGTTGACCAAAATTTTATATTTGGTTTCTTGGCTTGGATTCTTGGCTTGGATTCTTGACAAATGCCATCTACAGATCATTCTATTTATGTAATACTCATTTTATGATGATTATGGGCCTAATTAACAAGTTACTTCCCTAAAATAAAGTTTAAACTAAGTTCGTCTCCAAAGGAGGAACCTTTGTTGACCAAAATTTTATATTTGGTTTCTTGGCTTGGATTCTTAACAAATGCCACCTACAGTTCATTCTATTTATGTAATACTCATTGTATGATGATTATGGACCTAATTAACAAGTTACTTCCCTAAAATAAAGTTTAAACTAAGTTCGTCTCCAAAGGAGGAACCTTTGTTGACCAAAATTTTATATTTGGTTTCTTGGCTTGGATTCTTGACAAATGCCACCTGCAGTTCATTCTATTTATGTAATACTCATTGTATGATGATTATGGACCTAATTAACAAGTTACTTCCCTAAAATCAAGTTTAAACTAAGTTCCTCTCCAAAGGAGGAACCTTTGTTGACCAAAAGTTTATCTTTGGTTTCTTGGCTTGGATTCTTGACAAATGCCACCTACAGTTCATTCTATTTATGTAATACTCAATGTATGATGATTATGGACCTAATTAACAAGTTACTTCCCTAAAATCAAGTTTAAACTAAGTTCCTCTCCAAAGGAGGAACCTTTGATGAACGAAATTTTATCTTTGGTTTCTTGGCTTGGATTCTTGACAAATGCCATCTACAGATCATTCTATTTATGTAATACTCATTTTATGATGATTATGGACCTAATTAACAAGTTACTTCCCTAAAATAAAGTTTAAACAAAGTTCGTCTCCAAAGGAGGAACCTTTGTTGACCAAAATTTTATATTTCGTTTCTTGGCTAGGATTCTTGACAAATGCCACCTACTGTTTATTCTATTTATGTAATACTCATTGTATGATGATTATGGACGTAATTAACAAGTTACTTCCCTAAAATAAAGTTTAAACTAAGTTCGTCTCAAAAGGAGGAACCTTTGTTGACCAAAATTTTATATTTGGTTTCTTGGCTTGGATTCTTGGCTTGGATTCTTGACAAATGCCATCTACAGATCATTCTATTTATGTAATACTCATTTTATGATGATTATGGACCTAATTAACAAGTTACTTCCCTAAAATCAAGTTTAAACTAAGTTCCTCTCCAAAGGAGGAACCTTTGATGAACGAAATTTTATCTTTGGTTTCTTGGCTTGGATTCTTGACAAATGCCACCTACAGATCATTCTATTTATGTAATACTCATTTTATGATGATTATGAACCTAATTAACAAGTTACTTCCCTAAAATAAAGTTTAAACTAAGTTCGTCTCCAAAGGAGGAACCTTTGTTGACCAAAATTTTATATTTGGTTTCTTGGCTTGGATTCTTGACAAATGCCACCTACAGTTCATTCTATTTATGTAATACTCATTGTATGATGATTATGGACCTAATTAACAAGTTACTTCCCTAAAATCAAGTTTAAACTAAGTTCCTCTCCAAAGGAGGAACCTTTGTTGACCAAAAGTTTATCTTTGGTTTCTTGGCTTGGATTCTTGACAAATGCCACCTACAGTTCATTCTATTTATGTAATACTCATTGTATGATGATTATGGACCTAATTAACAAGTTACTTCCCTAAAATCAAGTTTAAACTAAGTTCCTCTCCAAAGGAGGAACCTTTGATGAACGAAATTTTATCTTTGGTTTCTTGGCTTGGATTCTTGACAAATGCCACCTACAGATCATTCTATTTATGTAATACTCATTGTATGATGATTATGGACCTATTTAACAAGTTACTCCCCTAAAATAAAGTTTAAACTAAGTTCGTCTCCAAAGGAGGAACCTTTGTTGACCAAAATTTAATATTTCGTTTCTTGGCTAGGATTCTTGACAAATGCCACCTACTGTTTATTCTATTTATGTAATACTCATTGTATGATGATTATGGACGTAGTTAACAAGTTACTTCCCTAAAATAAAGTTTAAACTAAGTTCGTCTCCAAAGGAGGAACCTTTGTTGACCAAAATTTAATATTTCGTTTCTTGGCTAGGATTCTTGACAAATGCCACCTACTGTTTATTCTATTTATGTAATACTCATTGTATGATGATTATGGACGTAGTTAACAAGTTACTTCCCTAAAATAAAGTTTAAACTAAGTTCGTCTCCAAAGGAGGAACCTTTGTTGACCAAAATTTAATATTTCGTTTCTTGGCTAGGATTCTTGACAAATGCCACCTACTAATTATTCTATTTATGTAATACTCATTGTATGATGATTATGGACGTAATTAACAAGTTACTTCCCTAAAATAAAGTTTAAACTAAGTTCGTCTCAAAAGGAGGAACCTTTGTCGACCAAAATTTTATCTTTGGTTTCTTGGCTTATATTCTTGACAAATGCCTTCTATAGTTCATTCTATTTATGTAATACTCATTAACAAGTTACTTCCCTAAAATAAAGTTTAAACTAAGTTCGTCTCCAAAGGAGGAACCTTTGTTGACCAAAATTTTATATTTGGTTTCTTGGCTTGGATTCTTGACAAATGCCACCTACAGTTCATTCTATTTATGTAATACTCATTGTATGATGATTATGGACCTAATTAACAAGTTACTTCCCTAAAATCAAGTTTAAACTAAGTTCCTCTCCAAAGGAGGAACCTTTGTTGACCAAAACTTTATCTTTGGTTTCTTGGCTTGGATTCTTGACAAATGCCACCTACAGTTCATTCTATTTATGTAATACTCATTGTATGATGATTATGGACCTAATTAACAAGTTACTTCCCTAAAATCAAGTTTAAACTAAGTTCGTCTCAAAAGGAGGAACCTTTGTCGACCAAAATTTTATCTTTGGTTTCTTGCCTTTGATTCTTGACAAATGCCACCTAGAGTTCATTCTACTTATGTAATACTCATTGTATGATGATTATGGACCTATTTAACAAGTTACTTCCCTAAAATAAAGTTTAAACTAAGTTCGTCTCCAAAGGAGGAACCTTTGTTGACCAAAATTTAATATTTCGTTTCTTGGCTAGGATTCTTGACAAATGCCACCTACTGTTTATTCTATTTATGTAATACTCATTGTATGATGATTATGGACGTAATTAACAAGTTACTTCCCTAAAATAAAGTTTAAACTAAGTTCCTCTCCAAAGGAGGAACCTTTGTTGACCAAAATTTTATATTTGGTTTCTTGGCTTGGATTCTTGACAAATGCCACCTACAGTTCATTCTATTTATGTAATACTCATTGTATGATGATTATGGACCTAATTAACAAGTTACTTCCCTAAAATCAAGTTTAAACTAAGTTCCTCTCCAAAGGAGGAACCTTTGTTGACCAAAACTTTATCTTTGGTTTCTTGGCTTGGATTCTTGACAAATGCCACCTACAGTTCATTCTATTTATGTAATACTCATTGTATGATGATTATGGACCTAATTAACAAGTTACTTCCCTAAAATCAAGTTTAAACTAAGTTCGTCTCAAAAGGAGGAACCTTTGTCGACCAAAATTTTATCTTTGGTTTCTTGCCTTTGATTCTTGACAAATGCCACCTAGAGTTCATTCTACTTATGTAATACTCATTGTATGATGATTATGGACCTATTTAACAAGTTACTTCCCTAAAATAAAGTTTAAACTAAGTTCGTCTCCAAAGGAGGAACCTTTGTTGACCAAAATTTAATATTTCGTTTCTTGGCTAGGATTCTTGACAAATGCCACCTACTGTTTATTCTATTTATGTAATACTCATTGTATGATGATTATGGACGTAATTAACAAGTTACTTCCCTAAAATAAAGTTTAAACTAAGTTCGTATCAAAAGGAGGAACCTTTGTCGACCAAAATTTTATCTTTGGTTTCATGCCTTATATTCTTGACAAATGCCTTCTATAGTTCATTCTATTTATGTAATACTCATTTTATGATGATTATGGACCTAATTAACAAGTTACTTCCCTAAAATAAAGTTTAAACTAAGTTCGTCTCCAAAGGAGGAACCTTTGTTGACCAAAATTTTATATTTGGATTCTTTGCTTGGATTCTTGGCTTGGATTCTTGACAAATGCCACCTACAGTTCATTCTATTTATGTAATACTCATTGTATGATGATTATGGACCTAATTAACAAGTTACTTCCCTAAAATCAAGTTTAAACTAAGTTCCTCTCCAAAGGAGGAACCTTTGATGAACGAAATTTTATCTTTGGTTTCTTGGCTTGGATTCTTGACAAATGCCACCTACAGATCATTCTATTTATGTAATACTCATTTTATGATGATTATGAACCTAATTAACAAGTTACTTCCCTAAAATAAAGTTTAAACTAAGTTCGTCTCCAAAGGAGGAACCTTTGTTGACCAAAATTTTATATTTGGTTTCTTGGCTTGGATTCTTGACAAATGCCACCTATAGTTCATTCTATTTATGTAATACTCATTGTATGATGATTATGGACCTAATTAACAAGTTACTTCCCTAAAATCAAGTTTAAACTAAGTTCCTCTCCAAAGGAGGAACCTTTGTTGACCAAAAGTTTATCTTTGGTTTCTTGGCTTGGATTCTTGACAAATGCCACCTACAGTTCATTCTATTTATGTAATACTCATTGTATGATGATTATGGACCTAATTAACAAGTTACTTCCCTAAAATCAAGTTTAAACTAAGTTCCTCTCCAAAGGAGGAACCTTTGATGAACGAAATTTTATCTTTCGTTTCTTGGCTTGGATTCTTGACAAATGCCACCTACAGATCATTCTATTTATGTAATACTCATTGTATGATGATTATGGACCTATTTAACAAGTTACTTCCCTAAAATAAAGTTTAAACTAAGTTCGTCTCCAAAGGAGGAACCTTTGTTGACCAAAATTTAATATTTCGTTTCTTGGCTAGGATTCTTGACAAATGCCACCTACTGTTTATTCTATTTATGTAATACTCATTGTATGATGATTATGGACGTAGTTAACAAGTTACTTCCCTAAAATAAAGTTTAAACTAAGTTCGTCTCCAAAGGAGGAACCTTTGTTGACCAAAATTTAATATTTCGTTTCTTGGCTAGGATTCTTGACAAATGCCACCTACTAATTATTCTATTTATGTAATACTCATTGTATGATGATTATGGACGTAATTAACAAGTTACTTCCCTAAAATAAAGTTTAAACTAAGTTCGTCTCAAAAGGAGGAACCTTTGTCGACCAAAATTTTATCTTTGGTTTCTTGGCTTATATTCTTGACAAATGCCTTCTATAGTTCATTCTATTTATGTAATACTCATTAACAAGTTACTTCCCTAAAATAAAGTTTAAACTAAGTTCGTCTCCAAAGGAGGAACCTTTGTTGACCAAAATTTTATATTTGGTTTCTTGGCTTGGATTCTTGACAAATGCCACCTACAGTTCATTCTATTTATGTAATACTCATTGTATGATGATTATGGACCTAATTAACAAGTTACTTCCCTAAAATCAAGTTTAAACTAAGTTCCTCTCCAAAGGAGGAACCTTTGTTGACCAAAACTTTATCTTTGGTTTCTTGGCTTGGATTCTTGACAAATGCCACCTACAGTTCATTCTATTTATGTAATACTCATTGTATGATGATTATGGACCTAATTAACAAGTTACTTCCCTAAAATCAAGTTTAAACTAAGTTCGTCTCAAAAGGAGGAACCTTTGTCGACCAAAATTTTATCTTTAGTTTCTTGCCTTTGATTCTTGACAAATGCCACCTAGAGTTCATTCTATTTATGTAATACTCATTGTATGATGATTATGGACGTAATTAACAAGTTACTTCCCTAAAATAAAGTTTAAACTAAGTTCGTCTCAAAAGGAGGAACCTTTGTCGACCAAAATTTTATCTTTGGTTTCTTGCCTTATATTCTTGACAAATGCCTTCTATAGTTCATTCTATTTATGTAATACTCATTTTACGATGATTATGGACCTAATTAACAAGTTACTTCCCTAAAATAAAGTTTAAACTAAGTTCGTCTCCAAAGGAGGAACCTTTGTTGACCAAAATTTTATATTTGGATTCTTTGCTTGGATTCTTGGCTTGGATTCTTGACAAATGCCACCTACAGTTCATTCTATTTATGTAATACTCATTGTATGATGATTATGGACCTAATTAACAAGTTACTTCCCTAAAATCAAGTTTAAACTAAGTTCGTCTCAAAAGGAGGAACCTTTGTCGACCAAAATTTTATCTTTGGTTTCTTGGCTTATATTCTTGACAATCGCCTTCTATAGTTCATTCTATTTATGTAATACTCATTTTATGTTGATTATGGACCTAACTAACAAGTTACTTCCCTAAAATAAAGTTTAAACTAAGTTCGTCTCCAAAGGAGGAACCTTTGTTGACCAAAATTTTATACTTGGTTTCTTGGCTTGGATTCTTAACAAATGCCACCTACAGTTCATTCTATTTATGTAATACTCATTGTATGATGATTATGGACCTAATTAACAAGTTACTTCCCTAAAATAAAGTTTAAACTAAGTTCGTCTCCAAAGGAGGAACCTTTGTTGACCAAAATTTTATATTTGGTTTCTTGGCTTGGATTCTTGACAAATGCCACCTGCAGTTCATTCTATTTATGTAATACTCATTGTATGATGATTATGGACCTAATTAACAAGTTACTTCCCTAAAATCAAGTTTAAACTAAGTTCCTCTCCAAAGGAGGAACCTTTGTTGACCAAAACTTTATCTTTGGTTTCTTGGCTTGGATTCTTGACAAATGCCACCTACAGTTCATTCTATTTATGTAATACTCAATGTATGATGATTATGGACCTAATTAACAAGTTACTTCCCTAAAATAAAGTTTAAACTAAGTTCGTCTCCAAAGGAGGAACCTTTGTTGACCAAAATTTTATATTTCGTTTCTTGGCTAGGATTCTTGACAAATGCCACCTACTGTTTATTCTATTTATGTAATATTCATTGTATGATGATTATGGACGTAATTAACAAGTTACTTCCCTAAAATAAAGTTTAATCTAAGTTCGTCTCAAAAGGAGGAACCTTTGTCGACCAAAATTTTATATTTGGTTTCTTGGCTTGGATTCTTGACAAATGCAACCTACAGTTCATTCTATTTATGTAATACTCATTGTATGATGATTATGGACCTAAGTAACAAGTTACTTCCCTAAAATCAAGTTTAAACTAAGTTCGTCTCAAAAGGAGGAACCTTTGTCGATTAAAATTTTATCTTTGGTTTTGTTGCCTTTGATTCTTGACAAATGCCACCTAGAGTTCATTCTACTTATGTAATACTCATTGTATAATGATTATGGACCTAATTAACAAGTTACTTCCCTAAAATAAAGTTTAAACTAAGTTCCTCTCCAAAGGAGGAACCTTTGTTGACCGAAATTTTATATTTCGTTTCTTGGCTTGGATTTTTGACAAATGCCACCTACAGTTTATTCTATTTATGTAATACTCATTGTATGATTATTATAGACCTAATTAACAAGTTACTTCCCTAAAATCAAGTTTAAACTAAGTTCCTCTCCAAAGGAGGAACCTTTGTTGACCGAAATTTTATATTTCGTTTCTTGGCTTGGATTTTTGACAAATGCCACCTACAGTTTATTCTATTTATGTAATACTCATTGTATGATGATTATGGACCTAAATAACAAGTTACTTCCCTAAAATCCAGTTTAAACTAAGTTCCTCTCCAAAGGAGGAACCTTTGATGAACGAAATTTTATCTTTGGTTTCTTGGCTTGGATTCTTGACAAATGCCACCTACAGATCATTCTATTTATGTAATACTCATTTTATGATGATTATGAACCTAATTAACAAGTTACTTCCCTAAAATAAATTTTAAACTAAGTTCGTCTCCAAAGGAGGAATCTTTGTTGACCAAAATTTTATATTTGGTTTCTTGGCTTGGATTCTTGACAGATGCCACCTACAGTTCTTTCTATTTATGTAATACTCATTGTATGATGATTATGGACCTAATTAACAAGTTACTTCCCTAAAATCAAGTTTAAACTAAGTTCCTCTCCAAAGGAGGAACCTTTGTTGACCAAAAGTTTATCTTTGTTTTCTTGGCTTGGATTCTTGACAAATGCCACCTACAGTTCATTCTATTTATGTAATACTCATTGTATGATGATTATGGACCTAATTAACAAGTTACTTCCCTAAAATCAAGTTTAAACTAAGTTCCTCTCCAAAGGAGGAACCTTTGATGAACGAAATTTTATCTTTGGTTTCTTGGCTAGGATTCTTGACAAATGCCACCTACTGTTTATTCTATTTATGTAATACTCATTGTATGATGATTATGGACGTAATTAACAAGTTACTTCCCTAAAATAAAGTTTAAACTAAGTTCGTCTCAAAAGGAGGAACCTTTGTCGACCAAAATTTTATCTTTGGTTTCTTGGCTTATATTCTTGACAAATGCCTTCTATAGTTCATTCTATTTATGTAATACTCATTAACAAGTTACTTCCCTAAAATAAAGTTTAAACTAAGTTCGTCTCCAAAGGAGGAACCTTTGTTGACCAAAATTTTATATTTGGTTTCTTGGCTTGGATTCTTGACAAATGCCTCCTACAGTTCATTCTATTTATGTAATACTCATTGTATGATGATTATGGACCTAATTAACAAGTTACTTTCCTAAAATCAAGTTTAAACTAAGTTCGTCTCCAAAGGAGGAACCTTTGTTGACCAAAATTTTATATTTGGTTTCTTGGCTTGGATTCTTGACAAATGCCACCTACAGTTCATTTTATTTATGTAATACTCATTGTATGATAATTATGGACGTAATTAACAAGTTACTTCCCTAAAATAAAGTTTAAACTAAGTTCGTCTCAAAAGGAGGAACCTTTGTCGACCAAAATTTTATCTTTGGTTTCTTGACAAATGCCTTCTATAGTTCATTCTATTTATTCAATACTCCCTTTATGATGATTATGGACGTAATTAACAAGTTACTTCCCTAAAATAAAGTTTAAACTAAGTTCGTCTCAAAAGGAGGAACCTTTGTCGACCAAAATTTTATCTTTGGTTTCTTGGCTTATATTCTTGACAAATGCCTTCTATAGTTCATTCTATTTATGTAATACTCATTTTATGATGATTATGGAGCTAATTAACAAGTTAATTCACTAAAATAAAGTTTAAACTAAGTTCGTCTCCAAAGGAGGAACCTTTGTTGACCAAAATTTTATATTTGGTTTCTTGGCTTGGATTCTTGACAAATGCCACCTACAGTTCATTTTATTTATGTAATACTCATTGTATGATAATTATGGACGTAATTAACAAGTTACTTCCCTAAAATAAAGTTTAAACTAAGTTCGTCTCAAAAGGAGGAACCTTTGTCGACCAAAATTTTATCTTTGGTTTCTTGGCTTATATTCTTGACAAATGCGTTCTATAGTTCATTCTATTTATGTAATACTCCCTTTATGATGATTATGGACGTAATTAACAAGTTACTTCCCTAAAATAAAGTTTAAACTAAGTTCGTCTCAAAAGGAGGAACCTTTGTCGACCAAAATTTTATCTTTGGTTTCTTGGCTTATATTCTTGACAAATGCCTTCTATAGTTCATTCTATTTCTGTAATACTCATTTTATGATGATTATGGAGCTAATTAACAAGTTACTTCCCTAAAATAAAGTTTAAACTAAGTTCGTCTCCAAAGGAGGAACCTTTGTTGACCAAAATTTTATATTTGGTTTCTTGGCTTTGATTCTTGACAAATGCAACCTACAGTTTATTCTATTTATGTAATACTCATTGTATGATGATTATGGACCTAATTAACAAGTTAATTCACTAAAATAAAGTTTAAACTAAGTTCGTCTCCAAAGGAGGAACCTTTGTTGACCAAAATTTTATATTTGGTTTCTTGGCTTGGATTCTTGACAAATGCCACCTACAGTTCATTTTATTTATGTAATACTCATTGTATGATAATTATGGACGTAATTAACAAGTTACTTCCCTAAAATAAAGTTTAAACTAAGTTCGTCTCAAAAGGAGGAACCTTTGTCGACCAAAATTTTATCTTTGGTTTCTTGGCTTATATTCTTGACAAATGCCTTCTATAGTTCATTCTATTTATGTAATACTCATTTTATGATGATTATGGAGCTAATTAACAAGTTAATTCACTAAAATAAAGTTTAAACTAAGTTCGTCTCCAAAGGAGGAACCTTTGTTGACCAAAATTTTATATTTGGTTTCTTGGCTTGGATTCTTGACAAATGCCACCTACAGTTCATTCTATTTATGTAATACTCATTTTATGATGATTATGGAGCTAATTAACAAGTTACTTCCCTAAAATAAAGTTTAAACTAAGTTCGTCTCCAAAGAAGGAACCTTTGTTGACCAAAATTTTATATTTGGTTTCTTGGCTTGGATTCTTGACAAATGCCACCTACAGTTCATTTTATTTATGTAATACTCATTGTATGATAATTATGGACGTAATTAACAAGTTACTTCCCTAAAATAAAGTTTAAACTAAGTTCGTCTCAAAAGGAGGAACCTTTGTCGACCAAAATTTTATCTTTGGTTTCTTGACAAATGCCTTCTATAGTTCATTCTATTTATTCAATACTCCCTTTATGATGATTATGGACGTAATTAACAAGTTACTTCCCTAAAATAAAGTTTAAACTAAGTTCGTCTCAAAAGGAGGAACCTTTGTCGACCAAAATTTTATCTTTGGTTTCTTGGCTTATATTCTTGACAAATGCCTTCTATAGTTCATTCTATTTATGTAATACTCATTTTATGATGATTATGGAGCTAATTAACAAGTTAATTCACTAAAATAAAGTTTAAACTAAGTTCGTCTCCAAAGGAGGAACCTTTGTTGACCAAAATTTTATATTTGGTTTCTTGGCTTGGATTCTTGACAAATGCCACCTACAGTTCATTTTATTTATGTAATACTCATTGTATGATAATTATGGACGTAATTAACAAGTTACTTCCCTAAAATAAAGTTTAAACTAAGTTCGTCTGAAAAGGAGGAACCTTTGTCGACCAAAATTTTATCTTTGGTTTCTTGACAAATGCCTTCTATAGTTCATTCTATTTATTCAATACTCCCTTTATGATGATTATGGACGTAACTAACAAGTTACTTCCCTAAAATAAAGTTTAAACTAAGTTCGTCTCAAAAGGAGGAACCTTTGTCGACCAAAATTTTATCTTTGGTTTCTTGGCTTATATTCTTGACAAATGCCTTCTATAGTTCATTCTATTTATGTAATACTCATTTTATGATGATTATGGAGCTAATTAACAAGTTAATTCACTAAAATAAAGTTTAAACTAAGTTCGTCTCCAAAGGAGGAACCTTTGTTGACCAAAATTTTATATTTGGTTTCTTGGCTTGGATTCTTGACAAATGCCACCTACAGTTCATTTTATTTATGTAATACTCATTGTATGATAATTATGGACGTAATTAACAAGTTACTTCCCTAAAATAAAGTTTAAACTAAGTTCGTCTCAAAAGGAGGAACCTTTGTCGACCAAAATTTTATCTTTGGTTTCTTGGCTTATATTCTTGACAAATGCCTTCTATAGTTCATTCTATTTATGTAATACTCATTTTATGATGATTATGGAGCTAATTAACAAGTTAATTCACTAAAATAAAGTTTAAACTAAGTTCGTCTCCAAAGGAGGAACCTTTGTTGACCAAAATTTTATATTTGGTTTCTTGGCTTGGATTCTTGACAAATGCCACCTACAGTTCATTTTATTTATGTAATACTCATTGTATGATAATTATGGACGTAATTAACAAGTTACTTCCCTAAAATAAAGTTTAAACTAAGTTCGTCTCAAAAGGAGGAACCTTTGTCGACCAAAATTTTATCTTTGGTTTCTTGGCTTATATTCTTGACAAATGCCTTCTATAGTTCATTCTATTTATGTAATACTCATTAACAAGTTACTTCCCTAAAATAAAGTTTAAACTAAGTTCGTCTCCAAAGGAGGAACCTTTGTTGACCAAAATTTTATATTTGGTTTCTTGGCTTGGATTCTTGAAAAATGCCACCTACAGTTCATTCTATTTATGTAATACTCATTGTATGATGATTATGGACCTAATTAACAAGTTACTTCCCTAAAATCAAGTTTAAACTAAGTTCCTCTCCAAAGGAGGAACCTTTGTTGACCAAAACTTTATCTTTGGTTTCTTGGCTTGGATTCTTGACAAATGCCACCTACAGTTCATTCTATTTATGTAATACTCATTGTATGATGATTATGGACCTAATTAACAAGTTACTTCCCTAAAATCAAGTTTAAACTAAGTTCGTCTCAAAAGGAGGAACCTTTGTCGACCAAAATTTTATCTTTAGTTTCTTGCCTTTGATTCTTGACAAATGCCACCTAGAGTTCATTCTATTTATGTAATACTCATTGTATGATGATTATGGACGTAATTAACAAGTTACTTCCCTAAAATAAAGTTTAAACTAAGTTCGTATCAAAAGGAGGAACCTTTGTCGACCAAAATTTTATCTTTGGTTTCTTGCCTTATATTCTTGACAAATGCCTTCTATAGTTCATTCTATTTATGTAATACTCATTTTATGATGATTATGGACCTAATTAACAAGTTACTTCCCTAAAATAAAGTTTAAACTAAGTTCGTCTCCAAAGGAGGAACCTTTGTTGACCAAAATTTTATATTTGGATTCTTTGCTTGGATTCTTGGCTTGGATTCTTGACAAATGCCACCTACAGTTCATTCTATTTATGTAATACTCATTGTATGATGATTATGGACCTAATTAACAAGTTACTTCCCTAAAATCAAGTTTAAACTAAGTTCGTCTCAAAAGGAGGAACCTTTGTCGACCAAAATTTTATCTTTGGTTTCTTGGCTTATATTCTTGACAATCGCCTTCTATAGTTCATTCTATTTATGTAATACTCATTTTATGTTGATTATGGACCTAACTAACAAGTTACTTCCCTAAAATAAAGTTTAAACTAAGTTCGTCTCCAAAGGAGGAACCTTTGTTGACCAAAATTTTATACTTGGTTTCTTGGCTTGGATTCTTAACAAATGCCACCTACAGTTCATTCTATTTATGTAATACTCATTGTATGATGATTATGGACCTAATTAACAAGTTACTTCCCTAAAATAAAGTTTAAACTAAGTTCGTCTCCAAAGGAGGAACCTTTGTTGACCAAAATTTTATATTTGGTTTCTTGGCTTGGATTCTTGACAAATGCCACCTGCAGTTCATTCTATTTATGTAATACTCATTGTATGATGATTATGGACCTAATTAACAAGTTACTTCCCTAAAATCAAGTTTAAACTAAGTTCCTCTCCAAAGGAGGAACCTTTGTTGACCAAAACTTTATCTTTGGTTTCTTGGCTTGGATTCTTGACAAATGCCACCTACAGTTCATTCTATTTATGTAATACTCAATGTATGATGATTATGGACCTAATTAACAAGTTACTTCCCTAAAATAAAGTTTAAACTAAGTTCGTCTCCAAAGGAGGAACCTTTGTTGACCAAAATTTTATATTTCGTTTCTTGGCTAGGATTCTTGACAAATGCCACCTACTGTTTATTCTATTTATGTAATATTCATTGTATGATGATTATGGACGTAATTAACAAGTTACTTCCCTAAAATAAAGTTTAATCTAAGTTCGTCTCAAAAGGAGGAACCTTTGTCGACCAAAATTTTATATTTGGTTTCTTGGCTTGGATTCTTGACAAATGCAACCTACAGTTCATTCTATTTATGTAATACTCATTGTATGATGATTATGGACCTAAGTAACAAGTTACTTCCCTAAAATCAAGTTTAAACTAAGTTCGTCTCAAAAGGAGGAACCTTTGTCGATTAAAATTTTATCTTTGGTTTTGTTGCCTTTGATTCTTGACAAATGCCACCTAGAGTTCATTCTACTTATGTAATACTCATTGTATAATGATTATGGACCTAATTAACAAGTTACTTCCCTAAAATAAAGTTTAAACTAAGTTCCTCTCCAAAGGAGGAACCTTTGTTGACCGAAATTTTATATTTCGTTTCTTGGCTTGGATTTTTGACAAATGCCACCTACAGTTTATTCTATTTATGTAATACTCATTGTATGATTATTATAGACCTAATTAACAAGTTACTTCCCTAAAATCAAGTTTAAACTAAGTTCCTCTCCAAAGGAGGAACCTTTGTTGACCGAAATTTTATATTTCGTTTCTTGGCTTGGATTTTTGACAAATGCCACCTACAGTTTATTCTATTTATGTAATACTCATTGTATGATGATTATGGACCTAAATAACAAGTTACTTCCCTAAAATCCAGTTTAAACTAAGTTCCTCTCCAAAGGAGGAACCTTTGATGAACGAAATTTTATCTTTGGTTTCTTGGCTTGGATTCTTGACAAATGCCACCTACAGATCATTCTATTTATGTAATACTCATTTTATGATGATTATGAACCTAATTAACAAGTTACTTCCCTAAAATAAATTTTAAACTAAGTTCGTCTCCAAAGGAGGAATCTTTGTTGACCAAAATTTTATATTTGGTTTCTTGGCTTGGATTCTTGACAGATGCCACCTACAGTTCTTTCTATTTATGTAATACTCATTGTATGATGATTATGGACCTAATTAACAAGTTACTTCCCTAAAATCAAGTTTAAACTAAGTTCCTCTCCAAAGGAGGAACCTTTGTTGACCAAAAGTTTATCTTTGTTTTCTTGGCTTGGATTCTTGACAAATGCCACCTACAGTTCATTCTATTTATGTAATACTCATTGTATGATGATTATGGACCTAATTAACAAGTTACTTCCCTAAAATCAAGTTTAAACTAAGTTCCTCTCCAAAGGAGGAACCTTTGATGAACGAAATTTTATCTTTGGTTTCTTGGCTTGGATTCTTGACAAATGCCACCTACAGATCATTCTATTTATGTAATACTCATTGTATGATGATTATGGACCTATTTAACAAGTTACTTCCCTAAAATAAAGTTTAAACTAAGTTCGTCTCCAAAGGAGGAACCTTTGTTGACCAAAATTTAATATTTCGTTTCTTGGCTAGGATTCTTGACAAATGCCACCTACTGTTTATTCTATTTATGTAATACTCATTGTATGATGATTATGGACGTAATTAACAAGTTACTTCCCTAAAATAAAGTTTAAACTAAGTTCGTCTCAAAAGGAGGAACCTTTGTCGACCAAAATTTTATCTTTGGTTTCTTGGCTTATATTCTTGACAAATGCCTTCTATAGTTCATTCTATTTATGTAATACTCATTAACAAGTTACTTCCCTAAAATAAAGTTTAAACTAAGTTCGTCTCCAAAGGAGGAACCTTTGTTGACCAAAATTTTATATTTGGTTTCTTGGCTTGGATTCTTGACAAATGCCTCCTACAGTTCATTCTATTTATGTAATACTCATTGTATGATGATTATGGACCTAATTAACAAGTTACTTTCCTAAAATCAAGTTTAAACTAAGTTCGTCTCCAAAGGAGGAACCTTTGTTGACCAAAATTTTATATTTGGTTTCTTGGCTTGGATTCTTGACAAATGCCACCTACAGTTCATTTTATTTATGTAATACTCATTGTATGATAATTATGGACGTAATTAACAAGTTACTTCCCTAAAATAAAGTTTAAACTAAGTTCGTCTCAAAAGGAGGAACCTTTGTCGACCAAAATTTTATCTTTGGTTTCTTGACAAATGCCTTCTATAGTTCATTCTATTTATTCAATACTCCCTTTATGATGATTATGGACGTAATTAACAAGTTACTTCCCTAAAATAAAGTTTAAACTAAGTTCGTCTCAAAAGGAGGAACCTTTGTCGACCAAAATTTTATCTTTGGTTTCTTGGCTTATATTCTTGACAAATGCCTTCTATAGTTCATTCTATTTATGTAATACTCATTTTATGATGATTATGGAGCTAATTAACAAGTTAATTCACTAAAATAAAGTTTAAACTAAGTTCGTCTCCAAAGGAGGAACCTTTGTTGACCAAAATTTTATATTTGGTTTCTTGGCTTGGATTCTTGACAAATGCCACCTACAGTTCATTTTATTTATGTAATACTCATTGTATGATAATTATGGACGTAATTAACAAGTTACTTCCCTAAAATAAAGTTTAAACTAAGTTCGTCTCAAAAGGAGGAACCTTTGTCGACCAAAATTTTATCTTTGGTTTCTTGGCTTATATTCTTGACAAATGCGTTCTATAGTTCATTCTATTTATGTAATACTCCCTTTATGATGATTATGGACGTAATTAACAAGTTACTTCCCTAAAATAAAGTTTAAACTAAGTTCGTCTCAAAAGGAGGAACCTTTGTCGACCAAAATTTTATCTTTGGTTTCTTGGCTTATATTCTTGACAAATGCCTTCTATAGTTCATTCTATTTCTGTAATACTCATTTTATGATGATTATGGAGCTAATTAACAAGTTACTTCCCTAAAATAAAGTTTAAACTAAGTTCGTCTCCAAAGGAGGAACCTTTGTTGACCAAAATTTTATATTTGGTTTCTTGGCTTTGATTCTTGACAAATGCAACCTACAGTTTATTCTATTTATGTAATACTCATTGTATGATGATTATGGACCTAATTAACAAGTTAATTCACTAAAATAAAGTTTAAACTAAGTTCGTCTCCAAAGGAGGAACCTTTGTTGACCAAAATTTTATATTTGGTTTCTTGGCTTGGATTCTTGACAAATGCCACCTACAGTTCATTTTATTTATGTAATACTCATTGTATGATAATTATGGACGTAATTAACAAGTTACTTCCCTAAAATAAAGTTTAAACTAAGTTCGTCTCAAAAGGAGGAACCTTTGTCGACCAAAATTTTATCTTTGGTTTCTTGGCTTATATTCTTGACAAATGCCTTCTATAGTTCATTCTATTTATGTAATACTCATTTTATGATGATTATGGAGCTAATTAACAAGTTAATTCACTAAAATAAAGTTTAAACTAAGTTCGTCTCCAAAGGAGGAACCTTTGTTGACCAAAATTTTATATTTGGTTTCTTGGCTTGGATTCTTGACAAATGCCACCTACAGTTCATTCTATTTATGTAATACTCATTTTATGATGATTATGGAGCTAATTAACAAGTTAATTCACTAAAATAAAGTTTAAACTAAGTTCGTCTCCAAAGGAGGAACCTTTGTTGACCAAAATTTTATATTTGGTTTCTTGGCTTGGATTCTTGACAAATGCCACCTACAGTTCATTTTATTTATGTAATACTCATTGTATGATAATTATGGACGTAATTAACAAGTTACTTCCCTAAAATAAAGTTTAAACTAAGTTCGTCTCAAAAGGAGGAACCTTTGTCGACCAAAATTTTATCTTTGGTTTCTTGACAAATGCCTTCTATAGTTCATTCTATTTATTCAATACTCCCTTTATGATGATTATGGACGTAATTAACAAGTTACTTCCCTAAAATAAAGTTTAAACTAAGTTCGTCTCAAAAGGAGGAACCTTTGTCGACCAAAATTTTATCTTTGGTTTCTTGGCTTATATTCTTGACAAATGCCTTCTATAGTTCATTCTATTTATGTAATACTCATTTTATGATGATTATGGAGCTAATTAACAAGTTAATTCACTAAAATAAAGTTTAAACTAAGTTCGTCTCCAAAGGAGGAACCTTTGTTGACCAAAATTTTATATTTGGTTTCTTGGCTTGGATTCTTGACAAATGCCACCTACAGTTCATTTTATTTATGTAATACTCATTGTATGATAATTATGGACGTAATTAACAAGTTACTTCCCTAAAATAAAGTTTAAACTAAGTTCGTCTGAAAAGGAGGAACCTTTGTCGACCAAAATTTTATCTTTGGTTTCTTGACAAATGCCTTCTATAGTTCATTCTATTTATTCAATACTCCCTTTATGATGATTATGGACGTAACTAACAAGTTACTTCCCTAAAATAAAGTTTAAACTAAGTTCGTCTCAAAAGGAGGAACCTTTGTCGACCAAAATTTTATCTTTGGTTTCTTGGCTTATATTCTTGACAAATGCCTTCTATAGTTCATTCTATTTATGTAATACTCATTTTATGATGATTATGGAGCTAATTAACAAGTTAATTCACTAAAATAAAGTTTAAACTAAGTTCGTCTCCAAAGGAGGAACCTTTGTTGACCAAAATTTTATATTTGGTTTCTTGGCTTGGATTCTTGACAAATGCCACCTACAGTTCATTTTATTTATGTAATACTCATTGTATGATAATTATGGACGTAATTAACAAGTTACTTCCCTAAAATAAAGTTTAAACTAAGTTCGTCTCAAAAGGAGGAACCTTTGTCGACCAAAATTTTATCTTTGGTTTCTTGGCTTATATTCTTGACAAATGCGTTCTATAGTTCATTCTATTTATGTAATACTCCCTTTATGATGATTATGGACGTAATTAACAAGTTACTTCCCTAAAATAAAGTTTAAATTAAGTTCGTCTCAAAAGGAGGAACCTTTGTCGACCAAAATTTTATCTTTGGTTTCTTGGCTTATATTCTTGACAAATGCCTTCTATAGTTCATTCTATTTCTGTAATACTCATTTTATGATGATTATGGAGCTAATTAACAAGTTACTTCCCTAAAATAAAGTTTAAACTAAGTTCGTCTCCAAAGGAGGAACCTTTGTTGACCAAAATTTTATATTTGGTTTCTTGGCTTTGATTCTTGACAAATGCAACCTACAGTTTATTCTATTTATGTAATACTCATTGTATGATGATTATGGACCTAATTAACAAGTTACTTCCCTAAAATCAAGTTTAAACTAAGTTCCTCTCCAAAGGAGGAACCTTTGTTGACCAAAATTTTATCTTTGGTTTCTTGGCTTGGATTCTTGACAAATGCCACCTACAGTTTATTCTATTTATGTAATACTCATTGTATGATGATTATGGACCTAATTAACAAGTTACTTCCCTGAAATCAAGTTTAAACTAAGTTCGTCTCAAAAGGAGGAACCTTTGATGAACGAAATTTTATCTTTGGTTTCTTAGCTTTAATTCTTGACAAATGCCACCTAGAGTTCATTCTACTTATGTAATACTCATTGTATGATGATTATGGACCTAATTAACAAGTTACTTCCCTAAAATAAAGTTTAAACTTAGTTCGTCTCCAAAGGAGGAACCTTTCTTGACCAAAATTTTATCTTTGGTTTCTTGGCTTATATTCTTGACAAATGCCTTCTATAGTTCATTCTATTTATGTAATACTCATTTTATGATGATTATGGAGCTAATTAACAAGTTAATTCCCTAAAATAAAGTTTAAACTAAGTTCGTCTCCAAAGAAGGAACCTTTGTTGACCAAAATTTTATATTTGGTTTCTTGGCTTGGATTCTTGACAAATGCCACCTACAGTTCATTATATTTATGTAATACTCATTGTATGATAATTATGGACGTAATTAACAACTTACTTCCCTAAAATAAAGTTTAAACCAAGTTCGTCTCAAAAGGAGGAACCTTTGTCGACCAAAATTTTATCTTTGGTTTCTTGGCTTATATTCTTGACAAATGCCTTCTATAGTTCATTCTATTTCTGTAATACTCATTTTATGATGATTATGGAGCTAATTAACAAGTTACTTCCCTAAAATAAAGTTTAAACTAAGTTCGTCTCCAAAGGAGGAACCTTTGTTGACCAAAATTTTATATTTGGTTTCTTGGCTTTGATTCTTGACAAATGCAACCTACAGTTTATTCTATTTATGTAATACTCATTGTATGATGATTATGGACCTAATTAACAAGTTACTTCCCTAAAATCAAGTTTAAACTAAGTTCCTCTCCAAAGGAGGAACCTTTGTTGACCAAAATTTTATCTTTGGTTTCTTGGCTTGGATTCTTGACAAATGCCACCTACAGTTTATTCTATTTATGTAATACTCATTGTATGATGATTATGGACCTAATTAACAAGTTACTTCCCTGAAATCAAGTTTAAACTAAGTTCGTCTCAAAAGGAGGAACCTTTGATGAACGAAATTTTATCTTTGGTTTCTTAGCTTGGATTCTTGACAAATGCCACCTAGAGTTCATTCTACTTATGTAATACTCATTGTATGATGATTATGGACCTAATTAACAAGTTACTTCCCTAAAATAAAGTTTAAACTTAGTTCGTCTCCAAAGGAGGAACCTTTCTTGACCAAAATTTTATCTTTGGTTTCTTGGCTTATATTCTTGACAAATGCCTTCTATAGTTCATTCTATTTATGTAATACTCATTTTATGATGATTATGGAGCTAATTAACAAGTTAATTCCCTAAAATAAAGTTTAAACTAAGTTCGTCTCCAAAGAAGGAACCTTTGTTGACCAAAATTTTATATTTGGTTTCTTGGCTTGGATTCTTGACAAATGCCACCTACAGTTCATTTTATTTATGTAATACTCATTGTATGATAATTATGGACGTAATTAACAAGTTACTTCCCTAAAATAAAGTTTAAACTAAGTTCGTCTCAAAAGGAGGAACCTTTGTCGACCAAAATTTTATCTTTGGTTTCTTGGCTTATATTCTTGACAAATGCCTTCTATAGTTCATTCTATTTATGTAATACTCCCTTTATGATGATTATGGACGTAATTAACAAGTTACTTCCCTAAAATAAAGTTTAAACTAAGTTCGTCTCAAAAGGAGGAACCTTTGTCGACCAAAATTTTATCTTTGGTTTCTTGGCTTATATTCTTGACAAATGCCTTCTATAGTTCATTCTATTTATGTAATACTCATTTTATGATGATTATGGAGCTAATTAACAAGTTAATTCACTAAAATAAAGTTTAAACTAAGTTCGTCTCCAAAGGAGGAACCTTTGTTGACCAAAATTTTATATTTGGTTTCTTGGCTTGGATTCTTGACAAATGCCACCTACAGTTCATTTTATTTATGTAATACTCATTGTATGATAATTATGGACGTAATTAACAAGTTACTTCCCTAAAATAAAGTTTAAACTAAGTTCGTCTCAAAAGGAGGAACCTTTGTCGACCAAAATTTTATCTTTGGTTTCTTGGCTTATATTCTTGACAAATGCCTTCTATAGTTCATTCTATTTATGTAATACTCCCTTTATGATGATTATGGACGTAATTAACAAGTTACTTCCCTAAAATAAAGTTTAAACTAAGTTCGTCTCAAAAGGAGGAACCTTTGTCGACCAAAATTTTATCTTTGGTTTCTTGGCTTATATTCTTGACAAATGCCTTCTATAGTTCATTCTATTTATGTAATACTCATTTTATGATGATTATGGAGCTAATTAACAAGTTAATTCACTAAAATAAAGTTTAAACTAAGTTCGTCTCCAAAGGAGGAACCTTTGTTGACCAAAATTTTATATTTGGTTTCTTGGCTTGGATTCTTGACAAATGCCACCTACAGTTCATTTTATTTATGTAATACTCATTGTATGATAATTATGGACGTAATTAACAAGTTACTTCCCTAAAATAAAGTTTAAACTAAGTTCGTCTCAAAAGGAGGAACCTTTGTCGACCAAAATTTTATCTTTGGTTTCTTGGCTTATATTCTTGACAAATGCGTTCTATAGTTCATTCTATTTATGTAATACTCCCTTTATGATGATTATGGACGTAATTAACAAGTTACTTCCCTAAAATAAAGTTTAAACTAAGTTCGTCTCAAAAGGAGGAACCTTTGTCGACCAAAATTTTATCTTTGGTTTCTTGGCTTATATTCTTGACAAATGCCTTCTATAGTTCATTCTATTTCTGTAATACTCATTTTATGATGATTATGGAGCTAATTAACAAGTTACTTCCCTAAAATAAAGTTTAAACTAAGTTCGTCTCCAAAGGAGGAACCTTTGGTGACCAAAATTTTATATTTGGTTTCTTGGCTTTGATTCTTGACAAATGCAACCTACAGTTTATTCTATTTATGTAATACTCATTGTATGATGATTATGGACCTAATTAACAAGTTACTTCCCTAAAATCAAGTTTAAACTAAGTTCCTCTCCAAAGGAGGAACCTTTGTTGACCAAAATTTTATCTTTGGTTTCTTGGCTTGGATTCTTGACAAATGCCACCTACAGTTTATTCTATTTATGTAATACTCATTGTATGATGATTATGGACCTAATTAACAAGTTACTTCCCTGAAATCAAGTTTAAACTAAGTTCGTCTCAAAAGGAGGAACCTTTGATGAACGAAATTTTATCTTTGGTTTCTTAGCTTGGATTCTTGACAAATGCCACCTAGAGTTCATTCTACTTATGTAATACTCATTGTATGATGATTATGGACCTAATTAACAAGTTACTTCCCTAAAATAAAGTTTAAACTTAGTTCGTCTCCAAAGGAGGAACCTTTCTTGACCAAAATTTTATCTTTGGTTTCTTGGCTTATATTCTTGACAAATGCCTTCTATAGTTCATTCTATTTATGTAATACTCATTTTATGATGATTATGGAGCTAATTAACAAGTTAATTCCCTAAAATAAAGTTTAAACTAAGTTCGTCTCCAAAGAAGGAACCTTTGTTGACCAAAATTTTATATTTGGTTTCTTGGCTTGGATTCTTGACAAATGCCACCTACAGTTCATTTTATTTATGTAATACTCATTGTATGATAATTATGGACGAAATTAACAAGTTACTTCCCTAAAATAAAGTTTAAACTAAGTTCGTCTCAAAAGGAGGAACCTTTGTCGACCAAAATTTTATCTTTGGTTTCTTGGCTTATATTCTTGACAAATGCCTTCTATAGTTCATTCTATTTATGTAATACTCCCTTTATGATGATTATGGACGTAATTAACAAGTTACTTCCCTAAAATAAAGTTTAAACTAAGTTCGTCTCAAAAGGAGGAACCTTTGTCGACCAAAATTTTATCTTTGGTTTCTTGGCTTATATTCTTGACAACTGCCTTCTATAGTTCATTCTATTTATGTAATACTCATTTTATGATGATTATGGAGCTAATTAACAAGTTAATTCACTAAAATAAAGTTTAAACTAAGTTCGTCTCCAAAGGAGGAACCTTTGTTGACCAAAATTTTATATTTGGTTTCTTGGCTTGGATTCTTGACAAATGCCACCTACAGTTCATTTTATTTATGTAATACTCATTGTATGATAATTATGGACGTAATTAACAAGTTACTTCCCTAAAATAAAGTTTAAACTAAGTTCGTCTCAAAAGGAGGAACCTTTGTCGACCAAAATTTTATCTTTGGTTTCTTGGCTTATATTCTTGACAAATGCCTTCTATAGTTCATTCTATTTATGTAATACTCCCTTTATGATGATTATGGACGTAATTAACAAGTTACTTCCCTAAAATAAAGTTTAAACTAAGTTCGTCTCAAAAGGAGGAACCTTTGTCGACCAAAATTTTATCTTTGGTTTCTTGGCTTATATTCTTGACAAATGCCTTCTATAGTTCATTCTATTTATGTAATACTCATTTTATGATGATTATGGAGCTAATTAACAAGTTAATTCACTAAAATAAAGTTTAAACTAAGTTCGTCTCCAAAGGAGGAACCTTTGTTGACCAAAATTTTATATTTGGTTTCTTGGCTTGGATTCTTGACAAATGCCCCCTACAGTTCATTTTATTTATGTAATACTCATTGTATGATAATTATGGACGTAATTAACAAGTTACTTCCCTAAAATAAAGTTTAAACTAAGTTCGTCTCAAAAGGAGGAACCTTTGTCGACCAAAATTTTATCTTTGGTTTCTTGGCTTGGATTCTTGACAAATGCCACCTACAGTTCATTCTATTTATGTAATACTCATTGTATGATGATTATGGACCTAATTAACAAGTTACTTCCCTAAAATGAAGTGTAAACTAAGTTCGTCTCCAAAGGAGGAACCTTTGTTGACTAAAATTTTATCTTTGGTTTCTTGGCTTTGATTCTTGACAAATGCCACCTAGAGTTCATTCTACTTATGTAATACTCATTGTATGATGATTATGGACCTAATTAACAAGTTACTTCCCTAAAATAAAGTTTAAACTTAGTTCGTCTCCAAAGGAGGAACCTTTCTTGACCAAAATTTTATCTTTGGTTTCTTGGCTTATATTCTTGACAAATGCCTTCTATAGTTCATTCTATTTATGTAATACTCATTTTATGATGATTATGGAGCTAATTAACAAGTTAATTCCCTAAAATAAAGTTTAAACTAAGTTCGTCTCCAAAGGAGGAACCTTTGTTGACCAAAATTTTATTTTTGGTTTCTTGGCTTGGATTCTTGACAAATGCCACCTACAGTTCATTTTATTTATGTAATACTCATTGTATGATAATTATGGACGTAATTAACAAGTTACTTCCCTAAAATAAAGTTTAAACTAAGTTCGTCTCAAAAGGAGGAACCTTTGTCGACCAAAATTTTATCTTTGGTTTCTTGACAAATGCCTTCTATAGTTCATTCTATTTATTCAATACTCCCTTTATGATGTTTATGGACGTAACTAACAAGTTACTTCCCTAAAATAAAGTTTAAACTAAGTTCGTCTCAAAAGGAGGAACCTTTGTCGACCAAAATTTTATCTTTGGTTTCTTGGCTTATATTCTTGACAAATGCCTTCTATAGTTCATTCTATTTATGTAATACTCATTTTATGATGATTATGGAGCTAATTAACAAGTTAATTCACTAAAATAAAGTTTAAACTAAGTTCGTCTCCAAAGGAGGAACCTTTGTTGACCAAAATTTTATATTTGGTTTCTTGGCTTGGATTCTTGACAAATGCCACCTACAGTTCATTTTATTTATGTAATACTCATTGTATGATAATTATGGACGTAATTAACAAGTTACTTCCCTAAAATAAAGTTTAAACTAAGTTCGTCTCAAAAGGAGGAACCTTTGTCGACCAAAATTTTATCTTTGGTTTCTTGGCTTGGATTCTTGACAAATGCCACCTACAGTTCATTCTATTTATGTAATACTCATTGTATGATGATTATGGACCTAATTAACAAGTTACTTCCCTAAAATGAAGTGTAAACTAAGTTCGTCTCCAAAGGAGGAACCTTTGTTGACTAAAATTTTATCTTTGGTTTCTTGGCTTTGATTCTTGACAAATGCCACCTAGAGTTCATTCTACTTATGTAATACTCATTGTATGATGATTATGGACCTAATTAACAAGTTACTTCCCTAAAATAAAGTTTAAACTTAGTTCGTCTCCAAAGGAGGAACCTTTCTTGACCAAAATTTTATCTTTGGTTTCTTGGCTTATATTCTTGACAAATGCCTTCTATAGTTCATTCTATTTATGTAATACTCATTTTATGATGATTATGGAGCTAATTAACAAGTTAATTCCCTAAAATAAAGT
Source organism: Medicago arabica (assembly GCA_946800305.1). NCBI lineage: Eukaryota > Viridiplantae > Streptophyta > Magnoliopsida > Fabales > Fabaceae > Medicago > Medicago arabica. The sequence continues at coordinate 29,037,241 of OX326970.1, read as the reverse complement.
TTAAACTAAGTTCGTCTCCAAAGGAGGAACCTTTGTTGACCAAAATTTTATATTTGGTTTCTTGGCTTGGATTCTTGACAAATGCCACCTACAGTTCATTTTATTTATGTAATACTCATTGTATGATAATTATGGACGTAATTAACAAGTTACTTCCCTAAAATAAAGTTTAAACTAAGTTCGTCTCAAAAGGAGGAACCTTTGTCGACCAAAATTTTATCTTTGGTTTCTTGGCTTATATTCTTGACAAATGCCTTCTATAGTTCATTCTATTTATGTAATACTCCCTTTATGATGATTATGGACGTAATTAACAAGTTACTTCCCTAAAATAAAGTTTAAACTAAGTTCGTCTCAAAAGGAGGAACCTTTGTCGACCAAAATTTTATCTTTGGTTTCTTGGCTTATATTCTTGACAAATGCCTTCTATAGTTCATTCTATTTATGTAATACTCATTTTATGATGATTATGGAGCTAATTAACAAGTTAATTCACTAAAATAAAGTTTAAACTAAGTTCGTCTCCAAAGGAGGAACCTTTGTTGACCAAAATTTTATATTTGGTTTCTTGGCTTGGATTCTTGACAAATGCCCCCTACAGTTCATTTTATTTATGTAATACTCATTGTATGATAATTATGGACGTAATTAACAAGTTACTTCCCTAAAATAAAGTTTAAACTAAGTTCGTCTCAAAAGGAGGAACCTTTGTCGACCAAAATTTTATCTTTGGTTTCTTGGCTTGGATTCTTGACAAATGCCACCTACAGTTCATTCTATTTATGTAATACTCATTGTATGATGATTATGGACCTAATTAACAAGTTACTTCCCTAAAATGAAGTGTAAACTAAGTTCGTCTCCAAAGGAGGAACCTTTGTTGACTAAAATTTTATCTTTGGTTTCTTGGCTTTGATTCTTGACAAATGCCACCTAGAGTTCATTCTACTTATGTAATACTCATTGTATGATGATTATGGACCTAATTAACAAGTTACTTCCCTAAAATAAAGTTTAAACTTAGTTCGTCTCCAAAGGAGGAACCTTTCTTGACCAAAATTTTATCTTTGGTTTCTTGGCTTATATTCTTGACAAATGCCTTCTATAGTTCATTCTATTTATGTAATACTCATTTTATGATGATTATGGAGCTAATTAACAAGTTAATTCCCTAAAATAAAGTTTAAACTAAGTTCGTCTCCAAAGGAGGAACCTTTGTTGACCAAAATTTTATTTTTGGTTTCTTGGCTTGGATTCTTGACAAATGCCACCTACAGTTCATTTTATTTATGTAATACTCATTGTATGATAATTATGGACGTAATTAACAAGTTACTTCCCTAAAATAAAGTTTAAACTAAGTTCGTCTCAAAAGGAGGAACCTTTGTCGACCAAAATTTTATCTTTGGTTTCTTGACAAATGCCTTCTATAGTTCATTCTATTTATTCAATACTCCCTTTATGATGTTTATGGACGTAACTAACAAGTTACTTCCCTAAAATAAAGTTTAAACTAAGTTCGTCTCAAAAGGAGGAACCTTTGTCGACCAAAATTTTATCTTTGGTTTCTTGGCTTATATTCTTGACAAATGCCTTCTATAGTTCATTCTATTTATGTAATACTCATTTTATGATGATTATGGAGCTAATTAACAAGTTAATTCACTAAAATAAAGTTTAAACTAAGTTCGTCTCCAAAGGAGGAACCTTTGTTGACCAAAATTTTATATTTGGTTTCTTGGCTTGGATTCTTGACAAATGCCACCTACAGTTCATTTTATTTATGTAATACTCATTGTATGATAATTATGGACGTAATTAACAAGTTACTTCCCTAAAATAAAGTTTAAACTAAGTTCGTCTCAAAAGGAGGAACCTTTGTCGACCAAAATTTTATCTTTGGTTTCTTGGCTTGGATTCTTGACAAATGCCACCTACAGTTCATTCTATTTATGTAATACTCATTGTATGATGATTATGGACCTAATTAACAAGTTACTTCCCTAAAATGAAGTGTAAACTAAGTTCGTCTCCAAAGGAGGAACCTTTGTTGACTAAAATTTTATCTTTGGTTTCTTGGCTTTGATTCTTGACAAATGCCACCTAGAGTTCATTCTACTTATGTAATACTCATTGTATGATGATTATGGACCTAATTAACAAGTTACTTCCCTAAAATAAAGTTTAAACTTAGTTCGTCTCCAAAGGAGGAACCTTTCTTGACCAAAATTTTATCTTTGGTTTCTTGGCTTATATTCTTGACAAATGCCTTCTATAGTTCATTCTATTTATGTAATACTCATTTTATGATGATTATGGAGCTAATTAACAAGTTAATTCCCTAAAATAAAGTTTAAACTAAGTTCGTCTCCAAAGGAGGAACCTTTGTTGACCAAAATTTTATATTTGGTTTCTTGGCTTGGATTCTTGACAAATGCCACCTACAGTTCATTTTATTTATGTAATACTCATTGTATGATAATTATGGACGTAATTAACAAGTTACTTCCCTAAAATAAAGTTTAAACTAAGTTCGTCTCAAAAGGAGGAACCTTTGTCGACCAAAATTTTATCTTTGGTTTCTTGACAAATGCCTTCTATAGTTCATTCTATTTATTCAATACTCCCTTTATGATGATTATGGACGTAACTAACAAGTTACTTCCCTAAAATAAAGTTTAAACTAAGTTCGTCTCAAAAGGAGGAACCTTTGTCGACCAAAATTTTATCTTTGGTTTCTTGGCTTATATTCTTGACAAATGCCTTCTATAGTTCATTCTATTTATGTAATACTCATTTTATGATGATTATGGAGCTAATTAACAAGTTAATTCACTAAAATAAAGTTTAAACTAAGTTCGTCTCCAAAGGAGGAACCTTTGTTGACCAAAATTTTATATTTGGTTTCTTGGCTTGGATTCTTGACAAATGCCACCTACAGTTCATTTTATTTATGTAATACTCATTGTATGATAATTATGGACGTAATTAACAAGTTACTTCCCTAAAATAAAGTTTAAACTAAGTTCGTCTCAAAAGGAGGAACCTTTGTCGACCAAAATTTTATCTTTGGTTTCTTGACAAATGCCTTCTATAGTTCATTCTATTTATTCAATACTCCCTTTATGATGATTATGGACGTAACTAACAAGTTACTTCCCTAAAATAAAGTTTAAACTAAGTTCGTCTCAAAAGGAGGAACCTTTGTCGACCAAAATTTTATCTTTGGTTTCTTGGCTTATATTCTTGACAAATGCCTTCTATAGTTCATTCTATTTATGTAATACTCATTTTATGATGATTATGGAGCTAATTAACAAGTTAATTCACTAAAATAAAGTTTAAACTAAGTTCGTCTCCAAAGGAGGAACCTTTGTTGACCAAAATTTTATATTTGGTTTCTTGGCTTGGATTCTTGACAAATGCCACCTACAGTTCATTTTATTTATGTAATACTCATTGTATGATAATTATGGACGTAATTAACAAGTTACTTCCCTAAAATAAAGTTTAAACTAAGTTCGTCTCAAAAGGAGGAACCTTTGTCGACCAAAATTTTATATTTGGTTTCTTGGCTTGGATTCTTGACAAATGCCACCTACAGTTCATTCTATTTATGTAATACTCATTGTATGATGATTATGGACCTAATTAACAAGTTACTTCCCTAAAATGAAGTGTAAACTAAGTTCGTCTCCAAAGGAGGAACCTTTGTTGACTAAAATTTTATCTTTGGTTTCTTGGCTTTGATTCTTGACAAATGCCACCTAGAGTTCATTCTACTTATGTAATACTCATTGTATGATGATTATGGACCTAATTAACAAGTTACTTCCCTAAAATAAAGTTTAAACTTAGTTCGTCTCCAAAGGAGGAACCTTTCTTGACCAAAATTTTATCTTTGGTTTCTTGGCTTATATTCTTGACAAATGCCTTCTATAGTTCATTCTATTTATGTAATACTCATTTTATGATGATTATGGAGCTAATTAACAAGTTAATTCCCTAAAATAAAGTTTAAACTAAGTTCGTCTCCAAAGGAGGAACCTTTGTTGACCAAAATTTTATATTTGGTTTCTTGGCTTGGATTCTTGACAAATGCCACCTACAGTTCATTTTATTTATGTAATACTCATTGTATGATAATTATGGACGTAATTAACAAGTTACTTCCCTAAAATAAAGTTTAAACTAAGTTCGTCTCAAAAGGAGGAACCTTTGTCGACCAAAATTTTATCTTTGGTTTCTTGACAAATGCCTTCTATAGTTCATTCTATTTATTCAATACTCCCTTTATGATGATTATGGACGTAACTAACAAGTTACTTCCCTAAAATAAAGTTTAAACTAAGTTCGTCTCAAAAGGAGGAACCTTTGTCGACCAAAATTTTATCTTTGGTTTCTTGGCTTATATTCTTGACAAATGCCTTCTATAGTTCATTCTATTTATGTAATACTCATTTTATGATGATTATGGAGCTAATTAACAAGTTAATTCACTAAAATAAAGTTTAAACTAAGTTCGTCTCCAAAGGAGGAACCTTTGTTGACCAAAATTTTATATTTGGTTTCTTGGCTTGGATTCTTGACAAATGCCACCTACAGTTCATTTTATTTATGTAATACTCATTGTATGATAATTATGGACGTAATTAACAAGTTACTTCCCTAAAATAAAGTTTAAACTAAGTTCGTCTCAAAAGGAGGAACCTTTGTCGACCAAAATTTTATCTTTGGTTTCTTGACAAATGCCTTCTATAGTTCATTCTATTTATGTAATACTCATTGTATGATGATTATGGACCTATTTAACAAGTTACTTCCCTAAAATAAAGTTTAAACTAAGTTCGTCTCCAAAGGAGGAACCTTTGTTGACCAAAATTTAATATTTCGTTTCTTGGCTAGGATTCTTGACAAATGCCACCTACTGTTTATTCTATTTATGTAATACTCATTGTATGATGATTATGGACGTAATTAACAAGTTACTTCCCTAAAATAAAGTTTAAACTAAGTTCGTATCAAAAGGAGGAACCTTTGTCGACCAAAATTTTATCTTTGGTTTCATGCCTTATATTCTTGACAAATGCCTTCTATAGTTCATTCTATTTATGTAATACTCATTTTATGATGATTATGGACCTAATTAACAAGTTACTTCCCTAAAATAAAGTTTAAACTAAGTTCGTCTCCAAAGGAGGAACCTTTGTTGACCAAAATTTTATATTTGGATTCTTTGCTTGGATTCTTGGCTTGGATTCTTGACAAATGCCACCTACAGTTCATTCTATTTATGTAATACTCATTGTATGATGATTATGGACCTAATTAACAAGTTACTTCCCTAAAATCAAGTTTAAACTAAGTTCCTCTCCAAAGGAGGAACCTTTGATGAACGAAATTTTATCTTTGGTTTCTTGGCTTGGATTCTTGACAAATGCCACCTACAGATCATTCTATTTATGTAATACTCATTTTATGATGATTATGAACCTAATTAACAAGTTACTTCCCTAAAATAAAGTTTAAACTAAGTTCGTCTCCAAAGGAGGAACCTTTGTTGACCAAAATTTTATATTTGGTTTCTTGGCTTGGATTCTTGACAAATGCCACCTATAGTTCATTCTATTTATGTAATACTCATTGTATGATGATTATGGACCTAATTAACAAGTTACTTCCCTAAAATCAAGTTTAAACTAAGTTCCTCTCCAAAGGAGGAACCTTTGTTGACCAAAAGTTTATCTTTGGTTTCTTGGCTTGGATTCTTGACAAATGCCACCTACAGTTCATTCTATTTATGTAATACTCATTGTATGATGATTATGGACCTAATTAACAAGTTACTTCCCTAAAATCAAGTTTAAACTAAGTTCCTCTCCAAAGGAGGAACCTTTGATGAACGAAATTTTATCTTTCGTTTCTTGGCTTGGATTCTTGACAAATGCCACCTACAGATCATTCTATTTATGTAATACTCATTGTATGATGATTATGGACCTATTTAACAAGTTACTTCCCTAAAATAAAGTTTAAACTAAGTTCGTCTCCAAAGGAGGAACCTTTGTTGACCAAAATTTAATATTTCGTTTCTTGGCTAGGATTCTTGACAAATGCCACCTACTGTTTATTCTATTTATGTAATACTCATTGTATGATGATTATGGACGTAGTTAACAAGTTACTTCCCTAAAATAAAGTTTAAACTAAGTTCGTCTCCAAAGGAGGAACCTTTGTTGACCAAAATTTAATATTTCGTTTCTTGGCTAGGATTCTTGACAAATGCCACCTACTAATTATTCTATTTATGTAATACTCATTGTATGATGATTATGGACGTAATTAACAAGTTACTTCCCTAAAATAAAGTTTAAACTAAGTTCGTCTCAAAAGGAGGAACCTTTGTCGACCAAAATTTTATCTTTGGTTTCTTGGCTTATATTCTTGACAAATGCCTTCTATAGTTCATTCTATTTATGTAATACTCATTAACAAGTTACTTCCCTAAAATAAAGTTTAAACTAAGTTCGTCTCCAAAGGAGGAACCTTTGTTGACCAAAATTTTATATTTGGTTTCTTGGCTTGGATTCTTGACAAATGCCACCTACAGTTCATTCTATTTATGTAATACTCATTGTATGATGATTATGGACCTAATTAACAAGTTACTTCCCTAAAATAAAGTTTAAACTAAGTTCCTCTCCAAAGGAGGAACCTTTGTTGACCAAAACTTTATCTTTGGTTTCTTGGCTTGGATTCTTGACAAATGCCACCTACAGTTCATTCTATTTATGTAATACTCATTGTATGATGATTATGGACCTAATTAACAAGTTACTTCCCTAAAATCAAGTTTAAACTAAGTTCGTCTCAAAAGGAGGAACCTTTGTCGACCAAAATTTTATCTTTAGTTTCTTGCCTTTGATTCTTGACAAATGCCACCTAGAGTTCATTCTATTTATGTAATACTCATTGTATGATGATTATGGACGTAATTAACAAGTTACTTCCCTAAAATAAAGTTTAAACTAAGTTCGTATCAAAAGGAGGAACCTTTGTCGACCAAAATTTTATCTTTGGTTTCTTGCCTTATATTCTTGACAAATGCCTTCTATAGTTCATTCTATTTATGTAATACTCATTTTACGATGATTATGGACCTAATTAACAAGTTACTTCCCTAAAATAAAGTTTAAACTAAGTTCGTCTCCAAAGGAGGAACCTTTGTTGACCAAAATTTTATATTTGGATTCTTTGCTTGGATTCTTGGCTTGGATTCTTGACAAATGCCACCTACAGTTCATTCTATTTATGTAATACTCATTGTATGATGATTATGGACCTAATTAACAAGTTACTTCCCTAAAATCAAGTTTAAACTAAGTTCGTCTCAAAAGGAGGAACCTTTGTCGACCAAAATTTTATCTTTGGTTTCTTGGCTTATATTCTTGACAATCGCCTTCTATAGTTCATTCTATTTATGTAATACTCATTTTATGTTGATTATGGACCTAACTAACAAGTTACTTCCCTAAAATAAAGTTTAAACTAAGTTCGTCTCCAAAGGAGGAACCTTTGTTGACCAAAATTTTATACTTGGTTTCTTGGCTTGGATTCTTAACAAATGCCACCTACAGTTCATTCTATTTATGTAATACTCATTGTATGATGATTATGGACCTAATTAACAAGTTACTTCCCTAAAATAAAGTTTAAACTAAGTTCGTCTCCAAAGGAGGAACCTTTGTTGACCAAAATTTTATATTTGGTTTCTTGGCTTGGATTCTTGACAAATGCCACCTGCAGTTCATTCTATTTATGTAATACTCATTGTATGATGATTATGGACCTAATTAACAAGTTACTTCCCTAAAATCAAGTTTAAACTAAGTTCCTCTCCAAAGGAGGAACCTTTGTTGACCAAAAGTTTATCTTTGGTTTCTTGGCTTGGATTCTTGACAAATGCCACCTACAGTTCATTCTATTTATGTAATACTCAATGTATGATGATTATGGACCTAATTAACAAGTTACTTCCCTAAAATAAAGTTTAAACTAAGTTCGTCTCCAAAGGAGGAACCTTTGTTGACCAAAATTTTATATTTCGTTTCTTGGCTAGGATTCTTGACAAATGCCACCTACTGTTTATTCTATTTATGTAATATTCATTGTATGATGATTATGGACGTAATTAACAAGTTACTTCCCTAAAATAAAGTTTAATCTAAGTTCGTCTCAAAAGGAGGAACCTTTGTCGACCAAAATTTTATATTTGGTTTCTTGGCTTGGATTCTTGACAAATGCAACCTACAGTTCATTCTATTTATGTAATACTCATTGTATGATGATTATGGACCTAAGTAACAAGTTACTTCCCTAAAATCAAGTTTAAACTAAGTTCGTCTCAAAAGGAGGAACCTTTGTCGATTAAAATTTTATCTTTGGTTTTGTTGCCTTTGATTCTTGACAAATGCCACCTAGAGTTCATTCTACTTATGTAATACTCATTGTATAATGATTATGGACCTAATTAACAAGTTACTTCCCTAAAATAAAGTTTAAACTAAGTTCCTCTCCAAAGGAGGAACCTTTGTTGACCGAAATTTTATATTTCGTTTCTTGGCTTGGATTTTTGACAAATGCCACCTACAGTTTATTCTATTTATGTAATACTCATTGTATGATTATTATAGACCTAATTAACAAGTTACTTCCCTAAAATCAAGTTTAAACTAAGTTCCTCTCCAAAGGAGGAACCTTTGTTGACCGAAATTTTATATTTCGTTTCTTGGCTTGGATTTTTGACAAATGCCACCTACAGTTTATTCTATTTATGTAATACTCATTGTATGATGATTATGGACCTAAATAACAAGTTACTTCCCTAAAATCCAGTTTAAACTAAGTTCCTCTCCAAAGGAGGAACCTTTGATGAACGAAATTTTATCTTTGGTTTCTTGGCTTGGATTCTTGACAAATGCCACCTACAGATCATTCTATTTATGTAATACTCATTTTATGATGATTATGAACCTAATTAACAAGTTACTTCCCTAAAATAAATTTTAAACTAAGTTCGTCTCCAAAGGAGGAATCTTTGTTGACCAAAATTTTATATTTGGTTTCTTGGCTTGGATTCTTGACAGATGCCACCTACAGTTCTTTCTATTTATGTAATACTCATTGTATGATGATTATGGACCTAATTAACAAGTTACTTCCCTAAAATCAAGTTTAAACTAAGTTCCTCTCCAAAGGAGGAACCTTTGTTGACCAAAAGTTTATCTTTGTTTTCTTGGCTTGGATTCTTGACAAATGCCACCTACAGTTCATTCTATTTATGTAATACTCATTGTATGATGATTATGGACCTAATTAACAAGTTACTTCCCTAAAATCAAGTTTAAACTAAGTTCCTCTCCAAAGGAGGAACCTTTGATGAACGAAATTTTATCTTTGGTTTCTTGGCTTGGATTCTTGACAAATGCCACCTACAGATCATTCTATTTATGTAATACTCATTGTATGATGATTATGGACCTATTTAACAAGTTACTTCCCTAAAATAAAGTTTAAACTAAGTTCGTCTCCAAAGGAGGAACCTTTGTTGACCAAAATTTAATATTTCGTTTCTTGGCTAGGATTCTTGACAAATGCCACCTACTGTTTATTCTATTTATGTAATACTCATTGTATGATGATTATGGACGTAATTAACATGTTACTTCCCTAAAATAAAGTTTAAACTAAGTTCGTCTCAAAAGGAGGAACCTTTGTCGACCAAAATTTTATCTTTGGTTTCTTGGCTTATATTCTTGACAAATGCCTTCTATAGTTCATTCTATTTATGTAATACTCATTAACAAGTTACTTCCCTAAAATAAAGTTTAAACTAAGTTCGTCTCCAAAGGAGGAACCTTTGTTGACCAAAATTTTATATTTGGTTTCTTGGCTTGGATTCTTGACAAATGCCTCCTACAGTTCATTCTATTTATGTAATACTCATTGTATGATGATTATGGACCTAATTAACAAGTTACTTTCCTAAAATCAAGTTTAAACTAAGTTCGTCTCCAAAGGAGGAACCTTTGTTGACCAAAATTTTATATTTGGTTTCTTGGCTTGGATTCTTGACAAATGCCACCTACAGTTCATTTTATTTATGTAATACTCATTGTATGATAATTATGGACGTAATTAACAAGTTACTTCCCTAAAATAAAGTTTAAACTAAGTTCGTCTCAAAAGGAGGAACCTTTGTCGACCAAAATTTTATCTTTGGTTTCTTGACAAATGCCTTCTATAGTTCATTCTATTTATTCAATACTCCCTTTATGATGATTATGGACGTAATTAACAAGTTACTTCCCTAAAATAAAGTTTAAACTAAGTTCGTCTCAAAAGGAGGAACCTTTGTCGACCAAAATTTTATCTTTGGTTTCTTGGCTTATATTCTTGACAAATGCCTTCTATAGTTCATTCTATTTATGTAATACTCATTTTATGATGATTATGGAGCTAATTAACAAGTTAATTCACTAAAATAAAGTTTAAACTAAGTTCGTCTCCAAAGGAGGAACCTTTGTTGACCAAAATTTTATATTTGGTTTCTTGGCTTGGATTCTTGACAAATGCCACCTACAGTTCATTTTATTTATGTAATACTCATTGTATGATAATTATGGACGTAATTAACAAGTTACTTCCCTAAAATAAAGTTTAAACTAAGTTCGTCTCAAAAGGAGGAACCTTTGTCGACCAAAATTTTATCTTTGGTTTCTTGGCTTATATTCTTGACAAATGCGTTCTATAGTTCATTCTATTTATGTAATACTCCCTTTATGATGATTATGGACGTAATTAACAAGTTACTTCCCTAAAATAAAGTTTAAACTAAGTTCGTCTCAAAAGGAGGAACCTTTGTCGACCAAAATTTTATCTTTGGTTTCTTGGCTTATATTCTTGACAAATGCCTTCTATAGTTCATTCTATTTCTGTAATACTCATTGTATGATGATTATGGAGCTAATTAACAAGTTACTTCCCTAAAATAAAGTTTAAACTAAGTTCGTCTCCAAAGGAGGAACCTTTGTTGACCAAAATTTTATATTTGGTTTCTTGGCTTTGATTCTTGACAAATGCAACCTACAGTTTATTCTATTTATGTAATACTCATTGTATGATGATTATGGACCTAATTAACAAGTTAATTCACTAAAATAAAGTTTAAACTAAGTTCGTCTCCAAAGGAGGAACCTTTGTTGACCAAAATTTTATATTTGGTTTCTTGGCTTGGATTCTTGACAAATGCCACCTACAGTTCATTTTATTTATGTAATACTCATTGTATGATAATTATGGACGTAATTAACAAGTTACTTCCCTAAAATAAAGTTTAAACTAAGTTCGTCTCAAAAGGAGGAACCTTTGTCGACCAAAATTTTATCTTTGGTTTCTTGGCTTATATTCTTGACAAATGCCTTCTATAGTTCATTCTATTTATGTAATACTCATTTTATGATGATTATGGAGCTAATTAACAAGTTAATTCACTAAAATAAAGTTTAAACTAAGTTCGTCTCCAAAGGAGGAACCTTTGTTGACCAAAATTTTATATTTGGTTTCTTGGCTTGGATTCTTGACAAATGCCACCTACAGTTCATTCTATTTATGTAATACTCATTTTATGATGATTATGGAGCTAATTAACAAGTTAATTCCCTAAAATAAAGTTTAAACTAAGTTCGTCTCCAAAGAAGGAACCTTTGTTGACCAAAATTTTATATTTGGTTTCTTGGCTTGGATTCTTGACAAATGCCACCTACAGTTCATTTTATTTATGTAATACTCATTGTATGATAATTATGGACGTAATTAATAAGTTACTTCCCTAAAATAAAGTTTAAACTAAGTTCGTCTCAAAAGGAGGAACCTTTGTCGACCAAAATTTTATCTTTGGTTTCTTGACAAATGCCTTCTATAGTTCATTCTATTTATTCAATACTCCCTTTATGATGATTATGGACGTAATTAACAAGTTACTTCCCTAAAATAAAGTTTAAACTAAGTTCGTCTCAAAAGGAGGAACCTTTGTCGACCAAAATTTTATCTTTGGTTTCTTGGCTTATATTCTTGACAAATGCCTTCTATAGTTCATTCTATTTATGTAATACTCATTTTATGATGATTATGGAGCTAATTAACAAGTTAATTCACTAAAATAAAGTTTAAACTAAGTTCGTCTCCAAAGGAGGAACCTTTGTTGACCAAAATTTAATATTTCGTTTCTTGGCTAGGATTCTTGACAAATGCCACCTACTGTTTATTCTATTTATGTAATACTCATTGTATGATGATTATGGACGTAATTAACAAGTTACTTCCCTAAAATAAAGTTTAAACTAAGTTCGTCTCAAAAGGAGGAACCTTTGTCGACCAAAATTTTATCTTTGGTTTCTTGGCTTATATTCTTGACAAATGCCTTCTATAGTTCATTCTATTTATGTAATACTCATTAACAAGTTACTTCCCTAAAATAAAGTTTAAACTAAGTTCGTCTCCAAAGGAGGAACCTTTGTTGACCAAAATTTTATATTTGGTTTCTTGGCTTGGATTCTTGACAAATGCCACCTACAGTTCATTTTATTTATGTAATACTCATTGTATGATAATTATGGACGTAATTAACAAGTTACTTCCCTAAAATAAAGTTTAAACTAAGTTCGTCTCAAAAGGAGGAACCTTTGTCGACCAAAATTTTATCTTTGGTTTCTTGACAAATGCCTTCTATAGTTCATTCTATTTATTCAATACTCCCTTTATGATGATTATGGACGTAATTAACAAGTTACTTCCCTAAAATAAAGTTTAAACTAAGTTCGTCTCAAAAGGAGGAACCTTTGTCGACCAAAATTTTATCTTTGGTTTCTTGGCTTATATTCTTGACAAATGCCTTCTATAGTTCATTCTATTTATGTAATACTCATTTTATGATGATTATGGAGCTAATTAACAAGTTAATTCACTAAAATAAAGTTTAAACTAAGTTCGTCTCCAAAGGAGGAACCTTTGTTGACCAAAATTTTATATTTGGTTTCTTGGCTTGGATTCTTGACAAATGCCACCTACAGTTCATTTTATTTATGTAATACTCATTGTATGATAATTATGGACGTAATTAACAAGTTACTTCCCTAAAATAAAGTTTAAACTAAGTTCGTCTCAAAAGGAGGAACCTTTGTCGACCAAAATTTTATCTTTGGTTTCTTGGCTTATATTCTTGACAAATGCGTTCTATAGTTCATTCTATTTATGTAATACTCCCTTTATGATGATTATGGACGTAATTAACAAGTTACTTCCCTAAAATAAAGTTTAAACTAAGTTCGTCTCAAAAGGAGGAACCTTTGTCGACCAAAATTTTATCTTTGGTTTCTTGGCTTATATTCTTGACAAATGCCTTCTATAGTTCATTCTATTTCTGTAATACTCATTTTATGATGATTATGGAGCTAATTAACAAGTTACTTCCCTAAAATAAAGTTTAAACTAAGTTCGTCTCCAAAGGAGGAACCTTTGTTGACCAAAATTTTATATTTGGTTTCTTGGCTTTGATTCTTGACAAATGCAACCTACAGTTTATTCTATTTATGTAATACTCATTGTATGATGATTATGGACCTAATTAACAAGTTAATTCACTAAAATAAAGTTTAAACTAAGTTCGTCTCCAAAGGAGGAACCTTTGTTGACCAAAATTTTATATTTGGTTTCTTGGCTTGGATTCTTGACAAATGCCACCTACAGTTCATTTTATTTATGTAATACTCATTGTATGATAATTATGGACGTAATTAACAAGTTACTTCCCTAAAATAAAGTTTAAACTAAGTTCGTCTCAAAAGGAGGAACCTTTGTCGACCAAAATTTTATCTTTGGTTTCTTGGCTTATATTCTTGACAAATGCCTTCTATAGTTCATTCTATTTATGTAATACTCATTTTATGATGATTATGGAGCTAATTAACAAGTTAATTCACTAAAATAAAGTTTAAACTTAGTTCGTCTCCAAAGGAGGAACCTTTGTTGACCAAAATTTTATATTTGGTTTCTTGGCTTGGATTCTTGACAAATGCCACCTACAGTTCATTCTATTTATGTAATACTCATTTTATGATGATTATGGAGCTAATTAACAAGTTAATTCCCTAAAATAAAGTTTAAACTAAGTTCGTCTCCAAAGAAGGAACCTTTGTTGACCAAAATTTTATATTTGGTTTCTTGGCTTGGATTCTTGACAAATGCCACCTACAGTTCATTTTATTTATGTAATACTCATTGTATGATAATTATGGACGTAATTAACAAGTTACTTCCCTAAAATAAAGTTTAAACTAAGTTCGTCTCAAAAGGAGGAACCTTTGTCGACCAAAATTTTATCTTTGGTTTCTTGACAAATGCCTTCTATAGTTCATTCTATTTATTCAATACTCCCTTTATGATGATTATGGACGTAATTAACAAGTTACTTCCCTAAAATAAAGTTTAAACTAAGTTCGTCTCAAAAGGAGGAACCTTTGTCGACCAAAATTTTATCTTTGGTTTCTTGGCTTATATTCTTGACAAATGCCTTCTATAGTTCATTCTATTTATGTAATACTCATTTTATGATGATTATGGAGCTAATTAACAAGTTAATTCACTAAAATAAAGTTTAAACTAAGTTCGTCTCCAAAGGAGGAACCTTTGTTGACCAAAATTTTATATTTGGTTTCTTGGCTTGGATTCTTGACAAATGCCACCTACAGTTCATTTTATTTATGTAATACTCATTGTATGATAATTATGGACGTAATTAACAAGTTACTTCCCTAAAATAAAGTTTAAACTAAGTTCGTCTGAAAAGGAGGAACCTTTGTCGACCAAAATTTTATCTTTGGTTTCTTGACAAATGCCTTCTATAGTTCATTCTATTTATTCAATACTCCCTTTATGATGATTATGGACGTAACTAACAAGTTACTTCCCTAAAATAAAGTTTAAACTAAGTTCGTCTCAAAAGGAGGAACCTTTGTCGACCAAAATTTTATCTTTGGTTTCTTGGCTTATATTCTTGACAAATGCCTTCTATAGTTCATTCTATTTATGTAATACTCATTTTATGATGATTATGGAGCTAATTAACAAGTTAATTCACTAAAATAAAGTTTAAACTAAGTTCGTCTCCAAAGGAGGAACCTTTGTTGACCAAAATTTTATATTTGGTTTCTTGGCTTGGATTCTTGACAAATGCCACCTACAGTTCATTTTATTTATGTAATACTCATTGTATGATAATTATGGACGTAATTAACAAGTTACTTCCCTAAAATAAAGTTTAAACTAAGTTCGTCTCAAAAGGAGGAACCTTTGTCGACCAAAATTTTATCTTTGGTTTCTTGGCTTATATTCTTGACAAATGCGTTCTATAGTTCATTCTATTTATGTAATACTCCCTTTATGATGATTATGGACGTAATTAACAAGTTACTTCCCTAAAATAAAGTTTAAACTAAGTTCGTCTCAAAAGGAGGAACCTTTGTCGACCAAAATTTTATCTTTGGTTTCTTGGCTTATATTCTTGACAAATGCCTTCTATAGTTCATTCTATTTCTGTAATACTCATTTTATGATGATTATGGAGCTAATTAACAAGTTACTTCCCTAAAATAAAGTTTAAACTAAGTTCGTCTCCAAAGGAGGAACCTTTGTTGACCAAAATTTTATATTTGGTTTCTTGGCTTTGATTCTTGACAAATGCAACCTACAGTTTATTCTATTTATGTAATACTCATTGTATGATGATTATGGACCTAATTAACAAGTTACTTCCCTAAAATCAAGTTTAAACTAAGTTCCTCTCCAAAGGAGGAACCTTTGTTGACCAAAATTTTATCTTTGGTTTCTTGGCTTGGATTCTTGACAAATGCCACCTACAGTTTATTCTATTTATGTAATACTCATTGTATGATGATTATGGACCTAATTAACAAGTTACTTCCCTGAAATCAAGTTTAAACTAAGTTCGTCTCAAAAGGAGGAACCTTTGATGAACGAAATTTTATCTTTGGTTTCTTAGCTTGGATTCTTGACAAATGCCACCTAGAGTTCATTCTACTTATGTAATACTCATTGTATGATGATTATGGACCTAATTAACAAGTTACTTCCCTAAAATAAAGTTTAAACTTAGTTCGTCTCCAAAGGAGGAACCTTTCTTGACCAAAATTTTATCTTTGGTTTCTTGGCTTATATTCTTGACAAATGCCTTCTATAGTTCATTCTATTTATGTAATACTCATTTTATGATGATTATGGAGCTAATTAACAAGTTAATTCCCTAAAATAAAGTTTAAACTAAGTTCGTCTCCAAAGAAGGAACCTTTGTTGACCAAAATTTTATATTTGGTTTCTTGGCTTGGATTCTTGACAAATGCCACCTACAGTTCATTATATTTATGTAATACTCATTGTATGATAATTATGGACGTAATTAACAACTTACTTCCCTAAAATAAAGTTTAAACCAAGTTCGTCTCAAAAGGAGGAACCTTTGTCGACCAAAATTTTATCTTTGGTTTCTTGGCTTATATTCTTGACAAATGCCTTCTATAGTTCATTCTATTTCTGTAATACTCATTTTATGATGATTATGGAGCTAATTAACAAGTTACTTCCCTAAAATAAAGTTTAAACTAAGTTCGTCTCCAAAGGAGGAACCTTTGTTGACCAAAATTTTATATTTGGTTTCTTGGCTTTGATTCTTGACAAATGCAACCTACAGTTTATTCTATTTATGTAATACTCATTGTATGATGATTATGGACCTAATTAACAAGTTACTTCCCTAAAATCAAGTTTAAACTAAGTTCCTCTCCAAAGGAGGAACCTTTGTTGACCAAAATTTTATCTTTGGTTTCTTGGCTTGGATTCTTGACAAATGCCACCTACAGTTTATTCTATTTATGTAATACTCATTGTATGATGATTATGGACCTAATTAACAAGTTACTTCCCTGAAATCAAGTTTAAACTAAGTTCGTCTCAAAAGGAGGAACCTTTGATGAACGAAATTTTATCTTTGGTTTCTTAGCTTGGATTCTTGACAAATGCCACCTAGAGTTCATTCTACTTATGTAATACTCATTGTATGATGATTATGGACCTAATTAACAAGTTACTTCCCTAAAATAAAGTTTAAACTTAGTTCGTCTCCAAAGGAGGAACCTTTCTTGACCAAAATTTTATCTTTGGTTTCTTGGCTTATATTCTTGACAAATGCCTTCTATAGTTCATTCTATTTATGTAATACTCATTTTATGATGATTATGGAGCTAATTAACAAGTTAATTCCCTAAAATAAAGTTTAAACTAAGTTCGTCTCCAAAGAAGGAACCTTTGTTGACCAAAATTTTATATTTGGTTTCTTGGCTTGGATTCTTGACAAATGCCACCTACAGTTCATTTTATTTATGTAATACTCATTGTATGATAATTATGGACGTAATTAACAAGTTACTTCCCTAAAATAAAGTTTAAACTAAGTTCGTCTCAAAAGGAGGAACCTTTGTCGACCAAAATTTTATCTTTGGTTTCTTGGCTTATATTCTTGACAAATGCCTTCTATAGTTCATTCTATTTATGTAATACTCCCTTTATGATGATTATGGACGTAATTAACAAGTTACTTCCCTAAAATAAAGTTTAAACTAAGTTCGTCTCAAAAGGAGGAACCTTTGTCGACCAAAATTTTATCTTTGGTTTCTTGGCTTATATTCTTGACAAATGCCTTCTATAGTTCATTCTATTTATGTAATACTCATTTTATGATGATTATGGAGCTAATTAACAAGTTAATTCACTAAAATAAAGTTTAAACTAAGTTCGTCTCCAAAGGAGGAACCTTTGTTGACCAAAATTTTATATTTGGTTTCTTGGCTTGGATTCTTGACAAATGCCACCTACAGTTCATTTTATTTATGTAATACTCATTGTATGATAATTATGGACGTAATTAACAAGTTACTTCCCTAAAATAAAGTTTAAACTAAGTTCGTCTCAAAAGGAGGAACCTTTGTCGACCAAAATTTTATCTTTGGTTTCTTGGCTTATATTCTTGACAAATGCCTTCTATAGTTCATTCTATTTATGTAATACTCCCTTTATGATGATTATGGACGTAATTAACAAGTTACTTCCCTAAAATAAAGTTTAAACTAAGTTCGTCTCAAAAGGAGGAACCTTTGTCGACCAAAATTTTATCTTTGGTTTCTTGGCTTATATTCTTGACAAATGCCTTCTATAGTTCATTCTATTTATGTAATACTCATTTTATGATGATTATGGAGCTAATTAACAAGTTAATTCACTAAAATAAAGTTTAAACTAAGTTCGTCTCCAAAGGAGGAACCTTTGTTGACCAAAATTTTATATTTGGTTTCTTGGCTTGGATTCTTGACAAATGCCACCTACAGTTCATTTTATTTATGTAATACTCATTGTATGATAATTATGGACGTAATTAACAAGTTACTTCCCTAAAATAAAGTTTAAACTAAGTTCGTCTCAAAAGGAGGAACCTTTGTCGACCAAAATTTTATCTTTGGTTTCTTGGCTTATATTCTTGACAAATGCGTTCTATAGTTCATTCTATTTATGTAATACTCCCTTTATGATGATTATGGACGTAATTAACAAGTTACTTCCCTAAAATAAAGTTTAAACTAAGTTCGTCTCAAAAGGAGGAACCTTTGTCGACCAAAATTTTATCTTTGGTTTCTTGGCTTATATTCTTGACAAATGCCTTCTATAGTTCATTCTATTTCTGTAATACTCATTTTATGATGATTATGGAGCTAATTAACAAGTTACTTCCCTAAAATAAAGTTTAAACTAAGTTCGTCTCCAAAGGAGGAACCTTTGGTGACCAAAATTTTATATTTGGTTTCTTGGCTTTGATTCTTGACAAATGCAACCTACAGTTTATTCTATTTATGTAATACTCATTGTATGATGATTATGGACCTAATTAACAAGTTACTTCCCTAAAATCAAGTTTAAACTAAGTTCCTCTCCAAAGGAGGAACCTTTGTTGACCAAAATTTTATCTTTGGTTTCTTGGCTTGGATTCTTGACAAATGCCACCTACAGTTTATTCTATTTATGTAATACTCATTGTATGATGATTATGGACCTAATTAACAAGTTACTTCCCTGAAATCAAGTTTAAACTAAGTTCGTCTCAAAAGGAGGAACCTTTGATGAACGAAATTTTATCTTTGGTTTCTTAGCTTGGATTCTTGACAAATGCCACCTAGAGTTCATTCTACTTATGTAATACTCATTGTATGATGATTATGGACCTAATTAACAAGTTACTTCCCTAAAATAAAGTTTAAACTTAGTTCGTCTCCAAAGGAGGAACCTTTCTTGACCAAAATTTTATCTTTGGTTTCTTGGCTTATATTCTTGACAAATGCCTTCTATAGTTCATTCTATTTATGTAATACTCATTTTATGATGATTATGGAGCTAATTAACAAGTTAATTCCCTAAAATAAAGTTTAAACTAAGTTCGTCTCCAAAGAAGGAACCTTTGTTGACCAAAATTTTATATTTGGTTTCTTGGCTTGGATTCTTGACAAATGCCACCTACAGTTCATTTTATTTATGTAATACTCATTGTATGATAATTATGGACGAAATTAACAAGTTACTTCCCTAAAATAAAGTTTAAACTAAGTTCGTCTCAAAAGGAGGAACCTTTGTCGACCAAAATTTTATCTTTGGTTTCTTGGCTTATATTCTTGACAAATGCCTTCTATAGTTCATTCTATTTATGTAATACTCATTTTATGATGATTATGGACGTAATTAACAAGTTACTTCCCTAAAATAAAGTTTAAACTAAGTTCGTCTCAAAAGGAGGAACCTTTGTCGACCAAAATTTTATCTTTGGTTTCTTGGCTTATATTCTTGACAAATGCCTTCTATAGTTCATTTTATTTATGTAATACTCATTGTATGATAATTATGGACGTAATTAACAAGTTACTTCCCTAAAATAAAGTTTAAACTAAGTTCGTCTCAAAAGGAGGAACCTTTGTCGACCAAAATTTTATCTTTGGTTTCTTGGCTTGGATTCTTGACAAATGCCACCTACAGTTCATTCTATTTATGTAATACTCATTGTATGATGATTATGGACCTAATTAACAAGTTACTTCCCTAAAATGAAGTGTAAACTAAGTTCGTCTCCAAAGGAGGAACCTTTGTTGACTAAAATTTTATCTTTGGTTTCTTGGCTTTGATTCTTGACAAATGCCACCTAGAGTTCATTCTACTTATGTAATACTCATTGTATGATGATTATGGACCTAATTAACAAGTTACTTCCCTAAAATAAAGTTTAAACTTAGTTCGTCTCCAAAGGAGGAACCTTTCTTGACCAAAATTTTATCTTTGGTTTCTTGGCTTATATTCTTGACAAATGCCTTCTATAGTTCATTCTATTTATGTAATACTCATTTTATGATGATTATGGAGCTAATTAACAAGTTAATTCCCTAAAATAAAGTTTAAACTAAGTTCGTCTCCAAAGGAGGAACCTTTGTTGACCAAAATTTTATATTTGGTTTCTTGGCTTGGATTCTTGACAAATGCCACCTACAGTTCATTTTATTTATGTAATACTCATTGTATGATAATTATGGACGTAATTAACAAGTTACTTCCCTAAAATAAAGTTTAAACTAAGTTCGTCTCAAAAGGAGGAACATTTGTCGACCAAAATTTTATCTTTGGTTTCTTGACAAATGCCTTCTATAGTTCATTCTATTTATTCAATACTCCCTTTATGATGATTATGGACGTAACTAACAAGTTACTTCCCTAAAATAAAGTTTAAACTAAGTTCGTCTCAAAAGGAGGAACCTTTGTCGACCAAAATTTTATCTTTGGTTTCTTGGCTTATATTCTTGACAAATGCCTTCTATAGTTCATTCTATTTATGTAATACTCATTTTATGATGATTATGGAGCTAATTAACAAGTTAATTCACTAAAATAAAGTTTAAACTAAGTTCGTCTCCAAAGGAGGAACCTTTGTTGACCAAAATTTTATATTTGGTTTCTTGGCTTGGATTCTTGACAAATGCCACCTACAGTTCATTTTATTTATGTAATACTCATTGTATGATAATTATGGACGTAATTAACAAGTTACTTCCCTAAAATAAAGTTTAAACTAAGTTCGTCTCAAAAGGAGGAACCTTTGTCGACCAAAATTTTATCTTTGGTTTCTTGACAAATGCCTTCTATAGTTCATTCTATTTATTCAATACTCCCTTTATGATGATTATGGACGTAACTAACAAGTTACTTCCCTAAAATAAAGTTTAAACTAAGTTCGTCTCAAAAGGAGGAACCTTTGTCGACCAAAATTTTATCTTTGGTTTCTTGGCTTATATTCTTGACAAATGCCTTCTATAGTTCATTCTATTTATGTAATACTCATTTTATGATGATTATGGAGCTAATTAACAAGTTAATTCACTAAAATAAAGTTTAAACTAAGTTCGTCTCCAAAGGAGGAACCTTTGTTGACCAAAATTTTATATTTGGTTTCTTGGCTTGGATTCTTGACATATGCCACCTACAGTTCATTTTATTTATGTAATACTCATTGTATGATGATTATGGACCTAATTAACAAGTTACTTCCCTAAAATAAAGTTTAAACTATGTTCGTCTCCAAAGGAGGAACCTTTGTTGACCAAAATTTTATATTTGGTTTCTTGGCTTGGATTCTTGACATATGCCACCTA
Source organism: Medicago arabica (assembly GCA_946800305.1). Taxonomy (NCBI): domain Eukaryota; kingdom Viridiplantae; phylum Streptophyta; class Magnoliopsida; order Fabales; family Fabaceae; genus Medicago; species Medicago arabica. Next base: position 29,015,378 of record OX326970.1, on the reverse strand, counting down.
CAGTTCATTTTATTTATGTAATACTCATTGTATGATGATTATGGACCTAATTAACAAGTTACTTCCCTAAAATAAAGTTTAAACTAAGTTCGTCTCAAAAGGAGGAACCTTTGTCGACCAAAATTTTATCTTTGGTTTCTTGGCTTATATTCTTGACAAATGCCTTCTATAGTTCATTCTATTTCTGTAATACTCATTGTATGATGATTATGGACCTAATTAACAAGTTACTTCCCTAAAATGAAGTGTAAACTAAGTTCGTCTCTAAAGGAGGAACCTTTGTTGACCAAAATTTTATCTTTGGTTTCTTGGCTTTGATTCTTGACAAATGCCACCTAGAGTTCATTCTACTTATGTAATACTCATTGTATGATGATTATGGACCTAATTAACAAGTTACTTCCCTAAAATAAAGTTTAAACTAAGTTCGTCTCCAAAGGAGGAACCTTTGTTGACCAAAATTTTATATTTCGTTTCTTGGCTTGGATTCTTGACAAATTCCACCTACTGTTTATTCTATTTATGTAATACTCATTGTATGATGATTATGGACCTAATTAACAAGTTACTTCCCTAAAATGAAGTTTAAACTAAGTTCGTCTCCAAATGAGGAACCTTTGTTGACCAAAATTTTATATTTCGTTTCTTGGCTTGGATTCTTGACAAATGCCACCTACTGTTTATTCTATTTATGTAATACTCATTGTATGATGATTATGGACCTAATTAACAAGTTACTTCCCTAAAATGAAGTGTAAACTAAGTTCGTCTCCAAAGGAGGAACCTTTGTTGACCAAAATTTTATCTTTGGTTTCTTGGCTTTGATTCTTGACAAATGCCACCTAGAGTTCATTCTACTTATGTAATACTCATTGTATGATGATTATGGACCTAATTAACAAGTTACTTCCCTAAAATAAAGTTTAAACTAAGTTCGTCTCCAAATGAGGAACCTTTGTTGACCAAAATTTTATCTTTGGTTTCTTGGCTTATATTCTTGACAAATGCCTTCTATAGTTCGTTCTATTTATGTAATACTCCCTTTATGATGATTATGGACGTAATTAACAAGTTACTTCCCTAAAATAAAGTTTAAACTAAGTTCGTCTCAAAAGGAGGAACCTTTGTCGACCAAAATTTTATCTTTGGTTTCTTGGCTTATATTCTTGACAAATGCCTTCTATAGTTCATTCTATTTCTGTAATACTCATTGTATGATGATTATGGACCTAATTAACAAGTTACTTCCCTAAAATGAAGTGTAAACTAAGTTCGTCTCTAAAGGAGGAACCTTTGTTGACCAAAATTTTATCTTTGGTTTCTTGGCTTTGATTCTTGACAAATGCCACCTAGAGTTCATTCTACTTATGTAATACTCATTGTATGATGATTATGGACCTAATTAACAAGTTACTTCCCTAAAATAAAGTTTAAACTAAGTTCGTCTCCAAATGAGGAACCTTTGTTGACCAAAATTTTATATTTCGTTTCTTGGCTTGGATTCTTGACAAATGCCACCTACTGTTTATTCTATTTATGTAATACTCATTGTATGATGATTATGGACCTAATTAACAAGTTACTTCCCTAAAATGAAGTTTAAACTAAGTTCGTCTCCAAATGAGGAACCTTTGTTGACCAAAATTTTATATTTCGTTTCTTGGCTTGGATTCTTGACAAATGCCACCTACTGTTTATTCTATTTATGTAATACTCATTGTATGATGATTATGGACCTAATTAACAAGTTACTTCCCTAAAATGAAGTGTAAACTAAGTTCGTCTCCAAAGGAGGAACCTTTGTCGACCAAAATTTTATCTTTGGTTTCTTGGCTTGGATTCTTGACAAATGCCACCTACAGTTCATTCTATTTATGTAATACTCATTTTATGATGATTATGGACCTAATTAACAAGTTACTTCCCTAAAATAAAGTTTAAACTAAGTTCGTCTCCAAATGAGGAACCTTTGTTGACCAAAATTTTATATTTCGTTTCTTGGCTTGGATTCTTGACAAATGCCACCTACTGTTTATTCTATTTATGTAATACTCATTGTATGATGATTATGGACCTAATTAACAAGTTACTTCCCTAAAATGAAGTGTAAACTAAGTTCGTCTCCAAAGGAGGAACCTTTGTTGACCAAAATTTTATCTTTGGTTTCTTGGCTTTGATTCTTGACAAATGCCACCTAGAGTTCATTCTACTTATGTAATACTCATTGTATGATGATTATGGACCTAATTAACAAGTTACTTCCCTAAAATAAAGTTTAAACTATGTTCGTCTCCAAAGGAGGAACCTTTGTTGACCAAAATTTTATATTTGGTTTCTTGGCTTGGATTCTTGACATATGCCACCTACAGTTCATTTTATTTATGTAATACTCATTGTATGATAATTATGGACGTAATTAACAAGTTACTTCCCTAAAATAAAGTTTAAACTAAGTTCGTCTCAAAAGGAGGAACCTTTGTCGACCAAAATTTTATCTTTGGTTTCTTGGCTTATATTCTTGACAAATGCCTTCTATAGTTCATTCTATTTCTGTAATACTCATTGTATGATGATTATGGACCTAATTAACAAGTTACTTCCCTAAAATGAAGTGTAAACTAAGTTCGTCTCTAAAGGAGGAACCTTTGTTGACCAAAATTTTATCTTTGGTTTCTTGGCTTTGATTCTTGACAAATGCCACCTAGAGTTCATTCTACTTATGTAATACTCATTGTATGATGATTATGGACCTAATTAACAAGTTACTTCCCTAAAATAAAGTTTAAACTAAGTTCGTCTCCAAATGAGGAACCTTTGTTGACCAAAATTTTATATTTCGTTTCTTGGCTTGGATTCTTGACAAATTCCACCTACTGTTTATTCTATTTATGTAATACTCATTGTATGATGATTATGGACCTAATTAACAAATTACTTCCCTAAAATGAAGTTTAAACTAAGTTCGTCTCCAAATGAGGAACCTTTGTTGACCAAAATTTTATATTTCGTTTCTTGGCTTGGATTCTTGACAAATGCCACCTACTGTTTATTCTATTTATGTAATACTCATTGTATGATGATTATGGACCTAATTAACAAGTTACTTCCCTAAAATGAAGTGTAAACTAAGTTCGTCTCCAAAGGAGGAACCTTTGTTGACCAAAATTTTATCTTTGGTTTCTTGGCTTTGATTCTTGACAAATGCCACCTAGAGTTCATTCTACTTATGTAATACTCATTGTATGATGATTATGGACCTAATTAACAAGTTACTTCCCTAAAATAAAGTTTAAACTAAGTTCGTCTCCAAATGAGGAACCTTTGTCGACCAAAATTTTATCTTTGGTTTCTTGGCTTATATTCTTGACAAATGCCTTCTATAGTTCGTTCTATTTATGTAATACTCCCTTTATGATGATTATGGACGTAATTAACAAGTTATTTCCCTAAAATAAAGTTTAAACTAAGTTCGTCTCAAAAGGAGGAACCTTTGTCGACCAAAATTTTATCTTTGGTTTCTTGGCTTATATTCTTGACAAATGCCTTCTATAGTTCATTCTATTTCTGTAATACTCATTGTATGATGATTATGGACCTAATTAACAAGTTACTTCCCTAAAATGAAGTGTAAACTAAGTTCGTCTCTAAAGGAGGAACCTTTGTTGACCAAAATTTTATCTTTGGTTTCTTGGCTTTGATTCTTGACAAATGCCACCTAGAGTTCATTCTACTTATGTAATACTCATTGTATGATGATTATGGACCTAATTAACAAGTTACTTCCCTAAAATAAAGTTTAAACTAAGTTCGTCTCTAAATGAGGAACCTTTGTTGACCAAAATTTTATATTTCGTTTCTTGGCTTGGATTCTTGACAAATGCCACCTACTGTTTATTCTATTTATGTAATACTCATTGTATGATGATTATGGACCTAATTAACAAGTTACTTCCCTAAAATGAAGTTTAAACTAAGTTCGTCTCCAAATGAGGAACCTTTGTTGACCAAAATTTTATATTTCGTTTCTTGGCTTGGATTCTTGACAAATGCCACCTACTGTTTATTCTATTTATGTAATACTCATTGTATGATGATTATGGACCTAATTAACAAGTTACTTCCCTAAAATGAAGTGTAAACTAAGTTCGTCTCCAAAGGAGGAACCTTTGTCGACCAAAATTTTATCTTTGGTTTCTTGGCTTGGATTCTTGACAAATGCCACCTACAGTTCATTCTATTTATGTAATACTCATTTTATGATGATTATGGACCTAATTAACAAGTTACTTCCCTAAAATAAAGTTTAAACTAAGTTCGTCTCCAAATGAGGAACCTTTGTTGACCAAAATTTTATATTTCGTTTCTTGGCTTGGATTCTTGACAAATGCCACCTACTGTTTATTCTATTTATGTAATACTCATTGTATGATGATTATGGACCTAATTAACAAGTTACTTCCCTAAAATGAAGTGTAAACTAAGTTCGTCTCCAAAGGAGGAACCTTTGTTGACCAAAATTTTATCTTTGGTTTCTTGGCTTAGATTCTTGACAAATGCCTTCTATAGTTCATTCTATTTATGTAATACTCATTGTATGATGATTATGGACCTAATTAACAAGTTACTTCCCTAAAATAAAGTTTAAACTAAGTTCGTTTCCAAAGGAGGAACCTTTGTTGACCAAAATCTTATCTTTGGTTTCTTGGCTTGGATTCTTTACAAATGCCACCTACAGTTCATTCTATTTATGTAATACTCATTGTATGATGATTACGGACCTAATTAACAAGTTACTTCCCTAAAATAAAGTTTAAACTAAGTTCGTCTCGAAAGGAGGAACCTTTGTTAACCAAAATCTTATCTTTGGTTTCTTGGTTTGGATTCTTGACAAATTCCACCTACAGTTCATTCTATTTATGTAATACTCATTGTATGATGATTATGGACCTATTTAACAAGTTCCTTCCCTAAAATCAAGTTTAAACTAAGTTCCTCTCCAAAGGAGGAACCTTTGTTGACCAAAATTTTATCTTTGGTTTCTTGGCTTGGATTCTTGACAAATGCCACCTAAAGTTCATTCTACTTATGTAATACTCATTGTATGATGATTATGGACCTAATTAACAAGTTACTTCCCTAAAATAAAGTTTAAACTAAGTTCGTCTCCAAAGGTGGAACCTTTGTTCACCAAAATTTTATCTTTGGTTTCTTGGCTTAGATTCTTGACAAATGCCTTCTATAGTTCATTCTATTTATGTAATACTCATTGTATGATGATTATGGACCTAATTAACAAGTTACTTCCCTAAAATAAAGTTTAAACTAAGTTCGTTTCCAAAGGAGGAACCTTTGTTGACCAAAATCTGATCTTTGGTTTCTTGGCTTGGATTCTTTACAAATGCCACCTACAGTTCATTCTATTTATGTAATACTCAATGTATGATGATTATGGACCTAATTAACAAGTTACTTCCCTAAAATATAGTTTAAACTAAGTTCGTCTCCAAAGGAGGAACCTTTGTTCACCAAAATTTTATCTTTGGTTTCTTGGCTTAGATTCTTGACAAATGCCTTCTATAGTTCATTCTATTTATGTAATACTCATTGTATGATGATTATGGACCTAATTAAAAGGTTACTTCCCTAAAATAAAATTTAAACTAAGTTCGTCTTGAAAGGAGGAACCTTTGTTGACCAAAATCTTATCTTTGGTTTCTTGGCTTGGATTCTTGACAAATGCCACCTATAGTTCATTCTATTTATGTAATACTCATTGTATGATGATTACGGACCTAATTAACAAGTTACTTCCCTAAAATCAAGTGTAAACTAAGTTCGTCTCCAAAGGAGGAACCTTTGTTAACCAAAATTTTATCTTTGGTTTCTTGGCTTAGATTCTTGACAAATGCCTTCTATAGTTCATTCTATTTATGTAATACTCATTGTATGATGATTATGGACCTAATTAACAAGTTACTTCCCTAAAATAAAATTTAAACTAAGTTCGTCTCGAAAGGAGGAACCTTTGTTGACCAAAATCTTATCTTTGGTTTCTTGGCTTGGATTCTTGACAAATGCCACCTATAGTTCACTCTACTTATGTAATACTCATTGTATGATGATTATGGACCTAATTAACAAGTTACTTCCCTAAAATAAAGTTTAAACTAAGTTCGTCTCCAAAGGAGGAACCTTTGATGAACGAAATTTTATCTTTGGTTTCTTGGCTTGGATTCTTGACAAATGCAACCTCTAGTTCATTCTATTTATGTAATACTCATTGTATGATGATTACGGACCTAATTAACAAGTTACTTCCCTAAAATCAAGTGTAAACTAAGTTCGTCTCCAAAGGAGGAACCTTTGTTGACCAAAATTTTATCTTTGGTTTCTTGGCTTAGATTCTTGACAAATGCCTTCTATAGTTCATTCTATTTATGTAATACTCATTGTATGATGATTATGGACCTAAATAACAAGTTAATTCCCTAAAATAAAGTTTAAACAAAGTTCGTTTCCAAAGGAGGAACCTTTGTTGACCAAAATATTATCTTTGGTTTCTTGGCTTGGATTCTTGACAAATGCCTTCTATAGTTCATTCTATTAATGTAATACTCATTGTATGATGATTATGGACCTAATTAACAAGTTACTTCCCTAAAATAAAGTTTAAACTAAGTTCGTTTCCAAAGGAGGAACCTTTGTTGACCAAAATCTTATCTTTGGTTTCTTTGCTTGGATTCTCTACAAATGCCACCTACAGTTCATTCTATTTATGTAATACTCAATGTATGATGATTATGGACCTAATTAACAAGTTACTTCCCTAAAATATAGTTTAAACTAAGTTCGTCTCCAAAGGAGGAACCTTTGTTCACCAAAATTTTATCTTTGGTTTCTTGGCTTAGATTCTTGACAAATGCCTTCTATAGTTCATTCTATTTATGTAATACTCATTGTATGATGATTATGGACCTAATTAAAAGGTTACTTCCCTAAAATAAAATTTAAACTAAGTTCGTCTTGAAAGGAGGAACCTTTGTTGACCAAAATCTTATCTTTGGTTTCTTGGCTTGGATTCTTGACAAATGCCACCTATAGTTCATTCTATTTATGTAATACTCATTGTATGATGATTACGGACCTAATTAACAAGTTACTTCCCTAAAATCAAGTGTAAACTAAGTTCGTCTCCAAAGGAGGAACCTTTGTTCACCAAAATTTTATCTTTGGTTTCTTGGCTTAGATTCTTGACAAATGCCTTCTATAGTTCATTCTATTTATGTAATACTCATTGTATGATGATTATGGACCTAATTAACAAGTTACTTCCCTAAAATAAAATTTAAACTAAGTTCGTCTCGAAAGGAGGAACCTTTGTTGACCAAAATCTTATCTTTGGTTTCTTGGCTTGGATTCTTGACAAATGCGACCTATAGTTCACTCTAGTTATGTAATACTCATTGTATGATGATTATGGACCTAATTAACAAGTTACTTCCCTAAAATAAAGTTTAAACTAAGTTCGTCTCCAAAGGAGGAACCTTTGATGAACGAAATTTTATCTTTGGTTTCTTGGCTTGGATTCTTGACAAATGCCACCTCTAGTTCATTCTATTTATGTAATACTCATTGTATGATGATTACGGACCTAATTAACAAGTTACTTCCCTAAAATCAAGTGTAAACTATGTTCGTCTCCAAAGGAGGAACCTTTGTTGACCAAAATTTTATCTTTAAGTTCTTGGGTTAGATTCTTGACAAATGCCTTCTATAGTTCATTCTATTTATGTAATACTCATTGTATGATGATTATGGACCTAATTAACAAGTTACTTCCCTAAAATAAAGTTTAAACTAAGTTCGTTTCCAAAGGAGGAACCTTTGTTGACCAAAATCTTATCTTTGGTTTCTTGGCTTGGATTCTTGACAAATGCCACCTATAGTTCATTCTATTTATGTAATACTCATTGTATGATGATTACGGACCTAATTAACAAGTTACTTCCCTAAAATCAAGTGTAAACTAAGTTCGTCTCCAAAGGAGGAACCTTTGTTAACCAAAATTTTATCTTTGGTTTCTTGGCTTAGATTCTTGACAAATGCCTTCTATAGTTCATTCTATTTATGTAATACTCATTGTATGATGATTATGGACCTAATTAACAAGTTACTTCCCTAAAATAAAATTTAAACTAAGTTCGTCTCGAAAGGAGGAACCTTTGTTGACCAAAATCTTATCTTTGGTTTCTTGGCTTGGATTCTTGACAAATGCCACCTATAGTTCACTCTACTTATGTAATACTCATTGTATGATGATTATGGACCTAATTAACAAGTTACTTCCCTAAAATAAAGTTTAAACTAAGTTCGTCTCCAAAGGAGGAACCTTTGATGAACGAAATTTTATCTTTGGTTTCTTGGCTTGGATTCTTGACAAATGCAACCTCTAGTTCATTCTATTTATGTAATACTCATTGTATGATGATTACGGACCTAATTAACAAGTTACTTCCCTAAAATCAAGTGTAAACTAAGTTCGTCTCCAAAGGAGGAACCTTTGTTGACCAAAATTTTATCTTTGGTTTCTTGGCTTAGATTCTTGACAAATGCCTTCTATAGTTCATTCTATTTATGTAATACTCATTGTATGATGATTATGGACCTAAATAACAAGTTAATTCCCTAAAATAAAGTTTAAACAAAGTTCGTTTCCAAAGGAGGAACCTTTGTTGACCAAAATCTTATCTTTGGTTTCTTGGCTTGGATTCTTGACAAATGCCTTCTATAGTTCATTCTATTAATGTAATACTCATTGTATGATGATTATGGACCTAATTAACAAGTTACTTCCCTAAAATAAAGTTTAAACTAAGTTCGTTTCCAAAGGAGGAACCTTTGTTGACCAAAATCTTATCTTTGGTTTCTTTGCTTGGATTCTCTACAAATGCCACCTACAGTTCATTCTATTTATGTAATACTCAATGTATGATGATTATGGACCTAATTAACAAGTTACTTCCCTAAAATATAGTTTAAACTAAGTTCGTCTCCAAAGGAGGAACCTTTGTTCACCAAAATTTTATCTTTGGTTTCTTGGCTTAGATTCTTGACAAATGCCTTCTATAGTTCATTCTATTTATGTAATACTCATTGTATGATGATTATGGACCTAATTAAAAGGTTACTTCCCTAAAATAAAATTTAAACTAAGTTCGTCTTGAAAGGAGGAACCTTTGTTGACCAAAATCTTATCTTTGGTTTCTTGGCTTGGATTCTTGACAAATGCCACCTATAGTTCATTCTATTTATGTAATACTCATTGTATGATGATTACGGACCTAATTAACAAGTTACTTCCCTAAAATCAAGTGTAAACTAAGTTCGTCTCCAAAGGAGGAACCTTTGTTCACCAAAATTTTATCTTTGGTTTCTTGGCTTAGATTCTTGACAAATGCCTTCTATAGTTCATTCTATTTATGTAATACTCATTGTATGATGATTATGGACCTAATTAACAAGTTACTTCCCTAAAATAAAGTTTAAACTAAGTTCGTTTCCAAAGGAGGAACCTTTGTTGAACAAAATCTTATCTTTGGTTTCTTGGCTTGGATTCTTTACAAATGCCACCTACAGTTCATTCTATTTATGTAATACTCAATGTATGATGATTATGGACCTAATTAACAAGTTACTTCCCTAAAATATAGTTTAAACTAAGTTCGTCTCCAAAGGAGGAACCTTTGTTCACCAAAATTTTATCTTTGGTTTCTTGGCTTAGATTCTTGACAAATGCCTTCTATAGTTCATTCTATTTATGTAATACTCATTGTATCATGATTATGGACCTAATTAAAAGGTTACTTCCCTAAAATAAAATTTAAACTAAGTTCGTCTTGAAACGAGGAACCTTTGTTGACCAAAATCTTATCTTTGGTTTCTTGGCTTGGATTCTTGACAAATGCCACCTATAGTTCATTCTATTTATGTAATACTCATTGTATGATGATTACGGACCTAATTAACAAGTTACTTCCCTAAAATCAAGTGTAAACTATGTTCGTCTCCAAAGGAGGAACCTTTGTTGACCAAAATTTTATCTTTAAGTTCTTGGCTTAGATTCTTGACAAATGCCTTCTATAGTTCATTCTACTTATGTAATACTCATTGTATGATGATTATGGACCTAATTAACAAGTTACTTCCCTAAAATAAAGTTTAAACTAAGTTCGTCTCCAAAGGAGGAACCTTTGTTGACCAAATTTTATCTTTGGTTTCTTGTCTTAGATTCTTGACAAATGCCTTCTATAGTTCATTCTATTAATGTAATACTCATTGTATGATGATTATGGACCTAATTAACAAGTTACTTCCCTAAAATAAAGTTTAAACTAAGTTCGTTTCCAAAGGAGGAACCTTTGTTGACCAAAATCTTATCTTTGGTTTCTTGGCTTGGATTCTTTACAAATGCCACCTACAGTTCATTCTATTTATGTAATACTCATTGTATGATGATTACGGACCTAATTAACAAGTTACTTCCCTAAAATCAAGTGTAAACTAAGTTCGTCTCCAAAGGAGGAACCTTTGTTGACCAAAATTTTATCTTTGGTTTCTTGGCTTAGATTCTTGACAAATGCCTTCTATAGTTCATTCTATTTATGTAATACTCATTGTATGATGATTATGGACCTAATTAAAAGGTTACTTCCCTAAAATAAAATTTAAACTAAGTTCGTCTTGAAAGGAGGAACCTTTGTTGACCAAAATCTTATCTTTGGTTTCTTGGCTTGGATTCTTGACAAATGCCACCTATAGTTCATTCTATTTATGTAATACTCATTGTATGATGATTACGGACCTAATTAACAAGTTACTTCCCTAAAATCAAGTGTAAACTAAGTTCGTCTCCAAAGGAGGAACCTTTGTTGACCAAAATTTTATCTTTGGTTTCTTGGCTTTGATTCTTGACAAATGCCTTCTATAGTTCATTCTATTTATGTAATACTCATTGTATGATGATTATGGACCTAATTAACAAGTTACTTCCCTAAAATAAAGTTTAAACTAAGTTCGTCTCCAAAGGAGGAACCTTTGATGAACGAAATTTTATCTTTGGTTTCTTGGCTTGGATTCTTGACAAATGCCACCTCTAGTTCATTCTATTTATGTAATACTCATTGTATGATGATTACGGACCTAATTAACAAGTTACTTCCCTAAAATCAAGTGTAAACTAAGTTCGTCTCCAAAGGAGGAACCTTTGTTGACCAAAATTTTATCTTTGGTTTCTTGGCTTAGATTCTTGACAAATGCCTTCTATAGTTCATTCTATTTATGTAATGCTCATTGTATGATGATTATGGACCTAATTAAAAGGTTACTTCCCTAAAATAAAATTTAAACTAAGTTCGTCTTGAAAGGAGGAACCTTTGTTGACCAAAATCTTATCTTTGGTTTCTTGGCTTGGATTCTTGACAAATGCCACCTATAGTTCATTCTATTTATGTAATACTCATTGTATGATGATTACGGACCTAATTAACAAGTTACTTCCCTAAAATCAAGTGTAAATTAAGTTCGTCTCCAAAGGAGGAACCTTTGTTGACCAAAATTTTATCTTTGGTTTCTTGGCTTTGATTCTTGACAAATGCCTTCTATAGTTCATTCTATTTATGTAATACTCATTGTATGATGATTATGGACCTAATTAACAAGTTACTTCCCTAAAATAAAGTTTAAACTAAGTTCGTCTCCAAAGGAGGAACCTTTGATGAACGAAATTTTATCTTTGGTTTCTTGGCTTGGATTCTTGACAAATGCCACCTCTAGTTAATTCTATTTATGTAATACTCATTGTATGATGATTACGGACCTAATTAACAAGTTACTTCCCTAAAATCAAGTGTAAACTAAGTTCGTCTCCAAAGGAGGAACCTTTGTTGACCAAAATTTTATCTTTGGTTTCTTGGCTTAGATTCTTGACAAATGCCTTCTATAGTTCATTCTATTTATGTAATACTCATTGTATGATGATTATGGACCTAATTAACAAGTTACTTCCCTAAAATAAAGTTTAAACTAAGTTCGTTTCCAAAGGAGGAACCTTTGTTGACCAAAATCTTATCTTTGGTTTCTTGGCTTGGATTCTTGACAAATGCCTTCTATAGTTCATTCTATTAATGTAATACTCATTGTATGATGATTATGGACCTAATTAACAAGTTACTTCCCTAAAATAAAGTTTAAACAAAGTTCGTTTCCAAAGGAGGAACCTTTGTTGACCAAAATCTTATCTTTGGTTTCTTGGCTTGGATTCTTTACAAATGCCACCTACAGTTCATTCTATTTATGTAATACTCAATGTATGATGATTATGGACCTAATTAACAAGTTACTTCCCTAAAATATAGTTTAAACTAAGTTCGTCTCCAAAGGAGGAACCTTTGTTCACCAAAATTTTATCTTTGGTTTCTTGGCTTAGATTCTTGACAAATGCCTTCTATAGTTCATTCTATTTATGTAATACTCATTGTATCATGATTATGGACCTAATTAAAAGGTTACTTCCCTAAAATAAAATTTAAACTAAGTTCGTCTTGAAACGAGGAACCTTTGTTGACCAAAATCTTATCTTTGGTTTCTTGGCTTGGATTCTTGACAAATGCCACCTATAGTTCATTCTATTTATGTAATACTCATTGTATGATGATTACGGACCTAATTAACAAGTTACTTCCCTAAAATCAAGTGTAAACTATGTTCGTCTCCAAAGGAGGAACCTTTGTTGACCAAAATTTTATCTTTAAGTTCTTGGCTTAGATTCTTGACAAATGCCTACTATAGTTCATTCTATTTATGTAATACTCATTGTATGATGATTATGGACCTAATTAACAAGTTACTTCCCTAAAATAAAGTTTAAACTAAGTTCGTTTCCAAAGGAGGAACCTTTGTTGACCAAAATCTTATCTTTGGTTTCTTGGCTTGGATTCTTGACAAATGCCACCGATAGTTCATTCTACTTATGTAATACTCATTGTATGATGATTATGGACCTAATTAACAAGTTACTTCCCTAAATTAAAGTTTAAACTAAGTTCGTCTCCAAAGGAGGAACCTTTGTTGACCAAATTTTATCTTTGGTTTCTTGTCTTAGATTCTTGACAAATGCCTTCTATAGTTCATTCTATTAATGTAATACTCATTGTATGATGATTATGGACCTAATTAACAAGTTACTTCCCTAAAATAAAGTTTAAACTAAGTTCGTTTCCAAAGGAGGAACCTTTGTTGACCAAAATCTTATCTTTGGTTTCTTGGCTTGGATTCTTTACAAATGCCACCTACAGTTCATTCTATTTATGTAATACTCAATGTATGATGATTATGGACCTAATTAACAAGTTACTTCCCTAAAATATAGTTTAAACTAAGTTCGTCTCCAAAGGAGGAACCTTTGTTCACCAAAATTTTATCTTTGGTTTCTTGGCTTAGATTCTTGACAAATGCCTTCTATAGTTCATTCTATTTATGTAATACTCATTGTATCATGATTATGGACCTAATTAAAAGGTTACTTCCCTAAAATAAAATTTAAACTAAGTTCGTCTTGAAACGAGGAACCTTTGTTGACCAAAATCTTATCTTTGGTTTCTTGGCTTGGATTCTTGACAAATGCCACCTATAGTTCATTCTATTTATGTAATACTCATTGTATGATGATTACGGACCTAATTAACAAGTTACTTCCCTAAAATCAAGTGTAAACTAAGTTCGTCTCCAAAGGAGGAACCTTTGTTGACCAAAATTTTATCTTTGGTTTCTTGGCTTTGATTCTTGACAAATGCCTTCTATAGTTCATTCTATTTATGTAATACTCATTGTATGATGATTATGGACCTAATTAACAAGTTACTTCCCTAAAATAAAGTTTAAACTAAGTTCGTCTCCAAAAGAGGAACCTTTGATGAACGAAATTTTATCTTTGGTTTCTTGGCTTGGATTCTTGACAAATGCCACCTCTAGTTCATTCTATTTATGTAATACTCATTGTATGATGATTACGGACCTAATTAACAAGTTACTTCCCTAAAATCAAGTGTAAACTAAGTTCGTCTCCAAAGGAGGAACCTTTGTTGACCAAAATTTTATCTTTGGTTTCTTGGCTTAGATTCTTGACAAATGCCTTCTATAGTTCATTCTATTTATGTAATACTCATTGTATGATGATTATGGACCTAATTAAAAGGTTACTTCCCTAAAATAAAATTTAAACTAAGTTCGTCTTGAAAGGAGGAACCTTTGTTGACCAAAATCTTATCTTTGGTTTCTTGGCTTGGATTCTTTACAAATGCCACCTACAGTTCATTCTATTTATGTAATACTCAATGTATGATGATTATGGACCTAATTAACAAGTTACTTCCCTAAAATATAGTTTAAACTAAGTTCGTCTCCAAAGGAGGAACCTTTGTTCACCAAAATTTTATCTTTGGTTTCTTGGCTTAGATTCTTGACAAATGCCTTCTATAGTTCATTCTATTTATGTAATACTCATTGTATCATGATTATGGACCTAATTAAAAGGTTACTTCCCTAAAATAAAATTTAAACTAAGTTCGTCTTGAAACGAGGAACCTTTGTTGACCAAAATCTTATCTTTGGTTTCTTGGCTTGGATTCTTGACAAATGCCACCTATAGTTCATTCTATTTATGTAATACTCATTGTATGATGATTACGGACCTAATTAACAAGTTACTTCCCTAAAATCAAGTGTAAACTATGTTCGTCTCCAAAGGAGGAACCTTTGTTGACCAAAATTTTATCTTTAAGTTCTTGGCTTAGATTCTTGACAAATGCCTTCTATAGTTCATTCTATTTATGTAATACTCATTGTATGATGATTATGGACCTAATTAACAAGTTACTTCCCTAAAATAAAGTTTAAACTAAGTTCGTTTCCAAAGGAGGAACCTTTGTTGACCAAAATCTTATCTTTGGTTTCTTGGCTTGGATTCTTGACAAATGCCACCTATAGTTCATTCTACTTATGTAATACTCATTGTATGATGATTATGGACCTAATTAACAAGTTACTTCCCTAAAATAAAGTTTAAACTAAGTTCGTCTCCAAAAGAGGAACCTTTGTTGACCAAATTTTATCTTTGGTTTCTTGTCTTAGATTCTTGACAAATGCCTTCTATAGTTCATTCTATTAATGTAATACTCATTGTATGATGATTATGGACCTAATTAACAAGTTACTTCCCTAAAATAAAGTTTAAACTAAGTTCGTTTCCAAAGGAGGAACCTTTGTTGACCAAAATCTTATCTTTGGTTTCTTGGCTTGGATTCTTTACAAATGCCACCTACAGTTCATTCTATTTATGTATTACTCAATGTATGATGATTATGGACCTAATTAACAAGTTACTTCCCTAAAATATAGTTTAAACTAAGTTCGTCTCCAAAGGAGGAACCTTTGTTCACCAAAATTTTATCTTTGGTTTCTTGGCTTAGATTCTTGACAAATGCCTTCTATAGTTCATTCTATTTATGTAATACTCATTGTATCATGATTATGGACCTAATTAAAAGGTTACTTCCCTAAAATAAAATTTAAACTAAGTTCGTCTTGAAACGAGGAACCTTTGTTGACCAAAATCTTATCTTTTGTTTCTTGGCTTGGATTCTTGACAAATGCCACCTATAGTTCATTCTATTTATGTAATACTCATTGTATGATGATTACGGACCTAATTAACAAGTTACTTCCCTAAAATCAAGTGTAAACTAAGTTCGTCTCCAAAGGAGGAACCTTTGTTGACCAAAATTTTATCTTTGGTTTCTTGGCTTTGATTCTTGACAAATGCCTTCTATAGTTCATTCTATTTATGTAATACTCATTGTATGATGATTATGGACCTAATTAACAAGTTACTTCCCTAAAATAAAGTTTAAACTAAGTTCGTCTCCAAAGGAGGAACCTTTGATGAACGAAATTTTATCTTTGGTTTCTTGGCTTGGATTCTTGACAAATGCCACCTCTAGTTCATTCTATTTATGTAATACTCATTGTATGATGATTACGGACCTAATTAACAAGTTACTTCCCTAAAATCAAGTGTAAACTAAGTTCGTCTCCAAAGGAGGAACCTTTATTGACCAAAATTTTATCTTTGGTTTCTTGGCTTAGATTCTTGACAAATGCCTTCTATAGTTCATTCTATTTATGTAATACTCATTGTATGATGATTATGGACCTAATTAACAAGTTACTTCCCTAAAATAAAGTTTAAACTAAGTTCGTTTCCAAAGGAGGAACCTTTGTTGACCAAAATCTTATCTTTGGTTTCTTGGCTTGGATTCTTGACAAATGCCTTCTATAGTTCATTCTATTAATGTAATACTCATTGTATGATGATTATGGACCTAATTAACAAGTTACTTCCCTAAAATAAAGTTTAAACTAAGTTCGTTTCCAAAGGAGGAACCTTTGTTGACCAAAATCTTATCTTTGGTTTCTTGGCTTGGATTCTTTACAAATGCCACCTACAGTTCATTCTATTAATGTAATACTCATTGTATGATGATTATGGACCTAATTAACAAGTTACTTCCCTAAAATAAAGTTTAAACTAAGTTCGTTTCCAAAGGAGGAACCTTTGTTGACCAAAATCTTATCTTTGGTTTCTTGGCTTGGATTCTTTACAAATGCCACCTACAGTTCATTCTATTTATGTAATACTCAATGTATGATGATTATGGACCTAATTAACAAGTTACTTCCCAAAAATATAGTTTAAACTAAGTTCGTCTCCAAAGGAGGAACCTTTGTTCACCAAAATTTTATCTTTGGTTTCTTGGCTTAGATTCTTGACAAATGCCTTCTATAGTTCATTCTATTTATGTAATACTCATTGTATGATGATTATGGACCTAATTAAAAGGTTACTTCCCTAAAATAAAATTTAAACTAAGTTCGTCTTGAAAGGAGGAACCTTTGTTGACCAAAATCTTATCTTTGGTTTCTTGGCTTGGATTCTTGACAAATGCCACCTATAGTTCATTCTATTTATGTAATACTCATTGTATGATGATTATGGACCTAATTAACAAGTTACTTCCCTAAAATAAAGTTTAAACTAAGTTCGTCTCCAAAGGAGGAACCTTTGATGAACGAAATTTTATCTTTGGTTTCTTGGCTTGGATTCTTGATAAATGCCACCTCTAGTTCATTCTATTTATGTAATACTCATTGTATGATGATTACGGACCTAATTAACAAGTTACTTCCCTAAAATCAAGTGTAAACTAAGTTCGTCTCCAAAGGAGGAACCTTTGTTGACCAAAATTTTATCTTTGGTTTCTTGGCTTAGATTCTTGACAAATGCCTTCTATAGTTCATTCTATTTATGTAATACTCATTGTATGATGATTATGGACCTAATTAAAAGGTTACTTCCCTAAAATAAAATTTAAACTAAGTTCGTCTTGAAAGGAGGAACCTTTGTTGACCAAAATCTTATCTTTGGTTTCTTGGCTTGGATTCTTGACAAATGCCACCTATAGTTCATTCTATTTATGTAATACTCATTGTATGATGATTACGGACCTAATTAACAAGTTACTTCCCTAAAATCAAGTGTAAACTAAGTTCGTCTCCAAAGGAGGAACCTTTGTTGACCAAAATTTTATCTTTGGTTTCTTGGCTTTGATTCTTGACAAATGCCTTCTATAGTTCATTCTATTTATGTAATACTCATTGTATGATGATTATGGACCTAATTAACAAGTTACTTCCCTAAAATAAAGTTTAAACTAAGTTCGTTTCCAAAGGAGGAACCTTTGTTGACCAAAATCTTATCTTTGGTTTCTTGGCTTGGATTCTTGACAAATGCCTTCTATAGTTCATTCTATTAATGTAATACTCATTGTATGATGATTATGGACCTAATTAACAAGTTACTTCCCTAAAATAAAGTTTAAACTAAGTTCGTTTCCAAAGGAGGAACCTTTGTTGACCAAAATCTTATCTTTGGTTTCTTGGCTTGGATTCTTTACAAATGCCACCTACAGTTCATTCTATTTATGTAATACTCAATGTATGATGATTATGGACCTAATTAACAAGTTACTTCCCAAAAATATAGTTTAAACTAAGTTCGTCTCCAAAGGAGGAACCTTTGTTCACCAAAATTTTATCTTTGGTTTCTTGGCTTAGATTCTTGACAAATGCCTTCTATAGTTCATTCTATTTATGTAATACTCATTGTATGATGATTATGGACCTAATTAAAAGGTTACTTCCCTAAAATAAAATTTAAACTAAGTTCGTCTTGAAAGGAGGAACCTTTGTTGACCAAAATCTTATCTTTGGTTTCTTGGCTTGGATTCTTGACAAATGCCACCTATAGTTCATTCTATTTATGTAATACTCATTGTATGATGATTACGGACCTAATTAACAAGTTACTTCCCTAAAATCAAGTGTAAACTAAGTTCGTCTCCAAAGGAGGAACCTTTGTTGACCAAAATTTTATCTTTGGTTTCTTGGCTTTGATTCTTGACAAATGCCTTCTATAGTTCATTCTATTTATGTAATACTCATTGTATGATGATTATGGACCTAATTAACAAGTTATTTCCCTAAAATAAAGTTTAAACTAAGTTCGTCTCCAAAGGAGGAACCTTTGATGAACGAAATTTTATCTTTGGTTTCTTGGCTTGGATTCTTGATAAATGCCACCTCTAGTTCATTCTATTTATGTAATACTCATTGTATGATGATTACGGACCTAATTAACAAGTTACTTCCCTAAAATCAAGTGTAAACTAAGTTCGTCTCCAAAGGAGGAACCTTTGTTGACCAAAATTTTATCTTTGGTGTCTTGGCTTAGATTCTTGACAAATGCCTTCTATAGTTCATTCTATTTATGTAATACTCATTGTATGATGATTATGGACCTAATTAACAAGTTACTTCCCTAAAATAAAGTTTAAACTAAGTTCGTCTCCAAAGGAGGAACCTTTGATGAACGAAATTTTATCTTTGGTTTCTTGGCTTGGATTCTTGATAAATGCCACCTCTAGTTCATTCTATTTATGTAATAATCATTGTATGATGATTACGGACCTAATTAACAAGTTACTTCCCTAAAATCAAGTGTAAACTAAGTTCGTCTCCAAAGGAGGAACCTTTGTTGACCAAAATTTTATCTTTGGTGTCTTGGCTTAGATTCTTGACAAATGCCTTCTATAGTTCATTCTAATTATGTAATACTCATTGTATGATGATTATGGACCTAATTAAAAGGTTACTTCCCTAAAATAAAATTTAAACTAAGTTCGTCTTGAAAGGAGGAACCTTTGTTGACCAAAATCTTATCTTTGGTTTCTTGGCTTGGATTCTTGACAAATGCCACCTATAGTTCATTCTATTTATGTAATACTCATTGTATGATGATTACGGACCTAATTAACAAGTTACTTCCCTAAAATCAAGTGTAAACTAAGTTCGTCTCCAAAGGAGGAACCTTTGTTGACCAAAATTTTATCTTTGGTTTCTTGGCTTTGATTCTTGACAAATGCCTTCTATAGTTCATTCTATTTATGTAATACTCATTGTATGATGATTATGGACCTAATTAACAAGTTATTTCCCTAAAATAAAGTTTAAACTAAGTTCGTCTCCAAAGGAGGAACCTTTGATGAACGAAATTTTATCTTTGGTTTCTTGGCTTGGATTCTTGATAAATGCCACCTCTAGTTCATTCTATTTATGTAATACTCATTGTATGATGATTACGGACCTAATTAACAAGTTACTTCCCTAAAATCAAGTGTAAACTAAGTTCGTCTCCAAAGGAGGAACCTTTGTTGACCAAAATTTTATCTTTGGTGTCTTGGCTTAGATTCTTGACAAATGCCTTCTATAGTTCATTCTATTTATGTAATACTCATTGTATGATGATTATGGACCTAAATAACAAGTTAATTCCCTAAAATAAAGTTTAAACAAAGTTCGTTTCCAAAGGAGGAACCTTGGTTGACCAAAATCTTATCTTTGGTTTCTTGGCTTGGATTCTTGACAAATGCCTTCTATAGTTCATTCTATTAATGTAATACTCATTGTATGATGATTATGGACCTAATTAACAAGTTACTTCCCTAAAATAAAGTTTAAACTAAGTTCGTTTCCAAAGGAGGAACCTTTGTTGACCAAAATCTTATCTTTGGTTTCTTGGCTTGGATTCTTTACAAATGCCACCTACAGTTCATTCTATTTATGTAATACTCAATGTATGATGATTATGGACCTAATTAACAAGTTACTTCCCAAAAATATAGTTTAAACTAAGTTCGTCTCCAAAGGAGGAACCTTTGTTCACCAAAATTTTATCTTTGGTTTCTTGGCTTAGATTCTTGACAAATGCCTTCTATAGTTCATTCTATTTATGTAATACTCATTGTATGATGATTATGGACCTAATTAAAAGGTTACTTCCCTAAAATAAAATTTAAACTAAGTTCGTCTTGAAAGGAGGAACCTTTGTTGACCAAAATCTTATCTTTGGTTTCTTGGCTTGGATTCTTGACAAATGCCACCTATAGTTCATTCTATTTATGTAATACTCATTGTATGATGATTACGGACCTAATTAACAAGTTACTTCCCTAAAATCAAGTGTAGACTAAGTTCGTCTCCAAAGGAGGAACCTTTGTTGACCAAAATTTTATCTTTGGTTTCTTGGCTTTGATTCTTGACAAATGCCTTCTATAGTTCATTCTATTTATGTAATACTCATTGTATGATGATTATGGACCTAATTAACAAGTTATTTCCCTAAAATAAAGTTTAAACTAAGTTCGTCTCCAAAGGAGGAACCTTTGATGAACGAAATTTTATCTTTGGTTTCTTGGCTTGGATTCTTGATAAATGCCACCTCTAGTTCATTCTATTTATGTAATACTCATTGTATGATGATTACGGACCTAATTAACAAGTTACTTCCCTAAAATCAAGTGTAAACTAAGTTCGTCTCCAAAGGAGGAACCTTTGTTGACCAAAATTTTATCTTTGGTGTCTTGGCTTAGATTCTTGACAAATGCCTTCTATAGTTCATTCTATTTATGTAATACTCATTGTATGATGATTATGGACCTAATTAACAAGTTACTTCCCTAAAATCAAGTGTAAACTAAGTTCGTCTCCAAAGGAGGAACCTTTGTTGACCAAAATCTTATCTTTGGTTTCTTGGCTTGGATTCTTGACAAATGCCTTCTATAGTTCATTCTATTAATGTAATACTCATTGTATGATGATTATGGACCTAATTAACAAGTTACTTCCCTAAAAGGAGGAACCTTTGATGAACGAAATTTTATCTTTGGTTTCTTGGCTTGGATTCTTTACAAATGCCACCTACAGTTCATTCTATTTATGTAATACTCAATGTATGATGATTATGGACCTAATTAACAAGTTACTTCCCTAAAATATAGTTTAAACTAAGTTCGTCTCCAAAGGAGGAACCTTTGTTCACCAAAATTTTATCTTTGGTTTCTTGGCTTAGATTCTTGACAAATGCCTTCTATAGTTCATTCTATTTATGTAATACTCATTGTATGATGATTATGGACCTAATTAAAAGGTTACTTCCCTAAAATAAAATTTAAACTAAGTTCGTCTTGAAAGGAGGAACCTTTGTTGACCAAAATCTTATCTTTGGTTTCTTGGCTTGGATTCTTGACAAATGCCACCTATAGTTCATTCTATTTATGTAATACTCATTGTATGATGATTACGGACCTAATTAACAAGTTACTTCCCTAAAATAAAGTTTAAACTAAGTTCGTTTCCAAAGGAGGAACCTTTGTTGACCAAATTCTTATCTTTGGTTTCTTGGCTTGGATTCTTTACAAATGCCACCTACAGTTCATTCTATTTATGTAATACTCAATGTATGATGATTATGGACCTAATTAACAAGTTACTTCCCTAAAATATAGTTTAAACTAAGTTCGTCTCCAAAGGAGGAACCTTTGTTCACCAAAATTTTATCTTTGGTTTCTTGGCTTAGATTCTTGACAAATGCCTTCTATAGTTCATTCTATTTATGTAATACTCATTGTATGATGATTATGGACCTAATTAAAAGGTTACTTCCCTAAAATAAAATTTAAACTAAGTTCGTCTTGAAAGGAGGAACCTTTGTTGACCAAAATCTTATCTTTGGTTTCTTGGCTTGGATTCTTGACAAATGCCACCTATAGTTCATTCTATTTATGTAATACTCATTGTATGATGATTACGGACCTAATTAACAAGTTACTTCCCTAAAATCAAGTGTAAACTAAGTTCGTCTCCAAAGGAGGAACCTTTGTTGACCAAAATCTTATCTTTGGTTTCTTGGCTTGGATTCTTGACAAATGCCTTCTATAGTTCATTCTATTAATGTAATACTCATTGTATGATGATTATGGACCTAATTAACAAGTTACTTCCCTAAAATAAAGTTTAAACTAAGTTCGTTTCCAAAGGAGGAACCTTTGTTGACCAAAATCTTATCTTTGGTTTCTTGGCTTGGATTCTTTACAAATGCCACCTACAGTTCATTCTATTTATGTAATACTCAATGTATGATGATTATGGACCTAATTAACAAGTTACTTCCCAAAAATATAGTTTAAACTAAGTTCGTCTCCAAAGGAGGAACCTTTGTTCACCAAAATTTTATCTTTGGTTTCTTGGCTTAGATTCTTGACAAATGCCTTCTATAGTTCATTCTATTTATGTAATACTCATTGTATGATGATTATGGTCCTAATTAAAAGGTTACTTCCCTAAAATAAAATTTAAACTAAGTTCGTCTTGAAAGGAGGAACCTTTGTTGACCAAAATCTTATCTTTGGTTTCTTGGCTTGGATTCTTGACAAATGCCACCTATAGTTCATTCTATTTATGTAATACTCATTGTATGATGATTACGGACCTAATTAACAAGTTACTTTCCTAAAATCAAGTGTAAACTAAGTTCGTCTCCAAAGGAGGAACCTTTGTTGACCAAAATTTTATCTTTGGTTTCTTGGCTTTGATTCTTGACAAATGCCTTCTATAGTTCATTCTATTTATGTAATACTCATTGTATGATGATTATGGACCTAATTAACAAGTTACTTCCCTAAAATAAAGTTTAAACTAAGTTCGTCTCCAAAGGAGGAACCTTTGATGAACGAAATTTTATCTTTGGTTTCTTGGCTTGGATTCTTGATAAATGCCACCTCTAGTTCATTCTATTTATGTAATACTCATTGTATGATGATTACGGACCTAATTAACAAGTTACTTCCCTAAAATCAAGTGTAAACTAAGTTCGTCTCCAAAGGAGGAACCTTTGTTGACCAAAATTTTATCTTTGGTGTCTTGGCTTAGATTCTTGACAAATGCCTTCTATAGTTCATTCTATTTATGTAATACTCATTGTATGATGATTATGGACCTAATTAACAAGTTACTTCCCTAAAATAAAGTTTAAACTAAGTTCGTTTCCAAAGGAGGAACCTTTGTTGACCAAAATCTTATCTTTGGTTTCTTGGCTTGGATTCTTGACAAATGCCTTCTATAGTTCATTCTATTAATGTAATACTCATTGTATGATGATTATGGACCTAATTAACAAGTTACTTCCCTAAAATAAAGTTTAAACTAAGTTCGTTTCCAAAGGAGGAACCTTTGTTGACCAAAATCTTATCTTTGGTTTCTTGGCTTGGATTCTTTACAAATGCCACCTACAGTTCATTCTATTTATGTAATACTCAATGTATGATGATTATGGACCTAATTAACAAGTTACTTCCCAAAAATATAGTTTAAACTAAGTTCGTCTCCAAAGGAGGAACCTTTGTTCACCAAAATTTTATCTTTGGTTTCTTGGCTTAGATTCTTGACAAATGCCTTCTATAGTTCATTCTATTTATGTAATACTCATTGTATGATGATTATGGACCTAATTAAAAGGTTACTTCCCTAAAATAAAATTTAAACTAAGTTCGTCTTGAAAGGAGGAACCTTTGTTGACCAAAATCTTATCTTTGGTTTCTTGGCTTGGATTCTTGACAAATGCCACCTATAGTTCATTCTATTTATGTAATACTCATTGTATGATGATTACGGACCTAATTAACAAGTTACTTCCCTAAAATCAAGTGTAAACTAAGTTCGTCTCCAAAGGAGGAACCTTTGTTGACCAAAATTTTATCTTTGGTTTCTTGGCTTTGATTCTTGACAAATGCCTTCTATAGTTCATTCTATTTATGTAATACTCATTGTATGATGATTATGGACCTAATTAACAAGTTATTTCCCTAAAATAAAGTTTAAACTAAGTTCGTCTCCAAAGGAGGAACCTTTGATGAACGAAATTTTATCTTTGGTTTCTTGGCTTGGATTCTTGATAAATGCCACCTCTAGTTCATTCTAATTATGTAATACTCATTGTATGATGATTACGGACCTAATTAACAAGTTACTTCCCTAAAATCAAGTGTAAACTAAGTTCGTCTCCAAAGGAGGAACCTTTGTTGACCAAAATTTTATCTTTGGTGTCTTGGCTTAGATTCTTGACAAATGCCTTCTATAGTTCATTCTATTTATGTAATACTCATTGTATGATGATTATGGACCTAAATAACAAGTTAATTCCCTAAAATAAAGTTTAAACAAAGTTCGTTTCCAAAGGAGGAACCTTGGTTGACCAAAATCTTATCTTTGGTTTCTTGGCTTGGATTCTTGACAAATGCCTTCTATAGTTCATTCTATTAATGTAATACTCATTGTATGATGATTATGGACCTAATTAACAAGTTACTTCCCTAAAATAAAGTTTAAACTAAGTTCGTTTCCAAAGGAGGAACCTTTGTTGACCAAAATCTTATCTTTGGTTTCTTGGCTTGGATTCTTTACAAATGCCACCTACAGTTCATTCTATTTATGTAATACTCAATGTATGATGATTATGGACCTAATTAACAAGTTACTTCCCAAAAATATAGTTTAAACTAAGTTCGTCTCCAAAGGAGGAACCTTTGTTCACCAAAATTTTATCTTTGGTTTCTTGGCTTAGATTCTTGACAAATGCCTTCTATAGTTCATTCTATTTATGTAATACTCATTGTATGATGATTATGGACCTAATTAAAAGGTTACTTCCCTAAAATAAAATTTAAACTAAGTTCGTCTTGAAAGGAGGAACCTTTGTTGACCAAAATCTTATCTTTGGTTTCTTGGCTTGGATTCTTGACAAATGCCACCTATAGTTCATTCTATTTATGTAATACTCATTGTATGATGATTACGGACCTAATTAACAAGTTACTTCCCTAAAATCAAGTGTAAACTAAGTTCGTCTCCAAAGGAGGAACCTTTGTTGACCAAAATTTTATCTTTGGTTTCTTGGCTTTGATTCTTGACAAATGCCTTCTATAGTTCATTCTATTTATGTAATACTCATTGTATGATGATTATGGACCTAATTAACAAGTTATTTCCCTAAAATAAAGTTTAAACTAAGTTCGTCTCCAAAGGAGGAACCTTTGATGAACGAAATTTTATCTTTGGTTTCTTGGCTTGGATTCTTGATAAATGCCACCTCTAGTTCATTCTAATTATGTAATACTCATTGTATGATGATTACGGACCTAATTAACAAGTTACTTCCCTAAAATCAAGTGTAAACTAAGTTCGTCTCCAAAGGAGGAACCTTTGTTGACCAAAATTTTATCTTTGGTGTCTTGGCTTAGATTCTTGACAAATGCCTTCTATAGTTCATTCTATTTATGTAATACTCATTGTATGATGATTATGGACCTAATTAACAAGTTACTTCCCTAAAATAAAGTTTAAACTAAGTTCGTTTCCAAAGGAGGAACCTTTGTTGACCAAAATCTTATCTTTGGTTTCTTGGCTTGGATTCTTGACAAATGCCTTCTATAGTTCATTCTATTAATGTAATACTCATTGTATGATGATTATGGACCTAATTAACAAGTTACTTCCCTAAAATAAAGTTTAAACTAAGTTCGTTTCCAAAGGAGGAACCTTTGTTGACCAAAATCTTATCTTTGGTTTCTTGGCTTGGATTCTTTACAAATGCCACCTACAGTTCATTCTATTTATGTAATTCTCAATGTATGATGATTATGGACCTAATTAACAAGTTACTTCCCTAAAATATAGTTTAAACTAAGTTCGTCTCCAAAGGAGGAACCTTTGTTCACCAAAATTTTATCTTTGGTTTCTTGGCTTAGATTCTTGACAAATGCCTTCTATAGTTCATTCTATTTATGTAATACTCATTGTATGATGATTATGGACCTAATTAAAAGGTTACTTCCCTAAAATAAAATTTAAACTAAGTTCGTCTTGAAAGGAGGAACCTTTGTTGACCAAAATCTTATCTTTGGTTTCTTGGCTTGGATTCTTGACAAATGCCACCTATAGTTCATTCTATTTATGTAATACTCATTGTATGATGATTACGGACCTAATTAACAAGTTACTTCCCTAAAATAAAGTTTAAACTAAGTTCGTTTCCAAAGGAGGAACCTTTGTTGACCAAATTCTTATCTTTGGTTTCTTGGCTTGGATTCTTTACAAATGCCACCTACAGTTCATTCTATTTATGTAATACTCAATGTATGATGATTATGGACCTAATTAACAAGTTACTTCCCTAAAATATAGTTTAAACTAAGTTCGTCTCCAAAGGAGGAACCTTTGTTCACCAAAATTTTATCTTTGGTTTCTTCGCTTAGATTCTTGACAAATGCCTTCTATAGTTCATTCTATTTATGTAATACTCATTGTATGATGATTATGGACCTAATTAAAAGGTTACTTCCCTAAAATAAAATTTAAACTAAGTTCGTCTTGAAAGGAGGAACCTTTGTTGACCAAAATCTTATCTTTGGTTTCTTGGCTTGGATTCTTGACAAATGCCACGTATAGTTCATTCTATTTATGTAATACTCATTGTATGATGATTACGGACCTAGTTAACAAGTTACTTCCCTAAAATCAAGTGTAAACTAAGTTCGTCTCCAAAGGAGGAACCTTTGTTGACCAAAATCTTATCTTTGGTTTCTTGGCTTGGATTCTTGACAAATGCCTTCTATAGTTCATTCTATTAATGTAATACTCATTGTATGATGATTATGGACCTAATTAACAAGTTACTTCCCTAAAATAAAGTTTAAACTAAGTTCGTTTCCAAAGGAGGAACCTTTGTTGACCAAAATCTTATCTTTGGTTTCTTGGCTTGGATTCTTTACAAATGCCACCTACAGTTCATTCTATTTATGTAATACTCAATGTATGATGATTATGGACCTAATTAACAAGTTACTTCCCAAAAATATAGTTTAAACTAAGTTCGTCTCCAAAGGAGGAACCTTTGTTCACCAAAATTTTATCTTTGGTTTCTTGGCTTAGATTCTTGACAAATGCCTTCTATAGTTCATTCTATTTATGTAATACTCATTGTATGATGATTATGGACCTAATTAAAAGGTTACTTCCCTAAAATAAAATTTAAACTAAGTTCGTCTTGAAAGGAGGAACCTTTGTTGACCAAAATCTTATCTTTGGTTTCTTGGCTTGGATTCTTGACAAATGCCACCTATAGTTCATTCTATTTATGTAATACTCATTGTATGATGATTACGGACCTAATTAACAAGTTACTTCCCTAAAATCAAGTGTAAACTAAGTTCGTCTCCAAAGGAGGAACCTTTGTTGACCAAAATTTTATCTTTGGTTTCTTGGCTTTGATTCTTGACAAATGCCTTCTATAGTTCATTCTATTTATGTAATACTCATTGTATGATGATTATGGACCTAATTAACAAGTTACTTCCCTAAAATAAAGTTTAAACTAAGTTCGTCTCCAAAGGAGGAACCTTTGATGAACGAAATTTTATCTTTGGTTTCTTGGCTTGGATTCTTGATAAATGCCACCTCTAGTTCATTCTATTTATGTAATACTCATTGTATGATGATTACGGACCTAATTAACAAGTTACTTCCCTAAAATCAAGTGTAAACTAAGTTCGTCTCCAAAGGAGGAACCTTTGTTGACCAAAATTTTATCTTTGGTGTCTTGGCTTAGATTCTTGACAAATGCCTTCTATAGTTCATTCTATTTATGTAATACTCATTGTATGATGATTATGGACCTAATTAACAAGTTACTTCCCTAAAATAAAGTTTAAACTAAGTTCGTTTCCAAAGGAGGAACCTTTGTTGACCAAAATCTTATCTTTGGTTTCTTGGCTTGGATTCTTGACAAATGCCTTCTATAGTTCATTCTATTAATGTAATACTCATTGTATGATGATTATGGACCTAATTAACAAGTTACTTCCCTAAAATAAAGTTTAAACTAAGTTCGTTTCCAAAGGAGGAACCTTTGTTGACCAAAATCTTATCTTTGGTTTCTTGACTTGGATTCTTTACAAATGCCACCTATAGTTCATTCTATTTATGTAATACTCAATGTATGATGATTATGGACCTAATTAACAAGTTACTTCCCTAAAATATAGTTTAAACTAAGTTCGTCTCCAAAGGAGGAACCTTTGTTCACCAAAATTTTATCTTTGGTTTCTTGGCTTAGATTCTTGACAAATGCCTTCTATAGTTCATTCTATTTATGTAATACTCATTGTATGATGATTATGGACCTAATTAAAAGGTTACTTCCCTAAAATAAAATTTAAACTAAGTTCGTCTTGAAAGGAGGAACCTTTGTTGACCAAAATCTTATCTTTGGTTTCTTGGCTTGGATTCTTGACAAATGCCACCTATAGTTCATTCTATTTATGTAATACTCATTGTATGATGATTACGGACCTAATTAACAAGTTACTTCCCTAAAATCAAGTGTAAACTAAGTTCGTCTCCAAAGGAGGAACCTTTGTTAACCAAAATTTTATCTTTGGTTTCTTGGCTTAGATTCTTGACAAATGCCTTCTATAGTTCATTCTATTTATGTAATACTCATTGTATGATGATTATGGACCTAATTAACAAGTTACTTCCCTAAAATAAAATTTAAACTAAGTTCGTTTCGAAAGGAGGAACCTTTGTTGACCAAAATCTTATCTTTGGTTTCTTGGCTTGGATTCTTGACAAATGCCACCTATAGTTCACTCTACTTATGTAATACTCATTGTATGATGATTATGGACCTAATTAACAAGTTACTTCCCTAAAATAAAGTTTAAACTAAGTTCGTCTCCAAAGGAGGAACCTTTGATGAACGAAATTTTATCTTTGGTTTCTTGGCTTGGATTCTTGACAAATGCCACCTATAGTTCATTCTATTTATGTAATACTCATTGTATGATGATTACGGACCTAATTAACAAGTTACTTCCCTAAAATCAAGTGTAAACTAAGTTCGTCTCCAAAGGAGGAACCTTTGTTGACCAAAATCTTATCTTTGGTTTCTTGGCTTGGATTCTTGACAAATGCCTTCTATAGTTCATTCTATTAATGTAATACTCATTGTATGATGATTATGGACCTAATTAACAAGTTACTTCCCTAAAATAAAGTTTAAACTAAGTTCGTTTCCAAAGGAGGAACCTTTGTTGACCAAAATCTTATCTTTGGTTTCTTGGCTTGGATTCTTTACAAATGCCACCTACAGTTCATTCTATTTATGTAATACTCAATGTATGATGATTATGGACCTAATTAACAAGTTACTTCCCAAAAATATAGTTTAAACTAAGTTCGTCTCCAAAGGAGGAACCTTTGTTCACCAAAATTTTATCTTTGGTTTCTTGGCTTAGATTCTTGACAAATGCCTTCTATAGTTCATTCTATTTATGTAATACTCATTGTATGATGATTATGGACCTAATTAAAAGGTTACTTCCCTAAAATAAAATTTAAACTAAGTTCGTCTTGAAAGGAGGAACCTTTGTTGACCAAAATCTTATCTTTGGTTTCTTGGCTTGGATTCTTGACAAATGCCACCTATAGTTCATTCTATTTATGTAATACTCATTGTATGATGATTACGGACCTAATTAACAAGTTACTTCCCTAAAATCAAGTGTAAACTAAGTTCGTCTCCAAAGGAGGAACCTTTGTTGACCAAAATTTTATCTTTGGTTTCTTGGCTTTGATTCTTGACAAATGCCTTCTATAGTTCATTCTATTTATGTAATACTCATTGTATGATGATTATGGACCTAATTAACAAGTTACTTCCCTAAAATAAAGTTTAAACTAAGTTCGTCTCCAAAGGAGGAACCTTTGATGAACGAAATTTTATCTTTGGTTTCTTGGCTTGGATTCTTGATAAATGCCACCTCTAGTTCATTCTATTTATGTAATACTCATTGTATGATGATTACGGACCTAATTAACAAGTTACTTCCCTAAAATCAAGTGTAAACTAAGTTCGTCTCCAAAGGAGGAACCTTTGTTGACCAAAATTTTATCTTTGGTGTCTTGGCTTAGATTCTTGACAAATGCCTTCTATAGTTCATTCTATTTATGTAATACTCATTGTATGATGATTATGGACCTAAATAACAAGTTAATTCCCTAAAATAAAGTTTAAACAAAGTTCGTTTCCAAAGGAGGAACCTTTGTTGACCAAAATTTTATCTTTGGTTTCTTGGCTTGGATTCTTGACAAATGCCTTCTATAGTTCATTCTATTAATGTAATACTCATTGTATGATGATTATGGACCTAATTAACAAGTTACTTCCCTAAAATAAAGTTTAAACTAAGTTCGTTTCCAAAGGAGGAACCTTTGTTGACCAAAATCTTATCTTTGGTTTCTTGACTTGGATTCTTTACAAATGCCACCTACAGTTCATTCTATTTATGTAATACTCAATGTATGATGATTATGGACCTAATTAACAAGTTACTTCCCTAAAATATAGTTTAAACTAAGTTCGTCTCCAAAGGAGGAACCTTTGTTCACCAAAATTTTATCTTTGGTTTCTTGGCTTAGATTCTTGACAAATGCCTTCTATAGTTCATTCTATTTATGTAATACTCATTGTATGATGATTATGGACCTAATTAAAAGGTTACTTCCCTAAAATAAAATTTAAACTAAGTTCGTCTTGAAAGGAGGAACCTTTGTTGACCAAAATCTTATCTTTGGTTTCTTGGCTTGGATTCTTGACAAATGCCACCTATAGTTCATTCTATTTATGTAATACTCATTGTATGATGATTACGGACCTAATTAACAAGTTACTTCCCTAAAATCAAGTGTAAACTAAGTTCGTCTCCAAAGGAGGAACCTTTGTTAACCAAAATTTTATCTTTGGTTTCTTGGCTTAGATTCTTGACAAATGCCTTCTATAGTTCATTCTATTTATGTAATACTCATTGTATGATGATTATGGACCTAATTAACAAGTTACTTCCCGAAAATAAAATTTAAACTAAGTTCGTTTCGAAAGGAGGAACCTTTGTTGACCAAAATCTTATCTTTGGTTTCTTGGCTTGGATTCTTGACAAATGCCACCTATAGTTCACTCTACTTATGTAATACTCATTGTATGATGATTATGGACCTAATTAACAAGTTACTTCCCTAAAATAAAGTTTAAACTAAGTTCGTCTCCAAAGGAGGAACCTTTGATGAACGAAATTTTATCTTTGGTTTCTTGGCATGGATTCTTGACAAATGCCACCTCTAGTTCATTCTATTTATGTAATACTCATTGTATGATGATTACGGACCTAATTAACAAGTTACTTCCCTAAAATCAAGTGTAAACTAAGTTCGTCTCCAAAGGAGGAACCTTTGTTGACCAAAATTTTATCTTTGG
The DNA here is from genome assembly GCA_946800305.1 of Medicago arabica. Classification (NCBI taxonomy): domain Eukaryota; kingdom Viridiplantae; phylum Streptophyta; class Magnoliopsida; order Fabales; family Fabaceae; genus Medicago; species Medicago arabica. Next base: position 28,983,502 of record OX326970.1, on the reverse strand, counting down.
TTTCTTGGCTTTGATTCTTGACAAATGCCTTCTATAGTTCATTCTATTTATGTAATACTCATTGTATGATGATTATGGACCTAATTAACAAGTTATTTCCCTAAAATAAAGTTTAAACTAAGTTCGTCTCCAAAGGAGGAACCTTTGATGAACGAAATTTTATCTTTGGTTTCTTGGCTTGGATTCTTGATAAATGCCACCTCTAGTTCATTCTATTTATGTAATACTCATTGTATGATGATTACGGACCTAATTAACAAGTTACTTCCCTAAAATCAAGTGTAAACTAAGTTCGTCTCCAAAGGAGGAACCTTTGTTGACCAAAATTTTATCTTTGGTGTCTTGGCTTAGATTCTTGACAAATGCCTTCTATAGTTCATTCTATTTATGTAATACTCATTGTATGATGATTATGGACCTAAATAACAAGTTACTTCCCTAAAATAAAGTTTAAACTAAGTTCGTTTCCAAAGGAGGAACCTTTGTTGACCAAAATCTTATCTTTGGTTTCTTGGCTTGGATTCTTGACAAATGCCTTCTATAGTTCATTCTATTAATGTAATACTCATTGTATGATGATTATGGACCTAATTAACAAGTTACTTCCCTAAAATAAAGTTTAAACTAAGTTCGTTTCCAAAGGAGGAACCTTTGTTGACCAAAATCTTATCTTTGGTTTCTTGGCTTGGATTCTTTACAAATGCCACCTACAGTTCATTCTATTTATGTAATACTCAATGTATGATGATTATGGACCTAATTAACAAGTTACTTCCCTAAAATATAGTTTAAACTAAGTTCGTCTCCAAAGGAGGAACCTTTGTTCACCAAAATTTTATCTTTGGTTTCTTGGCTTAGATTCTTGACAAATGCCTTCTATAGTTCATTCTATTTATGTAATACTCATTGTATCATGATTATGGACCTAATTAAAAGGTTACTTCCCTAAAATAAAATTTAAACTAAGTTCGTCTTGAAACGAGGAACCTTTGTTGACCAAAATCTTATCTTTGGTTTCTTGGCTTGGATTCTTGACAAATGCCACGTATAGTTCATTCTATTTATGTAATACTCATTGTATGATGATTACGGACCTAATTAACAAGTTACTTCCCTAAAATCAAGTGTAAACTAAGTTCGTCTCCAAAGGAGGAACCTTTGTTGACCAAAATCTTATCTTTGGTTTCTTGGCTTGGATTCTTGACAAATGCCTTCTATAGTTCATTCTATTAATGTAATACTCATTGTATGATGATTATGGACCTAATTAACAAGTTACTTCCCTAAAATAAAGTTTAAACTAAGTTCGTTTCCAAAGGAGGAACCTTTGTTGACCAAAATCTTATCTTTGGTTTCTTGGCTTGGATTCTTTACAAATGCCACCTACAGTTCATTCTATTTATGTAATACTCAATGTATGATGATTATGGACCTAATTAACAAGTTACTTCCCAAAAATATAGTTTAAACTAAGTTCGTCTCCAAAGGAGGAACCTTTGTTCACCAAAATTTTATCTTTGGTTTCTTGGCTTAGATTCTTGACAAATGCCTTCTATAGTTCATTCTATTTATGTAATACTCATTGTATGATGATTATGGACCTAATTAAAAGGTTACTTCCCTAAAATAAAATTTAAACTAAGTTCGTCTTGAAAGGAGGAACCTTTGTTGACCAAAATCTTATCTTTGGTTTCTTGGCTTGGATTCTTGACAAATGCCACCTATAGTTCATTCTATTTATGTAATACTCATTGTATGATGATTACGGACCTAATTAACAAGTTACTTCCCTAAAATCAAGTGTAAACTAAGTTCGTCTCCAAAGGAGGAACCTTTGTTGACCAAAATTTTATCTTTGGTTTCTTGGCTTTGATTCTTGACAAATGCCTTCTATAGTTCATTCTATTTATGTAATACTCATTGTATGATGATTATGGACCTAATTAACAAGTTACTTCCCTAAAATAAAGTTTAAACTAAGTTCGTCTCCAAAGGAGGAACCTTTGATGAACGAAATTTTATCTTTGGTTTCTTGGCTTGGATTCTTGATAAATGCCACCTCTAGTTCATTCTATTTATGTAATACTCATTGTATGATGATTATGGACCTAATTAACAAGTTACTTCCCTAAAATCAAGTGTAAACTAAGTTCGTCTCCAAAGGAGGAACCTTTGTTGACCAAAATTTTATCTTTGGTGTCTTGGCTTAGATTCTTGACAAATGCCTTCTATAGTTCATTCTATTTATGTAATACTCATTGTATGATGATTATGGACCTAAATAACAAGTTACTTCCCTAAAATAAAGTTTAAACTAAGTTCGTTTCCAAAGGAGGAACCTTTGTTGACCAAAATTTTATCTTTGGTTTCTTGGCTTGGATTCTTGACAAATGCCTTCTATAGTTCATTCTATTAATGTAATACTCATTGTATGATGATTATGGACCTAATTAACAAGTTACTTCCCTAAAATAAAGTTTAAACTAAGTTCGTTTCCAAAGGAGGAACCTTTGTTGACCAAAATCTTATCTTTGGTTTCTTGACTTGGATTCTTTACAAATGCCACCTACAGTTCATTCTATTTATGTAATACTCAATGTATGATGATTATGGACCTAATTAACAAGTTACTTCCCTAAAATATAGTTTAAACTAAGTTCGTCTCCAAAGGAGGAACCTTTGTTCACCAAAATTTTATCTTTGGTTTCTTGGCTTAGATTCTTGACAAATGCCTTCTATAGTTCATTCTATTTATGTAATACTCATTGTATGATGATTATGGACCTAATTAAAAGGTTACTTCCCTAAAATAAAATTTAAACTAAGTTCGTCTTGAAAGGAGGAACCTTTGTTGACCAAAATCTTATCTTTGGTTTCTTGGCTTGGATTCTTGACAAATGCCACCTATAGTTCATTCTATTTATGTAATACTCATTGTATGATGATTACGGACCTAATTAACAAGTTACTTCCCTAAAATCAAGTGTAAACTAAGTTCGTCTCCAAAGGAGGAACCTTTGTTAACCAAAATTTTATCTTTGGTTTCTTGGCTTAGATTCTTGACAAATGCCTTCTATAGTTCATTCTATTTATGTAATACTCATTGTATGATGATTATGGACCTAATTAACAAGTTACTTCCCGAAAATAAAATTTAAACTAAGTTCGTTTCGAAAGGAGGAACCTTTGTTGACCAAAATCTTATCTTTGGTTTCTTGGCTTGGATTCTTGACAAATGCCACCTATAGTTCACTCTACTTATGTAATACTCATTGTATGATGATTATGGACCTAATTAACAAGTTACTTCCCTAAAATAAAGTTTAAACTAAGTTCGTCTCCAAAGGAGGAACCTTTGATGAACGAAATTTTATCTTTGGTTTCTTGGCTTGGATTCTTGACAAATGCCACCTCTAGTTCATTCTATTTATGTAATACTCATTGTATGATGATTACGGACCTAATTAACAAGTTACTTCCCTAAAATCAAGTGTAAACTAAGTTCGTCTCCAAAGGAGGAACCTTTGTTGACCAAAATTTTATCTTTGGTTTCTTGGCTTTGATTCTTGACAAATGCCTTCTATAGTTCATTCTATTTATGTAATACTCATTGTATGATGATTATGGACCTAATTAACAAGTTATTTCCCTAAAATAAAGTTTAAACTAAGTTCGTCTCCAAAGGAGGAACCTTTGATGAACGAAATTTTATCTTTGGTTTCTTGGCTTGGATTCTTGATAAATGCCACCTCTAGTTCATTCTATCTATGTAATACTCATTGTATGATGATTACGGACCTAATTAACAAGTTACTTCCCTAAAATCAAGTGTAAACTAAGTTCGTCTCCAAAGGAGGAACCTTTGTTGACCAAAATTTTATCTTTGGTGTCTTGGCTTAGATTCTTGACAAATGCCTTCTATAGTTCATTCTATTTATGTAATACTCCTTGTATGATGATTATGGACCTAATTAACAAGTTACTTCCCTAAAATAAAGTTTAAACTAAGTTCGTTTCCAAAGGAGGAACCTTTGTTGACCAAAATCTTATCTTTGGTTTCTTGGCTTGGATTCTTGACAAATGCCTTCTATAGTTCATTCTATTAATGTAATACTCATTGTATGATGATTATGGACCTAATTAACAAGTTACTTCCCTAAAATAAAGTTTAAACTAAGTTCGTTTCCAAAGGAGGAACCTTTGTTGACCAAAATCTTATCTTTGGTTTCTTGGCTTGGATTCTTTACAAATGCCACCTACAGTTCATTCTATTTATGTAATACTCAATGTATGATGATTATGGACCTAATTAACAAGTTACTTCCCTAAAATATAGTTTAAACTAAGTTCGTCTCCAAAGGAGGAACCTTTGTTCACCAAAATTTTATCTTTGGTTTCTTGGCTTAGATTCTTGACAAATGCCTTCTATAGTTCATTCTATTTATGTAATACTCATTGTATCATGATTATGGACCTAATTAAAAGGTTACTTCCCTAAAATAAAATTTAAACTAAGTTCGTCTTGAAACGAGGAACCTTTGTTGACCAAAATCTTATCTTTGGTTTCTTGGCTTGGATTCTTGACAAATGCCACCTATAGTTCATTCTATTTATGTAATACTCATTGTATGATGATTACGGACCTAATTAACAAGTTACTTCCCTAAAATCAAGTGTAAACTAAGTTCGTCTCCAAAGGAGGAACCTTTGTTGACCAAAATCTTATCTTTGGTTTCTTGTCTTGGATTCTTGACAAATGCCTTCTATAGTTCATTCTATTAATGTAATACTCATTGTATGATGATTATGGACCTAATTAACAAGTTACTTCCCTAAAATAAAGTTTAAACTAAGTTCGTTTCCAAAGGAGGAACCTTTGTTGACCAAAATCTTATCTTTGGTTTCTTGGCTTGGATTCTTTACAAATGCCACCTACAGTTCATTCTATTTATGTAATACTCAATGTATGATGATTATGGACCTAATTAACAAGTTACTTCCCAAAAATATAGTTTAAACTAAGTTCGTCTCCAAAGGAGGAACCTTTGTTCACCAAAATTTTATCTTTGGTTTCTTGGCTTAGATTCTTGACAAATGCCTTCTATAGTTCATTCTATTTATGTAATACTCATTGTATGAAGATTATGGACCTAATTAAAAGGTTACTTCCCTAAAATAAAATTTAAACTAAGTTCGTCTTGAAAGGAGGAACCTTTGTTGACCAAAATCTTATCTTTGGTTTCTTGGCTTGGATTCTTGACAAATGCCACCTATAGTTCATTCTATTTATGTAATACTCATTGTATGATGATTACGGACCTAATTAACAAGTTACTTCCCTAAAATCAAGTGTAAACTAAGTTCGTCTCCAAAGGAGGAACCTTTGTTGACCAAAATTTTATCTTTGGTTTCTTGGCTTTGATTCTTGACAAATGCCTTCTATAGTTCATTCTATTTATGTAATACTCATTGTATGATGATTATGGACCTAATTAACAAGTTACTTCCCTAAAATAAAGTTTAAACTAAGTTCGTCTCCAAAGGAGGAACCTTTGTTGAACGAAATTTTATCTTTGGTTTCTTGGCTTGGATTCTTGATAAATGCCACCTCTAGTTCATTCTATTTATGTAATACTCATTGTATGATGATTACGGACCTAATTAACAAGTTACTTCCCTAAAATCAAGTGTAAACTAAGTTCGTCTCCAAAGGAGGAACCTTTGTTGACCAAAATTTTATCTTTGGTGTCTTGGCTTAGATTCTTGACAAATGCCTTCTATAGTTCATTCTATTTATGTAATACTCATTGTATGATGATTATGGACCTAATTAACAAGTTACTTCCCTAAAATAAAGTTTAAACTAAGTTCGTTTCCAAAGGAGGAACCTTTGTTGACCAAAATCTTATCTTTGGTTTCTTGGCTTGGATTCTTGACAAATGCCTTCTATAGTTCATTCTATTAATGTAATACTCATTGTATGATGATTATGGACCTAATTAACAAGTTACTTCCCTAAAATAAAGTTTAAACTAAGTTCGTTTCCAAAGGAGGAACCTTTGTTGACCAAAATCTTATCTTTGGTTTCTTGACTTGGATTCTTTACAAATGCCACCTACAGTTCATTCTATTTATGTAATACTCAATGTATGATGATTATGGACCTAATTAACAAGTTACTTCCCTAAAATATAGTTTAAACTAAGTTCGTCTCCAAAGGAGGAACCTTTGTTCACCAAAATTTTATCTTTGGTTTCTTGGCTTAGATTCTTGACAAATGCCTTCTATAGTTCATTCTATTTATGTAATACTCATTGTATGATGATTATGGACCTAATTAAAAGGTTACTTCCCTAAAATAAAATTTAAACTAAGTTCGTCTTGAAAGGAGGAACCTTTGTTGACCAAAATCTTATCTTTGGTTTCTTGGCTTGGATTCTTGACAAATGCCACCTATAGTTCATTCTATTTATGTAATACTCATTGTATGATGATTACGGACCTAATTAACAAGTTACTTCCCTAAAATCAAGTGTAAACTAAGTTCGTCTCCAAAGGAGGAACCTTTGTTAACCAAAATTTTATCTTTGGTTTCTTGGCTTAGATTCTTGACAAATGCCTTCTATAGTTCATTCTATTTATGTAATACTCATTGTATGATGATTATGGACCTAATTAACAAGTTACTTCCCTAAAATAAAATTTAAACTAAGTTCGTCTCGAAAGGAGGAACCTTTGTTGACCAAAATCTTATCTTTGGTTTCTTGGCTTGGATTCTTGACAAATGCCACCTATAGTTCACTCTACTTATGTAATACTCATTGTATGATGATTATGGACCTAATTAACAAGTTACTTCCCTAAAATAAAGTTTAAACTAAGTTCGTCTCCAAAGGAGGAACCTTTGATGAACGAAATTTTATCTTTGGTTTCTTGGCTTGGATTCTTGACAAATGCCACCTCTAGTTCATTCTATTTATGTAATACTCATTGTATGATGATTACGGACCTAATTAACAAGTTACTTCCCTAAAATCAAGTGTAAACTATGTTCGTCTCCAAAGGAGGAACCTTTGTTGACCAAAATTTTATCTTTAAGTTCTTGGCTTAGATTCTTGACAAATGCCTTCTATAGTTCATTCTATTTATGTAATACTCATTGTATGATGATTATGGACCTAATTAACAAGTTACTTCCCTAAAATAAAGTTTAAACTAAGTTCGTTTCCAAAGGAGGAACCTTTGTTGACCAAAATCTTATCTTTGGTTTCTTGGCTTGGATTCTTGACAAATGCCACCTATAGTTCATTCTACTTATGTAATACTCATTGTATGATGATTATGGACCTAATTAACAAGTTACTTCCCTAAAATAAAGTTTAAACTAAGTTCGTCTCCAAAGGAGGAACCTTTGTTGACCAAATTTTATCTTTGGTTTCTTGTCTTAGATTCTTGACAAATGTCTTCTATAGTTCATTCTATTAATGTAATACTCATTGTATGATGATTATGGACCTAATTAACAAGTTACTTCCCTAAAATAAAGTTTAAACTAAGTTCGTTTCCAAAGGAGAAACCTTTGTTGACCAAAATCTTATCTTTGGTTTCTTGGCTTGGATTCTTTACAAATGCCACCTACAGTTCATTCTATTTATGTAATACTCATTGTATGATGATTATGGACCTAATTAACAAGTTACTTCCCTAAAATAAAGTTTAAACTAAGTTCGTTTCCAAAGGAGGAACCTTTGTTGACCAAAATCTTATCTTTGGTTTCTTGGCTTGGATTCTTGACAAATGCCTTCTATAGTTCATTCTATTAATGTAATACTCATTGTATGATGATTATGGACCTAATTAACAAGTTACTTCCCTAAAATAAAGTTTAAACTAAGTTCGTTTCCAAAGGAGGAACCTTTGTTGACCAAAATCTTATCTTTGGTTTCTTGGCTTGGATTCTTTACAAATGCCACCTACAGTTCATTCTATTTATGTAATACTCAATGTATGATGATTATGGACCTAATTAACAAGTTACTTCCCTAAAATATAGTTTAAACTAAGTTCGTCTCCAAAGGAGGAACCTTTGTTCACCAAAATTTTATCTTTGGTTTCTTGGCTTAGATTCTTGACAAATGCCTTCTATAGTTCATTCTATTTATGTAATACTCATTGTATCATGATTATGGACCTAATTAAAAGGTTACTTCCCTAAAATAAAATTTAAACTAAGTTCGTCTTGAAACGAGGAACCTTTGTTGACCAAAATCTTATCTTTGGTTTCTTGGCTTGGATTCTTGACAAATGCCACCTATAGTTCATTCTATTTATGTATTACTCATTGTATGATGATTACGGACCTAATTAACAAGTTACTTCCCTAAAATCAAGTGTAAACTAAGTTCGTCTCCAAAGGAGGAACCTTTGTTGACCAAAATCTTATCTTTGGTTTCTTGGCTTGGATTCTTGCCAAATGCCTACTATAGTTCATTCTATTAATGTAATACTCATTGTATGATGATTATGGACCTAATTAACAAGTTACTTCCCTAAAATAAAGTTTAAACTAAGTTCGTTTCCAAAGGAGGAACCTTTGTTGACCAAAATCTTATCTTTGGTTTCTTGGCTTGGATTCTTTACAAATGCCACCTACAGTTCATTCTATTTATGTAATACTCAATGTATGATGATTATGGACCTAATTAACAAGTTACTTCCCAAAAATATAGTTTAAACTAAGTTCGTCTCCAAAGGAGGAACCTTTGTTCACCAAAATTTTATCTTTGGTTTCTTGGCTTAGATTCTTGACAAATGCCTTCTATAGTTCATTCTATTTATGTAATACTCATTGTATGATGATTATGGACCTAATTAAAAGGTTACTTCCCTAAAATAAAATTTAAACTAAGTTCGTCTTGAAAGGAGGAACCTTTGTTGACCAAAATCTTATCTTTGGTTTCTTGGCTTGGATTCTTGACAAATGCCACCTATAGTTCATTCTATTTATGTAATACTCATTGTATGATGATTACGGACCTAATTAACAAGTTACTTCCCTAAAATCAAGTGTAAACTAAGTTCGTCTCCAAAGGAGGAACCTTTGTTGACCAAAATTTTATCTTTGGTTTCTTGGCTTTGATTCTTGACAAATGCCTTCTATAGTTCATTCTATTTATGTAATACTCATTGTATGATGATTATGGACCTAATTAACAAGTTACTTCCCTAAAATAAAGTTTAAACTAAGTTCGTCTCCAAAGGAGGAACCTTTGATGAACGAAATTTTATCTTTGGTTTCTTGGCTTGGATTCTTGATAAATGCCACCTCTAGTTCATTCTATTTATGTAATACTCATTGTATGATGATTACGGACCTAATTAACAAGTTACTTCCCTAAAATCAAGTGTAAACTAAGTTCGTCTCCAAAGGAGGAACCTTTGTTGACCAAAATTTTATCTTTGGTGTCTTGGCTTAGATTCTTGACAAATGCCTTCTATAGTTCATTCTATTTATGTAATACTCATTGTATGATGATTATGGACCTAAATAACAAGTTAATTCCCTAAAATAAAGTTTAAACAAAGTTCGTTTCCAAAGGAGGAACCTTTGTTGACCAAAATCTTATCTTTGGTTTCTTGGCTTGGATTCTTGACAAATGCCTTCTATAGTTCATTCTATTAATGTAATACTCATTGTATGATGATTATGGACCTAATTAACAAGTTACTTCCCTAAAATAAAGTTTAAACTAAGTTCGTTTCCAAAGGAGGAACCTTTGTTGACCAAAATCTTATCTTTGGTTTCTTGACTTGGATTCTTTACAAATGCCACCTACAGTTCATTCTATTTATGTAATACTCAATGTATGATGATTATGGACCTAATTAACAAGTTACTTCCCTAAAATATAGTTTAAACTAAGTTCGTCTCCAAAGGAGGAACCTTTGTTCACCAAAATTTTATCTTTGGTTTCTTGGCTTAGATTCTTGACAAATGCCATCTATAGTTCATTCTATTTATGTAATACTCATTGTATGATGATTATGGACCTAATTAAAAGGTTACTTCCCTAAAATAAAATTTAAACTAAGTTCGTCTTGAAAGGAGGAACCTTTGTTGACCAAAATCTTATCTTTGGTTTCTTGGCTTGGATTCTTGACAAATGCCACCTATAGTTCATTCTATTTATGTAATACTCATTGTATGATGATTACGGACCTAATTAACAAGTTACTTCCCTAAAATCAAGTGTAAACTAAGTTCGTCTCCAAAGGAGGAACCTTTGTTAACCAAAATTTTATCTTTGGTTTCTTGGCTTAGATTCTTGACAAATGCCTTCTATAGTTCATTCTATTTATGTAATACTCATTGTATGATGATTATGGACCTAATTAACAAGTTACTTCCCTAAAATAAAATTTAAACTAAGTTCGTCTCGAAAGGAGGAACCTTTGTTGACCAAAATCTTATCTTTGGTTTCTTGGCTTGGATTCTTGACAAATGCCACCTATAGTTCACTCTACTTATGTAATACTCATTGTATGATGATTATGGACCTAATTAACAAGTTACTTCCCTAAAATAAAGTTTAAACTAAGTTCGTCTCCAAAGGAGGAACCTTTGATGAACGAAATTTTATCTTTGGTTTCTTGGCTTGGATTCTTGACAAATGCCACCTCTAGTTCATTCTATTTATGTAATACTCATTGTATGATGATTACGGACCTAATTAACAAGTTACTTCCCGAAAATCAAGTGTAAACTATGTTCGTCTCCAAAGGAGGAACCTTTGTTGACCAAAATTTTATCTTTAAGTTCTTGGCTTAGATTCTTGACAAATGCCTTCTATAGTTCATTCTATTTATGTAATACTCATTGTATGATGATTATGGACCTAATTAACAAGTTACTTCCCTAAAATAAAGTTTAAACTAAGTTCGTTTCCAAAGGAGGAACCTTTGTTGACCAAAATCTTATCTTTGGTTTCTTGGCTTGGATTCTTGACAAATGCCACCTATAGTTCATTCTACTTATGTAATACTCATTGTATGATGATTATGGACCTAATTAACAAGTTACTTCCCTAAAATAAAGTTTAAACTAAGTTCGTCTCCAAAGGAGGAACCTTTGTTGACCAAATTTTATCTTTGGTTTCTTGTCTTAGATTCTTGACAAATGTCTTCTATAGTTCATTCTATTAATGTAATACTCATTGTATGATGATTATGGACCTAATTAACAAGTTACTTCCCTAAAATAAAGTTTAAACTAAGTTCGTTTCCAAAGGAGAAACCTTTGTTGACCAAAATCTTATCTTTGGTTTCTTGGCTTGGATTCTTTACAAATGCCACCTACAGTTCATTCTATTTATGTAATACTCAATGTATGATGATTATGGACCTAATTAACAAGTTACTTCCCTAAAATATAATTTAAACTAAGTTCGTCTCCAAAGGAGGAACCTTTGTTCACCAAAATTTTATCTTTGGTTTCTTGGCTTAGATTCTTGACAAATGCCATCTATAGTTCATTCTATTTATGTAATACTCATTGTATGATGATTATGGACCTAATTAAAAGGTTACTTCCCTAAAATAAAATTTAAACTAAGTTCGTCTTGAAACGAGGAACCTTTGTTGACCAAAATCTTATCTTTGGTTTCTTGGCTTGGATTCTTGACAAATGCCACCTATAGTTCATTCTATTTATGTATTACTCATTGTATGATGATTACGGACCTAATTAACAAGTTACTTCCCTAAAATCAAGTGTAAACTAAGTTCGTCTCCAAAGGAGGAACCTTTGTTGACCAAAATCTTATCTTTGGTTTCTTGGCTTGGATTCTTGACAAATGCCTTCTATAGTTCATTCTATTAATGTAATACTCATTGTATGATGATTATGGACCTAATTAACAAGTTACTTCCCTAAAATAAAGTTTAAACTAAGTTCGTTTCCAAAGGAGGAACCTTTGTTGACCAAAATCTTATCTTTGGTTTCTTGGCTTGGATTCTTTACAAATGCCACCTACAGTTCATTCTATTTATGTAATACTCAATGTATGATGATTATGGACCTAATTAACAAGTTACTTCCCAAAAATATAGTTTAAACTAAGTTCGTCTCCAAAGGAGGAACCTTTGTTCACCAAAATTTTATCTTTGGTTTCTTGGCTTAGATTCTTGACAAATGCCTTCTATAGTTCATTCTATTTATGTAATACTCATTGTATGATGATTATGGACCTAATTAAAAGGTTACTTCCCTAAAATAAAATTTAAACTAAGTTCGTCTTGAAAGGAGGAACCTTTGTTGACCAAAATCTTATCTTTGGTTTCTTGGCTTGGATTCTTGACAAATGCCACCTATAGTTCATTCTATTTATGTAATACTCATTGTATGATGATTACGGACCTAATTAACAAGTTACTTCCCTAAAATCAAGTGTAAACTAAGTTCGTCTCCAAAGGAGGAACCTTTGTTGACCAAAATTTTATCTTTGGTTTCTTGGCTTTGATTCTTGACAAATGCCTTCTATAGTTCATTCTATTTATGTAATACTCATTGTATGATGATTATGGACCTAATTAACAAGTTACTTCCCTAAAATAAAGTTTAAACTAAGTTCGTCTCCAAAGGAGGAACCTTTGATGAACGAAATTTTATCTTTGGTTTCTTGGCTTGGATTCTTGATAAATGCCACCTCTAGTTCATTCTATTTATGTAATACTCATTGTATGATGATTACGGACCTAATTAACAAGTTACTTCCCTAAAATCAAGTGTAAACTAAGTTCGTCTCCAAAGGAGGAACCTTTGTTGACCAAAATTTTATCTTTGGTGTCTTGGCTTAGATTCTTGACAAATGCCTTCTATAGTTCATTCTATTTATGTAATACTCATTGTATGATGATTATGGACCTAATTAACAAGTTACTTCCCTAAAATAAAGTTTAAACTAAGTTCGTTTCCAAAGGAGGAACCTTTGTTGACCAAAATCTTATCTTTGGTTTCTTGGCTTGGATTCTTGACAAATGCCTTCTATAGTTCATTCTATTAATGTAATACTCATTGTATGATGATTATGGACCTAATTAACAAGTTACTTCCCTAAAATAAAGTTTAAACTAAGTTCGTTTCCAAAGGAGGAACCTTTGTTGACCAAAATCTTATCTTTGGTTTCTTGACTTGGATTCTTTACAAATGCCACCTACAGTTCATTCTATTTATGTAATACTCAATGTATGATGATTATGGACCTAATTAACAAGTTACTTCCCTAAAATATAGTTTAAACTAAGTTCGTCTCCAAAGGAGGAACCTTTGTTCACCAAAATTTTATCTTTGGTTTCTTGGCTTAGATTCTTGACAAATGCCTTCTATAGTTCATTCTATTTATGTAATACTCATTGTATGATGATTATGGACCTAATTAAAAGGTTACTTCCCTAAAATAAAATTTAAACTAAGTTCGTCTTGAAAGGAGGAACCTTTGTTGACCAAAATCTTATCTTTGGTTTCTTGGCTTGGATTCTTGACAAATGCCACCTATAGTTCATTCTATTTATGTAATACTCATTGTATGATGATTACGGACCTAATTAACAAGTTACTTCCCTAAAATCAAGTGTAAACTAAGTTCGTCTCCAAAGGAGGAACCTTTGTTAACCAAAATTTTATCTTTGGTTTCTTGGCTTAGATTCTTGACAAATGCCTTCTATAGTTCATTCTATTTATGTAATACTCATTGTATGATGATTATGGACCTAATTAACAAGTTACTTCCCTAAAATAAAATTTAAACTAAGTTCGTCTCGAAAGGAGGAACCTTTGTTGACCAAAATCTTATCTTTGGTTTCTTGGCTTGGATTCTTGACAAATGCCACCTATAGTTCACTCTACTTATGTAATACTCATTGTATGATGATTATGGACCTAATTAACAAGTTACTTCCCTAAAATAAAGTTTAAACTAAGTTCGTCTCCAAAGGAGGAACCTTTGATGAACGAAATTTTATCTTTGGTTTCTTGGCTTGGATTCTTGACAAATGCCACCTCTAGTTCATTCTATTTATGTAATACTCATTGTATGATGATTACGGACCTAATTAACAAGTTACTTCCCGAAAATCAAGTGTAAACTATGTTCGTCTCCAAAGGAGGAACCTTTGTTGACCAAAATTTTATCTTTAAGTTCTTGGCTTAGATTCTTGACAAATGCCTTCTATAGTTCATTCTATTTATGTAATACTCATTGTATGATGATTATGGACCTAATTAACAAGTTACTTCCCTAAAATAAAGTTTAAACTAAGTTCGTTTCCAAAGGAGGAACCTTTGTTGACCAAAATCTTATCTTTGGTTTCTTGGCTTGGATTCTTGACAAATGCCACCTATAGTTCATTCTACTTATGTAATACTCATTGTATGATGATTATGGACCTAATTAACAAGTTACTTCCCTAAAATAAAGTTTAAACTAAGTTCGTCTCCAAAGGAGGAACCTTTGTTGACCAAATTTTATCTTTGGTTTCTTGTCTTAGATTCTTGACAAATGTCTTCTATAGTTCATTCTATTAATGTAATACTCATTGTATGATGATTATGGACCTAATTAACAAGTTACTTCCCTAAAATAAAGTTTAAACTAAGTTCGTTTCCAAAGGAGAAACCTTTGTTGACCAAAATCTTATCTTTGGTTTCTTGGCTTGGATTCTTTACAAATGCCACCTACAGTTCATTCTATTTATGTAATACTCAATGTATGATGATTATGGACCTAATTAACAAGTTACTTCCCTAAAATATAATTTAAACTAAGTTCGTCTCCAAAGGAGGAACCTTTGTTCACCAAAATTTTATCTTTGGTTTCTTGGCTTAGATTCTTGACAAATGCCATCTATAGTTCATTCTATTTATGTAATACTCATTGTATGATGATTATGGACCTAATTAAAAGGTTACTTCCCTAAAATAAAATTTAAACTAAGTTCGTCTTGAAAGGAGGAACCTTTGTTGACCAAAATCTTATCTTTGGTTTCTTGGCTTGGATTCTTGACAAATGCCACCTATAGTTCATTCTATTTATGTAATACTCATTGTATGATGATTATGGACCTAACTAACAAGTTACTTCCCTAAAATAAAGTTTAAACTAAGTTCGTTTCCAAAGGAGGAACCTTTGTTGACCAAAATCTTATCTTTGGTTTCTTGGCTTGGATTCTTGACAAATGCCTTCTATAGTTCATTCTATTAATGTAATACTCATTGTATGATGATTATGGACCTAATTAACAAGTTACTTCCCTAAAATAAAGTTTAAACTAAGTTCGTTTCCAAAGGAGGAACCTTTGTTGACCAAAATCTTATCTTTGGTTTCTTGGCTTGGATTCTTTACAAATGCCACCTACAGTTCATTCTATTTATGTAATACTCAATGTATGATGATTATGGACCTAATTAACAAGTTACTTCCCAAAAATATAGTTTAAACTAAGTTCGTCTCCAAAGGAGGAACCTTTGTTCACAAAAATTTTATCTTTGGTTTCTTGGCTTAGATTCTTGACAAATGCCTTCTATAGTTCATTCTATTAATGTAATACTCATTGTATGATGATTATGGACCTAATTAACAAGTTACTTCCCTAAAATAAAGTTTAAACTAAGTTCGTTTCCAAAGGAGGAACCTTTGTTGACCAAAATCTTATCTTTGGTTTCTTGGCTTGGATTCTTTACAAATGCCACCTACAGTTCATTCTATTTATGTAATACTCAATGTATGATGATTATGGACCTAATTAACAAGTTACTTCCCTAAAATATAGTTTAAACTAAGTTCGTCTCCAAAGGAGGAACCTTTGTTCACCAAAATTTTATCTTTGGTTTCTTGGCTTAGATTCTTGACAAATGCCTTCTATAGTTCATTCTATTTATGTAATACTCATTGTATGATGATTATGGACCTAATTAAAAGGTTACTTCCCTAAAATAAAATTTAAACTAAGTTCGTCTTGAAAGGAGGAACCTTTGTTGACCAAAATCTTATCTTTGGTTTCTTGGCTTGGATTCTTGACAAATGCCACCTATAGTTCATTCTATTTATGTAATACTCATTGTATGATGATTACGGACCTAATTAACAAGTTACTTCCCTAAAATCAAGTTTAAACTAAGTTCGTCTCCAAAGGAGGAACCTTTGTTAACCAAAATTTTATCTTTGGTTTCTTGGCTTAGATTCTTGACAAATGCCTTCTATAGTTCATTCTATTTATGTAATACTCATTGTATGATGATTATGGACCTAATTAACAAGTTACTTCCCTAAAATAAAATTTAAACTAAGTTCGTGTCGAAAGGAGGAACCTTTGTTGACCAAAATCTTATCTTTGGTTTCTTGGCTTGGATTCTTGACAAATGCCACCTATAGTTCACTCTACTTATGTAATACTCATTGTATGATGATTATGGACCTAATTAACAAGTTACTTCCCTAAAATAAAGTTTAAACTAAGTTCGTCTCCAAAGGAGGAACCTTTGATGAACGAAATTTTATCTTTGGTTTCTTGGCTTGGATTCTTGACAAATGCCACCTCTAGTTCATTCTATTTATGTAATACTCATTGTATGATGATTACGGACCTAATTAACAAAATTACTTCCCTAAAATCAAGTGTAAACTAAGTTCGTCTCCAAAGGAGGAACCTTTGTTGACCAAATTTTATCTTTGGTTTCTTGTCTTAGATTCTTGACAAATGTCTTCTATAGTTCATTCTATTAATGTAATACTCATTGTATGATGATTATGGACCTAATTAACAAGTTACTTCCCTAAAATAAAGTTTAAACTAAGTTCGTTTCCAAAGGAGAAACCTTTGTTGACCAAAATCTTATCTTTGGTTTCTTGGCTTGGATTCTTTACAAATGCCACCTACAGTTCATTCTATTTATGTAATACTCAATGTATGATGATTATGGACCTAATTAACAAGTTACTTCCCTAAAATATAGTTTAAACTAAGTTCGTCTCCAAAGGAGGAACCTTTGTTCACCAAAATGTTATCTTTGGTTTCTTGGCTTAGATTCTTGACAAATGCCTTCTATAGTTCATTCTATTTATGTAATACTCATTGTATGATGATTATGGACCTAATTAAAAGGTTACTTCCCTAAAATAAAATTTAAACTAAGTTCGTCTTGAAAGGAGGAACCTTTGTTGACCAAAATCTTATCTTTGGTTTCTTGGCTTGGATTCTTGACAAATGCCACCTATAGTTCATTCTATTTATGTAATACTCATTGTATGATGATTATGGACCTAATTAACAAGTTACTTCCCTAAAATAAAGTTTAAACTAAGTTCGTCTCCAAAGGAGGAACCTTTGTTCACCAAAATTTTATCTTTGGTTTCTTGGCTTAGATTCTTGACAAATGCCTTCTATAGTTCATTCTATTTATGTAATACTCATTGTATGATGATTATGGACCTAATTAAAAGGTTACTTCCCTAAAATAAAATTTAAACTAAGTTCGTCTTGAAAGGAGGAACCTTTGTTGACCAAAATCTTATCTTTGGTTTCTTGGCTTGGATTCTTGACAAATGCCACCTATAGTTCATTCTATTTATGTAATACTCATTGTATGATGATTACGGACCTAATTAACAAGTTACTTCCCTAAAATCAAGTGTAAACTAAGTTCGTCTCCAAAGGAGGAACCTTTGTTAACCAAAATTTTATCTTTGGTTTCTTGGCTTAGATTCTTGACAAATGCCTTCTATAGTTCATTCTATTTATGTAATACTCATTGTATGATGATTATGGACCTAATTAACAAGTTACTTCCCTAAAATAAAATTTAAACTAAGTTCGTGTCGAAAGGAGGAACCTTTGTTGACCAAAATCTTATCTTTGGTTTCTTGGCTTGGATTCTTGACAAATGCCACCTATAGTTCACTCTACTTATGTAATACTCATTGTATGATGATTATGGACCTAATAAACAAGTTACTTCCCTAAAATAAAGTTTAAACTAAGTTCGTCTCCAAAGGAGGAACCTTTGATGAACGAAATTTTATCTTTGGTTTCTTGGCTTGGATTCTTGACAAATGCCACCTCTAGTTCATTCTATTTATGTAATACTCATTGTATGATGATTACGGACCTAATTAACAAAATTACTTCCCTAAAATCAAGTGTAAACTATGTTCGTCTCCAAAGGAGGAACCTTTGTTGACCAAAATTTTATCTTTAAGTTCTTGGCTTAGATTCTTGACAAATGCCTTCTATAGTTCATTCTATTTATGTAATACTCATTGTATGATGATTATGGACCTAATTAAAAGGTTACTTCCCTAAAATAAAATTTAAACTAAGTTCGTCTTGAAAGGAGGAACCTTTGTTGACCAAAATCTTATCTTTGGTTTCTTGGCTTGGATTCTTGACAAATGCCACCTATAGTTCATTCTATTTATGTAATACTCATTGTATGATGATTATGGACCTAATTAACAAGTTACTTCCCTAAAATAAAGTTTAAACTAAGTTCGTTTCCAAAGGAGGAACCTTTGTTGACCAAAATCTTATCTTTGGTTTCTTGGCTTGGATTCTTGACAAATGCCTTCTATAGTTCATTCTATTAATGTAATACTCATTGTATGATGATTATGGACCTAATTAACAAGTTACTTCCCTAAAATAAAGTTTAAACTAAGTTCGTTTCCAAAGGAGGAACCTTTGTTGACCAAAATCTTATCTTTGGTTTCTTGGCTTGGATTCTTTACAAATGCCACCTACAGTTCATTCTATTAATGTAATACTCATTGTATGATGATTATGGACCTAATTAACAAGTTACTTCCCTAAAATAAAGTTTAAACTAAGTTCGTTTCCAAAGGAGGAACCTTTGTTGACCAAAATCTTATCTTTGGTTTCTTGGCTTGGATTCTTTACAAATGCCACCTACAGTTCATTCTATTTATGTAATACTCAATGTATGATGATTATGGACCTAATTAACAAGTTACTTCCCAAAAATATAGTTTAAACTAAGTTCGTCTCCAAAGGAGGAACCTTTGTTCACCAAAATTTTATCTTTGGTTTCTTGGCTTAGATTCTTGACAAATGCCTTCTATAGTTCATTCTATTTATGTAATACTCATTGTATGATGATTATGGACCTAATTAAAAGGTTACTTCCCTAAAATAAAATTTAAACTAAGTTCGTCTCCAAAGGAGGAACCTTTGTTAACCAAAATCTTATCTTTGGTTTCTTGGCTTGGATTCTTTACAAATGCCACCTATAGTTCATTCTATTTATGTAATACTCATTGTATGATGATTACGGACCTAATTAACAAGTTACTTCCCTAAAATAAAGTTTAAACTAAGTTCGTTTCCAAAGGAGGAACCTTTGTTGACCAAAATCTTATCTTTGGTTTCTTGGCTTGGATTCTTGACAAATGCCTTCTATAGTTCATTCTATTAATGTAATACTCATTGTATGATGATTATGGACCTAATTAACAAGTTACTTCCCTAAAATAAAGTTTAAACTAAGTTCGTTTCCAAAGGAGGAACCTTTGTTGACCAAAATCTTATCTTTGGTTTCTTGGCTTGGATTCTTTACAAATGCCACCTACAGTTCATTCTATTTATGTAATACTCAATGTATGATGATTATGGACCTAATTAACAAGTTACTTCCCTAAAATATAGTTTAAACTAAGTTCGTCTCCAAAGGAGGAACCTTTGTTCACCAAAATTTTATCTTTGGTTTCTTGGCTTAGATTCTTGACAAATGCCTTCTATAGTTCATTCTATTTATGTAATACTCATTGTATGATGATTATCGACCTAATTAAAAGGTTACTTCCCTAAAATAAAATTTAAACTAAGTTCGTCTTGAAAGGAGGAACCTTTGTTGACCAAAATCTTATCTTTGGTTTCTTGGCTTGGATTCTTGACAAATGCCACCTATAGTTCATTCTATTTATGTAATACTCATTGTATGATGATTACGGACCTAATTAACAAGTTACTTCCCTAAAATCAAGTGTAAACTAAGTTCGTCTCCAAAGGAGGAACCTTTGTTAACCAAAATTTTATCTTTGGTTTCTTGGCTTAGATTCTTGACAAATGCCTTCTATAGTTCATTCTATTTATGTAATACTCATTGTATGATGATTATGGACCTAATTAACAAGTTACTTCCCTAAAATAAAATTTAAACTAAGTTCGTCTCGAAAGGAGGAACCTTTGTTGACCAAAATCTTATCTTTGGTTTCTTGGCTTGGATTCTTGACAAATGCCACCTATAGTTCATTCTATTTATGTAATACTCATTGTATGATGATTACGGACCTAATTAACAAGTTACTTCCCTAAAATCAAGTTTAAACTAAGTTCGTCTCCAAAGGAGGAACCTTTGATGAACGAAATTTTATCTTTGGTTTCTTGGCTTGGATTCTTGACAAATGCCACCTCTAGTTCATTCTATTTATGTAATACTCATTGTATGATGATTACGGACCTAATTAACAAAATTACTTCCCTAAAATCAAGTGTAAACTATGTTCGTCTCCAAAGGAGGAACCTTTGTTGACCAAAATTTTATCTTTAAGTTCTTGGCTTAGATTCTTGACAAATGCCTTCTATAGTTCATTCTATTTATGTAATACTCATTGTATGATGATTATGGACCTAATTAACAAGTTACTTCCCTAAAATAAAGTTTAAACTAAGTTCGTTTCCAAAGGAGGAACCTTTGTTGACCAAAATCTTATCTTTGGTTTCTTGGCTTGGATTCTTGACAAATGCCACCTATAGTTCATTCTACTTATGTAATACTCATTGTATGATGATTATGGACCTAATTAACAAGTTACTTCCCTAAAATAAAGTTTAAACTAAGTTCGTCTCCAAAGGAGGAACCTTTGATGAACGAAATTTTATCTTTGGTTTCTTGGCTTGGATTCTTGACAAATGCCACCTCTAGTTCATTCTATTTATGTAATACTCATTGTATGATGATTACGGACCTAATTAACAAGTTACTTCCCTAAAATAAAGTTTAAACTAAGTTCGTTTCCAAAGGAGGAACCTTTGTTGACCAAAATCTTATCTTTGGTTTCTTGGCTTGGATTCTTTACAAATGCCACCTACAGTTCATTCTATTAATGTAATACTCATTGTATGATGATTATGGACCTAATTAACAAGTTACTTCCCTAAAATAAAGTTTAAACTAAGTTCGTTTCCAAAGGAGGAACCTTTGTTGACCAAAATCTTATCTTTGGTTTCTTGGCTTGGATTCTTTACAAATGCCACCTACAGTTCATTCTATTTATGTAATACTCAATGTATGATGATTATGGACCTAATTAACAAGTTACTTCCCAAAAATATAGTTTAAACTAAGTTCGTCTCCAAAGGAGGAACCTTTGTTCACCAAAATTTTATCTTTGGTTTCTTGGCTTAGATTCTTGACAAATGCCTTCTATAGTTCATTCTATTTATGTAATACTCATTGTATGATGATTATGGACCTAATTAAAAGGTTACTTCCCTAAAATAAAATTTAAACTAAGTTCGTCTCCAAAGGAGGAACCTTTGTTAACCAAAATCTTATCTTTGGTTTCTTGGCTTGGATTCTTTACAAATGCCACCTATAGTTCATTCTATTTATGTAATACTCATTGTATGATGATTACGGACCTAATTAACAAGTTACTTCCCTAAAATAAAGTTTAAACTAAGTTCGTTTCCAAAGGAGGAACCTTTGTTGACCAAAATCTTATCTTTGGTTTCTTGGCTTGGATTCTTGACAAATGCCTTCTATAGTTCATTCTATTAATGTAATACTCATTGTATGATGATTATGGACCTAATTAACAAGTTACTTCCCTAAAATAAAGTTTAAACTAAGTTCGTTTCCAAAGGAGGAACCTTTGTTGACCAAAATCTTATCTTTGGTTTCTTGGCTTGGATTCTTTACAAATGCCACCTACAGTTCATTCTATTTATGTAATACTCAATGTATGATGATTATGGACCTAATTAACAAGTTACTTCCCTAAAATATAGTTTAAACTAAGTTCGTCTCCAAAGGAGGAACCTTTGTTCACCAAAATTTTATCTTTGGTTTCTTGGCTTAGATTCTTGACAAATGCCTTCTATAGTTCATTCTATTTATGTAATACTCATTGTATGATGATTATCGACCTAATTAAAAGGTTACTTCCCTAAAATAAAATTTAAACTAAGTTCGTCTTGAAAGGAGGAACCTTTGTTGACCAAAATCTTATCTTTGGTTTCTTGGCTTGGATTCTTGACAAATGCCACCTATAGTTCATTCTATTTATGTAATACTCATTGTATGATGATTACGGACCTAATTAACAAGTTACTTCCCTAAAATCAAGTGTAAACTAAGTTCGTCTCCAAAGGAGGAACCTTTGTTAACCAAAATTTTATCTTTGGTTTCTTGGCTTAGATTCTTGACAAATGCCTTCTATAGTTCATTCTATTTATGTAATACTCATTGTATGATGATTATGGACCTAATTAACAAGTTACTTCCCTAAAATAAAATTTAAACTAAGTTCGTCTCGAAAGGAGGAACCTTTGTTGACCAAAATCTTATCTTTGGTTTCTTGGCTTGGATTCTTGACAAATGCCACCTATAGTTCATTCTATTTATGTAATACTCATTGTATGATGATTACGGACCTAATTAACAAGTTACTTCCCTAAAATCAAGTTTAAACTAAGTTCGTCTCCAAAGGAGGAACCTTTGATGAACGAAATTTTATCTTTGGTTTCTTGGCTTGGATTCTTGACAAATGCCACCTCTAGTTCATTCTATTTATGTAATACTCATTGTATGATGATTACGGACCTAATTAACAAAATTACTTCCCTAAAATCAAGTGTAAACTATGTTCGTCTCCAAAGGAGGAACCTTTGTTGACCAAAATTTTATCTTTAAGTTCTTGGCTTAGATTCTTGACAAATGCCTTCTATAGTTCATTCTATTTATGTAATACTCATTGTATGATGATTATGGACCTAATTAACAAGTTACTTCCCTAAAATAAAGTTTAAACTAAGTTCGTTTCCAAAGGAGGAACCTTTGTTGACCAAAATCTTATCTTTGGTTTCTTGGCTTGGATTCTTGACAAATGCCACCTATAGTTCATTCTACTTATGTAATACTCATTGTATGATGATTATGGACCTAATTAACAAGTTACTTCCCTAAAATAAAGTTTAAACTAAGTTCGTCTTCAAAGGAGGAACCTTTGTTGACCAAATTTTATCTTTGGTTTCTTGTCTTAGATTCTTGACAAATGTCTTCTATAGTTCATTCTATTAATGTAATACTCATTGTATGATGATTATGGACCTAATTAACAAGTTACTTCCCTAAAATAAAGTTTAAACTAAGTTCGTTTCCAAAGGAGAAACCTTTGTTGACCAAAATCTTATCTTTGGTTTCTTGGCTTGGATTCTTTACAAATGCCACCTACAGTTCATTCTATTTATGTAATACTCAATGTATGATGATTATGGACCTAATTAACAAGTTACTTCCCTAAAATATAGTTTAAACTAAGTTCGTCTCCAAAGGAGGAACCTTTGTTCACCAAAATTTTATCTTTGGTTTCTTGGCTTAGATTCTTGACAAATGCCTTCTATAGTTCATTCTATTTATGTAATACTCATTGTATGATGATTATGGACCTAATTAAAAGGTTACTTCCCTAAAATAAAATTTAAACTAAGTTCGTCTTGAAAGGAGGAACCTTTGTTGACCAAAATCTTATCTTTGGTTTCTTGGCTTGGATTCTTGACAAATGCCACCTATAGTTCATTCTATTTATGTAATACTCATTGTATGATGATTATGGACCTAATTAACAAGTTACTTCCCTAAAATAAAGTTTAAACTAAGTTCGTTTCCAAAGGAGGAACCTTTGTTGACCAAAATCTTATCTTTGGTTTCTTGGCTTGGATTCTTGACAAATGCCTTCTATAGTTCATTCTATTAATGTAATACTCATTGTATGATGATTATGGACCTAATTAACAAGTTACTTCCCTAAAATAAAGTTTAAACTAAGTTCGTTTCCAAAGGAGGAACCTTTGTTGACCAAAATCTTATCTTTGGTTTCTTGGCTTGGATTCTTTACAAATGCCACCTACAGTTCATTCTATTAATGTAATACTCATTGTATGATGATTATGGACCTAATTAACAAGTTACTTCCCTAAAATAAAGTTTAAACTAAGTTCGTTTCCAAAGGAGGAACCTTTGTTGACCAAAATCTTATCATTGGTTTCTTGGCTTGGATTCTTTACAAATGCCACCTACAGTTCATTCTATTTATGTAATACTCAATGTATGATGATTATGGACCTAATTAACAAGTTACTTCCCAAAAATATAGTTTAAACTAAGTTCGTCTCCAAAGGAGGAACCTTTGTTCACCAAAATTTTATCTTTGGTTTCTTGGCTTAGATTCTTGACAAATGCCTTCTATAGTTCATTCTATTTATGTAATACTCATTGTATGATGATTATGGACCTAATTAAAAGGTTACTTCCCTAAAATAAAATTTAAACTAAGTTCGTCTTGAAAGGAGGAACCTTTGTTGACCAAAATCTTATCTTTGGTTTCTTGGCTTGGATTCTTGACAAATGCCACCTATAGTTCATTCTATTTATGTAATACTCATTGTATGATGATTACGGACCTAATTAACAAGTTACTTCCCTAAAATCAAGTGTAAACTAAGTTCGTCTCCAAAGGAGGAACCTTTGTTGACCAAAATTTTATCTTTGGTTTCTTGGCTTTGATTCTTGACAAATGCCTTCTATAGTTCATTCTATTTATGTAATACTCATTGTATGATGATTATGGACCTAATTAACAAGTTACTTCCCTAAAATAAAGTTTAAACTAAGTTCGTTTCCAAAGGAGGAACCTTTGTTGACCAAAATCTTATCTTTGGTTTCTTGGCTTGGATTCTTTACAAATGCCACCTACAGTTCATTCTATTAATGTAATACTCATTGTATGATGATTATGGACCTAATTAACAAGTTACTTCCCTAAAATAAAGTTTAAACTAAGTTCGTCTCCAAAGGAGGAACCTTTGTTGACCAAAATTTTATCTTTGGTTTCTTGGCTTTGATTCTTGACAAATGCCTTCTATAGTTCATTCTATTTATGTAATACTCATTGTATGATGATTATGGACCTAATTAACAAGTTACTTCCCTAAAATAAAGTTTAAACTAAGTTCGTTTCCAAAGGAGGAACCTTTGTTGACCAAAATCTTATCTTTGGTTTCTTGGCTTGGATTCTTTACAAATGCCACCTACAGTTCATTCTATTTATGTAATACTCAATGTATGATGATTACGGACCTAATTAACAAGTTACTTCCCAAAAATATAGTTTAAACTAAGTTCGTCTCCAAAGGAGGAACCTTTGTTCACCAAAATTTTATCTTTAAGTTCTTGGCTTAGATTCTTGACAAATGCCTTCTATAGTTCATTCTATTTATGTAATACTCATTGTATGATGATTATGGACCTAATTAAAAGGTTACTTCCCTAAAATAAAATTTAAACTAAGTTCGTCTTGAAAGGAGGAACCTTTGTTGACCAAAATCTTATCTTTGGTTTCTTGGCTTGGATTCTTGACAAATGCCACCTATAGTTCATTCTATTTATGTAATACTCATTGTATGATGATTACGGACCTAATTAACAAGTTACTTCCCTAAAATCAAGTGTAAACTAAGTTCGTCTCCAAAGGAGGAACCTTTGTTGACCAAAATTTTATCTTTGGTTTCTTGGCTTTGATTCTTGACAAATGCCTTCTATAGTTCATTCTATTTATGTAATACTCATTGTATGATGATTATGGACCTAATTAACAAGTTACTTCCCTAAAATAAAGTTTAAACTAAGTTCGTTTCCAAAGGAGGAACCTTGGTTGACCAAAATTTTATCTTTGGTTTCTTGGCTTGGATTCTTGACAAATGCCTTCTATAGTTCATTCTATTAATGTAATACTCATTGTATGATGATTATGGACCTAATTAACAAGTTACTTCCCTAAAATAAAGTTTAAACTAAGTTCGTTTCCAAAGGAGGAACCTTTGTTGACCAAAATCTTATCTTTGGTTTCTTGGCTTGGATTCTTTACAAATGCCACCTACAGTTCATTCTATTTATGTAATACTCAATGTATGATGATTATGGACCTAATTAACAAGTTACTTCCCTAAAATATAGTTTAAACTAAGTTCGTCTCCAAAGGAGGAACCTTTGTTCACCAAAATTTTATCTTTGGTTTCTTGGCTTAGATTCTTGACAAATGCCTTCTATAGTTCATTCTATTTATGTAATACTCATTGTATGATGATTATGGACCTAATTAAAAGGTTACTTCCCTAAAATAAAATTTAAACTAAGTTCGTCTTGAAAGGAGGAACCTTTGTTGACCAAAATCTTATCTTTGGTTTCTTGGCTTGGATTCTTGACAAATGCCACCTATAGTTCATTCTATTTATGTAATACTCATTGTATGATGATTACGGACCTAATTAACAAGTTACTTCCCTAAAATCAAGTGTAAACTAAGTTCGTCTCCAAAGGAGGAACCTTTGTTGACCAAAATTTTATCTTTGGTTTCTTGGCTTGGATTCTTGAC
This sequence comes from Medicago arabica, assembly GCA_946800305.1. Classification (NCBI taxonomy): domain Eukaryota; kingdom Viridiplantae; phylum Streptophyta; class Magnoliopsida; order Fabales; family Fabaceae; genus Medicago; species Medicago arabica. The sequence goes on along the minus strand of OX326970.1, from coordinate 28,956,779 downwards.
AAATGCCTTCTATAGTTCATTCTATTTATGTAATACTCATTGTATGATGATTATGGACCTAATTAACAAGTTACTTCCCTAAAATAAAGTTTAAACTAAGTTCGTTTCCAAAGGAGGAACCTTTGTTGACCAAAATCTTATCTTTGGTTTCTTGGCTTGGATTCTTGACAAATGCCTTCTATAGTTCATTCTATTAATGTAATACTCATTGTATGATGATTATGGACCTAATTAACAAGTTACTTCCCTAAAATAAAGTTTAAACTAAGTTCGTTTCCAAAGGAGGAACCTTTGTTGACCAAAATCTTATCTTTGGTTTCTTGGCTTGGATTCTTTACAAATGCCACCTACAGTTCATTCTATTTATGTAATACTCATTGTATGATGATTATGGACCTAATTAACAAGTTACTTCCCTAAAATATAGTTTAAACTAAGTTCGTCTCCAAAGGAGGAACCTTTGTTCACCAAAATTTTATCTTTGGTTTCTTGGCTTAGATTCTTGACAAATGCCTTCTATAGTTCATTCTATTTATGTAATACTCATTGTATGATGATTATGGACCTAATTAACAGGTTACTTCCCTAAAATAAAATTTAAACTAAGTTCGTCTTGAAAGGAGGAACCTTTGTTGACCAAAATCTTATCTTTGGTTTCTTGGCTTGGATTCTTGACAAATGCCACCTATAGTTCATTCTATTTATGTAATACTCATTGTATGATGATTACGGACCTAATTAACAAGTTACTTCCCTAAAATCAAGTGTAAACTAAGTTCGTCTCCAAAGGAGGAACCTTTGTTAACCAAAATTTTATCTTTGGTTTCTTGGCTTAGATTCTTGACAAATGCCTTCTATAGTTCATTCTATTTATGTAATACTCATTGTATGATGATTATGGACCTAATTAACAAGTTACTTCCCTAAAATAAAATTTAAACTAAGTTCGTCTCGAAAGGAGGAACATTTGTTGACCAAAATCTTATCTTTGGTTTCTTGGCTTGGATTCTTGACAAATGCCACCTATAGTTCACTCTACTTATGTAATACTCATTGTATGATGATTATGGACCTAATTAACAAGTTACTTCCCTAAAATAAAGTTTAAACTAAGTTCGTCTCCAAAGGAGGAACCTTTGATGAACGAAATTTTATCTTTGGTTTCTTGGCTTGGATTCTTGACAAATGCCACCTCTAGTTCATTCTATTTATGTAATACTCATTGTATGATGATTACGGACCTAATTAACAAGTTACTTCCCTAAAATCAAGTGTAAACTATGTTCGTCTCCAAAGGAGGAACCTTTGTTGACCAAAATTTTATCTTTAAGTTCTTGGCTTAGATTCTTGACAAATGCCTTCTATAGTTCATTCTATTTATGTAATACTCATTGTATGATGATTATGGACCTAATTAACAAGTTACTTCCCTAAAATCAAGTGTAAACTAAGTTCGTCTCCAAAGGAGGAACCTTTGTTGACCAAAATTTTATCTTTGGTTTCTTGGCTTTGATTCTTGACAAATGCCTTCTATAGTTCATTCTATTTATGTAATACTCATTGTATGATGATTATGGACCTAATTAACAAGTTACTTCCCTAAAATAAAGTTTAAACTAAGTTCGTTTCCAAAGGAGGAACCTTTGTTGACCAAAATCTTATCTTTGGTTTCTTGGCTTGGATTCTTGACAAATGCCTTCTATAGTTCATTCTATTAATGTAATACTCATTGTATGATGATTATGGACCTAATTAACAAGTTACTTCCCTAAAATAAAGTTTAAACTAAGTTCGTTTCCAAAGGAGGAACCTTTGTTGACCAAAATCTTATCTTTGGTTTCTTGGCTTGGATTCTTTACAAATGCCACCTACAGTTCATTCTATTTATGTAATACTCAATGTATGATGATTATGGACCTAATTAACAAGTTACTTCCCTAAAATATAGTTTAAACTAAGTTCGTCTCCAAAGGAGGAACCTTTGTTCACCAAAATTTTATCTTTGGTTTCTTGGCTTAGATTCTTGACAAATGCCTTCTATAGTTCATTCTATTTATGTAATACTCATTGTATGATGATTATGGACCTAATTAAAAGGTTACTTCCCTAAAATAAAATTTAAACTAAGTTCGTCTTGAAAGGAGGAACCTTTGTTGACCAAAATCTTATCTTTGGTTTCTTGGCTTGGATTCTTGACAAATGCCACCTATAGTTCATTCTATTTATGTAATACTCATTGTATGATGATTACGGACCTAATTAACAAGTTACTTCCCTAAAATCAAGTGTAAACTAAGTTCGTCTCCAAAGGAGGAACCTTTGTTAACCAAAATTTTATCTTTGGTTTCTTGGCTTAGATTCTTGACAAATGCCTTCTATAGTTCATTCTATTTATGTAATACTCATTGTATGATGATTATGGACCTAATTAACAAGTTACTTCCCTAAAATAAAATTTAAACTAAGTTCGTCTCGAAAGGAGGAACATTTGTTGACCAAAATCTTATCTTTAGTTTCTTGGCTCGGATTCTTGACAAATGCCACCTATAGTTCACTCTACTTATGTAATACTCATTGTATGATGATTATGGACCTAATTAACAAGTTACTTCCCTAAAATAAAGTTTAAACTAAGTTCGTCTCCAAAGGAGGAACCTTTGATGAACGAAATTTTATCTTTGGTTTCTTGGCTTGGATTCTTGACAAATGCCACCTCTAGTTCATTCTATTTATGTAATACTCATTGTATGATGATTACGGACCTAATTAACAAGTTACTTCCCTAAAATCAAGTGTAAACTATGTTCGTCTCCAAAGGAGGAACCTTTGTTGACCAAAATTTTATCTTTAAGTTCTTGGCTTAGATTCTTGACAAATGCCTTCTATAGTTCATTCTATTTATGTAATACTCATTGTATGATGATTATGGACCTAATTAACAAGTTACTTCCCTAAAATAAAGTTTAAACTAAGTTCGTTTCCAAAGGAGGAACCTTTGTTGACCAAAATCTTATCTTTGGTTTCTTGGCTTGGATTCTTGACAAATGCCACCTATAGTTCATTCTACTTATGTAATACTCATTGTATGATGATTATGGACCTAATTAGCAAGTTACTTCCCTAAAATAAAGTTTAAACTAAGTTCGTCTCCAAAGGAGGAACCTTTGTTGACCAAATTTTATCTTTGGTTTCTTGTCTTAGATTCTTGACAAATGCCTTCTATAGTTCATTCTATTAATGTAATACTCATTGTATGATGATTATGGACCTAATTAACAAGTTACTTCCCTAAAATAAAGTTTAAACTAAGTTCGTTTCCAAAGGAGGAACCTTTGTTGACCAAAATCTTATCTTTGGTTTCTTGGCTTGGATTCTTTACAAATGCCACCTATAGTTCATTCTATTTATGTAATACTCATTGTATGATGATTACGGACCTAATTAACAAGTTACTTCCCTAAATTCAAGTGTAAACTAAGTTCGTCTCCAAAGGAGGAACCTTTGTTAACCAAAATTTTATCTTTGGTTTCTTGGCTTAGATTCTTGACAAATGCCTTCTATAGTTCATTCTATTTATGTAATACTCATTGTATGATGATTATGGACCTAATTAACAAGTTACTTCCCTAAAATAAAATTTAAACTAAGTTCGTCTCGAAAGGAGGAACCTTTGTTGACCAAAATCTTATCTTTGGTTTCTTGGCTTGGATTCTTGACAAATGCCACCTATAGTTCACTCTACTTATGTAATACTCATTGTATGATGATTATGGACCTAATTAACAAGTTACTTCCCTAAAATAAAGTTTAAACTAAGTTCGTCTCCAAAGGAGGAACCTTTGATGAACGAAATTTTATCTTTGGTTTCTTGGCTTGGATTCTTGACAAATGCCACCTCTAGTTCATTCTATTTATGTAATACTCATTGTATAATGATTACGGACCTAATTAACAAGTTACTTCCCTAAAATCAAGTGTAAACTATGTTCGTCTCCAAAGGAGGAACCTTTGTTGACCAAAATTTTATCTTTAAGTTCTTGGCTTAGATTCTTGACAAATGCCTTCTATAGGTCATTCTATTTATGTAATACTCATTGTATGATGATTATGGACCTAATTAACAAGTTACTTCCCTAAAATAAAGTTTAAACTAAGTTCGTTTCCAAAGGAGGAACCTTTGTTGACCAAAATCTTATCTTTGGTTTCTTGGCTTGGATTCTTGACAAATGCCACCTATAGTTCATTCTACTTATGTAATACTCATTGTATGATGATTATGGACCTAATTAGCAAGTTACTTCCCTAAAATAAAGTTTAAACTAAGTTCGTCTCCAAAGGAGGAACCTTTGTTGACCAAATTTTATCTTTGGTTTCTTGTCTTAGATTCTTGACAAATGCCTTCTATAGTTCATTCTATTAATGTAATACTCATTGTATGATGATTATGGACCTAATTAACAAGTTACTTCCCTAAAATAAAGTTTAAACTAAGTTCGTTTCCAAAGGAGGAACCTTTGTTGACCAAAATCTTATCTTTGGTTTCTTGGCTTGGATTCTTTAGAAATGCCACCTACAGTTCATTCTATTTATGTAATACTCAATGTATGATGATTATGGACCTAATTAACAAGTTACTTCCCTAAAATATAGTTTAAACTAAGTTCGTCTCCAAAGGAGGAACCTTTGTTCACCAAAATTTTATCTTTGGTTTCTTGGCTTAGATTCTTGACAAATGCCTTCTATAGTTCATTCTATTTATGTAATACTCATTGTATGATGATTATGGACCTAATTAAAAGGTTACTTCCCTAAAATAAAATTTAAACTAAGTTCGTCTTGAAAGGAGGAACCTTTGTTGACCAAAATCTTATCTTTGGTTTCTTGGCTTGGATTCTTGACAAATGCCTTCTATAGTTCATTCTATTTATGTAATACTCATTGTATGATGATTATGGACCTAATTAACAAGTTACTTCCCTAAAATAAAGTTTAAACTAAGTTCGTCTCCAAAGGAGGAACCTTTGTTGACCAAAATCTTATCTTTGGTTTCTTGGCTTGGATTCTTTACAAATGCCACCTATAGTTCATTCTATTTATGTAATACTCATTGTATGATGATTACGGACCTAATTAACAAGTTACTTCCCTAAAATAAAGTTTAAACTAAGTTCGTCTCCAAAGGAGGAACCTTTGATGAACGAAATTTTATCTTTGGTTTCTTGGCTTGGATTCTTGACAAATGCCACCTCTAGTTCATTCTATTTATGTAATACTCATTGTATGATGATTATGGACCTAATTAACAAGTTACTTCCCTAAAATCAAGTGTAAACTAAGTTCGTCTCCAAAGGAGGAACCTTTGTTGACCAAAATTTTATCTTTGGTTTCTTGGCTTTGATTCTTGACAAATGCCTTCTATAGTTCATTCTATTTATGTAATACTCATTGTATGATGATTATGGACCTAATTAACAAGTTACTTCCCTAAAATAAAGTTTAAACTAAGTTCGTCTCCAAAGGAGGAACCTTTGATGAACGAAATTTTATCTTTGGTTTCTTGGCTTGGATTCTTGACAAATGCCACCTCTAGTTCATTCTATTTATGTAATACTCATTGTATGATGATTACGGACCTAATTAACAAGTTACTTCCCTAAAATCAAGTGTAAACTAAGTTCGTCTCCAAAGGAGGAACCTTTGTTGACCAAAATTTTATCTTTGGTTTCTTGGCTTAGATTCTTGACAAATGCCTTCTATAGTTCATTCTATTTATGTAATACTCATTGTATGATGATTATGGACCTAATTAACAAGTTACTTCCCTAAAATAAAGTTTAAACTAAGTTCGTTTCCAAAGAAGGAACCTTTGTTGACCAAAATCTTATCTTTGGTTTCTTGGCTTGGATTCTTGACAAATGCCTTCTATAGTTCATTCTATTAATGTAATACTCATTGTATGATGATTATGGACCTAATTAACAAGTTACTTCCCTAAAATAAAGTTTAAACTAAGTTCGTTTCCAAAGGAGGAACCTTTGTTGACCAAAATCTTATCTTTGGTTTCTTGGCTTGGATTCTTTACAAATGCCACCTACAGTTCATTCTATTAATGTAATACTCATTGTATGATGATTATGGACCTAATTAACAAGTTACTTCCCTAAAATAAAGTTTAAACTAAGTTCGTTTCCAAAGGAGGAACCTTTGTTGACCAAAATCTTATCTTTGGTTTCTTGGCTTGGATTCTTTACAAATGCCACCTACAGTTCATTCTATTTATGTAATACTCAATGTATGATGATTATGGACCTAATTAACAAGTTACTTCCCAAAAATATAGTTTAAACTAAGTTCGTCTCCAAAGGAGGAACCTTTGTTCACCAAAATTTTATCTTTGGTTTCTTGGCTTAGATTCTTGACAAATGCCTTCTATAGTTCATTCTATTTATGTAATACTCATTGTATGATGATTATGGACCTAATTAAAAGGTTACTTCCCTAAAATAAAATTTAAACTAAGTTCGTCTTGAAAGGAGGAACCTTTGTTGACCAAAATCTTATCTTTGGTTTCTTGGCTTGGATTCTTGACAAATGCCACCTATAGTTCATTCTATTTATGTAATACTCATTGTATGATGATTACGGACCTAATTAACAAGTTACTTCCCTAAAATCAAGTGTAAACTAAGTTCGTCTCCAAAGGAGGAACCTTTGTTGACCAAAATTTTATCTTTGGTTTCTTGGCTTTGATTCTTGACAAATGCCTTCTATAGTTCATTCTATTTATGTAATACTCATTGTATGATGATTATGGACCTAATTAACAAGTTACTTCCCTAAAATAAAGTTTAAACTAAGTTCGTCTCCAAAGGAGGAACCTTTGATGAACGAAATTTTATCTTTGGTTTCTTGGCTTGGATTCTTGACAAATGCCACCTCTAGTTCATTCTATTTATGTAATACTCATTGTATGATGATTATGGACCTAATTAACAAGTTACTTCCCTAAAATCAAGTGTAAACTAAGTTCGTCTCCAAAGGAGGAACCTTTGTTGACCAAAATTTTATCTTTGGTTTCTTGGCTTTGATTCTTGACAAATGCCTTCTATAGTTCATTCTATTTATGTAATACTCATTGTATGATGATTATGGACCTAATTAACAAGTTACTTCCCTAAAATAAAGTTTAAACTAAGTTCGTCTCCAAAGGAGGAACCTTTGATGAACGAAATTTTATCTTTGGTTTCTTGGCTTGGATTCTTGACAAATGCCACCTCTAGTTCATTCTATTTATGTAATACTCATTGTATGATGATTACGGACCTAATTAACAAGTTACTTCCCTAAAATCAAGTGTAAACTAAGTTCGTCTCCAAAGGAGGAACCTTTGTTGACCAAAATTTTATCTTTGGTTTCTTGGCTTAGATTCTTGACAAATGCCTTCTATAGTTCATTCTATTTATGTAATACTCATTGTATGATGATTATGGACCTAATTAACAAGTTACTTCCCTAAAATAAAGTTTAAACTAAGTTCGTTTCCAAAGAAGGAACCTTTGTTGACCAAAATCTTATCTTTGGTTTCTTGGCTTGGATTCTTGACAAATGCCTTCTATAGTTCATTCTATTAATGTAATACTCATTGTATGATGATTATGGACCTAATTAACAAGTTACTTCCCTAAAATAAAGTTTAAACTAAGTTCGTTTCCAAAGGAGGAACCTTTGTTGACCAAAATCTTATCTTTGGTTTCTTGGCTTGGATTCTTTACAAATGCCACCTACAGTTCATTCTATTAATGTAATACTCATTGTATGATGATTATGGACCTAATTAACAAGTTACTTCCCTAAAATAAAGTTTAAACTAAGTTCGTTTCCAAAGGAGGAACCTTTGTTGACCAAAATCTTATCTTTGGTTTCTTGGCTTGGATTCTTTACAAATGCCACCTACAGTTCATTCTATTTATGTAATACTCAATGTATGATGATTATGGACCTAATTAACAAGTTACTTCCCAAAAATATAGTTTAAACTAAGTTCGTCTCCAAAGGAGGAACCTTTGTTCACCAAAATTTTATCTTTGGTTTCTTGGCTTAGATTCTTGACAAATGCCTTCTATAGTTCATTCTATTTATGTAATACTCATTGTATGATGATTAAGGACCTAATTAAAAGGTTACTTCCCTAAAATAAAATTTAAACTAAGTTCGTCTTGAAAGGAGGAACCTTTGTTGACCAAAATCTTATCTTTGGTTTCTTGGCTTGGATTCTTGACAAATGCCACCTATAGTTCATTCTATTTATGTAATACTCATTGTATGATGATTACGGACCTAATTAACAAGTTACTTCCCTAAAATCAAGTGTAAACTAAGTTCGTCTCCAAAGGAGGAACCTTTGTTGACCAAAATTTTATCTTTGGTTTCTTGGCTTTGATTCTTGACAAATGCCTTCTATAGTTCATTCTATTTATGTAATACTCATTGTATGATGATTATGGACCTAATTAACAAGTTACTTCCCTAAAATAAAGTTTAAACTAAGTTCGTCTCCAAAGGAGGAACCTTTGATGAACGAAATTTTATCTTTGGTTTCTTGGCTTGGATTCTTGATAAATGCCACCTCTAGTTCATTCTATTTATGTAATACTCATTGTATGATGATTACGGACCTAATTAACAAGTTACTTCCCTAAAATCAAGTGTAAACTAAGTTCGTCTCCAAAGGAGGAACCTTTGTTGACCAAAATCTTATCTTTGGTTTCTTGGCTTGGATTCTTGACAAATGCCACCTATAGTTCATTCTATTTATGTAATACTCATTGTATGATGATTACGGACCTAATTAACAAGTTACTTCCCTAAAATCAAGTGTAAACTAAGTTCGTCTCCAAAGGAGGAACCTTTGTTGACCAAAATTTTATCTTTGGTTTCTTGGCTTGGATTCTTGACAAATGCCTTCTATAGTTCATTCTATTATTGTAATACTCATTGTATGATGATTATGGACCTAATTAACAAGTTACTTCCCTAAAATAAAGTTTAAACTAAGTTCGTTTCCAAAGGAGGAACCTTTGTTGACCAAAATCTTATCTTTGGTTTCTTGGCTTGGATTCTTTACAAATGCCACCTACAGTTCATTCTATTTATGTAATACTCAATGTATGATGATTATGGACCTAATTAACAAGTTACTTCCCTAAAATATAGTTTAAACTAAGTTCGTCTCCAAAGGAGGAACCTTTGTTCACCAAAATTTTATCTTTGGTTTCTTGGCTTAGATTCTTGACAAATGCCTTCTATAGTTCATTCTATTTATGTAATACTCATTGTATGATGATTAAGGACCTAATTAAAAGGTTACTTCCCTAAAATAAAATTTAAACTAAGTTCGTCTTGAAAGGAGGAACCTTTGTTGACCAAAATCTTATCTTTGGTTTCTTGGCTTGGATTCTTGACAAATGCCACCTATAGTTCATTCTATTTATGTAATACTCATTGTATGATGATTACGGACCTAATTAACAAGTTACTTCCCTAAAATCAAGTGTAAACTAAGTTCGTCTCCAAAGGAGGAACCTTTGTTGACCAAAATTTTATCTTTGGTTTCTTGGCTTTGATTCTTGACAAATGCCTTCTATAGTTCATTCTATTTATGTAATACTCATTGTATGATGATTATGGACCTAATTAACAAGTTACTTCCCTAAAATAAAGTTTAAACTAAGTTCGTCTCCAAAGGAGGAACCTTTGATGAACGAAATTTTATCTTTGGTTTCTTGGCTTGGATTCTTGACAAATGCCACCTCTAGTTCATTCTATTTATGTAATACTCATTGTATGATGATTACGGACCTAATTAACAAGTTACTTCCCTAAAATCAAGTGTAAACTAAGTTCGTCTCCAAAGGAGGAACCTTTGTTGACCAAAATTTTATCTTTGGTTTCTTGGCTTAGATTCTTGACAAATGCCTTCTATAGTTCATTCTATTTATGTAATACTCATTGTATGATGATTATGGACCTAATTAACAAGTTACTTCCCTAAAATAAAGTTTAAACTAAGTTCGTTTCCAAAGAAGGAACCTTTGTTGACCAAAATCTTATCTTTGGTTTCTTGGCTTGGATTCTTGACAAATGCCTTCTATAGTTCATTCTATTAATGTAATACTCATTGTATGATGATTATGGACCTAATTAACAAGTTACTTCCCTAAAATAAAGTTTAAACTAAGTTCGTTTCCAAAGGAGGAACCTTTGTTGACCAAAATCTTATCTTTGGTTTCTTGGCTTGGATTCTTTACAAATGCCACCTACAGTTCATTCTATTAATGTAATACTCATTGTATGATGATTATGGACCTAATTAACAAGTTACTTCCCTAAAATAAAGTTTAAACTAAGTTCGTTTCCAAAGGAGGAACCTTTGTTGACCAAAATCTTATCTTTGGTTTCTTGGCTTGGATTCTTTACAAATGCCACCTACAGTTCATTCTATTTATGTAATACTCAATGTATGATGATTATGGACCTAATTAACAAGTTACTTCCCAAAAATATAGTTTAAACTAAGTTCGTCTCCAAAGGAGGAACCTTTGTTCACCAAAATTTTATCTTTGGTTTCTTGGCTTAGATTCTTGACAAATGCCTTCTATAGTTCATTCTATTTATGTAATACTCATTGTATGATGATTAAGGACCTAATTAAAAGGTTACTTCCCTAAAATAAAATTTAAACTAAGTTCGTCTTGAAAGGAGGAACCTTTGTTGACCAAAATCTTATCTTTGGTTTCTTGGCTTGGATTCTTGACAAATGCCACCTATAGTTCATTCTATTTATGTAATACTCATTGTATGATGATTACGGACCTAATTAACAAGTTACTTCCCTAAAATCAAGTGTAAACTAAGTTCGTCTCCAAAGGAGGAACCTTTGTTGACCAAAATTTTATCTTTGGTTTCTTGGCTTTGATTCTTGACAAATGCCTTCTATAGTTCATTCTATTTATGTAATACTCATTGTATGATGATTATGGACCTAATTAACAAGTTACTTCCCTAAAATAAAGTTTAAACTAAGTTCGTCTCCAAAGGAGGAACCTTTGATGAACGAAATTTTATCTTTGGTTTCTTGGCTTGGATTCTTGACAAATGCCACCTCTAGTTCATTCTATTTATGTAATACTCATTGTATGATGATTACGGACCTAATTAACAAGTTACTTCCCTAAAATCAAGTGTAAACTAAGTTCGTCTCCAAAGGAGGAACCTTTGTTGACCAAAATTTTATCTTTGGTTTCTTGGCTTAGATTCTTGACAAATGCCTTCTATAGTTCATTCTATTTATGTAATACTCATTGTATGATGATTATGGACCTAATTAACAAGTTACTTCCCTAAAATAAAGTTTAAACTAAGTTCGTTTCCAAAGAAGGAACCTTTGTTGACCAAAATCTTATCTTTGGTTTCTTGGCTTGGATTCTTGACAAATGCCTTCTATAGTTCATTCTATTAATGTAATACTCATTGTATGATGATTATGGACCTAATTAACAAGTTACTTCCCTAAAATAAAGTTTAAACTAAGTTCGTTTCCAAAGGAGGAACCTTTGTTGACCAAAATCTTATCTTTGGTTTCTTGGCTTGGATTCTTTACAAATGCCACCTACAGTTCATTCTATTTATGTAATACTCAATGTATGATGATTATGGACCTAATTAACAAGTTACTTCCCTAAAATAAAGTTTAAACTAAGTTCGTTTCCAAAGGAGGAACCTTTGTTGACCAAAATCTTATCTTTGGTTTCTTGGCTTGGATTCTTTACAAATGCCACCTACAGTTCATTCTATTTATGTAATACTCAATGTATGATGATTATGGACCTAATTAACAAGTTACTTCCCAAAAATATAGTTTAAACTAAGTTCGTCTCCAAAGGAGGAACCTTTGTTCACCAAAATTTTATCTTTGGTTTCTTGGCTTAGATTCTTGACAAATGCCTTCTATAGTTCATTCTATTTATGTAATACTCATTGTATGATGATTATGGACCTAATTAAAAGGTTACTTCCCTAAAATAAAATTTAAACTAAGTTCGTCTTGAAAGGAGGAACCTTTGTTGACCAAAATCTTATCTTTGGTTTCTTGGCTTGGATTCTTGACAAATGCCACCTATAGTTCATTCTATTTATGTAATACTCATTGTATGATGATTACGGACCTAATTAACAAGTTACTTCCCTAAAATCAAGTGTAAACTAAGTTCGTCTCCAAAGGAGGAACCTTTGTTGACCAAAATTTTATCTTTGGTTTCTTGGCTTTGATTCTTGACAAATGCCTTCTATAGTTCATTCTATTTATGTAATACTCATTGTATGATGATTATGGACCTAATTAACAAGTTACTTCCCTAAAATAAAGTTTAAACTAAGTTCGTCTCCAAAGGAGGAACCTTTGATGAACGAAATTTTATCTTTGGTTTCTTGGCTTGGATTCTTGATAAATGCCACCTCTAGTTCATTCTATTTATGTAATACTCATTGTATGATGATTACGGACCTAATTAACAAGTTACTTCCCTAAAATAGTGTGTAAACTAAGTTCGTCTCCAAAGGAGGAACCTTTGTTGACCAAAATCTTATCTTTGGTTTCTTGGCTTGGATTCTTGACAAATGCCACCTATAGTTCATTCTATTTATGTAATACTCATTGTATGATGATTACGGACCTAATTAACAAGTTACTTCCCTAAAATCAAGTGTAAACTAAGTTCGTCTCCAAAGGAGGAACCTTTGTTGACCAAAATTTTATCTTTGGTTTCTTGGCTTGGATTCTTGACAAATGCCTTCTATAGTTCATTCTATTATTGTAATACTCATTGTATGATGATTATGGACCTAATTAACAAGTTACTTCCCTAAAATAAAGTTTAAACTAAGTTCGTTTCCAAAGGAGGAACCTTTGTTGACCAAAATCTTATCTTTGGTTTCTTGGCTTGGATTCTTTACAAATGCCACCTACAGTTCATTCTATTTATGTAATACTCAATGTATGATGATTATGGACCTAATTAACAAGTTACTTCCCTAAAATATAGTTTAAACTAAGTTCGTCTCCAAAGGAGGAACCTTTGTTCACCAAAATTTTATCTTTGGTTTCTTGGCTTAGATTCTTGACAAATGCCTTCTATAGTTCATTCTATTTATGTAATACTCATTGTATGATGATTATGGACCTAATTAAAAGGTTACTTCCCTAAAATAAAATTTAAACTAAGTTCGTCTTGAAAGGAGGAACCTTTGTTGACCAAAATCTTATCTTTGGTTTCTTGGCTTGGATTCTTGACAAATGCCACCTATAGTTCATTCTATTTATGTAATACTCATTGTATGATGATTACGGACCTAATTAACAAGTTACTTCCCTAAAATCAAGTGTAAACTAAGTTCGTCTCCAAAGGAGGAACCTTTGTTGACCAAAATTTTATCTTTGGTTTCTTGGCTTTGATTCTTGACAAATGCCTTCTATAGTTCATTCTATTTATGTAATACTCATTGTATGATGATTATGGACCTAATTAACAAGTTACTTCCCTAAAATAAAGTTTAAACTAAGTTCGTCTCCAAAGGAGGAACCTTTGATGAACGAAATTTTATCTTTGGTTTCTTGGCTTGGATTCTTGACAAATGCCACCTCTAGTTCATTCTATTTATGTAATACTCATTGTATGATGATTACGGACCTAATTAACAAGTTACTTCCCTAAAATCAAGTGTAAACTAAGTTCGTCTCCAAAGGAGGAACCTTTGTTGACCAAAATTTTATCTTTGGTTTCTTGGCTTAGATTCTTGACAAATGCCTTCTATAGTTCATTCTATTAATGTAATACTCATTGTATGATGATTATGGACCTAATTAACAAGTTACTTCCCTAAAATAAAGTTTAAACTAAGTTCGTTTCCAAAGGAGGAACCTTTGTTGACCAAAATCTTATCTTTGGTTTCTTGGCTTGGATTCTTTACAAATGCCACCTACAGTTCATTCTATTTATGTAATACTCAATGTATGATGATTATGGACCTAATTAACAAGTTACTTCCCAAAAATATAGTTTAAACTAAGTTCGTCTCCAAAGGAGGAACCTTTGTTCACCAAAATTTTATCTTTGGTTTCTTGGCTTAGATTCTTGACAAATGCCTTCTATAGTTCATTCTATTTATGTAATACTCATTGTATGATGATTATGGACCTAATTAAAAGGTTACTTCCCTAAAATAAAATTTAAACTAAGTTCGTCTTGAAAGGAGGAACCTTTGTTGACCAAAATCTTATCTTTGGTTTCTTGGCTTGGATTCTTGACAAATGCCACCTATAGTTCATTCTATTTATGTAATACTCATTGTATGATGATTACGGACCTAAATAACAAGTTACTTCCCTAAAATCAAGTGTAAACTAAGTTCGTCTCCAAAGGAGGAACCTTTGTTGACCAAAATTTTATCTTTGGTTTCTTGGCTTTGATTCTTGACAAATGCCTTCTATAGTTCATTCTATTTATGTAATACTCATTGTATGATGATTATGGACCTAATTAACAAGTTACTTCCCTAAAATAAAGTTTAAACTAAGTTCGTCTCCAAAGGAGGAACCTTTGATGAACGAAATTTTATCTTTGGTTTCTTGGCTTGGATTCTTGACAAATGCCACCTCTAGTTCATTCTATTTATGTAATACTCATTGTATGATGATTACGGACCTAATTAACAAGTTACTTCCCTAAAATCAAGTGTAAACTAAGTTCGTCTCCAAAGGAGGAACCTTTGTTGACCAAAATTTTATCTTTGGTTTCTTGGCTTAGATTCTTGACAAATGCCTTCTATAGTTCATTCTATTTATGTAATACTCATTGTATGATGATTATGGACCTAAATAACAAGTTAATTCCCTAAAATAAAGTTTAAACAAAGTTCGTTTCCAAAGGAGGAACCTTTGTTGACCAAAATCTTATCTTTGGTTTCTTGGCTTGGATTCTTGCCAAATGCCTTCTATAGTTCATTCTATTAATGTAATACTCATTGTATGATGATTATGGACCTAATTAACAAGTTACTTCCCTAAAATAAAGTTTAAACTAAGTTCGTTTCCAAAGGAGGAACCTTTGTTGACCAAAATCTTATCTTTGGTTTCTTGGCTTGGATTCTTTACAAATGCCACCTACAGTTCATTCTATTTATGTAATACTCAATGTATGATGATTATGGACCTAATTAACAAGTTACTTCCCAAAAATATAGTTTAAACTAAGTTCGTCTCCAAAGGAGGAACCTTTGTTCACCAAAATTTTATCTTTGGTTTCTTGGCTTAGATTCTTGACAAATGCCTTCTATAGTTCATTCTATTTATGTAATACTCATTGTATGATGATTATGGACCTAATTAAAAGGTTACTTCCCTAAAATAAAATTTAAACTAAGTTCGTCTTGAAAGGAGGAACCTTTGTTGACCAAAATCTTATCTTTGGTTTCTTGGCTTGGATTCTTGACAAATGCCACCTATAGTTCATTCTATTTATGTAATACTCATTGTATGATGATTACGGACCTAATTAACAAGTTACTTCCCTAAAATCAAGTGTAAACTAAGTTCGTCTCCAAAGGAGGAACCTTTGTTGACCAAAATTTTATCTTTGGTTTCTTGGCTTTGATTCTTGACAAATGCCTTCTATAGTTCATTCTATTTATGTAATACTCATTGTATGATGATTATGGACCTAATTAACAAGTTACTTCCCTAAAATAAAGTTTAAACTAAGTTCGTCTCCAAAGGAGGAACCTTTGATGAACGAAATTTTATCTTTGGTTTCTTGGCTTGGATTCTTGACAAATGCCACCTCTAGTTCATTCTATTTATGTAATACTCATTGTATGATGATTACGGACCTAATTAACAAGTTACTTCCCTAAAATCAAGTGTAAACTAAGTTCGTCTCCAAAGGAGGAACCTTTGTTGACCAAAATTTTATCTTTGGTTTCTTGGCTTAGATTCTTGACAAATGCCTTCTATAGTTCATTCTATTTATGTAATACTCATTGTATGATGATTATGGACCTAAATAACAAGTTAATTCCCTAAAATAAAGTTTAAACAAAGTTCGTTTCCAAAGGAGGAACCTTTGTTGACCAAAATTTTATCTTTGGTTTCTTGGCTTGGATTCTTGACAAATGCCTTCTATAGTTCATTCTATTAATGTAATACTCATTGTATGATGATTATGGACCTAATTAACAAGTTACTTCCCTAAAATAAAGTTTAAACTAAGTTCGTTTCCAAAGGAGGAACCTTTGTTGACCAAAATCTTATCTTTGGTTTCTTGGCTTGGATTCTTTACAAATGCCACCTACAGTTCATTCTATTTATGTAATACTCAATGTATGATGATTATGGACCTAATTAACAAGTTACTTCCCAAAAATATAGTTTAAACTAAGTTCGTCTCCAAAGGAGGAACCTTTGTTCACCAAAATTTTATCTTTGGTTTCTTGGCTTAGATTCTTGACAAATGCCTTCTATAGTTCATTCTATTTATGTAATACTCATTGTATGATGATTATGGACCTAATTAAAAGGTTACTTCCCTAAAATAAAATTTAAACTAAGTTCGTCTTGAAAGGAGGAACCTTTGTTGACCAAAATCTTATCTTTGGTTTCTTGGCTTGGATTCTTGACAAATGCCACCTATAGTTCATTCTATTTATGTAATACTCATTGTATGATGATTACGGACCTAATTAACAAGTTACTTCCCTAAAATCAAGTGTAAACTAAGTTCGTCTCCAAAGGAGGAACCTTTGTTGACCAAAATTTTATCTTTGGTTTCTTGGCTTTGATTCTTGACAAATGCCTTCTATAGTTCATTCTATTTATGTAATACTCATTGTATGATGATTATGGACCTAATTAACAAGTTACTTCCCTAAAATAAAGTTTAAACTAAGTTCGTCTCCAAAGGAGGAACCTTTGATGAACGAAATTTTATCTTTGGTTTCTTGGCTTGGATTCTTGACAAATGCCACCTCTAGTTCATTCTATTTATGTAATACTCATTGTATGATGATTACGGACCTAATTAACAAGTTACTTCCCTAAAATCAAGTGTAAACTAAGTTCGTCTCCAAAGGAGGAACCTTTGTTGACCAAAATTTTATCTTTGGTTTCTTGGCTTAGATTCTTGACAAATGCCTTCTATAGTTCATTCTATTTATGTAATACTCATTGTATGATGATTATGGACCTAAATAACAAGTTAATTCCCTAAAATAAAGTTTAAACAAAGTTCGTTTCCAAAGGAGGAACCTTGGTTGACCAAAATTTTATCTTTGGTTTCCTGGCTTGGATTCTTGCCAAATGCCTTCTATAGTTCATTCTATTAATGTAATACTCATTGTATGATGATTATGGACCTAATTAACAAGTTACTTCCCTAAAATAAAGTTTAAACTAAGTTCGTTTCCAAAGGAGGAACCTTTGTTGACCAAAATCTTATCTTTGGTTTCTTGGCTTGGATTCTTTACAAATGCCACCTACAGTTCATTCTATTTATGTAATACTCAATGTATGATGATTATGGACCTAATTAACAAGTTACTTCCCAAAAATATAGTTTAAACTAAGTTCGTCTCCAAAGGAGGAACCTTTGTTCACCAAAATTTTATCTTTGGTTTCTTGGCTTAGATTCTTGACAAATGCCTTCTATAGTTCATTCTATTTATGTAATACTCATTGTATGATGATTATGGACCTAATTAAAAGGTTACTTCCCTAAAATAAAATTTAAACTAAGTTCGTCTTGAAAGGAGGAACCTTTGTTGACCAAAATCTTATCTTTGGTTTCTTGGCTTGGATTCTTGACAAATGCCACCTATAGTTCATTCTATTTATGTAATACTCATTGTATGATGATTACGGACCTAATTAACAAGTTACTTCCCTAAAATCAAGTGTAAACTAAGTTCGTCTCCAAAGGAGGAACCTTTGTTGACCAAAATTTTATCTTTGGTTTCTTGGCTTTGATTCTTGACAAATGCCTTCTATAGTTCATTCTATTTATGTAATACTCATTGTATGATGATTATGGACCTACTTAACAAGTTACTTCCCTAAAATAAAGTTTAAACTAAGTTCGTCTCCAAAGGAGGAACCTTTGATGAACGAAATTTTATCTTTGGTTTCTTGGCTTGGATTCTTGATAAATGCCACCTCTAGTTCATTCTATTTATGTAATACTCATTGTATGATGATTACGGACCTAATTAACAAGTTACTTCCCTAAAATCAAGTGTAAACTAAGTTCGTCTCCAAAGGAGGAACCTTTGTTGACCAAAATTTTATCTTTGGTTTCTTGGCTTAGATTCTTGACAAATGCCTTCTATAGTTCATTCTATTTATGTAATACTCATTGTATGATGATTATGGACCTAATTAACAAGTTACTTCCCTAAAATAAAGTTTAAACTAAGTTCGTTTCCAAAGGAGGAACCATTGTTGACCAAAATCTTATCTTTGGTTTCTTGGCTTGGATTCTTGACAAATGCCTTCTATAGTTCATTCTATTAATGGAATACTCATTGTATGATGATTATGGACCTAATTAACAAGTTACTTCCCTAAAATAAAGTTTAAACTAAGTTCGTTTCCAAAGGAGGAACCTTTGTTGACCAAAATCTTATCTTTGGTTTCTTGGCTTGGATTCTTTACAAATGCCACCTACAGTTCATTCTATTTATGTAATACTCAATGTATGATGATTATGGACCTAATTAACAAGTTACTTCCCTAAAATATAGTTTAAACTAAGTTCGTCTCCAAAGGAGGAACCTTTGTTCACCAAAATTTTATCTTTGGTTTCTTGGCTTAGATTCTTGACAAATGCCTTCTATAGTTCATTCTATTTATGTAATACTCATTGTATGATGATTATGGACCTAATTAAAAGGTTACTTCCCTAAAATAAAATTTAAACTAAGTTCGTCTTGAAAGGAGGAACCTTTGTTGACCAAAATCTTATCTTTGGTTTCTTAGATTGGATTCTTGACAAATGCCACCTATAGTTCATTCTATTTATGTAATACTCATTGTATGATGATTACGGACCTAATTAACAAGTTACTTCCCTAAAATCAAGTGTAAACTAAGTTCGTCTCCAAAGGAGGAACCTTTGTTGACCAAAATTTTATCTTTGGTTTCTTGGCTTTGATTCTTGACAAATGCCTTCTATAGTTCATTCTATTTATGTAATACTCATTGTATGATGATTATGGACCTAATTAACAAGTTACTTCCCTAAAATAAAGTTTAAACTAAGTTCGTTTCCAAAGGAGGAACCTTTGTTGACCAAAATCTTATCTTTGGTTTCTTGGCTTGGATTCTTTACAAATGCCACCTACAGTTCATTCTATTTATGTAATACTTAATGTATGATGATTATGGACCTAATTAAAAAGTTACTTCCCTAAAATATAGTTTAAACTAAGTTCGTCTCCAAAGGAGGAACCTTTGTTCACCAAAATTTTATCTTTGGTTTCTTGGCTTAGATTCTTGACAAATGCCTTCTATAGTTCATTCTATTTATGTAATACTCATTGTATGATGATTATGGACCTAATTAAAAGGTTACTTCCCTAAAATAAAATTTAAACTAAGTTCGTCTTGAAAGGAGGAACCTTTGTTGACCAAAATCTTATCTTTGGTTTCTTGGCTTGGATTCTTGACAAATGCCACCTATAGTTCATTCTATTTATGTAATACTCATTGTATGATGATTACGGACCTAATTAACAAGTTACTTCCCTAAAATCAAGTGTAAACTAAGTTCGTCTCCAAAGGAGGAACCTTTGTTGACCAAAATTTTATCTTTGGTTTCTTGGCTTTGATTCTTGACAAATGCCTTCTATAGTTCATTCTATTTATGTAATACTCATTGTATGATGATTATGGACCTAATTAACAAGTTACTTCCCTAAAATAAAGTTTAAACTAAGATCGTCTCCAAAGGAGGAACCTTTGATGAACGAAATTTTATCTTTGGTTTCTTGGCTTGGATTCTTGACAAATGCCACCTCTAGTTCATTCTATTTATGTAATACTCATTGTATGATGATTACGGACCTAATTAACAAGTTACTTCCCTAAAATCAAGTGTAAACTAAGTTCGTCTCCAAAGGAGGAACCTTTGTTGACCAAAATTTTATCTTTGGTTTCTTGGCTTAGATTCTTGACAAATGCCTTCTATAGTTCATTCTATTTATGTAATACTCATTGTATGATGATTATGGACCTAATTAACAAGTTACTTCCCTAAAATAAAGTTTAAACTAAGTTCGTTTCCAAAGGAGGAACCTTTGTTGACCAAAATCTTATCTTTGGTTTCTTGGCTTGGATTCTTGACAAATGCCTTCTATAGTTCATTCTATTAATGTAATACTCATTGTATGATGATTATGGACCTAATTAACAAGTTACTTCCCTAAAATAAAGTTTAAACTAAGTTCGTTTCCAAAGGAGGAACCTTTGTTGACCAAAATCTTATCTTTGGTTTCTTGGCTTGGATTCTTTACAAATGCCACCTACAGTTCATTCTATTTATGTAATACTCAATGTATGATGATTATGGACCTAATTAACAAGTTACTTCCCTAAATTATAGTTTAAACTAAGTTCGTCTCCAAAGGAGGAACCTTTGTTCACCAAAATTTTATCTTTGGTTTCTTGGCTTAGATTCTTGACAAATGCCTTCTATAGTTCATTCTATTTATGTAATACTCATTGTATGATGATTATGGACCTAATTAAAAGGTTACTTCCCTAAAATAAAATTTAAACTAAGTTCGTCTTGAAAGGAGGAACCTTTGTTGACCAAAATCTTATCTTTGGTTTCTTGGCTTCGATTCTTGACAAATGCCACCTATAGTTCATTCTATTTATGTAATACTCATTGTATGATGATTACGGACCTAATTAACAAGTTACTTCCCTAAAATCAAGTGTAAACTAAGTTCGTCTCCAAAGGAGGAACCTTTGTTGACCAAAATTTTATCTTTGGTTTCTTGGCTTTGATTCTTGACAAATGCCTTCTATAGTTCATTCTATTTATGTAATACTCATTGTATGATGATTATGGACCTAATTAACAAGTTACTTCCCTAAAATAAAGTTTAAACTAAGTTCGTCTCCAAAGGAGGAACATTTGATGAACGAAATTTTATCTTTGGTTTCTTGGCTTGGATTCTTGACAAATGCCACCTCTAGTTCATTCTATTTATGTAATACTCATTGTATGATGATTACGGACCTAATTAACAAGTTACTTCCCTAAAATCAAGTGTAAACTAAGTTCGTCTCCAAAGGAGGAACCTTTGTTGACCAAAATTTTATCTTTGGTTTCTTGGCTTAGATTCTTGACAAATACCTTCTATAGTTCATTCTATTTATGTAATACTCATTGTATGATGATTATGGACCTAATTAACAAGTTACTTCCCTAAAATAAAGTTTAAACTAAGTTCGTTTCCAAAGGAGGAACCTTTGTTGACCAAAATCTTATCTTTGGTTTCTTGGCTTGGATTCTTTACAAATGCCACCTACAGTTGATTCTATTTATGTAATACTCAATGTATGATGATTATGGACCTAATTAACAAGTTACTTCCCTAAAATATAGTTTAAACTAAGTTCGTCTCCAAAGGAGGAACCTTTGTTGACCAAAATTTTATCTTTGGTTTCTTGTCTTAGATTCTTGACAAATGCCTTCTATAGTTCATTCTATTAATGTAATACTCATTGTATGATGATTATGGACCTAATTAACAAGTTACTTCCCTAAAATAAAGTTTAAACTAAGTTCGTTTCCAAAGGAGGAACCTTTGATGAACGAAATTTTATCTTTGGTTTCTTGGCTTGGATTCTTGACAAATGCCACCTCTAGTTCATTCTATTTATGTAATACTCATTGTATGATGATTACGGACCTAATTAAAAGGTTACTTCCCTAAAATCAAGTGTAAACTAAGTTCGTCTCCAAAGGAGGAACCTTTGTTGACCAAAATTTTATCTTTGGTTTCTTGGCTTAGATTCTTGACAAATGCCTTCTATAGTTCATTCTATTTATGTAATACTTATTGTATGATGATTACAGACCTAATTAACAAGTTACTTCCCTAAAATCAAGTGTAAACTAAGTTCGTCTCCAAAGGAGGAACCTTTGTTGACCAAAATTTTATCTTTGGTTTCTTGTCTTTGATTCTTGACAAATGCCTTCTATAGTTCATTCTATTAATGTAATACTCATTGTATGATGATTATGGACCTAATTAACAAGTTACTTCCCTAAAATAAAGTTTAAACTAAGTTCGTCTCCAAAGGAGGAACCTTTGATGAACGAAATTTTATCTTTGGTTTCTTGGCTTGGATTCTTGACAAATGCCACCTCTAGTTCATTCTATTTATGTAATACTCATTGTATGATGATTACGGACCTAATTAACAAGTTACTTCCCTAAAATCAAGTGTAAACTAAGTTCGTCTCCAAAGGAGGAACCTTTGTTGACCAAAATTTTATCTTTGGTTTCTTGGCTTAGATTCTTGACAAATGCCTTCTATAGTTCATTCTATTTATGTAATACTCATTGTATGATGATTATGGACCTAATTAACAAGTTACTTCCCTAAAATAAAGTTTAAACTAAGTTCGTTTCCAAAGGAGGAACCTTTGTTGACCAAAATCTTATCTTTGGTTTCTTGGCTTGGATTCTTTACAAATGCCACCTACAGTTCATTCTATTTATGTAATACTCAATGTATGATGATTATGGACCTAATTAACAAGTTACTTCCCTAAAATATAGTTTAAACTAAGTTCGTCTCCAAAGGAGGAACCTTTGTTGACCAAAATTTTATCTTTGGTTTCTTGTCTTAGATTCTTGACAAATGCCTTCTATAGTTCATTCTATTAATGTAATACTCATTGTATGATGATTATGGACCTAATTAACAAGTTACTTCCCTAAAATAAAGTTTAAACTAAGTTCGTTTCCAAAGGAGGAACCTTTGATGAACGAAATTTTATCTTTGGTTTCTTGGCTTGGATTCATGACAAATGCCACCTCTAGTTCATTCTATTTATGTAATACTCATTGTATGATGATTACGGACCTAATTAACAAGTTACTTCCCTAAAATCAAGTGTAAACTAAGTTCGTCTCCAAAGGAGGAACCTTTGTTGACCAAAATTTTATCTTTGGTTTCTTGGCTTAGATTCTTGACAAATGCCTTCTATAGTTCATTCTATTAATGTAATACTCATTGTATGATGATTATGGACCTAATTAACAAGTTACTTCCCTAAAATAAAGTTTAAACTAAGTTCGTTTCCAAAGGAGGAACCTTTGATGAACGAAATTTTATCTTTGGTTTCTTGGCTTGGATTCTTGACAAATGCCACCTCTAGTTCATTCTATTTATGTAATACTCATTGTATGATGATTACGGACCTAATTAAAAGGTTACTTCCCTAAAATCAAGTGTAAACTAAGTTCGTCTCCAAAGGAGGAACCTTTGTTGACCAAAATTTTATCTTTGGTTTCTTGGCTTAGATTCTTGACAAATGCCTTCTATAGTCCATTCTATTTATGTAATACTCATTGTATGATGATTACAGACCTAATTAACAAGTTACTTCCCTAAAATCAAGTGTAAACTAAGCTCGTCTCCAAAGGAGGAACCTTTGTTGACCAAAATTTTATCTTTGGTTTCTTGTCTTTGATTCTTGACAAATGCCTTCTATAGTTCATTCTATTAATGTAATACTCATTGTATGATGATTATGGACCTAATTAACAAGTTACTTCCCTAAAATAAAGTTTAAACTAAGTTCGTCTCCAAAGGAGGAACCTTTGATGAACGAAATTTTATCTTTGGTTTCTTGGCTTGGATTCTTGACAAATGCCACCTCTAGTTCATTCTATTTATGTAATACTCATTGTATGATGATTACAGACCTAATTAACAAGTTACTTCCCTAAAATCAAGTGTAAACTAAGTTCGTCTCCAAAGGAGGAACCTTTGTTGACCAAAATTTTATCTTTGGTTTCTTGGCTTAGATTCTTGACAAATGCCTTCTATAGTTCATTCTATTTATGTAATACTCATTGTATGATGATTATGGACCTAATTAACAAGTTACTTCCCTAAAATAAAGTTTAAACTAAGTTCGTTTCCAAAGGAGGAACCTTTGTTGACCAAAATCTTATCTTTGGTTTCTTGGCTTGGATTCTTTACAAATGCCACCTACAGTTCATTCTATTTATGTAATACTCAATGTATGATGATTATGGACCTAATTAACAAGTTACTTCCCTAAAATATAGTTTAAACTAAGTTCGTCTCCAAAGGAGGAACCTTTGTTGACCAAAATTTTATCTTTGGTTTCTTGTCTTAGATTCTTGACAAATGCCTTCTATAGTTCATTCTATTAATGTAATACTCATTGTATGATGATTATGGACCTAATTAACAAGTTACTTCCCTAAAATAAAGTTTAAACTAAGTTCGTTTCCAAAGGAGGAACCTTTGATGAACGAAATTTTATCTTTGGTTTCTTGGCTTGGATTCATGACAAATGCCACCTCTAGTTCATTCTATTTATGTAATACTCATTGTATGATGATTACGGACCTAATTAACAAGTTACTTCCCTAAAATCAAGTGTAAACTAAGTTCGTCTCCAAAGGAGGAACCTTTGTTGACCAAAATTTTATCTTTGGTTTCTTGGCTTAGATTCTTGACAAATGCCTTCTATAGTTCATTCTATTTATGTAATACTCATTGTATGATGATTACGGACCTAATTAACAAGTTACTTCCCTAAAATCAAGTGTAAACTAAGTTCGTCTCCAAAGGAGGAACCTTTGTTGACCAAAATTTTATCTTTGGTTTCTTGGCTTAGATTCTTGACAAATGCCTTCTATAGTTCATTCTATTTATGTAATACTCATTGTATGATGATTATGGACCTAATTAACAAGTTACTTCCCTAAAATAAAGTCTAAACTAAGTTCGTTTCCAAAGGAGGAACCTTTGTTGACCAAAATCTTATCTTTGGTTTCTTGGCTTGGATTCTTTACAAATGCCACCTACAGTTCATTCTATTTATGTAATACT
Organism: Medicago arabica; assembly: GCA_946800305.1. NCBI lineage: Eukaryota > Viridiplantae > Streptophyta > Magnoliopsida > Fabales > Fabaceae > Medicago > Medicago arabica. The sequence goes on along the minus strand of OX326970.1, from coordinate 28,931,563 downwards.
CAATGTATGATGATTATGGACCTAATTAACAAGTTACTTCCCTAAAATATAGTTTAAACTAAGTTCGTCTCCAAAGGAGGAACCTTTGTTGACCAAAATTTTATCTTTGGTTTCTTGTCTTAGATTCTTGACAAATGCCCTCTATAGTTCATTCTATTAATGTAATACTCATTGTATGATGATTATGGACCTAATTAACAAGTTACTTCCCTAAAATAAAGTTTAAACTAAGTTCATTTCCAAAGGAGGAACCTTTGATGAACGAAATTTTATCTTTGGTTTCTTGGCTTGGATTCTTGACAAATGCCACCTCTAGTTCATTCTATTTATGTAATACTCATTGTATGATGATTACGAACCTAATTAACAAGTTACTTCCCTAAAATCAAGTGTAAACTAAGTTCGTCTCCAAAGGAGGAACCTTTGTTGACCAAAATTTTATCTTTGGTTTCTTGGCTTAGATTCTTGACAAATGCCTTCTATAGTTCATTCTATTTATGTAATACTCATTGTATGATGATTACGGACCTAATTAACAAGTTACTTCCCTAAAATCAAGTGTAAACTAAGTTCGTCTCCAAAGGAGGAACCTTTGTTAACCAAAATTTTATCTTTGGTTTCTTGTCTTTGATTCTTGACAAATGCCTTCTATAGTTCATTCTATTAATGTAATACTCATTGTATGATGATTATGGACCTAATTAACAAGTTACTTCCCTAAAATAAAGTTTAAACTAAGTTCGTCTCCAAAGGAGGAACCTTTGATGAACGAAATTTTATCTTTGGTTTCTTGGCTTGGATTCTTGACAAATGCCACCTCTAGTTCATTCTATTTATGTAATACTCATTGTATGATGATTACGGACCTAATTAACAAGTTACTTCCCTAAAATCAAGTGTAAACTAAGTTCGTCTCCAAAGGAGGAACCTTTGTTGACCAAAATTTTATCTTTGGTTTCTTGGCTTAGATTCTTGACAAATGCCTTCTATAGTTCATTCTATTTATGTAATACTCATTGTATGATGATTATGGACCTAATTAACAAGTTACTTCCCTAAAATAAAGTTTAAACTAAGTTCGTTTCCAAAGGAGGAACCTTTGTTGACCAAAATCTTATCTTTGGTTTCTTGGCTTGGATTCTTGACAAATGCCTTCTATAGTTCATTCTATTAATGTAATACTCATTGTATGATGATTATGGACCTAATTAACAAGTTACTTCCCTAAAATAAAGTTTAAACTAAGTTCGTTTCCAAAGGAGGAACCTTTGTTGACCAAAATCTTATCTTTGGTTTCTTGGCTTGGATTCTTTACAAATGCCACCTACAGTTCATTCTATTTATGTAATACTCAATGTATGATGATTATGGACCTAATTAACAAGTTACTTCCCTAAATTATAGTTTAAACTAAGTTCGTCTCCAAAGGAGGAACCTTTGTTCACCAAAATTTTATCTTTGGTTTCTTGGCTTAGATTCTTGACAAATGCCTTCTATAGTTCATTCTATTTATGTAATACTCATTGTATGATGATTATGGACCTAATTAAAAGGTTACTTCCCTAAAATAAAATTTAAACTAAGTTCGTCTTGAAAGGAGGAACCTTTGTTGACCAAAATCTTATCTTTGGTTTCTTGGCTTCGATTCTTGACAAATGCCACCTATAGTTCATTCTATTTATGTAATACTCATTGTATGATGATTACGGACCTAATTAACAAGTTACTTCCCTAAAATCAAGTGTAAACTAAGTTCGTCTCCAAAGGAGGAACCTTTGTTGACCAAAATTTTATCTTTGGTTTCTTGGCTTTGATTCTTGACAAATGCCTTCTATAGTTCATTCTATTTATGTAATACTCATTGTATGATGATTATGGACCTAATTAACAAGTTACTTCCCTAAAATAAAGTTTAAACTAAGTTCGTCTCCAAAGGAGGAACCTTTGATGAACGAAATTTTATCTTTGGTTTCTTGGCTTGGATTCTTGACAAATGCCACCTCTAGTTCATTCTATTTATGTAATACTCATTGTATGATGATTACGGACCTAATTAACAAGTTACTTCCCTAAAATCAAGTGTAAACTAAGTTCGTCTCCAAAGGAGGAACCTTTGTTGACCAAAATTTTATCTTTGGTTTCTTGGCTTAGATTCTTGACAAATACCTTCTATAGTTCATTCTATTTATGTAATACTCATTGTATGATGATTATGGACCTAATTAACAAGTTACTTCCCTAAAATAAAGTTTAAACTAAGTTCGTTTCCAAAGGAGGAACCTTTGTTGACCAAAATCTTATCTTTGGTTTCTTGGCTTGGATTCTTTACAAATGCCACCTACAGTTGATTCTATTTATGTAATACTCAATGTATGATGATTATGGACCTAATTAACAAGTTACTTCCCTAAAATATAGTTTAAACTAAGTTCGTCTCCAAAGGAGGAACCTTTGTTGACCAAAATTTTATCTTTGGTTTCTTGTCTTAGATTCTTGACAAATGCCTTCTATAGTTCATTCTATTAATGTAATACTCATTGTATGATGATTATGGACCTAATTAACAAGTTACTTCCCTAAAATAAAGTTTAAACTAAGTTCGTTTCCAAAGGAGGAACCTTTGATGAACGAAATTTTATCTTTGGTTTCTTGGCTTGGATTCTTGACAAATGCCACCTCTAGTTCATTCTATTTATGTAATACTCATTGTATGATGATTACGGACCTAATTAAAAGGTTACTTCCCTAAAATCAAGTGTAAACTAAGTTCGTCTCCAAAGGAGGAACCTTTGTTGACCAAAATTTTATCTTTGGTTTCTTGGCTTAGATTCTTGACAAATGCCTTCTATAGTTCATTCTATTTATGTAATACTCATTGTATGATGATTACAGACCTAATTAACAAGTTACTTCCCTAAAATCAAGTGTAAACTAAGTTCGTCTCCAAAGGAGGAACCTTTGTTGACCAAAATTTTATCTTTGGTTTCTTGTCTTTGATTCTTGACAAATGCCTTCTATAGTTCATTCTATTAATGTAATACTCATTGTATGATGATTATGGACCTAATTAACAAGTTACTTCCCTAAAATAAAGTTTAAACTAAGTTCGTCTCCAAAGGAGGAACCTTTGATGAACGAAATTTTATCTTTGGTTTCTTGGCTTGGATTCTTGACAAATGCCACCTCTAGTTCATTCTATTTATGTAATACTCATTGTATGATGATTACGGACCTAATTAACAAGTTACTTCCCTAAAATCAAGTGTAAACTAAGTTCGTCTCCAAAGGAGGAACCTTTGTTGACCAAAATTTTATCTTTGGTTTCTTGGCTTAGATTCTTGACAAATGCCTTCTATAGTTCATTCTATTTATGTAATACTCATTGTATGATGATTATGGACCTAATTAACAAGTTACTTCCCTAAAATAAAGTTTAAACTAAGTTCGTTTCCAAAGGAGGAACCTTTGTTGACCAAAATCTTATCTTTGGTTTCTTGGCTTGGATTCTTTACAAATGCCACCTACAGTTCATTCTATTTATGTAATACTCAATGTATGATGATTAAGGACCTAATTAACAAGTTACTTCCCTAAAATATAGTTTAAACTAAGTTCGTCTCCAAAGGAGGAACCTTTGTTGACCAAAATTTTATCTTTGGTTTCTTGTCTTAGATTCTTGACAAATGCCTTCTATAGTTCATTCTATTAATGTAATACTCATTGTATGATGATTATGGACCTAATTAACAAGTTACTTCCCTAAAATAAAGTTTAAACTAAGTTCGTTTCCAAAGGAGGAACCTTTGATGAACGAAATTTTATCTTTGGTTTCTTGGCTTGGATTCATGACAAATGCCACCTCTAGTTCATTCTATTTATGTAATACTCATTGTATGATGATTACGGACCTAATTAACAAGTTACTTCCCTAAAATCAAGTGTAAACTAAGTTCGTCTCCAAAGGAGGAACCTTTGTTGACCAAAATTTTATCTTTGGTTTCTTGGCTTAGATTCTTGACAAATGCCTTCTATAGTTCATTCTATTAATGTAATACTCATTGTATGATGATTATGGACCTAATTAACAAGTTACTTCCCTAAAATAAAGTTTAAACTAAGTTCGTTTCCAAAGGAGGAACCTTTGATGAACGAAATTTTATCTTTGGTTTCTTGGCTTGGATTCTTGACAAATGCCACCTCTAGTTCATTCTATTTATGTAATACTCATTGTATGATGATTACGGACCTAATTAAAAGGTTACTTCCCTAAAATCAAGTGTAAACTAAGTTCGTCTCCAAAGGAGGAACCTTTGTTGACCAAAATTTTATCTTTGGTTTCTTGGCTTAGATTCTTGACAAATGCCTTCTATAGTTCATTCTATTTATGTAATACTCATTGTATGATGATTACAGACCTAATTAACAAGTTACTTCCCTAAAATCAAGTGTAAACTAAGTTCGTCTCCAAAGGAGGAACCTTTGTTGACCAAAATTTTATCTTTGGTTTCTTGTCTTTGATTCTTGACAAATGCCTTCTATAGTTCATTCTATTAATGTAATACTCATTGTATGATGATTATGGACCTAATTAACAAGTTACTTCCCTAAAATAAAGTTTAAACTAAGTTCGTCTCCAAAGGAGGAACCTTTGATGAACGAAATTTTATCTTTGGTTTCTTGGCTTGGATTCTTGACAAATGCCACCTCTAGTTCATTCTATTTATGTAATACTCATTGTATGATGATTACGGACCTAATTAACAAGTTACTTCCCTAAAATCAAGTGTAAACTAAGTTCGTCTCCAAAGGAGGAACCTTTGTTGACCAAAATTTTATCTTTGGTTTCTTGGCTTAGATTCTTGACAAATGCCTTCTATAGTTCATTCTATTTATGTAATACTCATTGTATGATGATTATGGACCTAATTAACAAGTTACTTCCCTAAAATAAAGTTTAAACTAAGTTCGTTTCCAAAGGAGGAACCTTTGTTGACCAAAATCTTATCTTTGGTTTCTTGGCTTGGATTCTTTACAAATGCCACCTACAGTTCATTCTATTTATGTAATACTCAATGTATGATGATTATGGACCTAATTAACAAGTTACTTCCCTAAAATATAGTTTAAACTAAGTTCGTCTCCAAAGGAGGAACCTTTGTTGACCAAAATTTTATCTTTGGTTTCTTGGCTTAGATTCTTGACAAATGCCTTCTATAGTTCATTCTATTTATGTAATACTCATTGTATGATGATTATGGACCTAATTAACAAGTTACTTCCCTAAAATAAAGTTTAAACTAAGTTCGTTTCCAAAGGAGGAACCTTTGTTGACCAAAATCTTATCTTTGGTTTCTTGGCTTGGATTCTTGACAAATGCCACCTATAGTTCATTCTACTTATGTAATACTCATTGTATGATGATTATGGACCTAATTAACAAGTTACTTCCCTAAAATAAAGTTTAAACTAAGTTCGTCTCCAAAGGAGGAACCTTTGTTGACCAAAATTTTATCTTTGGTTTCTTGGCTTAGATTCTTGACAAATGCCTTCTATAGTTCATTCTATTTATGTAATACTCATTGTATGATGATTATGGACCTAATTAACAAGTTACTTCCCTAAAATAAAGTTTAAACTAAGTTCGTTTCCAAAGGAGGAACCTTTGTTGACCAAAATCTTATCTTTGGTTTCTTGGCTTGGATTCTTTACAAATGCCACCTACAGTTCATTCTATTTATGTAATACTCAATGTATGATGATTATGGACCTAATTAACAAGTTACTTCCCTAAAATATAGTTTAAACTAAGTTCGTCTCCAAAGGAGGAACCTTTGTTGACCAAAATTTTATCTTTGGTTTCTTGGCTTAGATTCTTGACAAATGCCTTCTATAGTTCATTCTATTTATGTAATACTCATTGTATGATGATTATGGACCTAATTAACAAGTTACTTCCCTAAAATAAAGTTTAAACTAAGTTCGTTTCCAAAGGAGGAACCTTTGATGAACGAAATTTTATCTTTGGTTTCTTGGCTTGGATTCATGACAAATGCCACCTCTAGTTCATTCTATTTATGTAATACTCATTGTATGATGATTACGGACCTAATTAACAAGTTACTTCCCTAAAATCAAGTGTAAACTAAGTTCGTCTCCAAAGGAGGAACCTTTGTTGACCAAAATTTTATCTTTGGTTTCTTGGCTTAGATTCTTGACAAATGCCTTCTATAGTTCATTCTATTTATGTAATACTCATTGTATGATGATTACGGACCTAATTAACAAGTTACTTCCCTAAAATCAAGTGTAAACTAAGTTCGTCTCCAAAGGAGGAACCTTTGTTGACCAAAATTTTATCTTTGGTTTCTTGGCTTAGATTCTTGACAAATGCCTTCTATAGTTCATTCTATTTATGTAATACTCATTGTATGATGATTATGGACCTAATTAACAAGTTACTTTTCTAAAATAAAGTCTAAACTAAGTTCGTTTCCAAAGGAGGAACCTTTGTTGACCAAAATCTTATCTTTGGTTTCTTGGCTTGGATTCTTTACAAATGCCACCTACAGTTCATTCTATTTATGTAATACTCAATGTATGATGATTATGGACCTAATTAACAAGTTACTTCCCTAAAATATAGTTTAAACTAAGTTCGTCTCCAAAGGAGGAACCTTTGTTGACCAAAATTTTATCTTTGGTTTCTTGTCTTAGATTCTTGACAAATGCCTTCTATAGTTCATTCTATTAATGTAATACTCATTGTATGATGATTATGGACCTAATTAACAAGTTACTTCCCTAAAATAAAGTTTAAACTAAGTTCATTTCCAAAGGAGGAACCTTTGATGAACGAAATTTTATCTTTGGTTTCTTGGCTTGGATTCTTGACAAATGCCACCTCTAGTTCATTCTATTTATGTAATACTCATTGTATGATGATTACGGACCTAATTAACAAGTTACTTCCCTAAAATCAAGTGTAAACTAAGTTCGTCTCCAAAGGAGGAACCTTTGTTGACCAAAATTTTATCTTTGGTTTCTTGGCTTAGATTCTTGACAAATGCCTTCTATAGTTCATTCTATTTATGTAATACTCATTATATGATGATTATGGACCTAATTAACAAGTTACTTCCCTAAAATAAAGTTTAAACTAAGTTCGTTTCCAAAGGAGGAACCTTTGTTGACCAAAATCTTATCTTTGGTTTCTTGGCTTGGATTCTTGACAAATGCCACCTCTAGTTCATTCTATTTATGTAATACTCATTGTATGATGATTACGGACCTAATTAACAAGTTACTTCCCTAAAATCAAGTGTAAACTAAGTTCGTCTCCAAAGGAGGAACCTTTGTTGACCAAAATTTTATCTTTGGTTTCTTGGCTTAGATTCTTGACAAATGCCTTCTATAGTTCATTCTATTTATGTAATACTCATTGTATGATGATTACGGACCTAATTAACAAGTTACTTCCCTAAAATCAAGTGTAAACTAAGTTCGTCTCCAAAGGAGGAACCTTTGTTGACCAAAATTTTATCTTTGGTTTCTTGTCTTTGATTCTTGACAAATGCCTTCTATAGTTCATTCTATTAATGTAATACTCATTGTATGATGATTATGGACCTAATTAACAAGTTACTTCCCTAAAATAAAGTTTAAACTAAGTTCGTCTCCAAAGGAGGAACCTTTGTTCACCAAAATTTTATCTTTGGTTTCTTGGCTTAGATTCTTGACAAATGCCTTCTATAGTTCATTCTATTTATGTAATACTCATTGTATGATGATTATGGACCTAATTAACAAGTTACTTCCCTAAAATAAAGTCTAAACTAAGTTCGTTTCCAAAGGAGGAACCTTTGTTGACCAAAATCTTATCTTTGGTTTCTTGGCTGGGATTCTTTACAAATGCCACCTACAGTTCATTCTATTTATGTAATACTCAATGTATGATGATTATGGACCTAATTAACAAGTTACTTCCCTAAAATATAGTTTAAACTAAGTTCGTCTCCAAAGGAGGAACCTTTGTTGACCAAAATTTTATCTTTGGTTTCTTGTCTTAGATTCTTGACAAATGCCTTCTATAGTTCATTCTATTAATGTAATACTCATTGTATGATGATTATGGACCTAATTAACAAGTTACTTCCCTAAAATAAAGTTTAAACTAAGTTCGTTTCCAAAGGAGGAACCTTTGATGAACGAAATTTTATCTTTGGTTTCTTGGCTTGGATTCTTGACAAATGCCACCTCTAGTTCATTCTATTTATGTAATACTCATTGTATGATGATTACGGACCTAATTAACAAGTTACTTCCCTAAAATCAAGTGTAAACTAAGTTCGTCTCCAAAGGAGGAACCTTTGTTGACCAAAATTTTATCTTTGGTTTCTTGTCTTTGATTCTTGACAAATGCCTTCTATAGTTCATTCTATTAATGTAATACTCATTGTATGATGATTATGGACCTAATTAACAAGTTACTTCCCTAAAATAAAGTTTAAACTAAGTTCGTCTCCAAAGGAGGAACCTTTGATGAACGAAATTTTATCTTTGGTTTCTTGGCTTGGATTCTTGACAAATGCCACCTCTAGTTCATTCTATTTATGTAATACTCATTGTATGATGATTACGGACCTAATTAACAAGTTACTTCTCTAAAATCAAGTGTAAACTAAGTTCGTCTCCAAAGGAGGAACCTTTGTTGACCAAAATTTTATCTTTGGTTTCTTGTCTTTGATTCTTGACAAATGCCTTCTATAGTTCATTTTATTAATGTAATACTCATTGTATGATGATTATGGACCTAATTAACAAGTTACTTCCCTAAAATAAAGTTTAAACTAAGTTCGTCTCCAAAGGAGGAACCTTTGATGAACGAAATTTTATCTTTGGTTTCTTGGCTTGGATTCTTGACAAATGCCACCTCTAGTTCATTCTATTTATGTAATACTCATTGTATGATGATTACGGACCTAATTAACAAGTTACTTCCCTAAAATCAAGTGTAAACTAAGTTCGTCTCCAAAGGAGGAACCTTTGTTGACCAAAATTTTATCTTTGGTGTCTTGGCTTAGATTCTTGACAAATGCCTTCTATAGTTCATTCTATTTATGTAATACTCATTGTATGATGATTATGGACCTAATTAACAAGTTACTTCCCTAAAATAAAGTTTAAACTAAGTTCGTTTCCAAAGGAGGAACCTTTGTTGACCAAAATCTTATCTTTGGTTTCTTGGCTTGGATTCTTGAAAAATGCCACCTATAGTTCATTCTACTTATGTAATACTCATTGTATGATGATTATGGACCTAATTAACAAGTTACTTCCCTAAAATAAAGTTTAAACTAAGTTCGTCTCCAAAGGAGGAACCTTTGTTGACCAAAATCTTATCTTTGGTTTCTTGGCTTGGATTCTTGAAAAATGCCACCTATAGTTCATTCTACTTATGTAATACTCATTGTATGATGATTATGGACCTAATTAACAAGTTACTTCCCTAAAATAAAGTTTAAACTAAGTTCGTCTCCAAAGGAGGAACCTTTGTTGACCAAAATTTTATCTTTGGTTTCTTGTCTTAGATTCTTGACAAATGCCTTCTATAGTTCATTCTATTTATGTAATACTCATTGTATGATGATTATGGACCTAATTAACAAGTTACTTCCCTAAAATAAAGTCTAAACTAAGTTCGTTTCCAAAGGAGGAACCTTTGTTGACCAAAATCTTATCTTTGGTTTCTTGGCTTGGATTCTTTACAAATGCCACCTACAGTTCATTCTATTTATGTAATACTCAATGTATGATGATTATGGACCTAATTAACAAGTTACTTCCCTAAAATATAGTTTAAACTAAGTTCGTCTCCAAAGGAGGAACCTTTGTTGACCAAAATTTTATCTTTGGTTTCTTGTCTTTGATTCTTGACAAATGCCTTCTATAGTTCATTCTATTAATGTAATACTCATTGTATGATGATTATGGACCTAATTAACAAGTTACTTCCCTAAAATAAAGTTTAAACTAAGTTCGTCTCCAAAGGAGGAACCTTTGATGAACGAAATTTTATCTTTGGTTTCTTGGCTTGGATTCTTGACAAATGCCACCTCTAGTTCATTCTATTTATGTAATACTCATTGTATGATGATTACGGACCTAATTAACAAGTTACTTCCCTAAAATCAAGTGTACACTAAGTTCGTCTCCAAAGGAGGAACCTTTGTTGACCAAAATTTTATCTTTGGTTTCTTGTCTTTGATTCTTGACAAATGCCTTCTATAGTTCATTTTATTAATGTAATACTCATTGTATGATGATTATGGACCTAATTAACAAGTTACTTCCCTAAAATAAAGTTTAAACTAAGTTCGTCTCCAAAGGAGGAACCTTTGATGAACGAAATTTTATCTTTGGTTTCTTGGCTTGGATTCTTGACAAATGCCACCTCTAGTTCATTCTATTTATGTAATACTCATTGTATGATGATTACGGACCTAATTAACAAGTTACTTCCCTAAAATCAAGTGTAAACTAAGTTCGTCTCCAAAGGAGGAACCTTTGTTGACCAAAATTTTATCTTTGGTTTCTTGGCTTAGATTCTTGACAAATGCCTTCTATAGTTCATTCTATTTATGTAATACTCATTGTATGATGATTATGGACCTAATTAACAAGTTACTTCCCTAAAATAAAGTTTAAACTAAGTTCGTTTCCAAAGGAGGAACCTTTGTTGACCAAAATCTTATCTTTGGTTTCTTGGCTTGGATTCTTGACAAATGCCACCTATAGTTCATTCTACTTATGTAATACTCATTGTATGATGATTATGGACCTAATTAACAAGTTACTTCCCTAAAATAAAGTTTAAACTAAGTTCGTCTCCAAAGGAGGAACCTTTGTTGACCAAAATTTTATCTTTGGTTTCTTGTCTTAGATTCTTGACAAATGCCTTCTATAGTTCATTCTATTAATGTAATACTCATTGTATGATGATTATGGACCTAATTAACAAGTTACTTCCCTAAAATAAAGTTTAAACTAAGTTCGTTTCCAAAGGAGGAACCTTTGTTGACCAAAATCTTATCTTTGGTTTCTTGGCTTGGATTCTTTACAAATGCCACCTACAGTTCATTCTATTTATGTAATACTCAATGTATGATGATTATGGACCTAATTAACAAGTTACTTCCCTAAAATATAGTTTAAACTAAGTTCGTCTCTAAAGGAGGAACCTTTGTTCACCAAAATTTTATCTTTGGTTTCTTGGCTTAGATTCTTGACAAATGCCTTCTATAGTTCATTCTATTTATGTAATACTCATTGTATGATGATTATGGACCTAATTAAAAGGTTACTTCCCTAAAATAAAATTTAAACTAAGTTCGTCTTGAAAAGAGGAACCTTTGTTGACCAAAATCTTATCTTTGGTTTCTTGGCTTGGATTCTTGACAAATGCCACCTATAGTTCATTCTATTTATGTAATACTCATTGTATGATGATTACGTACCTAATTAACAAGTTACTTCCCTAAAATCAAGTGTAAACTAAGTTCGTCTCCAAAGGAGGAACCTTTGTTGACCAAAATTTTATCTTTGGTTTCTTGTCTTTGATTCTTGACAAATGCCTTCTATAGTTCATTTTATTAATGTAATACTCATTGTATGATGATTATGGACCTAATTAACAAGTTACTTCCCTAAAATAAAGTTTAAACTAAGTTCGTCTCCAAAGGAGGAACCTTTGATGAACGAAATTTTATCTTTGGTTTCTTGGCTTGGATTCTTGACAAATGCCACCTCTAGTTCATTCTATTTATGTAATACTCATTGTATGATGATTACGGACCTAATTAACAAGTTACTTCCCTAAAATCAAGTGTAAACTAAGTTCGTCTCCAAAGGAGGAACCTTTGTTGACCAAAATTTTATCTTTGGTTTCTTGGCTTAGATTCTTGACAAATGCCTTCAATAGTTCATTCTATTTATGTAATACTCATTGTATGATGATTATGGACCTAATTAACAAGTTACTTCCCTAAAATAAAGTTTAAACTAAGTTCGTTTCCAAAGGAGGAACCTTTGTTGACCAAAATCTTATCTTTGGTTTCTTGGCTTGGATTCTTGACAAATGCCACCTATAGTTCATTCTACTTATGTAATACTCATTGTATGATGATTATGGACCTAATTAACAAGTTACTTCCCTAAAATAAAGTTTAAACTAAGTTCGTCTCCAAAGGAGGAACCTTTGTTGACCAAAATTTTATCTTTGGTTTCTTGTCTTAGATTCTTGACAAATGCCTTCTATAGTTCATTCTATTAATGTAATACTCATTGTATGATGATTATGGACCTAATTAACAAGTTACTTCCCTAAAATAAAGTTTAAACTAAGTTCGTTTCCAAAGGAGGAACCTTTGTTGACCAAAATCTTATCTTTGGTTTCTTGGCTTGGATTCTTTACAAATGCCACCTACAGTTCATTCTATTTATGTAATACTCTATGTATGATGATTATGGACCTAATTAACAAGTTACTTCCCTAAAATATAGTTTAAACTAAGTTCGTCTCCAAAGGAGGAACCTTTGTTCACCAAAATTTTATCTTTGGTTTCTTGGCTTAGATTCTTGACAAATGCCTTCTATAGTTCATTCTATTTATGTAATACTCATTGTATGATGATTATGGACCTAATTAAAAGGTTACTTCCCTAAAATAAAATTTAAACTAAGTTCGTCTTGAAAAGAGGAACCTTTGTTGACCAAAATCTTATCTTTGGTTTCTTGGCTTGGATTCTTGACAAATGCCACCTATAGTTCATTCTATTTATGTAATACTCATTGTATGATGATTACGTACCTAATTAACAAGTTACTTCCCTAAAATCAAGTGTAAACTAAGTTCGTCTCCAAAGGAGGAACCTTTGTTGACCAAAATTTTATCTTTGGTTTCTTGGCTTTGATTCTTGACAAATGCCTTCTATAGTTCATTCTATTTATGTAATACTCATTGTATGATGATTATGGACCTAATTAACAAGTTACTTCCCTAAAATAAAGTTTAAACTAAGTTCGTCTCCAAAGGAGGAACCTTTGATGAACGAAATTTTATCTTTGGTTTCTTGGCTTGGATTCTTGACAAATGCCACCTCTAGTTCATTCTATTTATGTAATACTCATTGTATGATGATTACGGACCTAATTAACAAGTTACTTCCCTAAAATCAAGTGTACACTAAGTTCGTCTCCAAAGGAGGAACCTTTGTTGACCAAAATTTTATCTTTGGTTTCTTGTCTTTGATTCTTGACAAATGCCTTCTATAGTTCATTTTATTAATGTAATACTCATTGTATGATGATTATGGACCTAATTAACAAGTTACTTCCCTAAAATAAAGTTTAAACTAAGTTCGTCTCCAAAGGAGGAACCTTTGATGAACGAAATTTTATCTTTGGTTTCTTGGCTTGGATTCTTGACAAATGCCACCTCTAGTTCATTCTATTTATGTAATACTCATTGTATGATGATTACGGACCTAATTAACATGTTACTTCCCTAAAATCAAGTGTAAACTAAGTTCGTCTCCAAAGGAGGAACCTTTGTTGACCAAAATTTTATCTTTGGTTTCTTGGCTTAGATTCTTGACAAATGCCTTCTATAGTTCATTCTATTTATGTAATACTCATTGTATGATGATTATGGACCTAATTAACAAGTTACTTCCCTAAAATAAAGTTTAAACTAAGTTCGTTTCCAAAGGAGGAACCTTTGTTGACCAAAATCTTATCTTTGGTTTCTTGGCTTGGATTCTTGACAAATGCCACCTATAGTTCATTCTACTTATGTAATACTCATTGTATGATGATTATGGACCTAATTAACAAGTTACTTCCCTAAAATAAAGTTTAAACTAAGTTCGTCTCCAAAGGAGGAACCTTTGTTGACCAAAATTTTATCTTTGGTTTCTTGTCTTAGATTCTTGACAAATGCCTTCTATAGTTCATTCTATTAATGTAATACTCATTGTATGATGATTATGGACCTAATTAACAAGTTACTTCCCTAAAATAAAGTTTAAACTAAGTTCGTTTCCAAAGGAGGAACCTTTGTTGACCAAAATCTTATCTTTGGTTTCTTGGCTTGGATTCTTTACAAATGCCACCTACAGTTCATTCTATTTATGTAATACTCAATGTATGATGATTATGGACCTAATTAACAAGTTACTTCCCTAAAATATAGTTTAAACTAAGTTCGTCTCCAAAGGAGGAACCTTTGTTCACCAAAATTTTATCTTTGGTTTCTTGGCTTAGATTCTTGACAAATGCCTTCTATAGTTCATTCTATTTATGTAATACTCATTGTATGATGATTATGGACCTAATTAAAAGGTTACTTCCCTAAAATAAAATTTAAACTAAGTTCGTCTTGAAAAGAGGAACCTTTGTTGACCAAAATCTTATCTTTGGTTTCTTGGCTTGGATTCTTGACAAATGCCACCTATAGTTCATTCTATTTATGTAATACTCATTGTATGATGATTACGTACCTAATTAACAAGTTACTTCCCTAAAATCAAGTGTAAACTAAGTTCGTCTCCAAAGGAGGAACCTTTGTTGACCAAAATTTTATCTTTGGTTTCTTGTCTTTGATTCTTGACAAATGCCTTCTATAGTTCATTTTATTAATGTAATACTCATTGTATGATGATTATGGACCTAATTAACAAGTTACTTCCCTAAAATAAAGTTTAAACTAAGTTCGTCTCCAAAGGAGGAACCTTTGATGAACGAAATTTTATCTTTGGTTTCTTGGCTTGGATTCTTGACAAATGCCACCTCTAGTTCATTCTATTTATGTAATACTCATTGTATGATGATTACGGACCTAATTAACAAGTTACTTCCCTAAAATCAAGTGTAAACTAAGTTCGTCTCCAAAGGAGGAACCTTTGTTGACCAAAATTTTATCTTTGGTTTCTTGGCTTAGATTCTTGACAAATGCCTTCAATAGTTCATTCTATTTATGTAATACTCATTGTATGATGATTATGGACCTAATTAACAAGTTACTTCCCTAAAATAAAGTTTAAACTAAGTTCGTTTCCAAAGGAGGAACCTTTGTTGACCAAAATCTTATCTTTGGTTTCTTGGCTTGGATTCTTGACAAATGCCACCTATAGTTCATTCTACTTATGTAATACTCATTGTATGATGATTATGGACCTAATTAACAAGTTACTTCCCTAAAATAAAGTTTAAACTAAGTTCGTCTCCAAAGGAGGAACCTTTGTTGACCAAAATTTTATCTTTGGTTTCTTGTCTTAGATTCTTGACAAATGCCTTCTATAGTTCATTCTATTAATGTAATACTCATTGTATGATGATTATGGACCTAATTAACAAGTTACTTCCCTAAAATAAAGTTTAAACTAAGTTCGTTTCCAAAGGAGGAACCTTTGTTGACCAAAATCTTATCTTTGGTTTCTTGGCTTGGATTCTTTACAAATGCCACCTACAGTTCATTCTATTTATGTAATACTTAATGTATGATGATTATGGACCTAATTAACAAGTTACTTCCCTAAAATATAGTTTAAACTAAGTTCGTCTCCAAAGGAGGAACCTTTGTTCACCAAAATTTTATCTTTGGTTTCTTGGCTTAGATTCTTGACAAATGCCTTCTATAGTTCATTCTATTTATGTAATACTCATTGTATGATGATTATGGACCTAATTAAAAGGTTACTTCCCTAAAATAAAATTTAAACTAAGTTCGTCTTGAAAAGAGGAACCTTTGTTGACCAAAATCTTATCTTTGGTTTCTTGGCTTGGATTCTTGACAAATGCCACCTATAGTTCATTCTATTTATGTAATACTCATTGTATGATGATTACGTACCTAATTAACAAGTTACTTCCCTAAAATCAAGTGTAAACTAAGTTCGTCTCCAAAGGAGGAACCTTTGTTGACCAAAATTTTATCTTTGGTTTCTTGGCTTTGATTCTTGACAAATGCCTTCTATAGTTCATTCTATTTATGTAATACTCATTGTATGATGATTATGGACCTAATTAACAAGTTACTTCCCTAAAATAAAGTTTAAACTAAGTTCGTCTCCAAAGGAGGAACCTTTGATGAACGAAATTTTATCTTTGGTTTCTTGGCTTGGATTCTTGACAAATGCCACCTCTAGTTCATTCTATTTATGTAATACTCATTGTATGATGATTACGGACCTAATTAACAAGTTACTTCCCTAAAATCAAGTGTACACTAAGTTCGTCTCCAAAGGAGGAACCTTTGTTGACCAAAATTTTATCTTTGGTTTCTTGTCTTTGATTCTTGACAAATGCCTTCTATAGTTCATTTTATTAATGTAATACTCATTGTATGATGATTATGGACCTAATTAACAAGTTACTTCCCTAAAATAAAGTTTAAACTAAGTTCGTCTCCAAAGGAGGAACCTTTGATGAACGAAATTTTATCTTTGGTTTCTTGGCTTGGATTCTTGACAAATGCCACCTCTAGTTCATTCTATTTATGTAATACTCATTGTATGATGATTACGGACCTAATTAACAAGTTACTTCCCTAAAATCAAGTGTAAACTAAGTTCGTCTCCAAAGGAGGAACCTTTGTTGACCAAAATTTTATCTTTGGTTTCTTGGCTTAGATTCTTGACAAATGCCTTCTATAGTTCATTCTATTTATGTAATACTCATTGTATGATGATTATGGACCTAATTAACAAGTTACTTCCCTAAAATAAAGTTTAAACTAAGTTCGTTTCCAAAGGAGGAACCTTTGTTGACCAAAATCTTATCTTTGGTTTCTTGGCTTGGATTCTTGACAAATGCCACCTATAGTTCATTCTATTTATGTAATACTCATTGTATGATGATTACGTACCTAATTAACAAGTTACTTCCCTAAAATCAAGTGTAAACTAAGTTCGTCTCCAAAGGAGGAACCTTTGTTGACCAAAATTTTATCTTTGGTTTCTTGGCTTTGATTCTTGACAAATGCCTTCTATAGTTCATTCTATTTATGTAATACTCATTGTATGATGATTATGGACCTAATTAACAAGTTACTTCCCTAAAATAAAGTTTAAACTAAGTTCGTCTCCAAAGGAGGAACCTTTGATGAACGAAATTTTATCTTTGGTTTCTTGGCTTGGATTCTTGACAAATGCCACCTCTAGTTCATTCTATTTATGTAATACTCATTGTATGATGATTACGGACCTAATTAACAAGTTACTTCCCTAAAATCAAGTTTAAACTAAGTTCCTCTCCAAAGGAGGAACCTTTGTTGACCAAAATTTTATCTTTGGTTTCTTGGCTTGGATTCTTGACAAATGCCACCTAAAGTTCATTCTACTTATGTAATACTCATTGTATGATGATTATGGACCTAATTAACAAGTTACTTCCCTAAAATAAAGTTTAAACTAAGTTCGTCTCCAAAGGAGGAACCTTTGTTCACCAAAATTTTATCTTTGGTTTCTTGGCTTAGATTCTTGACAAATGCCTTCTATAGTTCATTCTATTTATGTAATACTCATTGTATGATGATTATGGACCTAATTAACAAGTTACTTCCCTAAAATAAAATTTAAACTAAGTTCGTCTCGAAAGGAGGAACCTTTGTTGACCAAAATCTTATCTTTGGTTTCTTGGCTTGGATTCTTGACAAATGCCACCTATAGTTCATTCTATTTATGTAATACTCATTGTATGATGATTATGGACCTAATTAACAAGTTACTTCCCTAAAATAAAGTTTAAACTAAGTTCGTCTCCAAAGGAGGAACCTTTGTTGACCAAAATTTTATCTTTGGTTTCTTGTCTTAGATTCTTGACAAATGCCTTCTATAGTTCATTCTATTAATGTAATACTCATTGTATGATGATTATGGACCTAATTAACAAGTTACTTCCCTAAAATAAAGTTTAAACTAAGTTCGTTTCCAAAGGAGGAACCTTTGTTGACCAAAATCTTATCTTTGGTTTCTTGGCTTAGATTCTTTACAAATGCCACCTACAGTTCATTCTATTTATGTAATACTTAATGTATGATGATTATGGACCTAATTAACAAGTTACTTCCCTAAAATATAGTTTAAACTAAGTTCGTCTCCAAAGGAGGAACCTTTGTTCACCAAAATTTTATCTTTGGTTTCTTGTCTTAGATTCTTGACAAATGCCTTCTATAGTTCATTCTATTTATGTAATACTCATTGTATGATGATTATGGACCTAATTAAAAGGTTACTTCCCTAAAATAAAATTTAAACTAAGTTCGTCTTGAAAAGAGGAACCTTTGTTGACCAAAATCTTATCTTTGGTTTCTTGGCTTGGATTCATGACAAATGCCACCTATAGTTCATTCTATTTATGTAATACTCATTGTATGATGATTACGTACCTAATTAACAAGTTACTTCCCTAAAATCAAGTGTAAACTAAGTTCGTCTCCAAAGGAGGAACCTTTGTTGACCAAAATTTTATCTTTGGTTTCTTGGCTTTGATTCTTGACAAATGCCTTCTATAGTTCATTCTATTTATGTAATACTCATTGTATGATGATTATGGACCTAATTAACTAGTTACTTCCCTAAAATAAAGTTTAAACTAAGTTCGTCTCCAAAGGAGGAACCTTTGATGAACGAAATTTTATCTTTGGTTTCTTGGCTTGGATTCTTGACAAATGCCACCTCTAGTTCATTCTATTTATGTAATACTCATTGTATGATGATTACGGACCTAATTAACAAGTTACTTCCCTAAAATCAAGTTTAAACTAAGTTCCTCTCCAAAGGAGGAACCTTTGTTGACCAAAATTTTATCTTTGGTTTCTTGGCTTGGATTCTTGACAAATGCCACCTAAAGTTCATTCTACTTATGTAATACTCATTGTATGATGATTATGGACCTAATTAACAAGTTACTTCCCTAAAATAAAGTTTAAACTAAGTTCGTCTCCAAAGGAGGAACCTTTGTTCACCAAAATTTTATCTTTGGTTTCTTGGCTTAGATTCTTGACAAATGCCTTCTATAGTTCATTCTATTTATGTAATACTCATTGTATGATGATTATGGACCTAATTAACAAGTTACTTCCCTAAAATAAAATTTAAACTAAGTTCGTCTCGAAAGGAGGAACCTTTGTTGACCAAAATCTTATCTTTGGTTTCTTGGCTTGGATTCTTGACAAATGCCACCTATAGTTCATTCTACTTATGTAATACTCATTGTATGATGATTATGGACCTAATTAACAAGTTACTTCCCTAAAATAAAGTTTAAACTAAGTTCGTCTCCAAAGGAGGAACCTTTGATGAACGAAATTTTATCTTTGGTTTCTTGGCTTAGATTCTTGACAAATGCCACCTCTAGTTCATTCTATTTATGTAATACTCATTGTATGATGATTACGGACCTAATTAACAAGTTACTTCCCTAAAATCAAGTGTAAACTAAGTTCGTCTCCAAAGGAGGAACCTTTGTTAACCAAAATTTTATCTTTGGTTTCTTGGCTTAGATTCTTGACAAATGCCTTCTATAGTTCATTCTATTTATGTAATACTCATTGTATGATGATTACGGACCTAATTAACAAGTTACTTCCCTAAAATCAAGTGTAAACTAAGTTCGTCTCCAAAGGAGGAACCTTTGATGACCAAAATTTTATCTTTGGTTTCTTGTCTTTGATTCTTGACAAATGCCTTCTATAGTTCATTCTATTAATGTAATACTCATTGTATGATGATTATGGACCTAATTAACAAGTTACTTCCCTAAAATAAAGTTTAAACTAAGTTCGTCTCCAAAGGAGGAACCTTTGATGAACGAAATTTTATCTTTGGTTTCTTGGCTTGGATTCTTGACAAATGCCACCTCTAGTTCATTCTATTTATGTAACACTCATTGTATGATGATTACGGACCTAATTAACAAGTTACTTCCCTAAAATCAAGTGTAAACTAAGTTCGTCTCCAAAGGAGGAACCTTTGTTGACCAAAATTTTATCTTTGGTTTCTTGTCTTTGATTCTTGACAAATGCCTTCTATAGTTCATTCTATTAATGTAATACTCATTGTATGATGATTATGGACCTAATTAACAAGTTACTTCCCTAAAATAAAGTTTAAACTAAGTTCGTCTCCAAAGGAGGAACCTTTGATGAACGAAATTTTATCTTTGGTTTCTTGGCTTGGATTCTTGACAAATGCCACCTCTAGTTCATTCTATTTATGTAATACTCATTGTATGATGATTACGGACCTAATTAACAAGTTACTTCCCTAAAATCAAGTGTAAACTAAGTTCGTCTCCAAAGGAGGAACCTTTGTTGACCAAAATTTTATCTTTGGTTTCTTGGCTTAGATTCTTGACAAATGCCTTCTATAGTTCATTCTATTTATGTAATACTCATTGTATGATGATTATGGACCTAATTAACAAGTTACTTCCCTAAAATAAAGTTTAAACTAAGTTCGTTTCCAAAGGAGGAACCTTTGTTGACCAAAATCTTATCTTTGGTTTCTTGGCTTGGATTCTTGACAAATGCCACCTATAGTTCATTCTACTTATGTAATACTCATTGTATGATGATTATGGACCTAATTAACAAGTTACTTCCCTAAAATAAAGTTTAAACTAAGTTCGTCTCCAAAGGAGGAACCTTTGTTGACCAAAATTTTATCTTTGGTTTCTTGTCTTTGATTCTTGACAAATGCCTTCTATAGTTCATTCTATTAATGTAATACTTATTGTATGATGATTATGGACCTAATTAACAAGTTACTTCCCTAAAATAAAGTTTAAACTAAGTTCGTCTCCAAAGGAGGAACCTTTGATGAACGAAATTTTATCTTTGGTTTCTTGGCTTGGATTCTTGACAAATGCCACCTCTAGTTCATTCTATTTATGTAATACTCATTGTATGATGATTACGGACCTAATTAACAAGTTACTTCCCTAAAATCAAGTGTAAACTAAGTTCGTCTCGAAAGGAGGAACCTTTGTTAACCAAAATCTTATCTTTGGTTTCTTGGCTTGGATTCTTGACAAATGCCACCTATAGTTCATTCTACTTATGTAATACTCATTGTATGATGATTATGGACCTAATTAACAAGTTACTTCCCTAAAATAAAGTTTAAACTAAGTTCGTCTCCAAAGGAGGAACCTTTGATGAACGAAATTTTATCTTTGGTTTCTTGGCTTAGATTCTTGACAAATGCCACCTCTAGTTCATTCTATTTATGTAATACTCATTGTATGATGATTACGGACCTAATTAACAAGTTACTTCCCTAAAATCAAGTGTAAACTAAGTTCGTCTCCAAAGGAGGAACCTTTGTTAACCAAAATTTTATCTTTGGTTTCTTGGCTTAGATTCTTGACAAATGCCTTCTATAGTTCATTCTATTTATGTAATACTCATTGTATGATGATTACGGACCTAATTAACAAGTTACTTCCCTAAAATCAAGTGTAAACTAAGTTCGTCTCCAAAGGAGGAACCTTTGATGACCAAAATTTTATCTTTGGTTTCTTGTCTTTGATTCTTGACAAATGCCTTCTATAGTTCATTCTATTAATGTAATACTCATTGTATGATGATTATGGACCTAATTAACAAGTTACTTCCCTAAAATAAAGTTTAAACTAAGTTCGTCTCCAAAGGAGGAACCTTTGATGAACGAAATTTTATCTTTGGTTTCTTGGCTTGGATTCTTGACAAATGCCACCTCTAGTTCATTCTATTTATGTAATACTCATTGTATGATGATTACGGACCTAATTAACAAGTTACTTCCCTAAAATCAAGTGTAAACTAAGTTCGTCTCCAAAGGAGGAACCTTTGTTGACCAAAATTTTATCTTTGGTTTCTTGTCTTTGATTCTTGACAAATGCCTTCTATAGTTCATTCTATTAATGTAATACTCATTGTATGATGATTATGGACCTAATTAACAAGTTACTTCCCTAAAATAAAGTTTAAACTAAGTTCGTCACCAAAGGAGGAACCTTTGATGAACGAAATTTTATCTTTGGTTTCTTGGCTTGGATTCTTGACAAATGCCACCTCTAGTTCATTCTATTTATGTAATACTCATTGTATGATGATTACGGACCTAATTAACAAGTTACTTCCCTAAAATCAAGTGTAAACTAAGTTCGTCTCCAAAGGAGGAACCTTTGTTGACCAAAATTTTATCTTTGGTTTCTTGGCTTAGATTCTTGACAAATGCCTTCTATAGTTCATTCTATTTATGTAATACTCATTGTATGATGATTATGGACCTAATTAACAAGTTACTTCCCTAAAATAAAGTTTAAACTAAGTTCGTTTCCAAAGGAGGAACCTTTGTTGACCAAAATCTTATCTTTGGTTTCTTGGCTTGGATTCTTTACAAATGCCACCTACAGTTCATTCTATTTATGTAATACTCAATGTATGATGATTATGGACCTAATTAACAAGTTACTTCCCTAAAATATAGTTTAAACTAAGTTCGTCTCCAAAGGAGGAACCTTTGTTCACCAAAATTTTATCTTTGGTTTCTTGGCTTAGATTCTTGACAAATGCCTTCTATAGTTCATTCTATTTATGTAATACTCATTGTATGATGATTATGGACCTAATTAAAAGGTTACTTCCCTAAAATAAAATTTAAACTAAGTTCGTCTTGAAAGGAGGAACCTTTGTTGACCAAAATCTTATCTTTGGTTTCTTGGCTTGGATTCTTGACAAATGCCACCTATAGTTCATTCTATTTATGTAATACTCATTGTATGATGATTACGGACCTAATTAACAAGTTACTTCCCTAAAATAAAATTTAAACTAAGTTCGTCTTGAAAGGAGGAACCTTTGTTGACCAAAATCTTATCTTTGGTTTCTTGGCTTGGATTCTTGACAAATGCCTTCTATAGTTCATTCTATTTATGTAATACTCATTGTATGATGATTATGGACCTAATTAACAAGTTACTTCCCTAAAATAAAGTTTAAACTAAGTTCGTCTCCAAAGGAGGAACCTTTGATGAACGAAATTTTATCTTTGGTTTCTTGGCTTGGATTCTTGACAAATGCCACCTCTAGTTCATTCTATTTATGTAATACTCATTGTATGATGATTACGGACCTAATTAACAAGTTACTTCCCTAAAATCAAGTGTAAACTAAGTTCGTCTCCAAAGGAGGAACCTTTGTTGACCAAAATTTTATCTTTGGTTTCTTGTCTTTGATTCTTGACAAATGCCTTCTATAGTTCATTCTATTAATGTAATACTCATTGTATGATGATTATGGACCTAATTAACAAGTTACTTCCCTAAAATAAAGTTTAAACTAAGTTCGTCTCCAAAGGAGGAACCTTTGATGAACGAAATTTTATCTTTGGTTTCTTGGCTTGGATTCTTGACAAATGCCACCTCTAGTTCATTCTATTTATGTAATACTCATTGTATGATGATTACGGACCTAATTAACAAGTTACTTCCCTAAAATCAAGTGTAAACTAAGTTCGTCTCCAAAGGAGGAACCTTTGTTGACCAAAATTTTATCTTTGGTTTCTTGGCTTAGATTCTTGACAAATGCCTTCTATAGTTCATTCTATTTATGTAATACTCATTGTATGATGATTATGGACCTAATTAACAAGTTACTTCCCTAAAATAAAGTTTAAACTAAGTTCGTTTCCAAAGGAGGAACCTTTGTTGACCAAAATCTTATCTTTGGTTTCTTGGCTTGGATTCTTGACAAATGCCACCTATAGTTCATTCTACTTATGTAATACTCATTGTATGATGATTATGGACCTAATTAACAAGTTACTTCCCTAAAATAAAGTTTAAACTAAGTTCGTCTCCAAAGGAGGAACCTTTGTTGACCAAAATTTTATCTTTGGTTTCTTGTCTTTGATTCTTGACAAATGCCTTCTATAGTTCATTCTATTAATGTAATACTCATTGTATGATGATTATGGACCTAATTAACAAGTTACTTCCCTAAAATAAAGTTTAAACTAAGTTCGTCTCCAAAGGAGGAACCTTTGATTAACGAAATTTTATCTTTGGTTTCTTGGCTTGGATTCTTGACAAATGCCACCTCTAGTTCATTCTATTTATGTAATACTCATTGTATGATGATTACGGACCTAATTAACAAGTTACTTCCCTAAAATCAAGTGTAAACTAAGTTCGTCTCGAAAGGAGGAACCTTTGTTGACCAAAATCTTATCTTTGGTTTCTTGGCTTGGATTCTTGACAAATGCCACCTATAGTTCATTCTACTTATGTAATACTCATTGTATGATGATTATGGACCTAATTAACAAGTTACTTCCCTAAAATAAAGTTTAAACTAAGTTCGTCTCCAAAGGAGGAACCTTTGATGAACGAAATTTTATCTTTGGTTTCTTGGCTTAGATTCTTGACAAATGCCACCTCTAGTTCATTCTATTTATGTAATACTCATTGTATGATGATTACGGACCTAATTAACAAGTTACTTCCCTAAAATCAAGTGTAAACTAAGTTCGTCTCCAAAGGAGGAACCTTTGTTAACCAAAATTTTATCTATGGTTTCTTGGCTTAGATTCTTGACAAATGCCTTCTATAGTTCATTCTATTTATGTAATACTCATTGTATGATGATTACGGACCTAATTAACAAGTTACTTTCCTAAAATCAAGTGTAAACTAAGTTCGTCTCCAAAGGAGGAACCTTTGATGACCAAAATTTTATCTTTGGTTTCTTGTCTTTGATTCTTGACAAATGCCTTCTATAGTTCATTCTATTAATGTAATACTCATTGTATGATGATTATGGACCTAATTAACAAGTTACTTCCCTAAAATAAAGTTTAAACTAAGTTCGTCTCCAAAGGAGGAACCTTTGATGAACGAAATTTTATCTTTGGTTTCTTGGCTTGGATTCTTGACAAATGCCACCTCTAGTTCATTCTATTTATGTAATACTCATTGTATGATGATTACGGACCTAATTAACAAGTTACTTCCCTAAAATCAAGTGTAAACTAAGTTCGTCTCCAAAGGAGGAACCTTTGTTGACCAAAATTTTATCTTTGGTTTCTTGTCTTTGATTCTTGACAAATGCCTTCTATAGTTCATTCTATTAATGTAATACTCATTGTATGATGATTATGGACCTAATTAACAAGTTACTTCCCTAAAATAAAGTTTAAACTAAGTTCGTCTCCAAAGGAGGAACCTTTGATGAACGAAATTTTATCTTTGGTTTCTTGGCTTGGATTCTTGACAAATGCCACCTCTAGTTCATTCTATTTATGTAATACTCATTGTATGATGATTACGGACCTAATTAATAAGTTACTTCCCTAAAATCAAGTGTAAACTAAGTTCGTCTCCAAAGGAGGAACCTTTGTTGACCAAAATTTTATCTTTGGTTTCTTGGCTTAGATTCTTGACAAATGCCTTCTATAGTTCATTCTATTTATGTAATACTCATTGTATGATGATTATGGACCTAATTAACAAGTTACTTCCCTAAAATAAAGTTTAAACTAAGTTCGTTTCCAAAGGAGGAACCTTTGTTGACCAAAATCTTATCTTTGGTTTCTTGGCTTGGATTCTTGACAAATGCCACCTATAGTTCATTCTACTTATGTAATACTCATTGTATGATGATTATGGACCTAATTAACAAGTTACTTCCCTAAAATAAAGTTTAAACTAAGTTCGTCTCCAAAGGAGGAACCTTTGTTGACCAAAATTTTATCTTTGGTTTCTTGTCTTTGATTCTTGACAAATGCCTTCTATAGTTCATTCTATTAATGTAATACTCATTGTATGATGATTATGGACCTAATTAACAAGTTACTTCCCTAAAATAAAGTTTAAACTAAGTTCGTCTCCAAAGGAGGAACCTTTGATGAACGAAATATTATCTTTGGTTTCTTGGCTTGGATTCTTGACAAATGCCACCTCTAGTTCATTCTATTTATGTAATACTCATTGTATGATGATTACGGACCTAATTAACAAGTTACTTCCCTAAAATCAAGTGTAAACTAAGTTCGTCTCGAAAGGAGGAACCTTTGTTGACCAAAATCTTATCTTTGGTTTCTTGGCTTGGATTCTTGACAAATGCCACCTCTAGTTCATTCTATTTATGTAATACTCATTGTATGATGATTACGGACCTAATTAACAAGTTACTTCCCTAAAATCAAGTGTAAACTAAGTTCGTCTCGAAAGGAGGAACCTTTGTTGACCAAAATCTTATCTTTGGTTTCTTGGCTTGGATTCTTGACAAATGCCACCTATAGTTCATTCTACTTATGTAATACTCATTGTATGATGATTATGGACCTAATTAACAAGTTACTTCCCTAAAATAAAGTTTAAACTAAGTTCGTCTCCAAAGGAGGAACCTTTGATGAACGAAATTTTATCTTTGGTTTCTTGGCTTGGATTCTTGACAAATGCCACCTCTAGTTCATTCTATTTATGTAATACTCATTGTATGATGATTACGGACCTAATTAACAAGTTACTTCCCTAAAATCAAGTGTAAACTAAGTTCGTCTCGAAAGGAGGAACCTTTGTTGACCAAAATCTTATCTTTGGTTTCTTGGCTTGGATTCTTGACAAATGCCACCTATAGTTCATTCTACTTATGTAATACTCATTGTATGATGATTATGGACCTAATTAACAAGTTACTTCCCTAAAATAAAGTTTAAACTAAGTTCGTCTCCAAAGGAGGAACCTTTGATGAACGAAATTTTATCTTTGGTTTCTTGGCTTAGATTCTTGACAAATGCCACCTCTAGTTCATTCTATTTATGTAATACTCATTGTATGATGATTACGGACCTAATTAACAAGTTACTTCCCTAAAATCAAGTGTAAACTAAGTTCGTCTCCAAAGGAGGAACCTTTGTTAACCAAAATTTTATCTTTGGTTTCTTGGCTTAGATTCTTGACAAATGCCTTCTATAGTTCATTCTATTTATGTAATACTCATTGTATGATGATTACGGACCTAATTAACAAGTTACTTTCCTAAAATCAAGTGTAAACTAAGTTCGTCTCCAAAGGAGGAACCTTTGATGACCAAAATTTTATCTTTGGTTTCTTGTCTTTGATTCTTGACAAATGCCTTCTATAGTTCATTCTATTAATGTAATACTCATTGTATGATGATTATGGACCTAATTAACAAGTTACTTCCCTAAAATAAAGTTTAAACTAAGTTCGTCTCCAAAGGAGGAACCTTTGATGAACGAAATTTTATCTTTGGTTTCTTGGCTTGGATTCTTGACAAATGCCACCTCTAGTTCATTCTATTTATGTAATACTCATTGTATGATGATTACGGACCTAATTAACAAGTTACTTCCCTAAAATCATGTGTAAACTAAGTTCGTCTCCAAAGGAGGAACCTTTGTTGACCAAAATTTTATCTTTGGTTTCTTGTCTTTGATTCTTGACAAATGCCTTCTATAGTTCATTCTATTAATGTAATACTCATTGTATGATGATTATGGACCTAATTAACAAGTTACTTCCCTAAAATAAAGTTTAAACTAAGTTCGTCTCCAAAGGAGGAACCTTTGATGAACGAAATATTATCTTTGGTTTCTTGGCTTGGATTCTTGACAAATGCCACCTCTAGTTCATTCTATTTATGTAATACTCATTGTATGATGATTACGGACCTAATTAACAAGTTACTTCCCTAAAATCAAGTGTAAACTAAGTTCGTCTCCAAAGGAGGAACCTTTGTTGACCAAAATTTTATCTTTGGTTTCTTGGCTTAGATTCTTGACAAATGCCTTCTATAGTTCATTCTATTTATGTAATACTCATTGTATGATGATTATGGACCTAATTAACAAGTTACTTCCCTAAAATAAAGTTTAAACTAAGTTCGTTTCCAAAGGAGGAACCTTTGTTGACCAAAATCTTATCTTTGGTTTCTTGGCTTGGATTCTTGACAAATGCCACCTATAGTTCATTCTACTTATGTAATACTCATTGTATGATGATTATGGACCTAATTAACAAGTTACTTCCCTAAAATAAAGTTTAAACTAAGTTCGTCTCCAAAGGAGGAACCTTTGTTGACCAAAATTTTATCTTTGGTTTCTTGTCTTTGATTCTTGACAAATGCCTTCTATAGTTCATTCTATTAATGTAATACTCATTGTATGATGATTATGGACCTAATTAACAAGTTACTTCCCTAAAATAAAGTTTAAACTAAGTTCGTCTCCAAAGGAGGAACCTTTGATGAACGAAATATTATCTTTGGTTTCTTGGCTTGGATTCTTGACAAATGCCACCTCTAGTTCATTCTATTTATGTAATACTCATTGTATGATGATTACGGACCTAATTAACAAGTTACTTCCCTAAAATCAAGTGTAAACTAAGTTCGTCTCGAAAGGAGGAACCTTTGTTGACCAAAATCTTATCTTTGGTTTCTTGGCTTGGATTCTTGACAAATGCCACCTCTAGTTCATTCTATTTATGTAATACTCATTGTATGATGATTACGGACCTAATTAACAAGTTACTTCCCTAAAATCAAGTGTAAACTAAGTTCGTCTCGAAAGGAGGAACCTTTGTTGACCAAAATCTTATCTTTGGTTTCTTGGCTTGGATTCTTGACAAATGCCACCTATAGTTCATTCTACTTATGTAATACTCATTGTATGATGATTATGGACCTAATTAACAAGTTACTTCCCTAAAATAAAGTTTAAACTAAGTTCGTCTCCAAAGGAGGAACCTTTGATGAACGAAATTTTATCTTTGGTTTCTTGGCTTGGATTCTTGACAAATGCCACCTCTAGTTCATTCTATTTATGTAATACTCATTGTATGATGATTACGGACCTAATTAACAAGTTACTTCCCTAAAATCAAGTGTAAACTAAGTTCGTCTCCAAAGGAGGAACCTTTGTTGACCAAAATTTTATCTTTGGTTTCTTGGCTTAGATTCTTGACAAATGCCTTCTATAGTTCATTCTATTTATGTAATACTCATTGTATGATGATTATGGACCTAATTAACAAGTTACTTCCCTAAAATAAAGTTTAAACTAAGTTCGTTTCCAAAGGAGGAACCTTTGTTGACCAAAATCTTATCTTTGGTTTCTTGGCTTGGATTCTTGACAAATGCCACCTATAGTTCATTCTACTTATGTAATACTCATTGTATGATGATTATGGACCTAATTAAAAGGTTACTTCCCTAAAATAAAATTTAAACTAAGTTCGTCTTGAAAGGAGGAACCTTTGTTGACCAAAATCTTATCTTTGGTTTCTTGGCTTGGATTCTTGACAAATGCCACCTATAGTTCATTCTATTTATGTAATACTCATTGTATGATGATTACGGACCTAATTAACAAGTTACTTCCCTAAAATAAAATTTAAACTAAGTTCGTCTTGACAGGAGGAACCTTTGTTGACCAAAATCTTATCTTTGGTTTCTTGGCTTGGATTCTTGACAAATGCCTTCTATAGTTCATTCTATTTATGTAATACTCATTGTATGATGATTATGGACCTAATTAACAAGTTACTTCCCTAAAATAAAGTTTAAACTAAGTTCGTCTCCAAAGGAGGAACCTTTGATGAACGAAATTTTATCTTTGGTTTCTTGGCTTGGATTCTTGACAAATGCCACCTTTAGTTCATTCTATTTATGTAATACTCATTGTATGATGATTACGGACCTAATTAACAAGTTACTTCCCTAAAATCAAGTTTAAACTAAGTTCCTCTCCAAAGGAGGAACCTTTGTTGACCAAAATTATAATGTTTGGTTTCTTGGCTTGGATTCTTGACAAATGCCACCTAAAGTTCATTCTACTTATGTAATACTCATTGTATGATGATTATGGACCTAATTAACAAGTTACTTCCCTAAAATAAAGTTTAAACTAAGTTCGTCTCCAAAGGAGGAACCTTTGTTCACCAAAATTTTATCTTTGGTTTCTTGGCTTAGATTCTTGACAAATGCCTTCTATAGTTCATTCTATTTATGTAATACTCATTGTATGATGATTATGGACCTAATTAACAAGTTACTTCCCTAAAATAAAATTTAAACTAAGTTCGTCTCGAAAGGAGGAACCTTTGTTGACCAAAATCTTATCTTTGGTTTCTTGGCTTGGATTCTTGACAAATGCCACCTATAGTTCATTCTACTTATGTAATACTCATTGTATGATGATTATGGACCTAATTAACAAGTTACTTCCCTAAAATAAAGTTTAAACTAAGTTCGTCTCCAAAGGAGGAACCTTTGATGAACGAAATTTTATCTTTGGTTTCTTGGCTTAGATTCTTGACAAATGCCACCTCTAGTTCATTCTATTTATGTAATACTCATTGTATGATGATTACGGACCTAATTAACAAGTTACTTCCCTAAAATCAAGTGTAAACTAAGTTCGTCTCCAAAGGAGGAACCTTTGTTAACCAAAATTTTATCTTTGGTTTCTTGGCTTAGATTCTTGACAAATGCCTTCTATAGTTCATTCTATTTATGTAATACTCATTGTATGATGATTATGGACCTAATTAACAAGTTACTTCCCTAAAATAAAATTTAAACTAAGTTCGTCTCGAAAGGAGGAACCTTTGTTGACCAAAATCTTATCTTTGGTTTCTTGGCTTGGATTCTTGACAAATGCCACCTATAGTTCACTCTACTTATGTAATACTCATTGTATGATGATTATGGACCTAATTAACAAGTTACTTCCCTAAAATAAAGTTTAAACTAAGTTCGTCTCCAAAGGAGGAACCTTTGATGAACGAAATTTTATCTTTGGTTTCTTGGCTTGGATTCTTGACAAATGCCACCTCTAGTTCATTCTATTTATGTAATACTCATTGTATGATGATTACGGACCTAATTAACAAGTTACTTCCCTAAAATCAAGTGTAAACTATGTTCGTCTCCAAAGGAGGAACCTTTGTTGACCAAAATTTTATCTTTAAGTTCTTGGCTTAGATTCTTGACAAATGCCTTCTATAGTTCATTCTATTTATGTAATACTCATTGTATGATGATTATGGACCTAATTAACAAGTTACTTCCCTAAAATAAAGTTTAAACTAAGTTCGTTTCCAAAGGAGGAACCTTTGTTGACCAAAATCTTATCTTTGGTTTCTTGGCTTGGATTCTTTACAATTGCCACCTACAGTTCATTCTATTTATGTAATACTCAATGTATGATGATTATGGACCTAATTAACAAGTTACTTCCCTAAAATATAGTTTAAACTAAGTTCGTCTCCAAAGGAGGAACCTTTGTTCACCAAAATTTTATCTTTGGTTTCTTGGCTTAGATTCTTGACAAATGCCTTCTATAGTTCATTCTATTTATGTAATACTCATTGTATGATGATTATGGACCTAATTAAAAGGTTACTTCCCTAAAATAAAATTTAAACTAAGTTCGTCTTGAAAGGAGGAACCTTTGTTGACCAAAATCTTATCTTTGGTTTCTTGGCTTGGATTCTTGACAAATGCCACCTATAGTTCATTCTATTTATGTAATACTCATTGTATGATGATTACGGACCTAATTAACAAGTTACTTCCCTAAAATCAAGTGTAAACTAAGTTCGTCTCTAAAGGAGGAACCTTTGTTGACCAAAATTTTATCTTTGGTTTCTTGGCTTTGATTCTTGACAAATGCCTTCTATAGTTCATTCTATTTATGTAATACTCATTGTATGATGATTATGGACCTAATTAACAAGTTACTTCCCTAAAATAAAGTTTAAACTAAGTTCGTCTCCAAAGGAGGAACCTTTGATGAACGAAATTTTATCTTTGGTTTCTTGGCTTGGATTCTTGACAAATGCCACCTCTAGTTCATTCTATTTATGTAATACTCATTGTATGATGATTACGGACCTAATTAACAAGTTACTTCCCTAAAATCAAGTTTAAACTAAGTTCCTCTCCAAAGGAGGAACCTTTGTTGACCAAAATTTTATCTTTGGTTTCTCGGCTTGGATTCTTGACAAATGCCACCTAAAGTTCATTCTACTTATGTAATACTCATTGTATGATGATTATGGACCTAATTAACAAGTTACTTCCCTAAAATAAAGTTTAAACTAAGTTCGTCTCCAAAGGAGGAACCTTTGTTGACCAAAATTTTATCTTTGGTTTCTTGGCTTAGATTCTTGAAAAATGCCTTCTATAGTTCATTCTATTTATGTAATACTCATTGTATGATGATTATGGACCTAATTAACAAGTTACTTCCCTAAAATAAAATTTAAACTAAGTTCGTCTCGAAAGGAGGAACCTTTGTTGACCAAAATCTTATCTTTGGTTTCTTGGCTTGGATTCTTGACAAATGCCACCTATAGCTCATTCTACTCATGTAATACTCATTGTATGATGATTATGGACCTAATTAACAAGTTACTTCCCTAAAATAAAGTTTAAACTAAGTTCGTCTCCAAAGGAGGAACCTTTGATGAACGAAATTTTATCTTTGGTTTCTTGGCTTGGATTCTTGACAAATGCCACCTCTAGTTCATTCTATTTATGTAATACTCATTGTATGATGATTACGGACCTAATTAACAAGTTACTTCCCTAAAATCAAGTGTAAACTATGTTCGTCTCCAAAGGAGGAACCTTTGTTGACCAAAATTTTATCTTTAAGTTCTTGGCTTAGATTCTTGACAAATGCCTTCTATAGTTCATTCTATTTATGTAATAATCATTGTATGATGATTATGGACCTAATTAACAAGTTACTTCCCTAAAATAAAGTTTAAACTAAGTTCGTTTCCAAAGGAGGAACCTTTGTTGACCAAAATCTTATCTTTGGTTTCTTGGCTTGGATTCTTGACAAATGCCACCTATAGTTCATTCTACTTATGTAATACTCATTGTATGATGATTATGGACCTAATTAACATGTTACTTCCCTAAAATAAAGTTTAAACTAAGTTCGTCTCCAAAGGAGGAACCTTTGTTGACCAAATTTTATCTTTGGTTTCTTGTCTTAGATTCTTGACAAATTCCTTCTATAGTTCATTCTATTAATGTAATACTCATTGTATGATGATTATGGACCTAATTAACAAGTTACTTCCCTAAAATAAAGTTTAAACTAAGTTCGTTTCCAAAGGAGAAACCTTTGTTGACCAAAATCTTATCTTTGGTTTCTTGGCTTGGATTCTTGACAAATGCCACCTATAGTTCATTCTATTTATGTAATACTCATTGTATGATGATTACGGACCTAATTAACAAGTTACTTCCCTAAAATCAAGTGTAAACTAAGTTCGTCTCCAAAGGAGGAACCTTTGTTGACCAAAATTTTATCTTTGGTTTCTTGGCTTTGATTCTTGACAAATGCCTTCTATAGTTCATTCTATTTATGTAATACTCATTGTATGATGATTATGGACCTAATTAACAAGTTACTTCCCTAAAATAAAGTTTAAACTAAGTTCGTCTCCAAAGGAGAAACCTTTGATGAACGAAATTTTATCTTTGGTTTCTTGGCTTGGATTCTTGACAAATGCCACCTCTAGTTCATTCTATTTATGTAATACTCATTGTATGATGATTACGGACCTAATTAACAAGTTACTTCCCTAAAATCAAGTGTAAACTAAGTTCGTCTCCAAAGGAGGAACCTTTGTTGACCAAAATTTTATCTTTGGTTTCTTGGCTTAGATTCTTGACAAATGCCTTCTATAGTTCATTCTATTAATGTAATACTCATTGTATGATGATTATGGACCTAATTAACAAGTTACTTCCCTAAAATAAAGTTTAAACTAAGTTCGTTTCCAAAGGAGGAACCTTTGTTGACCAAAATCTTATCTTTGGTTTCTTGGCTTGGATTCTTGACAAATGCCACCTATAGTTCATTCTACTTATGTAATACTCATTGTATGATGATTATGGACCTAATTAACAAGTTACTTCCCTAAAATAAAGTTTAAACTAAGTTCGTCTCCAAAGGAGGAACCTTTGTTGACCAAAATTTTATCTTTGGTTTCTTGTCTTAGATTCTTGACAAATGCCTTCTATAGTTCATTCTATTAATGTAATACTCATTGTATGATGATTATGGACCTAATTAACAAGTTACTTCCCTAAAATAAAGTTTAAACTAAGTTCGTTTCCAAAGGAGGAACCTTTGTTGACCAAAATCTTATCTTTGGTTTCTTGGCTTGGATTCTTTACAAATGCCACCTACAGTTCATTCTATTTATGTAATACTCATTGTATGATGATTATGGACCTAATTAACAAGTTACTTCCCTAAAATATAGTTTAAACTAAGTTCGTTTCCAAAGGAGGAACCTTTGATGAACGAAATTTTATCTTTGGTTTCTTGGCTTGGATTCATGACAAATGCCACCTCTAGTTCATTCTATTTATGTAATACTCATTGTATGATGATTACGGACCTAATTAACAAGTTACTTCCCTAAAATCAAGTGTAAACTAAGTTCGTCTCCAAAGGAGGAACCTTTGTTGACCAAAATTTTATCTTTGGTTTCTTGGCTTAGATTCTTGACAAATGCCTTCTATAGTTCATTCTATTAATGTAATACTCATTGTATGATGATTATGGACCTAATTAACAAGTTACTTCCCTAAAATAAAGTTTAAACTAAGTTCGTTTCCAAAGGAGGAACCTTTGTTGACCAAAATCTTATCTTTGGTTTCTTGGCTTGGATTCTTGACAAATGCCACCTATAGTTCATTCTACTTATGTAATACTCATTGTATGATGATTATGGACCTAATTAACAAGTTACTTCCCTAAAATAAAGTTTAAACTAAGTTCGTCTCCAAAGGAGGAACCTTTGTTGACCAAAATTTTATCTTTGGTTTCTTGTCTTAGATTCTTGACAAATGCCTTCTATAGTTCATTCTATTAATGTAATACTCATTGTATGATGATTATGGACCTAATTAACAAGTTACTTCCCTAAAATAAAGTTTAAACTAAGTTCGTTTCCAAAGGAGGAACCTTTGTTGACCAAAATCTTATCTTTGGTTTCTTGGCTTGGATTCTTTACAAATGCCACCTACAGTTCATTCTATTTATGTAATACTCAATGTATGATGATTATGGACCTAATTAACAAGTTACTTCCCTAAAATATAGTTTAAACTAAGTTCGTCTCCAAAGGAGGAACCTTTGTTCACCAAAATTTTATCTTTGGTTTCTTGGCTTAGATTCTTGACAAATGCCTTCTATAGTTCATTCTATTTATGTAATACTCATTGTATGATGATTATGGACCTAATTAAAAGGTTACTTCCCTAAAATAAAATTTAAACTAAGTTCGTCTTGAAAGGAGGAACCTTTGTTGACCAAAATCTTATCTTTGGTTTCTTGGCTTGGATTCTTGACAAATGCCACCTATAGTTCATTCTATTTATGTAATACTCATTGTATGATGATTACGGACCTAATTAACAAGTTACTTCCCTAAAATCAAGTGTAAACTAAGTTCGTCTCCAAAGGAGGAACCTTTGTTGACCAAAATTTTATCTTTGGTTTCTTGGCTTTGATTCTTGACAAATGCCTTCTATAGTTCATTCTATTTATGTAATACTCATTGTATGATGATTATGGACCTAATTAACAAGTTACTTCCCTAAAATAAAGTTTAAACTAAGTTCGTCTCCAAAGGAGAAACCTTTGATGAACGAAATTTTATCTTTGGTTTCTTGGCTTGGATTCTTGACAAATGCCACCTCTAGTTCATTCTATTTATGTAATACTCATTGTATGATGATTACGGACCTAATTAACAAGTTACTTCCCTAAAATCAAGTGTAAACTAAGTTCGTCTCCAAAGGAGGAACCTTTGTTGACCAAAATTTTATCTTTGGTTTCTTGGCTTAGATTCTTGACAAATGCCTTCTATAGTTCATTCTATTTATGTAATACTCATTGTATGATGATTATGGACCTAATTAACAAGTTACTTCCCTAAAATAAAGTTTAAACTAAGTTCGTTTCCAAAGGAGGAACCTTTGTTGACCAAAATCTTATCTTTGGTTTCTTGGCTTTGATTCTTGACAAATGCCACCTATAGTTCATTCTACTTATGTAATACTCATTGTATGATGATTATGGACCTAATTAACAAGTTACTTCCCTAAAATAAAGTTTAAACTAAGTTCGTCTCCAAAGGAGGAACCTTTGTTGACCAAAATTTTATCTTTGGTTTCTTGTCTTAGATTCTTGACAAATGCCTTCTATAGTTCATTCTATTAATGTAATACTCATTGTATGATGATTATGGACCTAATTAACAAGTTACTTCCTTAAAATAAAGTTTAAACTAAGTTCGTTTCCAAAGGAGGAACCTTTGTTGACCAAAATCTTATCTTTGGTTTCTTGGCTTGGATTCTTTACAAATGCCACCTACAGTTCATTCTATTTATGTAATACTCATTGTATGATGATTATGGACCTAATTAACAAGTTACTTCCCTAAAATATAGTTTAAACTAAGTTCGTCTCCAAAGGAGGAACCTTTGTTCACCAAAATTTTATCTTTGGTTTCTTGGCTTAGATTCTTGACAAATGCCTTCTATAGTTCATTCTATTTATGTAATACTCATTGTATGATGATTATGGACCTAATTAAAAGGTTACTTCCCTAAAATAAAATTTAAACTAAGTTCGTCTTGAAAGGAGGAACCTTTGTTGACCAAAATCTTATCTTTGGTTTCTTGGCTTGGATTCTTGACAAATGCCACCTATAGTTCATTCTATTTATGTAATACTCATTGTATGATGATTACGGACCTAATTAACAAGTTACTTCCCTAAAATCAAGTGTAAACTAAGTTCGTCTCCAAAGGAGGAACCTTTGTTGACCAAAATTTTATCTTTGGTTTCTTGGCTTTGATTCTTGACAAATGCCTTCTATAGTTCATTCAATTTATGTAATACTCATTGTATGATGATTATGGACCTAATTAACAAGTTACTTCCCTAAAATAAAGTTTAAACTAAGTTCGTCTCCAAAGGAGAAACCTTTGATGAACGAAATTTTATCTTTGGTTTCTTGGCTTGGATTCTTGACAAATGCCACCTCTAGTTCATTCTATTTATGTAATACTCATTGTATGATGATTACGGACCTAATTAACAAGTTACTTCCCTAAAATCAAGTGTAAACTAAGTTCGTCTCCAAAGGAGGAACCTTTGTTGACCAAAATTTTATCTTTGGTTTCTTGGCTTAGATTCTTGACAAATGCCTTCTATAGTTCATTCTATTTATGTAATACTCATTGTATGATGATTATGGACCTAATTAACAAGTTACTTCCCTAAAATAAAGTTTAAACTAAGTTCGTTTCCAAAGGAGGAACCTTTGTTGACCAAAATCTTATCTTTGGTTTCTTGGCTTGGATTCTTGACAAATGCCACCTATAGTTCATTCTACTTATGTAATACTCATTGTATGATGATTATGGACCTAATTAACAAGTTACTTCCCTAAAATATAGTTTAAACTAAGTTCGTCTCCAAAGGAGGAACCTTTGTTGACCAAAATTTTATCTTTGGTTTCTTGGCTTGGATTCTTGACAAATGCCTTCTATAGTTCATTCTATTTATGTAATACTCATTGTATGATGATTATGGACCTAATTAACAAGTTACTTCCCTAAAATAAAGTTTAAACTAAGTTCGTCTCCAAAGGAGAAACCTTTGATGAACGAAATTTTATCTTTGGTTTCTTGGCTTGGATTCTTGACAAATGCCACCTCTAGTTCATTCTATTTATGTAATACTCATTGTATGATGATTACGGACCTAATTAACAAGTTACTTCCCTAAAATCAAGTGTAAACTAAGTTCGTCTCCAAAGGAGGAACCTTTGTTGACCAAAATTTTATCTTTGGTTTCTTGGCTTAGATTCTTGACAAATGCCTTCTATAGTTCATTCTATTTATGTAATACTCATTGTATGATGATTATGGACCTAATTAACAAGTTACTTCCCTAAAATAAAGTTTAAACTAAGTTCGTTTCCAAAGGAGGAACCTTTGTTGACCAAAATCTTATCTTTGGTTTCTTGGCTTTGATTCTTGACAAATGCCACCTATAGTTCATTCTACTTATGTAATACTCATTGTATGATGATTATGGACCTAATTAACAAGTTACTTCCCTAAAATAAAGTTTAAACTAAGTTCGTCTCCAAAGGAGGAACCTTTGTTGACCAAAATTTTATCTTTGGTTTCTTGTCTTAGATTCTTGACAAATGCCTTCTATAGTTCATTCTATTAATGTAATACTCATTGTATGATGATTATGGACCTAATTAACAAGTTACTTCCCTAAAATAAAGTTTAAACTAAGTTCGTTTCCAAAGGAGGAACCTTTGTTGACCAAAATCTTATCTTTGGTTTCTTGGCTTGGATTCTTTACAAATGCCACCTACAGTTCATTCTATTTATGTAATACTCATTGTATGATGATTATGGACCTAATTAACAAGTTACTTCCCTAAAATATAGTTTAAACTAAGTTCGTCTCCAAAGGAGGAACCTTTGTTCACCAAAATTTTATCTTTGGTTTCTTGGCTTAGATTCTTGACAAATGCCTTCTATAGTTCATTCTATTTATGTAATACTCATTGTATGATGATTATGGACCTAATTAAAAGGTTACTTCCCTAAAATAAAATTTAAACTAAGTTCGTCTTGAAAGGAGGAACCTTTGTTGACCAAAATCTTATCTTTGGTTTCTTGGCTTGGATTCTTGACAAATGCCACCTATAGTTCATTCTATTTATGTAATACTCATTGTATGATGATTACGGACCTAATTAACAAGTTACTTCCCTAAAATCAAGTGTAAACTAAGTTCGTCTCCAAAGGAGGAACCTTTGTTGACCAAAATTTTATCTTTGGTTTCTTGGCTTTGATTCTTGACAAATGCCTTCTATAGTTCATTCAATTTATGTAATACTCATTGTATGATGATTATGGACCTAATTAACAAGTTACTTCCCTAAAATAAAGTTTAAACTAAGTTCGTCTCCAAAGGAGAAACCTTTGATGAACGAAATTTTATCTTTGGTTTCTTGGCTTGGATTCTTGACAAATGCCACCTCTAGTTCATTCTATTTATGTAATACTCATTGTATGATGATTACGGACCTAATTAACAAGTTACTTCCCTAAAATCAAGTGTAAACTAAGTTCGTCTCCAAAGGAGGAACCTTTGTTGACCAAAATTTTATCTTTGGTTTCTTGGCTTAGATTCTTGACAAATGCCTACTATAGTTCATTCTATTTATGTAATACTCATTGTATGATGATTATGGACCTAAATAACAAGTTAATTCCCTAAAATAAAGTTTAAACAAAGTTCGTTTCCAAAGGAGGAACCTTTGTTGACCAAAATTTTATCTTTGGTTTCTTGGCTTGGATTCTTGACAAATGCCACCTATAGTTCATTCTACTTATGTAATACTCATTGTATGATGATTATGGACCTAATTAACAAGTTACTTCCCTAAAATAAAGTTTAAACTAAGTTCGTCTCCAAAGGAGGAACCTTTGTTGACCAAAATTTTATCTTTGGTTTCTTGTCTTAGATTCTTGACAAATGCCTTCTATAGTTCATTCTATTAATGTAATACTCATTGTATGATGATTATGGACCTAATTAACAAGTTACTTCCCTAAAATAAAGTTTAAACTAAGTTCGTTTCCAAAGGAGGAACCTTTGTTGACCAAAATCTTATCTTTGGTTTCTTGGCTTGGATTCTTTACAAATGCCACCTACAGTTCATTCTATTTATGTAATACTCATTGTATGATGATTATGGACCTAATTAACAAGTTACTTCCCTAAAATATAGTTTAAACTAAGTTCGTCTCCAAAGGAGGAACCTTTGTTCACCAAAATTTTATCTTTGGTTTCTTGGCTTAGATTCTTGACAAATGCCTTCTATAGTTCATTCTATTTATGTAATACTCATTGTATGATGATTATGGACCTAATTAAAAGGTTACTTCCCTAAAATAAAATTTAAACTAAGTTCGTCTTGAAAGGAGGAACCTTTGTTGACCAAAATCTTATCTTTGGTTTCTTGGCTTGGATTCTTGACAAATGCCACCTATAGTTCATTCTATTTATGTAATACTCATTGTATGATGATTACGGACCTAATTAACAAGTTACTTCCCTAAAATCAAGTGTAAACTAAGTTCGTCTCCAAAGGAGGAACCTTTGTTGACCAAAATTTTATCTTTGGTTTCTTGGCTTTGATTCTTGACAAATGCCTTCTATAGTTCATTCAATTTATGTAATACTCATTGTATGATGATTATGGACCTAATTAACAAGTTACTTCCCTAAAATAAAGTTTAAACTAAGTTCGTCTCCAAAGGAGAAACCTTTGATGAACGAAATTTTATCTTTGGTTTCTTGGCTTGGATTCTTGACAAATGCCACCTCTAGTTCATTCTATTTATGTAATACTCATTGTATGATGATTACGGACCTAATTAACAAGTTACTTCCCTAAAATCAAGTGTAAACTAAGTTCGTCTCCAAAGGAGGAACCTTTGTTGACCAAAATTTTATCTTTGGTTTCTTGGCTTAGATTCTTGACAAATGCCTTCTATAGTTCATTCTATTTATGTAATACTCATTGTATGATGATTATGGACCTAATTAACAAGTTACTTCCCTAAAATAAAGTTTAAACTAAGTTCGTTTCCAAAGGAGGAACCTTTGTTGACCAAAATCTTATCTTTGGTTTCTTGGCTTGGATTCTTGACAAATGCCACCTATAGTTCATTCTACTTATGTAATACTCATTGTATGATGATTATGGACCTAATTAACAAGTTACTTCCCTAAAATATAGTTTAAACTAAGTTCGTCTCCAAAGGAGGAACCTTTGTTGACCAAAATTTTATCTTTGGTTTCTTGGCTTGGATTCTTGTCAAATGCCTACTATAGTTCATTCTATTTATGTAATACTCATTGTATGATGATTATGGACCTAAATAACAAGTTAATTCCCTAAAATAAAGTTTAAACAAAGTTCGTTTCCAAAGGAGGAACCTTGGTTGACCAAAATTTTATCTTTGGTTTCTTGGCTTGGATTCTTTACAAATGCCACCTAGAGTTCATTCTATTTATGTAATACTCAATGTATGATGATTATGGACCTAATTAACAAGTTACTTCCCTAAAATATAGTTTAAACTAAGTTCGTCTCCAAAGGAGGAACCTTTGTTCACCAAAATTTTATCTTTGGTTTCTTGGCTTAGATTCTTGACAAATGCCTTCTATAGTTCATTCTATTTATGTAATACTCATTGTATGATGATTATGGACCTAATTAAAAGGTTACTTCCCTAAAATAAAATTTAAACTAAGTTCGTCTTGAAAGGAGGAACCTTTGTTGACCAAAATCTTATCTTTGGTTTCTTGGCTTGGATTCTTGACAAATGCCACCTATAGTTCATTCTATTTATGTAATACTCATTGTATGATGATTACGGACCTAATTAACAAGTTACTTCCCTAAAATCAAGTGTAAACTAAGTTCGTCTCCAAAGGAGGAACCTTTGTTGACCAAAATTTTATCTTTGGTTTCTTGGCTTTGATTCTTGACAAATGCCTTCTATAGTTCATTCTATTTATGTAATACTCATTGTATGATGATTATGGACCTAATTAACAAGTTACTTCCCTAAAATAAAGTTTAAACTAAGTTCGTCTCCAAAGGAGGAACCTTTGATGAACGAAATTTTATCTTTGGTTTCTTGGCTTGGATTCTTGACAAATGCCACCTATAGTTCATTCTATTTATGTAATACTCATTGTATGATGATTACGGACCTAATTAACAAGTTACTTCCCTAAAATCAAGTGTAAACTAAGTTCGTCTCCAAAGGAGGAACCTTTGTTGACCAAAATTTTATCTTTGGTTTCTTGGCTTAGATTCTTGACAAATGCCTTCTATAGTTCATTCTATTTATGTAATACTCATTGTATGATGATTATGGACCTAATTAACAAGTTATTTCCCTAAAATAAAGTTTAAACTAAGTTCGTCTCCAAAGGAGGAACCTTTGATGAACGAAATTTTATCTTTGGTTTCTTGGCTTGGATTCTTGACAAATGCCACCTATAGTTCATTCTATTTATGTAATACTCAATGTATGATGATTATGGACCTAATTAACAAGTTACTTCACTAAAATAAAGTTTAAACTAAGTTCATCTCAAAAGGAGGAACCTTTGTCGACCAAAATTTTATCTTTGGTTTCTTGACTTTGATTCTTGACAAATGCCACCTAAAGTTCATTCTACTTATGTAATACACATTGTATGATGATTATGGACGTAATTAACAAGTTACTTCCCTAAAATAAAGTTTAAACTAAGTTCGTCTCCAAAGGAGGAACCTTTGTTCACCAAAATTTTATCTTTGGTTTCTTGGCTTAGATTCTTGACAAATGCCTTCTATAGTTCATTCTATTTATGTAATACTCATTGTATGATGATTATGGACCTAATTAACAAGTTACTTCCCTAAAATAAAGTTTAAACTAAGTTCGTTTCCAAAGGAGGAACCTTTGTTGACCAAAATCTTATCTTTGGTTTCTTGGCTTGGATTCTTGACAAATGCCACCTATAGTTCATTCTACTTATGTAATACTCATTGTATGATGATTATGGACCTAATTAACAAGTTACTTCCCTAAAATATAGTTTAAACTAAGTTCGTCTCCAAAGGAGGAACCTTTGTTGACCAAAATTTTATCTTTGGTTTCTTGGCTTGGATTCTTGTCAAATGCCTACTATAGTTCATTCTATTTATGTAATACTCATTGTATGATGATTATGGACCTAAATAACAAGTTAATTCCCTAAAATAAAGTTTAAACAAAGTTCGTTTCCAAAGGAGGAACCTTGGTTGACCAAAATTTTATCTTTGGTTTCTTGGCTTGGATTCTTTACAAATGCCACCTAGAGTTCATTCTATTTATGTAATACTCAATGTATGATGATTATGGACCTAATTAACAAGTTACTTCCCTAAAATATAGTTTAAACTAAGTTCGTCTCCAAAGGAGGAACCTTTGTTCACCAAAATTTTATCTTTGGTTTCTTGGCTTAGATTCTTGACAAATGCCTTCTATAGTTCATTCTATTTATGTAATACTCATTGTATGATGATTATGGACCTAATTAAAAGGTTACTTCCCTAAAATAAAATTTAAACTAAGTTCGTCTTGAAAGGAGGAACCTTTGTTGACCAAAATCTTATCTTTGGTTTCTTGGCTTGGATTCTTGACAAATGCCACCTATAGTTCATTCTATTTATGTAATACTCATTGTATGATGATTACGGACCTAATTAACAAGTTACTTCCCTAAAATCAAGTGTAAACTAAGTTCGTCTCCAAAGGAGGAACC
This sequence comes from Medicago arabica, assembly GCA_946800305.1. Classification (NCBI taxonomy): domain Eukaryota; kingdom Viridiplantae; phylum Streptophyta; class Magnoliopsida; order Fabales; family Fabaceae; genus Medicago; species Medicago arabica. The sequence goes on along the minus strand of OX326970.1, from coordinate 28,888,046 downwards.
TTTGTTGACCAAAATTTTATCTTTGGTTTCTTGGCTTTGATTCTTGACAAATGCCTTCTATAGTTCATTCTATTTATGTAATACTCATTGTATGATGATTATGGACCTAATTAACAAGTTATTTCCCTAAAATAAAGTTTAAACTAAGTTCGTCTCCAAAGGAGGAACCTTTGATGAACGAAATTTTATCTTTGGTTTCTTGGCTTGGATTCTTGACAAATGCCACCTATAGTTCATTCTATTTATGTAATACTCATTGTATGATGATTACGGACCTAATTAACAAGTTACTTCCCTAAAATCAAGTGTAAACTAAGTTCGTCTCCAAAGGAGGAACCTTTGTTGACCAAAATTTTATCTTTGGTTTCTTGGCTTAGATTCTTGACAAATGCCTTCTATAGTTCATTCTATTTATGTAATACTCATTGTATGATGATTATGGACCTAATTAACAAGTTATTTCCCTAAAATAAAGTTTAAACTAAGTTCGTCTCCAAAGGAGGAACCTTTGATGAACGAAATTTTATCTTTGGTTTCTTGGCTTGGATTCTTGACAAATGCCACCTATAGTTCATTCTATTTATGTAATACTCAATGTATGATGATTATGGACCTAATTAACAAGTTACTTCACTAAAATAAAGTTTAAACTAAGTTCATCTCAAAAGGAGGAACCTTTGTCGACCAAAATTTTATCTTTGGTTTCTTGACTTTGATTCTTGACAAATGCCACCTAAAGTTCATTCTACTTATGTAATACACATTGTATGATGATTATGGACGTAATTAACAAGTTACTTCCCTAAAATAAAGTTTAAACTAAGTTCGTCTCCAAAGGAGGAACCTTTGTTCACCAAAATTTTATCTTTGGTTTCTTGGCTTAGATTCTTGACAAATGCCTTCTATAGTTCATTCTATTTATGTAATACTCATTGTATGATGATTATGGACCTAATTAACAAGTTACTTCCCTAAAATAAAGTTTAAACTAAGTTCGTCTCGAAAGGAGGAACCTTTGTTAACCAAAATCTTATCTTTGGTTTCTTGGCTTGGATTCTTGACAAATGCCTTCTATAGTTCATTCTATTTATGTAATACTCATTGTATGATGATTATGGACCTAATTAAAAGGTTACTTCCCTAAAATAAAATTTAAACTAAGTTCGTCTCGAAAGGAGGAACCTTTGTTGACCAAAATCTTATCTTTGGTTTCTTGGCTTGGATTCTTGACAAATGCCACCTATAGTTCATTCTACTTATGTAATATTCATTGTATGATGATTATGGACCTAATTAACAAGTTACTTCCCTAAAATAAAGTTTAAACTAAGTTCGTCTCGAAAGGAGGAACCTTTGATGAACGAAAATTTATCTTTGGTTTCTTGGCTTGGATTCTTGACAAATGCCACCTCTAGTTCATTCTATTTATGTATACTCATTGTATGATGATTATGGACCTAATTAACAAGTTACTTCCCTAAAATCAAGTGTAAACTAAGTTCGGTTTCAAAGGAGGAACCTTTGTTGACCAAAATTTTATATTTGGTTTCTTGGTTTGGATTCTTGACAAATTCCACCTACAGTTCATTCTATTTATGTAATACTCATTGTATGATGATTATGGACCTATTTAACAAGTTCCTTCCCTAAAATCAAGTTTAAACTAAGTTCCTCTCCAAAGGAGGAACCTTTGTTGACCAAAATTTTATCTTTGGTTTCTTGGCTTGGATTCTTGACAAATGCCACCTAAAGTTCATTCTACTTATGTAATACTCATTGTATGATGATTATGGACCTAATTAACAAGTTACTTCCCTAAAATAAAGTTTAAACTAAGTTCGTCTCCAAAGGAGGAACCTTTGTTCACCAAAATTTTATCTTTGGTTTCTTGGCTTAGATTCTTGACAAATGCCTTCTATAGTTCATTCTATTTATGTAATACTCATTGTATGATGATTATGGACCTAATTAACAAGTTACTTCCCTAAAATAAAATTTAAACTAAGTTCGTCTCGAAAGGAGGAACCTTTGTTGACCAAAATCTTATCTTTGGTTTCTTGGCTTGGATTCTTGACAAATGCCACCTATAGTTCATTCTACTTATGTAATACTCATTGTATGATGATTATGGACCTAATTAACAAGTTACTTCCCTAAAATAAAGTTTAAACTAAGTTCGTCTCCAAAGGAGGAACCTTTGATGAACGAAATTTTATCTTTGGTTTCTTGGCTTGGATTCTTGACAAATGCCACCTCTAGTTCATTCTATTTATGTAACACTCATTGTATGATGATTACGGACCTAATTAACAAGTTACTTCCCTAAAATCAAGTGTAAACTAAGTTCGTCTCCAAAGGAGGAACCTTTGTTGACCAAAATTTTATCTTTGGTTTCTTGGCTTAGATTCTTGACAAATGCCTTCTATAGTTCATTCTATTAATGTAATACTCATTGTATGATGATTATGGACCTAATTAACAAGTTACTTCCCTAAAATAAAGTTTAAACTAAGTTCGTTTCCAAAGGAGGAACCTTTGTTGACCAAAATCTTATCTTTGGTTTCTTGGCTTGGATTCTTTACAAATGCCACCTACAGTTCATTCTATTTATGTAATACTCATTGTATGATGATTATGGACCTAATTAACAAGTTACTTCACTATATAAAGTTTAAACTAAGTTCATCTCAAAAGGAGGAACCTTTGTCGACCAAAATTTTATCTTTGGTTTCTTGACTTTGATTCTTGACAAATGCCACCTAAAGTTCATTCTACTTATGTAATACTCATTGTATGATGATTATGGACCTAATTAACAAGTTACTTCCCTAAAATTAAGTTTAAACTAAGTTCGTCTCCAAAGGAGGAACCTTTGTTGACCAAAATTTTATCTTTGGTTTCTTGGCTTAGATTCTTGACAAATGCCTTCTATAGTTCATTCTATTTATGTAATACTCATTGTATGATGATTATGGACCTAATTAAAAGGTTACTTCCCTAAAATAAAATTTAAACTAAGTTCGTCTCGAAAGGAGGAACCTTTGTTGACCAAAATCTTATCTTTGGTTTCTTGGCTTGGATTCTTGACAAATGCCACCTATAGTTCATTCTACTTATGTAATACTCATTGTATCATGATTATGGACCTAATTAATAAGTTACTTCCCTAAAATAAAGTTTAAACTAAGTTCGTCTCCAAAGGAGGAACCTTTGATGAACGAAATTTTATCTTTGGTTTCTTGGCTTGGATTCTTGACAAATGCCACCTCTAGTTCATTCTATTTATGTAACACTCATTGTATGAAGATTACGGACCTAATTAACAAGTTACTTCCCTAAAATCAAGTGTAAACTAAGTTCGTCTCCAAAGGAGGAACCTTTGTTGACCAAAATTTTATCTTTGGTTTCTTGGCTTAGATTCTTGACAAATGCCTTCTATAGTTCATTCTATTAATGTAATACTCATTGTATGATGATTATGGACCTAATTAACAAGTTACTTCCCTAAAATAAAGTTTAAACTAAGTTCCTCTCCAAAGGAGGAACCTTTGTTGACCAAAATTTTATCTTTGGTTTCTTGGCTTGGATTCTTGACAAATGCCACCTAAAGTTCATTCTACTTATGTAATACTCATTGTATGATGATTATGGACCTAATTAACAAGTTACTTCCCTAAAATAAAGTTTAAACTAAGTTCGTCTCCAAAGGAGGAACCTTTGTTCACCAAAATTTTATCTTTGGTTTCTTGGCTTAGATTCTTGACAAATGCCTTCTATAGTTCATTCTATTTATGTAATACTCATTGTATGATGATTATGGACCTAATTAACAAGTTACTTCCCTAAAATAAAATTTAAACTAAGTTCGTCTCGAAAGGAGGAACCTTTGTTGACCAAAATCTTATCTTTGGTTTCTTGGCTTGGATTCTTGACAAATGCCACCTATAGTTCATTCTACTTATGTAATACTCATTGTATGATGATTATGGACCTAATTAACAAGTTACTTCCCTAAAATAAAGTTTAAACTAAGTTCGTCTCCAAAGGAGGAACCTTTGATGAACGAAATTTTATCTTTGGTTTCTTGGCATGGATTCTTGACAAATGCCACCTCTAGTTCATTCTATTTATGTAACACTCATTGTATGATGATTACGGACCTAATTAATAGTTACTTCCCTAAAATCAAGTGTAAACTAAGTTCGTTTCCAAAGGAGGAACCTTTGTTGACCAAAATCTTATCTTTGGTTTCTTGGCTTGGATTCTTTACAAATGCCACCTACAGTTCATTCTATTTATGTAATACTCATTGTATGATGATTACGGACCTAATTAACAAGTTACTTCACTAAAATAAAGTTTAAACTAAGTTCATCTCAAAAGGAGGAACCTTTGTCGACCAAAATTTTATCTTTGGTTTCTTGACTTTGATTCTTGACAAATGCCTTCTATAGTTCATTCTATTTATGTAATACTCATTGTATGATGATTATGGACCTAATTAACAAGTTACTTCCCTAAAATAAAGTTTAAACTAAGTTCGTCTCCAAAGGAGGAACCTTTGATGAACGAAATTTTATCTTTGGTTTCTTGGCTTGGATTCTTGACAAATGCCACCTCTAGTTCATTCTATTTATGTAACACTCATTGTATGATGATTACGGACCTAATTAACAGTTACTTCCCTAAAATCAAGTGTAAACTAAGTTCGTTTCCAAAGGAGGAACCTTTGTTGACCAAAATCTTATCTTTGGTTTCTTGGCTTGGATTCTTTACAAATGCCACCTTCAGTTCATTCTATTTATGTAATACTCATTGTATGATGATTATGGACCTAATTAACAAGTTACTTCACTAAAATAAAGTTTAAACTAAGTTCATCTCAAAAGGAGGAGGAACCTTTGTCGACCAAAATTTTATCTTTGGTTTCTTGACTTTGATTCTTGACAAATGCCTTCTATAGTTCATTCTATTTATGTAATACTCATTGTATGATGATTATGGACCTAATTAACAAGTTACTTCCCTAAAATAAAGTTTAAACTAAGTTCGTCTCGAAAGGAGGAACCTTTGTTGACCAAAATCTTATCTTTGGTTTCTTGGCTTGGATTCTTGACAAATGCCACCTATAGTTCATTCTACTTATGTAATACTCATTGTATGATGATTATGGACCTAATTAACAAGTTACTTCCCTAAAATAAAGTTTAAACTAAGTTCGTCTCCAAAGGAGGAACCTTTGATGAACGAAATTTTATTTTGGTTTCTTGGATTGGATTCTTGACAAATGCCACCTCTAGTTCATTCTATTTATGTAACACTCATTGTATGATGATTACGGACCTAATTAACAAGTTACTTCCCTAAAATCAAGTGTAAACTAAGTTCGTCTCCAAAGGAGGAACCTTTGTTGACCAAAATTTTATCTTTGGTTTCTTGGCTTAGATTCTTGACAAATGCCTTCTATAGTTCATTCTATTAATGTAATACTCATTGTATGATGATTATGGACCTAATTAACAAGTTACTTCCCTAAAATAAAGTTTAAACTAAGTTCGTTTCCAAAGGAGGAACCTTTGTTGACCAAAATCTTATCTTTGGTTTCTTGGCTTGGATTCTTTACAAATGCCACCTACAGTTCATTCTATTTATGTAATACTCATTGTATGATGATTATGGACCTAATTAACAAGTTACTTCACTATATAAAGTTTAAACTAAGTTCATCTCAAAAGGAGGAACCTTTGTCGACCAAAATTTTATCTTTGGTTTATTGACTTTGATTCTTGACAAATGCCACCTAAAGTTCATTCTACTTATGTAATACTCATTGTATGATGATTATGGACCTAATTAACAAGTTACTTCCCTAAAATAAAGTTTAAACTAAGTTCGTCTCCAAAGGAGGAACCTTTGTTCACCAAAATTTTATCTTTGGTTTCTTGGCTTAGATTCTTGACAAATGCCTTCTATAGTTCATTCTATTTATGTAATACTCATTGTATGATGATTATGGACCTAATTAAAAGGTTACTTCCCTAAAATAAAATTTAAACTAAGTTCGTCTCGAAAGGAGGAACCTTTGTTGACCAAAATCTTATCTTTGGTTTCTTGGCTTGGATTCTTGACAAATGCCACCTATAGTTCATTCTACTTATGTAATACTCATTGTATCATGATTATGGACCTAATTAACAAGTTACTTCCCTAAAATAAAGTTTAAACTAAGTTCGTCTCCAAAGGAGGAACCTTTGATGAACGAAATTTTATCTTTGGTTTCTTGGCTTGGATTCTTGACAAATGCCACCTCTAGTTCATTCTATTTATGTAACACTCATTGTATGATGATTACGGACCTAATTAACAAGTTACTTCCCTAAAATCAAGTGTAAACTAAGTTCGTCTCCAAAGGAGGAACCTTTGTTGACCAAAATTTTATCTTTGGTTTCTTGGCTTGGATTCTTGACAAATGCCACCTAAAGTTCATTCTACTTATGTAATACTCATTGTATGATGATTATGGACCTAATTAACAAGTTACTTCCCTAAAATAAAGTTTAAACTAAGTTCGTCTCCAAAGGAGGAACCTTTGTTCACCAAAATTTTATCTTTGGTTTCTTGGCTTAGATTCTTGACAAATGCCTTCTATAGTTCATTCTATTTATGTAATACTCATTGTATGATGATTATGGACCTAATTAACAAGTTACTTCCCTAAAATAAAATTTAAACTAAGTTCGTCTCGAAAGGAGGAACCTTTGTTGACCAAAATCTTATCTTTGGTTTCTTGGCTTGGATTCTTGACAAATGCCACCTATAGTTCATTCTACTTATGTAATACTCATTGTATGATGATTATGGACCTAATTAACAAGTTACTTCCCTAAAATAAAGTTTAAACTAAGTTCGTCTCCAAAGGAGGAACCTTTGATGAACGAAATTTTATCTTTGGTTTCTTGGCTTGGATTCTTGACAAATGCCACCTCTAGTTCATTCTATTTATGTAACACTCATTGTATGATGATTACGGACCTAATTAACAGTTACTTCCCTAAAATCAAGTGTAAACTAAGTTCGTTTCCAAAGGAGGAACCTTTGTTGACCAAAATCTTATCTTTGGTTTCTTGGCTTGGATTCTTTACAAATGCCACCTACAGTTCATTCTATTTATGTAATACTCATTGTATGATGATTATGGACCTAATTAACAAGTTACTTCACTAAAATAAAGTTTAAACTAAGTTCATCTCAAAAGGAGGAACCTTTGTCGACCAAAATTTTATCTTTGGTTTCTTGACTTTGATTCTTGACAAATGCCTTCTATAGTTCATTCTATTTATGTAATACTCATTGTATGATGATTATGGACCTAATTAACAAGTTACTTCCCTAAAATAAAGTTTAAACTAAGTTCGTTTCCAAAGGAGGAACCTTTGTTGACCAAAATCTTATCTTTGGTTTCTTGGCTTGGATTCTTTACAAATGCCACCTACAGTTCATTCTATTTATGTAATACTCATTGTATGATGATTATGGACCTAATTAACAAGTTACTTCACTAAAATAAAGTTTAAACTAAGTTCATCTCAAAAGGAGGAACCTTTGTCGACCAAAATTTTATCTTTGGTTTCTTGACTTTGATTCTTGACAAATGCCACCTAAAGTTCATTCTACTTATGTAAAACACATTGTATGATGATTATGGACCTAATTAACAAGTTACTTCCCTAAAATAAAGTTTAAACTAAGTTCGTCTCCAAAGGAGGAACCTTTGTTCACCAAAATTTTATCTTTGGTTTCTTGGCTTAGATTCTTGACAAATGCCTTCTATAGTTCATTCTATTTATGTAATACTCATTGTATGATGATTATGGACCTAATTAACAAGTTACTTCCCTAAAATAAAGTTTAAACTAAGTTCGTCTCGAAAGGAGGAACCTTTGTTAACCAAAATCTTATCTTTGGTTTCTTGGCTTGGATTCCTGACAAATGCCTTCTATAGTTCATTCTATTTATGTAATACTCATTGTATGATGATTATGGACCTAATTAAAAGGTTACTTCCCTAAAATAAAATTTAAACTAAGTTCGTCTCGAAAGGAGGAACCTTTGTTGACCAAAATCTTATCTTTGGTTTCTTGGCTTGGATTCTTGACAAATGCCACCTATAGTTCATTCTACTTATGTAAAACTCATTGTATGATGATTAAGGACCTAATTAACAAGTTACTTCCCTAAAATAAAGTTTAAACTAAGTTCGTCTCCAAAGGAGGAACCTTTGATGAACGAAATTTTATCTTTGGTTTCTTGGCTTGGATTCTTGACAAATGCCACCTCGAGTTCATTCTATTTATGTAATACTCATTGTATGATGATTACGGACCTAATTAACAAGTTACTTCCCTAAAATCAAGTGTAAACTAAGTTCGTCTCCAAAGGAGGAACCTTTGTTGACCAAAATTTTATCTTTGGTTTCTTGGCTTAGATTCTTGACAAATGCCTTCTATAGTTCATTCTATTTATGTAATACTCATTGTATGATGATTATGGACCTAATTAAAAAGTTACTTCCCTAAAATAAAGTTTAAACTAAGTTCGTTTCCAAAGGAGGAACCTTTGTTGACCAAAATCTTATCTTTGGTTTCTTGGCTTGGATTCTTTACAAATGCCACCTACAGTTCATTCTATTTATGTAATACTCATTGTATGATGATTATGGACCTAATTAACAAGTTACTTCACTAAAATAAAGTTTAAACTAAGTTCATCTCAAAAGGAGGAACCTTTGTCGACCAAAATTTTATCTTTGGTTTCTTGACTTTGATTCTTGACAAATGCCACCTAAAGTTCATTCTACTTATGTAAAACACATTGTATGATGATTATGGACCTAATTAACAAGTTACTTCCCTAAAATAAAGTTTAAACTAAGTTCGTCTCCAAAGGAGGAACCTTTGTTCACCAAAATTTTATCTTTGGTTTCTTGGCTTAGATTCTTGACAAATGCCTTCTATAGTTCATTCTATTTATGTAATACTCATTGTATGATGATTATGGACCTAATTAACAAGTTACTTCCCTAAAATAAAGTTTAAACTAAGTTCGTCTCGAAAGGAGGAACCTTTGTTAACCAAAATCTTATCTTTGGTTTCTTGGCTTGGATTCTTGACAAATGCCTTCTATAGTTCATTCTATTTATGTAATACTCATTGTATGATGATTATGGACCTAATTAAAAGGTTACTTCCCTAAAATAAAATTTAAACTAAGTTCGTCTCGAAAGGAGGAACCTTTGTTGACCAAAATCTTATCTTTGGTTTCTTGGCTTGGATTCTTGACAAATGCCACCTATAGTTCATTCTACTTATGTAATACTCATTGTATCATGATTATGGACCTAATTAACAAGTTACTTCCCTAAAATAAAGTTTAAACTAAGTTCGTCTCCAAAGGAGGAACCTTTGATGAACGAAATTTTATCTTTGGTTTCTTGGCTTGGATTCTTGACAAATGCCACCTCTAGTTCATTCTATTTATGTAACACTCATTGTATGATGATTACGGACCTAATTAACAAGTTACTTCCCTAAAATAAAGTTTAAACTAAGTTCGTTTCCAAAGGAGGAACCTTTGTTGACCAAAATCTTATCTTTGGTTTCTTGGCTTGGATTCTTTACAAATGCCACCTACAGTTCATTCTATTTATGTAATACTCATTGTATGATGATTATGGACCTAATTAACAAGTTACTTCACTATATAAAGTTTAAACTAAGTTCATCTCAAAAGGAGGAACCTTTGTCGACCAAAATTTTATCTTTGGTTTCTTGACTTTGATTCTTGACAAATGCCACCTAAAGTTCATTCTACTTATGTAAAACACATTGTATGATGATTATGGACCTAATTAACAAGTTACTTCCCTAAAATAAAGTTTAAACTAAGTTCGTCTCCAAAGGAGGAACCTTTGTTCACCAAAATTTTATCTTTGGTTTCTTGGCTTAGATTCTTGACAAATGCCTTCTATAGTTCATTCTATTTATGTAATACTCATTGTATGATGATTATGGACCTAATTAACAAGTTACTTCCCTAAAATAAAGTTTAAACTAAGTTCGTCTCGAAAGGAGGAACCTTTGTTAACCAAAATCTTATCTTTGGTTTCTTGGCTTGGATTCTTGACAAATGCCTTCTATAGTTCATTCTATTTATGTAATACTCATTGTATGATGATTATGGACCTAATTAAAAGGTTACTTCCCTAAAATAAAATTTAAACTAAGTTCGTCTCGAAAGGAGGAACCTTTGTTGACCAAAATCTTATCTTTGGTTTCTTGGCTTGGATTCTACACAAATGCCACCTATAGTTCATTCTACTTATGTAATACTCATTGTATGATGATTATGGACCTAATTAACAAGTTACTTCCCTAAAATAAAGTTTAAACTAAGTTCGTCTCCAAAGGAGGAACCTTTGATGAACGAAATTTTATCTTTGGTTTCTTGGCTTGGATTCTTGACAAATGCCACCTCTAGTTCATTCTATTTATGTAACACTCATTGTATGATGATTACGGACCTAATTAACAAGTTACTTCCCTAAAATAAAGTTTAAACTAAGTTCGTCTCGAAAGGAGGAACCTTTGTTAACCAAAATCTTATCTTTGGTTTCTTGGCTTGGATTCCTGACAAATGCCTTCTATAGTTCATTCTATTTATGTAATACTCATTGTATGATGATTATGGACCTAATTAAAAGGTTACTTCCCTAAAATAAAATTTAAACTAAGTTCGTCTCGAAAGGAGGAACCTTTGTTGACCAAAATCTTATCTTTGGTTTCTTGGCTTGGATTCTTGACAAATGCCACCTATAGTTCATTCTACTTATGTAATACTCATTGTATCATGATTATGGACCTAATTAACAAGTTACTTCCCTAAAATAAAGTTTAAACTAAGTTCCTCTCCAAAGGAGGAACCTTTGTTGACCAAAATTTTATCTTTGGTTTCTTGGCTTGGATTCTTGACAAATGCCACCTCTAGTTCATTCTATTTATGTAATACTCATTGTATGATGATTATGGACCTAATTAACAAGTTACTTCCCTAAAATCAAGTGTAAACTAAGTTCGTCTCCAAAGGAGGAACCTTTGTTGACCAAAATTTTATCTTTGGTTTCTTGGCTTAGATTCTTGACAAATGCCTTCTATAGTTCATTCTATTTATGTAATACTCATTGTATGATGATTATGGACCTAATTAACAAGTTACTTCCCTAAAATAAATTTTAAACTAAGTTCGTTTCCAAAGGAGGAACCTTTGTTGACCAAAATCTTATCTTTGGTTTCTTGGCTTGGATTCTTTACAAATGCCACCTACAGTTCATTCTATTTATGTAATACTCATTGTATGATGATTATGGACCTAATTAACAAGTTACTTCACTAAAATAAAGTTTAAACTAAGTTCATCTCAAAAGGAGGAACCTTTGTCGACCAAAATTTTATCTTTGGTTTCTTGACTTTGATTCTTGACAAATGCCACCTAAAGTTCATTCTACTTATGTAAAACACATTGTATGATGATTATGGACCTAATTAACAAGTTACTTCCCTAAAATAAAGTTTAAACTAAGTTCGTCTCCAAAGGAGGAACCTTTGTTCACCAAAATTTTATCTTTGGTTTCTTGGCTTAGATTCTTGACAAATGCCTTCTATAGTTCATTCTATTTATGTAATACTCATTGTATGATGATTATGGACCTAATTAACAAGTTACTTCCCTAAAATAAAGTTTAAACTAAGTTCGTCTCGAAAGGAGGAACCTTTGTTAACCAAAATCTTATCTTTGGTTTCTTGGCTTGGATTCTTGACAAATGCCTTCTATAGTTCATTCTATTTATGTAATACTCATTGTATGATGATTATGGACCTAATTAAAAGGTTACTTCCCTAAAATAAAATTTAAACTAGGTTCGTCTCGAAAGGAGGAACCTTTGTTGACCAAAATCTTATCTTTGGTTTCTTGGCTTGGATTCTTTACAAATGCCACCTATAGTTCATTCTACTTATGTAATACTCATTGTATGATGATTATGGACCTAATTAACAAGTTACTTCCCTAAAATAAAGTTTAAACTAAGTTCGTCTCCAAAGGAGGAACCTTTGAGGAACGAAATTTTATCTTTGGTTTCTTGGCTTGGATTCTTGACAAATGCCACCTCTAGTTCATTCTATTTATGTAACACTCATTGTATGATGATTACGGACCTAATTAACAAGTTACTTCCCTAAAATAATGTTTAAACTAAGTTCGTCTCGAAAGGAGGAACCTTTGTTAACCAAAATCTTATCTTTGGTTTCTTGGCTTGGATTCCTGACAAATGCCTTCTATAGTTCATTCTATTTATGTAATACTCATTGTATGATGATTATGGACCTAATTAAAAGGTTACTTCCCTAAAATAAAATTTAAACTAAGTTCGTCTCGAAAGGAGGAACCTTTGTTGACCAAAATCTTATCTTTGGTTTCTTGGCTTGGATTCTTGTCAAATGCCACCTATAGTTCATTCTACTTATGTAATACTCATTGTATCATGATTATGGACCTAATTAACAAGTTACTTCCCTAAAATAAAGTTTAAACTAAGTTCCTCTCCAAAGGAGGAACCTTTGTTGACCAAAATTTTATCTTTGGTTTCTTGGCTTGGATTCTTGACAAATGCCACCTAAAGTTCATTCTACTTATGTAATACTCATTGTATGATGATTATGGACCTAATTAACAAGTTACTTCCCTAAAATAAAGTTTAAACTAAGTTCGTCTCCAAAGGAGGAACCTTTGTTCACCAAAATTTTATCTTTGGTTTCTTGGCTTAGATTCTTGACAAATGCCTTCTATAGTTCATTCTATTTATGTAATACTCATTGTATGATGATTATGGACCTAATTAACAAGTTACTTCCCTAAAATAAAATTTAAACTAAGTTCGTCTCGAAAGGAGGAACCTTTGTTGACCAAAATCTTATCTTTGGTTTCTTGGCTTGGATTCTTGACAAATGCCACCTATAGTTCATTCTACTTATGTAATACTCATTGTATGATGATTATGGACCTAATTAACAAGTTACTTCCCTAAAATAAAGTTTAAACTAAGTTCGTCTCCAAAGGAGGAACCTTTGATGAACGAAATTTTATTTTTGGTTTCTTGGCTTGGATTCTTGACAAATGCCACCTCTAGTTCATTCTATTTATGTAACACTCATTGTATGATGATTACGGACCTAATTAACAAGTTACTTCCCTAAAATCAAGTGTAAACTAAGTTCGTCTCCAAAGGAGGAACCTTTGTTGACCAAAATTTTATCTTTGGTTTCTTGGCTTAGATTCTTGACAAATGCCTTCTATAGTTCATTCTATTAATGTAATACTCATTGTATGATGATTATGGACCTAATTAACAAGTTACTTCCCTAAAATAAAGTTTAAACTAAGTTCGTTTCCAAAGGAGGAACCTTTGTTGACCAAAATCTTATCTTTGGTTTCTTGGCTTGGATTCTTTACAAATGCCACCTACAGTTCATTCTATTTATGTAATACTCATTGTATGATGATTATGGACCTAATTAACAAGTTACTTCACTATATAAAGTTTAAACTAAGTTCATCTCAAAAGGAGGAACCTTTGTCGACCAAAATTTTATCTTTGGTTTCTTGACTTTGATTCTTGACAAATGCCACCTAAAGTTCATTCTACTTATGTAATACTCATTGTATGATGATTATGGACCTAATTAACAAGTTACTTCCCTAAAATAAAGTTTAAACTAAGTTCGTCTCCAAAGGAGGAACCTTTGTTCACCAAAATTTTATCTTTGGTTTCTTGGCTTAGATTCTTGACAAATGCCTTCTATAGTTCATTCTATTTATGTAATACTCATTGTATGATGATTATGGACCTAATTAAAAGGTTACTTCCCTAAAATAAAATTTAAACTAAGTTCGTCTCGAAAGGAGGAACCTTTGTTGACCAAAATCTTATCTTTGGTTTCTTAGCTTGGATTCTTGACAAATGCCACCTATAGTTCATTCTACTTATGTAATACTCATTGTATGATGATTATGGACCTAATTAACAAGTTACTTCCCTAAAATAAAGTTTAAACTAAGTTCGTCTCCAAAGGAGGAACCTTTGATGAACGAAATTTTATCTTTGGTTTCTTGGCTTGGATTCTTGACAAATGCCACCTCTAGTTCATTCTATTTATGTAATACTCATTGTATGATGATTATGGACCTAATTAACAAGTTACTTCCCTAAAATAAAGTTTAAACTAAGTTCGTCTCCAAAGGAGGAACCTTTGTTAACCAAAATCTTATCTTTGGTTTCTTGGCTTGGATTCTTGACAAATGCCTTCTATAGTTCATTCTATTTATGTAATACTCATTGTATGATGATTATGGACCTAATTAAAAGGTTACTTCCCTAAAATAAAATTTAAACTAAGTTCGTCTCGAAAGGAGGAACCTTTGTTGACCAAAATCTTATCTTTGGTTTCTTGGCTTGGATTCTTGACAAATGCCACCTCTAGTTCATTCTACTTATGTAACACTCATTGTATAATGATTACGGACCTAATTAACAAGTTACTTCCCTAAAATCAAGTTTAAACTAAGTTCGTTTCCAAAGGAGGAACCTTTGTTGACCAAAATCTTATCTTTGGTTTCTTGGCTTGGATTCTTTACAAATGCCACCTACAGTTCATTCTATTTATGTAATACTCATTGTATGATGATTATGGACCTAATTAACAAGTTACTTCACTAAAATAAAATTTAAACTAAGTTCGTCTCGAAAGGAGGAACCTTTGTTGACCAAAATCTTATCTTTGGTTTCTTGGCTTGGATTCTTGACAAATGCCACCTATAGTTCATTCTACTTATGTAATACTCATTGTATCATGATTATGGACCTAATTAACAAGTTACTTCCCTAAAATAAAGTTTAAACTAAGTTCATCTCCAAAGGAGGAACCTTTGATGTACGAAATTTTATCTTTGGTTTCTTGGCTTGGATTCTTGACAAATGCCACCTCTAGTTCATTCTATTTATGTAACACTCATTGTATGATGATTACGGACCTAATTAACAAGTTACTTCCCTAAAATAAAGTTTAAACTAAGTTCGTCTCCAAAGGAGGAACCTTTGTTAACCAAAATATTATCTTTGGTTTCTTGGCTTGGATTCCTGACAAATGCCTTCTATAGTTCATTCTATTTATGTAATACTCATTGTATGATGATTATGGACCTAATTAAAAGGTTACTTCCCTAAAATAAAATTTAAACTAAGTTCGTCTCGAAAGGAGGAACCTTTGTTGACCAAAATCTTATCTTTGGTTTCTTGGCTTGGATTCTTGACAAATGCCACCTATAGTTCATTCTACTTATGTAATACTCATTGTATCATGATTATGGACCTAATTAACAAGTTACTTCCCTAAAATAAAGTTTAAACTAAGTTCCTCTCCAAAGGAGGAACCTTTGTTGACCAAAATTTTATCTTTGGTTTCTTGGCTTGGATTCTTGACAAATGCCACCTCTAGTTCATTCTATTTATGTAATACTCATTGTATGATGATTATGGACCTAATTAACAAGTTACTTCCCTAAAATCAAGTGTAAACTAAGTTCGTCTCCAAAGGAGGAACCTTTGTTGACCAAAATTTTATCTTTGGTTTCTTGGCTTAGATTCTTGACAAATGCCTTCTATAGTTCATTCTATTTATGTAATACTCATTGTATGATGATTATGGACCTAATTAACAAGTTACTTCCCTAAAATAAAGTTTAAACTAAGTTCGTTTCCAAAGGAGGAACCTTTGTTGACCAAAATCTTATCTTTGGTTTCTTGGCTTGGATTCTTTACAAATGCCACCTACAGTTCATTCTATTTATGTAATACTCATTGTATGATGATTATGGACCTAATTAACAAGTTACTTCACTAAAATAAAGTTTAAACTAAGTTCATCTCAAAAGGAGGAACCTTTGTCGACCAAAATTTTATCTTTGGTTTCTTGACTTTGATTCTTGACAAATGCCACCTAAAGTTCATTCTACTTATGTAAAACACATTGTATGATGATTATGGACCTAATTAACAAGTTACTTCCCTAAAATAAAGTTTAAACTAAGTTCGTCTCCAAAGGAGGAACCTTTGTTCACCAAAATTTTATCTTTGGTTTCTTGGCTTAGATTCTTGACAAATGCCTTCTATAGTTCATTCTATTTATGTAATACTCATTGTATGATGATTATGGACCTAATTAACAAGTTACTTCCCTAAAATAAAGTTTAAACTAAGTTCGTCTCGAAAGGAGGAACCTTTGTTAACCAAAATCTTATCTTTGGTTTCTTGGCTTGGATTCTTGACAAATGCCTTCTATAGTTCATTCTATTTATGTAATACTCATTGTATGATGATTATGGACCTAATTAAAAGGTTACTTCCCTAAAATAAAATTTAAACTAAGTTCGTCTCGAAAGGAGGAACCTTTGTTGACCAAAATCTTATCTTTGGTTTCTTGGCTTGGATTCTTGACAAATGCCACCTATAGTTCATTCTACTTATGTAATACTCATTGTATGATGATTATGGACCTAATTAACAAGTTACTTCCCTAAAATAAAGTTTAAACTAAGTTCGTCTCCAAAGGAGGAACCTTTGAGGAACGAAATTTTATCTTTGGTTTCTTGGCTTGGATTCTTGACAAATGCCACCTCTAGTTCATTCTATTTATGTAACACTCATTGTATGATGATTACGGACCTAATTAACAAGTTACTTCCCTAAAATAATGTTTAAACTAAGTTCGTCTCGAAAGGAGGAACCTTTGTTAACCAAAATCTTATCTTTGGTTTCTTGGCTTGGATTCCTGACAAATGCCTTCTATAGTTCATTCTATTTATGTAATACTCATTGTATGATGATTATGGACCTAATTAAAAGGTTACTTCCCTAAAATAAAATTTAAACTAAGTTCGTCTCGAAAGGAGGAACCTTTGTTGACCAAAATCTTATCTTTGGTTTCTTGGCTTGGATTCTTGTCAAATGCCACCTATAGTTCATTCTACTTATGTAATACTCATTGTATCATGATTATGGACCTAATTAACAAGTTACTTCCCTAAAATAAAGTTTAAACTAAGTTCCTCTCCAAAGGAGGAACCTTTGTTGACCAAAATTTTATCTTTGGTTTCTTGGCTTGGATTCTTGACAAATGCCACCTAAAGTTCATTCTACTTATGTAATACTCATTGTATGATGATTATGGACCTAATTAACAAGTTACTTCCCTAAAATAAAGTTTAAACTAAGTTCGTCTCCAAAGGAGGAACCTTTGTTCACCAAAATTTTATCTTTGGTTTCTTGGCTTAGATTCTTGACAAATGCCTTCTATAGTTCATTCTATTTATGTAATACTCATTGTATGATGATTATGGACCTAATTAAAAGGTTACTTCCCTAAAATAAAATTTAAACTAAGTTCGTCTCGAAAGGAGGAACCTTTGTTGACCAAAATCTTATCTTTGGTTTCTTGGCTTGGATTCTTGACAAATGCCACCTCTAGTTCATTCTACTTATGTAACACTCATTGTATAATGATTACGGACCTAATTAACAAGTTACTTCCCTAAAATCAAGTTTAAACTAAGTTCGTTTCCAAAGGAGGAACCTTTGTTGACCAAAATCTTATCTTTGGTTTCTTGGCTTGGATTCTTTACAAATGCCACCTACAGTTCATTCTATTTATGTAATACTCATTGTATGATGATTATGGACCTAATTAACAAGTTACTTCACTAAAATAAAATTTAAACTAAGTTCGTCTCGAAAGGAGGAACCTTTGTTGACCAAAATCTTATCTTTGGTTTCTTGGCTTGGATTCTTGACAAATGCCACCTATAGTTCATTCTACTTATGTAATACTCATTGTATCATGATTATGGACCTAATTAACAAGTTACTTCCCTAAAATAAAGTTTAAACTAAGTTCGTCTCCAAAGGAGGAACCTTTGATGTACGAAATTTTATCTTTGGTTTCTTGGCTTGGATTCTTGACAAATGCCACCTCTAGTTCATTCTATTTATGTAACACTCATTGTATGATGATTACGGACCTAATTAACAAGTTACTTCCCTAAAATAAAGTTTAAACTAAGTTCGTCTCGAAAGGAGGAACCTTTGTTAACCAAAATCTTATCTTTGGTTTCTTGGCTTGGATTCCTGACAAATGCCTTCTATAGTTCATTCTATTTATGTAATACTCATTGTATGATGATTATGGACCTAATTAAAAGGTTACTTCCCTAAAATAAAATTTAAACTAAGTTCGTCTCGAAAGGAGGAACCTTTGTTGACCAAAATCTTATCTTTGGTTTCTTGGCTTGGATTCTTGACAAATGCCACCTATAGTTCATTCTACTTATGTAATACTCATTGTATCATGATTATGGACCTAATTAACAAGTTACTTCCCTAAAATAAAGTTTAAACTAAGTTCGTCTCCAAAGGAGGAACCTTTGATGAACGAAATTTTATCTTTGGTTTCTTGGCTTGGATTCTTGACAAATGCCACCTCGAGTTCATTCTAGTTATGTAACAGTCATTGTATGATGATTACGGACCTAATTAACAAGTTACTTCCCTAAAATAAAGTTTAAACTAAGTTCGTCTCCAAAGGTGGAACCTTTGTTCACCAAAATTTTATCTTTGGTTTCTTGGCTTAGATTCTTGACAAATGCCTTCTATAGTTCATTCTATTTATGTAATACTCATTGTATGATGATTATGGACCTAATTAAAAGGTTACTTCCCTAAAATAAAATTTAAACTAAGTTCGTCTCGAAAGGAGGAACCTTTGTTGACCAAAATCTTATCTTTGGTTTCTTGGCTTGGATTCTTGACAAATGCCACCTATAGTTCATTCTACTTATGTAATACTCATTGAATCATGATTATGGACCTAATTAACAAGTTACTTCCCTAAAATAAAGTTTAAACTAAGTTCGTCTCCAAAGGAGGAACCTTTGATGAACGAAATTTTATCTTTGGTTTCTTGGCTTGGATTCTTGACAAATGCCACCTCTAGTTCATTCTATTTATGTAACACTCATTGTATGATGATTACGGACCTAATTAACAAGTTACTTCCCTAAAATCAAGTGTAAACTAAGTTCGTCTCCAAAGGAGGAACCTTTGTTGACCAAAATTTTATCTTTGGTTTCTTGGCTTAGATTCTTGACAAATGCCTTCTATAGTTCATTCTACTTATGTAATACTCATTGTATGATGATTATGGACCTAATTAACAAGTTACTTCCCTAAAATAAAGTTTAAACTAAGTTCGTCTCCAAAGGAGGAACCTTTGTTCACCAAAATTTTATCTTTGGTTTCTTGGCTTAGATTCTTGACAAATGCCTTCTTTAGTTCATTCTATTTATGTAATACTCATTGTATGATGATTATGGACCTAATTAACAAGTTACTTCCCTAAAATAAAATTTAAACTAAGTTCGTCTCGAAAGGAGGAACCTTTGTTAACCAAAATCTTATCTTTGGTTTCTTGGCTTGGATTCTTGACAAATGCCTTCTATAGTTCATTCTATTTATGTAATACTCATTGTATGATGATTATGGACCTAATTAAAAGGTTACTTCCCTAAAATAAAATTTAAACTAAGTTCGTCTCGAAAGGAGGAACCTTTGTTGACCAAAATCTTATCTTTGGTTTCTTGGCTTAGATTCTTGACAAATGCCTTCTATAGTTCATTCTACTTATGTAATACTCATTGTATGATGATTATGGACCTAATTAACAAGTTACTTCCCTAAAATAAAGTTTAAACTAAGTTCGTCTCGAAAGGAGGAACCTTTGTTGACCAAAATCTTATCTTTGGTTTCTTGGCTTGGATTCTTGACAAATGCCACCTATAGTTCATTCTACTTATGTAATACTCATTGTATGATGATTATGGACCTAATTAACAAGTTACTTCCCTAAAATAAAGTTTAAACTAAGTTCGTCTCCAAAGGAGGAACCTTTGAGGAACGAAATTTTATCTTTGGTTTCTTGGCTTGGATTCTTGACAAATGCCACCTCTAGTTCATTCTATTTATGTAACACTCATTGTATGATGATTACGGACCTAATTAACAAGTTACTTCCCTAAAATAATGTTTAAACTAAGTTCGTCTCGAAAGGAGGAACCTTTGTTAACCAAAATCTTATCTTTGGTTTCTTGGCTTGGATTCCTGACAAATGCCTTCTATAGTTCATTCTATTTATGTAATACTCATTGTATGATGATTATGGACCTAATTAAAAGGTTACTTCCCTAAAATAAAATTTAAACTAAGTTCGTCTCGAAAGGAGGAACCTTTGTTGACCAAAATCTTATCTTTGGTTTCTTGGCTTGGATTCTTGACAAATGCCACCTCTAGTTCATTCTACTTATGTAACACTCATTGTATAATGATTACGGACCTAATTAACAAGTTACTTCCCTAAAATCAAGTTTAAACTAAGTTCGTTTCCAAAGGAGGAACCTTTGTTGACCAAAATCTTATCTTTGGTTTCTTGGCTTGGATTCTTTACAAATGCCACCTACAGTTCATTCTATTTATGTAATACTCATTGTATGATGATTATGGACCTAATTAACAAGTTACTTCACTAAAATAAAATTTAAACTAAGTTCGTCTCGAAAGGAGGAACCTTTGTTGACCAAAATCTTATCTTTGGTTTCTTGGCTTGGATTCTTGACAAATGCCACCTATAGTTCATTCTACTTATGTAATACTCATTGTATCATGATTATGGACCTAATTAACAAGTTACTTCCCTAAAATAAAGTTTAAACTAAGTTCGTCTCCAAAGGAGGAACCTTTGATGTACGAAATTTTATCTTTGGTTTCTTGGCTTGGATTCTTGACAAATGCCACCTCTAGTTCATTCTATTTATGTAACACTCATTGTATGATGATTACGGACCTAATTAACAAGTTACTTCCCTAAAATAAAGTTTAAACTAAGTTCGTCTCGAAAGGAGGAACCTTTGTTAACCAAAATCTTATCTTTGGTTTCTTGGCTTGGATTCCTGACAAATGCCTTCTATAGTTCATTCTATTTATGTAATACTCATTGTATGATGATTATGGACCTAATTAAAAGGTTACTTCCCTAAAATAAAATTTAAACTAAGTTCGTCTCGAAAGGAGGAACCTTTGTTGACCAAAATCTTATCTTTGGTTTCTTGGCTTGGATTCTTGACAAATGCCACCTATAGTTCATTCTACTTATGTAATACTCATTGTATCATGATTATGGACCTAATTAACAAGTTACTTCCCTAAAATAAAGTTTAAACTAAGTTCGTCTCCAAAGGAGGAACCTTTGATGAACAAAATTTTATCTTTGGTTTCTTGGCTTGGATTCTTGACAAATGCCACCTCGAGTTCATTCTAGTTATGTAACAGTCATTGTATGATGATTACGGACCTAATTAACAAGTTACTTCCCTAAAATAAAGTTTAAACTAAGTTCGTCTCCAAAGGTGGAACCTTTGTTCACCAAAATTTTATCTTTGGTTTCTTGGCTTAGATTCTTGACAAATGCCTTCTATAGTTCATTCTATTTATGTAATACTCATTGTATGATGATTATGGACCTAATTAAAAGGTTACTTCCCTAAAATAAAATTTAAACTAAGTTCGTCTCGAAAGGAGGAACCTTTGTTGACCAAAATCTTATCTTTGGTTTCTTGGCTTGGATTCTTGACAAATGCCACCTATAGTTCATTCTACTTATGTAATACTCATTGAATCATGATTATGGACCTAATTAACAAGTTACTTCCCTAAAATAAAGTTTAAACTAAGTTCGTCTCCAAAGGAGGAACCTTTGATGAACGAAATTTTATCTTTGGTTTCTTGGCTTGGATTCTTGACAAATGCCACCTCTAGTTCATTCTATTTATGTAACACTCATTGTATGATGATTACGGACCTAATTAACAAGTTACTTCCCTAAAATCAAGTGTAAACTAAGTTCGTCTCCAAAGGAGGAACCTTTGTTGACCAAAATTTTATCTTTGGTTTCTTGGCTTAGATTCTTGACAAATGCCTTCTATAGTTCATTCTACTTATGTAATACTCATTGTATGATGATTATGGACCTAATTAACAAGTTACTTCCCTAAAATAAAGTTTAAACTAAGTTCGTCTCCAAAGGAGGAACCTTTGTTCACCAAAATTTTATCTTTGGTTTCTTGGCTTAGATTCTTGACAAATGCCTTCTTTAGTTCATTCTATTTATGTAATACTCATTGTATGATGATTATGGACCTAATTAACAAGTTACTTCCCTAAAATAAAATTTAAACTAAGTTCGTCTCGAAAGGAGGAACCTTTGTTAACCAAAATCTTATCTTTGGTTTCTTGGCTTGGATTCTTGACAAATGCCTTCTATAGTTCATTCTATTTATGTAATACTCATTGTATGATGATTATGGACCTAATTAAAAGGTTACTTCCCTAAA
The DNA here is from genome assembly GCA_946800305.1 of Medicago arabica. Taxonomy (NCBI): domain Eukaryota; kingdom Viridiplantae; phylum Streptophyta; class Magnoliopsida; order Fabales; family Fabaceae; genus Medicago; species Medicago arabica. The sequence goes on along the minus strand of OX326970.1, from coordinate 28,865,444 downwards.
ATAAAATTTAAACTAAGTTCGTCTCGAAAGGAGGAACCTTTGTTGACCAAAATCTTATCTTTGGTTTCTTGGCTTAGATTCTTGACAAATGCCTTCTATAGTTCATTCTACTTATGTAATACTCATTGTATGATGATTATGGACCTAATTAACAAGTTACTTCCCTAAAATAAAATTTAAACTAAGTTCGTCTCGAAAGGAGGAACCTTTGTTGACCAAAATCTTATCTTTGGTTTCTTGGCTTGGATTCTTGACAAATGCCACCTATAGTTCATTCTACTTATGTAATACTCATTGTATGATGATTATGGACCTAATTAACAAGTTACTTCCCTAAAATAAAGTTTAAACTAAGTTCGTCTCCAAAGGAGGAACCTTTGAGGAACGAAATTTTATCTTTGGTTTCTTGGCTTGGATTCTTGACAAATGCCACCTCTAGTTCATTCTATTTATGTAACACTCATTGTATGATGATTACGGACCTAATTAACAAGTTACTTCCCTAAAATAATGTTTAAACTAAGTTCGTCTCGAAAGGAGGAACCTTTGTTAACCAAAATCTTATCTTTGGTTTCTTGGCTTGGATTCCTGACAAATGCCTTCTATAGTTCATTCTATTTATGTAATACTCATTGTATGATGATTATGGACCTAATTAAAAGGTTACTTCCCTAAAATAAAATTTAAACTAAGTTCGTCTCGAAAGGAGGAACCTTTGTTGACCAAAATCTTATCTTTGGTTTCTTGGCTTGGATTCTTGACAAATGCCACCTCTAGTTCATTCTACTTATGTAACACTCATTGTATAATGATTACGGACCTAATTAACAAGTTACTTCCCTAAAATCAAGTTTAAACTAAGTTCGTTTCCAAAGGAGGAACCTTTGTTGACCAAAATCTTATCTTTGGTTTCTTGGCTTGGATTCTTTACAAATGCCACCTACAGTTCATTCTATTTATGTAATACTCATTGTATGATGATTATGGACCTAATTAACAAGTTACTTCACTAAAATAAAATTTAAACTAAGTTCGTCTCGAAAGGAGGAACCTTTGTTGACCAAAATCTTATCTTTGGTTTCTTGGCTTGGATTCTTGACAAATGCCACCTATAGTTCATTCTACTTATGTAATACTCATTGTATCATGATTATGGACCTAATTAACAAGTTACTTCCCTAAAATAAAGTTTAAACTAAGTTCGTCTCCAAAGGAGGAACCTTTGATGTACGAAATTTTATCTTTGGTTTCTTGGCTTGGATTCTTGACAAATGCCACCTCTAGTTCATTCTATTTATGTAACACTCATTGTATGATGATTACGGACCTAATTAACAAGTTACTTCCCTAAAATAAAGTTTAAACTAAGTTCGTCTCGAAAGGAGGAACCTTTGTTAACCAAAATCTTATCTTTGGTTTCTTGGCTTGGATTCCTGACAAATGCCTTCTATAGTTCATTCTATTTATGTAATACTCATTGTATGATGATTATGGACCTAATTAAAAGGTTACTTCCCTAAAATAAAATTTAAACTAAGTTCGTCTCGAAAGGAGGAACCTTTGTTGACCAAAATCTTATCTTTGGTTTCTTGGCTTGGATTCTTGACAAATGCCACCTATAGTTCATTCTACTTATGTAATACTCATTGTATCATGATTATGGACCTAATTAACAAGTTACTTCCCTAAAATAAAGTTTAAACTAAGTTCGTCTCCAAAGGAGGAACCTTTGATGAACGAAATTTTATCTTTGGTTTCTTGGCTTGGATTCTTGACAAATGCCACCTCGAGTTCATTCTAGTTATGTAACAGTCATTGTATGATGATTACGGACCTAATTAACAAGTTACTTCCCTAAAATAAAGTTTAAACTAAGTTCGTCTCCAAAGGTGGAACCTTTGTTCACCAAAATTTTATCTTTGGTTTCTTGGCTTAGATTCTTGACAAATGCCTTCTATAGTTCATTCTATTTATGTAATACTCATTGTATGATGATTATGGACCTAATTAAAAGGTTACTTCCCTAAAATAAAATTTAAACTAAGTTCGTCTCGAAAGGAGGAACCTTTGTTGACCAAAATCTTATCTTTGGTTTCTTGGCTTGGATTCTTGACAAATGCCACCTATAGTTCATTCTACTTATGTAATACTCATTGTATCATGATTATGGACCTAATTAACAAGTTACTTCCCTAAAATAAAGTTTAAACTAAGTTCGTCTCCAAAGGAGGAACCTTTGATGAACGAAATTTTATCTTTGGTTTCTTGGCTTGGATTCTTGACAAATGCCACCTCGAGTTCATTCTAGTTATGTAACAGTCATTGTATGATGATTACGGACCTAATTAACAAGTTACTTCCCTAAAATAAAGTTTAAACTAAGTTCGTCTCCAAAGGTGGAACCTTTGTTCACCAAAATTTTATCTTTGGTTTCTTGGCTTAGATTCTTGACAAATGCCTTCTATAGTTCATTCTATTTATGTAATACTCATTGTATGATGATTATGGACCTAATTAAAAGGTTACTTCCCTAAAATAAAATTTAAACTAAGTTCGTCTCGAAAGGAGGAACCTTTGTTGACCAAAATCTTATCTTTGGTTTCTTGGCTTGGATTCTTGACAAATGCCACCTATAGTTCATTCTACTTATGTAATACTCATTGAATCATGATTATGGACCTAATTAACAAGTTACTTCCCTAAAATAAAGTTTAAACTAAGTTCGTCTCCAAAGGAGGAACCTTTGATGAACGAAATTTTATCTTTGGTTTCTTGGCTTGGATTCTTGACAAATGCCACCTCTAGTTCATTCTATTTATGTAACACTCATTGTATGATGATTACGGACCTAATTAACAAGTTACTTCCCTAAAATCAAGTGTAAACTAAGTTCGTCTCCAAAGGAGGAACCTTTGTTGACCAAAATTTTATCTTTGGTTTCTTGGCTTAGATTCTTGACAAATGCCTTCTATAGTTCATTCTACTTATGTAATACTCATTGTATGATGATTATGGACCTAATTAACAAGTTACTTCCCTAAAATAAAGTTTAAACTAAGTTCGTCTCCAAAGGAGGAACCTTTGTTCACCAAAATTTTATCTTTGGTTTCTTGGCTTAGATTCTTGACAAATGCCTTCTTTAGTTCATTCTATTTATGTAATACTCATTGTATGATGATTATGGACCTAATTAACAAGTTACTTCTCTAAAATAAAATTTAAACTAAGTTCGTCTCGAAAGGAGGAACCTTTGTTAACCAAAATCTTATCTTTGGTTTCTTGGCTTGGATTCTTGACAAATGCCTTCTATAGTTCATTCTATTTATGTAATACTCATTGTATGATGATTATGGACCTAATTAAAAGGTTACTTCCCTAAAATAAAATTTAAACTAAGTTCGTCTCGAAAGGAGGAACCTTTGTTGACCAAAATCTTATCTTTGGTTTCTTGGCTTAGATTCTTGACAAATGCCTTCTATAGTTCATTCTACTTATGTAATACTCATTGTATGATGATTATGGACCTAATTAACAAGTTACTTCCCTAAAATAAAATTTAAACTAAGTTCGTCTCGAAAGGAGGAACCTTTGTTGACCAAAATCTTATCTTTGGTTTCTTGGCTTGGATTCTTGACAAATGCCTTCTATAGTTCATTCTACTTATGTAATACTCATTGTATGATGATTATGGACCTAATTAACAAGTTACTTCCCTAAAATAAAGTTTAAACTAAGTTCGTCTCCAAAGGAGGAACCTTTGATGAACGAAATTTTATCTTTGGTTTCTTGGCTTGGATTCTTGACAAATGCCACCTCTAGTTCATTCTATTTATGTAACACTCATTGTATGATGATTACGGACCTAATTAACAAGTTACTTCCCTAAAATAATGTTTAAACTAAGTTCGTCTCGAAAGGAGGAACCTTTGTTAACCAAAATCTTATCTTTGGTTTCTTGGCTTGGATTCCTGACAAATGCCTTCTATAGTTCATTCTATTTATGTAATACTCATTGTATGATGATTATGGACCTAATTAAAAGGTTACTTCCCTAAAATAAAATTTAAACTAAGTTCGTCTCGAAAGGAGGAACCTTTGTTGACCAAAATCTTATCTTTGGTTTCTTGGCTTGGATTCTTGACAAATGCCACCTCTAGTTCATTCTACTTATGTAACACTCATTGTATAATGATTACGGACCTAATTAACAAGTTACTTCCCTAAAATCAAGTTTAAACTAAGTTCGTTTCCAAAGGAGGAACCTTTGTTGACCAAAATCTTATCTTTGGTTTCTTGGCTTGGATTCTTTACAAATGCCACCTACAGTTCATTCTATTTATGTAATACTCATTGTATGATGATTATGGACCTAATTAACAAGTTACTTCACTAAAATAAAATTTAAACTAAGTTCGTCTCGAAAGGAGGAACCTTTGTTGACCAAAATCTTATCTTTGGTTTCTTGGCTTGGATTCTTGACAAATGCCACCTATAGTTCATTCTACTTATGTAATACTCATTGAATCATGATTATGGACCTAATTAACAAGTTACTTCCCTAAAATAAAGTTTAAACTAAGTTCGTCTCCAAAGGAGGAACCTTTGATGTACGAAATTTTATCTTTGGTTTCTTGGCTTGGATTCTTGACAAATGCCACCTCTAGTTCATTCTATTTATGTAACACTCATTGTATGATGATTACGGACCTAATTAACAAGTTACTTCCCTAAAATAAAGTTTAAACTAAGTTCGTCTCGAAAGGAGGAACCTTTGTTAACCAAAATCTTATCTTTGGTTTCTTGGCTTGGATTCTTGACAAATGCCTTCTATAGTTCATTCTATTTATGTAATACTCATTGTATGATGATTATGGACCTAATTAAAAGGTTACTTCCCTAAAATAAAATTTAAACTAAGTTCGTCTCGAAAGGAGGAACCTTTGTTGACCAAAATCTTATCTTTGGTTTCTTGGCTTGGATTCTTGACAAATGCCACCTATAGTTCATTCTACTTATGTAATACTCATTGTATCATGATTATGGACCTAATTAACAAGTTACTTCCCTAAAATAAAGTTTAAACTAAGTTCGTCTCCAAAGGAGGAACCTTTGATGAACGAAATTTTATCTTTGGTTTCTTGGCTTGGATTCTTGACAAATGCCACCTCGAGTTCATTCTAGTTATGTAACAGTCATTGTATGATGATTACGGACCTAATTAACAAGTTACTTCCCTAAAATAAAGTTTAAACTAAGTTCGTCTCCAAAGGTGGAACCTTTGTTCACCAAAATTTTATCTTTGGTTTCTTGGCTTAGATTCTTGACAAATGCCTTCTATAGTTCATTCTATTTATGTAATACTCATTGTATGATGATTATGGACCTAATTAAAAGGTTACTTCCCTAAAATAAAATTTAAACTAAGTTCGTCTCGAAAGGAGGAACCTTTGTTGACCAAAATCTTATCTTTGGTTTCTTGGCTTGGATTCTTGACAAATGCCACCTATAGTTCATTCTACTTATGTAATACTCATTGAATCATGATTATGGACCTAATTAACAAGTTACTTCCCTAAAATAAAGTTTAAACTAAGTTCGTCTCCAAAGGAGGAACCTTTGATGAACGAAATTTTATCTTTGGTTTCTTGGCTTGGATTCTTGACAAATGCCACCTCTAGTTCATTCTATTTATGTAACACTCATTGTATGATGATTACGGACCTAATTAACAAGTTACTTCCCTAAAATCAAGTGTAAACTAAGTTCGTCTCCAAAGGAGGAACCTTTGTTGACCAAAATTTTATCTTTGGTTTCTTGGCTTAGATTCTTGACAAATGCCTTCTATAGTTCATTCTACTTATGTAATACTCATTGTATGATGATTATGGACCTAATTAACAAGTTACTTCCCTAAAATAAAGTTTAAACTAAGTTCGTCTCCAAAGGAGGAACCTTTGTTCACCAAAATTTTATCTTTGGTTTCTTGGCTTAGATTCTTGACAAATGCCTTCTATAGTTCATTCTATTTATGTAATACTCATTGTATGATGATTATGGACCTAATTAACAAGTTACTTCCCTAAAATAAAATTTAAACTAAGTTCGTCTCGAAAGGAGGAACCTTTGTTAACCAAAATCTTATCTTTGGTTTCTTGGCTTGGATTCTTGACAAATGCCTTCTATAGTTCATTCTATTTATGTAATACTCATTGTATGATGATTATGGACCTAATTAAAAGGTTACTTCCCTAAAATAAAATTTAAACTAAGTTCGTCTCGAAAGGAGGAACCTTTGTTGACCAAAATCTTATCTTTGGTTTCTTGGCTTAGATTCTTGACAAATGCCTTCTATAGTTCATTCTACTTATGTAATACTCATTGTATGATGATTATGGACCTAATTAACAAGTTACTTCCCTAAAATAAAATTTAAACTAAGTTCGTCTCGAAAGGAGGAACCTTTGTTGACCAAAATCTTATCTTTGGTTTCTTGGCTTGGATTCTTGACAAATGCCACCTATAGTTCATTCTACTTATGTAATACTCATTGTATGATGATTATGGACCTAATTAACAAGTTACTTCCCTAAAATCAAGTTTAAACTAAGTTCGTTTCCAAAGGAGGAACCTTTGAGGAACGAAATTTTATCTTTGGTTTCTTGGCTTGGATTCTTGACAAATGCCACCTCTAGTTCATTCTATTTATGTAACACTCATTGTATGATGATTACGGACCTAATTAACAAGTTACTTCCCTAAAATAATGTTTAAACTAAGTTCGTCTCGAAAGGAGGAACCTTTGTTAACCAAAATCTTATCTTTGGTTTCTTGGCTTGGATTCCTGACAAATGCCTTCTATAGTTCATTCTATTTATGTAATACTCATTGTATGATGATTATGGACCTAATTAAAAGGTTACTTCCCTAAAATAAAATTTAAACTAAGTTCGTCTCGAAAGGAGGAACCTTTGTTGACCAAAATCTTATCTTTGGTTTCTTGGCTTGGATTCTTGACAAATGCCACCTCTAGTTCATTCTACTTATGTAACACTCATTGTATAATGATTACGGACCTAATTAACAAGTTACTTCCCTAAAATCAAGTTTAAACTAAGTTCGTTTCCAAAGGAGGAACCTTTGTTGACCAAAATCTTATCTTTGGTTTCTTGGCTTGGATTCTTTACAAATGCCACCTACAGTTCATTCTATTTATGTAATACTCATTGTATGATGATTATGGACCTAATTAACAAGTTACTTCACTAAAATAAAATTTAAACTAAGTTCGTCTCGAAAGGAGGAACCTTTGTTGACCAAAATCTTATCTTTGGTTTCTTGGCTTGGATTCTTGACAAATGCCACCTATAGTTCATTCTACTTATGTAATACTCATTGTATCATGATTATGGACCTAATTAACAAGTTACTTCCCTAAAATAAAGTTTAAACTAAGTTCGTCTCCAAAGGAGGAACCTTTGATGTACGAAATTTTATCTTTGGTTTCTTGGCTTGGATTCTTGACAAATGCCACCTCTAGTTCATTCTATTTATGTAACACTCATTGTATGATGATTACGGACCTAATTAACAAGTTACTTCCCTAAAATAAAGTTTAAACTAAGTTCGTCTCGAAAGGAGGAACCTTTGTTAACCAAAATCTTATCTTTGGTTTCTTGGCTTGGATTCCTGACAAATGCCTTCTATAGTTCATTCTATTTATGTAATACTCATTGTATGATGATTATGGACCTAATTAAAAGGTTACTTCCCTAAAATAAAATTTAAACTAAGTTCGTCTCGAAAGGAGGAACCTTTGTTGACCAAAATCTTATCTTTGGTTTCTTGGCTTGGATTCTTGACAAATGCCACCTATAGTTCATTCTACTTATGTAATACTCATTGTATCATGATTATGGACCTAATTAACAAGTAACTTCCCTAAAATAAAGTTTAAACTAAGTTCGTCTCCAAAGGAGGAACCTTTGATGAACGAAATTTTATCTTTGGTTTCTTGGCTTGGATTCTTGACAAATGCCACCTCGAGTTCATTCTAGTTATGTAACAGTCATTGTATGATGATTACGGACCTAATTAACAAGTTACTTCCCTAAAATAAAGTTTAAACTAAGTTCGTCTCCAAAGGTGGAACCTTTGTTCACCAAAATTTTATCTTTGGTTTCTTGGCTTAGATTCTTGACAAATGCCTTCTATAGTTCATTCTATTTATGTAATACTCATTGTATGATGATTATGGACCTAATTAAAAGGTTACTTCCCTAAAATAAAATTTAAACTAAGTTCGTCTCGAAAGGAGGAACCTTTGTTGACCAAAATCTTATCTTTGGTTTCTTGGCTTGGATTCTTGACAAATGCCACCTATAGTTCATTCTACTTATGTAATACTCATTGAATCATGATTATGGACCTAATTAACAAGTTACTTCCCTAAAATAAAGTTTAAACTAAGTTCGTCTCCAAAGGAGGAACCTTTGATGAACGAAATTTTATCTTTGGTTTCTTGGCTTGGATTCTTGACAAATGCCACCTCTAGTTCATTCTATTTATGTAACACTCATTGTATGATGATTACGGACCTAATTAACAAGTTACTTCCCTAAAATCAAGTGTAAACTAAGTTCGTCTCCAAAGGAGGAACCTTTGTTGACCAAAATTTTATCTTTGGTTTCTTGGCTTAGATTCTTGACAAATGCCTTCTATAGTTCATTCTACTTATGTAATACTCATTGTATGATGATTATGGACCTAATTAAAGAGTTACTTCCCTAAAATAAAGTTTAAACTAAGTTCGTCTCCAAAGGAGGAACCTTTGTTCACCAAAATTTTATCTTTGGTTTCTTGGCTTAGATTCTTGACAAATGCCTTCTTTAGTTCATTCTATTTATGTAATACTCATTGTATGATGATTATGGACCTAATTAACAAGTTACTTCCCTAAAATAAAATTTAAACTAAGTTCGTCTCGAAAGGAGGAACCTTTGTTAACCAAAATCTTATCTTTGGTTTCTTGGCTTGGATTCTTGACAAATGCCTTCTATAGTTCATTCTATTTATGTAATACTCATTGTATGATGATTATGGACCTAATTAAAAGGTTACTTCCCTAAAATAAAATTTAAACTAAGTTCGTCTCGAAAGGAGGAACCTTTGTTGACCAAAATCTTATCTTTGGTTTCTTGGCTTAGATTCTTGACAAATGCCTTCTATAGTTCATTCTACTTATGTAATACTCATTGTATGATGATTATGGACCTAATTAACAAGTTACTTCCCTAAAATAAAATTTAAACTAAGTTCGTCTCGAAAGGAGGAACCTTTGTTGACCAAAATCTTATCTTTGGTTTCTTGGCTTGGATTCTTGACAAATGCCACCTATAGTTCATTCTACTTATGTAATACTCATTGTATGATGATTATGGACCTAATTAACAAGTTACTTCCCTAAAATAAAGTTTAAACTAAGTTCGTCTCCAAAGGAGGAACCTTTGAGGAACGAAATTTTATCTTTGGTTTCTTGGCTTGGATTCTTGACAAATGCCACCTCTAGTTCATTCTATTTATGTAACACTCATTGTATGATGATTACGGACCTAATTAACAAGTTACTTCCCTAAAATAATGTTTAAACTAAGTTCGTCTCGAAAGGAGGAACCTTTGTTGACCAAAATCTTATCTTTGGTTTCTTGGCTTAGATTCTTGACAAATGCCTTCTTTAGTTCATTCTATTTATGTAATACTCATTGTATGATGATTATGGACCTAATTAACAAGTTACTTCCCTAAAATAAAATTTAAACTAAGTTCGTCTCGAAAGGAGGAACCTTTGTTAACCAAAATCTTATCTTTGGTTTCTTGGCTTGGATTCTTGACAAATGCCTTCTATAGTTCATTCTATTTATGTAATACTCATTGTATGATGATTATGGACCTAATTAAAAGGTTACTTCCCTAAAATAAAATTTAAACTAAGTTCGTCTCGAAAGGAGGAACCTTTGTTGACCAAAATCTTATCTTTGGTTTCTTGGCTTAGATTCTTGACAAATGCCTTCTATAGTTCATTCTACTTATGTAATACTCATTGTATGATGATTATGGACCTAATTAACAAGTTACTTCCCTAAAATAAAATTTAAACTAAGTTCGTCTCGAAAGGAGGAACCTTTGTTGACCAAAATCTTATCTTTGGTTTCTTGGCTTGGATTCTTGACAAATGCCACCTATAGTTCATTCTACTTATGTAATACTCATTGTATGATGATTATGGACCTAATTAACAAGTTACTTCCCTAAAATAAAGTTTAAACTAAGTTCGTCTCCAAAGGAGGAACCTTTGAGGAACGAAATTTTATCTTTGGTTTCTTGGCTTGGATTCTTGACAAATGCCACCTCTAGTTCATTCTATTTATGTAACACTCATTGTATGATGATTACGGACCTAATTAACAAGTTACTTCCCTAAAATAATGTTTAAACTAAGTTCGTCTCGAAAGGAGGAACCTTTGTTAACCAAAATCTTATCTTTGGTTTCTTGGCTTGGATTCCTGACAAATGCCTTCTATAGTTCATTCTATTTATGTAATACTCATTGTATGATGATTATGGACCTAATTAAAAGGTTACTTCCCTAAAATAAAATTTAAACTAAGTTCGTCTCGAAAGGAGGAACCTTTGTTGACCAAAATCTTATCTTTGGTTTCTTGGCTTGGATTCTTGTCAAATGCCACCTATAGTTCATTCTACTTATGTAATACTCATTGTATCATGATTATGGACCTAATTAACAAGTTACTTCCCTAAAATAAAGTTTAAACTAAGTTCCTCTCCAAAGGAGGAACCTTTGTTGACCAAAATTTTATCTTTGGTTTCTTGGCTTGGATTCTTGACAAATGCCACCTAAAGTTCATTCTACTTATGTAATACTCATTGTATGATGATTATGGACCTAATTAACAAGTTACTTCCCTAAAATAAAGTTTAAACTAAGTTCGTCTCCAAAGGAGGAACCTTTGTTCACCAAAATTTTATCTTTGGTTTCTTGGCTTAGATTCTTGACAAATGCCTTCTATAGTTCATTCTATTTATGTAATACTCATTGTATGATGATTATGGACCTAATTAACAAGTTACTTCCCTAAAATAAAATTTAAACTAAGTTCGTCTCGAAAGGAGGAACCTTTGTTGACCAAAATCTTATCTTTGGTTTCTTGGCTTGGATTCTTGACAAATGCCACCTATAGTTCATTCTACTTATGTAATACTCATTGTATGATGATTATGGACCTAATTAACAAGTTACTTCCCTAAAATAAAGTTTAAACTAAGTTCGTCTCCAAAGGAGGAACCTTTGATGAACGAAATTTTATTTTTGGTTTCTTGGCTTGGATTCTTGACAAATGCCACCTCTAGTTCATTCTATTTATGTAACACTCATTGTATGATGATTACGGACCTAATTAACAAGTTACTTCCCTAAAATCAAGTGTAAACTAAGTTCGTCTCCAAAGGAGGAACCTTTGTTGACCAAAATTTTATCTTTGGTTTCTTGGCTTAGATTCTTGACAAATGCCTTCTATAGTTCATTCTATTAATGTAATACTCATTGTATGATGATTATGGACCTAATTAACAAGTTACTTCCCTAAAATAAAGTTTAAACTAAGTTCGTTTCCAAAGGAGGAACCTTTGTTGACCAAAATCTTATCTTTGGTTTCTTGGCTTGGATTCTTTACAAATGCCACCTACAGTTCATTCTATTCATGTAATACTCATTGTATGATGATTATGGACCTAATTAACAAGTTACTTCACTATATAAAGTTTAAACTAAGTTCATCTCAAAAGGAGGAACCTTTGTCGACCAAAATTTTATCTTTGGTTTCTTGACTTTGATTCTTGACAAATGCCACCTAAAGTTCATTCTACTTATGTAATACTCATTGTATGATGATTATGGACCTAATTAACAAGTTACTTCCCTAAAATAAAGTTTAAACTAAGTTCGTCTCCAAAGGAGGAACCTTTGTTCACCAAAATTTTATCTTTGGTTTCTTGGCTTAGATTCTTGACAAATGCCTTCTATAGTTCATTCTATTTATGTAATACTCATTGTATGATGATTATGGACCTAATTAAAAGGTTACTTCCCTAAAATAAAATTTAAACTAAGTTCGTCTCGAAAGGAGGAACCTTTGTTGACCAAAATCTTATCTTTGGTTTCTTAGCTTGGATTCTTGACAAATGCCACCTATAGTTCATTCTACTTATGTAATACTCATTGTATGATGATTATGGACCTAATTAACAAGTTACTTCCCTAAAATAAAGTTTAAACTAAGTTCGTCTCCAAAGGAGGAACCTTTGATGAACGAAATTTTATCTTTGGTTTCTTGGCTTGGATTCTTGACAAATGCCACCTCTAGTTCATTCTATTTATGTAATACTCATTGTATGATGATTATGGACCTAATTAACAAGTTACTTCCCTAAAATAAAGTTTAAACTAAGTTCGTCTCCAAAGGAGGAACCTTTGTTAACCAAAATCTTATCTTTGGTTTCTTGGCTTGGATTCTTGACAAATGCCTTCTATAGTTCATTCTATTTATGTAATACTCATTGTATGATGATTATGGACCTAATTAAAAGGTTACTTCCCTAAAATAAAATTTAAACTAAGTTCGTCTCGAAAGGAGGAACCTTTGTTGACCAAAATCTTATCTTTGGTTTCTTGGCTTGGATTCTTGACAAATGCCACCTCTAGTTCATTCTACTTATGTAACACTCATTGTATAATGATTACGGACCTAATTAACAAGTTACTTCCCTAAAATCAAGTTTAAACTAAGTTCGTTTCCAAAGGAGGAACCTTTGTTGACCAAAATCTTATCTTTGGTTTCTTGGCTTGGATTCTTTACAAATGCCACCTACAGTTCATTCTATTTATGTAATACTCATTGTATGATGATTATGGACCTAATTAACAAGTTACTTCACTAAAATAAAATTTAAACTAAGTTCGTCTCGAAAGGAGGAACCTTTGTTGACCAAAATCTTATCTTTGGTTTCTTGGCTTGGATTCTTGACAAATGCCACCTATAGTTCATTCTACTTATGTAATACTCATTGTATCATGATTATGGACCTAATTAACAAGTTACTTCCCTAAAATAAAGTTTAAACTAAGTTCGTCTCCAAAGGAGGAACCTTTGATGTACGAAATTTTATCTTTGGTTTCTTGGCTTGGATTCTTGACAAATGCCACCTCTAGTTCATTCTATTTATGTAACACTCATTGTATGATGATTACGGACCTAATTAACAAGTTACTTCCCTAAAATAAAGTTTAAACTAAGTTCGTCTCGAAAGGAGGAACCTTTGTTAACCAAAATCTTATCTTTGGTTTCTTGGCTTGGATTCCTGACAAATGCCTTCTATAGTTCATTCTATTTATGTAATACTCATTGTATGATGATTATGGACCTAATTAAAAGGTTACTTCCCTAAAATAAAATTTAAACTAAGTTCGTCTCGAAAGGAGGAACCTTTGTTGACCAAAATCTTATCTTTGGTTTCTTGGCTTGGATTCTTGACAAATGCCACCTATAGTTCATTCTACTTATGTAATACTCATTGTATCATGATTATGGACCTAATTAACAAGTTACTTCCCTAAAATAAAGTTTAAACTAAGTTCGTCTCCAAAGGAGGAACCTTTGATGAACGAAATTTTATCTTTGGTTTCTTGGCTTGGATTCTTGACAAATGCCACCTCGAGTTCATTCTAGTTATGTAACAGTCATTGTATGATGATTACGGACCTAATTAACAAGTTACTTCCCTAAAATAAAGTTTAAACTAAGTTCGTCTCCAAAGGTGGAACCTTTGTTCACCAAAATTTTATCTTTGGTTTCTTGGCTTAGATTCTTGACAAATGCCTTCTATAGTTCATTCTATTTATGTAATACTCATTGTATGATGATTATGGACCTAATTAAAAGGTTACTTCCCTAAAATAAAATTTAAACTAAGTTCGTCTCGAAAGGAGGAACCTTTGTTGACCAAAATCTTATCTTTGGTTTCTTGGCTTGGATTCTTGACAAATGCCACCTATAGTTCATTCTACTTATGTAATACTCATTGAATCATGATTATGGACCTAATTAACAAGTTACTTCCCTAAAATAAAGTTTAAACTAAGTTCGTCTCCAAAGGAGGAACCTTTGATGAACGAAATTTTATCTTTGGTTTCTTGGCTTGGATTCTTGACAAATGCCACCTCTAGTTCATTCTATTTATGTAACACTCATTGTATGATGATTACGGACCTAATTAACAAGTTACTTCCCTAAAATCAAGTGTAAACTAAGTTCGTCTCCAAAGGAGGAACCTTTGTTGACCAAAATTTTATCTTTGGTTTCTTGGCTTAGATTCTTGATAAATGCCTTCTATAGTTCATTCTACTTATGTAATACTCATTGTATGATGATTATGGACCTAATTAACAAGTTACTTCCCTAAAATAAAGTTTAAACTAAGTTCGTCTCCAAAGGAGGAACCTTTGTTCACCAAAATTTTATCTTTGGTTTCTTGGCTTAGATTCTTGACAAATGCCTTCTTTAGTTCATTCTATTTATGTAATACTCATTGTATGATGATTATGGACCTAATTAACAAGTTACTTCCCTAAAATAAAATTTAAACTAAGTTCGTCTCGAAAGGAGGAACCTTTGTTAACCAAAATCTTATCTTTGGTTTCTTGGCTTGGATTCTTGACAAATGCCTTCTATAGTTCATTCTATTTATGTAATACTCATTGTATGATGATTATGGACCTAATTAAAAGGTTACTTCCCTAAAATAAAATTTAAACTAAGTTCGTCTCGAAAGGAGGAACCTTTGTTGACCAAAATCTTATCTTTGGTTTCTTGGCTTGGATTCTTGACAAATGCCACCTATAGTTCATTCTACTTATGTAATACTCATTGTATCATGATTATGGACCTAATTAACAAGTTACTTCCCTAAAATAAAGTTTAAACTAAGTTCGTCTCCAAAGGAGGAACCTTTGATGTACGAAATTTTATCTTTGGTTTCTTGGCTTGGATTCTTGACAAATGCCACCTCTAGTTCATTCTATTTATGTAACACTCATTGTATGATGATTACGGACCTAATTAACAAGTTACTTCCCTAAAATAAAGTTTAAACTAAGTTCGTCTCGAAAGGAGGAACCTTTGTTAACCAAAATCTTATCTTTGGTTTCTTGGCTTGGATTCCTGACAAATGCCTTCTATAGTTCATTCTATTTATGTAATACTCATTGTATGATGATTATGGACCTAATTAAAAGGTTACTTCCCTAAAATAAAATTTAAACTAAGTTCGTCTCGAAAGGAGGAACCTTTGTTGACCAAAATCTTATCTTTGGTTTCTTGGCTTGGATTCTTGACAAATGCCACCTATAGTTCATTCTACTTATGTAATACTCATTGTATCATGATTATGGACCTAATTAACAAGTTACTTCCCTAAAATAAAGTTTAAACTAAGTTCGTCTCCAAAGGAGGAACCTTTGATGAACGAAATTTTATCTTTGGTTTCTTGGCTTGGATTCTTGACAAATGCCACCTCGAGTTCATTCTAGTTATGTAACAGTCATTGTATGATGATTACGGACCTAATTAACAAGTTACTTCCCTAAAATAAAGTTTAAACTAAGTTCGTCTCCAAAGGTGGAACCTTTGTTCACCAAAATTTTATCTTTGGTTTCTTGGCTTAGATTCTTGACAAATGCCTTCTATAGTTCATTCTATTTATGTAATACTCATTGTATGATGATTATGGACCTAATTAAAAGGTTACTTCCCTAAAATAAAATTTAAACTAAGTTCGTCTCGAAAGGAGGAACCTTTGTTGACCAAAATCTTATCTTTGGTTTCTTGGCTTGGATTCTTGACAAATGCCACCTATAGTTCATTCTACTTATGTAATACTCATTGAATCATGATTATGGACCTAATTAACAAGTTACTTCCCTAAAATAAAGTTTAAACTAAGTTCGTCTCCAAAGGAGGAACCTTTGATGAACGAAATTTTATCTTTGGTTTCTTGGCTTGGATTCTTGACAAATGCCACCTCTAGTTCATTCTATTTATGTAACACTCATTGTATGATGATTACGGACCTAATTAACAAGTTACTTCCCTAAAATCAAGTGTAAACTAAGTTCGTCTCCAAAGGAGGAACCTTTGTTGACCAAAATTTTATCTTTGGTTTCTTGGCTTATATTCTTGACAAATGCCTTCTATAGTTCATTCTACTTATGTAATACTCATTGTATGATGATTATGGACCTAATTAACAAGTTACTTCCCTAAAATAAAGTTTAAACTAAGTTCGTCTCCAAAGGAGGAACCTTTGTTCACCAAAATTTTATCTTTGGTTTCTTGGCTTAGATTCTTGACAAATGCCTTCTTTAGTTCATTCTATTTATGTAATACTCATTGTATGATGATTATGGACCTAATTAACAAGTTACTTCCCTAAAATAAAATTTAAACTAAGTTCGTCTCGAAAGGAGGAACCTTTGTTAACCAAAATCTTATCTTTGGTTTCTTGGCTTGGATTCTTGACAAATGCCTTCTATAGTTCATTCTATTTATGTAATACTCATTGTATGATGATTATGGACCTAATTAAAAGGTTACTTCCCTAAAATAAAATTTAAACTAAGTTCGTCTCGAAAGGAGGAACCTTTGTTGACCAAAATCTTATCTTTGGTTTCTTGGCTTGGATTCTTGACAAATGCCACCTATAGTTCATTCTACTTATGTAATACTCATTGTATAATGATTATGGACCTAATTAACAAGTTACTTCCCTAAAATAAAGTTTAAACTAAGTTCGTTTCCAAAGGAGGAACCTTTGTTGACCAAAATCTTATCTTTGGTTTCTTGGCTTGGATTCTTTACAAATGCCACCTACAGTTCATTCTATTTATGTAATACTCATTGTATGATGATTATGGACCTAATTAACAAGTTACTTCACTAAAATAAAGTTTAAACTAAGTTCGTCTCGAAAGGAGGAACCTTTGTTAACCAAAATCTTATCTTTGGTTACTTGGCTTGGATTCCTGACAAATGCCTTCTATAGTTCATTCTATTTATGTAATACTCATTGTATGATGATTATGGACCTAATTAAAAGGTTACTTCCCTAAAATAAAATTTAAACTAAGTTCGTCTCGAAAGGAGGAACCTTTGTTGACCAAAATCTTATCTTTGGTTTCTTGGCTTGGATTCTTGACAAATGCCACCTATAGTTCATTCTACTTATGTAATACTCATTGTATCATGATTATGGACCTAATTAACAAGTTACTTCCCTAAAATAAAGTTTAAACTAAGTTCGTCTCCAAAGGAGGAACCTTTGATGAACGAAATTTTATCTTTGGTTTCTTGGCTTGGATTCTTGACAAATGCCACCTCGAGTTCATTCTAGTTATGTAACAGTCATTGTATGATGATTACGGACCTAATTAACAAGTTACTTCCCTAAAATAAAGTTTAAACTAAGTTCGTCTCCAAAGGTGGAACCTTTGTTCACCAAAATTTTATCTTTGGTTTCTTGGCTTAGATTCTTGACAAATGCCTTCTATAGTTCATTCTATTTATGTAATACTCATTGTATGATGATTATGGACCTAATTAAAAGGTTACTTCCCTAAAATAAAATTTAAACTAAGTTCGTCTCGAAAGGAGGAACCTTTGTTGACCAAAATCTTATCTTTGGTTTCTTGGCTTGGATTCTTGACAAATGCCACCTATAGTTCATTCTACTTATGTAATACTCATTGAATCATGATTATGGACCTAATTAACAAGTTACTTCCCTAAAGTAAAGTTTAAACTAAGTTCGTCTCCAAAGGAGGAACCTTTGATGAACGAAATTTTATCTTTGGTTTCTTGGCTCGGATTCTTGACAAATGCCACCTCTAGTTCATTCTATTTATGTAACACTCATTGTATGATGATTACGGACCTAATTAACAAGTTACTTCCCTAAAATCAAGTGTAAACTAAGTTCGTCTCCAAAGGAGGAACCTTTGTTGACCAAAATTTTATCTTTGGTTTCTTGGCTTAGATTCTTGACAAATGCCTTCTATAGTTCATTCTACTTATGTAATACTCATTGTATGATGATTATGGACCTAATTAACAAGTTACTTCCCTAAAATAAAGTTTAAACTAAGTTCGTCTCCAAAGGAGGAACCTTTGTTCACCAAAATTTTATCTTTGGTTTCTTGGCTTAGATTCTTGACAAATGCCTTCTTTAGTTCATTCTATTTATGTAATACTCATTGTATGATGATTATGGACCTAATTAACAAGTTACTTCCCTAAAATAAAATTTAAACTAAGTTCGTCTCGAAAGGAGGAACCTTTGTTAACCAAAATCTTATCTTTGGTTTCTTGGCTTGGATTCTTGACAAATGCCTTCTATAGTTCATTCTATTTATGTAATACTCATTGTATGATGATTATGGACCTAATTAAAAGGTTACTTCCCTAAAATAAAATTTAAACTAAGTTCGTCTCGAAAGGAGGAACCTTTGTTGACCAAAATCTTATCTTTGGTTTCTTGGCTTGGATTCTTGACAAATGCCACCTATAGTTTATTCTACTTATGTAATACTCATTGTATAATGATTATGGACCTAATTAACAAGTTACTTCCCTAAAATAAAGTTTAAACTAAGTTCGTTTCCAAAGGAGGAACCTTTGTTGACCAAAATCTTATCTTTGGTTTCTTGGCTTGGATTCTTTACAAATGCCACCTACAGTTCATTCTATTTATGTAATACTCATTGTATGATGATTATGGACCTAATTAACAAGTTACTTCACTAAAATAAAATTTAAACTAAGTTCGTCTCGAAAGGAGGAACCTTTGTTGACCAAAATCTTATCTTTGGTTTCTTGGCTTGGATTCTTGACAAATGCCACCTATAGTTCATTCTACTTATGTAATACTCATTGTATCATGATTATGGACCTAATTAACAAGTTACTTCCCTAAAATAAAGTTTAAACTAAGTTCGTCTCCAAAGGAGGAACCTTTGATGAACGAAATTTTATCTTTGGTTTCTTGGCTTGGATTCTTGACAAATGCCACCTCTAGTTCATTCTATTTATGTAACACTCATTGTATGATGATTACGGACCTAATTAACAAGTTACTTCCCTAAAATCAAGTGTAAACTAAGTTCGTCTCCAAAGGAGGAACCTTTGTTGACCAAAATTTTATCTTTGGTTTCTTGGCTTAGATTCTTGACAAATGCCTTCTATAGTTCATTCTATTAATGTAATACTCATTGTATGATGATTATGGACCTAATTAACAAGTTACTTCCCTAAAATAAAGTTTAAACTAAGTTCCTCTCTAAAGGAGGAACCTTTGTTGACCAAAATTTTATCTTTGGTTTCTTGGCTTGGATTCTTGACAAATGCCACCTAAAGTTCATTCTACTTATGTAATACTCATTGTATGATGATTATGGACCTAATTAACAAGTTACTTCCCTAAAATAAAGTTTAAACTAAGTTCGTCTCCAAAGGAGGAACCTTTGTTTACCAAAATTTTATCTTTGGTTTCTTGGCTTAGATTCTTGACAAATGCCTTCTATAGTTCATTCTATTTATGTAATACTCATTGTATGATGATTATGGACCTAATTAACAAGTTACTTCCCTAAAATAAAATTTAAACTAAGTTCGTCTCGAAAGGAGGAACCTTTGTTGACCAAAATCTTATCTTTGGTTTCTTGGCTTGGATTCTTGACAAATGCCACCTATAGTTCATTCTACTTATGTAATACTCATTGTATGATGATTATGGACCTAATTAACAAGTTACTTCCCTAAAATAAAGTTTAAACTAAGTTCGTCTCCAAAGGAGGAACCTTTGTTCACCAAAATTTTATCTTTGGTTTCTTGGCTTAGATTCTTGACAAATGCCTTCTATAGTTCATTCTATTAATGTAATACTCATTGTATGATGATTATGGACCTAATTAAAAGGTTACTTCCCTAAAATAAAATTTAAACTAAGTTCGTCTCGAAAGGAGGAACCTTTGTTGACCAAAATCTTATCTTTGGTTTCTTGGCTTGGATTCTTGACAAATGCCACCTATAGTTCATTCTACTTATGTAATACTCATTGTATCATGATTAGGGACCTAATTAACAAGTTACTTCCCTAAAATAAAGTTTAAACTAAGTTCGTCTCCAAAGGAGGAACCTTTGTTCACCAAAATTTTATCTTTGGTTTCTTGGCTTGGATTCTTGACAAATGCCACCTCTAGTTCATTCTATTTATGTAACACTCATTGTATGATGATTACGGACCTAATTAACAAGTTACTTCCCTAAAATCAAGTGTAAACTAAGTTCGTCTCCAAAGGAGGAACCTTTGTTGACCAAAATTTTATCTTTGGTTTCTTGGCTTAGATTCTTGACAAATGCCTTCTATAGTTCATTCTATTTATGTAATACTCATTGTATGATGATTATGGACCTAATTAAAAGGTTACTTCCCTAAAATAAAATTTAAACTAAGTTCGTCTCGAAAGGAGGAACCTTTGTTGACCAAAATCTTATCTTTGGTTTCTTGGCTTGGATTCTTGACAAATGCCACCTATAGTTCATTCTACTTATGTAATACTCATTGTATGATGATTATGGACCTAATTAACAAGTTACTTCCCTAAAATAAAGTTTAAACTAAGTTCGTCTCCAAAGGAGGAACCTTTGATGAACGAAATTTTATCTTTGGTTTCTTGGCTTGGATTCTTGACAAATGCCACCTCTAGTTCATTCTATTTATGTAACACTCATTGTATGATGATTACGGACCTAATTAACAAGTTACTTCCCTAAAATAAAGTTTAAACTAAGTTCGTCTCGAAAGGAGGAACCTTTGTTAACCAAAATCTTATCTTTGGTTTCTTGGCTTGGATTCCTGA
Source organism: Medicago arabica (assembly GCA_946800305.1). Taxonomy (NCBI): domain Eukaryota; kingdom Viridiplantae; phylum Streptophyta; class Magnoliopsida; order Fabales; family Fabaceae; genus Medicago; species Medicago arabica. The sequence goes on along the minus strand of OX326970.1, from coordinate 28,844,404 downwards.
CAAATGCCTTCTATAGTTCATTCTATTTATGTAATACTCATTGTATGATGATTATGGACCTAATTAAAAGGTTACTTCCCTAAAATAAAATTTAAACTAAGTTCGTCTCGAAAGGAGGAACCTTTGTTGACCAAAATCTTATCTTTGGTTTCTTGGCTTGGATTCTTGACAAATGCCACCTATAGTTCATTCTACTTATGTAATACTCATTGTATCATGATTATGGACCTAATTAACAAGTTACTTCCCTAAAATAAAGTTTAAACTAAGTTCGTCTCCAAAGGAGGAACCTTTGATGAACGAAATTTTATCTTTGGTTTCTTGGCTTGGATTCTTGACAAATGCCACCTCGAGTTCATTCTAGTTATGTAACAGTCATTGTATGATGATTACGGACCTAATTAACAAGTTACTTCCCTAAAATAAAGTTTAAACTAAGTTCGTCTCCAAAGGTGGAACCTTTGTTGACCAAAATTTTATCTTTGGTTTCTTGGCTTGGATTCTTGACAAATGCCACCTAAAGTTCATTCTACTTATGTAATACTCATTGTATGATGATTATGGACCTAATTAACAAGTTACTTCCCTAAAATAAAGTTTAAACTAAGTTCGTCTCCAAAGGAGGAACCTTTGTTTACCAAAATTTTATCTTTGGTTTCTTGGCTTAGATTCTTGACAAATGCCTTCTATAGTTCATTCTATTTATGTAATACTCATTGTATGATGATTATGGACCTAATTAACAAGTTACTTCCCTAAAATAAAATTTAAACTAAGTTCGTCTCGAAAGGAGGAACCTTTGTTGACCAAAATCTTATCTTTGGTTTCTTGGCTTGGATTCTTGACAAATGCCACCTATAGTTCATTCTACTTATGTAATACTCATTGTATGATGATTATGGACCTAATTAACAAGTTACTTCCCTAAAATAAAGTTTAAACTAAGTTCGTCTCCAAAGGAGGAACCTTTGTTCACCAAAATTTTATCTTTGGTTTCTTGGCTTAGATTCTTGACAAATGCCTTCTATAGTTCATTCTATTAATGTAATACTCATTGTATGATGATTATGGACCTAATTAAAAGGTTACTTCCCTAAAATAAAATTTAAACTAAGTTCGTCTCGAAAGGAGGAACCTTTGTTGACCAAAATCTTATCTTTGGTTTCTTGGCTTGGATTCTTGACAAATGCCACCTATAGTTCATTCTACTTATGTAATACTCATTGTATCATGATTAGGGACCTAATTAACAAGTTACTTCCCTAAAATAAAGTTTAAACTAAGTTCGTCTCCAAAGGAGGAACCTTTGTTCACCAAAATTTTATCTTTGGTTTCTTGGCTTGGATTCTTGACAAATGCCACCTCTAGTTCATTCTATTTATGTAACACTCATTGTATGATGATTACGGACCTAATTAACAAGTTACTTCCCTAAAATCAAGTGTAAACTAAGTTCGTCTCCAAAGGAGGAACCTTTGTTGACCAAAATTTTATCTTTGGTTTCTTGGCTTAGATTCTTGACAAATGCCTTCTATAGTTCATTCTATTTATGTAATACTCATTGTATGATGATTATGGACCTAATTAAAAGGTTACTTCCCTAAAATAAAATTTAAACTAAGTTCGTCTCGAAAGGAGGAACCTTTGTTGACCAAAATCTTATCTTTGGTTTCTTGGCTTGGATTCTTGACAAATGCCACCTATAGTTCATTCTACTTATGTAATACTCATTGTATGATGATTATGGACCTAATTAACAAGTTACTTCCCTAAAATAAAGTTTAAACTAAGTTCGTCTCCAAAGGAGGAACCTTTGATGAACGAAATTTTATCTTTGGTTTCTTGGCTTGGATTCTTGACAAATGCCACCTCTAGTTCATTCTATTTATGTAACACTCATTGTATGATGATTACGGACCTAATTAACAAGTTACTTCCCTAAAATAAAGTTTAAACTAAGTTCGTCTCGAAAGGAGGAACCTTTGTTAACCAAAATCTTATCTTTGGTTTCTTGGCTTGGATTCCTGACAAATGCCTTCTATAGTTCATTCTATTTATGTAATACTCATTGTATGATGATTATGGACCTAATTAAAAGGTTACTTCCCTAAAATAAAATTTAAACTAAGTTCGTCTCGAAAGGAGGAACCTTTGTTGACCAAAATCTTATCTTTGGTTTCTTGGCTTGGATTCTTGACAAATGCCACCTATAGTTCATTCTACTTATGTAATACTCATTGTATCATGATTATGGACCTAATTAACAAGTTACTTCCCTAAAATAAAGTTTAAACTAAGTTCGTCTCCAAAGGAGGAACCTTTGATGAACGAAATTTTATCTTTGGTTTCTTGGCTTGGATTCTTGACAAATGCCACCTCGAGTTCATTCTAGTTATGTAACAGTCATTGTATGATGATTACGGACCTAATTAACAAGTTACTTCCCTAAAATAAAGTTTAAACTAAGTTCGTCTCCAAAGGTGGAACCTTTGTTCACCAAAATTTTATCTTTGGTTTCTTGGCTTAGATTCTTGACAAATGCCTTCTATAGTTCATTCTATTTATGTAATACTCATTGTATGATGATTATGGACCTAATTAAAAGGTTACTTCCCTAAAATAAAATTTAAACTAAGTTCGTCTCGAAAGGAGGAACCTTTGTTGACCAAAATCTTATCTTTGGTTTCTTGGCTTGGATTCTTGACAAATGCCACCTATAGTTCATTCTACTTATGTAATACTCATTGAATCATGATTATGGACCTAATTAACAAGTTACTTCTCTAAAATAAAGTTTAAACTAAGTTCGTCTAGAAAGGAGGAACCTTTGTTAACCAAAATCTTATCTTTGGTTTCTTGGCTTGGATTCCTGACAAATGCCTTCTATAGTTCATTCTATTTATGTAATACTCATTGTATGATGATTATGGACCTAATTAAAAGGTTACTTCCCTAAAATAAAATTTAAACTAAGTTCGTCTCGAAAGGAGGAACCTTTGTTGACCAAAATCTTATCTTTGGTTTCTTGGCTTGGATTCTTGACAAATGCCACCTCTAGTTCATTCTATTTATGTAACACTCATTGTATGATGATTACGGACCTAATTAACAAGTTACTTCCCTAAAATAAAGTTTAAACTAAGTTCGTCTCGAAAGGAGGAACCTTTGTTAACCAAAATCTTATCTTTGGTTTCTTGGCTTGGATTCCTGACAAATGCCTTCTATAGTTCATTCTATTTATGTAATACTCATTGTATGATGATTATGGACCTAATTAAAAGGTTACTTCCCTAAAATAAAATTTAAACTAAGTTCGTCTCGAAAGGAGGAACCTTTGTTGACCAAAATCTTATCTTTGGTTTCTTGGCTTGGATTCTTGACAAATGCCACCTATAGTTCATTCTACTTATGTAATACTCATTGTATGATGATTATGGACCTAATTAACAAGTTACTTCCCTAAAATAAAGTTTAAACTAAGTTCGTCTCCAAAGGAGGAACCTTTGATGAACGAAATTTTATTTTTGGTTTCTTGGCTTGGATTCTTGACAAATGCCACCTCTAGTTCATTCTATTTATGTAACACTCATTGTATGATGATTACGGACCTAATTAACAAGTTACTTCCCTAAAATAAAGTTTAAACTAAGTTCGTCTCGAAAGGAGGAACCTTTGTTAACCAAAATCTTATCTTTGGTTTCTTGGCTTGGATTCCTGACAAATGCCTTCTATAGTTCATTCTATTTATGTAATACTCATTGTATGATGATTATGGACCTAATTAAAAGGTTACTTCCCTAAAATAAAATTTAAACTAAGTTCGTCTCGAAAGGAGGAACCTTTGTTGACCAAAATCTTATCTTTGGTTTCTTGGCTTGGATTCTTGACAAATGCCACCTATAGTTCATTCTACTTATGTAATACTCATTGTATCATGATTATGGACCTAATTAACAAGTTACTTCCCTAAAATAAAGTTTAAACTAAGTTCGTCTCCAAAGGAGGAACCTTTGATGAACGAAATTTTATCTTTGGTTTCTTGGCTTGGATTCTTGACAAATGCCACCTCGAGTTCATTCTAGTTATGTAACAGTCATTGTATGATGATTACGGACCTAATTAACAAGTTACTTCCCTAAAATAAAGTTTAAACTAAGTTCGTCTCCAAAGGTGGAACCTTTGTTCACCAAAATTTTATCTTTGGTTTCTTGGCTTAGATTCTTGACAAATGCCTTCTATAGTTCATTCTATTTATGTAATACTCATTGTATGATGATTATGGACCTAATTAACAGGTTACTTCCCTAAAATAAAATTTAAACTAAGTTCGTCTCGAAAGGAGGAACCTTTGTTGACCAAAATCTTATCTTTGGTTTCTTGGCTTGGATTCTTGACAAATGCCACCTATAGTTCATTCTACTTATGTAATACTCATTGAATCATGATTATGGACCTAATTAACAAGTTACTTCCCTAAAATAAAGTTTAAACTAAGTTCGTCTAGAAAGGAGGAACCTTTGTTAACCAAAATCTTATCTTTGGTTTCTTGGCTTGGATTCCTGACAAATGCCTTCTATAGTTCATTCTATTTATGTAATACTCATTGTATGATGATTATGGACCTAATTAAAAGGTTACTTCCCTAAAATAAAATTTAAACTAAGTTCGTCTCGAAAGGAGGAACCTTTGTTGACCAAAATCTTATCTTTGGTTTCTTGGCTTGGATTCTTGACAAATGCCACCTCTAGTTCATTCTATTTATGTAACACTCATTGTATGATGATTACGGACCTAATTAACAAGTTACTTCCCTAAAATAAAGTTTAAACTAAGTTCGTCTCGAAAGGAGGAACCTTTGTTAACCAAAATCTTATCTTTGGTTTCTTGGCTTGGATTCCTGACAAATGCCTTCTATAGTTCATTCTATTTATGTAATACTCATTGTATGATGATTATGGACCTAATTAAAAGGTTACTTCCCTAAAATAAAATTTAAACTAAGTTCGTCTCGAAAGGAGGAACCTTTGTTGACCAAAATCTTATCTTTGGTTTCTTGGCTTGGATTCTTGACAAATGCCACCTATAGTTCATTCTACTTATGTAATACTCATTGAATCATGATTATGGACCTAATTAACAAGTTACTTCCCTAAAATAAAGTTTAAACTAAGTTCGTCTCCAAAGGAGGAACCTTTGATGAACGAAATTTTATCTTTGGTTTCTTGGCTTGGATTCTTGACAAATGCCACCTCGAGTTCATTCTAGTTATGTAACAGTCATTGTATGATGATTACGGACCTAATTAACAAGTTACTTCCCTAAAATAAAGTTTAAACTAAGTTCGTCTCCAAAGGTGGAACCTTTGTTCACCAAAATTTTATCTTTGGTTTCTTGGCTTAGATTCTTGACAAATGCCTTCTATAGTTCATTCTATTTATGTAATACTCATTGTATGATGATTATGGACCTAATTAAAAGGTTACTTCCCTAAAATAAAATTTAAACTAAGTTCGTCTCGAAAGGAGGAACCTTTGTTGACCAAAATCTTATCTTTGGTTTCTTGGCTTGGATTCTTGACAAATGCCACCTATAGTTCATTCTACTTATGTAATACTCATTGAATCATGATTATGGACCTAATTAACAAGTTACTTCCCTAAAATAAAGTTTAAACTAAGTTCGTCTAGAAAGGAGGAACCTTTGTTAACCAAAATCTTATCTTTGGTTTCTTGGCTTGGATTCCTGACAAATGCCTTCTATAGTTCATTCTATTTATGTAATACTCATTGTATGATGATTATGGACCTAATTAAAAGGTTACTTCCCTAAAATAAAATTTAAACTAAGTTCGTCTCGAAAGGAGGAACCTTTGTTGACCAAAATCTTATCTTTGGTTTCTTGGCTTGGATTCTTGACAAATGCCACCTCTAGTTCATTCTATTTATGTAACACTCATTGTATGATGATTACGGACCTAATTAACAAGTTACTTCCCTAAAATAAAGTTTAAACTAAGTTCGTCTCGAAAGGAGGAACCTTTGTTAACCAAAATCTTATCTTTGGTTTCTTGGCTTGGATTCCTGACAAATGCCTTCTATAGTTCATTCTATTTATGTAATACTCATTGTATGATGATTATGGACCTAATTAAAAGGTTACTTCCCTAAAATAAAATTTAAACTAAGTTCGTCTCGAAAGGAGGAACCTTTGTTGACCAAAATCTTATCTTTGGTTTCTTGGCTTGGATTCTTGACAAATGCCACCTATAGTTCATTCTACTTATGTAATACTCATTGAATCATGATTATGGACCTAATTAACAAGTTACTTCCCTAAAATAAAGTTTAAACTAAGTTCGTCTCCAAAGGAGGAACCTTTGATGAACGAAATTTTATCTTTGGTTTCTTGGCTTGGATTCTTGACAAATGCCACCTCTAGTTCATTCTATTTATGTAACACTCATTGTATGATGATTACGGACCTAATTAACAAGTTACTTCCCTAAAATCAAGTGTAAACTAAGTTCGTCTCCAAAGGAGGAACCTTTGTTGACCAAAATTTTATCTTTGGTTTCTTGGCTTAGATTCTTGACAAATGCCTTCTATAGTTCATTCTACTTATGTAATACTCATTGTATGATGATTATGGACCTAATTAACAAGTTACTTCCCTAAAATAAAGTTTAAACTAAGTTCGTCTCCAAAGGAGGAACCTTTGTTAACCAAAATCTTATCTTTGGTTTCTTGGCTTGGATTCTTGACAAATGCCTTCTATAGTTCATTCTATTTATGTAATACTCATTGTATGATGATTATGGACCTAATTAAAAGGTTACTTCCCTAAAATAAAATTTAAACTAAGTTCGTCTCGAAAGGAGGAACCTTTGTTGACCAAAATCTTATCTTTGGTTTCTTGGCTTGGATTCTTGACAAATGCCACCTATAGTTCATTCTACTTATGTAATACTCATTGTATAATGATTATGGACCTAATTAACAAGTTACTTCCCTAAAATAAAGTTTAAACTAAGTTCGTTTCCAAAGGAGGAACCTTTGTTGACCAAAATCTTATCTTTGGTTTCTTGGCTTGGATTCTTTACAAATGCCACCTACAGTTCATTCTATTTATGTAATACTCATTGTATGATGATTATGGACCTAATTAACAAGTTACTTCACTAAAATAAAATTTAAACTAAGTTCGTCTCGAAAGGAGGAACCTTTGTTGACCAAAATCTTATCTTTGGTTTCTTGGCTTGGATTCTTGACAAATGCCACCTATAGTTCATTCTACTTATGTAATACTCATTGTATCATGATTATGGACCTAATTAACAAGTTACTTCCCTAAAATAAAGTTTAAACTAAGTTCGTCTCCAAAGGAGGAACCTTTGATGAACGAAATTTTATCTTTGGTTTCTTGGCTTGGATTCTTGACAAATGCCACCTCTAGTTCATTCTATTTATGTAACACTCATTGTATGATGATTACGGACCTAATTAACAAGTTACTTCCCTAAAATCAAGTGTAAACTAAGTTCGTCTCCAAAGGAGGAACCTTTGTTGACCAAAATTTTATCTTTGGTTTCTTGGCTTAGATTCTTGACAAATGCCTTCTATAGTTCATTCTATTAATGTAATACTCATTGTATGATGATTATGGACCTAATTAACAAGTTACTTCCCTAAAATAAAGTTTAAACTAAGTTCCTCTCCAAAGGAGGAACCTTTGTTGACCAAAATTTTATCTTTGGTTTCTTGGCTTGGATTCTTGACAAATGCCACCTAAAGTTCATTCTACTTATGTAATACTCATTGTATGATGATTATGGACCTAATTAACAAGTTACTTCCCTAAAATAAAGTTTAAACTAAGTTCGTCTCCAAAGGAGGAACCTTTGTTTACCAAAATTTTATCTTTGGTTTCTTGGCTTAGATTCTTGACAAATGCCTTCTATAGTTCATTCTATTTATGTAATACTCATTGTATGATGATTATGGACCTAATTAACAAGTTACTTCCCTAAAATAAAATTTAAACTAAGTTCGTCTCGAAAGGAGGAACCTTTGTTGACCAAAATCTTATCTTTGGTTTCTTGGCTTGGATTCTTGACAAATGCCACCTATAGTTCATTCTACTTATGTAATACTCATTGTATGATGATTATGGACCTAATTAACAAGTTACTTCCCTAAAATAAAGTTTAAACTAAGTTCGTCTCCAAAGGAGGAACCTTTGATGAACAAAATTTTATTTTTGGTTTCTTGGCTTGGATTCTTGACAAATGCCACCTCTAGTTCATTCTATTTATGTAACACTCATTGTATGATGATTACGGACCTAATTAACAAGTTACTTCCCTAAAATCAAGTGTAAACTAAGTTCGTCTCCAAAGGAGGAACCTTTGTTGACCAAAATTTTATCTTTGGTTTCTTGGCTTAGATTCTTGACAAATGCCTTCTATAGTTCATTCTATTAATGTAATACTCATTGTATGATGATTATGGACCTAATTAACAAGTTACTTCCCTAAAATCAAGTGTAAACTAAGTTCGTCTCGAAAGGAGGAACCTTTGTTGACCAAAATCTTATCTTTGGTTTCTTGGCTTGGATTCTTGACAAATGCCACCTATAGTTCATTCTACTTATGTAATACTCATTGTATGATGATTATGGACCTAATTAACAAGTTACTTCCCTAAAATAAAGTTTAAACTAAGTTCGTCTCCAAAGGAGGAACCTTTGATGAACGAAATTTTATTTTTGGTTTCTTGGCTTGGATTCTTGACAAATGCCACCTCTAGTTCATTCTATTTATGTAACACTCATTGTATGATGATTACGGACCTAATTAACAAGTTACTTCCCTAAAATCAAGTGTAAACTAAGTTCGTCTCCAAAGGAGGAACCTTTGTTGACCAAAATTTTATCTTTGGTTTCTTGGCTTAGATTCTTGACAAATGCCTTCTATAGTTCATTCTATTAATGTAATACTCATTGTATGATGATTATGGACCTAATTAACAAGTTACTTCCCTAAAATAAAGTTTAAACTAAGTTCGTCTCCAAAGGAGGAACCTTTGATGAACGAAATTTTATTTTTGGTTTCTTGGCTTGGATTCTTGACAAATGCCACCTCTAGTTCATTCTATTTATGTAACACTCATTGTATGATGATTACGGACCTAATTAACAAGTTACTTCCCTAAAATCAAGTGTAAACTAAGTTCGTCTCCAAAGGAGGAACCTTTGTTGACCAAAATTTTATCTTTGGTTTCTTGGCTTAGATTCTTGACAAATGCCTTCTATAGTTCATTCTATTAATGTAATACTCATTGTATGATGATTATGGACCTAATTAACAAGTTACTTCCCTAAAATAAAGTTTAAACTAAGTTCGTTTCCAAAGGAGGAACCTTTGTTGACCAAAATCTTATCTTTGGTTTCTTGGCTTGGATTCTTTACAAATGCCACCTATAGTTCATTCTATTTATGTAATACTCATTGTATGATGATTATGGACCTAATTAACAAGTTACTTCACTATATAAAGTTTAAACTAAGTTCATCTCAAAAGGAGGAACCTTTGTCGACCAAAATTTTATCTTTGGTTTCTTGACTTTGATTCTTGACAAATGCCACCTAAAGTTCATTCTACTTATGTAATACTCATTGTATGATGATTATGGACCTAATTAACAAGTTACTTCCCTAAAATAAAGTTTAAACTAAGTTCGTCTCCAAAGGAGGAACCTTTGTTCACCAAAATTTTATCTTTGGTTTCTTGGCTTAGATTCTTGACAAATGCCTTCTATAGTTCATTCTATTTATGTAATACTCATTGTATGATGATTATGGACCTAATTAAAAGGTTACTTCCCTAAAATAAAATTTAAACTAAGTTCGTCTCGAAAGGAGGAACCTTTGTTGACCAAAATCTTATCTTTGGTTTCTTGGCTTGGATTCTTGACAAATGCCACCTATAGTTCATTCTACTTATGTAATACTCATTGTATCTTGATTAGGGACCTAATTAACAAGTTACTTCCCTAAAATAAAGTTTAAACTAAGTTCGTCTCCAAAGGAGGAACCTTTGATGAACGAAATTTTATCTTTGGTTTCTTGGCTTGGATTCTTGACAAATGCCACCTCTAGTTCATTCTATTTATGTAATACTCATTGTATGATGATTATGGACCTAATTAACAAGTTACTTCCCTAAAATAAAGTTTAAACTAAGTTCGTTTCCAAAGGAGGAACCTTTGTTGACCAAAATCTTATCTTTGGTTTCTTGGCTTGGATTCTTTACAAATGCCATCTACAGTTCATTCTATTTATGTAATACTCATTGTATGATGATTATGGACCTAATTAACAAGTTACTTCACTAAAATAAAATTTAAACTAAGTTCGTCTCGAAAGGAGGAACCTTTGTTGACCAAAATCTTATCTTTGGTTTCTTGGCTTGGATTCTTGACAAATGCCACCTATAGTTCATTCTACTTATGTAATACTCATTGTATCATGATTATGGACCTAATTAACAAGTTACTTCCCTAAAATAAAGTTTAAACTAAGTTCGTCTCCAAAGGAGGAACCTTTGATGAACGAAATTTTATCTTTGGTTTCTTGGCTTGGATTCTTGACAAATGCCACCTCTAGTTCATTCTATTTATGTAACACTCATTGTATGATGATTACGGACCTAATTAACAAGTTACTTCCCTAAAATCAAGTGTAAACTAAGTTCGTCTCCAAAGGAGGAACCTTTGTTGACCAAAATTTTATCTTTGGTTTCTTGGCTTAGATTCTTGACAAATGCCTTCTATAGTTCATTCTATTAATGTAATACTCATTGTATGATGATTATGGACCTAATTAACAAGTTACTTCCCTAAAATCAAGTGTAAACTAAGTTCGTCTCGAAAGGAGGAACCTTTGTTGACCAAAATCTTATCTTTGGTTTCTTGGCTTGGATTCTTGACAAATGCCACCTATAGTTCATTCTATTTATGTAATACTCATTGTATGATGATTATGGACCTAATTAACAAGTTACTTCCCTAAAATAAAGTTTAAACTAAGTTCGTCTCCAAAGGAGGAACCTTTGATGAACGAAATTTTATTTTTGGTTTCTTGGCTTGGATTCTTGACAAATGCCACCTCTAGTTCATTCTATTTATGTAACACTCATTGTATGATGATTACGGACCTAATTAACAAGTTACTTCCCTAAAATCAAGTGTAAACTAAGTTCGTCTCCAAAGGAGGAACCTTTGTTGACCAAAATTTTATCTTTGGTTTCTTGGCTTAGATTCTTGACAAATGCCTTCTATAGTTCATTCTATTAATGTAATACTCATTGTATGATGATTATGGACCTAATTAACAAGTTACTTCCCTAAAATAAAGTTTAAACTAAGTTCGTTTCCAAAGGAGGAACCTTTGTTGACCAAAATCTTATCTTTGGTTTCTTGGCTTGGATTCTTTACAAATGCCACCTATAGTTCATTCTATTTATGTAATACTCATTGTATGATGATTAGGGACCTAATTAACAAGTTACTTCACTATATAAAGTTTAAACTAAGTTCATCTCAAAAGGAGGAACCTTTGTCGACCAAAATTTTATCTTTGGTTTCTTGACTTTGATTCTTGACAAATGCCACCTAAAGTTCATTCTACTTATGTAATACTCATTGTATGATGATTATGGACCTAATTAACAAGTTACTTCCCTAAAATAAAGTTTAAACTAAGTTCGTCTCCAAAGGAGGAACCTTTGTTCACCAAAATTTTATCTTTGGTTTCTTGGCTTAGATTCTTGACAAATGCCTTCTATAGTTCATTCTATTTATGTAATACTCATTGTATGATGATTATGGACCTAATTAAAAGGTTACTTCCCTAAAATAAAATTTAAACTAAGTTCGTCTCGAAAGGAGGAACCTTTGTTGACCAAAATCTTATCTTTGGTTTCTTGGCTTGGATTCTTGACAAATGCCACCTATAGTTCATTCTACTTATGTAATACTCATTGTATCATGATTAGGGACCTAATTAACAAGTTACTTCCCTAAAATAAAGTTTAAACTAAGTTCGTCTCCAAAGGAGGAACCTTTGATGAACGAAATTTTATCTTTGGTTTCTTGGCTTGGATTCTTGACAAATGCCACCTCTAGTTCATTCTATTTATGTAATACTCATTGTATGATGATTATGGACCTAATTAACAAGTTACTTCCCTAAAATAAAGTTTAAACTAAGTTCGTTTCCAAAGGAGGAACCTTTGTTGACCAAAATCTTATCTTTGGTTTCTTGGCTTGGATTCTTTACAAATGCCACCTACAGTTCATTCTATTTATGTAATACTCATTGTATGATGATTATGGACCTAATTAACAAGTTACTTCCCTAAAATAAAATTTAAACTAAGTTCGTCTCGAAAGGAGGAACCTTTGTTGACCAAAATCTTATCTTTGGTTTCTTGGCTTGGATTCTTGACAAATGCCACCTATAGTTCATTCTACTTATGTAATACTCATTGTATCATGATTATGGACCTAATTAACAAGTTACTTCCCTAAAATAAAGTTTAAACTAAGTTCGTCTCCAAAGGAGGAACCTTTGATGAACGAAATTTTATCTTTGGTTTCTTGGCTTGGATTCTTGACAAATGCCACCTCTAGTTCATTCTATTTATGTAACACTCATTGTATGATGATTACGGACCTAATTAACAAGTTACTTCCCTAAAATCAAGTGTAAACTAAGTTCGTCTCCAAAGGAGGAACCTTTGTTGACCAAAATTTTATCTTTGGTTTCTTGGCTTAGATTCTTGACAAATTCCTTCTATAGCTCATTCTATTAATGTAATACTCATTGTATGATGATTATGGACCTAATTAACAAGTTACTTCCCTAAAATAAAGTTTAAACTAAGTTCCTCTCCAAAGGAGGAACCTTTGTTGACCAAAATTTTATCTTTGGTTTCTTGGCTTGGATTCTTGACAAATGCCACCTAAAGTTCATTCTACTTATGTAATATTCATTGTATGATGATTATGGACCTAAATAACAAGTTACTTCCCTATAATAAAGTTTAAACTAAGTTCGTCTCTGAAGGAGGAACCTTAGTTTACCAAAATTTTATCTTTGGTTTTTTGGAGTAGATTCTTGACAAATGCCTTCTATAGTTCATTCTATTTATGTAATACTCATTGTATGATGATTATGGACCTAATTAACAAGTTACTTCCCTAAAATAAAATTTAAACTAAGTTCGTCTCGAAAGGAGGAACCTTTGTTGACCAAAATCTTATCTTTGGTTTCTTGGCTTGGATTCTTGACAAATGCCACCTATAGTTCATTCTACTTATGTAATACTCATTGTATCATGATTATGGACCTAATTAACAAGTTACTTCCCTAAAATAAAGTTTAAACTAAGTTCGTCTCCAAAGGAGGAACCTTTGATGAACGAAATTTTATTTTTGGTTTCTTGGCTTGGATTCTTGACAAATGCCACCTCTAGTTCATTCTATTTATGTAACACTCATTGTATGATGATTACGGACCTAATTAACAAGTTACTTCCCTAAAATCAAGTGTAAACTAAGTTCGTCTCCAAAGGAGGAACCTTTGTTGACCAAAATTTTATCTTTGGTTTCTTGGCTTAGATTCTTGACAAATGCCTTCTATAGTTCATTCTATTAATGTAATACTCATTGTATGATGATTATGGACCTAATTAACAAGTTACTTCCCTAAAATAAAGTTTAAACTAAGTTCGTTTCCAAAGGAGGAACCTTTGTTGACCAAAATCTTATCTTTGGTTTCTTGGCTTGGATTCTTTACAAATGCCACCTATAGTTCATTCTATTTATGTAATACTCATTGTATGATGATTATGGACCTAATTAACAAGTTACTTCACTATATAAAGTTTAAACTAAGTTCATCTCAAAAGGAGGAACCTTTGTCGACCAAAATTTTATCTTTGGTTTCTTGACTTTGATTCTTGACAAATGCCACCTAAAGTTCATTCTACTTATGTAATACTCATTGTATGATGATTATGGACCTAATTAACAAGTTACTTCCCTAAAATAAAGTTTAAACTAAGTTCGTCTCCAAAGGAGGAACCTTTGTTCACCAAAATTTTATCTTTGGTTTCTTGGCTTAGATTCTTGACAAATGCCTTCTATAGTTCATTCTATTTATGTAATACTCATTGTATGATGATTATGGACCTAATTAAAAGGTTACTTCCCTAAAATAAAATTTAAACTAAGTTCGTCTCGAAAGGAGGAACCTTTGTTGACCAAAATCTTATCTTTGGTTTCTTGGCTTGGATTCTTGACAAATGCCACCTATAGTTCATTCTACTTATGTAATACTCATTGTATGATGATTATGGACCTAATTAACAAGTTACTTCCCTAAAATAAAGTTTAAACTAAGTTCGTCTCCAAAGGAGGAACCTTTGATGAACGAAATTTTATTTTTGGTTTCTTGGCTTGGATTCTTGACAAATGCCACCTCTAGTTCATTCTATTTATGTAACACTCATTGTATGATGATTACGGACCTAATTAACAAGTTACTTCCCTAAAATCAAGTGTAAACTAAGTTCGTCTCCAAAGGAGGAACCTTTGTTGACCAAAATTTTATCTTTGGTTTCTTGGCTTAGATTCTTGACAAATGCCTTCTATAGTTCATTCTATTAATGTAATACTCATTGTATGATGATTATGGACCTAATTAACAAGTTACTTCCCTAAAATCAAGTGTAAACTAAGTTCGTCTCGAAAGGAGGAACCTTTGTTGACCAAAATCTTATCTTTGGTTTCTTGGCTTGGATTCTTGACAAATGCCACCTATAGTTCATTCTACTTATGTAATACTCATTGTATGATGATTATGGACCTAATTAACAAGTTACTTCCCTAAAATAAAGTTTAAACTAAGTTCGTCTCCAAAGGAGGAACCTTTGATGAACGAAATTTTATTTTTGGTTTCTTGGCTTGGATTCTTGACAAATGCCACCTCTAGTTCATTCTATTTATGTAACACTCATTGTATGATGATTACGGACCTAATTAACAAGTTACTTCCCTAAAATCAAGTGTAAACTAAGTTCGTCTCCAAAGGAGGAACCTTTGTTGACCAAAATTTTATCTTTGGTTTCTTGGCTTAGATTCTTGACAAATGCCTTCTATAGTTCATTCTATTAATGTAATACTCATTGTATGATGATTATGGACCTAATTAACAAGTTACTTCCCTAAAATAAAGTTTAAACTAAGTTCGTTTCCAAAGGAGGAACCTTTGTTGACCAAAATCTTATCTTTGGTTTCTTGGCTTGGATTCTTTACAAATGCCACCTATAGTTCATTCTATTTATGTAATACTCATTGTATGATGATTATGGACCTAATTAACAAGTTACTTCACTATATAAAGTTTAAACTAAGTTCATCTCAAAAGGAGGAACCTTTGTCGACCAAAATTTTATCTTTGGTTTCTTGACTTTGATTCTTGACAAATGCCACCTAAAGTTCATTCTACTTATGTAATACTCATTGTATGATGATTATGGACCTAATTAACAAGTTACTTCCCTAAAATAAAGTTTAAACTAAGTTCGTCTCCAAAGGAGGAACCTTTGTTGACCAAAATTTTATCTTTGGTTTCTTGGCTTAGATTCTTGACAAATGCCTTCTATAGTTCATTCTATTTATGTAATACTCATTGTATGATGATTATGGACCTAATTAAAAGGTTACTTCCCTAAAATAAAATTTAAACTAAGTTCGTCTCGAAAGGAGGAACCTTTGTTGACCAAAATCTTATCTTTGGTTTCTTGGCTTGGATTCTTGACAAATGCCACCTATAGTTCATTCTACTTATGTAATACTCATTGTATCATGATTAGGGACCTAATTAACAAGTTACTTCCCTAAAATAAAGTTTAAACTAAGTTCGTCTCCAAAGGAGGAACCTTTGATGAACGAAATTTTATCTTTGGTTTCTTGGCTTGGATTCTTGACAAATGCCACCTCTAGTTCATTCTATTTATGTAATACTCATTGTATGATGATTATGGACCTAATTAACAAGTTACTTCCCTAAAATAAAGTTTAAACTAAGTTCGTTTCCAAAGGAGGAACCTTTGTTGACCAAAATCTTATCTTTGGTTTCTTGGCTTGGATTCTTTACAAATGCCACCTACAGTTCATTCTATTTATGTAATACTCATTGTATGATGATTATGGACCTAATTAACAAGTTACTTCACTAAAATAAAATTTAAACTAAGTTCGTCTCGAAAGGAGGAACCTTTGTTGACCAAAATCTTATCTTTGGTTTCTTGGCTTGGATTCTTGACAAATGCCACCTATAGTTCATTCTACTTATGTAATACTCATTGTATCATGATTATGGACCTAATTAACAAGTTACTTCCCTAAAATAAAGTTTAAACTAAGTTCGTCTCCAAAGGAGGAACCTTTGATGAACGAAATTTTATCTTTGGTTTCTTGGCTTGGATTCTTGACAAATGCCACCTCTAGTTCATTCTATTTATGTAACACTCATTGTATGATGATTACGGACCTAATTAACAAGTTACTTCCCTAAAATCAAGTGTAAACTAAGTTCGTCTCCAAAGGAGGAACCTTTGTTGACCAAAATTTTATCTTTGGTTTCTTGGCTTAGATTCTTGACAAATTCCTTCTATAGCTCATTCTATTAATGTAATACTCATTGTATGATGATTATGGACCTAATTAACAAGTTACTTCCCTAAAATAAAGTTTAAACTAAGTTCCTCTCCAAAGGAGGAACCTTTGTTGACCAAAATTTTATCTTTGGTTTCTTGGCTTGGATTCTTGACAAATGCCACCTAAAGTTCATTCTACTTATGTAATACTCATTGTATGATGATTATGGACCTAAATAACAAGTTACTTCCCTATAATAAAGTTTAAACTAAGTTCGTCTCTGAAGGAGGAACCTTAGTTTACCAAAATTTTATCTTTGGTTTTTTGGCTTAGATTCTTGACAAATGCCTTCTATAGTTCATTCTATTTATGTAATACTCATTGTATGATGATTATGGACCTAATTAACAAGTTACTTCCCTAAAATAAAATTTAAACTAAGTTCGTCTCGAAAGGAGGAACCTTTGTTGACCAAAATCTTATCTTTGGTTTCTTGGCTTGGATTCTTGACAAATGCCACCTATAGTTCATTCTACTTATGTAATACTCATTGTATGATGATTATGGACCTAATTAACAAGTTACTTCCCTAAAATAAAGTTTAAACTAAGTTCGTCTCCAAAGGAGGACCCTTTGATGAACGAAATTTTATTTTTGGTTTCTTGGCTTGGATTCTTGACAAATGCCACCTCTAGTTCATTCTATTTATGTAACACTCATTGTATGATGATTACGGACCTAATTAACAAGTTACTTCCCTAAAATCAAGTGTAAACTAAGTTCGTCTCCAAAGGAGGAACCTTTGTTGACCAAAATTTTATCTTTGGTTTCTTGGCTTAAATTCTTGACAAATGCCTTCTATAGTTCATTCTATTAATGTAATACTCATTGTATGATGATTATGGACCTAATTAACAAGTTACTTCCCTAAAATAAAGTTTAAACTAAGTTCGTTTCCAAAGGAGGAACCTTTGTTGACCAAAATCTTATCTTTGGTTTCTTGGCTTGGATTCTTTACAAATGCCACCTACAGTTCATTCTATTTATGTAATACTCATTGTATGATGATTATGGACCTAATTAACAAGTTACTTCACTATATAAAGTTTAAACTAAGTTCATCTCAAAAGGAGGAACCTTTGTCGACCAAAATTTTATCTTTGGTTTCTTGACTTTGATTCTCGACAAATGCCACCTAAAGTTCATTCTACTTATGTAATACTCATTGTATGATGATTATGGACCTAATTAACAAGTTACTTCCCTAAAATAAAGTTTAAACTAAGTTCGTCTCCAAAGGAGGAACCTTTGTTCACCAAAATTTTATCTTTGGTTTCTTGGCTTAGATTCTTGACAAATGCCTTCTATAGTTCATTCTATTTATGTAATACTCATTGTATGATGATTATGGACCTAATTAAAAGGTTACTTCCCTAAAATAAAATTTAAACTAAGTTCGTCTCGAAAGGAGGAACCTTTGTTGACCAAAATCTTATCTTTGGTTTCTTGGCTTGGATTCTTGACAAATGCCACCTATAGTTCATTCTACTTATGTAATACTCATTGTATCATGATTAGGGACCTAATTAACAAGTTACTTCCCTAAAATAAAGTTTAAACTAAGTTCGTCTCCAAAGGAGGAACCTTTGATGAACGAAATTTTATCTTTGGTTTCTTGGCTTGGATTCTTGACAAATGCCACCTCTAGTTCATTCTATTTATATAATACTCATTGTATGATGATTATGGACCTAATTAACAAGTTACTTCCCTAAAATAAAGTTTAAACTAAGTTCGTCTCCAAAGGAGGAACCTTTGTTAACCAAAATCTTATCTTTGGTTTCTTGGCTTGGATTCTTGACAAATGCCTTCTATAGTTCATTCTATTTATGTAATACTCATTGTATGATGATTATGGACCTAATTAAAAGGTTACTTCCCTAAAATAAAATTTAAACTAAGTTCGTCTCGAAAGGAGGAACCTTTGTTGACCAAAATCTTATCTTTGGTTTCTTGGCTTGGATTCTTGACAAATGCCACCTATAGTTCATTCTACTTATGTAATACTCATTGTATGATGATTATGGACCTAATTAAAAGGTTACTTCCCTAAAATAAAATTTAAACTAAGTTCGTCTCGAAAGGAGGAACCTTTGTTGACCAAAATCTTATCTTTGGTTTCTTTGCTTGGATTCTTGACAAATGCCACCTATAGATCATTCTACTTATGTAATACTCATTGTATGATGATTATGGACCTAATTAACAAGTTACTTCCCTAAAATAAAGTTTAAACTAAGTTCGTCTCCAAAGGAGGAACCTTTGATGAACGAAATTTTATTTTTGGTTTCTTGGCTTGGATTCTTGACAAATGCCACCTCTAGTTCATTCTATTTATGTAACACTCATTGTATGATGATTACGGACCTAATTAACAAGTTACTTCCCTAAAATCAAGTGTAAACTAAGTTCGTCTCCAAAGGAGGAACCTTTGTTGACCAAAATTTTATCTTTGGTTTCTTGGCTTAGATTCTTGACAAATGCCTTCTATAGTTCATTCTATTAATGTAATACTCATTGTATGATGATTATGGACCTAATTAACAAGTTACTTCCCTAAAATCAAGTGTAAACTAAGTTCGTCTCGAAAGGAGGAACCTTTGTTGACCAAAATCTTATCTTTGGTTTCTTGGCTTGGATTCTTGACAAATGCCACCTATAGTTCATTCTACTTATGTAATACTCATTGTATGATGATTATGGACCTAATTAACAAGTTACTTCCCTAAAATAAAGTTTAAACTAAGTTCGTCTCCAAAGGAGGAACCTTTGATGAACGAAATTTTATTTTTGGTTTCTTGGCTTGGATTCTTGACAAATGCCACCTCTAGTTCATTCTATTTATGTAACACTCATTGTATGATGATTACGGACCTAATTAACAAGTTACTTCCCTAAAATCAAGTGTAAACTAAGTTCGTCTCCAAAGGAGGAACCTTTGTTGACCAAAATTTTATCTTTGGTTTCTTGGCTTAGATTCTTGACAAATGCCTTCTATAGTTCATTCTATTAATGTAATACTCATTGTATGATGATTATGGACCTAATTAACAAGTTACTTCCCTAAAATAAAGTTTAAACTAAGTTCGTTTCCAAAGGAGGAACCTTTGTTGACCAAAATCTTATCTTTGGTTTCTTGGCTTGGATTCTTTACAAATGCCACCTATAGTTCATTCTATTTATGTAATACTCATTGTATGATGATTATGGACCTAATTAACAAGTTACTTCACTATATAAAGTTTAAACTAAGTTCATCTCAAAAGGAGGAACCTTTGTCGACCAAAATTTTATCTTTGGTTTCTTGACTTTGATTCTTGACAAATGCCACCTAAAGTTCATTCTACTTATGTAATACTCATTGTATGATGATTATGGACCTAATTAACAAGTTACTTCCCTAAAATAAAGTTTAAACTAAGTTCGTCTCCAAAGGAGGAACCTTTGTTCACCAAAATTTTATCTTTGGTTTCTTGGCTTAGATTCTTGACAAATGCCTTCTATAGTTCATTCTATTTATGTAATACTCATTGTATGATGATTATGGACCTAATTAAAAGGTTACTTCCCTAAAATAAAATTTAAACTAAGTTCGTCTCGAAAGGAGGAACCTTTGTTGACCAAAATCTTATCTTTGGTTTCTTGGCTTGGATTCTTGACAAATGCCACCTATAGTTCATTCTACTTATGTAATACTCATTGTATCATGATTAGGGACCTAATTAACAAGTTACTTCCCTAAAATAAAGTTTAAACTAAGTTCGTCTCCAAAGGAGGAACCTTTGATGAACGAAATTTTATCTTTGGTTTCTTGGCTTGGATTCTTGACAAATGCCACCTCTAGTTCATTCTATTTATGTAATACTCATTGTATGATGATTATGGACCTAATTAACAAGTTACTTCCCTAAAATAAAGTTTAAACTAAGTTCGTTTCCAAAGGAGGAACCTTTGTTGACCAAAATCTTATCTTTGGTTTCTTGGCTTGGATTCTTTACAAATGCCACCTACAGTTCATTCTATTTATGTAATACTCATTGTATGATGATTATGGACCTAATTAACAAGTTACTTCACTAAAATAAAATTTAAACTAAGTTCGTCTCGAAAGGAGGAACCTTTGTTGACCAAAATCTTATCTTTGGTTTCTTGGCTTGGATTCTTGACAAATGCCACCTATAGTTCATTCTACTTATGTAATACTCATTGTATCATGATTATGGACCTAATTAACAAGTTACTTCCCTAAAATAAAGTTTAAACTAAGTTCGTCTCCAAAGGAGGAACCTTTGATGAACAAAATTTTATCTTTGGTTTCTTGGCTTGGATTCTTGACAAATGCCACCTCTAGTTCATTCTATTTATGTAACACTCATTGTATGATGATTACGGACCTAATTAACAAGTTACTTCCCTAAAATCAAGTGTAAACTAAGTTCGTCTCCAAAGGAGGAACCTTTGTTGACCAAAATTTTATCTTTGGTTTCTTGGCTTAGATTCTTGACAAATTCCTTCTATAGCTCATTCTATTAATGTAATACTCATTGTATGATGATTATGGACCTAATTAACAAGTTACTTCCCTAAAATAAAGTTTAAACTAAGTTCCTCTCCAAAGGAGGAACCTTTGTTGACCAAAATTTTATCTTTGGTTTCTTGGCTTGGATTCTTGACAAATGCCACCTAAAGTTCATTCTACTTATGAAATACTCATTGTATGATGATTATGGACCTAAATAACAAGTTACTTCCCTATAATAAAGTTTAAACTAAGTTCGTCTCTGAAGGAGGAACCTTAGTTTACCAAAATTTTATCTTTGGTTTTTTGGAGTAGATTCTTGACAAATGCCTTCTATAGTTCATTCTATTTATGTAATACTCATTGTATGATGATTATGGACCTAATTAACAAGTTACTTCCCTAAAATAAAATTTAAACTAAGTTCGTCTCGAAAGGAGGAACCTTTGTTGACCAAAATCTTATCTTTGGTTTCTTGGCTTGGATTCTTGACAAATGCCACCTATAGTTCATTCTACTTATGTAATACTCATTGTATGATGATTATGGACCTAATTAACAAGTTACTTCCCTAAAATAAAGTTTAAACTAAGTTCGTCTCCAAAGGAGGAACCTTTGATGAACGAAATTTTATTTTTGGTTTCTTGGCTTGGATTCTTGACAAATGCCACCTCTAGTTCATTCTATTTATGTAACACTCATTGTATGATGATTACGGACCTAATTAACAAGTTACTTCCCTAAAATCAAGTGTAAACTAAGTTCGTCTCCAAAGGAGGAACCTTTGTTGACCAAAATTTTATCTTTGGTTTCTTGGCTTAAATTCTTGACAAATGCCTTCTATAGTTCATTCTATTAATGTAATACTCATTGTATGATGATTATGGACCTAATTAACAAGTTACTTCCCTAAAATAAAGTTTAAACTAAGTTCGTTTCCAAAGGAGGAACCTTTGTTGACCAAAATCTTATCTTTGGTTTCTTGGCTTGGATTCTTTACAAATGCCACCTACAGTTCATTCTATTTATGTAATACTCATTGTATGATGATTATGGACCTAATTAACAAGTTACTTCACTATATAAAGTTTAAACTAAGTTCATCTCAAAAGGAGGAACCTTTGTCGACCAAAATTTTATCTTTGGTTTCTTGACTTTGATTCTCGACAAATGCCACCTAAAGTTCATTCTACTTATGTAATACTCATTGTATGATGATTATGGACCTAATTAACAAGTTACTTCCCTAAAATAAAGTTTAAACTAAGTTCGTCTCCAAAGGAGGAACCTTTGTTCACCAAAATCTTATCTTTGGTTTCTTGGCTTAGATTCTTGACAAATGCCTTCTATAGTTCATTCTATTTATGTAATACTCATTGTATGATGATTATGGACCTAATTAAAAGGTTACTTCCCTAAAATAAAATTTAAACTAAGTTCGTCTCGAAAGGAGGAACCTTTGTTGACCAAAATCTTATCTTTGGTTTCTTGGCTTGGATTCTTGACAAATGCCACCTATAGTTCATTCTACTTATGTAATACTCATTGTATCATGATTAGGGACCTAATTAACAAGTTACTTCCCTAAAATAAAGTTTAAACTAAGTTCGTCTCCAAAGGAGGAACCTTTGATGAACGAAATTTTATCTTTGGTTTCTTGGCTTGGATTCTTGACAAATGCCACCTCTAGTTCATTCTATTTATATAATACTCATTGTATGATGATTATGGACCTAATTAACAAGTTACTTCCCTAAAATAAAGTTTAAACTAAGTTCGTCTCCAAAGGAGGAACCTTTGTTAACCAAAATCTTATCTTTGGTTTCTTGGCTTGGATTCTTGACAAATGCCTTCTATAGTTCATTCTATTTATGTAATACTCATTGTATGATGATTATGGACCTAATTAAAAGGTTACTTCCCTAAAATAAAATTTAAACTAAGTTCGTCTCGAAAGGAGGAACCTTTGTTGACCAAAATCTTATCTTTGGTTTCTTGGCTTGGATTCTTGACAAATGCCACCTATAGTTCATTCTACTTATGTAATACTCATTGTATGATGATTATGGACCTAATTAAAAGGTTACTTCCCTAAAATAAAATTTAAACTAAGTTCGTCTCGAAAGGAGGAACCTTTGTTGACCAAAATCTTATCTTTGGTTTCTTTGCTTGGATTCTTGACAAATGCCACCTATAGATCATTCTACTTATGTAATACTCATTGTATGATGATTATGGACCTAATTAACAAGTTACTTCCCTAAAATAAAGTTTAAACTAAGTTCGTCTCCAAAGGAGGAACCTTTGATGAACGAAATTTTATCTTTGGTTTCTTGGCTTGGATTCTTGACAAATGCCACCTCTAGTTCATTCTATTTATGTAATACTCATTGTATGATGATTACGGACCTAATTAACAAGTTACTTCCCTAAAATAAAGTTTAAACTAAGTTCCTCTCCAAAGGAGGAACCTTTGTTGACCAAAATTTTATCTTTGGTTTCTTGGCTTGGATTCTTGACAAATGCCACCTAAAGTTCATTCTACTTATGTAATACTCATTGTATGATGATTATGGACCTAATTAACAAGTTACTTCCCTAAAATAAAGTTTAAACTAAGTTCGTCTCCAAAGGAGGAACCTTTGTTTACCAAAATTTTATCTTTGGTTTTTTTGGCTTAGATTCTTGACAAATGCCTTCTATAGTTCATTCTATTTATGTAATACTCATTGTATGATGATTATGGACCTAATTAACAAGTTACTTCCCTAAAATAAAATTTAAACTAAGTTCGTCTCGAAAGGAGGAACCTTTGTTGACCAAAATCTTATCTTTGGTTTCTTGGCTTGGATTCTTGACAAATGCCACCTATAGTTCATTCTACTTATGTAATACTCATTGTATGATGATTATGGACCTAATTAACAAGTTACTTCCCTAAAATAAAGTTTAAACTAAGTTCGTCTCCAAAGGAGGAACCTTTGATGAACGAAATTTTATTTTTGGTTTCTTGGCTTGGATTCTTGACAAATGCCACCTCTAGTTCATTCTATTTATGTAACACTCATTGTATGATGATTACGGACCTAATTAACAAGTTACTTCCCTAAAATCAAGTGTAAACTAAGTTCGTCTCCAAAGGAGGAACCTTTGTTGACCAAAATTTTATCTTTGGTTTCTTGGCTTAAATTCTTGACAAATGCCTTCTATAGTTCATTCTATTAATGTAATACTCATTGTATGATGATTATGGACCTAATTAACAAGTTACTTCCCTAAAATAAAGTTTAAACTAAGTTCGTTTCCAAAGGAGGAACCTTTGTTGACCAAAATCTTATCTTTGGTTTCTTGGCTTGGATTCTTTACAAATGCCACCTACAGTTCATTCTATTTATGTAATACTCATTGTATGATGATTATGGACCTAATTAACAAGTTACTTCACTATATAAAGTTTAAACTAAGTTCATCTCAAAAGGAGGAACCTTTGTCGACCAAAATTTTATCTTTGGTTTCTTGACTTTGATTCTCGACAAATGCCACCTAAAGTTCATTCTACTTATGTAATACTCATTGTATGATGATTATGGACCTAATTAACAAGTTACTTCCCTAAAATAAAGTTTAAACTAAGTTCGTCTCCAAAGGAGGAACCTTTGTTCACCAAAATTTTATCTTTGGTTTCTTGGCTTAGATTCTTGACAAATGCCTTCTATAGTTCATTCTATTTATGTAATACTCATTGTATGATGATTATGGACCTAATTAAAAGGTTACTTCCCTAAAATAAAATTTAAACTAAGTTCGTCTCGAAAGGAGGAACCTTTGTTGACCAAAATCTTATCTTTGGTTTCTTGGCTTGGATTCTTGACAAATGCCACCTATAGATCATTCTACTTATGTAATACTCATTGTATGATGATTATGGACCTAATTAACAAGTTACTTCCCTAAAATAAAGTTTAAACTAAGTTCGTCTCCAAAGGAGGAACCTTTGATGAACGAAATTTTATCTTTGGTTTCTTGGCTTGGATTCTTGACAAATGCCACCTCTAGTTCATTCTATTTATGTAATACTCATTGTATGATGATTACGGACCTAATTAACAAGTTACTTCCCTAAAATAAAGTTTAAACTAAGTTCCTCTCCAAAGGAGGAACCTTTGTTGACCAAAATTTTATCTTTGGTTTCTTGGCTTGGATTCTTGACAAATGCCACCTAAAGTTCATTCTACTTATGTAGTACTCATTGTATGATGATTATGGACCTAATTAACAAGTTACTTCCCTAAAATAAAGTTTAAACTAAGTTCGTCTCCAAAGGAGGAACCTTTGTTTACCAAAATTTTATCTTTGGTTTCTTGGCTTAGATTCTTGACAAATGCCTTCTATAGTTCATTCTATTTATGTAATACTCATTGTATGATGATTATGGACCTAATTAACAAGTTACTTCCCTAAAATAAAATTTAAACTAAGTTCGTCTCGAAAGGAGGAACCTTTGTTGACCAAAATCTTATCTTTGGTTTCTTGGCTTGGATTCTTGACAAATGCCACCTATAGTTCATTCTACTTATGTAATACTCATTGTATGATGATTATGGACCTAATTAACAAGTTACTTCCCTAAAATAAAGTTTAAACTAAGTTCGTCTCCAAAGGAGGAACCTTTGATGAACGAAATTTTATTTTTGGTTTCTTGGCTTGGATTCTTGACAAATGCCACCTCTAGTTCATTCTATTTATGTAACACTCATTGTATGATGATTACGGACCTAATTAACAAGTTACTTCCCTAAAATCAAGTGTAAACTAAGTTCGTCTCCAAAGGAGGAACCTTTGTTGACCAAAATTTTATCTTTGGTTTCTTGGCTTAAATTCTTGACAAATGCCTTCTATAGTTCATTCTATTAATGTAATACTCATTGTATGATGATTATGGACCTAATTAACAAGTTACTTCCCTAAAATAAAGTTTAAACTAAGTTCGTTTCCAAAGGAGGAACCTTTGTTGACCAAAATCTTATCTTTGGTTTCTTGGCTTGGATTCTTTACAAATGCCACCTACAGTTCATTCTATTTATGTAATACTCATTGTATGATGATTATGGACCTAATTAACAAGTTACTTCACTATATAAAGTTTAAACTAAGTTCATCTCAAAAGGAGGAACCTTTGTCGACCAAAATTTTATCTTTGGTTTCTTGACTTTGATTCTCGACAAATGCCACCTAAAGTTCATTCTACTTATGTAATACTCATTGTATGATGATTATGGACCTAATTAACAAGTTACTTCCCTAAAATAAAGTTTAAACTAAGTTCGTCTCCAAAGGAGGAACCTTTGTTCACCAAAATTTTATCTTTGGTTTCTTGGCTTAGATTCTTGACAAATGCCTTCTATAGTTCATTCTATTTATGTAATACTCATTGTATGATGATTATGGACCTAATTAAAAGGTTACTTCCCTAAAATAAAATTTAAACTAAGTTCGTCTCGAAAGGAGGAACCTTTGTTGACCAAAATCTTATCTTTGGTTTCTTGGCTTGGATTCTTGACAAATGCCACCTATAGTTCATTCTACTTATGTAATACTCATTGTATCATGATTAGGGACCTAATTAACAAGTTACTTCCCTAAAATAAAGTTTAAACTAAGTTCGTCTCCAAAGGAGGAACCTTTGATGAACGAAATTTTATCTTTGGTTTCTTGGCTTGGATTCTTGACAAATGCCACCTCTAGTTCATTCTATTTATGTAATACTCATTGTATGATGATTATGGACCTAATTAACAAGTTACTTCCCTAAAATAAAGTTTAAACTAAGTTCGTCTCCAAAGGAGGAACCTTTGTTAACCAAAATCTTATCTTTGGTTTCTTGGCTTGGATTCTTGACAAATGCCTTCTATAGTTCATTCTATTTATGTAATACTCATTGTATGATGATTATGGACCTAATTAAAAGGTTACTTCCCTAAAATAAAATTTAAACTAAGTTCGTCTCGAAAGGAGGAACCTTTGTTGACCAAAATCTTATCTTTGGTTTCTTGGCTTGGATTCTTGACAAATGCCACCTATAGTTCATTCTACTTATGTAATACTCATTGTATGATGATTATGGACCTAATTAAAAGGTTACTTCCCTAAAATAAAATTTAAACTAAGTTCGTCTCGAAAGGAGGAACCTTTGTTGACCAAAATCTTATCTTTGGTTTCTTGGCTTGGATTCTTGACAAATGCCACCTATAGATCATTCTACTTATGTAATACTCATTGTATGATGATTATGGACCTAATTAACAAGTTACTTCCCTAAAATAAAGTTTAAACTAAGTTCGTCTCCAAAGGAGGAACCTTTGATGAACGAAATTTTATCTTTGGTTTCTTGGCTTGGATTCTTGACAAATGCCACCTCTAGTTCATTCTATTTATGTAATACTCATTGTATGATGATTACGGACCTAATTAACAAGTTACTTCCCTAAAATAAAGTTTAAACTAAGTTCGTCTCCAAAGGAGGAACCTTTGTTAACCAAAATCTTATCTTTGGTTTCTTGGCTTGGATTCTTGACAAATGCCTTCTATAGTTCATTCTATTTATGTAATACTCATTGTATGATGATTATGGACCTAATTAAAAGGTTACTTCCCTAAAATAAAATTTAAACTAAGTTCATCTCAAAAGGAGGAACCTTTGTCGACCAAAATTTTATCTTTGGTTTCTTGACTTTGATTCTTGACAAATGCCACCTAAAGTTCATTCTACTTATGTAAAACACATTGTATGATGATTATGGACCTAATAAACAAGTTACTTCCCTAAAATAAAGTTTAAACTAAGTTCGTCTCCAAAGGAGGAACCTTTGTTCACCAAAATTTTATCTTTGGTTTCTTGGCTTAGATTCTTGACAAATGCCTTCTATAGTTCATTCTATTTATGTAATACTCATTGTATGATGATTATGGACCTAATTAACAAGTTACTTCCCTAAAATAAAGTTTAAACTAAGTTCGTCTCGAAAGGAGGAACCTTTGTTAACCAAAATCTTATCTTTGGTTTCTTGGCTTGGATTCTTGACAAATGCCTTCTATAGTTCATTCTATTTATGTAATACTCATTGTATGATGATTATGGACCTAATTAAAAGGTTACTTCCCTAAAATAAAATTTAAACTAAGTTCGTCTCGAAAGGAGGAACCTTTGTTGACCAAAATCTTATCTTTGGTTTCTTGGCTTGGATTCTTGACAAATGCCACCTATAGATCATTCTACTTATGTAATACTCATTGTATGATGATTATGGACCTAATTAACAAGTTACTTCCCTAAAATAAAGTTTAAACTAAGTTCGTCTCCAAAGGAGGAACCTTTGATGAACGAAATTTTATCTTTGGTTTCTTGGCTTGGATTCTTGACAAATGCCACCTCTAGTTCATTCTATTTATGTAATACTCATTGTATGATGATTACGGACCTAATTAACAAGTTACTTCCCTAAAATCAAGTGTAAACTAAGTTCGTCTCCAAAGGAGGAACCTTTGTTCACCAAAATTTTATCTTTGGTTTCTTGGCTTAGATTCTTGACAAATGCCTTCTAAAGTTCATTCTATTTATGTAATACTCATTGTATGATGATTATGGACCTAATTAACAAGTTACTTCCCTAAAATAAAGTTTAAACTAAGTTCGTTTCCAAAGGAGGAACCTTTGTTGACCAAAATCTTATCTTTGGTTTCTTGGCTTGGATTCTTTACAAATGCCACCTACAGTTCATTCTATTTATGTAATACTCATTGTATGATGATTATGGACCTAATTAACAAGTTACTTCACTAAAATAAAGTTTAAACTAAGTTCATCTCATAAGGGGGAACCTTTGTCGACCAAAATTTTATCTTTGGTTTCTTGACTTTGATTCTTGACAAATGCCACCTAAAGATCATTCTACTTATGTAATACACATTGTATGATGATTATGGACCTAATTAACAAGTTACTTCCCTAAAATAAAGTTTAAACTAAGTTCGTCTCTAAAGGAGGAACCTTTGTTCACCAAAATTTTATCTTTGGTTTCTTGTCTTAGATTCTTGACAAATGCCTTCTATAGTTCATTCTATTTATGTAATACTCATTGTATGATGATTATGGACCTAATTAACAAGTTACTTCCCTAAAATAAAGTTTAAACTAAGTTCGTCTCGAAAGGAGGAACCTTTGTTAACCAAAATCTTATCTTTGGTTTCTTGGCTTGGATTCTTGACAAATGCCTTCTATAGTTCATTCTATTTATGTAATACTCATTGTATGATGATTATGGACCTAATTAAAAGGTTACTTCCCTAAAATAAAATTTAAACTAAGTTCGTCTCGAAAGGAGGAACCTTTGTTGACCAAAATCTTATCTTTGGTTTCTTGGCTTGGATTCTTGACAAATGCCACCTATAGTTCATTCTACTTATGTAATACTCATTGTATGATGATTATGGACCTAATTAACAAGTTACTTCCCTAAAATAAAGTTTAAACTAAGTTCGTCTCCAAAGGAGGAACCTTTGATGAACGAAATTTTATCTTTGGTTTCTTGGCTTGGATTCTTGACAAATGCCACCTCTAGTTCATTCTATTTATGTAATACTCATTGTATGATGATTACGGACCTAATTAACAAGTTACTTCCCTAAAATAAAGTTTAAACTAAGTTCGTCTCCAAAGGAGGAACCTTTGTTGACCAAAATTTTATCTTTAGTTTCTTGGCTTAGATTCTTGACAAATGCCTTCTATAGTTCATTCTATTTATGTAATACTCATTGTATGATGATTATGGACCTAATTAACAAGTTACTTCCCTAAAATAAAGTTTAAACTAAGTTCGTTTCCAAAGGAGGAACCTTTGTTGACCAAAATCTTATCTTTGGTTTCTTGGCTTGGATTCTTTACAAATGCCACCTACAGTTCATTCTATTTATGTAATACTCATTGTATGATGATTATGGACCTAATTAACAAGTTACTTCACTAAAATAAAGTTTAAACTAAGTTCATCTCAAAAGGAGGAACCTTTGTCGACCAAAATTTTATCTTTGGTTTCTTGACTTTGATTCTTGACAAATGCCACCTAAAGTTCATTCTACTTATGTAAAACACATTGTATGATGATTATGGACCTAATTAACAAGTAACTTCCCTAAAATAAAGTTTAAACTAAGTTCGTCTCCAAAGGAGGAACCTTTGTTCACCAAAATTTTATCTTTGGTTTCTTGGCTTAGATTCTTGACAAATGCCTTCTATAGTTCATTCTATTTATGTAATACTCATTGTATGATGATTATGGACCTAATTAACAAGTTACTTCCCTAAAATAAAGTTTAAACTAAGTTCGTCTCGAAAGGAGGAACCTTTGTTAACCAAAATCTTATCTTTGGTTTCTTGGCTTGGATTCCTGACAAATGCCTTCTATAGTTCATTCTATTTATGTAATACTCATTGTATGATGATTATGGACCTAATTAAAAGGTTACTTCCCTAAAATAAAATTTAAACTAAGTTCGTCTCGAAAGGAGGAACCTTTGTTGACCAAAATCTTATCTTTGGTTTCTTGGCTTGGATTCTTGACAAATGCCACCTATAGTTCATTCTACTTATGTAATACTCATTGTATGATGATTATGGACCTAATTAACAAGTTACTTCCCTAAAATAAAGTTTAAACTAAGTTCGTCTCCAAAGGAGGAACCTTTGATGAACGAAATTTTATCTTTGGTTTCTTGGCTTGGATTCTTGACAAATGCCACCTCGAGTTCATTCTATTTATGTAATACTCATTGTATGATGATTACGGACCTAATTAACAAGTTAGTTCCCTAAAATCAAGTGTAAACTAAGTTCGTCTCCAAAGGAGGAACCTTTGTTGACCAAAATTTTATCTTTGGTTTCTTGGCTTAGATTCTTGACAAATGCCTTCTATAGTTCATTCTATTTATGTAATACTCATTGTATGATGATTATGGACCTAATTAACAAGTTACTTCCCTAAAATAAAGTTTAAACTAAGTTCGTTTCCAAAGGAGGAACCTTTGTTGACCAAAATCTTATCTTTGGTTTCTTGGCTTGGATTCTTTACAAATGCCACCTACAGTTCATTCTATTTATGTAATACTCATTGTATGATAATTATGGACCTAATTAACAAGTTACTTCACTAAAATAAAGTTTAAACTAAGTTCATCTCAAAAGGAGGAACCTTTGTCGACCAAAATTTTATCTTTGGTTTCTTGACTTTGATTCTTGACAAATGCCACCTAAAGTTCATTCTACTTATGTAAAACACATTGTATGATGATTATGGACCTAATTAACAAGTTACTTCCCTAAAATAAAGTTTAAACTAAGTTCGTCTCCAATGGAGGAACCTTTGTTCACCAAAATTTTATCTTTGGTTTCTTGGCTTAGATTCTTGACAAATGCCTTCTATAGTTCATTCTATTTATGTAATACTCATTGTATGATGATTATGGACCTAATTAACAAGTTACTTCCCTAAAATAAAGTTTAAACTAAGTTCGTCTCGAAAGGAGGAACCTTTGTTAACCAAAATCTTATCTTTGGTTTCTTGGCTTGGATTCTTGACAAATGCCTTCTATAGT
The DNA here is from genome assembly GCA_946800305.1 of Medicago arabica. NCBI lineage: Eukaryota > Viridiplantae > Streptophyta > Magnoliopsida > Fabales > Fabaceae > Medicago > Medicago arabica. Next base: position 28,812,454 of record OX326970.1, on the reverse strand, counting down.
TCATTCTATTTATGTAATACTCATTGTATGATGATTATGGACCTAATTAAAAGGTTACTTCCCTAAAATAAAATTTAAACTAAGTTCGTCTCGAAAGGAGGAACCTTTGTTGACCAAAATCTTATCTTTGGTTTCTTGGCTTGGATTCTTGACAAATGCCACCTATAGTTCATTCTACTTATGTAATACTCATTGTATGATGATTATGGACCTAATTAACGAGTTACTTCCCTAAAATAAAGTTTAAACTAAGTTCGTCTCCAAAGGAGGAACCTTTGATGAACGAAATTTTATCTTTGGTTTCTTGGCTTGGATTCTTGACAAATGCCACCTCGAGTTCATTCTATTTATGTAATACTCATTGTATGATGATTACGGACCTAATTAACAAGTTAGTTCCCTAAAATCAAGTGTAAACTAAGTTCGTCTCCAAAGGAGGAACCTTTGTTGACCAAAATTTTATCTTTGGTTTCTTGGCTTAGATTCTTGACAAATGCCTTCTATAGTTCATTCTATTTATGTAATACTCATTGTATGATGATTATGGACCTAAATAACAAGTTAATTCCCTAAAATAAAGTTTAAACAAAGTTCGTTTCCAAAGGAGGAACCTTGGTTGACCAAAATTTTATCTTTGGTTTCTTGGCTTGGATTCTTTACAAATGCCACCTACAGTTCATTCTATTTATGTAATACTCATTGTATGATGATTATGGACCTAATTAACAAGTTACTTCACTAAAATAAAGTTTAAACTAAGTTCATCTCAAAAGGAGGAACCTTTGTCGACCAAAATTTTATCTTTGGTTTCTTGACTTTGATTCTTGACAAATGCCACCTAAAGTTCATTCTACTTATGTAAAACACATTGTATGATGATTATGGACCTAATTAACAAGTTACTTCCCTAAAATAAAGTTTAAACTAAGTTCGTCTCCAATGGAGGAACCTTTGTTCACCAAAATTTTATCTTTGGTTTCTTGGCTTAGATTCTTGACAAATGCCTTCTATAGTTCATTCTATTTATGTAATACTCATTGTATGATGATTATGGACCTAATTAACAAGTTACTTCCCTAAAATAAAGTTTAAACTAAGTTCGTCTCGAAAGGAGGAACCTTTGTTAACCAAAATCTTATCTTTGGTTTCTTGGCTTGGATTCTTGACAAATGCCTTCTATAGTTCATTCTATTTATGTAATACTCATTGTATGATGATTATGGACCTAATTAAAAGGTTACTTCCCTAAAATAAAATTTAAACTAAGTTCGTCTCGAAAGGAGGAACCTTTGTTGACCAAAATCTTATCTTTGGTTTCTTGGCTTGGATTCTTGACAAATGCCACCTATAGTTCATTCTACTTATGTAATACTCATTGTATGATGATTATGGACCTAATTAACGAGTTACTTCCCTAAAATAAAGTTTAAACTAAGTTCGTCTCCAAAGGAGGAACCTTTGATGAACGAAATTTTATCTTTGGTTTCTTGGCTTGGATTCTTGACAAATGCCACCTCGAGTTCATTCTATTTATGTAATACTCATTGTATGATGATTACGGACCTAATTAACAAGTTACTTCCCTAAAATCAAGTGTAAACTAAGTTCGTCTCCAAAGGAGGAACCTTTGTTGACCAAAATTTTATCTTTGGTTTCTTGGCTTAGATTCTTGACAAATGCCTTCTATAGTTCATTCTATTTATGTAATACTCATTGTATGATGATTATGGACCTAATTAACAAGTTACTTCCCTAAAATAAAGTTTAAACTAAGTTCGTTTCCAAAGGAGGAACCTTTGTTGACCAAAATCTTATCTTTGGTTTCTTGGCTTGGATTCTTTACAAATGCCACCTACAGTTCATTCTATTTATGTAATACTCATTGTATGATGATTAGGGACCTAATTAACAAGTTACTTCACTAAAATAAAGTTTAAACTAAGTTCATCTCAAAAGGAGGAACCTTTGTCGACCAAAATTTTATCTTTGGTTTCTTGACTTTGATTCTTGACAAATGCCACCTAAAGTTCATTCTACTTATGTAAAACACATTGTATGATGATTATGGACCTAATTAACAAGTTACTTCCCTAAAATAAAGTTTAAACTAAGTTCGTCTCCAATGGAGGAACCTTTGTTCACCAAAATTTTATCTTTGGTTTCTTGGCTTAGATTCTTGACAAATGCCTTCTATAGTTCATTCTATTTATGTAATACTCATTGTATGATGATTATGGACCTAATTAACAAGTTACTTCCCTAAAATAAAGTTTAAACTAAGTTCGTCTCGAAAGGAGGAACCTTTGTTAACCAAAATCTTATCTTTGGTTTCTTGGCTTGGATTCCTGACAAATGCCTTCTATAGTTCATTCTATTTATGTAATACTCATTGTATGATGATTATGGACCTAATTAAAAGGTTACTTCCCTAAAATAAAATTTAAACTAAGTTCGTCTCGAAAGGAGGAACCTTTGTTCACCAAAATCTTATCTTTGGTTTCTTGGCTTGGATTCTTGACAAATGCCACCTATAGTTCATTCTACTTATGTAATACTCATTGTATGATGATTATGGACCTAATTAACAAGTTACTTCCCTAAAATAAAGTTTAAACTAAGTTCGTCTCCAAAGGAGGAACCTTTGATGAACGAAATTTTATCTTTGGTTTCTTGGCTTGGATTCTTGACAAATGCCACCTCGAGTTCATTCTATTTATGTAATACTCATTGTATGATGATTACGGACCTAATTAACAAGTTAGTTCCCTAAAATCAAGTGTAAACTAAGTTCGTCTCCAAAGGAGGAACCTTTGTTGACCAAAATTTTATCTTTGGTTTCTTGGCTTAGATTCTTGACAAATGCCTTCTATAGTTCATTCTATTTATGTAATACTCATTGTATGATGATTATGGACCTAATTAACAAGTTACTTCCCTAAAATAAAGTTTAAACTAAGTTCGTTTCCAAAGGAGGAACCTTTGTTGACCAAAATCTTATCTTTGGTTTCTTGGCTTGGATTCTTTACAAATGCCACCTACAGTTCATTCTATTTATGTAATACTCATTGTATGATGATTATGGACCTAATTAACAAGTTACTTCACTAAAATAAAGTTTAAACTAAGTTCATCTCAAAAGGAGGAACCTTTGTCGACCAAAATTTTATCTTTGGTTTCTTGACTTTGATTCTTGACAAATGCCACCTAAAGTTCATTCTACTTATGTAAAACACATTGTATGATGATTATGGACCTAATTAACAAGTTACTTCCCTAAAATAAAGTTTAAACTAAGTTCGTCTCCAAAGGAGGAACCTTTGTTCACCAAAATTTTATCTTTGGTTTCTTGTCTTAGATTCTTGACAAATGCCTTCTATAGTTCATTCTATTTATGTAATACTGATTGTATGATGATTATGGACCTAATTAACAAGTTACTTCCCTAAAATAAAGTTTAAACTAAGTTCGTCTCGAAAGGAGGAACCTTTGTTAACCAAAATCTTATCTTTGGTTTCTTGGCTTGGATTCTTGACAAATGCCTTCTATAGTTCATTCTATTTATGTAATACTCATTGTATGATGATTATGGACCTAATTAAAAGGTTACTTCCCTAAAATAAAATTTAAACTAAGTTCGTCTCGAAAGGAGGAACCTTTGTTGACCAAAATCTTATCTTTGGTTTCTTGGCTTGGATTCTTGACAAATGCCACCTATAGTTCATTCTACTTATGTAATACTCATTGTATGATGATTATGGACCTAATTAACAAGTTACTTCCCTAAAATAAAGTTTAAACTAAGTTCGTCTCCAAAGGAGGAACCTTTGATGAACGAAATTTTATCTTTGGTTTCTTGGCTTGGATTCTTGACAAATGCCACCTCTAGTTCATTCTATTTATGTAATACTCATTGTATGATGATTACGGACCTAATTAACAAGTTACTTCCCTAAAATAAAGTTTAAACTAAGTTCGTCTCCAAAGGAGGAACCTTTGTTGACCAAAATTTTATCTTTGGTTTCTTGGCTTAGATTCTTGACAAATGCCTTCTATAGTTCATTCTATTTATGTAATACTCATTGTATGATGATTATGGACCTAATTAACAAATTACTTCCCTAAAATAAAGTTTAAACTAAGTTCGTTTCCAAAGGAGAAACCTTTGTTGACCAAAATCTTATCTTTGGTTTCTTGGCTTGGATTCTTTACAAATGCCACCTACAGTTCATTCTATTTATGTAATACTCATTGTATGATGATTATGGACCTAATTAACAAGTTACTTCACTAAAATAAAGTTTAAACTAAGTTCATCTCAAAAGGAGGAACCTTTGTCGACCAAAATTTTATCTTTGGTTTCTTGACTTTGATTCTTGACAAATGCCACCTAAAGTTCATTCTACTTATGTAAAACACATTGTATGATGATTATGGACCTAATTAACAAGTAACTTCCCTAAAATAAAGTTTAAACTAAGTTCGTCTCCAAAGGAGGAACCTTTGTTCACCAAAATTTTATCTTTGGTTTCTTGGCTTAGATTCTTGACAAATGCCTTCTATAGTTCATTCTATTTATGTAATACTCATTGTATGATGATTATGGACCTAATTAACAAGTTACTTCCCTAAAATAAAGTTTAAACTAAGTTCGTCTCGAAAGGAGGAACCTTTGTTAACCAAAATCTTATCTTTGGTTTCTTGGCTTGGATTCCTGACAAATGCCTTCTATAGTTCATTCTATTTATGTAATACTCATTGTATGATGATTATGGACCTAATTAAAAGGTTACTTCCCTAAAATAAAATTTAAACTAAGTTCGTCTCGAAAGGAGGAACCTTTGTTGACCAAAATCTTATCTTTGGTTTCTTGGCTTGGATTCTTGACAAATGCCACCTATAGTTCATTCTACTTATGTAATACTCATTGTATGATGATTATGGACCTAATTAACGAGTTACTTCCCTAAAATAAAGTTTAAACTAAGTTCGTCTCCAAAGGAGGAACCTTTGATGAACGAAATTTTATCTTTGGTTTCTTGGCTTGGATTCTTGACAAATGCCACCTCGAGTTCATTCTATTTATGTAATACTCATTGTATGATGATTACGGACCTAATTAACAAGTTACTTCCCTAAAATCAAGTGTAAACTAAGTTCGTCTCCAAAGGAGGAACCTTTGTTGACCAAAATCTTATCTTTGGTTTCTTGGCTTGGATTCTTTACAAATGCCACCTACAGTTCATTCTATTTATGTAATACTCATTGTATGATGATTATGGACCTAATTAACAAGTTACTTCACTAAAATAAAGTTTAAACTAAGTTCATCTCAAAAGGAGGAACCTTTGTCGACCAAAATTTTATCTTTGGTTTCTTGACTTTGATTCTTGACAAATGCCACCTAAAGTTCATTCTACTTATGTAAAACACATTGTATGATGATTATGGACCTAATTAACAAGTTACTTCCCTAAAATAAAGTTTAAACTAAGTTCGTCTCCAAAGGAGGAACCTTTGTTCACCAAAATTTTATCTTTGGTTTCTTGGCTTAGATTCTTGACAAATGCCTTCTATAGTTCATTCTATTTATGTAATACTCATTGTATGATGATTATGGACCTAATTAACAAGTTACTTCCCTAAAATAAAGTTTAAACTAAGTTCGTCTCGAAAGGAGGAACCTTTGTTAACCAAAATCTTATCTTTGGTTTCTTGGCTTGGATTCTTGACAAATGCCTTCTATAGTTCATTCTATTTATGTAATACTCATTGTATGATGATTATGGACCTAATTAAAAGGTTACTTCCCTAAAATAAAATTTAAACTAAGTTCGTCTCGAAAGGAGGAACCTTTGTTGACCAAAATCTTATCTTTGGTTTCTTGGCTTGGATTCTTGACAAATGCCACCTATAGTTCATTCTACTTATGTAATACTCATTGTATGATGATTATGGACCTAATTAACGAGTTACTTCCCTAAAATAAAGTTTAAACTAAGTTCGTCTCCAAAGGAGGAACCTTTGATGAACGAAATTTTATCTTTGGTTTCTTGGCTTGGATTCTTGACAAATGCCACCTCGAGTTCATTCTATTTATGTAATACTCATTGTATGATGATTACGGACCTAATTAACAAGTTACTTCCCTAAAATCAAGTGTAAACTAAGTTCGTCTCCAAAGGAGGAACCTTTGTTGACCAAAATTTTATCTTTGGTTTCTTGGCTTAGATTCTTGACAAATGCCTTCTATAGTTCATTCTATTTATGTAATACTCATTGTATGATGATTATGGACCTAATTAACAAGTTACTTCCCTAAAATAAAGTTTAAACTAAGTTCGTTTCCAAAGGAGGAACCTTTGTTGACCAAAATCTTATCTTTGGTTTCTTGGCTTGGATTCTTTACAAATGCCACCTACAGTTCATTCTATTTATGTAATACTCATTGTATGATGATTATGGACCTAATTAACAAGTTACTTCACTAAAATAAAGTTTAAACTAAGTTCATCTCAAAAGGAGGAACCTTTGTCGACCAAAATTTTATCTTTGGTTTCTTGACTTTGATTCTTGACAAATGCCACCTAAAGTTCATTCTACTTATGTAAAACACATTGTATGATGATTATGGACCTAATTAACAAGTTACTTCCCTAAAATAAAGTTTAAACTAAGTTCGTCTCCAATGGAGGAACCTTTGTTCACCAAAATTTTATCTTTGGTTTCTTGGCTTAGATTCTTGACAAATGCCTTCTATAGTTCATTCTATTTATGTAATACTCATTGTATGATGATTATGGACCTAATTAACAAGTTACTTCCCTAAAATAAAGTTTAAACTAAGTTCGTCTCGAAAGGAGGAACCTTTGTTAACCAAAATCTTATCTTTGGTTTCTTGGCTTGGATTCTTGACAAATGCCTTCTATAGTTCATTCTATTTATGTAATACTCATTGTATGATGATTATGGACCTAATTAAAAGGTTACTTCCCTAAAATAAAATTTAAACTAAGTTCGTCTCGAAAGGAGGAACCTTTGTTGACCAAAATCTTATCTTTGGTTTCTTGGCTTGGATTCTTGACAAATGCCACCTATAGTTCATTCTACTTATGTAATACTCATTGTATGATGATTATGGACCTAATTAACGAGTTACTTCCCTAAAATAAAGTTTAAACTAAGTTCGTCTCCAAAGGAGGAACCTTTGATGAACGAAATTTTATCTTTGGTTTCTTGGCTTGGATTCTTGACAAATGCCACCTCGAGTTCATTCTATTTATGTAATACTCATTGTATGATGATTACGGACCTAATTAACAAGTTACTTCCCTAAAATCAAGTGTAAACTAAGTTCGTCTCCAAAGGAGGAACCTTTGTTGACCAAAATTTTATCTTTGGTTTCTTGGCTTAGATTCTTGACAAATGCCTTCTATAGTTCATTCTATTTATGTAATACTCATTGTATGATGATTATGGACCTAATTAACAAGTTACTTCCCTAAAATAAAGTTTAAACTAAGTTCGTTTCCAAAGGAGGAACCTTTGTTGACCAAAATCTTATCTTTGGTTTCTTGGCTTGGATTCTTTACAAATGCCACCTACAGTTCATTCTATTTATGTAATACTCATTGTATGATGATTATGGACCTAATTAACAAGTTACTTCACTAAAATAAAGTTTAAACTAAGTTCATCTCAAAAGGAGGAACCTTTGTCGACCAAAATTTTATCTTTGGTTTCTTGACTTTGATTCTTGACAAATGCCACCTAAAGTTCATTCTACTTATGTAAAACACATTGTATGATGATTATGGACCTAATTAACAAGTTACTTCCCTAAAATAAAGTTTAAACTAAGTTCGTCTCCAAAGGAGGAACCTTTGTTCACCAAAATTTTATCTTTGGTTTCTTGGCTTAGATTCTTGACAAATGCCTTCTATAGTTCATTCTATTTATGTAATACTCATTGTATGATGATTATGGACCTAATTAACAAGTTACTTCCCTAAAATAAAGTTTAAACTAAGTTCGTCTCGAAAGGAGGAACCTTTGTTAACCAAAATCTTATCTTTGGTTTCTTGGCTTGGATTCTTGACAAATGCCTTCTATAGTTCATTCTATTTATGTAATACTCATTGTATGATGATTATGGACCTAATTAAAAGGTTACTTCCCTAAAATAAAATTTAAACTAAGTTCGTCTCGAAAGGAGGAACCTTTGTTGACCAAAATCTTATCTTTGGTTTCTTGGCTTGGATTCTTGACAAATGCCACCTATAGTTCATTCTACTTATGTAATACTCATTGTATGATGATTATGGACCTAATTAACAAGTTACTTCCCTAAAATAAAGTTTAAACTAAGTTCGTCTCCAAAGGAGGAACCTTTGATGAACGAAATTTTATCTTTGGTTTCTTGGCTTGGATTCTTGACAAATGCCACCTCTAGTTCATTCTATTTATGTAATACTCATTGTATGATGATTACGGACCTAATTAACAAGTTACTTCCCTAAAATAAAGTTTAAACTAAGTTCGTCTCCAAAGGAGGAACCTTTGTTGACCAAAATTTTATCTTTGGTTTCTTGGCTTAGATTCTTGACAAATGCCTTCTATAGTTCATTCTATTTATGTAATACTCATTGTATGATGATTATGGACCTAATTAACAAATTACTTCCCTAAAATAAAGTTTAAACTAAGTTCGTTTCCAAAGGAGAAACCTTTGTTGACCAAAATCTTATCTTTGGTTTCTTGGCTTGGATTCTTTACAAATGCCACCTACAGTTCATTCTATTTATGTAATACTCATTGTATGATGATTATGGACCTAATTAACAAGTTACTTCACTAAAATAAAGTTTAAACTAAGTTCATCTCAAAAGGAGGAACCTTTGTCGACCAAAATTTTATCTTTGGTTTCTTGACTTTGATTCTTGACAAATGCCACCTAAAGTTCATTCTACTTATGTAAAACACATTGTATGATGATTATGGACCTAATTAACAAGTAACTTCCCTAAAATAAAGTTTAAACTAAGTTCGTCTCCAAAGGAGGAACCTTTGTTCACCAAAATTTTATCTTTGGTTTCTTGGCTTAGATTCTTGACAAATGCCTTCTATAGTTCATTCTATTTATGTAATACTCATTGTATGATGATTATGGACCTAATTAACAAGTTACTTCCCTAAAATAAAGTTTAAACTAAGTTCGTCTCGAAAGGAGGAACCTTTGTTAACCAAAATCTTATCTTTGGTTTCTTGGCTTGGATTCCTGACAAATGCCTTCTATAGTTCATTCTATTTATGTAATACTCATTGTATGATGATTATGGACCTAATTAAAAGGTTACTTCCCTAAAATAAAATTTAAACTAAGTTCGTCTCGAAAGGAGGAACCTTTGTTGACCAAAATCTTATCTTTGGTTTCTTGGCTTGGATTCTTGACAAATGCCACCTATAGTTCATTCTACTTATGTAATACTCATTGTATGATGATTATGGACCTAATTAACGAGTTACTTCCCTAAAATAAAGTTTAAACTAAGTTCGTCTCCAAAGGAGGAACCTTTGATGAACGAAATTTTATCTTTGGTTTCTTGGCTTGGATTCTTGACAAATGCCACCTCGAGTTCATTCTATTTATGTAATACTCATTGTATGATGATTACGGACCTAATTAACAAGTTACTTCCCTAAAATCAAGTGTAAACTAAGTTCGTCTCCAAAGGAGGAACCTTTGTTGACCAAAATTTTATCTTTGGTTTCTTGGCTTAGATTCTTGACAAATGCCTTCTATAGTTCATTCTATTTATGTAATACTCATTGTATGATGATTATGGACCTAAATAACAAGTTAATTCCCTAAAATAAAGTTTAAACAAAGTTCGTTTCCAAAGGAGGAACCTTGGTTGACCAAAATCTTATCTTTGGTTTCTTGGCTTGGATTCTTTACAAATGCCACCTACAGTTCATTCTATTTATGTAATACTCATTGTATGATGATTATGGACCTAATTAACAAGTTACTTCACTAAAATAAAGTTTAAACTAAGTTCATCTCAAAAGGAGGAACCTTTGTCGACCAAAATTTTATCTTTGGTTTCTTGACTTTGATTCTTGACAAATGCCACCTAAAGTTCATTCTACTTATGTAAAACACATTGTATGATGATTATGGACCTAATTAACAAGTTACTTCCCTAAAATAAAGTTTAAACTAAGTTCGTCTCCAATGGAGGAACCTTTGTTCACCAAAATTTTATCTTTGGTTTCTTGGCTTAGATTCTTGACAAATGCCTTCTATAGTTCATTCTATTTATGTAATACTCATTGTATGATGATTATGGACCTAATTAACAAGTTACTTCCCTAAAATAAAGTTTAAACTAAGTTCGTCTCGAAAGGAGGAACCTTTGTTAACCAAAATCTTATCTTTGGTTTCTTGGCTTGGATTCTTGACAAATGCCTTCTATAGTTCATTCTATTTATGTAATACTCATTGTATGATGATTATGGACCTAATTAAAAGGTTACTTCCCTAAAATAAAATTTAAACTAAGTTCGTCTCGAAAGGAGGAACCTTTGTTGACCAAAATCTTATCTTTGGTTTCTTGGCTTGGATTCTTGACAAATGCCACCTATAGTTCATTCTACTTATGTAATACTCATTGTATGATGATTATGGACCTAATTAACGAGTTACTTCCCTAAAATAAAGTTTAAACTAAGTTCGTCTCCAAAGGAGGAACCTTTGATGAACGAAATTTTATCTTTGGTTTCTTGGCTTGGATTCTTGACAAATGCCACCTCGAGTTCATTCTATTTATGTAATACTCATTGTATGATGATTACGGACCTAATTAACAAGTTACTTCCCTAAAATCAAGTGTAAACTAAGTTCGTCTCCAAAGGAGGAACCTTTGTTGACCAAAATTTTATCTTTGGTTTCTTGGCTTAGATTCTTGACAAATGCCTTCTATAGTTCATTCTATTTATGTAATACTCATTGTATGATGATTATGGACCTAATTAACAAGTTACTTCCCTAAAATAAAGTTTAAACTAAGTTCGTTTCCAAAGGAGGAACCTTTGTTGACCAAAATCTTATCTTTGGTTTCTTGGCTTGGATTCTTTACAAATGCCACCTACAGTTCATTCTATTTATGTAATACTCATTGTATGATGATTATGGACCTAATTAACAAGTTACTTCACTAAAATAAAGTTTAAACTAAGTTCATCTCAAAAGGAGGAACCTTTGTCGACCAAAATTTTATCTTTGGTTTCTTGACTTTGATTCTTGACAAATGCCACCTAAAGTTCATTCTACTTATGTAAAACACATTGTATGATGATTATGGACCTAATTAACAAGTTACTTCCCTAAAATAAAGTTTAAACTAAGTTCATCTCCAAAGGAGGAACCTTTGTTCACCAAAATTTTATCTTTGGTTTCTTGGCTTAGATTCTTGACAAATGCCTTCTATAGTTCATTCTATTTATGTAATACTCATTGTATGATGATTATGGACCTAATTAACAAGTTACTTCCCTAAAATAAAGTTTAAACTAAGTTCGTCTCGAAAGGAGGAACCTTTGTTAACCAAAATCTTATCTTTGGTTTCTTGGCTTGGATTCTTGACAAATGCCTTCTATAGTTCATTCTATTTATGTAATACTCATTGTATGATGATTATGGACCTAATTAAAAGGTTACTTCCCTTAAATAAAATTTAAACTAAGTTCGTCTCGAAAGGAGGAACCTTTGTTGACCAAAATCTTATCTTTGGTTTCTTGGCTTGGATTCTTGAAAAATGCCACCTATAGTTCATTCTACTTATGTAATACTCATTGTATGATGATTATGGACCTAATTAACAAGTTACTTCCCTAAAATAAAGTTTAAACTAAGTTCGTTTCCAAAGGAGGAACCTTTGTTGACCAAAATCTTATCTTTGGTTTCTTGGCTTGGATTCTTTACAAATGCCACCTACAGTTCATTCTATTTATGTAATACTCATTTTATGATGATTATGGACCTAATTAATAAGTTACTTCACTAAAATAAAGTTTAAACTAAGTTCATCTCAAAAGGAGGAACCTTTGTCGACCAAAATTTTATCTTTGGTTTCATGACTTTGATTCTTGACAAATGCCACCTAAAGTTCATTCTACTTATGTAATACACATTGTATGATGATTATGGACCTAATTAACAAGTTACTTCCCTAAAATAAAGTTTAAACTAAGTTCGTCTCGAAAGGAGGAACCTTTGTTAACCAAAATCTTATCTTTGGTTTCTTGGCTTGGATTCTTGACAAATGCCTTCTATAGTTCATTCTATTTATGTAATACTCATTGTATGATGATTATGGACCTAATTAAAAGGTTACTTCCCTTAAATAAAATTTAAACTAAGTTCGTCTCGAAAGGAGGAACCTTTGTTGACCAAAATCTTATCTTTGGTTTCTTGAAAAATGCCACCTATAGTTCATTCTACTTATGTAATACTCATTGTATGATGATTATGGACCTAATTAACAAGTTACTTCCCTAAAATAAAGTTTAAACTAAGTTCGTTTCCAAAGGAGGAACCTTTGTTGACCAAAATCTTATCTTTGGTTTCTTGGCTTGGATTCTTTACAAATGCCACCTACAGTTCATTCTATTTATGTAATACTCATTTTATGATGATTATGGACCTAATTAATAAGTTACTTCACTAAAATAAAGTTTAAACTAAGTTCATCTCAAAAGGAGGAACCTTTGTCGACCAAAATTTTATCTTTGGTTTCATGACTTTGATTCTTGACAAATGCCACCTAAAGTTCATTCTACTTATGTAATACACATTGTATGATGATTATGGACCTAATTAACAAGTTACTTCCCTAAAATAAAGTTTAAACTAAATTCGTCTCCAAAGGAGGAACCTTTGTTGACCAAAATTTTATCTTTGGTTTCTTGGCTTAGATTCTTGACAAATGCCTTCTATAGTTCATTCTATTTATGTAATACTCATTGTATGATGATTATGGACCTAATTAACAAGTTACTTCCCTAAAATAAAGTTTAAACTAAGTTCGTTTCCAAAGGAGGAACCTTTGTTGACCAAAATCTTATCTTTGGTTTCTTGGCTTGGATTCTTTACAAATGCCACCTACAGTTCATTCTATTTATGTAATACTCATTGTATGATGATTATGGACCTAATTAACAAGTTACTTCACTAAAATAAAGTTTAAACTAAGTTCATCTCAAAAGGAGGAACCTTTGTCGACCAAAATTTTATCTTTGGTTTCTTGACTTTGATTCTTGACAAATGCCACCTAAAGTTCATTCTACTTATGTAAAACACATTGTATGATGATTATGGACCTAATTAACAAGTTACTTCCCTAAAATAAAGTTTAAACTAAGTTCGTCTCCAAAGGAGGAACCTTTGTTCACCAAAATTTTATCTTTGGTTTCTTGGCTTAGATTCTTGACAAATGCCTTCTATAGTTCATTCTATTTATGTAATACTCATTGTATGATGATTATGGACCTAATTAACAAGTTACTTCCCTAAAATAAAGTTTAAACTAAGTTCGTCTCGAAAGGAGGAACCTTTGTTAACCAAAATCTTATCTTTGGTTTCTTGGCTTGGATTCTTGACAAATGCCTTCTATAGTTCATTCTATTTATGTAATACTCATTGTATGATGATTATGGACCTAATTAAAAGGTTACTTCCCTAAAATAAAATTTAAACTAAGTTCGTCTCGAAAGGAGGAACCTTTGTTGACCAAAATCTTATCTTTGGTTTCTTGGCTTGGATTCTTGACAAATGCCACCTATAGTTCATTCTACTTATGTAATACTCATTGTATAATGATTATGGACCTAATTAACAAGTTACTTCCCTAAAATAAAGTTTAAACTAAGTTCGTTTCCAAAGGAGGAACCTTTGTTGACCAAAATCTTATCTTTGGTTTCTTGGCTTGGATTCTTTACAAATGCCACCTACAGTTCATTCTATTTATGTAATACTCATTTTATGATGATTATGGACCTAATTAATAAGTTACTTCACTAAAATAAAGTTTAAACTAAGTTCATCTCAAAAGGAGGAACCTTTGTCGACCAAAATTTTATCTTTGGTTTCATGACTTTGATTCTTGACAAATGCCACCTAAAGTTCATTCTACTTATGTAATACACATTGTATGATGATTATGGACCTAATTAACAAGTTACTTCCCTAAAATAAAGTTTAAACTAAATTCGTCTCCAAAGGAGGAACCTTTGTTCACCAAAATTTTATCTTTGGTTTCTTGGCTTAGATTCTTGACAAATGCCTTCTATAGTTCATTCTATTTATGTAATACTCATTGTATGATGATTATGGACCTAATTAACAAGTTACTTCCCTAAAATAAAGTTTAAACTAAGTTCGTCTCGAAAGGAGGAACCTTTGTTAACCAAAATCTTATCTTTGGTTTCTTGGCTTGGATTCCTGACAAATGCCTTCTATAGTTCATTCTATTTATGTAATACTCATTGTATGATGATTATGGACCTAATTAAAAGGTTACTTCCCTAAAATAAAATTTAAACTAAGTTCGTCTCGAAAGGAGGAACCTTTGTTGACCAAAATCTTATCTTTGGTTTCTTGGCTTGGATTCTTGACAAATGCCACCTATAGTTCATTCTACTTATGTAATACTCATTGTATGATGATTATGGACCTAATTAACAAGTTACTTCCCTAAAATAAAGTTTAAACTAAGTTCGTCTCCAAAGGAGGAACCTTTGATGAACGAAATTTTATCTTTGGTTTCTTGGCTTGGATTCTTGACAAATGCCACCTCTAGTTCATTCTATTTATGTAATACTCATTGTATGATGATTACGGACCTAATTAACAAGTTACTTCCCTAAAATCAAGTGTAAACTAAGTTCGTCTCCAAAGGAGGAACCTTTGTTGACCAAAATTTTATCTTTGGTTTCTTGGCTTAGATTCTTGACAAATGCCTTCTAAAGTTCATTCTATTTATGTAATACTCATTGTATGATGATTATGGACCTAATTAACAAGTTACTTCCCTAAAATAAAGTTTAAACTAAGTTCGTTTCCAAAGGAGGAACCTTTGTTGACCAAAATCTTATCTTTGGTTTCTTGGCTTGGATTCTTTACAAATGCCACCTACAGTTCATTCTATTTATGTAATACTCATTGTATGATGATTATGGACCTAATTAACAAGTTACTTCACTAAAATAAAGTTTAAACTAAGTTCATCTCAAAAGGAGGAACCTTTGTCGACCAAAATTTTATCTTTGGTTTCTTGACTTTGATTCTTGACAAATGCCACCTAAAGTTCATTCTACTTATGTAATACACATTGTATGATGATTATGGACCTAATTAACAAGTTACTTCCCTAAAATAAAGTTTAAACTAAGTTCGTCTCCAAAGGAGGAACCTTTGTTCACCAAAATTTTATCTTTGGTTTCTTGTCTTAGATTCTTAACAAATGCCTTCTATAGTTCATTCTATTTATGTAATACTCATTGTATGATGATTATGGACCTAATTAACAAGTTACTTCCCTAAAATAAAGTTTAAACTAAGTTCGTCTCGAAAGGAGGAACCTTTGTTAACCAAAATCTTATCTTTGGTTTCTTGGCTTGGATTCTTGACAAATGCCTTCTATAGTTCATTCTATTTATGTAATACTCATTGTATGATGATTATGGACCTAATTAAAAGGTTACTTCCCTTAAATAAAATTTAAACTAAGTTCGTCTCGAAAGGAGGAACCTTTGTTGACCAAAATCTTATCTTTGGTTTCTTGGCTTGGATTCTTGAAAAATGCCACCTATAGTTCATTCTACTTATGTAATACTCATTGTATGATGATTATGGACCTAATTAACAAGTTACTTCCCTAAAATAAAGTTTAAACTAAGTTCGTCTCCAAAGGAGGAACCTTTGATGAACGAAATTTTATCTTTGGTTTCTTGGCTTGGATTCTTGACAAATGCCACCTCTAGTTCATTCTATTTATGTAATACTCATTGTATGATGATTACGGACCTAATTAACAAGTTACTTCCCTAAAATAAAGTTTAAACTAAGTTCGTCTCCAAAGGAGGAACCTTTGTTGACCAAAATTTTATCTTTGGTTTCTTGGCTTAGATTCTTGACAAATGCCTTCTATAGTTCATTCTATTTATGTAATACTCATTGTATGATGATTATGGACCTAATTAACAAGTTACTTCCCTAAAATAAAGTTTAAACAAAGTTCGTTTCCAAAGGAGGAACCTTGGTTGACCAAAATTTTATCTTTGGTTTCCTGGCTTGGATTCTTTACAAATGCCACCTACAGTTCATTCTATTTATGTAATACTCATTGTATGATGATTATGGACCTAATTAACAAGTTACTTCACTAAAATAAAGTTTAAACTAAGTTCATCTCAAAAGGAGGAACCTTTGTCGACCAAAATTTTATCTTTGGTTTCTTGACTTTGATTCTTGACAAATGCCACCTAAAGTTCATTCTACTTATGTAAAACACATTGTATGATGATTATGGACCTAATTAACAAGTTACTTCCCTAAAATAAAGTTTAAACTAAGTTCGTCTCCAAAGGAGGAACCTTTGTTCACCAAAATTTTATCTTTGGTTTCTTGGCTTAGATTCTTGACAAATGCCTTCTATAGTTCATTCTATTTATGTAATACTCATTGTATGATGATTATGGACCTAATTAACAAGTTACTTCCCTAAAATAAAGTTTAAACTAAGTTCGTCTCGAAAGGAGGAACCTTTGTTAACCAAAATCTTATCTTTGGTTTCTTGGCTTGGATTCCTGACAAATGCCTTCTATAGTTCATTCTATTTATGTAATACTCATTGTATGATGATTATGGACCTAATTAACAAGTTACTTCACTAAAATAAAGTTTAAACTAAGTTCGTCTCCAAAGGAGGAACCTTTGATGAACGAAATTTTATCTTTGGTTTCTTGGCTTGGATTCTTGACAAATGCCACCTCTAGTTCATTCTATTTATGTAATACTCATTGTATGATGATTACGGACCTAATTAACAAGTTACTTCCCTAAAATAAAGTTTAAACTAAGTTCGTCTCCAAAGGAGGAACCTTTGTTGACCAAAATTTTATCTTTGGTTTCTTGGCTTAGATTCTTGACAAATGCCTTCTATAGTTCATTCTATTTATGTAATACTCATTGTATGATGATTATGGACCTAATTAACAAGTTACTTCCCTAAAATAAAGTTTAAACTAAGTTCGTTTCCAAAGGAGGAACCTTTGTTGACCAAAATCTTATCTTTGGTTTCTTGGCTTGGATTCTTTACAAATGCCACCTACAGTTCATTCTATTTATGTAATACTCATTGTATGATGATTATGGACCTAATTAACAAGTTACTTCACTAAAATAAAGTTTAAACTAAGTTCATCTCAAAAGGAGGAACCTTTGTCGACCAAAATTTTATCTTTGGTTTCTTGACTTTGATTCTTGACAAATGCCACCTAAAGTTCATTCTACTTATGTAAAACACATTGTATGATGATTATGGACCTAATTAACAAGTTACTTCCCTAAAATAAAGTTTAAACTAAGTTCGTCTCCAAAGGAGGAACCTTTGTTCACCAAAATTTTATCTTTGGTTTCTTGGCTTAGATTCTTGACAAATGCCTTCTATAGTTCATTCTATTTATGTAATACTCATTGTATGATGATTATGGACCTAATTAACAAGTTACTTCCCTAAAATAAAGTTTAAACTAAGTTCGTCTCGAAAGGAGGAACCTTTGTTAACCAAAATCTTATCTTTGGTTTCTTGGCTTGGATTCCTGACAAATGCCTTCTATAGTTCATTCTATTTATGTAATACTCATTGTATGATGATTATGGACCTAATTAAAAGGTTACTTCCCTAAAATAAAATTTAAACTAAGTTCGTCTCGAAAGGAGGAACCTTTGTTGACCAAAATCTTATCTTTGGTTTCTTGGCTTGGATTCTTGACAAATGCCACCTATAGTTCTTTCTACTTATGTAATACTCATTGTATGATGATTATGGACCTAATTAACAAGTTACTTCCCTAAAATAAAGTTTAAACTAAGTTCGTCTCCAAAGGAGGAACCTTTGATGAACGAAATTTTATCTTTGGTTTCTTGGCTTGGATTCTTGACAAATGCCACCTCTAGTTCATTCTATTTATGTAATACTCATTGTATGATGATTACGGACCTAATTAACAAGTTACTTCCCTAAAATCAAGTGTAAACTAAGTTCGTCTCCAAAGGAGGAACCTTTGTTGACCAAAATTTTATCTTTGGTTTCTTGGCTTAGATTCTTGACAAATGCCTTCTAAAGTTCATTCTATTTATGTAATACTCATTGTATGATGATTATGGACCTAATTAACAAGTTACTTCCCTAAAATAAAGTTTAAACTAAGTTCGTTTCCAAAGGAGGAACCTTTGTTGACCAAAATCTTATCTTTGGTTTCTTGGCTTGGATTCTTTACAAATGCCACCTACAGTTCATTCTATTTATGTAATACTCATTGTATGATGATTATGGACCTAATTAACAAGTTACTTCACTAAAATAAAGTTTAAACTAAGTTCATCTCAAAAGGAGGAACCTTTGTCGACCAAAATTTTATCTTTGGTTTCTTGACTTTGATTCTTGACAAATGCCACCTAAAGTTCATTCTACTTATGTAATACACATTGTATGATGATTATGGACCTAATTAACAAGTTACTTCACTAAAATAAAGTTTAAACTAAGTTCATCTCAAAAGGAGGAACCTTTGTCGACCAAAATTTTATCTTTGGTTTCTTGACTTTGATTCTTGACAAATGCCACCTAAAGTTCATTCTACTTATGTAATACTCATTGTATGATGATTACGGACCTAATTAACAAGTTACTTCCCTAAAATCAAGTGTAAACTAAGTTCGTCTCCAAAGGAGGAACCTTTGTTGACCAAAATTTTATCTTTGGTTTCTTGGCTTAGATTCTTGACAAATGCCTTCTAAAGTTCATTCTATTTATGTAATACTCATTGTATGATGATTATGGACCTAATTAACAAGTTACTTCCCTAAAATAAAGTTTAAACTAAGTTCGTTTCCAAAGGAGGAACCTTTGTTGACCAAAATCTTATCTTTGGTTTCTTGGCTTGGATTCTTTACAAATGCCACCTACAGTTCATTCTATTTATGTAATACTCATTGTATGATGATTATGGACCTAATTAACAAGTTACTTCACTAAAATAAAGTTTAAACTAAGTTCATCTCAAAAGGAGGAACCTTTGTCGACCAAAATTTTATCTTTGGTTTCTTGACTTTGATTCTTGACAAATGCCACCTAAAGTTCATTCTACTTATGTAAAACACATTGTATGATGATTATGGACCTAATTAACAAGTTACTTCCCTAAAATAAAGTTTAAACTAAGTTCGTCTCCAAAGGAGGAACCTTTGTTCACCAAAATTTTATCTTTGGTTTCTTGGCTTAGATTCTTGACAAATGCCTTCTATAGTTCATTCTATTTATGTAATACTCATTGTATGATGATTATGGACCTAATTAACAAGTTACTTCCCTAAAATAAAGTTTAAACTAAGTTCGTCTCGAAAGGAGGAACCTTTGTTGACCAAAATCTTATCTTTGGTTTCTTGGCTTGGATTCCTGACAAATGCCTTCTATAGTTCATTCTATTTATGTAATACTCATTGTATGATGATTATGGACCTAATTAAAAGGTTACTTCCCTAAAATAAAATTTAAACTAAGTTCGTCTCGAAAGGAGGAACCTTTGTTGACCAAAATCTTATCTTTGGTTTCTTGGCTTGGATTCTTGACAAATGCCACCTATAGTTCATTCTACTTATGTAATACTCATTGTATGATGATTATGGACCTAATTAACAAGTTACTTCCCTAAAATAAAGTTTAAACTAAGTTCGTCTCCAAAGGAGGAACCTTTGATGAACGAAATTTTATCTTTGGTTTCTTGGCTTGGATTCTTGACAAATGCCACCTCTAGTTCATTCTATTTATGTAATACTCATTGTATGATGATTACGGACCTAATTAACAAGTTACTTCCCTAAAATCAAGTGTAAACTAAGTTCGTCTCCAAAGGAGGAACCTTTGTTGACCAAAATTTTATCTTTGGTTTCTTGGCTTAGATTCTTGACAAATGCCTTCTAAAGTTCATTCTATTTATGTAATACTCATTGTATGATGATTATGGACCTAATTAACAAGTTACTTCCCTAAAATAAAGTTTAAACTAAGTTCGTTTCCAAAGGAGGAACCTTTGTTGACCAAAATCTTATCTTTGGTTTCTTGGCTTGGATTCTTTACAAATGCCACCTACAGTTCATTCTATTTATGTAATACTCATTGTATGATGATTATGGACCTAATTAACAAGTTACTTCACTAAAATAAAGTTTAAACTAAGTTCATCTCAAAAGGAGGAACCTTTGTCGACCAAAATTTTATCTTTGGTTTCTTGACTTTGATTCTTGACAAATGCCACCTAAAGTTCATTCTACTTATGTAATACACATTGTATGATGATTATGGACCTAATTAACAAGTTACTTCCCTAAAATAAAGTTTAAACTAAGTTCGTCTCCAAAGGAGGAACCTTTGTTCACCAAAATTTTATCTTTGGTTTCTTGTCTTAGATTCTTGACAAATGCCTTCTATAGTTCATTCTATTTATGTAATACTCATTGTATGATGATTATGGACCTAATTAACAAGTTACTTCCCTAAAATAAAGTTTAAACTAAGTTCGTCTCGAAAGGAGGAACCTTTGTTAACCAAAATCTTATCTTTGGTTTCTTGGCTTGGATTCTTGACAAATGCCTTCTATAGTTCATTCTATTTATGTAATACTCATTGTATGATGATTATGGACCTAATTAAAAGGTTACTTCCCTAAAATAAAATTTAAACTAAGTTCGTCTCGAAAGGAGGAACCTTTGTTGACCAAAATCTTATCTTTGGTTTCTTGGCTTGGATTCTTCACAAATGCCACCTATAGTTCATTCTACTTATGTAATACTCATTGTATGATGATTATGGACCTAATTAACAAGTTACTTCCCTAAAATAAAGTTTAAACTAAGTTCGTCTCCAAAGGAGGAACCTTTGATGAACGAAATTTTATCTTTGGTTTCTTGGCTTGGATTCTTGACAAATGCCACCTCTAGTTCATTCTATTTATGTAATACTCATTGTATGATGATTACGGACCTAATTAACAAGTTACTTCCCTAAAATAAAGTTTAAACTAAGTTCGTCTCCAAAGGAGGAACCTTTGTTGACCAAAATTTTATCTTTGGTTTCTTGGCTTAGATTCTTGACAAATGCCTTCTATAGTTCATTCTATTTATGTAATACTCATTGTATGATGATTATGGACCTAAATAACAAGTTAATTCCCTAAAATAAAGTTTAAACAAAGTTCGTTTCCAAAGGAGGAACCTTGGTTGACCAAAATTTTATCTTTGGTTTCCTGGCTTGGATTCTTTACAAATGCCACCTACAGTTCATTCTATTTATGTAATACTCATTGTATGATGATTATGGACCTAATTAACAAGTTACTTCACTAAAATAAAGTTTAAACTAAGTTCATCTCAAAAGGAGGAACCTTTGTCGACCAAAATTTTATCTTTGGTTTCTTGACTTTGATTCTTGACAAATGCCACCTAAAGTTCATTCTACTTATGTAAAACACATTGTATGATGATTATGGACCTAATTAACAAGTTACTTCCCTAAAATAAAGTTTAAACTAAGTTCGTCTCCAAAGGAGGAACCTTTGTTCACCAAAATTTTATCTTTGGTTTCTTGGCTTAGATTCTTGACAAATGCCTTCTATAGTTCATTCTATTTATGTAATACTCATTGTATGATGATTATGGACCTAATTAACAAGTTACTTCCCTAAAATAAAGTTTAAACTAAGTTCGTCTCGAAAGGAGGAACCTTTGTTAACCAAAATCTTATCTTTGGTTTCTTGGCTTGGATTCCTGACAAATGCCTTCTATAGTTCATTCTATTTATGTAATACTCATTGTATGATGATTATGGACCTAATTAAAAGGTTACTTCCCTAAAATAAAATTTAAACTAAGTTCGTCTCGAAAGGAGGAACCTTTGTTGACCAAAATCTTATCTTTGGTTTCTTGGCTTGGATTCTTGACAAATGCCACCTATAGTTCATTCTACTTATGTAATACTCATTGTATGATGATTATGGACCTAATTAACAAGTTACTTCCCTAAAATAAAGTTTAAACTAAGTTCGTCTCCAAAGGAGGAACCTTTGATGAACGAAATTTTATCTTTGGTTTCTTGGCTTGGATTCTTGACAAATGCCACCTCGAGTTCATTCTATTTATGTAATACTCATTGTATGATGATTACGGACCTAATTAACAAGTTACTTCCCTAAAATCAAGTGTAAACTAAGTTCGTCTCCAAAGGAGGAACCTTTGTTGACCAAAATTTTATCTTTGGTTTCTTGGCTTAGATTCTTGACAAATGCCTTCTAT
Organism: Medicago arabica; assembly: GCA_946800305.1. Taxonomy (NCBI): domain Eukaryota; kingdom Viridiplantae; phylum Streptophyta; class Magnoliopsida; order Fabales; family Fabaceae; genus Medicago; species Medicago arabica. The sequence continues at coordinate 28,789,824 of OX326970.1, read as the reverse complement.
AGTTCATTCTATTTATGTAATACTCATTGTATGATGATTATGGACCTAAATAACAAGTTAATTCCCTAAACTAAAGTTTAAACAAAGTTCGTTTCCAAAGGAGGAACCTTTGTTGACCAAAATATTATCTTTGGTTTCTTGGCTTGGATTCTTTACAAATGCCACCTACAGTTCATTCTATTTATGTAATACTCATTGTATGATGATTATGGACCTAATTAACAAGTTACTTCACTAAAATAAAGTTTAAACTAAGTTCATCTCAAAAGGAGGAACCTTTGTCGACCAAAATTTTATCTTTGGTTTCTTGACTTTGATTCTTGACAAATGCCACCTAAAGTTCATTCTACTTATGTAAAACACATTGTATGATGATTATGGACCTAATTAACAAGTTACTTCCCTAAAATAAAGTTTAAACTAAGTTCGTCTCCAAAGGAGGAACCTTTGTTCACCAAAATTTTATCTTTGGTTTCTTGGCTTAGATTCTTGACAAATGCCTTCTATAGTTCATTCTATTTATGTAATACTCATTGTATGATGATTATGGACCTAATTAACAAGTTACTTCCCTAAAATAAAGTTTAAACTAAGTTCGTCTCGAAAGGAGGAACCTTTGTTAACCAAAATCATATCTTTGGTTTCTTGGCTTGGATTCTTGACAAATGCCTTCTATAGTTCATTCTATTTATGTAATACTCATTGTATGATGATTATGGACCTAATTAAAAGGTTACTTCCCTAAAATAAAATTTAAACTAAGTTCGTCTCGAAAGGAGGAACCTTTGTTGACCAAAATCTTATCTTTGGTTTCTTGGCTTGGATTCTTGACAAATGCCACCTATAGTTCATTCTACTTATGTAATACTCATTGTATGATGATGATGGACCTAATTAACAAGTTACTTCCCTAAAATAAAGTTTAAACTAAGTTCGTTTCCAAAGGAGGAACCTTTGTTGACCAAAATCTTATCTTTGGTTTCTTGGCTTGGATTCTTTACAAATGCCACCTACAGTTCATTCTATTTATGTAATACTCATTTTATGATGATTATGGACCTAATTAATAAGTTACTTCACTAAAATAAAGTTTAAACTAAGTTCATCTCAAAAGGAGGAACCTTTGTCGACCAAAATTTTATCTTTGGTTTCTTGACTTTGATTCTTGACAAATGCCACCTAAAGTTCATTCTACTTATGTAATACACATTGTATGATGATTATGGACCTAATTAACAAGTTACTTCCCTAAAATAAAGTTTAAACTAAGTTCGTCTCCAAAGGAGGAACCTTTGATGAACGAAATTTTATCTTTGGTTTCTTGGCTTGGATTCTTGACAAATGCCACCTCGAGTTCATTCTATTTATGTAATACTCATTGTATGATGATTACGGACCTAATTAACAAGTTACTTCCCTAAAATCAAGTGTAAACTAAGTTCGTCTCCAAAGGAGGAACCTTTGTTGACCAAAATTTTATCTTTGGTTTCTTGGCTTAGATTCTTGACAAATGCCTTCTATAGTTCATTCTATTTATGTAATACTCATTGTATGATGATTATGGACCTAATTAACAAGTTACTTCCCTAAAATAAAGTTTAAACTAAGTTCGTTTCCAAAGGAGGAACCTTTGTTGACCAAAATCTTATCTTTGGTTTCTTGGCTTGGATTCTTTACAAATGCCACCTACAGTTCATTCTATTTATGTAATACTCATTGTATGATGATTATGGACCTAATTAACAAGTTACTTCACTAAAATAAAGTTTAAACTAAGTTCATCTCAAAAGGAGGAACCTTTGTCGACCAAAATTTTATCTTTGGTTTCTTGACTTTGATTCTTGACAAATGCCACCTAAAGTTCATTCTACTTATGTAAAACACATTGTATGATGATTATGGACCTAATTAACAAGTAACTTCCCTAAAATAAAGTTTAAACTAAGTTCGTCTCCAAAGGAGGAACCTTTGTTCACCAAAATTTTATCTTTGGTTTCTTGGCTTAGATTCTTGACAAATGCCTTCTATAGTTCATTCTATTTATGTAATACTCATTGTATGATGATTATGGACCTAATTAACAAGTTACTTCCCTAAAATAAAGTTTAAACTAAGTTCGTCTCGAAAGGAGGAACCTTTGTTAACCAAAATCATATCTTTGGTTTCTTGGCTTGGATTCTTGACAAATGCCTTCTATAGTTCATTCTATTTATGTAATACTCATTGTATGATGATTATGGACCTAATTAAAAGGTTACTTCCCTAAAATAAAATTTAAACTAAGTTCGTCTCGAAAGGAGGAACCTTTGTTGACCAAAATCTTATCTTTGGTTTCTTGGCTTGGATTCTTGACAAATGCCACCTATAGTTCATTCTACTTATGTAATACTCATTGTATGATGATGATGGACCTAATTAACAAGTTACTTCCCTAAAATAAAGTTTAAACTAAGTTCGTTTCCAAAGGAGGAACCTTTGTTGACCAAAATCTTATCTTTGGTTTCTTGGCTTGGATTCTTTACAAATGCCACCTACAGTTCATTCTATTTATGTAATACTCATTTTATGATGATTATGGACCTAATTAATAAGTTACTTCACTAAAATAAAGTTTAAACTAAGTTCATCTCAAAAGGAGGAACCTTTGTCGACCAAAATTTTATCTTTGGTTTCTTGACTTTGATTCTTGACAAATGCCACCTAAAGTTCATTCTACTTATGTAATACACATTGTATGATGATTATGGACCTAATTAACAAGTTACTTCCCTAAAATAAAGTTTAAACTAAGTTCGTCTCCAAAGGAGGAACCTTTGATGAACGAAATTTTATCTTTGGTTTCTTGGCTTGGATTCTTGACAAATGCCACCTCGAGTTCATTCTATTTATGTAATACTCATTGTATGATGATTACGGACCTAATTAACAAGTTACTTCCCTAAAATCAAGTGTAAACTAAGTTCGTCTCCAAAGGAGGAACCTTTGTTGACCAAAATTTTATCTTTGGTTTCTTGGCTTAGATTCTTGACAAATGCCTTCTATAGTTCATTCTATTTATGTAATACTCATTGTATGATGATTATGGACCTAATTAACAAGTTACTTCCCTAAAATAAAGTTTAAACTAAGTTCGTCTCCAAAGGAGGAACCTTTGTTGACCAAAATCTTATCTTTGGTTTCTTGGCTTGGATTCTTTACAAATGCCACCTACAGTTCATTCTATTTATGTAATACTCATTGTATGATGATTATGGACCTAATTAACAAGTTACTTCACTAAAATAAAGTTTAAACTAAGTTCATCTCAAAAGGAGGAACCTTTGTCGACCAAAATTTTATCTTTGGTTTCTTGACTTTGATTCTTGACAAATGCCACCTAAAGTTCATTCTACTTATGTAAAACACATTGTATGATGATTATGGACCTAATTAACAAGTTACTTCCCTAAAATAAAGTTTAAACTAAGTTCGTCTCCAAAGGAGGAACCTTTGTTCACCAAAATTTTATCTTTGGTTTCTTGGCTTAGATTCTTGACAAATGCCTTCTATAGTTCATTCTATTTATGTAATACTCATTGTATGATGATTATGGACCTAATTAACAAGTTACTTCCCTAAAATAAAGTTTAAACTAAGTTCGTCTCGAAAGGAGGAACCTTTGTTAACCAAAATCATATCTTTGGTTTCTTGGCTTGGATTCTTGACAAATGCCTTCTATAGTTCATTCTATTTATGTAATACTCATTGTATGATGATTATGGACCTAATTAAAAGGTTACTTCCCTAAAATAAAATTTAAACTAAGTTCGTCTCGAAAGGAGGAACCTTTGTTGACCAAAATCTTATCTTTGGTTTCTTGGCTTGGATTCTTGACAAATGCCACCTATAGTTCATTCTACTTATGTAATACTCATTGTATAATGATGATGGACCTAATTAACAAGTTACTTCCCTAAAATAAAGTTTAAACTAAGTTCGTTTCCAAAGGAGGAACCTTTGTTGACCAAAATCTTATCTTTGGTTTCTTGGCTTGGATTCTTTACAAATGCCACCTACAGTTCATTCTATTTATGTAATACTCATTTTATGATGATTATGGACCTAATTAATAAGTTACTTCACTAAAATAAAGTTTAAACTAAGTTCATCTCAAAAGGAGGAACCTTTGTCGACCAAAATTTAATCTTTGGTTTCTTGACTTTGATTCTTGACAAATGCCACCTAAAGTTCATTCTACTTATGTAATACACATTGTATGATGATTATGGACCTAATTAACAAGTTACTTCCCTAAAATAAAGTTTAAACTAAATTCGTCTCCAAAGGAGGAACCTTTGTTCACCAAAATTTTATCTTTGGTTTCTTGGCTTAGATTCTTGACAAATGCCTTCTATAGTTCATTCTATTTATGTAATACTCATTGTATGATGATTATGGACCTAATTAACAAGTTACTTCCCTAAAATAAAGTTTAAACTAAGTTCGTCTCGAAAGGAGGAACCTTTGTTAACCAAAATCTTATCTTTGGTTTCTTGGCTTGGATTCCTGACAAATGCCTTCTATAGTTCATTCTATTTATGTAATACTCATTGTATGATGATTATGGACCTAATTAAAAGGTTACTTCCCTAAAATAAAATTTAAACTAAGTTCGTCTCGAAAGGAGGAACCTTTGTTGACCAAAATCTTATCTTTGGTTTCTTGGCTTGGATTCTTGACAAATGCCACCTATAGTTCATTCTACTTATGTAATACTCATTGTATGATGATTATGGACCTAATTAACAAGTTACTTCCCTAAAATAAAGTTTAAACTAAGTTCGTTTCCAAAGGAGGAACCTTTGATGAACGAAATTTTATCTTTGGTTTCTTGGCTTGGATTCTTGACAAATGCCACCTCTAGTTCATTCTATTTATGTAATACTCATTGTATGATGATTACGGACCTAATTAACAAGTTACTTCCCTAAAATTAAGTGTAAACTAAGTTCGTCTCCAAAGGAGGAACCTTTGTTGACCAAAATTTTAACTTTGGTTTCTTGGCTTAGATTCTTGACAAATGCCTTCTATAGTTCATTCTATTTATGTAATACTCATTGTATGATGATTATGGACCTAATTAACAAGTTACTTCTCTAAAATAAAGTTTAAACTAAGTTCGTTTCCAAAGGAGGAACCTTTGTTGACCAAAATCTTATCTTTGGTTTCTTGGCTTGGATTCTTTACAAATGCCACCTACAGTTCATTCTATTTATGTAATACTCATTGTATGATGATTATGGACCTAATTAACAAGTTACTTCACTAAAATAAAGTTTAAACTAAGTTCATCTCAAAAGGAGGAACCTTTGTCTACCAAAATTTTATCTTTGGTTTCTTGACTTTGATTCTTGACAAATGCCACCTAAAGTTCATTCTACTTATGTAATACTCATTGTATGATGATTATGGACCTAATTAACAAGTTACTTCCCTAAAATAAAGTTTAAACTAAGTTCGTCTCCAAAGGAGGAACCTTTGTTAACCAAAATCTTATCTTTGGTTTCTTGGCTTGGATTCTTGACAAATGCCTTCTATAGTTCATTCTATTTATGTAATACTCATTGTATGATGATTATGGACCTAATTAAAAGGTTACTTCCCTAAAATAAAATTTAAACTAAGTTCGTCTCGAAAGGAGGAACCTTTGTTGACCAAAATCTTATCTTTGGTTTCTTGGCTTGGATTCTTGACAAATGCCACCTATAGTTCATTCTACTTATGTAATACACATTGTATGATGATTATGGACCTAATTAACAAGTTACTTCCCTAAAATAAAGTTTAAACTAAGTTCATTTCCAAAGGAGGAACCTTTGTTGACCAAAATCTTATCTTTGGTTTCTTGGCTTGGATTCTTTACAAATGCCACCTACAGTTCATTCTATTTATGTAATACTCATTTTATGATGATTATGGACCTAATTAATAAGTTACTTCACTAAAATAAAGTTTAAACTAAGTTCATCTCAAAAGGAGGAACCTTTGTCGACCAAAATTTTATCTTTGGTTTCTTGACTTTGATTCTTGACAAATGCCACCTAAAGTTCATTCTACTTATGTAATACACATTGTATGATGATTATGGACCTAATTAACAAGTTACTTCCCTAAAATAAAGTTTAAACTAAATTCGTCTCCAAAGGAGGAACCTTTGTTCACCAAAATTTTATCTTTGGTTTCTTGGCTTAGATTCTTGACAAATGCCTTCTATAGTTCATTCTATTTATGTAATACTCATTGTATGATGATTATGGACCTAATTAACAAGTTACTTCCCTAAAATAAAGTTTAAACTAAGTTCGTCTCGAAAGGAGGAACCTTTGTTAACCAAAATCTTATCTTTGGTTTCTTGGCTTGGATTCCTGACAAATGCCTTCTATAGTTCATTCTAGTTATGTAATACTCATTGTATGATGATTATGGACCTAATTAAAAGGTTACTTCCCTAAAATAAAATTTAAACTAAGTTCGTCTCGAAAGGAGGAACCTTTGTTGACCAAAATCTTATCTTTGGTTTCTTGGCTTGGATTCTTGACAAATGCCACCTATAGTTCATTCTACTTATGTAATACTCATTGTATGATGATTATGGACCTAATTAACAAGTTACTTCCCTAAAATAAAGTTTAAACTAAGTTCGTCTCCAAAGGAGGAACCTTTGATGAACGAAATTTTATCTTTGGTTTCTTGGCTTGGATTCTTAACAAATGCCACCTCTAGTTCATTCTATTTATGTAATACTCATTGTATGATGATTACGGACCTAATTAACAAGTTACTTCCCTAAAATTAAGTGTAAACTAAGTTCGTCTCCAAAGGAGGAACCTTTGTTGACCAAAATTTTAACTTTGGTTTCTTGGCTTAGATTCTTGACAAATGCCTTCTATAGTTCATTCTATTTATGTAATACTCATTGTATGATGATTATGGACCTAATTAACAAGTTACTTCCCTAAAATAAAGTTTAAACTAAGTTCGTTTCCAAAGGAGGAACCTTTGTTGACCAAAATCTTATCTTTGGTTTCTTGGCTTGGATTCTTTACAAATGCCACCTACAGTTCATTCTATTTATGTAATACTCATTGTATGATGATTATGGACCTTATTAACAAGTTACTTCACTAAAATAAAGTTTAAACTAAGTTCATCTCAAAAGGAGGAACCTTTGTCGACCAAAATTTAATCTTTGGTTTCTTGACTTTGATTCTTGACAAATGCCACCTAAAGTTCATTCTACTTATGTAAAACACATTGTATGATGATTATGGACCTAATTAACAAGTTACTTCCCTAAAATAAAGTTTAAACTAAGTTCGTCTCCAAAGGAGGAACCTTTGTTCACCAAAATTTTATCTTTGGTTTCTTGGCTTAGATTCTTGACAAATGCCTTCTATAGTTCATTCTATTTATGTAATACTCATTGTACGATGATTATGGACCTAATTAAAAGGTTACTTCCCTAAAATAAAATTTAAACTAAGTTCGTCTCGAAAGGAGGAACCTTTGTTGACCAAAATCTTATCTTTGGTTTCTTGGCTTGGATTCTTGACAAATGCCACCTATAGTTCATTCTACTTATGTAATACTCATTGTATAATGATTATGGACCTAATTAACAAGTTACTTCCCTAAAATAAAGTTTAAACTAAGTTCGTTTCCAAAGGAGGAACCTTTGTTGACCAAAATCTTATCTTTGGTTTCTTGGCTTGGATTCTTTACAAATGCCACCTACAGTTCATTCTATTTATGTAATACTCATTTTATGATGATTATGGACCTAATTAATAAGTTACTTCACTAAAATAAAGTTTAAACTAAGTTCATCTCAAAAGGAGGAACCTTTGTCGACCAAAATCTTATCTTTGGTTTCTTGGCTTGGATTCTTTACAAATGCCACCTACAGTTCATTCTATTTATGTAATACTCATTGTATGATGATTATGGACCTAATTAACAAGTTACTTCACTAAAATAAAGTTTAAACTAAATTCGTCTCCAAAGGAGGAACCTTTGTTCACCAAAATTTTATCTTTGGTTTCTTGGCTTAGATTCTTGACAAATGCCTTCTATAGTTCATTCTATTTATGTAATACTCATTGTATGATGATTATGGACCTAATTAACAAGTTACTTCCCTAAAATAAAGTTTAAACTAAGTTCGTCTCGAAAGGAGGAACCTTTGTTAACCAAAATCTTATCTTTGGTTTCTTGGCTTGGATTCCTGACAAATGCCTTCTATAGTTCATTCTAGTTATGTAATACTCATTGTATGATGATTATGGACCTAATTAAAAGGTTACTTCCCTAAAATAAAATTTAAACTAAGTTCGTCTCGAAAGGAGGAACCTTTGTTGACCAAAATCTTATCTTTGGTTTCTTGGCTTGGATTCTTGACAAATGCCACCTATAGTTCATTCTACTTATGTAATACTCATTGTATGATGATTATGGACCTAATTAACAAGTTACTTCCCTAAAATAAAGTTTAAACTAAGTTCGTCTCCAAAGGAGGAACCTTTGATGAACGAAATTTTATCTTTGGTTTCTTGGCTTGGATTCTTAACAAATGCCACCTCTAGTTCATTCTATTTATGTAATACTCATTGTATGATGATTACGGACCTAATTAACAAGTTACTTCCCTAAAATTAAGTGTAAACTAAATTCGTCTCCAAAGGAGGAACCTTTGTTCACCAAAATTTTATCTTTGGTTTCTTGGCTTAGATTCTTGACAAATGCCTTCTATAGTTCATTCTATTTATGTAATACTCATTGTATGATGATTATGGACCTAATTAACAAGTTACTTCCCTAAAATAAAGTTTAAACTAAGTTCGTCTCGAAAGGAGGAACCTTTGTTAACCAAAATCTTATCTTTGGTTTCTTGGCTTGGATTCCTGACAAATGCCTTCTATAGTTCATTCTAGTTATGTAATACTCATTGTATGATGATTATGGACCTAATTAAAAGGTTACTTCCCTAAAATAAAATTTAAACTAAGTTCGTCTCGAAAGGAGGAACCTTTGTTGACCAAAATCTTATCTTTGGTTTCTTGGCTTGGATTCTTGACAAATGCCACCTATAGTTCATTCTACTTATGTAATACTCATTGTATGATGATTATGGACCTAATTAACAAGTTACTTCCCTAAAATAAAGTTTAAACTAAGTTCGTCTCCAAAGGAGGAACCTTTGATGAACGAAATTTTATCTTTGGTTTCTTGGCTTGGATTCTTAACAAATGCCACCTCTAGTTCATTCTATTTATGTAATACTCATTGTATGATGATTACGGACCTAATTAACAAGTTACTTCCCTAAAATTAAGTGTAAACTAAGTTCGTCTCCAAAGGAGGAACCTTTGTTGACCAAAATTTTAACTTTGGTTTCTTGGCTTAGATTCTTGACAAATGCCTTCTATAGTTCATTCTATTTATGTAATACTCATTGTATGATGATTATGGACCTAATTAACAAGTTACTTCCCTAAAATAAAGTTTAAACTAAGTTCGTTTCCAAAGGAGGAACCTTTGTTGACCAAAATCTTATCTTTGGTTTCTTGGCTTGGATTCTTTACAAATGCCACCTACAGTTCATTCTATTTATGTAATACTCATTGTATGATGATTATGGACCTTATTAACAAGTTACTTCACTAAAATAAAGTTTAAACTAAGTTCATCTCAAAAGGAGGAACCTTTGTCGACCAAAATTTAATCTTTGGTTTCTTGACTTTGATTCTTGACAAATGCCACCTAAAGTTCATTCTACTTATGTAAAACACATTGTATGATGATTATGGACCTAATTAACAAGTTACTTCCCTAAAATAAAGTTTAAACTAAGTTCGTCTCCAAAGGAGGAACCTTTGTTCACCAAAATTTTATCTTTGGTTTCTTGGCTTAGATTCTTGACAAATGCCTTCTATAGTTCATTCTATTTATGTAATACTCATTGTACGATGATTATGGACCTAATTAAAAGGTTACTTCCCTAAAATAAAATTTAAACTAAGTTCGTCTCGAAAGGAGGAACCTTTGTTGACCAAAATCTTATCTTTGGTTTCTTGGCTTGGATTCTTGACAAATGCCACCTATAGTTCATTCTACTTATGTAATACTCATTGTATAATGATTATGGACCTAATTAACAAGTTACTTCCCTAAAATAAAGTTTAAACTAAGTTCGTTTCCAAAGGAGGAACCTTTGTTGACCAAAATCTTATCTTTGGTTTCTTGGCTTGGATTCTTTACAAATGCCACCTACAGTTCATTCTATTTATGTAATACTCATTTTATGATGATTATGGACCTAATTAATAAGTTACTTCACTAAAATAAAGTTTAAACTAAGTTCATCTCAAAAGGAGGAACCTTTGTCGACCAAAATCTTATCTTTGGTTTCTTGGCTTGGAATCTTTACAAATGCCACCTACAGTTCATTCTATTTATGTAATACTCATTGTATGATGATTATGGACCTAATTAACAAGTTACTTCACTAAAATAAAGTTTAAACTAAATTCGTCTCCAAAGGAGGAACCTTTGTTCACCAAAATTTTATCTTTGGTTTCTTGGCTTAGATTCTTGACAAATGCCTTCTATAGTTCATTCTATTTATGTAATACTCATTGTATGATGATTATGGACCTAATTAACAAGTTACTTCCCTAAAATAAAGTTTAAACTAAGTTCGTCTCGAAAGGAGGAACCTTTGTTAACCAAAATCTTATCTTTGGTTTCTTGGCTTGGATTCCTGACAAATGCCTTCTATAGTTCATTCTAGTTATGTAATACTCATTGTATGATGATTATGGACCTAATTAAAAGGTTACTTCCCTAAAATAAAATTTAAACTAAGTTCGTCTCGAAAGGAGGAACCTTTGTTGACCAAAATCTTATCTTTGGTTTCTTGGCTTGGATTCTTGACAAATGCCACCTATAGTTCATTCTACTTATGTAATACTCATTGTATGATGATTATGGACCTAATTAACAAGTTACTTCCCTAAAATAAAGTTTAAACTAAGTTCGTCTCCAAAGGAGGAACCTTTGATGAACGAAATTTTATCTTTGGTTTCTTGGCTTGGATTCTTAACAAATGCCACCTCTAGTTCATTCTATTTATGTAATACTCATTGTATGATGATTACGGACCTAATTAACAAGTTACTTCCCTAAAATTAAGTGTAAACTAAGTTCGTCTCCAAAGGAGGAACCTTTGTTGACCAAAATTTTAACTTTGGTTTCTTGGCTTAGATTCTTGACAAATGCCTTCTATAGTTCATTCTATTTATGTAATACTCATTGTATGATGATTATGGACCTAATTAACAAGTTACTTCTCTAAAATAAAGTTTAAACTAAGTTCGTTTCCAAAGGAGGAACCTTTGTTGACCAAAATCTTTTCTTTGGTTTCTTGGCTTGGATTCTTTACAAATGCCACCTACAGTTCATTCTATTTATGTAATACTCATTGTATGATGATTATGGACCTTATTAACAAGTTACTTCACTAAAATAAAGTTTAAACTAAGTTCATCTCAAAAGGAGGAACCTTTGTCGACCAAAATTTTATCTTTGGTTTCTTGACTTTGATTCTTGACAAATGCCACCTAAAGTTCATTCTACTTATGTAATACACATTGTATGATGATTATGGACCTAATTAACAAGTTACTTCCCTAAAATAAAGTTTAAACTAAGTTCGTCTCCAAAGGAGGAACCTTTGTTCACCAAAATTTTATCTTTGGTTTCTTGGCTTAGATTCTTGACAAATGCCTTCTATAGTTCATTCTATTTATGTAATACTCATTGTATGATGATTATGGACCTAATTAACAAGTTACTTCCCTAAAATAAAGTTTAAACTAAGTTCGTCTCGAAAGGAGGAACCTTTGTTAACCAAAATCTTATCTTTGGTTTCTTGGCTTGGATTCTTGACAAATGCCTTCTATAGTTCATTCTATTTATGTAATACTCATTGTATGATGATTATGGACCTAATTAAAAGGTTACTTCCCTAAAATAAAATTTAAACTAAGTTCGTCTCGAAAGGAGGAACCTTTGTTGACCAAAATCTTATCTTTTGTTTCTTGGCTTGGATTCTTGACAAATGCCACCTATAGTTCATTCTACTTATGTAATACTCATTGTATGATGATTATGGACCTAATTAACAAGTTACTTCCCTAAAATAAAGTTTAAACTAAGTTCGTCTCCAAAGGAGGAACCTTTGATGAACGAAATTTTATCTTTGGTTTCTTGGCTTGGATTCTCGACAAATGCCACCTACAGTTCATTCTATTTATGTAATACTCATTGTATGATGATTATGGACCTAATTAAAAAGTTACTTCCCTAAAATAAAGTTTAAACTAAGTTCATCTCAAAAGGAGGAACCTTTGTCGACCAAAATTTTATCTTTGATTTCTTGACTTTGATTCTTGACAAATGCCACCTATAGTTCATTCTACTTATGTAATACTCATTGTATGATGATTATGGACCTAATTAACAAGTTACTTCCCTAAAATAAAGTTTAAACTAAGTTCGTCTCCAAAGGAGGAACCTTTGTTGACCAAAATTTTATCTTTGGTTTCTTGGCTTAGATTCTTGACAAATGCCTTCTATAGTTCATTCTATTTATGTAATACTCATTGTATGATGATTATGGACCTAATTAACAAGTTACTTCCCTAAAATAAAGTTTAAACTAAGTTCGTCTCCAAAGGAGGAACCTTTGTTGACCAAAATTTTATCTTTGGTTTCTTGGCTTATATTCTTGACAAATGCCTTATATAGTTCAATCTATTTATGTAATACTCATTTTATGATGATTATGGACCTAATTAACAAGTTACTTACCTAAAATAAAGTTTAAACTAAGTTCGTTTCCAAAGGAGGAACCTTTGTTGACCAAAATCTTATCTTTGGTTTCTTTGCTTGGATTCTTGACAAATGCCACCTACAGTTCATTCTATTTATGTAATACTCATTGTATGATGATTATGGACCTAATTAACAAGTTACTTCTCTAAAATAAAGTTTAAACTAAGTTCATCTCAAAAGGAGGAACCTTTGTCGACCAAAATTTTATCTTTGGTTTCTTGATTTTGATTCTTGACAAATGCCACCTATAGTTCATTCTACTTATGTAATACTCATTGTATGAGGACTATGGACCTAATTAACAAGTTACTTCCCTAAAATCAAGTGTAAACTAAGTTCGTCTCCAAAGGAGGAACCTTTGTTGACCAAAATTTTATCTTTGGTTTCTTGGCTTATATTCTTGACAAATGCCTTCTATAGTTTAATCTATTTATGTAATACTCATTTTATGATGATTATGGACCTAATTAACAAGTTACTTACCTAAAATAAAGTTTAAACTAAGTTCGTTTCCAAAGGAGGAACCTTTGTTGACCAAAATCTTATCTTTGGTTTCTTTGCTTGGATTCTTGACAAATGCCACCTACAGTTCATTCTATTTATGTAATACTCATTGTATGATGATTATGGACCTAATTAAAAAGTTACTTCCCTAAAATAAAGTTTAAACTAAGTTCATCTCAAAAGGAGGAACCTTTGTCGACCAAAATTTTATCTTTGGTTTCTTGACTTTGATTCTTGACAAATGCCACCTATAGTTCATTCTACTTATGTAATACTCATTGTATGAGGACTATGGACCTAATTAACAAGTTACTTCCCTAAAATCAAGTGTAAACTAAGTTCGTCTCCAAAGGAGGAACCTTTGTTGACCAAAATTTTATCTTTGGTTTCTTGGCTTATATTCTTGACAAATGCCTTCTATAGTTTAATCTATTTATGTAATACTCATTTTATGATGATTATGGACCTAATTAACAAGTTACTTACCTAAAATAAAGTTTAAACTAAGTTCGTTTCCAAAGGAGGAACCTTTGTTGACCAAAATCTTATCTTTGGTTTCTTTGCTTGGATTCTTGACAAATGCCACCTACAGTTCATTCTATTTATGTAATACTCATTGTATGATGATTATGGACCTAATTAAAAAGTTACTTCCCTAAAATAAAGTTTAAACTAAGTTCATCTCAAAAGGAGGAACCTTTGTCGACCAAAATTTTATCTTTGGTTTCTTGACTTTGATTCTTGACAAATGCCACCTAAAGTTCATTCTACTTATGTAAAACACATTGTATGATGATTATGGACCTAATTAACAAGTTACTTCCCTAAAATAAAGTTTAAACTAAGTTCGTCTCCAAAGGAGGAACCTTTGTTCACCAAAATTTTATCTTTGGTTTCTTGGCTTAGATTCTTGACAAATGCCTTCTATAGTTCATTCTATTTATGTAATACTCATTGTACGATGATTATGGACCTAATTAAAAGGTTACTTCCCTAAAATAAAATTTAAACTAAGTTCGTCTCGAAAGGAGGAACCTTTGTTGACCAAAATCTTATCTTTGGTTTCTTGGCTTGGATTCTTGACAAATGCCACCTATAGTTCATTCTACTTATGTAATACTCATTGTATAATGATTATGGACCTAATTAACAAGTTACTTCCCTAAAATAAAGTTTAAACTAAGTTCGTTTCCAAAGGAGGAACCTTTGTTGACCAAAATCTTATCTTTGGTTTCTTGGCTTGGATTCTTTACAAATGCCACCTACAGTTCATTCTATTTATGTAATACTCATTTTATGATGATTATGGACCTAATTAATAAGTTACTTCACTAAAATAAAGTTTAAACTAAGTTCATCTCAAAAGGAGGAACCTTTGTCGACCAAAATCTTATCTTTGGTTTCTTGGCTTGGAATCTTTACAAATGCCACCTACAGTTCATTCTATTTATGTAATACTCATTGTATGATGATTATGGACCTAATTAACAAGTTACTTCACTAAAATAAAGTTTAAACTAAATTCGTCTCCAAAGGAGGAACCTTTGTTCACCAAAATTTTATCTTTGGTTTCTTGGCTTAGATTCTTGACAAATGCCTTCTATAGTTCATTCTATTTATGTAATACTCATTGTATGATGATTATGGACCTAATTAACAAGTTACTTCCCTAAAATAAAGTTTAAACTAAGTTCGTCTCGAAAGGAGGAACCTTTGTTAACCAAAATCTTATCTTTGGTTTCTTGGCTTGGATTCCTGACAAATGCCTTCTATAGTTCATTCTAGTTATGTAATACTCATTGTATGATGATTATGGACCTAATTAAAAGGTTACTTCCCTAAAATAAAATTTAAACTAAGTTCGTCTCGAAAGGAGGAACCTTTGTTGACCAAAATCTTATCTTTGGTTTCTTGGCTTGGATTCTTGACAAATGCCACCTATAGTTCATTCTACTTATGTAATACTCATTGTATGATGATTATGGACCTAATTAACAAGTTACTTCCCTAAAATAAAGTTTAAACTAAGTTCGTCTCCAAAGGAGGAACCTTTGATGAACGAAATTTTATCTTTGGTTTCTTGGCTTGGATTCTTAACAAATGCCACCTCTAGTTCATTCTATTTATGTAATACTCATTGTATGATGATTACGGACCTAATTAACAAGTTACTTCCCTAAAATTAAGTGTAAACTAAGTTCGTCTCCAAAGGAGGAACCTTTGTTGACCAAAATTTTAACTTTGGTTTCTTGGCTTAGATTCTTGACAAATGCCTTCTATAGTTCATTCTATTTATGTAATACTCATTGTATGATGATTATGGACCTAATTAACAAGTTACTTCTCTAAAATAAAGTTTAAACTAAGTTCGTTTCCAAAGGAGGAACCTTTGTTGACCAAAATCTTTTCTTTGGTTTCTTGGCTTGGATTCTTTACAAATGCCACCTACAGTTCATTCTATTTATGTAATACTCATTGTATGATGATTATGGACCTTATTAACAAGTTACTTCACTAAAATAAAGTTTAAACTAAGTTCATCTCAAAAGGAGGAACCTTTGTCGACCAAAATTTTATCTTTGGTTTCTTGACTTTGATTCTTGACAAATGCCACCTAAAGTTCATTCTACTTATGTAATACACATTGTATGATGATTATGGACCTAATTAACAAGTTACTTCCCTAAAATAAAGTTTAAACTAAGTTCGTCTCCAAAGGAGGAACCTTTGTTCACCAAAATTTTATCTTTGGTTTCTTGGCTTAGATTCTTGACAAATGCCTTCTATAGTTCATTCTATTTATGTAATACTCATTGTATGATGATTATGGACCTAATTAACAAGTTACTTCCCTAAAATAAAGTTTAAACTAAGTTCGTCTCGAAAGGAGGAACCTTTGTTAACCAAAATCTTATCTTTGGTTTCTTGGCTTGGATTCTTGACAAATGCCTTCTATAGTTCATTCTATTTATGTAATACTCATTGTATGATGATTATGGACCTAATTAAAAGGTTACTTCCCTAAAATAAAATTTAAACTAAGTTCGTCTCGAAAGGAGGAACCTTTGTTGACCAAAATCTTATCTTTTGTTTCTTGGCTTGGATTCTTGACAAATGCCACCTATAGTTCATTCTACTTATGTAATACTCATTGTATGATGATTATGGACCTAATTAACAAGTTACTTCCCTAAAATAAAGTTTAAACTAAGTTCGTCTCCAAAGGAGGAACCTTTGATGAACGAAATTTTATCTTTGGTTTCTTGGCTTGGATTCTCGACAAATGCCACCTACAGTTCATTCTATTTATGTAATACTCATTGTATGATGATTATGGACCTAATTAAAAAGTTACTTCCCTAAAATAAAGTTTAAACTAAGTTCATCTCAAAAGGAGGAACCTTTGTCGACCAAAATTTTATCTTTGATTTCTTGACTTTGATTCTTGACAAATGCCACCTATAGTTCATTCTACTTATGTAATACTCATTGTATGATGATTATGGACCTAATTAACAAGTTACTTCCCTAAAATAAAGTTTAAACTAAGTTCGTCTCCAAAGGAGGAACCTTTGTTGACCAAAATTTTATCTTTGGTTTCTTGGCTTAGATTCTTGACAAATGCCTTCTATAGTTCATTCTATTTATGTAATACTCATTGTATGATGATTATGGACCTAATTAACAAGTTACTTCCCTAAAATAAAGTTTAAACTAAGTTCGTCTCCAAAGGAGGAACCTTTGTTGACCAAAATTTTATCTTTGGTTTCTTGGCTTATATTCTTGACAAATGCCTTCTATAGTTCAATCTATTTATGTAATACTCATTTTATGATGATTATGGACCTAATTAACAAGTTACTTACCTAAAATAAAGTTTAAACTAAGTTCGTTTCCAAAGGAGGAACCTTTGTTGACCAAAATCTTATCTTTGGTTTCTTTGCTTGGATTCTTGACAAATGCCACCTACAGTTCATTCTATTTATGTAATACTCATTGTATGATGATTATGGACCTAATTAACAAGTTACTTCTCTAAAATAAAGTTTAAACTAAGTTCATCTCAAAAGGAGGAACCTTTGTCGACCAAAATTTTATCTTTGGTTTCTTGATTTTGATTCTTGACAAATGCCACCTATAGTTCATTCTACTTATGTAATACTCATTGTATGAGGACTATGGACCTAATTAACAAGTTACTTCCCTAAAATCAAGTGTAAACTAAGTTCGTCTCCAAAGGAGGAACCTTTGTTGACCAAAATTTTATCTTTGGTTTCTTGGCTTATATTCTTGACAAATGCCTTCTATAGTTTAATCTATTTATGTAATACTCATTTTATGATGATTATGGACCTAATTAACAAGTTACTTACCTAAAATAAAGTTTAAACTAAGTTCGTTTCCAAAGGAGGAACCTTTGTTGACCAAAATCTTATCTTTGGTTTCTTTGCTTGGATTCTTGACAAATGCCACCTACAGTTCATTCTATTTATGTAATACTCATTGTATGATGATTATGGACCTAATTAAAAAGTTACTTCCCTAAAATAAAGTTTAAACTAAGTTCATCTCAAAAGGAGGAACCTTTGTCGACCAAAATTTTATCTTTGGTTTCTTGACTTTGATTCTTGACAAATGCCACCTATAGTTCATTCTACTTATGTAATACTCATTGTATGAGGACTATGGACCTAATTAACAAGTTACTTCCCTAAAATCAAGTGTAAACTAAGTTCGTCTCCAAAGGAGGAACCTTTGTTGACCAAAATTTTATCTTTGGTTTCTTGGCTTATATTCTTGACAAATGCCTTCTATAGTTTAATCTATTTATGTAATACTCATTTTATGATGATTATGGACCTAATTAACAAGTTACTTACCTAAAATAAAGTTTAAACTAAGTTCGTTTCCAAAGGAGGAACCTTTGTTGACCAAAATCTTATCTTTGGTTTCTTTGCTTGGATTCTTGACAAATGCCACCTACAGTTCATTCTATTTATGTAATACTCATTGTATGATGATTATGGACCTAATTAAAAAGTTACTTCCCTAAAATAAAGTTTAAACTAAGTTCATCTCAAAAGGAGGAACCTTTGTCGACCAAAATTTTATCTTTGGTTTCTTGACTTTGATTCTTGACAAATGCCACCTATAGTTCATTCTACTTATGTAATACTCATTGTATGATGATTATGGACCTAATTAACAAGTTACTTCCCTAAAATATAGTTTAAACTAAGTTCGTCTCCAAAGGAGGAACCTTTGTTGACCAAAATTTTATCTTTGGTTTCTTGGCTTAGATTCTTGACAAATGCCTTCTATAGTTCATTCTATTTATGTAATACTCATTGTATGATGATTATGGACCTAATTAACAAGTTACTTCCCTAAAATAAAGTTTAAACTAAGTTCGTCTCCAAAGGAGGAACCTTTGTTGACCAAAATTTTATCTTTGGTTTCTTGGCTTATATTCTTGACAAATGCCTTATATAGTTCAATCTATTTATGTAATACTCATTTTATGATGATTATGGACCTAATTAACAAGTTACTTCCCTAAAATAAAGTTTAAACTAAGTTCGTCTCGAAAGGAGGAACCTTTGTTAACCAAAATCTTATCTTTGGTTTCTTGGCTTGGATTCTTGACAAATGCCTTCTATAGTTCATTCTATTTATGTAATACTCATTGTATGATGATTATGGACCTAATTAAAAGGTTACTTCCCTAAAATAAAATTTAAACTAAGTTCGTCTCGAAAGGAGGAACCTTTGTTGACCAAAATCTTATCTTTTGTTTCTTGGCTTGGATTCTTGACAAATGCCACCTATAGTTCATTCTACTTATGTAATACTCATTGTATGATGATTATGGACCTAATTAACAAGTTACTTCCCTAAAATAAAGTTTAAACTAAGTTCGTCTCCAAAGGAGGAACCTTTGATGAACGAAATTTTATCTTTGGTTTCTTGGCTTGGATTCTTGACAAATGCCACCTACAGTTCATTCTATTTATGTAATACTCATTGTATGATGATTATGGACCTAATTAAAAAGTTACTTCCCTAAAATAAAGTTTAAACTAAGTTCATCTCAAAAGGAGGAACCTTTGTCGACCAAAATTTTATCTTTGATTTCTTGACTTTGATTCTTGACAAATGCCACCTATAGTTCATTATACTTATGTAATACTCATTGTATGATGATTATGGACCTAATTAACAAGTTACTTCCCTAAAATAAAGTTTAAACTAAGTTCGTCTCCAAAGGAGAAACCTTTGTTGACCAAAATTTTATCTTTGGTTTCTTGGCTTAGATTCTTGACAAATGCCTTCTATAGTTCATTCTATTTATGTAATACTCATTGTATGATGATTATGGACCTAATTAACAAGTTACTTCCCTAAAATAAAGTTTAAACTAAGTTCGTCTCCAAAGGAGGAACCTTTGTTGACCAAAATTTTATCTTTGGTTTCTTGGCTTATATTCTTGACAAATGCCTTATATAGTTCAATCTATTTATGTAATACTCATTTTATGATGATTATGGACCTAATTAACAAGTTACTTACCTAAAATAAAGTTTAAACTAAGTTCGTTTCCAAAGGAGGAACCTTTGTTGACCAAAATCTTATCTTTGGTTTCTTTGCTTGGATTCTTGACAAATGCCACCTACAGTTCATTCTATTTATGTAATACTCATTGTATGATGATTATGGACCTAATTAACAAGTTACTTCTCTAAAATAAAGTTTAAACTAAGTTCATCTCAAAAGGAGGAACCTTTGTCGACCAAAATTTTGTCTTTGGTTTATTGATTTTGATTCTTGACAAATGCCACCTATAGTTCATTCTACTTATGTAATACTCATTGTATGAGGACTATGGACCTAATTAACAAGTTACTTCCCTAAAATCAAGTGTAAACTAAGTTCGTCTCCAAAGGAGGAACCTTTGTTGACCAAAATTTTATCTTTGGTTTCTTGGCTTATATTCTTGACAAATGCCTTCTATAGTTTAATCTATTTATGTAATACTCATTTTATGATGATTATGGACCTAATTAACAAGTTACTTACCTAAAATAAAGTTTAAACTAAGTTCGTTTCCAAAGGAGGAACCTTTGTTGACCAAAATCTTATCTTTGGTTTCTTTGCTTGGATTCTTGACAAATGCCACCTACAGTTCATTCTATTTATGTAATACTCATTGTATGATGATTATGGACCTAATTAAAAAGTTACTTCCCTAAAATAAAGTTTAAACTAAGTTCATCTCAAAAGGAGGAACCTTTGTCGACCAAAATTTTATCTTTGGTTTCTTGACTTTGATTCTTGACAAATGCCACCTATAGTTCATTCTACTTATGTAATACTCATTGTATGATGATTATGGACCTAATTAACAAGTTACTTCCCTAAAATATAGTTTAAACTAAGTTCGTCTCCAAAGGAGGAACCTTTGTTGACCAAAATTTTATCTTTGGTTTCTTGGCTTAGATTCTTGACAAATGCCTTCTATAGTTCATTCTATTTATGTAATACTCATTGTATGATGATTATGGACCTAATTAACAAGTTACTTCCCTAAAATAAAGTTTAAACTAAGTTCGTCTCCAAAGGAGGAACCTTTGTTGACCAAAATTTTATCTTTGGTTTCTTGGCTTATATTCTTGACAAATGCCTTATATAGTTCAATCTATTTATGTAATACTCATTTTATGATGATTATGGACCTAATTAACAAGTTACTTCCCTAAAATAAAGTTTAAACTAAGTTCGTCTCGAAAGGAGGAACCTTTGTTAACCAAAATCTTATCTTTGGTTTCTTGGCTTATATTCTTGACAAATGCCTTATATAGTTCAATCTATTTATGTAATACTCATTTTATGATGATTATGGACCTAATTAACAAGTTACTTCCCTAAAATAAAGTTTAAACTAAGTTCGTCTCCAAAGGAGGAACCTTTGTTGACCAAAATTTTATCTTTGGTTTCTTGGCTTATATTCTTGACAAATGCCTTATATAGTTCAATCTATTTATGTAATACTCATTTTATGTTGATTATGGACCTAATTAACAAGTTACTTACCTAAAATAAAGTTTAAACTAAGTTCGTTTCCAAAGGAGGAACCTTTGTTGACCAAAATCTTATCTTTGGTTTCTTTGCTTGGATTCTTGACAAATGCCACCTACAGTTCATTCTATTTATGTAATACTCATTGTATGATGATTATGGACCTAATTAACAAGTTACTTCTCTAAAATAAAGTTTAAACTAAGTTCATCTCAAAAGGAGGAACCTTTGTCGACCAAAATTTTATCTTTGGTTTCTTGATTTTGATTCTTGACAAATGCCACCTATAGTTCATTCTACTTATGTAATACTCATTGTATGACGACTATGGACCTAATTAACAAGTTACTTCCCTAAAATCAAGTGTAAACTAAGTTCGTCTCCAAAGGAGGAACCTTTGTTGACCAAAATTTTATCTTTGGTTTCTTGGCTTATATTCTTGACAAATGCCTTCTATAGTTTAATCTATTTATGTAATACTCATTTTATGATGATTATGGACCTAATTAACAAGTTACTTCCCTAAAATAAAGTTTAAACTAAGTTCGTCTCCAAAGGAGGAACCTTTGTTGACCAAAATTTTATCTTTGGTTTCTTGGCTTATATTCTTGACAAATGCCTTATATAGTTCAATCTATTTATGTAATACTCATTTTATGATGATTATGGACCTAATTAACAAGTTACTTACCTAAAATAAAGTTTAAACTAAGTTCGTTTCCAAAGGAGGAACCTTTGTTGACCAAAATCTTATCTTTGGTTTCTTTGCTTGGATTCTTGACAAATGCCACCTACAGTTCATTCTATTTATGTAATACTCATTGTATGATGATTATGGACCTAATTAACAAGTTACTTCTCTAAAATAAAGTTTAAACTAAGTTCATCTCAAAAGGAGGAACCTTTGTCGACCAAAATTTTATCTTTGGTTTCTTGATTTTGATTCTTGACAAATGCCACCTATAGTTCATTCTACTTATGTAATACTCATTGTATGACGACTATGGACCTAATTAACAAGTTACTTCCCTAAAATCAAGTGTAAACTAAGTTCGTCTCCAAAGGAGGAACCTTTGTTGACCAAAATTTTATCTTTGGTTTCTTGGCTTATATTCTTGACAAATGCCTTCTATAGTTTAATCTATTTATGTAATACTCATTTTATGATGATTATGGACCTAATTAACAAGTTACTTACCTAAAATAAAGTTTAAACTAAGTTCGTTTCCAAAGGAGGAACCTTTGTTGACCAAAATCTTATCTTTGGTTTCTTTGCTTGGATTCTTGACAAATGCCACCTACAGTTCATTCTATTTATGTAATACTCATTGTATGATGATTATGGACCTAATTAAAAAGTTACTTCCCTAAAATAAAGTTTAAACTAAGTTCATCTCAAAAGGAGGAACCTTTGTCGACCAAAATTTTATCTTTGGTTTCTTGACTTTGATTCTTGACAAATGCCACCTATAGTTCATTCTACTTATGTAATACTCATTGTATGATGATTATGGACCTAATTAACAAGTTACTTCCCTAAAATATAGTTTAAACTAAGTTCGTCTCCAAAGGAGGAACCTTTGTTGACCAAAATTTTATCTTTGGTTTCTTGGCTTAGATTCTTGACAAATGCCTTCTATAGTTCATTCTATTTATGTAATACTCATTGTATGATGATTATGGACCTAATTAACAAGTTACTTCCCTAAAATAAAGTTTAAACTAAGTTCGTCTCCAAAGGAGGAACCTTTGTTGACCAAAATTTTATCTTTGGTTTCTTGGCTTATATTCTTGACAAATGCCTTATATAGTTCAATCTATTTATGTAATACTCATTTTATGATGATTATGGACCTAATTAACAAGTTACTTCCCTAAAATAAAGTTTAAACTAAGTTCGTCTCCAAAGGAGGAACCTTTGTTGACCAAAATTTTATCTTTGGTTTCTTGGCTTATATTCTTGACAAATGCCTTATATAGTTCACTCTATTTATGTAATACTCATTTTATGATGATTATGGACCTAATTAACAAGTTACTTACCTAAAATAAAGTTTAAACTAAGTTCGTTTCCAAAGGAGGAACCTTTGTTGACCAAAATCTTATCTTTGGTTTCTTTGCTTGGATTCTTTACAAATGCCACCTACAGTTCATTCTATTTATGTAATACTCATTGTATGATGATTATGGACCTAATTAACAAGTTACTTCTCTAAAATAAAGTTTAAACTAAGTTCATCTCAAAAGGAGGAACCTTTGTCGACCAAAATTTTATCTTTGGTTTCTTGATTTTGATTCTTGACAAATGCCACCTATAGTTCATTCTACTTATGTAATACTCATTGTATGACGACTATGGACCTAATTAACAAGTTACTTCCCTAAAATCAAGTGTAAACTAAGTTCGTCTCCAAAGGAGGAACCTTTGTTGACCAAAATTTTATCTTTGGTTTCTTGGCTTATATTCTTGACAAATGCCTTCTATAGTTTAATCTATTTATGTAATACTCATTTTATGATGATTATGGACCTAATTAACAAGTTACTTCCCTAAAATATAGTTTAAACTAAGTTCGTCTCCAAAGGAGGAACCTTTGTTGACCAAAATTTTATCTTTGGTTTCTTGGCTTATATTCTTGACAAATGCCTTATATAGTTCAATCTATTTATGTAATACTCATTTTATGATGATTATGGACCTAATTAACAAGTTACTTACCTTAAATAAAGTTTAAACTAAGTTCGTTTCCAAAGGAGGAACCTTTGTTGACCAAAATCTTATCTTTGGTTTCTTTGCTTGGATTCTTGACAAATGCCACCTACAGTTCATTCTATTTATGTAATACTCATTGTATGATGATTATGGACCTAATTAACAAGTTACTTCTCTAAAATAAAGTTTAAACTAAGTTCATCTCAAAAGGAGGAACCTTTGTCGACCAAAATTTTATCTTTGGTTTCTTGATTTTGATTCTTGACAAATGCCACCTATAGTTCATTCTACTTATGTAATACTCATTGTATGACGACTATGGACCTAATTAACAAGTTACTTCCCTAAAATCAAGTGTAAACTAAGTTCGTCTCCAAAGGAGGAACCTTTGTTGACCAAAATTTTATCTTTGGTTTCTTGGCTTATATTCTTGACAAATGCCTTCTATAGTTTAATCTATTTATGTAATACTCATTTTATGATGATTATGGACCTAATTAACAAGTTACTTACCTAAAATAAAGTTTAAACTAAGTTCGTTTCCAAAGGAGGAACCTTTGTTGACCAAAATCTTATCTTTGGTTTCTTTGCTTGGATTCTTGACAAATGCCACCTACAGTTCATTCTATTTATGTAATACTCATTGTATGATGATTATGGACCTAATTAACAAGTTACTTCCCTAAAATAAAGTTTAAACTAAGTTCGTCTCCAAAGGAGGAAGCTTTGTTGACCAAAGTTTTATCTTTGGTTTCTTGGCTTAGATTCTTGACAAATGCCTTCTATAGTTCATTCTATTTATGTAATACACATTGCATGATGATTATGGACCTAATTAACAAGTTACTTCCCTAAAATAAAGTTTAAACTAAGTTCGTCTCCAAAGGAGGAACCTTTGTTGACCAAAATTTTATCTTTGGTTTCTTGGCTTATATTCTTGACAAATGCCTTCTACAATTCAATCTATTTATGTAATACTCATTTTATGATGATTATGGACCTAATTAACAAGTTACTTACGTAAAATAAAGTTTTATCTAAGTTCATTTCCAAAGGAGGAACCTTTGTTGACCAAAATCTTATCTTTGGTTTCTTGGCTTGGATTCTTGACAAATGCCACCTACAGTTCATTCTATTTATGTAATACTCATTGTATGATGATTATGGACCTAAATAACAAGTTACTTCCCTAAAATAAAGTTTAAACTAAGTTCATCTCAAAAGGAGGAACCTTTGTCGACCAAAATTTTATCTTTGGTTTCTTGACTTTGATTCTTGACAAATGCCACCTATAGTTCATTCTAATTATGTAGTACTCATTGTATGATGATTATGGACCTAATTAACAAGTTACTTTCCTAAAATAAAGTTTAAACTAAGTTCGTCTCCAAAGGAGGAACCTTTGTTGACCAAAATTTTATCTTTGGTTTCTTGGCTTAGATTCTTGACAAATGCCTTCTATAGTTCATTCTATTTATGTAATACTCATTGTATGATGATTATGGACCTAATTAACAAGTTACTTCCCTAAAATAAAGTTTAAACTAAGTTCGTTTCCAAAGGAGGAACCTTTGTCGACCAAAATTTTATCTTTGGTTTCTTGACTTTGATTCTTGACAAATGCCACCTATAGTTCATTCTACTTATGTAATACTCATTGTATGATGATTATGGACCTAATTAACAAGTTACTTCCCTAAAATAAAGTTTAAACTAAGTTCGTCTCCAAAGGAGGAACCTTTGTTGACCAAAATTTTATCTTTGGTTTCTTGGCTTAGATTCTTGACAAATGCCTTCTATAGTTCATTCTATTTATGTAATACTCATTTTATGATGATTATGGACCTAATTAACAAGTTACTTACCTAAAATAAAGTTTAAACTAAGTTCGTTTCCAAAGGAGGAACCTTTGTTGACCAAAATCTTATCTTTGGTTTCTTTGCTAGGATTCTTGACAAATGCCACCTACAGTTCATTCTATTTATGTAATACTCATTGTATGATGATTATGGACCTAATTAAAAAGTTACTTCCCTAAAATAAAGTTTAAACTAAGTTCATCTCAAAAGGAGGAACCTTTGTCGACCAAAATTTTATCTTTGGTTTCTTGACTTTGATTCTTGACAAATGCCACCTATAGTTCATTCTACTTATGTAATACTCATTGTATGATGATTATGGACCTAATTAACAAGTTACTTCCCTAAAATAAAGTTTAAACTAAGTTCGTCTCCAAAGGAGGAACCTTTGTTGACCAAAATTTTATCTTTAGTTTCTTGGCTTAGATTCTTGACAAATGCCTTCTATAGTTCATTCTATTTATGTAATACTCATTGTATGATGATTATGGACCTAATTAACAAGTTACTTCCCTAAAATAAAGTTTAAACTAAGTTCGTCTCCAAAGGAGGAACCTTTGTTGACCAAAATTTTATCTTTGGTTTCTTGGCTTATATTCTTGACAAATGCCTTATATAGTTCAATCTATTTATGTAATACTCATTTTATGATGATTATGGACCTAATTAACAAGTTACTTACCTAAAATAAAGTTTAAACTAAGTTCGTTTCCAAAGGAGGAACCTTTGTTGACCAAAATCTTATCTTCGGTTTCTTTGCTTGGATTCTTGACAAATGCCACCTACAGTTCATTCTATTTATGTAATACTCATTGTATGATGATTATGGACCTAATTAATAAGTTACTTCTCTAAAATAAAGTTTAAACTAAGTTCATCTCAAAAGGAGGAACCTTTGTCGACCAAAATTTTATCTTTGGTTTCTTGATTTTGATTCTTGACAAATGCCACCTATAGTTCATTCTACTTATGTAATACTCATTGTATGACGACTATGGACCTAATTAACAAGTTACTTCCCTAAAATCAAGTGTAAACTAAGTTCGTCTCCAAAGGAGGAACCTTTGTTGACCAAAATTTTATCTTTGGTTTCTTGATTTTGATTCTTGACAAATGCCACCTATAGTTCATTCTACTTATGTAATACTCATTGTATGACGACTATGGACCTAATTAACAAGTTACTTCCCTAAAATCAAGTGTAAACTAAGTTCGTCTCCAAAGGAGGAACCTTTGTTGACCAAAATTTTATCTTTGGTTTCTTGGCTTATATTCTTGACAAATGCCTTCTATAGTTTAATCTATTTATGTAATACTCATTTTATGATGATTATGGACCTAATTAACAAGTTACTTACCTAAAATAAAGTTTAAACTAAGTTCGTTTCCAAAGGAGGAACCTTTGTTGACCAAAATCTTATCTTTGGTTTCTTTGCTTGGATTCTTGACAAATGCCACCTACAGTTCATTCTATTTATGTAATACTCATTGTATGATGATTATGGACCTAATTAACAAGTTACTTCCCTAAAATAAAGTTTAAACTAAGTTCGTCTCCAAAGGAGGAAGCTTTGTTGACCAAAGTTTTATCTTTGGTTTCTTGGCTTAGATTCTTGACAAATGCCTTCTATAGTTCATTCTATTTATGTAATACACATTGCATGATGATTATGGACCTAATTAACAAGTTACTTCCCTAAAATAAAGTTTAAACTAAGTTCGTCTCCAAAGGAGGAACCTTTGTTGACCAAAATTTTATCTTTGGTTTCTTGGCTTATATTCTTGACAAATGCCTTCTACAATTCAATCTATTTATGTAATACTCATTTTATGATGATTATGGACCTAATTAACAAGTTACTTACGTAAAATAAAGTTTTATCTAAGTTCATTTCCAAAGGAGGAACCTTTGTTGACCAAAATCTTATCTTTGGTTTCTTGGCTTGGATTCTTGACAAATGCCACCTACAGTTCATTCTATTTATGTAATACTCATTGTATGATGATTATGGACCTAAATAACAAGTTACTTCCCTAAAATAAAGTTTAAACTAAGTTCATCTCAAAAGGAGGAACCTTTGTCGACCAAAATTTTATCTTTGGTTTCTTGACTTTGATTCTTGACAAATGCCACCTATAGTTCATTCTAATTATGTAGTACTCATTGTATGATGATTATGGACCTAATTAACAAGTTACTTTCCTAAAATAAAGTTTAAACTAAGTTCGTCTCCAAAGGAGGAACCTTTGTTGACCAAAATTTTATCTTTGGTTTCTTGGCTTAGATTCTTGACAAATGCCTTCTATAGTTCATTCTATTTATGTAATACTCATTGTATGATGATTATGGACCTAATTAACAAGTTACTTCCCTAAAATAAAGTTTAAACTAAGTTCGTTTCCAAAGGAGGAACCTTTGTCGACCAAAATTTTATCTTTGGTTTCTTGACTTTGATTCTTGACAAATGCCACCTATAGTTCATTCTACTTATGTAATACTCATTGTATGATGATTATGGACCTAATTAACAAGTTACTTCCCTAAAATAAAGTTTAAACTAAGTTCGTCTCCAAAGGAGGAACCTTTGTTGACCAAAATTTTATCTTTGGTTTCTTGGCTTAGATTCTTGACAAATGCCTTCTATAGTTCATTCTATTTATGTAATTCTCATTGTATGATGATTATGGACCTAATTAACAAGTTACTTCCCTAAAATTAAGTTTAAACTAAGTTCGTCTCCAAAGGAGGAACCTTTGTTGACCAAAATTTTATCTTTGGTTTCTTGGCTTATATTCTTGACAAATGCCTTATATAGTTCAATCTATTTATGTAATACTCATTTTATGATTATTATGGACCTAATTAACAAGTTACTTACCTAAAATAAAGTTTAAACTAAGTTCGTTTCCAAAGGAGGAACCTTTGTTGACCAAAATCTTATCTTTGGTTTCTTTGCTTGGATTCTTGACAAATGCCACCTACAGTTCATTCTATTTATGTAATACTCATTGTATGATGATTATCGACCTAATTAACAAGTTACTTCTCTAAAATAAAGTTTAAACTAAGTTCATCTCAAAAGGAGGAACCTTTGTCGACCAAAATTTTATCTTTGGTTTCTTGATTTTGATTCTTGACAAATGCCACCTATAGTTCATTCTACTTATGTAATACTCATTGTATGAGGACTATGGACCTAATTAACAAGTTACTTCCCTAAAATCAAGTGTAAACTAAGTTCGTCTCCAAAGGAGGAACCTTTGTTGACCAAAATTTTATCTTTGGTTTCTTGGCTTATATTCTTGACAAATGCCTTCTATAGTTTAATCTATTTATGTAATACTCATTTTATGATGATTATGGACCTAATTAACAAGTTACTTACCTAAAATAAAGTTTAAACTAAGTTCGTTTCCAAAGGAGGAACCTTTGTTGACCAAAATCTTATCTTTGGTTTCTTTGCTAGGATTCTTGACAAATGCCACCTACAGTTCATTCTATTTATGTAATACTCATTGTATGATGATTATGGACCTAATTAAAAAGTTACTTCCCTAAAATAAAGTTTAAACTAAGTTCATCTCAAAAGGAGGAACCTTTGTCGACCAAAATTTTATCTTTGGTTTCTTGACTTTGATTCTTGACAAATGCCACCTATAGTTCATTCTACTTATGTAATACTCATTGTATGATGATTATGGACCTAATTAACAAGTTACTTCCCTAAAATAAAGTTTAAACTAAGTTCGTCTCCAAAGGAGGAACCTTTGTTGACCAAAATTTTATCTTTAGTTTCTTGGCTTAGATTCTTGACAAATGCCTTCTATAGTTCATTCTATTTATGTAATACTCATTGTATGATGATTATGGACCTAATTAACAAGTTACTTCCCTAAAATAAAGTTTAAACTAAGTTCGTCTCCAAAGGAGGAACCTTTGTTGACCAAAATTTTATCTTTGGTTTCTTGGCTTATATTCTTGACAAATGCCTTATATAGTTCAATCTATTTATGTAATACTCATTTTATGATGATTATGGACCTAATTAACAAGTTACTTACCTAAAATAAAGTTTAAACTAAGTTCGTTTCCAAAGGAGGAACCTTTGTTGACCAAAATCTTATCTTCGGTTTCTTTGCTTGGATTCTTGACAAATGCCACCTACAGTTCATTCTATTTATGTAATACTCATTGTATGATGATTATGGACCTAATTAACAAGTTACTTCTCTAAAATAAAGTTTAAACTAAGTTCATCTCAAAAGGAGGAACCTTTGTCGACCAAAATTTTATCTTTGGTTTCTTGATTTTGATTCTTGACAAATGCCACCTATAGTTCATTCTACTTATGTAATACTCATTGTATGACGACTATGGACCTAATTAACAAGTTACTTCCCTAAAATCAAGTGTAAACTAAGTTCGTCTCCAAAGGAGGAACCTTTGTTGACCAAAATTTTATCTTTGGTTTCTTGGCTTATATTCTTGACAAATGCCTTCTATAGTTCATTCTATTTATGTAATTCTCATTGTATGATGATTATGGACCTAATTAACAAGTTACTTCCCTAAAATAAAGTTTAAACTAAGTTCGTCTCCAAAGGAGGAACCTTTGTTGACCAAAATTTTATCTTTGGTTTCTTGGCTTATATTCTTGACAAATGCCTTATATAGTTCAATCTATTTATGTAATACTCATTTTATGATGATTATGGACCTAATTAACAAGTTACTTACCTAAAATAAAGTTTAAACTAAGTTCGTTTCCAAAGGAGGAACCTTTGTTGACCAAAATCTTATCTTCGGTTTCTTTGCTTGGATTCTTGACAAATGCCTTATATAGTTCATTCTATTTATGTAATACTCATTGTATGATGATTATGGACCTAATTAACAAGTTACTTCCCTAAAATAAAGTTTAAACTAAGTTCCTCTCAAAAGGAGGAACCTTTGTCGACCAAAAATTTATCTTTGGTTTCTTGACTTTGATTCTTGACAAATGCCACCTATAGTTCATTCTACTTATGTAATACTCATTGTATGATGATTATGGACGTAATTAACAAGTTACTTCCCTAAAATAAAGTTTAAACTAAGTTCGTCTCCAAAGGAGGAAGCTTTGTTGACCAAAGTTTTATCTTTGGTTTCTTGGCTTATATTCTTGACAAATGCCTTCTATAGTTCAATCTATTTATGTAATACTCATTTTATGATGATTATGGACCTAATTAACAAGTTACTTACGTAAAATAAAGTTTGATCTAAGTTCGTTTCCAAAGGAGGAACCTTTGTTGACCAAAATCTTATCTTTGGTTTCTTGGCTTGGATTCTTGACAAATGCCACCTACAGTTCATTCTATTTATGTAATACTCATTGTATGATGATTATGGACCTAAATAACAAGTTACTTCCCTAAAATAAAGTTTAAACTAAGTTCATCTCAAAAGGAGGAACCTTTGTCGACCAAAATTTTATCTTTGGTTTCTTGACTTTGATTCTTGACAAATGCCACCTATAGTTCATTCTAATTATGTAGTACTCATTGTATGATGATTATGGACCTAATTAACAAGTTACTTTCCTAAAATAAAGTTTAAACTAAGTTCGTCTCCAAAGGAGGAACCTTTGTTGACCAAAATTTTATCTTTGGTTTCTTGGCTTAGATTCTTGACAAATGCCTTCTATAGTTCATTCTATTTATGTAATACTCATTGTATGATGATTATGGACCTAATTAACAAGTTACTTCCCTAAAATAAAGTTTAAACTAAGTTCGTTTCCAAAGGAGGAACCTTTGTCGACCAAAATTTTATCTTTGGTTTCTTGGCTTGGATTCTTGACAAATGCCACCTACAGTTCATTCTATTTATGTAATACTCATTGTATGATGATTATGGACCTAAATAACAAGTTACTTCCCTAAAATAAAGTTTAAACTAAGTTCATCTCAAAAGGAGGAACCTTTGTCGACCAAAATTTTATCTTTGGTTTCTTGACTTTGATTCTTGACAAATGCCACCTATAGTTCATTCTACTTATGTAGTACTCATTGTATGATGATTATGGACCTAATTAACAAGTTACTTTCCTAAAATAAAGTTTAAACTAAGTTCGTCTCCAAAGGAGGAACCTTTGTTGACCAAAATTTTATCTTTGGTTTCTTGGCTTAGATTCTTGACAAATGCCTTCTATAGTTCATTCTATTTATGTAATACTCATTGTATGATGATTATGGACCTAATTAACAAGTTACTTCCCTAAAATAAAGTTTAAACTAAGTTCGTTTCCAAAGGAGGAACCTTTGTTGACCAAAATCTTATCTTTGGTTTCTTTGCTTGGATTCTTGACAAATGCCTTCTATAGTTCATTCTATTTATGTAATACTCATTGTATGATGAATATGGACCTAATTAACAAGTTACTTCCCTAAAATAAAGTTTAAACTAAGTTCATCTCAAAAGGAGGAACCTTTGTCGACCAAAATTTTATCTTTGGTTTCTTGACTTTGATTCTTGACAAATGCCACCTATAGTTCATTCTACTTATGTAATACTCATTGTATGATGATTATGGACGTAATTAACAAGTTACTTCCCTAAAATAAAGTTTAAACTAAGTTCGTCTCCAAAGGAGGAAGCTTTGTTGACCAAAGTTTTATCTTTGGTTTCTTGGCTTAGATTCTTGACAAATGCCTTCTATAGTTCATTCTATTTATGTAATACACATTGTATGATGATTATGGACCTAATTAACAAGTTACTTCCCTAAAATAAAGTTTAAACTAAGTTCGTCTCCAAAGGAGGAACCTTTGTTGACCAAAATTTTATCTTTGGTTTCTTGGCTTATATTCTTGACAAATGCCTTCTATAGTTCAATCTATTTATGTAATACTCATTTTATGATGATTATGGACCTAATTAACAAGTTACTTACGTAAAATAAAGTTTGATCTAAGTTCGTTTCCAAAGGAGGAACCTTTGTTGACCAAAATCTTATCTTTGGTTTCTTGGCTTGGATTCTTGACAAATGCCACCTACAGTTCATTCTATTTATGTAATACTCATTGTATGATGATTATGGACCGAAATAACAAGTTACTTCCCTAAAATAAAGTTTAAACTAAGTTCATCTCAAAAGGAGGAACCTTTGTCGACCAAAATTTTATCTTTGGTTTCTTGACTTTGATTCTTGACAAATGCCACCTATAGTTCATTCTAATTATGTAGTACTCATTGTATGATGATTATGGACCTAATTAACAAGTTACTTTCCTAAAATAAAGTTTAAACTAAGTTCGTCTCCAAAGGAGGAACCTTTGTTGACCAAAATTTTATCTTTGGTTTCTTGGCTTAGATTCTTGACAAATGCCTTCTATAGTTCATTCTATTTATGTAATACTCATTGTATGATGATTATGGACCTAATTAACAAGTTACTTCCCTAAAATAAAGTTTAAACTAAGTTCGTTTCCAAAGGAGGAACCTTTGTCGACCAAAATTTTATCTTTGGTTTCTTGACTTTGATTCTTGACAAATGCCACCTATAGTTCATTCTACTTATGTAATACTCATTGTATGATGATTATGGACCTAATTAACAAGTTACTTCCCTAAAATAAAGTTTAAACTAAGTTCGTCTCCAAAGGAGGAACCTTTGTTGACCAAAATTTTATCTTTGGTTTCTTGGCTTAGATTCTTGACAAATGCCTTCTATAGTTCATTCTATTTATGTAATTCTCATTGTATGATGATTATGGACCTAATTAACAAGTTACTTCCCTAAAATAAAGTTTAAACTAAGTTCGTCTCCAAAGGAGGAACCTTTGTTGACCAAAATTTTATCTTTGGTTTCTTGGCTTAGATTCTTGACAAATGCCTTCTATAGTTCATTCTATTTATGTAATACTCATTGTATGATGATTATGGACCTAATTAACAAGTTACTTCCCTAAAATAAAGTTTAAACTAAGTTCGTCTCCAAAGGAGGAACCTTTGTTGACCAAAATTTTATCTTTGGTTTCTTGGCTTATATTCTTGACAAATGCCTTATATAGTTCAATCTATTTATGTAATACTCATTTTATGATGATTATGGACCTAATTAACAAGTTACTTACCTAAAATAAAGTTTAAACTAAGTTCGTTTCCAAAGGAGGAACCTTTGTTGACCAAAATCTTATCTTTGGTTTCTTTGCTTGGATTCTTGACAAATGCCACCTACAGTTCATTCTATTTATGTAATACTCATTGTATGATGATTATGGACCTAATTAAAAAGTTACTTCCCTAAAATAAAGTTTAAACTAAGTTCATCTCAAAAGGAGGAACCTTTGTCGACCAAAATTTTATCTTTGGTTTCTTGACT
Organism: Medicago arabica; assembly: GCA_946800305.1. NCBI lineage: Eukaryota > Viridiplantae > Streptophyta > Magnoliopsida > Fabales > Fabaceae > Medicago > Medicago arabica. The sequence goes on along the minus strand of OX326970.1, from coordinate 28,755,373 downwards.
TTGATTCTTGACAAATGCCACCTATAGTTCATTCTACTTATGTAATACTCATTGTATGAGGACTATGGACCTAATTAACAAGTTACTTCCCTAAAATCAAGTGTAAACTAAGTTCGTCTCCAAAGAAGGAACCTTTGTTGACCAAAATTTTATCTTTGGTTTCTTGGCTTATATTCTTGACAAATGCCTTCTATAGTTTAATCTATTTATGTAATACTCATTTTATGATGATTATGGACCTAATTAACAAGTTACTTACCTAAAATAAAGTTTAAACTAAGTTCGTTTCCAAAGGAGGAACCTTTGTTGACCAAAATCTTATCTTTGGTTTCTTTGCTTGGATTCTTGACAAATGCCACCTACAGTTCATTCTATTTATGTAATACTCATTGTATGATGATTATGGACCTAATTAAAAAGTTACTTCCCTAAAATAAAGTTTAAACTAAGTTCATCTCAAAAGGAGGAACCTTTGTCGACCAAAATTTTATCTTTGGTTTCTTGACTTTGATTCTTGACAAATGCCACCTATAGTTCATTCTACTTATGTAATACTCATTGTATGATGATTATGGACCTAATTAACAAGTTACTTCCCTAAAATATAGTTTAAACTAAGTTCGTCTCCAAAGGAGGAACCTTTGTTGACCAAAATTTTATCTTTGGTTTCTTGGCTTAGATTCTTGACAAATGCCTTCTATAGTTCATTCTATTTATGTAATACTCATTGTATGATGATTATGGACCTAATTAACAAGTTACTTCCCTAAAATAAAGTTTAAACTAAGTTCGTCTCCAAAGGAGGAACCTTTGTTGACCAAAATTTTATCTTTGGTTTCTTGGCTTATATTCTTGACAAATGCCTTATATAGTTCAATCTATTTATGTAATACTCATTTTAAGATGATTATGGACCTAATTAACAAGTTACTTCCCTAAAATAAAGTTTAAACTAAGTTCGTCTCGAAAGGAGGAACCTTTGTTAACCAAAATCTTATCTTTGGTTTCTTGGCTTGGATTCTTGACAAATGCCTTCTATAGTTCATTCTATTTATGTAATACTCATTGTATGATGATTATGGACCTAATTAAAAGGTTACTTCCCTAAAATAAAATTTAAACTAAGTTCGTCTCGAAAGGAGGAACCTTTGTTGACCAAAATCTTATCTTTTGTTTCTTGGCTTGGATTCTTGACAAATGCCACCTATAGTTCATTCTACTTATGTAATACTCATTGTATGATGATTATGGACCTAATTAACAAGTTACTTCCCTAAAATAAAGTTTAAACTAAGTTCGTCTCCAAAGGAGGAACCTTTGATGAACGAAATTTTATCTTTGGTTTCTTGGCTTGGATTCTTGACAAATGCCACCTACAGTTCATTCTATTTATGTAATACTCATTGTATGATGATTATGGACCTAATTAAAAAGTTACTTCCCTAAAATAAAGTTTAAACTAAGTTCATCTCAAAAGGAGGAACCTTTGTCGACCAAAATTTTATCTTTGATTTCTTGACTTTGATTCTTGACAAATGCCACCTATAGTTCATTCTACTTATGTAATACTCATTGTATGATGATTATGGACCTAATTAACAAGTTACTTCCCTAAAATAAAGTTTAAACTAAGTTCGTCTCCAAAGGAGGAACCTTTGTTGACCAAAATTTTATCTTTGGTTTCTTGGCTTAGATTCTTGACAAATGCCTTCTATAGTTCATTCTATTTATGTAATACTCATTGTATGATGATTATGGACCTAATTAACAAGTTACTTCCCTAAAATAAAGTTTAAACTAAGTTCGTCTCCAAAGGAGGAACCTTTGTTGACCAAAATTTTATCTTTGGTTTCTTGGCTTATATTCTTGACAAATGCCTTATATAGTTCAATCTATTTATGTAATACTCATTTTATGATGATTATGGACCTAATTAACAAGTTACTTACCTAAAATAAAGTTTAAACTAAGTTCGTTTCCAAAGGAGGAACCTTTGTTGACCAAAATCTTATCTTTGGTTTCTTTGCTTGGATTCTTGACAAATGCCACCTACAGTTCATTCTATTTATGTAATACTCATTGTATGATGATTATGGACCTAATTAACAAGTTACTTCTCTAAAATAAAGTTTAAACTAAGTTCATCTCAAAAGGAGGAACCTTTGTCGACCAAAATTTTGTCTTTGGTTTCTTGATTTTGATTCTTGACAAATGCCACCTATAGTTCATTCTACTTATGTAATACTCATTGTATGAGGACTATGGACCTAATTAACAAGTTACTTCCCTAAAATCAAGTGTAAACTAAGTTCGTCTCCAAAGGAGGAACCTTTGTTGACCAAAATTTTATCTTTGGTTTCTTGGCTTATATTCTTGACAAATGCCTTCTATAGTTTAATCTATTTATGTAATACTCATTTTATGATGATTATGGACCTAATTAACAAGTTACTTACCTAAAATAAAGTTTAAACTAAGTTCGTTTCCAAAGGAGGAACCTTTGTTGACCAAAATCTTATCTTTGGTTTCTTTGCTTGGATTCTTGACAAATGCCACCTACAGTTCATTCTATTTATGTAATACTCATTGTATGATGATTATGGACCTAATTAAAAAGTTACTTCCCTAAAATAAAGTTTAAACTAAGTTCATCTCAAAAGGAGGAACCTTTGTCGACCAAAATTTTATCTTTGGTTTCTTGACTTTGATTCTTGACAAATGCCACCTATAGTTCATTCTACTTATGTAATACTCATTGTATGATGATTATGGACCTAATTAACAAGTTACTTCCCTAAAATATAGTTTAAACTAAGTTCGTCTCCAAAGGAGGAACCTTTGTTGACCAAAATTTTATCTTTGGTTTCTTGGCTTAGATTCTTGACAAATGCCTTCTATAGTTCATTCTATTAATGTAATACTCATTGTATGATGATTATGGACCTAATTAACAAGTTACTTCCCTAAAATAAAGTTTAAACTAAGTTCGTCTCCAAAGGAGGAACCTTTGTTGACCAAAATTTTATCTTTGGTTTCTTGGCTTATATTCTTGACAAATGCCTTATATAGTTCAATCTATTTATGTAATACTCATTTTATGTTGATTATGGACCTAATTAACAAGTTACTTACCTAAAATAAAGTTTAAACTAAGTTCGTTTCCAAAGGAGGAACCTTTGTTGACCAAAATCTTATCTTTGGTTTCTTTGCTTGGATTCTTGACAAATGCCACCTACAGTTCATTCTATTTATGTAATACTCATTGTATGATGATTATGGACCTAATTAACAAGTTACTTCTCTAAAATAAAGTTTAAACTAAGTTCATCTCAAAAGGAGGAACCTTTGTCGACCAAAATTTTATCTTTGGTTTCTTGATTTTGATTCTTGACAAATGCCACCTATAGTTCATTCTACTTATGTAATACTCATTGTATGACGACTATGGACCTAATTAACAAGTTACTTCCCTAAAATCAAGTGTAAACTAAGTTCGTCTCCAAAGGAGGAACCTTTGTTGACCAAAATTTTATCTTTGGTTTCTTGGCTTATATTCTTGACAAATGCCTTCTATAGTTTAATCTATTTATGTAATACTCATTTTATGATGATTATGGACCTAATTAACAAGTTACTTCCCTAAAATAAAGTTTAAACTAAGTTCGTCTCCAAAGGAGGAACCTTTGTTGACTAAAATTTTATCTTTGGTTTCTTGGCTTATATTCTTGATAAATGCCTTATATAGTTCAATCTATTTATGTAATACTCATTTTATGATGATTATGGACCTAATTAACAAGTTACTTACCTAAAATAAAGTTTAAACTAAGTTCGTTTCCAAAGGAGGAACCTTTGTTGACCAAAATCTTATCTTTGGTTTCTTTGCTTGGATTCTTGACAAATGCCACCTACAGTTCATTCTATTTATGTAATACTCATTGTATGATGATTATGGACCTAATTAACAAGTTACTTCTCTAAAATAAAGTTTAAACTAAGTTCATCTCAAAAGGAGGAACCTTTGTCGACCAAAATTTTATCTTTGGTTTCTTGATTTTGATTCTTGACAAATGCCACCTATAGTTCATTCTACTTATGTAATACTCATTGTATGACGACTATGGACCTAATTAACAAGTTACTTCCCTAAAATCAAGTGTAAACTAAGTTCGTCTCCAAAGGAGGAACCTTTGTTGACCAAAATTTTATCTTTGGTTTCTTGGCTTATATTCTTGACAAATGCCTTCTATAGTTTAATCTATTTATGTAATACTCATTTTATGATGATTATGGACCTAATTAACAAGTTACTTACCTAAAATAAAGTTTAAACTAAGTTCGTTTCCAAAGGAGGAACCTTTGTTGACCAAAATCTTATCTTTGGTTTCTTTGCTTGGATTCTTGACAAATGCCACCTACAGTTCATTCTATTTATGTAATACTCATTGTATGATGATTATGGACCTAATTAAAAAGTTACTTCCCTAAAATAAAGTTTAAACTAAGTTCATCTCAAAAGGAGGAACCTTTGTCGACCAAAATTTTATCTTTGGTTTCTTGACTTTGATTCTTGACAAATGCCACCTATAGTTCATTCTACTTATGTAATACTCATTGTATGATGATTATGGACCTAATTAACAAGTTACTTCCCTAAAATATAGTTTAAACTAAGTACGTCTCCAAAGGAGGAACCTTTGTTGACCAAAATTTTATCTTTGGTTTCTTGGCTTAGATTCTTGACAAATGCCTTCTATAGTTCATTCTATTTATGTAATACTCATTGTATGATGATTATGGACCTAATTAACAAGTTACTTCCCTAAAATAAAGTTTAAACTAAGTTCGTCTCCAAAGGAGGAACCTTTGTTGACCAAAATTTTATCTTTGGTTTCTTGGCTTATATTCTAGACAAATGCCTTATATAGTTCAATCTATTTATGTAATACTCATTTTATGATGATTATGGACCTAATTAACAAGTTACTTCCCTAAAATAAAGTTTAAACTAAGTTCGTCTCCAAAGGAGGAACCTTTGTTGACCAAAATTTTATCTTTGGTTTCTTGGCTTATATTCTTGACAAATGCCTTATATAGTTCACTCTATTTATGTAATACTCATTTTATGATGATTATGGACCTAATTAACAAGTTACTTACCTAAAATAAAGTTTAAACTAAGTTCGTTTCCAAAGGAGGAACCTTTGTTGACCAAAATCTTATCTTTGGTTTCTTTGCTTGGATTCTTGACAAATGCCACCTACAGTTCATTCTATTTATGTAATACTCATTGTATGATGATTATGGACCTAATTAACAAGTTACTTCTCTAAAATAAAGTTTAAACTAAGTTCATCTCAAAAGGAGGAACCTTTGTCGACCAAAATTTTATCTTTGGTTTCTTGATTTTGATTCTTGACAAATGCCACCTATAGTTCATTCTACTTATGTAATACTCATTGTATGACGACTATGGACCTAATTAACAAGTTACTTCCCTAAAATCAAGTGTAAACTAAGTTCGTCTCCAAAGGAGGAACCTTTGTTGACCAAAATTTTATCTTTGGTTTCTTGGCTTATATTCTTGACAAATGCCTTCTATAGTTTAATCTATTTATGTAATACTCATTTTATGATGATTATGGACCTAATTAACAAGTTACTTCCCTAAAATATAGTTTAAACTAAGTTCGTCTCCAAAGGAGGAACCTTTGTTGACCAAAATTTTATCTTTGGTTTCTTGGCTTATATTCTTGACAAATGCCTTATATAGTTCAATCTATTTATGTAATACTCATTTTATGATGATTATGGACCTAATTAACAAGTTACTTACCTTAAATAAAGTTTAAACTAAGTTCGTTTCCAAAGGAGGAACCTTTGTTGACCAAAATCTTATCTTTGGTTTCTTTGCTTGGATTCTTGACAAATGCCACCTACAGTTCATTCTATTTATGTAATACTCATTGTATGATGATTATGGACCTAATTAACAAGTTACTTCTCTAAAATAAAGTTTAAACTAAGTTCATCTCAAAAGGAGGAACCTTTGTCGACCAAAATTTTATCTTTGGTTTCTTGATTTTGATTCTTGACAAATGCCACCTATAGTTCATTCTACTTATGTAATACTCATTGTATGACGACTATGGACCTAATTAACAAGTTACTTCCCTAAAATCAAGTGTAAACTAAGTTCGTCTCCAAAGGAGGAACCTTTGTTGACCAAAATTTTATCTTTGGTTTCTTGGCTTATATTCTTGACAAATGCCTTCTATAGTTCATTCTATTTATGTAATACACATTGTATGATGATTATGGACCTAATTAACAAGTTACTTCCCTAAAATAAAGTTTAAACTAAGTTCGTCTCCAAAGGAGGAACCTTTGTTGACCAAAATTTTATCTTTGGTTTCTTGGCTTATATTCTTGACAAATGCCTTCTATAGTTCAATCTATTTATGTAATACTCATTTTATGATGATTATGGACCTAATTAACAAGTTACTTACGTAAAATAAAGTTTGATCTAAGTTCGTTTCCAAAGGAGGAACCTTTGTTGACCAAAATCTTATCTTTGGTTTCTTGGCTTGGATTCTTGACAAATGCCACCTACAGTTCATTCTATTTATGTAATACTCATTGTATGATGATTATGGACCGAAATAACAAGTTACTTCCCTAAAATAAAGTTTAAACTAAGTTCATCTCAAAAGGAGGAACCTTTGTCGACCAAAATTTTATCTTTGGTTTCTTGACTTTGATTCTTGACAAATGCCACCTATAGTTCATTCTAATTATGTAGTACTCATTGTATGATGATTATGGACCTAATTAACAAGTTACTTTCCTAAAATAAAGTTTAAACTAAGTTCGTCTCCAAAGGAGGAACCTTTGTTGACCAAAATTTTATCTTTGGTTTCTTGGCTTAGATTCTTGACAAATGCCTTCTATAGTTCATTCTATTTATGTAATACTCATTGTATGATGATTATGGACCTAATTAACAAGTTACTTCCCTAAAATAAAGTTTAAACTAAGTTCGTTTCCAAAGGAGGAACCTTTGTCGACCAAAATTTTATCTTTGGTTTCTTGGCTTAGATTCTTGACAAATGCCTTCTATAGTTCATTCTATTTATGTAATTCTCATTGTATGATGATTATGGACCTAATTAACAAGTTACTTCCCAAAAATAAAGTTTAAACTAAGTTCGTCTCCAAAGGAGGAACCTTTGTTGACCAAAATTTTATCTTTGGTTTCTTGGCTTATATTCTTGACAAATGCCTTATATAGTTCAATCTATTTATGTAATACTCATTTTATGATTATTATGGACCTAATTAACAAGTTACTTACCTTAAATAAAGTTTAAACTAAGTTCGTTTCCAAAGGAGGAACCTTTGTTGACCAAAATCTTATCTTCGGTTTCTTTGCTTGGATTCTTGACAAATGCCACCTACAGTTCATTCTATTTATGTAATACTCATTGTATGATGATTATGGACCTAATTAACAAGTTACTTCCCTAAAATAAAGTTTAAACTAAGTTCATCTCAAAAGGAGGAACCTTTGTCGACCAAAAATTTATCTTTGGTTTCTTGACTTTGATTCTTGACAAATGCCACCTATAGTTCATTCTACTTATGTAATACTCATTGTATGATGATGATGGACCAAATAACAAGTTACTTCCCTAAAATAAAGTTTAAACTAAGTTCGTCTCCAAAGGAGGAAGCTTTGTTGACCAAAGTTTTATCTTTGGTTTCTTGGCTTAGATTCTTGACAAATGCCTTCTATAGTTCATTCTATTTATGTAATACACATTGTATGATGATTATGGACCTAATTAACAAGTTACTTCCCTAAAATAAAGTTTAAACTAAGTTCGTCTCCAAAGGAGGAACCTTTGTTGACCAAAATTTTATCTTTGGTTTCTTGGCTTATATTCTTGACAAATGCATTCTATAGTTCAATCTATTTATGTAATACTCATTTTATGATGATTATGGACCTAATTAACAAGTTACTTACGTAAAATAAAGTTTGATCTAAGTTCATTTCCAAAGGAGGAACCTTTGTTGACCAAAATCTTATCTTTGGTTTCTTGGCTTGGATTCTTGACAAATGCCACCTACAGTTCATTCTATTTATGTAATACTCATTGTATGATGATTATGGACCTAAATAACAAGTTACTTCCCTAAAATAAAGTTTAAACTAAGTTCATCTCAAAAGGAGGAACCTTTGTCGACCAAAATTTTATCTTTGGTTTCTTGACTTTGATTCTTGACAAATGCCACCTATAGTTCATTCTACTTATGTAGTACTCATTGTATGATGATTATGGACCTAATTAACAAGTTACTTTCCTAAAATAAAGTTTAAACTAAGTTCGTCTCCAAAGGAGGAACCTTTGTTGACCAAAATTTTATCTTTGGTTTCTTGGCTTAGATTTTTGACAAATGCCTTCTATAGTTCATTCTATTTATGTAATACTCATTGTATGATGATTATGGACCTAATTAACAAGTTACTTCCCTAAAATAAAGTTTAAACTAAGTTCGTTTCCAAAGGAGGAACCTTTGTTGACCAAAATCTTATCTTTGGTTTCTTTGCTTGGATTCTTGACAAATGCCTTCTATAGTTCATTCTATTTATGTAATACTCATTGTATGATGAATATGGACCTAATTAACAAGTTACTTCCCTAAAATAAAGTTTAAACTAAGTTCATCTCAAAAGGAGGAACCTTTGTCGACCAAAATTTTATCTTTGGTTTCTTGACTTTGATTCTTGACAAATGCCACCTATAGTTCATTCTACTTATTTAATACTCATTGTATGATGATTATGGACCTAATTAACAAGTTACTTCCCTAAAATAAAGTTTAAACTAAGTTCGTCTCCAAAGGAGGAACCTTTGTTGACCAAAATTTTATCTTTGGTTTCTTGGCTTATATTCTTGACAAATGCATTCTATAGTTCAATCTATTTATGTAATACTCATTTTATGATGATTATGGACCTAATTAACAAGTTACTTACCTAAAATAAAGTTTAAACTAAGTTCGTTTCCAAAAGAGGAACCTTTGTTGACCAAAATCTTATCTTTGGTTTCTTTGCTTGGATTCTTGACAAATGCCACCTACAGTTCATTCTATTTATGTAATACTCATTGTATGATGATTATGGACCTAATTAACAAGTTACTTCCCTAAAATCAAGTGTAAACTAAGTTCGTCTCCAAAGGAGGAACCTTTGTTGACCAAAATTTTATCTTTGGTTTCTTGGCTTTGATTCTTGACAAATGCCACCTAGAGTTCATTCTACTTATGTAATACTCATTGTATGATGATTATGGACCTAATTAACAAGTTACTTCCCTAAAATAAAGTTTAAACTAAGTTCGCCTCCAAAGGAGGAACCTTTGTTGACCAAAATTTTATCTTTGGTTTCTTGGCTTATATTCTTGACAAATGCCTTCTATAGTTCAATCTATTTATGTAATACTCATTTTATGATGATTATGGACCTAATTAACAAGTTACTTACCTAAAATAAAGTTTAAACTAAGTTCGTTTCCAAAGGAGGAACCTTTGTTGACCAAAATCTTATCTTTGGTTTCTTTGCTTGGATTCTTAACAAATGCCACCTACAGTTCATTCTATTTATGTAATACTCATTGTATGATGATTATGGACCTAATTAACAAGTTACTTCCCTAAAATCAAGTGTAAACTAAGTTCGTCTCCAAAGGAGGAACCTTTGTTGACCAAAATTTTATCTTTGGTTTCTTGGCTTATATTCTTGACAAATGCCTTCTATAGTTCAATCTATTTATGTAATACTCATTGTATGATGATTATGGACCTAATTAACAAGTTACTTCCCTAAAATAAAGTTTAAACTAAGTTCGTCTCCAAAGGAGGAACCTTTGTTGACCAAAATTTTATCTTTGGTTTCTTGGCTTATATTCTTGACAAATGCCTTTTATAGTTCAATCTATTTATATAATACTCATTTTATGATGATTATGGACCTAATTAACAAGTTACTTACCTAAAATAAAGTTTAAACTAAGTTCGTTTCCAAAGGAGGAACCTTTGTTGACCAAAATCTTATCTTTGGTTTCTTTGCTTGGATTCTTGACAAATGCCACCTACAGTTCATTCTATTTATGTAATACTCATTGTATGATGATTATGGACCTAATTAACAAGTTACTTCCCTAAAATCAAGTGTAAACTAAGTTCGTCTCCAAAGGAGGAACCTTTGTTGACCAAAATTTTATCTTTGGTTTCTTGGCTTTGATTCTTGACAAATGCCACCTAGAGTTCATTCTACTTATGTAATACTCATTGTATGATGATTATGGACCTAATTAACAAGTTACTTCCCTAAAATAAAGTTTAAACTAAGTTCGCCTCCAAAGGAGGAACCTTTGTTGACCAAAATTTTATCTTTGGTTTCTTGGCTTATATTCTTGACAAATGCCTTCTATAGTTCATTCTATTTATGTAATACTCATTGTATGATGATTATGGACCTAATTAACAAGTTACTTACCTAAAATAAAGTTTAAACTAAGTTCGTTTCCAAAGGAGGAACCTTTGTTGACCAAAATCTTATCTTTGGTTTCTTTGCTTGGATTCTTGACAAATGCCACCTACAGTTCATTCTATTTATGTAATACTCATTGTATGATGATTATGGACCTAATTAACAAGTTACTTCCCTAAAATCAAGTGTAAACTAAGTTCGTCTCCAAAGGAGGAACCTTTGTTGACCAAAATTTTATCTTTGGTTTCTTGGCTTATATTCTTGACAAATGCCTTCTATAGTTCAATCGATTTATGTAATACTCATTGTATGATGATTATGGACCTAATTAACAAGTTACTTCCCTAAAATAAAGTTTAAACTAAGTTCGTCTCCAAAGGAGGAACCTTTGTTGACCAAAATTTTATCTTTGGTTTCTTGGCTTATATTCTTGACAAATGCCTTTTATAGTTCAATCTATTTATGTAATACTCATTTTATGATGATTATGGACCTAATTAACAAGTTACTTACCTAAAATAAAGTTTAAACTAAGTTCGTTTCCAAAGGAGGAACCTTTGTTGACCAAAATCTTATCTTTGGTTTCTTTGCTTGGATTCTTGACAAATGCCACCTACAGTTCATTCTATTTATGTAATACTCATTGTATGATGATTATGGACCTAATTAACAAGTTACTTCCCTAAAATCAAGTGTAAACTAAGTTCGTCTCCAAAGGAGGAACCTTTGTTGACCAAAATTTTATCTTTGGTTTCTTGGCTTTGATTCTTGACAAATGCCACCTAGAGTTCATTCTACTTATGTAATACTCATTGTATGATGATTATGGATCTAATTAACAAGTTACTTCCCTAAAATAAAGTTTAAACTAAGTTCGCCTCCAAATTAGGAACCTTTGTTGACCAAAATTTTATCTTTGGTTTCTTGGCTTATATTCTTGACAAATGCCTTATATAGTTCAATCTATTTATGTAATACTCATTTTATGATGATTATGGACCTAATTAACAAGTTACTTACCTAAAATAAAGTTTAAACTAAGTTCGTTTCCAAAGGAGGAACCTTTGTTGACCAAAATCTTATCTTTGGTTTCTTTGCTTGGATTCTTGACAAATGCCACCTACAGTTCATTCTATTTATGTAATACTCATTGTATGATGATTATGGACCTAATTAACAAGTTACTTCCCTAAAATCAAGTGTAAACTAAGTTCGTCTCCAAAGGAGGAACCTTTGTTGACCAAAATTTTATCTTTGGTTTCTTGGCTTATATTCTTGACAAATGCCTTCTATAGTTCAATCGATTTATGTAATACTCATTGTATGATGATTATGGACCTAATTAACAAGTTACTTCCCTAAAATAAAGTTTAAACTAAGTTCGTCTCCAAAGGAGGAACCTTTGTTGACCAAAATTTTATCTTTGGTTTCTTGGCTTATATTCTTGACAAATGCCTTTTATAGTTCAATCTATTTATGTAATACTCATTTTATGATGATTATGGACCTAATTAACAAGTTACTTACCTAAAATAAAGTTTAAACTAAGTTCGTTTCCAAAGGAGGAACCTTTGTTGACCAAAATCTTATCTTTGGTTTCTTTGCTTGGATTCTTGACAAATGCCACCTACAGTTCATTCTATTTATGTAATACTCATTGTATGATGATTATGGACCTAATTAACAAGTTACTTCCCTAAAATCAAGTGTAAACTAAGTTCGTCTCCAAAGGAGGAACCTTTGTTGACCAAAATTTTATCTTTGGTTTCTTGGCTTTGATTCTTGACAAATGCCACCTAGAGTTCATTCTACTTATGTAATACTCATTGTATGATGATTATGGACCTAATTAACAAGTTACTTCCCTAAAATAAAGTTTAAACTAAGTTCGCCTCCAAAGGAGGAACCTTTGTTGACCAAAATTTTATCTTTGGTTTCTTGGCTTATATTCTTGACAAATGCCTTCTATAGTTCAATCTATTTATGTAATACTCATTTTATGATGATTATGGACCTAATTAACAAGTTACTTACCTAAAATAAAGTTTAAACTAAGTTCGTTTCCAAAGGAGGAACCTTTGTTGACCAAAATCTTATCTTTGGTTTCTTTGCTTGGATTCTTGACAAATGCCACCTACAGTTCATTCTATTTATGTAATACTCATTGTATGATGATTATGGACCTAATTAACAAGTTACTTCCCTAAAATCAAGTGTAAACTAAGTTCGTCTCCAAAGGAGGAACCTTTGTTGACCAAAATTTTATCTTTGGTTTCTTGGCTTATATTCTTGACAAATGCCTTCTATAGTTCAATCTATTTATGTAATACTCATTGTATGATGATTATGGACCTAAATAAAGAGTTACTTCCCTATAATAAAGTTTAAACTAAGTTCGTCTCCAAAGGAGGAACCTTTGTTGACCAAAATTTTATCTTTGGTTTCTTGGCTTATATTCTTGACAAATGCCTTCTATAGTTCAATCTATTTATGTAATACTCATTTTATGATGATTATGGACCTAATTAACAAGTTACTTACCTAAAATAAAGTTTAAACTAAGTTCGTTTCCAAAGGTGGAACCTTTGTTGACCAAGATCTTATCTTTGGTTTCTTTGCTTGGATTCTTGACAAATGCCACCTACAGTTCATTCTATTTATGTAATACTCATTGTATGATGATTATGGACCTAATTAACAAGTTACTTCCCTAAAATAAAGTTTAAACTAAGTTCGTCTCCAAAGGAGGAACCTTTGTTGACCAAAATTTTATCTTTGGTTTCTTGGCTTATATTCTTGACAAATGCCTTTTATAGTTCAATCTATTTATGTAATACTCATTTTATGATGATTATGGACCTAATTAACAAGTTACTTCCCTAAAATAAAGTTTAAACTAAGTTCGTCTCCAAAGGAGGAACCTTTGTTGACCAAAATTTTATCTTTGGTTTCTTGGCTTATATTCTTGACAAATGCATTCTATAGTTCAATCTATTTATGTAATACTCATTTTATGATGATTATGGACCTAATTAACAAGTTACTTACCTAAAATAAAGTTTAAACTAAGTTCGTTTCCAAAAGAGGAACCTTTGTTGACCAAAATCTTATCTTTGGTTTCTTTGCTTGGATTCTTGACAAATGCCACCTACAGTTCATTCTATTTATGTAATACTCATTGTATGATGATTATGGACCTAATTAACAAGTTACTTCCCTAAAATCAAGTGTAAACTAAGTTCGTCTCCAAAGGAGGAACCTTTGTTGACCAAAATTTTATCTTTGGTTTCTTGGCTTTGATTCTTGACAAATGCCACCTAGAGTTCATTCTACTTATGTAATACTCATTGTATGATGATTATGGACCTAATTAACAAGTTACTTCCCTAAAATAAAGTTTAAACTAAGTTCGCCTCCAAAGGAGGAACCTTTGTTGACCAAAATTTTATCTTTGGTTTCTTGGCTTATATTCTTGACAAATGCCTTCTATAGTTCAATCTATTTATGTAATACTCATTTTATGATGATTATGGACCTAATTAACAAGTTACTTACCTAAAATAAAGTTTAAACTAAGTTCGTCTCCAAAGGAGGAACCTTTGTTGACCAAAATTTTATCTTTGGTTTCTTGGCTTTGATTCTTGACAAATGCCACCTAGAGTTCATTCTACTTATGTAATACTCATTGTATGATGATTATGGACCTAATTAACAAGTTACTTCCCTAAAATAAAGTTTAAACTAAGTTCGCCTCCAAAGGAGGAACCTTTGTTGACCAAAATTTTATCTTTGGTTTCTTGGCTTATATTCTTGACAAATGCCTTCTATAGTTCAATCTATTTATGTAATACTCATTTTATGATGATTATGGACCTAATTAACAAGTTACTTACCTAAAATAAAGTTTAAACTAAGTTCGTTTCCAAAGGAGGAACCTTTGTTGACCAAAATCTTATCTTTGGTTTCTTTGCTTGGATTCTTGACAAATGCCACCTACAGTTCATTCTATTTATGTAATACTCATTGTATGATGATTATGGACCTAATTAACAAGTTACTTCCCTAAAATCAAGTGTAAACTAAGTTCGTCTCCAAAGGAGGAACCTTTGTTGACCAAAATTTTATCTTTGGTTTCTTGGCTTATATTCTTGACAAATGCCTTCTATAGTTCAATCTATTTATGTAATACTCATTGTATGATGATTATGGACCTAATTAACAAGTTACTTCCCTAAAATAAAGTTTAAACTAAGTTCGTCTCCAAAGGAGGAACCTTTGTTGACCAAAATTTTATCTTTGGTTTCTTGGCTTATATTCTTGACAAATGCCTTCTATAGTTCAATCTATTTATGTAATACTCATTTTATGATGATTATGGACCTAATTAACAAGTTACTTACCTAAAATAAAGTTTAAACTAAGTTCGTTTCCAAAGGTGGAACCTTTGTTGACCAAGATCTTATCTTTGGTTTCTTTGCTTGGATTCTTGACAAATGCCACCTACAGTTCATTCTATTTATGTAATACTCATTGTATGATGATTATGGACCTAATTAACAAGTTACTTCCCTAAAATAAAGTTTAAACTAAGTTCGTCTCCAAAGGAGGAACCTTTGTTGACCAAAATTTTATCTTTGGTTTCTTGGCTTATATTCTTGACAAATGCCTTTTATAGTTCAATCTATTTATGTAATACTCATTTTATGATGATTATGGACCTAATTAACAAGTTACTTACCTAAAATAAAGTTTAAACTAAGTTCGTTTCCAAAGGAGGAACCTTTGTTGACCAAAATCTTATCTTTGGTTTCTTTGCTTGGATTCTTGACAAATGCCACCTACAGTAATTCTATTTATGTAATACTCATTGTATGATGATTATGGACCTATTTAACAAGTTACGTCCCTAAAATCAAGTTTAAACTAAGTTCCTCTCCAAAGGAGGAACCTTTGTTGACCAAAATTTTATCTTTGGTTTCTTGGCTTGGATTCTTGACAAATGCCACCTACAGTTCATTCTACTTATGTAATACTCATTGTATGATGACTATGGACCTAATTAACAAGTTACTTCCCAGAATAAAGTTTAAACTAAGTTCGTCTCCAAAGGAGGAACCTTTGATGAACGAAATTTTATCTTTGGTTTCTTGGCTTGGATTCTTGACAAATGCCACCTCTAGTTCATTCTATTTATGTAATACTCATTGTATGATGATTATGGACCTAATTAACAAGTTACTTCCCTAAAATCAAGTGTAAACTAAGTTCGTCTCCAAAGGAGGAACCTTTGTTGACCAAAATTTTATCTTTGGTTTCTTGGCTTTGATTCTTGACAAATGCCACCTAGAGTTCATTCTACTTCTGTAATACTCATTGTATGATGATTATGGACCTAATTAACAAGTTACTTCCCTAAAATAAAGTTTAAACTAAGTTCGTCTCCAAAGGAGGAACCTTTGTTGACCAAAATGTTATCTTTGGTTTCTTGGCTTATATTCTTGACAAATGCCTTCTATAGTTCAATCTATTGATGTAATACTCATTTCATGATGATTATGGACCTAATTAACAAGTTACTTACCTAAAATTAAGTTTAAACTAAGTTCGTTTCCAAAGGAGGAACCTTTGTTGACCAAAATCTTATCTTTGGTTTCTTTGCTTGGATTCTTGACAAATGCCACCTACAATTCATCCTATTTATGTAATACTCATTGTATGATGATTATGGACCTAATTAACAAGTTACTTCCCTAAAATAAAGTTTAAACTAAGTTCATCTCAAAAGGAGGAATCTTTGTCGACCAAAATTTTATCTTTGGTTTCTTGACTTTGATTCTTGACAAATGCCACCTATAGTTCATTCTACTTATGTAATACTCATTGTATGATGATTATGGACCTAATTAACAAGTTACTTACCTAAAATAAAGTTTAAACTAAGTTCGTTTCCAAAGGTGGAACCTTTGTTGACCAAGATCTTATCTTTGGTTTCTTTGCTTGGATTCTTGACAAATGCCACCTACAGTTCATTCTATTTATGTAATACTCATTGTATGATGATTATGGACCTAATTAACAAGTTACTTCCCTAAAATAAAGTTTAAACTAAGTTCGTCTCCAAAGGAGGAACCTTTGTTGACCAAAATTTTATCTTTGGTTTCTTGGCTTATATTCTTGACAAATGCCTTTTATAGTTCAATCTATTTATGTAATACTCATTTTATGATGATTATGGACCTAATTAACAAGTTACTTACCTAAAATAAAGTTTAAACTAAGTTCGTTTCCAAAGGAGGAACCTTTGTTGACCAAAATCTTATCTTTGGTTTCTTTGCTTGGATTCTTGACAAATGCCACCTACAGTAATTCTATTTATGTAATACTCATTGTATGATGATTATGGACCTATTTAACAAGTTACGTCCCTAAAATCAAGTTTAAACTAAGTTCCTCTCCAAAGGAGGAACCTTTGTTGACCAAAATTTTATCTTTGGTTTCTTGGCTTGGATTCTTGACAAATGCCACCTACAGTTCATTCTACTTATGTAATACTCATTGTATGATGACTATGGACCTAATTAACAAGTTACTTCCCAGAATAAAGTTTAAACTAAGTTCGTCTCCAAAGGAGGAACCTTTGATGAACGAAATTTTATCTTTGGTTTCTTGGCTTGGATTCTTGACAAATGCCACCTCTAGTTCATTCTATTTATGTAATACTCATTGTATGATGATTATGGACCTAATTAACAAGTTACTTCCCTAAAATCAAGTGTAAACTAAGTTCGTCTCCAAAGGAGGAACCTTTGTTGACCAAAATTTTATCTTTGGTTTCTTGGCTTTGATTCTTGACAAATGCCACCTAGAGTTCATTCTACTTCTGTAATACTCATTGTATGATGATTATGGACCTAATTAACAAGTTACTTCCCTAAAATAAAGTTTAAACTAAGTTCGTCTCCAAAGGAGGAACCTTTGTTGACCAAAATGTTATCTTTGGTTTCTTGGCTTATATTCTTGACAAATGCCTTCTATAGTTCAATCTATTGATGTAATACTCATTTCATGATGATTATGGACCTAATTAACAAGTTACTTACCTAAAATTAAGTTTAAACTAAGTTCGTTTCCAAAGGAGGAACCTTTGTTGACCAAAATCTTATCTTTGGTTTCTTTGCTTGGATTCTTGACAAATGCCACCTACAATTCATCCTATTTATGTAATACTCATTGTATGATGATTATGGACCTAATTAACAAGTTACTTCCCTAAAATAAAGTTTAAACTAAGTTCATCTCAAAAGGAGGAATCTTTGTCGACCAAAATTTTATCTTTGGTTTCTTGACTTTGATTCTTGACAAATGCCACCTATAGTTCATTCTACTTATGTAATACTCATTGTATGATGATTATGGACCTAATTAACAAGTTACTTCCCTAAAATCCACATCATAATCATAATCAACATCATGTTCAACATCTTAGTCAACAATCTTAGTACGACTCGGTAATGCGACCTCGACTCGACAGTGCAACTTAGACTCAACAATGCAACTTAGACATCTTAATCATGCATGTGGTACCATATTGAGTATAAATATACTCCTAGGGCATAAGCCCTCGTCGCTATTTGAGCATAAAAATAAAGTTTAAACTAAGTTCGTTTCCAAAGGAGGAACCTTTGTTGACCAAAATCTTATCTTTGGTTTCTTTGCTTGGATTCTTGACAAATGCCACCTACAGTTCATTCTATTTATGTAATACTCATTGTATGATGATTATGGACCTAATTAACAAGTTACTTCCCTAAAATCAAGTGTAAACTAAGTTCGTCTCCAAAGGAGGAACCTTTGTTGACCAAAATTTTATCTTTGGTTTCTTGGCTTTGATTCCTGACAAATGCCACCTAGAGTTCATTCTACTTATGTAATACTCATTGCATGATGATTATGGACCTAATTAACAAGTTACTTCCCTAAAATAAAGTTTAAACTAAGTTCGCCTCCAAAGGAGGAACCTTTGTTGACCAAAATTTTATCTTTGGTTTCTTGGCTTATATTCTTGACAAATGCCTTCTATAGTTCAATCTATTGATGTAATACTCATTTCATGATGATTATGGACCTAATTAACAAGTTACTTACCTAAAATTAAGTTTAAACTAAGTTCGTTTCCAAAGGAGGAACCTTTGTTGACCAAAATCTTATCTTTGGTTTCTTTGCTTGGATTCTTGACAAATGCCACCTACAGTTCATCCTATTTATGTAATACTCATTGTATGATGATTATGGACCTAATTAACAAGTTACTTCCCTAAAATAAAGTTTAAACTAAGTTCATCTCAAAAGGAGGAATCTTTGTCGACCAAAATTTTATCTTTGGTTTCTTGACTTTGATTCTTGACAAATGCCACCTATAGTTCATTCTACTTATGTAATACTCATTGTATGATGATTATGGACCTAATTAACAAGTTACTTCCCTAAAATCCACATCATAATCATAATCAACATCATGTTCAACATCTTAGTCAACAATCTTAGTACGACTCGGTAATGCGACCTCGACTCGACAGTGCAACTTAGACTCAACAATGCAACTTAGACATCTTAATCATGCATGTGGTACCATATTGAGTATAAATATACTCCTAGGGCATAAGCCCTCGTCGCTATTTGAGCATAAAAATAAAGTTTAAACTAAGTTCGTTTCTAAAGGAGGAACCTTTGTTGACAAAAATCTTATCTTTGGTTTCTTTGCTTGGATTCTTGACAAATGCCACCTACAGTTCATTCTATTTATGTAATACTCATTGTATGATGATTATGGACCTATTTAACAAGTTACGTCCCTAAACTCAAGTTTAAACTAAGTTCCTCTCCAAAGGAGGAACCTTTGTTGACCAAAATTTTATCTTTGGTTTCTTGGCTTGGATTCTTGACAAATGCCACCTACAGTTCATTCTACTTATGTAATACTCATTGTATGAAGATTATTGACCTAATTAACAAGTTACTTCTCTAAAATAAAGTTTAAACTAAGTTCGTCTCGAAAGGAGGAACCTTTGTTGACCAAAATCTTATCTTTGGTTTCTTGGCTTGGATTCTTGACAAATGCCTTCTATAGTTCATTCTATTTATGTAATACTCATTGTATGAGGACTATGGACCTAATTAACAAGTTACTTCCCAGAATAAAGTTTAAACTAAGTTCGTCTCCAAAGGAGGAACCTTTGATGAACGAAATTTTATCTTTGGTTTCTTGGCTTGGATTCTTGACAAATGCCACCTCTAGTTCATTCTATTTATGTAATACTCATTGTATGATGATTATGGACCTAATTAACAAGTTACTTCCCTAAAATCAAGTGTAAACTAAGGTCGTCTCCAAAGGAGGAACCTTTGTTGACCAAAATTTTATCTTTGGTTTCTTGGCTTTGATTCTTGACAAATGCCACCTAAAGTTCATTCTACTTCTGTAATACTCATTGTATGATGATTATGGACCTAATTAACAAGTTACTTCCCTAAAATAAAGTTTAAACTAAGTTCGTCTCCAAAGGAGGAACCTTTGTTGACCAAAATGTTATCTTTGGTTTCTTGGCTTATATTCTTGACAAATGCCTTCTATAGTTCAATCTATTGATGTAATACTCATTTCATGATGATTATGGACCTAATTAACAAGTTACTTACCTAAAATTAAGTTTAAACTAAGTTCGTTTCCAAAGGAGGAACCTTTGTTGACCAAAATCTTATCTTTGGTTTCTTTGCTTGGATTCTTGACAAATGCCACCTACAGTTCATTCTATTTATGTAATACTCATTGTATGATGATTATGGACCTATTTAACAAGTTACGTCCCTAAAATCAAGTTTAAACTAAGTTCCTCTCCAAAGAAGGAACCTTTGTTGACCAAAATTTTATCTTTGGTTTCTTGGCTTGGATTCTTGACAAATGCCACCTACAGTTCATTATACTTATGTAATACTCATTGTATGATGATTATCGACCTAATTAACAAGTTACTTCCCTAAAATAAAGTTTAAACTAAGTTCGTCTCGAAAGGAGGAACCTTTGTTGACCAAAATCTTATCTTTGGTTTCTTGGCTTGGATTCTTGACAAATGCCTTCTATAGTTCATTCTATTTATGTAATACTCATTGCATGAGGACTATAGACCTAATTAACAAGTTACTTCCCAGAATAAAGTTTAAACTAATTTCGTCTCCAAAGGAGGAACCTTTGTTGACCAAAATCTTATCTTTGGTTTCTTTGCTTGGATTCTTGACAAATGCCACCTACAGTTCATTCTATTTATGTAATACTCATTGTATGATGATTATGGACCTATTTAACAAGTTACGTCCCTAAAATAAGGTTTAAACTAAGTTCCTCTCCAAAGGAGGAACCTTTGTTGACCAAAATTTTATCTTTGGTTTCTTGGCTTGGATTCTTGACAAATGCCACCTACAGTTCATTCTACTTATGTAATACTCATTGTATGATGATTATGGACCTAATTAACAAGTTACGTCCCTAAAATCAAGTTTAAACTATGTTCCTCTCCAAAGGAGGAACCTTTGTTGACCAAAATTTTATCTTTGGTTTCTTGGCTTGGATTCTTGACAAATGCCACCTACAGTTCATTCTACTTATGTAATACTCATTGTATGATGATTATGGACCTAATTAACAAGTTACTTCCCTAAAATAAAGTTTAAACTAAGTTCGTCTCGAAAGGAGGAACCTTTGTTGACCAAAATTTTATCTTTGGTTTCTTGGCTTATATTCTTGACAAATGCCTTCTATAGTTCAATCTATTGATGTAATACTCATTTCATGATGATTATGGACCTAATTAACAAGTTACTTACCTAAAATAAAGTTTAAACTAAGTTCGTTTCCAAAGGAGGAACCTTTGATGAACGAAATTTTATCTTTGGTTTCTTTGCTTGGATTCTTGACAAATGCCACCTACAGTTCATCCTATTTATGTAATACTCATTGTATGATGATTATGGACCTAATTAACAAGTTACTTCCCTAAAATAAAGTTTAAACTAAGTTCATCTCAAAAGGAGGAACCTTTGTCGACCAAAATTTTATCTTTGGTTTCTTGACTTTGATTCTTGACAAATGCCACCTATAGTTCATTCTACTTATGTAATACTCATTGTATGATGATTATGGACCTAATTAACAAGTTACTTCCCTAAAATAAAGTTTAAACTAAGTTCGTCTCCAAAGGAGGAACCTTTGTTGACCAAAATTTTATCTTTGGTTTCTTGGCTTAGATTCTTGACAAATGCTTTTTATAGTTCATTCTATTTATGTAATACTCATTGTATGATGATTATGGACCTAATTAACAAGTTACTTCCCTAAAATAAAGTTTAAACTAAGTTCGTCTCGAAAGGAGGAACCTTTGTTGACTAAAATCTTATCTTTGGTTTCTTCTCTTGGATTCTTGACAAATGCCTTCTATAGTTCATTCTATTTATGTAATACTCATTGTATGAGGACTATGGACCTAATTAACAAGTTACTTCCCAGAATAAAGTTTAAACTAAGTTCGTCTCCAAAGGAGGAACCTTTGATGAACGAAATTTTATCTTTGGTTTCTTGGCTTGGATTCTTGACAAATGCCGCCTCTAGTTCATTCTATTTATGTAATACTCATTGTATGATGATTACGGACCTAATTAACAAGTTACTTCCCTAAAATCAAGTGTAAACTAAGTTCGGTTTCAAAGGAGGAACCTTTGTTGACCAAAATTTTATATTTGGTTTCTTGGCTTGGATTCTTGACAAATGCCACCTACAGTTAATTCTACTTATGTAATACTCATTGTATGATGATTATGGACCTAATTAACAAGTTACTTCCCTAAAATAAAGTTTAAACTATGTTCGTCTCGAAAGGAGGAACCTTTGTTGACCAAAATCTTATCTTTGGTTTCTTGGCTTGGATTCTTGACAAATGCCTTCTATAGTTCATTCTATTTATGTAATACTCATTGTATGAGGACTATGGACCTAATTAACAAGTTACTTCCCAGAATAAAGTTTAAACTAAGTTCGTCTCCAAAGGAGGAACCTTTGATGAACGAAATTTTATCTTTGGTTTCTTGGCTTGGATTCTTGACAAATGCCACCTCTAGTTCATTCTATTTATGTAATACTCATTGTATGATGATTATGGACCTAATTAACAAGTTACTTCCCTAAAATCAAGTGTAAACTAAGTTCGTCTCCAAAGGAGGAACCTTTGTTGACCAAAATTTTATCTTTGGTTTCTTGGCTTTGATTCTTGACAAATGCCACCTAGAGTTCATTCTACTGATGTAATACTCATTGTATGATGATTATGGACCTAATTAACAAGTTACTTCCCTAAAATAAAGTTTAAACTAAGTTCGGTTTCAAAGGAGGAACCTTTGTTGACCAAAATCTTATCTTTGGTTTCTTGGCTTATATTCTTGACAAATGCCTTCTATAGTTCAATATATTGATGTAATACTCATTTCATGATGATTATGGACCTAATTAACAAGTTACTTACCTAAAATAAAGTTTAAACTAAGTTCGTTTCCAAAGGAGGAACCTTTGTTGACCAAAATCTTATCTTTGGTTTCTTTGCTTGGATTCTTGACAAATGCCACCTACAGTTCATTCCATTTACGTAATACTCATTGTATGATGATTATGGACCTAATTAACAAGTTACTTCCCTAAAATAAAGTTTAAACTAAGTTCATCTCAAAAGGAGGAACCTTTGTCGACCAAAATTTTATCTTTGGTTTCTTGACTTTGATTCTTGACAAATGCCACCTATAGTTCATTCTACTTATGTAATACTCATTGTATGATGATTATGGACCTAATTAACAAGTTACTTCCCTAAAATAAAGTTTAAACTAAGTTCGTCTCCAAAGGAGGAACCTTTGTTGACCAAAATTTTATCTTTGGTTTCTTGGCTTAGATTCTTGACAAATGCCTTCTATAGTTCATTCTATTTATGTAATACTCATTGTATGATGATTATGGACCTAATTAACAAGTTACTTCCCTAAAATAAAGTTTAAACTTGTAACACCCCGAAATCCAAGCTTTAAAAATTCTTTTATATAATCTGAGTATAACACATAATCAGGATGTCACATTTCAAAACAACTTTAAACAAAATGAATAATAATTTATTCCTCATCTTTATTCAAAATGTAGCAGCGGAATCACAATTCAAACTCTTTAAAAAGATTAGTTCTTCGCACCAATGTCATAATTAATTCAAAAACGATACATAAAGGAATAGAAACAAATGATAATCCCTATCCCGTTACGTATCAGAGCTCCTAAGACTCCACAAGGACCTCTCACATCGTCAATCCAACACTTGGTTACCTGCACTTGCCCACGAGGCGGCAATTCCAACAGAAGGGGTGAGATTCACAAAACAAAACATTAAGCATATAATTCAACAATTATATTTAACAACATAACTTTATTATCATAATATCACAACAACAGTCAAGTAACATCTTAATCATAAATCAACGTCATAAATCCACATCATAATCATAATCAACATCATGTTCAACATCTTAGTCAACAATCTTAGTACGACTCGGTAATGCGACCTCGACTCGACAATGCAACTTAGACTCAACAATGCAACTTAGACATCTTAATCATGCATGTGGTACCATATTGAGTATAAATATACTCCTAGGGCATAAGCCCTCGTCGCTATTTGAGCATAAAAATAAAGTTTAAACTAAGTTCGTTTCCGAAGGACGAACCTTTGTTGACCAAAATCTTATCTTTGGTTTCTTTGCTTGGATTCTTGACAAATGCCACCTACAGTTCATTCTATTTATGTAATACTCATTGTATGATGATTATGGACCTAATTAACAAGTTACTTCCCTAAAATAAAGTTTAAACTAAGTTCTTCTCAAAAGGAGGAACCTTTGTCGACCAAAATTTTATCTTTGGTTTCTTGACTTTGATTCTTGACAAATGCCACCTATAGTTCATTCTACTTATGTAATACTCATTGTATGATGATTATGGACCTAATTAACAAGTTACTTCCCTAAAATAAAGTTTAAACTAAGTTCATCTCAAAAGGAGGAACCTTTGTCGACCAAAATTTTATCTTTGGTTTCTTGACTTTGATTCTTGACAAATGCCACCTATAGTTCATTCTACTTATGTAATACTCATTGTATGATGATTATGGACCTAATTAACAAGTTACTTCCCTAAAATAAAGTTTAAACTAAGTTCGTCTCCAAAGGAGGAACCTTTGTTGACCAAAATTTTATCTTTTGTTTCTTGGCTTAGATTCTTGACAAATGCCTTCTATAGTTCATTCTATTTATGTAATACTCATTGTATGATGATTATGGACCTAATTAACAAGTTACTTCCCTAAAATCAAGTGTAAACTATGTTTGTCTCCAAAGGAGGAACCTTTGTTGACCAAAATTTTATATTTGGATTCTTGGCTTGGATTCTTGACAAATTCCACCTACAGTTCATTCTAATTATGTAATACTCATTGTATGATGATTATGGACCTATTTAACAAGTTACGTCCCTAAAATAAAGTTTAAACTAAGTTCTTCTCAAAAGGAGGAACCTTTGTCGACCAAAATTTTATCTTTGGTTTCTTGACTTTGATTTTTGACAAATGCCACCTATAGTTCATTCTACTTATGTAATACTCATTGTATGATGATTATGGACCTAATTAACAAGTTACTTCCCTAAAATAAAGTTTAAACTAAGTTCATCTCAAAAGGAGGAACCTTTGTCGACCAAAATTTTATCTTTGGTTTCTTGACTTTGATTCTTGACAAATGCCACCTATAGTTCATTCTACTTATGTAATACTCATTGTATGATGATTATGGACCTAATTAACAAGTTACTTCCCTAAAATAAAGTTTAAACTAAGTTCGTCTCCAAAGGAGGAACCTTTGTTGACCAAAATTTTATCTTTTGTTTCTTGGCTTAGATTCTTGACAAATGCCTTCTATAGTTCATTCTATTTATGTAATACTCATTGTATGATGATTATGGACCTAATTAACAAGTTACTTCCCTAAAATCAAGTGTAAACTAAGTTTGTCTCCAAAGGAGGAACCTTTGTTGACCAAAATTTTATATTTGGTTTCTTGGCTTGGATTCTTGACAAATTCCACCTACAGTTCATTCTAATTATGTAATACTCATTGTATGATGATTATGGACCTATTTAACAAGTTACGTCCCTAAAATCAAGTTTAAACTAAGTTCCTCTCCAAAGGAGGAACCTTTGATGAACGAAATTTTATCTTTGGTTTCTTGGCTTGGATTCTTGACAAATGCCACCTCTAGTTCATTCTATTTATGTAATACTCATTGTATGATGATTATGGACCTAATTAACAAGTTACTTCCCTAAAATCAAGTGTAAACTAAGTTCGTCTCCAAAGGAGGAACCTTTGTTGACTAAAATTTTATCTTTGGTTTCTTGGCTTTGATTCTTGACAAATGCCACCTAGAGTTCATTCTACTTATGTAATACTCATTGTATGATGATTATGGACCTAATTAACAAGTTACTTCCCTAAAATAAAGTTTAAACTAAGTTCGTCTCCAAAGGAGGAACCTTTGTTGACCAAAATTTTATCTTTGGTTTCTTGGCTTATATTCTTGACAAATGCCTTCTATAGTTCAATCTATTGATGTAATACTCATTGTATGATGATTATGGACCTAATTAACAAGTTACTTCCCTAAAATAAAGTTTAAACTAAGTTCGTCTCCAAAGGAGGAACCTTTGTTGACCAAAATTTTATCTTTGGTTTCTTGGCTTAGATTCTTGACAAATGCCTTCTATAGTTCATTCTATTTATGTAATACTCATTGTATGATGATTAGGGACCTAATTAACAAGTTACTTCCCTAAAATAAAGTTTAAACTTGTAACACCCTGAAATCCCAGCTTTAAAAATTCTTTTATATAATCAGAGTATAACACATAATAAGGATGTCACATTTCAAAACAACTTTAAACAAAATGAATAATAATTTATTCCTCATCTTTATTCAAAATGTAGCAGCGGAATCATAATTCAAACTCTTTAAAAAGATTAGTTCTTCGCACCAATGTCATAATTAATTCAAAAACGATACATAAAGGAATAGAAACAAATGATAATCCCCATCCCGTTACGTATCAGAGCTCCTAAGACTCCACAAGGACCTCTCACATCGTCAATCCAACACTTGGTTACCTGCACTTGCCCACGAGGCGGCAATTCCAACAGAAGGGGTGAGATTCACAAAACAAAACATTAAGCATATAATTCAACAATTATATTTAACAACATAACTTTATTATCATAATATCACAACAACAGTCAAGTAACATCTTAATCATAAATCAACGTCATAAATCCACATCATAATCATAATCAACATCATGTTCAACATCTTAGTCAACAATCTTAGTACGACTCGGTAATGCGACCTCGACTCGACAATGCAACTTAGACTCAACAATGAAACTTAGACATCTTAATCATGCATGTGGTACCATATTGAGTATAAATATACTCCTAGGGCATAAGCCCTCGTCGCTATTTGAGCATAAAAATAAAGTTTAAACTAAGTTCGTTTCCGAAGGACGAACCTTTGTTGACCAAAATCTTATCTTTGGTTTCTTTGCTTGGATTCTTGACAAATGCCACCTACAGTTCATTCTATTTATGTAATACTCATTGTATGATGATTATGGACCTAATTAACAAGTTACTTCCCTAAAATAAAGTTTAAACTAAGTTCTTCTCAAAAGGAGGAACCTTTGTCGACCAAAATTTTATCTTTGGTTTCTTGACTTTGATTCTTGACAAATGCCACCTATAGTTCATTCTACTTATGTAATACTCATTGTATGATGATTATGGACCTAATTAACAAGTTACTTCCCTAAAATAAAGTTTAAAATAAGTTCATCTCAAAAGGAGGAACCTTTGTCGACCAAAATTTTATCTTTGGTTTCTTGACTTTGATTCTTGACAAATGCCACCTATAGTTCATTCTACTTATGTAATACTCATTGTATGATGATTATGGACCTAATTAACAAGTTACTTCCCTAAAATAAAGTTTAAACTAAGTTCGTCTCCGAAGGAGGAACCTTTGTTGACCAAAATTTTATCTTTTGTTTCTTGGCTTAGATTCTTGACAAATGCCTTCTATAGTTCATTCTATTTATGTAATACTCATTGTATGATGATTATGGACCTAATTAACAAGTTACTTCCCTAAAATCAAGTGTAAATTAAGTTCGTCTCCAAAGGAGGAACCTTTGTTGACCAAAATTTTATCTTTGGTTTCTTGGCTTTGATTCTTGACAAATGCCACCTAGAGTTCATTCTACTTTTGTAATACTCATTGTATGATGATTATGGACCTAATTAACAAGTTACTTTCCTAAAATAAAGTTTAAACTATGTTCGTCTCCAAAGGAGGAACCTTTGTTGACCAAAATTTTATCTTTGGTTTCTTGGCTTAGATTCTTGACAAATGCCTTCTATAGTTCATTCTATTTATGTAATACTCATTGTATGATGATTATGGACCTAATTAACAAGTTACTTCCCTAAAATAAAGTTTAAACTAAGTTCTTCTCAAAAGGAGGAACCTTTGTCGACCAAAATTTTATCTTTGGTTTCTTGACTTTGATTCTTGACAAATGCCACCTATAGTTCATTCTACTTATGTAATACTCATTGTATGATGATTATGGACCTAATTAACAAGTTACTTCCCTAAAATAAAGTTTAAACTAAGTTCATCTCAAAAGGAGGAACCTTTGTCGACCAAAATTTTATCTTTGGTTTCTTGACTTTGATTCTTGACAAATGCCACCTATAGTTCATTCTACTTATGTAATACTCATTGTATGATGATTATGGACCTAATTAACAAGTTACTTCCCTAAAATAAAGTTTAAACTAAGTTCGTCTCCAAAGGAGGAACCTTTGTTGACCAAAATTTTATCTTTTGTTTCTTGGCTTAGATTCTTGACAAATGCCTTCTATAGTTCATTCTATTTATGTAATACTCATTGTATGATGATTATGGACCTAATTAACAAGTTACTTCCCTAAAATCAAGTGTAAACTATGTTTGTCTCCAAAGGAGGAACCTTTGTTGACCAAAATTTTATATTTGGATTCTTGGCTTGGATTCTTGACAAATTCCACCTACAGTTCATTCTAATTATGTAATACTCATTGTATGATGATTATGGACCTATTTAACAAGTTACGTCCCTAAAATAAAGTTTAAACTAAGTTCTTCTCAAAAGTAGGAACCTTTGTCGACCAAAATTTTATCTTTGGTTTCTTGACTTTGATTTTTGACAAATGCCACCTATAGTTCATTCTACTTATGTAATACTCATTGTATGATGATTATGGACCTAATTAACAAGTTACTTCCCTAAAATAAAGTTTAAACTAAGTTCATCTCAAAAGGAGGAACCTTTGTCGACCAAAATTTTATCTTTGGTTTCTTGACTTTGATTCTTGACAAATGCCACCTATAGTTTATTCTACTTATGTAATACTCATTGTATGATGATTATGGACCTAATTAACAAGTTACTTCCCTAAAATAAAGTTTAAACTAAGTTCGTCTCCAAAGGAGGAACCTTTGTTGACCAAAATTTTATCTTTTGTTTCTTGGCTTAGATTCTTGACAAATGCCTTCTATAGTTCATTCTATTTATGTAATACTCATTGTATGATGATTATGGACCTAATTAACAAGTTACTTCCCTAAAATCAAGTTAAAACTAAGTTTGTCTCCAAAGGAGGAACCTTTGTTGACCAAAATTTTATATTTGGTTTCTTGGCTTGGATTCTTGACAAATTCCACCTACAGTTCATTCTAATTATGTAATACTCATTGTATGATGATTATGGACCTATTTAACAAGTTACGTCCCTAAAATCAAGTTTAAACTAAGTTCCTCTCCAAAGGAGGAACCTTTGATGAACGAAATTTTATCTTTGGTTTCTTGGCTTGGATTCTTGACAAATGCCACCTCTAGTTCATTCTATTTATGTAATACTCATTGTATGATGATTATGGACCTAATTAACAAGTTACTTCCCTAAAATCAAGTGTAAACTAAGTTCGTCTCCAAAGGAGGAACCTTTGTTGACTAAAATTTTATCTTTGGTTTCTTGGCTTTGATTCTTGACAAATGCCACCTAGAGTTCATTCTACTTATGTAATACTCATTGTATGATGATTATGGACCTAATTAACAAGTTACTTCCCTAAAATAAAGTTTAAACTAAGTTCGTCTCCAAAGGAGGAACCTTTGTTGACCAAAATTTTATCTTTGGTTTCTTGGCTTATATTCTTGACAAATGCCTTCTATAGTTCAATCTATTGATGTAATACTCATTGTATGATGATTATGGACCTAATTATTAAGTTACTTCCCTAAAATAAAGTTTAAACTAAGTTCGTCTCCAAAGGAGGAACCTTTGTTGACCAAAATTTTATCTTTGGTTTCTTGGCTTAGATTCTTGACAAATGCCTTCTATAGTTCATTCTATTTATGTAATACTCATTGTATGATGATTAGGGACCTAATTAACAAGTTACTTCCCTAAAATAAAGTTTAAACTTGTAACACCCTGAAATCCCAGCTTTAAAAATTCTTTTATATAATCAGAGTATAACACATAATAAGGATGTCACATTTCAAAACAACTTTAAACAAAATGAATAATAATTTATTCCTCATCTTTATTCAAAATGTAGCAGCGGAATCATAATTCAAACTCTTTAAAAAGATTAGTTCTTCGCACCAATGTCATAATTAATTCAAAAACGATACATAAAGGAATAGAAACAAATGATAATCCCCATCCCGTTACGTATCAGAGCTCCTAAGACTCCACAAGGACCTCTCACATCGTCAATCCAACACTTGGTTACCTGCACTTGCCCACGAGGCGGCAATTCCAACAGAAGGGGTGAGATTCACAAAACAAAACATTAAGCAAATAATTCAACAATTATATTTAACAACATAACTTTATTATCATAATATCACAACAACAGTCAAGTAACATCTTAATCATAAATCAACGTCATAAATCCACATCATAATCATAATCAACATCATGTTCAACATCTTAGTCAACAATCTTAGTACGACTCGGTAATGCGACCTCGACTCGACAATGCAACTTAGACTCAACAATGAAACTTAGACATCTTAATCATGCATGTGGTACCATATTGAGTATAAATATACTCCTAGGGCATAAGCCCTCGTCGCTATTTGAGCATAAAAATAAAGTTTAAACTAAGTTCGTTTCCGAAGGACGAACCTTTGTTGACCAAAATCTTATCTTTGGTTTCTTTGCTTGGATTCTTGACAAATGCCACCTACAGTTCATTCTATTTATGTAATACTCATTGTATGATGATTATGGACCTAATTAACAAGTTACTTCCCTAAAATAAAGTTTAAACTAAGTTCTTCTCAAAAGGAGGAACCTTTGTCGACCAAAATTTTATCTTTGGTTTCTTGACTTTGATTCTTGACAAATGCCACCTATAGTTCATTCTACTTATGTAATACTCATTGTATGATGATTATGGACCTAATTAACAAGTTACTTCCCTAAAATAAAGTTTAAAATAAGTTCATCTCAAAAGGAGGAACCTTTGTCGACCAAAATTTTATCTTTGGTTTCTTGACTTTGATTCTTGACAAATGCCACCTATAGTTCATTCTACTTATGTAATACTCATTGTATGATGATTATGGACCTAATTAACAAGTTACTTCCCTAAAATAAAGTTTAAACTAAGTTCGTCTCCGAAGGAGGAACCTTTGTTGACCAAAATTTTATCTTTTGTTTCTTGGCTTGGATTCTTGACAAATGCCACCTACAGTTCATTCTATTTATGTAATACTCATTGTATGATGATTATGGACCTAATTAACAAGTTACTTCCCTAAAATAAAGTTTAAACTAAGTTCGTCTCGAAAGGAGGAACCTTTGTTGACCAAAATCTTATCTTTGGTTTCTTTGCTTGGATTCTTGACAAATGCCTTCTATAGTTCATTCTATTTATGTAATACTCATTGTATGAGGACTATGGACCTAATTAACAAGCTACTTCCCGGAATAAAGTTTAAATTAAGTTCGTCTCCAAAGGAGGAACCTTTGATGAACGAAATTTTATCTTTGGTTTCTTGGCTTGGATTCTTGACAAATGCCACCTCTAGTTCATTCTATTTATGTAATACTCATTGCATGATGATTATGGACCTAATAAACAAGTTACGGCCCTAAAATCAAGTGTAAACTAAGTTCGTCTCCAAAGGAGGAACCTTTGTTGACCAAAATTTTATATTTGGTTTCTTGGCTTGGATTCTTGACAAATTCCACCTACAGTTCATTCTATTTATGTAATACTCATTGTATGATGATTATGGACCTATTTAACAAGTTACTTCCCTAAAATCAAGTTTAAACTAAGTTCCTCTCCATAGGAGGAACCTTTGTTGACCAAAATTTTATCTTTGGTTTCATGGCTTAGATTCTTGACAAATGCCTTCTATAGTTCATTCTATTTATGTAATACTCATTGTATGATGATTATGGACCTAATTAACAAGTTACTTCCCTAAAATAAAGTTTAAACTAAGTTCGTCTCGAAAGGAGGAACCTTTGTTGACCAAAATCTTATCTTTGGTTTCTTGGCTTGGATTCTTGACAAATACCTTCTATAGTTCATTCTATTTATGTAATACTCATTGTATAAGGACTATGGACCTAATTAACAAGTTACTTCCCAGAATAAAGTTTAAACTAAGTTCGTCTCCAAAGGAGGAACCTTTGATGAACGAAATTTTATCTTTGGTTTCTTGGCTTGGATTCTTGACAAATGCCACCTCTAGTTCATTCTATTTATGTAATACTTATTGTATGATGATTATGGACCTAATTAACAAGTTACTTCCCTAAAATCAAGTGTAAACTAAGTTCGTCTCCAAAGGAGGAACCTTTGTTGACCAAAATTTTATCTTTGGTTTCTTGGCTTTGATTCTCAACAAATGCCACCTAGTGTTCATTCTACTTATGTAATACTCATTGTATAATTATTATGGACCTAATTAACAAGTTACTTCCCTAAAAGAAAGTTTAAACTAAGTTCGTCTTCAAAGGAGGAACCTTTGTTGACCAAAATTTTATCTTTGGTTTCTTGGCTTATATTCTTGACAAATGCCTTCTATAGTTCAATCTTTTTATGTAATACTCATATTATGATGATTATGGACCTAATTAACAAGTTACTTCCCTAAAATAAAGTTTAAACTAAGTTCGTCTCGAAAGGAGGAACCTTTGTTGACCAAAATCTTATCTTTGGTTTCTTGGCTTGGATTCTTGACAAATGCCTTCTATAGTTCATTCTATTTATGTAATACTCATTGTATGAGGACTATGGACCTTATTAACAAGTTACTTCCCAGAATAAAGTTTAAACTAAGTTCGTCTCCAAAGGAGGAACCTTTGATGAACGAAATTTTATCTTTGGTTTCTTGGCTTGGATTCTTGACAAATGCCAGCTCTAGTTCATTCTATTTATGTAATACTCATTGTATGATGATTATGGAAGTAATTAACAAGTTACTTCCCTAAAATCAAGTGTAAATTAAGTTCGTCTCGAAAGGAGGAACCTTTGTTGACCAAAATTTTATCTTTGGTTTCTTGGCTTTGATTCTTGACAAATGCCACCTAGAGTTCATTCTACTTTTGTAATACTCATTGTATGATGATTATGGACCTAATTAACAAGTTACTTCCCTAAAATAAAGTTTAAACTAAGTTCATCTCCAAAGGAGTAACCTTTGTTGACCAAAATTTTATCTTTGGTTTCTTGGCTTATATTCTTGACAAATGCCTTCTATAGTTCAATCTATTTATGTAATACTCATTTTATGATGATTATGGACCTAATTAACATGTTACTTACCTAAAATAAATTTTAAACTAAGTTCGTTTCCAAAGGAGGAACCTTTGTTGACCAAAATCTTATCTTTGGTTTCTTTGCTGGGATTCTTGACAAATGCCACCTACAGTTCATTCTATTTATGTAATACTCATTGTATGATGATTATGGACCTAATTAACTAGTTACTTCCCTAAAATAAAGTTTAAACTAAGTTCATCTCAAAAGGAGGAACCTTTGTCGACCAAAATTTTATCTTTGGTTTCTTGACTTTGATTCTTGACAAATGCCACCTATAGTTCATTTTACTTATGTAATACTCATTGTATGATGATTATGGACCTAATTAATAAGTTACTTTCCTAAAATAAAGTTTAAACTAAGTTCGTTTCCAAAGGAGGAACCTTTGTTGACCAAAATTTTATCTTTGGTTTCTTGGCTTAGATTCTTGACAAATGCCTTCTATATTTCATTCTATTTATGTAATACTCATTGTATGATGATTATGGACCTAATTAACAAATTACTTCCCTAATATAAAGTTTAAACTTGTAACACCCCGAAATCCCAGCTTTAAAAATTCTTTTATATAATCAGAGTATAACACATAATCAGGATGTCACATTTCAAAACAACTTTAAACAAAATGAATAATAATATATTCCTCATCTTTATTCAAAATGTAGCAGCGGAATCATAATTCAAACTCTTTAAAAAGATTAGTTAGTTCTTCGCACCAAGGTCATAATTAATTCAAAAACGATACATAAAGGAATAGAAACAAATGATAATCCCATCCCGTTACGTATCAAAGCTCCTAAGACTCCACAAGGACCTCTCACATCGTCAATCCAACGCTTGGTTACCTGCACTTGCCCACGAGGCGGCAATTCCAACAGAAGGGGTGAGATTCACAAAACAAAACATTAAGCATATAATTCAACAATTATATTTAACAACATAACTTTATTATCATAATATCACAACAACAGTCAAGTAACATTTTAATCATAAATCAACGTCATAAATCCACATCATAATCATAATCAACATCATGTTCAACATCTTAGTCAACAATCTTAGTACGACTCGGTAATGCGACCTCGACTCGACAATGCAACTTAGACTCAACAATGCAACTTAGACATCTTAATCATGCATGTGGTACCATATTGAGTATAAATATACTCCTAGGGCATAAGCCCTCGTCGCTATTTGAGCATAAAAATAAAGTTTAAACTAAGTTCGTTTCCAAAGGAGGAACCTTTGTTGACCAAAATCTTATCTTTGGTTTCTTTGCTTGGATTCTTGACAAATGCCACCTACAGTTCATTCTATTTATGTAATACTCATTGTATGATGATTATGGACCTAATTAACAAGTTACTTCCCTAAAATAAAGTTTAAACTAAGTTCATCTCAAAAAGGAGGAACCTTTGTCAACCAAAATTTTATCTTTGGTTTCTTGGCTTAGATTCTTGACAAATGCCTTCTATAGTTCATTCTATTTATGTAATACTCATTGTATGATGATTATGGACCTAATTAACAAGTTACTTCCCTAAAATAAAGTTTAAACTTGTAACACCCCGAAATCCCAACTTTAAAATTCTTTTATATAATCAGAGTATAACACATAATCAGGATGTCACATTTCAAAACAACTTTAAACAAAATGAATAATAATTTATTCCTCATCTTTATTCAAAATGTAGCAGCGGAATCATAATTCAAACTCTTTAAAAAGATTAGTTCTTCGCACCAATGTCATAATTAATTCAAAAACGATACATAAAGGAATAGAAACAAATGATAATCCCCATCCCGTTACGTATCAGAGCTCCTAAGACTCCACAAGGACCTCTCACATCGTCCATCCAATGCTTGGCTACCTGCACTTGCCCTCGAGGCGGCAATTCCAACAGAAGGGGTGAGATTCACAAAACAAAACATTAAGCATATAATTCAACAATTATATTTAACAACATAACTTTATTATCATAATATCACAACAACAGTCAAGTAACATCTTAATCATAAATCAACGTCATAAATCCACATCATAATCATAATCAACATCATGTTCAACATCTTAGTCAACAATCTTAGTACGACTCGGTAATGCGACCTCGACTCGACAATGCAACTTAGACTCAACAATGCAACTTAGACATCTTAATCATGCATGTGGTACCATATTGAGTATAAATATACTCCTAGGGCATAAGCCCTCGTCGCTATTTGAGCATAAAAATAAAGTTTAAACTAAGTTCGTTTCCAAAGGAGGAACCTTTGTTGACCAAAATCTTATCTTTGGTTTCTTTGCATGGATTCTTGACAAATGCCACCTACAGTTCATTCTATTTATGTAATACTCATTGTATGATGATTATGGACCTATTTAACAAGTTACTTCCCTAAAATCAAGTTTAAACTAAGTTCCTCTCCAAAGGAGGAACCTTTGTTGACCAAAATTTTATCTTTGGTTTCATGGCTTAGATTCTTGACAAATGCCTTCTATAGTTCATTCTATTTATGTAATACTCATTGTATGAGGATTATGGACCTAATTAACAAGTTACTTCCCTAAATAAAGTTTAAACTAAGTTCGTCTCGAAGAGAGGAACCTTTGTTGACCAAAATCTTATCTTTGGTTTCTTGGCTTGGATTCTTGACAAATGCCTTCTATAGCTCATTATATTTATGTAATACTCATTGTATGAGGACTATGGACCTAATTAACAAGTTACTTCCCAGAATAAAGTTTAAACTAAGTTCGTCTCCAAAGGAGGAACCTTTGATGAACGAAATTTTATCTTTGGTTTCTTGGCTTGGATTCTTGACAAATGCCACCTCTAGTTCATTCTATTTATGTAATACTTATTGTATGATGATTATGGACCTAATTAACAAGTTACTTCCCTAAAATCAAGTGTAAACTAAGTTCGTCTCCAAAGGAGGAACCTTTGTTGACCAAAATTTTATCTTTGGTTTCTTGGCTTTGATTCTCAACAAATGCCACCTAGTGTTCATTCTACTTATGTAATACTCATTTTATAATTATTATGGACCTAATTAACAAGTTACTTCCCTAAAAGAAAGTTTAAACTAAGTTCGTCTCCAAAGGAGGAACCTTTGTTGACCAAAATTTTATCTTTGGTTTCTTGGCTTATATTCTTGACAAATGCCTTCTATAGTTCAATCTAATTATGTAATACTCATATTATGATGATTATGGACCTAATTAACAAGTTACTTCCCTAAAATAAAGTTTAAACTAAGTTCGTCTCGAAAGGAGGAACCTTTGTTGACCAAAATCTTATCTTTGGTTTCTTGGCTTGGATTCTTGACAAATACCTTCTATAGTTCATTCTATTTATGTAATACTCATTGTATGAGGACTATGGACCTTATTAACAAGTTACTTCCCAGAATAAAGTTTAAACTAAGTTCGTCTCCAAAGGAGGAACCTTTGATGAACGAAATTTTATCTTTGGTTTCTTGGCTTGGATTCTTGACAAATGCCAGCTCTAGTTCATTCTATTTATGTAATACTCATTGTATGATGATTATGGAAGTAATTAACAAGTTACTTCCCTAAAATCAAGTGTAAATTAAGTTCGTCTCCAAAGGAGGAACCTTTGTTGACCAAAATTTTATCTTTGGTTTCTTGGCTTTGATTCTCAACAAATGCCACCTAGTGTTCATTCTACTTATGTAATACTCATTTTATAATTATTATGGACCTAATTAACAAGTTACTTTCCTAAAAGAAAGTTTAAACTAAGTTCGTCTCCAAAGGAGGAACCTTTGTTGACCAAAATTTTATCTTTGGTTTCTTGGCTTATATTCTTGACAAATGCCTTCTATAGTTCAATATATTTATGTAATACTCATATTATGATGATTATGGACCTAATTAACAAGTTACTTCCCTAAAATAAAGTTTAAACTAAGTTCGTCTCGAAAGGAGGAACCTTTGTTGACCAAAATCTTATCTTTGGTTTCTTGGCTTGGATTCTTGACAAATACCTTCTATAGTTCATTCTATTTATGTAATACTCATTGTATGAGGACTATGGACCTTATTAACAAGTTACTTCCCAGAATAAAGTTTAAACTAAGTTCGTCTCCAAAGGAGGAACCTTTGATGAACGAAATTTTATCTTTGGTTTCTTGGCTTGGATTCTTGACAAATGCCAGCTCTAGTTCATTCTATTTATGTAATACTCATTGTATGATGATTATGGAAGTAATTAACAAGTTACTTCCCTAAAATCAAGTGTAAATTAAGTTCGTCTCCAAAGGAGGAACCTTTGTTGACCAAAATTTTATCTTTGGTTTCTTGGCTTTGATTCTTGACAAATGCCACCTAGAGTTCATTATACTTTTGTAATACTCATTGTATGATGATTATGGACCTAATTAACAAGTTACTTCCCTAAAATAAAGTTTAAACTAAGTTCGTCTCCAAAGGAGTAACCTTTGTTGACCAAAATTTTATCTTTGGTTTCTTGGCTTATATTCTTGACAAATGCCTTCTATAGTTCAATCTATTTATGTAATACTCATTTTATGATGATTATGGACCTAATTAACATGTTACTTACCTAAAATAAATTTTATACTAAGTTCGTTTCCAAAGGAGGAACCTTTGTTGACCAAAATCTTATCTTTGGTTTCTTTGCTTGGATTCTTGACAAATGCCACCTACAGTTCATTCTATTTATGTAATACTCATTGTATGATGATTATGGACCTAATTAACAAGTTACTTCCCTAAAATAAAGTTTAAACTTGTAACACCCCGAAATCCCAGCTTTAAAAATTCTTTTATATTATCAGAGTATAACACATAATCAGGATGTCACATTTCAAAACAACTTTAAACAAAATGAATAATAATTTATTGCTCATCTTTATTCAAAATGTAGCAGCGGAATCATAATTCAAACTCTTTAAAAAGATTAGTTAGTTCTTCGCACCAATGTCATAATTAATTCAAAAACGATACATAAAGGAACAGAAACAAATGATAATCCCTATCCCGTTACGTATCAGAGCTCCTAAGACTCCACAAGGACCTCTCACATCGTCAATCCAACGCTTGGTTACCTGCACTTGCCCACGAGGCGGCAATTCCAACAGAAGGGGTGAGATTCACAAAACAAAACATTAAGCATATAATTCAACAATTATATTTAACAACATAACTTTATTATCATAATATCACAACAACAGTCAAGTAACATCTTAATCATAAATCAACGTCATAAATCCACATCATAATCATAATCAACATCATGTTCAACATCTTAGTCAACAATCTTAGTACGACTCGGTAATGCGACCTTGACTCGACAATGCAACTTAGACTCAACAATGCAACTTAGACATCTTAATCATGCATGTGGTACCATATTGAGTATAAATATACTCCTAGGGCATAAGCCCTCGTCGCTATTTGAGCATAAAAATAAAGTTTAAACTAAGTTCGTTTCCAAAAGAGGAACCTTTGTTGACCAAAATCTTATCTTTGGTTTCTTTGCTTGGATTCTTGACAAATGCCACCTACAGTTCATTCTATTTATGTAATACTCATTGTATGATGATTATGGACCTAATTAACAAGTTACTTCCCTAAAATAAAGTTTAAACTAAGTTCGTCTCGAAAGGAGGAACCTTTGTTGACCAAAATCTTATCTTTGGTTTCTTTGCTTGGATTCTTGACAAATGCCTTCTATAGTTCATTCTATTTATGTAATACTCATTGTATGAGGACTATGGACCTAATTAACAAGCTACTTCCCGGAATAAAGTTTAAACTAAGTTCGTCTCCAAAGGAGGAACCTTTGATGAACAAAATTTTATCTTTGGTTTCTTGGCATGGATTCTTGACAAATGCCACCTCTAGTTCATTCTATTTATGTAATACTCGTTGTATGATGATTATGGACCTAATTAACAAGTTACTTCCCTAAAATCAAGTGTAAACTAAGTTCGTCTCCAAAGGAGGAACCTTTGTTGACCAAAATTTTATCTTTGGTTTCTTGGCTTTGATTCTTAACAAATGCCACCTAGTGTTCATTCTACTTATGTAATACTCATTGTATAATTATTATGGACCTAATTAACAAGTTACTTCCCTAAAAGAAAGTTTAAACTAAGTTCGTCTCCAAAGGAGGAACCTTTGTTGACCAAAATTTTATCTTTGGTTTCTTGGCTTATATTCTTGACAAATGCCTTCTATAGTTCAATCTATTTATGTAATACTCATATTATGATGATTATGGACCTAATTAACAAGTTACTTCTCTAAAATAAAGTTTAAACTAAGTTCGTCTCGAAAGGAGGAACCTTTGTTGACCAAAATCTTATCTTTGGTTTCTTGGCTTGGATTCTTGACAAATGCCTTCTATAGTTCATTCTAATTATGTAATACTCATTGTATGAGGACTATGGACCTAATTAACAAGTTACTTCCCAGAATAAAGTTTAAACTAAGTTCGTCTCCAAAGGAGGAACCTTTGATGAACGAAATTTTATCTTTGGTTTCTTGGCTTGGATTCTTGACAAATGCCACCTCTAGTTCATTCTATTTATGTAATACTCATTGTATGATGATTATGGACCTAATTAACAAGTTACTTCCCTAAAAGAAAGTTTAAACTAAGTTCGTCTAAAAAGGAGGAACCTTTGTTGACCAAAATCTTATCTTTGGTTTCTTGGCTTGGATTCTTGACAAATGCCACCTCTAGTTCATTCTATTTATGTATTACTCATTGTATGATGATTATGGACCTAATTAACAAGTTACTTCCCTAAAAGAAAGTTTAAACTAAGTTCGTCTAAAAAGGAGGAACCTTTGTTGACCAAAATTTTATATTTGGTTTCTTGGCTTGGATTCTTGACAAATGCCACCTCTAGTTCATTCTATTTATGTAATACTCATTGTATGATGATTATGGACCTAATTAACAAGTTACTTCCCTAAAATCAAGTGTAAACTAAGTTCGTCTCCAAAGGAGGAACCTTTGTTGACCAAAATTTTATCTTTGGTTTCTTGGCTTTGATTCTTAACAAATGCCACCTAGTGTTCATTCTACTTATGTAATACTCATTGTATAATTATTATGGACCTAATTAACAAGTTACTTCCCTAAAAGAAAGTTTAAACTAAGTTCGTCTCCAAAGGAGGAACCTTTGTTGA
This sequence comes from Medicago arabica, assembly GCA_946800305.1. Lineage (NCBI taxonomy): Eukaryota > Viridiplantae > Streptophyta > Magnoliopsida > Fabales > Fabaceae > Medicago > Medicago arabica. The sequence continues at coordinate 28,714,549 of OX326970.1, read as the reverse complement.
CCAAAATTTTATCTTTGGTTTCTTGGCTTATATTCTTGACAAATGCCTTCTATAGTTCATTCTATTTATGTAATACTCATTGTATGATGATTATGGACCTAATTAACAAGTTACTTCCCTAAAATAAAGTTTAAACTAAGTTCGTCTGGAAAGGAGGAACCTTTGTTGACCAAAATCTTATCTTTGGTTTCTTTGATTGGATTCTTGACAAATGCCTTCTATAGTTCATTCTATTTATGTCATACTCATTGTATGAGGACTATGGACCTAATTAACAAGTTACTTCCCGGAATAAAGTTTAAACTAAGTTCGTCTCCAAAGGAGGAACCTTTGATGAACAAAATTTTATCTTTGCTTTCTTGGCTTGGATTCTTGACAAATGCCACCTCTAGTTCATTCTATTTATGTAATACTCATTGCATGATGATTATGGACCTAATTAACAAGTTACTTCCCTAAAATCAAGTGTAAACTAAATTCGTCTCCAAAGGAGGAACCTTTGTTGACCAAAATTTTATATTTGGTTTCTTGGCTTGGATTCTTGACAAATTCCACCTACAGTTCATTCTATTTATGTAATACTCATTGTATGATGATTATGGACCTATTTAACAAGTTACTTCCCTAAAATCAAGTTTAAACTAAGTTCCTCTCCAAAGGAGGAACCTTTGTTGACCATAATTTTATCTTTGGTTTCATGGCTTAGATTCTTGACAAATGCCTTCTATAGTTCATTCTATTTACGTAATACTCATTGTATGATGATTATGGACCTAATTAACAAGTTACTTCCCTAAAATAAAGTTTAAACTAAGTTCGTCTCGAAAGGAGGAACCTTTGTTGACCAAAATCTTATCTTTGGTTTCTTGGCTTGGATTCTTGACAAATGCCTTCTATAGTTCATTCTATTTATGTAATACTCATTGTATGAGGACTATGGACCTAATTAACAAGTTACTTCCCAGAATAAAGTTTAAACTAAGTTCGTCTCCAAACGAGGAACCTTTGATGAACGAAATTTTATCTTTGGTTTCATGGCTTGGATTCTTGACAAATGCCACCTCTAGTTCATTCTATTTATGTAATACTCGTTGTATGATGATTATGGACCTAATTAACAAGTTACTTCCCTAAAATCAAGTGTAAACTAAGTTCGTCTCCAAAGGAGGAACCTTTGTTGACCAAAATTTTATCTTTGGTTTCTTGGCTTTGATTCTTAACAAATGCCACCTAGTGTTCATTCTACTTATGTAATACTCATTGTATAATTATTATGGACCTAATTAACAAGTTACTTCCCTAAAAGAAAGTTTAAACTAAGTTCGTCTAAAAAGGAGGAACCTTTGTTGACCAAAATTTTATCTTTGGTTTCTTGGCTTATATTCTTGACAAATGCCTTCTATAGTTCAATCTATTTATGTAATACTCATATTATGATGATTATGGACCTAATTAACAAGTTACTTCTCTAAAATAAAGTTTAAACTAAGTTCGTCTCGAAAGGAGGAACCTTTGTTGACCAAAATCTTATCTTTGGTTTCGTTTCTTGACTTTGATTCTTGACAAATGCCACCAATAGTTCATTCTACTTATGTAATACTCATTGTATGATGATTATGGACCTAATTAACAAGTTACTTCCCTAAAATAAAGTTTAAACTAAGTTCGTCTCCAAAGGAGGAACCTTTGTTGACCAAAATTTTATATTTGGTTTCTTGGCTTAGATTCTTGACAAATGCCCTCTATAGTTCATTCTATTTATGTAATACTCATTGTATGATGATTATGGACCTAATTAACAAGTTACTTCCCTAAAAAAAAGTTTAAACTAAGTTCGTCTCGAAAGGAGGAACCTTTGTTGACCAAAATCTTATCTTTGGTTTCTTGGCTTGGATTCTTGACAAATGCCTTCTATAGTTCATTCTATTTATGTAATACTCATTGTATGAGGACTATGGACCTAATTAACAAGTTACTTCCCAGAATAAAGTTTAAACTAAGTTCGTCTCCAAAGAAGGAACCTTTGATGAACGAAATTTTATCTTTGGTTTCTTGGCTTGGATTCTTGACAAATGCCACCTCTAGTTCATTCTATTTATGTAATACTCATTGTATGATGATTATGGACCTAATTAACAAGTTACTTCCCTAAAATCAAGTGTAAACTAAGTTCGTCTCCAATGGAGGAACCTTTGTTGACCAAAATTTTATCTTTGGTTTCTTGGCTTTGATTCTTAACAAATGCCACCTACTGTTCATTCTACTTATGTAATACTCATTGTATAATTATTATGGACCTAATTAACAAGTTACTTCCCTAAAAGAAAGTTTAAACTAAGTTCGTCTCCAAAGGAGGAACCTTTGTTGACCAAAATTTTATCTTTGGTTTCTTGGCTTAAATTCTTGGCAAATGCCTTCTATAGTTCAATCTATTTATGTAATACTCATATTATGATGATTATGGACCTAATTAACAAGTTACTTCCCTAAAATAAAGTTTAAACTAAGTTTGTCTCGAAAAGAGGAACCTTTGTTGACCAAAATCTTATCTTTGGTTTCGTTTCTTGACTTTGATTCTTGACTTTGATTCTTGACAAATGCCACCTATAGTTCATTCTACTTATGTAATACTCATTGTATGATGATTATGGACCTAATTAACAAGTTACTTCCCTAAAATAAAGTTTAAACTAAGTTCGTCTCCAAAGGAGGAACCTTTGATGAACGAAATTTTATCTTTGGTTTCATGGCTTGGATTCTTGACAAATGCCACCTCTAGTTCATTCTATTTATGTAATACTCGTTGTATGATGATTATGGACCTAATTAACAAGTTACTTCCCTAAAATCAAGTGTAAACTAAGTTCGTCTCCAAAGAAGGAACCTTTGTTGACCAAAATTTTATCTTTGGTTTCTTGGCTTTGATTCTTGACAAATTCCACCTACAGTTCATTCTATTTATGTAATACTCATTGTATGATGATTATGGACCTATTTAACAAGTTACTTCCCTAAAATCAAGTTTAAACTAAGTTCCTCTCCAAAGGAGGAACCTTTGTTGACCATAATTTTATCTTTGGTTTCATGGCTTAGATTCTTGACAAATGCCTTCTATAGTTCATTCTATTTACGTAATACTCATTGTATGATGATTATGGACCTAATTAACAAGTTACTTCCCTAAAATAAAGTTTAAACTAAGTTCGTCTCGAAAGGAGGAACCTTTGTTGACCAAAATCTTATCTTTGGTTTCTTGGCTTGGATTCTTGACAAATGCCTTCTATAGTTCATTCTATTTATGTAATACTCATTGTATGAGGACTATGGACCTAATTAACAAGTTACTTCCCAGAATAAAGTTTAAACTAAGTTCGTCTCCAAACGAGGAACCTTTGATGAACGAAATTTTATCTTTGGTTTCATGGCTTGGATTCTTGACAAATGCCACCTCTAGTTCATTCTATTTATGTAATACTCGTTGTATGATGATTATGGACCTAATTAACAAGTTACTTCCCTAAAATCAAGTGTAAACTAAGTTCGTCTCCAAAGGAGGAACCTTTGTTGACCAAAATTTTATCTTTGGTTTCTTGGCTTTGATTCTTAACAAATGCCACCTAGTGTTCATTCTACTTATGTAATACTCATTGTATAATTATTATGGACCTAATTAACAAGTTACTTCCCTAAAAGAAAGTTTAAACTAAGTTCGTCTAAAAAGGAGGAACCTTTGTTGACCAAAATTTTATCTTTGGTTTCTTGGCTTATATTCTTGACAAATGCCTTCTATAGTTCAATCTATTTATGTAATACTCATATTATGATGATTATGGACCTAATTAACAAGTTACTTCTCTAAAATAAAGTTTAAACTAAGTTCGTCTCGAAAGGAGGAACCTTTGTTGACCAAAATCTTATCTTTGGTTTCGTTTCTTGACTTTGATTCTTGACAAATGCCACCAATAGTTCATTCTACTTATGTAATACTCATTGTATGATGATTATGGACCTAATTAACAAGTTACTTCCCTAAAATAAAGTTTAAACTAAGTTCGTCTCCAAAGGAGGAACCTTTGTTGACCAAAATTTTATATTTGGTTTCTTGGCTTAGATTCTTGACAAATGCCCTCTATAGTTCATTCTATTTATGTAATACTCATTGTATGATGATTATGGACCTAATTAACAAGTTACTTCCCTAAAAAAAAGTTTAAACTAAGTTCGTCTCGAAAGGAGGAACCTTTGTTGACCAAAATCTTATCTTTGGTTTCTTGGCTTGGATTCTTGACAAATGCCTTCTATAGTTCATTCTATTTATGTAATACTCATTGTATGAGGACTATGGACCTAATTAACAAGTTACTTCCCAGAATAAAGTTTAAACTAAGTTCGTCTCCAAAGAAGGAACCTTTGATGAACGAAATTTTATCTTTGGTTTCTTGGCTTGGATTCTTGACAAATGCCACCTCTAGTTCATTCTATTTATGTAATACTCATTGTATGATGATTATGGACCTAATTAACAAGTTACTTCCCTAAAATCAAGTGTAAACTAAGTTCGTCTCCAATGGAGGAACCTTTGTTGACCAAAATTTTATCTTTGGTTTCTTGGCTTTGATTCTTAACAAATGCCACCTACTGTTCATTCTACTTATGTAATACTCATTGTATAATTATTATGGACCTAATTAACAAGTTACTTCCCTAAAAGAAAGTTTAAACTAAGTTCGTCTCCAAAGGAGGAACCTTTGTTGACCAAAATTTTATCTTTGGTTTCTTGGCTTAAATTCTTGGCAAATGCCTTCTATAGTTCAATCTATTTATGTAATACTCATATTATGATGATTATGGACCTAATTAACAAGTTACTTCCCTAAAATAAAGTTTAAACTAAGTTTGTCTCGAAAAGAGGAACCTTTGTTGACCAAAATCTTATCTTTGGTTTCGTTTCTTGACTTTGATTCTTGACTTTGATTCTTGACAAATGCCACCTATAGTTCATTCTACTTATGTAATACTCATTGTATGATGATTATGGACCTAATTAACAAGTTACTTCCCTAAAATAAAGTTTAAACTAAGTTCGTCTCCAAAGGAGGAACCTTTGATGAACGAAATTTTATCTTTGGTTTCATGGCTTGGATTCTTGACAAATGCCACCTCTAGTTCATTCTATTTATGTATGACTCGTTGTATGATGATTATGGACCTAATTAACAAGTTACTTCCCTAAAATCAAGTGTAAACTAAGTTCGTCTCCAAAGAAGGAACCTTTGTTGACCAAAATTTTATCTTTGGTTTCTTGGCTTTGATTCTTAACAAATGCCACCTAGTGTTCATTCTACTTATGTAATACTCATTGTATAATTATTATGGACCTAATTAACAAGTTACTTCCCTAAAAGAAAGTTTAAACTAAGTTCGTCTAAAAAGGAGGAACCTTTGTTGACCAAAATTTTATCTTTGGTTTCTTGGCTTATATTCTTGACAAATGCCTTCTATAGTTCAATCTATTTATGTAATACTCATATTATGATGATTATGGACCTAATTAACAAGTTACTTCTCTAAAATAAAGTTTAAACTAAGTTCGTCTCGAAAGGAGGAACCTTTGTTGACCAAAATCTTATCTTTGGTTTCGTTTCTTGACTTTGATTCTTGACAAATGCCACCAATAGTTCATTCTACTTATGTAATACTCATTGTATGATGATTATGGACCTAATTAACAAGTTAGTTCCCTAAAATAAAGTTTAAACTAAGTTCGTCTCCAAAGGAGGAACCTTTGTTGACCAAAATTTTATCTTTGGTTTCTTGGCTTAGATTCTTGACAAATGCCCTCTATAGTTCATTCTATTTATGTAATACTCATTGTATGATGATTATGGACCTAATTAACAAGTTACTTCCCTAAAAAAAAGTTTAAACTAAGTTCGTCTCGAAAGGAGGAACCTTTGTTGACCAAAATCTTATCTTTGGTTTCTTGGCTTGGATTCTTGACAAATGCCTTCTATAGTTCATTCTATTTATGTAATACTCATTGTATGAGGACTATGGACCTAATTAACAAGTTACTTCCCAGAATAAAGTTTAAACTAAGTTCGTCTCCAAAGAAGGAACCTTTGATGAACGAAATTTTATCTTTGGTTTCTTGGCTTGGATTCTTGACAAATGCCACCTCTAGTTCATTCTATTTATGTAATACTCATTGTATGATGATTATGGACCTAATTAACAAGTTACTTCCCTAAAATCAAGTGTAAACTAAGTTCGTCTCCAAAGGAGGAACCTTTGTTGACCAAAATTTTATCTTTGGTTTCTTGGCTTTGATTCTTAACAAATGCCACCTACTGTTCATTCTACTTATGTAATACTCATTGTATAATTATTATGGACCTAATTAACAAGTTACTTCCCTAAAAGAAAGTTTAAACTAAGTTCGTCTCCAAAGGAGGAACCTTTGTTGACCAAAATTTTATCTTTGGTTTCTTGGCTTAAATTCTTTACAAATGCCTTCTATAGTTCAATCTATTTATGTAATACTCATATTATGATGATTATGGACCTAATTAACAAGTTACTTCCCTAAAATAAAGTTTAAACTAAGTTTGTCTCGAAAAGAGGAACCTTTGTTGACCAAAATCTTATCTTTGGTTTCGTTTCTTGACTTTGATTCTTGACTTTGATTCTTGACAAATGCCACCTATAGTTTATTCTACTTATGTAATACTCACTGTATGATGATTATGGACCTAATTAACAAGTTACTTCCCTAAAATAAAGTTTAAACTAAGTTCGTCTCCAAAGGAGGAACCTTTGATGAACGAAATTTTATCTTTGGTTTCATGGCTTGGATTCTTGACAAATTCCACCTCTAGTTCATTCTATTTATGTAATACTCGTTGTATGATGATTATGGACCTAATTAACAAGTTACTTCCCTAAAATCAAGTGTAAACTAAGTTCGTCTCCAAAGGAGGAACCTTTGTTGACCAAAATTTTATCTTTGGTTTCTTGGCTTTGATTCTTAACAAATGCCACCCAGTGTTCATTCTACTTATGTAATACTCATTGTATAATTATTATGGACCTAATTAACAAGTTACTTCCCTAAAAGAAAGTTTAAACTAAGTTCGTCTAAAAAGGAGGAACCTTTGTTGACCAAAATTTTATCTTTGGTTTCTTGGCTTAAATTCTTGGCAAATGCCTTCTATAGTTCAATCTATTTATGTAATACTCATATTATGATGATTATGGACCTAATTAACAAGTTACTTCCCTAAAATAAAGTTTAAACTAAGTTTGTCTCGAAAAGAGGAACCTTTGTTGACCAAAATCTTATCTTTGGTTTCGTTTCTTGACTTTGATTCTTGACAAATGCCACCTATAGTTCATTCTACTTATGTAATACTCATTGTATGATGATTATGGACCTAATTAACAAGTTACTTCCCTAAAATAAAGTTTAAACTAAGTTCGTCTCCAAAGGAGGAACCTTTGATGAACGAAATTTTATCTTTGGTTTCATGGCTTGGATTCTTGACAAATGCCACCTCTAGTTCATTCTATTTATGTAATACTCGTTGTATGATGATTATGGACCTAATTAACAAGTTATTTCCCTAAAATCAAGTGTAAACTAAGTTCGTCTCCAAAGAAGGAACCTTTGTTGACCAAAATTTTATCTTTGGTTTCTTGGCTTTGATTCTTAACAAATGCCACCTAGTGTTCATTCTACTTATGTAATACTCATTGTATAATTATTATGGACCTAATTAACAAGTTACTTCCCTAAAAGAAAGTTTAAACTAAGTTCGTCTAAAAAGGAGGAACCTTTGTTGACCAAAATTTTATCTTTGGTTTCTTGGCTTATATTCTTGACAAATGCCTTCTATAGTTCAATCTATTTATGTAATACTCATATTATGATGATTATGGACCTAATTAACAAGTTACTTCTCTAAAATAAAGTTTAAACTAAGTTCGTCTCGAAAGGAGGAACCTTTGTTGACCAAAATCTTATCTTTGGTTTCGTTTCTTGACTTTGATTCTTGACAAATGCCACCAATAGTTCATTCTACTTATGTAATACTCATTGTATGATGATTATGGACCTAATTAACAAGTTACTTCCCTAAAATAAAGTTTAAACTAAGTTCGTCTCCAAAGGAGGAACCTTTGTTGACCAAAATTTTATCTTTGGTTTCTTGGCTTAGATTCTTGACAAATGCCCTCTATAGTTCATTCTATTTATGTAATACTCATTGTATGATGATTATGGACCTAATTAACAAGTTACTTCCCTAAAAAAAAGTTTAAACTAAGTTCGTCTCGAAAGGAGGAACCTTTGTTGACCAAAATCTTATCTTTGGTTTCTTGGCTTGGATTCTTGACAAATGCCTTCTATAGTTCATTCTATTTATGTAATACTCATTGTATGAGGACTATGGACCTAATTAACAAGTTACTTCCCAGAATAAAGTTTAAACTAAGTTCGTCTCCAAAGAAGGAACCTTTGATGAACGAAATTTTATCTTTGGTTTCTTGGCTTGGATTCTTGACAAATGCCACCTCTAGTTCATTCAATTTATGTAATACTCATTGTATGATGATTATGGACCTAATTAACAAGTTACTTCCCTAAAATCAAGTGTAAACTAAGTTCGTCTCCAAAGGAGGAACCTTTGTTGACCAAAATTTTATCTTTGGTTTCTTGGCTTTGATTCTTAACAAATGCCACCTACTGTTCATTCTACTTATGTAATACTCATTGTATAATTATTATGGACCTAATTAACAAGTTACTTCCCTAAAAGAAAGTTTAAATTAAGTTCGTCTCCAAAGGAGGAACCTTTGTTGACCAAAATTTTATCTTTGGTTTCTTGGCTTAAATTCTTGACAAATGCCTTCTATAGTTCAATCTATTTATGTAATACTCATATTATGATGATTATGGACCTAATTAACAAGTTACTTCCCTAAAATAAAGTTTAAACTAAGTTTGTCTCGAAAAGAGGAACCTTTGTTGACCAAAATCTTATCTTTGGTTTCGTTTCTTGACTTTGATTCTTGACTTTGATTCTTGACAAATGCCACCTATAGTTCATTCTACTTATGTAATACTCATTGTATGATGATTATGGACCTAATTAACAAGTTACTTCCCTAAAATAAAGTTTAAACTAAGTTCGTCTCCAAAGGAGGAACCTTTGTTGACCAAAATTTTATCTTTGGTTTCTTGGCTTAGATTCTTGACAAATGCCTTCTATAGTTCATTCTATTTATGTAATACTCATTGTTTGATGATTATGGACCTAATTAACAAGTTACTTCCCTAAAATAAAGTTTAAACTAAGTTCGTCTCGAAAGGAGGAACCTTTGTTGACCAAAATCTTATCTTTGGTTTCTTGGCTTGGATTCTTGACAAATGCCTTCTATAGTTCATTCTATTTATGTAATACTCATTGTATGAGGACTATGGACCTAATTAACAAGTTACTTCCCAGAATAAAGTTTAAACTAAGTTCATCTCCAAAGGAGGAACCTTTGATGAACAAAATTTTATCTTTGGTTTCTTGGCTTGGATTCTTGACAAATGCCACCTCTAGTTCATTCTATTTATGTAATACTCATTGTATGATGATTATGGACCTAATTAACAAGTTACTTCCCTAAAATCAAGTGTAAACTAAGTTCGTCTCCAAAAATGGAACCTTTGTTGACCAAAATTTTATCTTTGGTTTCTTGGCTTAAATTCTTTACAAATGCCTTCTATAGTTCAATCTATTTATGTAATACTCATATTATGATGATTATGGACCTAATTAACAAGTTACTTCCCTAAAATAAAGTTTAAACTAAGTTTGTCTCGAAAAGAGGAACCTTTGTTGACCAAAATCTTATCTTTGGTTTCGTTTCTTGACTTTGATTCTTGACTTTGATTCTTGACAAATGCCACCTATAGTTCATTCTACTTATGTAATACTCATTGTATGATGATTATGGACCTAATTAACAAGTTACTTCCCTAAAATAAAGTTTAAACTAAGTTCGTCTCCAAAGGAGGAACCTTTGATGAACGAAATTTTATCTTTGGTTTCATGGCTTGGATTCTTGACAAATGCCACCTCTAGTTCATTCTATTTATGTAATACTCGTTGTATGATGATTATGGACCTAATTAACAAGTTACTTCCCTAAAATCAAGTGTAAACTAAGTTCGTCTCCAAAGGAGGAACCTTTGTTGACCAAAATTTTATCTTTGGTTTCTTGGCTTTGATTCTTAACAAATGCCACCTAGTGTTCATTCTACTTATGTAATACTCATTGTATAATTATTATGGACCTAATTAACAAGTTACTTCCCTAAAAGAAAGTTTAAACTAAGTTCGTCTAAAAAGGAGGAACCTTTGTTGACCAAAATTTTATCTTTGGTTTCTTGGCTTATATTCTTGACAAATGCCTTCTATAGTTCAATCTATTTATGTAATACTCATATTATGATGATTATGGACCTAATTAACAAGTTACTTCTCTAAAATAAAGTTTAAACTAAGTTCGTCTCGAAAGGAGGAACCTTTGTTGACCAAAATCTTATCTTTGGTTTCGTTTCTTGACTTTGATTCTTGACAAATGCCACCAATAGTTCATTCTACTTATGTAATACTCATTGTATGATGATTATGGACCTAATTAACAAGTTACTTCCCTAAAATAAAGTTTAAACTAAGTTCGTCTCCAAAGGAGGAACCTTTGTTGACCAAAATTTTATCTTTGGTTTCTTGGCTTAGATTCTTGACAAATGCCCTCTATAGTTCATTCTATTTATGTAATACTCATTGTATGATGATTATGGACCTAATTAACAAGTTACTTCCCTAAAAAAAAGTTTAAACTAAGTTCGTCTCGAAAGGAGGAACCTTTGTTGACCAAAATCTTATCTTTGGTTTCTTGGCTTGGATTCTTGACAAATGCCTTCTATAGTTCATTCTATTTATGTAATACTCATTGTATGAGGACTATGGACCTAATTAACAAGTTACTTCCCAGAATAAAGTTTAAACTAAGTTCGTCTCCAAAGAAGGAACCTTTGATGAACGAAATTTTATCTTTGGTTTCTTGGCTTGGATTCTTGACAAATGCCACCTCTAGTTCATTCAATTTATGTAATACTCATTGTATGATGATTATGGACCTAATTAACAAGTTACTTCCCTAAAATCAAGTGTAAACTAAGTTCGTCTCCAAAGGAGGAACCTTTGTTGACCAAAATTTTATCTTTGGTTTCTTGGCTTTGATTCTTAACAAATGCCACCTACTGTTCATTCTACTTATGTAATACTCATTGTATAATTATTATGGACCTAATTAACAAGTTACTTCCCTAAAAGAAAGTTTAAACTAAGTTCGTCTCCAAAGGAGGAACCTTTGTTGACCAAAATTTTATCTTTGGTTTCTTGGCTTAAATTCTTGACAAATGCCTTCTATAGTTCAATCTATTTATGTAATACTCATATTATGATGATTATGGACCTAATTAACAAGTTACTTCCCTAAAATAAAGTTTAAACTAAGTTTGTCTCGAAAAGAGGAACCTTTGTTGACCAAAATCTTATCTTTGGTTTCGTTTCTTGACTTTGATTCTTGACTTTGATTCTTGACAAATGCCACCTATAGTTCATTCTACTTATGTAATACTCATTGTATGATGATTATGGACCTAATTAACAAGTTACTTCCCTAAAATAAAGTTTAAACTAAGTTCGTCTCCAAAGGAGGAACCTTTGTTGACCAAAATTTTATCTTTGGTTTCTTGGCTTAGATTCTTGACAAATGCCTTCTATAGTTCATTCTATTTATGTAATACTCATTGTTTGATGATTATGGACCTAATTAACAAGTTACTTCCCTAAAATAAAGTTTAAACTAAGTTCGTCTCGAAAGGAGGAACCTTTGTTGACCAAAATCTTATCTTTGGTTTCTTGGCTTGGATTCTTGACAAATGCCTTCTATAGTTCATTCTATTTATGTAATACTCATTGTATGAGGACTATGGACCTAATTAACAAGTTACTTCCCAGAATAAAGTTTAAACTAAGTTCATCTCCAAAGGAGGAACCTTTGATGAACAAAATTTTATCTTTGGTTTCTTGGCTTGGATTCTTGACAAATGCCACCTCTAGTTCATTCTATTTATGTAATACTCATTGTATGATGATTATGGACCTAATTAACAAGTTACTTCCCTAAAATCAAGTGTAAACTAAGTTCGTCTCCAAAGGTGGAACCTTTGTTGACCAAAATTTTATCTTTGGTTTCTTGGCTTATATTCTTGACAAATGCCTTCTATAGTTCATTCTATTTATGTAATACTCATTGTATGATGATTATGGACCTAATTAACATTGGTCACATTATTTCTGGTAGTGGTATTGTTGTAGATCCGTCTAAAGTTGATGTGGTATCGCAACGGGAGACTCCGAGGTCGGTTACCGAAGTTAGAAGTTTCTTGGGTTTAGTAGGTTATTACCGTAGATTTATTGAAGGATTTTCCTAGTACTTCTGTTAACTCAGTTAACTTGTAAAGGTAAAGTTTTTATATGGGATGTTCAGTGTGAAAACAGCTTTAATGAGTTGAAGAAACATTTGACGACGCTCCAATTTTAGTATTACCAAAATCTAATGAGCAATTTGTTGTTTACTGTGATGCGTCTAAGTTGGGTTTAAGAGGTGTACTTATGCAGGATAATAAAGTAGTAGCTTATGCATCAAGGCAGTTGAGGATTCATGAACGTAATTACCCTACCCATGATCTGGAGTTGGCTGTAGTAGTTTTTGTACTTAAAATTTGGAGGCATTATCTGTATGGTTCTAGATTTAAAGTGTTCAGCGATCATAAGAGTTTGAAATATTTATTTGATCAGAAGGAATTAAACATGAGACAGCGAAGATGGCTTGATGCTGAAGGATTATGATTTGAGGTTGAATTATCATCCGGGTAAAGCTAATGTTGTCGCGGATGCTCTAAGTAGGAAAAGCTTGCATATGTCCGCTATGATGGTTAAGGAATTTGAATTACTTGAACAGTTCAGAGACTTGAGTTTGGTTTGTGAAGTGTCGTCGTAGAGTGTGAAACAAGGACTGTTGAAGATCACCAACGAATTTTTGGATAAAATTAAAGAGGCTCAGAAAGTGGATGTGAAGTTGGTATATTTAATGAATGGAAACAATCAGACTGAAGATAGTGACTTTAAAGTCGACGGGCAAGGAGTATTGAGATTCTGAAATAGAATTTGTATTCCTGATGATGTTGATATGAAGAAAATGATTTTAGAAGAGAGTCACAAAAGTAATTTGAGTATTCATCCGGGAGCTACAAAAATGTATCATTACTCGAAGAAGTTATTTTGGTGGTCCGGGTTGAAGCGCGATGTGGCACATTTTGTGTATGCATGTTTAATTTGTCAGAAGTCGAAAGTTGAACATCAGAAACCTGCTGGATTGTTGACACCTTTAGATGTTCCATAGTGGAAGTGGGATAGTATATCCATGGATTTTGTGACTAGTTTACCGAATACCTCGAAAGGGAATGGTGCAATTTGGGTAATCGTGGATAGATTGACGAAGTCAGCTCACTTTGTTCCGATTAACATCAGTTTTCCTGTATCGCAGTTAGCAGAAATTTATATCCGAGAGATTGTGAAGCTGCATGGTGTTCCATCAAGTATTGTATCAGATAGAGATCCAAAATTTACTTCTAGATTTTGGAAAAGTTTGCAGGAGTCGTTGGGTTATAAGTTGAGTTTGAGTTCGGCATATCATCCGCAAACAGATGGTCAGACGGAAAGGACAATACAGTCGCTACAGGACTTGTTGAGAGTTTGTGTGCTTGAACAAGGGGGAGCTTGGGATAGTCACCTATCATTGATTGAGTTCACTTATAATATCAGTTACCATTCTAGTATTGGGATGGCACCATTCAAAGTATTGTATGGTCGAAGATGCAGAACTCCGTTGTGTTGGTATGAGTCCGGAGAGAGTGTGGTACTAGGACCAGAGATTGTCCAACAGACTACTGAGAAAGTTAAGTTGATTAGAGAAAAGATGAAAGCGTTGTAGAGTAGACAGAAGAGTTATCACGATAAGCGGAGAAAGGATCTCGATTTTCAAGAGGGAGATCATGTGTTTCTGAGAGTCACCCCTGTGACCGGTGTTGGAAGGGCGCTGAAATCAAAGAAGTTGACTCCGAGGTTTATTGGCCCGTATCAGATTTTGGAAAGAATTGGGATAGTTGTGTATAGGGTGGGTTTACCACCGCATCTTTCGAACTTACATGACGTGTTTCATGTGTCACAGCTTCGGAAGTATGTTTCGGATCCATCTCATGTGATTCCAAGAGATGATGTTCAAGTAAGGGATACCCTTACAATCGAGACCTTACTAGTGAGGATTGAAGGTCGTGAAGTGAAGAAGCTGAGAGGCAAGGATATACCTCTTGTGAAAGTCGTTTGGGGAGGAGTAGCTGGTGAAAGTTTAACGTGGGAGTTGGAGAGTAAGATGCTAGAGTCGTATCCATAGTTGTTTGAAAGAGGTAAATTTTCAAGGACGAAAATATTCTAAGTGGGGGAGAGTTGTAACGCCCTATTTTATTTAATTATTTCTTTAATGAAGTTGAGAGTCCTTTGTTGAAATTATTTGAATTGTTGTGATATATGTTGATATATTGTGATTTTTAGTAGTTGTTGGTAGTAAGTGTTGTTTGTTATTTTTGGTGGAAAATATGATTAGATTTGATTTGTTATAAAAATAAGATAATTAGGGATATTTTGGTAATTGGAGGAGGTTGTTAGGTTGAAATTAAGAGAGGCTATAAGTAGGTGAGAGAAATAGAAGTTAGGGTTAGAAAGCAGAAACAGAGAACGTAAAAACAACAACTTTTGGGAGAAAAAGAGAAGAAGCTTGTAGAGTCCTAAGAATCAATCAATCCAAGGTAAGGGTGGGACTAGCTCTCTTTAATTTTAAACATATGAATTATGAATAAGTTTTAATCATGTAGTTGTTAGTCATTAAGGTTGAATTGAATTGAATTAGGGTTGAATTGGATTAGGGTTCTAAAACCTAGTAATTCAATTGAATTAATGTAGAAAATTGTGGTCTAGAATGCCAATCTTGCAAAGGAAAGATTGTGGCAGCAAATTCACTGTAGCCCCTCCATCCACTAAGACATTGTTTACTCCAACGCCATTTATCTTGGCTTGAATGAACAAAGGCTTGAGGTGATGGTTCATTGGCAAATCTGGTTTCTCAAATACAGCATGTTGGTTCTCTACGCAACCATTGTTCAGCACATAATAACATAATGGCTTATGATTAGCCATTTCCTCCATGAAGTCACTTTCTATTTTATTGAAATTTGATAGTACATCATACTCAACAGGGATCATTGACACAACATTGCACACAATGTCAAGACTAGGATCAGATTCAGAGAAATTTGATGTCATTTCTTCATCCTCCTTTGGCACTTCTTCCTTCAAGGAAGGCAAAGGTGGAAAAAATTTCTCAGTGGCTGGTTTTTTGACCATTTCGAACACTGCCACTGGTTTTCTTGCCTGCCTTCCAATGTTAGTTACATCTTTCAAGACGCTTGCCTTTTTCCGACGCTGGTATCTGCACCATTGTGTCTTGGTCATGGGATTTTTCCCTTTATAGTTGTTGTTATAAGCATACTGCTTAGGATTGGGTGGCGCTTTTTGGTCAGGCATTGGTGCAATCCTTTTCACCCATTTGGTTGGTGGAGCGTAGTAACCAAACCTCTTGCCCCCAGAAAAGACCCATGCATCTACAGGTGCCCTGGGAGGTGGATTAAATGTCTTTCGATCCCTGTTGGGGCCTATATCGAAAGTATTTGTGTTATAAGGGATACCCCTTGTAACGCCCTATTTTATTTAATTATTTCTTTAATTAAGTTGAGAGTCCTTTGTTGAAATTATTTGAATTGTTGTGATATATGTTGATGTATTGTGATTTTTAGTAGTTGTTGGTAGTAAGTGTTGTTTGTTATTTTTGGTGGAAAATATGATTAGATTTGATTTGTTGTAAAATAAGATAATTAGGGATATTTTGGTAATTGGAGGAGGTTGTTAGGTTGAATTTAAGAGAGGCTATAAGTAGGTGAGAGAAATAGATGGTTAGGGTTAGAAAGCAGAAACAGAGAAACAAAGAATGTAGAAACAGCAACTTTTGGGAGAAAAAGAGAAGAAGCTTGTAGAGTCCTAAGAATCAATCAATCCAAGGTAAAGGTGGGACTAGCTCTCTTTAATTTTAAACATATGAATTCTGAATAGGTTTTAATCATGTAGTTGTTAGTCATTAAGGTTGAATTGAATTGAATTAGGGTTGAATTGGATTAGGGTTCTAAAACCTAGTAATTCACTTGAATTAATGTAGAAAACTGGAGTCTAGAATGTAGATAATCAATAGGTGTTGTTCCTAACAAATTTTGAGATGTTTGGGTGTCAAAAATTGGGTTTTGGGTCGAAATTCAGGTTGATGTTCGTGTTTGCGTCGTAATGTTCGTCGTCGCTCGCTGCGCCTCGCGAGTCGTAGCTAGCTCGCAACGGCGAGCAATCCCAGTCGCCTCACGAGTGACCAGTCGTCACTCGCCACGGCGAGCAGATTGCAGAGAGTTCATCTCTCCTCGCCACGGCGAGCAACCCCACTCGCCTTGGCGAGCTAGTTGCCTAGTTGTCCGTTTTTGTGTCTTTTCACACACTTCTTTTTGGAATTGAACGTAGGTCTGAACATGAACTTTGTAGACAATTTAAATGTGAATTCAGTAGTGTTGTTTTAACATGATTATCTCATGTGAATGTTTGAATACGTGCATTAAGGTGATGTTGTCGTTGTATGTTAAGTTGTCTCATAAGCATTGGTCTAAAGTTGGGGGCTCGATGCCCTGTTAAGTTGTAAAGTTGAGGGCTGATGCCCTGTTAAGTCATATTAAGACAATAATGTTGAGAGCTTGATGCTCTGTTGGTACCACATGCATAAATATATTGCATTCGTTGTTAAGTTGTTGTTGTTTCATAGTTGAGTTGTCGTTGTTGCATAGTTACGTTGTTGTGGTTGCATTGTTGAATTGTGGTTGCTGTAGTTCCTTAATGGTTTGTAATTGAAGTTATATAAATTACTTGTTGATGATAAAATGTTGATTATTCTTGTTGATTAAATTCTTATTTAAGATTTTGTTGTTTATTATTAAAGATTGTGAAATCTCACCCCTTCTGTTTGAATGTTGCATCTACGTGGGTAACATGCAGATAACCAGGAGTAGCTCCTATGTGAGTTGAATCCTCGTGTCGTCATAGGAGTGTCGCCCTGATATGTAACAGGATGGGGATTACTTTGTTATGTTTTATTTCTTTTGATTACTTAAATTTTGAAAGCCGTTTGTTGAACCTTTTTTAGTTGGACTAAATCACTGTGTTGATTATGTTGAGGCCTAGTGCCAAGTTTTGAATTGTATAAGTTAACTATGTTGGTATAAGCCCTAGAGGCCAATAGTTTATGTGAAACTTATCTTATGTATCATGACTTTTATTATTAAATAATATATGGCACTCTTTATTATATATTTATAGTAATGTTAATAAAGTCCTTAGAATAGATAGTTCATGTAATAATATATTAAGTGTGACTTAATCATGAGATTACATTATCATAAAGAACGCTATTCTTAAATGTATTTGTAGTCAAGCTTTAATATGAATTAGGATAATAATAAAGCGTCGAGACTATTATGTATGAAGACTGATGACCGCATCTCATGGGTCATAGATATGAGATATCAAGTCTATACATAGGTATAAATGTTAGGAGTAATATTTATACTGGATAGACCCATCGTGAGAATACTACATAGTAAGTTATGATATTGTCATAAGATATTCTCACAATGATAATAGTGTACATCGCTCTTTGACCTGAAACCACTATGATCCCTAGATGTGGACTCAAGTGCTTTGTTGCCATTCTAACGTTGTCTGTAAAAGGATAACCATAACGTTGGTTGATGGGTACTTGATGAATCATGTTGAGGGACATGAGTGTCCTAGATGGGATTTTTCCCTCCTCATAAACAGGAGATATATCTATAGGCCTCTTGATGAAATATGACTGTAAAACTGCATGGCCATGCCGAACTAAGTCGATATAGGATATTGGACTTATTCGTTATTCAGTATATTTTGTAATCAAGAAATATAAATACTGATCTACACAATGGTGACAAAATCTATGCATTGAGATCAATAAAGATATTAGGACAAAGGAGTAATCGTATACATAAGTATTATCATGGAAAAAGATTTCGTCAGATCACTTGACATTCTTGTCACTTGGGTAGCAATGATGTGTTGCTAGATACCGCTCATTGTTTATAGTATTAAATATTAGATTTAATATTATTGCCAATGTGACTAGAACCTATAGGGTCACACACAAAGAACAATCAAAAGAGAAATATATAAGTATGACTTATATAAGTGGTGCGTTTAGTAAATAACGCTAATTAGTTAGCAGAATTACTAAACTCGTTATTGGTGTTACAGAAGCCCAATAGTGACTTCTAAACTTTCAGAGCACACTAAGAGTTCTATAAATAGAAGCCTAGTGCTAAAGTTTGAGGTTGCACGTTTTTGAAACCCTAAACTCTTTGAAACTTCTGATTCGTTGGCTGGCACCGAGTTTTGGAGGAGCACTGTTCGTGTGGACTTGCTAAAGGCTTTGCTGCTTGCTGCTTGCTTTGCTATGATCGTGTTTCCAGTTTCCAGCTTTCAGATTCCACATTTCGAGGTAACAATCGAATCACTGATTCATGTGTAATTCGTAATGATCCAAGGAAACAAAATCGAAATTTATTTATCCGCTGCTTATTCTGTTTATGAAATCGATTTTCCTACAAATTATTTCCGTTGCGATGTTATTTTAAACTATGAAAGCAGGTGTTTAAATATTTTAGTGGGTTTTAACCCTATTATGTTGAAAAGATTTTGAAGTATGATGATGTGGCATCCTGTTTTATGATGCACTCTGATGAACTTATGTATTATTTTACATGTTGGGAAATAGTTTGATTATAACTCAAGACTCTTGAAATTAAGTAAATTACAGTTTTTCTTCACCCATAACAAGTTCTAATTGAGTAATCATAAAGACAACATATTAGATATGGAGGTAAGAGTACCTAGTTTTGGAAACTAGAGGATACTATTTCTACAACTTCTTCCTTGACAAAAGTTGTTTGTCGCTAGAACTGGAGTATTCATTTTCAACGAGTATGGCTCTGCAAGAGCTAGTGGGACCACCTGTCCGCTAATCTGCGTAGTGTGATCATATGTTGAATTTTAATTTAATTTGTTTAATTATAAGGTATAATTAATAATAATAAAAGTGTGTTTGTTATTATTATCATGTGAATGATTATGGCCTTCCTTTTATTTATTTCTTTTGGATATTGAAATACAGCCTGCGTGTCGTGCCTCTCTCTTAAGTCTCTATTCTACATTCTCTTCTCATCCACTCCCTCGTATGTAAAACGAGTTTCTTTAATATGTAATGTAAATAGAATACAAGGAGGTAATAGGACTCAAGACGTTAGGATAGTCTTGGAAGTCAAGCTTGGAGAAGCAAGGTCGTTTCTAGGATTAGTTTAGATTCTCTCATTGGCTTGAGAGAATCATAGCGTTAGGATGGCCATAATCATGTCACTTTTACTTTGTTTAATTGTTATGCATGTTATGATTGGAGTGCGAATATATATGATATATAAGCCGTGGTGAGGTGAGATCAACTTTAATAAAAATCCTTCAAATTTGAAATATTAAGTTTAATGCTTTCCAAAAGTTTAACACCCTTCAAGACTAATATCGAATATGTGGGTTTTGCCTCCGTGAAGCGCATATTTTATACTAGTAAGTTGTGGTGCGGTAATCCAATTTACCCAAGTGTTATTCTTTTGGGTTTAACTTAACTAAATTAATTTTAATAAGATTAGAATAAATTTAGAAGCAATAATTAGGTAATGTCTATATGATAGACTTGAGTAAGAGTTATTCACCTAATTGATTTGAAAGTTGTATAAGATACAATTGGAAATGTTCCTACCTAGCTCGATTGGGATTTGTCCTTGAGCAGGAACTGGTTGTTGATCTTGTCTTGCAATCGTTGCCTGAAAGCTTCAGCAGTTTTGTCCAGAATTTCCTAATGAATGATATGGACAAAACACTTCCACAGCTTGCAGCTATGTTGAGAACTGCTGAGAAAAACATGAAAGGAAAGGGAAAGGCCATTTTGATGGTTAATAATGGCAAGTTTAAAAAGCACAATAAGAAGCCTAATAAGTCAAAGGGAAATGGCAAAGGCAAAGTTGTTGCCAAGCCATCAACCAAAGCTTTGAAGCTTACTGAGGCATGGCTAAGGAGGGCAAGTGATTCTATTGCAACAATAAGGGGCACTGGAGGCGAAACTGCCCAAAGTATCTGGAAGATAAGAAGAATGGAAATGTTCCTACTACTTCTATAGGTATTTTTGTTATAGAAATTAATATGTCTACTTCTACATCATGGGTATTAGAAACTGGATGTGGTTCTCATATTTGTACTGATGTGCAGGGGCTGAGAACGAGTAGAGCATTGGCAAAAGGCGAGGTCGATCTTAGAGTTGGCAATGGGGCAAAGGTTGCTGCTTTAGCTGTTGGAACTTATGTATTGACCTTACCTAGTGGTCTTTTATTGAATTTAGAAAAATGCTATTATGTACCTGCCATTAGCAGGAATATTATTTCAATTTCTTGTTTGGACAAGGCTGGTTTTTATTTTACCATTAAGAACAAATGTTGTTCCGTTTATTTGGATAATATTCTATATGCTAATGCAATTTTGATTAATGGACTTTATATCCTAGATCTTGATATGCCTATCTATAACATTAATGCTAAAAGGATGAAACCTAATGAGTTGAATCCGACTTACCTTTGGCATTGTCGTTTAGGCCATATAAATAAAAATCGTATTTCCAAACTCCATAAGATGGACTTTTGGACTCTTTTGATTTTGAATCATATGAGACATGTCGATCTTGTTTATTAGGAAAGATGACAAAGGCCCCTTTTTCCGGTCAAGGTGAAAGGGCTAGTGATCTCTTAGGACTCATACATACTGATGTGTGTGGACCCCTAAACATAACTTCTAGAGGAGGTTTTCACTACTTCATTACATTCACTGATGACTTTAGTAGATTTGGATATGTGTATCTAATGAAACATAAATCTGAATCATTTACTTTATTCAAAGAATTTCAAAATGAATTAGAAAACCAACTAGGCAAGAAAATCAAAATGCTTCGATCTGATCGAGGTGGAGAGTATTTGAGCTTAGAGTTTGACAATCATCTAAAAGAATGCGGGATCTTGTCCCAACTCACACCTCCTGGAACGCCACAATGGAATGGTGTTTTTGAAAGGAGAAATCGAACCTTATTAGACACGATCCAATCAATGATGAGTCATGCTGAACTTCCAAATTCCTTATGGGGATACGCCTTATTAACTGCAGCTTATACGCTTAACCGAGTTCCATCCAATCCGGTAGAAAAGACACCATATGAGATATGGAACGGTCGAAAACCCAATGTGGGACATTTAAAGATTTGGGGTTGTGAAGCTTATATAAAACGACTTATGTCTACTAAGCTTGAACAAAGATCTGATAAATGTTTCTTTGTGGGATATCCTAAAGAAACTAGAGGATACTACTTTTACAAACCTTCTGAGGGCACAATTGTTGTTGCCAGAAATGGAGTCTTCCTTGAAAAGGATTTTGTCTCCAAAAGAATCAGTGGGAGCAAAGTAGATCTTGAAGAAGTTCAAAACCCACAAAGTAATGAAATACTGATGGAGGAACAGGAACAGGATACACAAACTATTATGATAGAAAATCTTATTCCAGTAACACAAGAACCACATAGGTCTAGCAGGATACGTCAAGAACCCGAGAGATATGGGAATCTCATATCACAAGAGGGTGATGTATTGCTCATGGACCACGATGAGCCTGTGACTTACATGGAGGCCATTACTGGCCCTGATTCTGAGAAGTGGCTTGAAGCCATGAAATCTGAAATGGATTCCATGTACACAAATCAAGTTTGGAACTTGATTGAAGCACCTGAAGGAATTAATCCTATAGGATGCAAGTGGGTTTTCAAAAAGAAAATTGACATGGATGGAAAGGTTAATACCTACAAAGCGCGGCTGGTTGCTAAAGGCTTCAAACAAATTCATGGTGTGGATTATGATGAAAACTTTTCACCAGTTGCAATGATTAAATCCATTCGGATCTTACTTACTATCGCTGCATACCATGATTATGAAATCTGGCAAATAGATGTCAAAACTGCTTTCCTTAATGGAAATCTTCTTGAGGATGTGTACATGACACAACCTGAAGGATTTGGCGATCCTAAAGCAACCAAGAAAGTATGCAAATTACAGCGATCAATCTATGGATTGAAGCAAGCTTCTAGAAGTTGGAATATTCGTTTTGATGAAACTGTACAACAATATGGATTCATTAAAAATGAAGATGAGCCTTGTGTTTACAAGAAGGTTAGTGGGAGCATAGTCTCATTTCTGGTTTTATATGTGGATGACATATTATTAATCGGAAATGACATCCCTACATTACAAGAAATAAAAACTTGGTTAGAGAAATGCTTTTCTATGAAAGACTTAGGTGAAGCCTCCTATATATTAGGAATCAGGATCTATAGAGATAGATCACAAAGATTTATTGGCTTAAGTCAGGGTACATATATAGATAAAGTCCTAGAGGCCAATAGTTTATGTGAAACTTATCTTATGTATCATGACTTTTATTATTAAATAATATATGGCACTCTTTATTATATATTTATAGTAATGTTAATAAAGTCCTTAGAATAGATAGTTCATGTAATAATATATTAAGTGTGACTTAATCATGAGATTACATTATCATAAAGAACGCTATTCTTAAATGTATCTGTAGTCAAGCTTTAATATGAATTAGGATAATAATAAAGCGTCGAGACTATTATGTATGAAGACTGATGACCGCATCTCATGGGTCATAGATATGAGATATCAAGTCTATACATAGGTATAAATGTTAGGAGTAATATTTATACTGGATAGACCCATCGTGAGAATACTACATAGTAAGTTATGATATTGTCATAAGATATTCTCACAATGATAATAGTGTACATCGCTCTTTGACCTGAAACCACTATGATCCCTAGATGTGGACTCAAGTGCTTTGTTGCCATTCTAACGTTGTCTGTAAAAGGATAACCATAACGTTGGTTGATGGGTACTTGATGAATCATGCCGAGAAACATGAGTGTCCTAGATGGGATTTGTCCCTCCTCATAAACAGGAGATATATCTATAGGCCTCTTGATGAAATATGACTGTAAAACTGCATGGCCATGCCGAACTAAGTCGATATAGGATATTGGACTTATTCGTTATTCAGTATATTTTGGAATCAAGAAATATAAATATTGATCTACACAATGGTGACAAAATCTATGCATTGAGATCAATAAAGATATTAGGACAAAGGAGTAATCGTATACATAAGTATTATCATGGAAAAAGGTTTCGTCAGATCACTTGACATTCTTGTCACTTGGGTAGCAATGATGTGTTGCTAGATACCGCTCATTGTTTATAGTATTAAATATTAGATTTAATATTATTGCCAATGTGACTAGAACCTATAGGGTCACACACAAAGAACAGTCAAAAGAGAAATATATAAGTATGACTTATATAAGTGGTGCGTTTAGTAAATAACGCTAATTAGTTAGCAGAATTACTAAACTCGTTATTGGTGTTACAGAAGCCCAATAGTGACTTCTAAACTTTCAGAGCACACTAAGAGTTCTATAAATAGAAGCCTAGTGCTAAAGTTTGAGGTTGCACGTTTTTGAAACCCTAAACTCTTTGAAACTTCTGATTCGTTGGCTAGCACCGAGTTTTGGAGGAGCATTGTTCGTGTGGACTTGCTAGAGGCTTTGCTGCTTGCTGCTTGCTTTGCTGTGATCGTGTTTCCAGTTTCCAGCTTTCAGATTCCACATTTCGAGGTAACAATCGAATCACTGATTCATGTGTAATTCGTAATGATCCAAGGAAACAAAATCGAAATTTATTTATCCGCTGCTTATTCTGTTTATGTAATCGATTTTCCTACAGATTATTTCCGTTGCGATGTTATTTTAAACTATGAAAGCAGGTGTTTAAATATTTTAGTGGGTTTTAACCCTATTATGTTGAAAAGATTTTGAAGTATGATGATGTGGCATCCTGTTTTATGATGCACTCTGATGAACTTATGTATTATTTTACATGTTGGGAAATAGTTTGATTATAACTCAAGACTCTTGAAATTAAGTAAATTACAGTTTTTCTTCACCCATAACAAGTTCTAATTGAGTAATCATAAAGACAACATATTAGATATGGAGGTAAGAGTACCTAGTTTTGGAAACTAGAGGATACTATTTCTACAACTTCTTCCTTGACAAAAGTTGTTTGTCGCTAGAACTGGAGTATTCATTTTCAACGAGTATGGCTCTACAAGAGCTAGTGGGAGTGATGTAGAACTTGAATTAAGTCAAGTGGCACAAAATACACGTCTCTCTAATAATGGAACACGAATTGATTTAACAAAGGGTTGTTGTTAAATCACCAGTTCAAGTAGCACAAGATCTAGATGAGTCTGATATGTCATATCACTAGGATGAGGAACATGATTTTGTCATTACTCGACAAGGTGATATGATGTTCATGCAAGATGAGCCCCGACTTACTAGAAGGTCGTAAATGGCCTGAACTTTGAGAAGTTGCTATATGCCATGGGATCTTATAAAGAAGCCATGTACACGAACCATATATGGATATTGGTTATATCATCCAAATGAGTATGACTCATAAGATGAATGTGAGTTTTCTTGTAGAAAACTGACATGGATGGTATTATGAATACTTTTAAGATATGATTGATTGTAGAAGGTTTCATGCAACTCATGATGCAAATCATGACGAAATTATTACATCATCGTAATGCTTAAATCTAACGATCCTAATTGTCATTGTTGTATAATACGAATTCTAGGAGATGGATAACGACGTTGCATTCTTTAATTAGAATGACCTTATATATGTATTTGTCATATATGCAGGGTTTTGTTAATCCAAAGGATGCTAGAAAGGTATATATATTACAAAATTCATGTATGAATTGGAACAAGCTTCATGAAGTTGAATTATTTGTTTTATTAATGAAGTTTTATGAAAACCTTGATTAATAAAGAAATCTTGTGCACACAAGGAGATTAGTGGGAGCATTGATATTAGTTTCGTGGAGTATGTGGATGACATACTAGTTACCAAAACAATTTATCTACACATGTAAGACATGGTTAGAAAAATTATTTTCAATATGTACCAAAATTGATTATAGTGTTCGACACTAGAATACATTCAAGAATATCCTTGGATGTCTTAAAGGACTATGGATTGTTTCTTGAACAGGGATGAGAGAAACATTGTAAATAAGTTACAATGATGTTGACTTTCATATCGGTGTACAGTATATCCAGATCGTAATTTGGAATAAATGTTATGCTAGGATATCAACTATGAAATTTGTAAAAGTACAAGCTACAGATAGTTGTTGTTTCTATTACAGATGTCAAATCACTACTACAGAAATAAGTTTTCACATCAGTTGGAAACAACTATTCACATCAAGTGGCAACCGATGTAAGGTGACATGATGTGGAATGTGTACGTTATTTCACATCAGGTATGAACTGATGTGATAGCAAAATTTCCACATCAGGTTTTTTTTCCACTGACATGATTCGTTCTTTTTAAAATTTAAGATCAGGGTTTTCATATCAGTTTTATGATAGACACTGAAGTTAAATAATTATATTTATCATCAGTCTTCTACCCCACCGATGTGAAATCTACACTTTTTAAAAAAAATATATGCTTTATTAATACTGCTTACAAAATCAGCCTGAGACCATGTTCTTTTCTTTTATTTATATTAGAAATATGAAGGAAAAAAAAGATATTTTAATGTCAAAAAGGAAGCTAAAAAGCTAACAAATTTAACTTTAAGGGACGGAGGGAGTACAAAATTTAACTTATAACTCTCACAAGTATACTTTCAAAACAACATAGCGTAAACACACAAGTAAAAACAGAAGAGGCCTGATTCAGTAGCCTAAGTCTTGGTCAACTAATCATCATGATGGATCTCTGACAACAAATTTAGTTTATAAGAATCACCCAGCAATTGACGTCTAATGTTTCCTGCATTGTGAGAGGGTAAAACAAATTAATAACAAAATTTCGAATTAATTCAACATTTTTACAAATTATTGTTGTGATTTCAAAATTTCACTAGTAATCTAGTATTGATATGCTAAACGAAGAATAGCTGCTAAAAACACAATCATTGACATGTAGAATATCTCATAAGCATGAACTATAAGCCATAAGGGAGGCTGAAACCCAAATTCATAGTCCAAAAAGAATTTTTAAATGAAGTAGAGAAGGCCACGGTGTGGGAATTGAATAATCATGTTGAAAATAAAACAAACTTTTGCAAATTACATAGAAATGGGAGATTAAACTTACTATTTGAGCACTTCATATGCAGAATTTACTACCACATTGGCAAGTAATGCTTCCCTTAATTATAAATGACAACTTCAATTTTGTGAATTTGCCAACTTCTCACATGATAAGAGTGATGAGACGGACCCTCAACTTCACCCGAGATCTTAATCAAGCTTGCATCTAAACATCATGCCATAACGGAATACACAGTCCACATGGTGTTGTATCAAGCCATTTTGAATAAGCTCCATAGTGAGTGGTTCCAAACATATCTGAACAGAAAAGCTACAAACTTAACCATGTATAAACTTACAAGGAGAGAATTCATAAATCTGTAAGTCACGTGAGAAGGTTATTACATAATTTTTCTTTACATTACCTGTCTGGAGTAACTGGGGTACAAGATGGAGTTTCGGAAGCAAGGCCATGATCTGTATGAAACAAATACCTGAAATGCAAAACATAAGACAATGATAGTTTATGAGCTCCCAAAAGATCACATTCAGATGGAGAAGTTGCACAATTACAAAGACATACACATATAAACCTCTGTCCCTCACACAAATCAAATATAAGTGAGACCCCTAAATTATGTAAAACAAATATATGTACAGAGAATTTAAAGGAAATAATTTAGGGAAGTTCAATAAAATTTCACAAAACTAAAGTCGTAACCTTACCCGAGGCATTACTTCTGCTTCAACAATTGACACATAACTTGATATAGGCTGAATACAAAACAAAGCAGCTTGTGCTGGACACCATTCCTTTTGTTCATTACTACTATTACCAGATACTGCCTAAAGATGGCAAAAGGTGGTTCATAAACAATGAAGAGGTGTAGGATATAACATTCACATTATTTTTATAGGCAGAAACAACATTCATGTTATTTAGGAAAAATAAGTGCATACAGGAGGAAAAAATAGAAATACATACCTCAAGAAATTTCATATACAAAATTTTAAGTGTGACATCACCACCAAAACTGATGCGGCATCTGTTAATACATCTGCCACAGCTGAAACAAGAAATTACAGTTAACCAATTAGAATAGAAATATCATCTAATTCTGATTCAAATGAAATTGATAGAGACTTAGCAATCTGTTAACAAAATTTAGCTACATGCAAATGATAAAAGGAGTTGTAGAACATAGAAGTTCAGAGGTATTAATAGGCAAATAGAATCAAGTTACTGATGGTTTTGGCCAAGACAAAAGCACCCTCATCATCACGTAAACAAATGCCAATACCTGTGCGGTTCCGAATTGATGAGAAGGAGGCATCAACATTGCATTTGTAACGACCTTGCTGGGGTTTATGCCACCGATTTGGGTCTGTTGTACCTGCAGAACTTGAAGGGACATGTGATATATGTGCTGGTTGGCCATACAAGATGTTGCTACCTTGCCTTAGCTGCTTCCGTACCATATTATGTGGCAGAAATGCAATCTGCCCACATGCTATATCAGCAGAAACTGGCTGTACACGGCCTAAATTCAGCTGTCGAGAGTTCCTTGGGCAACAACCTGTCATGTGCTGCTGCTGTACTGAGTTGATGGGCACATTCTCTGCCTGGCTGCTGTAGCAGCAGCACTGGTCTGAGCTTCTGCTATATCTGAAGGCTGAAATGCGTCTGCACCTCCGCTAGATTGTTGTTGCTGCGACACAGGATTGCGGGGCAGGTTTGCAGCCTGCCAGTCTTGAATCAAAATACGTGCTCGATCGACAACCCGAGCACATGAATCATCCTCATTTCTCCATAACTTTATGCTGCAATGTTTCGACACACTCCACATAATGGTTGTGAACCTTTGACTGATGATCAGGAGACAAATTCTGCAGCATGGTGCACAGCTTCCCACAAACCAGATGAGCACCAAACCTGTATCACAACAGGGCAGTCAAAGAAAACATGTGCAACATATATAACTAATAATAACCCATTATGTTAAACATTTTTTATTACAACAAAACTTGTCAATTAGAACAACACAATGATTAGCACCTGATACAGAGACAAGCTTAGAAGTTAATGCCTGTCAAAAAATTTAAAGATTACATATCAATGCAACAAAATATGATATAGACAATGATTATCAATACTAATATTCAACAAATCAGCAAATAATCATAACATTACAGTTTTCCAAATTACTCTAACATTTCAAAACTAAAAAGCAGTGAACATCTTCAAACTGAACTTAGTTTGTGTTTAAAGTGAACAAGCGGGATTTGAAATCTAACATTTCACTTGCCAATTAGGAAAAATACTCCTGATCAAACTCGAAATCCTTTGTTGTGAAATTGTTTGGAATTAGATAATTGTAACATACTACCTACTCTTCTGTTAGACATAAATAGAACAATATATTGTAATATTGTAATAACAAAACGTCAAATAGAACACCACAACTTTTAAAACTACAATTAGATCAAATTGACTTATATGCCGCCCTTCAACAAATATTTCTCTTCAACTGATGAATTATACGTTTCTTTGATGATCCATTTAAGAAGTGAGTTCTAAACCAAATAGGAAATATCAACCGAAAGTGCATAAAATCCTCAACAGCCAGAAAATGCATTTTCACGTGAGTATGAAATTCTCATTATTAATTTAAAATTTCCAGGAAAAATACATACTTTATGCTTTCAAAATCTAAGAAAATATACAATTTTTCAAGGATCACTGAGATAACTACTCAGAACAAAGAATTGTGGCATAGAATGAGAAATCTAAAAGCAAAGAAGACCGAAAATTCATAGGAACAATATTTAAAACTAAAAAGCAGTGAACATCTTCAAACTTAATTTGTGCAAGAGAAACATCACCGGTTTTCTAAGTATTGAACAATCGAGAGAAGGGATTAGGGGTTAGGGTTCCAAGTGATGCGTTCCACTGATTGAAAAGGGGTTTCACGATTTTTTATTAACAACAAAGGGGTTAGGGTTTCCGATTGAAAAGTCAGAGAGAGAGAACTCACTGGAGAGAGAGAGCTTCCCATTGAGAGAGAGAGATCTTGGACGGTGAGAGATTCCGATTGAGAGAGAGAGAGAGAGAGCGCTTGGACGGTGAATGAATGAATGACACACAAGAACGATTGATAGAGTTTGGCTTTGGACTGTGAGAGTGAGCTTTGGACGGTGCGGTGAAAGGTTTACGATTGAGAGTGGCTTTGGAAGGTGAGTGGAAAAGTGAAGAAGGAAAGTGGGGATGCGTTTTACGCATAGAGGAATGGATAAGGTAAAAGTGAAATTTAATTTTTACCTCAGGCAGTTCTCACTCACTGATGTAAAAATAAGTTAGCCAAAGTTTTCATTCAAATTGCGAAAATGTCACCGCGTGTTTTTCCCTTCATTTCAATTATCACTCATGTAAATGGTATATGCTATTATGAATTTCCCTCATGTGCTTATGTCAACTGATGTAAAAACTTAGTGTGTATCTTTCCCTTCAGATATTTTTTGTGCTGATATGAAAACTAAACCCCCCTAATGTTAAATGTATATTTTGCAGTAGTGAATATATATGATTTAGATTGTTTAGCTCATAACTGAGTGAAAACATATGTTTCTTGCGTTGCTGATTCCATTGATCTCATCTGAGGTAAAATTGGTTTAATCTTGCGAGCAATGAAAACTTGATCTCACCAATGATCCAAATGTATACTTTGACAATTCAATTTCTTTTTGATAGAAGATCAAAAGTGGAAATTGAAAGTAATGTAACCTACCAACATAGGAAAGGGTTCCTTATCTACTAGAATAGTATCATACCCAGAGTTTGCTTGATGCTAACACTTGGCACAATAGATATTGAGTTAATATTTGATTAGCTTTTAGTGCTAGTGGGAGATTGTTGGAGTAAGCCCTAATAGCCAATCTATATTTATTAAGTTTGGCATTGTATCATGATATTGATATAAATATATATTGTGAATATATAATAATAATAATAATAATAATAATAATAATAATAATAATAATAATAATAATAAGGCATTTCTTTGTTGATTTTGTTTTGTTTCAAAATAACAAAGTCCTTAGAATAGTTAGTCCGTTTAATGGAACATTAAGTATAACTTAATTTTGAGACACCATTAAACATAAGGACACTATTCTAAAAGTATTTGTAGTCAAGCTTTATTGTGAAGTGGGATATCATTAAAGCATAGAGACTATTATGTGGATAGACTGATGATCACATCTCACAGATCATGGATAAAGAGTTATTAAGTCTTCACATAGAAATAAATCTTAGGAGTAATATTTATATTGGATTGACCCACCATGAGAATACTACATAGTAAAAGTTATGAAAAGTGTCATAAGATATTCTCATAGTGATAAGTGGTGTATTCCACCCTTTGACCTTAAAACACTATGTACCCTAGATGTTGGAGTCGAGTGCTTTGTCACTATTCAAACGTTGTCTGTAACAAGATGACCAAAAAAGTTGGTTGATGGGTACTCCACGAATCATGCTAAGGGACATGAGTGATCTAGATGGAATTTGCCCCTCCTACATAACAGGAGAAATGTCTAAGGGCCCAATATTGAACTGGACAAGGGTGACATGCTATGCCTTGTGTTCAATATAGACATGAGGGCAAAAGGGTAATTATACACTTCAACATTATCACATAAAGGTTTCGTCAGATCACATGACACTCTCGTCACTTGGGTAGCAGTGATGTGTTGCTAGATATCGCTCACTGTTTATAATATTATAGATGTGATTTAATATTATTGCCAACGTTACGGAAACCTATAGGGTCACACACAAAGGACAGATAAATGAGAGAAATAAATAAGTAAGACTTATTTATAAAATAATAAGTGAGACTTATTTATAAAAGGAATAGAGAAACGCGGTGCACCGTAAGGTACGGTGTACTTAAGTGTTGTCTTGCTGACCACACAAGTGATTCTATAAATAGAACCCTTGTGCTGAAGCATTACTAACTTTTTGTGAGTGCTTAAACTAATTCACAAAAGTTGTGAAACCCTAGCCGCCGCTCTCTAAACCTTGCTCTCTCTGAATCTTCGTTGGAATTGGCTAGCACCGGTCATCGGAGAAGTTCTGTTCGTGTGGACTAAGTAGAGGCATCGCTCCTTTACTTTGCTTGTGATCAGAAACAATTCTACTACAAAGGTTCTGCTCTTCAAGAGGTAAACACATAAATCCGTAAATTGTTTAAGTATGTGTTTGATTTGTGATTGATGATTTAATCAAGATCCGTTTCAATGGGATTTCTTCCGCAAAGAAGATTAAAATTTTGAAAAACCCCTCTTAAAATCCCTTCAATATGATGCATGAACATATGACTCAATCAACCATGCATATGTTCAAGACAATTCAACGGCTATATTCAACGGCTATAATCAACGGCTATATGCATATACATGCATTCGTCACCAATCACATCAAATTAGCATATATGAATTCACCACCAACAATCAACATTAATTAGCATATATGAATTCACCACCAACAATCAACATTGATTAGCATATATGAATTCACCACCAACGATATCAACATGTATACATTCATCAACAATTCAACATGTATACATTCATCAACAATTCCACATGTTCACAACAACTCACCAACAATATCAACATGTATACATTCATCAACAAATCAACATGTATACTAATTCAACATCAACAACGGATCAACAATTATCAACTTCACATAATTCCTCACAATTCATGTAACGGAGAAAATTCACCAATTCACGATAGTCATCATATTCATCACCTAGCAATCATTCACGTATCCTCTAATATTCATACAAAACCATTTACAAAAGGTTTCCGAGATAATCGGTCTTAAGAATTAAATTTGACGAAGTTCGCCTATGGTTAAGCAAAATAGCCAACATATACTTTTCAAAGTAAAACAACATCAATGCCTCGAATATGTATGCTCTTAGATCACATATGTGTTCAGTTGAGCGTGCATGCATGTTTCACCGGCTAATTACAACGAAATCATAGAAATCACAAAGTTCGCCTCACTTTATCATATTGCAAAAACCAATTCATTAACAAAAGAAAACTAAGTTTGATTCAACAAGACATAGATTAAATACTCTTAAACCTCTTAATTAAACTCCTACTACTTCTAGTTTTGAGGTTTGGAAACATTCCATAGGTTTTGGGTTGACTTAGAAACGGTTATGCTGAATTTTCATAAAAATTTACCAAGACCTGCTTGGGGTAAT
Source organism: Medicago arabica (assembly GCA_946800305.1). Taxonomy (NCBI): domain Eukaryota; kingdom Viridiplantae; phylum Streptophyta; class Magnoliopsida; order Fabales; family Fabaceae; genus Medicago; species Medicago arabica. The sequence continues at coordinate 28,681,571 of OX326970.1, read as the reverse complement.
TTCATCATATCTTAAAATCTAAAAATCATTTTTAAGTCAAACCAAAGCCATTGGAAAGCTAACAAAATTATCTAAGACTTTCATGTTTATATCAAAACTCAGTTCAGAGCGGAAAGGGGTGAAAAATAGTGAAATATGGAGGATCTGGTTCATAAAAATCGTATCACGATTGTAGAAATTGTGGCACGTTTTTATGTCCAGAACCGCTGAACATTCTGCCATCAAAATCGTGGCACGGTTTCAAAATCGTGGCACGTTTTTGACAATATCAGTTCCAGACTCAGCTTTTCAAAAAGTGCGATTTCACCATTTCGCCGTAAAATTCAAACCGTTAACCCGTTTCCAATGGAGTACCCATGGTACAAATCAACAACAACAACATATCCAAATCAACAACAACTTCATTTAATCATGAATACAACCACCAATCAACAACAACATAGCACACTTCATCAATTTAAGCATAATTCACAATATACCCATTTATACATATCATGAACATGCAATTTCATCGACAAAAATTCAATTATCATCAAATTCATATACTTAAACATATCATCATAACAAGAGCACAAATTTCAACAATTAAGTTCGAAATAATCACTTATTCAAATAAGCACTTATGAGTTTGAAAAGAAAAAGAGATTATACAATTGATTATGAATGAAGACTAGCCCTCTTACCTCTTTTCTTTACAAAGCTAAGCTAATCCTTCACTCCCCCTTGCTCCTATCTTGATTCCTCTTGAATCTTCTCCCTAACCCTTTTTTTCTATCTCTAGCCTCCTTAGTTTATGAATGAAAAGCTAACCTAGCCTCTCTCTAAGTTAAGCTTATATAGTCACCATCTAAATGGGTTAGGTTAAATCTCTATGTACTTGCAAAAAAGTACGAGTAGTGAATACTAGGGTTTGCGATGTCTATTAGGGTTTAGATTGAATATTGGAAGCCTTGAGAGTGCTCTCAAGGGTGGTATTTATAGCCTGCTGTGAGCTTGGGCTTTGGTTGCTTTGTTCCCAAGCAACAGGGGTATTTTTGTATTTTAGGCGGCTTCTAGAGGGCGACCTTTATGGTGCCTTTTTGACATTTTAAAGATGGTCCTTCCTGGATCATCTCTTTATATCATCGCGCGTTATAATTCTTCGTTTTTGTTTCTCCTCAATTTTTTGTGCTATTTATCTCTGTGTTTCTTGATTCTTCGACCATCGTTTAGTTGATTTGCTTAGATATGCTTAAGTTAGGCGACGTTATAGGCTCTAATGTTATGCCTATAACTCTTCTGTTTATCTTGAGTGATATTGGTTGTTATATTTTGTACTCCAAGTATTCGTTTTACTTTGTGTCATGCTTTACAACTGCGCTACTTGGCGTCTTGCGTTGAGCCAGCGTGGGCTTGGGACTGCGCTACTTGGCGTCTTACGTTGAGCCAGCGTGGGCTTTGCTTGTTATCGCCGAGGTGTTTTATCAGTCCTGACATTGATGGAAAATATAACAATATGAACAGCAAAATGAATGCAGAGTGAGTCATATTTTTTTAAGAGGATAGGGTGCCTCGTTAAAAACCCCTGCCCTTGCAGGGTAAAAGAGCACTACCCTATCCCTTTTTATTAGATAAATAATAGAAAAAATTGCATACAGCTTGTATGGTTAGAAGAAGAGCAAACAAAAACATGAAAATAAAAGCTGGCCTATGAGGCTCTAACTATAATAATGACGGAGGTTAGCCACATTCCAAGTTCGTGGTACTATTTCTCCATCTATTTCCTCTAATTTGTATGCTCCATGGGGGAACTTCTCTCTGATCTTGTAAGGACCCTCCCAGTTTGGGAGTAATTTTCCAATTCTGGTTGGGGCGACGACCTTTTTCAGCACGAGGTCGCCTACCTTCATTTCTCTAGGAATGACTCTAGAGTTGTATCGGCGGGCTGCTTTTTGCTTGGCAGCGAACTCTCTAATGTGAGCTTGTTCTCTTACTTCATCAATCATGTCCAAGCTACATCGTACTCCTACTTCGTTTGCTTCTCAAAGTAAATTCATTTGGTAAGTTTAAACAGAATACTGGCGAGATAAAGAATTTAGATGAAACCTGCAAAATTATTTGTTAATTTCCCTAAACTATTTTAGACTTACCCTCTTCAGAAAAGTTGTCTCGCCTCCAAGTAGGAGTGTCTATCTCGACTGGAAGCATAGTATATGTGCCATAGACCATTGTGAATGGCGCTTGTTTAGTGGTAGAATGAGGTGTTGTATGATAAGACCATAGTACATGTACTTATAACGGTGAGTAGTTTGCACTTGTCATGCTGAAACTATACGCTTCATATTTTTGGAGAAATAAAGAAAAGAAAATAGGTGTGGAAATTACCTCATGAAGATGTTCTGCCCAAAGGTTTTTGGCGACTTCCAACTTTTTCTTGATTCCGTTTAGGATTACTTTGTTTGCTGATTCAGCCTGCCCGTTTGCTTGCGGATGCACGACTGATACGAACTTTGTTTGTATTCCTAAGTGTTTGCAAAAATTGACTACTGTAGTGCTAGCGAATTGAGTTCCATTATCTGATACTATGAACTTTGGGAGGCAAAAACGACATATAATCTTTTTCCAGTAGAATTTCTTTACTCTTTCAGCTGTGATCTTGGCTACTGCTTCTGCTTCAATCCATTTGGTGAAATAATCTACCCCTACAATAAGGAATTTTAACTGTCCTGGTGCCAGGGGAAAAGGTCCTACGATGTCAACTGCCCATTTGTGGAAAGGCCATGGCGAGTATACTGAAGTAAACTCATGCGCGGGGGTGTAATGTAACGCCCTAGTTGTATATTATTTTATTTCAGTTGATTTTAATAAGTTTTTATGATTTTAAATAATTTATGTTGATTTTATGGTGTGTTATATTTTATTATATGATTATTTTGATTATTTAATTAAAATAGGTGATAATTATAATTATTAGAAAGTTGGGGATTAAAGTGAATTATTTAATATTTTAATAAGAGTTAATTAGAATTAAGGAGAAATTAATAGGTATTAATAGGAAATAGAAGGAAAGAAGAGTTAGAATCAGTTTTACGTAGAACCAGTGAGAAACAGAGAAAAGGGAGAAAAACCTAGAACAAGAGAGAAGAAGCAAGAGGAGAAAAGAACGCTGCTTTTTCAGGAAGATAATCTAAGGTAAGGGTGAGACTAAACTCTCAACTTTAGGTTCTGTAATTCGTTGATTAATGTAGGGTTGTTAGGGTTGATGAATTGAATTAGGTTAAGATGAATTGATGCCAATAACTTAATGAATTCATGTAATTGTTGTTGTTTAATGCTGTTCTGATGTTAGAATGCATAGGAATGATGAAATTCATCAAAATTGAGCCTTTGGGTGTTGAATTTGGGGTTTAGGGTTGAAGAGTAGAAGTCTGTTCGTACAGTTCGTAGTTCTGTCAATCGCCGCTCGCCACGGCGAGTAAACCCACTCGCCAGGCGAGCAAAGCCTGTGTAGCTCGCCACAGCGAGCAGACCCACTCGCGAGGCGAGCAGCGAAATCCCAGTAGCTCGCCACAACGAGCAGATGCACTCGCCACGGCGAGTTGCTTAATTAAAAAGTTGTTAATTGTCTTAATGAAGTTTTTGGGCAGATTTTTATATCAATTTGAGTGCCTTAATATGTTTAGGGATGAATGACACCTTTTTACAGAATTAAATTTGGGTTTTGGGAACTTAAAAATGAAGATTTTAGGTGAAAAATGTCAAAAATGCCGAGAGCAACCACTTTTGCTTGCCTTGAGCTCGCCCCTAACTCGCCACGGCGAGGAGCTCAACTTTCTGAACTCGCCACGGCGAGTAGTACTGTAGGTTGCCAAAGTTGTTGAATTTTGTTGCGATGCTTCGTTGTGACCTTTTGTTGTGTCTTGTCGAATTAAGTTGGAGTCTTATGTCATAGCTGATTATGCATATAGTAGTTGTTGTTGCTGTCGTTGGGTTGTATGTAGATATACACCATTGAGTCCATTTCATACTCATACCACTGTTGAGGGCTTATGCCCTGGAGTGTTTCCACTCAATCGTTGAGGGCTTATGCCCTGGAGTGTTTATCACTCAACTGTTGAGGGCTTATGCCCTGGAATGTTATTTCATTCAACCGTTGGGGGCTAATTGGTATCAGAGCAGGTCGGTCCGTCCGGCCAAGTAGTAGAGTCGAGTCGAGCCTAGTAGAGTCGTGTGACAATTTTGTATTGTCTTTGATGTCCTGGTTGTTGTTGTAGTGTAGATTTTCGCGATGGCTGGAAGGAATGATGTTGCACTTGCTGCTGCTTTGCAAGCGATGACTCAAGCTGTGGGTCAACAGAATAATGCTGGTGGAAACGACGGTGTTCGCATGCTAGAAACCTTCTTGAGGAACCATCCACCAACTTTCAAGGGTAGGTATGACCCTGATGGAGCGCAGACATGGTTGAAGGAGGTTGAAAGAATCTTCAGAGTGATGCAATGCACTGATGTTCAGATGGTGCGTTTTGGCACACATATGCTGGCTGAGGAGGCTGATGATTGGTGGGTGAGTGTGCAACCAGTGCTAGGGAATGGAGGAGCTGTGATCACTTGGGCTGTGTTCAAAAGAGAGTTTCTGAATAGGTATTTTCCGGAAGATGTCCGAGGTAAGAAGAAGATTGAATTTCTGGAACTGAAGCAAGGTGAAATGTCAGTGACAGAGTATGCTGCCAAGTTTGTTGAGTTGGCAAAGTTTTACCCGCACTACACCCCTGAGACTGCTGAGTTCTCTAAGTGTATCAAGTTTGAGAATGGTCTGCGTGCTGAGATTAAGCGGGCCATTGGTTATCAGAAGATCCGCACCTTTTCTGATTTGGTGAGTAGCTGCAGAATTTACGAAGAGGATACGAAGGCTCACTATAAGGTGATAAATGAAAGGAAGAGTAAGAGTCAGTAGAACCGTCCTAAGCCTTACAGTGCTCCTGCTGATAAGGGGAAACAACGGGTGAATGATGAGAGGAGGCCTAGGAAGAATGAGACTCCTGCTGAGGTTGTCTGCTACAAGTGTGGTGAGAAAGGCCACAAGAGTAATGCTTGCCACCGCGATGAGAAGAAATGCTTCCGATGTGGGAAGAAGGGACATACAATAGCTGAATGCAAACGTGGTGATATTGTCTGTTTCAATTGTGATGAGGAGGGTCATCTTAGTTCTCAGTGCAAGAAGCCTAAGAAGGCTCAGCTTGGAGGGAAAGTGTTTGCATTGTCTGGTACACAAGCGGACAATGAGGATTGACTTATTCGAGGTACTTGTTATTTTGATGATGCTCCTTTAATTGCTATTATTGATACTGGTGCTACGCATTGTTTTATTGCTGTTAGTTGTGCTTCTAAGTTGGGACTTACTATGTCTAATATGGATGGAGAAATGATTGTTGAAACTCCAGCTAAGGGTTCAGTGACTACTTCTCTTGTTTGTTTAAGTTGTCCACTGTCTGTGTTTGGTAGAAACTTTGAAGTTGATCTTGTATGTTTACCGTTGACGGGTATGGATGTAATCCTTGGGATGAACTGGTTAGAGTATAACCATGTCCTCATCAATTGTTTTAGTAAGACAGTACGTTTCTCTTCCGCTGAAGAAGAGAGTGAAGTCGATTTCTTGAGTACTAAGCAGCTGATGCAGATTGAGCGCGACGGAATTCTGATGTTTTTCTTGATAGCGTATTTTTCAGTGGAGAATCAAGCAGTGATTGATAGCCTACCAGTCGTGAATGAATTTCCAGAAGTTTTTCCTGACGAGATTCCCGATGTGCCGCCAGAGAGGGAGGTTGAATTTTCAATTGATCTTGTTCCGGGTACGAAGCCTGTGTCGATGGCTCCTTACCGTATGTCAGCAGCTGAGCTAGCAGAGTCGAAGAAACAGTTGGAGGACCTACTTGATAAGAAGTTTGTAAGACCAAGTGTTTCACCTTGGGGAGCGCCGATATTATTGGTTAAGAAGAAAGATGGTAGCATGAGGCTGTGTATAGATTACCGTCAGTTGAATAAAGTGACGATAAAGAATCGGTATCCACTTCCGAGAATTGATGACTTGATGGATCAGCTAGTGGGTGCACGTGTGTTTAGTAAAATTGATTTGAGATCAGGTTACCATCAGATCAAGGTGAAGGATGAAGATATGCAGAAGACGGAATTCAGGACGCGATATCGTCACTATGAGTATAAGGTGATGCCTTTCGGTGTTACTAATGCACCTGGTGTATTTATGGAGTATATGAACAGAATTTTCCATGACTTTCTGGACAGATTATTTGTTGTTTTTATTGACGATATTCTGATTTATTCTAAAACTGAAGAAGAACATGCAGAGCATTTGAAGATTGTTTTGCAGGTGTTGAAAGAAAAGAAGTTGTATGCCAAGTTATCAAAATGCGAGTTCTGGTTAAGTGAAGTAAGTTTTCTTGGCCACATTATTTCTGGTAGTGGTATTGCGGTTGACCCGTCGAAAGTTGAAGCGGTATCGCAATGGGAGACTCCGAAGTCAGTTACAGAGATTAGAAGTTTTCTGGGTTTAGCAGGTTATTATCGTAGATTTATCGAAGGATTTTCGAAGTTGGCACTTCCCTTGACCCAGTTGACTTGTAAGGGTAAAGCTTTTGTGTGGGAATAGTTTCAATGAGTTGAAGCAGCGGTTGACGACAGCTCCAATTTTAATTTTACCGAAGTCAGATGAACCTTTTGTTGTTTACTGTGATGCGTCCAAGTTGGGCTTAGGTGGTGTGCTTATGCAAGATGGTAAAGTGGTAGCTTATGCTTCGAGACAATTGAGGATACATGAGAAGAACTATCCTACACATGATATAGAGTTGGCTGCTGTAGTTTTTGTGTTAAAAATTTGGAGGCATTATTTGTACGGTTCCAGATTTGAAGTGTTTAGTGATCATAAGAGTTTGAAATATTTGTTTGATCAGAAGGAGCTGAATATGAGGCAGAGAAGATGGCTCGAGTTGTTGAAGGACTATGATTTTAGTTTGAATTACCATCCGGGTAAAGCCAATGTGGTTGCAGATGCCTTGAGCAGAAAGACGTTGCATATGTCTGCTATGATGATGAAGGAGTTCGAGTTGCTTGAGCAGTTTAGAGACTTGAGCCTAGTTTGTGAATTGGCACCTCAGAGCGTGCAGTTGGGTATGTTGAAGATCAATAATGAATTCTTGAACAGTATCAAGGAAGCGCAGGAAGCTGATGTTAAGTTTGTAGACTTGATGGTTGCTAGTAACGAAGCGGAAGATAGTGATTTCCAGGTTGATGATCAGGGTGTGTTAAGATTCCGAGGCAGAATTTGTATTCCTGATGATGATGAGTTGAAAAAGTTGATTTTAGAAGAAAGTCACAGGAGTAGCCTAAGTATTCATCCGGGAGCTACGAAGATGTACCACGACTTGAAGAAAATGTTTTGGTGGTCTGGATTGAAGCGAGATGTCGCGCAATTTGTTTATGCATGTTTGACTTGTCAGAAATCTAAAGTTGAACATCAGAAGCCTGCAAGGTTGTTGACACCATTAGATGTGCCAGAATGGAAGTGGGATAGTATATCCATGGATTTTGTGACGAGCTTATCGAATACTCCGAAGGGGCATGATGCCATTTGGGTAGTTGTTGACAGGTTAACAAAGTCAGCACATTTTATTCCGATCAATATCAATTATCCAGTAGCTCAGTTGGCGGAGATTTACATTCATAATATTGTGAAGTTGCATGGTGTTCCATCAAGTATTGTGTCAGATAGAGATCCGAGGTTTACTTCTAGGTTTTGGAAGAGTCTGCAGGAGGCTTTGGGTTCTAAGTTGAAGTTGAGTTCGGCTTATCATCCTCAAATAGATGGTCAGTCGGAGAGGACGATTCAGTCGTTGGAAGATTTGCTAAGAGTGTGTGTACTTGAGCAAGGTGGAGCTTGAGATAATCATCTACCGTTGATTGAGTTCACGTACAACAACAGTTATCATTCGAGTATTGGTATGGCATCATTTGAAGCCTTGTATGGTCGGAGGTGTAGAACTCTGTTGTGTTGGTTTGAATCGGGGGAAAGTATAGTGTTGGGACCGGAATTAGTCCAGCAGACTACAGAGAAAGTCAAGTTGATAAGAGAACAGATGAAGGCGTCGCAGAGTCGGCAAAAGAGTTACCATGACAAGCGTAGGAAGGAACTTGAATTTCAAGAGGGTGATCATGTGTTCTTGAGAGTCACTCCTATGACAGGTGTAGGTCGTGCGTTGAAGTCTAAGAAGTTGACTCCGAAATTTATTGGTCCTTACCAGATATCGGAGAGGATTGGACCAGTGGCATATCGAATAGGTTTGCCACCACATCTTTCGAATCTGCATGATGTGTTTCATGTGTCGCAGCTGCGGAAGTACGTAGCGGATCCTTCGCATGTTATACCAAGGGATGACGTGCAGGTTCGGGACAACCTTACGGTGGAGACTTTACCGTTGAGAATTGATGATCGTAAGGTGAAGAAGTTGAGAGGCAAGGAGATACCTCTGGTGAAAGTTGTCTGGGGTGGAGTAACTGGTGAAAGCTTAACTTGGGAGCTGGAGAGTAAGATGCTAGAGTCTTATCCTGAGTTGTTTGCTTGAGGTAATTTTTCGAGGACGAAATTCTTTAAGTGGGGGAGAGTTGTAACGCCCTAGTTGTCGATTATTTTATTTCAGTTGATTTTAATAAGTTTTTATGATTTTAAATAATTTATGTTGATTTTATGGTGTGTTATATTTTATTATATGATTATTTTGATTATTTAATTAAAATAGGTGATAATTATAATTATTAGAAAGTTGGGGATTAAAGTGAATTATTTAATATTTTAATAAGAGTTAATTAGAATTAAGGAGAAATTAATAGGTATTAATAGGAAATAGAAGGAAAGAAGAGTTAGAATCAGTTTTACGTAGAACCAGTGAGAAACAGAGAAAAGGGAGAAAAACCTAGAACAAGAGAGAAGAAGCAAGAGGAGAAAAGAACGCTGCTTTTTCAGGAAGATAATCTAAGGTAAGGGTGAGACTAAACTCTCAACTTTAGGTTCTGTAATTCGTTGATTAATGTAGGGTTGTTAGGGTTGATGAATTGAATTAGGTTAAGATGAATTGATGCCAATAACTTAATGAATTCATGTAATTGTTGTTGTTTAATGCTGTTCTGATGTTAGAATGCATAGGAATGATGAAATTCATCAAAATTGAGCCTTTGGGTGTTGAATTTGGGGTTTAGGGTTGAAGAGTAGAAGTCTGTTCGTACAGTTCGTAGTTCTGTCAATCGCCGCTCGCCACAGCGAGTAAACCCACTCGCCAGGCGAGCAAAGCCTGTGTAGCTCGCCACAGCGAGCAGACCCACTCGCGAGGCGAGCAGCGAAATCCCAGTAGCTCGCCACAACGAGCAGATGCACTCGCCACGGCGAGTTGCTTAATTAAAAAGTTGTTAATTGTCTTAATGAAGTTTTTGGGCAGATTTTTATATCAATTTGAGTGCCTTAATATGTTTAGGGATGAATGACACCTTTTTACAGAATTAAATTTGGGTTTTGGGAACTTAAAAATGAAGATTTTAGGTGAAAAATGTCAAAAATGCCGAGAGCAACCACTTTTGCTTGCCTTGAGCTCGCCCCCAACTCGCCACGGCGAGGAGCTCAACTTTCTGAACTCGCCACGGCGAGTAAGTAGCTCGCCACGACGAGTAGTACTGTAGGTTGCCAAAGTTGTCGAATTTTGTTGCGATGCTTCGTTGTGACCTTTTGTTGTGTCTTGTCGAATTAAGTTGGAGTCTTATGTCATAGCTGATTATGCATATAGTAGTTGTTGTTGCTGTCGTTGGGTTGTATGTAGGTATACACCATTGAGTCCATTTCATACTCATACCACTGTTGAGGGCTTATGCCCTGGAGTGTTTCCACTCAATCGTTGAGGGCTTATGCCCTGGAGTGTTTATCACTCAACTGTTGAGGGCTTATGCCCTGGAATGTTATTTCATTCAACCGTTGGGGGCTTAAGCCCCGAAATGCTTAGCATTCAACGCGCGTAAAATGGCACCACATGCATTTGCATTAGTCGCATTGTTGTCGTTGTTGTTGTGTTGTTGTTGTCGTTGGTTGAGTCGTCGGTGTCGTAGTTAATGATGTCGTTGGATTGTTTAAAATATAAACTGACAGTTGTTTATTGCTGTATTGCTGTTGCTGCATCTAATTGATGAATTATGTTATCTATTGTTGTTTGTGAATCTCACCCCTTCTGCTGGAATTGCCGCCTTGTGGGCAAGTGCAGGTAACGAAGATTAATAGAGATGTCGACTCAAGTGTCTTAGGGCTCTGATACGTAACGGGACGGGAATTTGTTGCTTGTTTTCTCTTTCCTTACGTATTAATTATGATTTATGAAACCTTGATGAGACCTGCGTGCCAAAGACTTAATTAGTTGTTTTAAATTAATTCCGCTGCGAAGTTTTGAAGGTTAATCTTTATTGACTATTTTATTGGAGAGTTATTATTCATCCGTTAATTTGGAGATTTTATTTGAATGAAAATGTAGCATTCCGTTTTTGGTGAAAAACTCTGATTTAATTTGTTAATTAATACTTTTAGGAGAACGGGGTGTTACATGTAACATGTAACACCCTATTTTTATTTAATTATTTATTTAATTAAGTTTAGAGTCTTTTGTTGAATTTATTAAATTTGTTGTGATATATGCTGATATATGTTGATTTTAGTATTTGTTGGTAGTAGATGTTGTTTTGTTATATTTGGTGGAAAAATATAATAAGATTTGTTTAAGAAAAATAAAATAACAACTTAATTAAGGGTAGTTTGGCAATTAGAGAAGTTTGTTAGAAGGGGCTATAAATAAGAAGTGAACACTAAGGAATTAGTGTTAGAAACCAGTGGAGCAGCTTTTGGGAAAAACAGAGAGAACGTGAAACATATTGCTTTTGGGAGAAACCTGTAGAGTTCTGTAAAATCCAAGGAAAGGGTGGGACTAACCTTCTTTAATGATTAGTATATGAATTCTGAAATTGAATTGATCATGTTGTTGTTAATAGAGATGTTGAAGGAATTAGAATTGAATCAAATTAGGTTCCTAAAAACCTAGGTAATTAGTGAATTGATGTAGAAACTGTTGTATAAGTTGTAGTTAACCAGTATATGAAGTCCTTTATCAATTTTGGGAAGTTTGGGTGTCAAAATTGGGTTTTTGGGTCAAAATTCGAGTTGCTGTATGTGATGTTCGTTCCCCGGTTCGTCGTCGCTCGCCACAGCGAGCGATTATCCTCGCCTCGTGAGTGACCCCGGTTGTCACTCGCAACGGCGAGTACTTTGCTCGCAACGACGAGCAGTTAGCAGAGAGTCACCCTCTCTTCGCCACGACGAGCACTTTGCTCGCAACAGCGAGCACATGGCAGAGAGTCACCCTCTCTTCGCCACGGCGAGTAACCCAACTCGCCACAGCGAGTTAGCCTGTAGGTGTCTCAATTGTGAGTAGTTGAACATGGTCCTAGTTTTGAGTTGGACTTAGGTTTAATTATGAAGTAGCTGTTGATTAAGTAGTGTATTCCAGTAGATGTAGTTGACATGAAAACCTTTCGTGGATGTTTGATTATGTGCATTATATGCTATATAGTTGCATGTAGTACAAGTTGTATAGTTGCATGTTGTTCAAGTTGTATCGTTGCATGTTGGTTGTACTGTTGCATAACCATTGGTCTAGGTTGAGGGCTTGATGCCCTGTTAAGTTGTTAAGTTGGGTACTTGATGCCCTGTTTAGTCGAATTACGACACTCTGTTGAGAGCTTGATGCTCTGTTGGTACCACATGCATAAATATATTGCATATCGTTGAGTTGTTGTTGTGTCGTTGTATTGATTGAGTTGTTGTTGTTGTTGTTAATGCATTGTCGAGTCATTATTGTTGCATTGTTGAATGGTTGTTGTTTGTAATTCATTTATATTTGTTAACTAAAAATTACATGAAGTTCTTGTCTAAATAATAAAAGTTGTAGTAGTATGTTGATTAAATTCTGATTTTGAATTTGTTGCTTATTATTAATGAATGTGAAATCTCACCCCTTCTGCTTGAAAATGTTGCTCTTCGTATGAGTAACTTGCAGGTGATCCAGAGTAGTGCAGATGTGAGTTGATCCTCGTGTCGTCATAGAAGTCTTGCTCTGATATGTAACAGGATGGGGATACCTTATATGTTTTTGTTGTTTTTCCTTAATACGTAACTTTTAAGATGTTGTTAGACCATTTTAATTGGTATTTTAATTATGTTGATGATGTTGAGGCCTAGTGCCAAGTTTTCGATTTTAAGTTTAATAATTTTCCGCTGCGACGTTATTTTAAATATTATAAGCAGCTGTTATATTTTAATAGTGGGTTTTAACTCCACTTACGTTGAAAAGATTTTCGAAATAAAACAAAAGAAGTGTGACATCCTGTTTCATGTTGAACTCTGATAAATTTAAGCATTATTTATATGTTGGGAAAACGGGGTGTTACATAACACCACATTTTCCCAACATATAAAATAATAGTTAAACATCAGAGTTCAACATAAACAGGATGTCACATCTTCAACTTCAAAAATCTTTTCAACATTTAAATAATATTGCAGCGGAAAATAATTCAACTTATAAAATTCAAAGTTTGGCACTAGGCCTCAACATCATCAACATAATTAAAATACCAGTTAAAATGGTTCAACAACACCTTCAAAAAGTTACGTAATCAATAAAGATAAACAAAATAAATAATATTTCCCATCCCGTTACATATCAGAGCGACACTCCTATGACGACACGAGGATCACTCACAAATGCAGCTACTCCTGATTATCTGCACGTTACCCACATAGAGGCAACATTCAAACAGAAAGGGTGAGATTTCACATTCATTAATAATCAGCAACAAATTCAAAATCAAGTTAATCAGCATGCAACTACAACATTTATTTATCAACAAGTAATTCATGTAAATTCAATTACCATTTATCAATGGATTGCAGCAACAACTAGTCAACAATACAACAACAACAACAACAACAACAACAACAACAACTTCAGCAATGCAACAACAACAACGACTCGACAATGCAACAACAACAACAACTCAACAAATATGCAATATATTTCTGCATGTGGTACCAACAGAGCATCCAGCTCTCAACTAGGTGTCGTAATTCGACTAAACAGGGCATCAAACCCTCAACTTAATAACTTAACAAAGCATCAAGCCCTCAACTTAGACCAATGATTATGCGACACTACAACTTAGGACAATGCAACGACAACAACAGCACATAATTCACATAATCAACAACATCCACGAAAGATTCTTCATGTTAAATACAGCTACTGGAATACACTACTTAATCAACAGCTACTTCATAATTAAACCTAAGTCCAACTCAAAACTAGAACCATGTTCAACTAAATAAATTTGAGACACCTACAGGTTTACTCGCAATGGCGGGTTGGGTTACTCGCCGTGGCGAGGAGTCGGTGACTCCAAAAGACATCACATTATATTCATAGTGTCCGTAACGAGTTCTAAAGGCTGTCTTCTGAATATCATCATCATTCACTTTGATTTGGTGATAACCCGACCTTAAATCAAACCTACTAAATGGTCCATTAAATCGTCGATCCTCGGAAGTGGATACTTATTCTTTATAGTCACCTTATTCAACTGTCGGTAGTCTATACACAACCTCATGCTGCCATCCTTCTTCTTAACCAATAACACTGGCGCTCCCCAAGGTGAAACACTCGATCTCACAAACTTCTTATCAAGTAAGTCTTCTAACTGTTTCTTCAACTCAGCTAATTCAGACGCTGACATACGGTAAGGTGCCATAGAAACAGGCTTCATACCCGAAACAAGATCAATTGAAAATTCTACCTCTCTCTCAGGCGGCACGTCTGGAATTTCATCAGGAAAAACTTCTGTAAATTCACACACTACTTGCAACTTATCAATCACTCCTTGATTTTCAATAGACAGGGACGCCATCAAAGAAAACATTGGAATCCCATCATGCATCAACTGTTTCATTTGCTTAGTTGTCAAAAGCCCAGTCTCTTCTTCTTCTTCTTCGGCAGAGGAAAAACGCACCGTCTTCTTAAAACAATTAATATAAACATAGTTATATTCCAACCAGTTCATACCTAGGATTACCTCCATCCCACTCAACGGCAAACATATCAAATCTACTACAAAATCTCTACCAAACATCGACAAAGGACACTTCAAACATACAAGAGAAGTAGTCACCGAACCCTTAGCTGGGGTCTCGACAACCATTTCCCCATTCATAAAAGACGCATCAAGACCCAACTTAGAAACACAATCAACAACAACAAAACAATGTGTAGCACCGGTATCTATAATAGTAATTAAGGGAGTACTATTAATAAAACATGTACCTCTGATCAGACGATCATCATTAGCTGTCTGAGTGCCAGTCAAAGAAAACACTTTTCCGTTGACTTGCTCTTTCTTAGGATTAGGACACTGATGACTAATATGCCCTTCTTCACCACACTTAAAACAAACCATATCATCGTGCTTGCATTCGGTTATAGTATGCCCTTTATTGCCACAACGGAAACATCGTCTACCATCACCGGTACAAGCGTTACTCTTGTGGCCTTTCTCTCCACATCGGAAACAAACAATCTCAGCAGGAGCATCTCTCCTTTTAGTCCTCCTCTCATCATTCGGCCTTCTCTCATCCTTCACTTTTTGTTTGCCCTTATCAGCAGGAGCACTGTAAGGCTTACCACGACTCTGTTGTTGCTTACTCTTCCGCTCATTTAGAACCTTATAATGAGCCTTGGTGTCTTCCTCATAAATCCTACAGCTACTCACCAACTCAGAAAACTGACGGATCTTCTGATATCCAATTGCGCGTTTAATCTCAGAACGCAAACCATTTTCGAACTTGATACACTTAGAGAATTCAGCAGTCTCAGCAGTGTAGTGTGGATAAAACTTAGCCAGCTCAACAAACTTAGCAGCATACTCGGTGACCGACATGTCACCTTGCTTCAGCTCTAGAAATTCAATCTCTTTCTTCCCGCGAACATCTTCCGGAAAGTATCTATTCGGGAATTCCCTCCTGAAAACAGCCCAAGTGACTTCACCATCGTTCTCCAGATTCGGACGAACACTAACCCACCAGTCATCAGCTTCCTCAGCTAAACAATGCGTACCAAAACGAACCATCTGAGGTGCAGTACATTCCATCACCCGGAAAATTCTTTCAATCTCCTTGAGCCAAGAAGTAAAATAATACTTAAACATCAGAGTTCAAAATAAACAGGATGTCACATCTTCAACTTCAAAAATCTTTTCAACATTTAAATAATATTGCAGCGGAAAATAATTCAACTTATAAAATTCAAAGCTTGGCACTAGGCCTCAACATCATCAACATAATTAAAATACCAGTTAAAATGGTTCAACAACAACTTCAAAAAGTTACGTAATCAATAAAGATAAAAAAAATAATAATATTCCCCATCCCGTTACATATTAGAGCGACACTCCTATGACGACACGAGGATCATTCACAAATGCAGCTACTCCTGATTATCTGCACGTTACCCACGTAGAGGCAACATTCAAACAGAAGGGGTGAGATTTCACATTCATTAATAATCAACAACAAATTCAAAATCAAGTTAATCAGCATGCAACTACAACATTTATTTATCAACAAGTAATTCATGTAAATTCAATTACCATTTATCAATGGATTGCAACAACAACTAGCCAACAATACAACAACAACAACAACAACAACTTTAGCAATGCAACAACAACAACGACTCGACAATGCAACAACAACTCAACAAATATGCAATATATTTATGCATGTGGTACCAACAAAGCATCAAGCTCTCAACAAGGTGTCGTAATTCGACTAAACAGGGCATCAAGCCCTCGACTTAACAACTTAGCAGAGCATCAAGCCCTCAACTTAGACCAATGATATGTGACACTACAACTTAGGACAATGCAATGACAACAACAGCACATAATTCACATAATCAACAACATCCACGAAAGATTCTTCATGTTAAATACAGCTACTGGAATAAACTACTTAATCAACAGCTACTTCATAATTAAACCTAAGTCCAACTCAAAACTAGAACCATGTTCAACTAAATAAATTTGAGACACCTACAGGTTTACTCGCAATGGCGAGTTGGGTTACTCGTCGTGGCGAGGAGTCAGTGACTCTCTGCCATGTGCTCGCATTGCTAGCAAAGTGCTCGCCATGGCGAGTGACAACTGGTCACTCGCGAGGCGTGTGGGGTTGCTCGCCGATGCGAACTAGCAACTGCTTGCGAGGCGTGTGATAATCGCTCGCCGTTGCGAGCGACGACGAACAAGGGAACGAACAGCACGTACAGCAAGTCAAATTTTTATCCAAAAACCCAATTTTGACACCCAAACTTCCCAAAATTGATAAAGGACATCATCTACTGGTCAACTACAACATATACAACAGTTTCTACATCAATTCACTAATTACCTAGGTTTTTAGGAACCTAATTTGATTCAATTCTAATTCTTCAACATCTCTAATAACAACAACATGATCAATTCAATTTCAGAATTCATATACTAATCATTAAAGAAGGTTAGTCCCACCCTTACCTTGGATTTTACAGAACTCTACAGGTTTCTCCCAAAAGCAGTATTCTTTCACGTTCTCTCTGTTTTTCCCAAAAGCTGCTCCACTGGTTTCTAACCCTAATTCTTTAGTTTCACTTCTTATTTATAGCCCCTTCTAACCAACTCCTCTAATTACCAAACTACCCTTAATTAAGTTGTTATTTTATTTTTCTAAAACAAACTTTGTTATATTTTTCCACCAAATATAACAAAAAACATCTACTACCAACAACTACCAAGATCAACATATATCAACATAATTCATAACAAATTAAATAAATTCAACAAAAGACTCTCAACTTAATTAAATAAATAATTAAATAAAATAGGGCGTTACAGGGGGCGTGCTTCTTGTCTGAGAACTTTTGTTACTTATCGCACTTTCAGACATATTCACAACTATCTTGAAGCATGGTAGGCCAGTAATGTCATGCACGGAGAAACTTTACAGAAAGAGCTCGTCCTCCGATGTGGCTTCCACAGACTCTTTCATGAACTTCCAAAAGGACTAACTCGGTCTCGCCTTCTGCTAGACAGCGTAACATTGGAGTAGCTTTTCCCATTTTGTATAGTTTCCCTGAGATAATGGTAAATTTGGAAGCTCTTTTTCGGACCATTTGTTCCTCGTCTTCATCTAATGCTTTGAAAGATCCTGTTAGGTACTTCAGTAGTGGTGTCATCCACCCTTCGCTTTCTTCTGATAACGAATTTACCTCAAAAACTTCTGTACACGGAGATGAAACTATCTCTTGGATAATAGTCTGGTTGTTACCTGGTCTTTTGGTGCTGGCGAACTTGGCGAATAAATCTGCTCGAGAATTTTGCTTTCTTGGAACGTGGGTGGCTTCAAAGAATTTAAAGGTTTCTGCTAAACTTTGTACTTTGGCCAGATATTTGATAAGATGGGCGTCCTGTTATTTGACTGGTTACTAACTGGGAATCACTTTTTGCTCGTAAGTTCTCAGCTCCCATTTCTCTCGCCAAGGTCATACCGGCGACGAGGGCTTCATACTCCGCCTGATTATTACTTGCCTTAAACTCGAATCGAAGGGATTGCTCAATTAGAAGTTCACTGGGTCCTTCTAGTACTATTCCTGCTCCACTTCCTTTAAGGTTGGAAGAACCATCAACTGACAAAAGCCAGACATATGGAACTTTTTCCTCAAGTGGGGAGGTGAATTCAACGACGAAGTCTGCCAGCATTTGTGACTTGATGACGCCTCTTGGTACAAACTGAATGTCATACTCTGATAATTCTATAGACCATGCCACCATTCTTCCCGCCAAATCTGGTTTACTGAGGACCTGTTTAACAGGGTAGTTTGATTTGACCACAATTTTGTGGCTTTGAAAGTATGGTCATAACTTCCTTGCTTTGATACCTCAACTCTGCTCCTTTGAGAACTCTGCTGACGAAATAGATTGGTTTTTCCCCGGCGTCTGAGTCCTCTACTAGTACTGTACTTATAGCATTATCAGAGATTGCTAAATAAAGAAAGAGGATAACACCTTTGTTGGAACGATGTAGTACAAGTGGGCTTAACAGGAATATTTTTAGTTGCTGGAAAGCGTCTTCGCATTCCGGAGTCCACTCAAACTTCTATCTTTTTCTTATTGAAGCAAAAAAGGAAAAAGCTTTATCGCCTGCGCAGGATAGGAATCTTGACAGAGCTGCTTGTTGCCCTGTTAACTATTGGACCTCCTTTATGTTGGACGGGCTTCTCATGTTGGTGATTGCTTGACATTTGTCTGGATTGGCTTCAATACCTCTGTTAGTTAACATAAAGCCTAAAAAATTTCCAGCCTGCACCCCAAAAGAACATTTAGTTGGGTTTAGGCGTATGTTGTACTTTCTCACATGTCCTAAGATCTCTTCGAGGTCATCAGTATGACTGCAACCTTCTCTAGTTTTAGCTACCAGGTCGTCTATGTATACCTCTAAGTTTCGCCCTATTTGCTTGGCGAAAGCCATGTCCATGCTCCTTTGAAAAGTTGCACCTGCATTTCTGAGGCCAAAGTGCATAACTTCATAGTGATAATTCTTGTTGTTGGTCATGAAAGCTATCTTGGGAGCATCTAAGGGGTCCATCCTTATCTGATTATAACCAGAGTACGCGTCCATGAAGCTTAGTGTCTTGAAACCTGATGCATTGTCGATGAGGTGGTCGATATTTGGCAATGGATATGGATCTTTAGGACAAGCCATGTTTAAGTCTGTGTAATTGGACCGTCATAATATTCCTAGGAGTCTTAAAGACCACTAGAAGGGCCTGTAGACCCCCCCAAGAGGCCTTAGCGCCCTCTAGAAGAGTTCTAAGGCCCAAGGCGCGTCCTTTCCAGGGCGCCGCCTCAAGTGGCTTCTAGAAACATCTAGAACTCGCCTAAAATACTGAAATACCCCTGTGGCTTGGAGACCAAGCAACCGAAACCCAAGCCCACAGCAGGCTATAAATACAACCCTTGAGAGCATTCTCAAGGCATCCAATAATCAGTCTAAACCCTAATAGACAGAGAAACCCTAGTATTCACTACTCGTACTTTTTGCAAGTACAGTTGGTGCCGTCTGTGGGAAAAGGTAAAACTAACCTAGACCACCTTCTTGAATCGCAGCCGTGGTTCAGGAACCCTCATCAGCTTTCCGAATCACAGAACACTCCTGTGGTTCAGAAAGTCCAGTACTCAAAACTTCTCAGGTCCAGAAACAGCTGCCACCTTCCTCATGGCCACCCCGAAGGATTTCGAGACCCTGAGAACCGACATGGCTCTCTTGCGAGAGCAGAACGAGGCTCTGCGCGCCTCGGTGGAAACCGTTCAGCAGAAACAACAAGAGGAGCGAGACGAGTCCCAACATGGCGAGATGGAGAACCCAAAACCACAGCCCCTTTCAGTGGAGATATGGAACGCTCCAATACCAGAACACTTCAAGCCTCCCCATCTTTCATCCTTTGATGGGAAGAGCGACCCGATGGAGCACATAACGGCGTTCAACACTCGTATGGCCGTTGTGGGCGCGTCTGACTCTCTCAAGTGAAAACTCTTTGCAGGAACCCTAGCCGACGCAGCTTTGCGTTGGTATATGAACCTTCCTCGCTTCTCTATCGTGAGTTACCCAGACATGACCAGGAAGCTCACTCAGCAATTCGCAGCAAGTCGCCACCGAAAGGTCTCCGCCACCAGCCTTTTCAAATTCCGTCAAGGACACGCTGAGTCACTGCGAGACTACTTGGCAAAATTCAACGACACTACCATCAAGGTAATCAACCCTAACCAAGAAGCATTTGTGGGAGCTTTCCAGAATGGTTTAAGGGCGGGACAATTCAATGAATCTTTGGCACAAAAGCCCGCCGACTCCATGGAAGAAATCATCGCCAGGGCTGACTGTTACATCAAGGGAGAAGAAAGCAATGCAGAAAAGAAGGCTAGAGATGCAAAGGAGCGCACCTCCACTAATCAGGATCGGAGGAATCACCAACCACTAGCAGACCGGGATCAGGCTTTCTACAAGAGGCAGAAGAGGCTCCCCCATGCACCCTACAACCCCAAAGCCCGTCAAGGCGTCCTCACCCCCCTGAATACTCGCCCGACACAAATATTCAAAGAGGTCTACGAAGCAAAAATCATTCCAGAGGCTAAGAAGACAAGGCATACAACCAAGGGAATGGACAACAACAGTTGGTGTAAGTACCACAGAATCCAAGGTCACGACACTAATGACTGCCTCCACTTGAGAAAGGAAATCGAAAAGTTAATATAGAGCGGGAAGTTGAAAGGCTATGTCCAAACAGACAGGGAAGGAAGACCTCAAAAACATAGGAAGGAAACAAGCAGTGAAGAAAAAAGACACACCTTGAACACTATCTCAAGAGGTTTTGCAGGCGGAGGGGAATCTAGCTCCTCGCGTTAAAAGTACGTCAGGCAAGTGATGCTATGTCAGGAGTACGACTCAAAGGAAGAGAGAGAACCTGAGATACACTTCTCGCCCAAAGATTTCCAGGGCGTCATCCCTCACGATGATGATCCCATGGTTATTATTGTCCAGATATTCAAGTGGGATGTTAAGAGGGTTCTGGTAGACATAAGAAGTTCAGCTGATATTCTATATTATGAGACCTTCGAAAGAATGGGTCTAGATCCTCAACAGTTACAACCTTTCAGAGGAATCTTGGCGGGATTCACAAGGGAACAGGTACATGTACGAGGTTACATCACTCTCAAGACGACCTTCGTATACGGTTCTTCAGCAAAAACGATTCGAGTCAGGTATCTGGTAATCAACGCCCCTAACTCTTACAATATAATCATAGGGCGACCTGCTTTTAACCTGTTGGGAGGATTGTTGTCTACAAAGTTTTTGGTAATGAAATATCCCCTAGATAACGGGAAGGTGGGAACAGTTAAGGGCGACCAGAAAGTCGCCAGAGAGTGTTATCACAGCAGCCTACGACTACAAAAGAAGAAGAAGGATGAAGTTATTAACAAGGATCATGTTGGAACAAAGGTGTTCAGCAATACCACGTTTTGAGTTTTGATGATAACAAGGTATTAAAAATTGTCAATTGGATATGCTAATATTTGTTTAAGTATGCAGGATATTAATCAAGATTTATATCTTAGAAAGTATTCTGTTTGAACATTTTGAGAGCAAGACCAAGAGAAGCTTGTTGCTTGTGATTCTGACGATCTGAAGAGTCATCAGAAGCTGTATCAAAAGAGTTTGAAGACTATCAAAACCTGAAGTTCAAGAGAGTCTGAAGACTAAGCTGAAGAGAGTCTGAAGACTATCAGAACCTGACGTTCAAGAGAGTCTGAAGACTAAGTTGAAGAGAGTCTGAAGACTATCAGAACCTGAAGACCAAGAGAGTCTGAAGATCATCAGAAGCTGACGTGCTACAGTGAGTCTGAAGCCTGCAATCTGAAGATCTGCTTAGAAGGTTTTCTAAAGGCATTTCGATGCACAAGAAACTCTCACTTGGAGTAACGGCTAGCTTCAAAGTCAACTTGAGTGTGGGATGCTCAATGACAAAGAATGCAGTATAGTACAGAGTACGTGTGTACGAACTCTGTTTCCACTACTCCACTACCTCGTACAGTTTGGCAACTGTGTCTACCGGTATTAAGCTTCAAAAGGAATGGAATTCAAAATATGCATTTGAAGGACTATTACCATATCAAGCAACAGATCAACAACTATTGATCAAGCTTCCAGAATTCACTTGATGTGCTGGATTGTCTCAACGTCTCTTTCCAACGCCTATATAAAGGATAGAAGACTTGAAGAATCGTGTGACTCTACAACTGAAAAACTACGCTGCTAAGCTATTGTATTCTCACTGAGTCAAACCAGAAATACATCAACAACTTAGATTATTCTTACAAACTGTGTATTCTAGAATCTCTAAGTTAAGCAGAAAAACAGAGTCTGTCTTTGTTTAAAACAGAGTCTGTCTGTGTTTTGTAATTGGAACACATTTGATTGTTTGTCAAGTGTTTCAACTCTATTTAATTTTCTGTAAATTGTGTCAGAAGTCTCTTGCTTGTGTGCTTGAGCAAAGAAGTCTCTTAGTTGTGTCTTTAAGCATTGGAAGTCTCTTGCCTGCGTGCTTGAGAATTGGAAGTCTCTTACTGTGTGTTTGAGCAACTTGTAATAGATATTACATTTTAGTGGAACTCTCCTTGGAAGTGCAAGGGGGACAGGACTACTTCCAGTTTGTGGAAGGAACCTGTATAATTGCTTGTGTTCTCTTCTTCTCTCTATCTCTTGTTTATTTCCGCTGCAATAGAATCTGATCTCCCATCAGACTTTGAATCCATTTAGACTCTGATCCTTCAGAATCAGATTCTTACTCTTCAAGAGTTGCGAAAAGTTAACACAATTCAACCCCCCTTCTTGTGTTTTTCTCACCTTCAGTTGGTATCAGAGCTCCGGCTCTGTTGTCATAGCACTTAACCGTGTGACAGAAAAGATCCAGAGAAGAACATGTCTTCCAGTGAACCTTCTTCTTCTGGTGCTCCTTCTGGTGCTGCTATACCATATGACTATGGATCCAATAACAGCAGTAAGAAAGCTGATTATGGAAAAATTCCAAAGTTCAATGGTGATCCTGAAGAATTTTCTTGGTGGAAAACCAACTTCTATAACTATGTCATGGGTCTTGATGAAGAACTCTAGGACATACTTGAAGATGGTGTTGATGACTTACAACTTGATGACGAAGGTGCTGCCATTGACCGTAAACTCCACACTGCTGCTCAAAAGAAGATTTACAAGAAACATCATATCATCAGAGGAGCTCTTGTCACTGCTAATCCTAAATCTGAATACATGAAGATGAGTGACAAATCTACTGCTAGAGCCATGTTTGCTTCTCTTTGTGCAAACTATGAAGGGAGCAAAAAGGTCAGGGAAGCTAAACCTCTTCTATTAGTTCATCAGTATGAATTATTCAAGATGAAAGAGGATGAAAGTATTGAGCAGATGTACTCAAGATTTCAAACTCTGGTATCTGGATTTCAGATACTAAAGAAGAGTTACATAACTTCTGACCATGTTAGCAAGATCCTAAGGAGCTTACCCTCTAGATGGAGACCAAAGGTGACTGCAATTGAGGAAGCTACAGATTTAAACACTTTAAGTGTTGAAGATCTTGTAAGCTCTCTCAAAATTCATGAGTTAAGTCTCAATGAAGATGAATCTGCAAGGAAGTCTAAAACTATTGCTTTAAAGTCAAAGGGAAGATCCTCAAAAGCTCTCAAGGTTGAAGAGTCTGAAAATGTGATAGACCTCGACCCAAGAGAAGATTTCCAGCAACAAAGCCTGGAACCAACCGAGGATCTGAAGGAAATATCTATTGGTCCAGAAGATCATCAGAAGACCAAAATTGGAACAGCTCTAGATCCAATGGAGGAAGGCGCCATCGTCGCACTTCTGTAGAGAAACCTTGATTTGTTCGCCTGGAAACCTTCAGAAATTCCTGGAATAGACCCAAAAATCGCTTGTCATCATCTCTCCGTCAACCCAAATGTGAAACCCGTAGTACAACAGAAGAGAAAGTTGGGTGATGAAAGGCGCAAGGCTGTGGATGAAGAGGTTGGCAAGTTAGTAGACGCCCGTTTCATAAGCGAAATCCAATATCCAACATGGTTGGCAAACACTGTGCTGGTAAAAAAGTCAAATGGAAAGTGGCGAATGTGTGTGGATTACACCGATCTGAACATGGCTTGTCCCAAGGATCCATATCCATTACCAAATATAGACCATCTCATCGACAACGCATCCGGTTTCAAAACTCTAAGTTTCATGGGCGCCTATTCCGAGTATAATCAGATAAGAATGGATCCCTAGGACGCGCCCAAAACAGCTTTCATGACCAACAACAAAAATTATCACTATGAGGTCATGCCTTTCGGCCTCAGGAACGCAGGCGCAACCTTTCAGAGAAGCATGGACATGGCTTTCGCCAAACAAATAGGACGGAACTTGGAGGTATACATCAATGATTTAGTAGCAAAAACCAAGGAGGGCTGCAACCATACTGATGACCTTGAAGAAATTTTAGGGCAGGTGAGAAAGTACAACATACGCCTGAACCCAACAAAATGCTCTTTTGGGGTGAAGGTTGGAAAGTTTTTGGGTTTTCTACTAAAAAGCAGAGGCATTGAGGCCAACCCAGATAAATGCCAAGCAATCATCAACATGAGAAGCCCGTCCAGCATAAAGGATGTTCAGCAGTTAACAGGGCGACTTGCAGCTCTGTCGAGATTTTTGTCTTGTGCGGGCGATAAAGCTTTTTCGTTCTTTGCTTCAATAAGGAAGAAGGAGAAGTTCGAATGGACTCCAAAATGCGAAGACGCCTTCCAGCAGCTGAAAGTTTTCCTATTAAGCCCGCCCGTTCTACATCGCCCCAACAAAGGCGCTATCCTTTTTCTGTATTTAGCAATCTCTGATAATTCTATAAGTACAGTATTGGTAGAGGACTCAGACACGGGGGAGAAACCAATCTATTTCGTCAGCAGAGTTCTCAAAGGTGTAGAGTTGAGATATCAGAAGATTGAGCGCCTGACTTTGGCCGTCGTAACCACAGCAAGGAAATTACGCCCGTACTTTCAGAGCCACAAGGTCGTAGTCAAGTCAAACTACCCCGTTAGGCAGGTCCTCAGTAAACCAGATTTGGCAGGGAGGATGGTAGCATGGTCAATAGAGTTATCAGAGTACGACATTCAATTCGTACCAAGAGGCGTTATCAAGTCACAAGTTTTGGCAGACTTCGTCGTCGAGTTCGCCTCCCCACTCGAAGAAGAGGTTCCATATGTATGGCTGTTATCAGTTGACGGCTCTTCCAATCTAAAAGGAAGTGGAGCGGGAATAGTATTAGAAGGACCCAGCGAGCTTCTAATCGAGCAATCCCTTCGTTTTGAGTTCAAAGCAAGCAACAATCAGGCAGAGTATGAAGCACTCATCGCCAGAATGACCTTGGCGAGAGAGATGGGAGCTAAGAACTTACGAGCAAAGAGCGATTCTCAGTTAGTAACTAGCCAAATCACAGGAGAGTATCAAACAAAGGACGCCCAACTTGTCAAATATCTAGCCAAAGTTCAGAGTTTAGCAGCAACTTTCAAATTCTTTGAGGCCATTCACGTCCCGAGAGAGCAAAACTCTCGAGCAGACTTGCTCGCCAAGCTCGCCAGCACCAAGAGACCAGGTAACAACAGAACCGTCATCCAAGAGGTAATCACATCTCCGTGTACGGAAACTTTAGAGGTAAATTCGTTAACAGAAAAGAGTGAAGGGTGGATGGCACCCATACTGAAGTACTTAACATGATATTTCAAAGCAAAGGATGAGGATGAGGAGCAGATTGTTCGAAAAAGGGCTTCCAAATTTACCATCATCTCAGGGAAGCTGTACAAGATGGGAAAGGCTACTCCAATGCTACGCTGCCTGGCAGAAGGCGAGACGGAATTAGTCCTTTTGGAAGTTCATGAAGGAGTTTGTGGAAGCCACATCGGAGGACGAGCTCTTGCTGCAAAGCTGCTCCGTGCAGGATATTACTGGCCTACTATGCTTCAAGACAGCTGTGAGTATGTTCGAAAGTGTGATAAGTGTCAAAGGTTCTCCGACAAGAAGCACGCCCCGGCGCATGAACTGACTTCAGTATACTCGCCTTGGCCTTTTCACAAATGGGCGGTCGACATTGTAGGACCTTTTCCGTTAGCACCAGGACAGTTGAAAGTCCTTATTGTAGGAGTGGACTACTTCACCAAATGGATCGAAGCAGAAGCAGTCGCCAAAATCACAGCTGAAAGGGTAAAAAAGTTTTATTGGAAGAAGATTATATGTCGTTTTGGCCTTCCTAAGTTCATAGTATCAGACAATGGAACTCAGTTCGCTAGTGCTACAGTGGTGGATTTTTGCAAACATCTGGGAATACAAACAAAATTCGTCTCAGTGGTTCACCCCCAGGCTAACGGACAGGCATAATCAGCAAACAAAGTAATCCTACATGGAATCAAGAAAAAGTTTGAAGTCGCCAAAAGCCTTTGGGCAGAACATCTTCATGAGGTAATTTCTACACCTATTTCTTTTCCTTTATACAAATCCTCCGATAGTAAGGATCACATAGTGACAGCGTGACAAGTGCAAATTATTTGACATGATAAGTACAGGTACTTTGGTCTTATCATACAACACCACATTCTACAACCAAGGAATCACCGTTCACAATGGTCTATGGCACCGATGCGATGCTTCCAGTCGAGATAGACACTCCTACATGGAGGCGCGATAATTTTTCTGAAGAAGGTAACTCTAGGAATAGTCTAAGGAAATTAACAAGTAATTTTTGCAGGTGTTTGTCAATTTCTGTTATCTCGCTTGTTTTTTCTGTTTAAACTTATCAACCGAATTTCTTGTGAGAAGCAAACGAAGTAGGTGTCCGATGTAGCTTGGACATGATCGATGAAGTCAAAGAGCAGGCTCACATTAGAGAGTTCGCTGCCAAGCAGAGAGCAGCCCGCCGATACAACTCTAGAGTCATTCCAAGAGAAATGAAGGTAGGCGACCTCGTGCTGAAAAAAGTTGTCGCCCCAACCAGAATTGGAAAGCTACATGCAAACTGGGAAGGTCCTTACAAGATCAGAGAGAAGTTCCCTCATGGAGCCTATAAATTAGAAGAGATGAACGGGGAAGCAGTGCCACGTACCTGGAATGTGGTCAACCTACGTCATTGTTATAGTTAGAGCCTTATAGGCCTATTTTTATTTTTTCGTATTTTGTATTTCCTTTCCAACAAGACAAGCTATATGCTATTTCTTCTGTTATTCGTTTAATATAAAAGGGATAAGGCATCACTCTTTTCCTCTGCAAGGGCAGGGGTTTTTAATAAGGCACCCTATCTTCTTCAAAAAATATGTGATGACTTATCTCTGTTGCTTACTTTTCTACTGCTTATACTTTTATGTTTCTCATTAGTAGCAAGGTGAATAAAGAACCATGGGAAATCAGACAACCCACGGAGGTTATATTTAAGTCCCCATGTAGCGCAAATAAGACAACCCACGGAGGTTATATTTAAGTCGCCATGTAGCGCAAATCAGACAACCCACAGGTTATATTTAAGTCGCCATGTAGCGCAAATCAGACAGCCCACGGAGGTTATATTTAAGTCGCCATGTAGCGCAAATCAGACAACCCACGGAGGTTATATTTAAGTCGCCATGTAGCGCAAATCAGACAACCCACAGAGGTTATATTTAAGTCGCCATGTAGCGCAAATCAGACAACCCACAAAGGTTATATTTAAGTCGCCATGTAGCGCAAAACAGACAACCCACGTAGGTTAACTGTAGTTCGCCAAGTTGCGAAGTTTTAAAAAAATCCGCGAAGGTTAATATTAGTTCGCCAAGTTGCGAAATTGCTAAAAGAAAAAAGCCCATGTTATTTAAATACAAATATCACGACTAATATCGTTCAAGATAGGCGGGCGAATCCTAAAATATAGCTTCAACACTAGTTAAACATTGCTAAGCAAATTATCTAACAAACATCGAAGAAGCACGGAAAACAAAAACCAATGGCAGAAAGCTGTTTAGAAACAACACAAAGAGTTGGAAACTTAATGTCAAAGGATAATCCGGTAAGGATCATCCTTAAAAAGTCAGCAGGGCACCATAAGAGGTCGCCCTCATTACAAGCAAAATAAGGCGCCACCCAGGGTCGCTCAAAGAAAAGAAAAAATCATTAAAACGACAAAATGCAACACTAAGTTTGAGGTCATTCCTCATCTATGAGCTGCCCATCAACAATAACTTTGGCTGCATCCATGTCAGCAAAGTTCCCTTCAGGATAAAAATGTGCGGCTTGCGCACGGGCTCTCTCAAAACCATCATCAAAATACTCCTTGAAAGCATCTCGCTCCAGTCTGACAGCTTCTCCTTGAAAGCATCTCGCTCCAGTCTGACAGCTTCAAGTTCAGCAATGGTGTCAGCAGCTTTAACTTCAAGAGTTCTCGCCGAATTCTCCGCCACTTGTTTTGACTCCAAAGCTTCGCCGAGGCGGGTCTGCAAACCAGTGGCCTGATGTTTCCATTTCTCAGCATCCTCGGTAGCTTCCTTACATCTTTTCTCCAAATCACCATAATTTCTCTACATAGTATGATTCAACATCAAGATTCTCAAGGCGGACTCTCCAGCATCCATCACCAAGTCGCCAAATTTTCTCTTTAAGCCGGCGTCCACATCAACTTCGCAAAAGGGGACGTTCTCGCCCATATACCTAAAAATATCAAAAGAAGATATTTCATCTACATTATGCATAAGGAATAAAAGAAAGATAACAAGCAAACCGCCATGATATACTTACTTCCGGAAGTCAAAATCCTTATGCCATAAAGACTCCACCACCTTTTCGTTCAGAGAGGTGGTCGTCGACGTTCTTTTCTCCGATCCTTCCACGATCATCTGAAGCTTCTGACCATCGTCCCTTCCACTTTTCCCCTTTTTCCTTGGAGGAGAGCCAGAGGTCTCAACAACCACGCTTTCAGTAGCAGGCGTATCCACTTGTTCCTCCTCTGCTGAGGATGAACCCACAGAAGTCTTTGAGGGAGGATCTTTCCGTTTTACCCGCCGATGCTGCATGCCAGCAGGATCACTTGTTGTATAGCCTTCAGCCGTTTTCTTCGCCTTCAATTCGGCGAGATACTTTTTCCTCTCGGCAGGAGTAAGCGGCGGCATTTTCGATTCTGCAAAAGAAGAAAAGTTGAAGATGAAGTCAACAAACAATTTTTATAAGACAATCACATAATAATAAAGCTTAGAGCTTTTAGAAAGCCACTCACGCAAGTAGTTATCTAGATCTCCGGTATCGCCCTCTTTATTCAAAAGATCATGGATATCGGAATGTAACATCTTCTCCAAGAAACAAACAATTCCTTGCTCATAAGGCGTCATCTTCTCAAAATTGTAGCCCATCACGGCAGCTGGAGACGCAGTCCAAACCAATGGAAACTTTGGTTTCCCTTCCAGCAAAATAGAGGCCAAGGAACAATGAGGCGCCCCTTTTACCTTGACAAAAGTGTATTTCCAATCTTTTTTAAAGTTAGAAGCGTAAGGCGGGAACAACTTCTTACCAGGATGAGCGCAAATAGTCACCCATGTCCCTATGTTAACATCCTTAGTCCCATAGAAATACAAAAATGGACCAACTAAAGGCTCAAAACCCAACGCTTTACAAAGAATCTCAAAACCTCGGATAAACGCCCAGCTATTCGGGAGGATTTGAGAGGGCGCTACATTCATAAACCTCAACACGTCCATCTCAAAAGAGCTGAGTGGAAGCTTCACGCCGAATTCTTCAAGATCCGCCGCGTACATGAAGTACTCCTCGCCCACCAAAGACTGTGAGCACACCCTCTCGCCCTCTCCACATTGCAGCAGTTCCACATCTTCTTCATTGCCCGTCGACGAGATATCCATCTCACTCCTTATAAAGTTGATCGCGGCGTCCCCTATATAAAGCGAGGCCACACCAGTTACTTCTTGTGCGAAAAACTTCATCGTCACACCCGTTTTGACCGTGTCTTTTCGTCTATCGAGGGAGGTCTAAAAAAGCAAATCTCCCGGCTCCGATTCAAACCTGAAGTAGAACAGAGCAAAACGCAATCACTATCGGAACTGTTGTCGCTACTATTATCACTATCAGACGAGTCATCTGTTGTTGTTTCGTTCGGAAGACTATGAAAGTAGGCATCCTAGTCTATGAGCCCAATAGGACGGGTTGCATGATTTAAACAGGCCATCCTTAACTTGTTAAGTTCCTTAGGGTCAGAGGGAACGATCTCTCTTCCTTGTTCATCACAATCCTTAATAACTACCATCGCTAAAGAACCTAAAACAACTAGTTCAAAAACAGTAAAGGTGAGAGGATTAGGGTTTACCTGGAAATAGTCGAAGATTTGGTAGATAGAAAACTAGAGGAAACGGCTGCGCGAAAACCGGAGGAAGAAGAAGAAGAGAAAGTAGAAAGAGCGAAAAGATGAAATGAGGGTTAGAAGAAGAAATGAAGCGAAAATTTATAGGAACAGAAAAGTAGCCTCGAAAAATGCGCTTTTTCATTCAATAAGCGGAAACACGTGCGTAGCAGGCTGGGATGACAACACGTCACGACTACTGAAGAGTCAAGGAATCTACACCGTCCGATCTCTTTCGCAGATACGGAGTCCTCACCAACATTCAAAGGAATGCTTGTCTCGCCCCTCCAAAGGACTAGGCGAGAGGTATCACGCCGTATCTTAAGAAACCTATACCGAAGAAACTAGGCGGACAGTCCCATATGAGGCAAACTTCTTTCATTACAGGAGGGATCTACGACTTAAGGGTAATACATGTACCCTCAAAAGCTATCAAAAAAATCAGAAATATCATGAGGGAATATCAAGATAACATAAACCACTTCGCCTTATCCCAAGACTCGTGCTTGTTGGGCTATGGACCTTCATAATATTCATAGGAGTCTTAAAGACCCCCAAAAGGGCCTGTAGACCCTCCCAATAGGCCTTAGCGCCCTCCAAAAGAGTTCTAAGTCCCAAGGCGCGTCCTTTCCAGGGCGCCGCCTCAAGTGGCTTCTAGAAACATCTAGAACTCACCTAAAATATTGAAATACCCCTGTGGCTTGGAGACCAAGCCACCAAAACCCAAGCCCACAACAGGCTATAAATACAACCCTTGAGAGCATTCTCAAGGCATCCAATAATCAGTCTAAACCTTAATAGACAGAGAAACCCTAGAATTCACTACTCGTACTTTTTGCAAGTACAGTAATCTACGCACATCCGCCATTTTCCATTTAATTTTTTGACGAGGACAGTGTTTGCTAACCATGTTGGATACTTGATCTCACTTATGAAACGGGCGTCGACTAGCTTGCTAACCTCTTCGTCCACAGCCTTTCATCTCTCTTCACCTAATTTTCTTTTCCGCTGTACTATTGGTTTTACATTTGGGTTGACGGAGAGATGATGACAGGCGATCTTGTTGGAATTCTTCTCTTGGGTCGAGGTCTATCATATTTACGGTGTGATCCTTTCGAATACCTTCTTCCTTCTTCTTCCTCTGTAGCCGTAGGCTGCTATGATAGCATTCCCTGGCGACTTTCTGATCGCCCTTAACTGTTCCAACTTTCCCGTTGTCTAGGAGGTATTTCATCACCAAAAATTTTGTGGATAACAGTCCTCCTAATAGGTTAAAAGCAAGGTGCCCTATGATTATGTTATAAGAATTAGGGGCATTGATTACGAGATACCTGACTCGGATTGTTTTCTCTGAAGAACCGTAGCCGAAAGTTGTCTTTAAAGTAATGTACCCTCATACATGCACCTGCTCGCCCGTTAACCCTGCCAAAATTCTTCTGAAAGGTTGCAACTGCTGAGGGTCCAGACCCATTCTTTCAAAAGTTTCATAATATAGAATATCAGCTGAACTGCCGGTGTATACTAGAACTCTCTTGATGTCCCACTTGAATATCTGGACGGTGATAACCATCGGGTCGTCGTCATGAGGGACGACATCCTGAAAATCCGTGGGTGAGAAGAGTATCTCAGGCTCTCGCTCTTTCTTCGTGTCGTAGTCTTGGCATAACATCACTTGCCTGACATATTTCTTACGCGATGAGCTAGATTCTCCTCCTCCTGCGAAACCTCCTGAGATAGCATTTAGGGTATGCCTCTTCTCTTCGCTGGCTCTTTCCTTTCTCGGCCTTTGATTCCTCTCTGTCTTATCCTCGTTTCTTTCTTGAACGTAGCCCCTCAACTTTCCACTTTATATTAATTTCTCGATCTCTCTCCTGAGATGGATGCAATCGTTTGTATCATGGCCCTGAATTCTGTGATACTTACACCAGCTATTGTTGTCCGTCCCCATACTTGTATGTCTTGTTTTGGGGGCTTCTGGAATTATCTTTGACTCATATACTTCTTTGAATATCAGCTTTTCTTGTTTCCTGTAGAATGCCTGATCTCTATTTGCTGGTGGCTGGTGATTTCTCCGATCTGGGTTAGTGGAGGTACGCTCATTTGCATCTCTTGCTTTCTTTTATGCGTTACTTTCCTCTCCCTTGTTGTAACACTCAGCCCTGGCGATGATTTCTTCCATGGAATCGGCGGGTTTGTGTGCCAATGACTCGTTGAATTGACCTGCCCTTAAACCGTTTTGGAAAGCTCCCATGAATAATTCTTGGTTAAGATTGATTGCCTTGATGGTGGTGTCGTTAAACCTGGCCAAGTAGTCTCGTAGAGATTCATTGTATCCCTAACGGACTTTGAAAAGATTGGTGGCGGATACCTTCCGGTGGCGACTTGCTGCAAATTGTTGTGCGAGCTTCCTTGTCATGTCGTGGTATCTCATGATAGAGAAATGAGGAAGGTTTATATACCAACGCAAAGCTGCGTCAGTTAGGGTTCCTGCTAAAAGCTTGCACTTGAGAGAATCAGAGGCACCCGCAACGGCCATCCGCGTATTGAACGTTGTTACGTGCTCCATCAGATCGCTTTTCCCATCAAAGGATGATAGATGGGGAGGCTTGAAGTTTTCTGGAATCGGAGCATTCCATATCTCAGTTGAAAGGGGTTGTGGCTCTGGATCTTCCATCTCGCCATGCTGAGATTCGTCTTTCTCCTCTTGCTGTTTTTGCTGAATGGTTACCACCGAGGCGCGCAGAGCCTCGTTCTGTTCTCGTAGAAGAGACATATCGGTTCTCAAGGTCTCGAGTTCCTCTAGGGTGGCCATGAGAGCAGCTGCTTGATTGTTTTTGAACTAAGAAATTCTAAGTGTTGGATTTCTAAACCGCGGGAATGCTCTGCGACTTAGAAGGCTAATTAGGGTTCTTGAACCACTATTGCGATTCAAGAAGGTGGTCTAGGTTAGTTTTACCTTTTCCCACAGACGGCGCCAACTGTACTTGCAAAAAAGTACGAGTAGTGAATACTAGGGTTAGCGATGTCTATTAGGGTTTAGACTGAATATTGGATGCCTTGAGAGTGCTCTCAAGGGTGGTATTTATAGCCTGCTATTAGCTCGTGCTTTGGTTGCTTTGTTCCCAAGCAACAGGGGTATTTCTGTATTTTAGGCGGCTTCTAGAGGTTTCTAGAAGCTAATTGAGGCGACGCTCTGGAAAGGACGCGCCTTAGGCTTTAGAGTTTTTCTGGAGGGTGCTAAGGCCTCCTGGAGGGTCCAAAAGCCCTTCTGGAGGTCTTTTAAGCTCTTAGGAATATTATGACGGTTCACTCTCTTAATGGGCCTAACACACTCACATCTAATTAAAATGTTACTACTCACTCATCGTAGTAAAATATCTAATTATTACCATAACAAAATAATTACTAATAAGTGCCTCTAGTCTTAGCAAAAGAAACTATTCACCTCAAAATAATTAAGGCTAAAATGCTCTTTTGGTCCCTTAACAACATTTTTAGTAAAGCTTTGGTCTCATAAGTAATAAAAACTCCGTTTAGGTCCCGTAACTTTATTTAAAGTATCAGTTTGGTCCTTTCTGTTAATTTAATTCAAAAAAACGTTAAATTTTGGTCCCTTAACTTATTTAATTAGTATTAGTTTGGTCCTTTAGCTTATTTAATTAGTATTAGTTTGGTCCCTAAATTTAACGGTTTTTTGAATTAAATTAACAGAAAGGACCAAACTGATACTTTAAATCAAGTTAAAGGACCTAAACAGAGTTTTTATTACTTATGGGACCAAAGCGATAATATAAATGTTGTTAAGGGACCAAAAGAACATTTTAGCCAATAATTAAATAATGACAATTCTAAGTTTACTAAAATTTGTTCCCTTAATAAATAACCAAAATACCCCTTAATCTAAAATAACTAAAATACCCTTCTAACACCAAGGTCTACGAAAGCACACAAAAAGCATTTAATCACATACTAGCACAATTAAATATATTTAAAAGCAATTAAAATAATACTAACGAAAATCGGGCTGTTACAATAGACGCTTAGGATATTAGCATCTTCCCTTTGCGTAACCAA
Organism: Medicago arabica; assembly: GCA_946800305.1. Classification (NCBI taxonomy): domain Eukaryota; kingdom Viridiplantae; phylum Streptophyta; class Magnoliopsida; order Fabales; family Fabaceae; genus Medicago; species Medicago arabica. The sequence continues at coordinate 28,647,327 of OX326970.1, read as the reverse complement.
CCCCCGGACTTTGATCTCTCAAGGGTTTTTATCTGTTTTTTCCTTCCAAACAATAAGTTTTGCGTAATACACGGGAATGAATTTTGTAACCCTCAAACAAACACTCTCTAAGGGTTTGTTTAACATGTGCGTAGATATTAAAATAGTTAAAATTAAGAATTTTTTTATGGAAAACAACAATGATTTAATAAAAAGTTATATATTTTATATAAAATGCACAAGTTAATTTTCTAATACCTTGAATTTTAATTATTTAAAAGAATTTCCTTGATAAATAATACAAGATAATAACGAAATAGAAAATATAAAAAGGAGAGTTGCTTGCATAGAGCCAAAAATAGTTGTAAGATATTTTTCCTCTACCTTTTCATTAGCAAACAACGGGAAAAGATATCCCTGCTCTTTATACCATTACTCTTATCCTCCAAAATTCTCCAAACTCCAAAACATTGCTCTGCATAGTGAAAAGCATCCAACCAACATACCAAGAAAATCAAAACCATGACATCTTCTCCATCACCTATATCTGCTACATTATCATTTACTAATCCATCATCAATTCCAAAACACCGAAATTCACCTTCTTTTGTATTAAACACAAAAGCTATGTCCAAAGATCTTTATTTCAACCATGATGGTTCAACCACAAAGAAGCTTCTTGTATACATTTATTTTTACCATGACAATTTCAGTTTGTTTTCATAAGAAATGATTGAATGAGTGAGTGAATTTTTCTTTGTGGTGTAGGCAGGGGTGGACTTAGTGGCAGAGCTGCTTGGTGTTACATTGGGTCCTAAGGGAAGAAATGTTGTGTTGCACAACAAGTATGGGCCACCCAGGATAGTAAATGATGGAGAAACTGTTCTCAAAGAGGTTTTTTTTTTCTTTCTTTATTTTTCTTTCTTTCGTAGGTTAGTTTGCCTTCTTAAAAAAATATATATTATTGACCGTGGGTAGAAAGATGTTTGTTTCCAGGAATTGAACCCTAGACAGTCTGCTTAGAAATCCTTTTTAGTTTTGTTCTTATTTGTGCTGATGTTATTAATTTCAGATTGAATTGGAAGATCCATTGGAGAATGTTGGGGTTAAATTGGTGAGACAAGCTGGTGCAAAAACCAATATCTTAGTTGGTGATGGCTCAACTACATCTGTTGTTCTTGCTCATGGCTTAATCAAAGAGGGAATGAAGGTAGGTACATATAACAAGCCATCCATGAGTATTCCATATACTTCTGTTTGAACAATAGTCAAAATTAGTTTAGTGTTCCAACAACTTCAATCAAAATATCATTATTTAATGGAAAATTGGAAATGATGTTTGGGAAATATTAGCTTCCAATATATGCTTACGCCACAAATGCTATTGACTTTAAAAGGGGTTTTCTTAAATTTGTGCTCTTTTCATTCTCTTGTAGGTTATTGCAGCTGGGATGAATCCTGTCCAAATTGCTCGTGGGATTGAGAAAACAGCAATAGCACTTGTTAATGAACTTAGTTTGATGTCTAGAGACGTAAGCTCTACTATCTAGGTGCTGCAGTCACGCATTCACACTGTTATCACATCGCTGGACGTTTGATTCAGATCAGACGGTGCAGAAAACAAGCAAAATTTTTGTGTTTTAAAACTCTAAAATACCGATTTTGAAATATGGAGTGTTTGGTTTTTATCCGACGGTCCATGATATGTTCTCCTGGGGTGAATGTGGGCAAATCCAAATCCATTTTTCTATGATTTTTGTTTACACACTCTGAGATGAATGGACATTTTTAGAATAGTAATGAAAATTACCATGTCGAATTTTTATCAATGATCTAAAATCTCATGAATGTTATTCCTATCAATTCTCGCTTGTAGTTGGAAACTCTTGCTGAATTCAGAAACATTGGGGTTTGCATTTGTAGGTTGAGGATCATGAACTTAAATATGTCGCAGAAGTCAGCGCAGGGAACGATTATGTTGTCGGAAACATGATTTCTGAGGCTTTGCATAAAGTAGGAAGAAAAGGAGTAGTGACAATTGAAAAAGGCAAAAGCATCGAGAATAGTCTAGAGATTGTAGAAGGAATGCAATTTGATCGCGGTTATCTGTCTCCCTACTTCGTCACCGATCGAAGAAAGATGACAGTAGATCTTCACAATTGCAAGGTATAACTAGTTTAGTTTATTAAAATCCTCACATGAATTCTATAAAATAATTAGGTCGTACATGAATCTTTTGTTGCAGTTGCTTTTAGTTGACAAAAAGATCACAAATCCAAAAGAGCTTCTGAACATATTGAATAGTGCAGTGAAAGAGAAATTTCCAATTTTGATAGTTGCAGAGGGAATTGAGCAGGATGCTCTTGCTCCAATTATTAAAAATAAACTTAGGGGTGTGCTTAAGGTTGCTGCTATTAAGGCTCCTGCTTTTGGGGAACGCAAGATTCACCACTTAGAAGATATTGCCATCTTGACTGGAGGTATAAGATCAATTACTCAATTTAATTTAGAAGCTTGTATTTTGTTTGCTGATATTTTGAAATAACTACTAGAAAATTATTGTCAGAAATAGATAGATGTAGTTACTTAAATTATGTACTTCTTCAGACCTGTAATTGTGACATTACAATATGGTTCACTGAGAAGTCAATTCGAGTCAAATTCTTTGATACTTATAATTGTGTTTAATCACAAAGATAGCATCAAAATTAGTTGTCAAAACTTTTTCTTTAAAAAGAATTGTATGCACTATGCAAAAACATCACTGCTTGGCGCTAACAAGTCTAGCAATCATTTCCAGCATACAATAATAATTCATTAAAAGAATAAGAAAAGAATACAATTAACCAAAGTCAATTTGTACGTACAATAATGTTGTTTTCTAAAGTTTGAGTTGCATTGACGAGACAAGTGTTAGGCAGTTCTTCCGTGATAATTGAGCTTACAATGAACCAAATTTATAGAGGAAAAGGCTTGAACAACTAACAAAGAATCATATCATAGATGCTTTGAGCCTCTACTATAAGCCACACTTCAATCGCGGTCATGGAAACACAAATTTCTGCAATGAGAGAACCAGTAATGCCTAATCCAATAGCAAAACAACCATGAATCAAACCCTTTTGACCTATGAAAATCCAACCACCTCCAGCTTGACCAGGGGACCCTCTGGCTTCTTCCAACAACAGTGTGGGGGCCACCAAGTGAATTGAACAATATGGTAGAATACATGGTGGAAGAAACCATCACTAGCTTTTGATCTTAGTCTTCATTCAATTCATTCTCTGCTAATATTTACTCGCTGCATTCTTGGAACTTATTAGGTACTGTAATAAGAGAAGATATGGGCTTCACCTTAGAAAAAGCCAGCACGGATGTGCTTGGTTCTGCTGCCAAAGTTGTCATTACAAAAGATTCTACCCTACTAGTCACTGATGGGAGTACTAGAGAAGCAATTGAAAAGAGGGTTAATCAAATTAAGATCCTTGTTGAGGTACAGAGAAAACCAGATCATTGTATAATTTTAGAATGAATTTGATGCATGGTTATTAGTTAACAACATCTGAAAAGGATTTGCTAAACATCCATTTCGTATTTTGTAGAGTACTGAAGAAAATTTTCAAAAGAAGATATTGAATGAAAGGATAGCAAGATTATCGGGGGGCATTGCCATTCTTAAGGTAATATAAATTTCAATATTTTCATTTTTGGTATCAGGAATTTAAAAAATTCTGTTTTTGTTTATGATATAGTTCATTTATATTTAAGAACCTGAATCTAAATTATAGGTAGGAGCACAAACACAAGTAGAGTTGAAGGATAAACAATTAAGAATAGAAGATGCCTTAAATGCAACCAAGGTACTTCCTTTTTCTCTGCTTCAATGTGGTTTGAAATCATCGATAGTTCAGTTTCTATATTCTAATTTGGAACAATGCAGGCAGCAATTGAGGAAGGTGTAGTAGTTGGTGGTGGCTGTAGCCTTCTAAGACTATCCAAGAAGGTGGATAGCATAAAAATTCTCCTGGACAATGAAGAGCAAAAGGTAATCTATCTGTTTTGTAAGATTATGGAATATCATCAAAGAGAATGCGAGGAAATCCTTTGGTAAATATGCCTGCGATCTGATGTCTAGAGGGAACATGAAGGACACGAGCCTGACCACGAGCTACCTTTTCCCGAACAAAATGAATGTCCATCTCAATATGTTTAGTGCGTTGATGCTGCACCGGATTACCAGATATATAGATGGCACTAACATTGTCACAATACACCAAAGTGGCCTGAGGAATAGGAAAATGCAGTTCCAGGAAAAGATTACGAATCCAACACGATTCTTAGACAACATTTGCAACACCCATATATTCAGCTTCAGCACCAAAACGGGAGAGAGTTGGTTGCCTTTTTGAAGACCAAGAAATAAGGTTGTCTCCTAGAAAAACACAGTATCCAGATGTAGAACGTCTGGTGTCAGGACATCCACCCCAATCAGCGTCGGTGTAGGAGATAAGCTTTGTAATGGGAGATGGGGATAAATGTAGTCCAAAATGTACGGTGCCCTGAACATAGCGCAAAATGCGCTTAAGAGCAAGCATGTGTTCCGTGCGAGGGGCATGCATGTCGAGACAAACTTCCTGAACAACATATGATATGTCAGGTCGAGTGAAGGTGAGATACTGTAGGGCCCCTGCAAGTCTCCGATACAAGGAAGGATCCTCATAAGAAGTGTTGGATGAGGTGTTGAGTTTTTGCATGGTGTCAACAGGAGTGGCTGATGGTTTACAGGATGCCATACCAGCATGTTCAATGATCTCTGAAGCATAAGTGCTTTGACTAAGAAATATGCCATCAGGATGACGGGACACTGCAATACCTAGAAAGTATCTCAGAGGGCCCAAATCCTTCATTGCAAACTCAGATGCTAAGAGTGACATGATTGATTTGCGGAGGACCTGAGGGAGGTGATGAGGATGATGTCATCTACATACAACAGAATGTAGGCCATGTCTAAACCTTGTCGATATATGAAAAGGGAGTGGTCTGATGTGCTATGGCGAAAGCCAATGGTGGCGACATAGTCAGCAAAACATTGGTACCATGCTCTAAGCGCTTGCTTGAGACCATACAATGACTTCTTCAACCGACAGACATAATTTGGATGACGGAGGTCGCGGAAACCCAATAGCTGATGCATGTAAACAGTCTCATGAAGATCACCATGTAAAAAGGCATTCTGGACATCCAGTTGATGAATGGGCCAGGATTTGGAGATAGCAATGGTGAGCACTGTTCGAATGGTAGCGGGTTTCACCGCTGGGCTAAAAGTCTCATCACAATCCACACCTGCAATCTGTGATATGCCATCACCTACAAAACGAGCCTTATAATGCTCAAAGGAGCCATCAAAATTTTTCTTATGCCTAAAAATCCACATACATCAAATAAGATTATCATCACAAGGCGAGGAACTAAATCCCACGTCTTATTTCTAATAAGAGCATCAAATTCAGATTGCATTGCGGATTTCCAATTCGGGTCTGATAAGGCTAGTTTGGGGTTTTTAGGTAGGGGAGAGATGGTGTGGTCAGAGTGAGAGATTGATAAGTTAAATATCTTCTGGGGTTTGACAATGTCTTTCATGCTTTGGGTGATGGTTCGCGTAGGTGGAGGTGGATGCGGTTGAATTGATGGTGGTGATGGAGAGTTTATTGTAATGGGTGTGTTGATCAAAGAGGTAGGAGATGATGTGTGTTGGTTTATTGAGGGAAGTGGCTGGTTAATTGTGATTGTGGGTGTTGGTTGGTTATGTGCAACAGGTGGTGAAATTTCATTTTGCCACTGATGTATAAGGTAGGGGTGAAGGTCATCATTTAGGAATTTATAAGAGTGAGGTGAAGGGGAGTGTATCTTGGTGAAGGGAAATTGAGTTTCATCGAAGATAACATGCCTCGAAATAATTTTCTATTCGACAAATCAAAACACTTGTAACCTCTATGATTCGGCGGATAACCCAAGAAGACACACGGAGTAGAGCAGAGTTGTAACTTATGGATGGTCGATGACGGGAATAATGGATAACATAGACAACCAAAGACTCGGAGATGTGTGTAGGTGGGATCACGATGATATAGGAGTTGTGTTGGTGACTGATTTTGAAATGTTTTACAGGGAATAATAACAGATAAGTTGCCATGTGGAGAGCATGATGCCAAAACGAGGGAGAAACAAAAGAATGAGCTAGCATAATGCGTATCATATTATTAATGGTTCTTTTTTGCGTTCCGCATTTCCATTTTGTGAGGATGTGTGAGGGCAAGAGAAACGAAAAACAAGACCATGATCAATGCAATATTGTTGAAATAGCTCATTATTATATTCACCACCATTGTCACGTTGAAAGTTGACTTTTTGTAAAAGTTGTGTGTGAATAAGTTGAGTAAGTGACTTGAACTTTTCAAATACATGAGATTTTCTGCTGATAGGAAAAGTCCACAAGAAGTTTGTAAAATCATCTAAGAATAATACATAATATTTATGACTAGCAGAACTTAAAATTGGAGACGTCCATAAATCACTATGTAAAATATCAAACGACATCAAAGTCGTAGTTTGAGAATAAAAAAATGGCAATTTAACCTGTTTGCCTAAAACACAAGAGTCACAAACAGAAGAATTAAAAGGTTCACAACATATGAACTTATTTTTGCGAAGGGAATTTAAAATAGACACGCCAGGATGACCAAGACGACTATGCCAAAGACTGGATGTTAGACCGGCAAAACTAGGAGGACTGGTAACTGGAAATAGATCTCCATGACAATCACATCTGAGAAGGGTAATCCCTGTCTGAAAATCAAAGACAGTAAAACCAAAAGGGTCAAATGAAACAGAAACATTGTTATCAATGGTGAGTCGTCGGATAGAAATTAAATTTTTAATAATTTTTGGGGTATGCAGGACATTGTTAAGGTTAAAGGGATGGTGAGATGTGGTTATTTGTGTGTGTCCGGTGCCGTAAATTGGGATTCCATGGCCACTGCCGACAATAACTTTCTGATTTGAATTACTTACAGGAAAATAAGACGTGAGATTACCTTGTGATGCGACCGTGTGAGATGTAACGCCATTATCCATGTACCACTGATTGTCAGGAGTGTGTAGTGACATGGTGTGCATTTCTATCTCAATGTTTGTCGGTGTCTGAGATGAGGTAGAAGGACCAGCAGGGCGTGTCCACTGAGAGGTAGGATGCAGGCACGGTGGCATAGCCCATGGTAGTGGAGTCCAACCCCATGGTTTCCAGGCTGAGTACTGTTGTTGTTGTTTCCAAGGAGGAGCGGACCAAGGTGAGGGGGCATTGGGAGTTCCAGTCTGAGGTGCACTGCGGTTACCACGTCCCCCGCCGCAGCCCTGGTTTCCACGGGAGCGAGAACGGTTATTGGGGCGACGGTTTCCACGCTGAGAGGTGTCTTCAGTAGGTATCGGCTGAGTGGTGTGCATGGCAGCATGAGATCATGTGCTTGCCATTTTAGCCATACCAGCTTCTTCCAAAGTGAGCAACGAACGAGCCTGATAGAACGCCGGAAGAGGGTTGCTCTGGCGAATCAAAGTAGCAACATTGCGGTAAGCTTCAGGGAGACCAGAGATTAGCTGAAGGACCAGACGATGATTGTTGACAGAGGAGCTGACATTTCTCAACTGATTAGGAAGCATCTTGAGGCGCTGACAATAAGCAAACACATTAGGAAAATCCTCCATACGAGTGTTAGAAATCTCTTGCTCAAGAGTGATAGCTCGAACTTTTTGGTTGTCTTGAAAAATATCTTCCAAGCGATTCCAAGCTTCTATTACAGTGGAGTTGGGTTCCAGAATAGTGGTAAACAAATCAGTAGAAATAGTGGAATAAATCCACTGAAGAACGGTGGCATCAAGAGTGGATCATTGTTCATGTTTGGCGTCGGTAACGGCTGGGGGCTCTTTTCCGGTAGATGGAATGATGTGATGCAGGACTCGATGTGAGCGAGCATGGATGCGGAAAAGTTCGGCCCAAGTTCCATATTGATCTTTTTCCATCTCAAGAATAATAGGAATGTGGTTCCTAATATTGGAGACGGCAAGAGCGGGATGAAACTATGTTTGGAACTTCGGAGTGTCTTGTGCTTGCCGGGATTACGAGTATCAACAGAGAATTTGCGGGAATCGGTGTCACTGAGAGAAAAATTGGAACAATAACAAGTCTCACAAAAATAGTCACGTACTGTATTCAAAACAAGATGAATACGCACGAACAGTAACAGTCACACGGTTCTGAATACGTGCAACAATCACAATCAGAAACAGATTTCTGATCAGTCACAGTACAAAGGAGAAGGCACGAGTCAGAGGGCAGCGGTATGGTGCGGTGGTGCTGGTGGTGTTGTGTTCGTCGGAAATCACGAAAACGAGCCGGAAAGCTCACAAACATCACAGATCAGAACGGAATCACGACGGTGAAGAGGCACACGAACGGAGGCAGTGCTGCACGAACAGAACATATCGGAGACAGCCGCGATCGAAAACTTCAGATGAACAGAGGAGAAATCGCGATCTACAAACGCTGCAGAACAGAGAAGCGTTGGATTGCGTGTACATCAATTGCTGTTCGTCGGCGGCCGTGTGAAGGAGGAGAAGATACGGCGGCGGCGGCAGCGGAAAGTGAACAGAAGGGTTACACTGGGAAGAAGTTAACATCCTGTTGTTTTGTGTTTTGGAGAAGAAACACGCTTCTGTTCTTTTTATTTGTTTTTTTATTTGGCTTAAATGCACTTTTCTCCCCTATGTTTCAAAAAGTTGCGATTTTGGCCCCCTTTACAAAAAAATAGATATTTTGACCCCCTAACTTTTGGTCCCCTTTTGATTAGCTGATTTTGATGGAGATTATGACAATTTCACAGTCTCTGATGGTGTAAAATGGCATGTGGATAGAAGGATGCTGATAAATGGAGTCCAAACTAGCATGGTGTAACTTTTGGCCCCTTGGCCCCCTAAAGAAGGATCTACTTATCAGTTTGGACTCCACTTATCATGTCAGTTCGGACACCATGTAAGTTTGGACTCCACTTATCAGCATCATTCTATCCCCATGCCAGTTTACACCATTAAAGACTGAGAAATTGGCATAAAATCAGCTAATCAAAAGAGGGCCAAAAGTTAGGGGGTCAAAATATCAATTTTTTTAAAGGGGACCAAAATCGCAACTTTTTGAAACATAGGGGGTGAAAAGTGCATTTAAGCCTTTTTATTTTTAATGAGAGGGATCGGTTAGGAGTGATACCATGTAAGATTATGGAATGCTTGCTTTTCTCATTGTTCTGAATAGAATATATATACATTAATGTGTAACCTTTGGTCAACTATCTAATTATGATACAACATAATTATAGGAAACTAATTATGAATAATTACAACGAAATATTCTATTCTATCATGTTTCATACAATTAAGTTCCGCATCATCATATTTAAAGATCTATGAGCACAATTTATGACACAGACACCACATACGCACTCACTGATAAATCGACATCAGTAACTATTTCAAAAAATGGAAAGGTTGAATGAATTTAAGCTCATGTCGGTGTCATGTCATGTTAGTGTCGGAAACCGAACACGTCTTCAATCTGAAGTGCATCTGTTGCAACTTGCAAGCATTCTTTTTGGTTTGTATCCTTTTGTTGGTTTGAATAGATATGTAAATCTTATTCAGTTATTTGTAATGTTATCTGTAGATTGGAGCTGAAATCTTCAAAAGAGCTTTGAGCTATCCTACTAAAATGATAGCGAAAAATGCCGGTGTAAATGGCAATGTTGTCATAGATAAGGTCCTGAGGTTCTTGAGAAACTGTTTTCTGTAAGAGATAAATTATTCAATGAGATTTTTTGGATCTTTTGTTGCATTTAATAAATTCAACTCAATAGCATATCTTCTGTCGTGCAGGTTTTAGCAGATGATAACATGAATTTTGGTTACAATGCTGCTAGAGACTGTTATGAGGATCTCATGAAGGCTAGAATCATGGATCCAACAAAGGTATACTAAATATTTAAATGCCTCACAGAAGATATAAGTAAACATAATTAGTATAATTTTTAGAAACAAACGTAGTGTACTATTGTATTATGTACGTTGAATATTGGTGCAGGTTGTTAGGTGTTGTATAGAGCATGCAGCTTCTGTGGCCAAGACATTTCTAACATCAAATGCTGTTGTGATTGATCGCATGGAACTAGAACAACCATTACAACGTAGAAAGCCCATGACTATGCCTAGAAAGCCCATGGCTATGCCTAGATTGCCCATGACTAATTCAGGTATTAAAGTGGGCAGTCATTTATAAAAATGTTTTATATATTACAATTGGCGCTAAAATAATACGACGACGACAAAACAACAACAAAAAATGCCTTTTATATTATTGGGTCGGCCCTGGTTTAGATTTATGGTTAACTTTTAAATGTATGAAATCACATGGGCGCTAAAAATAATACATACAAAAACAACCAAGCATTATCCCATTAAGTGGAGTCGACTACGACTTTCTTTGCGAGTTTGGAGAGGAAAAGAGCGGAGGGCTTTGGAAAAAAGGAAGGAGTAATTGGAAGAAATAGAGGACATTGGGAGGGGAGGATTTAGGGGGGTTAATTTTTCTTCATGATACAAAACTCTTTTCATTTCGGGAACTAAAAAGTTGTATTGGAGGAGGGTTTTGGAGGGTTTATATGAATTCTTCAAATTTAATCACGTTGTTATAATATTCTTAATATTAAAAATATATCAATCATAAGTATTATTTTATCATTCTCGAAAAAAAAATACTCTTTCAAAAAAATGTGAAAGATTTCACCATTTTCCTCTATATGTCCCACCCCCTAAAGCCATCCCTTCCCGTCCCACCCCCCAAAGCCTACATGAATCAAACGACCTCATAGAGTTCTATCAAAAACCATGTATTTTTTCAACTCATTTATGTATAGATCCTTCCTAATAGTTTCTCTTATCGTTTTTCTATGTCTACCCCTACTTCTAGTGATTTGACTTCCCTCATGATATACTCTCCTAACTAAATAGTACACAAGTCTTCTCTCTACATACTCAAAGCACCTAAGTCTAGTTTTGACCATCTTTCCAACTAGGTGTTACCCTAACTCCCTCTAATGTCGTCATTTCTAATTCTTTAACATCCAGACTTACCACACATTCAACGCAACATCCTCATTTCTGCTACGCTTACTTTATGTTCTTGTTGGTTCTTCACCACCCAATCTCTGTCACGTACAACGTCGGTGCTCTTACCGTTGATCGATAAATAATTTCCTTCAACTTAAGTCTTACTTTCGCATCGCATAAAACATCTGAGGCACTCCTCCATTTCAACAACCAAACTTGAATTCAATGGTTTAAATCTCCTTCTATTTCTCCATTATTTTGTACTATTAACCCAAGATATTTTAACCGTGTAACTTGTGTTATGATATATTATCTCGAATTTTTACCTCTACACTAGGAATGTTTCGCCTCTTGTTAAAATTACATTCCATATACTCTTTCTTGCTTATACTCAAGAGAAAACCATATGTTTCTAAGATCTGTCTCTAAGTCTCTAATCTCCCATTTAATTCTTCCTCCGACTCTCTAAATAGGACTAATATCATATGAAAAATGTATACATCTTGGTACTCGCTCTTGGATGTGTTATGTAAGTACATTCAAAACTAAGGTGAAAATAAAATGGTTTAGTGTTTAACCTTGGTGAAATCCTATGGTTGTGGGAAAATCTTCGGTGTCTCTACCTTGTGTCCTCACACTAGTTGAGACCCCTTCATACCTATCCTTGATAACTCGAATATAGGCCACCCTAACACCTTTTTTTCTCTAGAGTTTTCCAAAAAATCTCTCTAGGCATTATGTCATATGTCTTCTCCGAATTAATTAAAACTAAGTGCAAGTCCTTTTGATCTATTCAGTATCACTCCATCAGATATCATAGTAAGTATATTGCTTCCATTGTCGACCTCCCAGTCATAATACCGAATTGATTTTCACTAACTTGAGTTTTTTTTAGTGTTTGTTCAATCATTTGATGAGTCAATAATTAGTGTTTTTAATTGGTTATTTGAGTTTATTTTATTTAAATTTTATGTGTTTTTATTTACTTTCTAGAACTATTTTACTTCAATTGCAAGTTATTTAATTTCAGGAACAAGTATATGAATGATTGAGTCTTGGAGCAAAAGAAAGGGGATTTGGAGCTGATTGAGGCCAAAAATATGAAGATCTTGTGCAAAAATATCAGCACAGCCCGTGCCTGCAATGTTTCAAAGAAAGCCAACAACCAGAGAGGAGCATACGGCCCCGTGCCTCCAGCCACACGGTCGTGTGCGACTGTCAGCTTTCCTTTTACTGCTTTTGCTTCCTGATCCAGCTGCATTTTTAGTGTAATTGTTACCCAAAAGCCCATGGTTTCTTGTAGAACATTCTATTGATGTTTTTGTTGGGGCTTAAGTTAGTTTTAGGCTATAAATAGAGCAGCTAGCAAACATATATTCTCATATTTTGTTCTTAGGAATTATAAGTGACAACAGTTTTCATCAATATAAGTTCTTCTTTTGATTTCTTTATTATTCTTGTTATTTACTTTCATGTTCTTCTTCTTCTTCTTCTTCTTCTTCTTCTCTATGTCTACAATGAACATGAGTGAGTAGAATTCTTTGTCTTGGGATTGTTGGATAAGTCTAATGACATAATCCTATTCAAACAAGCCTAGAACCCTAATTTTATGTTACCCTATTTTCTATTCTAATCTCACCGTTCTTATAATCAATAACAAGTATTAAACGAAGGATCGAAAGATGAAGTTTAATATTTTTTATTGATTCATCTCAAATACTTACCGAAGGATCGAAAGATGAAGGTCGGTATTGGACACGTGAGATTAGACAAGGCTTTCGAAACATGAGAATAGTCTAGAAAATCTTGAGATCTTTAAAGTTTCGTTCTTAAAGGGTTTCAATAACAATCAACCATGAGAATAGGCATGGTTGTTGTAACACCCCGTTTTCCCAACTTTAAAATAACATAGATTAATCAGAGTTTTTCAACGTAAACGGAATGTCACACTTCTTTTCATAAAATCATAAATGGAATAAAGAAAATCCTTTAATACATCGCAGCGGAAATATTTCAACTTTTCAAAACAATCTTTGGCACAAGGGCCTCAACACAAAATCTCATAAATTTAGTTCATCAACATGTTCATAAAACAATACGTAAGGAATAGAAAGCGACAACAAAATTCCCACCCCGTTACGTATCAGAGCACCTAAGACACACGCGAGAGAAACCTCACACGACCGCAACTATTCTTGGTTACCTGCAAGTTACCCATAGGGAAGGCAACATTTTCAAGCAGAAGGGGTGAGATTTCACAAACAATAATAATGAGCATATAATTCATAAAATGCATTTAACAGCATAGACATCGTCAATTAATAATAATAATTCTTCATATAGTACTTCTTTAACAACTCATAAGCAACATCATGTAATCATCATAACAACATCACTTAGTAATACTAATAACCACGTAGTTCATCTTTAATAATACTTCATATAACAATATAAACAACATAAACAACAATCAACTTCAAATCATCTTTAATGATACTTCATATAAACAATATAAACAACATAAACAACAATCAACTTCAAATCATCTTTAATGATACTTCATATAAACAATATAAACAACATAAGCAACAATCAACTTCAAATCATCTTTAACGATACTTCACATAAACAACATAAACAACAATATATAATTCTTCATTAACGATTCATTGATAATTATCAACTCGACAACTTAGACAACTCGACAACTTCGACATCGACTCGACTATGCAACATCAACAACTTCGACTTAACAATCTTTGACTCGACAATGTAACTCGACTATGCAACTCTATCATCTTACTCATGCATGTGGTACCAATCCAGGGAATAAGCCCTCGTCGCTATTTGAGCATAAATATACTCCAGGGCATAAGCCCTCGTCGCTATTTGAGCATAAAAATACTCCAGGGCATAAGCCCTCGTCTTTAAATGAGTATGCATGGACTCAACATCTTATATCTTGGACATCATAAATGACTCCAATAACATGGATCAATAACTCATAATCTTAGACTGACACATGCGGCTTTTAGTCAATAATAAACAGCAACATGACAGCACATCAAATATTTCAAGATATGACAATATCATAAACAATCACATAGTTCATCGCTTATAGTTCTCAAAAGGCATATACAATTATATATGTATCTCAAATTATTCAACAACAATATCCATATTAATTTAGACTCACTGAAAGACAATACAATTATAAACAACTACATGTAACATCATATTCATCAACTTATACCTTCATATAATAATTCATCAATCATGAACACATCATATAACATCATATTCATCAACATATACATTTATATACTAATTCATCAATCAGGAAAAACATCATATATTATCATCAACATATACATTCATATAATAATTCACTAAAGCCTCTTTGGAGTATTTTCATCATAACTCAAATACCAAAAATCATTTTCAAGTCAAACCAAAGCCAACGGACAGCTAACACAATTATCTAACATCCATACCTACAACTTTCGTGTTTACACCTAAGACCAATTATGTACTTATCAATACCAGTTTTCATTTGAAATTCGGGAAATGTTGTGCTGAATTTCATAAATATTCGGGAAAGGTTTTGCAGTAATATGACCATAACTCAAGTTCTATAAATCATTTAGAAGTAAAACTAACGGAATTAGAAATCTAACATCCATACCTACAACTTTCGTGTTTACACCTAAGACCAATTATGTACTTATCAATACCAGTTTTCATTTCAAATTCGGGAAATGTTGTGCTGAATTTCATAAATATTCACTGTGACCTACGTGCAGTAATTTGACCATAACTCAAGTTCTATAAATCATTTAGAAGTCAAACCAACGGCATTAGAAATCTAACATCCACACCTACAACTTTTATGTTTACACCTAAGACCAATTCTGTACTTATCAATACCAGTTTTCATTTCAAATTCGGGAAAGGTTGTGCTGAAATTCATAAATATTCACTGTGACCTACGTGCAGTAATTTGACCATAAATCAAGTTCTATAAATCATTTAGAAGTCATACCAACGGAATTAAAAAGCTAACATCCATACCTACAACTTTCATGTTTACACCGAAAGCTAATTCAAAACAGAAATGGGTGAAAAGTGAGTGTTTTTCCAGTTTTGGCTTTCAGAAAATCGGTGGCCGAATTCGCTTACGGGAAAGAACAGTTTTCACTCCAAAAACCCAATTTTTGATCCCTTAATCACCCAAAATTATTTACAATGATGTTTACAGGTCAAATAGGCAATATAGAAATCAAAACAACATAGGAACATGCATCAAACAACACAATTCATCTCATTTTATCAATTAACATAAACTTTCTAACCCTAACTCAAGAACACAACAATTCATCAAATTTCAGAATTATATACTATGATTATTGAAGGAAATCCCACCCTTACCTTAGATTAGACTATCAACTCTACGAGATTGCTCCTCTTCTCACAAGATTCTCCTCTTTCTCTGACTTCTCACTTTTCTCCCTTTTTCTCCCAAAACTGATTGTACGTACTGTTCCTAAACCTAGGTTTTACCTTTTATACCTCTTCTATTTGTTTTATCTTATTCCACTTATTCCCTTATTATTCTAACTAATTCAAAAACAGCCCCACAACTCAATATTCTATTTAAAAGTATATATAAATTACTTACATAACAAATATCAAATATATTTCTATAGCAAATAACAAGTATATTTTTTACACCAAATAACATGTATATTTCTATAACAAATATATTTCTATAACAAATAACAAATATATATTTACACCAAATAACAAATATATTTCTATAACAAATACCAAATAACATATATATTTCTACACCAGATAACATTTATATTATACTAATAAATACCAACATATAACATAACAAAATATCACTTATCAAAATAAATCGACTAAATTATAAAAAGATATCTAAACTCAATAAAATAAATAAATAATAAAATAGGGCATTACAGTTGTTATTAAAATACATTCATTGAGATCGAAAGGAGATATGAAAAGCCAAATAGAAACTTGTCTTTAGAAAATAGAGCCAACATAAGATTTAGGTTTAGGTTTTGGATTGTGAAGATTTGTCATTATGATGAACCAATAATCCCAAGACGCTTTTTATTATTATTATTATTATTTACAATTGATAAAAACCCTAACTTTTCAACCTTAATTCTTCAGCTAATCTATTTAAAAGGAAAATCAATTGAACAACTCCATGTTGGAACGATACTATACTTTTACTACTTCGGTAAACTATGCACTTGCGGATTCACCTCACCATGTTTTTGGCGCCGCTGTCGGGGAGTTAAATAATTGATTAACTTTTTAATAGCGATTAGACTGGTTTCTTTTTATTTTTCTTCTTTCTATTCTCTTTACCTTTAACTTCTTGGGTTTCTTATTCTTTTATGCGAAGAAGCAAAAGTCATGGTGAATTCGTTCCCGAGATCGAAAGATTCTTGCATAAGAGAAGGAGAGAAGCATGAAATAATAACGCTATGGCTGAGGAATGCACTCTTAAGGAGTATGCAACCCCTTCTACGAAAGTGCCACATGCTATTATTATGTACCCAACGGTTAAGGGTAACAGTTTTGAAATTAAGCCTGCACTTCTTAACTTGGTGCAGCAAAATCTATTTTCGGATCACCCACTGAGGATCCGAATCTTCATATTGCAACTTTTCTAAGACTTAGTTGAACCTTGAAAGCAAACCAAGAGGCTATAAGGCTACACCTCGTTCCTTTTTCCTTAAGGGATAGAGCTAGTGCATGGTTTCATTCTTTGGAAGTTGGTTCTATCACTTCATGGGACCAGATGAGGCAAGCATTCCTTGCCCGATTCTTTCCCCATTCTAAAACTGCTAATTTGAGGTTCAAATCACAAGCTTCACTCAAAAAGATGGGGAATCTCTTTACGATGCATGGGAGAGTTTCAAAGAAATTCTTAGGCTTTGCCCCCATCATGGTTTAGAGAAGTGGCTTATTGTCCACACTTTTTATAATGGTCTTTCATATACCACAAAAATGATTGCTGATGCAACTGCAGGTGGAGCTTTAATGAACAAAAATTACACAGCCGCGTATGCTTTGATCGAGGACATGGCCCAAAACCACTATCATTGGACAAGTGAGAGAGCCATCACTACTATTGCTCTTTCACCCTCTAAAAATGAGGAAGGTATGTATGAAGTCTCTGCCCTTGATCATCTATCTACTAAGGTGGACGCACTCTCTCAAAAATTTGATAAAATGAGTATAAGTGATGCACACCTGCTCCTATTTCACCTCCTTGTGAAGTCTGTGGTGTATTTGACCATACTGGCATTGAGTGCCAACTAGGTAGTTCTGTTGAGAGTCCTGAGCAATTGAATTATGCTCAATATAACCAAGGGATGAGGCAAAACCAATTTTTTTTTATAAAACTCCTCAAAATCGCTATGGACAAACAGCACCACCCAGTTATGCAAACAACCAAAGAGTCCCTCAAAAATCCAGCTTGGAACATTTATTGGGAAGTTATGTCATGAATCAATCCAAGTAGCTCCAAGAGCTTAAAAATCAAACTGAATTTTTGAATGACTTTCTTGTCAAACTTACATCGAAAGTTGGCTCTTTTGCTACTCACAATAAAATGTTGGAGACTCAAATCTCTCAAGTGGCCCAGAAAGTGGCTGCTTCCTCTCAAACCCCCGGAGTCTTTTTGGGCCAAATTGAAACCAACCCCAAAGCCCACATAAATGCTATTACACTTAGGGATGGTAAACAATTAAAGGGCCCCGCTGTGAATGTTAATAACAACGAGGGAGAAATAGAGAGTGATGAGCCTCAAAGTGAGAGAGCCATAGGAATGAATGAAGAGCCACTTGTTTCCCCACCTCACAAGCCTAAAATTCCTGCCACTTGTTTCCCCACCTCACAAGCCTAAAATTCCTTTTCCAATAAGGCTTGATAAGCCTAACTTGGAGGCACAATTTAATAAGTTTGTTGATATGTTGAAAAAGATATGCATTAATATTCCTTTTGCTGAAGCTTTGTCTCAAATGCCTCTCTATGCTAAATTTTTAAAAGATATTTTCTCAAAGAAAATAAAGATAGAGGATAATGATATAGCAGCTTTGACAAAGGAATGTAGTGTTGTCATAAAGGCATTGCCTCCAAAGCTCAGAGATCTCGGTAGTTTTTCCATCCCTTGTGTTATTGGGAGCGAAACCATTGAAAAAGCCATGTGTGGTCTAGGAGCTAGTGTTAGCTTGTTTCCTTTGTCCCTCTTTAAGAGGATGGGTATAGGTTAGTTGAAACCAATCGAGATGACCTTGGAGTTAGTTGATCGTTCCACTATCCACCCTGCCAGATTCATCGAGGACATCCCCATTAAGGTGGGTGGAATCTATATCCCGGTTGATTTTGTGGTAGTGGACATTGAGGAAGATCCCCAAGTCCCCATCCTTCTAGGAAGTCCATTCCTCGCTACTCCGGGAGCTATTATTGATGTTAAGGGTTGTAGGATAGGTGTTACAAGTAAGTGATGAGATGGTATCATTTGAAATGGAGAATCTCGTGAAGGGTCCTGCTCTTTATTCTTGTTGCATGATTAATGATCATAGTGGGAAAGGACGCTTTCTAGCATCATCTGCACAATATGATCTCTTTGATCCTTTATAAGGGTGCTTTCTAGCCGTCAAGCTAATAACTTTAAAAGAACACTTCGTGGGAGGCAACCCACGAGTTTAATTGCTTTTATTTTGTTTGTTTTAATTTGTTTTATAGGTAATTGTCCAAAAATGAGGAGAAAAATGAACTTTTTTTATGCCTATGACCAGAAGCCTGCGCACGGCCCGTGCCTCCAGCCACACAGCCGTGCGCGACCCATAGCCTTGCCAAACCAAAAATTCCAGGAGCAGCCACACGGCCGTGCACGATACCCCCCCACCCCCACATAACCAAAAAAATTTACTTCTTCCTCCTTGATTCAAACCACACAACTTCTCTCATTCTTCAACTTCTCTCACTAAACATGCATAACCCCCAACCTTCAAACCTCCATATCTCTCTCAAAACTTCACCAAATCACACAATTTCTAAACCAAAACCACTCTAAACTTCATTCTAAACTCAATCCACCCATCAAAAACAACAATCATCCACCCCAATCTCCAAATCCAAAAATTCGTATACCCTAAAAACCTAAAAATCTTCATCAATCCTCACCCCAACACACAATTTTCTTACTTAAAACCAAAACCCATCACTAAAACCACCTTTCCCACAAAAAATCTTACCAAAACCTAACCTTTTCCAAAACCCTCAAATCAAAAATTGGCCAAAAGGCTTCAAAGAGAAACGGAAAGGAGATTGAAAGCTCGGGAAGTGGTGCAAAAAAAAGGCAAGCAGTAGTTCAGAACCACATCATCGACTTCAAGGATGCTGAACAAAGGAATAGGTATAAAATTCTTGTCTCTAAACCTATGTCTGGTTGCAGGTACCCTGATAGCAATGTTGGAACAAGGGTGTTCAACAATACCACTTTTGAGTTTTGATGATAACAAGGTATTAAAAATTGTCAATTGGATATGCTAATATTTGTTTAAGTATGCAGGATCTTAATCAAGATTTCAATCTTAGTAAGTATTCTGTTTGAACATTTTCAGAGCAAAAAATCCAGAGAAGCTTGTTGCTTGTGAATCTGAAGTACCAACTGAAGGTGAGAAAAACACAAGAAGGGGGGGGGGTTGAATTGTGTTAACTTTTCGCAACTCTTGAAGAGTAAGAATCTAATTCTGCAGGATCAGAGTCTGATGGGAGATCAGATTCTGTTGCAGCGGATATAAACAAGAGATAGAGAGAAAGAGAGAACACAAGCAATTATACAGGTTCCTTCCACTAAAATGTAATATCAATTACAAGTTGCTCAAACACACAGTAAGAGACTTCCAATGCTCAAGCACGCAGGCAAGAGACTTCCAATGCTCAAGCACGCAGGCAAGAGACTTCCAATGCTCAAAGACACAACTAAGAGACTTCTTTGCTCAAGGACACAGCCAAGAGACTTCTGACACAATTTACAGAAAATTGAATAGAGTTGAAACACTTGATAAACAATCAAATGTGTTCCAATTACAAAAAAAAGACAGATTCTGTTTTAAACAAAAACAGACTCTGTTTTTCTGATAAACTTAGAGATTCTAGAATACACAGTTTGTAAGAATAATCTAAGTTGTTGATGTGTTTCTGGTTTGACTCAGTAAGAATACAAAAGCTTAGCAGCGTAGTTTTTTCAGTTGTAGAGTCCAACAATTCTTCAAGTCTTTTATCCTTTATATAGGCGTTGGAGAGAGACGTTGAGACAATCCAGCACATCAAGAGAATTCTGGAAGCTTGATCAATAGCTGTTGATCTGTTGCTTGATATGGTAATAGTCCTTCAAATGCATATTTTGAATTCCATTCCTTTTGAAGCTTAATACCGGTAAACACAATTGCCAAACTGTACGAGGTAGTGGAGTAGTGGAAACAGAGTTCGTACACACGTACTTTGTACTATACTGCATTCTTTGTCGTTGAGCATCCCATGCTCAAGTTGACTTTGAAGCTAGTCGTTACTCAAAATGAGAGTTTCTTGTGCATCGTAATGCCTTTAGAAAACCTTCTAAGCAGATCTTCAGATTGTAGGCTTCAGACTCACTGTAGCACTTCAACTTCTGATGATCTTCAGACTCTCTTGGTCATCAGGTTCTGATAGTCTTCAGACTCGCTTGAACTTCAGGTTCTGATAGACTTTAGACTCTCTTGAAACAACTTCTGATGATTCTTCAGACTCTTCAGATCGTCAGAATCACAAGCAACAAGCTTCTCTTGGTCTTGCTCTCAAAATGTTCAAACAAAATATTTTCTAATATACAAATCTTGATTAATATCCTGCATACTTAAACAAATATTAGCATATCCAGTTGACAATTTTTAATACCTTGTTATAATCAAAACTCAAAACGTGGTATTGCTGAACACCTTTGTTCCAACACAAGAGAGTCTGAAGAATCATAAGAAGCTGTTTCAAGAAGTCCTGAAGACTAAGAGAATATGCAGTTCAAATGAGTCTGAAGATGATCAGAAGCTAAAGTTCAAGAGAATCTGAAGATCATCAGAACCTGAAGATCAAGAGAGTCTGAAGATCATCAGAAGCTGAAGTGCTACAGTGAGTCTGAAGTCTACAAACTGAAGATCTGTTTAGAAGGATTTCTAAAGGCATTTCGATGCATAAGAAACATTCATTTGGAGTAACGGCTAGCTTCAAAGTCAACTTGAGAGTGGGATGCTCAACGACAAAGAATGCAGAATAGGACAGAGTACTTGTGTACGAACTCTGTTTCCACTACTCCACTACCTCGTACAGTTTGGCAACTGTGTCTACCGGTATTTCGCTTCAAAAGGAATGGAATTCAAAATATACATTTGAAGGACTATTACCATATCAAGCAACAGATCAACAGCTATTGATCAAGCTTCCAAAATTCTCTGTGATGTGCTGGATTGTCTCAACATCTCTTTCCAACGCCTATATAAAGGATAGAGGACTTGAAGAATATGTTTGACTCTTCAACTGAAAAAACTACGCTATCAAGCTATTGTATTTTCTTTGAGTCAAACCAGAAACACATCAACAACTTAGTAAATTCTTACAAACTGTGTATTTTATAATTTCTAAGTTTATCAGAAAAATAGAGTCTGTCTTTGTTTATGTTATTGGAACACATTTGATTGTTTGTCAAGTGTTTCCAACTCTATTCAATTTTCTGCAAATTGTGTCAGAAGTCTCTTGCTTGTGTGCTTGAGCAAAGAAGTCTCTTAGTTGTGTCTTTGAGCATTGGAAGTCTCTTGCCTGCGAGCTTGAGCATTTGGAAGTCTCTTACTGTGTGTTTGAGCAACTTGTAATTGTTATTACATTTTAGTGAAACTCTCCTTGGAAGTGCAAGGGGGACAGGACTACTTCCGGTTTGTGGAAGGAACCTGTATAATTTCTTGTGTTCTCTCTTTCTCTTTATCTCTTGTTTATTTCCGCTGCAACAGACTCTGGTCTTCCATTAGGTTCTGAATCCATTCAGACTCTGATCCTGGAAAACAGATTCTTACTCTTAAAGAGTTGCGAAAAAGTTAACACAATTCTGTTGGAACAAAGGTGTTCAGCAATACCACGTTTTGAGTTTTGATGATAACAAGGTATTAAAAAGTTGTCAATTGGATATTGCTAATATTTGTTTAAGTATGCAGGATATCAATTAAGATTTGTATCTTAAGAAGCATTCTGTTTGAACAATGTTAAAGAGCAATAAATCCATAGAAGCCTGTTGCTTGTGATTCTGTATCGAAGAGAGTCTGAAGACTGTATCGAAGAGAGTCTGAAGACTGTTTCGAAGAAAGTCTGAAGACTGTGCTGAAGAGAGTCTGAAGACTGTATCAGAGTCTGAAGACCATCAGAATCTGAAAACCAAGAGAGTCTGAAGATTATCAGAAGCTTAGTGCTACAGTGAGTCTGAAGCCACAAATTTGATAATCTCCTAACAGTGATCTCTACTGCATTGCTATGCACAAACAAACTCTAATGGAGTAATGGCTAGCTTCTAAGTCAACTTGAGCGTGGGAAGCACAAAGACAAAGATTGCAGGCCAGTACAGAGTACGTTGTACGAACTCTGTTTCCACTACTCCACTACCACGTACAGTTTGGCAACTGTGTCTACCGGCATTAATCCTCAAAGGGAATGAAATTCAAATGATGCCATTGAAGGGCTATTACCAAATCAAGCAACAGATCAACCGTCATTGATCAAGCTTCAGAACTCATCCTGATGCGCTGGATGACTCAATGTCTCTTTCCTACGCCTATATAAAGGATAGAAGACTTGAAGAATTAAGTTGGACTCTAAGACTTAGAAAATCTGCATTGCGCTGCTTTCGTATTCAACTGAGTCTTAACAATAGCACATCATAAACTTAGATTCTTACAAACTGAGTATCCTAGAATCTCTAAGTTTCACAGAAAAACAGAGTCTGTCTTTTGTGTAATACAGAGTCTGTCTTTGTTGTAATTGAAACACATTTTGATTGTTGTCAAGTGTTTCAACTCTATTTAATTTTCTGTAATTGTGTAAAAGTCTCTTGCTTTTGTGCTTGAGCAAAGGAAGTCTCTTGGCTGCGTCCTTGAGCATAGGAAGTCTCTTAGTTGTGTCTTTGAGCAAGGAAGTCTCTCGCCTGTGTGCTTGAGCAAGGAAGTCTCATACTGTGTGTTTGAGCAACTTGTAATTTGATATTACATTTTAGTGAACTCTCCTTGGAAGTACAAGGGGGACAGGACTACTTCCGGTTTGTGGAAGGAACCTGTATAATTGCTTGTGTTCTCTGTTCTCTCTTTATCTCTTGATTATTCCGCTGCAATCAGAACCTAATCTCCTATCAGACTCTGATCTCATTCAGACTCTGAGTTTAAAGGAATTAGATTCTCACTCTTCAAGAGTTGCGAAAAGAAAACACAATTCAACCCCCCCTTCTTGTGTTTTTCTCACCTTCAGTTGGTATCAGAGCTCCGGCTCTGTTGACTTAGCACTTAACCGTGTAACAGAAAAGATCCAGAGAAAAACATGTCTTCCAGTGAACCGTCTTCTTCTGGTGCCACTTCTGGTGCTGCTATACCATATGAATATGGATCCAATAACAGCAGTAGAAAGGCTGATTATGGAAAAATTTCTAAGTTCAATGGTGATCCTGAAGAATTTTCTTGGTGGAAAACCAACTTCTATAGTTATGTCATGGGTCTTGATGAAGAACTTTGGGACATACTTGAAGATGGTGTTGGTGACTTACAACTTGATGACGAAGGTGCTGCCATTGACCGCAAACTTCACACTGTTGCTCAAAAGAAAATCTATAAGAAACATCATATCATCAGAGGGGCTCTTGTCACTGCTATTCCTAAAACGGAATACATGAAGATGAGTGACAAATCTACTGCTAGAGCCATGTTTGCTTCTCTCTGTGCTAACTACGAAGGAAGCAAAAAGGTCAGGGAAGCTAAAGCTCTTCTATTAGTTCATCAATATGAACTATTTAAGATGAAAGAGGATGAAAGTATTGAGCAGATGTACTCAAGATTTCAAACTCTAGTATCTGGTCTTCAGATACTGAAGAAGAGTTACATAGCTTCTGATCATGTTAGCAAGATTTTAAGGAGCTTACCCTCTAGATGGAGACCAAAGGTCACTGCAATTGAGGAGGTTAAAGATTTAAACACTTTAAGTGTTGAAGATCTTGTAAGCTCACTCAAGGTTCATGAGTTAAGTCTCAATGAACATGATTCTGCAAGAAAAACCAAAACCATTGCTTTAAAATCAAAAGGAAGGTCTTCAAAGGCTCTCAAGGTTGAAGAATCTGAAAATGAGTCTTCAGCTTCTGAAAGCTCAGAAGAGGATCCTGATATAGCAAAGGAAATGGCTATGCTTTCAAGCAGAATGCAGTACCTTGCTAAGAAGAACAAGAGATTTCTGAGCAAGAGCAGTGGGAAGGGGTTCAAAAAGGAGGATCAGAAAGGTTGCTTCAACTGCAAGAAAACTGGACATTTTATTGCTGAGTGTCCAGAACTGCAGAAGGAGAAATCCAAGTCAAAAAGGCCAACCTTCAAGTCAAGCAAGTTTAAGAAGCAGATCAAGAAAAGTCTGATGGCCACCTGGGAAGATCTTGATAATGAGTCAGGATCTGAAGATGATGATGCTGATGGTGAAACCAATGTAGCTGTTGGACTAATGGCTACAACCGAATCTGTTAAAGAGACACCTGAGGCAGAATCAAATACAGATTCTGAAAATGAAACAGAGGTATATTCTGAACTCACAAGATCTGAACTTATAGAATCTGTCAATGAGCTTCTGGGTCATTTTAAAACTAAGACCACTGAGTTGAAGAAAGTCAAACAACAGCTTGATAAGCTGTCAAAAAGACATAATTCAACTCTATTGGAATTAGAAGATTTAAAAGAAGAAAATAATTCTTTATTGATCAAGAAGTGTAGCTATAAATACTTAAGTGAGCAAGATGTTGCTCTGCAAGAATTTATTGCTACTGGAATTGACAGATCAAGGGTTGCATCCATGATCTATAGCACGTATCAGAACAGAGGACAGGGTCTTGGATTCATTGGAGGAAACTCAAATGAAATGACTCTTAAATCTGGTCCTGATGGAGCCAGAGAGGCGTTGAGAAATCTTTTTGTAAAAGAGTTTGATGAAGTCAACACAGAGACTCATTCAGAACCTACAACTTCTACTTCGAAGATTCTGACTAAGTCAAAACTTTAGAATGTTAAGTTAAAGGGTCTGAAAAACTTTGAACCAAAAGCTTTAAAGTCTCAGACTCTGAAAGATTCAAAGTCTGATAAACAGACTCTGAAAAAGCCAGAGTCTGAAAAACCAAAGTCTAAGTTTCAAAGGAGAGAAACTGTGAAAGGCAAGTTGAAACCTAAACCAAACGGTTCCAACCCTAAGGTTTGGGAGAAAACATTGCCAAGGATTTCAAGACAAAACTTGCGAAAAGAGTTCAATGGTTCTAAGACTAACCAAAAAGGACCCATAAGAATATGGGTACCTAAGTCTGATATTATTGATGCTGCAGGAATGTCTAAAAGGACTAAGAAAGCACAAGGCTTGGTACCTAGACAGTGGGTGCTCGCGTCACATGACGGGAGAAAGATCTATGTTCCTAACCCTAACCATGAAAGAGGGAGGAACTGTGGGATTTGGAGGAAACCAGACTGGCAAAATCATTGGTTCTGGAACCATTGGTAACTCCTTGATCTCAATCAGTAATGTGTGGTTAGTTGATGGACTTAAACATAACTTACTAAGCATAAGTCAATTATGTGACAGTGGTTATGATGTATTGTTTAATAAGAACAACTGCACAGTGGTTAACAAGGATGATCAGTCCATAGTCTTCAAGGGAAAACGAAGAAACAATGTATACAAGATAAAATTCTCAGAACTGACTGATCAGAAGGTAATGTGCCTTCTGTCAATGGGTGATAAGAAATGGATGTGGCACAGACGTTTGGGACATGCTAACTGGAGATTAATCTCTAAAATTAGCAAGTTACAACTTGTCAAAGGCCTACCAAACATTGACTATCACTCAGATGCTCTTTGCGGAGCATGTCAGAAAGGGAAAATTGTCAAGAGTCCCTTCAAGCCGAAAGAAATTGTTTCAACTTCCAGACCCTTGGAGTTACTTCATATTGACTTATTTGGACCAGTTAACACTGCATCCTTATATAGAAGTAAATATGGACTAGTTATTGTTGATGACTACAGCAGATGGTGTTGGGTTAAGTTTCTGAAAACTAAAGATGATTCATACTCTGTGTTTAGTAAATTCTGCATCCAAATTCAATCAGAGAAGGAAATGAAAATCTTGAAAGTCAGAAGTGATCATGGAGGAGAATTTGAAAATGAACCGTTTGAGGTTTTCTGTGAAAAACATGGAATTATTCATGAGTTCTCTGCACCTAGAACTCCACAACAAAATGGAGTTGTAGAGAGAAAGAACAGAACCTTGCAAGAGATGGCTAGAACCATGATCCATGAGAACAATCTGGCTAAGCATTTTTGGGCAGAGGCTATAAACACAGCTTGTTATGTTCAGAACAGAATCTATATTAGACCTCTGTTGAACAAAACAGCTTATGAACTCTTTAAAGGAAGAAAACCCAACATATCTTATTTTCATCAGTTCGGATGTACATGTTATGTCATGAACAACAAAGTCTACCTAAAGAAATTTGATGCCAAAGCTCAAAAGGGAATCTTTTTAGGTTACTCTGAACGCTCTAAGGCATACAGGCTGTATAATTCAGAAACACAATGTGTGGAAGAATCTATGCATGTAAGATTTGATGACAAAGAGCCTGGAAGTGAAACTCCAGTGCATGATGAAAGTCATGAAAAATCTCAAGATTCTGATGATAACTCAGAATCTGATCAGATTCCAGAATCTGAAGATACTTCAGAAGCTGAAACAACCCCTGAAGTTCCTTTTGAAGAAGCTTCTGATGAAGCTCAAGATGGTTCTCTGCAAGCTAGTCAATCCAAACAATCTTTCAAATACAAGTCTTCTCATCCAGAAGATCAGATAATTGGCAATAAAGAAAGTCCTATGAGAACTAGATCGCATTTCAGACAAGAAGAGTCTGCTTTAGGATTATTATCTGTTATTGAACCAACTTCTGTTGAAGAAGCTCTTGGAGATGAAGGATGGATTCTGGCAATGCAAGAAGAACTGAATCAATTCAAAAGAAATGAAGTATGGGATCTAGTAGCTAAGCCTAATCACAAGAACATCATTGGAACCAAGTGGGTGTTCAGAAATAAGCTTAGTGAACAAGGAGAAGTAATCAGAAACAAGGCCAGACTTTTTGCACAAGGTTTCAGTCAGCAAGAAGGCATTGATTACACAGAAACTTTTGCTCCAGTTGCAAGATTGGAAGCAATCAGGTTACTTCTTTCCTATGCAGTCAATCACAACATAACTTTGTATCAAATGGATGTTAAGAGTGCATTTCTTAATGGTGTCATTTCTGAAGAAGTATATGTCAAACAACCTCTTGGCTTTGAAGATTTAAAGCATCCAGAGCATGTTTATAAATTAAAGAAATCACTCTATGGCTTGAAACAAGCTCCCAGAGCTTGGTATGAAAGACTGAGTAATTTCTTGATTCAAAACAACTTTGAACGAGGACAAGTTGACACTACTCTATTCAGAAAGACTCTAAAGAAAGACATTCTTGTAGTTCAGATCTATGTTGATGATATAATCTTTGGTTCTACAAATAGTTCACTTTGCAAAGAGTTTTCAAAAGTAATGCAGGATGAATTTGAAATGAGCATGATGGGAGAATTGAAGTTCTTTCTTGGAATTCAAATCAACCAATGCAAAGATGGAGTCTACGTTCATCAGTCCAAGTATACGAAAGAGCTTCTGAAGAAGTTCAATCTTGAGGACTGCAAAGAAATGAATACTCCAATGCATCCAACCTGCACTCTGAGCAAAGAAGATCAAGGAACCAAAGTTGATCAGAAGCTGTATAGAGGTATGATTGGTTCTTTGTTATACCTAACTGCATCCAGACCAGATATTCTGTTCAGTGTATGTTTGTGTGCAAGGTTTCAATCAGATCCTAGAGAGTCTCACTTAACTGCTGTTAAGAGAATCTTTAGATATCTGAAAGGAACTACTAATCTTGGACTTCTTTACAAGAAATCCTCTGACTACAAGCTAGTTGGATTCTATGATGCTGATTATGCTGGAGACAGGATTGAAAGAAAATCTACAAGTGGCAATTGTCAATTCTTGGGAGAGAATCTGATATCCTGGGCTAGCAAGAGGCAAGCAACCATTGCTCTGTCTACAGCAGAAGCAGAATACATCTCAGCTGCTAGTTGTTGTACACAGCTACTCTAGATGAAACATCAGCTTGAGGACTATCGAATAACTGAAAACCATATCCCAATTTATTGTGATAATACAGCAGCTATATGTTTGTCTAAAAATCCAATTCTGCATTCAAGGGCAAAGCATATTGAGATTAAACATCATTTTATAAGAGACTATGTTCAAAAAGGAATTTTAGATATACAATTCATTGATACTGATCATCAATGGGCTGATATATTTACTAAACCCTTATCTGTTGAAAGATTTGATTTCATAAAGAAAAATTTGAACATGTGCTATGTCTCTGGGTAATATGCGCCTCTGAAAACAGAATTCAGACTCTGATATCTTTCAGAAGCTATCTAGGAATCAGACTCTCTTTTGGAGATTCTGATGAAAGCTTCTAGTAAAATATTCAGACTCTGATAAGGAATCTTTAGACTCTCAGAAGCTGTATTAGTGGAAGCGTGACTGTTAAGTTCAGTAACACCTGCCCCACTATGGTGACAGTTACTTTACGGTTTCTTAGTCGTGGCCTGTCTGTATTGGGTAAGAACTCAAAAGGGCAATGATTTCATTACGTTACAACAAGTTACCTTCGCCTTGTCCCAATACGTTTACGGCTGCATGCTATATTGTACTTATTGTTTATGTTTGTTTGTCCCCTACTCTTTCCAAACAGCTTTCAAACATTTTCTCTATAAATACATAACACACACAACTCACTTCTCTTTTCACTCTTTGATTTTCTCTTTGAACAAATTTCTTGTTTTTCAATACTTTGCAAAACTTTTTGTTCTCAAATCAAACTCTTAGAAAACCCTAATGGCAAGTGATCTCATCCAATCTGGTGTCATAATCAAGTCCGGAGGTTCTTACATTATCAAACCCAGAACAATGAACATCATCAAGGAGACTCTGGAAATTCAAGTTGAATCTCCAGTTGATTTTGGTTCAATCAGTCGCAATGGAGTTGACGTTGCACCTCATTTCGTATCACAAGGAATGATGAGATACTTTGGTATGTTGAATGGACCAACATATCAGGAGCTTGTTAGAGATTTTTGGGTTAGGTCAGAAGTCTACGACAAAGCTGAAGCTACTTTGGAAGAAACAGTAGCAATCTCAAACAACCCTAGTCTTGCTGGCAAAAACAGAGACCAAATGGGTTTAAGACCGTACAATGGCCTTGAAATTAGGTCTGCCGTGATGGGAATTCCTATAGTTATCACTGAAGAGGTGGTAGCCAGGGCTTGTCAGATGGAGAGCACTGGTAAATTTCAGTGGAATGTCAACAAGAAGAGTGAATGGGCTGTTGTCTGCAACAAGTTGTTATTTGAAGGGAGACCCTCAAATAAATTGGTGGATATGCATCCTACACATAGGGTGCTTCTGAAGATTATACTGGATAGTATGCTTCAGAAAGGAGGAGGAACAGATACATTATCTGTGGATCACAAAGTTCTTCTTTATTTTCTTATCAACAAAATAAAGATCAATTTCCCCAGATATGTGATGCACCACATGTGTTGGGCCATCAAGAAGAGTCAATCAGAATCCAGGAGGCAAGTTCCTTTTGGAAGATTAATATCTGAGATTCTGTATCAAGGAGGTCTTTTGAAGGTCTTATCAGAATCTGGTGTGGTATCAGATATTCATCTAGGAACTGTGACCGGCAGAATCATCAATGGCAAGACTCTACAGTACATGAAGATTGTCAAGAGATTCAATCCCTCTAAGCATGATATGAGAGAATCTTATGTACAATCTGATTTGATGATAGACTTCCCTCCCATATCCAAAGAAGATAATCCTGAAGTTCTTGCTGTGGTGGATTACTTCAAGGAGACTGGTAGAATAATCAACTATTCTGCTATTCCTGAGACTGCTGGAGGAGGCCCTCTTAAGGTCAAAGGAAAAAGGACCAAGGAAGTGGTTCTCAAGGAAGAGGAAGAGAAGCAGGAGCCTCTCAAGAAAAAGATCAAATCTTCTGCTCTTCCTGGAGTTTCAATTGGTTCTCCTTCTGCATCTTCTGCACCTTCTGCACTTCGTGAAATTAAGGATGGGAAGAAGCCTAAGAAAGATGAGAAGAAGGCTAAGAAAGCTGATAAGAAAGCAATAATGGGCAAAGCTGACAGAGACTATGACAAGTTAGCTCAAGAAATTGCTGATTTCATTGATTCTGACTCTGAAGGTGAAGAGAGTCAGATCAAGAAGAGAAAGGTGGGAGTGATTCCTGTGGCTAAGGATGTAGCACAGAAGATAGGTACGTTTGTATCTATGATTGAGGATGAACACACTGCTGGCAAGGTTATGGCAGCAGATTTGATTGCTGAAGAGTTGAAGGAAGAGACTGTCAAGGAAGCTGCTAAGTTACTTGCTTCTGCTCTTAAACAGAAGAGTACTTCAGAACCTGCAGAAGCTGAGTTATTAGAAGCTACTGTGTCTGATCATTTTGCCTCTCCAGAAGCTGGCATTGGCACCTCTGGCAACGTGGCATATAGCTCATCTTCTTCTTTGAATCATGAGTCAGAATCAGATTCAGAATCTGACAACAAACCCTTGAGCCAAATTCTTCCATCTCTCAAAAATTCATCTCCCTCACCAATCAAACCCATATCATCCCATAACCCACTTGACCAGGCAGTAGTTGATTATGTTGATTCAACTATGGACAGAGTAATTCAAGACACAATTACAGTGTCTATGAATCTTCCTGCTGACCATCCTGCTCAACCTTCATTCCTCAAACCACTTCAGGTAATTAAACCTTCTGAAAAACCTGAAGCAACCATTCAATCCAATCAAACACCCCCCCAAACTGAAACCATTTGTGTAGACTCTCCAGACACTCTAGATTCACTTGAAAAACATCTAGGGGGAGAACTACCAAAAACCCCTGCAAAATCCAAAACAACAAAAGCTACTTCATCCATTTCCAAACCAGACCCTGTACCTGTACCTACAGAGAATCTGACCTTAGCTTCTGTTGAACCTTCAGAACCTGTTGGTGAACCAGTTTCTGAAAATCTAGAGCAAGCCTCTGATATGGTATCAGGAACTGTAACATCATGTAAAGCTAAGACCAGAAGAGTTTCTCAACCACTCTGTGATCCTATAACCTTTTTCCCTTTTGAAACTTTTCTAGCTTTGAGAGCTTCTCTACCCTCAACCTCTGAACCTCAAACTGACTTATTTGATTCAAATAAGATTGATGAGTTTTATGCTTCTTCATGCAATAAGCTCAAAGAAGTTATTGAGCAAAGGTCTATGCCAATACTTAGTGTGAGCTATGAGGACAAGTTCTCTACAGTGAAGACTGAGTTTTTGGATTTTATCACCAAAATTCAAAAAGCTGCTGCCAGGGAACAAGCTCTCATCACTGCCAAGCATGTTGAAGAAGTAAAGCAGGCTGAGAAAGTTGTAGCTATGGTAAATGCTCCTATTCTGAGGATAAGAGATACACCTTTCTTTGATGAGAATCAGTATATTCCTAGAGAATCAGTGGCTTACAATTCTTTGAAGAGGAAGTTGTATAGAATTCAAGAAGAAGCTAGACTGGAAAGAGAAGCACATTTGCAAAGAACTGAGGCTCTGGAACAGATGGTAAAGAAATAGCAAGAGGATCTCCAGAAACTGATGGATCATCTTGCCAAACAAAACCAACCTTAGTTTAATTTCGTTTTGTTTATTTTTTGTAATTCTTGTTTGCTATCCTCTGAACTTGTTTTTGCTTACAATTTATACAAGTTGTTTTTGATTCTATTTGCATTCAATTTCTTTTTATGCTCCGAATCTTCTATGTTTTCCCTCTGAATCTCTTTCTTCTCTAAAAACTTGTTTACACCCTTACCTTAAGTCATTTAAAAAGGGGGAGGAACCATGTTCTGAACTTTTTTTTTGTTGATGACAAAAGGGGGAGAAGGGAAAGTATTTATATCAGGGAGGAAAGAAAACCGTCTTTAATTACAATGCATGTTCTATGTAAAAGTTAAAGGGAAATCTGCGAAAGGTGCTTAGTTAAACTCTGAGCCCTGTTTAAGAATCAATTTTCTATATATTCTGAGTATGAATTTGATTGCGTTAAAAAAAACAATTTAATTAACCTGGATAGAACTCAAGATGAGCTTACAAACCTCAACTTAAGAACTATCAGACTCAGGGGGAGTCAGAGCCTTCAAACCTCAGACTCTGAGCTTACAAACCTCAGAACCCTTTAAGTCAACTTGTTAATTAGATTAACAACAATTGACCTTTTAAATACTAATGTTTGTCATCATCAAAAAGGGGGAGATTGTTGGAACAAAGGTGTTCAGCAATACCACGTTTTGAGTTTTGATGATAACAAGGTATTAAAAAGTTGTCAATTGGATATTGCTAATATTTGTTTAAGTATGCAGGATATCAATTAAGATTTGTATCTTAAGAAGCATTCTGTTTGAACAATGTTAAAGAGCAATAAATCCATAGAAGCCTGTTGCTTGTGATTCTGTATCGAAGAGAGTCTGAAGACTGTATCGAAGAGAGTCTGAAGACTGTTTCGAAGAAAGTCTGAAGACTGTGCTGAAGAGAGTCTGAAGACTGTATCAGAGTCTGAAGACCATCAGAATCTGAAAACCAAGAGAGTCTGAAGATTATCAGAAGCTTAGTGCTACAGTGAGTCTGAAGCCACAAATTTGATAATCTCCTAACAGTGATCTCTACTGCATTGCTATGCACAAACAAATTCTAATGGAGTAACGGCTAGCTTCTAAGTCAACTTGAGCGTGGGAAGCACAAAGACAAAGATTGCAGGCCAGTACAGAGTACGTTGTACGAACTCTGTTTCCACTACTCCACTACCACGTACAGTTTGGCAACTGTGTCTACCGGCATTAATCCTCAAAGGGAATGAAATTCAAATGATGCCATTGAAGGGCTATTACCAAATCAAGCAACAGATCAACCGTCATTGATCAAGCTTCAGAACTCATCCTGATGCGCTGGATGACTCAATGTCTCTTTCCTACGCCTATATAAAGGATAGAAGACTTGAAGAATTAAGTTGGACTCTAAGACTTAGAAAATCTGCATTGCGCTGCTTTCGTATTCAACTGAGTCTTAACAATAGCACATCATAAACTTAGATTCTTACAAACTGAGTATCCTAGAATCTCTAAGTTTCACAGAAAAACAGAGTCTGTCTTTTGTGTAATACAGAGTCTGTCTTTGTTGTAATTGAAACACATTTTGATTGTTGTCAAGTGTTTCAACTCTATTCAATTTTCTGTAATTGTGTAAAAGTCTCTTGCTTTTGTGCTTGAGCAAAGGAAGTCTCTTGGCTGCGTCCTTGAGCATAGGAAGTCTCTTAGTTGTGTCTTTGAGCAAGGAAGTCTCTCGCCTGTGTGCTTGAGCAAGGAAGTCTCATACTGTGTGTTTGAGCAACTTGTAATTTGATATTACATTTTAGTGAACTCTCCTTGGAAGTACAAGGGGGACAGGACTACTTCCGGTTTGTGGAAGGAACCTGTATAATTGCTTGTGTTCTCTGTTCTCTCTTTATCTCTTGATTATTCCGCTGCAATCAGAACCTAATCTCCTATCAGACTCTGATCTCATTCAGACTCTGAGTTTAAAGGAATTAGATTCTCACTCTTCAAGAGTTGCGAAAAGAAAACACAATTCAACCCCCCCTTCTTGTGTTTTTCTCACCTTCAGTTGGTATCAGAGCTCCGGCTATGTTGTCATAACACTTAACCGTGTAACAGAAAGGATCCAGAGAAAAACATGTCTTCCAGTGAACCTTCTACTCCTGGTGCTAATTCTGGTGCTGCTATACCATATGACTATGGATCCAATAATAATAGTAAGAAAGCTGATTATGGGAAAATTCCAAAGTTTAATGGTGATCCTGAAGAATTTTCTTGGTGGAAAACCAACTTCTATAGCTATGTCATGGGTCTTGATGAAGAACTCTGGGACATACTTGAAGATGGTATTGGTGACTTACAATTTGATGACGAAGGTGCTGCCATTGACCGTAAGCTTCACACTGCTGCTCAGAAGAAGATCTACAAGAAACATCATATCATCAGAGGAGCTCTTGTCACTGCTATTCCTAAGTCTGAATACATGAAGATGAGTAACAAATCTACTGCTAAAGCCATGTTTTCTTCTCTTTGTGCAAACTATGAAGGGAGCAAGAAGGTCAGGGAAGCTAAAGCTCTTTTATTGGTTCATCAGTATGAATTATTCAAGATGAAGGAGGATGAAAGCATTTAGCAGATGTACTCAAGGTTTCAAACTATAGTATCTGGACTTCAGATACTGAAGAAGAGTTATATAGCTTCTGACCATGTTAGCAAGATACTAAGGAGTTTACCCTCTAGGTGGAGACCAAAGGTTACTGCAATTGAGGAAGCTAAGGATTTAAACACCTTGAGTGTTGAAGATCTTGTCAGTTCTCTCAAAGTTCATGAGTTAAGTCTCAATGAACATGAATCTGCAAGAAAGTCTAAAACCATTACTTTAAAATCAAAGGGAAGATCCTCAAAGGCTCTCAAAGATGAAGAGTCTGAAAATGAATCTTCTGCTTCTGAAAGCTCTGAGGAAGATCCTGATGTTGCTAAAGAAATGGCTATGCTTTCAAGCAGAATGCAATACCTTGCCAAAAAGAACAAGAAGTTTTTGAGTAAGAGCAGTGGTAAGGGTTTCAAGAAGGAAGAACAAAAAGGTTGCTTCAACTGCAAGAAGCCTGGGCAGTTTATTGCTGATTGTCCAGAGTTGCAGAAAGAGAAATCCAAGTCAAAAAGGTCAACCTTCAAGTCAAGCAAGTTTAAGAAGCAAATCAAGAAAAGTCTGATGGCTACCTGGGAAGATTTTGATAATGAGTCAGGGTCTGAAGAAGATGATGTTGATGGTGAAGCTAATGTAGCTGTTGGATTAATGGCTACAACTGAACCAGTAAAAGAAACACCTGAGTCAGAATCAGATGCAGACTTTGAAAGTGAGACTAAGGTATTTTCTAAACTCACAAGATCTGAATTAGTTGATTCTATCAAAGAACTTCTTGGTCACTATGAAACTAAATCCACTGAGTTGAAGAAAGTCAAACAGCAGCTTGATAAGTTGTTAAAAAGGCATAACTCAACTCTGTTGGAGTTAGAAAGTTTAAAAGAAGAAAATGACTCTTTACTGATCAAGAAGTGTAGCTGTAAATACTTGAGTGAGTAGGATGTTGCTCTACAAGAATTTATTGCTACTGGAATTGATAGATCCAGGGTAGCATCTATGATCTATAGCACATATCAGAATAGAGGACAAGGTCTTGGATTCGTTGGAGGCAGCTCAAATGAAGAGATCCTGAAACCTGGTCCTGATGGCGCCAAAGAAGCATTGAAAAATCACTTTGTAAGTGAGTCTGATGAAGTCAACACAATGACTCATTCAGAACCTAAAGCTTCAAGTTCTAAAGTTATGACTAAGTCAAAACCTCAGAACCCAAAGCCAAAGGTACTGAAAAACTTTGAACCTAAGGCTTCAAGGATTCAGATTCTGAAGAAATCAGAGTCTGGTAAACAGACTCTGAAGAAACCAGAGTCTGAAAAACAAAAGCCTAAGTTTCAAAGAAGAGAAACTGTGAAAGGTAAGTTGGATCCTAAACTAAAAGGTTCTGAACCCATAG
Organism: Medicago arabica; assembly: GCA_946800305.1. Lineage (NCBI taxonomy): Eukaryota > Viridiplantae > Streptophyta > Magnoliopsida > Fabales > Fabaceae > Medicago > Medicago arabica. The sequence goes on along the minus strand of OX326970.1, from coordinate 28,610,986 downwards.
TTTGGAGGAAAACAATGCTAAGGACCTCAAGACACACAACACAAAAGGGATTCAATGGTTCAAGGACTAACCCTAGAGGACCCATGAAAATAGGGGTACCTAAGTCTGAAATTGTTGATACTGCAGGTATGTCTAAAAGGACAAGAAAAGAAGAAGGCCTGGTACCTGGACAGTGGCTGCTCGCGACACATGACGGGAGAAAAGTCTATGTTCCTAACCGTAACCATGAAAGAGGGAGGAACTGTGGGATTTGGAGGAAACCAGACTGGCAAAATCATTGGTACTGGAACCATTGGTAACTCTCTAATCTCTATTAGTAATGTGTGGTTTGTTGATGGACTTAGACATAGCCTACTGAGCATAAGTGAATTTTGTGACAGTGGTTATGATGTTTTGTTTAATAAGAAAAACTGCACTGTAGTCAACAAGGATGATCAATCCATAGTCTTCAAGGGAAAAAGAAGAAACAATGTCTACAAAATAAAATTCTATGAACTGACTGATCATAAGGTAGTTTGCCTTTTGTCAATGGGTGATAAGAAATGGTTGTGGCATAGATGGTTGGGACATGCAAACTGGAGGTTAATCTCTAAGCTTAGCAAGTTGCAATTAGTCAAAGGCTTACCAGACATTGACTATCATTCAGATGCTCTTTGTGGAGCATGTCAGAAAGGGAAAATTGTTAAAAATTCTTTTAAACCAAAAGAAATTGTTTCTACCTCCAGACCCTCGGAACTACTTCACATTGACTTATTTGGACCAGTTAGTACTGCATCCTTATATGGAAGTAAATATGGACTAGTCATTGTTGATGATTATAGTAGATGGAGTTGGGTTAAGTTTCTGAAAACTAAAGATGACTCATATTCTGTGTTTAGTAAATTCTGCAACCAAATTCAATCTGAAAAAGAGCTGAAAATCTTGAAAGTCAGAAGTGATCATGGAGGAGAATTTGAAAATGAGCCATTTGAGCTTTTCTGTGAAAAACATGGAATTATCCATGAATTCTCTGCTCCTAGAACTCCACAACAAAATGGAGTTGTAGAGAGAAAGAACAGAACCTTACAAGAAATGGCAAGAACCATAATTCATGAGAACAGTCTGGCTAAACATTTTTGGGCAGAAGCAGTAAACGCATCATGTTATGTTCAGAACAGGATCTACATCAGACCCTTGTTGAACAAAACAACATATGAACTCTTTAAAGGAAGGAAACCTAACATATCTTATTTTCATCAGTTTGGATGTACATGTTATATTCTGAACAATAAATATATCTAAAGAAATTTGATGCCAAAGCTCAGAAGGGAATCTTTTTAGGTTACTCTGAAAGATCTAAGGCATACATACTGTATAATTCAGAAACACAATGTGTTGAAGAATCTATGCATGTCAGATTTGATGACAAAGTGCTTGGAAGTGAAACTCCAGAGCAAGATGAAAGCTTTGCAGGATCTCAAGATTCTAATAACAACTCAGAATCTGATCAGATTCAATAATCTGAAGATACTCCAGAAGCTGTAGCATCCCCTGAAGTTCTTGATGAAGAAGCTTCTGAAGAAGCTCAAGATGGTTCTCAGCAAGCTAGTCAATCCAAACATTCGTTCAAATACAAGTCTTCACATCCTAAGGATCAAATCATTGGTGTCATACCCCAATTTTTGACCCAAGATCCCACCGACACGTGTCACTTGACCCTGACCAATCTCTAACCTTTTTTAGTAAAAATTTCGGCAGAGAGGTATTTTAAAATACCTCATGTTTTGTTCCGAGTGGGCCCTCGTCTCTCTTTATTTTTCTTTTAATCTTCATTTCTTAATTTCCAACTTTTATTCCTTTTTAATTCATTTGATTTTTAATTCCATTTTATTTTAATTAGTCTTAACTTGTTTAATTATTTCTTTTTCTTTTAATGTCCATAAAAGTCCAAATAATATGATAATGTCCAAATCCAAAACTGCCTCATCAGTTCTAGCATATACACGTTTTCGCGTTTCGTTCCAATCCAGCCTGTATCACGTGTTCAACAAATCCAATCCGTTTTCACAGATCCATCTGCAACAATCCAGGAACAGATTGCTTTCCTATTATCCAAAAGCCACTGATTTTTCTGCATCACAAACAAACCCTAACCCTAATCCAAGACTCTATAAATAACACACAGTACACACACGCAAAAGAGGGAATTTTTCGGAAGAAAGGCACACAAAACGGCCGAACCCACAATCAAAAAAACCTGCAACAAATTCACAGTAATTTCGACGGAACATCTACAGCAAGCCAACCGACCGAACCAACAATTCTCAACAACATCGCAACCAACCACGATCATCAAACCAGGACACAGAAGCAGTGAAAGGTAGTAACTTTTTTTAAAACTCTTAAATCTGTGGTTTTGAACTGTTTGTGTGGGAACTTTGTTTAAACCATTAGATCTAGGCTTTTGAACACTGTAAGTATTGAAAACAGAAAAAGAAACAAAAAAACGGAAGGAAATAAGAGAAGAAAAATAAAAAACAGAAGAGAGGGAAAGAAATAGGAGTAGAAGATGAAGGAACAAAAAAAATTTAAAAAAATAGGGTTCCGGCGTGGTGCGTGTAACGCCCGTTTTAATTATTTAAATTATTTTATATAGTATAGATAATATTTATATGATTTTGTGTGAATTTAAGTGATATTTGAAATATTATGTGATTTATGTGGGTTATGTGATTTTATGAAGGTTGAGACTTATTTTATTGTTTAATAAAATAAGATTTGAAAATAAAATAAATGTTAAGTTGTGGGTTTGTTTTAGAATTAGATAAAGTTGTGAGGAAATAAGATAAAATAAAACAAAAAGAGGTTTAAAAGGGGGAAATAGGTTTAGAATTGTACAGAACGTACAATTCAGAGTTTTGGGAGAAAAAGGGAGAAAACAGAAGAGAAGAACCGGAGAGGCTGCTGCTCGATTTTCTTAAGGTAAGGGTGAGCCTATCATTACAATTTCATTAGAACATGTAATTCATGATTATAGTTAACAAATTCTAGGTTTAATTCATGAGAATTGAGGATTTGAGAATTAGGTCAAAAGTGAGAAATTGAGGTTTAGATGATGAAAAACTGTACCAATGTTGTAGAAAACTGTTTACGGATCATAGGGTAACCATTATACATCACCTTAGGAGAATTTAGAGATTAACATGATGAAATTTTGGGTTCTTGGCGAAAATTGTCGCAAACCCGTAACAGTTCTGTCGTCGCTCGCCACGGCGAGTACCCATCAGCTCGCGAGGCGAGCCAAACAACTCGCCATAGCGAGCAACCCCGAGAAGGTTCACGAGGCGAACAATCTTACTCGCCATAACGAGTAACACCCAGGAGCTCGCCAGGCGAGCAACCCAACTCGCCGTAGCGAGCTACTTGTAATGGCTCGCAAGGCGAGCAGTTCAACTCGCCGTAGCGAGTAATGTAACACCCCGAAATCCCGACTTAAAAATTTCATTCAAATAATCAGAGTATAACACATAAATCAGGATGTCACATTTCATAAAATCTATAAAATCAAGTTGAATAATAATTTATTCTTAAACAATATTCAAACATAGCAGCGGAATTCATAAACTTCTCAAAATCTTAAATAAATAAGTCTCGGCACAAAAGCCTCATAAAACATCTCAAATCAAGTTACGTCGCAAACATCATAATAAATCAACATGATACATAAAATGAGTAGAAATAATAATAATCCCCATCCCGTTACGTATCAGAGCTCCTAAGACTCCACAAGAACCTCTCACATCGACGAACCTAAGCTTGGTCACCTGCACTTGCCCACAAGGCGGCAATTCCAACAGAAGGGGTGAGATTCACAACAATTATATTAACATATAATTCAAATAATTATGCTTAACATCAACAACAATAATAATCGTCACATATAACTAAGAACATCTCAGACATCTGCGTATAATAAAATCATCCTAGAACATCTTCACATAACAACGTCTCATAACATCTCAGACATAGGACTCGACTAAATGCAACTCTAACATCTTAACATCATGCATGTGGTACCAATATTTTAGCTTTAATAAGCTTCACCGTCGCTTTGAGCAAATGCTCCACCGTCGCTTTGAGCATAAGCTCCACCGTCTCAAAATATGCAAATGCATGGACTCGACTCTTTAATTCTTAAACAAGATATTACAACGTCTTAACCTCAAATACGACTCTTTATCGACACATGCAAATATACAATACATGGCAGCAGTTCAGCACACTTAACATATATATTCACAGCACATAGTTATCATCACAAACATCATTTGTACTTCGTTCATAAACCTCACTTAATAATCATTTTAATCATAGATTAACGCCAACGTCTTAAAATCATCTTACAGCGTCATTACAAGTTCTAATTTAGGTCTTAAACATCTCTAATGCTATCCAAAAGTCTACCCTCAAAGCCTCGCTCAAAACAGAGTTCTAAAACTCAAGTTATAGTGGTCTGAGACCACATTGCTCGCTGTGGCGAGTGGGACTGCTCGCCACGGCGAGCTACTTAAATTGCGTTCTGCCACTTGCTCGCTACGGCGAGTGATGTTGCTCGCCTCGCGAGCACTAAAGGGTTGCTCGCCACGGCGAGTGGTGTTGCTCGCCTCGCGAGTTAAACTGTTCTGCTCGCCACGGCGAGTAGGTCTGCTCGCCACGGCGAGCGGTCGCAGAACAGGCTGCGGGTTCGCTCAAAACCTCGCCAAAACTCGTCCAATTCTTCGTTTTATGCTTCTAATCTATCAGAATTATAGTCCTAGTGATTAATCTAGGTTCTGTAACAAGTTTCTACATCAATTCACATCATTCTAACATCAATTCATCCAAAAATCCCCTAAACCCTAGTTTATGAAATCCCTCAAAATTACCTTCTAATTCCTTCGTTAATCATAAGTAGATGAATTACAGTAATATAATTGAAGCTAGGCTCACCCTTACTGGTATGTTCGCAGAATTGAGGTTCTCTCTTCTCCGGCCACTTTTCTCTTCTTTTTGCAAAAGTCTGTAACGTACTGACTGTTTCTCTCTAAACCTAATTTCCTTATATAATTCTTTCTATTCTCACTTGTCCCACACAACTCTATCTTATTTATGAAAACAACCCCATCTCTCAAAATATTTGTTATTATAACACATCTTAATTTTCATCACGTATTTTATTTTATTAAACAATAAAATAAACATCACACCACTACATCATCTCATATGTCACAAACATCATTAAAAATCATATAATATATAATAATATACTATATACTCTAATAAAATAATTAAATAAATAAAGTGGGCGTTACAAGTAACCCCTGAAGGTTCGCGAGGCGAGAGATCCCACTCGCCATAGCGAGTAGTTCTGTATCAGACTACCTTTTAGAATAATGCGACTCTTGTCGCACGAATAGTTATGAGATTAACCCTGGATTAGAATTAAGTGCTGAAATATTAAGACGACCAGTATAGCCGTTAACTGATGCGTGATTTGTTATAAGTGACCTGTACATTTGTATATGCTTCCTTTGAACTATAAGAGATGATGTATGTGAATGTTTATGATTTTACTATGTTTGTGATGTTGATTGCTGCCATGTTGTTAATAATTAAAAGCTGCATGTGTTGTTATAAGAATTATGATGTTATAATCCAAATTATTGGAGTTCATTTGAGATGTCTAAGATTTAAGAGATTGAGTCCATGCATATTCATCCAGAGACAAGGGCTCATGCCCTAGGAGCTTTTGCTCAACAGCGACGAGAGCTTATGCTCTAGAAGTATTTTTATGCTCAATAGCGACGAAAGCTTATGCTCTAGGAGTATATTTATACTCAATATGGTACCACATGCATGATTAAGATGTCTAAGTTGCATAAGTTGAGTCGAAGTTGCATTGTCATGTCAAACTATTAAGTTGAACTATGATGTTGAATTATGATGTTGTTTAAGATGTTACTTGACTATTGTTATGAGATATGAAGATGAAGTTATGCTGTTAAACGTAATTGTTGAATTATATGTTTAATGTTTTTGTTTTGAGAATCTCACCCCTTCTGTTGGAATTGCCGCCTTGTGGGCAAGTGCAGGTGATTAAGCTTTAGTTGCTATTGCTGTTGTGAGTGGCTACCTTCACTGTGTCCTTAGGTGCTCTAATACGTAACGGGATGGGAACCTTTATGTTTATTTTCTATTCCTTATGTATTTGATTATGATTTAAGTTTTCAGTTGATTTATGTTGAGACGTATTTATGAGGCCTGCGTGCCAAAACGATTTGTTAACATTGAATTTTATCCGCTGCGATGTTAGAACGATTTTGACTAGAATAAATATTTATTTATTCCCTTTTGAGAATTTAAGAAATGTAGCATTCCGTTTTATATGACACTCTGATTTATTTATGAAATCTTTAATTTGGGAAAACAGGGTGTTACAGTGCGCCGCCGTACCGGCCGGCCAACCACCGCCGGAACCCCCACACCGCCGCTGGATTCTGGGCCTCCCTCGCCGGAATCTTCATCGGCTCCTTCATGTTCTTGAAGGAGGGAAGAACAAGAGAGAGAAGAGAGAGAAAAGAGAGTTTAGAGAGAAGGAAGAGGTAGAGAGAGAAAAAAAGGATGAAAATGAAAGAAATCTGAAGGCCACAGCCTATATATAGGCGCCTTCCAATCCCGTGTGGGCAGGCCTACATCTTAGCATGCACCCTCAAGCCGTGAGCCTCTGATTCGCAATCTGATGGCCAATATTACTCCACCCCGTGATCAGATCCTGGCCGTATGATTTTAATCAAGCGGCCTAGATCTCACCTTTGAGCCCAACGCGCCTGACACTACTTAAGGCCCAATTCCACCCTTTTTTTAATTCCTACACCCTCCTTAACACTGTTAATACCCCCTGCTTGTAAGTTCTAACCCTTGCATGTTTTTTTATGTTCTCGTTCACATTCCGCATTCATATTTTAATCATGTCATTTAATTTTATTTCAATTTTATTGCGAGAATTTAGAATGTATGTTTAGGCTTAATGTAAATTATCCATGCATTTTAGTTTATGTTTATTATCATGCGTATTTATTTCTTGCCTTTCTATTTTTTCACCAATGATGTAGAATGTATATTTAGGCTTGGATGTATTTTATTTATTTATATCGCAGACCATAGAATGTATTATTAGGCTTTTTGTAATAGCTTAGGTGCATGTGTGCGTGTGTGGGTGAATGCGTTTTATGCTTCGTAGTTTAGGTTAAGGGTCCTCACGTGGTCCAACGCCACCATGAGGTACCGACGCTTTACTTTCCTGCTCCGTTAGTTTATATTCTCGTTTAATTATTCAAAAACAAACAAAAACATGCAAATAATCACAAAATCACAAAACATTTTCACAATAAACCTCGATCCACAAGTCGAGTGATTCCCCTTTTTTTCAATTTCTTTCTTAATCAAATATTAATCGATTTAATTACATTCTGAGTCCATTTTCCTTTAACATAAAAAATACAAAAAAACTTATTTTGCCACTTGGCTTTTTACGTTTAAAACCTTTTTTCAAAACTAATAAAAACACATAACCAATCAAACGTCAATTTTTACCCCGAACTACGAGGTTTTGATCCCTCACGGGTACGTAGGCAAAGGACACTCGTCCTCTCAAATCAATAAAAATGTAGATAATTAGGTCTTTGTTTTCTCAATCACTTTAATCCCACTTTTTTCAAACTAAGCAAGTTATAGCACATTAATTAGATAAAACCAAGAGGTTCCCGTAGAGTACTACGGACATAAAGGGTGCTAGTACCTTCCCTTTGTGTAACTAATCCCCGAACCCTAAATCTCTTTAAATATGGGGTCTTTGAACTTTTTTTCCCCTTTTCTTTCAAAAAATTAAATGTTCAGTTGTGAAATAAAATAGTGAGTCAGAAGCTAATCAAATAGCCTTGATCTCCGAAAAATGACGCGACAGAAATGGCGACTTCACTGGGTCCCCCTAAGAGGGTTGAGCCTAACTTGGCTTTATTTAAACGTGTGTGGTGAGATAAGTCCTAACCCAGACTTGAGGGAAATATAGGATAGAAGTGGTAGAATCATAGTGACATACCGAGAGTATTCTCGTATTTTGGAGCATGTGATATAACCACACTTAGCGGAGGATCTTGAGGTGATGTATGTCGGCGTGTGTTGTCACGTTTAGACGTTATTACTTTTAAGTATCCGTCGAAGCTAAGGACCTTTAGTTACCTTTAACCCATCTTGGCCTTTAGGACGTAGTGCGGTGGCTAACCAAGTGTTGTATTGGAATTAGTCGACATGCGATACTACACTCAAACGAGACTCTCCTACGAACGTTGTTGGACTGGGTGTTGTCCCGAGCATTCGACAAAGTTCGTAGGGGGTTGGACTTTGGGAACTTGGTAGAACCCGTGATACAGGTACACGTGGAACCATAGTCCTTACCGAATGACGTACTCACCTTTGACTCCATCACTATGGACCTCTAACCTCACCATGTTTTCACCGTTTATGTAGCATCATGCATACATGCATTCATCCATAAACATTCATTTTCTTTTGCATCCGTCGAAGGACTTATTAGTTTTTTGGTAAACATCATAGATATGGAGAGTACTAGAGAGGATGCTATGGAAAGTGCCGCGAAGAAAGTTATGAAGAGAACTAGGAAGTATGATTTCAAGAAGCCATATTTGGAAAACCTGAGGAGACTAGCCCGAAGGTTAACTAGCCCGGATCACTTTCGAGATCGGTATGGATATTTGCTTAGCATTCTCAATACGGATGTTGACGAGGGACTCCTCAATACTTTGGTCCAGTTTTATGACCCACGGTATCACTACTTTACTTTCCCGGACTACCAGCTCATGCCTACACTTGAAGAATACTCTTACTGGATCGGTTTACCTGTGTTGGACAAAGTACCTTTCCATGGTCTTGAACCCATACACAAAATCTCCACCATTGCAGCTGCTCTTCATCTTGAGGCGGCCGAGATAAAAGCCTGTCTTACCCCCAAAGGAGGTCTCCAATGCCTACCTTTCAATTTCCTTTACCAAAAAACTACCATTTTCGCGGAAAGATCCAATGCAGATGCTTTCGAGTCTATCCTTGCCTTACTTATCTATGGCATTGTGCTTTTCCCGAATGTTGACAACTTTGTTGACATGAATGCAATCCAGATCTTCTTAACCCAAAACTCTGTCCCTACCTTGCTTGCCGATACTTACCTCTCAATTCATGACCGTACCGATAAGAAGCGTGGACTTATCATCTGTTGTACACCTTTACTTTACACTTGGTTCACCTCCCACTTACCCCGTCCTAAGATTCGATCAGAGTTTGTCCCATGGTCCGAGAAAATTATGGCTCTCACCCCGGATGATATAGTGTGGTGTAACTCAGTTGATGACACCAGAGTAATTATTGATCATTGTGGAGATTTCGCTAATGTACCTCTTCTGGGCATACATGGGGGAATCAGCTATAGCCCGATGCTTGCTAAACGCCAGTTCGGATACCCCATGAGGATGAGACCTGCCTACCTCTTCCTCGAGAGTGAGTTCTTCCTTTACAAAGAGGATGTTCAGAACAAGAGAAAACAATTTGTACAGGCGTGGCGCTCCATAGTCAGGATGGACAGGAACCAGTTGAGAAGTAAGTCAAGGATAGCCCATGAATCCTATGTCCAATGGATAATTGACAGGGCTGCTCAGATAGGGATGCCTTATCCTCTGCTAAGGTCTTTAGCCTCAACCATTTCAGCAGTACCTCCGCCTTTACCCCTCAAGAATATGGAAGAATACCAGGCACGTTTGGTTGAGTTGGGACGCGAGAAAGCCGACTGGGAAGGAAAGTACCATGCAAAGGTTCGGGAGTGCGATGTCTTAATGGACCTGTTAGAGCAGGAAAATTGGAAAAACCACAAGAAAGACCAGGAAATCGCTGAATTGAAAGACCGTATCAAGGAGAAGGATGCCATACTTGACCGGGTTCCTGGGAGTAAGAAGAGGCGCATGGACTTCCTCGCCGGCACTCATCCAGATTTTGAGGAGTAGACCGCCTTAGGGGTCGGAGAACTTCGCAGTCTTTTTATCATTTATGTCATTTTCTAGCTTTTTGTAATACACTTTGGAGTCCATCCCTTGGCTCAGTTTGTTAGAAAGGGAATTATCTTGTGATGCTTTAAATCATTATTCAATGAAATTTTCAACTATGATGTTTAGAGAAATGCTTTTATAAGTCCTTCGATAAAAATGTGTCTTTTTGCATAAACATCCCATGCATCATTCTGCATTCATAGTTTCAAATCCCAAGTCTCACACAAATTCTTTATTCTTTAAGGTCAACCCGTTTGAAAAGTGGCCCGGCGCATTCTCTACAAGTCTACTCGCACTCACTACACTCGGGCAGCTGTAAAGAAGAAAATGGACTTTCTCGAACAAGAAAACCGAGTACTCCGAGAGGCAAATGAAACCATGCAGGCCAAGATGGACGAACTGACCGAATTGGTAAGGACACTGACAGCCGCACAAGATCAACTGCCACCACCACCTCCTCCCCCTGTCAGCACTCAGGCTGAGGCAGGTCCCTCTGTTATTACTTCACAACAAATGATACCAGAAGGCCGTCCTTGGGGCGTACCTTTTAGCCTCGGTGAAGCATTTCGTCCTTATGCCTCAGAAGCTCAAGTGTCTACCGTTCAAAATGCATTCTCTGTTCCAACTGCAACCTACTCAGTACCTCTGGTTCATACTATTCCACAAAGAGACGAACCTATCATTCCCTCAGGAAGTATAGGGGCCCATGACAAAGTGATCGACTTACAGGAGAAGTTTGAGATGATGAATCGGGAAATGCAAGCACTTCGTGGAAGGGAAATATTCGGGAAAGATGCTTATGATCTCTGCTTGGTACCAAATGTCCAGATACCCCACAAGTTCAAGCTCCCAGACTTTGAGAAATACAAAGGGACTTCCTGTCCTAAAGAGCATCTAAGGATGTATATGAGGAAGATGTCCATGTATGTACGTGACAACCAGGTCCTCATTCATTACTTTCAAGACAGTTTAGCTGGTGCCGCATTGAAGTGGTACATAAATCTGGACCGTACAGAAGTCCGAACCTTCAATGATCTGTGTGAAGCCTTTGTGCAGCAATGCAAGTTCAATGTAGACATGGCTCCAGACCGAAGTGATCTCCAAGCTATGACTCAGAAAGACAGAGAAACATTCAAAGAGTATGCCCAGCGATGGAGGGATGCTGCTGCCCAAGTTAGCCCCGGTATAGAAGAAAAGGAGATGACCAAACTATTCTTGAAAACTCTAAGTCAGTTCTACTACGAGAGGATGGTTGGAAGTGCGCCCAGAGACTTCACAGAGATGGTCAACATTGGGGTGGAATTTGAAGAAAGGGTCCGAGAAGGACGGTTAGTGAACGAAAGTACATTCACCAGCAGTACAAAGAAGTTCGGAAATGGCTTTTCGAAAAAGAAATAACAAGAGGTCAATATGGTGGCCCATCAACAAAATTATCCAGCATATCACCACGTTGCTGCCATCACACCTACCACCAATACTACTCAACCACTAAATTATCAACTTCCCCAATATCCTCAACAATATCTTCCCTAATATCCTCAACAATATCCTCAACAATATCCCCAATAACCATATCAACAACGCCCATACCAGCAACATCCACACCAACAACATCCCCAACAACCATACCAGCAGTACCCCCAACAGCCATATCGGCAACAACAACCACGACCACAAGCTCAAAGGTTGCAAATTGACCCAATTCCTATTACCTACGCAGAACTGCTTCCAGGGTTACTCAAACAGAATTTGATCCAAACTAGACCACCTCCTCCAGTGCCAGAAAAACCATCACCAGGGTACAGACCAGACCAGACCTGTATTTTTCACCAAGGGGCCCCAGGTCATAACATTGAGAATTGCTATTGTTTAAAGAATGCAGTCCAGAGGCTAATCAATGAAAAGAGAATAACCTTCACAGACTCAAACCAAAATATTCAAACCAACCCGTTACCAAATCATGGTGCTCCAGCTGTCAACATGGTCGAAGACTGTCAAGAGACTCACCTTATTCTTAAAGTGAAACACATCCGAACACCATTGGTTCCATTACATGCCAGGTTATGTGAAGCATCTTTTTTCAAACATGACCACACTGCCTGTGAGGTGTGCCGTCTAGATCCGTGGGGTTGCCAGGAAGTAAAGGATGATATCCAGGGACTCTTGAACCGGGGAGAATTAATTGTTGCAAGAAAATGTGATGATGTATGTGTCATGACTCCTGAGCCCTTGGAGATATTCTTTGACAGCCAGAAGTCGGCTACTCCTTTAGTGATTTGCTTACCAGGGCCAATGCCTTATGTCTCTGAAAAAGCCATACCGTACAAGTACAATGCCACTATGATAAAAGGAGGTCGTGAGGTTCCTATACCACCTTTGCCATCTGTGGGCAATATTGTTGAAGATAGTAGAGTACTGAGGAACGGGCGTGTTATCCCTGCAGTGTTTCCAAAGAGGGTTAGCGCCTCGTTAATTGAAGAGGTCCAAGCTAAAGATTCTGGTGCAGTCCAAGATGTAGGCCAGTCTAGTGGGGCCGACACGAGTTCTGATTTCGATGAGGTGCTCAAGCTAATCAAGAAGAGCGAGTATAAGATAATTGATCAACTGATGCAGACTCCGTCAAAAATATCGATAATGTCCTTACTGCTGAATTCAGAGGCTCATAGGGGAGCTTTAATGAGCGTGTTAGAGCAAGCGTTTGTAGACCATGATGTGACTGTTGGTCAGTTTGGTGGAATAGTGGGGAATATCACTGCATGAAACAGTTTGAGTTTTAGTGATGAGGAACTCCCAGAAGAAGGAAGGAACCATAATTTGGCGCTACATATATCAGTGAATTGCAAGACCGATGCTTTGTCGAACGTGTTGCTAGACATCGGGTCAGCTTTAAATGTGATGGCTAAAACAACTTACAACCAACTTTCCTACCAAGGCACACCGTTAAGACGAAGTGGAGTAATGGTAAAGGCTTTTGATGGTTCAAGGAAAACTGTTCTCGGAGAGGTGGACCTGCCCATTACAATCGGGCCGCATGTTTTCCAAGTTACTTTTCAAGTGATGGATATACAAGCATCATACAGTTGTCTATTGGGCCGACCTTGGATTCATGGAGCTGGGGCAGTGACATCTACTTTACATCAGAAATTGAAGTTTGTGAAGAATGGGAAACTGGTAACTGTGAATGGAGAAGAAGCGTTGTTAGTGAGCCACTTGTCGGCTTTCTCTTTCATTGGTGCCGACAATATCGAGGGATCTTCATTTCAAGGACTTTCTTTATAAGAAGACAATTCGAAGAAGAATGGGGCATCTATTTCCTCTTTCAAAGACGCTCAGAGGGTAGTCTAGGATGGTGTGTCTACAGGCTGGGGGTAAGTGTTAAGCTTACCGGAGAACAAGCATCGAGAAGGTCTCGGTTTCTCTTCGTCAGCTGGAATCCCCGAGGCAGGGGTCGTCATTGAGCCAAAAAGAGGGATTTTTCGCAGTGCTGGATTCATTCATTCTCCGCCAGAAGCCAACGCAGTCATTGAGGACAACCCCGAAGGAATTCCATGCAACTTTGTGACGCAAGGAGGGTCTAACCATAACTAGGTTGCTGTCGACGTTCCTTTTGTAGCTCATCTGTCCAAGTAATGCATTTGTTTGTCTTTATGCTTTTAAAAAAAAAATCCTTTCGTCCTGCCCCAAGCGAAAGTGAATTTATCTAGGGCTTTTTGCTTCAAGAAATTACCATTATCAATAAAAATGTCGTTTTGTTTCCGACTTTTGTCTTATTTTGTGCTTTTTTTAAAAAAAATGGTAATACAAAAAACCAAAAACATGACCCCTTCCAAAATATCTGCATTTACACATTTTTTTTTCTAAAATCAATCATCAAACATATGTGCAGATTAATTATCAATAAACCCATTGAACAACGTGACTCTATGATCTCTCCCAACTTTGAGTTCCCTGTATACGAAGCAGAAGAAGAAGAGGTTGAAGAGATTCCCGATGAGATCTCTCGTTTGCTTGAACAAGAAAGAAGAACCATTCAGCCTTACCAAGCATTAGAGGTAATCAATCTAGGCTCTGAGGAAGACAAGAAAGAGATGAAGACCGGGGCGTCACTTGAAGCAAATGTTAAGAAGCAAGTGATAGAGCTCCTCAAAGAATATGTCGATGTGTTTGCTTGGTCGTACAAGGATATGCTGGGGTTGGATACTGATATTGTGGTACACCGTTTGCCTTTGAAGCCAGAATGTCCACCGGTCAAACAGAAGTTGAGAAGAACTCACCCTGATATGGCTCTCAAGATCAAAGAGGAAGTACAAAAACAGATTGACGCAAGATTCCTCGTTACGTCAGAATACCCTCAATGGTTAGCCAACATAGTGCCCGTTCCGAAGAAAGATGGTAAGGTCAAAATGTGCGTTGATTATCGTGACTTGAACAAAGCTAGTCCCAAGGATGACTTTCCACTGCCTCATATTGATGTGTTAGTTGACAGTACTACGAAATCCAAAGTTTTCTCCTTCATGGACGGTTTCTCCGGTTACAATCAAATTAAGATGGCGCCTGAAGATAGAGAAAAAACATCCTTCATCACCCCTTGGGGCACTTTCTGTTACAAAGTAATGTCGTTTGGGTTGATAAATGCGGGAGCTACTTATCAAAGAGGTATGACTACCCTTTTTCATGACATGATGCACAAAGAAATTGAGGTTTATGTGGATGATATGATCGTCAAATCAAGCACTGAAGAAGAGCATGTCGAATACTTGCTGAAGATGTTCCAACGACTGAGGAAGTACCAACTCCGTCTGTACCCCAACAAGTGCACTTTTGGTGTCAGATCCGGGAAAATTTTGGGCTTCATTGTTAGTCAGAAAGGTATTGATGTAGATCCAGACAAGGTCAAGGCCATCAGAGAAATGCCTGCTCCAAAAACAGAAAAACAAGTAAGAGGGTTTCTCGGACGGCTAAATTACATCTCCAGATTCATTTCTCATATGACTGCAACATGTGGGCCGATATTCAAGTTACTCCGCAAGGATCAAGGGATTGAATGGACAGAAGATTGCCAGAAAGCCTTCGACAGCATCAAAGAGTACTTGCTAGAACCTCCCATTCTTATCCCTCCAGCTGAAGGAAGACTGTTGATCATGTACCTAACTGTGTTAGATGCTTCTATGGGTTGTGTTCTCGGGCAACAAGATGAGACCGGAAGAAAGGAGCATGCTATTTATTATCTAGGCAAGAAGTTTACTGATTGTGAGTCTCGTTATTCCATGCTTGAGAAGACTTGTTGTGCTTTAGCCTAGGCCGCCAAACGCCTCTGTCATTACATGGTTAATCACACCACTTGGTTGATATCTAAAATGGATCCGATCAAGTACATCTTCGAGAAGCCAGCTTTAACAGAAAGAATCGCCCGGTGGCAGATGTTGTTGTCCGAGTATGATATTGAGTACCGTTCCCAGAAAGCAATCAAAGGTAGCATCCTTGCCGATCACCTGGCTCACCAACCGATCGAAGATTATCAGCCTATAAAGTTCGATTTCCCTGACGAAGAGATTATGTATTTAAAAATGAAAGACTGTGATGAACCATTGTTCGGGGAAGGTCCAGACCCTGAATCAAGATGGGGTTTGATATTCGACGGAGTTGTTAATGTTTATGGCAGCGGCATTGGAGCAGTCATTATTACTCCTAAAGGTACCCACATCCCTTTCTCCGCCAGACTAACTTTCGACTGCACAAACAACATGGCGGAGTACGAAGCATGCATTATGGGTATTGAAGAAGCCATCGATCTAAGAATCAAGAACCTCGACATTTATGGTGATTCAGCTCTCGTAATCAATCAGATCAAAGGAGAATGGGAAACTCGCCACCCCGGCTTGATTCCATACAAAGATTACGCGAGACGATTACTAACCTTCTTCAACAAGGTCGAGTTGCACCACATCCCTCGTGATGAGAACCAGATGGCAGATGCTCTAGCTACCTTATCCTCAATGTACCAAGTAAATCGTCGGAATGAAGTACCATTAATCAGTATCAGGTGTCTTGAAAGGCCTGCTCATGTATTTGCGACTGAAGAAGTGGCTGACGACAAACCATGGTTCCATGACATCAAGTGTTTCCTTCGAAGTCAAGAGTACCTACCCGGAGCATGCAATAAAGACAAGAAAACTTTAAGAAGACTGTCTGGCAACTTCTTCCTGAACGGAAACATTTTGTATAAGAGAAACTTTGACATGGTGTTGCTTAGATGTGTGGACGCAAGCGAAGCGGATTTGTTGATGCATGAAATACACGAAGGATCCTTCGGTACTCATTCAAGTGGGCATACAATGGCCAAGAAGATATTGAGGGCAGGTTATTACTGGATGACGATGGAAGCGGATTGTTACAAGCATGCCAGGAGGTGTCATAAGTGCCAGGTCTATGCCAATAAGATTCATGTTCCGCCAACCGCACTCAACGTTCTCTCCTCCCCGTGGCCATTCTCAATGTGGGGCATCGACATGATTGGCAGGATCGAACCCAAAGCTTCAAACGGACACCGTTTCATTCTAGTGGCTATTGACTATTTCACCAAGTGGGTTGAAGCCGCATCTTATGCTAATGTGACCAAGCAAGTGGTGGTCAAGTTCATTAAGAATCAAATCATCTGCCGCTATGGTGTCCCTAGCAGAATCATTACAGACAACGGGACGAATCTGAACAACAATAAGATGAAAGAGCTGTGTGACGATTTCAAGATCGAGCATCATAATTCCTCTCCTTACAGACCTCAGATGAATGGTGCTATCGAAGCTGCAAATAAGAACATAAAGAAGATTGTCTAGAAAATGGTGGTAACTTACAAGGACTAGCATGAGATGCTTCCATTCACATTACATGGATATCGTACCTCCATACGCACATCGACAGGGGCAACCCCTTTCTCTTTGGTATATGGTATGGAGGCTGTGCTTCCCGTAGAAGTTGAGGTCCCTTCAATGAGAGTTTTAATGGAAGCTGAGTTATCAGAAGCTGAATGGGCTCAAAGTAGGTATGATCAGTTAAACTTAATCGAGGAGAAACGCATGGCTGCTCTATGTCATGGACAACTATATCAAAAGAGGATAAAGCAGGCTTTCGACAAGAAAGTTCGTCCACGTGAATTCAAAGAGGGTGATCTCGTGCTAAAAAAGATTTTGTCCTTCCAGCCCGACTCCAGGGGCAAGTGGACTCCTAACTATAAGGGCTCATACGTCGTCAAAAGAGCCTTCTCCGGTGGTGCCATGACTCTTCAAACTATGGATGGTGTAGAACTTCCGCGTACTGTAAACACGGATGCAGTCAAGAAATATTTTGTCTAAAAAATTATAAGAACAGCTCGGTAAGTCGAAAACCCGAAAGGGCGGCTTAGGCAAAAATGAGCGTCTCGGTGGGCTGAAAACCCGAAAGGGCGGTCCAGGCAAAAATTAGAGACATTAAACAGAGATTATCCTGATAGGCTGAAAACCCGAAAGGGCGGTCTATGCAAAAGTTAAGGATAAAGAAAAAGACAAAGTAACTGCATCCGGTCAGACACCACCAACTTGGGGCATACCTGTTACCAAAGAACCTTCAACCTGAAGCATCAGAACAACAGAACTCAAAGTTGTTAGGGAAAATAGGATTGCGAAGTTCAATGTACCTCTCCACCATAAATTACCGTTTTTCTTAAACTTTTGTAAAGATCTTTGGAGTCATGCCATCGGCTGACCACCGTTCAATCAATAAAATTTGAGCCATCTCCCCTTTATTTGAAATTCTCATTTATTCTATTTTTCACGCTTTCTTCGGTTTTTGATGGTAATATTGCGAAGCAAATTCTTAAAACTTTCTCACGTCTCTCAAAAGCATATACAAATAGGTGCGCCTTAAGACTCACAAGTAAAAGGGAGCGTACGTCGACATTCTCCCCCAGGAACGTTCAGACCCTACTAAGCAGGCATGGCTAGACAATGTGGGAAGTTTTAAAAAAAACACAAAAACACAAAAAAAAAGAGCTCGCTAAGTCGAAAACCTGAAAGGGCGGCTTAGGCAATAGAGAGCGTCCTGGTGGACTGAAAACCCGAAAGGGCGGTCCAGGCAAAATTTAGGGGCACAAAAAAGGAAATATACTCCCGGTGGACTGAAAACCCAAAAGGGCGGTCCAGGTAAAAGTTAGGGATTTCAAAAAGAAAACAAACAAACAAAAAACAAAAAGGAATGTGACTGCTGGGGCATACCAATGGATTGGCACTCTATGCGAAATGGCGACTTCTACCCAAAGTTTTGGTCGATAACGGGTTCCCTCCCCAGGAAACATTGAGAATTGCTATCTTGTGCCAGGTTTCACCATGTAAATTGTTCGATTAGTTCACAATAATTTTATCTTCAAGGAAGTTTGCCGAGTGTGGGTACTACGATGTCAGTCTATCTCTCATCTTATCTGTCTTGTCTTGTTTCGTCGAGTTTACCCATCACAACCCAGTCTACACACTCATACATTCATTCACACGTTCATACATTCATGCATTATTACTTTCACTCGCACACAACATATACACAACACCATTCACAGATGGTTGCATCGGTCACCCGAAGTCTCGTTTGGCCGCATCGTGTCGTTTCAAGTCCTCAATCGTTTAAAGCCGACAGTCCTACACAATGGACTGCTTACACTTTTATCTGCTTTCAAGCCGACAGTCCTACACAACGGACCGCTTACACTTTTATCTGGCTTTCAAGCCGACAGTCCTACACAACGGACCGCTTACACTTTTATCTGCTTTCAAGCCGACAGCCCTACACAACAGACCGTTTACATTTTCACTACTTTCAAGCCAACGGTCCTAAACAACGGACCGCTTAAATTTACATTCTTTCTTGTCTCAAGCTGCTAGTCCTAAACAACGGATAGTCTGTACTTACCTGTCATTCCCTCGAGTGTCATCCCCAGTGAAACTACATTCCCCTAACAGAGTCAGATCCCTTTTTGTAAAGAAATCGGGCATCACGTCGTTATTACTCGTCTCAATCAAGTTATTTACGTTGTCTTGCATTCATAACTGCGTCACATGCATGCACAGTATCTTAGGATAAAAAATAGTTGTACTTTATATTTAAGTTTCTTCGGTCCGTTCAAATCAAAGATTCCACCTTCAAATCTCTGGACGAAGAAACTTAAATAGGGGCATCTGTCATACCCCAATTTTTGACCCAAGATCCCACCGACACGTGTCACTTGACCCTGACCAATCTCTAACTTTCTTTAGTAAAAATTTCGGCAGAGAGGTATTTTAAAATACCTCATGTTTTGTTCTGAGTGGGCCCTCGTCTCTCTTTATTTTTCTTTTAATCTTCATTTCTTAATTTCCATCTTTTATTCCTTTCTAATTCATTTGATTTTTAATTCCATTTTATTTTAATTAGTCTTAACTTGTTTAATTATTTCTTTTTCTTTTAATGTCCATAAAAGTCCAAATAATATGATAATGTCCAAAAAACGTCCAAATCCAAAACTGCCTCATCAGTTCCAGCATATACGCGTTTTCGCGTTTCGTTCCAATCCAGCCTGTATCACGTGTTCAACAAATCCAATCCGTTTTCACAGATCCATCTGCAACAATCCAGGAACAAATTGCTTTCCTCTTATCCAAAAGCCACTGATTTTTCTGCATCACAAACAAACCCTAACCCTAATCCAGGACTCTATAAATAACACACAATACACACACGCAAAATGGGGAATTTTTCGGAAGAAAGGCACACAAAACGGCCGAACCCACAATCAGAAAAACCTGCAACAAATTCACAGTAATTTCGACGGAACACCTACAGCAAGCCAACCAACCGAACCAACAATTCTCAACAACATCGCAACCAACCACGATCATCAAACCAGGACACAGAAGCAGTGAAAGGTAGTAACTTTTTTTAAAACTCTTAAATCTGTGGTTTTGAACTGTTTGTGTGGGAACTTTGTTTAAACCATTAGATCTAGGCTTTTGAACACTGTAAGTATTGAAAACAGAAAAAGAAACAAAAAAACGGAAGGAAATAAGAGAAGAAAAATAAAAAAACAGAGGAGAGGGAAAGAAATAGGAGTAGAAGAAGAAGGAACAAAAAAAATTAAAAAAAATAGGGTTCCGGCGTGGTGCGCCGCCGTACCGGCCGGCCAACCACCGCCGGAACCCCCTCACTGCCGCCGGATTCTGGGCCTCCCTCGCCGGAATCTTCATCGGCTCCTTCATGTTCTTGAAGGAGGGAAGAACAAGAGAGAGAAGAGAGAGAAGAGAGAGTTTAGAGAGAAGGAAGATGTAGAGAGAGAAAGAAAGGATAAAAATGAAAGAAATCTGAAGGCCACAGCCTATATATAGGCGCCTTCCAATCCCGTGTGGGCAGGCCTACATCTTAGCATGCACCCTCAAGCCGTGAGCCTCTGATTCGCAATCTGATGGCCAATATTACTCCACCCCGTGATCAGATCCTGGCCGTATGATTTTAATCAAGCGGCCTAGATCTCACCTTTGAGCCCAACGCGCCTGACATTACTCAAAGCCTAATTCCACCCTTTTTTTAATTCCTACACCCTCCTTAACACTATTAATACCCCCTGCTTGTAAGTTTTAACCCTTGCATGTTTTTTTATGTTCTCGTTCACATTCCGCATTCATATTTTAATCATGTCATTTAATTTTATTTCAATTTTATTGCGAGAATTTAGAATGTATGTTTAGGCTTAATGTAAATTATCCATGCATTTTAGTTTAGGTTTATTATCATGCGTATTTATTTCTTGCCTTTCTATTTTTTCACCAATGATGTAGAATGTATATTTAGGCTTGGATGTATTTTATTTATTTATATCGCAGACCATAGAATGTATTATTAGGCTTTTTGTAATAGCTTAGGTGCATGTGTGCGTGTGTGGGTGTATGCGTTTTATGCTTCGTAGTTTAGGTTAAGGGTCCTCACGTGGTCCAACGCCACCATGAGGTGCCGACGCTTTACTTTCCTGCTCCGTTAGTTTATATTCTCGTTTAATTATTCAAAAACAAACAAAAACATGCAAATAATCACAAAATCACAAAACATTTTCACAATAAACCTCGATCCACAAGTCGAGTGATTCCCCTTTTTTTCAATTTCTTTCTTAATCAAATATTAATCGATTTAATTACATTATGAGTCCTTTTTCCTTTAACATAAAAAATACAAACAAACTTATTTTGCCACTTGGCTTTTCATGTTTAAAACCTTTTTTCAAAACTAATAAAAACACACAACCAATCAAACGTCAATTTTTACCCCGAACTACGAGGTTTTGATCCCTCACGGGTACGTAGGCAAAGGACACTCGTCCTCTCAAATCAATAAAAATGTAGATAATTAGGTCTTTGTTTTCTCAATCACTTTAATCCCACTTTTTTCAGACTAAGCAAGTTATAGCACATTAATTAGAAAAAACCAAGAGGTTCCCGTAGAGTACTACGGACATAAAGGGTGCTAGTACCTTCCCTTTGTGTAACTAATCCCCGAACCCTAAATCTCTTTAAATATGGGGTCTTTGAACTTTTTTTCCCCTTTTCTTTCAAAAAATTAAATGTTCAGTCGTGAAATAAAATAGTGAGTCAAAAGCTAATCAAATAGCCTTGATCTCCGAAAAATGTCGCGACAATTGGAAACAACGATAATCCTAGAAGAACTAGATCATGTTTCAGACAAGAAGAGTCTGCTTTGGGATTATTATCTGTTATTGAACCAACCTCTGTTGAAGAAGCACTTGGAGATAAAGGATGGATTCTGGAAATGCAAGATGAACTCGATCAATTCAAAAGGAATGAAGTGTGGGATCTAGTAGCTAAGCCTGAGCACAAGAACATTATTGGAACTAAATGGGTGTTCAGAAACAAGCTTAGTGAACAAGGAGAAGTAATCAGAAACAAGGCCAGAATTGTTGCACAAGGCTACAGGTAGCAAGAAGGCATTTATTACACTGAAACATTTGCTCTAGTTGCAAGATTGGAAGCAATCAGGTTACTTCTTTCCTATGCAGTCAATCACAACATAATCTTGTATCAAATGAATGTTAAGAGTGCCTTTCTTAATGGTGTCATTTCTGAAGAAGTATATTTCAATCAACCTCCTGGCTTTGAGGATTTAAAACATCCTGAACATGTTTATAAACTGAAGAAATCACTATATGGCTTGAAACAGGCTCCCAGAGCTTGGTATGAAAGGCTAAGTAATTTCTTAATTCAAAATGACTTTGAAAGAGGACAAGTTGACACTACACTATTCAGAAAGACTCTGCAGAAGGACATTCTTATATTTCAAATCTATGTTGATGATATCATTTTTGGTTCAACTAATGGTTCACATTGCAAAGAGTTCTCTAAGGCAATGCAGGATGAATTTGAAATGAGCATGATAGGAGAATTGAAGTTCTTTTTGGGAATTCAAATCAACCAATGCAAAGATGGAGTCTACGTTCATCATTCCAAATACACTAAAGAGCTCTTGAAGAAGTTCAATCTTGAGGACTGCAAGGAAATGAACACTCCAATGCATCCAACCTGCATTCTCAGCAAAGAAGATCAAGGAACCAAAGTTGATCAGAAGCTGTATAGAGGTATGATAGGTTCTTTGTTATACCTAACTGCATCCAGACCATATATTTTATTCAGCGTATGTTTGTGCCCAAGGTTTCAATCAGATCCTAGAGAGTCTCACTTACTTGCTGTTAAGAGAATCTTTAGATATCTGAAAGGAACTACTAATCTTGGACTTCTGTATAAGAAATCTTCTGATTATAAGCTAGTTGGATTCTGTGATGCTGACTATGCTGGAGACAGGATTGAAAGAAAATCAACCAGTGGCAATTGTCAATTTTTGGGAGAGAATCTGATATTCTGGGCTCGCAAGAGACAGGCAACAATTGCCCTGTCTACAACAGAAGCAGAATACATTTCAACTGCTAGTTGTTGTACACAACTACTCTGGATGAAACATCAGCTTGAGGACTATCAAATAACTGAAAAATGTATCCCAATTTATTGTGATAATACAGCTGATATATGTTTATCTAAGAATCCAATTTTGCATTCAAGAGCAAAGCACATTGAGATTAAACATCATTTTATTAGAGACTATGTTCAAAAAGGAATTCTAGATATTCAATTCGTTGATACTGGTCATCAATGGGCTGATATATTTACTAAACCTTTGACTGTTGAAAGATTTGATCTTGTAAGAAAAATTTGAACATGTGTTATATCTCTGTTTAATTTGTGCTTCTAAAGACAGAATTCAGACTCTGAAAGTTACTCAGAAGCTAATTGAGAATCAGACTCTCTCTTGGAGACTCTGATAAATATAAGCTTCTGAAGACACTCAGACTCTGTTAAGGAAACTTAGACTCTTAAGAAGCTCGTAATAGTGGAAGGATGACTGTTGAGTTCAGTAACACCTGCCCCACTACGTTGACAATTACTTTTTAATTTCTCAGACGTGGCCTATTTGTATTGGGTAGAAACTCAAAGGGCAATGATTTTTTTCCGTTTAACAAGTAACGCTCACGTCTTCCCAATACTTTTACGGCTGCATGCTCTTTTGTCTTTAATGCTTGTGTTTGTTTGTCCCCTTCGCATTTTCAAACGTTTTCAACTTTCCTTATAATAAGCAATCACACACAACCCACTTCACTTTCCACACTTTGATTTTTCTCTGAACTATACACTTTCGTTTTAGTCTCTGAAAAACTCATCTTCTCAAAATCAAACCTAGAACCCTAAAATGGTAAGTGAACTCATTCAATCTGGTGTGATCATCAAAACTGGTAAATCCTATGTCATTAAACCCAGGACGATGAACATCATCAAAGAAACTCTGGAAGTTCAAGTTGAATCTCCAGTAGATTTTGGATCTTTGTTGAAGCATGGTATCGACGTTTCAACTCACTTTCTTGAACAAGGAATGATGAGATATTTTGGTATGTTGAATGGACCAACATATCAAGAACTGGTAAGAGATCTCTGGGTAAGGGCTGAAGTTTTCGACAAGGATGATGCAACCGTTGAGGAAACTGCTACAATCATGAACAACCCTTCACTTGCTGGCAAAACCAGAAAGCAAATGGGTCTGAGACCTTACACTGGTCTAGAAGTAAGATCAGCAGTGATGGGGATTCCAATCCTTATCAACGAAGAAATTGTTGCCAGGGCATGCAGGGTAACCAACCTTGGTAAATTTCAGTGGAATGTTGATAAGAAGAGTGAATGGATGAACATCTGCAACAAACTCTTATTTGAGGGAAGACCTTCAAATAAGTTGGTGGACATGCATCCAGAACATAGGGTGCTTCTGAAGATCATTCTGGACAGTATGAAGGTGAGAAAAACACAAGAAGGGGGGGGGGGGGTTGAATTGTGTTTGCTTTTTGCAGCTCTTGTAGAGTAAGAATCTAATTCCTTTAAACTCAGAGTCTGAATGGGATCAGAGTCTGATGAGAGATTAGGTTCTGATGCAGCGGAATAATCAAAAGATAGAGAGAAGAGAGAACACAAGCAATTATACAGGTTCCTTCCACAAACCGGAAGTAGTCATGTCCCCCTTGTACTTCCAAGGAGAGTTCACTAAAATGTAATATCAAATTACAAGTTGCTCAAACACACAGTATGAGACTTCCTTGCTCAAGCACACAGGCGAGAGACTTCCTTGCTCAAAGACACAACTAAGAGACTTCCTTGCTCAATGGACGCAGCCAAGAGACTTCCTTTGCTCAAGCACAAAAGCAAGAGACTTCTTACACAATTACAGAAAATTGAATAGAGTTGAAACACTTGACAACAATCAAAATGTGTTTCAATTACAACAAAGACAGACTCTGTTTTACACAAAAGACAGACTCTGTTTTTCTTTGGAACTTAGAAATTCTAGAACACTCAGTTTGTAAGAATCTAAGTTGATGATGTGCTTTTGTTAAGACTCAGTTGAATACGAAAGCAGCGCAATGTAATTTTTCAAGTTGTAGAGTCCAACAATTCTTCAAGTCTTCTATCCTTTATATAGGCATAGGAAAGAGACGTTGAGTCATCCAGCACATCAGGATGATTTCTGAAGCTTGATCAATGACTGTTGATCTGTTGCTTGATTTGGTAATAGTCCTTCAATTGCATCATTTGAATTCCATTCCCTTTGAGGATTAATACCGGTAGACACAGTTGCCAAACTGTACGAGGTAGTGGAGTAGTGGAAACAGAGTTCGTACAACGTACTCTGTACTGGCCTGCATTCTTGTCTTTGTGCTTCCCACGCTCAAGTTGACTTTAAAGCTAGCCGTTACTCCATTTGAGAGTTTCTTTTGCATCGCAATGCAGTAGAAATCCTTGTAAGCAGATTATCAAATTTGATGGTCTTCAGACTCTGATACAGTCTTTCAGACTCTCTTCGGTACAGTCTTCAGACTCTATTCGAAGCAGTCTTCAGACTCTCTTCGGTACAGAATCACAAGCAACAAGCTTCTCTGGATTTTTGCTCTTTAACATTGTTCAAACAGAATACTTTCTAAGATATAAATCTTAATTGATATCCTGCATACTTAAACAAATATTAGCAATATCCAATTGACAACTTTTTAATACCTTGTTATCATCAAAACTCAAAACGTGGTATTGCTGAACACCTTTGTTCCAACAATCTCCCCCTTTTTGATGATGACAAACATTAGTATTTAAGAGGTCAATTGTTGTTAATCTAATTAACAAGTTGACTTAAAGGGTTCTGAGGTTTGTAAGCTCAGACTCCCCCTGAGTCTGATAGTTCTTAAGTTGAGGTTTGTAAGCTCCTCTTAAGTTCTATCCAGGTTAATTAAATTCACTATCATAAGCAATCGAATTCATTCTCAGAATAATAAATGAATTTAGAGAACTGATTCTTAAACAGGGGCTCAGAGTCTAACTAAGCACCTTTCGCAGATTTCCCTTTAACTTTTACGTATAACATGCAATGTAATTAAAAGAAATTTTCCCTTCTCCCTGACATAAATACTTTCCCTTCTCCCCCTTTTGTCATCAACAAAAAAAGGTTTAGAACAAGTTCCTCCCCCTTTTTAAATGACTTAAGTTAAGGGTGCTTAGTTAAGGAAGAATGAGATTCAGAGGGAAAACATAGAAGATTCAAAGCATAAAAAATAGAATTGAATGCAAATAGAATCAAAAACAACTTGTATAAATTGTAAGCAAAAACAAGTTCAGAAGATAGTAAACAAGAATTACAAAATAAAACAAAACGAAATTAAACTAAGGTTGGTTTTGTTTGGCAAGATGATCCATCAATTTCTGGAGATCCTCTTGCTGTTTCTTTACCATTTCTTCCAGAGCCTCAGTTCTTCGCAAATGCGCTTCCCTTTCTTGTCTAGCTTCTTCTTGAACTCTATACAGTCTCCTCTTCAAAGAATTATAAGCTACTGATTCTCTTGGAATATACTGATCTTCATCAAAGAAGGGTGTATCTCTAATCCTCAGAATCAGAGCTCTTTCCAAGATAATAGCTTTCTCAGCCCGCTTGACTTCTTCAACATGCTTGGCAGTGACAAGTGCTTGTTACCTGGCAGCAGCCTTCTGAATTTTGGTGATAAAATCCAAGAACTCAGTCTTCACTGTAGAGAACTTGTCCTCATAGCTCACATTGAGGATTGGCACAAACCTTTGCTCAATAACTTCTTTGAGCTTATTGCTCGAAGAAGCATAGAACTCATCTATCTTGTTTGAATCAAATAAGTCAATTTGAGGTTCAGAGGTTGAGGGTAGAGAAGCTCTCAAGGCTAGAAAAGTTTCAAAACCTGGGAAAAAGGTTATGGGGTCACAAAGAGGTTGGGAAACTATTCTGGCCTCAGCTCTACATTCTGTTACAGTTTCTGATACGATATCAGAAGCTTGTTCCAGATTTTCAGAAGCTGGTTCAACAACAGGTTTTGAAGGTTCAACAGAAGCTAAAGTCAGATTTTCTGTAGGTTCAGGTACAGGGTATGGTTTGGAAACAGATGAAGTAGCTTTTGTTGTTTTGGATTTTGCAGGGGTTTTTGGTAGTTCTCCTCCTAAATGTTTTTCAAGAGAATCTAGAGTGTCTGGAGAGTCTACACAAATGGTTTCAGTTTGGGGGGATGACTGTTTGGATTGAATGGTTACTTCAGGCTTTTCAGAAGGTTGAATTACCTGAAGTGGTTTGAGAAATGAAGGTTGAGCAGGATGGTCAGCAGGAAGATTCATAGACACTGTGATTGTGTCTTGAATTACTCTGTCCATAGTTGAATCAACATAATCAACTACTGCAGGGTCCAGTGGGTTATGGGATGATATGGGTTTGATTGGTGAGGGGGGTGAATTTTTGAGGGATGGAAGAATTTGGCTTAAGGGTTTGTTGTTAGATTCTGAATCTGATTCTGACTCTTGATTCAAAGATGAAGATGAGCTATATGCTACGTTGCCAGAGGTGCCAATGCCAGCTTCTAGAGAAGCATAGTGATCAGACACAGTAGCTTCTGATAACTCAGCTTCTGCAGTAGCTAAAGGATTCTTCTGTTTAAGATCAGAAGCAAGCAACTTAGCAGCTTCCTTGACAGTTTCTTCCTTTAATTCTTCAACAACCACTTCTGCTGCCATTGCCTTGCCAGCAGCATGTTCATCCTCAATCATAGATACAGAATTACCTATCTTCTGTGCTACATCCCTAGCCACAGGAACCACATCCACCTTTCTCTTCTTGATCTGACTCTCTTCACCTTTAGAGTCAGCATCAAGATAGTCAGCAATATCTTGAGCCATTCTGTCATAGTCTCTGTCAGCCTTGCCTTTCTTCGCTTTCTTCTCATCTTTCTTAGCCTTCTTCTCATCTTTCTTGGCTTTCTTTTCATCCTTGGTTTCTTTAATCCTATCCTTAATTTCACGAAGTGCAGAGGATGTTGATGAAGGCATAGGAGTTAAAGTCTTAGGGGAACTAATTGTCACTCCAGGAAGAGCAGTAGATTTGATCTTTTTCTTGAGAGGCTCCTGCTTCTCTTCCTCTTCCTTGGTCCTTTTACCTTTGACTTTAAGAGGTCCTCCTCCAGCAGTCTCAGGAATGGCAGAATAGTTGATTATTCTACCAGTTTCCTTGAAGTAATCCACCACAAATCTTGCAAGAACTTCAGGATTATCTTCTTTGGATATGGGAGGGAAGTCCATCATCAAGTCAGATTGTACATAGGATTCCCTCATATCATGCTTAGAGGGGTTGAATCTCTTGACAATCTTCATGTACTGTAGAGTCTTGCCATTAATGATTCTTCCGGTCACAGTTCCTAGATGAATATCTGATACCACACCAGATTCTGATAAGACCTTCAAGAGGCCTCCTTGATACAGAATCTCATATATTAATCTTCCAAAAGGAACTTGCCTTCTGGTTTCTGATTGACTCTTCTTGATGGCCTAACACATGTGGTGCATCACATATCTGGGGAAGTTGATCTTTATTTTGTTGATAAGAAAATAGAGAAGAACTTTGTGATCCACAGACAATGTGTCTGTTCCTCCTCCTTTCTGAAGCATATTGTCCAGTATAATCTTCAGAAGCACCCTATGCTCAGGATGCATATCCACCAGTTTATTTGAGGGTCTCCCTTCAAATAACAGTTTGTTGCAGACAACAGCCCATTCACTTTTCTTGTTGACATTCCACTGAAATTTACCAGCGCTCTCCATTTGACAAGCCCTGGCTACCACCTCTTCAGTGATAACTATTGGTATTCCCATCACAGCAGACCTTACTTCAAGACCATTGTACGGCCTTAAACCCATTTGGTCTCTGTTCTTGCCAGCAAGACTGGGGTTGTTTGAGGTTGCAACTGTTTCTTCCAAAGTAGCTTCAGCTTTGTCGTAGACTTTTGACCTAACCCAAAAATCTCTAACAAGCTCCTGATATGTTGGTCCATTCAACATACCAAAGTATCTCATCATTCCTTGTGATAAGAAATGAGGAGTAACGTCAACTCCATGACGACTGAGCGAACCAAAATCTACTAGAGATTCAACTTGAATTTCCAGAGTCTCCTTGATGATGTTCATTGTTCTGGGTTTGATAACGTAGGACCTTCCAGACTTGATTATAACACCAGATTGGATGAGATCACTTGCCATTATAGGGGTTTCTAAATGTTTGATTTGAGAACAAAAAGTTTTGCAAAGTATTGAAAAACAAGAAATTTGTTCAGATAGAAAATCAAAGAATGAAAAGAGAAGTGAGTTGTGTGTGTTATGTATTTATAGAGAAAAAGTTTGAAAACTGTTTGGAAAGAATAGGGGACAAACAAACACAAACAATAAATACATATAGCATGCAGCCGTAAAAGTATTGGGACAAAGCGAAGGTAACTTGTTTAACGTAATGAAATCATTGCCCTTTGAGTTCTTACCCAATACAGACAGGCCACGTCTGAGAAACTGTAAAGTAACTGTCACTGTAGTGGGGCAGGTGTTACTGAACTCAACAGTCATGCTTCCACTAATACGAGCTTCTGAGAGTCTAAAGATTCCTTACCAGAGTCTGAATAGTTTATCAGAAGCTTTTATCAGAGTCTCCAAAAGAGAGTCTGATTCCCAAATAGCTTCTGAATATTTTCAGAGTCTGAATTCTGTTTTCAGAGGCGCACATTACCCAGAGACATAGCACATGTTCAAATTTTTCTTTATGAAATCAAATCTTTCAACAGATAAGGGTTTTGTAAATATATCAGCCCATTGATGATCAGTATCAATGAATTGAATATCTAAAATTCCCTTTTGAACATAGTCTCTTATAAAATGATGTTTAATCTCAATGTGCTTTGCTCTTGAATGCATAATTGGATTCTTAGACAAACATATAGCTGCCGTATTATCACAATAAATTGGAATACAGTTTTCAGTTATTTGATAGTCCTCAAGCTGATGTTTCATCCAGAGTAGCTGTGTACAACAACTAGCAGCTGAGATGTATTCTGCTTCTGCTGTAGACAAAGCAATGGTTGCTTGCCTTTTGCTCGCCCAGGATATCAGATTCTCTCCCAGGAATTGACAATTGCCACTGGTAGATTTTCTTTCAATCCTGTCTCCAGCATAGTCAGCATCACAGAATCCAACTAGCTTGTAGTCAGAGGATTTCTTGTAAAGAAGTCCAAGATTAGTAGTTCCTTTCAGATATCTAAAGATTCTCTTAACAGCAGTTAAGTGAGACTCTCTAGGATCTGATCGAAACCTTGCACACAAACATACACTGTATAAAATATCTGGTCTGGATGCAGTTAGGTATAACAAAGAACCAATCATACCTCTATACAGCTTTTGATCAACTTTGGTTCCTTGATCTTCTTTGCTCAGAGTGCAGGTTGGATGCATTGGAGTATTCATTTCTTTGCAGTCCTCAAGATTAAACTTTTTCAGAAGCTCTTTCGTATACTTGGACTGATGAACGTAGACTCCATCTTTGCATTGGTTGATTTGAATTCCAAGAAAGAACTTCAATTCTCCCATCATGCTCATTTCAAACTCATCCTGC
This sequence comes from Medicago arabica, assembly GCA_946800305.1. Classification (NCBI taxonomy): domain Eukaryota; kingdom Viridiplantae; phylum Streptophyta; class Magnoliopsida; order Fabales; family Fabaceae; genus Medicago; species Medicago arabica. The sequence goes on along the minus strand of OX326970.1, from coordinate 28,580,285 downwards.
ATTACTTTCGAAAACTCTTTGCAAAGTGAACTATTTGTAGAACCAAAAATGATATCATCAACATAAATCTGAACTATAAGAATGTCTTTCTTCAGAGTCTTTCTGAATAGAGTAGTGTCAACTTGTCCTCGTTCAAAGTTGTTTTGAATCAAGAAATTACTTAGTCTTTCATACCAAGCTCTGGGAGCTTGTTTCAAGCCATAGAGTGATTTCTTTAATTTATAAACATGCTCTGGATGCTTCAAATCTTCAAAGCCAGGAGGTTGTTTTACATATACTTCTTCAGAAATGACACCATTGAGAAATGCACTCTTAACGTCCATTTGATACAGGGTTATGTTGTGATTAACTGCATAGGAAAGAAGTAACCTGATTGCTTCCAGTCTTGCAACTGGAGCAAACGTTTCTGTGTAATCAATGCCTTCTTGCTGACTGTAGCCCTGCGCAACAAGTCTGGCCTTGTTTCTGATTACTTCTCCTTGTTCACTAAGCTTATTTCTGAACACCCACTTGGTTCCAATGATGTTCTTGTGATCAGGCTTAGCTACTATATCCCATACTTCATTCCTTTTGAATTGATTCAGTTCTTCTTGCATTGCCAGAATCCATCCTTCATCTCCAAGAGCTTCTTCAACAGAGGTTGGTTCAATAACAGATAATAATCCTAAAGCAGACTCTTCTTGTCTGAAATGCGATCTTGTTCTCATAGGACTTTCTTTATTGCCAATTATCTGATCTTCTGGATGTGAAGACTTGTATTTGAAAGATTGTTTGGATTGACTAGCTTGCAAAGAACCGTCTTGAGCTTCATCAGAAGCTTCTTCATTAGGAACTTCAGGGGCTGTTCCAGCTTCTGAAGTATCTTCAGATTCTGGAATCTGATCAGATTTTGAGTTATCATCAGAATCTTGAGATTCTGCATGACTTTCATCTTGCACTGGAGTTTCACTTCCAGGAACTTTGTCATCGAATCTGACATGCATAGATTCTTCCACACATTGTGTTTCTGAATTATACAGCCTGTATGCCTTAGAGCGTTCAGTGTAACCTAAAAAGATTCCCTTTTGAGCTTTGACATCAAATTTCTTTAGGTAGACTTTGTTTTTCAGGACATAACACGTACATCCGAACTGATGAAAATAAGATAAGTTGGGTTTTCTTCCTTTAAAGAGTTCATAAGCTGTTTTGTTCAACAGGGGTCTAATATAGATTCTGTTCTGAACATAACAAGCTGTGTTTACTACTTCTGCCCAAAAATGCTTAGCCAGATTGTTCTCATGGATCATGGTTCTAGCCATCTCTTGTAAGGTTCTGTTCTTTCTCTCTACAACTCCATTTTGTTGTGGAGTTCTAGGTGCAGAGAATTCATGAATAATTCCATGTTTTTCACAGAAAACCTCAAACGGTTCATTTTCAAATTCTCCTCCATGATCACTTCTGACTTTCAAGATTTTCATTTCCTTCTCTGATTGAATTTGGATGCAGAATTTACTAAACACAGAATATGAATCATCTTTAGTTTTCAGAAATTTAACCCAACACCATCTGCTGTAGTCATCAACAATAACTAGTCCATATTTACTTCCATATAAGGATGCAGTGCTAACTGGTCCAAATAAGTCAATATGAAGTAACTCCAAGGGTCTGGAAGTTGAAACAATTTCTTTCGGCTTGAAGGGACTCTTGACAATTTTCCCTTTCTGACATGCTCCGCAAAGAGCATCTGAGTGATAGTCAATGTCTGGTAGGCCTTTGACAAGTTGCAACTTGCTAAGCTTAGAGATTAATCTCCAGTTAGCATGTCCCAAACGTCTATGCCACAGCCACTTCTTATCACTCATTGACAGAAGGCACATTACCTTCTGATCAGTCAGTTCTGAGAATTTTATATTGTATACATTGTTTCTTCGTTTTCCCTTGAAGACTATGGACTGATCATCCTTGTTAACCACTGTGCAGTTGTTCTTATTAAACAATACATCATAACCACTGTCACATAATTGACTTATGCTTAGTAGGTTATGTCTAATTCCATCAACGAACCACACATTACTGATTGAGATCAGAGAGTTACCAATGGTTCCAGTACCAATGATTTTGCCAGTCTGGTTTCCTCCAAATCCCACAGTTCCTCCCTCTTTCATGGTTAGGGTTAGGAACATAGACCTTTCTCCCGTCATGTGACGCGAGCAACCACTGTCCAGGTACCAAGCCTTGTGCTTTTCTAGTCCTTTTAGACATACCAGCAGCATCAATAATTTCAGACTTAGGTACCCATATTCTCATGGGTCCTTTTTGGTTAGTCTTAGAACCATTGAAATCCTTTCGTAAGTTACGTCTTGAAGTCATTGGCAATGTTTTCTCCCATACCTTGGGTTTGGAACCGTTTGGTTTAGGTTTCAACTTGCCTTTCACAGTTTCTCTTCTTTGAAACTTAGGCTTTAGTTTTTCAGACTCTGGCTTTTTTAGAGTCTGTTTATCAGACTTTGAATGTTTCAGAGTCTGAGACTTTAAAGCTTTGGGTTCAAAGTTTTTCAGACCCTTTGACTTAACATTCTGAGATTTTGACTTAGCCAGAATCTTAGAAGTAGAAGTTGTAGGTTCTGAATGAGTCACTGTGTTGACTTCATCAGACTCTCTTACAAAGTGATTTTTCAACGCCTCTCTGGCTCCATCAGGACCAGGTTTCAGAGTCATTTCATTTGAGTTTCCACCAATGAATCCAAGACCCTGTCCTCTGTTCTGATACGTGCTATAGATCATGGATGCAACCCTTGATCTTTCAATTCCAGTAGCAATAAATTCTTGCAGAGCAACATCTTGCTCACTTAAGTATTTACAGCTACACTTCTTGATCAATAAGGAGGTATTTTCTTCTTTTAAATCTTCTAATTCCAACAGAGTTGAATTATGTCTTTTTGACAGCTTATCAAGCTGTTGTTTGACTTTCTTCAACTCAGTGGTCTTAGCTTTAAAATGACCAAGAAGCTCTTTGACAGATTCTACAAGTTCAGATCTTGTGAGTTCAGAATATACCTCTGTTTCATTTTCAGAGTCTGCATCTGATTCTGCCTCAGGTGTCTCTTTAACAGATTCGGTTGTAGCCATTAGTCCAACAGCTACATTGACTTCACCATCAGCATAATCATCCTCAGACCCTGACTCATTATCAAGATCTTCCTAGGTGGCCATCAGACTTTTCTTGATCTGCTTCTTAAACTTGCTTGACTTGAAGGTTGTCCTCTTTGACTTGGATTTCTCCTTCTGCAGTTCTGGACACTCAACAATAAAATGTCCAGTCTTCTTGCAGTTGAAGCAACCTTTCTGATCCTCCTTTTTGAATCCCTTCCCATTGCTCTTGCTCAGAAATCTCTTGTTCTTCTTAGCAAGGTACTGCATTCTGTTTGAAAGCATAGCCATTTCCTTTGCAACATCAGGATCCTCCTCTGAGCTTTCAGAAGCTGAAGACTCATTTTCAGACTCTTCAACCTTGAGAGCCTTTGAAGACCTTCCTTTTGATTTTAAGGCAATGGTTTTGGACTTTCTTGCAGAATCATGTTCATTGAGACTTAACTCATGAACCTTGAGTGAGCTTACAAGATCTTCAACACTTAAAGTGTTTAAATCTTTAGCCTCCTCAATTGCAGTGACCTTTGGTCTCCATCTAGAGGGTAAGCTCCTTAAAATCTTGCTAACATGATCAGAAGCTATGTAACTCTTCTTCAGTATCTGAAGACCAGATACTAGAGTTTGAAATCTTGAGTACATCTGCTCAATACTTTCATCCTCTTTCATGTTAAATAGTTCATACTGATGAACTAACAGAAGAGCTTTAGCTTCCCTGACCTTTTTGCTTCCTTCGTAGTTAGCACAGAGAGAAGCAAACATGGCTCTAGCAGTAGATTTGTCACTCATCTTCATGTATTCCGTTTTAGGAATAGCAGTGACAAGAGCCCCTCTGATGATATGATGTTTCTTATAGATTTTCTTTTGAGCAGCAGTGTGAAGTTTGCGGTCAATGGCAGCACCTTTGTCATCAAGTTGTAAGTCACCAACACCATCTTCAAGTATGTCCCAGAGTTCTTCATCAAGACCCATGACATAACTATAGAAGTTGGTTTTCCACCAAGAAAATTCTTCAGGATCACCATTGAATTTAGGAATTTTTCCATAATCAGCCTTTCTACTGCTGTTATTGGATCCATAGTCATATGGTATAGCAGCACCAGAAGTAGCACCAGAAGAAGACGGTTCACTGGAAGACATGTTTTTCTCTGGATCTTTTCTGTTACACGGTTAAGTGCTATGACAACAGAGCCGGTGCTCTGATACCAACTGAAGGTGAGAAAAACACAAGAAGGGGGGGTTGAATTGTGTTTGCTTTTCGCAGCTCTTGAAGAGTGAGAATCTAATTCCTTTAAACTCAGAGTCTGAATGGGATCAGAGTCTGATGAGAGATTAGGTTCTGATGCAGCGGAATAATCAAGAGATAGAGAGAAGAGAGAACACAAGCAATTATACAGGTTCCTTCCACAAACCGGAAGTAGTCTTGTCCCCCTTGTACTTCCAAGGAGAGTTCACTAAAATGTAATATCAAATTACAAGTTGCCCAAACACACAGTATGAGACTTCCTTGCTCAAGCACACAGGTGAGAGAGTTCCTTGCTCAAAGACACAACTAAGAGACTTCCTTGCTCAATGGACGCAGCCAAGAGACTTCCTTTGCTCAAGCACAAAAGCAAGAGACTTCTTACACAATTACAGAAAATTGAATAGAGTTGAAACACTTGACAACAATCAAAATGTGTTTCAATTACAACAAAGACAGACTCTGTTTTACACAAAAGACAGACTCTGTTTTTCTGTGGAACTTAGAAATTCTAGAATACTCAGTTTGTAAGAATCTAAGTTGATGATGTGCTTTTGTTAAGACTCAGTTGAATACGAAAGTAGCGCAATGTAATTTTTCAAGTTGTAGAGTCCAACAATTCTTCAAGTCTTCTATCCTTTATATAGGCCTAGGAAAGAGACGTTGAGTCATCCAGCACATCAGGATGATTTCTGAAGCTTGATCAATGATTGTTGATTTGTTGCTTGATTTGGTAATAGTCCTTCAATTGCATCATTTGAATTCCATTCCCTTTGAGGATTAATACCGGTAGACACAGTTGCCAAACTGTACGAGGTAGTGGAGTAGTGGAAATAGAGTTCGTACAACGTACTCTGTACTGGCCTGCATTCTTGTCTTTGTGCTTCCCACGCTCAAGTTGACTTTGAAGCTAGCCGTTACTCCATTTGAGAGTTTCTTTTGCATCGCAATGCATTAGAAATCCTTGTAAGCAGATTATCAAATTTGTGGCTTCAGACTCACTGTAGCACTATGCTTCTGATAATCTTCAGACTCTCTTGGTTTTCAGATTCTGATGGTCTTTAGACTCTGATACAGTCTTTCAGACTCTCTTCGGTACAGTCTTCAGACTCTCTTCGATGCAGTCTTCAGACTCTCTTCGGTACAGAATCACAAGCAACAAGCTTCTCTGGATTTTTGCTCTTTAACATTGTTCAAACAGAATACTTTCTAAGATATAAATCTTAATTGATATCCTGCATACTTAAACAAATATTAGCAATATCCAATTGACAACTTTTTAATACCTTGTTATCATCAAAACTCAAAACGTGGTATTGTTGAACACCTTTGTTCCAACACAGTATGCTTCAGAAAGGTGGAGGAACAGACACTCTATATGTGGATCATAAGGTGCTTCTGTACTTCTTGATCAAAAAGAAGAAGATTAACTTTCCAAGATATGTGATGCACCACATGTGCTGGGCAATCAGGGAAGGCCAGATCAAATCCAGAAGACAAGTTCCTTTTGGAAGATTGATTTCTAAGATTCTGTATCAAGGAGGACTCTTGAAGGTCTTAACAGAATCTAGTGTTGTGTCAAATGCTCAAGTTGGAACAGTAACAGGGAGAATCATCAAAGGCAAGACTCTTCAATACATGAAGATTGTCAAGAAGTACATACCTTCTGATGAAGATATGAAGGAGTCTTCTGTACAATCTGATCTGATGATAGACTTCTCCCCTGTTTCCAAAGAAGACAATCCTGAAGTCCTTGCAAGATTTGTAGTAGATTACTACAATGAGACTGGTAGAATAATCAATTATTCTGCCATTTCTGAGTCTTTTGGAGGAGGTCCTCTTAGGGTCAAAGGCTTGACCAAGGAGGTCAATCTAGAAGAGGAGGAAGAGAAGCAAGAACCTCCTAAGAAGAAGAATAAGTCTAAATCAATAGCTCTTCCAGGAGTGACTATTGGTGCCTCTGAAACCATAGCTCCTATGCCTCTATCTGTCGCTCTTGCATCCAAGGAAATTTAGGAAAGGATAAAGAAAACCAAGGATGAGAAGAAGGAAAAGGACGAGAAGAAGGCAAAGAATGAGAAGAAAGCCAAGAAAGACAAAGCTGATAGAGATCACAAAAGGCTTGTTGAAGAAATTGCTGAGTATCTTGATGTTGATTCTGATGAAGAAGAAAGTCAGATCAAGAAAAGAAAGAAAGAAGTTATTCCTGTGGCTAAGGATCTAGCACAGAAGATAGGTACTTCTGTATCTATGGTTGAGGATGAACATACTTCTGGCAAGGCTATGGCAGCAGAAGTTGTGACAGAAGGTCTGAAAGATGAGACTGTGAAGGAAGCTGCTAAGTTGCTTGCAGAAGCTTTGAAACAGAAAAGTCCTGCTATCCCTGCAGAAGCTGATCAATCAGGAGCTGCTCTGTCTGATGCTTCTGAACAACCAGCTTCTCCAGAAGCTAATGTCTCAGTTAACATTTCATTTGATTCACCTTTCTCTTCTACGAATCAAAAGTCACCATCCACATCTGAAACTGAATCAGATAACATACCCCTTAGCAGAGCCCTTCCATCCCTTCGCAATAAAACCCCCTCTCCAATTAAACCAATCTCATCCCTTGATCCTCTTGACCCAAGAATAGGTGAATATATTGATTCAACTATTGACAGGGTTATCCATGAAGGAAAATCGATAATGAACAGAATAAGCAGCGGATAAAAATTCGATTTTCTTTCCTTGGATCATTACGAATTACACATGAATCAGTGATTCGATTGTTACCTCGAAGTGTGAAATCTGAAAGCTGGAAACTGGAAGCACGATCACAGCAAAGCAAGCAGCAAGCAGCAAAGCCTCTAGCAAGTCCACACGAACAGTGCTCCTCCAAAACTCGGTGCTAGCCAATGAATTAGAAGTTTCAGAGAGTTAAGGGTTTCAAAACGTGTAACCTCAAACTTCAGCACTAGGCTTCTATTTATAGAACTCTTAGTGTGCTCTGCAAGTTCAGAAGTCACTATTGGGCTTCTGTAAGACCAATAACGAGTTTAGTAATTCTGCTAACTAATTAGCGTTATTTACTCAACGCACCCCTTATATAAGTCATACTTATATATTTCTCTTTTGACTGTTCTTTGTGAGTGACCCTATAGGTTCTAGTCACGTTGGCAATAATATTAAATCTAATATTTGATACTATAAACAATGAGCGGTATCTAGCAACACATCATTGCTACCCAAGTGACAAGAATGTCAAGTGATATGACGAAACCTGTTTCCATGATAATACTTATGTATACGATTACTCCTTTGTCCTAATATCTTTATTGATCTCAATGCATAGATTTTGTCACCATTGTGTAGATCAATATTTATATTTCTTGATTCCAAAATATATTGAATAACGAATAAGTCCAATATCCTATATCGACTTAGTTCGGCATAGCCATGCAGTTTTACAGTCATATTTCATCAAGAGGCCTATAGATATATCTCCTGTTTATGAGGAGGGACAAATCCCATCTAGGACACTCATGCCCCTCAGCATGATTCATCAAGTACCCATCAACCAACGTTATGGTTATCCTTTTACAGACAACGTTAGAATGGCAACAAAGCACTCGAGTCCACATCTAGGGATCATAGTGGTTTCAGGTCAAAGAGCGATGTACACTATTATCATTGTGAGAATATCTTATGACAATCTCATAACTTACTATGTAGTATTCTCACGATGGGTCTATCCAGTATAAATAATACTCCTAACATTTATACCTATGTATAGACTTGATATCTCATATCTATGACCCATGAGATGCGGTCATCAGTCTTCATACATAATAGTCTCGACGCTTTATTATTATCCTAATTCATATTAAAGCTTGACTACGGATACATTTAAGAATAGCGTTCTTTATGATAATGTAATCTCATGATTAAGTCACACTTAATATATTATTACATGAACTATCTATTCTAAGGACTTTATTAACATTACTATAAATATATAATAAAGAGTGACATATATTATTTAATAATAAAAGTCATGATACATAAGATAAGTTTCACATAAACTATTGGCCATCAGCAACATTGTCTAATGTTGGTACTTTGCATATTTTAACATCTCCTCTTTCGATAATCTCTCGAATAAGATGATAGCGCCTTTGTATGTGTTTGGATTTATGGTGAGATCTAGGTTCTTTGGCTTGTGCGATTGCTCCATTGTTATCACATAGTAATTTAATGGGATCCGCAATGCTTGGAACTATTCCAAGATCAGAAATGAATTTCTTAATCCAAACAGCTTCCTTTGCGGCATTAGATGCAGCAATGTACTCGGCTTCTGTTGTAGAATCAGCGATTGTTTCTTGCTTTGAACTCTTCCAGCTTACAGCACCGCCATTTAAGCAAAACACATATCCAGATTGCGATTTGAAATCATCATGATCTGTCTAAAAACTAGCATCAGTGTAACCAATTACAGAGAGCTCTTCTTGACCTCCATAGATCAAGAAAGTATCCTTAGTTCTTCTCAAGTATTTAAGGATATTCTTGACAGCAATCCAATGATCGTTGCCAGGATTAGACTGGTATCTGCTCGTAGCACTTAAAGCATACGAGACATCTGGTCGAGTACATATCATAGCATACATGATAGACCCAATTGCCGAAGCATATGGAATATCACGCATTCGATCCCTTTCTTCATTAGTCGAAGGGGATTGAGTCTTTGATAGATTTATTCCTGACGACATAGGGATGAATCCTTTCTTGGAATCATGCATATTGAAACATCTCAGGACTTTATCTATATATGTAACCAGACTTAAGCCAAGCAATCTTTGTGATCTATCTCTATAGATCCTGATTCCTAATATATAGGAGGCTTCACCTAAGTCTTTCATAGAAAATCATTTCCCTAACCAAGTTTTTATTTCTTGTAATGTAGGGATGTCATTTCCGATTAATAATATGTCATCCACATATAAAACCAGAAATGAGACTATGCTTCCACTAACCTTCTTGTAAACACAAGCCTAATCTTCATTTTTAATGAATCCATATTGTTGTACAGTTTCATCAAAACGAAGATTCCAACTCCTGGAAGCTTGCTTCAATCCATAGATTGATCGCTGTAATTTGCATACTTTCTTGGTTGCTTTAGGATCTCTAAATCCTTCAGGTTGTGTCATGTACACATCCTCAAGAAGATTTCCATTAAGGAAAGCAGTTTTGACATCCATTTGCCAGATTTCATAATCATGGTATGCAGCGATAGCAAGTAAGATCCGAATGGATTTAATCATTGCAACTGGTGAAAAGGTTTCATCATAATCCACACCATGAATTTGTTTGAAGCCTTTAGCAACCAGTCGCGCTTTGTAGGTATTAACCTTTCCGTCCATGTCAATTTTCTTTTTGAAAACCCACTTGCATCCTATAGGATTAATTCCTTCAGGTGCTTCAATCAAGTTCCAAACTTGATTTGTGTACATGGAATCCATTTCAGATTTCATGGCTTCAAGCCACTTCTCAGAATCAGGGCCAGTAATGGCCTCCATGTAAGTCACAGGCTCATCGTGGTCCATGAGCAATACATCACCCTCTTGTGATATGAGATACCCATATCTCTCGGGTTCTTGACGTATCCTGCTAGACCTACGTGGTTCTTGTGTTAATGGAATAGGATTTTCTATCATAATAGTTTGTGTATCCTGTTCCTGTTCCTGTTCCTGTTCCTCCATCGGTATTTCATTACTTTGTGGGTCTTGAATTTCTTCAAGATCTACTTTGCTCCCACTGATTCTTTTGGAGACAAAATCCTTTTCAAGGAAGACTCCATTTCTGGCAACAACAATTGTGCCCTCAGAAGGTTTGTAAAAGTAGTATCCTCTAGTTTCTTTAGGATATCCCACAAAGAAACATTTATCAGATCTTTGTTCAAGCTTAGTAGACATAAGTCGTTTTATATAAGCTTCACAACCCCAAATCTTTAAATGTCCCACAATGGGTTTTCGACCGTTCCATATCTCATATGGTGTCTTTTCTACCGCTTTGGATGGAACTCGGTTAAGCGTATAAGCTGCAGTTAATAAGGCGTATCCCCATAAGGAATTTGGAAGTTCAACATGACTCATCATTGATCGGACCATGTCTAATAAGGTTCGATTTCTCCTTTCAGAAACACCATTCCATTGTGGCGTTCCAGGAGGTGTGAGTTGGGATAAGATCCCGCATTCTTTTAGATGATTGTCAAACTCTAAGCTCAAATACTCTCCACCTCGATCAGATCGAAGCATTTTGATTTTCTTGCCTAGTTGGTTTTCTACTTCATTTTGAAATTCTTTGAATAAAGTAAATGATTCAGATTTATGTTTCATTAGATACACATATCCAAATCTACTAAAGTCATCAGTGAATGTAATAAAGTAGTGAAAACCTCCTCTAGAAGTTATGTTTAGGGGTCCACACACATCAGTATGTATGAGTCCTAAGAGATCACTAGCCCTTTCACCTTGACCGGAAAAAGGGGCCTTTGTCATCTTTCCTAATAAACAAGATCGACATGTCTCATATGATTCAAAATCAAATGAGTCCAAAAGTTCATCTTTATGGAGTTTGGAAATGCGATTTTCATTTATATGGCCTAAACGACAATGCCAAAGGTAAGTCGGATTCAACTCATTAGGTTTCATCCTTTTAGCATTAATGTTATAGATAGGCATATCAAGATCCAGGATATAAAGTCCATTAATCAAAATTGCATTAGCATATAGAATATTATCCAAATAAACGGAACAACATTTGTTCTTAATGGTAAAATAAAAACCAGCCTTGTCCAAACAAGAAATTGAAATAATATTCCTGCTAATGGCAGGTACATAATAGCAGTTTTCTAAATTCAATAAAAGACCACTAGGTAAGGTCAATACATAAGTTCCAACAGTTAAAGCAGCAACCTTTGCTCCATTGCCAACTCTAAGATCGACCTCGCCTTTTGCCAATGCTCTACTCGTTTTCAGCCCCTGCACATCAGTACAAATTAATTTCTAATACCCATGATGTAGAAGTAGACATATTAATTTCTATAACAAAAATACCTGTAGAAGTAGTAGGAACATTTCCATTCTTCTTATCTTCCAGATACTTTAGGCAGTTTCGCCTCCAGTGCCCCTTATTGTTGCAATAGAAGCACTTGCCCTCCTTAGCCACGCCTCCAGTAGCCTTCAAAGCTTTGGTTGATGGCTTGGCAACAACTTTGCCCTTGCCATTTCCCTTAGACTTATTAGGCTTCTTATTGTGCTTTTTGGACTTGCCATTATTAACCATCAAAATGGCCTTTCCCTTTCCTTTCATGTTTTTCTCAGCAGTTCTCAACATAGCTGCAAGCTGTGGAAGTGTTTTGTCCATATCATTCATTAGAAAGTTCTGGACAAAACTGCTGAAGCTTTCAGGCAACGATTGCAAGACAAGATCAACAACCAGTTCCTGCTCAAGGACAAATCCCAATCGGGCTAGGTTCTCAGAATACCCAATCATTTTGAGTACATGAGGTCCCACAGGACTTCCTTCTGACAGCTTGGTAGAGAAAAGGGCTTTAGAGACATCAAACCTCTCATGCCTTGCCTGCTCTTCATAAAGAGTCTTAAGATGTCCGATCATATCGAACGCGGTCATCCCTTCATGCTGTTTTTGCAGCTCGGGAGTCATGGTTGCTAGCATGATGCATGAGACTTCCACGGAATCATTGAGATGCTTGGTATGAGCATTTCTCAGAGCCGCAGAAGCTCCAGCAGGTGGTGCCTCGGGAATGGGTTCATCCAGCACATACAGCTTTTTTTCGTGGGTGAGGACAATCCTCATGTTACGGAACCAGTCCAAAAAATTAGTTTCAGTCAATTTTTCCTTTTCAATGAGAGATCGCAAAATGTTTGTTGATGTGTTATTGGCCATCTACAATTTTAAAATATACAAAATAAGTATCATGAAATAACATATTTAATTTGGCCTTTAATTAAATACGCTCCCACTATTTTACTCAAATCAAATGACCTTCAAACACTTGACTCGGAAAATCCCGTTGGAAGATTTTCTAGTGGATTGAAATCCTTATTTCACTTTGCTTTAAGTCAACGGGGGCTGTACTTAAAACTTAGTTATTTAGGTAGGAACATTTCCAATTGTATCTTATACAACTTTCAAATCAATTAGGTGAATAACTCTTACTCAAGTCTATCATATAGACATTACCTAATTATTGCTTCTAAATTTATTCTAATCTTATTAAAATTAATTTAGTTAAGTTAAACCCAAAAGAATAACACTTGGGTAAATTGAATTACCGCACCGCAACTTACTAGTATAAAATATGCGCTTCACGGAGGCAAAACCCACATATTCGATATTAGTCTTGAAGGGTGTTAAACTTTTGGAAAACATTAAACCTAATATTTCAAATTTGAAGGATTTTTATTAAAGTTGATCTCACCTCACCACGGCTTATATATCATATATATTCGCACTCCAATCATAACATGCATAACAATTATACAAAGTAAAAGTGACATGATTATGGCCATCCTAACGTTATGATTCTCTCAAGCCAATGAGAGAATCTAAACTAATCCTAGAAACGACCTTGCTTCTCCAAGCTTGACTTCCAGGACTATCCTAACGTCTTGAGTCCTATTACCTCCTTGTATTCTATTTACATTACATATTAAAGAAACTCGTTTTACATACGAGGGAGTGGATGAGAAGAGAATGTAGAATAGAGACATAAGAGAGAGGCACGACACGCAGGCCGTATTTCAATATCCAAAAGAAATAAATAAAAGGACTAAGGCCATAATCGTTCACATGATAATAATAACAAACATACTTTTATTATTATTAATTATACCTTATAATTAAACAAATTAAATTAAAATTCGACATATGATCACACTACGCAGATTAGCCGGGGGTTCCGCTGCCTGGTCAGCGGACGGTGGTTCCATTATGAACGTTTCATTTTGAATTAGCACTGTATTTCGCATCAACACTTGACACGTTTCGAAACGTCGATGTTTCACCAGAAACGGTTTCTGAAACATCGAATCAAATCGAAGAGCCATGCACAGAAAACATAATATGATATGATGCCAATTTTAATTCTCTTTATTATTTAATTTCATTCAATATGTTTAATCAAATTAAAACATAAAGCAGTAACAAAGCAATCCGATTCAAGGTTTCGTAATTGGCTCTGATACCACTGAAGGAAAATCGATAATGAACAGAATAAGCAGCGGATAAAAATTCGATTTTCTTTCCTTGGATCATTACGAATTACACATGAATCAGTGATTCGATTGTTACCTCGAAGTGTGAAATCTGAAAGCTGGAAACTGGAAGCACGATCACAGCAAAGCAAGCAGCAAGCAGCAAAGCCTCTAGCAAGTCCACACGAACAGTGCTCCTCCAAAACTCGGTGCTAGCCAATGAATTAGAAGTTTCAGAGAGTTAAGGGTTTCAAAATGTGTAACCTCAAACTTCAGCACTAGGCTTCTATTTATAGAACTCTTAGTGTGCTCTGCAAGTTCAGAAGTCACTATTGGGCTTCTGTAAGACCAATAACGAGTTTAGTAATTCTGCTAACTAATTAGCGTTATTTACTAAACGCACCCCTTATATAAGTCATACTTATATATTTCTCTTTTGACTGTTCTTTGTGTGTGACCCTATAGGTTCTAGTCACGTTGGCAATAATATTAAATCTAATATTTGATACTATAAACAATGAGCGGTATCTAGCAACACATCATTGCTACCCAAGTGACAAGAATGTCAAGTGATCTGACGAAACCTTTTTCCATGATAATACTTATGTATACGACTACTCCTTTGTCCTAATATCTTTATCGATCTCAATGCATAGATTTTGTCACCATTGTGTAGATCAATATTTATATTTCTTGATTCCAAAATATACTGAATAACGAATAAGTCCAATATCCTATATCGACTTAGTTCGGCATGGCCATGCAGTTTTACAGTCATATTTCATCAAGAGGCCTATAGATATATCTCCTATTTATGAGGAGGGACAAATCCCATCTAGGACACTCATGCCCCTCAGCATGATTCATCAAGTACCCATCAACCAACGTTATGGTTATCCTTTTACAGACAACGTTAGAATGGCAACAAAGCACTCGAGTCCACATCTAGGGATCATAGTGGTTTCAGGTCAAAGAGCGATGTACACTATTATCATTGTGAGAATATCTTATGACAATCTCATAACTTACTATGTAGTATTCTCACGATGGGTCTATCCAGTATAAATATTACTCCTAACATTTAGACCTATGTATAGACTTGATATCTCATATCTATGACCGATGAGATGCGGTCATCAGTCTTCATACATAATAGTCTCGACGCTTTATTATTATCCTAATTCATATTAAAGCTTGACTACGGATACATTTAAGAATAGCGTTCTTTATGATAATGTAATCTCATGATTAAGTTACACTTAATATATTATTACATGAACTATCTATTCTAAGGACTTTATTAACATTACTATAAATATATAATAAAGAGTGCCATATATTATTTAATAATAAAAGTCATGATACATAAGATAAGTTTCACATAAACTATTGGCCTCTAGGGCTTATACCAACAATCCAAGACACCATCACAGTGTCTCAGAATTTACCACCTGACCATCCTGCTCAACCATCCTTTCTTAAACCACTTAAGGCAATTCAGCCTACTTAAGAACCTGAAAAACCCATCCAATATTCATAACCATTTCCTCAACAAGAAACAACCCATGTAGGCTCTCTAGATACCCTAGATTCTCTTGAGAAACATCTAGGAGGAGAACTGTCTAAGACCCCTGCAAAATCCAAAACAACCAAGACTACAAAATCTGTATCAAAACTAAACTCTGTACCTCAACCTGAACCAGAAAATCAACCCGAAGCTACAAACGAACCAGAAACTGTAACTGAAAAGGAACCAGTGTCTGAGACTCTGGTACAAGAATCTGATGTTATTCCCGACCCAGAACTTGTACCAGAATGCGTAGCAGAGGCTGTGTCTGAAACAGTTGTTGAACCTCTTCAACAACCTCAAAGCATTGTTTCAGAAACCTTACAAACAACCTTAACTTCTGAACCTTCAACTTTAACTGAGCCAACCCAAACTCAAATACTTCCCAACCTCTTTGATTCGTTGAGAATAGATGAGTTCTATGGAATGTCAAGCTCAAAGCTCAAGGAAATTATTGAGCTAAGATTTGTGCCAATCCTCAATGTTAGTTATGAGGATAAATTTGCTGCTATAAATAATGAATTTGTGGATTTCATCACTACAATTCAGAAGGCTGCAGTAAAAGAACAAGCTATCGTTCTTGCCAAGCATATGGAAGAAATCAAGAAAGCTGAGGAAGCAAAGGCTCAGAAGAAAGCTCATGTTCTGGCATTGGCAAATAAACCATTCTTTGATGATGATTAGTACAATCCAAGCGAATCAATGGTTTATGAGACTCTGAAGAAGAAGCTTCACAAGGTTCAAGAAGAAGCTAGAATTGAAAGAGAAGCTCATCTCAGGAGAACAGAAGCTCTTGAAGAAATGGTCAAGAAACAGCAAGAGGATCTGAAGAAATTGATGGATCACATTACCAAACAAAACCAGCCTTAGTTGCACACCTAGTGTTTATTTAGTTTTGTTTTGTTTGTACTTTTATCCGTTGTTTTTCTATGGCTTCTGAACTTTTACTCCTTTATATTTATTAAGCTTTTGAATTCTTACTTCTGGATAGTTTTCTACTTCTATTTATCTGTGCTTCTGATATATCTTGATATGTTTATCTGAGTACTTCTGAAGTCTAACTATCTTATCTTACTTAGAAACTGTCTTGTTTTAATTTTTTCAGACTCTAATAAGTTTTTGCTTTGAAATCTTCTCTTCTCATTTTCTCAAAAAAAAAATTTCCCTCAATTGGAGTCTTGTAAAAAGAGGAAGAAACTTGTCTTTAAACCTTTTTGTCGATGACAAAAGGGGAAGAAAAAACAGTATATATTTTTTTTCGTTCATGCTAAGTATGAAGAAAAGGGAAGTTTGCGATAGGTACTTCGTTAGATTCTGAGCCCATTAAATTAAATTCTCACAATTTAATTTAAAAAGAATATTCTCTCATATCTTTTGTTTATTCTTTGAGATTTGATTCAGTTATTTGTGTTGAATATGAATTTAATTAAAATGGATAGGACTTAGGGGGAGCTTACAAACCTCACCTTAAGAACTATCAGACTTAGGGGGAGTCAGAGCTTACAAACCTCAGACCCTTTAGTCAACCTGTTAATTAGATTAACAACAATTGACCTTTTAAATACTGATGTTTGTCATCATCAAAAAGGGGGAGATTGTTGGAACAAGGGTGTTCAACAATACCACTTTTGAGTTTTGATGATAACAAGGTATTAAAAATTGTCAATTGGATATGCTAATATTTGTTTAAGTCTGCAGGATCTTAATCAAGATATCAATCTTAGTAAGTATTTTGTTTGAACATTTTGAGAGCAAAAAATCCAGAGAAGCTTGTTGCTTGTGATTCTGAAGTTCAAGAGAGTCTGAAGAATCATAAGAAGCTGTTTCAAGAAGTCCTGAAGACTAAGAGAATCTGCAGTTCAAATGAGTCTGAAGATGATCAGAACCTGAAGTTCAAGAGAATCTGAAGATCATCAGAACCTGAAGATCAAGAGAGTCTGAAGATCATCAGAAGTTGAAGTGCTACAGTGAGTCTGAAGCCTACAAACTGAAGATATGTTTAGAAGGATTTCTGAAGGCATTTTGATGCATAAAAAACATTCATTTCGAGTAACGGCTAGCTTCAAAGTCAACTTGAGCGTGAGATGCTCAACGACAAAGAATGCAGAATATGACAGAGTACTTTGTGTACGAACTCTGTTTCCACTAGTCCACTACCTCGTACAGTTTGGCAACTGTGTCTACCGGTATTTCGCTTCAAAAGGAATGGAATTCAAAATATGCATTTGAAGGACTATTACCATATCAAGCAACAGATCAACAACTATTGGTCAAGCTTCCAGAATTCTCTGTGATGTGCTGGATTGTCTCAACGTCTCTTTCCAACGCCTATATAAAGGATAAAGGACTTGAAGAATATGTTGGACTCTACAACTGAAAAACTATGCTATCAAGCTATTGTATTCTCTCTGAGTCAAACCAGAAACACATCAACAACTTAGTAAATTCTTACAAACTGTGTATTCTAGAATTTCTAAGTTTATTAGAAAAACAGGGTCTGTCTTTGTTTATGTTATTGGAACACATTTGATTGTTTGTCAAGTGTTTCCAACTCTATTCAATTTTCTGTAAATTGTGTCAGAAGTCTCTTGCTTGTGTGCTTGAGCAAAGAAGTCTCTTAGTTGTGTCTTTGAGCATTGGAAGTCTTTTGCCTGCGAGCTTGAGCATTTGGAAGTCTCTTACTGTGTGTTTGAGCAACATGTAATTGTTATTACATTTTAGTGAAACTCTCCTTGGAAGTGCAAGGGGGACAAGACTACTTCCGGTTTGTGGAAGGAACCTGTATAATTGCTTGTGTTCTCTCTTTCTCTTTATCTCTTGTTTATTTCCGCTGCAACAGACTCTGGTCTTCCATCAGGTTCTGAATCTATACAGACTCTGATCCTAGAAAACAGATTCTTACTCTTCAAGAGTTGCGAAAAAGTTAACACAATTTAACCCCCCCCCTTTCTTGTGATTTTATCACCTTCAAGCCAAGCTATGATAACACTAGGTATTAGGGATAATTTTGTTAGGCTGTTAATGAGAGTTGCTACAAGTGTAGAGCTATGGGTCACTACTCTAATGATTGAAAGAAGAATGAGAGTTGCTACAAGTGTGGACAAGAGGGTCACAAGTCTTTTGAGTGTAAGAAAGAGATTACTTGTTACAGCTGTGGTGAGAAGGGTCATATTAGTACCAAGTGTACCAAGCCGAAGAAGGCGGCAGGAAAGGTCTTTGCTTTGAATGCGGAGGAGGTGGAGCAGCCAGATAATCTTATCCGAGGTATGTGTTTTATCGATAGTACTCCTTTGAATGTAATTATTGATACTGGTGCAACTCATTCTTTTATCTCGGTTAGTTGTGTTGAGCGTTTGGGTTTAGTTGTATCCCCGTTGTCGCGTGGAATGGTCATTGATACCCCGGCCAATGGTTCGGTGACTACTTCTTTGGTGTGTGCTAAGTGTCCTGTTAATTTTGGTAACGTTGATTTCAAGTTAGATCTTGTGTGTCTTCCGTTGGAGAATATGGATGTGATCTTTGGTATGGATTGGATGTTAGCTTTTGGTGTTAGCATCAATTGTTTAACCAAGAGTGTAACGTTTTTGAAGCCGGTGGCTGAGGTAAGTGGGGGGTTTGTTAACCGCGGAGCAAGTGAAGAAGTTCTTGGATGGTGAAGCTAGTGTGTTCATGTTGTTTGCTTCCTTGAAGGAAAGTAAGGAGAAGAGAAGTGGTGATTTGCTAGTAGTGCAAGAGTTTCCAGAAGTATTTCCGGACGACATTACCGAGTTGCCACCGGAGAGAGAAGTCGAGTTTGCAATTGACTTGATGCCAGGAACGAGTCCTATCTCGATTGCACCGTATCGGATGTCTGCATCTGAGTTGGGTGAGTTGAAGAGTTGCTTGAGCAGCAGTTTATTCGACCGAGTGTTTTGCCATGGGGTGCTCCTGTGTTGTTGGTTAAGAAGAAGGATGGAAGCATGAGGTTGTGTGTGGATTATCGGCAGTTGAACAAAGTGACAATTAAGAATCGGTATCCGCTTCCGAGGATTGATGATTTGATGGATCAGTTGGTTGGTGCGGAGGTGTTTAGTAAGATTGATTTGAGGTCAGGATATCATCAGATTAGAGTGAAGGCGGAGGATATATCCAAAACCGCGTTCCGAACGAGGTATGGACACTATGAGTATTCTGTGATGCCATTTGGAGTGTCTAATGCCCCAGGTGTCTTCATGGAGTATATGAATTGGAAATTTCATCCTTATCTCGACCGTTTTGTGGTGGTGTTCATAGATGATATTTTGGTGTATTCTAAATGTGAGGAGGAGCACGCTGAGCATCTGAGGATGGTGTTGAATGTCTTGAAGGAGAGTAAGTTGTATGCCAAGATGTCGAAGTGTGAGTTTTAGTTGCGGGAAGTGAGTTTCCCTGGTCATGTAATTTCTAAGGGAGGTATTGCCGTAGATCCGGCGAAGGTTGGTGCTGTGTTACAGTGGGAATCACCCAAGTCTGTTTTTGAGATTAGAAGTTTTCTTGGATTGGCAGGTTACTATTAGAGGTTCATTGAGGGATTCTTTAAGTTAGCGTTACCATTGACGCAGTTGACTCGGAAAGGGCAAGCTTTTGTTTGGGATGCCAAGTGTGAGAAGAGTTTCCAAGAGTTGAAGAAGAGGTTGACTTCAGCTCCAGTGTTGATTTTGCCGAATCCGAAGGAATTGTTTGTTGTGTATTGTGATGCTTCTAGGATGGGTCTTGGTGGTGTACTTATGAAGAATCGTCAAGTGGTAGCTTATGCTTCGAGGCAATTGAAAGTGCATGAGAAGAATTATCCGACTCATGATTTGGAGTTGGCGGCAGTTGTGTATGCTTTGAAGATTTGGAGGCATTATCTTTATGGTTCTAAGTTTGAAGTGTTTAGTGATCACAAGAGTTTGAAGTATTTGTTTGATCAGAAAGAGTTGAACATGAGGCAGAGAAGATGGATGGAATATCTTAAGGATTTTGATTTTTAGTTGAGTTATCATCCTGGGAAGGCTAATGTGGTAGCAGATGCTTTGAGTAGAAAGACTTTGCATATGTCCGCTTTGATGGTTAAAGAGTTGGAATTAATTGAGCAGTTTCGAGATTTGAGTTTGGTTTGTGAATTGACACCGGTTAGTGTGAAGTTGGGTATGTTGAAGTTGACAAGCAATATCTTGGAAGAGATTAAGGGTGGTCAAAAGGAAGATTTGGCACTCGTGGATAAAATGGTAGTGGTTAATCAGGGTAAAGGTGTGGACTTTAGATTGGATGAGAACAGTGTTTTGATGTTTCGTGATCGAGTGTGTGTACCAGAGGTATCTGATCTAAAGAGAAAGATTTTGGAAGAAGTTCACAGGAATAGTTTGAGTATTCATCCAGGAGCGACTAAGATGTATCAGGATTTGAAGAAGTTGTTTTGGTGGCCTGAAATGAAGAAAGAGATTGCCGAGTTTGTTTATGCTTGTTTGGTTTGTCAGAAGTCGAAGATTGAACATTAGAGCCCGTCAGGTTTGATGCAACCGTTGTTTGTGCTCGAGTGGAAGTGGGATAGTATCTCTATGGATTTTGTTGGAGCTTTACCGAAGACTGCTAAGGGTTTTGATTCGATTTGGGTAATCGTTGATCGTTTGACGAAGTCGTCACATTTCATTCCTATCAAGACCGGTATGTCTGTGGCAAAGTTGCCTGAGATCTACATTGAGCAGGTTGTGAAGCTGCATGGAATTCCTTCTAGTATTGTGTTGGATCGGGATCCGAGGTTTACTTCTAAGTTTTGGGAGAGTTTGCAAACTTCTTTGGGAACCAAGTTGAGGTTGAGTTCTGCTTATCATCCCCAGACTGATGGGCAAATAGAGATGACTATTCAGAGTCTAGAGGATCTGTTGAGGGCTTGTGTTTTGGAGCAAGGTGTCAGTTGGATTGAATGTTTACCGTTGATTAAGTTTACTTACAACAATAGTTTTCATTCTAGTATCGGTATGGCTCCGTTTGAGGCTTTGTATGGAAGGAGGTGTAGGACACCGTTGTGTTGGTTTGAGTCAGGCGAGAGTGCTTTGTTAGGACCGGAATTGGTGCAAGAGACTACGGAAAAGGTTAGAATGATCCAAGAGAAGATGAAAGCGTCACAGAGCAGG
Source organism: Medicago arabica (assembly GCA_946800305.1). Classification (NCBI taxonomy): domain Eukaryota; kingdom Viridiplantae; phylum Streptophyta; class Magnoliopsida; order Fabales; family Fabaceae; genus Medicago; species Medicago arabica. The sequence continues at coordinate 28,558,961 of OX326970.1, read as the reverse complement.
CAGAAGAGCTATCATGATAAGAGGTGGAAGGATATTGTGTTTTAGGTTAGTGATCATGTGTTTTTACGAGTGAATCATGTAACTGGTGTTGGGAGAGCTTTGAAGTGTAGGAAGTTGACTCCTCGTTTTGTTGAACCGTTTGAAATTGTAGAGAAAGTTGGGGTTGTAGCGTATCGGATTGCGTTATCACCATCGTTATCGAATCTTCATGATGTGTTTCATGTGTCTCAGTTGCGGAAGTATGTGTGTGATGAGTCTCATGTGATTCAAGTGGATAATTTGGAAGTAAGAGATAATTTAACCGTTGAGACGTGGCCGGTTAGGATTGAGGACCGTGAGGTGAAATGTTTGCGTGGCAAAGAGATTGTTTTGGTTAAAGTGATTTGGGTTGGACCGACCGGTGAAAGTGCCACTTGGGAATCGGAGAGTAGGATGAAGGTTTCGTTTCCAGAGTTATTTCCGTCAGGTAATTTTCGAGGGCGAAAAATCTTTTTAGGGGGGAGAGTTGCAACAGCCCGATTTTACGATTATTTGATTTTAATTGTTTTATGTGTGTTTATTCATGTCTATGTGCATTTTCATGAGTTTTCGTGTTAGGAGGGTATTTTGGTAATTTAGACTTAAGGGTATTTTAGTCTTTTGCGAGGAAGGATAATTTAGTAACCTTATGACAATAGTTATTTTAGCATTCTAGTTAGAACCGTTATTAATTGTAAAAAGTTAATTGTCGACATAATCAATTAAGAATGAGGTTTCTAGTTAATTACCGTTAGTGAGTTAGAGTTAGCGGTGTGGTGTAATTAGATTTGAGCCAATTAGTTGGGATGGGTTAGGCCCATTAGGGTTGTGAATATTTGACCCATAACTTTGAGAAAATAGGGTTAGACTTTGTCATTCACACATAACACAAAGAGTAGAGAAATGGAGGCTAGAGAGACAAGAGCAAGAGAAGAGGGTTGAAGCTAAAGGGGAGATTGAATCTAGAAGCTAAATTGAAGCTTGAGCTAGGATTCTTGGTGTTAGAGGTAAGAGGGATAGTTTTCACACATAATCTTCAAATTTCTCATTTCTACCCATTTCTATGAATTTGATTAATTGCATTAATTCTGTAAATTCGTGTTTGGATGTTGATGTTATGTTTGTAAGCATGAATTATATGATGATTGTGTAATCATTGTGGAATTAACATGTCAAAAATGTATGAAAATGAATATTTGGGTTTATGTGAAAAATTGATGAAGAATAATGTTGTTGTTGTTGGAATATTGAGGAATTCATGACTAATAGCTGTTGTTGTTGTTATGAGATGTTGTTGTTGATGATTGATGTCATGGGTGTTCATAATTATGGAATTGTGGAGTGAATTGTGTTGTTGTTGAGAGTCTTGTGAAGAATAATTGAATTGTTCAATTGTGTTGAAATGATGTTTTAATTTCAAGTTCTATATGGTTTTGAGTGTCTTTTATGTACATAATAATATAAACAACCTTTGGAAACACATTTGGGTACTGGGAAATCTAAATTGGGAATTTTGGGTGAAAAAGAGTTGAAAACCGTAGTAATCATAACTACTTCAGAAGTACTTCAGAAGCTCCTTCAGAAGCTCCTTCAGAAGCATCTTCAGAAGCTACTTCAGAAGTATGTTCAGAAGCAGTTTCAGCAGTCCCTGTTTTGTGTTCTTGCGTCTTTTTCGCCCATTTCTGTTTTGAATTGGCCTTTTATGTAAACATGAAAGTTTTAGATAATTGAGTTATCTTTCAAATGGCTTTGGTTTCACTTGAAAATGTTTTTTGGATATTGAGTTATGATAGAAACACTCCAAGTGGGTCTTGGAAGACTTTTACGAAAAATTCAGCATAACCGTTTCTAACTCAACCCGAAACTTTTAGTTTGCTTCCAAACATCAAATATGAGTATTATGAGTTTAATTATGATGTTTAATAGTATCTAACCTCTGTCTTGTTGAATCAAACTTAGTTTTCTCCTCTTAATGAATTGGTTTTGCAATATGATAAAGTGAGACAAACTTCGTGATTTTTGTGAATTAGTCATGATTGGCCGATGAAAAGCTTATGTAATCCCTACTGTACACAATTGTGACTTAAGAGTATACATGGCTTAGGCATTTAACCTCGTTTGATTGATTTTGATCCATTACTTCGATATTTTCAAAGTCGTGAATTATAAGTAGAACCTTGTGAAAACTTAACTTAAAGACCACTTGTTTGGAAATCTTTTATGGCTGATCTTATATGATTAAGTAGAGGCTAATGAATGATATATGTTGAATGTAAGTTGGTGTGGGCATACTTGTTGAATGATGGTGATGATTGCATAGTTGTATATGCATTGTTTGGTGATGATTGCATAATGATATATGCATGTTGATTGTTGAGGTGATCATGGTATGAATATATGCTTTGAGTCGAATCATATGTTCATGCATTCATTGTTTGGTGACGGACTTATGTCCAAAAATGTAAGGCGGGGCGTGAAACCTTACATACGATGTTTTTGTTGCATCGAAGGTGACGACCTTGAGGAGACTTGGTACCACATGCATCTAGATGAGTCTAGAACATTGCATACATTGTTTGGTGAATTGCATTGAGTCGTGATGTGTGATTGATGCATTTGGTTCATATGAACTTGATTGGTGAATTGAATTGATATTGGATTATTGTGTGGATACATATGTATAAGGATGTTTATATTATTTGGTAATCTTTATACATGATATTCTTGAATACTTGATTGTGGATTATGTTGATGTAATGCTAACCCTCAGTGGTTTACCACCTACCTTTCCGTGCGGACGGGTAGATGGAGTGCAGGATAAGTAGCTTGTTTGATTGATGTTGCTGAGGAGTAGGAATCCTCCTTATCTTTTGCGCGCGTCTAGATTAGGGGCTCTGATCTAGGATAGCGTTTTATTGTTAAACTTATTTAATCATATGTTGATTTGAGGAGTTATGTTATGATTATTTTATATCCTATGTCTTGAGGATGTTTTATGTATTTATTATCATGAGACTTGGAGATGTTTTCTATAGATTTGATATATTCCGCTGCTATATTTTATGAATCATGATAATATATACTTGCGAATTATGAAATTGTTTGTTGTCGTAGCATCTGTTTCTAGAATATATCGTATGTTCACGCGTTTTACCGCTTAATAGAAATAGGGTGTTACAGCAAGCACCACAATTATCATCATCAAATTGAATATAAGGATTCAACAACATAATTCAATACACGCAATCACCATTTCCAAAAATTAACATTGAGCATGTATAAATTCACCATCAATAATCGACATTTAGAATGTTCATTAATCAACATTTCATACAAACTCTCAGAATCCAAGTAAAGGAGAAAATACATCATACTATGATAAACATCACATTCAACACCCATAAATCTATCACACACCTTCATAAAATCATATAAGGCTATTCTCAAAAGATTTGTAAAGTATTCGACCTTAAAGTTCATTTTCAACAAAGTTCGTCTATTGTTTCATGAATTCAAAATAATGTGACAATTGAATCAAAACTAAGAAAACAAACTATAATGCCTCAACTATGTATACTCTTAGATCAGATATAAGTGCAGTTGAGTATGCATGTGCATTTCACTGGCCAAATACGACGAATTCATAAAAATCACAAAGTTCGTCTCTCTTTTTCAAAAACAGGCACTTCGACATTTTCCAAAACAAAACCTTTAAATCGAGTATGAAAACCTTTAAAACAATCCTAATCTATCATATAATCATGAACATAGGTCACTTACCAACTATCAAGTCTTAGTCCAAAGTTTTACCAAAGTTCACTTGCAAAAGTCCTAAGTTTGTCTATTTCGCCTTTTTACAAAAATCAAGTTTTCCAAGTTACCAAGGTTATACACCATCCTTACATGCTTCATCTAAGCCCATTAGAACCGTAGATCAACCATATAATCATCTTTGTTCACAAAAAGTCCAATTTCCGATTATTTCCAAAAATCGATTCCCGTCTCAAATTTAAGTTTCCCATGAATTAAGAACTTCAAAGTGAGACCAATCAAATTATGTTCCAGCAAGTTTATTATTGAAAACAGTAAAAGAACACTAAAAAATGAACGCATAGGACCCATACACGCCGGCACCAAAGCACCCAAGCACATGTTCAAAAGTTATAATAAATTTTCACAAAAGCCACATGACCTAGGCGTAGTAATTTGACCATAACTTTAAATCTAAAAATCATTTGGAAGTCAAACCAAGGCCATTTGAAAGCTAACTCAATTATCTAAAACTTTCATGTTTACACCAAAACCAATTCAAAACAGAAATGTGTGAAAAAGACGAAAGAACATGAAACTGGGAATGCTGTCACAGAGCAATTTCGCCAATAGCGAATTTCTGGCTAATAGCGAAATTGTTCCAGACACAATTCGCCAATAGCAAATTTCTAGCGAGTTTTCCCCTGTTCATACGGGTTTTACACCATTTTTCATAAAACTTTCAAAAACTACTCAAATCTCACCACCAATTTCATAATTATGAATACCCATAGTGTAACGCCCTAGTTGCTATTATTTTAATTTCGGTTGATTTTAATAAGTTTATATGATTTTAAATAATTTATGTTGATTTTATGGTGTGATATATTTTATTATATGATTATTTTGACTATTTAATTAAAATAGGTGAGAATTATAATTATTAGAAAGTTGGGGATTAAAATGAATTGAATAATATTTTAATAGGAGTTAATTAGAAATAAGTGGGAATTAATTAGAATTAATTGGAGTTAGAAGGAAGGGGAAGTCAGAAAACAGTTTTCACGTTGAAACAGTGAGAAACAGAGAAATGGGAGAAAAACCTAGGACAAGAGAGAAGAAGCAAGGGGAGAGAATAACGCAGCTTTGAATTCAGGAAGATAATCTTGAAGTAGCAATAAACGTCACAAGAAAGGGGGGGTTTGAATTGTGACCCTTTTAAAATTATTCCTGAAAACTTAAATCAAGTTTATATACTCAAGAGAATACTTGGTTAATGTTAGTTAAGAGAAATGAATAATCAATATATATATATATATATATATATATATATATATATATATATATATATATATATATATATATATAAGGGACCAGAATATTCTGGAGATATATAATATAAGTATAATGAAAAATAATATTAAGCTGAATTAACAAGTTAGTTTTAGTAAGGACCAGAATGTTCTGGAGAAATATAAAGGCAGAATGATAAACAATATTATTTGCTGAATTTAAACTTTAGTTAAATATTATGCAGTTGTTTTATCTTGGACCAGAATGTTCTGGAGGCAGTTTAATTAACTTATAAAGTTATAATTAATTTAGGACCAGAGAACTCTGGATTAATATGGTTGAGATTAATTTGGACCAGAATGTTCTAGAGATGAGTAAAAATAAATGTGTGTGTTAGTGTGTGTATATTGTGTAAATATAAAGAGATAGAGAGAAAGAAGAATAACACAGGAGAGTTATCCTGGTTCACCAAACCCGGCTACTTCCAGTCCCCACACCTCGTGTGAGATTATCCACTATAGTATACAGTTGGCAGAAACTTCTAACCAACACTATAAGGTCTTGATCACACCAGATCAGTCCGTAACCCCTGTATTATCAACCTCAGCAGGCTTCTACAATTCTTTGCTTTCGCACAAGAAAGGTTGGAACTTTCCTATCTCAAACTATTAAGCCCAATAGACTTGAGTTCTAGATTACACTTTGTATGGTGATGGATTTTGGTAGAAAATGGAATCTCAAAGAGATTTTCGATGATATCTCAAACAAAAGAGATATTTTACAAATACAAACTCAAAAAGATGTTCTCAATTTAATGAGATAAAGATGATAAATATAGTAAAAGATTATGGAGTTTGCTTTGTGATTGTAGAAAGATATGTTGAAGAGATTGATAGCCTTTTGCTTTTGAGAGATAAATGCTTTGTATTTCAAACTCTTGCATTTCTCCTTGACTGACCTCTTCTATTTATAGAGCTGGAATCCCTTGGAAAGCAAGCTAACAAAGAGCTGTTGTGCTTCCAATTTGAATTCGAAAATAGGCTCCAAAAGAGACTTGGGGAGAAAGCATGCAGAGAATGTTTCTTCTGTACGCCCAGAACATTCTCTCTGTTCCAACCAATCTTGCACAAAATTGTAGAGCACGTGCTTTGGTCTTGTTTTTTAATTATTGCACATCTTGACAATTACCCAAAAAGATCATATTTGTTCATTTCCATTTTTGGAACGATTTTGTTATCCCTTGTGAGGCCAGAACGTTCTCTTGTATTTGCCAAACATTCTCATGAAACATTTCTCACAAAATTCGTTAGTAGATAACAATATAAATAAAAGTAAATTTGTTTGTTACTTTAAAACATCAATAAAGGATTTTGCTTTCAACAATCTCCCCCTTTTTGATGATAACAAACATGTTTAAAATTTCTTTTGATTTCCCTTTGATCAAATACGATTTTTGATAATTTTTGAGAAATAAGTTTATCATAAAAACTCCCCCTCAATTTAAGCATCCAATATCATTTAAAAATTGAGAATGATAAACTGTCATGAATTGACAAGATGCATATGGCAGATTTTGATTTTAGGAATCATTTGTTTCCTTAAAAAGATCATGTCAAGTTAACAACATCATATAATCATTTGTTTCTAAAAGAGAAATATATCATGATTCAATATAAAAGCGTATGATGCATATAATATAGAAACAGGCAGCAGCATAGCAGTAAAGTAGCAGCATATCAGTTAGCATATTACAGACCAAAATATAACAGAGTTTCATATGCATAAGAGTTATATAAACTAGTAAAAACATAAGGGTTGCAGAAGCAATATCAGCAACAGCTGTCAAAATATTTCCAAAAAGGCCAGTTTTTGCTTTCACATCTTCAATCTTCCCCTTTTCTTTCTCCCCCTTTGTTTCATCAAAAAGGAGAATGATCCACCAAGCTTACTAAGGCGTTGGTGAGGAGTCATCAGAGGAGGAAGAAGTAGCAGGCACGGGCATAGTGAAAAGTGGTGGTGGAAATGGGTGCGAAACAGGTGGAGGGACATTGTACCTCACGCTCAAAACCCGAGTTTGACAATCCCTTTGAATTTGATGCTCAGTATTATTGTAGACTTGATAGTTGAGAATATCTCTTTGTCCTTCAAACAGCCTAGGTAAATCTTTCCTGATTTTGCTAATGTCCTTTTCAAGCTTAGACCTTTTAGGAGGCCTCTGATCTTTTGGATCATTAGATGGGCCATGTCCACACGCATTGGTAGGCATAGAGGGTAGAGTAGGAGTATTGGATTGCAAGGTACTAAAAGATTGTAAAGGTACAGAGGTGTTTGGAGCAGAATTAAAGAATTTTCTCACAGAGTTGTCATTAAACAAAGCTGGATAACTGTCATGTGGAGAGGACACATGAAGATTGCTAAACTGAGACATATTTGTGAAAGGCTGAGGACTTTTGTTTTGAAGATCATGAAGAACCTCAGTTGCTTGTGCAGCAGAAAATAATGATTGATTTTTAAGATTTGCCAAGAGTTCTAAATGCTCAGCAGAAACAGGTGAAGACTGCAGAGAACGATCTGGGATCAGAGGAGAATGTTCTGGTGAGACTTCTCGCACTGGACTATGAGGGGACTCTGCCTCATTTTCACAATCTTCCCTTTTCCTTTTGGATGGAAGGATAGTGGGATCAATTTTCATGTGACTGATATTTTTAGGAGTGAACTTGGAATTATCAAAAAATGATTCTTCATTTTCTAAACCAACTCCTTTTTCCCTAAAATTTTTAGTGAGCATCATACCATAGGGCAAGCAATACTTTTTGTTGTCTTTTACAGCAGCAGCCATCATGTGATGAATGATCACATGAGGAAGACATAGACGTTTTTCAAAAAACATGTGGTAAATGATCATAAGATCATTTTTAGTATAAAGTGATGCCTTTCGGTGGTAACGACGGTGTTCGCATGCTGGAAACCTTCTTGAGGAACCATCCACCTACTTTCAAGGGCAGGTATGACCCTGACGGAGCGCAGACATGGTTGAAGGAGCTTGAAAGAATCTTCAGAGTTATGCAATGCACTGATGTTCAGATGGTGCGTTTTGGCACACATATGCTGGCTGAGGAGGCTGATGATTGGTGGGTGAGTGTGCAACCAGTGCTAGGGAACGGAGGAGCTGTGATCACTTGGGCTGTGTTCAGAAGGGAGTTTCTGAATAGGTATTTTCCGGAAGATGTCCGAGGCAAGAAGGAAATTGAATTTCTGGAACTGAAGCAAGGTGACATGTCAGTAACAGAGTATGCTGCCAAGTTTGTTGAGTTGGAAAAGTTTTATCCGCATTACACTCCTTAAACTGCTGAGTTCTCTAAGTGTATTAAATTCGAGAATGGTCTGCGTGCTGAGATTAAGCGGGCCATTGGTTATCAGAAGATCCGCAATTTTTCTGACTTGGTAAGTAGCTGCAGAATCTATGAAGAGGATACGAAGGCTTACTATAAAGTGATTAATGAAAGGAAGAGTAAGAGTCAGCAGAGCCGTCCTAAGCCTTACAGTGCTCCTGCTGATAAGGGGAAACAACGGGTGAATGATGAGAGGAGGCCCAGGAAGAATGAGACTCCTGCTGAGGTTGTCTGCTACAAGTGTGGTGAGAAAGGCCACAAGAGTAATGCTTGCCACCGTGATGAGAAGGAATGCTTCCGGTGTGGGAAGAAGGGACATACAATAGCTGAATGCAAACGTGGTGATATTGTCTGTTTCAATTGTGATAAAGAGGGTCATCTTAGTTCTCAGTGCAAGAAGCCTAAGAAGGCTCAGTTTGGAGGGAAAGTGTTTGCACTGTCTGGTACACAGACGGACAATGAAGATCGACTTATCAGAGGTACTTGTTATTTTGATAGTGCTCCTTTAATTGCTATTATTGATATTGGTGCTACGCATTGTTTTATTGTTGTTAGTTGTGCTGCTATGTTGGGGCTTGCTATGTCTAATATGGGTGGAGAAATGATTGTTGAAACTCCAGCTAAGGGTTCAGTGACTACTTCTTTTGTTTGTTTAAGATGTCCACTGTCTGTGTTTGGTAGAGATTTTGAAGTTGATCTTGTATGTTTACCGTTGACGGGTATGGATGTAATCCTTGGGATGAACTGGTTAGAGTATAACCATGTCCTCATCAACTGTTTTAGTAAGACGGTACGTTTCTCTTCCGCTAAAGAAGAGAGTGAAGTTGATTTCTATAGTACTAAGCAGCTGAAGCAGATAGAGCGCGACAGAATTCTGATGTTTTCCTTGATAGCGTATTTGTCGGTGGAGAATCAAGCAGTGATTAATAGCCTACCAGTCGTGAATGAATTTCCAGAAGTTTTTCCTGATGAGATTCCCGATGTGCCGCCAGAGAGGGAAGTTGAATTCTCTATTGATCTTGTTCCGGGTACGAAGCCTGTGTCGATGGCTCCTTACCGTATGTCAGCAGCTGAGTTGGCAGAATTGAAGAAGTAGTTGGAGGACCTACTTGATAAGAAGTTTGTAAGACCAAGTGTTTCACCTTGGGGAGCGTCGGTATTATTGGTTAAGAAGAAAGATGGTAGCATGAGGCTGTGTATAGATTACCGTCAGTTGAATAAAGTGACGATAAAGAATAAGTATCCACTTCCGAGAATTGATGACTTGATGGACCAGCTAGTGGGTGCACGAGTGTTTAGTAAAATTGATTTGAGATCAGGTTACCATCAGATCAAGGTAAAGGATGAAGATATGCAGAAAACGGCGTTCAGGACGTGATATGGTCACTATGAGTATAAAGTGATGCCTTTCGGTGTTACTAATGCACCTGGGGTATTTATGTAGTATATGAACAGAATTTTCCATGACTTTCTGGACAGATTTGTAGTTGTGTTTATTGATGATATTCTGAATTATTCTAAGACTGAAGAAGAGCATGCAGATCATTTGAAGATTGTTTTGCAAGTGTTTAAAGAAAAGAAGTTGTATGCCAAGTTGTCAAAATGTGAGTTCTGGTTAAGTGAGGTAAGTTTTCTTGGCCATATTATTTCTGGTAGTGGTATTGCGGTTGACCCGTCGAAAGTTGAAGCGATATCACAATGGGAGACTCCGAAGTCAGTCACTGAAATTAGAAGTTTCTGGGTTTAGCAGGTTATTACCGCAGATTTATCGAAGGATTTTCGAAGTTGGCACTTCCTTTGACTCAGTTGACCTGTAAGGGTAAAGCTTTTGTGTGGGATACTAAGTGTGAGAATAGTTTCAATGAGTTGAAGCAACGGTTGACGACTGCTCCAATCTTAATTTTACCGAAGTCATATGAACCTTTTGTTGTTTATTGTGATGCGTCTAAGTTAGGCTTAGGTGGTGTACTTATGCAGGATAGTAAGGTGGTAGCTTATGCTTCGAGACAATTGAGGGTACATGAGAAGAACTATCCTACACATGATTTAGAGTTGGCTGCTGTAGTTTTTGTGTTAAAAATTTGGAGGCATTATTTGTACGGTTCCGGATTTGAGGTGTTTAGTGATCATAAAAGTTTGAAATATTTATTCGATCAGAAGGAGTTGAATATGAGGCAGAGAAGATGGCTCGAGTTGTTGAAGGACTATGATTTTAGTTTGAATTACCACCCGAGTAAAGCCAATGTGGTTGCAGATGCCTTTAGCAGAAAGACGTTGCACATGTCTGCTATGATGATGGAGGAGTTCGAGTTGCTTGAGCAATTTAGAGATGTGAGCCTAGTTTGTGAATTGGCACCTCAGAGCGTGCAGTTGGGTATGTTGAAGATCAATAATGAATTCTTGAACAGTATCAAGGAAGCGCAGGCAGTTGATGTGAAGTTTGTAGACTTGATGGTTGCTAGTAACGGAGCGGAAGATAGTGATTTCCAGGTTGATGATCAGGGTGTGTTAAGATTCCGAGGCAGAATCTGTATTCCCGATAATGATAAGTTGAAGAAGTTGATTTTAGAAGAAAGTCATAGGAGTAGCTTAAGTATTCATCCGGGAGCTACGAAGATGTATCACGACTTGAAGAAATTGTTATGGCGGTCTGGATTGAAGCGAGACGTCGCGCAATTTGTTTATGCTTGTTTGACTTGTCAGAAATCTAAAGATGAACATCAGAAGCCTGCAGGGTTGTTGACAGGTTGACAAAGTCAGCACATTTTATTCCGATCAATATCAATTATCCGGTAGCTCAGTTGGCGGAGATTTACATTCATAGTATTGTGAAGTTGCATGGCGTTCCATCAAGCATTGTGTCGGATAGAGATCTGAGGTTTACTTCATGGTTTTGGAAGAGTTTGCAAGAGGCTTTGGGTTCTAAGTTGAAGTTGAGTTCGGCTTATCATCCTCAAACAGATGGTCAGTCGGAGAGGACGATTCAGTCGTTTGAAGATTTGCTAAGAGTGTGTGTACTTGAGCAAGGTGGAGCTTAGGATAGTCATCTACCGTTGATTGAGTTCACGTACAACAACAGTTACCATTCGAGTATTGGTATGGCACCATTTGAAGCTTTGTATGGTCGAAGGTGTAGAACTCCGTTGTGTTGGTTTGAATCGGGAGAAAGAATAGTGTTGGGACCGGAATTAGTCCAGAAGACTACAGAGAAAATCAAGTTGATAAGAGAGCAGATGAAAGCATCGCAGAGTCGGCAAAAGAGTTACCATGACAAGCGTAGAAAGGAACTTGAATTTCAAGAAGGTGATCATGTGTTCTTGAGAGTCACTCCTATGACAGGTGTAGGTCGTGCGCTGAAGTCTAAGAAGTTGACTCCAAGAGATGACGTGCAAGTACGTAGCGGATCCTTCGCATGTTATACCAAGAGATGACGTGCAAGTTAGCGACAACCTTACGGTGGAGACTTTACCGTTGAGAATTGATGATCGTAAGGTGAAGAAGTTGAGAGGCAAGGAGATACCTCTGGTTAGAGTTGTCTGGGGTGGAGTGACTGGTGAAAGCTTAACATGGGAGCTAGAAAGTAAGATGCGGGAGTCATATCCTGAGTTGTTTGCATAAGGTAATATTTCGAGGACGAAATTCTTTAAGTTGGGAAGAGTTGTAACGCCTTAGTTGCTATTATTTTAATTTCGGTTGATTTTAATAAGTTTATATGATTTTAAATAATTTATGTTGATTTTATGGTGTGATATATTTTATTATATGATTATTTTGACTATTTAATTAAAATAGGTGAGAATTATAATTATTAGAAAGTTGGGGATTAAAATGAATTGAATAATATTTTAATAGGAGTTAATTAGAAATAAGTGGGAATTAATTAGAATTAATAGGAGTTAGAAGGAAGGGGAAGTCAGAAAACAGTTTTCACGTTGAAACAGTGAGAAACAGAGAAACGGGAGAAAAACCTAGGACAAGAGAGAAGAAGCAAGGGGAGAGAAGAACGCAGCTTTGAATTCAGGAAGATAATCTAAGGTAAGGGTGAGACTAACTCTCAATTTTAGGTCCTATAATTCATTGATTAATGTTGGGTTGTTAGGGTTGGTGAATTGAATTAAGTTAAGGATTAATTGATGTTAATAACTTGATGAGTTCACGTAATTGTTGTTGTTTATTGCTGTTCTGATGTTAGTATGCATAGAAGTAATGCAATTCATCAAAATTGAGTTTTTAGGTGTTGAAAATGGGGTTTGGGGTTGAAAAGGAGAAGTTTGTTCGTACAGTTCGTATTTCTATCAGTCGCCACTCGCCACGGCGAGCATTGCCTGTGTAGCTCGCCCCGGCTAGCAGACCCACTCGCTAGGCAAGCAGTGAACTCCCTTAGCTCGCCACAGCGAGCAAATGCACTCGCCACGGCGAGTTGCTTAATTTAAAAATCGTTAATTGTCTTAATGAGGTTTTTGGGCCAATTTTTATATCAACTTGAGTGCCTTAATATATTTAGGGATGAATGGCACCTTTTTACATAATCAAATTTGGGTTTTGGGGACTTAAAAATGAAGATTTTAGGTGAAAAATGTCAAAAATGCCGAGAGCACCCAGATTTGCTCGCCTTGAGCTCGCCCTCAACTCGCCATAGCGAGTAGCTCAATTTCCTGAGCTCGCCACGGCGAGTAGTACTGTAGGTTGCCTAAATTGTTGAATTTTGTTGTGAGACTTTGTTGTGCCCTTTTGTTGTCTCCTATCGATTAAGTTGGAGTCTTATGTCATAGATGATTATGCATATTGTAGTTGTCGTTGCTGTTGTCGAGTTGTATGCAGATATACACTAGTGAGTCCATTCATACTCATACCTTGTTGAGGGCTTATGCCCTGGAGTGTTTTCACTCAACCGTTGAGGGCTTATGCCCTGGAATGTTATTTCATTCAACTGTTGGGGGCTCATGCCCCGGAATGCTTAGCATTAAACGTGCGTAAAATGGTACCACATGCATTTGCATTAGTCACATTGTTGTTGTCGTTGTTGTCGTTGTAGTTGTTGTCGTTGTTGTTGGTTGAGTCGTCGGTGTCGTAGTTGATGATGTTGTTGAATTATTTAAATTATAAACTGACAGTTGATTATCATTATATTGTTGTTGTTGAATTTAATTGATGAATTATAATATCTATTGTTGTTTGTGAATCTCACCGCTTCTGTTGGAATTGCCGCCTTGTGGGCAAGTGCAGGTAACGAAGATTAGTAGAGATGTCGGCTCAAAGTGTCTTAGGGCTCTGATACGTAACGGGATGGGGATTTGTTACTTGCTATCTCTTTCCTTACGTATTACTTATGAATTATGAGATTTTGATGAGGACTGCGTGCCAAAGTTTAATTTTGTTGATTGAAATAATTTCCGCTGCGAAGTTTATTGTTAATTTTTATTGACTACTTTTTATGAAGAATAAATAGTTATTTATTCATCGGAGATTTTATTGAAAGAAAATGTAGCATTCCGTTATGTGAAAACTCTAATTTTATTTATGAAATTTTTATGTTGGGAAAACGGGGTGTTACACATAGCATGAATCCACATAACACCATCTCATAACAACAACAACACCAATTGATTCTGAATTCATCAACAATCCAACAACAACAACACCATGCTTCACCAATTTTAAGCAAAGCACAAGGTAGTCACATATATACATCTTAAAGTTTAGTGAATGAATGATGTTACCCTTTCCTTCTCTTCTCTTGCACTTTCTCTCTATACCTCTTTCTAAAATTTAGTGAATGAATGATGTTACCCTAATTTTCTCATGACATGGGTTCATAAGGCCTTACCACTTAATGGGACTAACTCACAAAGTTTCTAATTCACTAATCACAAAGTTTCTAATCATTCGCGGTAAAAGATAACAGATAAATAATGATTTCTAACTAATTAACACAACCCACTCAGTAACTTAGTAAAAATAATGGTTCCCACTTGAAACACTAAAAATAAATCTCACCTTGAAATTACTAATTTAACCTTGCTCACACAAAGACGAAAATACCCTTAAGTCCAAATGACCAAAATACCCTTCTAACACCAAATTCCAATAATCCCAACCATTATTACACACAAAGGCAATTAATCACATATAAACACAAAGAAAAATCAGTTAAAATAAATCTAACGAAAATAGGGATTTTACAACTCTCCCCCTCTAAAAAGAATTTTCGCCCTCGAAAATTGTCTTTTTTTTTTAGTTTAGCCTGCGACAAAGTATGTGTGGCTCACGATAATCTACTTCATCAAAATAAAATAAACATAAATAAAAAACAGCGAAAGAAATTTTGAAATTTTTTAATAATAATCAAAGGGATTCTCTAACCCACCCCCAAAAATGTACTAAGTAAGTATAAACCATTCCCGGGGAATGGTAATAAAAAAAAAATAGGAAAAAGATCTTTTAGATAGATCTCTTTCCTATTTTTTCGAAAAATAGTCTTTTTTTGACCAATTTGTATTTGACTCCAATGAATATTATTTTTATTTATTATTTTGTTCATTCAATTAGAACTATAAACATATTCAACAGTAATCATTTGGTCTTTGGAATTGATTTAGATTCATTCGATCCATATGGAATAATAATGAATAAAAGAAAGGACTCAAAATCGGGTGAAGGGGTCGAACTAAGTGTATATAGAATCTAATCGTTATAAGGCAACTTTCAGTTTTTTAGGGGTTTCAAAGAATGATTCTCGAATCCTATTGAATCTTAAGGTATAACTAATTGGTTTACGGTATCGAACAAACACATGTATATGTCATAGTAGATATTCATTAGTTATAGATGACTATCTATCTAAATTTGCTAAATTTGTCCTTCTACTACTCTAAATTTAGGTGGGGATTCGAAAAAAATAGTCCTTCCATTCCATCTCTTGTAATTGTGAATTGAATAACTCAAAAATGGAAATAAAGAAAAAGAAAGAACGAAGAATTAAAAGAATGGTTCAAAATTTAAGATAAGAACAAAAATTGTATGTATTCACAAAAAACTACATGGGTAGAAACGAAAAAAAAAATGAATATCGAAGTTATTTGGATAATTCAATAAAAATTATTCATGAATTAAACTTCGACTAGATAAATGAAGAATGAAATAATTAAGTCATAATTTCTTGGTTGATTATATTATTAACTATTTCTTTTCTTTATTTTATTTGGAATAGGAGAAACTTATCATGGATCCACTGATTTCTGCTGCTTCTGTTATCGCTGCTGGGTTGGCCGTCGGGCTTGCTTCTATTGGACCTGAAGTTGGTCAAGGTACAGCTGCAGGGCAAGCTGTAGAAGGGATTGCGCGACAACCGGAAGCAGAGGACAAAATAAGGGGTACTTTATTACTTAGTCTGGATTTTATGGAAGCTTTAACTATTTATGGGTTGGTTGTCGCATTAGCACTTTTATTTGCCAATCCTTTTGTTTAATCTTTTAAAAAAATAGAAAAAGAAAAATACATTTCTAAATTTCATTTCTAATGTATCACAGAAAATTATTGGAAATGAAAAGAATCAAATAATTTTCTGTGATGGAACAAAAGATTTCGAATTTCTACTTCGAATAATTTATTTTTTTTCAAGGTCATTTTGTTATATTGCCTTGACCGTGAACGGTGCATTATTCTTTTGAATCCGGTACCAACGGGTATCATTCCCCCTAAAACAACATTATAAAAAAAGAAATACTTAACAATTCTTAATTTACTTAACAATTCTTAATTTATTTTTTTTCTTTTCAAATCAATTATATTATTATATTATTAAGGAATGTAATTCAAATAGATACAAAAAGAAATACTATATTTATTAATTCAATAAATAAAAAATTCTATTACTTAAAGGAAACAACTCCGGATACGAAACCTTTATCCTAATCTCCGATTCCCAAGTAGCACTCTCACCAGTTGGTCCAAACCAAATTACCTTCACCAAAAGGATCTCTTTGCCTCCCAAACGCTTCACCTCGCGATCCTCAATCCTAATTGGCCAAGTCTTAACGATCAAATTATCTCTTACTTCCAAATCATCCACTTGAATCACATGAGACGCATCATACACATACTTCTGTAATTGAGACACATGAAACACATCATGAAGATATGACAAAGACGGTGGTAACGCAATCCGATACGCTACCACCCCAACCTTCTCAACAATCTCAAACGGTCCAATAAAACGAAGAGTCAACTTCCTACACTTCAAATCACGTCCAACACCAGTTACAGGTTTCACTCTCAAAAACACATGATCACCAACCTTAAACTCAATATCATTCCTCCTCTTATCATGACAACTCTTCTTCCTACTCTGAGACGCTTTCATCTTCTCTTGAATCATCTTAACCTTTTCTATAATATCTCATACAACCTCCGGTCCTAATAAAGCACTTTCACCTGACTTATACCAACACAACGATGTTCTACACCTCCTACCATACAAATCCTCAAAAGGTGCCCTACCGATACTAGAATGAAAACTGTTGTTGTAAACATTCTACCCAACTAACACCCTGCTCCAAAACACAAGCTCTCAACAAATCTTCCAAACTCTGAATAGTCCTCTCCATCTGTCTATCAGTCTGGGGATGATAAGTAGAACACAACCTCAACTTAGTTCCCAAAGCAGCTTGTAAACTTTCCTAAAACTTAGAAGTAAACCTCGGATCCCGATCCGACACAATACTAGAAGGAATACCATGCAACCTGACAATCTGCTCAATGTAGATCTCAGCCAACTTCGCCACAGACATACAGGTCTTGATAGGAACAAAATGTGCCGACTTCGTCAACCGATCAACAAATACCCAAATCGAATCAAAACCCTTAACAGTCTTTGGCAACGCTCCGACAAAATCCATATAGATACTATCCCACTTCCACTCTGGCACAAACAATGGTTGCATTAAACCTAAAGGCTTTTGAGGTTCAATCTTTGACTTCTGACAAATCAAACAAGCATAAACAAACTCTGCAATCTCCTTCTTCATTCTAGGCCACCAAAACAACCTTTTCAAATCATGATACATCTTCGTCGCTTCTGGATGAATACTTAGACTACTCTTGTGACCTTCATCCAAAATCCTCCTCTTAAGCTCAGGTACATCTGGTACGCAAACTCGATCATGAAACATCAAAACACCATTCTCATACAATTAGAAGTCTATACCTTTACCTTGATTAACCGACACTACTCGATCTACAAGTTCCAAATCTTCCTTCTGACCATTCTTAATCTCTTCCAAAATATTACTCATCAATTTCAACATTCCTAGTCTCACACCATCCGGCGTTAGCTCACTAACCAAACTCAAATCTCGAAACTGATCAATCAACTCCAACTCCTTAACCATCAAAGCAGACATATGCAAATTCTTCCTACTTAAGGAATCTGCCACCACATTCAACTAAAAATCAAAATCCTTAAGATACTCCAACCATCTTCTCTGCCTCATATTCATCTTTCTGAACAAACAAGTACTTCAAACTCTTGTGGTCAGTGAACACTTCAAACTTAGAACGATATAAATAATGCCTCAAAATCATCAACACAAACACAACCGCTGATGAACACTATTTGTGAAAATTGTTCATATTTGACTTTTAATTATGAATTGATAAAAGTTGCTTGCTGAAAGATTAATTATAGGCACAAAACAAATGAAATGGACTAAAAATATTGTCAATGAATGATGTGCCAAAAGGAAACGAAAATTATGTATTGGGATTGATTTTGACAATGATTTGAGTTGAAAACGAGAATTTGGGTTTTGGATTGGTGTTTTGGCTGATTTGTGGTTTCAAAACAAGAAATGGAATGGAGAGTTTAGGGACGCCACACTTTCTAATCCTAGAAAATGATAAGTCTATGGAAATGAAGATCACCACAAGAAAGGATTCTTGATATGATCAATACATGGTCCAATCCAGAACCTAAAGAGCAATTACTCACTTTTTAACAAAAATCAACTTGAGAACTTTATTCAATTTTCGTGTCCTATATATTAGGTAGGAGGGACACTTGCTGAATTACAAAGGGAAAAGACAAATATCTCTTAAGATTCCTTCAGCAAAATTAATCTATCATTATTTCCTATGGCTGAAGTAAATTAACATGAATACAAGAAATGGTTACAAGACAAATCAATGAATAAGGGTGGCTGGTCTTGATGATCATGATGATGGACGTGATTTTGATGATTATGGTGGTTTCATATGCTGAAATGAAGTACCTTCATTGTCTCATTGAAGTCTTGTCTCTTTCCTTTTCAATTCTTGCATTCTTTCCTTCTTCAGATTAAATGCTCTTTAATGCTTTGTTTTCTTTTGTCTTCAGCACTCATTTGCACAAAATAAACACACAAAACATTCCATTTAAAGCTTTGGAAGCTTTAAAATGGACTAAACACACAAAATAACCATACTTAGTGTTTTTGAGCCAAAATTGGTTCCTTACACTTTTTATTTCAACATAACAAAAACAACTAAATAAATTGGGCAGCAAGAGATGCGCCCCAACCCTCCTCCAATGGTTTGATGCACATGACCATTTTACCCTCCATGCTTTCTAGTGTAGGTTTGAACTCCAAGACTTTTTCCACCAATTGAGTTAGGGCCTCCTTAGCTTTCTTGGTCCTTGCCCTTGTCATTGGTCCTCCTAGCCCTTGAATTGAAGCACTTGTGTCATGGACAACTTTGCTCTCATCATCCCCTTCCTCTTGAAAGGAATTCGTCCACGAATTGAAATCACCATTACCTACATCAAAAGGAGCCAAGTCAGCAACATTAAAAGTAGCACTTATATCATACTCACCGGGTAACTCAAGCTTGTAAGCATTGTCATTGATCCTTTCTAGCACTTGAAATGGTCCATCACCCCTTGGTTGAAGTTTTGACTTCCTTTGTTTAGGAAACCTTTCTTTCCTCATATGCACCCAAACCCAATCACCGGGTTCAAAAATCACCCTCTTCCTTCCTTTGTTTGCATTTTTAGCATACCCTTCATTTTTCTTTTCAATTTGTAATTTCACTTGCTCATGCATTCTCTTCACAAACTCAGCTTTGTCTTTTCCATCTTTATGCTTCAAAAGAGAACTGTTAGGCATAGGTAACAAATCAAGTGGAGTTAGTGGGTTAAAACCATAAACAACTTCAAAAGGTGACATTTTTGTAGTACTATGCACCACACGATTGTAAGCAAATTCCACATGGGGTAAACATTCTTCCCACATTCTCAAATTTCTTGTAAGAACACTTCTAAGAAGAGTAGAGAGAGTTCTATTTACTACCTCAGTTTGACCATCTGTTTGAGGGTGACAAGTTGTTGAGAAAAGTAACTTCGTTCCAATCTTACCCCACAAGGTCCTCCAAAAGTGACTTAAAAATTTTGTGTCACGATCTGAAACTATGCTCCTTGGAACTCCATGAATGCGCACAATCTCCTTGAAAAACAAATCAGCCACATGGCTTGCATCATCTACCTTTTTGCACGCAATGAAATGTGCCATCTTGGAAAACCTGTCAACAACAACAAAAATAGAATCTTTCCCATTCTTTGTTCTAGGTAAACCCAAAACAAAATCCATGGAAATGTCAACCCAAGGAAATTCAGGAGCTGGTAACGGTGTATAAAGACCATGAGGCAAAACTTTTGATTTGGCCTTTTTACACACTATGCATCTTTCACATAACTTTTGGACATCAATTTTCATATGAGGCCAATAAAAATGTTCTTGCAGCAACTCTAAAGTTTTAACAACCCCAAAGTGTCCCATTAATCCCCCCTCATGCGCCTCTTTTAAAAGCAAAGTTCTTATGGAACATTTTGGCACACACAATTTTTTTTCTTTAAACAAATAACCATTGTGCCTAAAATATCCATTAATGGCAGCATGTTCGCAAGCTAAGAACTTTGATGAAAAATCAATATCACTCTCATATAAACTCTTAATATGCTCAAGTCCAAAAACTTTAGTTTCAAGAGTGGAGAGTAAGGCATACCTTCTTGAAAGTGCATCTGCAACCACATTAGCTTTACCTTTTTTGTGTTTAATCACATATGGAAATTGTTCAAGAAACTCAACCCATTTCGCATGTCTCTTGTTCAACTTACCTTGCCCTTTTAAATGTTTCAAAGATTCATGGTCACTATGAATGACAAATTCTTTGGGCAGTAGGTAATGTTGCCAAGTTTGCAATGATCTAAACAGAGCATACAATTCCTTATCATAGGTGGAGTAATTAAGGGAAGCACCCTTTAACTTCTCACTAAAATAAGCAATTGGATGTCCTTCTTGCATCAAAACAGCCCCAATTCCAACATTAGAAGCATCACATTCAATTTCAAAAGATTTGGAAAAATTTGGTAATGCTAAAATTGGCGCTTTGGTGAGTTTTTCTTTAAGTGCAGCAAAAGCTTGCTCTTGTTTCTCACCCCATTTAAAAACAACATTTTTCTTGACAATCTCATTAAGAGGTGCAGCAATGGTGCTAAAATCTTTCACAAACCTCCTATAGAAACTTGCTAAACCATGGAAACTTCTTACCTCACTTACATTTTTGGGTGGTGGCCAATCCTTGATTGCTCTTACCTTTTCTTCATCCACATGGATTCCCTTGGAGCTTACAACAAAACCTAAGAAAATTACATGATCCGTGCAAAAGACACATTTTTCCAAATTTGCAAACAAATGTTCTTTTCTTAAAACTTCTAAAACAGCCCTTAAATGACCACAATGTTCCTCTAAATTTTTGCTATATATCAAGATATCATCAAAATACACAACAACAAATTTTCCCAAAAAATTCCTCAAGACATGGTTCATGAGTCTCATAAAAGTACTTGGTGCATTAGTTAAACCAAACGGCATAACCATCCACTCATACAAACCATATTTTGTTTTAAAAGCGGTTTTCCATTCATCCCCCTCCCTAATTCTTATTTGGTGATAGCCACTTTTCAAATCAATTTTAGAAAATAAACATGCACCAAACAATTCATCAAGTAAGTCATCTAGCCTAGGAATTGGATGTCTATACTTAATGGTAATATTGTTAACAGCCCTACAATCAGTGCACATTCTCCAACTACCATCTTTTTTTGGAACTAAAATAACAGGGACAGCACAAGGACTTAAACTTTCTCTTACCCATCCTTTACTTACCAATTCAGCAACTTGATTTTGAATTTCTTGAGTTTGTTGGGGATTACTTCGGTAGGCCGGACGATTTGGTAAAGATGCTCCTGGAATGAGGTCAATGTGATGTTCAATACCTCTTAATGGTGGCAACCCATTTGGTATCTCTTTAGGGAACAAAGCCTCAAACTCCTGCAAAAGAGATTCAACACAACTTGGAAATTTTTGAGTGTTAGGAGTGTTAGTAAACAAAGCCACCTCTTTGCAAAATAGCAAATATAGGGGCTGTTTGGTAACAATGGCATTATTTATTTCTTCTTTTTTTGCCATGAAACTTTCTTTCTTTTCTTTTTCTTTTTCTGTTTCTTTTTCTTGCGCATATTTTTCTTTCATTTTCTTTTGATCTTCTCTTACATCATTAGGACTCAATGGTGCAAGAATAATTTTTTTTCCAAAGTGCATAAAAGAATACTTATTACTTCGGCCATCATGTTGCACTCCTCTATCAAATTGCCATGGTCTTCCTAACAACAAATGACACGCCTCCATTGGTACTACATCACACACAACAACATCTTCATACTTCCCAATTTTAAAACAAACCTCTACTTGTTTGTCAACAAGCATTTCTACACTTTCACTAAGCCATTGAAGTTTGTAAGGCCTAGGGTGAGGTCTTGTTTCTAATTCTAATTTACCCACCATGTGTGCACTAGCAACATTAGTACAACTACCTCCATCAATAATTAGAGAACATACCTTTCCTTGCACTAAGCATCTCGTATGGAAAAGGCTTTCCCTTTGATTTGATTCTTCCTCCTTAGCTTGGTTTCCCAACATCCTCCTAATCATGAGAAATTCACCTTTTTCACCATCCTCCTCTTCTTCTCCTCCTTCATCATTCACGACATACTCCTCCTCCTCCTCAAGGTCCTCATTCTCTTCAATTAACATAGTTCTCTTTGTTGGACATTGAGAAGCTATGTGTCCTTTACCTTGGCACTTGAAACATGTAACAATCTTGTTAGTAGAAACATTTTGGGATGAAGTAATGTTTTTACCTTTAGGATCACTCGCGACCTCCTTAGGTGAAGAGGTACTCTCCTTCTTTTGCTTGTCCTTCCAACTTGAAGAATTCAAATAAGAAGTTGAGCTTCTTCTCAATTGACCCTTCCTTTTGAGTTGTTGTTCAACCTTGATGGCTTGATGGACTAATTCCTCTAAAGACATGTAATGATGCAGCTCCACAATGTCACTAATGTCACGGTTAAGTCCATGAATGAACCTAGCCATGGTTGCTTCGTGATCTTCCACCACATTGGCTCTAATCTTCGCCACCTCCATCTCCTTGGAATAATCTTCAACACTTTTAGAACCTTGAGTGAGTCTTTGTAATTTGTTGTGCAAGTCCCTATGGTAATAGGATGGCACAAATCTTCTTCTCATGATTCTCTTCATCTCCTCCCAAGTTGCAATGGGTGGTTCATTATACCTCACCTTCTCTTTGACCATTTGATCCCACCATATTAGAGCATACTCCTTAAATTCAATGGCTGCCACCTGCACTTTTTCAACATCAGAATAATCATGACAACTAAAAATTTGTTCCATCTTGGTTTCCCACTCTAGATATGCCTCCGGATCATTCGCTCCCATAAAGGATGGAACTTTGATCTTAATACCCCTCAACCTATCCTCCCTTGGCCTCTCATCCCTCCTTCTACGCCTCCTTTCATCCTCCTCTTCACCACTTCCGTCATTAGTTAAACTAGTTTTTAACTCATTAATTTGTTCTTGAAATTGTTCAGCTTGCTCCCGCAACATGGCTTGAAACCTTGTTGTGAGTGCATCTATTAGTAACTTATTTGGACCTTCCTCAGCCATGATTCCCTAAAACTAATCCTCACAAGTGTTTACACTCACTCAAATTGGCTTTTCTTTTTTTTTTAATGTATCACTCTTGCCTTTTTCCACTCAATTGCTCTTTTGAGTTCTTTAGAGAAACCAAGTAAATCAAGGTAAGAAAACTTTCAAAATGGTGAAAATCAAAACATAAACTTAACACAATTCAAGGAATGAAAGAAAAAAAAAAACAAAGGTTTGGAAATGATGTGAATAATGAAACTAATTCAAATTCTGAAATGACAAGGTAAATAGAAAACAAGGAAAGTGTGGCAATTAAAACACAAAAACGAAATTGATGAACACAAGCAACAATTCTGATTTTTTTTTTTTGATATATATATATTTTTTTTTTGATTTTTTTTTGTAAGATGAAAATCAGAATGATGAACAAGAAGAATTTGATATCTTTAAACTTATGGCCCTATTAAAAGGAACCTTGCTCTGATTACCACTTGATGAACACTATTTGTGAAAATTGTTCATATTTGACTTTTAATTATGAATTGATAAAAGTTGCTTGCTGAAAGATTAATTATAGGCACAAAACAAATGAAATGGACTAAAAATATTGTCAATGAATGATGTGCCAAAAGGAAACGAAAATTATGTATTGGGATTGATTTTGACAATGATTTGAGTTGAAAACGAGAATTTGGGTTTTGGATTGGTGTTTTGGCTGATTTGTGGTTTCAAAACAAGAAATGGAATGGAGAGTTTAGGGACGCCACACTTTCTAATCCTAGAAAATGATAAGTCTATGGAAATGAAGATCACCACAAGAAAGGATTCTTGATATGATCAATACATGGTCCAATCCAGAACCTAAAGAGCAATTACTCACTTTTTAACAAAAATCAACTTGAGAACTTTATTCAATTTTCGTGTCCTATATATTAGGTAGGAGGGACACTTGCTGAATTACAAAGGGAAAAGACAAATATCTCTTAAGATTCCTTCAGCAAAATTAATCTATCATTATTTCCTATGGCTGAAGTAAATTAACATGAATACAAGAAATGGTTACAAGACAAATCAATGAATAAGGGTGGCTGGTCTTGATGATCATGATGATGGACGTGATTTTGATGATTATGGTGGTTTCATATGCTGAAATGAAGTACCTTCATTGTCTCATTGAAGTCTTGTCTCTTTCCTTTTCAATTCTTGCATTCTTTCCTTCTTCAGATTAAATGCTCTTTAATGCTTTGTTTTCTTTTGTCTTCAGCACTCATTTGCACAAAATAAACACACAAAACATTCCATTTAAAGCTTTGGAAGCTTTAAAATGGACTAAACACACAAAATAACCATACTTAGTGTTTTTGAGCCAAAATTGGTTCCTTACACTTTTTATTTCAACATAACAAAAACAACTAAATAAATTGGGCAGCAAGAGATGCGCCCCAACCCTCCTCCAATGGTTTGATGCACATGACCATTTTACCCTCCATGCTTTCTAGTGTAGGTTTGAACTCCAAGACTTTTTCCACCAATTGAGTTAGGGCCTCCTTAGCTTTCTTGGTCCTTGCCCTTGTCATTGGTCCTCCTAGCCCTTGAATTGAAGCACTTGTGTCATGGACAACTTTGCTCTCATCAACCGCAGTCAATTCCAAATCATGAGTCGTATAATTCTTCTCATGTACTTTCAGTTGCCTCAACGCATAAGCCACAACCTAACGATTCTTCATTAACACACCACCAAGATCCATCTTAGAAGCATCGCAATACACAACAAACGATTCCTTTGGATTCGGCAAAATCAACACTGGCGCGGAAGTCAACCTCTTCTTCAACTCTTGGAAACTCTTCTCATACTTAGCGTCCCAAACATACGCTCGTCCTTTACGAGTCAACTGTGTTAATGGCAACGCCAACTTAGAGAATCCTTCGATAAACCTCCGATGATAACCTGCCAATCCAAGAAAGCTTCTAATCTCAAAAACAAACTTCGGCAACTCTCACTACAACACTGCATCAACCTTCGACGGATCCACGACAATACCACCTGTCGAAATGACATGACCAAGGAAACTCATTTCCCACAACCAAAACTCACACTTCGACAACTTAGCACACAACTTGCTCTCCGTCAAGATACGCAACACAATCTTTAAATGCTCAGCATGCTCTTCTTCCGACTTAGAATACACCAAAATGTCATCTATAAACACCACCACAAAGTGGTCCATAAAAGGATGAAATATTCTATTCATATATTCCATGAAGACACCTGGCGCATTAGATACTCCAAATGGCATCACAAAATACTCATAGTGTCCATACCTCGTTCGGAACGTGGTTTTGGATATATCTTCCACCGTTACTCTAATCTGATGATATCCCGACCTCAAGTCGATCTTACTAATTACTTCTGCACCAACCAACTGATCCATCAAATATTCAATCCTTGGAAGCGGATACCGATTCTTAATCGTCACTTTGTTCAACTGCCGATAATCCACACAAAACCTCATGCTGCCATCCTTTTTCTTAACCAACAACATCGGAGCACCCCACAGAGAAACACTCGGCCTAATAAACTGCTTCTCGAGCAACTCTTCCAACTCCTTCTTCAACTCACCCAACTCTGATGCAGACATCCGATACGGCACAATCGAAATAAGACTCGTTCCTGGCACTATATCAATTGCAAATTCCATTTCTCTCTCTGGTGGTAATTCGATAATGTCGTTCGGAAAAAACTTCTGGAAACTCTTGCACTACCGGCAAATCACCAATTCCCTTTTCACAACTTTCCTTCAACGATGCAAAGATCATAAATACACTAGCTTCACCGTCCAAAGACTTCTTCACTTATTCCGCGATTATGAACCTTCCACCTACCTCATCTACTGGCTTCAAAAACGTTACACTCTTGGTTAAACAATTAATGCTAACACCAAAAGACAACATACAGGCCATACCAAAAATCACATTCATATATTTCTACGGAGGACACACAAGATCTAACTCAAGATCAACATGAACCTTAACACAAACCACAACCAACTTAGCCTCTGCAGCAAAAGATACCTCCCTTTCCAGACCAACACACTAGGAGCAACCTGCAACTCCCCCACTACGCTCAAACCCACCTAAAAGAACGGAACAACAGAACAAGTACCGACAGTACGTCCGTACATGTCGCATACAACAAGAAATTTAACCGAATTCTAGTCCGGACATAACTGACCATGGCTTTGATACCAACTTGAAACTCCTTATTTCTATTAAAGCGATAAAAGGGTGTTTAACAATACCACTTTTAGTTTGATGATAACAAGGTATTAAAAATTGTCAATTGGATATGCTAATATTTGTTCAAGTGTGCAGGATCTTAGTCAAAGATTTTAATCTTAGAAGGCATTCTAAAAGAACAAGTGAAGAGTAAAATCTATAAGAAGCTTATTGCAAGTTATTCTGAAGACTGAGAGAGCCCGAAGAATCATCAGAAGCTGTTTCGAGAGGTTCTGAAGACTTAGAGCGTCTGAAGAAGGTGTTTCGAAGAAGTGCAAGTCAAGAGGTTCTGAAGACTTAGAAAGTTTGAAGAAGATGTCTCGAGAAGCGCATATCTACAGTATCTGAAGAACGAAGAGAGTCTGAAGGAGCTGAAGAGAGTCTGAAGCTCAACAGAGTCTAAAGTTCTAAAGAGAGTTTGAAGACTGCAAACTCAAGATTTTGATTTGATGAATTTCTGGAGGCATTTCGTTGCAGAAGGAATATGCATATGGAGTAACAGCTATTTTGAATCAACTTAAGCATGGGATGCTTTTTGATAACGAGTGCAGAAAAGGACAGAGTACATGTACGACCACCTTCTCCTCTACTCCACTACTTGTACTATTGGCAGCTGTGTCTACTGGTATTTTCGCTCTTAGAGGAATGGAATTCAAAATTGTTTTTGAAGGACAATTACCATATCAAGCAACAGATCAACAATGTTTGATCAAGCTTCTAGATGATTCTGTGATGTGCTGGCATCTCTCAACGTCTTTCTCAAACCTCTATATAAATGAATGAAGACTTGAAGAATTTGTTACACACATATACGCGCACATTTTGAAATACTCCTTGAGCCAAGTCGTATTGTCAAGCCAAACACACCAACAACTTAGGAAATTCTTAAAAACTTCAATATCCTAGAATTTCTAAGTGTAACAGAAAACAGAGTCTCTTATTTGTTTGTATTTGTGAACACCACTGATTGTATATCAAGTGTTAAAACTCTTATTCAATTTTCTGTAAATTGTGTTATAAGTCTCTTGCCTGTGTACTTGAGCAATAGAAGTCTCTTGGGTTTGTCCTTGAGCAATAGAAGTCTCTCGCAGTTGTGCTTGAGCATTGGAAGTCTCTTTCTTGTGTGCTTGAGCAACTTGTAATCTGAAATTACATTTTAGTGAACTCTCCTTGGAAGTGCAAAGGGGACAGGACTACTTCCGGTTTGTGGAAGGAATCTGTATAATTGCTTGTGTTCTTTCTTTTCCCTTATCTCTTTACTTTATTCCGCTGCACAAGACTCTGAACTCCTATTAGATCCTGAACTTCTTCAGACTCTGATTTGGAGCGAAAAAGATAACACAATTCAACCCCCCTTTCTTGTGTTTTTCTCACCTTCAATTGGTATCAGAGCTCCGACTCTGTTGTCTTAACACTAACAATGTGACAGAAAAGATTCAGAGAAAAACATGTCTTCCGGTGAACCTACAACTTTTGGTGGTGGTGCTGCTATACCTTATGATTAGGGATCCAATAACAAGAAAGCTGACTCTGGAAAAATTCCTAGATTCAAACGGAGACTCTGAGGAATTCTCATGGTGGAAAACCAACTTCTACAATTATGTCATGGGTTTATATGAAGAACTATGAGACATACTAGAAGATGGTGTTGGTGACTTAGTACTTGATGATGAATGAGCTGCTATTGATAGAAAGAAACACACTGCTGCTCAAAAGAAAAGCTATAAGAAACATCACATAATCAGAGGAGCACTTGTCACAGCAATACCCAAATCAGAATATATGAAGATCAGTGACAAGTCTACTGCAAAAGCTATGTTTGCTTCTCTCTGTGAAAACTATGAAGGTAGCAAGAAAGTCAGATAAGCAAATGCTCTTTTCCTTGTTCATCAGTATGAACTATTTAAGATGAAAGATGATGAAAGTATTGAGCAAATGTACTCAAAATTTCAAACTCTAGTCTCTAGACTCCAAATACTGAAGAAGAGTTACATAGCTTCTGATCATGTGAGCAAGATTCTGAGAAGCTTACCCTCAAGATGGAGACCTAAGGTAACTGCTATTGAGGAAGCTAAAGATTTAAACACTCTAAGTGTTGAAGATCTTGTTAGTTCCCTCAAGGTTCAGGAGTTGAGTCTCAATGAACATGACTCTGTTAGAAAGTCAAAAACCATTGCTCTAAAGTCAAAAGGAAAATCCTCAAAAGCTCTCAAAGTTGAAGAATCTGAAAATGAATATCCTTCTGATGACTCTGAGGAAGATCCTGATGTTGCTAGAGAAATGGCTATGCTTTCCAACTGACTGCAATACTTAGCTAGAAAGAACAAGAAGTTCTTGGGCAAAAGCATTGGTAAAGGACTTAAGAAAGAAGATCAGAAAGGTTGCTTCAACTGCAAGAAGCCGGGACACTTCATTGCTGATTGTCCAGATTTGCAAAAAGAAAACTCCAAATCAAAGAAGCCAACCTTCAAGTCCAATAAGTTCAAGAAGCAGATAAAAAAGAGTCTTATGGCTACTTGGGAAGATCTAGACAATGAGTCAGGGTTTGATGAGGATGATGCTGAGGATGAAACTAATGTAGCTATGGATTTGGTAGTAACAACTGAACCAGAAAAGGAATCATCTGAAGCAGAATCTGATACAGACTCTGAAAGTGAAACAAAGGTATATTCTAAACTCACTAGATCTGAACTGATTGATTCTCTCAAAGAGCTTCTTGGACATTATGAAACCAAATCCACAGAGTTGAGGAAAGTTAAACAACAGCACAGTAAGTTGTTGAAACTTCATGACTCAACTATGATGGAGATGGATGTTTTAAAGAAAGAAAATGAAAACTTAATGACTAAGAAGTGTGACAGTAAACACTTGAGTGAGCAGTATGCTACTCTACAAGAGTTTATTGCCACAGGAATTGATAGAACCAAAGTGGCATCCATAATTTATAGCATTTATCAGAACAAAGGAAAAGGTCTTGGATTCATAGAAGGTAACTCTAATGAAGTGATTCTGAAACAATGTTTTGATGGCGCCAAAGAAGCATTTGAAAATCATTTTGTGTCAGAGTTTGAAAAGCTCTAAGTCAATGACTAAGTCAAAGCCAAAGAACCCAAAGACAAAGATCTAGACAGTGGCTGCTCGTGACATATGACGGGAGAAAAGTCTATGTTCCTAACCCTGACCATGAAAGAGGGAGGAACTGTGGGATTTGGAGGAAACCAAACTAGCAAAATCATTGGTACTGGAACCATGGTAACTCCTTAATCTCAATCAATAATGTGTGGTTCGTAGATGGACTAAGACATAACCTGCTTAGTATAAGTCAATTGTGTGATAGTAGTTATGAAGTTTTGTTTAATAAGAACAACTACACAGTAGTCAACAAAGATGATC
Source organism: Medicago arabica (assembly GCA_946800305.1). Lineage (NCBI taxonomy): Eukaryota > Viridiplantae > Streptophyta > Magnoliopsida > Fabales > Fabaceae > Medicago > Medicago arabica. Next base: position 28,528,801 of record OX326970.1, on the reverse strand, counting down.
AATCCATTGTATTCAAGGGAAAGAGAAGAAACAATGTTTACAAAATTAAATTTTCTGAACTGGCTGATCAGAAGGTAGTTTGTCTTCTATCAATGAGTGATAAGAAATGGTTGTGGCACAGAAGGTTGTGATAAGCTAACTAGAGGTTAATCTCTAAGCTTAGCAAGTTACAGTTGGTCAGAGGCCTACCAGACATTGATTATCATTCAGATGCTCTCTGTAGAGCATGCCAGAAAGGTAAAATTGTTTAATCTTCTTTTAAACCAAGAAATTGTTTCTACCTCCAGACCCTTGGAGCTACTCCATATCGATTTGTTTGGACCAGTCAGTGCTGCATCCTTATATGGAAGTAAATATGGATTAGTCATAGTTGATGACTACATTAGATGGAGTTGGGTTAAGTTTCTGAAGTCTAAAGATGATTCATATAATATGTTTAGTAAATTCTGCATCCAAGTACAATCTGAAAAAGAATTGAAAATCTTAAAAGTCAAAAGTGATCATGGAGGAGAATTTGAAAATGAGCCATTTGAAATAATTTGTGAAAAACATGGAATCATCCATGAATTGTCTTCTCCTAGAACTCCACAGCAAAATGGGGTTGTAGAGAGATAGAATAGAACTTTACAAGAAATGGCAAGAACCATAATTCATGAAAACAATCTGGCTAAACATTTTTGGGCAGAAGCAGTAAACACAACATGTTATGTTCAAAACAGGATCTAGATCGGACCCTTATTGAATAAAACAACATATGAACTCTTTAAAGGCAGGAAACCTAACATATCTTACTTTCATCAGTTTGGATGTAAATGTTATCTTACTATCTAAATAAATTTGATGCCAAATCCCAAAATGGAATCTTTTTAGGTTACTCTGAAAGGTCTAAGGCATACAGACTGTATAATTCAGAAACACAATGTGTTGAAGAATCTATGCACGTCAAATTTGATGACAAAGAGCCCGGAAGTAAAACTCCAAAGCAGGATGAAAGTTTTGCAGGTTCACAAGAGTCTAAGGATAACTCAGAACCTGATCAAACTCCAGAGGCTGATGATACTCCAGAAGCTGTAGCATCCCCTGAAGTTCCTGATGAAGTAGCTTCTGAATGAAGCTCGAGATGATCCTCAGCAAGTTAATCAATCTAAAAACGCGTTCAAATACAAGTGTTCATATCATGAGGATCAAATTTTTGGCAACAAAGAGAGTTCTAGAAGAACTAGATCATATTTTAGACAAGAAGAGTCTGCTTTGGGATTGTTATCAATAATAGAACCTACATCAGTTGACGAAGCACTTCCAGATGACGGATGGATCTTAGCTATGCAAGATGAACTCAATCAATTTAGAAGGAATGATGTATGGGATCTAGTAGATAAGCCTGAGCACAAGAACATTATTGGAACTAAATGGGTGTTCAGAAACAAGCTTAGTGAGCAGGGAGAAGTAATCAGGAACAAAGCCAGACTTGTTGCTCAAGGCTACAATAAACAAGAAGGCATTGATTACACTGAAACATTTGCTTCAGTTGCAAGATTGGAAGCAATCAGGTTACTTCTTTCCTACGCAGTAAATCACAACATAATTTTGTATCAAATGGATGTTAAGAGTGCATTTCTTAATGGTGTCATTACTGAAGAAGTGTATGTCAAACAACCTCCTGGTTTTGAGGATTTAAAACATCCTAACCATGTTTATAAACTGAAGAAATCACTATATGGCTTGAAACAAGCTCCCAGAGCTTGTAGAAGGCATTTGTCAAGAATCCAAGCCAAGAAACCAAAGATAAGATATTGGTCAACAAAGGTTCCTCCTTTCGAGACGAACTTAGTTTAAACTTTATTTTAGGGAAGTAACTTGTTAATTAGGTCCATAATCATCATACAATGAGTATTACATAAATAGAATGAACTATAGAAGGCATTTGTCAAGAATCTAAGCCAAGAAACCAAAGATAAAATTTTGGTCAACGTTCCTCCTTTGGAGACGAACTTAGTTTAAACTTTATTTTAGGGAAGTAACTTGTTAATTAGGTCCATAATCATCATACAATGAGTATTACATAAGTAGAATGAACTGTAGGTGGCATTTGTCAAGAATCCAAGCCAAGAAACCAAAGATAAAATTTTGGTCAACAAAGGTTCCTCCTTTGGAGAGGAACTTAGTTTAAACTTGATTTTAGGGAAGTAACTTGTTAAATAGGTCCATAATCATCATACAATGAGTATTACATAAATTGAATGAACTGTAGGTGGAATTTGTCAAGAATCCAAGCCAAGAAACCAAATATAAAATTTTGGTCAACAAAGGTTCCTCCTTTGGAGACGAACTTAGTTTACACTTGATTTTAGGGAAGTAACTTGTTAATTAGGTCCATAATCATCATACAATGAGTATTACATAAATAGAATGAACTAGAGGTGGCATTTGTCAAGAATCCAAGCCAAGAAACCAAAGATAAAATTTCGTTCATCAAAGGTTCCTCCTTTGGAGACGAACTTAGTTTAAACTTTATTCTTGGAAGTAACTTGTTAATTAGGTCCATAGTCCTCATACAATGAGTATTACATAAATAGAATGAACTATAGAAGGCATTTGTCAAGAATCCAAGCCAAGAAACCAAAGATAAGATTTTGGTCAACAAAGGTTCCTCCTTTCGAGACGAACTTAGTTTAAACTTTATTTTAGGGAAGTAACTTGTTAATTAGGTCCATAATCATCATACAATGAGTATTACATAAGTAGAATGAACTATAGGTGGCATTTGTCAAGAATCAAAGTCAAGAAACCAAAGATAAAATTTTGGTCGACAAAGGTTCCTCCTTTTGAGAGGAACTTAGTTTAAACTTTATTTTAGGGAAGTAACTTGTTAATTAGGTCCATAATCATCATACAATGAGTATTACATAAGTAGAATGAACTATAGGTGGCATTTGTCAAGAATCAAAGTCAAGAAACCAAAGATAAAATTTTGGTCGACAAAGGTTCCTCCTTTTGAGATGAACTTAGTTTAAACTTTATTTTAGGGAAGTAACTTGTTAATTAGGTCCATAATCATCATACAATGAGTATTACATAAATAGAATGAACTGTAGGTGGCATTTGTCAAGAATCCCAGCAAAGAAACCAAAGATAAGATTTTGGTCAACAAAGGTTCCTCCTTTGGAAACGAACTTAGTTTAAAATTTATTTTAGGTAAGTAACATGTTAATTAGGTCCATAATCATCATAAAATGAGTATTACATAAATGGATTGAACTATAGAAGGCATTTGTCAAGAATATAAGCCAAGAAACCAAAGATAAAATTTTGGTCAACAAAGGTTACTCCTTTGGAAACGAACTTAGTTTAAACTTTATTTTAGGGAAGTAACTTGTTAATTAGGTCCATAATCATCATACAATGAGTATTACAAAAGTAGAATGAACTCTAGGTGGCATTTGTCAAGAATCAAAGCCAAGAAACCAAAGATAAAATTTTGGTCAACAAAGGTTCCACCTTTGGAGACGAACTTAGTTTACACTTGATTTTAGGGAAGTAACTTGTTAATTAGGTCCATAATCATCATACAATGAGTATTACATAAATAGAATGAACTAGAGGTGGCCTTTGTCAAGAATCCAAGCCAAGAAACCAAAGATAAAATTTTGTTCATCAAAGGTTCCTCCTTTGGAGACGAACTTAGTTTAAACTTTATTCTGGGAAGTAACTTGTTAATAAGGTCCATAGTCCTCATACAATGAGTATTACATAAATAGAATGAACTATAGAAGGCATTTGTCAAGAATCCAAGCCAAGAAACCAAAGATAAGATTTTGGTCAACAAAGGTTCCTTCTTTCGAGACGAACTTAGTTTAAACTTTATTTTAGGGAAGTAACTTGTTAATTAGGTCCATAATCATCATACAATGAGTATTACATAAATAGAATGAACTATAGAAGGCATTTGTCAAGAATCTAAGCCAAGAAACCAAAGATAAAATTTTGGTCAACAAAGGATCCTCCTTTGGAGAGGAACTTAGTTTAAACTTGATTTTAGGGAAGTAACTTGTTAAATAGGTCCATAATCATCATACAATGAGTATTACATAAATTGAATGAACTGTAGGTGGAATTTGTCAAGAATCCAAGCCAAGAAACCAAATATAAAATTTTGGTCAACAAAGGTTCCTCCTTTGGAGACGAACTTAGTTTACACTTGATTTTAGGGAAGTAACTTGTTAATTAGGTCCATAATCATCATACAATGAGTATTACATAAATAGAATGAACTAGAGGTGGCCTTTGTCAAGAATCCAAGCCAAGAAACCAAAGATAAAATTTTGTTCATCAAAGGTTCCTCCTTTGGAGACGAACTTAGTTTAAACTTTATTCTGGGAAGTAACTTGTTAATAAGGTCCATAGTCCTCATACAATGAGTATTACATAAATAGAATGAACTATAGAAGGCATTTGTCAAGAATCCAAGCCAAGAAACCAAAGATAAGATTTTGGTCAACAAAGGTTCCTTCTTTCGAGACGAACTTAGTTTAAACTTTATTTTAAGGAAGTAACTTGTTAATTAGGTCCATAATCATCATACAATGAGTATTACATAAATAGAATGAACTATAGAAGGCATTTGTCAAGAATCTAAGCCAAGAAACCAAAGATAAAATTTTGGTCAACAAAGGTTCCTCCTTTGGAGACGAACTTAGTTTAAACTTTATTTTAGGGAAGTAACTAGTTAATTAGGTCCATAATTATCATACAATGAGTATTACATAAGTAGAATGAACTATAGGGTGCATTTGTCAAGAATCAAAGTCAAGAAACGAAACCAAAGATAAGATTTTGGTCAACAAAGGTTCCTCCTTTCGAGACAAACTTAGTTTAAACTTTATTTTAGGGAAGTAACTTGTTAATTAGGTCCATAATCATCATAATATGAGTATTACATAAATAGATTGAACTATAGAAGGCATTTGTCAAGAATATAAGCCAAGAAACCAAAGATAAAATTTTGGTCAACAAAGGTTCCTCCTTTGGAGACGAACTTAGTTTAAACTTTCTTTTAGGGAAGTAACTTGTTAATTAGGTCCATAATAATTATACAATGAGTATTACATAAGTAGAATGAACACTAGGTGGCATTTGTTAAGAATCAATGCCAAGAAACCAAAGATAAAATTTTGGTCAACAAAGGTTCCTCCATTGGAGACGAACTTAGTTTACACTTGATTTTAGGGAAGTAACTTGTTAATTAGGTCCATAATCATCATACAATGAGTATTACATAAATAGAATGAACTAGAGGTGGCATTTGTCAAGAATCCAAGCCAAGAAACCAAAGATAAAATTTCGTTCATCAAAGGTTCCTCCTTTGGAGATGAACTTAGTTTAAAATTTATTCTGGGAAGTAACTTGTTAATTAGGTCCATAGTCCTCATACAATGAGTATTACATAAATAGAATGAACTATAGAAGGCATTTGTCAAGAATCTAAGCCTAGAAACCAAAGATAAGATTTTGGTCAACAAAGGTTCCTCCTTTCGAGACGAACTTAGTTTAAACTTTATTTTAGGGAAGTAACTTGTTAATTAGGTCCATAATCATCATACAATGAGTATTACATAAATAGAATGAACTATAGAAGGCATTTGTCAAGAATCTAAGCCAAGAAACCAAAGATAAAATTTTGGTCAACAAAGGTTCCTCCTTTGGAGACGAACTTAGTTTAAACTTTATTTTAGGGAAGTAACTTGTTAATTAGGTCCATAATCATCATACAATGAGTATTACATAAGTAGAATGAACTATAGGTGGCATTTGTCAAGAATCAAAGTCAAGAAACGAAACCAAAGATAAGATTTTGGTCAACAAAGGTTCCTCCTTTCGAGACGAACTTAGTTTAAACTTTATTTTAGAGAAGTAACTTGTTAATTAGGTCCATAATCATCATAATATGAGTATTACATAAATAGATTGAACTATAGAAGGCATTTGTCAAGAATATAAGCCAAGAAACCAAAGATAAAATTTTGGTCAACAAAGGTTCCTCCTTTGGAGACGAACTTAGTTTACACTTGATTTTAGGGAAGTAACTTGTTAATTAGGTCCATAATCATCATACAATGAGTATTACATAAATAGAATGAACTAGAGGTGGCATTTGTCAAGAATCCAAGCCAAGAAACCAAAGATAAAATTTCGTTCATCAAAGGTTCCTCCTTTGGAGACGAACTTAGTTTAAACTTTATTCTGGGAAGTAACTTGTTAATTAGGTCCATAGTCCTCATACAATGAGTATTACATAAATAGAATGAACTATAGAAGGCATTTGTCAAGAATCTAAGCCAAGAAACCAAAGATAAGATTTTGGTCAACAAAGGTTCCTCCTTTCGAGACGAACTTAGTTTAAACTTTATTTTAGGGAAGTAACTTGTTAATTAAGTCCATATTCATCATACAATGAGTATTACATAAATAGAATGAACTAGAGGTGGCATTTGTCAAGAATCCAAGCCAAGAAACCAAAGATAAAATTTCGTTCATCAAAGGTTCCTCCTTTGGAGACGAACTTAGTTTAAACTTTATTCTGGGAAGTAACTTGTTAATTAGGTCAATAGTCCTCATACAATGAGTATTACATAAATAGAATGAACTATAGAAGGCATTTGTCAAGAATCCAAGCCAAGAAACCAAAGATAAGATTTTGGTCAACAAAGGTTCCTCCTTTGGAGACGAACTTAGTCTAAACTTTCTTTTAGGGAAGTAACTTGTTAATTAGGTCCATAATAATTATACAATGAGTATTACATAAGTAGAATGAACACTAGGTGGCATTTGTTAAGAATCAAAGCCAAGAAACCAAAGATAAAATTTTGGTCAACAAAGGTTCCTCCTTTGGAGACGAACTTAGTTTACACTTGATTTTAGGGAAGTAACTTGTTAATTAGGTCCATAATCATCATACAATGAGTATTACATAAATATAATAAACTAGAGGTGGCATTTGTCAAGAATCCAAGCCAAGAAACCAAAGATAAAATTTCGTTCATCAAAGGTTCCTCCTTTGGAGACGAACTTACTTTAAACTTTATTCTGGGAAGTAACTTGTTAATTAGGTCCATAGTCCTCATACAATGAGTATTACATAAATAGAATGAACTATAGAAGGCATTTGTCAAGAATCTAAGTCAAGAAACCAAAGATAAAATTTTGGTCAACAAAGGTTCCTCCTTTGGAGACGAACTTAGTTTAAACTTTATTTTAGGGAAGTAACTAGTTAATTAGGTCCATAATTATCATACAATGAGTATTACATAAGTAGAATGAACTATAGGGTGCATTTGTCAAGAATCAAAGTCAAGAAACGAAACCAAAGATAAGATTTTGGTCAACAAAGGTTCCTCCTTTCGAGACAAACTTAGTTTAAACTTTATTTTAGGGAAGTAACTTGTTAATTAGGTCCATAATCATCATAATATGAGTATTACATAAATAGATTGAACTACAAAAGGCATTTGTCAAGAATATAAGCCAAGAAACCAAAGATAAAATTTTGGTCAACAAAGGTTCCTCCTTTGGAGACGAACTTAGTTTAAACTTTCTTTTAGGGAAGTAACTTGTTAATTAGGTCCATAATAATTATACAATGAGTATTACATAAGTAGAATGAACACTAGGTGGCATTTGTTAAGAATCACTGCCAAGAAACCAAAGATAAAATTTTGGTCAACAAAGGTTCCTCCTTTGGAGACGAACTTAGTTTACACTTGATTTTAGGGAAGTAACTTGTTAATTAGGTCCATAATCATCATACAATGAGTATTACATAAATAGAATGAACTAGAGGTGGCATTTGTCAAGAATCCAAGCCAAGAAACCAAAGATAAAATTTTGTTCATCAAAGGTTCCTCCTTTGGAGACGAACTTACTTTAAACTTTATTCTGGGAAGTAACTTGTTAATTAGGTCCATAGTCCTCATACAATGAGTATTACATAAATAGAATGAACTATAGAAGGCATTTGTCAAGAATCTAAGTCAAGAAACCAAAGATAAAATTTTGGTCAACAAAGGTTCCTCCTTTGGAGACGAACTTAGTTTAAACTTTATTTTAGGGAAGTAACTAGTTAATTAGGTCCATAATTATCATACAATGAGTATTATATAAGTAGAATGAACTATAGGGTGCATTTGTCAAGAATCAAAGTCAAGAAACGAAACCAAAGATAAGATTTTGGTCAACAAAGGTTCCTCCTTTCGAGACAAACTTAGTTTAAACTTTATTTTAGGGAAGTAACTTGTTAATTAGGTCCATAATCATCATAATATGAGTATTACATAAATAGATTGAACTACAGAAGGCATTTGTCAAGAATATAAGCCAAGAAACCAAAGATAAAATTTTGGTCAACAAAGGTTCCTCCTTTGGAGACGAACTTAGTTTAAACTTTCTTTTAGGGAAGTAACTTGTTAATTAGGTCCATAATAATTATACAATGAGTATTACATAAGTAGAATGAACACTAGGTGGCATTTGTTAAGAATCAATGCCAAGAAACCAAAGATAAAATTTCGTTCATCAAAGGTTCCTCCTTTGGAGACGAACTTAGTTTAAACTTTATTCTGGGAAGTAACTTGTTAATTAGGTCCATAGTCCTCATACAATGAGTATTACATAAATAGAATGAACTATAGAAGGCATTTGTCAAGAATCTAAGCCTAGAAACCAAAGATAAGATTTTGGTCAACAAAGGTTCCTCCTTTCGAGACGAACTTAGTTTAAACTTTATTTTAGGGAAGTAACTTGTTAATTAGGTCCATAATCATCATACAATGAGTATTACATAAATAGAATGAACTATAGAAGGCATTTGTCAAGAATCTAAGCCAAGAAACCAAAGATAAAATTTTGGTCAACAAAGGTTCCTCCTTTGGAGACGAACTTAGTTTAAACTTTATTTTAGGGAAGTAACTTGTTAATTAGGTCCATAATCATCATACAATGAGTATTACATAAGTAGAATGAACTATAGGTGGCATTTGTCAAGAATCAAAGTCAAGAAACGAAACCAAAGATAAGATTTTGGTCAACAAAGGTTCCTCCTTTCGAGACGAACTTAGTTTAAACTTTATTTTAGAGAAGTAACTTGTTAATTAGGTCCATAATCATCATAATATGAGTATTACATAAATAGATTAAACTATAGAAGGCATTTGTCAAGAATATAAGCCAAGAAACCAAAGATAAAATTTTGGTCAACAAAGGTTCCTCCTTTGGAGACGAACTTAGTTTACACTTGATTTTAGGGAAGTAACTTGTTAATTAGGTCCATAATAATCATACAATGAGTATTACATAAATAGAATGAACTAGAGGTGGCATTTGTCAAGAATCCAAGCCAAGAAACCAAAGATAAAATTTCGTTCATCAAAGGTTCCTCCTTTGGAGACGAACTTAGTTTAAACTATATTCTGGGAAGTAACTTGTTAATTAGGTCCATAGTCCTCATACAATGAGTATTACATAAATAGAATGAACTATAGAAGGCATTTGTCAAGAATCTAAGCCAAGAAACCAAAGATAAGATTTTGGTCAACAAAGGTTCCTCCTTTCGAGACGAACTTAGTTTAAACTTTATTTTAGGGAAGTAACTTGTTAATTAAGTCCATATTCATCATACAATGAGTATTACATAAATAGAATGAACTAGAGGTGGAATTTGTCAAGAATCCAAGCCAAGAAACCAAAGATAAAATTTCGTTCATCAAAGGTTCCTCCTTTGGAGACGAACTTAGTTTAAACTTTATTCTGGGAAGTAACTTGTTAATTAGGTCCATAGTCCTCATACAATGAGTATTACATAAATAGAATGAACTATAGAAGGCATTTGTCAAGAATCCAAGCCAAGAAACCAAAGATAAGATTTTGGTCAACAAAGGTTCCTCCTTTGGAGACGAACTTAGTCTAAACTTTCTTTTAGGGAAGTAACTTGTTAATTAGGTCCATAATAATTATACAATGAGTATTACATAAGTAGAATGAACACTAGGTGGCATTTGTTAAGAATCAAAGCCAAGAAACCAAAGATAAAATTTTGGTCAACAAAGGTTCCTCCTTTGGAGACGAACTTAGTTTACACTTGATTTTAGGGAAGTAACTTGTTAATTAGGTCCATAATCATCATACAATGAGTATTACATAAATATAATAAACTAGAGGTGGCATTTGTCAAGAATCCAAGCCAAGAAACCAAAGATAAAATTTCGTTCATCAAAGGTTCCTCCTTTGGAGACGAACTTACTTTAAACTTTATTCTGGGAAGTAACTTGTTAATTAGGTCCATAGTCCTCATACAATGAGTATTACATAAATAGAATGAACTATAGAAGGCATTTGTCAAGAATCTAAGTCAAGAAACCAAAGATAAAATTTTGGTCAACAAAGGTTCCTCCTTTGGAGACGAACTTAGTTTAAACTTTATTTTAGGGAAGTAACTAGTTAATTAGGTCCATAATTATCATACAATGAGTATTACATAAGTAGAATGAACTATAGGGTGCATTTGTCAAGAATCAAAGTCAAGAAACGAAACCAAAGATAAGATTTTGGTCAACAAAGGTTCCTCCTTTCGAGACAAACTTAGTTTAAACTTTATTTTAGGGAAGTAACTTGTTAATTAGGTCCATAATCATCATAATATGAGTATTACATAAATAGATTGAACTATAGAAGGCATTTGTCAAGAATATAAGCCAAGAAACCAAAGATAAAATTTTGGTCAACAAAGGTTCCTCCTTTGGAGATGAACTTAGTTTAAACTTTCTTTTAGGGAAGTAACTTGTTAATTAGGTCCATAATAATTATACAATGAGTATTACATAAGTAGAATGAACACTAGGTGGCATTTGTTAAGAATCAATGCCAAGAAACCAAAGATAAAATTTTGGTCAACAAAGGTTCCTCCTTTGGAGACGAACTTAGTTTACACTTGATTTTAGGGAAGTAACTTGTTAATTAGGTCCATAATCATCATACAATGAGTATTACATAAATAGAATGAACTAGAGGTGGCATTTGTCAAGAATCCAAGCCAAGAAACCAAAGATAAAATTTCGTTCATCAAAGGTTCCTCCTTTGGAGACGAACTTAGTTTAAACTTTATTTTGGGAAGTAACTTGTTAATTAGGTCCATAGTCCTCATACAATGAGTATTACATAAATAGAATGAACTATAGAAGGCATTTGTCAAGAATCTAAGCCAAGAAACCAAAGATAAGATTTTGGTCAACAAAGGTTCCTCCTTTCGAGACGAACTTAGTTTAAACTTTATTTTAGGGAAGTAACTTGTTAATTAAGTCCATATTCATCATACAATGAGTATTACATAAATAGAATGAACTAGAGGTGGCATTTGTCAAGAATCCAAGCCAAGAAACCAAAGATAAAATTTCGTTCATCAAAGGTTCCTCCTTTGGAGACGAACTTAGTTTAAACTTTATTCTGGGAAGTAACTTGTTAATTAGGTCCATAGTCCTCATACAATGAGTATTACATAAATAGAATGAACTATAGAAGGCATTTGTCAAGAATCCAAGCCAAGAAACCAAAGATAAGATTTTGGTCAACAAAGGTTCCTCCTTTGGAGACGAACTTAGTCTAAACTTTCTTTTAGGGAAGTAACTTGTTAATTAGGTCCATAATAATTATACAATGAGTATTACATAAGTAGAATGAACACTAGGTGGCATTTGTTAAGAATCAAAGCCAAGAAACCAAAGATAAAATTTTGGTCAACAAAGGTTCCTCCTTTGGAGACGAACTTAGTTTACACTTGATTTTAGGGAAGTAACTTGTTAATTAGGTCCATAATCATCATACAATGAGTATTACATAAATATAATAAACTAGAGGTGGCATTTGTCAAGAATCCAAGCCAAGAAACCAAAGATAAAATTTCGTTCATCAAAGGTTCCTCCTTTGGAGACGAACTTACTTTAAACTTTATTCTGGGAAGTAACTTGTTAATTAGGTCCATAGTCCTCATACAATGAGTATTACATAAATAGAATGAACTATAGAAGGCATTTGTCAAGAATCTAAGTCAAGAAACCAAAGATAAAATTTTGGTGAACAAAGGTTCCTCCTTTGGAGACGAACTTAGTTTAAACTTTATTTTAGGGAAGTAACTAGTTAATTAGGTCCATAATTATCATACAATGAGTATTACATAAGTAGAATGAACTATAGGGTGCATTTGTCAAGAATCAAAGTCAAGAAACGAAACCAAAGATAAGATTTTGGTCAACAAAGGTTCCTCCTTTCGAGACAAACTTAGTTTAAACTTTATTTTAGGGAAGTAACTTGTTAATTAGGTCCATAATCATCATAATATGAGTATTACATAAATAGATTGAACTACAGAAGGCATTTGTCAAGAATATAAGCCAAGAAACCAAAGATAAAATTTTGGTCAACAAAGGTTCCTCCTTTGGAGACGAACTTAGTTTAAACTTTCTTTTAGGGAAGTAACTTGTTAATTAGGTCCATAATAATTATACAATGAGTATTACATAAGTAGAATGAACACTAGGTGGCATTTGTTAAGAATCAATGCCAAGAAACCAAAGATAAAATTTTGGTCAACAAAGGTTCCTCCTTTGGAGACGAACTTAGTTTACACTTGATTTTAGGGAAGTAACTTGTTAATTAGGTCCATAATCATCATACAATGAGTATTACATAAATAGAATGAACTAGAGGTGGCATTTGTCAAGAATCCAAGCCAAGAAACCAAAGATAAAATTTCGTTCATCAAAGGTTCCTCCTTTGGAGACGAACTTAGTTTAAACTTTATTCTGGGAAGTAACTTGTTAATTAGGTCCATAGTCCTCATACAATGAGTATTACATAAATAGAATGAACTATAGAAGGCATTTGTCAAGAATCTAAGCCAAGAAACCAAAGATAAGATTTTGGTCAACAAAGGTTCCTCCTTTCGAGACGAACTTAGTTTAAACTTTATTTTAGGGAAGTAACTTGTTAATTAAGTCCATATTCATCATACAATGAGTATTACATAAATAGAATGAACTAGAGGTGGCATTTGTCAAGAATCCAAGCCAAGAAACCAAAGATAAAATTTCGTTCATCAAAGGTTCCTCCTTTGGAGACGAACTTAGTTTAAACTTTATTCTTGGAAGTAACTTGTTAATTAGGTCCATAGTCCTCATACAATGAGTATTACATAAATAGAATGAACTATAGAAGGCATTTGTCAAGAATCCAAGCCAAGAAACCAAAGATAAGATTTTGGTCAACAAAGGTTCCTCCTTTGGAGACGAACTTAGTCTAAACTTTCTTTTAGGGAAGTAACTTGTTAATTAGGTCCATAATAATTATACAATGAGTATTACATAAGTAGAATGAACACTAGGTGGCATTTGTTAAGAATCAAAGCCAAGAAACCAAAGATAAAATTTTGGTCAACAAAGGTTCCTCCTTTGGAGACGAACTTAGTTTACACTTGATTTTAGGGAAGTAACTTGTTAATTAGGTCCATAATCATCATACAATGAGTATTACATAAATATAATAAACTAGAGGTGGCATTTGTCAAGAATCCAAGCCAAGAAACCAAAGATAAAATTTCGTTCATCAAAGGTTCCTCCTTTGGAGACGAACTTACTTTAAACTTTATTCTGGGAAGTAACTTGTTAATTAGGTCCATAGTCCTCATACAATGAGTATTACATAAATAGAATGAACTATAGAAGGCATTTGTCAAGAATCTAAGCCAAGAAACCAAAGATAAAATTTTGGTCAACAAAGGTTCCTCCTTTGGAGACGAACTTAGTTTAAACTTTATTTTAGGGAAGTAACTAGTTAATTAGGTCCATAATTATCATACAATGAGTATTACATAAGTAGAATGAACTATAGGGTGCATTTGTCAAGAATCAAAGTCAAGAAACGAAACCAAAGATAAGATTTTGGTCAACAAAGGTTCCTCCTTTCGAGACAAACTTAGTTTAAACTTTATTTTAGGGAAGTAACTTGTTAATTAGGTCCATAATCATCATAATATGAGTATTACATAAATAGATTGAACTACAGAAGGCATTTGTCAAGAATATAAGCCAAGAAACCAAAGATAAAATTTTGGTCAACAAAGGTTCCTCCTTTGGAGACGAACTTAGTTTAAACTTTCTTTTAGGGAAGTAACTTGTTAATTAGGTCCATAATAATTATACAATGAGTATTACATAAGTAGAATGAACACTAGGTGGCATTTGTTAAGAATCAATGCCAAGAAACCAAAGATAAAATTTTGGTCAACAAAGGTTCCTCCTTTGGAGACGAACTTAGTTTACACTTGATTTTAGGGAAGTAACTTGTTAATTAGGTCCATAATCATCATACAATGAGTATTACATAAATAGAATGAACTAGAGGTGGCATTTGTCAAGAATCCAAGCCAAGAAACCAAAGATAAAATTTCGTTCATCAAAGGTTCCTCCTTTGGAGACGAACTTAGTTTAAACTTTATTTTGGGAAGTAACTAGTTAATTAGGTCCATAGTCCTCATACAATGAGTATTACATAAATAGAATGAACTATAGAAGGCATTTGTCAAGAATCTAAGCCAAGAAACCAAAGATAAGATTTTGGTCAACAAAGGTTCCTCCTTTCGAGACGAACTTAGTTTAAACTTTATTTTAGGGAAGTAACTTGTTAATTAAGTCCATATTCATCATACAATGAGTATTACATAAATAGAATGAACTAGAGGTGGCATTTGTCAAGAATCCAAGCCAAGAAACCAAAGATAAAATTTCGTTCATCAAAGGTTCCTCCTTTGGAGACGAACTTAGTTTAAACTTTATTCTGGGAAGTAACTTGTTAATTAGGTCCATAGTCCTCATACAATGAGTATTACATAAATAGAATGAACTATAGAAGGCATTTGTCAAGAATCCAAGCCAAGAAACCAAAGATAAGATTTTGGTCAACAAAGGTTCCTCCTTTGGAGACGAACTTAGTCTAAACTTTCTTTTAGGGAAGTAACTTGTTAATTAGGTCCATAATAATTATACAATGAGTATTACATAAGTAGAATGAACACTAGGTGGCATTTGTTAAGAATCAAAGCCAAGAAACCAAAGATAAAATTTTGGTCAACAAAGGTTCCTCCTTTGGAGACGAACTTAGTTTACACTTGATTTTAGGGAAGTAACTTGTTAATTAGGTCCATAATCATCATACAATGAGTATTACATAAATATAATAAACTAGAGGTGGCATTTGTCAAGAATCCAAGCCAAGAAACCAAAGATAAAATTTCGTTCATCAAAGGTTCCTCCTTTGGAGACGAACTTACTTTAAACTTTATTCTGGGAAGTAACTTGTTAATTAGGTCCATAGTCCTCATACAATGAGTATTACATAAATAGAATGAACTATAGAAGGCATTTGTCAAGAATCTAAGCCAAGAAACCAAAGATAAAATTTTGGTCAACAAAGGTTCCTCCTTTGGAGACGAACTTAGTTTAAACTTTATTTTAGGGAAGTAACTAGTTAATTAGGTCCATAATTATCATACAATGAGTATTACATAAGTAGAATGAACTATAGGGTGCATTTGTCAAGAATCAAAGTCAAGAAACGAAACCAAAGATAAGATTTTGGTCAACAAAGGTTCCTCCTTTCGAGACAAACTTAGTTTAAACTTTATTTTAGGGAAGTAACTTGTTAATTAGGTCCATAATCATCATAATATGAGTATTACATAAATAGATTGAACTACAGAAGGCATTTGTCAAGAATATAAGCCAAGAAACCAAAGATAAAATTTTGGTCAACAAAGGTTCCTCCTTTGGAGACGAACTTAGTTTAAACTTTCTTTTAGGGAAGTAACTTGTTAATTAGGTCCATAATAATTATACAATGAGTATTACATAAGTAGAATGAACACTAGGTGGCATTTGTTAAGAATCAATGCCAAGAAACCAAAGATAAAATTTTGGTCAACAAAGGTTCCTCCTTTGGAGACGAACTTAGTTTACACTTGATTTTAGGGAAGTAACTTGTTAATTAGGTCCATAATCATCATACAATGAGTATTACATAAATAGAATGAACTAGAGGTGGCATTTGTCAAGAATCCAAGCCAAGAAACCAAAGATAAAATTTCGTTCATCAAAGGTTCCTCCTTTGGAGACGAACTTAGTTTAAACTTTATTTTGGGAAGTAACTTGTTAATTAGGTCCATAGTCCTCATACAATGAGTATTACATAAATAGAATGAACTATAGAAGGCATTTGTCAAGAATCTAAGCCAAGAAACCAAAGATAAGATTTTGGTCAACAAAGGTTCCTCCTTTCGAGACGAACTTAGTTTAAACTTTATTTTAGGGAAGTAACTTGTTAATTAAGTCCATATTCATCATACAATGAGTATTACATAAATAGAATGAACTAGAGGTGGCATTTGTCAAGAATCCAAGCCAAGAAACCAAAGATAAAATTTCGTTCATCAAAGGTTCCTCCTTTGGAGACGAACTTAGTTTAAACTTTATTCTGGGAAGTAACTTGTTAATTAGGTCCATAGTCCTCATACAATGAGTATTACATAAATAGAATGAACTATAGAAGGCATTTGTCAAGAATCCAAGCCAAGAAACCAAAGATAAGATTTTGGTCAACAAAGGTTCCTCCTTTGGAGACGAACTTAGTCTAAACTTTCTTTTAGGGAAGTAACTTGTTAATTAGGTCCATAATAATTATACAATGAGTATTACATAAGTAGAATGAACACTAGGTGGCATTTGTTAAGACTCAAAGCCAAGAAACCAAAGATAAAATTTTGGTCAACAAAGGTTCCTCCTTTGGAGACGAACTTAGTTTACACTTGATTTTAGGGAAGTAACTTGTTAATTAGGTCCATAATCATCATACAATGAGTATTACATAAATATAATAAACTAGAGGTGGCATTTGTCAAGAATCCAAGCCAAGAAACCAAAGATAAAATTTCGTTCATCAAAGGTTCCTCCTTTGGAGACGAACTTACTTTAAACTTTATTCTGGGAAGTAACTTGTTAATTAGGTCCATAGTCCTCATACAATGAGTATTACATAAATAGAATGAACTATAGAAGGCATTTGTCAAGAATCTAAGCCAAGAAACCAAAGATAAAATTTTGGTCAACAAAGGTTCCTCCTTTGGAGACGAACTTAGTTTAAACTTTATTTTAGGGAAGTAACTAGTTAATTAGGTCCATAATTATCATACAATGAGTATTACATAAGTAGAATGAACTATAGGGTGCATTTGTCAAGAATCAAAGTCAAGAAACGAAACCAAAGATAAGATTTTGGTCAACAAAGGTTCCTCCTTTCGAGACAAACTTAGTTTAAACTTTATTTTAGGGAAGTAACTTGTTAATTAGGTCCATAATCATCATAATATGAGTATTACATAAATAGATTGAACTACAGAAGGCATTTGTCAAGAATATAAGCCAAGAAACCAAAGATAAAATTTTGGTCAACAAAGGTTCCTCCTTTGGAGACGAACTTAGTTTAAACTTTCTTTTAGGGAAGTAACTTGTTAATTAGGTCCATAATAATTATACAATGAGTATTACATAAGTAGAATGAACACTAGGTGGCATTTGTTAAGAATCAATGCCAAGAAACCAAAGATAAAATTTTGGTCAACAAAGGTTCCTCCTTTGGAGACGAACTTAGTTTACACTTGATTTTAGGGAAGTAACTTGTTAATTAGGTCCATAATCATCATACAATGAGTATTACATAAATAGAATGAACTAGAGGTGGCATTTGTCAAGAATCCAAGCCAAGAAACCAAAGATAAAATTTCGTTCATCAAAGGTTCCTCCTTTGGAGACGAACTTAGTTTAAACTTTATTTTGGGAAGTAACTTGTTAATTAGGTCCATAGTCCTCATACAATGAGTATTACATAAATAGAATGAACTATAGAAGGCATTTGTCAAGAATCTAAGCCAAGAAACCAAAGATAAGATTTTGGTCAACAAAGGTTCCTCCTTTCGAGACGAACTTAGTTTAAACTTTATTTTAGGGAAGTAACTTGTTAATTAAGTCCATATTCATCATACAATGAGTATTACATAAATAGAATGAACTAGAGGTGGCATTTGTCAAGAATCCAAGCCAAGAAACCAAAGATAAAATTTCGTTCATCAAAGGTTCCTCCTTTGGAGACGAACTTAGTTTAAACTTTATTCTGGGAAGTAACTTGTTAATTAGGTCCATAGTCCTCATACAATGAGTATTACATAAATAGAATGAACTATAGAAGGCATTTGTCAAGAATCCAAGCCAAGAAACCAAAGATAAGATTTTGGTCAACAAAGGTTCCTCCTTTGGAGACGAACTTAGTCTAAACTTTCTTTTAGGGAAGTAACTTGTTAATTAGGTCCATAATAATTATACAATGAGTATTACATAAGTAGAATGAACACTAGGTGGCATTTGTTAAGAATCAAAGCCAAGAAACCAAAGATAAAATTTTGGTCAACAAAGGTTCCTCCTTTGGAGACGAACTTAGTTTACACTTGATTTTAGGGAAGTAACTTGTTAATTAGGTCCATAATCATCATACAATGAGTATTACATAAATATAATAAACTAGAGGTGGCATTTGTCAAGAATCCAAGCCAAGAAACCAAAGATAAAATTTCGTTCATCAAAGGTTCCTCCTTTGGAGACGAACTTACTTTAAACTTTATTCTGGGAAGTAACTTGTTAATTAGGTCCATAGTCCTCATACAATGAGTATTACATAAATAGAATGAACTATAGAAGGCATTTGTCAAGAATCTAAGCCAAGAAACCAAAGATAAAATTTTGGTCAACAAAGGTTCCTCCTTTGGAGACGAACTTAGTTTAAACTTTATTTTAGGGAAGTAACTAGTTAATTAGGTCCATAATTATCATACAATGAGTATTACATAAGTAGAATGAACTATAGGGTGCATTTGTCAAGAATCAAAGTCAAGAAACGAAACCAAAGATAAGATTTTGGTCAACAAAGGTTCCTCCTTTCGAGACAAACTTAGTTTAAACTTTATTTTAGGGAAGTAACTTGTTAATTAGGTCCATAATCATCATAATATGAGTATTACATAAATAGATTGAACTACAGAAGGCATTTGTCAAGAATATAAGCCAAGAAACCAAAGATAAAATTTTGGTCAACAAAGGTTCCTCCTTTGGAGACGAACTTAGTTTAAACTTTCTTTTAGGGAAGTAACTTGTTAATTAGGTCCATAATAATTATACAATGAGTATTACATAAGTAGAATGAACACTAGCTGGCATTTGTTAAGAATCAATGCCAAGAAACCAAAGATAAAATTTTGGTCAACAAAGGTTCCTCCTTTGGAGACGAACTTAGTTTACACTTGATTTTAGGGAAGTAACTTGTTAATTAGGTCCATAATCATCATACAATGAGTATTACATAAATAGAATGAACTAGAGGTGGCATTTGTCAAGAATCCAAGCCAAGAAACCAAAGATAAAATTTCGTTCATCAAAGGTTCCTCCTTTGGAGACGAACTTAGTTTAAACTTTATTTTGGGAAGTAACTTGTTAATTAGGTCCATAGTCCTCATACAATGAGTATTACATAAATAGAATGAACTATAGAAGGCATTTGTCAAGAATCTAAGCCAAGAAACCAAAGATAAGATTTTGGTCAACAAAGGTTCCTCCTTTCGAGACGAACTTAGTTTAAACTTTATTTTAGGGAAGTAACTTGTTAATTAAGTCCATATTCATCATACAATGAGTATTACATAAATAGAATGAACTAGAGGTGGCATTTGTCAAGAATCCAAGCCAAGAAACCAAAGATAAAATTTCGTTCATCAAAGGTTCCTCCTTTGGAGACGAACTTAGTTTAAACTTTATTCTGGGAAGTAACTTGTTAATTAGGTCCATAGTCCTCATACAATGAGTATTACATAAATAGAATGAACTATAGAAGGCATTTGTCAAGAATCCAAGCCAAGAAACCAAAGATAAGATTTTGGTCAACAAAGGTTCCTCCTTTGGAGACGAACTTAGTTTAAACTTTCTTTTAGGGAAGTAACTTGTTAATTAGGTCCATAATAATTATACAATGAGTATTACATAAGTAGAATGAACACTAGGTGGCATTTGTTAAGAATCAAAGCCAAGAAACCAAAGATAAAATTTTGGTCAACAAAGGTTCCTCCTTTGGAGACGAACTTAGTTTACACTTGATTTTAGGGAAGTAACTTGTTAATTAGGTCCATAATCATCATACAATGAGTATTACATAAATATAATAAACTAGAGGTGGCATTTGTCAAGAATCCAAGCCAAGAAACCAAAGATAAAATTTCGTTCATCAAAGGTTCCTCCTTTGGAGACGAACTTACTTTAAACTTTATTCTGGGAAGTAACTTGTTAATTAGGTCCATAGTCCTCATACAATGAGTATTACATAAATAGAATGAACTATAGAAGGCATTTGTCAAGAATCTAAGCCAAGAAACCAAAGATAAAATTTTGGTCAACAAAGGTTCCTCCTTTGGAGACGAACTTAGTTTAAACTTTATTTTAGGGAAGTAACTAGTTAATTAGGTCCATAATTATCATACAATGAGTATTACATAAGTAGAATGAACTATAGGGTGCATTTGTCAAGAATCAAAGTCAAGAAACGAAACCAAAGATAAGATTTTGGTCAACAAAGGTTCCTCCTTTCGAGACAAACTTAGTTTAAACTTTATTTTAGGGAAGTAACTTGTTAATTAGGTCCATAATCATCATAATATGAGTATTACATAAATAGATTGAACTACAGAAGGCATTTGTCAAGAATATAAGCCAAGAAACCAAAGATAAAATTTTGGTCAACAAAGGTTCCTCCTTTGGAGACGAACTTAGTTTAAACTTTCTTTTAGGGAAGTAACTTGTTAATTAGGTCCATAATAATTATACAATGAGTATTACATAAGTAGAATGAACACTAGGTGGCATTTGTTAAGAATCAATGCCAAGAAACCAAAGATAAAATTTTGGTCAACAAAGGTTCCTCCTTTGGAGACGAACTTAGTTTACACTTGATTTTAGGGAAGTAACTTGTTAATTAGGTCCATAATCATCATACAATGAGTATTACATAAATAGAATGAACTAGAGGTGGCATTTGTCAAGAATCCAAGCCAAGAAACCAAAGATAAAATTTCGTTCATCAAAGGTTCCTCCTTTGGAGACGAACTTAGTTTAAACTTTATTTTGGGAAGTAACTTGTTAATTAGGTCCATAGTCCTCATACAATGAGTATTACATAAATAGAATGAACTATAGAAGGCATTTGTCAAGAATCTAAGCCAAGAAACCAAAGATAAGATTTTGGTCAACAAAGGTTCCTCCTTTCGAGACGAACTTAGTTTAAACTTTATTTTAGGGAAGTAACTTGTTAATTAAGTCCATATTCATCATACAATGAGTATTACATAAATAGAATGAACTAGAGGTGGCATTTGTCAAGAATCCAAGCCAAGAAACCAAAGATAAAATTTCGTTCATCAAAGGTTCCTCCTTTGGAGACGAACTTAGTTTAACCTTTATTCTGGGAAGTAACTTGTTAATTAGGTCCATAGTCCTCATACAATGAGTATTACATAAATAGAATGAACTATAGAAGGCATTTGTCAAGAATCCAAGCCAAGAAACCAAAGATAAGATTTTGGTCAACAAAGGTTCCTCCTTTGGAGACGAACTTAGTCTAAACTTTCTTTTAGGGAAGTAACTTGTTAATTAGGTCCATAATAATTATACAATGAGTATTACATAAGTAGAATGAACACTAGGTGGCATTTGTTAAGAATCAAAGCCAAGAAACCAAAGATAAAATTTTGGTCAACAAAGGTTCCTCCTTTGGAGACGAACTTAGTTTACACTTGATTTTAGGGAAGTAACTTGTTAATTAGGTCCATAATCATCATACAATGAGTATTACATAAATATAATAAACTAGAGGTGGCATTTGTCAAGAATCCAAGCCAAGAAACCAAAGATAAAATTTCGTTCATCAAAGGTTCCTCCTTTGGAGACGAACTTACTTTAAACTTTATTCTGGGAAGTAACTTGTTAATTAGGTCCATAGTCCTCATACAATGAGTATTACATAAATAGAATGAACTATAGAAGGCATTTGTCAAGAATCTAAGCCAAGAAACCAAAGATAAAATTTTGGTCAACAAAGGTTCCTCCTTTGGAGACGAACTTAGTTTAAACTTTATTTTAGGGAAGTAACTAGTTAATTAGGTCCATAATTATCATACAATGAGTATTACATAAGTAGAATGAACTATAGGGTGCATTTGTCAAGAATCAAAGTTAAGAAACGAAACCAAAGATAAGATTTTGGTCAACAAAGGTTCCTCCTTTCGAGACAAACTTAGTTTAAACTTTATTTTAGGGAAGTAACTTGTTAATTAGGTCCATAATCATCATAATATGAGTATTACATAAATAGATTGAACTACAGAAGGCATTTGTCAAGAATATAAGCCAAGAAACCAAAGATAAAATTTTGGTCAACAAAGGTTCCTCCTTTGGAGACGAACTTAGTTTAAACTTTCTTTTAGGGAAGTAACTTGTTAATTAGGTCCATAATAATTATACAATGAGTATTACATAAGTAGAATGAACACTAGGTGGCATTTGTTAAGAATCAATGCCAAGAAACCAAAGATAAAATTTTGGTCAACAAAGGTTCCTCCTTTGGAGACGAACTTAGTTTACACTTGATTTTAGGGAAGTAACTTGTTAATTAGGTCCATAATCATCATACAATGAGTATTACATAAATAGAATGAACTAGAGGTGGCATTTGTCAAGAATCCAAGCCAAGAAACCAAAGATAAAATTTCGTTCATCAAAGGTTCCTCCTTTGGAGACGAACTTAGTTTAAACTTTATTCTGGGAAGTAACTTGTTAATTAGGTCCATAGTCCTCATACAATGAGTATTACATAAATAGAATGAACTATAGAAGGCATTTGTCAAGAATCTAAGCCAAGAAACCAAAGATAAGATTTTGGTCAACAAAGGTTCCTCCTTTCGAGACAAACTTAGTTTAAACTTTATTTTAGGGAAGTAACTTGTTAATTAGGTCCATATTCATCATACAATGAGTATTACATAAATAGAATGAACTAGAGGTGGCATTTGTCAAGAATCCAAGCCAAGAAACCAAAGATAAAATTTCGTTCATCAAAGGTTCCTCCTTTGGAGACGAACTTAGTTTAAACTTTATTCTGGGAAGTAACTTGTTAATTAGGTCCATAGTCCTCATACAATGAGTATTACATAAATAGAATGAACTATAGAAGGCATTTGTCAAGAATCCAAGCCAAGAAACCAAAGATAAGATTTTGGTCAACAAAGGTTCCTCCTTTGGAGACGAACTTAGTCTAAACTTTCTTTTAGGGAAGTAACTTGTTAATTAGGTCCATAATAATTATACAATGAGTATTACATAAGTAGAATGAACACTAGGTGGCATTTGTTAAGAATCAAAGCCAAGAAACCAAAGATAAAATTTTGGTCAACAAAGGTTCCTCCTTTGGAGACGAACTTAGTTTACACTTGATTTTAGGGAAGTAACTTGTTAATTAGGTCCATAATCATCATACAATGAGTATTACATAAATATAATAAACTAGAGGTGGCATTTGTCAAGAATCCAAGCCAAGAAACCAAAGATAAAATTTCGTTCATCAAAGGTTCCTCCTTTGGAGACGAACTTACTTTAAACTTTATTCTGGGAAGTAACTTGTTAATTAGGTCCATAGTCCTCATACAATGAGTATTACATAAATAGAATGAACTATAGAAGGCATTTGTCAAGAATCTAAGCCAAGAAACCAAAGATAAAATTTTGGTCAACAAAGGTTCCTCCTTTGGAGACGAACTTAGTTTAAACTTTATTTTAGGGAAGTAACTAGTTAATTAGGTCCATAATTATCATACAATGAGTATTACATAAGTATAATGAACTATAGGGTGCATTTGTCAAGAATCAAAGTCAAGAAACGAAACCAAAGATAAGATTTTGGTCAACAAAGGTTCCTCCTTTCGAGACAAACTTAGTTTAAACTTTATTTTAGGGAAGTAACTTGTTAATTAGGTCCATAATCATCATAATATGAGTATTACATAAATAGATTGAACTACAGAAGGCATTTGTCAAGAATATAAGCCAAGAAACCAAAGATAAAATTTTGGTCAACAAAGGTTCCTCCTTTGGAGACGAACTTAGTTTAAACTTTCTTTTAGTGAAGTAACTTGTTAATTAGGTCCATAATAATTATACAATGAGTATTACATAAGTAGAATGAACACTAGGTGGCATTTGTTAAGAATCAATGCCAAGAAACCAAAGATAAAATTTTGGTCAACAAAGGTTCCTCCTTTGGAGACGAACTTAGTTTACACTTGATTTTAGGGAAGTAACTTGTTAATTAGGTCCATAATCATCATACAATGAGTATTACATAAATAGAATGAACTAGAGGTGGCATTTGTCAAGAATCCAAGCCAAGAAACCAAAGATAAAATTTCGTTCGTCAAAGGTTCCTCCTTTGGAGATGAACTTAGTTTAAACTTTATTCTGGGAAGTAACTTGTTAATTAGGTCCATAGTCCTCATACAATGAGTATTACATAAATAGAATGAACTATAGAAGGCATTTGTCAAGAATCTAAGCCTAGAAACCAAAGATAAGATTTTGGTCAACAAAGGTTCCTCCTTTCGAGACGAACTTAGTTTAAACTTTATTTTAGGGAAGTAACTTGTTAATTAGGTCCATAATCATCATACAATGAGTATTACATAAATAGAATGAACTATAGAAGGCCTTTGTCAAGAATCTAAGCCAAGAAACCAAAGATAAAATTTTGGTCAACAAAGGTTCCTCCTTTGGAGACGAACTTAGTTTAAACTTTATTTTAGGGAAGTAACTTGTTAATTAGGTCCATAATCATCATACAATGAGTATTACATAAGTAGAATGAACTATAGGTTGCATTTGTCAAGAATCAAAGTCAAGAAACGAAACCAAAGATAAGATTTTGGTCAACAAAGGTTCCTCCTTTCGAGACGAACTTAGTTTAAACTTTATTTTAGAGAAGTAACTTGTTAATTAGGTCCATAATCATCATAATATGAGTATTACATAAATAGATTGAACTATAGAAGGCATTTGTCAAGAATATAAGCCAAGAAACCAAAGATAAAATTTTGGTCAACAAAGGTTCCTCCTTTTTAGACGAACTTAGTTTAAACTTTCTTTTAGGGAAGTAACTTGTTAATTAGGTCCATAATAATTATACAATGAGTATTACATAAGTAGAATGAACACTAGGTGGCATTTGTTAAAAATCAAAGCCAAGAAACCAAAGATAAAATTTTGGTCAACAAAGGTTCCTCCTTTGGAGACGAACTTAGTTTACACTTGATTTTAGGGAAGTAACTTGTTAATTAGGTCCATAGTCCTCATACAATGAGTATTACATAAATAGAATGAACTATAGAAGGCATTTGTCAAGAATCTAAGCCAAGAAACCAAAGATAAGATTTTGGTCAACAAAGGTTCCTCCTTTCGAGACGAACTTAGTTTAAACTTTATTTTAGGGAAGTAACTTGTTAATTAAGTCCATATTCATCATACAATGAGTATTACATAAATAGAATGAACTAGAGGTGGCATTTTTCAAGAATCCAAGCCAAGAAACCAAAGATAAAATTTCGTTCATCAAAGGTTCCTCCTTTGGAGACGAACTTAGTTTAAACTTTATTCTGGGAAGTAACTTGTTAATTAGGTCCATAGTCCTCATACAATGAGTATTACATAAATAGAATGAACTATAGAAGGCATTTGTCAAGAATCCAAGCCAAGAAACCAAAGATAAGATTTTGGTCAACAAAGGTTCCTCCTTTGGAGACGAACTTAGTCTAAACTTTCTTTTAGGGAAGTAACTTGTTAATTAAGTCCATATTCATCATACAATGAGTATTACATAAATAGAATGAACTAGAGGTGGCATTTTTCAAGAATCCAAGCCAAGAAACCAAAGATAAAATTTCGTTCATCAAAGGTTCCTCCTTTGGAGATGAACTTAGTTTAAACTTTATTCTGGGAAGTAACTTGTTAATTAGGTCCATAGTCCTCATACAATGAGTATTACATAAATAGAATGAACTATAGAAGGCATTTGTCAAGAATCTAAGCCTAGAAACCAAAGATAAGATTTTGGTCAACAAAGGTTCCTCCTTTCGAGACGAACTTAGTTTAAACTTTATTTTAGGGAAGTAACTTGTTAATTAGGTCCATAATCATCATACAATGAGTATTACATAAATAGAATGAACTATAGAAGGCCTTTGTCAAGAATCTAAGCCAAGAAACCAAAGATAAAATTTTGGTCAACAAAGGTTCCTCCTTTGGAGACGAACTTAGTTTAAACTTTATTTTAGGGAAGTAACTTGTTAATTAGGTCCATAATCATCATACAATGAGTATTACATAAGTAGAATGAACTATAGGTTGCATTTGTCAAGAATCAAAGTCAAGAAACGAAACCAAAGATAAGATTTTGGTCAACAAAAGTTCCTCCTTTCGAGACGAACTTAGTTTAAACTTTATTTTAGAGAAGTAACTTGTTAATTAGGTCCATAATCATCATAATATGAGTATTACATAAATAGATTGAACTATAGAAGGCATTTGTCAAGAATATAAGACAAGAAACCAAAGATATAATTTTGGTCAACAAAGGTTCCTCCTTTTTAGACGAACTTAGTTTAAACTTTCTTTTAGGGAAGTAACTTGTTAATTAGGTCCATAATAATTATACAATGAGTATTACATAAGTAGAATGAACACTAGGTGGCATTTGTTAAAAATCAAAGCCAAGAAACCAAAGATAAAATTTTGGTCAACAAAGGTTCCTCCTTTGGAGACGAACTTAGTTTACACTTGATTTTAGGGAAGTAACTTGTTAATTAGGTCCATAGTCCTCATACAATGAGTATTACATAAATAGAATGAACTATAGAAGGCATTTGTCAAGAATCTAAGCCAAGAAACCAAAGATAAGATTTTGGTCAACAAAGGTTCCTCCTTTCGAGACGAACTTAGTTTAAACTTTATTTTAGGGAAGTAACTTGTTAATTAAGTCCATATTCATCATACAATGAGTATTACATAAATAGAATGAACTAGAGGTGGCATTTTTCAAGAATCCAAGCCAAGAAACCAAAGATAAAATTTCGTTCATCAAAGGTTCCTCCTTTGGAGACGAACTTAGTTTAAACTTTATTCTGGGAAGTAACTTGTTAATTAGGTCCATAGTCCTCATACAATGAGTATTACATAAATAGAATGAACTATAGAAGGCATTTGTCAAGAATCCAAGCCAAGAAACCAAAGATAAGATTTTGGTCAACAAAGGTTCCTCCTTTGGAGACGAACTTAGTCTAAACTTTCTTTTAGGGAAGTAACTTGTTAATTAGGTCCATAATAATTATACAATGAGTATTACATAAGTAGAATGAACACTAGGTGGCATTTGTTAAGAATCCAAGCCAAGAAACCAAAGATAAAATTTTGGTCAACAAAGGTTCCTCCTTTGGAGACGAACTTAGTTTACACTTGATTTTAGGGAAGTAACTTGTTAATTAGGTCCATAATCATCATACAATGAGTATTACATAAATATAATGAACTAGAGGTGGCATTTGTCAAGAATCCAAGCCAAGAAACCAAAGATAAAATTTCGTTCATCAAAGGTTCCTCCTTTGGAGACGAACTTACTTTAAACTTTATTCTGGGAAGTAACTTGTTAATTAGGTCCATAGTCCTCATACAATGAGTATTACATAAATAGAATGAACTATAGAAGGCATTTGTCAAGAATCTAAGCCAAGAAACCAAAGATAAAATTTTGGTCAACAAAGGTTCCTCCTTTGGAGACGAATTTAGTTTAAACTTTATTTTAGGGAAGTAACTTGTTAATTAGGTCCATAATCATCATACAATGAGTATTACATAAATAGAATGAACTAGAGGTGGCATTTGTCAAGAATCCAAGCCAAGAAACCAAAGATAAAATTTCGTTCATCAAAGGTTCCTCCTTTGGAGACGAACTTACTTTAAACTTTATTCTGGGAAGTAACTTGTTAATTAGGTCCATAATCATCATACAATGAGTATTACATAAATAGAATGAACTATAGAAGGCATTTGTCAAGAATCTAAGCCAAGAAACCAAAGATAAAATTTTGGTCAACAAAGGTTCCTCCTTTGGAGACGAACTTAGTTTAAACTTTATTTTAGGGAAGTAACTTGTTAATTAGGTCCATAATCATCATACAATGAGTATTACATAAGTAGAATGAACTATAGGTGGCATTTGTCAAGAATCAAAGTCAAGAAACGAAACCAAAGATAAGATTTTGGTCAACAAAGGTTCCTCCTTTCGAGACGAACTTAGTTTAAATTTTATTTTAGAGAAGTAACTTGTTAATTAGGTCCATAATCATCATAATATGAGTATTACATAAATAGATTGAACTATAGAAGGCATTTGTCAAGAATATAAGCCAAGAAACCAAAGATAAAATTTTGGTCAACAAAGGTTCCTCCTTTTTAGACGAACTTAGTTTAAACTTTCTTTTAGGGAAGTAACTTGTTAATTAGGTCCATAATAATTATACAATGAGTATTACATAAGTAGAATGAACACTAGGTGGCATTTGTTAAGAATCAAAGCCAAGAAACCAAAGATAAAATTTTGGTCAACAAAGGTTCCTCCTTTGGAGACGAACTTAGTTTACACTTGATTTTAGGGAAGTAACTTGTTAATTAGGTCCATAATCATCATACAATGAGTATTACATAAATAGAATGAACTAGAGGTGGCATTTGTCAAGAATCCAAGACAAGAAACCATAGATAAAATTTCGTTCATCAAAGGTTCCTCCTTTGGAGACGAACTTAGTTTTAACTTTATTCTGGGAAGTAACTTGTTAATTAGGTCCATAGTCCTCATACAATGAGTATTACATAAATAGAATGAACTATAGAAGGCATTTGTCAAGAATCTAAGCCAAGAATCCAAAGATAAGATTTTGGTCAACAAAGGTTCCTCCTTTCGAGACGAACTTAGTTTAAACTTTATTTTAGGGAAGTAACTTGTTAATTAAGTCCATATTCATCATACAATGAGTATTACATAAATAGAATGAACTAGAGGTGGCATTTGTCAAGAATCCAAGCCAAGAAACCAAAGATAAAATTTCGTTCATCAAAGGTTCCTCCTTTGGAGACGAACTTAGTTTAAATTTTATTCTGGGAAGTAACTTGTTAATTAGGTCCATAGTCCTCATACAATGAGTATTACATAAATAGAATGAACTATAGAAGGCATTTGTCAAGAATCCAAGCCAAGAAACCAAAGATAAGATTTTGGTCAACAAAGGTTCCTCCTTTGGAGACGAACTTAGTCTAAACTTTCTTTTAGGGAAGTAACTTGTTAATTAGGTCCATAATAATTATACAATGAGTATTACATAAGTAGAATGAACACTAGGTGGCATTTGTTAAGAATCAAAGCCAAGAAACCAAAGATAAAATTTTGGTCAACAAAGGTTCCTCATTTGGAGACGAACTTAGTTTACACTTGATTTTAGGGAAGTAACTTGTTAATTAGGTCCATAATCATCATACAATGAGTATTACATAAATAGAATGAACTAGAGGTGGCATTTGTCAAGAATCCAAGCCAAGAAACCAAAGATAAAATTTCGTTCATCAAAGGTTCCTCCTTTGGAGACGAACTTAGTTTAAACTTTATTCTGGGAAGTAACTTGTTAATTAGGTCCATAGTCCTCATACAATGAGTATTACATAAGTAGAATGAAATATAGAAGGCATTTGTCAAGAATCTAAGCCAAGAAACCAAAGATAAGATTTTGGTCAACAAAGGTTCCTCCTTTCGAGACGAACTTAGTTTAAACTTTATTTTAGGGAAGTAACTTGTTAATTAAGTCCATATTCATCATACAATGAGTATTACATAAATAGAATGAACTAGAGGTGGCATTTGTCAAGAATCCAAGCCAAGAAACCGAAGATAAAATTTCGTTCATCAAAGGTTCCTCCTTTGGAGACGAACTTAGTTTAAACTTTATTCTGGGAAGTAACTTGTTAATTAGGTCCATAGTCCTCATACAATGAGTATTACATAAATAGAATGAACTATAGAAGGCATTTGTCAAGAATCCAAGCCAAGAAACCAAAGATAAGATTTTGGTCAACAAAGGTTCCTCCTTTGGAGACGAACTTAGTCTAAACTTTCTTTTAGGGAAGTAACTTGTTAATTAGGTCCATAATAATTATACAATGAGTATTACATAAGTAGAATGAACACTAGGTGGCATTTGTTAAGAATCAAAGCCAAGAAACCAAAGATAAAATTTTGGTCAACAAAGGTTCCTCCTTTGGAGACGAACTTAGTTTACACTTGATTTTAGGGAAGTAACTTGTTAATTAGGTCCATAATCATCATACAATGAGTATTACATAAATAGAATGAACTAGAGGTGGCATTTGTCAAGAATCCAAGCCAAGAAACCAAAGATAAAATTTCGTTCATCAAAGGTTCCTCCTTTGGAGACGAACTTACTTTAAACTTTATTCTGGGAAGTAACTTGTTAATTAGGTCCATAGTCCTCATACAATGAGTATTACATAAATAGAATGAACTATAGAAGGCATTTGTCAAGAATCTAAGCCAAGAAACCAAAGATAAGATTTTGGTCAACAAAGGTTCCTCCTTTCGAGACGAACTTAGTTTAAACTTTATTTTAGGGAAGTAACTTGTTAATTAAGTCCATATTCATCATACAATGAGTATTACATAAATAGAATGAACTAGAGGTGGCATTTGTCAAGAATCCAAGCCAAGAAACCAAAGATAAAATTTCGTTCATCAAAGGTTCCTACTTTGGAGACGAACTTAGTTTAAACTTTATTCTGGGAAGTAACTTGTTAATTAGGTCCATAGTCCTCATACAATGAGTATTACATAAATAGAATGAACTATAGAAGGCATTTGTCAAGAATCCAAGCCAAGAAACCAAAGATAAGATTTTGGTCAACAAAGGTTCCTCCTTTGGAGACGAACTTAGTCTAAACTTTCTTTTAGGGAAGTAACTTGTTAATTAGGTCCATAATAATTATACAATGAGTATTACATAAGTAGAATGAACACTAGGTGGCATTTGTTAAGAATCAAAGCCAAGAAACCAAAGATAAAATTTTGGTCAACAAAGGTTCCTCATTTGGAGACGAACTTAGTTTACACTTGATTTTAGGGAAGTAACTTGTTAATTAGGTCCATAATCATCATACAATGAGTATTACATAAATAGAATGAACTAGAGGTGGCATTTGTCAAGAATCCAAGCCAAGAAACCAAAGATAAAATTTCGTTCATCAAAGGTTCCTCCTTTGGAGACGAACTTAGTTTAAACTTTATTCTGGGAAGTAACTTGTTAATTAGGTCCATAGTCCTCATACAATGAGTATTACATAAGTAGAATGAAATATAGAAGGCATTTGTCAAGAATCTAAGCCAAGAAACCAAAGATAAGATTTTGGTCAACAAAGGTTCCTCCTTTCGAGACGAACTTAGTTTAAACTTTATTTTAGGGAAGTAACTTGTTAATTAAGTCCATATTCATCATACAATGAGTATTACATAAATAGAATGAACTAGAGGTGGCATTTGTCAAGAATCCAAGCCAAGAAACCGAAGATAAAATTTCGTTCATCAAAGGTTCCTCCTTTGGAGACGAACTTAGTTTAAACTTTATTCTGGGAAGTAACTTGTTAATTAGGTCCATAGTCCTCATACAATGAGTATTACATAAATAGAATGAACTATAGAAGGCATTTGACAAGAATCCAAGCCAAGAAACCAAAGATAAGATTTTGGTCAACAAAGGTTCCTCCTTTGGAGACGAACTTAGTCTAAACTTTCTTTTAGGGAAGTAACTTGTTAATTAGGTCCATAATAATTATACAATGAGTATTACATAAGTAGAATGAACACTAGGTGGCATTTGTTAAGAATCAAAGCCAAGAAACCAAAGATAAAATTTTGGTCAACAAAGGTTCCTCCTTTGGAGACGAACTTAGTTTACACTTGATTTTAGGGAAGTAACTTGTTAATTAGGTCCATAATCATCATACAATGAGTATTACATAAATAGAATGAACTAGAGGTGGCATTTGTCAAGAATCCAAGCCAAGAAACCAAAGATAAAATTTCGTTCATCAAAGGTTCCTCCTTTGGAGACGAACTTACTTTAAACTTTATTCTGGGAAGTAACTTGTTAATTAGGTCCATAGTCCTCATACAATGAGTATTACATAAATAAAATGAACTATAGAAGGCATTTGTCAAGAATCTAAGCCAAGAAACCAAAGATAAGATTTTGGTCAACAAAGGTTCCTCCTTTCGAGACGAACTTAGTTTAAACTTTATTTTAGGGAAGTAACTTGTTAATTAGGTCCATAATCATCATACAATGAGTATTACATAAATAGAATGAACTAGAGGTGGCATTTGTCAAGAATCCAAGCCAAGAAACCAAAGATAAAATTTCGTTCATCAAAGGTTCCTCCTTTGGAGACGAACTTAGTTTAAACTTTATTCTGGGAAGTAACTTGTTAATTAGGTCCATAGTCCTCATACAATGAGTATTACATAAATAGAATGAACTATAGAAGGCATTTGTCAAGAATCCAAGCCAAGAAACCAAAGATAAGATTTTGGTCAACAAAGGTTCCTCCTTTGGAGACAAACTTAGTCTAAACTTTCTTTTAGGGAAGTAACTTGTTAATTAGGTCCATAATAATTATACAATGAGTATTACATAAGTAGAATGAACACTTGGTGGCATTTGTTAAGAATCAAAGCCAAGAAACCAAAGATAAAATTTTGGTCAACAAAGGTTCCTCCTTTGGAGACGAACTTAGTTTACACTTGATTTTAGGGAAGTAACTTGTTAATTAGGTCCATAATCATCATACAATGAGTATTACATAAATAGAATGAACTAGAGGTGGCATTTGTCAAGAATCCAAGCCAAGAAACCAAAGATAAAATTTCGTTCATCAAAGGTTCCTCCTTTGGAGACGAACTTAGTTTAAACTTTATTCTGGGAAGTAACTTGTTAATTAGGTCCATAGTCCTCATACAATGAGTATTACATAAATAGAATGAACTATAGAAGGCATTTGTCAAGAATCTAAGCCAAGAAACCAAAGATAAGATTTTGGTCAACAAAGGTTCCTCCTTTCGAGACGAACTTAGTTTAAACTTTATTTTAGGGAAGTAACTTGTTAATTAGGTCCATAATCATCATACAATGAGTATTACATAAATAGAATGAACTATAGAAGGCATTTGTCAAGAATCTAAGCCAAGAAACCAAAGATAAAATTTTGGTCAACAAAGGTTCCTCCTTTGGAGACGAACTTAGTTTAAACTTTATTTTAGGGAAGTAACTTGTTAATTAGGTCCATAATCATCATACAATGAGTATTACATAAGTAGAATGAACTATAGGTGGAATTTGTCAAGAATCAAAGTCAAGAAACGAAACCAAAGATAAGATTTTGGTCAACAAAGGTTCCTCCTTTCGAGACGAACTTAGTTTAAATTTTATTTTAGAGAAGTAACTTGTTAATTAGGTCCATAATCATCATAATATGAGTATTACATAAATAGATTGAACTATAGAAGGCATTTGTCAAGAATATAAGCCAAGAAACCAAAGATAAAATTTTGGTCAACAAAGGTTCCTCCTTTTTAGACGAACTTAGTTTAAACTTTCTTTTAGGGAAGTAACTTGTTAATTAGGTCCATAATAATTATACAATGAGTATTACATAAGTAGAATGAACACTAGGTGGCATTTGTTAAGAATCAAAGCCAAGAAACCAAAGATAAAATTTTGGTCAACAAAGGTTCCTCCTTTGGAGACGAACTTAGTTTAAACTTTATTTTAGGGAAGTAACTTGTTAATTAGGTCCATAATCATCATACAATGAGTATTACATAAGTAGAATGAACTGTAGGTGGCATTTGTCAAGAATCCAAGCCAAGAAACCAAAGATAAAATTTTGGTCAACAAAGGTTCCTCCTTTGGAGAGGAACTTTTAAACTTGATTTTAGGGAAGTAACTTGTTAAATAGGTCCATAATCATCATACAATGAGTATTACATAAATTGAATGAACTGTAGGTGGAATTTGTCAAGAATCCAAGCCAAGAAACCAAATATAAAATTTTGGTCAACAAAGGTTCCTCCTTTGGAGACGAACTTAGTTTACACTTGATTTTAGGGAAGTAACTTGTTAATTAGGTCCATAATCATCATACAATGAGTATTACATAAATAGAATGAACTAGAGGTGGCATTTGTCAAGAATCCAAGCCAAGAAACCAAAGATAAAATTTCGTTCATCAAAGGTTCCTCCTTTGGAGACGAACTTAGTTTAAACTTTATTCTGGGAAGTAACTTGTTAATTAGGTCCATAGTCCTCATACAATGAGTATTACATAAATAGAATGAACTATAGAAGGCATTTGTCAAGAATCCAAGCCAAGAAACCAAAGATAAGATTTTGGTCAACAAAGGTTCCTCCTTTGGAGACGAACTTAGTCTAAACTTTCTTTTAGGGAAGTAACTTGTTAATTAGGTCCATAATAATTATACAATGAGTATTACATAAGTAGAATGAACACTAGGTGGCATTTGTTAAGAATCAAAGCCAAGAAACCAAAGATAAAATTTTGGTCAACAAAGGTTCCTCCTTTGGAGACGAACTTAGTTTACACTTGATTTTAGGGAAGTAACTTGTTAATTAGGTCCATAATCATCATACAATGAGTATTACATAAATAGAATGAACTAGAGGTGGCATTTGTCAAGAATCCAAGCCAAGAAACCAAAGATAAAATTTCGTTCATCAAAGGTTCCTCCTTTGGAGACGAACTTACTTTAAACTTTATTCTGGGAAGTAACTTGTTAATTAGGTCCATATTCCTCATACAATGAGTATTACATAAATAAAATGAACTATAGAAGGCATTTGTCAAGAATCTAAGCCAAGAAACCAAAGATAAGATTTTGGTCAACAAAGGTTCCTCCTTTCGAGACGAACTTAGTTTAAACTTTATTTTAGGGAAGTAACTTGTTAATTAGGTCCATAATCATCATACAATGAGTATTACATAAATAGAATGAACTAGAGGTGGCATTTGTCAAGAATCCAAGCCAAGAAACCAAAGATAAAATTTCGTTCATCAAAGGTTCCTCCTTTGGAGACGAACTTAGTTTAAACTTTATTCTGGGAAGTAACTTGTTAATTAGGTCCATAGTCCTCATACAATGAGTATTACATAAATAGAATGAACTATAGAAGGCATTTGTCAAGAATCCAAGCCAAGAAACCAAAGATAAGATTTTGGTCAACAAAGGTTCCTCCTTTGGAGACAAACTTAGTCTAAACTTTCTTTTAGGGAAGTAACTTGTTAATTAGGTCCATAATAATTATACAATGAGTATTACATAAGTAGAATGAACACTAGGTGGCATTTGTTAAGAATCAAAGCCAAGAAACCAAAGATAAAATTTTGGTCAACAAAGGTTCCTCCTTTGGAGACGAACTTAGTTTACACTTGATTTTAGGGAAGTAACTTGTTAATTAGGTCCATAATCATCATACAATGAGTATTACATAAATAGAATGAACTAGAGGTGGCATTTGTCAAGAATCCAAGCCAAGAAACCAAAGATAAAATTTCGTTCATCAAAGGTTCCTCCTTTGGAGACGAACTTAGTTTAAACTTTATTCTGGGAAGTAACTTGTTAATTAGGTCCATAGTCCTCATACAATGAGTATTACATAAATAGAATGAACTATAGAAGGCATTTGTCAAGAATCTAAGCCAAGAAACCAAAGATAAGATTTTGGTCAACAAAGGTTCCTCCTTTCGAGACGAACTTAGTTTAAACTTTATTTTAGGGAAGTAACTTGTTAATTAGGTCCATAATCATCATACAATGAGTATTACATAAATAGAATGAACTATAGAAGGCATTTGTCAAGAATCTAAGCCAAGAAACCAAAGATAAAATTTTGGTCAACAAAGGTTCCTCCTTTGGAGACGAACTTAGTTTAAACTTTATTTTAGGGAAGTAACTTGTTAATTAGGTCCATAATCATCATACAATGAGTATTACATAAGTAGAATGAACTATAGGTGGAATTTGTCAAGAATCAAAGTCAAGAAACGAAACCAAAGATAAGATTTTGGTCAACAAAGGTTCCTCCTTTCGAGACGAACTTAGTTTAAACTTTATTTTAGAGAAGTAACTTGTTAATTAGGTCCATAATCATCATAATATGAGTATTACATAAATAGATTGAACTATAGAAGGCATTTGTCAAGAATATAAGCCAAGAAACCAAAGATAAAATTTTGGTCAACAAAGGTTCCTCCTTTTTAGACGAACTTAGTTTAAACTTTCTTTTAGGGAAGTAACTTGTTAATTAGGTCCATAATAATTATACAATGAGTATTACATAAGTAGAATGAACACTAGGTGGCATTTGTTAAGAATCAAAGCCAAGAAACCAAAGATAAAATTTTGGTCAACAAAGGTTCCTCCTTTGGAGACGAACTTAGTTTAAACTTTATTTTAGGGAAGTAACTTGTTAATTAGGTCCATAATCATCATACAATGAGTATTACATAAGTAGAATGAACTGTAGGTGGCATTTGTCAAGAATCCAAGCCAAGAAACCAAAGATAAAATTTTGGTCAACAAAGGTTCCTCCTTTGGAGAGGAACTTTTAAACTTGATTTTAGGGAAGTAACTTGTTAAATAGGTCCATAATCATCATACAATGAGTATTACATAAATTGAATGAACTGTAGGTGGAATTTGTCAAGAATCCAAGCCAAGAAACCAAATATAAAATTTTGGTCAACAAAGGTTCCTCCTTTGGAGACGAACTTAGTTTACACTTGATTTTAGGGAAGTAACTTGTTAATTAGGTCCATAATCATCATACAATGAGTATTACATAAATAGAATGAACTAGAGGTGGCATTTGTCAAGAATCCAAGCCAAGAAACCAAAGATAAAATTTCGTTCATCAAAGGTTCCTCCTTTGGAGACGAACTTAGTTTAAACTTTATTCTGGGAAGTAACTCTTTAATTAGGTCCATAGTCCTCATACAATGAGTATTACATAAATAGAATGAACTATAGAAGGCATTTGTCAAGAATCCAAGCCAAGAAACCAAAGATAAGATTTTGGTCAACAAAGGTTCCTCCTTTCGAGACGAACTTAGTTTAAACTTTATTTTAGGGAAGTAACTTGTTAATTAGGTCCAGAATCATCATACAATGAGTATTACATAAATAGAATGAACTAGAGAAGGTATTTGTCAAGAATCTAAGCCAAGAAACCAAAGATAAAATTTTGGTCAACAAAGGTTCCTCCTTTGGAGACGAACTTAGTTTAAACTTTATTTTAGGGAA
Organism: Medicago arabica; assembly: GCA_946800305.1. Lineage (NCBI taxonomy): Eukaryota > Viridiplantae > Streptophyta > Magnoliopsida > Fabales > Fabaceae > Medicago > Medicago arabica. The sequence continues at coordinate 28,491,094 of OX326970.1, read as the reverse complement.
GTAACTTGTTAATTAGGTCCATAATCATCATACAATGAGTATTACATAAGTAGAATGAACTATAGGTGGCATTTGTCAAGAATCAAAGTCAAGAAACCAAAGATAAAATTTTGGTCGACAAAGGTTCCTCCTTTTGAGAGGAACTTAGTTTAAACTTTATTTTAGGGAAGTAACTTGTTAATTAGGTCCATAATCATCATACAATGAGTATTACATATGTAGAATGAACTATAGGTGGCATTTGTCAAGAATCAAAGTCAAGAAACCAAAGATAAAATTTTGGTCGACAAAGGTTACTCCTTTTGAGAAGAACTTAGTTTAAACTTTATTTTACGGAAGTAACTTGTTAATTAGGTCCATAATCATCATACAATGAGTATTACATAAATAGAATGAACTAGAGGTGGCATTTGTCAAGAATCCAAGCCAAGAAACCAAAGATAAAATTTCGTTCATCAAAGGTTCCTCCTTTGGAGACGAACTTAATTTAAACTTTATTCTGGGAAGTAACTTGTTAATTAGGTCCATAGTCCTCATACAATGAGTATTACATAAATAGAATGAACTATAGAAGGCATTTGTCAAGAATCTAAGCCAAGAAACCAAAGATAAGATTTTGGTCAACAAAGGTTCCTCCTTTCGAGACGAACTTAGTTTAAACTTTATTTTAGGGAAGTAACTTGTTAATTAGGTCCATAATCATCATACAATGAGTATTACATAAATAGAATGAACTAGAGGTGGCATTTGTCAAGAATCCAAGCCAAGAAACCAAAGATAAAATTTCGTTCATCAAAGGTTCCTCCTTTGGAGACGAACTTAGTTTAAACTTTATTCTGGGAAGTAACTTGTTAATTAGGTCCATAGTCCTCATACAATGAGTATTACATAAATAGAATGAACTATAGAAGGCATTTGTCAAGAATCCAAGCCAAGAAACCAAAGATAAGATTTTGGTCAACAAAGGTTCCTCCTTTGGAGACAAACTTAGTCTAAACTTTCTTTTAGGGAAGTAACTTGTTAATTAGGTCCATAATAATTATACAATGAGTATTACATAAATTGAATGAACTGTAGGTGGAATTTGTCAAGAATCCAAGCCAAGAAACCAAATATAAAATTTTGGTCAACAAAGGTTCCTCCTTTGGAGACGAACTTAGTTTACACTTGATTTTAGGGAAGTAACTTGTAAATTAGGTCCATAATCATCATACAATGAGTATTACATAAATAGAATGAACTAGAGGTGGCATTTGTCAAGAATCCAAGCCAAGAAACCAAAGATAAAATTTCGTTCATCAAAGGTTCCTCCTTTGGAGACGAACTTAGTTTAAACTTTATTCTGGGAAGTAACTTGTTAATTAGGTCCATAGTCCTCATACAATGAGTATTACATAAATAGAATGAACTATAGAAGGCATTTGTCAAGAATCTAAGCCAAGAAACCAAAGATAAGATTTTGGTCAACAAAGGTTCCTCCTTTCGAGACGAACTTAGTTTAAACTTTATTTTAGGGAAGTAACTTGTTAATTAGGTCCATAATCATCATACAATGAGTATTACATAAATAGAATGAACTATATAAGGCATTTGTCAAGAATCTAAGCCAAGAAACCAAAGATAAAATTTTGGTCAACAAAGGTTCCTCCTTTGGAGACGAACTTAGTTTAAACTTTATTTTAGGGAAGTAACTTGTTAATTAGGTCCATAATCATCATACAATGAGTATTACATAAGTAGAATGAACTATAGGTTGCATTTGTCAAGAATCAAAGTCAAGAAACGAAACCAAAGATAAGATTTTGGTCAACAAAGGTTCCTCCTTTCGAGACGAACTTAGTTTAAACTTTATTTTAGAGAAGTAACTTGTTAATTAGGTCCATAATCATCATAATATGAGTATTACATAAATAGATTGAACTATAGAAGGCATTTGTCAAGAATATAAGCCAAGAAACCAAAGATAAAATTTTGGTCAACAAAGGTTCCTCCTTTTTAGACGAACTTAGTTTAAACTTTCTTTTAGGGAAGTAACTTGTTAATTAGGTCCATAATAATTATACAATGAGTATTACATAAGTAGAATGAACACTAGGTGGCATTTGTTAAGAATCAAAGCCAAGAAACCAAAGATAAAATTTTGGTCAACAAAGGTTCCTCCTTTGGAGACGAACTTAGTTTAAACTTTATTTTAGGGAAGTAACTTGTTAATTAGGTCCATAATCATCATACAATGAGTATTACATAAGTAGAATGAACTGTAGGTGGCATTTGTCAAGAATGCAAGCCAAGAAACCAAAGATAAAATTTTGGTCAACAAAGGTTCCTCCTTTGGAGAGGAACTTTTAAACTTGATTTTAGGGAAGTAACATGTTAAATAGGTCCATAATCATCATACAATGAGTATTACATAAATTGAATGAACTGTAGGTGGAATTTGTCAAGAATCCAAGCCAAGAAACCAAATATAAAATTTTGGTCAACAAAGGTTCCTCCTTTGGAGACGAACTTAGTTTACACTTGATTTTAGGGAAGTAACTTGTTAATTAGGTCCATAATCATCATACAATGAGTATTACATAAATAGAATGAACTAGAGGTGGCATTTGTCAAGAATCCAAGCCAAGAAACCAAAGATAAAATTTCGTTCATCAAAGGTTCCTCATTTGGAGACGAACTTAGTTTAAACTTTATTCTGGGAAGTAACTTGTTAATTAGGTCCATAGTCCTCATACAATGAGTATTACATAAATAGAATGAACTATAGAAGGCATTTGTCAAGAATCCAAGCCAAGAAACCAAAGATAAGATTTTGGTCAACAAAGGTTCCTCCTTTCGAGACGAACTTAGTTTAAACTTTATTTTAGGGAAGTAACTTGTTAATTAGGTCCATAATCATCATACAATGAGTATTACATAAATAGAATGAACTATATAAGGCATTTGTCAAGAATCTAAGCCAAGAAACCAAAGATAAAATTTTGGTCAACAAAGGTTCCTCCTTTGGAGACGAACTTAGTTTAAACTTTATTTTAGGGAAGTAACTTGTTAATTAGGTCCATAATCATCATACAATGAGTATTACATAAGTAGAATGAACTATAGGTGGCATTTGTCAAGAATCAAAGTCAAGAAACGAAACCAAAGATAAGATTTTGGTCAACAAAGGTTCCTCCTTTCGAGACGAACTTAGTTTAAACTTTATTTTAGAGAAGTAACTTGTTAATTAGGTCCATAATCATCATAATATGAGTATTACATAAATAGATTGAACTATAGAAGGCATTTGTCAAGAATATAAGCCAAGAAACCAAAGATAAAATTTTGGTCAACAAAGGTTCCTCCTTTTTAGACGAACTTAGTTTAAACTTTCTTTTAGGGAAGTAACTTGTTAATTAGGTCCATAATAATTATACAATGAGTATTACATAAGTAGAATGAACACTAGGTGGCATTTGTTAAGAATCAAAGCCAAGAAACCAAAGATAAAATTTTGGTCAACAAAGGTTCCTCCTTTGGAGACGAACTTAGTTTAAACTTTATTTTAGGGAAGTAACTTGTTAATTAGGTCCATAATCATCATACAATGAGTATTACATAAGTAGAATGAACTGTAGGTGGCATTTGTCAAGAATGCAAGCCAAGAAACCAAAGATAAAATTTTGGTCAACAAAGGTTCCTCCTTTGGAGAGGAACTTTTAAACTTGATTTTAGGGAAGTAACTTGTTAAATAGGTCCATAATCATCATACAATGAGTATTACATAAATTGAATGAACTGTAGGTGGAATTTGTCAAGAATCCAAGCCAAGAAACCAAATATAAAATTTTGGTCAACAAAGGTTCCTCCTTTGGAGACGAACTTAGTTTACACTTGATTTTAGGGAAGTAACTTGTTAATTAGGTCCATAATCATCATACAATGAGTATTACATAAATAGAATGAACTAGAGGTGGCATTTGTCAAGAATCCAAGCCAAGAAACCAAAGATAAAATTTCGTTCATCAAAGGTTCCTCCTTTGGAGACGAACTTAGTTTAAACTTTATTCTGGGAAGTAACTTGTTAATTAGGTCCATAGTCCTCATACAATGAGTATTACATAAATAGAATGAACTATAGAAGGCATTTGTCAAGAATCTAAGCCAAGAAACCAAAGATAAGATTTTGGTCAACAAAGGTTCCTCCTTTCGAGACGAACTTAGTTTAAACTTTATTTTTGGGAAGTAACTTGTTAATTAGGTCCATAATCATCATACAATGAGTATTACATAAATAGAATGAACTATATAAGGCATTTGTCAAGAATCTAAGCCAAGAAACCAAAGATAAAATTTTGGTCAACAAAGGTTCCTCCTTTGGAGACGAACTTAGTTTAAACTTTATTTTAGGGAAGTAACTTGTTAATTAGGTCCATAATCATCATACAATGAGTATTACATAAGTAGAATGAACTATAGGTGGCATTTGTCAAGAATCAAAGTCAAGAAACGAAACCAAAGATAAGATTTTGGTCAACAAAGGTTCCTCCTTTCGAGACGAACTTAGTTTAAACTTTATTTTAGAGAAGTAACTTGTTAATTAGGTCCATAATCATCATAATATGAGTATTACATAAATAGATTGAACTATAGAAGGCATTTGTCAAGAATATAAGCCAAGAAACCAAAGATAAAATTTTGGTCAACAAAGGTTCCTCCTTTTTAGACGAACTTAGTTTAAACTTTCTTTTAGGGAAGTAACTTGTTAATTAGGTCCATAATAATTATACAATGAGTATTACATAAGTAGAATGAACACTAGGTGGCATTTGTTAAGAATCAAAGCCAAGAAACCAAAGATAAAATTTTGGTCAACAAAGGTTCCTCCTTTGGAGACGAACTTAGTTTAAACTTTATTTTAGGGAAGTAACTTGTTAATTAGGTCCATAATCATCATACAATGAGTATTACATAAGTAGAATGAACTGTAGGTGGCATTTGTCAAGAATGCAAGCCAAGAAACCAAAGATAAAATTTTGGTCAACAAAGGTTCCTCCTTTGGAGAGGAACTTTTAAACTTGATTTTAGGGAAGTAACTTGTTAAATAGGTCCATAATCATCATACAATGAGTATTACATAAATTGAATGAACTGTAGGTGGAATTTGTCAAGAATCCAAGCCAAGAAACCAAATATAAAATTTTGGTCAACAAAGATTCCTCCTTTGGAGACGAACTTAGTTTACACTTGATTTTAGGGAAGTAACTTGTTAATTAGGTCCATAATCATCATACAATGAGTATTACATAAATAGAATGAACTAGAGGTGGCATTTGTCAAGAATCCAAGCCAAGAAACCAAAGATAAAATTTCGTTCATCAAAGGTTCCTCCTTTGGAGACGAACTTAGTTTAAACTTTATTCTGGGAAGTAACTTGTTAATTAGGTCCATAGTCCTCATACAATGAGTATTACATAAATAGAATGAACTATAGAAGGCATTTGTCAAGAATCCAAGCCAAGAAACCAAAGATAAGATTTTGGTCAACAAAGGTTCCTCCTTTCGAGACGAACTTAGTTTAAACTTTATTTTAGGGAAGTAACTTGTTAATTAGGTCCAGAATCATCATACAATGAGTATTACATAAATAGAATGAACTAGAGAAGGTATTTGTCAAGAATCTAAGCCAAGAAACCAAAGATAAAATTTTGGTCAACAAAGGTTCCTCCTTTGGAGACGAACTTAGTTTAAACTTTATTTTAGGGAAGTAACTTGTTAATTAGGTCCATAATCATCATACAATGAGTATTACATAAGTAGAATGAACTATAGGTGGCATTTGTTAAGAATCAAAGTCAAGAAACCAAAGATAAAATTTTGGTCGACAAAGGTTCCTCCTTTTGAGAGGAACTTAGTTTAAACGTTATTTTAGGGAAGTAACTTGTTAATTAGGTCCATAATCATCATACAATGAGTATTACATAAGTAGAATGAACTATAGGTGGCATTTGTCAAGAATCAAAGTCAAGAAACCAAAGATAAAATTTTGGTCGACAAAGGTTACTCCTTTTGAGAAGAACTTAGTTTAAACTTTATTTTACGGAAGTAACTTGTTAATTAGGTCCATAATCATCATACAATGAGTATTACATAAATAGAATGAACTAGAGGTGGCATTTGTCAAGAATCCAAGCCAAGAAACCAAAGATAAAATTTCGTTCATCAAAGGTTCCTCCTTTGGAGACGAACTTAATTTAAACTTTATTCTGGGAAGTAACTTGTTAATTAGGTCCATAGTCCTCATACAATGAGTATTACATAAATAGAATGAACTATAGAAGGCATTTGTCAAGAATCTAAGCCAAGAAACCAAAGATAAGATTTTGGTCAACAAAGGTTCCTCCTTTCGAGACGAACTTAGTTTAAACTTTATTTTAGGGTAGTAACTTGTTAATTAGGTCCATAATCATCATACAATGAGTATAACATAAATAGAATGAACTAGAGGTGGCATTTGTCAAGAATCCAAGCCAAAAAACCAAAGATAAAATTTCGTTCATCAAAGGTTCCTCCTTTGGAGACGAACTTAGTTTAAACTTTATTCTGGGAAGTAACTTGTTAATTAGGTCCATAGTCCTCATACAATGAGTATTACATAAATAGAATGAACTATAGAAGGCATTTGTCAAGAATCCAAGCCAAGAAACCAAAGATAAGATTTTGGTCAACAAAGGTTCCTCCTTTGGAGACAAACTTAGTCTAAACTTTCTTTTAGGGAAGTAACTTGTTAATTAGGTCCATAATAATTATACAATGAGTATTACATAAGTAGAATGAACACTAGGTGGCATTTGTTAAGAATCAAAGCCAAGAAACCAAAGATAAAATTTTGGTCAACAAAGGTTCCTCCTTTGGAGACGAACTTAGTTTACACTTGATTTTAGGGAAGTAACTTGTTAATTAGGTCCATAATCATCATACAATGAGTATTACATAAATAGAATGAACTAGAGGTGGCATTTGTCAAGAATCCAAGCCAAGAAACCAAAGATAAAATTTCGTTCATCAAAGGTTCCTCCTTTGGAGACGAACTTAGTTTAAACTTTATTCTGGGAAGTAACTTGTTAATTAGGTCCATAGTCCTCATACAATGAGTATTACATAAATAGAATGAACTATAGAAGGCATTTGTCAAGAATCTAAGCCAAGAAACCAAAGATAAGATTTTGGTCAACAAAGGTTCCTCCTTTCGAGACGAACTTAGTTTAAACTTTATTTTAGGGAAGTAACTTGTTAATTAGGTCCATAATCATCATACAATGAGTATTACATAAATAGAATGAACTATAGAAGGCATTTGTCAAGAATCTAAGCCAAGAAACCAAAGATAAAATTTTGGTCAACAAAGGTTCCTCCTTTGGAGACGAACTTAGTTTAAACTTTATTTTAGGGAAGTAACTTGTTAATTAGGTCCATAATCATCATACAATGAGTATTACATAAGTAGAATGAACTATAGGTGGCATTTGTCAAGAATCAAAGTCAAGAAACGAAACCAAAGATAAGATTTTGGTCAACAAAGGTTCCTCCTTTCGAGACGAACTTAGTTTAAACTTTATTTTAGAGAAGTAACTTGTTAATTAGGTCCATAATCATCATAATATGAGTATTACATAAATAGATTGAACTATAGAAGGCATTTGTCAAGAATATAAGCCAAGAAACCAAAGATAAAATTTTGGTCAACAAAGGTTCCTCCTTTTTAGACGAACTTAGTTTAAACTTTCTTTTAGGGAAGTAACTTGTTAATTAGGTCCATAATAATTATACAATGAGTATTACATAAGTAGAATGAACACTAGGTGGCATTTGTTAAGAATCACTGCCAAGAAACCAAAGATAAAATTTTGGTCAACAAAGGTTCCTCCTTTGGAGACGAACTTAGTTTAAACTTTATTTTAGGGAAGTAACTGGTTAATTAGGTCCATAATCATCATACAATTAGTATTACATAAGTAGAATGAACTGTAGGTGGCATTTGTCAAGAATGCAAGCCAAGAAACCAAAGATAAAATTTTGGTCAACAAAGGTTCCTCCTTTGGAGAGGAACTTTTAAACTTGATTTTAGGGAAGTAACTTGTTAAATAGGTCCATAATCATCATACAATGAGTATTACATAAATTGAATGAACTGTAGGTGGAATTTGTCAAGAATCCAAGCCAAGAAACCAAATATAAAATTTTGGTCAACAAAGGTTCCTCCTTTGGAGACGAACTTAGTTTACACTTGATTTTAGGGAAGTAACTTGTTAATTAGGTCCATAATCATCATACAATGAGTATTACATAAATAGAATGAACTAGAGGTGGCATTTGTCAAGAATCCAAGCCAAGAAACCAAAGATAAAATTTCGTTCATCAAAGGTTCCTCCTTTGGAGACGAACTTAGTTTAAACTTTATTCTGGGAAGTAACTTGTTAATTAGGTCCATAGTCCTCATACAATGAGTATTACATAAATAGAATGAACTATAGAAGGCATTTGTCAAGAATCTAAGCCAAGAAACCAAAGATAAGATTTTGGTCAACAAAGGTTCCTCCTTTCGAGACGAACTTAGTTTAAACTTTATTTTAGGGAAGTAACTTGTTAATTAGGTCCATAATCATCATACAATGAGTATTACATAAATAGAATGAACTATATAAGGCATTTGTCAAGAATCTAAGCCAAGAAACCAAAGATAAAATTTTGGTCAACAAAGGTTCCTCCTTTGGAGACGAACTTAGTTTAAACTTTATTTTAGGGAAGTAACTTGTTAATTAGGTCCATAATCATCATACAATGAGTATTACATAAGTAGAATGAACTATAGGTGGCATTTGTCAAGAATCAAAGTCAAGAAACGAAACCAAAGATAAGATTTTGGTCAACAAAGGTTCCTCCTTTCGAGACGAACTTAGTTTAAACTTTATTTTAGAGAAGTAACTTGTTAATTAGGTCCATAATCATCATAATATGAGTATTACATAAATAGATTGAACTATAGAAGGCATTTGTCAAGAATATAAGCCAAGAAACCAAAGATAAGATTTTGGTCAACAAAGGTTCCTCCTTTCGAGACGAACTTAGTTTAAACTTTATTTTAGGGAAGTAACTTGTTAATTAGGTCCATAATCATCATACAATGAGTATTACATAACTAGAATGAACTATAGAAGGCATTTGTCAAGAATCTAAGCCAAGAAACCAAAGATAAAATTTTGGTCAACAAAGGTTCCTCCTTTGGAGACGAACTTAGTTTAAACTTTATTTTAGGGAAGTAACTTGTTAATTAGGTCCATAATCATCATACAATGAGTATTACATAAGTAGAATGAACTATAGGTGGCATTTGTCAAGAATCAAAGTCAAGAAACGAAACCAAAGATAAGATTTTGGTCAACAAAGGTTCCTCCTTTCGAGACGAACTTAGTTTAAACTTTATTTTAGAGAAGTAACTTGTTAATTAGGTCCATAATCATCATAATATGAGTATTACATAAATAGATTGAACTATAGAAGGCATTTGTCAAGAATATAAGCCAAGAAACCAAAGATAAAATTTTGGTCAACAAAGGTTCCTCCTTTTTAGACGAACTTAGTTTAAACTTTCTTTTAGGGAAGTAACTTGTTAATTAGGTCCATAATAATTATACAATGAGTATTACATAAGTAGAATGAACACTAGGTGGCATTTGTTAAGAATCAAAGCCAAGAAACCAAAGATAAAATTTTGGTCAACAAAGGTTCCTCCTTTGGAGACGAACTTAGTTTAAACTTTATTTTAGGGAAGTAACTTGTTAATTAGGTCCATAATCATCATACAATGAGTATTACATAAGTAGAATGAACTGTAGGTGGCATTTGTCAAGAATGCAAGCCAAGAAACCAAAGATAAAATTTTGGTCAACAAAGGTTCCTCCTTTGGAGAGGAACTTTTAAACTTGATTTTAGGGAAGTAACTTGTTAAATAGGTCCATAATCATCATACAATGAGTATTACATAAATTGAATGAACTGTAGGTGGAATTTGTCAAGAATCCAAGCCAAGAAACCAAATATAAAATTTTGGTCAACAAAGGTTCCTCCTTTGGAGACGATCTTAGTTTACACTTGATTTTAGGGAAGTAACTTGTTAATTAGGTCCATAATCATCATACAATGAGTATTACATAAATAGAATGAACTAGAGGTGGCATTTGTCAAGAATCCAAGCCAAGAAACCAAAGATAAAATTTCGTTCATCAAAGGTTCCTCCTTTGGAGACGAACTTAGTTTAAACTTTATTCTGGGAAGTAACTTGTTAATTAGGTCCATAGTCCTCATACAATGAGTATTACATAAATAGAATGAACTATAGAAGGCATTTGTCAAGAATCCAAGCCAAGAAACCAAAGATAAGATTTTGGTCAACAAAGGTTCCTCCTTTCGAGACGAACTTAGTTTAAACTTTATTTTAGGGAAGTAACTTGTTAATTAGGTCCAGAATCATCATACAATGAGTATTACATAAATAGAATGAACTAGAGAAGGTATTTGTCAAGAATCTAAGCCAAGAAACCAAAGATAAAATTTTGGTCAACAAAGGTTCCTCCTTTGGAGACGAACTTAGTTTAAACTTTATTTTAGGGAAGTAACTTGTTAATTAGGTCCATAATCATCATACAATGAGTATTACATAAGTAGAATGAACTATAGGTGGCATTTGTCAAGAATCAAAGTCAAGAAACCAAAGATAACATTTTGGTCGACAAAGGTTCCTCCTTTTGAGAGGAACTTAGTTTAAACGTTATTTTAGGGAAGTAACTTGTTAATTAGGTCCATAATCATCATACAATGAGTATTACATAAGTAGAATGAACTATAGGTGGCATTTGTCAAGAATCAAAGTCAAGAAACCAAAGATAAAATTTTGGTCGACAAAGGTTACTCCTTTTGAGAAGAACTTAGTTTAAACTTTATTTTAGGGAAGTAACTTGTTAATTAGGTCCATAATCATCATACAATGAGTATTACATAAATAGAATGAACTGTAGGTGGCATTTGTCAAGAATCCCAGCAAAGAAACCAAAGATAAGATTTTGGTCAACAAAGGTTCCTCCTTTGGAAACGAACTTAGTGTAAAATTTATTTTAGGTAAGTAACATGTTAATTAGGTCCATAATCATCATAAAATGAGTATTACATAAATGGATTGAACTATAGAAGGCATTTGTCAAGAATATAAGCCAAGAAACCAAAGATAAAATTTTGGTCAACAAAGGTTACTACTTTTGAAACGAACTTAGTTTAAACTTTATTTTAGGGAAGTAACTTGTTAATTAGGTCCATAATCATCATAAAATGAGTATTACAAAAGTAGAATGAACTCTAGGTGGTATTTTTCAAGAATCAAAGCCAAGAAACCAAAGATAAAATTTTGGTCAACAAAGGTTCCATCTTTGGAGACGAACATAGTTTACACTTGATTTTAGGGAAGTAACTTGTTAATTAGGTCCATAATCATCATACAATGAGTATTACATAAATAGAATGAACTAGAGGTGGCATTTGTCAAGAATCCAAGCCAAGAAACCAAAGATAAAATTTTGTTCATCAAAGGTTCCTCCTTTGGAGATGAACTTAGTTTAAACTTTATTCTGGGAAGTAACTTGTTAATTAGGTCCATAGTCCTCATACAATGAGTATTACATAAATAGAATGAACTATAGAAGGCATTTGTCAAGAATCCAAGCCAAGAAACCAAAGATAAGATTTTGGTCAACAAAGGTTCCTCTTTTCGAGACGAACTTAGTTTAAACTTTATTTTAGGGAAGTAACTGGTTAATTAGGTCCATAATCATCATACAATTAGTATTACATAAGTAGAATGAACTATAGGTGGCATTTGTCAAGAATCAAAGTCAAGAAACCAAAGATAAAATTTTGGTCGACAAAGGTTCCTCCTTTTGAGAGGAACTTAGTTTAAACTTTATTTTAGGGAAGTAACTTGTTAATTAGGTCCATAATCATCATACAATGAGTATTACATAAGTAGAATGAACTATAGGTGGCATTTGTCAAGAATCAAAGTCAAGAAACCAAAGATAAAATTTTGGTCGACAAAGGTTCCTCCTTTTGAGAAGAACTTAGTTTAAACTTTATTTTAGGGAAGTAACTTGTTAATTAGGTCCATAATCATCATACAATGAGTATTACATAAATAGAATGAACTGTAGGTGGCATTTGTCAAGAATCCCAGCAAAGAAACCAAAGATAAGATTTTGGTCAACAAAGGTTCCTCCTTTGGAAACGAACTTAGTTTAAAATTTATTTTAGGTAAGTAACATGTTAATTAGGTCCATAATCATCATAAAATGAGTATTACATAAATGGATTGAACTATAGAAGGCATTTGTCAAGAATATAAGCCAAGAAACCAAAGATAAAATTTTGGTCAACAAAGGTTACTACTTTGGAAACGAACTTAGTTTAAACTTTATTTTAGGGAAGTAACTTGTTAATTAGGTCCATAATCATCATAAAATGAGTATTACAAAAGTAGAATGAACTCTAGGTGGCATTTTTCAAGAATCAAAGCCAAGAAACCAAAGATAAAATTTTGGTCAACAAAGGTTCCACCTTTGGAGACGAACATAGTTTACACTTGATTTTAGGGAAGTAACTTGTTAATTAGGTCCATAATCATCATACAATGAGTATTACATAAATAGAATGAACTAGAGGTGGCATTTGTCAAGAATCCAAGCCAAGAAACCAAAGATAAAATTTTGTTCATCAAAGGTTCCTCCTTTGGAGATGAACTTAGTTTAAACATTATTCTGGGAAGTAACTTGTTAATTAGGTCCATAGTCCTCATACAATGAGTATTACATAAATAGAATGAACTATAGAAGGCATTTGTCAAGAATCCAAGCCAAGAAACCAAAGATAAGATTTTGGTCAACAAAGGTTCCTCCTTTCGAGACGAACTTAGTTTAAACTTTATTTTAGGGAAGTAACTTGTTAATTAGGTCCATAATCATCATAAAATGAGTATTACATAAATAGAATGAACTATAGAAGGCATTTGTCAAGAATCTAAGCCAAGAAACCAAAGATAAAATTTTGGTCAACAAAGGTTCCTCCTTTGGAGACGAACTTAGGTTAAACTTTATTTTAGGGAAGTAACTTGTTAATTAGGTCCATAATCATCATACAATGAGTATTACATAAGTAGAATGAACTATAGGTGGCATTTGTCAAGAATCAAAGTCAAGAAACGAAACCAAAGATAAGATTTTGGTCAACAAAGGTTCCTCTTTTCGAGACAAACTTAGTTTAAACTTTATTTTAAGGAAGTAACTTGTTAATTAGGTCCATAATCATCATAATATGAGTATTACATAAATAGATTGAACTATAGAAGACATTTGTCAAGAATATAAGCCAAGAAACCAAAGATAAAATTTTGGTCAACAAAGGTTCCTCCTTTGGAGACGAACTTAGTTTAAACTTTCTTTTAGGGAAGTAACTTGTTAATTAGGTCCATAATAATTATACAATGAGTATTACATAAGTAGAATGAACACTAGGTGGCATTTGTTAAGAATCAAAGCCAAGAAACCAAAGATAAAATTTTGGTCAACAAAGGTTCCTCCTTTGGAGACGAACTTAGTTTACACTTGATTTTAGGGAAGTAACTTGTTAATTAGGTCCATAATCATCATACAATGAGTATTACATAAATAAAATGAACTAGAGGTGGCATTTGTCAAGAATCCAAGCCAAGAAACCAATAATAAAATTTCGTTCATCAAAGGTTCCTTCTTTGGAGACGAACTTAGTTTAAACTTTATTCTGGGAAGTAACTTGTTAATTAGGTCCATAGTCCTCATACAATGAGTATTACATAAATAGAATGAACTATAGAAGGCATTTGTCAAGAATCCAAGCCAAGAAACCAAAGATAAGATTTTGGTCAACAAAGGTTCCTCCTTTCGAGACGAACTTAGTTTAAACTTTTTTTTAGGGAAGTAACTTGTTAATTAGGTCCATAATCATCATACAATGAGTATTACATAAATAGAATGAACTATAGAAGGCATTTGTCAAGAATCTAAGCCAAGAAACCAAAGATAAAATTTTGGTCAACAAAGGTTCCTCCTTTGGAGACGAACTTAGTTTAAACTTTATTTTAGGGAAGTAACTTGTTAATTAGGTCCATAATCATCATACAATGAGTATTACATAAGTAGAATGAACTATAGGTGGCATTTGTCAAGAATCAAAGTCAAGAAACGAAACCAAAGATAAGATTTTGGTCAACAAAGGTTCCTCCTTTCGAGACGAACTTAGTTTAAACTTTATTTTAGAGAAGTAACTTGTTAATTAGGTCCATAATCATCATAATATGAGTATTACATAAATAGATTGAACTATAGAAGGCATTTGTCAAGAATATAAGCCAAGAAACCAAAGATAAAATTTTGGTCAACAAAGGTTCCTCCTTTTTAGACGAACTTAGTTTACACTTTCTTTTAGGGAAGTAACTTGTTAATTAGGTCCATAATAATTATACAATGAGTATTACATAAGTAGAATGAACACTAGGTGGCATTTGTTAAGAATCAAAGCCAAGAAACCAAAGATAAAATTTTGGTCAACAAAGGTTCCTCCTTTGGAGACGAACTTAGTTTACACTTGATTTTAGGGAAGTAACTTGTTAATTAGGTCCATAATCATCATACAATGAGTATTACATAAATAGAATGAACTAGAGGTGGCATTTGTCAAGAATCCAAGGCAAGAAACCAAAGATAAAATTTCGTTCATCAAAGGTTCCTCCTTTGGAGACGAACTTAGTTTAAACTTTATTCTGGGAAGTAACTTGTTACTTAGGTCCATAGTCCTCATACAATGAGTATTACATAAATAGAATGAACTATAGAAGGCATTTGTCAAGAATCCAAGCCAAGAAACCAAAGATAAGATTTTGGTCAACAAAGGTTCCTCCTTTCGAGACGAACTTAGTTTAAACTTTATTTTAGGGAAGTAACTTGTTAATTAGGTCCATAATCATCATACAATGAGTATTACATAAATAGAATGAACTATAGAAGGCATTTGTCAAGAATCTAAGCCATGAAACCAAAGATAAAATTTTGGTCAACAAAGGTTCCTCCTTTGGAGAGGAACTTAGTTTAAACTTGATTTTAGGGAAGTAACTTGTTAAATAGGTCCATAATCATCATACAATGAGTATTACATAAATAGAATGAACTGTAGGTGGAATTTGTCAAGAATCAAAGTCAAGAAACGAAACCAAAGATAAGATTTTGGTCAACAAAGGTTCCTCCTTTCGAGACGAACTTAGTTTAAACTTTATTTTAGAGAAGTAACTTGTTAATTAGGTCCATAATCATCATAATATGAGTATTACATAAATAGATTGAACTATAGAAGGCATTTGTCAAGAATATAAGCCAAGAAACCAAAGATAAAATTTTGGTCAACAAAGGTTCCTCCTTTGGAGACGAACTTAGTTTAAACTTTCTTTTAGGGAAGTAACTTGTTAATTAGGTCCATAATAATTATACAATGAGTATTACATAAGTAGAATGAACACTAGGTGGCATTTGTTAAGAATCAAAGCCAAGAAACCAAAGATAAAATTTTGGTCAACAAAGGTTCCTCCTTTGGAGACGAACTTAGTTTACACTTGATTTTAGGGAAGTAACTTGTTAATTAGGTCCATAATCATCATACAATGAGTATTACATAAATAGAATGAACTAGAGGTGGCATTTGTCAAGAATCCAAGCCAAGAAACCAAAGATAAAATTTCGTTCATCAAAGGTTCCTTCTTTGGAGACGAACTTAGTTTAAACTTTATTCTGGGAAGTAACTTGTTAATTAGGTCCATAGTCCTCATACAATGAGTATTACATAAATAGAATGAACTATAGAAGGCATTTGTCAAGAATCCAAGCCAAGAAACCAAAGATAAGATTTTGGTCAACAAAGGTTCTTCCTTTCGAGACGAACTTAGTTTAAACTTTTTTTTAGGGAAGTAACTTGTTAATTAGGTCCATAATCATCATACAATGAGTATTACATAAATAGAATGAACTATATAAGGCATTTGTCAAGAATCTAAGCCAAGAAACCAAAGATAAAATTTTGGTCAACAAAGGTTCCTCCTTTGGAGACGAACTTAGTTTAAACTTTATTTTAGGGAAGTAACTTGTTAATTAGGTCCATAATCATCATACAATGAGTATTACATAAGTAGAATGAACTATAGGTGGCATTTGTCAAGAATCAAAGTCAAGAAACGAAACCAAAGATAAGATTTTGGTCAACAAAGGTTCCTCCTTTCGAGACGAACTTAGTTTAAACTTTATTTTAGAGAAGTAACTTGTTAATTAGGTCCATAGTCCTCATACAATGAGTATTACATAAATAGAATGAACTATAGAAGGCATTTGTCAAGAATCCAAGCCAAGAAACCAAAGATAAGATTTTGGTCAACAAAGGTTCCTCCTTTCGAGACGAACTTAGTTTAAACTTTTTTTTAGGGAAGTAACTTGTTAATTAGGTCCATAATCATCATACAATGAGTATTACATAAATAGAATGAACTATAGAAGGCATTTGTCAAGAATCTAAGCCAAGAAACCAAAGATAAAATTTTGGTCAACAAAGGTTCCTCCTTTGGAGACGAACTTAGTTTAAACTTTATTTTAGGGAAGTAACTTGTTAATTAGGTCCATAATCATCATACAATGAGTATTACATAAGTAGAATGAACTATAGGTGGCATTTGTCAAGAATCAAAGTCAAGAAACGAAACCAAAGATAAGATTTTGGTCAACAAAGGTTCCTCCTTTCGAGACGAACTTAGTTTAAACTTTATTTTAGAGAAGTAACTTGTTAATTAGGTCCATAATCATCATAATATGAGTATTACATAAATAGATTGAACTATAGAAGGCATTTGTCAAGAATATAAGCCAAGAAACCAAAGATAAAATTTTGGTCAACAAAGGTTCCTCCTTTTTAGACGAACTTAGTTTACACTTTCTTTTAGGGAAGTAACTTGTTAATTAGGTCCATAATAATTATACAATGAGTATTACATAAGTAGAATGAACACTAGGTGGCATTTGTTAAGAATCAAAGCCAAGAAACCAAAGATAAAATTTTGGTCAACAAAGGTTCCTCCTTTGGAGACGAACTTAGTTTACACTTGATTTTAGGGAAGTAACTTGTTAATTAGGTCCATAATCATCATACAATGAGTATTACATAAATAGAATGAACTAGAGGTGGCATTTGTCAAGAATCCAAGGCAAGAAACCAAAGATAAAATTTCGTTCATCAAAGGTTCCTCCTTTGGAGACGAACTTAGTTTAAACTTTATTCTGGGAAGTAACTTGTTAATTAGGTCCATAGTCCTCATACAATGAGTATTACATAAATAGAATGAACTATAGAAGGCATTTGTCAAGAATCCAAGCCAAGAAACCAAAGATAAGATTTTGGTCAACAAAGGTTCCTCCTTTCGAGACGAACTTAGTTTAAACTTTATTTTAGGGAAGTAACTTGTTAATTAGGTCCATAATCATCATACAATGAGTATTACATAAATAGAATGAACTATAGAAGGCATTTGTCAAGAATCTAAGCCATGAAACCAAAGATAAAATTTTGGTCAACAAAGGTTCCTCCTTTGGAGAGGAACTTAGTTTAAACTTGATTTTAGGGAAGTAACTTGTTAAATAGGTCCATAATCATCATACAATGAGTATTACATAAATAGAATGAACTGTAGGTGGAATTTGTCAAGAATCAAAGTCAAGAAACGAAACCAAAGATAAGATTTTGGTCAACAAAGGTTCCTCCTTTCGAGACGAACTTAGTTTAAACTTTATTTTAAGGAAGTAACTTGTTAATTAGGTCCATAATCATCATAATATGAGTATTACATAAATAGAATGAACTATAGAAGGCATTTGTCAAGAATCTAAGCCAAGAAACCAAAGATAAAATTTTGGTCAACAAAGGTTCCTCCTTTGGAGACGAACTTAGTTTAAACTTGATTTTAGGGAAGTAACTTGTTAAATAGGTCCATAATCATCATACAATGAGTATTACATAAATAGAATGAACTATAGAAGGCATTTGTCAAGAATCCAAGCCAAGAAACCAAAGATAAGATTTTGGTCAACAAAGGTTCCTCCTTTCGAGACGAACTTAGTTTAAACTTTATTTTAGGGAAGTAACTTGTTAATTAGGTCCATAATCATCATACAATGAGTATTACATAAATAGAATGAACTATAGAAGGCATTTGTCAAGAATCTAAGCCAAGAAACCAAAGATAAAATTTTGGTCAACAAAGGTTCCTCCTTTGGAGACGAACTTAGTTTAAACTTTATTTTAGGGAAGTAACTTGTTAATTAGGTCCATAATCATCATACAATGAGTATTACATAAGTAGAATGAACTATAGGTGGCATTTGTCAAGAATCAAAGTCAAGAAACGAAACCAAAGATAAGATTTTGGTCAACAAAGGTTCCTCCTTTCGAGACGAACTTAGTTTAAACTTTATTTTAGAGAAGTAAGTTGTTAATTAGGTCCATAATCATCATAATATGAGTATTACATAAATAGATTGAACTATAGAAGGCATTTGTCAAGAATATAAGCCAAGAAACCAAAGATAAAATTTTGGTCAACAAAGGTTCCTCCTTTTTAGACGAACTTAGTTTACACTTTCTTTTAGGGAAGTAACTTGTTAATTAGGTCCATAATAATTATACAATGAGTATTACATAAGTAGAATGAACACTAGGTGGCATTTGTTAAGAATCAAAGCCAAGAAACCAAAGATAAAATTTTGGTCAACAAAGGTTCCTCCTTTGGAGACGAACTTAGTTTACACTTGATTTTAGGGAAGTAACTTGTTAATTAGGTCCATAATCATCATACAATGAGTATTACATAAATAGAATGAACTAGAGGTGGCATTTGTCAAGAATCCAAGGCAAGAAACCAAAGATAAAATTTCGTTCATCAAAGGTTCCTCCTTTGGAGACGAACTTAGTTTAAACTTTATTCTGGGAAGTAACTTGTTAATTAGGTCCATAGTCCTCATACAATGAGTATTACATAAATAGAATGAACTATAGAAGGCATTTGTCAAGAATCCAAGCCAAGAAACCAAAGATAAGATTTTGGTCAACAAAGGTTCCTCCTTTCGAGACGAACTTAGTTTAAACTTTATTTTAGGGAAGTAACTTGTTAATTAGGTCCATAATCATCATACAATGAGTATTACATAAATAGAATGAACTATAGAAGGCATTTGTCAAGAATCTAAGCCAAGAAACCAAAGATAAAATTTTGGTCAACAAAGGTTCCTCCTTTGGAGACGAACTTAGTTTAAACTTTATTTTAGGGAAGTAACTTGTTAATTAGGTCCATAATCATCATACAATGAGTATTACATAAGTAGAATGAACTATAGGTGGCATTTGTCAAGAATCAAAGTCAAGAAACGAAACCAAAGATAAGATTTTGGTCAACAAAGGTTCCTCCTTTCGAGACGAACTTAGTTTAAACTTTATTTTAGAGAAGTAAGTTGTTAATTAGGTCCATAATCATCATAATATGAGTATTACATAAATAGATTGAACTATAGAAGGCATTTGTCAAGAATATAAGCCAAGAAACCAAAGATAAAATTTTGGTCAACAAAGGTTCCTCCTTTTTAGACGAACTTAGTTTACACTTTCTTTTAGGGAAGTAACTTGTTAATTAGGTCCATAATAATTATACAATGAGTATTACATAAGTAGAATGAACACTAGGTGGCATTTGTTAAGAATCAAAGCCAAGAAACCAAAGATAAAATTTTGGTCAACAAAGGTTCCTCCTTTGGAGACGAACTTAGTTTACACTTGATTTTAGGGAAGTAACTTGTTAATTAGGTCCATAATCATCATACAATGAGTATTACATAAATAGAATGAACTAGAGGTGGCATTTGTCAAGAATCCAAGGCAAGAAACCAAAGATAAAATTTCGTTCATCAAAGGTTCCTCCTTTGGAGACGAACTTAGTTTAAACTTTATTCTGGGAAGTAACTTGTTAATTAGGTCCATAGTCCTCATACAATGAGTATTACATAAATAGAATGAACTATAGAAGGCATTTGTCAAGAATCCAAGCCAAGAAACCAAAGATAAGATTTTGGTCAACAAAGGTTCCTCCTTTCGAGACGAACTTAGTTTAAACTTTATTTTAGGGAAGTAACTTGTTAATTAGGTCCATAATCATCATACAATGAGTATTACATAAATAGAATGAACTATAGAAGGCATTTGTCAAGAATCTAAGCCATGAAACCAAAGATAAAATTTTGGTCAACAAAGGTTCCTCCTTTGGAGAGGAACTTAGTTTAAACTTGATTTTAGGGAAGTAACTTGTTAAATAGGTCCATAATCATCATACAATGAGTATTACATAAATAGAATGAACTGTAGGTGGAATTTGTCAAGAATCAAAGTCAAGAAACGAAACCAAAGATAAGATTTTGGTCAACAAAGGTTCCTCCTTTCGAGACGAACTTAGTTTAAACTTTATTTTAGAGAAGTAACTTGTTAATTAGGTCCATAATCATCATAATATGAGTATTACATAAATAGATTGAACTATAGAAGGCATTTGTCAAGAATATAAGCCAAGAAACCAAAGATAAAATTTTGGTCAACAAAGGTTCCTCCTTTGGAGACGAACTTAGTTTAAACTTTCTTTTAGGGAAGTAACTTGTTAATTAGGTCCATAATAATTATACAATGAGTATTACATAAGTAGAATGAACACTAGGTGGCATTTGTTAAGAATCAAAGCCAAGAAACCAAAGATAAAATTTTGGTCAACAAAGGTTCCTCCTTTGGAGACGAACTTAGTTTACACTTGATTTTAGGGAAGTAACTTGTTAATTAGGTCCATAATCATCATACAATGAGTATTACATAAATAGAATGAACTAGAGGTTGCATTTGTCAAGAATCCAAGCCAAGAAACCAAAGATAAAATTTCGTTCATCAAAGGTTCCTTCTTTGGAGACGAACTTAGTTTAAACTTTATTCTGGGAAGTAACTTGTTAATTAGGTCCATAGTCCTCATACAATGAGTATTACATAAATAGAATGAACTATAGAAGGCATTTGTCAAGAATCCAAGCCAAGAAACCAAAGATAAGATTTTGGTCAACAAAGGTTCCTCCTTTCGAGACGAACTTAGTTTAAACTTTTTTTTAGGGAAGTAACTTGTTAATTAGGTCCATAATCATCATACAATGAGTATTACATAAATAGAATGAACTATAGAAGGCATTTGTCAAGAATCTAAGCCAAGAAACCAAAGATAAAATTTTGGTCAACAAAGGTTCCTCCTTTGGAGACGAACTTAGTTTAAACTTTATTTTAGGGAAGTAACTTGTTAATTAGGTCCATAATCATCATACAATGAGTATTACATAAGTAGAATGAACTATAGGTGGCATTTGTCAAGAATCAAAGTCAAGAAACGAAACCAAAGATAAGATTTTGGTCAACAAAGGTTCCTCCTTTCGAGACGAACTTAGTTTAAACTTTATTTTAGAGAAGTAACTTGTTAATTAGGTCCATAATCATCATAATATGAGTATTACATAAATAGATTGAACTATAGAAGGCATTTGTCAAGAATATAAGCCAAGAAACCAAAGATAAAATTTTGGTCAACAAAGGTTCCTCCTTTTTAGACGAACTTAGTTTAAACTTTCTTTTAGGGAAGTAACTTGTTAATTAGGTCCATAATAATTATACAATGAGTATTACATAAGTAGAATGAACACTAGGTGGCATTTGTTAAGAATCAAAGCCAAGAAACCAAAGATAAAATTTTGGTCAACAAAGGTTCCTCCTTTGGAGACGAACTTAGTTTAAACTTTATTTTAGGGAAGTAACTTGTTAATTAGGTCCATAATCATAATACAATGAGTATTACATAAGTAGAATGAACTGTAGGTGGCATTTGTCAAGAATCCAAGCCAAGAAACCAAAGATAAAATTTTGGTCAACAAAGGTTCCTCCTTTGGAGACGAACTTAGTTTACACTTTATTCTGGGAAGTAACTTGTTAATTAGGTCCATAGTCCTCATACAATGAGTATTACATAAATAGAATGAACTATAGAAGGCATTTGTCAAGAATCCAAGCCAAGAAACCAAAGATAAGATTTTGGTCAACAAAGGTTCCTCCTTTCGAGACGAACTTAGTTTAAACTTTATTTTAGGGAAGTAACTTGTTAATTAGGTCCATAATCATCATACAATGAGTATTACATAAATAGAATGAACTATAGAAGGCATTTGTCAAGAATCTAAGCCATGAAACCAAAGATAAAATTTTGGTCAACAAAGGTTCCTCCTTTGGAGAGGAACTTAGTTTAAACTTGATTTTAGGGAAGTAACTTGTTAAATAGGTCCATAATCATCATACAATGAGTATTACATAAATAGAATGAACTGTAGGTGGAATTTGTCAAGAATCAAAGTCAAGAAACGAAACCAAAGATAAGATTTTGGTCAACAAAGGTTCCTCCTTTCGAGACGAACTTAGTTTAAACTTTATTTTAGAGAAGTAACTTGTTAATTAGGTCCATAATCATCATAATATGAGTATTACATAAATAGATTGAACTATAGAAGGCATTTGTCAAGAATATAAGCCAAGAAACCAAAGATAAAATTTTGGTCAACAAAGGTTCCTCCTTTTTAGACGAACTTAGTTTAAACTTTCTTTTAGGGAAGTAACTTGTTAATTAGGTCCATAATAATTATACAATGAGTATTACATAAGTAGAATGAACACTAGGTGGCATTTGTTAAGAATCAAAGCCAAGAAACCAAAGATAAAATTTTGGTCAACAAAGGTTCCTCCTTTGGAGACGAACTTAGTTTAAACTTTATTTTAGGGAAGTAACTTGTTAATTAGGTCCATAATCATCATACAATGAGTATTACATAAGTAGAATGAACTGTAGGTGGCATTTGTCAAGAATCCAAGCCAAGAAACCAAAGATAAAATTTTGGTCAACAAAGGTTCCTCCTTTGGAGAGGAACTTTTAAACTTGATTTTAGGGAAGTAACTTGTTAAATAGGTCCATAATCATCATACAATGAGTATTACATAAATTGAATGAACTGTAGGTGGAATTTGTCAAGAATCCAAGCCAAGAAACCAAATATAAAATTTTGGTCAACAAAGGTTCCTCCTTTGGAGACGAACTTAGTTTACACTTGATTTTAGGGAAGTAACTTGTTAATTAGGTCCATAATCATCATACAATGAGTATTACATAAATAGAATGAACTAGAGGTGGCATTTGTCAAGAATCCAAGCCAAGAAACCAAAGATAAAATTTCGTTCATCAAAGGTTCCTCCTTTGGAGACGAACTTAGTTTAAACTTTATTCTGGGAAGTAACTTGTTAATTAGGTCCATAGTCCTCATACAATGAGTATTACATAAATAGAATGAACTATAGAAGGCATTTGTCAAAAATCCAAGCCAAGAAACCAAAGATAAGATTTTGGTCAACAAAGGTTCCTCCTTTCGAGACGAACTTAGTTTAAACTTTATTTTAGGGAAGTAACTTGTTAATTAGGTCCATAATCATCATACAATGAGCATTACATAAATAGAATGAACTAGAGAAGGTATTTGTCAAGAATCTAAGCCAAGAAACCAAAGATAAAATTTTGGTCAACAAAGGTTCCTCCTTTGGAGACGAACTTAGTTTAAACTTTATTTTAGGGAAGTAACTTGTTAATTAGGTCCATAATCATCATACAATGAGTATTACATAAGTAGAATGAACTATAGGTGGCATTTGTCAAGAATCAAAGTCAAGAAACCAAAGATAAAATTTTGGTCGACAAAGGTTCCTCCTTTTGAGAGGAACTTAGTTTAAACTTTATTTTAGGGAAGTAACTTGTTAATTAGGTCCATAATCATCATACAATGAGTATTACATAAGTAGAATGAACTATAGGTGGCATTTGTCAAGAATCAAAGTCAAGAAACCAAAGATAAAATTTTGGTCGACAAAGGTTACTCCTTTTGAGAAGAACTTAGTTTAAACTTTATTTTAGGGAAGTAACTTGTTAATTAGGTCCATAATCATCATACAATGAGTATTACATAAATAGAATGAACTGTAGGTGGCATTTGTCAAGAATCCCAGCAAAGAAACCAAAGATAAGATTTTGGTCAACAAAGGTTCCTCCTTTGGAAACGAACTTAGTTTAAAATTTATTTTTGGTAAGTAACATGTTAATTAGGTCCATAATCATCATAAAATGAGTATTACATAAATGGATTGAACTATAGAAGGCATTTGTCAAGAATATAAGCCAAGAAACCAAAGATAAAATTTTGGTCAACAAAGGTTACTACTTTGGAAACGAACTTAGTTTAAACTTTATTTTAGGGAAGTAACTTGTTAATTAGGTCCATAATCATCATAAAATGAGTATTACAAAAGTAGAATGAACTCTAGGTGGCATTTTTCAAGAATCAAAGCCAAGAAACCAAAGATAAAATTTTGGTCAACAAAGGTTCCACCTTTGGAGACGAACATAGTTTACACTTGATTTTAGGGAAGTAACTTGTTAATTAGGTCCATAATCATCATACAATGAGTATTACATAAATAGAATGAACTAGAGGTGGCATTTCTCAAGAATCCAAGCCAAGAAACCAAAGATAAAATTTCGTTCATCAAAGGTTCCTCCTTTGGAGACGAACTTAGTTTAAACTTTATTCTGGGAAGTAACTTGTTAATTAGGTCCATAGTCCTCATACAATGAGTATTACATAAATAGAATGAACTATAGAAGGCATTTGTCAAAAATCCAAGCCAAGAAACCAAAGATAAGATTTTGGTCAACAAAGGTTCCTCCGTTCGAGACGAACTTAGTTTAAACTTTATTTTAGGGAAGTAACTTGTTAATTAGGTCCATAATCATCATACAATAAGTATTACATAAATAGAATGAACTAGAGAAGGTATTTGTCAAGAATCTAAGCCAAGAAACCAAAGATAAAATTTTGGTCAACAAAGGTTCCTCCTTTGGAGACGAACTTAGTTTAAACTTTATTTTAGGGAAGTAACTTGTTAATTAGGTCCATAATCATCATACAATGAGTATTACATAAGTAGAATGAACTATAGGTGGCATTTGTCAAGAATCAAAGTCAAGAAACCAAAGATAAAATTTTGGTCGACAAAGGTTCCTCCTTTTGAGAGGAACTTAGTTTAAACTTTATTTTAGGGAAGTAACTTGTTAATTAGGTCCATAATCATCATACAATGAGTATTACATAAGTAGAATGAACTATAGGTGGCATTTGTCAAGAATCAAAGTCAAGAAACCAAAGATAAAATTTTGGTCGACAAAGGTTACTCCTTTTGAGAAGAACTTAGTTTAAACTTTATTTTAGGGAAGTAACTTGTTAATTAGGTCCATAATCATCATACAATGAGTATTACATAAATAGAATGAACTGTAGGTGGCATTTGTCAAGAATCCCAGCAAAGAAACCAAAGATAAGATTTTGGTCAACAAAGGTTCCTCCTTTGGAAACGAACTTAGTTTAAAATTTATTTTTGGTAAGTAACATGTTAATTAGGTCCATAATCATCATAAAATGAGTATTACATAAATGGATTGAACTATAGAAGGCATTTGTCAAGAATATAAGCCAAGAAACCAAAGATAAAATTTTGGTCAACAAAGGTTACTACTTTGGAAACGAACTTAGTTTAAACTTTATTTTAGGGAAGTAACTTGTTAATTAGGTCCATAATCATCATAAAATGAGTATTACAAAAGTAGAATGAACTCTAGGTGGCATTTTTCAAGAATCAAAGCCAAGAAACCAAAGATAAAATTTTGGTCAACAAAGGTTCCACCTTTGGAGACGAACATAGTTTACACTTGATTTTAGGGAAGTAACTTGTTAATTAGGTCCATAATCATCATACAATGAGTATTACATAAATAGAATGAACTAGAGGTGGCATTTCTCAAGAATCCAAGCCAAGAAACCAAAGATAAAATTTCGTTCATCAAAGGTTCCTCCTTTGGAGACGAACTTAGTTTAAACTTTATTCTGGGAAGTAACTTGTTAATTAGGTCCATAGTCCTCATACAATGAGTATTACATAAATAGAATGAACTATAGAAGGCATTTGTCAAAAATCCAAGCCAAGAAACCAAAGATAAGATTTTGGTCAACAAAGGTTCCTCCGTTCGAGACGAACTTAGTTTAAACTTTATTTTAGGGAAGTAACTTGTTAATTAGGTCCATAATCATCATACAATAAGTATTACATAAATAGAATGAACTAGAGAAGGTATTTGTCAAGAATCTAAGCCAAGAAACCAAAGATAAAATTTTGGTCAACAAAGGTTCCTCCTTTGGAGACGAACTTAGTTTAAACTTTATTTTAGGGAAGTAACTTGTTAATTAGGTCCATAATCATCATACAATGAGTATTACATAAGTAGAATGAACTATAGGTGGCATTTGTCAAGAATCAAAGTCAAGAAACCAAAGATAAAATTTTGGTCGACAAAGGTTCCTCCTTTTGAGAGGAACTTAGTTTAAACTTTATTTTAGGGAAGTAACTTGTTAATTAGGTCCATAATCATCATACAATGAGTATTACATAAGTAGAATGAACTATAGGTGGCATTTGTCAAGAATCAAAGTCAAGAAACCAAAGATAAAATTTTGGTCGACAAAGGTTACTCCTTTTGAGAAGAACTTAGTTTAAACTTTATTTTAGGGAAGTAACTTGTTAATTAGGTCCATAATCATCATACAATGAGTATTACATAAATAGAATGAACTGTAGGTGGCATTTGTCAAGAATCCCAGCAAAGAAACCAAAGATAAGATTTTGGTCAACAAAGGTTCCTCCTTTGGAAACGAACTTAGTTTAAAATTTATTTTTGGTAAGTAACATGTTAATTAGGTCCATAATCATCATAAAATGAGTATTACATAAATGGATTGAACTATAGAAGGCATTTGTCAAGAATATAAGCCAAGAAACCAAAGATAAAATTTTGGTCAACAAAGGTTACTACTTTGGAAACGAACTTAGTTTAAACTTTATTTTAGGGAAGTAACTTGTTAATTAGGTCCATAATCATCATAAAATGAGTATTACAAAAGTAGAATGAACTCTAGGTGGCATTTTTCAAGAATCAAAGCCAAGAAACCAAAGATAAAATTTTGGTCAACAAAGGTTCCACCTTTGGAGACGAACATAGTTTACACTTGATTTTAGGGAAGTAACTTGTTAATTAGGTCCATAATCATCATACAATGAGTATTACATAAATAGAATGAACTAGAGGTGGCATTTCTCAAGAATCCAAGCCAAGAAACCAAAGATAAAATTTCGTTCATCAAAGGTTCCTCCTTTGGAGACGAACTTAGTTTAAACTTTATTCTGGGAAGTAACTTGTTAATTAGGTCCATAGTCCTCATACAATGAGTATTACATAAATAGAATGAACTATAGAAGGCATTTGTCAAAAATCCAAGCCAAGAAACCAAAGATAAGATTTTGGTCAACAAAGGTTCCTCCGTTCGAGACGAACTTAGTTTAAACTTTATTTTAGGGAAGTAACTTGTTAATTAGGTCCATAATCATCATACAATAAGTATTACATAAATAGAATGAACTAGAGAAGGTATTTGTCAAGAATCTAAGCCAAGAAACCAAAGATAAAATTTTGGTCAACAAAGGTTCCTCCTTTGGAGACGAACTTAGTTTAAACTTTATTTTAGGGAAGTAACTTGTTAATTAGGTCCATAATCATCATACAATGAGTATTACATAAGTAGAATGAACTATAGGTGGCATTTGTCAAGAATCAAAGTCAAGAAACCAAAGATAAAATTTTGGTCGACAAAGGTTCCTCCTTTTGAGAGGAACTTAGTTTAAACTTTATTTTAGGGAAGTAACTTGTTAATTAGTTCCATAATCATCATACAATGAGTATTACATAAGTAGAATGAACTATAGGTGGCATTTGTCAAGAATCAAAGTCAAGAAACCAAAGATAAAATTTTGGTCGACAAAGGTTACTCCTTTTGAGAAGAACTTAGTTTAAACTTTATTTTAGGGAAGTAACTTGTTAATTAGGTCAATAATCATCATACAATGAGTATTACATAAATAGAATGAACTGTAGGTGGCATTTGTCAAGAATCCCAGCAAAGAAACCAAAGATAAGATTTTGGTCAACAAAGGTTCCTCCTTTGGAAACGAACTTAGTTTAAAATTTATTTTAGGTAAGTAACATGTTAATTAGGTCCATAATCATCATAAAATGAGTATTACATAAATGGATTAAACTATAGAAGGCATTTGTCAAGAATATAAGCCAAGAAACCAAAGATAAAATTTTGGTCAACAAAGGTTACTACTTTGGAAACGAACTTAGTTTAAACTTTATTTTAGGGAAGTAACTTGTTAATTAGGTCCATAATCATCATAAAATGAGTATTACAAAAGTAGAATGAACTCTAGGTGGCATTTTTCAAGAATCAAAGCCAAGAAACCAAAGATAAAATTTTGGTCAACAAAGGTTCCACCTTTGGAGACGAACATAGTTTACTCTTGATTTAAGGGAAGTAACTTGTTAATTAGGTCCATAATCATCATACAATGAGTATTACATAAATAGAATGAACTAGAGGTGGCATTTGTCAAGAATCCAAGCCAAGAAACCAAAGATAAAATTTTGTTCATCAAAGGTTCCTCCTTTGGAGATGAACTTAGTTTAAACTTTATTCTGGGAAGTAACTTGTTAATTAGGTCCATAGTCCTCATACAATGAGTATTACATAAATAGAATGAACTATAGAAGGCATTTGTCAAGAATCCAAGCCAAGAAACCAAAGATAAGATTTTGGTCAACAAAGGTTCCTCCTTTCGAGACGAACTTAGTTTAAACTTTATTTTAGGGAAGTAACTTGTTAATTAGGTCCATAATCATCATACAATGAGTATTACATAAATAGAATGAACTATAGAAGGCATTTGTCAAGAATCTAAGCCAAGAAACCAAAGATAAAATTTTGGTCAACAAAGGTTCCTCCTTTGGAGACGAACTTAGTTTAAACTTTATTTTAGGGAAGTAACTTGTTAATTAGGTCCATAATCATCATACAATGAGTATTACATAAGTAGAATGAACTATAGGTGGCATTTGTCAAGAATCAAAGTCAAGAAACGAAACCAAAGATAAGATTTTGGTCAATAAAGGTTCCTCTTTTCGAGACAAACTTAGTTTAAACTTTATTTTAAGGAAGTAACTTGTTAATTAGGTCCATAATCATCATAATATGAGTATTACATAAATAGATTGAACTATAGAAGGCATTTGTCAAGAATATAAGCCAAGAAACCAAAGATAAAATTTTGGTCAACAAAGGTTCCTCCTTTGGAGACGAACTTAGTTTAAACTTTCTTTTAGGGAAGTAACTTGTTAATTAGGTCCATAATAATTATACAATGAGTATTACATAAGTAGAATGAACACTAGGTGGCATTTGTTAAGAATCAAAGCCAAGAAACCAAAGATAAAATTTTGGTCAACAAAGGTTCCTCCTTTGGAGACGAACTTAGTTTACACTTGATTTTAGGGAAGTAACTTGTTAATTAGGTCCATAATCATCATACAATGAGTATTACATAAATAGAATGAACTAGAGGTGACATTTGTCAAGAATCCAAGCCAAGAAACCAAAGATAAAATTTCGTTCATCAAAGGTTCCTTCTTTGGAGACGAACTTAGTTTAAACTTTATTCTGGGAAGTAACTTGTTAATTAGGTCCATAGTCCTCATACAATGAGTATTACATAAATAGAATGAACTATAGAAGGCATTTGTCAAGAATCCAAGCCAAGAAACCAAAGATAAGATTTTGGTCAACAAAGGTTCCTCCTTTCGAGACGAACTTAGTTTAAACTTTTTTTTAGGGAAGTAACTTGTTAATTAGGTCCATAATCATCATACAATGAGTATTACATAAATAGAATGAACTATAGAAGGCATTTGTCAAGAATCTAAGCCAAGAAACCAAAGATAAAATTTTGGTCAACAAAGGTTCCTCCTTTGGAGACGAACTTAGTTTAAACTTTATTTTAGGGAAGTAACTTGTTAATTAGGTCCATAATCATCATACAATGAGTATTACATAAGTAGAATGAACTATAGGTGGCATTTGTCAAGAATCAAAGTCAAGAAACGAAACCAAAGATAAGATTTTGGTCAACAAAGGTTCCTCCTTTCGAGACGAACTTAGTTTAAACTTTATTTTAGAGAAGTAACTTGTTAATTAGGTCCATAATCATCATAATATGAGTATTACATAAATAGATTGAACTATAGAAGGCATTTGTCAAGAATATAAGCCAAGAAACCAAAGATAAAATTTTGGTCAACAAAGGTTCCTCTTTTTTAGACGAACTTAGTTTACACTTTCTTTTAGGGAAGTAACTTGTTAATTAGGTCCATAATAATTATACAATGAGTATTACATAAGTAGAATGAACACTAGGTGGCATTTGTTAAGAATCAAAGCCAAGAAACCAAAGATAAAATTTTGGTCAACAAAGGTTCCTCCTTTGGAGACGAACTTAGTTTACACTTGATTTTAGGGAAGTAACTTGTTAATTAGGTCCATAATCATCATACAATGAGTATTACATAAATAGAATGAACTAGAGGTGGCATTTGTCAAGAATCCAAGCCAAGAAACCAAAGATAAAATTTCGTTCATCAAAGGTTCCTCCTTTGGAGACGAACTTAGTTTAAACTTTATTCTGGGAAGTAACTTGTTAATTAGGTCCATAGTCCTCATACAATGAGTATTACATAAATAGAATGAACTATAGAAGGCATTTGTCAAGAATCCAAGCCAAGAAACCAAAGATAAGATTTTGGTCAACAAAGGTTCCTCCTTTCGAGACGAACTTAGTTTAAACTTTATTTTAGGGAAGTAACTTGTTAATTAGGTCCATTATCATCATACAATGAGTATTACATAAATAGAATGAACTATAGAAGGCATTTGTCAAGAATCTAAGCCATGAAACCAAAGATAAAATTTTGGTCAACAAAGGTTCCTCCTTTGGAGAGGAACTTAGTTTAAACTTGATTTTAGGGAAGTAACTTGTTAAATAGGTCCATAATCATCATACAATGAGTATTACATAAATAGAATGAACTGTAGGTGGAATTTGTCAAGAATCCAAGCCAAGAAACCAAATATAAAATTTTGGTCAACAAAGGTTCCTCCTTTGGAGACGAATTTAGTTTACACTATGAATGTCGCCATCTTTCACTTTGATTTGGTGATAGCCCGACCTTAAATCAATCTTGCTGAACATAACCTACTAAGCATAAGTCAATTATGTGACAGTGGTTATGATGTATTGTTTAATAAGAACAACTGCACTGTGGTTAACAAGGATGATCAGTCCATAGTCTTCAAGGGAAAAAGAAGAAACAATGTCTACAAGATAAAATTCTCTGAACTGACTGATCAGAAGGTAGTGTGCCTTTTGTCAATGGGTGATAAGAAGTGGCTGTGGCATAGACGTTTGGGACATGCTAACTGGAGATTAATCTCTAAGCTTAGCAAGTTGCAACTTGTCAAAGGCCTACCAGACATTGACTATCATTCAGATGCTCTTTGCGGAGCATGTCAGAAAGGGAAAATTGTCAAGAGTCCCTTCAAGCCTAAATAAATTGTTTCTACTTCCAGACCCTTGGAGTTACTTCATATTGACTTATTTGGACCAGTTAGCACTGCATCCTTATATGGAAGTAAATATGGACTAGTCATTGTTGATAACTATAGCAGATGGAGTTGGGTTAAGTTTCTGAAAACTAAAGATGATTCATATTCTGTGTTTAGTAAATTCTGCATCCAAATTCAATCTGAAAAAGAATTGAAAATCTTGAAAGTCAGAAGTGATCATGGAGGAGAATTTGAAAATGAGCCGTTTGAGGTTTTCTGTGAAAAACATGGAATTATTCATAAATTCTCTACACCTAGAACTCCACAACAAAATGGAGTTTCAGAGAGAAAGAACAGAACCTTACAAGAAATGGCTAGAACCATGATCCATGAGAACAATTTGGCTAAGCATTTTTGGGCAGAAGCTGTAAACACAGCTTGTTATGTTCAGAACAGAATCTATATTAGACCTCTGTTGAACAAAACAGCTTATGAACTCTTTAAAGAAAGGAAACCTAACATATCTTATTTTCATCAGTTCGGATGTACTTGTTATGTCTTGAATAATAAAGTCTATCTAAAGAAATTTGATGCCAAAGCTCAAAAGGGAATCTTTTTAGGTTACTCTGAACGCTCTAAGGCATACAAACTGTATAATTCAGAAACACAATGTGTTGAAGAATCTATGCATGTCAGATTCGATGACAAAGTGCCTGGAAATGAAACTCCAGAGAAAGATGAAAGTTGTGCAGAATCTCAAGATTCTGATGACAACTCAGAATCTGATCAGATACCAGAATCTGAAGATACTTCAGAAGTTGAAGCATCCCCTGAAGTTCCTAGTGAAGAAGCTTCTGAAGAAGCTCAAGATGGTTCTTTGCAAGCTAGTCAATCCAAACAATCTTTCAAATACAAGTCTTCGCATCCAGAGGATCAGATTATTGGCAATAAAGAAAGTCCCAGAAGAACTAGATCGCATTTCAGACAAGAAGAGTCTGCTCTGGGATTACTATCGGTTATTGAACCAACCTCTATTGAACAAGCACTTGGAGATGAAGGATGGATTCTGGCAATGCAAGAAGAACTGAATCAATTCAAAAGGAAAGAAGTATGGGATCTAGTAGCTAAGCCTGATCACAAGAACATCATTGGAACTAAGTGGGTGTTCAGAAATAAGCTTAGTGAACAAGGAGAAGTAATCAGAAACAAGGCCAGACTTGTTGCGCAGGGCTACAGTCAACAAGAAGGCATTGATTGCACAGAAACTTTTGCTCCAGTTGCAAGATTGAAAGCAATCAGGTTACTTCTTTCCTATGCAGTTAATCACAACATAACCCTATATCAAATGGACGTTAAGAGTGCATTTCTTAATGGTGTCATCTCTGAAGAAGTGTATGTCAAACAACCTCCTAACTTTGAAGATTTAAAACATCCAGAGCATGTTTATAAATTGAAGAAATCACTCTATGGCTTGAAACAAGCTCCCAGAGCTTGGTATGAAAGACTAAGTAATTTCCTAATTCAAAATAACTTTGAACGAGGGCAAGTTGACACTACACTATTCAGAAAGACTCTGAAGAAAGACATTCTTATAGTTCAGATTTATGTTGATGATATCATTTTTGGTTCTACAAATAGTTCACTTTGCAAAGAGTTTTCCAAAGTAATGCAGGATGAGTTTGAAATGAGCATGATGGGAGAATTGAAGTTCTTTCTTGGAATTCAAATCAACCAATGCAAAGATGGAGTCTATGTTCATCAGTCCAAACACACGAAAGAGCTTCTGAAGAAGTTCAATCTTGAGGACTGCAAAGAAATGAATACTCCAATGCATCCAACCTGCACTCTGAGCAAAGAAGATCAAGGAACCAAAGTTGATCAGAAGCTGTATAGAGGTATGATTGGTTCTTTATTATACCTAACTGCATCCAGACCAGATATTTTATTCAGTGTATGTCTGTGTGCAAGGTTTCAATCAGATCCTAGAGAGTCTCACTTAACAGCTGTTAAAAGAGTCTTTAGATATCTGAAAGGAACTACTAATCTTGGACTTCTTTACAAGAAATCCTTTGACTAGAAGCTAGTTGGATTCTGTGATGTTGACTATGCTGGAGACAGGATTGAAAGAAAATCTACCAGTGGCAATTGTCAATTCTTGGGAGAGAATCTGATATCCTGGGCTAGCAAGAGGCAAGCAACCATTGCTTTGTCTACAGCAGAAGCAGAATACATCTCAGTAGCTAGTTGTTGTACACAGCTACTCTGGATGAAACATCAGCTTGAGGACTATCAAATAACTGAAAACTGTATCCCAATTTATTGTGATAATACGGCAGCTATATGTCTGTCTAAGAATCCAATTTTGCATTCAAGAGCAAAGCACATTGAGATTAAACATCATTTTATAAGAGACTATGTTCAAAAAGGAATTTTAGATATTCAATTCATTGATACTGATCATCAATGGGCTGATATATTTACTAAACTTTATCTGTTGAAAGGTTTGATTTTATAAAGAAAAATTTGAACATGTGTTATGTCTCTGTGTAATGTGCGTCTCTGAAAACGGAATTCAGACTCTGAAAAATATTCAGAAGCTATTTGGGAATCAGACTCTCTTTTGGAGACTCTGGTAAACATAAGCTTCTGATAAATTTTCAGACTCTGGTAAGGAATCTTTAGACTCTCAGAAGCTCGTATTAGTGGAAGCATGACTGTTGAGTTTTGTAACACCTGCACCACTACGGTGACAGTTACTTTATAGTTTCTCAGACGTGGCCTGTCTGTATTGGGTAAGAACTCAAAGGGCAATGATTTCATTACGTTAAACAAGTTACCTTCGCATTGTCCCTATACTTTTACGGCTGCATGCTATATGTATTTATTGTTTGTGTTTGTTTGTCCCCTATTCTTTCCAAACGGTTATCAAACTTTCTCTATAAATACATATCACACACAACTCACTTCTCTTTTCACTCTTTGATTATTTCTCTGAACAAATTTCTTGTTTTCAATACTTTGCAAAACTTTTTGTTCTCAAATCAAACTTAGAAACCTCTAAAATGGCAAGTGATCTCATCCAATCTGGTGTCCTAGTCAAGACTGGAAAATCCTATGTTATCAAACCCAGAACAATGAACATTATCAAAGAAACTCTAGAAATTCAAGTTGAATCTCCAGTAGATTTTGGTTCTCCTAATCGTCATGGAGTTGACGTTTCTTTTCATTTCTTAGCACAAGGATTGATGAACTATTTCGGTATGTTGAATGGACCAACATATCAGGAGTTGGTAAGAGAATTTTGGGTTAGGTCAGAAGTCTACGACAAGGATGAAGCTACGATTGAAGAAACAGCGGCGATTATGAACAACCCCAAGCTGGCTCGCAAAAACAGAGAGGAAATGGGTCAGAAACCATACAAGGGTCTTGAAATAAGATCAGCTGTGATGGGGATTCCAGTCCTTATTATTGAAGAGGTGGTTGCAAGGGCCTGTCAAGTGGAGAATGCAGGTAAATTCCAATGGAATGTCCAGAAGAAGAGTGACTGGACTGTTATCTGCAACAAACTTCTATTTGAAGGGAGACCCTCAAATAAGCTGGTGGATATGCATCCTGAGCATAGGGTGCTTCTGAAGATCATACTGGACAGTATGCTTCAGAAAGGAGGAGGAACAGACACTCTGTCTGTTGATCACAAAGTTCTTCTTTATTTTCTGATTAACAAAATAAAGATAAACTTTCCAAGATATGTGATGCACCACATGTGCTGGGCAATCAAGAAAAGCCAATCAGAAACCAGAAGGCAAGTTCCTTTTGGGAGGTTAATATCTGAGATTCTGTATCAAGGAGGCCTCTTGAAGGTCTTATCAGAATCTGGTGTGGTATCAGATATTCACCTTGGAACTGTGACTGGGAGAATCATCAATGGCAAAACTCTGCAGTACATGAAGATTGTCAAAAGATTCAATCCTTCTAAGCATGATATGAGGGAATCTTATGTGCAATCTGACTTGATGATGGACTTCCCTCCTATATCCAAAGAAGATAATCCTGAAGTTCTTGCAAGATTTGTGGTGGATTACTTCAAGGATACTGGTAGAATAATCAACTATTCTGCCATTCCAGAGACAGCTGGAGGATGACCTCTTAAGGTCAAGGGAAAAAGGACCAAGGAAGAGGAAGAGAAGCAGGAGCCTCACAAAAAGAAGATCAAATCTACTGCTCTTCTAGGAGTGACAATTGGTGCCCCTAAGACCATAGCTCCTATGCCTTCATCAGTATCTTCTGCATCCAAGGAAATCAAGGATAGGATAAAAGAAACCAAGGATGAGAAGAAAGCGAAGAAAGACGAGAAGAAGGCAAAGAAAGATGAGAAGAAAGCGAAGAAAGGCAAGGGTGACAGAGATTATGTCAAATTGGCTGAGGATATTGTTGAATTCCTTGATGCTGACTCCGATGGTGAAGAAAGTCAGATCAAGAAGAGAAAGGTGGACGTGGTTCCTGTGGCTAAGGATGTAGCACAGAAGATAGGTACTTCTGTATCTATGATTGAGGATGAACATGCTGCTGGCAAGGCAATGACAGCAGAAGTGGTTGCTGAAGAATTAAAAGAGGAAACTGTCAAAGAAGCTGCTAAGTTGCTTGCTTCTGCTCTAAAACAGAAGAATCCGGTAGCTACTGCAGAAGCTGAGTTATCAAAAGCTACTGTGTCTGATCATTATGCTTCTCCAGAAGCTGGCATAGGCACCTCTGGCAATGTAGCATATAGCTCATCCTCCTCATTGAATCAAGAGTCAGAATCTGATTCAGAATCAGATAACAAACCCTTGAGCCAAATTCATCCATCCCTCAGAAATTCATCCCCCTCACCAATCAAACCCATATCATCCCATAACCCATTGGACCCTGCAATAGTTGAATATGTTGATTCAACTATGGATAGAGTCATTCAAGACACAATCACAGCGTCTATGAATCTACCTGCTGACCATCCTGCTCAACCATCATTTCTCAAACCACTTCAGGCAATTCAACCTTCTGAAAAGCCTGAAGTAACCACTCAATCTAAACAGCCATCCCCCCAACCTGAAACCATTTGTGTAGACTCTCCAGACACCCTAGATTCTCTTGAGAAACATCTAGGAGGAGAACTACCAAAGACCCCTGCAAAATCCAAACCAACAAAAACAACAGAATCTGTTTCCAAACCAGACCCTGTACCTGAACCTACAGAAAGTCTTACCTTAGTGTCTGTTGAATCTTAAGAATCTGTTGTAGAACCATTTTCTGAAAATCTGGAACAAGCTTCTGATATCATATCAGAACCTGTAATAGAATGCAGAGCAGAAACTGTGTCTAGAAGATTTCCCCAACCTCTTTGTGATCCAATAACTGTTGTACCAAATTTTGAAGCCTATCTAGCTTTAAGAGCCTCTCTACCCTCAACCTCTGAACCTCATATTGACCTATTTGATTCAAACAGGATAGATGAGTTCTATGCTTCTTCAAACACTAAGCTCAAGGACATTATTGAGCAAAGGTTTGTGCCCATCCTCAATGTAAGCTATGAGGACAAGTTTTCTACATTGAAGACTGAATTTTTGGAGTTTGTCACCAAAATTTAGAAGGCTGCTGCCAGGGAACAAGCATTTGTTACTGCCAAGCATGTTAAAGAAGTCAAGATAGCTGAGAAAGCTATAACCATGGAGAAAGCTCCTATTCTGAGGATTAGAGATACACCATTCTTTGATGAAGATCAGTACAATCCAAGGGAATCAATGGTTTATAACTCTTTGAAGAGGAGGCTGTACAGAGTTCAAGAAGAAGCCATACTAGAAAGGGAAGCTCATTTAAGAAGAACTGAGGCTCTGGAAGAGATTGTCAAGAAACAGCAAGAGGATCTCCATAAATTGATGGATCATCTTGCCAAACAAAACCAACCTTAGTTTAAATTCTTTATGTTTTGTTTGTAACTTTTGTCTACTGTCTTCTGAATTGTTTTTACTTGCAAATTTATTCAAAGTTTTTTTATTTGATCCTATTTGCATTTAATTTACTTTATGCTCTGAATCTTCTATGCTTTTCTCTCTGAATCTCATTTTCCTTAAAATGTATTTAAATCCTTACTTAAAGTCATTTAAAAAGGGGGAGGAACTTGTTCTAAACCTTTTTTTTGTTGATGACAAAAGGGGGAGAAGGGAAAAGTATGAGATTTGTGTTTTCCCAAGGAGGAGAAAGGGAAAAGTATGAGATTTGTGTTTTCCGGTTATCTACATATTGCAAGTTCTATGTAAAAGTTAAAGGGAAATTTGCGAAAGGTGCTTAGTTAGACTCTGAGCCCCTGTTTAAGAATCTGTTCTCTAAATTCGTTTATTATTCTGAGAATAAATTCAATTGCTTATGAAAATGAATTTAATTA
The DNA here is from genome assembly GCA_946800305.1 of Medicago arabica. Classification (NCBI taxonomy): domain Eukaryota; kingdom Viridiplantae; phylum Streptophyta; class Magnoliopsida; order Fabales; family Fabaceae; genus Medicago; species Medicago arabica. Next base: position 28,452,787 of record OX326970.1, on the reverse strand, counting down.
ACTTGGATAGAACTTAGGGGGAGCTTACAAACCTCAACTTAAGAACTATCAGACTCAGGGGGAGTCAGAGCTTACAAACCTCAGACCCCTTAAGTCAACTTGTTAATTAGATTAACAACAATTGACCTTTTAAATACTAATGTTTGTCATCATCAAAAAGGGGGAGATTGTTGGAACAAAGGTGTTCAGCAATACCACGTTTTGAGTTTTGATGATAACAAGGTGTTAAAAAGTTGTCAATTGGCTATTGCTAATATTTGTTTAAAGTATGCAGGATATCAATCAAGATTTATATCTTAGAAAGTATTCTGTTTGAACAATGTTAAAGAGCAAAAAATCCAGAGAAGCTTGTTGCTTGTGATTTTGTACCGAAGAGAGTCTGAAGACTGTATCGAAGAGAGTCTGAAGACTGTATCGAAGAGAGTCTGAAGACTGTACCAAAGAGAGTCTGAAGACTGTACCGAAGAGAGTCTGAAAGACTGTATCAGAGTCTGAAGACTATCAGAGTCTGAAGACTGTATCAGAGTCTGAAGACTATCAGAATCTGAAAACCAAGAGAGTCTGAAGATTATCAGAAGCTTAGTGCTACAGTGAGTCTGAAGCCCGAAATCTGAAAATCTGCTAACAAGGATTTCTACAAGCATTGCGATGCAAAAGAAACTCTCATCTGGAGTAACGACTAGCTTCAAAGTCAACTTGAGCGTGGGAAGCACAACGACAAAGAATGCAGGCCAGTACAGAGTACGATGTACGAACTCTGTGTCTACCGATATTAATCTTCAAAGGGAATGGAATTCAAATTATGCAATTGAAGGACTATTACCATATCAAGCAACAGATCAACAGTCATTGATCAAGCTTCATAAATCATCCTGATGTGCTGGATGACTCAACGTCTCTTTCCTACGCCTATATAAAGGATAGAAGACTTGAAGAATTGTTGGACTCTACATCTAGAAAAACTACGCTGCATTGCTTTCGTATTCATCTGAGTCTTAACAAAAACACATCAACAACTTAGATTATTCTTACAAACTGAGTATTCTAGAATTTCTAAGTTAAACAGAATAACAGAGTTTGTCTTTTGTTTGAAACAGAGTCTGTCTTTGTTGTAATAGAAACACATTTGATTGTTTGTCAAGTGTTTCAACTCTATTCAATTTTCTGTAATTGTGTAAGAAGTCTCTTGCTTGTGTGCTTGAGCAAAGAAGTCTCTTGGCTGCGTCCTTGAGCAAGGAAGTCTCTTAGTTGTGTCTTTGAGCATTGGAAGTCTCTTGCCTGCGTGCTTGAGCATTGGAAGTCTGTTACTGTGTGTTTGAGCAACTTGTAATTGATATTACATTTTAGTGAACTCTCCTTGGAAGTACAAGGGGGACAGGACTACTTCCGGTTTGTGGAAGGAACCTGTATAATTGCTTGTGTTCTCTCTTCTCTCTATCTCTTGATTATTTCCGCTGCATCAGAACCTAATCTCCCATCAGACTCTGATCCCATTCAGACTCTGATATTAAGGAATTAGATTCTCACTCTTCAAGAGCTGCGAAAAGCTAACACAATTCAACCCCCCCTTCTTGTGTTTTTCTCACCTTCAGTTGGTATCAGAGCTCCGGCTCTGTTGTCATAGCACTTAACCGTGTGACAGAAAAGATCCAGAGAAAAACATGTCTTCCAATGAACTGTCTTCTTCTGGTGCTTCTTCTGGTGCTGCTATACCATATGACTATGGATCCAATAACGGCAGTAAAAAGGCTGATTATGGAAAAATTCCTAAGTTCAATGGTGATCCTGAAGAATTTTCTTGGTGGAAAACCAACTTCTACAGTTATGTCATGGGTCTTGATGAAGAACTCTGGGACATACTTGAAGATGGTGTTGGTGACTTACGACTTGATGACGAAGGTGCTGCCATTGACCGTAAACTTCACACTGCTGCTCAAAAGAAAATCTACAAGAAACATCATATCATCAGAGGGGCTCTTGTCACTGCTATTCCTAAAATGGAATACATGAAGATGAGTGACAAATCTACTGCTAGAGCCATGTTTGCTTCTCTCTGTGCTAACTACGAAGGAAGCAAAAAGGTCAGGGAAGCTAAAGCTCTTATGTTAGTTCATCAGTATGAACTATTCAAGATGAAAGAGGATGAAAGTATTGAGCAGATGTACTCAAGATTTCAAACTCTAGTATCTGGTCTTCAGATACTAAAGAAGAGTTATATAGCTTCTGATCATGTTAGCAAGATTTTAAGGAGCTTACCCTCTAGATGGAGACCAAAGGTCACTGCAATTGAGGAGGCTAAAGATTTAAACACTTTAAGTGTTGAAGATCTTGTAAGCTCTCTCAAGGTTCATGAGTTAAGTCTCAATGAACATGAGTCTGCAAGAAAGCCCAAAACCATTGCTTTAAAATCAAAGGGAAGATCCTCAAAGGCTCTCAAGGTTTAAGAGTCTGAAAATGAATCTTCAGCTTCTGAAAGCTCAGAGGAAGATCCTGATATTGCAAAAGAAATGGCTATTCTTTCAAGCAGAATGCAGTACCTTGCTAAGAAGAACAAGAGATTTTTGAGCAAGAGCAGTGGGAAGGGTTTCAAAAAGGAGGAACAGAAAGGTTGCTTCAACTGCAAGAAAACTGGACATTTTATTGCTGACTGTCCAGAGCTGCAGAAGGAGAAATCTAAGTCAAAAAGGCTAACCTTCAAGTCAAGCAAGTTCAAGAAGCAGATCAAGAAAAGTCTGATGGCCACCTGGGAAGATCTTGATAATGAGTCGGGGTCTGAGGATGATGATGCTGATGGTGAAGCCAATGTAGCTGTTGGACTAATGGCTACAACCGAATCTGTTAAAGAAACACCTGAGGCAGAATCAGATGCAGACTCTGAAAGTGAAACAGAGGTATATTCTGAACTCACAAGATCTGAATTAGTTGATTCTGTCAAAGAACTTCTTGGTCATTTTAAAGCTAAAACCACTGAGTTGAAGAAAGTCAAACAACAGCTTGATAAGCTGTCAAAAAGACATAATTCAACTCTGCTGGAGTTAGAAAGTTTGAAAGAAGAAAATGACACTTTACTGATCAAGAAGTGTAGCTGTAAATATTTGAGTGAGCAAGATGTTGCTTTGCAAGAATTTATTGCTACTGGAATTGACAGATCAAGGGTTGCATCCATGATCTATAGCACGTATCAGAACAGAGGACAAGGTCTTGGATTCATTGGAGGAAGCTCAAATGAAGTGACTCTGAAACCTGGTTCTGATGGAGTCAGAGAAGCGTTGAGAAATCACTTTGTAAGTGAGTCTGATGATGTCAACACAGTGACTCATTCAGAACCTACAACTTCTAGTTCTAAGGTTCTGACTAAGTCAAAATCTCAGAATGTAAAGTTAAAGGTTCTGAAAAACTTTAAACCTAAAGCTTCAATGATTCAGACTCTAAAACATTCAAAGTCTGATAAACAGACTCTGAAAAAGCCAGAGTCGGAAAAACAAAAGCCTAAGTTTCAAAGAAGAGAAACTGTGAAAGGCAAGTTGAAACCTAAACCAAACGGTTCCAACCCCAAGGTATGGGAGAAAACATTGCCAATGACTTCAAGACGCAACTTACGAAAGGAGTTCAATGGTTCAAAGACTAACCCAAGAGGACCCATGAGAATATGGGTACCTAAGTCTGAAATTATTGATGCTGCAGATATGTCTAAAAGGACTAGAAAAGCAGAAGGCTTGGTACCTGGACAGTGGTTGCTCGCGTCACATGACGGGAGAAGAGTCTATGTTCCTAACCCTAACCATGAAAGAGGGAGGAACTGTGGGATTTGGAGGAAACCAGACTGGCAAAATCATTGGTTCTGGAACCATTGGTAACTCTCTGATCTCAATCAGTAATGTGTGGTTAGTTGATGGACTTAAACATAACTTACTAAGCATAAGTCAATTATGTGACAGTGGTTATGATGTATTGTTTAATAAGAACAACTGCACTGTGGTTAACAAGGATGATCAGTCCATAGTCTTCAAGGGAAAAAGAAGAAACAATGTCTACAAGATAAAATTCTCTGAACTGACTGATCAGAAGGTAGTGTGCCTTTTGTCAATGGGTGATAAGAAGTGGCTGTGGCATAGACGTTTGGGACATGCTAACTGGAGATTAATCTCTAAGCTTAGCAAGTTGCAACTTGTCAAAGGCCTACCAGACATTGACTATCATTCAGATGCTCTTTGCGGAGCATGTCAGAAAGGGAAAATTGTCAAGAGTCCCTTCAAGCCTAAATAAATTGTTTCTACTTCCAGACCCTTGGAGTTACTTCATATTGACTTATTTGGACCACTTAGCACTGCATCCTTATATGGAAGTAAATATGGACTAGTCATTGTTGATGACTATAGCAGATGGAGTTGGGTTAAGTTTATGAAAACTAAAGATGATTCATATTATGTGTTTAGTAAATTCTGCATCCAAATTCAATCTGAAAAAGAATTGAAAATCTTGAAAGTCAGAAGTGATCATGGAGGAGAATTTGAAAATGAGCCGTTTGAGGTTTTCTGTGAAAAACATGGAATTATTCATGAATTCTCTGCACCTAGAACTCCACAACAAAATGGAGTTGTAGAGAGAAAGAACAGAACCTTACAAGAAATGGCTAGAACCATGATCCATAAGAACAATCTGGCTAAGCATTTTTGGGCAGAAGCTGTAAACACAGCTTGTTATGTTCAGAACAGAATCTATATTAGACCTCTGTTGAACAAAACAGCTTATGAACTCTTTAAAGAAAGGAAACCTAACATATCTTATTTTCATCAGTTCGGATATACTTGTTATGTCTTGAACAATAAAGTCTATCTAAAGAAATTTGATGCCAAAGCTCAAAAGGGGATCTTTTTAGGTTACTCTGAACGCTCTAAGGCATACAAACTGTATAATTCAGAAACACAATGTGTTGAAGAATCTATGCATGTCAGATTCGATGACAAAGTGCCTGTAAATGAAACTCCAGAGCAAGATGAAAGTTGTGCAGAATCTCAAGATACTGATGACAACTCAGAATCTGATCAGATACCAGAATCTGAAGATACTTCAGAAGCTGAAGCATCCCCTGAAGTTCCTAATGAAGAAGCTTCTGAAGAAGCTCAAGATGGTTCTTTGCAAGCTAGTCAATCCAAACAATCTTTCAAATACAAGTCTTCGCATCCAGAGGATCAGATTATTGGCAATAAAGAAAGTCCCAGAAGAACTAGATCGCATTTCAGACAAGAAGAGTCTGCTCTGGGATTACTATTTGTTATTGAACCAACCTCTATTGAAGAAGCACTTAGAGATGAAGGATGGATTCTGGCAATGCAAGAAGAACTGAATCAATTCAAAAGGAATGAAGTATGGGATCTAGTAGCTAAGCCTGATCACAAGAACATCATTGGAACCAAGTGGGTGTTCAGAAATAAGCTTAGTGAACAAGGAGAAGTAATCAGAAACAAGGCCAGACTTGTTGCGCAGGGCTACAGTCAACAAGAAGGCATTGATTACACAAAAACTTTTGCTCCAGTTGCAAGATTGGAAGCAATCAGGTTACTTCTTTCCTATGCAGTTAATCACAACATAACCGTGTATCAAATGGACGTTAAGAGTGCATTTCTTAATGGTGTCATTTTTGAAGAAGTACATTGAAGAATAAGTAATTTCCTAATTCAAAATAACTTTGAACGAGGGCAAGTTGACACTACACTATTCAGAAAGACTCTGAAGAAAGACACTCTTATAGTTCAGATTTATGTTGATGATATCATTTTTGGTTCTACAAATAGTTCACTTTGCAAAGAGTTTTCCAAAGTAATGCAGGATGAGTTTGAAATGAGCATGATGGGAGAATTGAAGTTCTTTCTTGGAATTCAAATCAACCAATGCAAAGATGGAGTCTATGTTCATCAGTCCAAATACACGAAAGAGCTTCTGAAGAAGTTCAATCTTGAGGACTGCAAAGAAATGAATACTCCAATGCATCCAACCTGCACTCTGAGCAAAGAAGATCAAGGAACCAAAGTTGATCAAAAGCTGTATAGAGGTATGATTGGTTCTTTATTATACCTAACTGCATCCAGACCAGATATTTTATTCAGTGTATGTCTGTGATGCTGTGATGCTGACTATGCTGGAGACAGGATTGAAAGAAAATCTACCAGTGGCAATTGTCATTTCTTGGGAGAGAATCTTATATCCTTGGCTAGCAAGAGGCAAGCAACCATTGCTTTGTCTACAGCAGAAGCAGAATACATCTCAGCTGCTAGTTGTTGTACACAGCTACTCTGGATGAAACATCAGCTTGAGGACTATCAAATAACTGAAAATTGTATCCCAATTTATTGTGATAATACGGCAGCTATATGTCTGTCTAAGAATCCAATTCTGCATTCAAGAGCAAAGCACATTGAGATTAAACATCATTTTATAAGAGACTATGTTCAAAAAGGAATTTTAGATATTCAATTCATTGATACTGATCATCAATGGGCTGATATATTTACTAAACCTTTATCTGTTGAAAGGTTTGATTTTATAAAGAAAAATTTGAACATGTGTTATGTCTCTGTGTAATGTGCGTCTCTGAAAACAGAATTCAGACTCTGAAAAATATTCAGAAGCTATTTGGGAATCAGACTCTCTTTTGGAGACTCTGGTAAACATAAGCTTCTGATAAATTTTCAGACTCTGGTAAGGAATCTTTAGACTCTCAGAAGCTCGTATTAGTGGAAGCATGATTGTTGAGTTTTGTAACACCTGCCCCACTACGGTGACAGTTACTTTATAGTTTCTCAGACGTGGCCTGTCTGTATTGGGTAAGAACTCAAAGGGCAATGATTTCATTACGTTAAACAAGTTACCTTCGTATTGTCCCAATACTTTTACGGATGCATGCTATATGTATTTATTGTTTGTGTTTGTTTGTCCCCTATTCTTTCCAAACGGTTATCAAACTTTCTCTATAAATACATATCACACACAACTCACTTCTCTTTTCACTCTTTGATTATTTCTCTGAACAAATTTCTTGTATTCAATCCTTTGCAAAACTTTTTGTTCTCAAATCAAACTTAGAAACCTCTAAAATGGCAAGTGATCTCATCCAATCTGGTGTCCTAGTCAAGACTGGAAAATCCTATGTTATCAAACCCAGAACAATGAACATTATCAAAGAAACTCTAGAAATTCAAGTTGAATCTCTAGTAGATTTTGGTTCTCTTAATCGTCATGGAGTTGACGTTTCTTTTCATTTCTTAGCACAAGGAATGATGAACTATTTCGGTATGTTGAATGGACCAACATATCAGGAGTTGGTAAGAGAATTTTGGGTTAGGTCAGAAGTCTACGACAAGGATGAAGCTACGATTGAAGAAACAACGACGATTATGAACAACCCCAAGCTGGCTGGCAAAAACAGAGAGGAAATTGGTCAGAAACCATACAAGGGGCTTAAAATAAGATCAGCTGTGATGGGGATTCCAGTCCTTATCACTGAAGAGGTGGTTGCAAGGGCCTGTCAAGTGGAGAATGCAGGTAAATTCCAATGGAATGTCCAGAAGAAGAGTGACTGGACTGTTATCTGCAACAAATTTCTATTTGAAGGGAGACCCTCAAATAAACTGGTGGATATGCATCCTGAGCATAGGGTGCTTCTGAAGATCATACTGGACAGTATGCTTCAGAAAGGAGGAGGAACAGACACTCTGTCTGTTGATCACAAAGTTCTTCTTTATTTTCTGATTAACAAAATAAAGATAAACTTTCCAAGATATGTGATGCACCACATGTGCTGGGCAATCAAGAAAAGCCAATCAGAAACCAGAAGGCAAGTTCCTTTTGGGAGGTTAATATCTGAGATTCTGTATCAAGGAGGCCTCTTGAAGGTCTTATCAGAATCTGGTGTGGTATCAGATATTCACCTTGGAACTGTGACTGGGAGAATCATCAATGGCAAAACTCTGCAGTACATGAAGATTGTCAAAAGATTCAATCCTTCTAAGCATGATATGAGGGAATCTTATGTGCAATCTGACTTGATGATGGACTTCCCTCCTATATCCAAAGAAGATAATCCTGAAGTTCTTGCAAGATTTGTGGTGGATTACTTCAAGGATACTGGTAGAATAATCAACTATTCTGCCATTCCAGAGACAGCTGGAGGATGACCTCTTAAGGTCAAGGGAAAAAGGACCAAGGAAGAGGAAGAGAAGCAGGAGCCTCTCAAAAAGAAGATCAAATCTACTGCTCTTCCAGGAGTGACTATTGGTGCCCCTAAGACCATAGCTCCTATGCTTTCATCAGTATCTTCTGCATCCAAGGAAATCAAGGATAGGATAAAAGAAACCAAGGATGAGAAGAAAGCGAAGAAAGACGAGAAGAAGGCAAAGAAAGATGAGAAGAAAGCGAAGAAAGGCAAGGGTGACAGAGATTATGTCAAATTGGCTGAGGATATTGTTGAATTCCTTGATGCTGACTCTAATGGTGAAGAAAGTCAGATCAAGAAGAGAAAGGTGGACGTGGTTCCTGTGGCTAAGGATGTAGCACAGAAGATAGGTACTTCTGTATCTATGATTGAGGATGAACATTCTGCTGACAAGGCAATGGCAGCAGAAGTGGTTGCTGAAGAATTAAAAGAGGAAACTGTCAAAGAAGCTGCTAAGTTGCTTGCTTCTGCTCTAAAACAGAAGAATCTTGTAGCTACTGCAGAAGCTGAGTTATCAGAAGCTACTGTGTCTGATCATTATGCTTCTCCAGAAGCTGGCATAGGCACCTCTGGCAATGTAGCATATAGCTCATCTTCCTCATTGAATCATGAGTCAGAATCTGATTCAGAATCACATAACAAACCCTTGAGCCAAATTCTTCCATCCCTCAGAAATTCATCCCCCTCACCAATCAAACCCATATCATCCCATAACCCATTGGACCCTGTAATAGTTGAATATGTTGATTCAACTATGGATAGAGTAATTCAAGACACAATCACAGCGTCTATGAATCTACCTGCTGACCATCCTGCTCAACCATCATTTCTCAAACCACTTCAGGCAATTCAACCTTCTGAAAAGCCTGAAGTAACCACTCAATCTAAACAGCCATCCCCCCAACCTGAAACCATTTGTGTAGACTCTCCAGTCACCCTAGATTCTCTTGAGAAACATCTAGGAGGAGAACTACCAAAGACCCCTGCAAAATCCAAAACAACAAAAACAACAGAATCTATTTCCAAACCAGACCCTGTACCTGAACCTACAGAAAGTCTTACCTTAGTGTCTATTGAATCTTCAGAACCTGTTGTAGAACCAGTTTCTGAAAATCTGGAACAAGCTTCTAATATCATATCAGAACCTGTAACAGAATGCAGAGCATAAACTGTGTCTAGAAGAGTTCCCCAACCTCTTTGTGATCCAATAACTATTGTACCAAGTTTTGAAGCCTATCTAGCTTTAAGAGCCTCTCTACCCTCAACCTCTAAACCTCATATTGACCTATTTGATTCAAACAGGATAGATGAGTTCTATGCTTCTTCAAACACTAAGCTCAAGGACATTATTGAGCAAAGGTTTGTGCCCATCCTCAATGTAAGCTATGAGGACAAGTTTTCTACATTGAAGAATGAATTTTTGGAGTTTGTCACCAAAATTCAGAAGGCTGCTGCCAGGGAACAAGCATTTGTTACTGCCAAGCATGTTAAAGAAGTCAAGATAGCTGAGAAAGCTATAACCATGGAGAAAGCTCCTATTCTTAGGATTAGAGATACACCATTCTTTGATGAAGATCAGTACAATCCAAGGGAATCAATGGTTTATAACTCTTTGAAGAGGAGGCTGTACAGAGTTCAAGAAGAAGCCAGACTAGAAAGGGAAGCTCATTTAAGAAGAACTGAGGCTCTAGAAGAGATTGTCAAGAAACAGCAAGAGGATCTCTAGAAATTGATGGATCATCTTGCCAAACAAAACCAACCTTAGTTTAAATTCTTTATGTTTTGTTTGTAACTTTTGTCTACTGTCTTCTGAATTGTTTTTACTTGCAAATTTATTCAAAGTTTTTTTATTTGATCCTATTTGCATTTAATTTACTTTATGCTCTGAATCTTCTATGCTTTTCTCTCTGAATCTCATTTTCCTTAAAATGTATTTATATCCTTACCTAAAGTCATTTAAAAAGGGGGAGGAACTTGTTCTAAACCTTTTTTTTTTATGACAAAAGGGGGAGAAGGGAAAAGTATGAGATTTGTGTTTTCCCAAGGAGGAGAAAGGGAAAAGTATGAGATTTGTGTTTTCTTGTTATCTACATATTGCAAGTTCTATGTAAAAGTTAAAGGGAAATTTGCGAAAGGTGCTTAGTTAGACTCTGAGCCCCTGTTTAAGAATCTGTTCTCTAAATTCGTTTATTATTCTGAGAATAAATTCAATTGCTTATGAAAATGAATTTAATTAACTTGGATAGAACTTAGGGGGAGCTTACAAACCTCAACTTAAGAACTATCAGACTCAGGGGGAGTTAGAGCTTACAAACCTCAGACCCCATAAGTCAACTTGTTAATTAGATTAACAACAATTGACCTTTTAAATACTAATGTTTGTCATCATCAAAAAGGGGGAGATTGTTGGAACAAAAATGTTCAGCAATACCACGTTTTGAGTTTTGATGATAACAAGGTATTAAAAAGTTGTCAATTGGCTATTGCTAATATTTGTTTAAAGTATGCAGGATATCAATCAAGATTTATATCTTAGAAAGTGTTCTGTTTGAACAATGTTAAAGAGCAAAAAATCCAGAGAAGCTTGTTGCTTGTGATTCTGTACCGAAGAGAGTCTGAAGACTGTATCGAAGAGAGTCTGAAGACTGTATCGAAGAGAGTCTGAAGACTGTACCAAAGAGAGTCTGAAGATTGTACCGAAGAGAGCCTGAAAGACTGTATCAGAGTCTGAAGACTATCAGAGTCTGAAGACTGTATTAGAGTCTGAAGACTATCAGAATCTGAAAACCAAGAGAGTCTGAAGATTATCAGAAGCTTAGTGCTACAGTGAGTCTGAAGCCCGAAATCTGAAAATCTGCTAACAAGGATTTCTACAAGCATTGCGATGCAAAAGAAACTCTCATCTGGAGTAACGGCTAGCTTCAAAGTCAACTTGAGCGTTGGAAGCACAACGACAAAGAATGCAGGTCAGTACAGAGTACGTTGTACGAACTCTTCTACTCCACTACCTCGTACAGTTTGGCAACTGTGTCTACCGATATTAATCTTCAAAGGGAATGGAATTCAAATTATGCAATTGAAGGACTATTACCATATCAAGCAACAGATCAACAGTCATTGATCAAGCTTCAGAAATCATCCTGATGTGTTGGATGACTCAACGTCACTTTCCTACGCCTATATAAAAGATAGAAGACTTGAAGAATTGTTGGACTCTACATCTAGAAAAACTACGCTGCATTGCTTTCGTATTCATCTGAGTCTTAACAAAAACACATTAACAACTTAGATTATTCTTACAAACTGAGTATTCTAGAATTTCTAAGTTAAACAGAAAAACAGAGTTTGTCTTTTGTTTGAAATAGAGTCTGTCTTTGTTGTAATAGAAACACATTTGATTGTTTGTCAAGTGTTTCAACTCTATTCAATTTTCTGTAATTGTGTAAGAAGTCTCTTGCTTGTGTGCTTGAGCAAAGAAGTCTCTTGGCTGCGTCCTTGAGCAAGGAAGTCTCTTAGTTGTGTCTTTGAGCATTGGAAGTCTCTTGCCTGCGTGCTTGAGCATTGGAAGTCTATTACTGTGTGTTTGAGCAACTTGTAATTGATATTACATTTTAGTGAACTCTCCTTGGAAGTACAAGGGGGACAAGACTACTTCCGGTTTGTGAAAGGAACCTGTATAATTGCTTGTGTTCTCTCTTCTCTCTATCTCTTGATTATTTCCGCTGCATCAGAACCTAATCTCCCATCAGACTCTGATCCCATTCAGACTCTGATATTAAGGAATTAGATTCTCACTCTTCAAGAGCTGCGAAAAGCTAACACAACTCAACCCCCCCTTCTTGTGTTTTTCTCACCTTCAGTTGGTATCAGAGCTCTGGCTCTGTTGTCATAGCACTTAACCGTGTGACAGAAAAGATCCAGAGAAAAACATGTCTTCAAGTGAACCGTCTTCTTCTGGTGCTTCTTCTGGTGCTGCTATACCATATGACTATGGATCCAATAACGGCAGTAAAAAGGCTGATTATGGAAAAATTCCTAAGTTCAATGGTGATCCTGAAGAATTTTCTTGGTGCAAAACCAACTTCTACAGTTATGTCATGGGTCTTGATGAAGAACTCTGGGACATACTTGAAGATGGTGTTGGTGACTTACGACTTGATGACGAAGGTGCTGCCATTGACCGTAAACTTCACACTGCTGCTCAAAAGAAAATCTACAAGAAACATCATATCATTAGAGGGGCTCTTGTCACTGCTATTCCTAAAACGGAATACATGAAGATGAGTGACAAATCTACTACTAGAGCCATGTTTGCTTCTCTCTGTGCTAACTATGAAGGAAGCAAAAAGGTCAGGGAAGCTAAAGCTCTTATGTTAGTTCATCAGTATGAACTATTCAAGATGAAAGAGGATGAAAGTATTGAGCAGATGTACTCAAGATTTCAAACTCTAGTATCTGGTCTTCAGATACTAAAGAAGAGTTATATAGCTTCTGATCATGTTATCAAGATTTTAAGGAGTTTACCCTCTAGATGGAGACCAAAGGTCACTGCAATTGAGGAGGCTAAAGATTTAAACACTTTAAGTGTTGAAGATCTTGTAAGCTCACTCAAGGTTCATGAGTTAAGTCTCAATGAACATGAGTCAACAAGAAAGCCCAAAACCATTGCTTTAAAATCAAAGGGAAGATCCTCAAAGGCTCTCAAGGTTGAAGAGTCTGAAAATGAATCTTCAGCTTCTGAAAGCTCAGAGGAAGATCCTGATTGTGCAGAATCTAAAGATTCTGATGACAACTCAGAATCTGATCAGATACTAGAATCTGAAGATACTTCAGAAGCTGAAGCATCCCCTGAAGTTCCTAATGAAGAAGCTTTTGAAGAAGCTCAAGATGGTTCTTTGCAAGCTAGTCAATCCAAACAATCTTTCAAATACAATTCTTCGCATCCAGAGGATCAGATTATTGGCAATAAAGAAAGTCCCAGAAGAACTAGATTGCATTTCAGACAAGAAGAGTCTGCTTTGGGATTACTATCTGTTATTGAACCAACCTCTATTGAAGAAGCACTTAGAGATGAAGGATGGATTCTGGCAATGCAAGAAGAACTGAATCAATTCAAAAGGAATGAAGTATGGGATCTAGTTGCTAAGCCTGATCACAAGAATATCATTGGAACCAAGTGGGTGTTCAGAAATAAGCTTAGTGAACAAGGAGAAGTAATCAGAAACAAGGCCAGACTTGTTGCGCAGGGCTACAGTCAACAAGAAGGCATTGATTACACAGAAACTTTTGCTCCAGTTGCAAGATTGGAAGCAATCAAGTTACTTCTTTCCTATGCAGTTAATCACAACATAACCCTATATCAAATGGACGTTAAGAGTGCATTTCTTAATGGTGTCATCTCTGAAGAAGTGTATGTCAAACAACCTCCTGGCTTTGAAGATTTAAAACATCCAGAGCATGTTTATAAATTGAAGAAATCACTCTATGGCTTGAAACAAGCTCCCAGAGCTTGGTATGAAAGACTAAGTAATTTCCTAATTCAAAATAACTTTGAACGAGGGCAAGTTGACACTACACTATTCAGAAAGACTCTGAAGAAAGACATTCTTATAGTTCAGATTTATGTTGATGATATCATTTTTGGTTCTACAAATAGTTCACTGTGCAAAGAGTTTTCGAAAGTAATGCAGGATGAGTTTGAAATGAGCATGATGGGAGAATTGAAGTTCTTTCTTGGAATTCAAATCAACCAATGCAAAGATGGAGTCTACGTTCATCAGTCCAAGTATACGAAAGAGCTTCTAAAGAAGTTCAATCTTGAGGACTGCAAAGAAATGAATACTCCAATGCATCCAACCTGCACTCTGAGCAAAGAAGATTTTAAGGAGCTTACCCTCTAGATGGAGACCAAAGGTCACTGCAATTGAGGAGACTCTGAAAAAGCCAGAGTCTGAAAAACTAAAGCCTAAGTTTCAAAGAAGAGAAACTGTGAAAGGCAAGTTGAAACCTAAACCAAACGGTTCCAAACCCAAGGTATGGGAGAAAACATTGCCAATGACTTCAAGACGTAACTTACGAAAGGAGTTCAATGGTTCTAAGACTAACCAAAAAGGACCCATGAGAATATGGGTACCTAAGTCTGAAATTATTGATGCTGCAGGTATGTCTAAAAGGACTAGAAAAGCACAAGGCTTGGTACCTGGACAGTGGTTGCTCGCGTCACATGACGGGAGAAAGGTCTATGTTCCTAACCCTAACCATGAAAGAGGGAGGAACTGTGGGATTTGGAGGAAACCAGACTGACAAAATCATTGGTACTGGAACCATTGGTAACTCTCTGATCTCAATCAGTAATGTGTGGTTCGTTGATGGACTTAGACATAACATACTAAGCATAAGTCAATTATGTGACAGTGGTTATGATGTATTGTTTAAAAAGAACAACTGCACAGTGGTTAACAAGGATGATCAGTCCATAGTCTTCAAGGGAAAACGAAGAAACAATGTATACAAGATAAAATTCTCAGAACTGACTGATCAGAAGGTAATGTGCCTTCTGTCAATGGGTGATAAGAAGTGGCTGTGGCATAGACGTTTGGGACATGCTAACTGGAGATTAATCTCTAAGCTTAGCAAGTTGCAACTTGTCAAAGGCCTACCAGACATTGACTATCACTCAGATGCTCTTTGCGGAGCATGTCAGAAAGGGAAAATTGTCAAGAGTCCCTTCAAGCCGAAAGAGATTGTTTCAACTTCCAGACCTTTGGAGTTACTTCATATTGACTTATTTGGACCAGTTAGCACTGCATCCTTATATGGAAGTAAATATGGACTAGTTATTGTTGATGACTACAGCAGATGGTGTTGGGTTAAATTTCTGAAAACTAAAGATGATTCATATTCTGTGTTTAGTAAATTCTGCATCCAAATTCAATCAGAGAAGGATATGAAAATCTTGAAAGTCAGAAGTGATCATGGAGGAGAATTTGAAAATGAACCGTTTGAGGTTTTCTGTGAAAAACATGGAATTATTCATGAATTCTCTGCACCTAGAACTCCACAACAAAATGGAGTTGTAGAGAGAAAGAACAGAACCTTACAAGAGATGGCTAGAACCATGATCCATGAGAACAATCTGGCTAAGCATTTTTGGGCAGAAGCAGTAAACACAACTTGTTATGTTCAGAACAGAATCTTTATTAGACCTCTGTTGAACAAAACAACTTATGAACTCTTTAAAGGAAGAAAACCCAACATATCTTATTTTCATCAGTTCGGATGTACGTGTTATGTCCTGAACAACAAAGTCTACCTAAAGAAATTTGATGCCAAAGCTCAAAAGGGAATCTTTTTAGGTTACTCTGAACGCTCTAAGGCATACAGGCTGTATAATTCAGAAACACAATGTGTTGAAGAATCTATGCATGTCAGATTCGATGACAAAGTGCCTGGAAGTGAAACTCCAGTGCAAGATGAAAGTCATGCAGAATCTCAAGATTCTGATGATAACTCAAAATCTGATCAGATTCCACAATCTGAAGATACTTCAGAAGCTGGAACAGTCCCTGAAGTTCCTAATGAAGAAGCTTCTGATGAAGCTCAAGATGGTTCTTTGCAAGCTAGTCAATCCAAACAATCTTTCAAATACAAGTCTTCACATCCAGAAGATCAGATAATTGGCAATAAAGAAAGTCCTATGAGAACAAGATCGCATTTCAGACAAGAAGAGTCTGCTTTAGGATTATTATCTGTTATTGAACCAACCTCTATTGAATAAGCTCTTGGAGATGAAGGATGGATTGTGGCAATGCAAGAAGAACTGAATCAATTCAAAAGGAATGAAGTATGTGATCTAGTAGCTAAGCCTGATCACAAGAACATCATTGAAACCAAGTGGGTGTTTAGATATAAGCTTAGTGAACAAGGAGAAGTAATCAGAAACAAGGCCAGACTTCTTTCCTTGTTGCGCAGGGCTACAGTTAGCAAGAAGACATTGATTACACAGAAACGTTTGCTCCAGTTGCAAGATTGGAAGCAATCAGGTTACTTCTTTCCTATGCAGTTAATCACAACATAACCCTGTATCAAATGGACGTTAAGAGTGAATTTCTCAATGGTGTCATTTCTGAAGAAGTATATGTCAAACAACCTCCTGGCTTTGAAGATTTGAAGCATCCAGAGCATGTTTATAAATTAAAGAAATCACTCTATGGCTTGAAACAAGCTCCCAGAGCTTGGTATGAAAGACTAAGTAATTTCTTGATTCAAAACAACTTTGAACGAGGACAAGTTGACACTACTCTATTCAGAAAGACTCTGAAGAAAGACATTCTTATAGTTCAGATTTATGTTGATGATATCATTTTTGGTTCTACAAATAGTTCACTTTGCAAAGAGTTTTCGAAAGTAATGCAGGATGAGTTTGAAATGAGCATGATGGGAGAATTGAAGTTCTTTCTTGGAATTCAAATCAACCAATGCAAAGATGGCGTCTACGTTCATCAGTCCAAGTATACGAAAGAGCTTCTGAAGAAGTTCAATCTTGAGGACTGCAAAGAAATGAATACTCCAATGCATCCAACCTGCACTCTGAGCAAAGAAGATCAAGGAACCAAAGTTGATCAGAAGCTGTATAGAGGTATGATTGGTTCTTTGTTATACCTAACTGCATCTAAACCAGATATTTTATACAGTGTATGTTTGTGTGCAAGGTTTCAATCAGATCCTAGAGAGTCTCACTTAACTGCTGTTATGAGAATCTTTAGATATCTGAAAGGAACTACTAATCTTGGACTTCTTTGCAAGAAATCCTCTGACTACAAGCTAGTTGGATTCTGTGATGCTGACTATGCTGGAGACAGGATTGAAAGAAAATCTACCATGGGCAATTGTCAATTCTTGGGAGAGAATCTGATATCCTGGGCTAGTAAGAGGCAAGCAACCATTGCTTTGTCTACAGCAGAAGCAGATTACATCTCAGCTGCTAGTTGTTGTACACAGCTACTCTGGATGAAACATCAGCTTGAGGACTATCTAATAACTGAAAACCATATCCCAATTTATTGTGATAATACGGCAGCTATATGTTTGTCTAAGAATCCAATTCTGCATTCAAGAGCAAAGCACATTGAGATTAAACATCATTTTATAAGAGACTATGTTCAAAAGGGAATTTTAGATATTCAATTCATTGATACTGATTATCAATGGGCTGATATATTTACAAAACCCTTATCTGTTGAAAGATTTGATTTCATAAAGAAAAATTTGAACATGTGCTATGTCTCTGGGTAATGTGCGCCTCTGAAAACAGAACTCAGACTCTGAAAATATTCAGAAGCTATTTGGGAATCAGACTCTCTTTTGGAGACTCTGATAAAAGCTTCTGATAAACTATTCAGACTCTGGTAAGGAATCTTTAGACTCTCAGAAGCTCGTATTAGTGGAAGCATGACTGTTGAGTTTAGTAACACCTACCCCACTATGGTGACAGTTACTTTACAGTTTCTCAGATGTGGCCTGTTTTTATTGGGTAAGAACTCAAAGGGCAATGATTTCATTACGTTAAACAAGTTACCTTCGCTTTGTCCCAATACTTTTACGGCTGCATGCTATATGTATTTATTGTTTGTGTTTGTTTGTCCCCTATTCTTTCCAAACAGTTTTCAAACTTTTTCTCTATAAATACATAACACACACAACTCACTTCTCTTTTCACTCTTTGATTTTTCTCTTTGAACAAATTTCTTGTTTTTCAATACTTTGCAAAAACTTTTTGTTTCCAAATCAACATTTAGAAACCCCTATAATGGCAAGTGATCTCATCCAATCTGCTGTGATGGGAATACCAATAGTTATCACTGAAGAAATGGTAGCCAGGGCTTGCCAAATGGAGAGCGCTGGTAAATTTCAGTGGAATGTCAACAAGAAGAGTGAATGGGCTGTTGTCTGCAACAAATTGTTATTTGAAGGGAGACCCTCAAATAAACTGGTGGATATGCATCCTGAGCATAGGGTGCTTCTGAAGATTATACTGGACAGTATGCTTCAGAAAGGAGGAGGAACAGACACATTGTCTGTGGATCACAAAGTTCTTCTCTATTTTCTTATCAACAAAATAAAGATCAACTTCCCCAGATATGTGATGCACCACATGTGTTGGGCCATCAAGAAGAGTCAATCAGAAACCAGGAGGCAAGTTCCTTTTGGAAGATTAATATCTGAGATTCTGTATCAAGGAGGCCTCTTGAAGGTCTTATCAGAATCTGGTGTGGTATCAGATATTCATCTAGGAACTGTGACCGGAAGAATCATTAATGGCAAAACTCTGCAGTACATGAAGATTGTCAAGAGATTCAACCCCTCTAAGCATGATATGAAGGAATCCTATGTACAATCTGACTTGATGATGGACTTCCCTCCCATATCCAAAGAAGATAATCCTGAAGTTCTTGCAAGATTTGTGGTGGATTACTTCAAGGAAACTGGTAGAATAATCAACTATTCTGCCATTCCTGAGACTGCTGGAGGAGGACCTCTTAAAGTCAAAGGTAAAAGGACCAAGGAAGTAGTTCTCAAGGAAGAGGAAGAGAAGCAGGAGCCTCTCAAGAAAAAGATCAAATCTACTGCTCTTCCTGGAGTGACAATTGGTTCCCCTAAGACTTTAACTCCTATGCCTTCATCAACATCCTCTGCACTTCGTGAAATTAAGGATAGGATTAAAGAAACCAAGGATGAAAAGAAAGCCAAGAAAGATGAGAAGAAGGTGAAGAAAGGCAAGGCTGACAGAGACTTTGACAGAATGGCTCAAGATATTGCTGACTACCTTGATGCTGACTCTGAAGGTGAAGAGAGCCAGATCAAGAAGAGAAAGGTGGATGTGATTCCTGTGGCTAGGGATGTAGCACAGAAGATAGGTACTTCTGTATCTATGATTGAGGATGAACATGCTACTGGCAAGGCAATGGCAGCAGAAGTGGTTGCTGAAGAAATAAAGGAAGAAACTGTCAAGGAAGCTGCTAAGTTGCTTGCTTCTGCTCTTAAACAGAAGAATCCTTAAGCTACTGCAGAAGCTGAGTTATCAGAAGCTACTGTGTCTCATCACTATGCCTCTCCAGAAGCTGGCATTGGCACCTCTGGCAACGGCATATAGCTCATCTTCATCTTTGAATCAAGAGTCAGAATCAGATTCAGAATCTGACAACAAACCCTTAAGCCAAATTCTTCCATCCCTCAAAAATTCATCCCCCTCACCAATCAAACCCATATCATCCCATAACCCACTTGACACTGCAGTAGTTGATTATGTTGATTCAACTATGGACAGAGTAATTCAAGACACAATCACAATGTCTATGAATCTTCCTGCTGACCATCCTGCTCAACCCTCATTTCTCAAACCACTTCAGGTAATTCAACCCTCTGAAAAGCCTGAAGTAACCATTCAATCCAACAAGCCATCTCCCCAAACTGAAACCATTTGTGTAGACTCTCTAGACACTCTAGATTCTCTTGAAAAACATTTAGGAGGAGAACTACCAAAAACCCCTGCAAAATCCAAATCAACAAAAGCTACTTCATCTGTTTCCAAACCAGACCCTGTACCTGAACCTACAGAGAATCTGACTTTAGCTTCTGTTGAACCTTCAGAACTTGTTGTTTAACCAGCTTCTGAAAATCTGGAACAAGCTTCTAATATCGTATCAGAAACTGTAACAGAATGTAGAGCTGAGACCAGAAGAGTTTCCCAACCTCTTTGTGACCCCATAACCTTTTTCCCAGATTTTGAAACTTTTCTAGCCTTGAGAGCTTCTCTACCCTCAACCTCTGAACCTCAAATTGACTTATTTGATTCAAACAAGATAGATGAGTTCTATGCTTCTTCATGCAATAAGCTCAAAGACATTATTGAGCAAAGGTTTGTGTCAATCCTTAATGTGAGCTATGAGGACAAGTTCTCTACAGTGAAGACTGAGTTCTTGGAATTTATCACCAAAATTCAGAAGACTGCTGCCAGGGAACAAGCACTTGTCACTGCCAAGTATGTTGAAGAAGTCAAGCGGGCTGAGAAAGCTATTATCTTGGAAAGAGCTCCTATTATGAGGATTAGAGATACACCCTTCTTTGATGAAGATCAGTATATTCCAAGAGAATCAGTGGCTTATAATTCTTTGAAGAGGAGACTGTATAGAGTTCAAGAAGAAGCTAGACAAGAAAGGGAAGCGCATTTGCGAAGAACTGAGGCTCTGGAAGAGATGGTAAAGAAATAGCAAGAGGATTTCCAGAAATTGATGGATCATCTTGCCAAACAAAACCAACCTTAGTTTAATTTCGTTTTGTTTTATTTTGTAATTCTTGTTTGCTATCTTCTGAACTTGTTTTTGCTTACAATTTATACAAGTTGTTTTTGATTCTATTTGCATTCAATTCTTTTTTTTATGCTCCGAATCTTCTATGTTTTCCCTCTGAATCTCATTCTTCCTTAAAACATGTTTACATCCTTACCTTAAGTCATTTAAAAAGGGGGAGGAACTTGTTCTAAACCTTTTTTTTTTGTTGATGACAAAAGGGGGAGAAAGGGAAAGTATTTATGTCAGGGAGAAGGGAAAATTTCTTTTAATTACATTGCATGTTATACGTAAAAGTTAAAGGGAAATCTGCGAAAGGTGCTTAGTTAGACTCTGAGCCCCTGTTTAAGAATCAGTTCTCTAAATTCATTTATTATTCTGAGAATGAATTTGATTGCTTATGAAAGTGAATTTAATTAACCTGGATAGAACTTAAGAGGAGCTTACAAACCTCAACTTAAGATCTATCAGACTCAGGGGGAGTCAGAGCTTACAAACCTCAGAACCCTTTAAGTCAACTTGTTAATTAGATTAAAACCAATTGACCTTTTAAATACCAATGTTTGTCATCATCAAAAAGGGGGAGATTGTTGGAACAAAGGTGTTCAGCAATACCACGTTTTGAGTTTTGATGATAACAAGGTATTAAAAAGTTGTCAATTGGATATTGCTAATATTTGTTTAAGTATGCAGGATATCAATTAAGATTTATATCTTAGAAAATATTCTGTTTGAACAATGTTAAAGAGCAAAAAATCCAGAGAAGCTTGTTGCTTGAGATTCTGTACCGAAGAGAGTCTGAAGACTGCATCGAAGAGAGTCTGAAGACTGTACCGAAGAGAGTCTGAAGACTGTACCGAAGAGAGTCTGAAAGACTGTATCAGAGTCTGAAGACCATCAGAATCTGAAAACCAAGAGAGTCTGAAGATTATCAGAAGCATAGTGCTACAGTGAGTCTGGAGCCACAAATTTGATAATCTGCTAACAAGGATTTCTACTGCATTGCGATGCAAAGGAAACTCTCAAATAGAGTAACGGCTAGCTTCAAAGTCAACTTAAGCGTGGGAAGCACAAAGACAAGAATGCAGGCCAGTACAGAGTACGTTGTACAAACTCTGTTTCCACTACTCCACTACCTCGTACAGTTTGGCAACTGTGTCTACTGGTATTAATCTTCAAAGGGAATGGAATTCAAATTATGCAATTGAAGGACTATTACCAAATCAAGCAACAGATCAACAGTCATTGATCAAGCTTCAGAAATCATCCTGATGTGCTGGATGACTCAAGGTCTCTTACCTACGCCTATATAAAGGATAGAAGACTTGAAGAATTGTTGGACTCTACAACTTGAAAAATTACATTGCGCTGCTTTCGTATTCAACTGAGTCTTAACAAAAGCACATCATCAACTTAGATTCTTACAAACTGAGTATTCTAGAATTTCTAAGTTTCACAGAAAAACAGAGTCTGTCTTTTGTGTAAAACAGAGTCTGTCTTTGTTGTAATTGAAACACATTTTGATTGTTGTCAAGTGTTGGAACTCTATTCAATTTTCTGTAATTGTGTAAGAAGTCTCTTGCTTTTGTGCTTGAGCAAAGGAAGTCTCTTGGCTGCGTCCATTGAGCAAGGAAGTCTCTTAGTTGTGTCTTTGAGCAAGGAAGTCTCTCGCCTGTGTTCTTGAGCAAGGAAGTCTCATACTGTGTGTTTGAGAAACTTGTAATTTGATATTACATTTTAGTGAACTCTCCTTGGAAGTACAAGGGGGACAGGACTACTTCCGGTTTGTGGAAGGAATCTGTATAATTGCTTGTGTTCTCTCTTCTCTCTATCTCTTGATTATTCCGCTGCAATCAGAATCTAATCTCCTATCAGACTCTGATCCCATTCAGACTCTGAGTTTAAAGGAATTAGATTCTCACTCTTCAAGAGCTGCGAAAAGCAAACACAATTCAACCCCCTCTTCTTGTGTTTTTCTCACCTTCAAATACGGCAGCTATATGTCTGTCTAAGAATCCAATTCTGCATTCAAGAGCAAAGCACATTGAGATTAAACATCATTTTATAAGAGACTATGTTCAAAAAGGAATTTTAGATATTCAATTCATTAATACTTATCATCAATGGGCTGATATATTTACTAAACCTTTATCTGTTGAAAGGTTTGATTTTATAAAGAAAAATTGGAACATGTGTTATGTCTCTTTGTAATGTGCGTCTCTGAAAACGGAATTCAGACTCTGAAAAAAATTCAAAAGCTATTTGGGAATCAGACTCTCTTTTGGAGACTCTGGTAAACATAAGCTTCTGATAAATTTTCAGACTCTGGTAAGGAATCTTTAGACTCTCAGAAGCTCGTATTAGTGGAAGCATGACTGTTGAGTTTTGTAACACCTGCCCCACTACGGTGACAGTTACTTTATAGTTTCTCAGACGTGGCCTGTCTGTATTGGGTAAGAACTCAAAGGGCAATGATTTCATTACGTTAAACAAGTTACCTTCGCATTGTCCCAATACTTTTACGGCTGCATGCTATATGTATTTATTGTTTGTGTTTGTTTGTCCCCTATTCTTTCCAAACGGTTATCAAACTTTCTCTATAAATACATATCACACACAACTCACTTCTCTTTTCACTCTTTGATTATTTCTTTGAACAAATTTCTTGTTTTCAATCCTTTGCAAAACTTTTTGTTCTCAAATCAAACTTAGAAACCTCTAAAATGGCAAGTGATCTCATCCAATCTGGTGTCCTAGTCAAGACTGGAAAATCCTATGTTATCAAACCCAAAACAATGAACATTATCAAAGAAACTCTAGAAATTCAAGTTGAATCTCCAGTAGATTTTGGTTCTCTTAATCGTCATGGAGTTGACGTTTCTTCTCATTTCTTAGCACAAGGAATGATGAACTATTTCAGTATGTTGAATGGACCAACATATCAGGAGCTGGTAAGAGATTTTTGGGTTAGGTCAGAAGTCTACGACAAGGATGAAGCTACGATTGAAGAAACAGCGGCGATTATAAACAACCCCAAGCTGACTGGCAAAAACAGAGAGGAAATGGGTCTGAAACCATACAAGGGTCTTGAAATAAGATCAGCTGTGATGGGGATTCCAGTCCTTATCACTGAAGAGGTGGTTGCAAGGGCCTGTCAAGTGGAGAATGCAGGTAAATTCCAATGGAATGTCCAGAAGAAGAGTGACTGGACTGTTATCTGCAACAAACTTCTATTTGAAGGGAGACCCTCAAATAAACTGGTGGATATGCATCCTGAGCATAGGGTGCTTCTGAAGATCATACTGGACAGTATGCTTCAGAAAGGAGGAGGAACAGACACTCTGTCTGTTGATCACAAAGTTCTTCTTTATTTTCTGATTAACAAAATAAAGATCAACTTTCCAAGATATGTGATGCACCACATGTGCTGGGCAATCAAGAAAAGCCAATCAGAAACCAGAAGGCAAGTTCCTTTTGGGAGGTTAATATCTGAGATTTTGTATCAAGGAGGCCTCTTGAAGGTCTTATCAGAATCTGGTGTGGTATCAGATATTCACCTTGGAACTGTGACTGGGAGAATCATCAATGGCAAAACTCTGCAGTACATGAAGATTGTCAAAAGATTCAATCCTTCTAAGCATGATATGAGGGAATCTTATGTGCAATCTGACTTGATGATGGACTTCCCTCCTATATCAAAAGAAGATAATCCTGAAGTTCTTGCAAGATTTGTGGTGGATTACTTCAAGGATACGGTAGAATAATCAACTATTCTGCCATTCCAGAGACAGCTGGAGGATGACCTCTTAAGGTCAAGGGAAAAAGGACCAAGGAAGAGGAAGAGAAGCAGGAGCCTCTCAAAAAGAAGATCAAATCTACTGCCCTTCAAGGAGTGACTATTGGTGCCCCTAAGACCATAGCTCATATGCCTTCATCAGTATCTTCTGCATCCAAGGAAATCAAGGATAGGATAAAAGAAACCAAGGATGAGAAGAAAGCGAAGAAAGACGAGAAGAAGGCAAAGAAAGATGAGAAGAAAGCGAAGAAAGGCAAGGGTGACAGAGATTATGTCAAATTGGCTGAGGATATTGTTGAATTCCTTGATGCTGACTCTGATGGTGAAGAAAGTTAGATCAAGAAGAGAAAGGTGGACGTGGTTCCTGTGGCTAAGGATGTAGCACAGAAGATAGGTACTTCTGTATCTATGATTGAGGATGAACATGCTGCTGGCAAGGCAATGGCAGCAGAAGTGGTTGCTGAAGAATTAAAAGAGGAAACTGTCAAAGAAGCTGCTAAGTTGCTTGCTTCTGCTCTAAAATAGAAGAATCCTGTAGCTACTGCAGAAGCTGGGTTATCAGAAGCTACTGTGTCTGATCATTATGCTTCTCCAGAAGCTGGCATAGGCACCTCTGGCAATGTAGCATATAGCTCATCTTCTTCATTGAATCAAGAGTCAGAATCTGATTCAGAATCAGATAACAAACCCTTGAGTCAAATTCTTCCATCCCTCAAAAATTCATCCCCCTCACCAATCAAACCCATATCATCCCATAACCCATTGGACCCTGCAATAGTGGAATATGTTGATTCAACTATGGATAGAGTCATTCAAGACACAATCACAGCATCTATGAATCTACCTGCTGATCATCCTGCTCCACCATCATTTCTCAAACCACTTCAGGCAATTCAACCTTCTGAAAAGCCTGAAGTAACCACTCAATCTAAACAGCCATCCCCCCAACCTGAAACCATTTGTGTAGACTCTCCAGACACCCTAGATTCTCTTGAGAAACATCTAGGAGGAGAACTACCAAAGACCCCTGCAAAATCTAAACCAACAAAAACAACAGAATCTGTTTCCAAACCAGACCCTGTACCTGAACCTACAGAAAGTCTTACCTTAGTGTCTGTTGAATCTTCAGAACCTGTTGTAGAACAAGTTTCTGAAAATCTGGAACAAGCTTCTGATATCATATCAGAACCTGTAACAGAATGCAGAGCAGAAACTGTGTCTAGAAGAGTTCCCCAACCTCTTTGTGATCCAATAACTGTTGTACCAAATTTTGAAGCCTATCTAGCTTTAAGAGCCTCTCTACCCTCAACCTCTGAACCTAATATTGACCTATTTGATTCAAACAGGATAGATGAGTTCTATGCTTCTTCAAACACTAAGCTCAAAGACATTATTGAGCAAAGGTTTGTGCCCATCCTCAATGTAAGCTATGAGGACAAGTTTTCTACATTGAAGACTGAATTTTTGGAGTTTGTCACCAAAATTTAGAAGGCTGCTGCCAGGGAACAAGCATTTGTTACTGCCAAGCATGTTAAAGAAGTCAAGATAGCTGAGAAAGCTATAACCATGGAGAAAGCTCCTATTCTGAGGATTAGAGATACACCATTCTTTGATGAAGATCAGTACAATCCAAGGGAATCAATGGTTTATAACTCTTTGAAGAGGAGGCTGTACAGAGTTCAAGAAGAAGCCAGACTAGAAAGGGAAGCTCATTTAAGAAGAACTGAGGCTCTGGAAGAGATTGTCAAGAAACAACAAGAGGATCTCCAGAAATTGATGGATCATCTTGCCAAACAAAACCAACCTTAGTTTAAATTCTTTATGTTTTGTTTGTAACTTTTGTCTACTGTCTTCTGAACTGTTTTTACTTGCAAATTTATTCAAAGTTTTTTTATTTGATCCTATTTGCATTTAATTTACTTTATGCTCTGAATCTTCTATGCTTTTCTCTCTGAATCTCATTTTCCTTAAAATGTATTTATATCCTTACCTAAAGTCATTTAAAAAGGGGGAGGAACTTGTTCTAAACCTTTTTTTTGTTGATGACAAAAGGGGGAGAAAGGAAAAGTATGAGATTTGTGTTTTCCCAAGGAGGAGAAAGGGAAAAGTATGAGATTTGTGTTTTCCTGTTATCTACATATTGCAAGTTCTATGTAAAAGTTAAAGGGAAATTTGCGAAATGTGCTTAGTTAGACTCTGAGCCCCTGTTTAAGAATCTGTTCTCTAAATTCGTTTATTATTCTGAGAATAAATTCAATTGCTTATGAAAATGAATTTAATTAACTTGGATAGAACTTAGGGGGAGCTTACAAACCTCAACTTAAGAACTATCAGACTCAGGGGGAGTCAGAGCTTACAAACCTCAGACCCCTTAAGTCAACTTGATAATTAGATTAACAACAATTGACCTTTTAAATACTAATGTTTGTCATCATCAAAAAGGGGGAGATTGTTGGAACAAAGGTGTTCAGCAATACCACGTTTTGAGTTTTGATGATAACAAGATATTAAAAAGTTGTCAATTGGCTATTTCTAATATTTGTTTAAAGTATGCAGGATATCATTCAAGATTTATATCTTAGAAAGTATTCTGTTTGAACAATGTTAAAGAGCAAAAAATCCAGAGAAGCTTGTTGCTTGTGATTCTGTACCGAAGAGAGTCTGAAGACTGTATCGAAGAGAGTCTGAAGACTGTATCGAAGAGAGTCTGAAGACTGTACCGAAGAGAGTCTGAAGACTGTACCGAAGAGAGTCTGAAAGACTATATCAGAGTCTGAAGATTATCAGAGTCTGAAGACTGTATCAGAGTCTGAAGACTATCAGAATCTGAAAACCAAGAGAGTCTGAAGATTATCAGAAGCTTAGTGCTACAGTGAGTCTGAAGCCCGAAATCTAAAAATCTGCTAACAAGGATTTCTACAAGCATTGCGATGCAAAAGAAACTCTCATCTGGAGTAACGGCTAGCTTCAAAGTCAACTTGAGCGTGGGAAGCACAACGACAAAGAATGCAGGCCAGTACAGAGTACGTTGTACGAAATCTGTTTCCACTACTCCACTACCTCGTACAGTTTGGAAACTGTGTCTACCGGTATTAATCTTCAAAGGGAATGGAATTCAAATTATGCAATTGAAGGACTATTACCATATCAAGCAACAGATCAACAGTCATTGATCAAGCTTCAGAAATCATCCTGATGTGCTGGATGACTCAACGTCTCTTTCCTACGCCTATATAAAGGATAGAAGACTTGAAGAATTATTGGACTCTACAACTAGAAAAACTACGCTGCATTGCTTTCGTATTCATCTGAGTCTTAACAAAAACACATCAACAACTTAGATTATTCTTACAAACTGAGTATTCTAGAATTTCTAAGTTAAACAGAAAAACAGAGTTTGTCTTTTGTTTGAAACAGAGTCTGTCTTTGTTGTAATAGAAACATATTTGATTGTTTGTCAAGTGTTTCAACTCTATTCAATTTTCTGTAATTGTGTAAGAAGTCTTTTGCTTGTGTGCTTGAGCAAAGAAGTCTCTTGGCTGCGTCCTTGAGCAAGGAAGTCTCTTAGTTGTGTCTTTGAGCATTGGAAGTCTCTTGCCTGCGTGCTTGAGCATTGGAAGTCTCTTACTGTGTGTTTGAGCAACTTGTAATTGATATTACATTTTAGTGAACTCTCCTTGGAAGTACAAGGGGGACAGGACTACTTCCGGTTTGTGGAAGGAACCTGTATAATTGCTTGTGTTCTCTCTTCTCTCTATCTCTTTATTATTTCCGCTGCATCAGAACCTAATCTCCCATCAGACTCTGAAGGAATTAGATTCTCACTCTTCAAGAGCTGCGAAAAGCTAACACAATTCAACCCCCCCTTCTTGTGTTTTTCTCACCTTCAGTTGGTATCAGAGCTCCGGCTCTGTTGTCATAGCACTTAACCGTGTGACAGAAAAGATCCAGAGAAAAACATGTCTTCCAGTGAACCGTCTTCTTCTGGTGCTTCTTCTGGTGCTGCTATATTATATGACTATGGATCCAATAACGGAAGTAAAAAGGCTGATTATGGAAAAATTCCTAAGTTCAATGGTGATCCTGAAGAATTTTCTTGGTGGAAAACCAACTTCTACAGTTATGTCATGGGTCTTGATGAAGAACTCTGGGACATACTTGAAGATGGTGTTTGTGACTTACGACTTGATGACGAAGGTGCTGCCATTGACCGTAAACTTCACACTGCTGCTCAAAAGAAAATCTACAAGAAACATCATATCATCAGAGGGGCTCTTGTCACTGCTATTCCTAAAACGAAACATGAAGATGAGTGACAAATCTACTGCTAGAGCCATGTTTGCTTCTCTCTGTGCTAACTATGAAGGAAGCAAAAAGGTCAGGGAAGCTAAAGCTCTTCTGTTAGTTCATCAGTATAAACTATTCAAGATGAAAGAGGATGAAAGTATTGAGCAGATGTACTCAAGATTTCAAACTCTAGTATCTGGTCTTCAGATACTAAAGAAGAGTTATATAGCTTCTGGTCATGTTAGCAAGATTTTAAGGAGCTTACCCTCTAGATGGAGACCAAAGGTCACTGCAATTGAGGAGGCTAAAGATTTAAACACTTTAAGTGTTGAAGATCTTGTAAGCTCTCTCAAGGTTCATGAGTTAAGTCTCAATGAACATGAGTCTGCAAGAAAGCCCAAAACCATTGCTTTAAAATCAAAGGGAAGATCCTCAAAGGCTCTCACGGTTGAAGAGTTTGAAAATGAATCTTCAGCTTCTGAAAGCTCAGAGGAAGATCCTGATATTGCAAAAGAAATGGCTATGCTCTCAAGCAGAATGCAGTACCTTGCTAAGAAGAACAAGAGATTTATGAGCAAGAGCAGTGGGAAGGGTTTCAAAAAGGAGGAACAGAAAGGTTGCTTCAACTGCAAGAAAACTGGACATTTTATTGCTGACTGTCCAGAGCTGCAGAAGGAGAAATCTAAGTCAAAAAGTCCAACCTTCAAGTCAAGCAAGTTCAAGAAGCAGATCAAGAAAAGTCTGATGGCCACCTGGGAAGATCTTGATAATGAGTCAGGGTCTGAGGATGATGATGCTGATGGTGAAGCCAATGTAGCTGTTGGACTAATGGCTACAACCGAATCTGTTAAAGAAACACCTGAGGCAGAATCAGATGCAGACTCTGAAAGTGAAACAGAGGTATATTCTGAACTCACAAGATCTGAATTAGTTGATTCTGTCAAAGAACTTCTTGGTCATTTTAAAGCTAAAACCACTGAGTTGAAGAAAGTCAAACAACAGCTTGATAAGCTGTCAAAAAGACATAATTCAACTCTGCTGGAGTTAGAAAGTTTGAAAAAAGAAAATGACACTTTACTGATCAAGAAGTGTAGCTGAAAATACTTGAGTGAGCAAGATGTTGCTTTGCAAGAATTTATTGCTACTGGAATTGACAGATCAAGGGTTGTATCCATGATCTATAGCACGTATCAGAACAGAGGACAGGGTCTTGGATTCATTGGAGGAAGCTCAAATGAAGTGACTCTGAAACCTGGTCCTGATGGAGCCATAGAAGCGTTGAAAAATCACTTTGTAAGTGAGTCTGATGATGTCAACACAGTGACTCATTCAGAACCTACAACTTCTAGTTCTAAGGTTCTGACTAAGTCAAAATCTCAGAATGTAAAGTTAAAGGTTCTGAAAAACTTTGAACCTAAAGCTTCAATGATTCAGACTCTAAAACATTCAACGTCTGATAAACAGACTCTGAAAAAGCCAGAGTCTGAAAAACAAAAGCCTAAGTTTCAAAGAAGAGAAACTGTGAAAGGCAAGTTGAAACCTAAACCAAACGGTTCCAAACCCAAGGTATGGGAGAAAACATTGCCAATGACTTCAAGACGCAACTTACGAAAGGAGTTCAATGGTTCAAAGACTAACCCAAGAGGACCCATGAGAATATGGGTACCTAAGTCTGAAATTATTGATGCTGCAGGTATGTCTAAAAGGACTAGAAAAGCAGAAGGCTTCGTACCTAGACAGTGGTTCCTCGCGTCACATGACGGGAGAAGAGTCTATGTTCCTAACCCTAACCATGAAAGAGGGAGGAACTGTGGGATTTGGAGGAAACCAGACTGGCAAAATCATTGGTTCTGGAACCATTGGAAACTCTCTGATCTCAATCAGTAATGTGTGGTTCGTTGATGGACTTAGACATAACCTACTAAGCATAAGTCAATTATGTGACAGTGGTTATGATGTATTGTTTAATAAGAACAACTGCACTGTGGTTAACAAGGATGATCAGTCCATAGTCTTCAAGGGAAAAAGAAGAAACAATGTCTACAAGATAAAATTCTCTGAACTGACTGATCAGAAGGTAGTGTGCCTTTTGTCAATGGGTGATAAGAAGTGGTTGTGGCATAGACGTTTGGGACATGCTAACTGGAGATTAATCTCTAAGCTTAACAAGTTGCAACTTGTCAAAGGCCTACCAGACATTGACAATCATTCAGATGCTCTTTGCGGAGCATGTCAGAAAGGGAAAATTGTCAAGAGTCCCTTCAAGCCTAAAGAAATTGTTTCTACTTCCAGACCCTTGGAGTTACTTCATATTGACTTATTTGGACCAGTTAGCACTGCATCCTTATATGGAAGTAAATATGGACTAGTCATTGTTGATGACTATAGCAGATGGAGTTGGGTTAAGTTTATGAAAACTAAAGATGATTCATATTCTGTGTTTAGTAAATTCTGCATCCAAATTCAATCTGAAAAAGAATTGAAAATCTTGAAAGTCAGAAGTGATCATCGAAGAGAATTTGAAAATGAGCCGTTTGAGGTTTTTTGTGAAAAACATGGAATTATTTATGAATTCTCTGCACCTAGAACTCCACAACAAAATGGAGTTGTAGAGAGAAAGAACAGAACCTTACAAGAAATGGCTAGAACCATGATCCATGAGCCAAATTCTTCCATCCCTCAGAAATTCATCCCCCTCACCAATCAAACCCATATCATCCCATAACCCA
Source organism: Medicago arabica (assembly GCA_946800305.1). Taxonomy (NCBI): domain Eukaryota; kingdom Viridiplantae; phylum Streptophyta; class Magnoliopsida; order Fabales; family Fabaceae; genus Medicago; species Medicago arabica. Next base: position 28,421,416 of record OX326970.1, on the reverse strand, counting down.
TTGGACCCTGCAATAGTTGAATATGTTGATTCAACTATGGATAGAGTCATTCAAGACACAATCACAGCGTCTATGAATCTACCTGCTGACCATCCTGCTCAACCATCATTTCTCAAACCACTTCAGGCAATTCAACCTTCTGAAAAGCCTGAAGTAACCACTCAATCTAAACAGCCATCCCCCCAACCTGAAACCATTTGTGTAGACTCTCCAGACACCCTAGATTCTCTTGAGAAACATCTAAGAGGAGAACTACCAAAGACCCTTGCAAAATCCAAACCAACAAAAACAACATAATCTGTTTCCAAACCAGACCCTGTACCTGAACCTACAGAAAGTCTTACCTTAGTGTCTGTTGAATCTTCAGAACCTGTTGTAGAACCAGTTTCTGAAAATCTGGAACAAGCTTCTGATATCATATCAGAACCTGTAACAGAATGCAGAGCAGAAACTGTGTCTAGAAGAGTTCCCCAACCTCTTTGTGATCCAATAACTGTTGTACCAAATTTTGAAGCCTATCTAGCTTTAAGAGCCTCTCTACCCTCAACCTTTGAACCTCATATTGACCTATTTGATTCAAACAAGATAGATGAGTTCTATGCTTCTTCAAACACTAAGCTCAAGGACATTATTGAGCAAAGGTTTGTGCCCATCCTCAATGTAAGCTACGAGGACAAGTTTTCTACATTGAAGACTGAATTTTTGGAGTTTGTCACCAAAATTCAGAAGGCTGCTCCCAGGGAACAAGCATTTGTTACTGCCAAGCATGTTAAAGAAGTCAAGATAGCTGAGAAAGCTATAACCATGGAGAAAGCTCCTATTCTGAGGATTAGAGATACACCATTCTTTGATGAAGATCAGTACAATCCAAGGGAATCAATGGTTTATAACTCTTTGAAGAGAAGGCTGTACAGAGTTCAAGAAGAAGCCAGACTAGAAAGGGAAGCTCATTTAAGAAGAACTGAGGCTCTGGAAGAGATTGTCAAGAAACAACAAGAGGATCTCCAGAAATTGATGGAACATCTTTCCAAACAAAACCAACCTTAGTTTAAATTCTTTATGTTTTGTTTGTAACTTTTGTCTACTGTCTTCTGAACTGTTTTTACTTGCAAATTTATTCAAAGTTTTTTTATTTGATCCTATTTGCATTTAATTTACTTAGTGCTACAGTGAGTCTGAAGCCCGAAATTTGAAAATCTGCTAACAAGGATTTCTACAAGCATTGCGATGCAAAAGAAACTCTCATCTGGAGTAACGGCTAGCTTCAAAGTCAACTTGAGCGTGGGAAGCACAACGACAAAGAATGCAGGCCAGTACAGAGTACGTTGTACGAACTCTGTTTCCACTACTCCACTACCTCGTACAGTTTGGAAACTGTGTCTACCGGTATTAATCTTCAAAGGGAATGGAATTCAAATTATGCAATTGAAGGACTATTACCATATCAAGCAACAGATCAACAGTCATTGATCAAGCTTCAGAAATCATCCTGATGTGCTGGATGACTCAACGTCTCTTTCCTACGCCTATATAAAGGATAAAAGACTTGAAGAATTGTTGGACTCTACAACTAGAAAAACTACGCTGCATTGCTTTCGTATTCATCTAAGTCTTAGCAAAAACACATCAACAACTTAGATTATTTTTACAAACTGAGTATTCTAGAATTTCTAAGTTAAACAGAAAAATAGAGTTTGTCTTTTGTTTGAAACAAAGTCTGTCTTTGTTGTAATAGAAACACGTTTGATTGTTTGTCAAGTGTTTCAACTCTATTCAATTTTCTGTAATTGTGTAAGAAGTCTCTTGCTTGTGTGCTTGAGCAAAGAAGTCTCTTGGCTGCGTCCTTGAGCAAGGAAGTCTCTTAGTTGTGTCTTTGAGCATTGGAAGTCTCTTGCCTGCGTGCTTGAGCATTGGAAGTCTCTTACTGTGTGTTTGAGCAACTTGTAATTGATATTACATTTTAGTGAACTCTCCTTGGAAGTACAAGGGGGACAGGACTACTTCCGGTTTGTGGAAGGAACCTGTATAATTGCTTGTGTTCTCTCTTCTCTCTATCTCTTGATTATTTCCGCTGCATCATAACCTAATCTCCCATCAGACTCTGATCCCATTCAGACTCTGATATTAAGGAATTAGATTCTCACTCTTCAAGAGCTGCGAAAAGCTAACACAATTCAACCCCCCGTTCTTGTATTTTTCTCACCTTCAACCGTCTCTATATTTATTACCTGGATTATGTTGTTGTTTATTGCCCATATGTCGGGACATGAGATCTTTATATTATGTTGGATTATTTGGTGTATGATTTATATCCGCTGTGACTGTTGAGAAATAGGGCGTTATAATGTTCTAAATCAAGTTTTGAATGGATTTCAATGTCATTTTGTGTCTAGAAATGTTTACACAAACTTTGGAAACCAATTTGGGTTATGGGGAAACTAAAATTGGAGTTTTTGGGTAAAAATGGAGTTTTCATGTGCACAAAATTTTTCTGCAACTGCATCAACTCGCAATGACGAGCTGGTGGCGAGCCAGAGGCGAGTAGAGGTGGTCTCGCTGTGACCAACTCGCCATGGCGAGTAGAGTTACTCGCAATGGCGAGTTGCACAGTGCAGATACCTCTATTTTGTCGTTTTTAGGGCTTTTGGTCGATCTGAACCATTCTGAACTGATTCTTTTGATGCAGTTAAATGTAATTGAACTGTTAAACTTCTGTACACATCAAATGAATGAGAATTTGGACTTGGTTGGTGATTGTATCTCAAACTTTAAAAATGTCAAAACATTGATTTCTTCCGAAACTTGTTTTTCTTTAGAAAAAGGTGTGAGATTATGTGGTATACTTGATACATGATTTCCTGAAAGATAGTTGTGAGTGAATTCAACAGAGTCTAGCTTATTTCGTTTGAAAATGGGATTCTTTGAAAATTATAAGAGAAATAAACCTTGGGAATTCCATGACCTTGTCGTATTTAGCCGGTGAGACATGTATGTATGTTCAACTGCACACATATGTGATTTATGAGCAAACGTAGTCAAGGCATTGATGTTGTTTTACTTTGGAAAGTATATGTTGGTCATTTTGCTTAATTATAGACGAACTTTGTCAAATTTAATCCTCAAGACCGATTACCTCGTAAACCTTTTATAAATGACTTTGTATGGATATTTGAGGATACGTCAATGGTTGTTGAGTATTGGATATAATGATTATCTTGGATTGGTGAGGTTTCTCCTTTATTTTAATTGTGAGAAAATTAAATGAAGTTGTGTTGATGTTTGTTGATAATTATGATAATAATTATGTTGAATGATGATGAATTCTATTTGAATTGTGAGTTGTTGAATGTATGGATGTAAATTCTTGATAATGCAATTGTTGTTGAAGTTGTTCAATGTAAATGGAGGTGTACTTTTACATTGTTGTTGTTTTTACTTGTATGTCCATGCTTCATAAACGCATATGTGACGTAAGGGGAGGACCCTTACGTAGGTGTTAATGTAGGAGGAGGTGTACTCTTACATATGATGTGCAGTTGGCATCATGAGGCGACGGCCTTTGTTGTTGATAACGGTACCGTATGCATTTAGAATCATGTCTAGGGGCATAAAGATGTATCATGAGTCTTTGTGGTTGTCATGCTAGTTGATTGGTGAATTGGTGATGAATGTGTTGATGTATTGCGTAATCATGATGATTGTGAATGTTGTGTTGATAAATAATATTATAACTGAAGTTACTTGTTGTTGGATTTTAATCAATGATATTATTTTCCGATGTTTATTATTATTGATTATTGTTGATGTAAAGGTAACCCCATGTGGTTTTGACCGCTTGCCTTTCTGTATGGATGGGTAGACGGAGTGCATGAGTAGTTGTTTGCTTGCTGGTGAGTTGATCCGAGGATAGCGGATGCTTCCTCTGCTTTTCTATCGAGTCTAGATTAGGTTTTGATTAGGACATCGTCTTTTTTATTATCATAGATTATGTTGTTGATTATTGCCCATATGTCGGGACTTGAGACTTATATGTTATGTTGGACTATTTGATGTATGATTTATATCCGCTGCGACTGTTGAGGATTTTATATATATGCATGCATGTTGTTTTGGAAATTATTTGGAGACGTAGCGTCTATTTCTTGAATAATTATGTTATTCGCGTGTTTTATCGTTTTAATAGAAATAGGGCGTTACAAGGTTCAAGAAAACGAGATGTTTTCTATGAAGCTAGATTCCGAGGCTGGTTTTGTCTGGGAAAGAGAAGCGTTTGATCAAGACTATGAAGTTATCAACCATGGAGAAAGTTCTTTAGCCAAAGACAATGCAGGCAGGGCAAAGGATTCAACATATATAAACGTTGGCCTGCTCCCAAGACCACCTGGGCGTACAATCCCACCAACTGGGTGGGACGATGATCAGTGAACCATGTCCAAGCCCTATGTTTGGGATAAAATTACGGCCTACGTGGCCGAAACCAAACTAAATACGGCCAGAGAGGCTGGAACTCCAAGTGAAAAAGTACTAGAAAATTTGGTTAAAGAGGAAGACGAGGAGTCTTTTGATGACCAGAGACTAGATTGTATTTATGATGATGAACCTTTAGGTTTCAAAGAGGATCCAGCAGGAGCCACTATCAAAATGAGGGCACAAGATCCTCTCGAAGAAGTGGATTTGAGAGACGGCCTGATAAAAAGACCTACTTACGCTAGCGCCAAAATCTCCAAAGAATTCAAAGAACAGATCATAAGGCTTTTGAAAGAGTTCAAAGATTGCTTTGCTTGGGATTACAATGAAATGTCTGGCCTAAGTCGAGAAATGGTGGAATTAAAATTACCTATCCGGTCAGACAAAAAGCCAGTAAAGTAGATTCCCAGAAGATTTGCACCGCAAATATTGTCGAAAATTAAAGAGGAGACTGAAAGACTCTTGAAGAGCAAGTTCATCAGAACTGCAAGGTATGTAGATTGGTTGGCAAACATAGTCCATGTTAAAAAGAAAAATGGGACCATTTGAGTTTGTATTGATTTTAGAGATTTAAATAATGCCACTCCTAAAGATGAATATCCCATGCCAGTGGCAGAAATGCTAGTTGATTTGGCAGCAGGATTTGAATATCCTTATTATCTAATCCTAAAGTACAATGCAAACAACTAATGCATACCCCATAACCTAATGTTTGGGCGGGAAATCTGGCTTCTAATCTCATTTAATGCAAAATTTGAATTCAGATCTCCCTCTAAATGTTTAGAACTATGACCTAATCACACTGATTGCTAAGTACATTAAATGTTGATATTCAAATTCAAATTTTCCTCCAAACCTCTTCCACTAACCCAAGGCATTCCAGAACTTTCATCTTCCACCTACATTAAATAATAATTGTGTAATTCCAATGCACCATACATCTTCTAATCTATCATGTCCTCTCCCTATATATATATACTACTCTATTGAGCCTCCTTTGTCCTACCCGCAACTCTCATCTCACGTTCATCAAGCAATGGCTCACAACAATGTCTACGTTTTGCTCTAATACCATTGTTTGAGAGGTAAATGTTGATTCTCCATGGGAAAAAATAAACATACTCTGTAGCTAATTTTTTTGTTGTGTTTACGTGGCAGTACCTTTGGATCCCAATCATGTAGCTAAAAAAAATGAATTTCACTTCTCTCATTGATGCGCTCTTTCTTCTCTATGCCTACTCTCCCTCTTCGCCTTCTCTATTTTCGTCGTCACGTCATTCCGACATATGTGAAAATATTGTTGTTTTGGGTTTTTGTTTAAAAAAGGTTGTTGATGTTGTTTTTTGGAGAGGAGTGTAAGGAAAAGAGAGAAAATATGGAGGTGAGGGAGGGTGAGGACAACGGTGATGGTTGCGGTGATGAATGTGTTGCTTTTGTTCTTCCCGCAGCTCACACAACAAGCGTTATGTTTTGGCCTTATATTTTGGCACCTTTTATTTAGATCCTTGCCTGTAAAGGTTTTGTGGATGTATTGGATGTTTTGAGGTGTAATGGATCATCTGTTGCTATACATGAATTGGATGTATTTAGATCCAGTCTTATTTTATCTAATATTATCTGATTAATATTTAGTTTATAAGTTGATGATATACATGTCACTTTTCTACTAAAGAAGTTGAAAGGACTCAGACTCTTTTGGAAATTTTTGAAAAAGATACCCTGTTGTGGCATACTAAAATGTTATAGTTCTGCTTTGGTGATAATATATTCTTTTTTGGAGGGTTAATGCAAATTTTTTGGCAAGTTGAAAGTTGAAGAATACACTTATATTGTTTCTATAGCATAGTGTTGTTGCCAGAATTAAAATACTTCTATAGCATAGTGTTGTTGCCAGAATTAAAATACTAGCTTATTCAGTAATAACAACCTTGAATGTTAAGTCTTATATTGTGTGTGTGATCATATGAATACCTTACTGACATGGATTGTAATCAGCAATAAGCATGTTAGATTAAAATTCCTTAATATGAATGTTGTGCTTCTACGAAATGAGTCAGATGGGCTGTTCGTTTTGCGTGCAACGATGTCTTCATCTTAAGTGGCTATGTATCTTATGCTTCTAAATTCCATATCCAAGGTGTATTAATCAAAGCACAAGATTGTTGTTTCCTATACCATCCCATGCGATTATTAGATGCTATAAGCGACTAATGTTTCATACAGCAACTAATGTTTCATTTTCCCAATGGCCATTATAGTTAGAATACAAACTAATTAGGATTAATGCTAATTCCAATATAATAATACCAAACTTAACTACTCCATTAAGTATAATTAGTAACGGTATTTTAGTTAATGATACTAATTTTACTATTGAAATCAACATATTTGTTCATTTTCTTAAAGAAACCTTAAACGACTATTATTTTGAGACGAAAAGAGTACTAAAAAATAATGACGTTAAAATTATAAGTTATAATTGAGCTATTATACTTTGCTTTTGCTTACTAGATATACAATGTATATGACCCGTGGGACAACACGGGTGGATAGTCTAGTTTAAGTATGCTTGATGGTTACTCAGGCTATAATCAAATCTTTATTGCTGAAGAAGATGTTTCTAAAACTGCATTTCAATGCCCAAGCGCTTTGGGTTGTTATGAATGGCTAGTTATGCCATTTGGATTAAAAAATGCTAGTGCTACATACCAAAGAGCCATGAATTCGATGTTTCATGACTTCATAGGAAAATTTATGCAAGTCTATATTGATGACATCGTGGTGAAGTCATCTTCCCAAGATGACCATTTAAATCACCTTCGCCAATCATTCGAAAAGATGAGGCAATACGGTTTAAAAATGAATCCTCTCAAATGTGCATTTAGTGTTCTTGCAGGTGATTTTTTAGGTTTTGTTGTGCACAAAAAGGGAATTGAGATCAATCAAAAGAAACCAAAGCAATCACGGAGACTAAAGCTCCTTCGACAAAGAAAGGGTTGCAGTCTCTACTAGGAAAGATCAACTTTCTCAGAAGGTTTATATCCAACCTAAGTTGTAGGGCTCAAGCTTTTTCGCCATTACTTCGTCTGAAGAAAGAAGACATATTTAAGTGGGAACTAAAGCATCAAAAGGCATTTGATGAAATCAAATCATATTTGGCTAAACCCCCTACCCTCTTACCTCTTTCGAAGGATATGGGAATGAAGTTATATATAGCAGCATCTGAATGTACTATAGGAAGTATGTTAGTGCAAGAAGATGAAAATGGCGTAGAAAGAGCCATTTATTATCTTAGTAGGGTGTTAAATGATGCCAAAACAAGGTATCATCCAAGTGAAAAATTGTGCCTTTGTTTGTATTTCTCTTATACTAAACTTAAGCATTATATAAAGTCGTTTGATGTTTATGTTTATTCTCACTTTGATATAATTAAACATATGTTGTCGAAACCGATTTTGCATAGTAGGGCCGGTAAATGGGCCTTAGCATTGACAGATTATTCACTGACTTATAAATCATTGAAACCTGTTAAGGGCCAAATTGTTGCTGATTTTATTGTTGATCACTCGATGATAGAAATTCTAACAATAGTTTCTAACGGTAAGAGTTGGAGGCTATATTTCGATGGATCCAGTCACAAAAATTGCGTTGGAATTGGAATCATGATTATTTCGCCGAAAAACATTCCAACCAAGTTTAAATTTCGACTCAACCAGTTTTGTTCCAATAATGAGGCTGAATATGAGGCCGTGATAATTGGCAGTGATAACCAGTTTAAAGGTGATTCATAATTAATAATAAAACAATTAACTAAAGAGTACAAGTGTACTAAAGAAAAATTGATTGTATATCATGTTATGGCAAGCACGTTACTCAAAAAATTCACCTATATAGAAATCCAACATATCCCCAGGGCTGCGAATGGAGAAGCGAATGACTTGGCCCAGATAGCCTCAGGTTATAAGACACCAAAAGAAGGAGTACAAGAGCCAACCGAAGTCAGAAATAAGCGAAGTTTGAGGGATATGCCTTCTCAGAAATTGTTAACAAACTTGGGGGGCAGAGACATCTACTGAAAGCACACAAGGTACGAATGTAGTAGAAATTTTTGTCATTAACAATTTAGGTGACAATGATTGGCGAAAACCAATAGTAGATTAGTTGGAAAATCCTGATGGGGCAACTCATCAAAAGGTGAAATATAGAGCTTTAAGCTACGTTATCATAGGAGACAAATTATTCAAAAAGACTCCAGAAGGAGTGTTGCTTAAGTGTCTCGGAGAAACATAAGCTTATATGGTTGTGTCCAGTACGCATAGTGGGGCGTGCGGAACACATCAAACAGGCCACAAAATAAAGTGGTTGCTTTTTCGATAAGGTGTTTATTGGCCAACCATGTTAAAAGAGTGCATAAATTTTGCGAAAGGTTGTCGAGAATGCCAAAAACATGTTGGGATCCAGCGCGTTCCAGCCAATGAGTTACACTCAATAATTAAACCTTGGCCATTTAAGGGATGGGCCTTAGATGTGATAGGAGAAATCAAGCCCAAACCATCCAAACGTCATATATTCTAGTAGGGATATATTATTTCACCAAATGGGTAGAAGCAATTCCATTACCTGATGTCACTCAAGAGGCAGTGATAGAGTTTATCCAACAAAATATCATATGTAGATTTGGTATCCCATAGACCATTACCACATATCAAGGGTCTGTATTTACAGGTAGGAAAATGGTAAAATTTGCTGAAGAAACAGGATATAAATTGTTAACTTCGACACCATATTATGCTCAAGCAAATGGTCAAGTCGAGGCAGCAAATAAGAATATTATTTCCATAATCAAGAGGAAAGTCAAGAGGAAGCCTAAACAATGGCATAAAAGCCTCAATGAAGCTTTATGGGCATGTAGAACGTCTCCCAAAGAATCCACTAATACCACTCTTTTCAGGCTAACATTTTGCCATGACGTTGTATTACCGATCGAAATTTATCTCCAGTCAACTAGAATACAGAGGCAATGCGAGATTCCAACGAATCATTATTGGAATATGCTTCTGGATGAATTAGTTGATCTGGATGAAGAAAGGATATTGGCATTAGAGGTCCTCACGAGACAAAAAGAGAGAGTAGAAAAAGCTTACAACAAAAGAGTAAAAGTGAAGTTATTTTCCCAAGGAGATTTGGTTTGGAAGGTGATCCTACCAATGGATAAGAAAAATAGAGTTTTGGGAAAATGGTCGCCTAGTTGGGAAGGACCATGGAAGATTTTGCGTGTGTTTTCTAATAATGCATATGAGATCGAAGAGCTAAATGAAGATCAAAGGATTATGCGCATAAATGGGAAATATTTAAAGAGATATAGACCATTATTGCAAGAAGTCAAGATTACACAAGAGTAATTCAAAAAAGGCAAAATAAAACATGGCATTAGATAAAATGTCAACTAATGGGCAGGTTACATTAGAGACAAAGAGTTTCAAAATGGATAAAAAACATAACCATTACAACCTAGAAACATTGGAAACTAATTAAAAACAGAAAACCATCGAATGGCTACATATGATAGGCAAAACCAAAAGCATCATATAGCCATCTGATTTCAGTGTCGAGACGGCAATGGATGCAGAAGTTGCTGAACACATATTCTTCAACATCAGCAGGCAAAAAACCTCGAAAGCCATTTCTCCTTCCATCTCCTGCACAGTTGTTGCAAAAACGGTGATGAACCATGCCTGCAGGTAGCCACCTCTTATACCAATAACAATGGAACCTGAAAGGGGTATTCCCTCCCAGTATATCAACACGGTATTGTTGAAGGTTCCTGGTCATCAGCAGATCCCAGAATTTATTCAAGAGCTCCGTTTCATAAACGGGTGGCCAACCAGTGGCCTTCATTAGAAGGCGAAAATACTTGGCGCTCAAAGAACCTGCAGCCTCAGTGTTCGTCAGTAAACGCTCGATGGTAAAAAAGCATGGTCAAGGGTGTAGTAGTTGTTGAGTACACCTCAAGAGGCAGAACATATGGTGACCAGCATCCCATAGACGGTTCATAAACACAAGACTACCATGAGTCAGGTTCAGATCATCGAGCAGCCCAATGCAGTCATCACCCAAAGCCCTAAGGACTTTATTGGACTTGCAAAGATCTGAATGCCTCTTGTTAGTTCTCATGAAACTAAACAAATCATGCATGTTATCAACAACAACCCTTGAAGCAATGTCAAGGATGAGATCATCAGTTAATAGATCCATTTTGACAAAGAGAAAAGTGAAATGTAAGTTTATGGGCAAAAGAAATGAAATGAATGAGAACTTGATGAAGAGGGATATGATAACTTGAAAGGGAAGTTTGGTATTTATAATGGGTGAGGAAGTTAAAGGAAGTTCAACTGTTCAGTTTCCATTCCTAGAGGGAAGAGAACGTGGCATAAAACGGTTGGCCTTTTCTTTCAGGGAAATCGAAGAAGTCCAAAGGTTTGGTTTTCTTTTTGTATTACCATGATTAATTTTTATTGGAAAATGGAGAAAACTTTACAGTTTCCTAGGTGATGTGCCTTGAGCAGTTGAAACAACTGACAGCTTTTCGGCCATCGTCATCATTACAAATCCTTTTTGCCTTTTCATTTTCTTTTATTATTATTATTGTTATTTATTGTGGATAATAAAGGTAATTAAAAGTGCAACTATATGAAATGGATTTAAAAAAGCCATAAATTACATTTAGAATCCAAAGTTTACATAATGAAAGGAAAAGATTCTAAATTCTGATTAAAAAACAAAAAAAAATCAAACCATCGAAACATAAGATGGTGAAAACAAAGGTTAGATTACAAATTCGTACTTGAGCTTGTCAAGCTTAGTTTTGTTTTCGGCCTTCTTTGCATCGAGGGCAGCCTGAACATCAGCCAACATAAAGATTTCTTGTTCATGCTCTTGAGATTTCTCCAACTTTTGAATAGCAAGACTAGCCTCTTGCTTCATGAGACCCTGTTCTTCCAAGACGCTGGCGCAGCGTTGCTTTAGGATTTGAATCTCTTTCTCATGCTTGGCAATGGCAGCTTTAATCCCTTTGACTTCTTGTTTGGCATCTGGAAACCTGTCTGAAGTCATTCAGCTTCTCTTGAAATAAGGCAACCTCAGCCACGATTTGATCATGTATCTTGGTGGTATCCTCAAGTTTAACTTGATCAATTTCTTTTTGCTGAATAGTTGAAAGGAGGTCATCTATAAGGACCACCAGGTTGGCATAAAATTGTTGAAATTTCGAACCTAATGCAAATAGGCTCACTCTATGGAGCAGGTCCTTTATTTGAGGGACAATGGTAGTATCTTGTTCGATAGAATGATACAGATCCACATCTAGGACTTTGGCTCGAAACTCCTCTAATAAATTGTCGTTAGACGATTCAGATGGATCACTTGAGGATTTATGCGAAGTGTAACGCCCTATTTTATTTTAATTATTTATTTTACCAAGTTGAGAGTCTTTTATTAATTTATTTGATTTGTTGTGATATATGTTGATATGTGATGATTTTTAGTAGTTGTTAGTAAGTTGTTTTGTTATATTTAGAGAAGGAATATAATTAGATTTGATTAGAAATAAAAATAAGATAATTAAGGATAATTTGGTAATTGGAGGAGTTTGTTAGGTTAAGAGTAGGAAGGGGCTATAAGTAGATGTGAAAGATAGAAGATTAGGGTTAGAAAATAGAACGCATAAACAGAGAAACAGAGAACATAAAACAGTTTTGGGAGATAAAGAAAAGAAACTTGTAGGGTCCTGAGAATCAACCAATCCAAGGTAAGGGTGGGACTAACTCTCTTTAATTCTAAGCATATGAATTATGAATAGGGTTTGATCATGTAGTTTATAGTCTTTGAGGTTGTAGAAATTAGGGTTGAATTGAATTAGGGTGTTAAAAACCTAGTAATCACTTGAATCAATGTAGAAATTATGGTCTAGGACGTAGATAATCAGTAGGTGTTGTACCTAACAATATTGGGGAGATTGGGATGTCAAAATTGGGTTTTGGGTCAAATTTCTGGTTTGCTATTCGTGTTTTCGTTGCCCTGTTCGTCGTCGCTCGCCACAGCGAGCGACCACCCTCGCCTCGCGAGTTGTAGCTAGCTCACCATGGCGAGCACCTTTGGTCGCCCCACGAGTGACCAGTTGTCACTCGCCACAGCGAGTAATTCACTCGCCAAAGGCGAACTGTTGGCAGGGAGTCAGTGTCTCCTTGCCACGGCGAGCAACCCTACTCGCCATGGCGAGTTAGTTGGTCAGTTGCACGTTTTTGTGTCTTTTCACACATTTCTATTTTGAATTGGACTTAGGTTTCAATATGAACTTTGTAGACAATTAAGTTGTGATTCCAGTAGTGTTTGTTTGACATGAATATCTCATGTGAATGTTTGAATATGTGCATTAAGGTGTTATTGTCGTTGTATTTCAAGTTGTCTCATAAGCATTGGTCTAAGGTTGGGGGCTTGATGCCCTGTTAAGTTGTAAAGTTGGGGGATTGATGCCCTGTTAAGTCGAATTAAGACAATAATGTTGAGAGCTTTACGCTTTGTAGGTACCACATTAATAATTATATTGCATTCGTTGTTGAGTTGTTGTTGTTGCATAGTCGAGTCGTTGTTGTTGCATTGTTGAATTGTTGTTGTTGTAGTTCCTTGAAGGTTTATAACTGAATTATTATAAAGTACTTGTTGATGATTAAATGTTGTTGTTTCATGTTGATTAAATTTGTATTTATGATTTGTTGTTTATTATTAAAGAATGTGAAATCTCACCCCTTCTGTTTGAATGTTGCCTCTACGTGGGTAACATGCAGATAACCAGGAGTAGCTGCTACGTGAGTTGATCCTCGTGTCGTCATAGGAGTCTTGCTCTGATATGTTACGGGATGGGGATTATTTATTTTGTTATGTTTTTCCTTACTACGTAACTTTTATAAGTCATTTGTTGAACCATTTGGATTTGGATTATTTACTATGTTGATGATGTTGAGGCCTAGTGCCAAGTTTTGGATTTTAAAAAGTTGAATTAATTTCCGCTGCGATATTATTTTAAACTATTGAAAGCAGGTGTTTATTTATTTAGTGGGTTTTAACCCATTTATGTTGAAATGATTTTTGAAGCAAAAAATGTGACATCCTATTTATGATGCACTCTGATGTATTTATGTATTATTTTACATGTTGGGAAAACGGGGTGTTACACGAAGAGCCACCAGTAGTCTTGGAAAATAAGGATTTTTTCATGATGAGAACGTCGAAGGCTTCCAAAGGGTTAGTCTCTTTTAACCTACCAAATTATTCTGAATTGATTGGAAGCACTGTAGGAGTTGGGGTCTTAGCCCAAGTCATGGCCAAATCATCTTGTTGGCCAGTAGAGACAATGAGGCCTTGATCAGTCTGAGCCGCAGCCTCCGGAGTCTTTTCGATGACTCCAGAGCTTTTTGGTGGAGGACTTGATTCTACAACCTCTTCTTCGTCTTCCATAATGGGAGATGGAACCAAAGTGTCAGGAGAATGAAGCGTTGCTTGATTCGAATCATCAAGGTTGATTGGTTCAGAATCCTAATAACAAGCACACTCAAAGAATAAGATCATCGAAATAAAACAAAGGAGGAATAAAAAGTGTTATTCTCAAAAGTACCTTCGAGACAATGTCACCCACGCAAAAGTGGGCGCTATTGAGGTTAGAATCTTTGTGACCCAATTTTTTCTTCCGGCCATTTGGTTTGCTTGGTGATTCTTCCAGGTTGGGTGCCTAAGGCTCAGGTATCGAAGTCTCCTGTTTTCTCTTCTTTCTTCGTTCTGTTTTGAGGACTTCCGGAGCAGGAGCGACTTCGATGGCATTAGATGAATAACATGGCTGGCAAAAATATGAGGAAAAAGTCAACAAAGGTATCAAGGCCAAAGTTGTGACTAAAGAGATGGCAAAAAAAAAAGAAAACTCACATTATCTTTAGTTTCCGAAGTTTTAGCCTTCTTTGAAGATGGCTCAGGGGCAGAAAGAATCTTTCTTTTATGACCCTAAGAACAAATCCGTTTAAACATTAGCCAGTAATGACATGTGGTCGAAAATCCAAAGCGGAATTGAGAAATTGTTACCTGATCTTTCCCTGTTTTGGAGGATTTCTTTGAGGAAGTCTTTGTTTTTGACTTCGACTGGGTTTTAGCACTAACATCATCCTCTTCGATATCTTTTGGGGTTAAAGGAACGGTTGTGAATGTGTGAAAGGGAAATTGAAGGTAAACATTCATAGCATTTACATATTCGTTCTAATAAAGTTATCGAAATTCTTACCCATTTCCATAGGAGAAATGATTTGAATATGACGAAGAGTTAGGTGGAGATGACCTCTAAATGTGTATAGATTCCACTTAGCCAGAATAACTTTATCTTTTATTCTAGTTAAAAATCGTTGTTTCATTCCCATAGATGTCTCACAATGAAACCATTTGGGATATGGAGGCCTAAAAGCTAATGCCAACTTACTAGTGGGCAATGAAGGGAATTTAATTTTAAAATGTAAAGCAAAAAGATATTTGCTGGGGGTAAAAGGTGGAAAATGCATCGAAGGAATTTTATCATGAATTTTTTCCTTCAAAGTTTGAGCAGCGTAGTTAACAGTCCGGCTAAGATGCAATGGATCATACACCGTTTGAAAATAGTTTTGGAAAGCTTGAATTTCCCGAATATGCATACCTTTGTTCTTCTTGGAATGTTTCTGCACAATGCGAAAAGCAGATATCAGTTGAGGCAACAACATGGCTGGATTTACTTGATTAGCTTGGCGCATGTAATATCCTTGCCACCACTTAAAAAATGCTTCAGTGCATGCATAAGAGATATCGAATAGAATAGGTTGAAACTTGGGAGCTTGTTCCTCAGCCCAGTGAAGAAGTGCTGGCCATGTGTTCTCTTTCTCTGGTCTTTTGAAATAATTTAAGCATATGTAGAGTGGTTGGGGTTTTGGTTGGACCAGACCAAATTGTCTCGCAACTAGGTTAGGTTGATAACCATACAGCCCAAAAGGGTTAGAAGTCCTGACTCTGCTTGTCAGGAAAGCAGGGGTTAAATAGGCTTGCCATATTGAATTGATCTCTGCTGTATTTTCTCTGTTCACTGACGGAAATGCACTAGTGAACCATTTTGGACCATAAGGCCTAGTTGTGAATGGAGCTAGTAAGGGAGTGAACACATCACATTCTAGTAAAGCTTTGTAAGCAATGGCAAAAAGATCTTTTGGGTTCTTATTTTCACATCGAAGCATGGCCAAACCTATTCCTTCGATAGATCTTTCACTATATGCTTGTTCAAAATCAGTAGGGAGAAATACTTATAATTTCGACCTGAAAGTGGACAACCAATATGTTAGGAAATCTATATACTCTATGTCTAAGACATCAGCATTTTGAGTATTGTGATGGTCTTTTATAAAGAGGCCATGGGCATATCTGTTGAAATTGAAAGAAATGTTTGACTCATGTTGGTCAAGATTGAAAGTTTGACCTAGGGGTTTCAAACCAGTAACGGCGGCAACATCTAAAAGAGTGGGTGTGAGCATTCCGCATTTTAAATGAAGACTATTGGTTGAAATGTCCCAGAAGTGAAAAGCAGCAATTAACATTTCATTATTGGACCGTCATAATATTCCTAGGAGTCTTAAGGACCTTCAGAAGGGCCTGTAGACCCCCCCAGGAGGCCTTGGCGCCCTCCAGAAGAGTTCTAAGACCAAGGGCGCGCCCCTTCCTGGGCGTCCCTCTAAAATAAGCCTTTAGAACCCGCCTAAAATACCAGAATACCCCTATGGCTTGGAGACCAAGCCATCAAAGCCCAAGCCCACAGCAGGCTATAAATACAACCCTTGAGAGCATTCTCAAGGCATCCAATAATCAGTCTAAACCCAAATAGACAGAGAAACCCTAGTATTCAGTACTCGTACTTTTTGCAAGTACAGTTGGCGCCGTCTGTGGGAAAAGGTAAAACTAACCTAGACCACCTTCTTGAATCGCAACCGTGGTTCAGGAACCCTCATCAGCTTTCCGAGTCATATCCTTGTGATTCAGAAAGTCCAGTACTCAGAACTTCTCAGGTCCCAGAGCAGCCGCCGCTTTCCTCATGGCCACCCCAGAGGATTTCGAGACCCTGAAAACCGACATGGCTCTCCTACGAGAGTAGAACGAGGCTCTGCGCGCCTCGGTAGAAACTGTTCAGCAGAAGCAACAAGAAGAGCGAGACGAATCCCAGCACGGCGAGATGGAGAACCCAGAGCCGCAGCCCCTTTCAGTAGAGATTTGGAACGCTCCGGTACCAGAACACTTCAAACCTCCCCATCTGTCGTCTTTTGATGGGAAGAGTGACCCGGTGGAACACATAATGGCGTTCAACACTCGTATGGCCGTTGTAGGCGCTTCTGACTCTCTAAAGTGCAAACTCTTCGCAGGAACCCTAACCGATGCAGCTTTGCGTTGGTACATGAACCTCCCTCGTTTCTCTATCATGAGTTATCCAGACATGACCAGGAAACTCACCCAAAAATTCGCGGCAAGTCGCCATCGAAAAGTCTCCGCTACCAGCCTTTTCAACGTTCGTCAAGGACACGCCGAGTCGCTGCAAGATTACTTGGCCAGATTCAATGACACCACCATCAAGGTAATCAACCCTAATCAAGAGGTTTTTGTGGGAGCCTTCCAGAACGGTTTAAGGGCGGGACAATTCAATGAATCTTTGGCGCAAAAGCTCGCCGACTCCATGGAAGAAATCATCGCCAGGGCTGACTGTTACATCAAGGGAGAAGAAAGCAATGCGGAAAAGAAAGCCAGGGATGCAAAAGAGCGCACCACCACTAATCAGGATCGAAGAAATCACCAGCCGCCGGCAGACCGGGATCAGTCTTTCTACAAGAGGCAGGAAAGGCGCCCCCACGCACCCTACATCTCCAAGATCCGTCCAGGCGTCCTCACACCCTTGAATACTCGCCCAGCACAGATACTCAGAGAAGTCTATGAAGAAAAAATCATCCTAGAGGCTAAGGCAACAGGACACACGACCATGGGAGCAGACCCCAACAGTTGGTGTAAGTACCACAGAATCCAAGGTCATGACACTAATGATTGCATCCACTTGAGGAGGGACATCGAAATACTAATAATAATTGGAAAGTTAAGAGGATACGTTCAGACAGACAAAGAAGGAAGACCTCAGAAGCCTAGAAAAGAAACAAGCAGCGTGGAGAAAAGGCACACCTTGAATACTATTTCTGGGGGATTTTCAGGTGGAGGTGAATCCAACTCTTTGCGTAAAAAGTATGTCAGACAAGTGATGTTATGTCAGGAGTATGATTCAAAAGAAGAGAAAGAGCCCGAGATACACTTCTCGCCCAAGGATTTCCAGGGCGTCGTCCCTCACGACGATGACCCCATGGTAATTACTGTCCAGATATTCAACTGGGACGTGAAAAAAGTTTTGGTAGACACAGGAAGTTCAGCTGATATTCTGTATTATGAGAGATTCGAGAGAATGGGCCTGGATCCTCAACAGTTACAACCTTTTAGAGGGATCTTGGCAGGATTCATAGGGGAGCAGGTGCACGTACGAGGTTACATCACTCTGAAGACAACTTTCGGATACGGTTCTTCAGCAAAAACAATACGAGTCAGGTATTTGGTAATCAACGCCCCTAATTCTTACAACATAATAATTGGGCGACCTGCTTTTAACCTGTTGGGGGGACTTTTGTCTACAAAGTTTTTGGTTATGAAGTATTCCCTGGATAATGGGAAGGTAGGAACGATTAAGGGCGACCACAAAATAGCCAGAGAATGTTATCACAGCAGTCTACGATTACAGAAGAAGAAAAAGGATGAAATTATTAAGGAGCACACCGTGAACGTAATAGACCTTGACCCAAGGGAAGGTTTCCAACAGCCACGCCAAGAGCCAACGGAAGACTTGAAAGAAATATCTACTGGCCCAGAGGACCATCAGAAGACCAAAATTGGAACAGCCCTGGATCCAATGGAGGAGGCCGCCCTCATCGCACTTCTACAGAAGAACCTTGATCTGTTCGCCTGGAAACCTTCAGAGATGCCTGGGATAGACCCGAAGATAGCCTGTCACCATTTATCCGTCAATCCAAACGTTAAGCCAGTCGTCCAGTGGAAGAGAAAGTTGGGTGAAGAAAGGCGCAAAGCAGTGGATGAAGAGGTAGATAAGCTGGTAGACGCCCGTTTTATAAGCGAAATCCAGTACCCAACATGGTTGGCAAAGACGGTGCTGGTAAAGAAATCAAATGGCAAATGGCGAATGTGTGTAGATTACACCGATCTGAACATGGCCTGTCCCAAGGATCCATATCCTTTACCAAATATAGACCACCTGATCGACAACGCGTCCGGCTTCAAAACCTTAAGTTTCATGGACGCCTATTCCGGGTATAACCAGATAAGAATGGATCCCTTGGACACACCCAAGACAGCTTTCATGACCAACAACAAGAATTATCATTACGAGGTCATGCCTTTCGGCCTCAAGAATGCAGGCGCAACTTTTCAAAGAAGTATGGATATGGCGTTCGCCGGACAGATAGGACGCAATTTGGAGGTATACATTGATGACTTGGTAGCTAAAACCAAGGAAAACTGCAACCATACTGATGACCTGGACGAAATTTTAGGGCAAGTGAGGAAGTACAGCATACGCCTAAACCCATCAAAATGCTCTTTTGGGGTGCAGGCTGGAAAGTTTCTGGGATTTTTGTTAACAAGCAGAGGCATCGAGGCCAACCCAGATAAGTGCCAAGCAATCATCAACATGAGAAGCCCATCAAACCTAAAGGAGGTCCAGCAGTTAACAGGCCGCCTAGCAGCCGATTCAAGGTTCCTATCCTGTGCGAGCGACAAAACTTTTTCTTTCTTTGCTTCTATAAAGAAGAAGGAGAAGTTCGAGTGGACTCTAGAATGTGAAGACGCCTTCCATAAACTGAAAGTTTTCCTCTCAAGCCCGCCTGTTCTACATCGCCCCAGCAAAGGCGCCATCCTTTTCCTGTATTTAGCAATCTCCGATAATGCCATTAGTATAGTGTTGGTGGAAGACTCAGATGCGGGAGAAAAACCAGTCTATTTCGTCAGCAGAGTTCTCAAAGGTGCATAGCTGCGATATCAGAAAATTGAACGTTTGGCTTTGGCCGTGGTAACCACAGCAAGGAAATTACGCCCTTACTTTCAAAGTCACAAGGTCGTAGTCAAGTCAAGAGTACGCCCTTAGCAGGGAGGATGGTAGCTTGGTCCATAGAATTGTCAGAGTACGACATTCAGTTTGTACCAAGAGGTGTAATCAAGTCGCAAGTTCTAGCCGATTTCTTCGTAGAGTTCGCTCCCCCAATTGAAGAAGAGGTGCCATATGTGTGGATGTTATCAGTTGACGGCTCCTCCAATCTAAAAGGAAGTGGGGCAGGAATAGTATTAGAAGGACCCAGTGAACTTTTAATTGAGCAATCCCTTCGTTTCGAATTCAAAGCAAGCAACAATCAGGCAGAGTATGAAGCACTCATCGTAGGAATGACCTTGGCAAGAGAGATGGGAGCTGAGAACCTACGGGCAAAGAGCGATTCTCAGCTGGTAACTAGCCAAATTACAGGAGAGTATCAAACCAAGGACGCCCAACTTGTCAAATATTTAGCCAAGGTTTAGAATTTAGCAGCCACTTTTAAATTCTTCGAAGCCATTCACGTCCCGAGGGAGCAAAACTCCCGAGCAGACTTGCTCGCCAAGCTCGCCAGCACCAAGAGACCAGGCAACAACAGAACTGTCATTCAAGAGGTAATCACATCCCCATGCACGGATATTTTAGAAGTAAATTCGTTAACAGAAGAGAGCGAAGGGTGGATGACGCCCTTGTTGAAGTACTTGACAGGATCTTTCAAAGCGAAGGATGAAGATGAGGAGCAGATTGTTCGAAAAAGAGCTTCCAGATTCACCATTATATCAGGCAAACTGTATAAAATGGGAAAGGCTACACCAATGTTACGTTGCCTGACAGAGGGCGAGACAGAATTAGTTCTTTTGGAAGTTCACGAAGGAGTTTGTGGAAGTCACATCGGAGGACGAACTCTTGCTGCAAAGTTGCTCCGAGCAGGATATTACTGGCCCACTATTCTTCAGGACAGCTGCGAGTACGTTCGAAAATGTGATAAATGCCAAAGGTTTTCAGATAAGAAGCACGCCTCGACACATGAATTAACTTCGGTATATTCGCCTTGGCCCTTTCACAAATGGGCAGTCGACATCGTAAGACCTTTTCCGCTAGCGCCAGGGTAGTTGAAGTTCCTTATCGTAGGAGTAGATTATTTCACCAAGTGGATCGAGGCAGAGGCAGTCGTCAAAATCACAGCTGAAAGGGTAAAAAAGTTTTACTGGAAGAAGATCATATGCCGTTTTGGCCTTCCCAGATTCATAGTATCAGACAATGGGACTCAGTTCGCTAGTGCTACAGTAGTGGATTTCTGCAAACAGCTGGGAATATTAACAAAATTCGTCTCAGTGGTCCACCCCCAAGCTAATGGATAGGCAGAATCAGCAAATAAAGTAATCCTAAATGGAATCAAGAAAAAGTTGGAAGCCGCCAAAAGCCTTTGGGCGGAACATCTTCATGAGGTAATTTTTGCACCTATTATTTTTCCCTTTATGTGAATCCTCCAACAGTAAGAATCACCTAGTGACAGCATAACAAGTATAAATTATTCGACATGATAAGTACAGGTACTATGGTCATACCATACAACTCCACACTCTACAACCAAGGAAGCACCGTTCACAATGGTTTACGGCACCGACGCAATGCTTCCGGTCGAGATAGACACTCCTACATGGAGGTGAGATAATTTTTCTGATGAAGGTAACTCCAAGAATAGTCTAAGGAATTTAACAAGTGTTTTTGCAGGTTTTCGTGAATTTCTGTTATCTCATTTTTTCTATACTTGAACTTACAAACCACATTTCTTATAAGAAGCATACGAAATAGGCATCCGTTGTAGCTTGGACATGATCGATGAAGTCAGAGAGCAGGCTCACATCTGAGAGTTCGCTGCCAAACAGAGAGCAGCTCGCCGATACAATTCAAGAGTTATTCCTAGAGAGATGAAGGTAGGCGATCTCGTGCTAAAAAAGGTAGTCGCCCCAACCAGGATTGGGAAGTTGCTTCCAAACTGGGAGGGTCCTTACAAGATCAGAGAGAAGTTCCCTCACGGAGCCTATAAATTAGAAGAGATGAACGGAGAAGCAGTGCCACGCACCTGGAATGTGGTCAACCTACGTCATTATTATAGTTAGAGCCTTATAGGCCAGTCTTTTATTTTTTTGTCATATTATTATTTCTTTTTTAAACCGGACCAGCTATATGCTTTGCTTAGCGCAACCCTGTAAGATGCCAAGTAGCGCAGCCCTGTAAGACGCCAAGTAGCGCAACCCTGTAAGACGCCAAGTAGCGCAGCCCTGTAAGACGCCACGTAGCGCAGCCCTGTAAGACGCCAAGTAGCGCAGCCCTGTAAGACGCCAAGTAGCGCAGCCTTGTAAGACGCCACGTAGCGCAGCCCTGTAAGATGCCTTGTAGCGCAATCTGGTAAGACGCCTTGTAGCGCAATCTTATAAGACGCTTTGTAGCGCATTCCCGTAAGAAGTCTCGTATCGCAAATCCGACAAACCATGAAGTCTCACCGAACTTTGCCAAGCTATAAAATTTTAGAAGAAAGATCACGTTATGTTAGGTAAGCGACGCCTATAAGTAGATTCAATACTTTTTTGAACACTTGCTAAAACAAAACTATTTAAAGAAACATCGAGAAAGCACGTAAAATCAAAAACCATTAACACGTCTAAAGACGATATTAGAATTCATAGCATCCGGAAGGATCACTTTTAGCAAAAAGTCAGCTGGGCGCCATAAGAGGTCGCCCTCAATACAAAAGAAGTGAAGCGCCACGCAGGGTCGCCATAAAAATAAAAGAAGAGAAAACTTTAAGCTTGGAGTCATTCCTCGTCTAGAAGCTGTCTGTCAAGGATAACTTTCGCACCATCCATATCAGCAAAATTCCCCTCAGGATAGAAGTGTGCAGCTTGCGCACGAGCCCTCTCGAAGCCATCGTCGAAATACTCCATAATTGCCCCCTTGCACTCATCAACTTCTCCTTCCAGCTTCAGGTTCTTTTCCTTGAACGCGTCTCATTCCAGCTTAGCAGCTTCAAGCTCAGAAATAGCTTCGGCAGCTTTAACTTCGAAAACCTTCATCGAGTCCTCCGCCATTTGGTTTGATTCCAACGCTTCAGCAAGGCGGGTCTGCAACCCAGTAGCCTGATTATTCCACTTCTCCGTATCCTCATCAGCTTCTTTACACCTTTTCTCCAAGTCACCATACTTTCTCTCCATAGTATGATTCAGCATCAGGATTCTCAAGGCGGATTCCCCTGCATTCATCACCAAGTCGCAAAATTTGCTCTTCATACCGGCGTCCACATCAACTTCACAAAAAGGCACAATCTCGCCCATATACCTGATAATACCATAAGAAGATATTTTCGTCAATTTTATACATAAAGGAATAAAGAAGAGAATAACAAAGCAAACCACCAGGAAATACTTACTTCCGGAAATTAAAGTCCTTATGCCAGAAGGACTCTACCACCTTTTCATTCATAGAGGTAGTCGCCGGCGTTATTCTCTCCGTCCCTTCCACAATCATGTGAAGTTTTTGACTATCGCCCTTTCCACTTCTGACTTTCTTTTGCGGAGGAGAGTCGAAGGTCTCAACAGTCGCGCCTTCAGTAGCAGGCGTCTCTACTTGCTCCGCCTCTGTCGAAGACGAACCCACAGTGGTCTTCGAGGGAGGATCTTTCCTTTTCACCCGCCGATGCTGCACGCCAGAAGGATCACTAGTTGTATAACCTTCATCAGTCTTCCTCGCCTTTAACTCGGCGAGATACTTTTTCCTTTCAGCAGGAGTAAATGGCGGCATTTTCGATTCTGCAAAAGAAGAAAAGTTAGGGAGGAAATCAACAAACAAGTTTTCATAGGATAATCGTATGATAATAATAGAACTTGGAGCTTTTAGAAAGCCACTCACGCAAGTAGTTATCTAGATCTCCTGTATCGCCCTCTTTATTCAAAAGATCATGGATATCGGAGTGTAGCATTTTCTCTAAGAAACAAACAATCCCTTGTTCATAAGGTGTCATCCTTTCAAAATTATAGCCCATCACAGCAGCTGGAGACGCAGTCCAGACCAGTGGAAACTTCGGTTTTCCCTTCGATAGAACAGAAGCCACAGAACAGTGAAACGCCCCCTTTACTTTGACGAAAGTATCTTTCCAATCTCTTTTGAAGTTAGAAGCATAAGGCGATAACAACTTCTTACCTGGATGAGCGCAGATCGTCACCCATGTCCCTCTGTTAACATCCTTAGTCCCATAAAAGTATAAAAAAGGACCGACTAAGGGTTCAAAGCCCAACGCCTTACATAGAATCTCGAAACCTCGGATAAACGCCCAGCTATTCAGGCGGATTTGAGAAGGTGCTACGTTCATAAACTTCAACACGTCCATCTCAAAAGAACTAAGTGGAAGCTTCATGCCAAATTCTTCAAGAACCGCCGCATACATAAAGTACTCCTCGCCCACCAAAGATTGTGAGCACACCCTCTCGCCCTCGTCACACTGCAGTAGTTCGACATCTTCTTCATGACCCGTCGATGAGATATCCATCTCACTCCTTATGAAGTTGATCGCCGCATCCCCCGTATACAGCGAGGCCACACCCGTCACTTCTTGAGCAAAAAACCTCATTGTCACACCTGTCCTGATCGCATCTTCTTTTTCTATCAAGGCAGGCCTATAAGCAAATCTCTTGGCTCCGATTTAAACCTGAAGTAGAATAGAGCAAAACGCAATCACTATCGGAACTGCTGTCGTTACTACTATCGCTATCAGACGAGTCATCTGTGGTTGTGTCATTCGGAAGACTACAAAAGTAGGCATCCCAATCTATAACGCCATTGGGACGGGTCGCATGTTTCAAACCCTCAATTTATAAAAACATAAAGTGATAAAGTGAAAGGTTTGGATGGAGAAAAAGATGAACAATAAAAGGTATCAGTAGCAAGTGATAAAGTGAAAAGGGAAAAGTGAAACCCTCAATTTATAAACTTTTGATCTTGGACAGTTGTCACGTATCCTGCGTTGGCAGTTTTTGGTGGTTCCCAATAAATTAAAACGTAGCCCACTTAGAATGGTAAGGACACTATAAAGTGGTTTAAACGTCCGTTTTAAGATTGATAGCACCATAAGAATTATTCGAACGCAAAGTGGATCAGAGAAGGTCAAAAACTTCTTGTTCTCCTTATTGGAGAGATTCAGTCGAACCAAGATGTTTTTGGGGGGCAATTTGTTAGCCTATATTTTGTCTTGGCGATATTAAATGCATTCAAAGCAAGTTTCACAATGTTATAAATGAGGGGCCATTTGGGGTTGTTGGAACAAAGGTGTTCAGCAATACCACGTTTTGAGTTTTGATGATAACAAGGTATTAAAAAGTTGTCAATTGGATATTGCTAATATTTGTTTAAGTATGCAGGATATTAATTAAGATTTGTATCTTAAGAAGCATTCTGTTTGAACAATGTTAAAGAGCAATAAATCCATAGAAGCCTGTTGCTTGTGTTTCTGTTTCGAAGAGAGTCTGAAGACTGTATCGAAGAGAGTCTGAAGACTGTATCGAAGAGAGTCTGAAGACTGTATCGAAGAAAGTCTGAAGACTGTGCTAAAGAGAGTCTGAAGACTGTATCAGAGTCTGAAGACCATCAGAATCTGAAAACCAAGAGAGTCTGAAGATTATCAGAAGCTTAGTGCTACAGTGAGTCTAAAGCCACAAATTTGATAATCTCATAACAGTGATATCTACTGCATTGCTATGCACAAACAAACTCTAATGGAGTAACGGCTAGCTTCTAAGTCAACTTGAGCGTGGGAAGCACAAAGACAAAGATTGCAGGCCAGTACAGAGTACGTTGTACGAACTCTGTTTCCACTACTCCACTACCACGTACAGTTTGGCAACTGTGTCTACCGGTATTAATCCTCAATGGGAATGGAATTCAAATGATGCTATTGAAGGGCTATTACCAAATCAAGCAACAGATCAACAGTCATTGATCAAGCTTCAGAAATCATCCTGATGCGCTGGATGACTCAATGTCTCTTTCCTATGCCTATATAAAGGATAGAAGACTTGAAGATTTGTTGGACTCTAGAACTTAGAAAAACTGCATCGCGCTGCTTTCGTATTCAACTGAGTCTTAACAAAAGCACATCATAAACTTAGATTCTTACAAACTGAGTATCCTAGAATCTCTAAGTTTCACAGAAAAACAGAGTCTGTCTTTTGTGTAAAACAGAGTCTGTCTTTGTTGTAATTGAAACACATTTTGATTGTTGTCAAGTGTTTCAACTCTATTCAATTTTCTGTAATTGTGTAAAAGTCTCTTGCTTTTGTGCTTGAGCAAAGGAAGTCTCTTGGCTGCGTCCTTGAGCATAGGAAGTCTCTTAGTTTTGTCTTTTGTAACGCCCTAGTTGTTGATTATTTTATTTCAATTGATTTTAGTAAGTTTATGTGATTTTAAATAATTTATGTTTATTTTATGGTGTGCTATATTTTATTATATAGTTATTTTTATTATTTAATTAAAATAGGTGAGAATTATAATTATTAGAAGGTTGGGGATTAAAATGAATTATTAAATAATTTAATAGGAGTTAATTAGAATTAAGGAGAAGTTAATAGGTATTAATAAGGGAAGAAAGAGTCAGAACCAGTTTTACGTAGAAACAGTGAGAAAACAAGAAAAGGGGGAAAACCTAGAAGAAGAGAGAAGAAGCAAGAGGAGAGAAGAACGCTGCTTTTAATTCAGGAAGATAATCTAAGGTAAGGGTGAGACTAACTCTCAACTTTAGGTTCTTAATTCGTTGATGAATGTAGAATTGTTAGGGTTGATGAATTGAATTAGGTTAAGATGAATTGATGCTAATAACTTAATGAATTCATGTAATTGTTGTTGTTTTATGCTGTTCTGATGTTAGAATGCATAGGGATGATGAAATTCATCAAAATTGAGCCTTTGGGTGTTGAATTTGGGGTTTAGGGTTGAAAAGTAGAAGTCTGTTCGTACAGTTCGTAGTTCTGACAATCGCCGCTCGCAACGGCGAGTAAACCCACTCGCCAGGCGAGCAGTGCCTGTGTAACTCGCCACAACGAGCAATCCTACTCGCGAGGCGAGCAATGAAACACCTGTAGCTCGCCACAGCAAGCAGATGCACTCGCCACGGCGAGTTGCTTAATTAAAAAGTTGTTAATTGTCTTAATGAGGTTTTTGGGTGAATTTTTATATCAATGTGAGTGCCTTAATATGTTTAGGGATGAATGGCACCTTTTTACAGAATTAAATTCGGGTTTTGGGAACTTAAAAATGAAGATTTTAGGTGAAAAATGTCAAAAATGCCGAGAGCAACCACTTTTGCTCGCCTTGAGCTCGCCCCCAACTCGCCACGGCGAGGAGTTTAATTTTCTGAACTCGCCACGGCGAGTAGTACTGTAGCATGCCTAATTGTTGAATTTTTGTTGTGTGGCTTTGTTGTGCCCTTTGTTGTGCCCTATCAAATGAGTTGGAGTCTTATGTCATAGTTGATTATGCATACTGTAGTTGTCGTTGCTGTCGTTGGGTTGTATGTAGATATACACCATTGAGTCCATTTCATACTCATACCACTGTTGAGGGCTTATGCCCTGGAGTGTTTCCACTCAATCGTTGAGGGCTTATGCCCTGGAGTGTTTATCACTCAATTGTTGAGGGCTTATGCCCTGGAATGTTATTTCATTCAACCGTTGGGGGCTTATGCCCCGGAATGCTTAGCATTCAACGCGCGTAAAATGGTACCACATGCATTCGCATTAGTCGCATTGTTGTCGTCGTAGCTGTTGTCGTCGTTGATGTTGTTGGCTGAGTTGTCGGTGTCGTTGTTGACCATGTTGTTGAATTGTTCAAATTATAAATGAAAATTTATTATTCATTATACTGTTGTTGTTGAATTTGATTGATGAATTATGTTATCTATTGTTGTTTGTGAATCTCACCCCTTCTGCTGGAATTGCCGCCTTGTGGGCAAGTGCAGGTAACGAAGATTAGTAGAGATGTCGGCTCAACTGTCTTAGGGCTCTGATACGTAACGGGACGGGGATTTGTTGCTTGTTTTCTCTTTCCTTACGTATTAATATTGATTTATGAAATTTTTGATGAGGCCTGCGTGCCAAAGACTTATTTAGTTGTTTTAAATTAATTCTGCTGCGAAGTTTGAAGGTTGATTTTTATTGACTGATTTATTGGAGAATATTTATTCATCCGTTAAATTGGAGATTTTATTTGAATGAAAATGTAGCACTTCGTTTTAGGTGAAAAACTCTGATTTAATTTGTTAATTAATTCTGTGATGCTGACTATGCTGGAGACAGGATTGAAAGAAAATCTACCAGTGGCAATTGTCAATTCTTGGGAGAGAATCTGATATCCTGGGCTAGCAAGAGACAAGCAACCATTGCTTTGTCTACAGCAGAAGCAGAATACATCTCAGCTGCTAGTTGTTGCACACAGCTACTCTGGATGAAACATCAGCTTGAGGAATATCAAATAACTGAAAACTATATCCCAATTTATTGTGATAATACGGCAGCTATATGTTTGTCTAAGAATCCAATTTTGCATTCAAGAGCAAAGCACATTGAGATTAAACATCATTTTATAAGAGACTATGTTCAAAAGGGAATTTTAGATATTCAATTCATTGATACTGATCATCAATGGACTGATATATTTACTAAACCCTTATCTGTTGAAAGATTTGATTTCATAAAGAAAAATTTGAACATGTGTTATGTCTCTGGGTAATGTGCACCTCTGAAAACAGAATTCAAACTCTGAAAATATTCAGAAGCTATTTGGGAATCAGACCCTCTTTTAGAGACTCTGATAAAAGCTTCTAATAAACTATTCAGACTCTGGTAAGGAATCTTTAGACTCTCAGAAGCTCGTATTAGTGGAAGCATGACTGTTGAGTTTAGTAACACCTGTCCCACTACGGTGACAGTTACTTTATAGTTTCTCAGACGTGGCCTGTCTGTATTGGGTAAGAACTCAAAGGGCAATGATTTCATTACGTTGAACAAGTTACCTTCGCATTGTCCCAATACTTTTACGGCTGCATGCTATATGTATTTATTGTTTGTGTTTGTTTGTCCCCTATTCTTTCCAAACGGTTATCAAACAATTTTTTTTCTATAAATACATAACACACACAACTCACTTCTCTTTTCACTCTTTGATTTTCTCTCTGAACAAATTTCTTGTTTTCAATACTTTGCAAAACTTTTTGTTCTCAAATCAAACACTTAGAAACCTTTCAAATGGCAAGTGATCTCATCCAATCTGGTGTCATAATCAAGTCTGGAAAGTCCTATGTTATCAAACCCAAAACGATGAACATCATCAAGGAGACTCTGGAAATTCAAGTTGAATCTCCAGTAGATTTTGGTTCTCTAAGTCGTCATGGAGTTGACGTTTCTTCTCATTTCTTATCACAAGGAATGATGAACTACTTTGGTATGTTGAATGGACCAACATATCAGGAGCTTATTAGAGATTTTTTGGTTAGGTCAAAAGTCTACGACAAAGCTGAAGCTACTTTGGAAGAAATAGTTGCAATCTCAAACAACCCCAGTCTGGCTGGCAAGAACAGAGACCAAATGGGTTTAAGACCGTACAATGGTCTTGAAGTAAGGTCTGCTGTGATGGGAATACCAATAGTTATCACTGAAGAAGTGGTAGCCAGGGCTTGTCAATTGGAGAGCGCTGGTAAATTTCAGTGGAATGTCAACAAGAAAAGTGAATGGGCTGTTATCTGCAACAAACTATTATTTGAAGGGAGACCCTCAAATAAACTGGTGGATATGCATCCTGAGCATAGGGTGCTTCTGAAGATTATACTGAACAGTATGCTTCAGAAAGGAGGAGGAACAGACACATTGTTTGTTGATCACAAAGTTCTTCTTTATTTTCTCATCAACAAAATAAAGATTAACTTCCCCAGATATGTGATGCACCACATGTGCTGGGCCATCAAGAAGAGTCAATCATAAACCAGAAGGCAAGTTCCTTTTGGAAGATTAATATCTGAGATTCTGTATCAAGGAGGCCTCTTGAAGGTCTTATCAGAATCTGGTGTGGTATCAGATATTCATCTAAGAACTGTGACTGGGAGAATCATTAATGGCAAGACTCTGCAGTACATGAAGATTGTCAAGAGATTCAACCCCTCTAAGCATGATATGAGGGAATCCTATGTGCAATCTGACTTGATGATGGACTTCCCTCCCATATCCAAAGAAGATAATCCTGAAGTTCTTGCAAGATTTGTGGTGGATTACTTCAAGGAAACTGGTAGAATAATCAACTATTCTGCCATTCCTGAGACTGCTGGAGGAGGACCTCTTAAGGTCAAGGGAAAAAGGACCAAGGAAGTGGTTCTCAAGGAAGAGGAAGAGAAGCAGGAGCCTCTCAAGAAAAAGATCAAATCTACTGCTCTTCTAGGAGTGACAATTGGTTCCCCTAAGACCATACCTCCTATGCCTTCATCAGTATCCTCTGCACTTCGTGAAATTAAGGATAGGATAAAAGAAACCAAGGATGAGAAGAAAGCCAAGAAAGATGAGAAGAAGGCTAAGAAAGATGAGAAGAAAGCGAAGAAAGGCAAGGCTGACAGAGACTATGACAGAATGGCTCAAGATATTGCTGAATTCCTTGATGCTGACTCTGATGGTGAAGAAAGTCAGATCAAGAAGAGAAAGGTGGATGTGGTTCCTGTGGCTAAGGATGTAGCACAGAAGATAGGTACTTCTGTATCTATGATTGAAGATGAACATGCTGTTGGCAAGACTATGGCAGCAGAAGTGGTGGCTGAAGAATTAAAGGAAGAGACTGTCAAAGAAGCTGCTAAGTTGCTTGCTTCTGCTCTTAAACAGAAGGATCCTATAGCTACTGCAGAAGCTGAGTTATCAGAAGTTACTGTGTCTGATCACTATGCTTCTCCAGAAGCTGGCATTGGCACCTCTGGCAACGTAGCATATAGCTCATCTTCCTCTTTGAATCAAAAGTCAGAATCTGATTCAGAATCAGACAACAAACCCTTAAGCCAAATTCTTCCATCCCTCAAAAATTCATCCCCCTCTCCAATCAAACCCATATCATCCCATAACCCACTGGACCCTTCAGTAGTTGAATATGTTGATTCAACTATGGACAGAGTAATTCAAGACACAATCACAGTGTCTATGAATCTTCCTGCTGACCATCCTGCTCAACCTTTATTTCTCAAACCACTTCAGGCAATTCAACCTTCTGAAAAGCCTGAAGTAACCGTTCAATCTAAACAGCCATCCCCCCAACATGAAACCATTTGTGTAGACTCTCCAGACACTCTAGATTCTCTTGAAAAACATCTAGGAGGAGAACTACCAAAAACCCCTGCAAAATCCAAATCAACAAAAGCTACAAAATCTGTTTCCAAACCAGACCCTGTACCTGAACCTACAGAAAGTCTTACCTTAGCTTCTGTTGAACTTTCAGAACCTGTTGTTGAATCAGCCTCTGAAAATCTGGAACAAGCTTCTGATATCATATCAGAAACTGTAACAGAATGTAGAGCAGAAACTAGAAGAGTTCCCCAACCTCTTTTTGATCCTATAACTATCTTCCTAGAGTTTGAAGCCTTTCTAGCCTTAAGAGCCTCTATACCCTCAACCTCTGAACCTCAAATTGACTTATTTGATTCAAACAAGATAGATGAGTTCTATGCTTCTTCATGCAATAAGCTCAAAGACATTATTGAGCAAAGGTTTGTGCCCATCCTCAATGTGAGCTATGAGGACAAGTTCTCTTCAGTGAAGACTGAGTTCTTGGAATTTATCACCAAAATTCAGAAGGCTGCTGCCAGGGAACAAGCACTTGTCACTTCCAAGCATGTTGAAGAAGTCAAGCGGGCTAAGAAAGTTTTAGTTCTGGAAAAAGCTCCTAATCTGAGGATTAGAGATACACCATTCTTTGATAAAGATCAGTATAATCCTAGGGAATCAATGGTTTATAACTCTTTGAAGAGGAAACTGTACAGAGTTCAAGAAGAAGCAAGACTAGAAAGAGAAGCGCATTTAAGAAGAACTGAGGCTCTGGAAGAGATGGTAAAGAAACAGCAAGAGGATCTCCAGAAATTGATGGATCATCTTGCCAAACAAAACCAACCTTAGTTTAATTTCGTTTTGTTTTGTTTTGTAATTCTTGTTTGCTATCTTCTGAACTGTTTTTGCATACAATTTATACAAGTTTTATTTGATTCTATTTGCATTAAATTTTTTTTATGCTCTGAATCTTCTATGTTTTTCCCTCTGAATCTCATTTTTCCTTAAAATATGTTTATACCCTTACCTTAAGTCATTTAAAAAGGGGGAGGAACTTGTTCTAAACCTTTTTTTTTTGTTGATGACAAAAGGGGGAGAAGGGAAAGTATTTGTTTGTATTTTCTCAACAGGGAGAAGGGAAAATTATGAGATTTGTATTTCTTTTAAATACATTGCATGTTCTATGTAAAAGTTAAAGGGAAATCTGCGAAAGGTGCTTAGTTAGACTCTGAGCCCCTGTTTAAGAATCAGTTCTCTAAATTCGTTTATTATTCTGAGAATGAATTCGATTGCTTATAAAAATGAATTTAATTAACCTGGATAGAACTTAAGAGGAGCTTACAAACCTCAACTTAAGAACTATCAGACTCAGGGGGAGTCAGAGCTTACAAACCTCAGACTCTGAGCTTACAAACCTCAGATCCCTTAAGTCAACTTGTTAATTAGATTAACAACAATTGACCTTTTAAATAATAATGTTTGTCATCATCAAAAAGGGGGAGATTGTTGGAACAAAGGTGTTCAGCAATACCACGTTTTGAGTTTTGATGATAAAAAGGTATTAAAAAAGTTGTCAATTGGATATTGCTAATATTTGTTTAAGTATGCAGGATATCAATCAAGATTTATATCTTAGAAAGTATTCTGTTTGAACAATGTTAAAGAGTCTGAAGAGAGTCTGTTTAAACCTCAATGATTATGGCTTGTTGCTTGTGATTTTGTATCGAAGAGAGTCTGAAGACTGCATCTAAAGAGAGTCTGAAGACTGCATCGACGAGAGTCTGAAGACTGTACTGAAGATAGTCTGAAAGACTGTATCAGAGTCTGAAGACTATCAGAATCTGAAAACCAAGAGAGTCTGAAGATTACCAGAAGCTTAGTGCTACAGTGAGTCTGAAGCCCAAAATCTGATAATCTGCTAACAAGGATTTCTACAGCATTGCGATGCAAAAGAAACTCTCAAATGGAGTAATGGCTAGCTTCAAAGTCAACTTGAGCGTGGGGAGCACAAAGACAAGAATGCAGGCCAGTACAGAGTACGTTGTACGAACTCTGTTTCCACTACTCCACTACCTCGTACAGTTTAGCAACTGTGTCTACCGGTATTAATCTTCAAAGGGAATGGAATTCAAATTATGCAATTGAAGGACTATTACCAAATCAAGCAACAGATCAACAGCCATTGATCAAGCTTCAAAAATCATCCTGATGTGCTGGATGACTCAACGTCTCTTTCCTACACCTATATAAAGGATAGAAGACTTGAAGAATTGTTGGACTCTACAACTAGAAAATTTACACTGCGTTGCTTTCGTATTCAACTGAGTCTTAACAAAAACACATCATCAACTTAGATTCTTACAAACTGAGTATTCTAGAATTTCTAAGTTCCATAGAAAACAGAGTCTGTCTTTTGTGTAAAACAGAGTCTGTCTTTGTTGTAATTGAAACACATTTGATTGTTGTCAAGTGTTTCAACTCTATTCAATTTTCTGTAATTGTGTAAGAAGTCTCTTGCTTGTGTGCTTGAGCAAAGGAAGTCTCTTGGCTGCGTCCTTGAGCAAGGAAGTCTCTTAGTTGTGTCTTTGAGCAAGGAAGTCTCTATCCTGCGTGCTTGAGCAAGGAAGTCTCTTACTGTGTGGTTGAGCAACTTGTAATTGATATTACATTTTAGTGAACTCTCCTTGGAAGTACAAGGGGGACATGACTACTTCCGGTTTGTGGAAGGAACCTGTATAATTGCTTGTGTTCTCTCTTCTCTCTATCTCTTGATTATTCCGCTGCATCAGAACCTAATCTCCTATCAGACTCTGATCCCATTCAGACTCTGAGTTTAAAGGAATTAGATTCTCACTCTTCAAGTGCTGCAAAAAGCTAACATAATTCAACCCCCCCCCCTTCTTGTGTTTTTCTCACCTTCAATATCAACTTCTCGATCTCCTTTTTAAGGTGGATGCAGTTATTTGTATCATGTCCTTGAATCCTGTGATACTTGCACCAGCCATTCTTGTCCGGTCCCATGATTGAAACTTTTGGTGTAGGGGCTTCTGGAATTATTCTTGACTCGTACACCTCTTTCAATATCTGTGTTGGGCGAGTATTTATAGGAGTATAATCTTCTCGGCGAGGTCTAGAGTTGTAGGGCCCAAAAGGACGCCTCTCTTGTTTTCTATAAGATGCTTGATCTATGTTTGCTGGTGGCTAGTGATTTCTTCGCTTTGAATTTGTGGAAGTACGCTCCTTTACGTCTCTAGCCTTCTTTTCTGCGTTACTTTCCTCTCCTTTGACGTAGCACTCAGCTCTGGCAAGGATCTCTTCCATGGAATCGGCAGGCTTGTGTGCCAAAGATTCGTTGAATTGTCCCGCCCTTAAACCGTTCTAAAAAGCTCCAACAAATACTTCTTGGTTGGGGTTGATTACCTTGATAGTAGTGTCGTTGAACCTGGCCAAATAATCTCGTAGAGATTCATTGTGTCCCTGGCGGACGTTGAAAATACTGGTGGCGGGAACCTTTCGGTGGCGACTTGCCGCGAACTGCTGGGTGAGTTTTCTTGTCATGTCTTGATAACTCACGATGGAGAAGCGGGGGAAGTTCATATACCAACGTAGGGATGCGTCGGTGAGCGTTCTTGCTAGAAGCTTGCACTTGAGAGAATCAGAGGCGCCCACGATGGCCATCCGAGTGTTGAATGTTGTTACATGTTCCATCGGGTCGCTCTTCCCATCAAAAGGTGAGAGGTGGGGTGGTTTGAAGTTCTCGGGAATTGGAGCGTTCAAAATCTCGGCTGAAAAAGGCTGGGGCTCTGGATCATCCATCTCATCGTGCTGGGATTCGTCCTTTCCTTCTTGTTGTTTCTGCTGCACGGTTTCTACCGAGTTACGTAGAATCTCGTTTTGCTCCCTTAGCTTAGCCATCTCGGTTCTAAGGGTTTTGACTTCCTTCTGAGTGGCCATGAGAACGGCTGCTTGGTTGTCTTAGAGCTGGATGCTTCTGGGTACTGGGTTTCCAAATCGCAGGAGTGTTCTACGATTTAGAAAGCTGATTAGGGTTCTTGAATCATGATTTGCGATTCAAGAAAGTGGTCTAGGTTTGTTTTACCTTTTCCCCATAGTTGGCGCCAATTGTACTTGCAAAAAGTACGAGTAATGAATACTAGGGTTTTGTGTTGTCGATTAAGGTTTAGACTGATTATTGGATGACTTGAAAATGCTCTCAAGGGTGGTATTTATAGCTTGCTATGTGCTTGGGTTTTGGTGGCTTGATTTCCAAGCCACAGGGGTATTTTAGTATATTAGGCGGGTTCTAGGCGCTTCCAGAGGCGGCTAAGGCGGTTTAGGCGCCTCCTGGGCCTAGGAACCCTTTGTAGGGCGTAGAGGCCCTTTGGAAAGGTCTTGAAGCCTTTCTGAAGGTCTCTTTAGCCAATTAGGAAAATATTGACGGTCCACAGCCCCCCAAGCACGAGTCTTGCGACAAGGCGAAGTGAATTATGTCTGCTGTAGGGTGTAGAGTGTTGGAATAGGGGTGTTCAGCAATACCACTTTTGAGTTTTGATGATAACAAGGTATTAAAAATTGTCAATTGGATATGCTAATATTTGTTTAAGTATGCAGGATCTTAATCATGATTTCAATCTTAGTAAGTATTCTGTTTAAACATTTTGAGAGCAAAATCCAGAGAAGTTTGTTGCTTGTGATTCTAAAGATCAAGAGAGTC
The DNA here is from genome assembly GCA_946800305.1 of Medicago arabica. Classification (NCBI taxonomy): domain Eukaryota; kingdom Viridiplantae; phylum Streptophyta; class Magnoliopsida; order Fabales; family Fabaceae; genus Medicago; species Medicago arabica. Next base: position 28,385,673 of record OX326970.1, on the reverse strand, counting down.
TGAAGAATCATCAGAAGCTATTGCAAGAAGTCCTGAGACTAACAGAATTTGAAGTCCAAATGAGTCTGAAGATGATTAGAACCTGAAGTTCAAAGAGAGTCTGAAGACTATCAGAACCTGAAGATCAAGAGAGTCTAAAGATCATCAGAAGATGAAGTGCTACAGTGAGTCTGAAGCCTGCAAACTGAAGATCTGTTTAGAAGGATTTCTAAAGGCATTTCGATGCATAAGAAACATTCACTTGGAGTAACGGCTAGCTTTAAAGTCAACTTTAGCGTGGGATCCTCAATGACAAAGAATTTAGAATAGGACAGAGTACTTGTGTACGAACTCTGTTTCCACTACTCCACTACCTTGTACAGTTTGGCAACTGTGTCTACCGGTATTTAGCTTTAAAAGGAATGAGATTCAAAATATGCATTTGAAGGACTATTACCATATCAAGCAACATATCAACAACTATTGATCAAGCTTCCAGAATTCTCTTGATGTGCTGGATTGTCTCAACGTCTCTTTCCAACGCCTATATAAAGGATAGAAGACCTGAAGAATATGTTGGACTCTACAACTGAAAAACAACGCTATCAAGCTATCGTATTCTAACTGAGTCAAACCAGAAACACATCAACAACTTAGCAAATTCTTACAAACTGTGTATTCTATAATTTCTAAGTTTATCAGAAAAACAGAGTATGTCTTTGTTTACACTATTGGAACATATTTGATTGTTTGTCAAGTGTTTCCAACTCTATTCAATTTTCTGTAAATTGTGTCAGAAGTCTCTTGCCTGTGTGCTTGAGCAAAGAAGTCTCTTAGTTGTGTCTTTGAGCATTGGAAGACTCTTGCCTGCGTGCTTGAGCATTTGGAAGTCTCTTACTGTGTGTTTGAGCAACTTGTAATTGATATTACATTTTAGTGAAACTCTCCTTGGAAGTGCAAGGGGGACAGGACTACTTCCAGTTTGTGGAAGGAACCTGTATAATTTCTTGTGTTCTCTCTTTCTCTTTATCTCTTGTTTATTTCCGCTGCAATAGACTCTGGTCTCCCATCAGGTTCTGAATCCATTCAGACTCTGATCCTGGAAAACAGATTCTTACTCTTCAAGAGTTACGAAAAAGTAAACACAATTCAACCCCGCCCCCCCTTCTTGTGTTTTTCTCACCTTCAGTTGGTATCAGAGCTTCGGCTCTGTTGTCATAGCACTTAGCCGTGTAACAGAAAATATCAAGAGAAAAACATGTCTTCCAGTGAACCTTCTACTTCTGGTGCTAATTCTGGTGCTGCTATACCATATGACTATGGATCCAATAACAGCAGTAGAAAGGCTGATTATGGAAAAATTCCTAAATTCAATGGTGATCCTGAAGAATTTTCTTGGTGGAAAACCAACTTCTATAGTTATGTCATGGGTCTTGATGAAGAACTCTGGGACATACTTGAAGATGGTGTTGGTGACTTACAACTTGATGACGAAGGTGCTGCCATTGACCGTAAACTTCACTCTGCTGCTCAGAAGAAAATCTACAAGAAACATCATATCATCAGAGGAGCTCTTGTCACTGTTATTCCTAAGTCTGAATACATGAAGATGAGTGACAAATCTACTGCTAAAGCCATGTTTGCTTCTCTTTGTGCAAACTATGAAGGGAGCAAGAAGGTCAGGGAAGCTAAAGCTCTTCTATTGGTTCATCAGTATGAATTATTCAAGATGAAGGAGGATGAAAGCATTGAGCAGATGTACTCAAGATTTCAAACTCTAGTATCTGGACTTCAGATACTAAAGAAGAGTTATATAGCTTCTGACCATGTTAGCAAGATACTAAGGAGATTACCCTCTAGATGGAGACCAAAGGTTACTGCAATTGAGGAAGCTAAGGATTTAAACACCTTGAGTGTTGAAGATCTTGTCAGTTCTCTCAAAGTTCATGAGTTAAGTCTCAATGAACATGAATCTGCAAGAAAGTCTAAAACCATTGCTTTAAAGTCAAAGGGAAGATCCTCAAAGGCTCTCAAAGTGGAATAGTCTGAAAATTAATCTTCTGCTTTTGAAAGCTCTGAGGAAGATCCTGATGTTGCTAAAGAAATGGCTATGCTTTCAAGCAGAATGCAATACCTTGCTAAAAATAACAAGAAGTTTCTGAGTAAGAGCAGTGGTAAGGGTTTCAAGAAGGAAGAACAAAAAGGTTGCTTCAACTGCAAGAAGCCTGGGCACTTTATTGCTGATTGTCCAGAGTTGCAGAAAGAGAAATCCAAATCAAAAAGGTCAACCTTCAAGTCAAGCAAGTTTAAGAAGAAAATCAAGAAAAGTCTGATGGCTACCTGGGAAGATCTTGATAATGAGTCAGGGTCTGAAGAAGATGATGCTGATGGTGAAGCTAATGTAGCTGTTGGATTAATGGCTACAACTAAATCAGTAAAAGAAGCACCTGAGGCAGAATCAGATGCAGACTCTAAAAGTGAGACTGAGGTATTTTCTAAACTCACAAGATCTGAATTAGTTGATTCTATCAAAGAACTTCTTGGTCACTATGAAACTAAATCCACTAAGTTGAAGAAAGTCAAACAGCAGCTTGACAAGATGTCAAAAAGGCATAACTCAACTCTGTTGGAATTAGAAACTTTAAAAGAAGAAAATGACTCTTTACTGATCAAGAAGTGTAGTTGTAAATACATCAGTGAGCAAGATGTTGCTCTACAAGAATTTATTGCTCTTGGAATTGATAGATCCGGGGTAGCATCTATGATCTATAGCACATATCAGAACAGAGGACAGGGTCTTGGATTCATTGGAGGTAGCTCAAATGAAGTGATCCTGAAACCAGGTCCTGATGGTGCCAGAGAAGCATTGAAAAATCACTTTGTAAGTGAGTCTGATGAAGTCAACACAGTGACTCATTCAGAACCTAAAGCTTCAAGTTCTAAAGTTATGACTAAGTCAAAATCTCAGAACCCAAAGTCAAAGGTTCTGAAAAACTTTGAACCTAAGGCTTCAATGATTCAGAGTCTGGTAAACAGACTCTGAAGAAACCAGAGTCTGAAAAACAAAAGCCTAAGTTTCAAAGAAGAGAAACTGTGAAAGGTAAGTTGGATCTTAAACTAACAGGTTCTAAACCCAAAGTTTGGAGGAAAACAATGCCAATGACTTCAAGACACATAATACAAAAGGGATTCAATGGTTCAAGGACTAACCCTAGAGGACCCATGAAAATATGGGTACCTAAGTCTGAAATTGTTGATGCTGCAGGTATGTCTAAAAGGACAAGAAAGGCAGAAGGCCTGGTACCTGGACAGTGGCTGCTCGCGACACATGACGGGAGAAAAGTCTATGTTCCTAACCCTAACCATGAAAGAGGGAGGAACTGTGGGATTTGGAGGAAACCAGACTGGCGAAATCATTGGTACTGAAACCATTGGTAACTCTCTAATCTCTATTAGTAACGTGTGGTTTGTTGATGGACTTAGACATAACCTACTGAGCATAAGTCAATTGTGTGACAGTGGTTATGATGTTTTGTTTAATAAGAACAACTGCAATGTAGTCAACAAGGTTGATCAATCCATAATCTTCAAGGGAAAGAGAAGAAACAATGTCTACAAAATAAAATTCTCTGAACTGACTGATCAGAAGGTAGTTTGCCTTTTGTTAATGGGTGATAAGAAATGGTTGTGGCATAGACAGTTGGGACATGCAAATTGGAGGTTAATCTCTAAGCTTAGCAAGTTGCAACTAGTCAAAGGCTTACCAGACATTGAATATCATTCAGATGCTCTTTGTGGATCATGTCAGAAAGGGAAAATTGTTAAAAGTTCCTCTAAACCAAAAGAAATTGTTTCTACCTCCAGGCCCTTGGAACTACTTCACATTGATTTATTTGGACCAGTTTGTCATGCATCCTTATATGGAAGTAAATATGGACTAGTTATTATTGATGATTACAATAGATGGAGTTGGGTTAAGTTTCTGAAAACTAAAGATGATTCATATTCTGTGTTTAGCAAATTCTGCATCCAAATTCAATCTGAAAAAGAGTTGAAAATTTTGAAAGTCAGAAGTGATCATGGAGGAGAATTTGAAAATGAGCCATTTGAGCTTTTCTGTGAAAAACATGGAATTATCCATGAATTCTTTGCTCCTATAAGTCCACAACAAAATGGAGTTGTAGAGAGAAAGAACAGAACCTTACAAGAAATGGCAATAACCATGATCCATGAGAACAGTCTGGCTAAACATTTCTGGGCAGAAGCAGTAAACACAGCATGTTATGTTCAGAACAGGATCTACATCAGACCTCTGTTGAACAAAACAACATATGAACTCTTTAAAGGCAGGAAACCTAACATATCTTATTTTCATCAGTTTGGATGTACATGTTATATCCTGAACAATAAAGTCTATCTAAAGAAATTTGATGCCAAAGCTCAGAAGGGAATCTTTATAGGTTACTCGGAAAGATCTAAGGCATACATACTGTATAATTCAGAAACACAATGTGTTGAAGAATCTATGCATGTCAGATTCAATGACAAAGTGCCTGGAAGTGAAACTCCAGAGCAAGATGAAAGCTTTGCAGGATCTCAAAATCCTGATAACAACTCAGAATCTGATCAGATTCCAGAATCTGAAGATACTCCAGAAGCTGTAGCGTCCCCTGAAGTTCTTGATGAAGAAGCTTTTGAAGAAGCTCAAGATGGTTCTCAGCAAGCTAGTCAATTCAAACATTCGTTCAAATACAAGTCTTCACATCTTGAGGATCAAATCATTGGTAACAAAGATAGTCCCAGAAGAACAAGATCATATTTCAGACAAGAAGAGTCTGCCTTGGGATTATTATCTGTTATTGAACCAACCTCTATTGAAGAAGCACTTGGAGATGAAGGATGGATTCTGGCAATGCAAGATGAACTTAATTAATTCAAAAGGAATGAAGTGTGGGATCTAGTAGCTAAGCCTGAGCACAAGAACATTATTGGAACTAAATGGGTGTTCAGAAACAAGCTTAGTGAACAAGGAGAAGTAATAAGAAACAAGGCCAGACTTGTTGCACAAGGCTACAGTCAACAAGAAGGCATTGATTACACTGAAACATTTGCTCTAGTTGCAAGATTGGAAGCAATCAGGTTACTTCTTTCCTATGCAGTCAATCACAACATAATCTTGTATCAAATGGATGTTAAAAGTGCTTTTCTTAATGGTGTCATTTCTGAAGAAGTATATGTCAAACAACCTCCTGGCTTTGAAGATTTAAAACATCCAGAGCATGTTTATAAATTGAAGAAATCACTATATGGCTTGAAACAGGCTCCCAGAGCTTGGTATGAAAGACTAAGTAATTTCTTAATTCAAAATGATTTTGAAAGAGGACAAGTTGACACTACACTATTTAGAAAAACTCTTAAGAAGGTCATTCTTATAGTTCAAATCTATGTTGATGATATCATTTTTGGTTCAACTAATGGTTCACTTTGCAAAGAGTTCTCTAAGGCAATGCATGATGAATTTGAAATGAGCATGATGGGAGAATTGAAGTTCTTTTTAGGAATTCAAATCAACCAATGCAAAGATGGAGTCTATGTTCATCAGTCCAAATACACTAAAGAGCTCCTGAAGAAGTTCAATCTTGAGGACTGCAAAGAAATGAACACTCCAATGCATCCAACCTACACTCTGAGCAAAGAAGATCAAGGAACCAAAGTTGATCAGAAGTTGTATAGAGGTATGATAGGTTCTTTGTTATACCTAACTGCATCCAGACCAGATATTTTATTCAGTGTATGTCTGTGTGCAAGGTTTCAATCAGATCCTAGAGAGTCTCACTTAACAGCTGTTAAGAGAATCTTTAGATATTTGAAAGGAACTACTAATCTTGGACTTCTGTATAAGAAATTTTCTGATTATAAGCTAGTTGGATTTTGTGATGCTGACTATGCTGGAGACAGGATTGAAAGAAAATCAACCAGTGGCAATTGTCAATTTTTGGGAGAGAATTTGATATCCTGGGCTAGCAAGAGACAGGCAACAATTGCCCTGTCTACAGCAGAAGCAGAATACATCTCAGCTGCTAGTTGTTGTACACTACTACTCTGGATGAAACATCAACTTGAGGATTATCAAATAACTGAAAACTGTATCCCAATTTATTGTGATAATACAGCTGCTATATGTTTATCTAAGAATCCAATTCTGCATTCAAGAGCAAAGCACATTGAGATTAAACATCATTTCATTAGAGACATTGTTCAAAAAGGAATTCTAGATATTCAATTCATTGATACTGATCATCAATGGGCTGATATATTTACTAAACCTTTGACTGTTGAAAGATTTGATTTTATAAAGAAAAATCTGAACATGTGTTATGTCTCTGGTTAATGTGTGCTTCTGAAGACAGAATTCAGACTCTGAAAGTTACTCAGAAACTACTTGAGAATCAGACTCTCTCTTGGAGACTCTAATGAATATAAACTTTTGAAGACACTCAGACTCTGTTAAGGAAACTTAGACTCTTAAGAAGCCCGTACTAGTGGAAGGATGACTGTTGAGTTCAGTAACACCGGCCCCACTACGGTGAAAGTTACTTTTTCAGTTCTCAGACGTGGTGCAACACCCCGAAATCCCAAGTATAAAAATTCTTGTAAATAATCAGAGTATACACAACATTCAGGATGTCACATTTCATAAAAACTTTAAACAAAATGAATAATAGTTTATTCCTCATCAATATTCAAATGTAGCAGCGGAATCAATTTAAAATCCTTAAAATAATTAGTTCTTGGCACCAAGGCCTCACAAGCATCTCAAAAATCCAAAGATAGTTCGTAAACATCTAAATTAGTTCAACATGATACATAAAGGAATAGAATTCAATAAAACCTCATCCCGTTACATATCAGAGCATTTCCTACGACACCACAAGGACCTCTCACATCGTCGAACCTATGCTTGGTCACCTGCACTTGCCCACAAGGCGGCAATTCCAACAGAAGGGGTGAGATTCACAACAATTATATTAACATATAATTCAAACGTTTATGCTTAACAACAACAATAATCATCACATATAACGGAAACATCTCAAACATCTACGTATAATAAATCATCTTAAAACATCTTCACATAACAAATCATCTCATAACGTCTTAGACACAAGACTCGACAAATGCAACTCTAACATCTTAAACATCATGCATGTGGTACCAATATTTAAGCTTAAATAAGCTTCATCGTCGATTTGAGCAAATGCTCCACCGTCGCTTTGAGCAAAAGCTCCACCGTCTCAAATTATGCAAATGCATGAACTCGACTCTTTATACTTAAACAAGTTAACATAACATCTTAACATCATTTACGACTCTTGATCGACACATGCAATTATACAATACATGGCAGCAGCTCAGCACATTTAACGCATTTTCACAGCATATAATCATCGTCGCAAATATCATTTAAACATCATTCATATAACTCACTTAATATGCATATAATCATAGATTAACGCCAACAATTAAAATCATCTTAAAACATCATTACAGATTGTAATTTAGGTTATAAAACATCTCTAGCACGATCCAAAAATCTACCCTCAAAGCCTCTCTCAAAACAGAATTATAAAACTCAAGTTATAGTGGTCTGAGACCACATTGCTCGCTATGGCGAGTGGTTTTGCTCGCCTCGCGAGTTGCTGCCTAGCATTCTGTTACTACTCGCTACGGCGAGTGCTTCTGCTCGCCTCACGCGCATTAATGGGTCGCTCGCCACGACGAGCTACGTTGCTCGCCTCGCGAGTTCTACGTGGTGTTCTGTTACTCGCTGCGGCAAGTGGTTTTGCTCACCTCGCGAGTGAAGCCGTTCTGCTCGCCACGGCGAGTAGGTCTGCTCGCCACGGCGAACTATCGCAGAAGAGGGTACGGGTTCACTCAATCTCTCGCCAAAACTCGTCCAATCTCTCATGCTATGGCTCTAATCTTTCAGAATTATGATCTTAGTGATTAACCTAGGTTCTGTAACACGTTTTTACAGCAATTAACATCAATCTCACACCAAACCATCAAAATTCATCAATAACCCTAACCTATGAACTCTCTCAAACTCTTTCCCAATTCCTTAGTTAATCATAAACAATTGAATTACAGTAATATAATCGAAGCTAGGCTCACCCTTACCTGGTAAGTTTGCAGAATTGGGGTTCCCTCTTCTCTGGCCACTTTTCTCCCTTTTTGCAAAAGTCTGTAATACGTACTGACTTTCTCCTCTAAACCTAATTTCCTTTTATAGCTCTTTATCATCTCACTTATCCCCAAAACTCTATCTTATTATAAAACAACCTCATCTCTCAAGATTATTATTATTATAGCACATCTTTATTTTCATATAAATATATATTAACATCACATATCTTATTTTATTAAACAATAAAATAAGCACCACATCACAACACAGTCATACGTCACAAACATCACCAAAATCATATAATATATAATAATATACTATATACTCTAATAAAATAATTAAATAAACAAAGTGGGCGATACAACTCTCCCCCACTTAAAGGATTTTCGTCCTCGAAAATCTTACCTCGATTAAACAACTCTGGATATGACTCCAGCATCTTACTTCAAGCTCCCAAGTTAAGCTTTCACCGGTCGCTCCACTCCAAACAACTCTCACCAGAGGTATCTCCTTGCCTCTCAAAATCTTCACCTTGCGATCATCGATCCTCAAGGGTAGAGTATTAACCGTAAGGTTGTCTCTCACTTGTACATCGTCACTTTGGATCACATGAGATGGATCCGGAACGTACTTCCTCAGTTGCGACACATGAAAAACATCGTGCAAATTCGATAGATGCGGTGGTAATCCAACACGATATGCCACCGTCCCAATCCTCTCTGATATCTTATACGGACCAATAAACTTTGGAGTCAACTTCTTCGACTTCAAGGCACGACCTACACCGGTCATTGGAGTAACTCGCAAAAACACATGATCTCCCTCTTGGAACTCAAGGTCCTTCCTACGCTTGTCATGATAACTCTTTTGTCGACTCTGCGATGCTTTCATCTTCTCTTGGATCATTCTTACCTTCTCGGTGGTTTGTTGAACAATCTCTGGTCCTAAAACCACACTTTCACCCGACTCAAACCAACACAACGGAGTTCTACATCTTCTTCCATACAAAGCCTCGAAAGGTGTCATTCCAATACTAGAATGGTAGCTGTTATTGTAAGTACACACACTCTCAACAAATCTTCCAACGATTGAATCGTCCTCTCGGATTGACCATCTGTCTGCGGATGATACGCCGAGCTCAACTTCAATTGAGACCCTAAAGCTTCTTGCAAAATTTTCCAAAATCTAGAAGTAAATCTTGGATCTCTATCTGACACAATGCTCGAAGGAACACCATGTAATCTCACTATCTCTTGAATGTAAATCTCTGCCAACCGAGTCATAGGAAAAGTGATATTGATCGGTAGAAAATGAACTGACTTGGTTAACCTATCAACAATCACCCAAATAGCATCGTTCCCTCTTGGAGTAGTTGGCAAACTCGTCACAAAATCCATGGATATACTATCCCATTTCCACTCTGGCACATCTAACGGTACCATCATCCCAGCGGGTTTCTGATGTTCTATCTTTGATTTCTGACAAACTATACAAGAATACACAAACTGTGCCACATCACGTTTCAATCCAGACCACCAAAACAACTTCTTCAAATCATGATACATCTTCGTAGCTCCTGGGTGAATACTCAAGCTACTTCTATGGCTCTCTTCAAGTATTGCCTTCTTCATCTCGTCATTGTCCGGAATACAGATTCTACCTCGGAACCTCAACACACCATGATCATCGACTCTAAAGTCACCATCTGCAGTCTGGTTACTTGCAACAAGCAAATCTACAAACTTAACATCTTCTTTCTGCGCTTCTTCAATATTTTTCAGAAAATCAATGTCAATCCTCAACATTCCTAGCTTTACACTCTGATGTGATCTTTCACAAACCAAACTCAAATCTCTGAATTGTTCCAATAGTTCGAACTCTTCCGCCATCATAGCAGACATATGTAACGTTTTCCTACTTAAGGCATCAGCAACTACGTTAGCCTTACCCGGATGGTAACTCAAACCGAAATCATAATCTTTCAATAACTCAAGCCATCTCCTCTGTCTCATATTTAACTCTTTCTAATCAAACAGGTACTTCAAGCTCTTGTGATCACTAAACACTTCAAACCTCGAACCATACAAATAGTGTCTCCAAATTATCAACACAAATACCACTGCAGCTAACTCAAGGTCATGGGTAGGATAATTTCGTTCATGAACCCTCAACTGCCTGGATGCATAAGCAACCACTTTACCGTCTTGCATAAGTACACCACCTAAACCCAACTTAGACGCATCACAATACACCACACAAGGTGCTTCAGGCTTTGGCAAAATTAAAATTGGAGTTGTCGTCAACCGCTTCTTCAACTCATTGAAGCTACTCTCACATTGAGCATCCCAGACAAAGGATTTACCTTTACACGTCAATTGCGTTAACGGAAGTGCCAACTTAGAAAACCCTTCTATAAATCTTCTATAATAACCAGCCAATCCCAAAAAGCTTCTAATCTCAGTAACCGACCTCGGAGTCTCCCATTGCGACACTGCTTCAACTTTAGACGGATCAACTGCTATACCATCACCAGAAATAATATGACCAAGAAAACTAACTTCTTTCAACCAGAACTCACCCTTAGACAATTTAGCATACAACTTCTTTTCTTTTATACTTGCAAGACAACCTTCAAATGTTCAGCATGTTCTTCTTCAGATTTGGAATATATCAAAATGTCGTCAATAAACACAACCACAAAACGATCCAAAAATGCCTGAAAGGTCCGATTCATATACTCCATAAATACTCCCGGCGCGTTCGTAACACCGAAAGGCATCACTTTATACTCATAATGACCATATCGAGTTCTAAAGGCCGTCTTCTTCATATCTTCATCTTTCACTTTTATCTGATGATAACCCGACCTTAAATCAATCTTGCTAAACACACGTGCACCCACTAACTGATCCATCAAATCATCAATCCTCGGAAGTGGATACCTATTATTTATAGTTACCTTCTTCAACTGACGATAGTCAATACATAGCCTCATACTCCCATCTTTCTTCTTTACTAACAATACAGGCGCTCCCCAAGGTGAAACACTTGGTCTTATAAACTTCTTCTCAAGCAAATCTTCCAATTGCTTATTTAACTCAGCTAACTCAGAAGCTGACATACGGTAAGGTGTCATAGACACAGGCTTCGTTCTAGGAACAAGATCAATCGCAAATTCAACTTCTCTTTCAGAAGGCACATCAGGAATCTCATCAAGAAATACTTCAGGAAAATCACACACTACTTGCAATTTGTCAATCTGCTCTTGATTCTCAATAGATAAAGATGCCATCAGAGAAAACATCAAAATTCCATCTCGTTCTAATTGTTTCAGCTGCTTGGTAGATAAAAATTCTGCTCCAGTTTCTTCCTCTTCAGACAAGAAATACACCGTCTTGCGAAAACAGTTGATAAGCACACGGTTGTATTCTAACCAATTCATCCCAATAATCACATTCATACCCGTCAAAGGTAGACAGACTAAATCCATCTCAAAATTACGATCAAACATAGACAACGGACAACTCAAACATACACGAGAAGTAGTCACCGAACCCTTAGCTGGAGTTTCGACAACCATCTCTTCATTCATATTAGACATAGCAAGACCCAACTTAACAGCACAATCATAAGCAACAAAACAATGCGTAGCGCCAGTATCAATAATAGCAATTAAAGGTATATCATTAATATAGCAAGTACCTCTGATCAAACGATCCTCGTTTTCAGTCTGAGTACCGGTCAACGCGAAAACCCTCCCAGTAGTCCTAGCTTTCTTTGGCTTCTTGCATTGCGAGCCAATATGTCCTTGCTCATCACAGTTGAAACACACAACATCATCAAACTTGCAGTCTGGGGTAATATGCCCTTTCTGTCCGCATCGGTAACACCTCTTCACATCTACAGGACACACATTAAAACAGGTAATCTCAGCAGGAGCATCCTTCTTCTGGGGTCGCCTCTCATCGTTAAGTCTTTGTTTACCCTTATCTCTAGGAGCATCATAAGGTTTAGGACGACTCTGTTGACCCTTAGCCTTTCTGTCATTCACTACCTTGTAGTGAGCCTTGGTATCCTCCTCGTAGATTCTGCAACTACTCACCAGCTCGGAGAAATTTCGGATCTTCTGGTAACCAATCGCCCTTTTAATCTCAGGACGCAAGCCATTCTCAAATTTGATACACTTGGAAAACTCAGCATTCTCTGCAGTATAGTGTGGGTAGAACTTTGCCAGTTCCACAAACTTTGAAGCATACTCAGTCACGGACATATTCCCTTTCTTCAGCTCAAGAAACTCGATCTCCTTCTTCCCCCGGACGTCCTCAGGAAAGTAACGGTTCAGGAATTCTCTCCTAAACACCGCCCAAATCACAGCAGCACCTCCTTCTTCAAGGATAGGTCGAATACCAACCCACCATTCATCAGCCTCCTCAGCTAACATGTGGGTACCAAATCACCCTAAAGATCCTCTCGACTTCCTTGAGCCACGTCTGAGCCCCATCTAGATCATATCGCCCTTTGAAGGTAGGCGGGTGGTTCCTCAGAAAAGTCTCCAACATTCTCGTCCCATCATTTCCACCAGCGTTGTTCTGATTACCCACAGCTTGGGCCATTGCTTGCAAATCAGCAGCAAGAGCAACATTATTTCTTCCAGCCATCTTATTCCTCTACAAAGCAAACATAAGTTAGAATAATATAACTATAGTATTCTAACTCTAAGACATTGTCACTCGACTCTCTAATTGGCCGGACGTACCGACCTTCTCTGATACCAATTGTAACAACCCGAAATCCCAAGTATAAAAATTCTTGTAAATAATCAGAGTATACGCAACATTCAGGATGTCACATTTCATAAAAACTTTAAACAAAATGAATAATAGTTTATTCCTCATCAATATTCAAATGTAGCAGCGGAATCATAATTTAAAATCCTTAAAATAATTAGTTCTTGGCACCAAGGCCTCACAAGCATCTCAAAAATCCAAAGATAGTTCGTAAACATCAAAATTAGTTCAACATGATACATAAAGGAATAGAATTCAATAAAACCCCATCCCGTTACATATCATAGCATTTCCTATGACACCACAAGGACCTCTCACATCGTCGAACCTATGCTTGGTCACCTGCACTTGCCCACAAGGCGGCAATTCCACCAGAAGGGGTGAGATTCACAACAATTATATTAACATATAATTCAAACGTTTATGCTTAACAACAACTATAATCATCACATATAACGGAAACATCTCAAACATCTACGTATAATAAATCATCTTAAAACATCTTCACATAACAAATCATCTCATAACGTCTTAGACACAAGACTCGACAAATGCAACTCTAACATCTTAAACATCATGCATGTGGTACGAATATTTAAGCTTAAATAAGCTTCACCGTCGCTTTGAGCAAAAGCTCCACCGTCTCAAATTATGCAAATGCATGAACTCGACTCTTTATACTTAAACAAGTTAACACAACATCTTAACATCATTTATGACTCTTGATCGACACATGCAATTATACAATACATGGCAGCAGCTCAGCACATTTAACACATTTTCACAGCATATAATCATCGTCGCAAATATCATTTAAACATCATTCATATAACTCACTTAATATGCATATAATCATAGATTAACGCCAACAATTAAAATCATCTTAAAACATCATTACAGATTGTAATTTAGGTTATTAAACATCTCTAGCACTATCCAAAAATCTACCCTCAAAGCCTCGCTCAAAACAGAATTAAAAAACTCAAGTTATAGTGGTCTGAGACCACATTGCTCGCTATGGCGAGTGGTTCTGGTCGCCTCGCGAGTTGCTGCCTAGCATTCTGTTACTACTCGCTACGGCGAGTGGTTCTGCTCGCCTCGCGAGTTGCTGCCTAGCATTCTGTTACTACTCGCTACGGCGAGTGGTTCTGCTCGCCTCGCACGCATTAAAGGGTCGCTCGCCACGGCGAGCTACGTTGCTCGCCTCGCGAGTTCTACGTGGTGTTCTTTTACTCGCTACGGCGAGTGGCTTTGCTCGCCTCGCGAGTGAAGCCATTCTGCTCGCCACGGCGAGTAGGTCTGCTCGCCACGGCGAACTATCGCAGAACAGGGTACGGGTTCGCTCAATCTTTCGCCAAAACTCGTCCAATCTATCATGTTATGGCTCTAATCTTTCAGAATTATGATCGTAGTGATTAACCTAGGTTCTGTAACACGTTTTTACAGCAATTAACCTCAATCTCACACCAAACCATAAAAATTCATCAATAATCCTAACCTATGAACTCTCTCAAACTCTTTCCCAATTTCTTAGTTAATCATAAACAATTGAATTACAGTAATATAATCGAAGTTAGGCTCACCCTTACCTGGTAAGTTTGCAGAATTGGGGTTCCCTCTTCTCTGGCCACTTTTCTCCCTTTTTGCAAAAGTCTGTAATACGTACTGACTTTCTCCTCTAAACCTAATTTCCTTTTATACCTCTTTATAATCTCCCTTATCCCCAAAACTCTATCTTATTATAAAAACAACCCCATCTCTCAAGATTATTATTATTATAGCTCATCTTTATTTTCATATAAATATATATATATTAACATCACATATCTTATTTTATTAAACAATAAAATAAGCACCACATCACAACACAGTCATACGTCACAAACATCACCAAAATCATATAATATATAATAATATACTATATACTCTAATAAAATAATTAAATAAACAAAGTGGGCGTTACACGTGGCCTGTCTGTATTGGGTAGGAACTCAAAGGGCAATGATTTTATTCTGTTTAACAAGTAACCCTCGCGTCTTCCCAACACTTTTACGATTGCATGCTCATTAGTCTTTATTGCTTATGTTTGGTTGTCCCCTTCTCATTTTCAAACGGTTTTCAACTTTCCTTATAAATAGCAATCACACACAACCCACTACACTTTCCACACTTTGATTTTTCTCTGAACTACTATTTCGTTTTAGTCTCTGAAAAACTTTGTTTCTCAAAATCAAACCTAGAACCCTACAAATGGCAAGTGAACTCATTCAATCTGGTGTGATCATCAAAGAAACTCTGGAAGTTCAAGTTGAATCTTCAGTAGATTTTGGATCCTTGATGAAGCATGGTATCGACGTCTCAACTCATTTCCTAGCACAAGGAATGATGAGTTACTTTGGTATGTTGAATGGACCAACATATCAAGAACTGGTTAGAGATCTATGGGTGAAGGCTGAAGTTTTTGACAAGGATGATGCAATCGTCGAAGAAACTGCTGCAATCATGAACAACCCCTCTTTGGTTGGCAAAAACAGGAAGCAAATGGGTCTGAGACCGTACAATGGTCTAGAAATAAGATCTGATGTGATGGGGATTCCAATCCTCATCAACGAAGAAATAGTTGCCAGGGTATGTAGGGTAACAAACCTTGACAAATTTCAGTGGAACGTGGATAAGAAGAGTGAATGGATGAGCATCTGCAACAAACTCTTGTTTGAGGGAAGACCTATAAATAAGTTGGTAGACAGAACATAGGATGCTTCTGAAGATCATTCTTGACAGTATGCTTCAGAAAGGTGGAGGAACAGACACTTTGTCTGTGGATCATAAGGTGCTTCTGTACTTTTTGATCAAAAAGAAGAAGATTAACTTTCCAAGATACGTGATGCACCACATGTGCTGGGCCATCAGGGAAGGCCAAATCAAATCTAGAAGACAAGTCCCTTTTGGAAGATTGATCTCTGAGATTCTGTATCAAGGAGGCCTCTTGAAGGTCTTGACAGAATCTGGTGTTGTATTAGACGCTCAACTTGGAACAATAACAGGAAGAATCATCAACGGCAAGACTCTTCAATACATGAAGATTGTCAAGAAGTACATCCCTTCTGATCT
Source organism: Medicago arabica (assembly GCA_946800305.1). NCBI lineage: Eukaryota > Viridiplantae > Streptophyta > Magnoliopsida > Fabales > Fabaceae > Medicago > Medicago arabica. Next base: position 28,369,608 of record OX326970.1, on the reverse strand, counting down.
AGATATGAAGGAGTCTTCTGTACAATCTGATCTGATGACGGACTTCCCCCCTATTTCCAAAGAAGACAATCCTGAAGTCCTTGCAAGATTTGTAGTAGATTACTACAATGAGACTGATAGAATAATCAACTATTCTGCCATTCCTGAGTCTATTGGAGGAGGACCTCTTAAGGTCAGAGGCAAAAGGACCAAGGATGTCAATCTAGAAGAGGAGGAAGAGAAGCAAGAACCTCCTAAGAAGAAGAAGAAGTCCAAATCAACAGCTCTTCCAGGAGTGACTATTGGTGCCTCTGAAACCATAGCTCTTATGCCTATATCTACTTCTCCTGCATCCAAGAAAATTAAGGAAAGGATAAAGAAATCCAAGGATGAGAAGAAAACAAAGGACGAGAAGAAGGAAAAGGATGAGAAGAAAGCCAAGAAAGGCAAAGCTGACAGAGATCACAAAAGGCTAGTTGAAGAAATTGTTGAATTTCTTGATGCTGATTTTGATGAAGAAGAAAGTCAGGTCAAGAAAAGAAAGAAAGAAGTTGTTCCTGTGGCTAAGGATGTAGCACAGAAGATAGGTACTTCTGTATCTATGGTTGAAGATGAACATGTTGCTGGCAAGGAAATGGCAGCAAAAGTTGTGACAGAAGGTCTAAGAGATTAAACTGTGAAGGAAGCTGCTAAGTTGCTTGCAGCAGCTTTGAAATAGAAAAGTCCTGATATCCCTGAAGAAGCTGATCAATCAGGAGCTGCCTTGTCTGAAGCTTCTGAACAATTAGCTTTTCCAGAAGCTGGCATCTCAGGTAACATTTCAATTGACTCACCTTTCTCTTCTACGAATTAAGAGTCATCACCCACATCTGAAACTGAATTAGATAACATACCCCTTAGCAGAGCCCTTCCATCCCTTCGAAATAAAACCCTCTATCCAATTAAACCAATCTCATCATTTGATCCTCTTGACCCAAGAATAGGTGAATACATTGATTCAAATATTGACAGGGTTATTCAAGACACCATCACAGTGTCTCTGAACTTACCCTTTTACCATCCTGCTCAACCATTTTTTCTCAAACCACTTCAGGCAATTCAGCCCACTGAAGAACCCATCCAATCTTCACAACCATCTCCTCAACAAGAAACAATCCTTGTAGACTCTCCAGATACCCTAGATTCTCTTGAGAAACATATAGGAGGAGAATTACCAAAGACCCCTGCAAAATCCAAAACAACCAAGACTACAGAATCTGTTTCAAAACCAGACTCTATACCTCAACCTGAACCAGAAATTCAAACCGAAGCGTCAAACGAACCAGTTACTGTAACTGAAAAGGAACCAGTCTCTGAGACTCTGGTACAAGTTTCTGATGTCATTCCTGACCCAGAATCTGTAACAAAATGCGTAGCAGAGGCTGTGTCTGAAACAGTTGCTGAACCTCTTTCCCAACCTCAAACTATTGTAACTGGCTTCCAAACCTTACAAACAGTCTTAGCTTCTGTACCTTCAACTTCATCTGAGCCAAACCAAGATCTAATACTTCCCAACCTCTTTGATTCGTTGAGAATAGATGAGTTCTATGGAATGTCAAGCTCAAGGCTCAAGGATATTATTGAGCAAAGATTTATGCCAATCCTCAATGTGAGTTATGAGGATAAATTTGCTGCTTTGAAGAATGAATTTGTGGATTTTATCACTATAATTCAGAAGGCTGCAGTAAAAGAACAAGCTGTCGTTCTTGCCAAACATATGGAAGAAATCAAGAAAGTTGAGATAGCAAAGGCTAAGAAGAAAGCTCCTGTTCTGGCATTGGAAAATAAACCATTCTTTGATGCTGATCAATACAATCCAAGGGAAACAATGGTTTATGATACTCTGAAGAAGAAGCTTCACAGAGTTCAAGAAGAAGCTAGACTTGAAAGAGAAGCTCATCTCAGGAGAACAAAAGCTCTTGAAGAAATAGTCAAGAAACAGCAAGAGGATCTGCAGAAATTGATGTATCACATTTCCAAACAAAACCAACCTTAGTTGCACACCTAGTGTTTATTTAGTTTTGTTTTGCTTGTACTCTTATCTGCTGTTTTCTATTGGCTTCTGAACTTTTACTTCGTTACATTTATTTAAGTTTGTGAATCTTTACTTCTGATAGTTTTCTACTTCATTTATCTGTGCTTCTGATATATCTTGTTATATTTATCTAAGTACGTCTGAAGTCTAACTATCTTATCTTACTTAGAATTTGTCTTGTTTTATCAGACTCTAATAAGTTTTTGCTCTGAATCTTCTCTTCTCATTTTCTCTAAAAAAAAATTTCCCTCATTTGAAGTCGTGTAAAAAAGGGGAGAAACTTGTCTTTAAACCTTATTGTTGATGACAAAAGGGGGAGAAAGATCAGTGAGTGTTTTTTTAAGTTAGTTATGCTAAGTTTGAAGAAAAGGGAAGTTTGCGATAGGTACTTCGTTAGATTCTAAGCCCCGTTAAATTAAATTCTTCAATTTAATTTAAAAAGAATCTTCTCTCATATTCTTTTTATTATTCTGTGAGATTTGATTCAGTTATTTGTGTTAAATATGAATTTAATTAACATGGATAGAACTTAGGGGGAGCTTACAAACCTCAACTTAAGGACTATCAGACTCAGCGGGAGTCAGAGCTTACAAACCTCAGCAAGGGTGTTCAGCAATACCACTTTTGAGTTTTGATGATAACAAGGTATTAAAAATTGTCAATTGGATATGCTAATATTTGTTGAAGTATGCAGGATCTTAATCAAGATTTCAATTTTAGTAAGTATTTTGTTTGAACATTTTGAGAGCAAAATCCAGAGAAGCTTGTTGCTTGTGATTCTGAAGATCAAGAGAGTCTGAAGAATCATCAGAAGCTGTTTCAAGAAGTCCTGAAGACTAAGAGAATCAAAAGTCCAAATGAGTCTGAAGATGATCAGAACCTGAAGTTCAAAGAGAGTCTGAAGACTATCAGAACCTGAAGATCAAGAGAGTCTGAAGATCATCAGAAGATGAAGTGCTACAGTGAGTCTGAAGCCTGCAAACTGAAGATCTGTTTAGAAGGATTTCTAAAGGCATTTCGATGCATAAGAAACATTCACTTGGAGTAACGGCTAGCTTCAAAGTCAACTTGAGTGTGGGATGCTCAACGTCTCTTTCCAACGCCTATATAAAGGATAGAAGACTTGAAGAATATGTTGGACTCTACAACTGAAAAACTACGTTATCAAGCTATCGTATTCTAACTGAGTCAAACCAGAAACACATCAACAACTTAGCAAATTCTTACAAACTGTGTATTCTAGAATTTCTAAGTTTATTAGAAAAACAGAGTTTGTCTTTGTTTACACTATTGGAACACATTTGATTGTTTGTCAAGTGTTTCCAACTCTATTCAATTTTCTGTAAATTGTGTCAGAAGTATCTTGCCTGTGTGCTTGAGCAAAGAAGTCTCTTAGTTGTGTCTTTGAGCATTGGAAGACTCTTGCCTGCGTGCTTGAGCATTTGGAAGTATCTTACTGTGTGTTTGAGCAACTTGTAATTGATATTACATTTTAGTGAAACTCTCCTTGGAAGTGCAAGGGGGAAGGACTATTTCCGGTTTGTGGAAGGAACCTGTATAATTGCTTGTGTTCTCTCTTTCTCTTTATCTCTTGTTTATTTTCGCTGCAACAGACTCTGGTCTTCCATCAGGTTCTGAATCCATTCAGACTCTGATCCTGGAAAACAGATTCTTACTCTTCAAGAGTTACGAAAAAGTAAACACAATTCAACCCCCCCCCCCCTTCTTGTGTTTTTCTCACCTTCATAAAGGCCCTTAGGAAAAGTCTTAAAGCCTTTTTGAAGGTCTCGTTAGCCAATTAGGAAAATATTGACGGTCGACGGCCCCCCAAGCACAAGTCTTGGGATAAGGCGAAGTGATTCCGTGGTAAAACTCTTGATGTCTCGTCTGCTTGCAGAGCGAGATAGATGATTTGAAGAGTGGAGAGAACCTTATCTTTGTTACGTAGATCAGACGGTGCAGGTTCCGTGACCTTTCAATAGTCGTGACGTGTTGACATCTTAGCTTCATTTACACGTGTCTCCACTCACTGATGAGGACAGCGCGTTTTTCGAGGCGACTTAAAATCTGCTTTTCTACAAAAGCGCGTTTCTCTTCCTTTTTTTGCATTTCCGATTTCTGTCTCTCGTTTTCTTCCTTTTACTCTTGGCTTTTTGCGCAGCTGTTTTCTCCGGGTTTCCAGCTCCTAGCTCTTCGACTTTTCTTCAGGTAAACCATATTTCTCTTTTCTTTTCTTTCACGTAGTTTCTTTAGGTGTTTTAGCGATGGTAGTCATTAGGGATTGTGACGAACAAGGTAAAGAAACTGTTCCCTCCGATTCTAGGGAGATGAACAAGTTGAGAATGGCTTGTTTAAACCATGCAACCCGTCCTAACGGTGTTATAAATTGGGATGCTTACTTTATTAGTCTTCTAGGTGACACGATACCTAGTGGTTCGTCTGAGAGCGATAGTAGTAGCGGCAGCAGCTCCGATATTTACTGCGTTTTAATATGTTCTAACTCCAGGTTTTCTCGGCAACGAAGGATCTGCCTCTTTAAGCCCCTTATAGTTGATCGAAACGAGGAGATCGAAACGGGTGTCGATATGAAATTTTTCGCGCAGGAAGTGTCTAGCGTGAGTTCGCTGTATACTGGAGATGGGGCGATCAACTTTATTAGAAGTGAGATGGACATCTCCTCTACGGATCATGAAGAGGACGTGGAGTTAATCCACTGTCACACCAGCGAGAGCGTGTGTTCGCAGAATTTGGCGAGCGACGAGACATACTTTATGCATGCGGTGGCGCTCGAGGAATTTGGAGTTAAACTGCCTCTTATACCTTTTGAGATGGAAGTGTTGAGGTTTATGAATGTGGCGCCTTCTCAAATCTGCCCGAATAGCTGGGTGTAACACCCTATTCCTATTAAGCGGTAAAACGCGCGAATATACAAACATATTCTAGAAATAGATGTTACGTCGACAACAAACTTCAAAATTCACAATTATAAATTATCATGATTCATAACATAGCAGCAGAACATATCAAGCATATAAACAATATCTTCAATCTCATGATAATAAATACATAACCTCATCCTCAACATCGGATATAAATCAATCATGTCATAACTCCTCGGATCAACATATAATAAACAAAATCCAACATATCACACTATCCTAGATCAGGGCCCTAATCTAGACGCGCGTAAAAAGAAATAGAGGACTCATGCTCACTCGGTCACGGAACATCAAAACACCATCCTCATCCAATCTGAAATCCACACCTTTTCCTTGATTAACCAACACCACTCGATCAACAAGTGCCAAATCTTCCTTCTGGCCACTCTTAATCTCTTCCAAAATATTGCTTGTCAGTTTCAACATTCCCAACCTCACACCATCCGGTGTCAACTCACTAACCAAACTTAAATCTCGAAACTGCTCAATCAACTCTAACTCTCTAACCATCAAAGCAGACATATGCAAAGTCTTCCTACTCAGAGCATCTGCTACAACATTAGCCTTTCCAGGATGGTAACTCAACTGAAAATCAAAATCCTTAAAATATTCCAACCATCCCCTCTGCCTCATATTCAACTCTTTCTGATCAAACAAATACTTCAAACTCTTATGATCACTGAACACTTCAAACTTAGAACCATAAAGGTAATGCCTCCAAACCTTCAAAGCATACACAAGTGCCGCCAATTCCAAATCATGAGTCAGATAATTCTTCTCATGCACTTTCAATTGCCTCGAAGCATAAGCCACAACTTGACGATTTTGCATAAGCACACCACCAAGACCCATCTTAGAAGCATCACAATACACAAAAAACGATTCCTTCAGATTCGGTAAAATCAACACTGGAGCTGAAGTCAACCTCTTCTTCAACTCTTGGAAACTCTTCTCACACTTAGCATCCCAAACATAAGCTTGTCCTTTCCGAGTCAACTGCGTCAATGGCAACGTTAACTTAGAGAATCCCTTAATGAACCTCCGATAGTAACCTGCCAATCCATGAAAGCTTCTAATCTCAAAAACAGACTTAGGTGATTCCCACTACAACACTGCACCAACCTTCGACGGATCCACCACAATGACACCTTTAGAAATCACGTGACCAAGGAAGCTTACCTCCCGCAACCAAAACTCACACTTCGACAACTTAGCACACAACTTGTTCTCTTTCAAGACACGTAACACAATCCTCAAATGCTTAGCATGCTCCTCCTCAGACTTAGAATACACCAAAATATCATCTATGAACACCACCACAAAACGGTCCAGATAAGGATGAAATATCCTATTCATATACTCCATGAAGACACCTGGGGCATTAGACACTCCAAATGGCATCACATAATACTCATAGTGTCCATACCTCGTCCGGAACGCGGTTTTGGATATATCTTCCGCCTTCACTCTAATCTAGTGATATCCTGATCTCAAATCAATCTTACTAAACACTTCCGCACCAACCAACTGATCCATCAAATCATCAATCCTCGGAAGCGGATACCGATTCTTAATCGTTACCTTGTTCAACTGCCGATAATCCACACACAACCTCATACTGCCATCCTTCTTCTTGACCAACAACATTGGGGCACCCCACGGGGAAACACTCGGCCTATTGAACCGTTTCTCAAGCAACTCTTCCAATTGCCTCTTCAACTCACCCAACTTAGATGCAGACATCTGATACGGTGCAATCGAGATAGGACTCGTTCCTGGTACCAATTCAATTGCAAACTCAACTTCTCTCTCTGGTGGCAACTCAGTAATGTCCTCCGGAAAAACTTCTGGAAACTCTTACACTACCGGCAATTCACCAATTCCTTTATCTTTACTTTCCTTCAAGGAAGCAAACAACATGAACACACTAGCTTCACCATCCAGGGACTTCTTCACTTGCTCCGCGGTTAGGATACCCCCACTTACCTCAGTTACCGGCTTCAAAAACGTTACACTCTTGGTTAAACAATTAATGCTAACACCAAAAGATAACATCCAATCCATACCAAAAATCACATCCATATGCTTCAACGGAAGACACACAAGATCCAACATGAAATCAACATGAACCTTAATACAAACCACAACCAACTGAGCCTCTGCAGCCAAAGATACCTCCCTTGCCGGACTAACACACTAGAAACAACCTGCTACACCCCCACTACGCTAAAACCCACCTAAAAGAACGGAACAAAACAACAAGTACCGATAGTACTTTCGTACATGTCGCATACAAACAGGGAATTTACCGAATACTAGTCCGGACAAGACCAACCAGGCTCTGATACCAACTTGTAACACCTTATTCCTATTAAGCGGAAAAACGCGCGAATATACAAACATATTCTAGAAATAGATGTTACGTCAACAAAAAACTTCAAAATTCACAATTATAAATTATCATGATTCATAACATAGCAGCGGAACATATCAAGCATATAAACAATATCTCCAATCTCATGATAATAAATACATAACATCATCCTCAACATCGGATATAAATCAATCATGTCATAACTCCTCGGATCAACATATAATAAACAAAATCCAACATATAACGCTATCCTATATCAGAGCCTTAATCTAGATGCGCGTAAAAACAAAATCCTGCACTCCATCTACCCGTCCATACATAAAGGTAGGTGGTAAACCACTGAGGGTTAGCATTACATCAACATAATCCGCAAAGCAAATAATCAAGAATATCATATATAATGAATACTAAATAGTATAAACATCCTCATATATACAATCACACAATATTCCAATATCATTCCAATTCATCAATTCAAGTTCACATTAACCAAGTGCATTAACCACATATCACAACTCAATTCAATTAACCAAACAAATGCATGTAATGTTCTAGACTCATCTAGATGCATGTGGTACCAAGTCTCCTCAAGGTCGTCACCTTCGATGCAACAAAAACATCTTATGTAAGGTTTCACGCCCCGCCTTACATTGGACATAAGCCCGTCACCAAACAATAAATGCATGAACATATGACTCAACTCAATGCATATGTTCATACAAAGGTCACCTCATCTGAAGTAGCAATAAACGTCGCAAGAAAGGGGGGGTTTGAATTGTGACCCTTTTTAAAATTATTCCTGAAAGCTTTAAACAAAGATTGATATACTCAAGAAAGTTCTTGGTAAATATTAGTTTAACAAGATTAGAATATATAACAATTAAAATATTTGTTCCAGAATATTCTGGAGAAAGTTTATAAACAGAATGAGAAAAATGATCTTTAAAAAGATTGTTTTGACAGGGACCAGAATGTTCTGGAGAATGATTAGTTATATGAAAAAATAAAACAATTTTATACGTTTAATTTAAACTTTAGTTGAAGTAGTTAAACAATTGTTTTATCTTGGACCAGAATGTTCTGGAGGTAGTTTTAGTATTGAATAAACTTATACAACAATATTTAATGATTAATTAAGGACCAGAGAGCTCTGGATTAATATATGTGATATAGTGTGTGATGTGTAACTTTAAATAAAGAGAAAGAGAAGAAGAATAACACAGGAGAGTTATCCTGGTTCACCAAACCCGGCTACTTCCAGTCCCCACACCTCGTGTGAGATTATCCACTATAGTTTTCTTGCTAACAAAAACTTCTGACTAGCACTATAAGATCTTGATCACACCAGATCAGTCCGTAACACCTGTATTATCAACCTCAGCAGGCTTTTACAATTCTTTGCACACTAGCAAAAGAAAGGTTGGAATTTTCTATCTCAAACTATTAAGCCCAATAGACTTGAGAAAAAAAAACAACACACTTTGTATAGTGAGTTTTGTTTGGATCAAAAATACTCAACACATGTTTGAGTTTTACAATAGCAAATTCGAAAGATAAGATCCAAGAGATATAGTGAGAGAGCTTGGAATTTGCTTTGTTTTTGAGAAGAGCTTTGTATGTAGTGATGTATTTCACTTGAGAGAATATTTGCTTTCAAAACTCTTGCCTTTACACTTCAAGACCACTTGTATTTATAGGTGAGGAGTGTCTTGGTGACCAAGGGAGAAAATAGAGCTGTTGGACACGTTTTTGATAGCTGTCCAAAGTCTCATTTGATTTCTCTTTTCTTCTTTAAAATAGCCAGAACGTTCTCAGAATGTTCCATCTGATTTGCCTAGCTTTCAAAGCACTGTAGCTTGCTTGCGAGTGAGAGAACAGCTGTGATGAGCTGTTTTACTTGCTGCCCAATGCTTGATTATGTCATTGTCCTTTGATTTAGTGATGTCATGCTTTAATAAGCCATGTGCTCTTATGAATGAGATATTTTCTTTTAATGGGCTTAAAGCCTTTTCCAAATGGGTCAAAACCTTTTCTTATGGCCCAAAAGATATCTCTTAAATATGATCAGCCTTGTTTACACGTTGTGTGGTCTTGTTCATACTTGATGTACTGTTTTGATTTCTTCGTATATGCCAGAACGTTCTCATTACATTCTCATGAAACAAATTCTCACAAAACGAATTAGTAGATAACAAGATTGAATAAATATATGTTTGTAATCTTTAAAACATCAAATAAGGATTTTGTCTCAACAATCTCCCCCTTTTTGATGATGACAAACATTTAAAATTTATTTTGATTTTGATTTTGAGTTTTTGAAATATTTGTTAAAAACTCCCCCTCAATTTAAGCAACTAAAATTTTGTGCCTTTTTTTAGAGTATTCCAGAATTTGTTTATAGACAATTGAGTTTGATAATTTTATCAGAGAACTCCCCCTCAATTCATGCATTCAAGATTTATATGAAATATGAGAATGTATAACATAAACAACATAATTCAAAAAGATCATGAAGATCATTCCAAGGTATCAAACCCAATACATCAAAAAGCAGCATTTGTTCATATGCGCATATACTAGCAGCAGTTTGATCCTAGATCATTCATACTAGAAAGCATAAAAAGAGAGAATAAAAACAGAGTTTTTAGTACATCAAAATAGCATAATTAAACATAAACAGTTATCAGAAGATCTAAGTTATTCCTCCCTAGATCCTAACTATTTTCCTGGTCCTCCTAACTCATACTCCCCTAAATCATCTCCCCCTTTGTCATCACGAAAAGGGGCAACAGCAGCAGCTGGTGGCAGGGTTGGAGAAGAAGCATCAGAAGAAGAAGAGATGGTGGGCATAAACATTGAATACACTGGAACAGGGAAAGGATTATGTTCTGGTCTAGCAACTTCATTCTTGTCACTTATGGTGTTTTTCCATTTTCTTGACAGAGACATCTCATATGTCATCCAAGACAAGTAATGCAAAATGGCATTGTTTCCTTCAATTACCCTGGTTAAATCACCGCGTGTCTTGCTGCAGTCCTTCTCAACTTTAGACCTTTTGGTTGGCCTTTCATTGTTCTCAACAATCCTTTGCGCCATTGAAGGCGAATCAGTAAACCTTGAGGGAAAGGTTAGAGTTGTTTGAAGAGACTTAAAAGAATCCATTTGTATAGATGATTCATAATTTTGTGGAACAAAGAATTTGTCCACTAAATCTGATTGAAACAAAGCAGAATAATCATGCTTTTGAGGAGAGACAAACAAATTTGATGGTTTTGTGTTTGGTGGTTTTTCAGTAAAACTTTTCAGAATCTCTGAAGCTTTGATATTTGAAAAAGATGAATGATTGCCGAAATTAACAAGCAATTCCTGATCTGTCTCCAACACAGGAGAACGTTCTTGAGAACGTCCTGGAGGGATGCAATTTTCATCAGAAGCATTTTCTGGAACAGGTGTTGTCAGAGCAGGTTCATCTTCCCTTTTTCTTTTGAAGTCAGTTTGAGGTTCAACACCAGATTCTTGTTTCATATGACTAAGATTTTTTGGGGTGAATTGAGAGTACTCAAAAATTGATTTTTCTCCCTCAAAAGGGACATGATTCTTAATGAAGATTTTGGTAAGAGCCATTCCATATGGCAGACAGGCTTTTTTGTTACGAGACTGAATAACATTTATCATATGATGAATGATAATATGAGGAAGATTCAATTTTTCTTTCATGAAGAGATGATACATGACTAAGAGATCATTTGGATTGACTTGTTGAAAATTTCCATTTCTAGGCAAGACACAATGTTGACTTATGCCATTCAACATTTTTGGAGTTGGCAGAAGGTTCGAAGAAACAAACTCAGAGACATTTGGTTTGAAAAGGAGTTTGTAAACATTTTCAGAACTAATATCAAGTTTTTCAAACCAATTGTCGCCAAAGACAGTTTGACCAGTGTTAGAGATACCTAGAGTATCATAGATTACCTGTGGAGTGAGACTTATCTCAACATCCTTGATCCTAGACACTATTAGGCTTTCCTCAGGGTAGACTTCTGCCATGAAGTAGAAAGCTTGAATGAGCTTTGGGTAGTGTCTCTCTCGAAGCTGTAGGAACTTGGTCCAGCCTTGTTCATCAACATATTCTTTAAGAATAATTTTGTCATTTTCCAATTTGACAAAATCATAATATCTTCCAATTCCAATAGATCTGTTTCCCCATTTTTCTTTGAATTCTTTTTTCAGAGATGGATCAAAAAGAGGCATCCTCTTTCCTTGAGAGATGTTAATGTTTTTTGGTTTTGAAGAAGTTTTGCGTTTTGGAGAACATTCTGGAGAATAATCTGAAGAGAGTTCTTTGTCTTTCTCTGGAGAACTTTCTGGAGAACGTTCTGGTTGGATGGTTTTCTTTTGTTTTCCCTTATCCTTCACAGTTGGCTTTGGCTTTGGTACAGAAGCTTTGACAGAAGATTTTGAAACCTTTTTGTCACTCTTAGTTTTAGGCTTCAGAGGAGAAGAGGTTTTCTCAGCCAAAGGGGTGGACGGTTCAGTTTCTTCATCTGAATCAGAGATTTCATGGATAGTTGTGTCTACACTATTGGTTTTCTTTGTTCCAATAGCAGAGCGAATCCTCTGAGATTTTCTAGGTCTTGGATTTGGAGCAGATTTAGCCTTTTTGGGAGTCATTTTTCTTTTGTTGACGTTCTTAAGATGAGGGGCCATCTTTTTCTGGTTTGGAGGTTCTAAAGGAGTGGTTTGATGATCGTCATCAACTTCAAGTGAAGTGTTAAGATCAATGTTGATTGGAGTAGTTTGAGGTTCAATGTATAAAACCATTGCGAGAGGATGGAAGGAATCTGGGTCAGGAACGAATGAAGTTTCTTCATCATTCTTCGATGGAGTTTTCTCAGGTGAGGTTTCAGTGGTGAGATAACCATCTTGCATGGGTGGTTCGTTAGAGTTTTTGAGCGGAGATTGTGGTGGTGTTTCAAAAGGAGTGGATTCCTTGGTTGGTGGAGGAGTTAAATCGAGTTTTGAAGAAGATGAGGGTGACGGTGGTTTCTTCACCGGAGGAGATGGTGGAGAAGGAGAACGGGTTGGTGAGGGTGAGAGTGAAGAAGAGTTGTCAGGGTTTGTGTTTCCGGTACCTTTGGTTCGAGCCATTTGATGGAGAGGGTGGTGTACGGTGGTGGTTTTTAGGGAGAAGAAGATGAGACGGTTTAGAAGAATGAAGAGAGTGGAAGTTTTTAGAGAGAGAAAGTAAAACTGGTTTTGAGAAAAGAAAAAGGTGAGAAGTGACAATTAGTGGTTTGATGAGAGAGGGGACAAGAGCATTAATGAGTTGTAAAATTTTTTCTTGAAAATGGTAATTTTTATTTCTACCTAGAAAGCAGATTTTTATAGAGAATATGAAAGGACATGGTTGAGGCGTGACCATCAAGTCTGTCTCCTTTTAATGGGAATTTCTTTCAAGAATGTTCTCAAATCATTCTAGTGAAGAGAAGACTCTTCCTATTTTGTTCTTATGCAAGGATTTTGAATAATATGTAATTTCTCCTTGATAAAATTAAAATGATCTTCAACTAATGGTTTAGTAAAGATATCAGCTAATTGATTTTTTGTATCAACAAAAATCAATTCAAGTTCCTTTTTATTAACATGATCCCTAATAAAATGATGTTTAATTTCAATATGCTTTGATCTTGAATGTTGAATGGGATTCTTTGATAAATTTATTGCACTTGTATTGTCACAAAATACTGGAATATTTGTGTACCTTATGGAGAAATCCTCAAGTTGATTTTTAATCCAGAGGACTTGAGAACAACAGTTGGCTGCTGACACATATTCTGCTTCTGTAGTTGATAGAGCAATAGTGTTTTGCTTTCTGCATGACCAACTTATAAGTGCATTCCCAAGAAACTGACATGCTCCACTTGTACTTTTTCTTTCTATTTTGTCTCCAGCATAGTCAGCATCACAGTATGCTATAAGATCAAAACAAGAACCTTTGCTATACCAAAGGCCAAGATCAGTAGTACCTACTAGATATCTAAAAATTCTTTTTACAGCAGTTAAATGAGATTCTCTTGGAGATGTTTGAAAACGTGCACATAAACCAACAGCAAAAACAATATCTGGTCTACTGGCAGTTAAGTACAATAGAGATCCAATCATACCTCTGTATTCTTTCTCAGAAATAGTTTTTCCATTTTCATCTTTATCTAAATTAGATGTTGGATGCATGGGAATTGCCATTATTTTGGCTTCGTTCATTTTATATTTCTTGAGAAGATCTTTTATATATTTTTCTTGACAAATAAAAATGCCATTTGATTCTTGCTTAATTTGCAAGCCAAGAAAAAATCTTAATTCTCCCATCATACTCATTTCAAATTCACTTTGCATGAGATTGGAGAAATCATCACACATTTTTTCATTTGTTGACCCAAAAATAATGTCATCCACATAAATTTGAACAATTAAAAAATCTGTTCTGTCATCTTTTCTAAAAAGAGTTGTATCTATTTTTCCTCTAGAAAAATTATTTTTGATTAAGAATGTACTTAACCTTTCATACCAAGCTCTAGGAGCTTGTTTGAGACCATATAGTGCTTTTGTGAGTTTAAACACATGATTAGGTTTGTTTGTGTTTTCAAAACCAGGAGGTTGATGAACATAAACTTCTTCATTTAAAAATCCATTTAAAAAAGCACTTTTGACATCCATTTGAAATAGTTTAATATTTTTATGAGATGCATATGCAAGAAGAATTCGAATTGCTTCTAACCTTGCTACCGGAGCAAAAGTTTCATCGTAGTCAATACCTTCTTGTTGATTATATCCTTGAGCTACTAGTCTAGCTTTGTTTCTGATGACTTTTCCTTCTTCATTTAGCTTGTTTCTAAATACCCATCTTGTTCCAATGATGGAATGATTTTGAGGTTTAGGAACAAGATTCCATACTTCATTTTTCTCAAATTGAGAAAGTTCTTCTTTCATGGCTATTACCCAGGATTCTTCACAAATTGCTTCTTGTATATTCTTTGGTTCAATGTGAGAGATCATGGCCATGTTGCTATCATTATTTATAAATGATCGTCTTGTTCTTATTCCATCAGATGTATCTCCAATGATTTGTTCAGGAGGATGATCACCAACGGTTTTCCAACTTCTTGGAAGAACTTGTGAAGATTGTTCTTGAATACTATCTCCTTCTTTTTGAGAGATTTCTTCTTCATCTTCTTTGTTGATTATCAAATCATCGAACTCATCAAAGATAACATGCATGCTAATTTCCATGGTTTGATTTTTCAAATTGTAAATTCTATACCCTTTGGAATTTGTTGCATATCCCAAGAATATTCCTTTATCTGATTTTGAATCAAACTTTCCTAGATTTTCTTTATCATTTAAAATATAACAATAGCATCCAAAAATATGAAAATATGAGATGTTAGGTTTTATATTTTTCCAAAGTTCATATGGGGTTTTGTTTAAAAAATTTCTAATTGAAACCCTATTTATGATATAGCAAGAAGTGTTGATGGCTTCAGCCCAAAAATATTTTTCTACATTTGATTCATTTAACATTGTTCTTGCCATTTCCTGAAGTGTTCTATTTTTTCTTTCAACAACCCCATTTTGTTGTGGGGTTCTTGCACATGAAAAATTATGAAAGATTCCTTTTTCATCAAAGAAGTTTTTGAAGAAAGTGTTTTCAAATTCTCCTCCATGATCACTTCTTACTGAAATGATTTTGGATTCTTTTTCATTTTGAACTAAGGTACAAAAAGTTTTGAATGTTTCAAAAGCTTCATCTTTATGTTTTAAAAATAAAACCCATGTATATCTGGAGAAATCATCAACTATAACAAAACCATATTGTTTTCCACTTAAACTGGCGGTTCTAACAGGACCAAATAGATCTATGTGAAGTAGTTCGAGAGGTTTTTTAGTTGAAACAAAATCATTGGTTTTGAAACTACTTTTAACTTGTTTTCCTCTTGTGCAAGCTTCGCATATTCTATCTTTTTCAAAATTAATTTTTGGAAGTCCTCTTACAAGATCCAGTTTAGAGATTTTTGAAATAGTTTTCATACTTATATGTCCAGCTCTTTTGTGCCAAATCCATTTATCCTTTTCAAGAGTCATAAAACATGTTTCAGCTGGAATATCATCTAAGTATAAAACATATAGATTTTTCTTTCTAGAGGCAGTAAAGAAAATCTTACCTGAGGATATGTGTTTTACTATACATATGTTAGGTTTGAAAACAACTTCAAAGCCACTATCACATAACTGACTTATGCTTAGTAGATTATGTTTTAAACCTTCAACATATTGAACATCCTCAATTTTTGCAGAGTCTTTCTTACCGATAATACCTTTACCTTTAATTTGCCCTTTGTCATTATTTCCAAAGGTTACTTGACCTCCTTCTTTTTTTACGAAAGAGTTGAAGCATTGTTTATCCCCTGTCATGTGTCTAGAACAACCACTGTCCAAGTACCATGGCTTTGTTCTTGCATCTAGTGAGGATCCCTGCATGTTGAGTTAGTGGTTCCTTAGGTACCTATGAAGATGTGGGTCCTTCGAGGTTAGTTTTCTTAAGCTCAAGATGTTTAATCCTGAGAAAACAATTTAATTCTAGATGACCTAATCTTTCACAATATGAGCATTCTTTTCTTTTAAAAGAAGAAGAACGTTCTGGAGAATGTTCTGAAGAAGGTTGTTCTAGGTTAACTACTGGTTTCCTTTTTTTATGAAAACAGTATGATTCATGATGTCCATTTTTCTTACAGAACGAACATTTTAATTTTTGTGGTATAAGACAATTTTCATAAATTTGATTAAAACCTAAACCAGATTTGTCAAATTCTGCCATTTGTGAACCTATAATTTTTTGAAATGTTTCTGTTGATTTTATAAACTGTGAGAGATCATTTCTAAGTTCTTTAACTTCTCTTTTAAGAATAGTATTTTCATTTTTAGGATTTTCAGGAAGTTTGCTTTTTTCAAAAGTTTTTAATTTTTCAGTTGCTTGAAAATAAGAGTCTTGTAGACTTTGAATGATTTTCTTTTGATCATTATTCAAAGTTTTGAGTTTCTCCTTTTCTTCCTTTAAATCAGAAATTTCTTTTTGTAAAGAGTGACATTTGTTAGTTAAAAAGTTTGAGTCGAATAGAAGACTATCAAATTTATTTTCTAATTCTTTATATACTAGGGATTGGTCGAAAAGAATTACCTCTTCGTTTTCTGAATCTGCCATTAGACACATGTTGGCTTCAGCGTCTTCTTCTTTTGGTTCTTCAGGATCATCCCATGTAAACATGGATTTCGAGTAGGGAGATTTCTTCTGACTCTTTTTGTTTAGTGGACATTCATTTTTGTAATGCCCTAGTCCATTGCATCCGAAGCAGGTTACTTGACTTTTGTCAACTTCTCCTTTAGTGTTGTTCTTTCTGTTTGGAAAATGTTTCTTTATTTGATCTCTTCTTCTCATCATTCTTTGAATCTTCTTTGAGATGAGAGCTAGTTCATCTTCTGCTTCTTCTTGGATGTTTTCCTCTTCATTGGTTTCTTTGATTTCTTCATTTTGTGTAGATGTATCTTCTTGATTATTTTGAGATGCCTTGAGAGCGATCATCTTTCCTTTTCTTGTTGGTTTATCATCTTGAAGTAGTGTCTCATGGGCTTTTAATGATCCAATGAGGTCTTCAAGAGCTAAAGAGTTTAAATCTTTAGCTTGAGTAATTGCAGTGACCATGGGTCTCCATGTGCTTGGAAGACATCTTAGTATTTTTCTTATACGATCATGAGTCGTATAAGTTTTTCCGAGTGATCTCAACTCGTTTACTATAGATGTAAATCTGGAGTACATTTCATCAATGTTTTCATCTTCATTCATTTCAAAGATTTCAAATTTTCTAACACCGATATCTATTCTTGTTTCTTTTACGTGACTTGTTCCTTCATGATGAATTTTTAAAGTCTCCCAAACCTTTTGTGCGGTATCACATTCATCAACTCTTTCACTTTCTTCCATGCTTAGTGCACATGATAGAAAGAGTCGAGCTTTAGAGTTTAAGAGTACTTTTTCTTTGTCTTCTTTTGACCATGATGCTTCTGGTGTGATTGTTTGTAATTTTGTGGTTGCATCAGTTGTAGTAGGAACATGGTTTCCATCTGTGATTATTTTCCACATATCCACGTCTTGTGATCTAAGAAATAGCTCCATCTTTCCTTTCCAGAAATAATAGTTCTTTCCATTGAAGAATGGTGGTCTTGTACAGGACAGACCTTCTGGTATGTATTTTTCTTTTGACATTGCCTTCTTCCTGAATCTTTTTCTCCAACACTTGTTAGGTGTTTAGTTTAGAGCCTGTGCTCTGATGCCAATTGAAGTAGCAATAAACGTCGCAAGAAAGGGGGGGTTTGAATTGTGACCCTTTTTAAAATTATTCCTGAAAGCTTTAAACAAAGATTGATATACTCAAGAAAGTTCTTGGTAAATATTAGTTTAACAAGATTAGAATATATAACAATTAAAATATTTGTTCCAGAATATTCTGGAGAAAGTTTATAAACAGAATGAGAAAAATGATCTTTAAAAAGATTGTTTTGACAGGGACCAGAATGTTCTGGAGAATGATTAGTTATATGAAAAAATAAAACAATTTTATACGTTTAATTTAAACTTTAGTTGAAGTAGTTAAACAATTGTTTTATCTTGGACCAGAATGTTCTGGAGGTAGTTTTAGTATTGAATAAACTTATACAACAATATTTAATGATTAATTAAGGACCAGAGAGCTCTGGATTAATATATGTGATATAGTGTGTGATGTGTAACTTTAAATAAAGAGAAAGAGAAGAAGAATAACACAGGAGAGTTATCCTGGTTCACCAAACCCGGCTACTTCCAGTCCCCACACCTCGTGTGAGATTATCCACTATAGTTTTCTTGCTAACAAAAACTTCTGACTAGCACTATAAGATCTTGATCACACCAGATCAGTCCGTAACACCTGTATTATCAACCTCAGCAGGCTTTTACAATTCTTTGCACACTAGCAAAAGAAAGGTTGGAATTTTCTATCTCAAACTATTAAGCCCAATAGACTTGAGAAAAAAAAACAACACACTTTGTATAGTGAGTTTTGTTTGGATCAAAAATACTCAACACATGTTTGAGTTTTACAATAGCAAATTCGAAAGATAAGATCCAAGAGATATAGTGAGAGAGCTTGGAATTTGCTTTGTTTTTGAGAAGAGCTTTGTATGTAGTGATGTATTTCACTTGAGAGAATATTTGCTTTCAAAACTCTTGCCTTTACACTTCAAGACCACTTGTATTTATAGGTGAGGAGTGTCTTGGTGACCAAGGGAGAAAATAGAGCTGTTGGACACGTTTTTGATAGCTGTCCAAAGTCTCATTTGATTTCTTTTTTCTTCTTTAAAATAGCCAGAACGTTCTCAGAATGTTCCATCTGATTTGCCTAGCTTTCAAAGCACTGTAGCTTGCTTGCGAGTGAGAGAACAGCTGTGATGAGCTGTTTTACTTGCTGCCCAATGCTTGATTATGTCATTGTCCTTTGCTTTAGTGATGTCATGCTTTAATAAGCCATGTGCTCTTATGAATGAGATATTTTCTTTTAATGGGCTTAAAGCCTTTTCCAAATGGGTCAAAACCTTTTCTTATGGCCCAAAAGATATCTCTTAAATATGATCAGCCTTGTTTACACGTTGTGTGGTCTTGTTCATACTTGATGTACTGTTTTGATTTCTTCGTATATGCCAGAACGTTCTCATTACATTCTCATGAAACAAATTCTCACAAAACGAATTAGTAGATAACAAGATTGAATAAATATATGTTTGTAATCTTTAAAACATCAAATAAGGATTTTGTCTCAACATCATCAATCAACATGCATATAACATTATGCAATCATCACCAAAACAATGCATATACAATTATGCAAACATCACCATCATTCAACAAGTATGCAAACACCGACATACAATCAACATATATGTATTCACCATCATTTGAATATTCAAACAACATATATGCATTCAACAATTTCATCTTATTCGCATACTTCTTCATAAACATACATGTCTTTCACAAATTCGGATAACGGAGACACATATACCATAAAAAGATATATACCATTATCAACATCTATAATTCATTCACAAATCTCCATTAAATCATATAAAATCAGTCACAAAAGGTTTGCCAAACAATTGGTCTTTAAGCTAAGTTTTCACAAAGTTCTACTCACAATTCACAGCTTTGAAAATAATTGAAATAATGAATCAAAACCAATCAAACAAGGTTAATTGCCTAAGCCATGTATACTCTTAAGTCACAATTGTGTGCAGTAGAGGATACATAAGCATTTCATCTGTCAATCACGACTAATTCACAAAAATCACGAAGTTCGTCTCACTTTATCATATTGCAAAACCAATTCATTAAGAGAAGAAAACTAAGTTGATTCAACAAGACATAGATTAAATACTATTAAACATCGCAATTTAACTCATAATACTCATATTTGATGTTTGGAAGCAAACCAAAAGTTTCGGGTTGAGTTAAAAACGGTTATGCTGAATTTTTCGTAAAAGTCCTTCAAGACCCACTTGGAGTGTTTCTATCATAACTCAAAATCCACAAAATATTTTTCAAGTGAAACCAAAGCCATTGGAAAGCTAACTCAATTCTCTAAAACTTTCATGTTTACATCAAAGGCCAACTCAAAACAGAAATGTGCAAAAAAGACGCAAGAACGCGAAACAGGGAAAGCTGCCACTGTGCAACTCGCCATGGCGAGTTGGTCACAGGGAGTGACCCCCAACTCGCCGTTGCGAGTTGTATCAGTTCAGTACACGAGAAAACTCCATTTTCCACCCAGAAACCCCCAATTTTAGTCCCCCATTGCCCAAATTGGTTTCCAAAGTTTGTATAAACATTTCTAGACATAAAAGGACCTTGAAATCCATTGGAAGCTTAAAACAAAACATCATTTTAACAAAACAACCAATTGACCCTTTTCATAAAATCAACAACAACAACACCATTCACATCAAAACTCCATGGATAATGAATACCCATGGGTTCAATCATCAACAACAACATCTCACAATAACACCAACATCATTTAATCATAATCTTCACCATCATTCAACAACAACATGTCCATAATCATCAATTTGAACACAATTCATAACATACCCATTTATACATGTTATAAGCAAGTGATTTCACCAACAACAATTCATTTATCATCAATTCATGTATTCAAACATATCATCATAACAAGAGCACGAATTTCAACAATTAAATTCAAATAATCAAATCATGAAAATGGGTAGAAATGAAAAATTGAAGAATTATGTGTGAATACTATCCCTCTTACCTCTAGCACAAAGAATCCCTAACCCAAGCTTCACTTTAGCTCCTAGGATCAATCTCCATTTAGCCTCCAACCCTCTTCTCTTGTTCTCCTTTCTAGCCTCTTTGCCTTTATTCTCTTGTGTTGTGTTAATGACAAAGTTTCTAACCCTATTTGCTCTAAGTCATGGGTTATATGTTCACACCCCTTAATGGGCCTAAGCCACACAAACTAATTGGGCTCAATTCTAATTACACTAAACCACTAATCCTAACTCACTAACGGTAATTAATTAGAAATCTCGGCTCTAATTAAATTATATCGACAACTTAGTATATTACAAATACTAACGGCTCTAACTTGGAACGCTAAAATAGCTATTGCCACAAAGATACTAAATTACCCTTCCTCATAAAAGACTAAAACACCCTTAAGTCTAAAATGACCAAAATACCCTTCTAATACGAAAATTCAAGAAAATGCACTCGGACATAAATAAACACACATAAAACAATCAAAATAAAATAATCGCAAAATCGGGCTGTTACATTGGGCGTTCATCCGGGGATTTGAAATTCTCTATAGGGCGTTGGGATTTGAGCCCTTAGTTGGTCCCTTTTTATACTTCTATGGGACAAAAAATGTTAACAGAGGGACATGGGTGACTATATGTGCTCATCCTGGTAAGAAATTATTTCCGCCGTACGCTTCTAATTTTAAGAAAGATTGGAAAGATACTTTCGTCAAGATGAAAGGGGCGCCTCATTGCTTCGTGGCTTCTGTATTACTGGAAGGGAAGCTGAAGTTTCCGTTAGTTTGGACTGTGTCGCCTGCAGCTGTAATGGGTTATAATTTTGAGAAGATGACGCCACGCCCTATGAGCAGGGAGTTGTTTGTTTCTTGGAGAAGATGCTACATTCTGATATCCACGAACTTCTGAATAAAGAAGGGGATTTGGGAGATCTGGATAACTATTTGCGTAAGTGACCTTTTTATGACTTTTTTGATTTATTCTTTAAATTGTGGTGTGTTGACTTTTTTGAATTTCATTCCCTTACAGAATCCAAGATGTCGTCGCTTACTCCTGCTGAGAGGAAGAAGTATCTCGCCGAACTTAAGGCGAAGAAAACTGCGGAAGGGTACACGACTAGCGACCCTGCCAGTGTGCAGCATCGGCGAGTAAAAAGAAAAGATCGGCCTTCCAGAACTCCGGTGACTTCTTCTATGCTGGAAGGAGAGCTAGTGGAGGAGCCTGCTGTTGAGGATGTGGCTGTTGAAACTTTGGATTCTCCCAAGAGGAAAAAGGGGAAAACTAGGCGAAGCGAGGCTCTAAATCCGCCCTTATTGGGAGAGAGAGTGGAGAAAACAACGATGGCGACTACTTCTCTGAACGAGAAGGTAGTGGAGTCTTTATAGCACAAAGACTTTAATTTTCAGAAGTGGGTATTTTTTCGCTTTCTTTGTTTCCTATTGATTTTTTGTTCTTTGCGTGTTGGTTTATCAAACTTCATTTTGGTTTTGTCAGGTATATGGATGAGAATGTTCCTCTCTGCCAGGTTGACGTGGTGGCTAGTATGAAGAGTAAATTTGGCGACCTGGTGATGGATGTTAGGGAATCCGCACTTCGAATTTTGATGCCCAACCATACTATGAAGAAGAAGTATGGTGACCTGGAGAAGAGGCATAAGGACGTTGTTGAGGATGCTGAGAAATGGAAGCATCAGGCGACAGGTTTGCAGACTCGCCTCAGTGAGGCTTTAGAGTCAAAGACTATGGCGGAAACCTCAGCACGGGCTCTTCAGACCAGTCTTAATGCCGCAACTGCTGAGAATGAAGCTGTTAAGCTGGAGCGAGATGCTTTTAAAGAAAAAAGTGCTAAGTTGGAAGAAGAAGTGGAAGAGTGCAAGAGTGCACTCATGGAGTATTTTGACGACGACTTTGAGAGATCTCGTGCGCAAGCTGCACACTTTTATCCGGAAAGGGATTTTGCTAATCTGGATTTGGCAGAAATCCTTGTTGACGGGCAGTTGGTGGATGAAGAATGACGTCATCTTTTATTTTAACTTTAGGTTATTTTTGGGTGACCCTGCGTGGCGCTTTTAATTGTATTTTTGGCGACCTTTTATGGCGCCTATCTGACATTTAAAGATGGTCTTTCTGAGGTCCTCTTTTGCTATAATATCAATTTGGTTTTTGTACTTGATTTTCGTTTTGTTAATTCTTGTTTATGTTGTTGCATCCTTTCTATGATTGTGTCGCTTTCTTTTACTTGGCGACTGACAACCTGCTTAGCTTTGTATTTGCTAGTTAACTTGGTTTTCTGGCAACATTAGTTAGTTTGGTCAAAAACGTTTGTCAGCGTAAGTTGATTTAAAAATTGGGCGACATCAATTGTCGGCTTTAACGTTTTGGTGACGTGTGTTTATCTGTTAACCCTTTGTTTTGTGACATGAGTAGTCTTTAATGGTGCGACAATAGTCGTCTTAATGGTGCGACAATAGTTGTAACACCTTGTTTTTCCAACATAAAATTTCATAACAAATAATCAGAGTTTTTTTTTTCCACATAAACGGAATGCTACACTTCTTAAAAATCATAAATGGAATAAATAACAATTTATCCTTCATAAATTGGTCAACATAAATATTCAAAATTTCGCAGCGAATTTTAATTCAAAAATATAATTAGTCTTGGCACAAAGGCCTCATCAAAACATCTTGTAATAATCCAAAAACTAAATCATAGTCATGTAAAATCATAAGCAATTAATAAAGAATAGAAAATAGCCACAAAAGTTCCCATCCTGTTACGTATCAGAGCACCTAAAGACACAGTGAGAGATAGCCACTCACGACAGCAAGCAACAGCTACTTACTCTCGATCACCTGCAAGTTACTCATACGAAGAGCAACATTTCCAAGCAGAAGGGGTGAGATTCACAAAAAATAATGTTAAGCATATAATTCAACAATTATATTTAACAACATAAACATCATAAACATATCATAACAATAGTCATGTAGCATCATTATCATCATCGCAATCAACTTCATAATTCAACATCAATATCAACTTCATAAATCAACTTAACAACTTGACTCAACAATGCAACTATAACTCGACAATGCAACTCTATCATCTTACACATGCATGTGGTACCATTCTAGGGCATAAGCCCTTGTCGCTTTTGAGCATAAATATACTCCTAGGGCATGAGCCCTCGTCGCTATTGAGCAAAAGCTCCTAGGGCATGAGCCCTCGTCTTTATTGAGCAAAAGCTCCTAGGGCATGAGCCCTCGTCTTTAAATGAGTATGCATGGACTCAACATCTTACAACTTAGACAACCTGAACGTCTTATAATACTCCAATCATTTGGATCAACATCTCACATCTTAGACCGACACATGCAGCTTTAATCAATAGTAAACAGCAACATGACAGCACATCAATAATCTCAAGATATAACAATGTCAAAATGTAATCATTGTCTCAAAACATCACTTATAATTTACATAATGCATATACGATTATATATATATATATATATCATCAGTAACAACATTAAATCATCTTATAACAACTTCACAGATCGTCATTAATATTATATTCAAACATCAACAATTCATCATATAACATCGTATTCAAACATCAACAATTCATCATATAACATCGTATTTAAACATCAACAATTCATCATGCATCTTTGTAAAAACATAATAAATTATACATAATATATTTTCATATCAAACCAAGGCTACTGGAAAGATATCACAATTATCAACAACTTTCATGTTTACATCGAAGACCAATTTAAAACAGAAACGTGTGAAAAAGACGCAAAAACATGAAACAGAGAATGTTGTCACCGTACAATTTCGCTAAGACCTCCTTCGAGTATTTTCATAATAACTCAAAAACTAAAAGTCATTTTCACGTCAAACCAAAGCCACTGGAAAGCTATCAAAATTATATAAAAAATTTCATGTTTACACCCAAGGCCAATTCTGTACCGATGAATACCAGTTTTCGTTTCAAATTCGAAAAAGTTGTGCAGAAAGTCCATAAAAATTCATTGTGACCTACGTGCAGTAATTTAACCATAACTCAAGTTCTATAAATTGTTTTGACGTTAGACCAACGGCATTAAAAAACTAACATCCATACCTACAACTTTCATGTTTACACCTAAGACCAATTCTGTACCGATAAATACCAGGTTTCGTTTCAAATTTCGGGACAGAGATAAAAAAAATCATTTAATCCTTTAATCAAAGATTTATTATTTTTAGATTTTTCCTTTTGATTCTTAAAAAATCACTTCAAAGTTATATCAAAGATCAATAACAATGCATACAAGATTGATTTGCCCGGAGAATATGGAGTACATGCAACTTTCAATATTGGAGATCTCTCACCATATTTGGATGATGATGGTATTCAAGAATTGAGGTCAATTCCTTTCAAAGGGGGAGGGGATGATGCGAAAATTGATCCAGAAGAGCTTGAAATCAACACACGTGACAATCACCAAGGAGCTAGTGGCGTGGGGTCCTTTGCTAATCATCATCAAGGACTGAGTTTAATTACTTGATTATTTTAACCATTTAATTATTTCTGGACTGTGCCGTCATTTTAATCACCAAGTTAAGACAACTAAATCAGCCATTTAAAACCTATTCTGAGCAGTTACAAAGGAGCAAAATAAGAAGCATTAAAGACAAATTCAAGGCCTTAATTTCGCCCAGCCAGTCATTGGAACAGGAGTTACATAGCTGATGGAATAATGTCATTTTATTATTAGTATAATTGCCTTTTATGCTGTACTTTATTACCAGTTTTTATTATCTTTGCATTGTATTTCGGCTATATATGCCATGCTTGCTGGACATTGTAACACAGAAATAGAACAGTTCAAGTTTACCCAGAATTTGTGTCTACATTTTCGAAAGGTTATTAGCAAGTGACATCTTGATAATAATCCGATTAGCTCAATTGGTGTTGAGTGCTAATCTCTTTGTTAAACTATTGGTGTAGTCTAACATTGCCTATCCCTTGCTGTTTCACTAAAATACAAAAACTATCCAAAAACACTTAGCAGAATTCAACTAATAAGGGTGGTACCTAGTATCTTCGTTATTGGTTGTTTGCTTCCGCTACCCTTACGAATTAAAGCACTCTAATTCGTATCAATGTAGCTATTATCATTTTAAAGATTGAAATTTTGTGCTGAAAACTAATTGAAATCGAAGTCTACAAATTTATGAGCAGTAGCTAGCATATTCTTTGAATTCAATATATTCAGAACCGTATCTTTATTAACAGGAAAATACAAAGAGGTTCTAGAAGGACATTACACACAACAGAACCTCGGTCGATGCTTCTACACGGTTATTGGAATTGAAAGTTATATAAACAAAGCTTCATTATGTGTCTTTACTTTACGACATTTACTGAATTGAGGACCGATGATGAGTCAATATTTAGTGTTTTTAATATAATATTTAAGTTTGTTTTATTTATATTTGATTTTGTTTTATATAATATTATTTCCTTTTTAGAGCTATTTTACTTCAATTGCAAGATATTTAATTTCAGGAACATATATTCTAAAGATTCAGTCCTGGAGCAAAAGAAAGAGGATTTGGAGCTGATTCAGGCTGAAAATACGAAGATTCAGAGCAAAAATATGTTTCCCCCAAGTCAGAAGCTTGGCACGGCCCATGCCACCAGCCACACGGCCGTGCCAACCCCCAGGATCTTCTTTTGTTGCTTTTGCTTTATGGAGAAGCTGTAACAGCCCGATTTTGCGATTATTTGATTTTAATTGTTCTATATGTTTTTTTTCATATTCGCGTGCATTTTCATGAGTTTTCGTATTAGGAGGGTATTTTGGTCATTTAGACTTAAGGGTATTTTAGTATTTTAAAAGTGAGGGTAATTTAGTAACTTTATGACCATAGTTATTTTAGCGTTCTAGTTAGAACCGTTATTAATTGTAAGGGGTTAAGTTGTCAATATAATTAGGACCGAGGTTTCTAGTTAATTACCGTTAGTAACTTAGAGTTAGCGGTTTGGTGTAATTAGAATTGAAACAATTAGTTAGTATGGGTTAGGCCCAATAGGGTTTATGAATATTTGACCCATAACTTTGAGAAAATAGGGTTAGACTTAGTCATTCACACATAACACAAGAGTAGAGAGATAGAGGCTAGAGAGGAGAGCAAGAGAAGGGGGTTGAAGCTAAAGGGGAGATTGAATCTAGGAGCAAAATTGAAGCTTGAGCTAGGATTCTTGGTGTTAGAGGTAAGAGGGATAGTCTTCACACATAATTCTTCAATTTTTCACTTCTACCCATTTTCATGATTTGATTATTTGAATTTAATTGTTGAAATTTGTGCTCTTGTTATGATGATATGTTTGAGTACGTGAACTTGACGATAATTGATTCGTTGTTGATGAAATTGCTTGCTCATGGTATATATAAATAGATATATTGTGAATTGTGTGAAATTGGTGAATATTGATGTGTTGTTGCTGATTGATGTGTTGTTGCTCATGGTATATATAAAAGATGTTGTTGCTATTATAAGATGTTGTTGTTGTTGACTGAACCTATGGGTGTTCATAACCATGGAGTCTTGTTATGAAATTGTGTTGTTCTTAAGATTTTCATAAAGATGGGTCAAGTTGTAACACCCCGTTCTCCCAACATTATTAATTAACAAATTAAATCAGAGTTTTTCACCAAAACGGAATGCTACATTTTCATTCAATTAAAATCTCCAAATTAATAGATGAATAATTATTCTCCATAAAATAGTCAATAAAGATTAACCTTCAAAACTTCGCAGCGGAATTAATTTAAAACAACAAAATAAGTCTTCAGCACGCAGGCCTCATCAAAGGTTTCGTAATTCATAAATAATACGTAAGAAAAGAGAAAACAAGCAACAAATTCCCGTCCCGTTACGTATCAGAGCCCTAAGACACTTTGAGCCGACATCTCTACTAATCTTCGTTACCTGCACTTGCCCACAAGGCGGCAATTCCAGCAGAAGGGGTGAGATTCACAAACAACAGTAGATATATAATTCATCAATTAAATTCAGCAACAACAGTATAATGAATAATCAACTAATAGTTCATAATTTAAACAATTCAACAACTTCATCAGCAACGATAACAACTACAACGGCAACAACGACAACAACAACAACAACGACAACAACTACAACGACAACAACAATGCGACTAATGCAAATGCATGTGGTACCATTTTTACGCGTGCTGAATGCTAAGCATTCCGGGGCATAAGCCCCCAACAGTTGAATGAAATAACATTCCAGGGCATAAGCCCTCAACGATTGAGTGATGGACACTCCAGGGCATAAGCCCTCAACGATTGAGTGAAAACACTCCAGGGCATGAGCCCTCAACAAGGTATGAGTATGAATGGACTCACTAGTGTATATCTGCATACAACTCGACAACAGCAACGACAACTACAATATGCATAATCAACTATGACATAAGACTCCAACTCAATTGATAGGACACAACAAAAGGGCGCAACAAAGCCACACAACAAAAATTCAACAATTAGGCATGGTACAGTGTTACTCCTCGTGGCGAGCTACTTACTCGCCGTGGCGAGTTCAGGAATTTGAGCTACTCGCTATGGCGAGTTGGGGGCGAGCTCAAGGCGAGTAAAAGTGGTTGCTCTCGGCATTTTTGACATTTTTCACCTAAAATCTTCATTTTTAAGTTCCCAAAACCCAATTTAATTCTGTAAAAAGGTGTCATTCATCCCTAAATATATTAAGGCACTCAAATTGATATAAAAATTTGCCCAAAAACCTCATTAAGACAATTAACGACTTTTTAATTACGCAACTCGCCGTGGCGAGTGCATCTGCTCGCTGTGGCGAGCTATGGGGTTTCACTGCTCGCCTCGCGAGTGGGTCTGCTCGCTGTGGCGAGCTACACAGGCATTGCTCGACTAGCGAGTGGGTTTGCTCGCCGTGGAGAGCGGCGATTGACAGAACACGAGCTGTACGAACAGACTTCTCTTTTTCAACCCTAAACCCCAAATTCAATACCTAAAGGCTCAATTTTGATGAACTTCATCACCCCTATGTATTCTAACATCAGAACAGCAATAAACAACAACAATTACATGAATTCATTAAGTTAATAGCATCAATTAATCCTTAACTTAATTCAATTCACCAACCCTAACAACCCAACATTAACCAATGAATTATAGAACCTAAAGTTGAGAGTTAGTCTCACCCTTACCTTAGATTATTTCCTGAATTCAAGCTGCGTTCTTCTCTCCTCTTGCTTCTTCTCCCTTGTTCTAGGTTTTCTCCCTTTTTCTCTGTTTCTACGTGAAAACTGTTTCTGACCTATCTTTCCTTCTTACTCCTATTAATACCTGTCATACCCCGATTTTTGACCTAAGATTATATAGTGGGGGTGCACATTTGGTTAATGGGGGTATGTATTTGTGTGAACGAAGTAGTGCTAGAAAAATATTATTTGAAAATGATAAATTAAATATTTAATTTGATCTTTTTTTAAAGTACTTTCTTTGTCTCCAAGTCTTGCTAAAATATTTTAGAATGCAATTTCGAATATTTTAGAACACAATCTGAAATATTCTGGTAGGCAATCTGATATATTTAGTGTTTGATCTGAAATATTATTTTGACACTCAATAATATATATTCATGTGCCGAATAAACATATTTATGTACTGAATAATATATTTTTGTACTCAATATAATATTTTGGTAGGCAATCTGATATATTTTAGTGTTTGATCTGAAATATTATTTTGATACTCAATAATATATATTTATGTGCTAAATAAACATATTTATGTACTGAATAATATATTTTTGTACTCAATATAATACTTTGGTGCTCAATTGAGATATTTTTGTGCTATATCTGATTACTTGTACCCAAAGTTTCTCACTTATTAGTTATGAATTTTCTCTATAAATAGAGAGCTCATATAGTGCATTCTGGACTCCGAAAATTCACAATTGATGCTTCCTTTTTTTTTTTCCTCTCTTCTCTCTCTTCTCTCTCTTTCGACTTATGTTGACGAGTCTTTCTTCTTTTTCTACTCCTTACTGTCCCTTCGGTTTCAAGTGGTCTTCGTACCATACAGAGTAAGTTATTTTCTTTTGTTTTTGCATTTTTTTTATTTATTTGTTAGTTTAACTTTATTTGTTTTCCGCTTTTATATATTCAAAAAGAACAAAAACATTACAAATAACCAAAAATTCACAAAAATATTTTCCTAATAAACCTTGATTTTCAAATCGAGTGATCCCATTTTTATTTTATTTTCTTAATCAAATTTCAATCAACTTAATTCTATTTTGATTTATTTTTTTTTAATATAAAAAAAACACAAACAAATTCTTATTTGCCATTTGGCTTTTTCATTTTAAAACCTTTTTCAAAACTAATAAAAAACACACAACCAATCAAACGTCAATTTTTACCCCGAACTACGAGGTTTTGATCCCTCACAGGTACGTAGGCAAAGGACACTCATCCTCTCAAATCAATAAAAATGTAGAAATTAGGTTTCCCTTTTTCTTTTTTCTTTTATCACTTTAAATCTATTTTCAAAAAAGCATGCAAGTTTATAGCACAAAAATTAAATAAAATCAAGAGGTTCTCGTAGAGTACTACGAACATAAAAGATGCTAATACCTTCCCTTTATGTAACCAACCCCCGAACCCTTAATCTTCAAATATGGGGCATTTGAACTTTTTTCCCTTTTTTCTAAATAAAATTAAATGTTTAGTCGTGAAATAAATAGTGAGTCAAAAGCTAATCAAATAGCCTTGATCTCCGAAAAATGACGCGACAGAAATGGCGACTTCACTGGGGACCCTAAGAGGGTTGAGCCTAACTTGGCTTTATTTAAAATTTTGTGCTATAACTTGCTTAAAAACAAAAATAAAAGATGGAAATACGTGTATATATGTTCTCCCTTCTTCTTTTCTCTATTCTTAAACGTGTATGGTGAGATAAGTCCTAACCCGGACTTGAGGGAAATATAGTATTCTCGTGTTTTGGAGCATGTGATATAATCACACTTAGCGGAGGACCTTGAGGTGATGTATGTCGGCGTGTGTTGTCACGTTTAGACATTATTACTTTTAAGTGTCCGTCGAAGCTAAGGACCTTAGTTACCTTTAACCCATCTTGGCCTTTAGGACGTAGTGCGGTGGCTAACCAAGTGCTATCTTGGAATTATTCGACATGCGATACTACACTCAAACGAGACTCTCCTACGAAAGTTGTTGGACCGGGTGTTGTCCCGGGCATCCAACAAAGTTCGGAGGTGGTTGGACTTTGGGAACTTGGTAGAACCCGTGATACAGGTACAAATAAAACTATAGTCCCTACCAAATGGCGCGCTCACCCTTGACTCCAACATCATGGACTTAACATCATCATGTTTTCTCTGTTCTTTAGCATAATCATGCATACATGCATTCATTCATAAACCTTTTTTTTCCATCAAACAATCGAAGGACTTATATAAACTTTTTGTAAAACATCATAGATGGAGATTGCAAGAAGAAACACTAAGAAATACACTTTCCAGAGACCGGATTTGCTGAAATTAAGGGAGCTAGGGAAGAAGGTATCTACTCCAGAAGATTTTCATACTCACCATGGGAGATTGCTTGGTATCCTTAAAACGGATGTTGCGAAAGGAGTCTTGGAAACTTTAGTCCAATTCTATGATCCTCTTTACCACTGCTTCACGTTCCCTGATTATCAACTTGTCCCCACCCTCGAAGAGTACTCTTATTTGGTTAGTCTACCAGTGCTTGACTAAATACCATTCAGCAGCCTTGAACCCGTCCCTAAACTTTCAACCATTGCAAACGCCCTCCACCTTGGAGCCTCCGTCATAAAATCAAACCTCATTGTTAAAGGAAGTCTCCAAGGCCTTACGACAAAGTTCCTTTATCAATTAGCCTCCTTTCTTGCTGATGTAGCCAGCAACGAGGCCTTTTACTCAATTCTAGCCCTACTCATATATGGCCTTGTACTTTTTCCAAATATTGATAACTTCGTGGACATCCGTGCCATTCAAATCTTTCTCACCAAGAATCCCGTCCCTACCCTGTTAGCCAACACATACCATTCCATCCATGATCGGACCTTAGCAGGTCGTGGAGCTATCTTCTGTTGTGCACCTTTACTCTACAAATGGTTTACCTCACATCTACCTCAAACCCATTCCTTTCAAGCCAATCTCGAAGGTCAATCATGGTCCCAAAAAATCATGTCTCTCACCCCATTTGATATAGTCTGGTACCATGCAGCTTGTGACAACGGAACCATCATTGCCAGTTGCGGTGAATATCCCAACGTGCCTCTCCTCGGTATGTATGGAGGAATTAGTTACAACCCTATCCTTGCCCGACAACAATTTGGATACCCGATGAGAACCCAACCGGATAACCTCCCTTTAACCGGAGAATTCTACTACATCTGTCATACCCCGATTTTTGACCTAAGATAGTTACATTCATACACCGACACGTGTCAGTTGACCCTACATTCGTATACCGTTCGATCTTGATCAGTCCCCCGACTTTTCAGTAAAAAATTCGGCAGAGAGGTATTTTAAAATACCTCATTTTTTGGGTTCCGAATCACGTCGTCGTCTCTTGTTATTTTCGTTCATTTAATTTCGATTTTTATTAGTCATTATTAAGTCCAGGTCCACATAATTCCTTTTATCATTATTATCATTTATTTATTCATTTATTGCCATTTTTATTATTCACTTTTTATATATATATTATTATTTGATAAACTCTTAAAAAAATCAAAAAAAATCCAATGATATCCAAGATTTGGTCCTGATCTAGAAACAGCCTGTCACTAGACAGTTCACAAACAGAAACGTGTTTTTCACCTAGTTCATTCCAATCCCTTTTCGCGGAAACAGAATTCATCCCGATCCCTTTCACAGGAACAGAATAACGATCCAAGCCAGTTTTTCAGTAGTTTTACAACAAACCCTAGTGGTATAAATATAACCAGCAATCACAACACAGGGGAGGCGGAAAAAATCGTAAAAAACTCCTTCACAAAGGCCGAAACTTTACACAAAGAACCTGAATTAGAACAACAACATCAGGGGCGAAAATTTCGAATCAAAAAGGACCTGCAAAGCGAAACCCAGCATCGCACACACAGTACCACACACGAAACTTCCACCCGAACCGAAGCATAGCCACACACACGAATCAGTGACACACAATCATCACAAGTCATAACAAATCCAAAACATAAATCAAAAGAAGTGAAGAAGGTAGTTTTCTCTTATTTCATATTTTGTAGATCTAGGACTGCTGCTTAAGTTTTTGAATTTTTTGACATTAGATTTAGGTGTAGAAAGAGGAGTGGGATAGAAAGCACAAAAAAAAAGTAAATCTAGGGTTCCGGCACGGCAGCGCCGCCGTCGGCTGGCCAGCCGCCGCCGGAACCCCACCCCTGCCACCGCCGAAACCTGGGTTCACGTTGAACCCTCGCCGGAAACTCCAACCGGAGTCTGGTGTTTTGAAGAACACGGTTGTGTTCTTGTTGAAGAAGATAGAGAGAGTTTAGAGGGAGATTGAGCCTAAGAGAGAGAAAGGGAGGTAGAAAATGAGGAAAAAACAGCCACAGCCTATTTATAGGCTCGGCCGAATCAGGTGTGCGTGGGTTCACTGCGTTAGCATGCACCCTCGCCTCCTGCGCGTGTGATTTTAATCCTAGGGCCCCTGTTGCCCTCCCTTCCTGATCTGATCAGGGCTCTCTGATTTCAATCAGACGGCCCCTACTGAATCCAGAAGCCCAATTCGGCCAACACCACCCAAGGCCCAATTCCACCTTTTTTTTATTTTATTTTTACACCCCCCTGGTTATTGCCTGCCCCTCACTGTTTGCATCTCATTTTTTTTCTTATCTCTATTTCTTCATGCATTTTAATTTCTTTTGCATTCTTTATTCCCTTTGCGTTTTATCATCCTTATGCTTGTTAGATTAGGCTGCGCATTAATTATTATTCGCCATTTATTTATTTATTTTTATCGCATGGAATTTAGAATGTATATTAGGTGTGGTGTAAATACATATCTAGTTTAGGTTTATGCATATTTATTTTCTCGCAGACATTAGAATGTAATTTAGGCGTTGATGTAAGTTATTTATTTTCATTTATTTCTCGCAGACCATAGAATGTATAATAGGTTTTTATGTAATAGCTTAGGTGCATGTGGGCGTGTGTGGGCTATGCGTTGTCTGTTATGCTTCGTAGCTTAGGTCAAGGGGCCTCATGTGGTCCAAAGCCATTGTGAGTTCCACGCGCTTTTATTCTTTTCCGCTCCGTTAGTTTATTTTATTTTAGTTCAATATTTAAAACAACGAAAACATTCAAAAATAACAAAACACAAAAAACATTTCCATAATAAACCTTGGTTGTTTAATCAAGTGATCCTTTATTTTATCATTTCGTAAATAAAAATTGCAATTAACCTAAATTCTATTTTCAGTCATTTTTCTTTAATATAAAAAACACAAACAGATTTATTTTGCCACTTGGCCTTTTTATTTCAAAACATTTTTGAAAAACTAAAAAATACACAACCAATCAAACGCAATTTCTATCCCGAACTACGAGGTTTTGATCCCTCACGGGTACGTAGGCAAAGGACTTTGTCCTCTCAAATCAATAAAATGTAGATAATTAGGTCTCTTTTTTTAACTATTATTTTCCTCTTTTCTTCATATTAAGTAAGTTATAGCACAATACTTTGAATA
Source organism: Medicago arabica (assembly GCA_946800305.1). Lineage (NCBI taxonomy): Eukaryota > Viridiplantae > Streptophyta > Magnoliopsida > Fabales > Fabaceae > Medicago > Medicago arabica. The sequence goes on along the minus strand of OX326970.1, from coordinate 28,334,992 downwards.
AAACCAAGAGGTTCTCGTAGAGTACTACGAACATAAAGGGTGCTAACACCTTCCCTTTATGTAACCAACCCCTGAACCTTTAATCTTTAAATACGGGGGCTTTGAACTTTTTCCCCTCTTTCTTTAAAAAAAATTAAATGTTCAGTCGTGAAATAAATAGTGAGTCAAACGCTAATCAAATAGCCTTGATCTCCGAAAAATGACGCGACAGAAATGGCGACTTCACTGGGGACCCCCTAAGAGGGTTGAGCTTAACTTGGCTTTATTTAAAATTTTGTGCTATAACTTGCTTAAAAACAAAAACAAAAATGGAAATACGCGTATATATGTTCCTCCTTCTTCTTTCTCCATTCTCAAACGTGTGTGGTGAGGTAAGTCCTAGCCCAGACTTGAGGGAAATATAGGATAGGAGTGGTAGAATCATAGCGACATACCGAGAGTATTCTCGTGTTTTGGAGCATGTGATATAACCACACTTAGCGGAGGACCTTGAGGTGATGTATGTCGGCGTGTGTTGTCACGTTTAGACGTTATTACCTTTAAGTGTCCGTCGAAGCTAAGGACCTTAGTTACCTTTAACTCATCTTGGCCTTTAGGACGTAGTGCGGTGGCTAACCAAGTGTTGTCTTGGAATTAGTCGACACGCGATACTACACTCAAACGAGACTCTCCTACGAACGCTGTTGGACCGGGTGTTGTCTCGGGCATCCAACAAAGTTCGGAGGGGGTTGGACTTTGGGAACTTGATAGAACCCGTGATACAGGTACACATGTAACCATAGCTCTTACCAAATGACGTACTCACCTTTGACTCCATCACTATGGACCTTTAACCTCACCATGTTTTCACCGTTTGTGTAGCATCATGCATACATGCATTCATATTCATTTTTGCATCCGTCGAAGGACTTATTTATTTTTTGTAAACATCATAGATATGGAAAGTACTAGGGAGGATACTATGGAAAGCGCCGTGAAGAAAGTTATGAAGAGAACTAGGAAGTATGATTTCAAGAAGCCAGATTTGGAAAACCTGAGGAAACTAGCCAGAAGGTTAACTAGCCCGGATCACTTTCGAGATCAGTATGGATATTTGCTTAGCATTCTCAAGACAGATATTGACGAGGGACTCCTCAATACTTTGGTCCAATTTTATGACCCACGGTATCACTATTTTACTTTCCCGGACTACCAGCTCATGCCTACACTTGAAGAATACTCTTACTGGATCGGTTTACCCGTGTTGGACAAAGTACCTTTCCATGGTCTTGAACCCATGCCCAAAATCCCCACCATTGCAGCTGCTCTTCATCTTGAGGCAGCCGAGATAAAAGCCTGTCTTACCCTCAAATGAGGTCTCCAATGCCTACCTTTCAATTTCCTTTACCAAAAAGCTACCATTTTCTTGGAAAGATCCAATGCAGATGCTTTCGAATCTATCCTCGCCTTACTTATCTACGACATTGTGCTTTTCCCGAATGTTGACAACTTTGTTGACATGAATGCAATCCAGATCTTCTTAACCCAAAACCCTGTCCCTACTTTACTTGCCGATACTTACCTCTCAATCCATGACCGTACCAATAAGAAGCGTGGACTTATCATCTGTTGCACACCTTTACTTTACACTTGGTTCACCTCGCACTTACCCCGTCCTAAGATTCGAACAGAGTTTGTCCCATGGTCCGAGAAAATGATGGCCCTCACCCCGGATGACATAGTGTGGTGTAACTTAGCTGATGACAGCGGAGTAATTATTGATCATTGTGGAGATTTCGCTAATGTACCTCTTATGGGCATACACGGGGGAATCAGCTATAGCCCGATGCTTGCTAAACGCCAGTTCGGATACCCCATGAGGATGAGACCTGCCTACCTCTTCCTCGAGAGTGAATTCTTCCTTTACAAAGAGGATGTTCAGAACAAGAGAAGACAATATGTACAGGCGTGGCACTCCATTGCCAGGATGGACAGAAACCAGTTGAGAAGTAAGTCAAGGATAGCCCATGAATCCTACTTCCAATGGGTGATCGACAGGGCTGCACAGATAGGGATGCCTTACCCCCTGCTAAGATCTTTAGCCTCAACCATTCCAGCAGTACCTCCGCCTCTACCCCTCAAGAATATGGAAGAATACCAGGCACGTTTGGTTGAGTTGGGACGCGAGAAAGCCGACTGGGAAGGAAAGTACCATGCAAAGGTTCGGGAGTGCGATGTCTTAATGGTCCTGTTAGAGCAAGAAAATTGGAAAAACCACAAGAAAGACCAAGAAATTGCTGAATTAAAAGACCGTATCAGGGAGAAAGACGCCATACTTGACCAGGTTCCTGGGAGTAAGAAGAGGCGCATGGACTTCCTCGCCGGCACTCATCCAGATTTTGAGGAGTAGACCACCTCAGGAGTTGAAGAGTTTCACAGTCTATTTATCATTTATGTCATTTTCTAACTTTTTGTAATATACTTTGGAGTCCATCCCTTGGCTCAGTTTGTTAGAAAGGGAATTATCTTGTGATGTTTTAAATTATCATTCAATGAAACTTTCAACTACGATGTTTACAGAAATGCTTTTATAAGTCCTTCGATAAAAATGTGTCTTTCTGCATAAACATACCATGCATCATTCTGCATTCATAGTTTCAAATCCCAAGTCTCACACAAATTCTTTATTCTTAAAGGTCAACCCGTTTGAAAGGTGGCCCGACGCATTCTCCACAAATCTACTCGCACTCACTACACTCGGGAAGCTGTAAAGAAAAGGATGGACTTTCTCGAACAAGAAAACCGAGTACTCCGAGAGGCAAATGAAGCCATGCAGGCCAAGATGGACGAACTGACCGAATTGGTAAAGACACTAACGGCCGCACAAGATCAACTGCCACCACCACCTCCTCCCCCTGGTAGCACTCAGGCTGAGGCAGGTCCCTCTTTTGTTACCTCACAGCAAGTGACACCAGAAGGTCGTCCTTGGAGCATGCCTTTTAGCCTTGGTGAAGTACTCCGTCCTCATGGCTCAGAAGCTCCAGTGTCTACCGTCCAAAGTGCATTTTCCGCCCCGACGGTAACCTACTCAATACCTCTGGTTCATACTATGCCTCAAAGAGAAGACCCTATCTTTCCCTCAGGAAGTACAGGGGCCCATGACAAAGTGATCGACTTACAGGAGAAGTTTGAGATGATGAATCGGGAAATGCAGGCACTCCGTGGAAGGGAAATATTCGGGAAAGATGCTTATGATCTCTGCTTGGTACCAAATGTCCAGATACCCCACAAGTTCAAGCTCCCAGACTTTGAGAAATACAAAGGGGCGTCCTGTCCTAAAGAGCATCTATGGATGTATATGAGAAAGATGTCCATGTATGTACGTGACGACCAGGTCCTCATTCATTACTTTCAAGACAGTTTAGCTAGTGCCGCACTGAAGTGGTACATAAATCTGGACCGTACAGAGGTCCGAACTTTCAATAATCTATATGAAGCTTTTGTGCAGCAGTACAAGTTCAATGTGGACATGGCACCAAACCGAAGTGATCTCCAAGCCATGACTCAGAAAGACAGAGAAACATTCAAAGAGTATGCCCAGCGATGGAGGGATGTTGCTGCCCAGGTTAGCCCAGGAATAGAAGAAAAGGAGATGACCAAACTATTCTTGAAAACTCTAAGTCAGTTCTATTATGAGAGGATGGTTGGAAGTGCGCCCAAAGACTTCACAGAGATGGTCAACATGGGGGTGCAGTTGGAAGAAGGGGTCCGAGAAGGACGGTTAGTGAAAGAAAATACATCCACCGGCAGTACAAGAAAGTTCGGAAATAGTTTTTCAAAGAAGAAAGAACAAGAGATCAACATGGTGACCCATCAACCAAATTATCTAGCCTATAACCATATTGCTGCCATCACGCCTACCACCAACACTACTCAACCACTAAATTATCAACTTCCCCAATATCCTTAACAATATCTTCCCCAATATCCTCAGCAATATCCTCAACAATATCCCCAACAACCATATCAACAACGCCCATACCAGCAACAACCACACCAACAATATCCCCAACAACCATACCAACAGTATCCCCAACAGCCATATCGACAACAACAACCACGACCACAAGCTCAAAGATTACAAATTGACCTAATTCCTATTACCTATGCAGAACTGCTTCCAGGGTTACTCAAACATAATATGATCCAAACTAGACCACCTCCTCCAGTGCCAGAAAAACCATCACTAGGGTACAGACCGGACCAGACCTGTGCTTTTCACCAAGGGGCCCCAGGCCACAACATTGAGAATTGTTATTGTTTGAAGAACGCCGTCCAGAGGCTAATCAATGAAAAGAGAATAACCTTCACAGACTCAAACCCAAATATTCAAACCAACCCGCTACCAAATCATGGTGCTCCAGCTGTCAACATGGTCGAAGACTGCCAAGAGACTCGCCTTGTTCTTAAAGTGCAACATATCCGAACACCATTGGTTCCCTTACATGCCAAGTTATGTGAAGCGTCTTTTTTCAAACATGACCACACCGCCTGTGAGGTATGCCGTCTAGATCCGTGGGGTTGCCAGGAAGTAAAGGATGATATCCAGGGACTGCTGAACCGGGGAGAATTAATTGTTGAAAGAAAATGTGATGATGTATGTGTCATGACTCCTGAGCCTTTGGAGATATTCTTCGACAGTCGGAAGTCGGCTACTCCTTTAGTGATTTGCTTACCAGGGCCAATGCCTTATGTCTCTGAAAAAGCCATACCATACAAGTACAATGCCACTATGATAGAAGGAGGTCGCGAGGTTCCTATACCATCTTTGCCGTCTGTGGGTAATATTGCTGAAGATAGTAGAGTACTGAGGAACGGGCGTGTTATCCCTGCAGTGTTTCCAAAGAGGGTTAGCACCCCGTTAATTGAAGAGGTCCAAGCTAAGGATTCTAATGCACTCCAAGATGCAGGCCAGTCTAGTGGGGCCGGCACGAGTTCTGATTTCGATGAGGTGCTCAAGCTAATCAAGAAGAGTGATTATAAGATAATTGATCAACTGATGCAGACTCCGTCAAAAATATCGATAATGTCCTTACTGTTGAATTCAGAGGCTCATAGGGGGGCTTTAATGAGCGTGTTAGAGCAAGCGTTTGTAGACCATGATGTGACTGTTGGTCGGTTTGGTGGAATAGTGGGGAACATCACTGTATGCAACAACTTGAGTTTCAGTGATGAAGAACTCCTAGAAGAAGGAAGGAATCATAACTTGGCGTTACATATATCGGTGAATTGCAAGACAGATGCTTTGTCGAATGTGTTGTTAGACACCGGGTCAGCTCTAAATGTGATGGCTAAAGCAACTTACAGCCAACTTTCCTACCAAGGCACACCGTTAAGACGAAGTGGAGTAATGGTAAAGGCCTTTGATGGTTCAAGGAAGACTGTTCTCGGAGAGGTGGATCTGCCCATTACAATCGGGCCACATGTTTTCCAGGTTACTTTTCAAATAATGGACATACAAGCATCATACAGTTGTCTATTGGGCCGACCTTGGATTCATGGGGCTGGGGCAGTGACATCAACCTTACATCAGAAAGTGAAGTTTGTGAAGAATGGGAAACTGGTAACTGTGAATGGAGAAGAAGCTTTGTTAGTAAGCCACTTGTCGACTTTCTCTTTCATTGGTGCCGACAATATCGAGGGATCTTCATTTCAAGGACTTTCTTTAGAAGAAGAGAATTTGAAGAAGAATGGGGCATCTATTTCATCTTTCAAGGACGCTCAGAGGGTAGTCCAAGATGGTGTGTCTACAGGCTGGGGGCAAGTGTTAAGCTTACCAGAGAACAAGCATCGAGAAGGTCTCGGTTTCTCTTCGTCAGCTGGGATCCCCGAGGCAGGGTTCGTCTTTGAGCCACAGAGAGGAATTTTTCGCAGTGCTGGATTCATTCATTCTCCGACAGAAACCAACGCAGTCATTGAAGACAACCCCGAAGAAATTCCATGCAACTTTGTGACGCAAGGAGGGTCTAACCATAACTGGGTTGCCGTCGGCGTCCCTTTTGTTGCTCATTTGTCCAAGTAATGCACTTATTTGTCTTTATGCTTTTAAAAAAAAAAATCCTTTCGTCATGCCCCAAGCGAAAGTGAATTTATCTAGGGCTTTTTGCTTCAAAAATTACAATCATCAATAAAATGTCGTTTTGTTTCCGACTTTTGTTTTATTTTGTGCTTTTTAAAAAAATGGTAATACAAAAAACCAAAAACATGATCACTTCCAAATACCTGCATTTACACATTTCTTCTAAAATCAATCATTGAACATATGTGCAGATTAATTACCAATAAACCCGTTGAACAACGTGACTCTATAATCTCTCCCAACTTTGAGTTCCCTGTATACGAAGCAGAAGAGGAAGAGGTTGAGGAGATTCCCGATGAGATCTCTCGTTTGCTTGAACAAGAAAGAAGAGCCATTCAGCCTTACGGGGAAGCATTAGAAGTAATCAATCTAGGCTCTGAAGAAGACAAGAAAGAGATAAAGATCGGGGCGTCACTTGAAGCAAATGTCAAGAAGCAAGTGATAGAGCTTCTCAAAGAATATGCCGATGTGTTTGCTTGGTCGTACAAGGATATGCCGGGGCTGGATACTGATATTGTGGTACACCGTTTGCCTTTGAAGCCTGAATGTCCACCGGTCAAACAGAAATTGAGAAGAACCCACCCTGATATGGCTCTCAAGATCAAAGAGGAAGTACAAAAACAGATTAACGCAGGGTTCCTCGTTACGTCAGAATACCCTCAATGGTTAGCCAACATAGTGCCCGTTCCGAAGAAAGATGGAAAAGTCAGAATGTGTGTTGATTATCGTGACTTGAACAAAGCTAGTCCCAAAGATGACTTTCCACTGCCTCATATTGATGTGTTGGTTGACAGTACTGCGAAATCCAAAGTTTTCTCCTTCATGGACGGTTTCTCCGGTTACAATCAAATTAAGATGGCGCCTGAAGATAGAAAAAAGACATCCTTCATCACCCCTTGGGGCACTTTTTGTTACAAAGTAATGCCGTTCGGGTTGATAAATGCGGGAGCTACTTATCAAAGAGGTATGACTACCCTTTTTCATGACATGATGCACAAAGAAATTGAGGTTTATGTGGATGATATGATTGTCAAATCAAGCACTGAAGAAGAACATGTCGAATACTTGCTGAAGATGTTCCGACGACTGAGAAAGTACCAACTCCGTCTTAACCCCAACAAGTGAACTTTTGGTGTCAGATCCGGGAAGCTTCTGGGCTTCATTGTTAGTCAGAAAGGTATCGAAGTAGATCCAGACAAAGTCAAAGCCATCAGAGAAATGCCTGCTCCAAAATCAGAAAAACAAGTAAAAGGGTTCCTCAGACGTTTAAATTACATCTCCAGATTCATTTCTCATATGACTGCAACATGTGGGCCGATATTCAAGTTACTCCGCAAGGATCAAGGGATTGAATGGACAGAAGATTGCCAGAAAGCCTTCGACAGCATCAAAGAGTACTTGCTAGAACCGCCCATTCTTATCCCTCCAGTTGAAGGAAGACCGTTGATTATGTACCTAGCTGTATTAGACGCTTCTATGGGTTGTGTGCTCGGGCAACAAGATGAGACCGTAAGAAAGGAGCATGCTATTTATTATCTAAGCAAAAAGTTTACTGATTGTGAGTCTCGTTATTCCATGCTTGAGAAGACTTGCTGTGCTTTGGCCTGGGCCGCCAAACGCCTCCGTCATTACATGGTTAATCATACCACTTGGTTGATATCTAAAATGGATCCGATCAAGTACAACTTCGAGAAGCCAGCTTTAACAGGAAGAATCGCCCGGTGGCAGATGTTGTTATCCGAGTATGATATTGAGTACCGTTCCCAAAAAGCAATCAAAGGTAGTATCCTTGCTGATCATCTGGCTCACCAACCGATCGAAGATTATCAGCCTATAAAGTTCGATTTCCCTGACGAGGAGATTATGTATTTAAAAATGAAAGACTGTGACGAACCATTGTTCGGGGAAGGTCCAGACCCTGAATTAAGATGGGGTTTGATATTCGACGGAGCTGTTAATGTTTACGGCAGCGGCATTGGAGCAATCATTATTACTCCTAAAGGTACCCACATCCCATTCTCTGCCAGACTAACCTTCGACTGCACAAACAACATGGCAGAGTACGAAGCATGCATCATGGGTATCGAAGAAGCCATCGACCTAAGAATCAAGAACCTCGACATTTATGGTGATTCAGCTCTTGTAATCAATCAGATCAAAGGAGAATGGGAAACTCACCACCCCTGCTTGATTCCATACAAAGACTACGCGAGACGGTTACTGACCTTCTTCAACAAGGTCGAATTGCACCACATCCCCCGTGATGAGAACCAAATGGCAGATGCTCTAGCTACCTTATCTTCAATGTACCAAGTAAATCGTCGAAATGAAGTACCATTAATCAGTATCAGGTGTCTTGAAAGGCCTGCTCATGTGTTTGCAACTGTAGAAGTGGTTGACGACAAACCATGGTACCATGACATCAAGTGTTTCCTTCAAAGTCAATAGTATCCACCCGGTGCATGCAACAAAGATAAGAAAACTTTAAGAAGACTATCTGGCAACTTCTTCCTGAACGGAAACATTTTGTATAAAAGGAACTTTGACATGGTGTTGCTTAGATGTGTGGACGCCCGCGAAGCGGATTTATTGATGCATGAAATACACGAAGGATCTTTCGGTACTCATTCAAGTGGGCATGCAATGACCAAGAAGATATTAAGGGCAGGGTATTACTGGATGACGATGGAAGCGGATTGTTACAAGCATGCCAGGAGGTGTCATAAGTGCCAAATCTATGCTGATAAGATTCATGTTCCGCCAACTGCACTCAACGTTCTCTCTTCCCCGTGGCCATTCTCCATGTGGGGCATCGACATGATTGGTAGGATCGAACCCAAAGCTTCAAACGGGCACCAATTCATTCTAGTAGCTATTGACTATTTCACCAAGTGGGTTGAAGCCGCATCTTATGCTAATGTGACCAAGCAAGTGGTGGTCAAGTTCGTTAAGAATCAAATCATCTGCCGCTACATTCGTATACCGTTCGATCTTGATCAGTCCCCCGACTTTTCAGTAAAAAATTCGGCAGAGAGGTATTTTAAAATACCTCATTTTTTGGGTTCCGAATCGCGTCGTCGTCTCTTGTTATTTTCGTTCATTTAATTTCGATTTTTATTAGTCATTATTAAGTCCAGGTCCACATAATTCCTTTTATCATTATTATCATTTATTGCCATTTTTATTATTCACCTTTTATATATATATTATTATTTGATAAACTCTTAAAAAAATCAAAAAAAATCCAATGATATCCAAGATTTGGTCCTGATCCAGAAACAGCCTGTCACCAGACAGTTCACAAACAGAAACGTGTTTTTCACCTAGTTCATTCCCTTTTCGCGGAAACAGAATTCATCCCGATCCCTTTCACAGGAACAGAATAACGATCCAAACCAGTTTTTCAGTAGTTTTACAACAAACCCTAGTGGTATAAATATAACCAGCAATCACAACACAGGGGAGGCGGAAAAAATCGTAAAAAACTCCTTCACAAAGGCCGAAACTTTACACAAAGAACCTGGATTAGAACAACAACATCAGGGGCGAAAATTTCGAATCAAAAAGGACCTGCAAAGCGAAACCCAGCATCGCACACACAGTACCACACACGAAACTTCCACCCGAACCGAAGCATAGCCACACACACGAATCAGTGACACACAATCATCACAAGTCATAACAAATCCAAAACATAAATCAAAAGAAGTGAAGAAGGTAGTTTTCTCTTATTTCATATTTTGTAGATCTAGGACTGCTGCTTAAGTTTTTGAATTTTTTGACATTAGATTTAGGTGTAGAAAGAGGAGTGGGATAGAAAGCACAAAAAAAATTAAAAAAAAAGTAAATCTAGGGTTCCGGCACGGCAGCGCCGCCGCCAGAACCCCACCCCTGCCACCGCCGGAACCTGGGTTCACGTTGAACCCTCGCCGGAAACTCCAACCGGAGTCTGGTGTTTTGAAGAACACGGTTGTGTTCTTGTTGAAGAAGATAGAGGGAGTTTAGAGGGAGAGAGAGTCTAAGAGAGAGAAAGGGAGGTAGAAAATGAGGAAAAATTAGCCACAGCCTATTTATAGGCTCGGCCGAATCAGGTGTGCGTGGGTGCACTGCGTTAGCATGCACCCTCGCCTCCTGCGCGTGTGATTTTAATCCTAGGGCCCCTGTTGCCCTCCCTTCCTGATCTGATCAGGGCTCTCTGATTTCAATCAGACGGCCCCTACTGAATCCAGAAGCCCAATTCGGCCAACACCACCCAAGGCCCAATTCCACCTTTTTTTTATTTTATTTTTACACCCCCCTGGTTATTGCCTGCCCCTCACTGTTTGCATCTCATTTTTTTTCTTATCTCTATTTCTTCATGCATTTTAATTTCTTTTGCATTCTTTATTCCCTTTGCGTTTTATCATCCTTATGCTTGTTAGATTAGGCTGCGCATTAATTATTATTCGCCATTTATTTATTTATTTTTATCGCATGGAATTTAGAATGTATATTAGGTGTGGTGTAAATACATATCTAGTTTAGGTTTATGCATATTTATTTTCTCGCAGACATTAGAATGTAATTTAGGCGTTGATGTAAGTTATTTATTTTCATTTATTTCTCGCAGACCATAGAATGTATAATAGGTTTTTATGTAATAGCTTAGGTGCATGTGGGCGTGTGTGGGCTATGCGTTGTCTGTTATGCTTCGTAGCTTAGGTCAAGGGGCCTCATGTGGTCCAAAGCCATTGTGAGTCCCCGCGCTTTTATTCTTTTCCGCTCCGTTAGTTTATTTTATTTTAGTTCAATATTTAAAACAACGAAAACATTCAAAAATAACAAAACACAAAAAACATTTCCATAATAAACCTTGGTTGTTTAATCAAGTGATCCTTTATTTTATCATTTCGTAAATAAAAATTGCAATTAACCTAAATTCTATTTTCAGTCATTTTTCTTTAATATAAAAAACACAAACAGATTTATTTTGCCACTTGGCCTTTTTATTTCAAAACATTTTTGAAAAACTAAAAAATACACAACCAATCAAACGCAATTTCTATCCCGAACTACGAGGTTTTGATCCCTCACGGGTACGTAGGCAAAGGACTTTGTCCTCTCAAATCAATAAAATGTAGATAATTAGGTCTCTTATTTTAACTATTATTTTCCTCTTTTCTTCATATTAAGTAAGTTATAGCACAATACTTTGAATAAAACCAAGAGGTTCTCGTAGAGTACTACGAACATAAAGGGTGCTAACACCTTCCCTTTATGTAACCAACCCCTGAACCCTTAATCTTTAAATACGGGGGCTTTGAACTTTTTCCCCTCTTTCTTTAAAAAAAATTAAATGTTCAGTCGTGAAATAAATAGTGAGTCAAACGCTAATCAAATAGCCTTGATCTCCGAAAAATGACGCGACAACGACAAAGATTACTCGAACAAGAGAGATAAGTTTGTGCAAGCTTGGAGTGGCATCCGTAAACTTAATAGAAGCCAGTTGGGGAAGAAGGGAGACTTTGTGCATGGATCTTATACTCAATGGGTTATTGATAGAGCCACGAGCTTTGGGATGCCTTACACCCTACCGAGGTACTTATCCTCGACTACCCCATCATCATCTCTACCCATACCCATCAAGACTAAGGAGGAGTATCAGGATCGATTGACTGAGTCAACCCTTGAAAGTGTCACTTGGAAAAGAAGATACGGTGAAGCTATGCGCGAGATGGAAACAATGAGTGGTGAAATAGAACAGCACAAGCATAAACTCCTCAAACAAAGACGAACAATTGTCACACAGAATATTGACATCCAAATGAAGAATAAGCTTCTTAAACGACATATTAACAAGAAAGAGCATATGGATTTCTTTACTGGCACTCATCCAGATTTCGAGGAATAGTCCACCTCAGGAGTTGGGGAACTTCGGAGTTGTTTTTATCATCTATGTCATTTTCTAGCCTCTCTGTGATGTATTTTGGAGTCTATCCGTTGGCTCAGTTGGGTAAGAAGAGGGAATTATCTTGTGGTGCTTTAAATTATTATTCAATGAAATTTTCAACTACGATGTTTACGTAAATGCTTTTATAAGTCCTTCAATAAAAATGTCTATTTTTGCATAAACATACCATGCATCATTCTGCATTCATAGTTTCAAATCCGAGTCTTACACCATGTCTTTTCAATAAAAGGTCGATCCATCAGTAAGTGGTCTGATGTCTTCGTTCAACTTCAACTCGCACATGCAAACGCTCGTGCAAACACAAGAGACGGATCAGCTTGAACAAGAGGTCCACGAGCTTCGTGAAGAGGTGACAACGCTTCGGGCTGAAGAAGAGAAGTTAACTAACCTGGTATCTTCGCTGATGGTTACATAGGATCCGTCTCAATTCCAGCGAGGGCCCCAGCCACCATGTCAGCCACTGTGCATGCAACAGCCTCGACAACATGCTCCTCAACAATCCAATCCTCAGAAACAGGTCTCAAGAAAGAAATTTATCCCAATCCCTGTGAAATATGGGGATTTGCTTCCACAGTTGCTCGAAAAGAATCTGGTCCAGACTAAAGCGCCTCCTCCAGTACCAGCATGGTATAGACCTGACCTTTTCTGTACTTTCCATCAAGGGGCACCCAGACATGACGTCGAACATTGTAACGCACTAAAGAAGGCAGTCCAGAACTTGATCCGGACCAACCGCCTGACCTTCTAAGATTCTCCGAACGCGCAAGTCAATCCGCTACCATATCATAATACATAGTGCTTGTGACACATGGGATGGCTAGCCGCAATCAGATCTTTGTTGATGTTTTCTTCCGCTACTTATCCATTCAAATAATGTGTTTGTTTGCTGTTTACTTTTTCCAAAAAAATCCTTTCGCCCCGCCCGAGACAAAAGTGAACTTGTGTAGGGCTTTTTGCTTCATGTATTGTCCATCATTAATAAAAAGGTCTTTTTGATCCCGACTTTGTTTTTATTTTGTGCTTTTTCTGGAAAAATGGTAACACAAAAAACCAAAAAAAAACTTTTTCTTTAATCATTTACAAATATCTGCATACATTCACTTCCTAAAAATCAAACATAAATGCAGATCAAACATAAATAAACCCGTTGAACACATTAACCTTATACTCTTTTTCGACTTTGAATTCCCCGTGTCCGGAAATAAAAGAAGAATGAAGTGATTCCCGTCAAGATCTCTCACATATTGGGGCATCTTAGCCGTCAAAGTTGCAAACAAAATCAAGAAGATCGGCAAGAGAATGGCAGTCACTTACAAAGACCAGCATGAGATGGCACCGTTGCCTCACATGGGCATCGTGTTTCAATAAACATTTCAACAGGGGCAACCCCCCTCCTTCCCTCAGTATACGGCATGAAGGTCGTACTTCTCATGGAGATCAAAATCCTGTCAACAGGAGTTCTGCTGAAATCTCAAGTTTTGATTGAACTTACAATGCATGACGACCCTGGTACAATTATATCAAAAAGAAGTTGAGACAAGCTTCCCAGAAGAAGGTTCGTCCCCTGTGAATTTCAAAGGTACTTTGAACGCCTAACTATGAAGGCTCGTGTGCAGTCAAGAAATACTTTGTCAAAAATAAAAGCTCGATAAGTCGCAAACCTGAAAAGGGGACTTAGGCAAAAATGAGCGTCTCAGTGGACTGAAAACCCGAAAGGGCGGTCCAGACAAAAATTAGAGACATGAACAAAAATGATTATCCTGATAGATTGAAAACCCGAAAGGGCGATCTATGCAAAAGTTAAGGATCATGACAAAGCAACTGCATCAATCAGGCACAATCCACTTGGGGCATCCAACTATCAAAAGATCTCCGATTCAAAGCACCTGCAAATCAAAGACTCGGAACAGGGGCAATTCAAAGTTGTTAGGGAGAATAACGGTTATCGTGTTCAATGTACCCTTTCCAAAATATTTCAAAGATCCGTGGAGTCATGCCATTGGCCGGCCACCACTCAATTAATCAAGTTTGAGCCCGTACCCATTTATTTGGAACTCTCATTTATTCAATTTACAAAATTTCTTCTATTTTTTATGGCAACACTCGAAGCAAAAAATTTCAAAATACAAAACTCTTTTTTACATCTTTTGAAAAGTGTGAACGACAAACACGCTCTCTTCGAACTCGTGAGCAGGAGAAGCGCACATCAGCATCCACCTCGAGAACGGCTACACTCCGAAAGAGAAACATGACCAAGCGCTATGAAGAGGACCTCTACTTTAAGCAAGATGCAGTCACAATCCAAATACAAAAAGAAAAATGAAAGCTCGCTAAGTTGAAAACCTGAAAAGGCGACTTAGGCAATAGAGAGCGTCCCGGTGGACTGAAAACCCAAAAGGGCGGTCCAGGCAAAAATTAGGGGCACAAAAAAGGAAATATACTCCCGGTGGACTAAAAACCCGAAAGGGCGGTCCAGGCAAAAGTTAGGGATTTCAAAAGAAAACAAGAAAAAGCAAATAAAAAACAAAAAGGAGCGTGACTGCTGGGGCATACCAATAGATTGACACTCTATGCAAAATGGCGACTTCCGGACTTTTGGTCAACAATGGCATTTATCATAACACTCTACGCCGGTTCACAAATGGCGACCTCTTCTCAACTGTTCAGTCAACAATGAGTTCTCCTCCAGGAAACATCGGTTGCTATCTTGTGCCAAGTTTCACCATGTAAATTGTTCGATTAGTTCACAATAATGTTATCTTCAAGGAAGTTTGCCGAGTGTTTGTGCTGCGATGTCAGCCAGTCTCCCATCCTACCTGCTTTGTCTCGTTCCGTCGAATTTACCTATCGCAACCCGGTCTACACACTCATACATTCACTCATACATTCATACATTCATGCATTATTATTTTCACTCACACACGACATATACGCAACATCATTCACATGTGGTTGCATCGGCCACCTGAAATCTTGTTTTGGCCGCATCCTGTCGTTTCAAGTCCTCAATCATTTAAAGCTGACAGTCCTACACAACGGACCGTTTACACTTTGCTTACTGCTCTCAAGCTGACAGTCCTACACAACGGACCGCTTACACTTTTCTTACTGCTCTCAAGCCGTCAGTCCTACACAACGGACCGCTTACACTTTATCTGCTTTCAAGCCGACAGTCCTACACAACGGACCGCTTACACTTTTCTTACTGCTCTCAAGCCGACAGTCCTACACAACGGACCGCTTACACTTTATCTGCTTTCAAGCCGACAGTCCTAGACAACGGACCGCTTACACTTTTTTACTGCTTTCAAGCCGACAGTCCTAAACAACAGACCGGTTACCCTTTACTGCTTTCAAGCCGACAGTCCTAAACAACGGACCGCTTAAGTTTACCTTTTGTCTTGTATCAAGCTGCTAGCCCTAAACAACGGACCGCTTAAGTTTACATTTTTCTTCTTGTTTCAAGCTGCTAGTCCTAAACAACGGACAGTCTGCACCTACCTGTCATTCTCTCTAGTGTCATCCCCAGTGCGTCTATTCCAGAGATGTCATCAAAAGTTTTGTCTTCATTAAACTATTGTTCCAAACCAACACAATAATAGACAATCATTTCCCCAGTGAAACTACATTCCCCTAACAGAGTCAGATCCTTTTCTACAAACAATTTCGGGCATCCTGTCGTTATCACTCATCCCAGTCGAGTCATCCATGCCGTCTTGCATTCATAACTGTGTCACATGCATTCATTACTCATCCCAGTCGAGTCATCCATGCCGTCTTGCATTCATAATTGTGTCACATGCATTCATTACTCGTCCCAGTCGAGTCATCTATGTCGTCTTGCATTCATAATTGCGTCACATGCATTCACACAGTATCTTATGGTCAAAAATAGGTGTACTTTGTATTTAAGTCTCTTCGGCCCGTCAAATCAAAGATTCCATCTTCAAATCTCTGGACGAAGAAACTTAAATAGGGGCATCTGTCATACCCCGATTTTTGACCTAAGATTATATAGTGGGGGTGCACATTTGGTTAATGGGGGTATGTATTTGTGTGAACGAAGTAGTGCTAGAAAAATATTATTTGAAAATGATAAATTAAATATTTAATTTGATCTTTTTTTAAAGTACTTTCTTTGTCCCCAAGTCTTGCTAAAATATTTTAGAATGCAATTTAGAATATTTTAGAACACAATCTGAAATATTCTGGTAGGCAATCTGATATATTTAGTGTTTGATCTGAAATATTATTTTGATACTCAATAATATATATTCATGTGCCGAATAAACATATTTATGTACTGAATAATATATTTTTGTACTCAATATAATATTTTGGTAGGCAATCTGATATATTTTAGTGTTTGATCTGAAATATTATTTTGATACTCAATAATATATATTTATGTGCTAAATAAACATATTTATGTACTGAATAATATATTTTTGTACTCAATATAATACTTTGGTGCTCAATTGAGATATTTTTGTGCTATATCTGATTACTTGTACCCAAAGTTTCTCACTTATTAGTTATGAATTTTCTCTATAAATAGAGAGCTCATATAGTGCATTCTGGACCCCGAAAATTCACAGTTGATGCTTCCTGTTTTTTTTTTCCTCTCTTCTCTCTCTTCTCTCTCTTTCGACTTATGTTGACGAGTCTTTCTTCTTTTTCTACTCCTTTCTGTCCCTTCGGTTTCAAGTGGTCTTCGTACCATACAGAGTAAGTTATTTTCTTTTGTTTTTGCATTTTTTTTATTTATTTGTTAGTTTAACTTTATCACTCTACATTTTATTTATTTTTCCGCTTTTATATATTCAAAAAGAACAAAAACATTACAAATAACCAAAAATTCACAAAAATATTTTCCTAATAAACCTTGATTTTCAAATCGAGTGATCCCATTTTTATTTTATTTTCTTAATCAAATTTCAATCAACTTAATTCTATTTTGATTTATTTTTTTTTAATATAAAAAAAACACAAACAAATTCTTATTTGCCATTTGGCTTTTTCATTTTAAAACCTTTTTCAAAACTAATAAAAAACACACAACCAATCAAACGTCAATTTTTACCCCGAACTGCCAAGTTTTGATCCCTCACGGGTACGTAGGCAAAGGACACTCGTTCTCTCAAATCAATAAAAATGTAGAAATTAGGTTTCCCTTTTTCTTTTTTCTTTTATCACTTTAAATCTATTTTCAAAAAAGCAAGCAAGTTTATAGCACAAAAATTAAATAAAATCAAGAGGTTCTCGTAGAGTACTACGAACATAAAGGATGCTAGTGAGTCAAAAGCTAATCAAATAGCCTTGATCTCCGAAAAATGACGCGACAATACCACTTAATTCCTCCTTAACTCTAATTAACTCCTATTAAAATATTAAATAATTCATTTTAATCCCCAACCTTCTAATAATTATAATTCTCACCTATTTTAATTAAATAATCAAAATAATCATATAATAAAATATAACACACCATAAAATCAACATAAATTATTTAAAAATCATATAAACTTATTAAATCAATTGAAATTAAATAAATAACAACTAGGGCGTTACAACTCTCCCCCACTTAAAGAATTTCGTCCTCGAAATATTACCTCAAGCAAACAACTCAGGATAAGACCCTAGCATCTTACTTTCCAGCTCCCAAGTCAAGCTCTCACCAGTTACTCCTCCCTAGACAACTCTCACCAGAGATATCTCCTTGCCTCTCAACTTCTTCACCTTACGATCATCAATCCTCAACGGTAAAGTCTCCACCGTAAGGTTGTCTCTAACTTGCACATCATCTCTTGGTATAACATGCGAAGGATCCGCTACGTACTTCCGCAACTGCGACACATGAAACACATCATGCAAATTCGAAAGATGTGGTGGCAAACCTATTCGATATGCCACTGGCCCAATCCTCTCCGATATCTGATAAGGACCAATAAACTTCGGAGTCAACTTCTTAGACTTCAACGCACGACCTACACCTGTCATGGGAGTGACTCTCAAGAACACATGATCACCCTCTTGGAATTCAAGTTCCTTTCTACGCTTGTCATGGTAACTCTTTTGCCGACTCTGCGACCCTTTCATCTACTCTCTTATCAACTTAACTTTCTCTGTAGTCTGCTGGACTAATTCCGGTCCCAACACTATACTTTCTCCCGATTCAAACCAACACAACGAAGCACTACACCTCCGACCATACAAAGCTTCAAATGGTGCCATACCAATACTCGAATGGTAACTGTTGTTGTACGTGAACTCAATCAACGGTAGATGACTATCCCAAGCTCCACCTTGCTCAAGTACACACACTCTTAACAAATCTTCCAACGACTGAATCGTCCTCTCCGACTGACCTTTTGTTTGAGGATGATAAGCCGAACTCAACTTCAACTTAGAACCCAAAGCCTCCTGCAAACTCTTCCAAAACCTTGAAGTAAACCTCGGATCTCTATCCGACACAATGCTTGATGGAACACCATGCAATTTCACAACATTATGAATGTAAATCTCTGCCAACTGAGCTACTGGACAATTGATATTGATCTGAATAAAATGTGCTGACTTTGTCAACCTGTCAACAACTACCCAAATGGCATCATGTGTAACGCCCACTTTATTTATTTAATTATTTTATTAGAGTATATAGTATATTATTATATATTATATGATTTTAATGATATTTGTGACGTATGAGATGTTGTTGTGGTGTGATGTTTATTTTATTGTTTAATAAAATAAAATATGCGATGTTAATATATATATATATATTTGTATGAAAATTAAGATGTGATATAATAACAAATATTTTGAGAGATGGGGTTGTTTTCATAAATAAGATAGAGTTGTGGGGATAAGTGAGAATAGAAAGAATTATAAAAGGAAGTTAGGTTTAGGAAGAAACAGTCAGTACGTTATAAACTTTTGCAAAAAGGGAGAAAAGTGGCTAGAGAAGAGGGAACCCCAATTCTGCAATATTACCAGGTAAGGGTGAGTCTAACTCGATTATATTATACTGTAATTCATCTAGTTGTGATTAACATAGGAATTGAAAGAGAGTTTGAGAGATTTCATAAGTTAGGGTTTTGTAGATTTTATGATGAATTGATGAGAGAATGATGTGAATTGTTGTAGAAACCTGTTACAGAACCTAGATTAATCACTAGGACTATAATTCTGATAGATTAGAAGCATAACATGAAGAATTGGACGAATTTTGGCGGGGTTTCGAGCGAACCCGTAACCCCTCTGCGATAGCTCGCCGTGGCGAGCAGACCCGCTCGCCGTGGCGAGCAGTTAGGTATATACTCGCGAGGCGAGCAGCTGAGCTCGCCGTGGCGAGCAACCCCTTTAGCGCACGCGAGGCGAGCAACAACACTCGCCGTAGCGAGCACTGGCAGAATGCAATTTAAGTAGCTCGCCGTGGCGAGCAGAACCACTCGCCATAGCGAGCAATGTGGTTTCAGACCACTATAACTTGAGTTTTAGAACTCCGTTTCGAGCGAGGTTTTGAGGGTAGACTTTTGGATTGTATTAGAGATGTTTAAGACCTAATTATTACATGTAATGACGCTGTAAGATGACTTTGATTATTAGCGTTAATCTATGATTAAATGCTCATTAAGTGAAGTTTATGAATGAAGTATAAATGATGATTGCGATGATAAATTTGTGGTATATACATATGTTAAGTGTGTTGAGCTGCTGTCATGTACTGTCATGATTGCATGTGTCGATAAAGAGTCGTATTTGATGTTAAGATGTTGTGCATTAACTTGTTTAAGTATATGAGTCGAGTTCATGCATTTGCATAATTTGAGACGGTGGAGCTTATGCTCAAAGCGACGGTGGAGCATTTGCTCAAAGCGACGGTGAAGCTTATTAAAGCTAAAATATTGGTACCACATGCATGATGTTAAGATGTTAGAGTTGCATTTGTCGAGTCCTGTGTCTGAGATGCTTTGAGACGTTTGTTGTGTGATGATGTTCTAAGATGATTTAATTATACGTAGATGTTTGAGATGTATTCAGTTATATGTGACGATTATTGTTGTTATTGTTTAGCATGATTATTTGAATTATATGTTAATATAATTGTTTTGAATCTCACCCCTTCTGTTGGAATTGCCGCCTTGTGGGCAAGTGCCGGTGACCAAGCGTAGGTACGATGATGTGAGAGGTCCTTGTGGAGTCTTAGGAGCTCTGATCTGTAACGGGATGGGGATTATCATTTGTTTCTATTCCTTTATGTATCATGTTGACTAATGATGATGTTTGCGACGTAACTTGATTTGAGATGTTTTATGAGGCTCTTGTGCCGAGAATTATTTATTTAAGATTTTGAGACGTTTATGAATTCCGCTGCAATGTATGAATATTGTTTAAGAATAAATTATTATTCGATTTGATTTTAAATATTTTATGAAATGTGACATCCTGAATTATGTGTTATACTCTGATTATTTAAATGAAATTTTTAAGTCGGGATTTCGGGGTGTTACAATTGGTATCAGAGCAGGTCGGTCCGTCCGGCCAATTAGAGAGTCGAGTGACGATGTCTTAGAGTTATAATACTATAGTTATATTATTCTAACTTATGTTTGCTTTGTAGAGGAATAAGATGGCTGGAAGAAATGATGCTGCTCTTGCTGCTGCCTTGCAAGCAATGGCCCAAGCTGTGGGAAATCAGAATAACGCTGGTGGAAACGATGGGACGAGAATGTTGGAGACTTTTCTGAGGAACCACCCGCCTACCTTCAAAGGGCGATATGATCCAGATGGGGCTCAGACGTGGCTCAAGGAAGTTGAGCGGATCTTTAGGGTGATGCAGTGTGAAGACGGTCAGATGGTACGGTTCGGTACCCACATGTTAGCTGAGGAGGTTGATGACTGGTGGGTTGGTATTCGACCTATCCCTATCCTTGAAGAAGGAGGTGCTGCTGTGACTTGGGCGGTGTTTAGGAGGGAATTCCTGAACCGCTACTTTCCTGAGGACGTCCGGGGGAAGAAGGAGATCGAGTTCCTTGAGCTGAAGCAAGGGAATATGTCTGTGACTGAGTATGCTTCAAAGTTTGTGGAACTGGCAAAGTTTTACCCACACTATACTGCAGAGAATGCTGAGTTTTCCAAGTGCATCAAATTTGAGAATGGCTTGCGCTCTGAGATTAAAAGGGCGATTGGTTACCAGAAGATTCGAAATTTCTCTGAGTTGGTGAGTAGTTGCAGGATTTATGAGGAGGATACCAAGGCTCACTACAAGGTAGTGAATGATAGAAAAACTAAGGGTCAGCAGAGTCGTCCCAAACCTTATGATGCTCCTAGAGATAAGGGTAAGAAAAGAGTGAATGATGAGAGGCGACCACAGAAGAAGGATGCCCCTTCTGAGATTACCTGCTATAATTGCGGGCAGAAAGGCCACAAGAGTAATGCGTGTCCTGTTGATGTGAAAAGGTGTTACCGATGCGGACAGAAAGGGCATATTACCCCAGACTGCAAGTTTGATATTGTTGTGTGTTTCAACGGTGATGAGCAAGGACATATTGGCTCGTAGTGCAAGAAGCCAAAGAAAGTTAGGACTACTGGAAGGGTTTTCGCGTTGACTGGCACTCAGACTGAGAACGAGGATCGTTTGATCAGAGGTACTTGCTATATTAATGATATACCTTTAGTTGCTATTATTGATACTGGCGCTACGCATTGTTTTGTTGCTTTTGATTGTGCTGTTAAGTTGGGTCTTGTTATGTCTGATATGAATGGAGAGATGGTTGTCGAAACTCCAGCTAAGGGTTCGGTGACTACTTCTCGTGTGTGTTTAAGTTGTCTGTTGTCTATGTTTGATCGTAATTTTGAGATGGATTTAGTCTGCCTACCTTTGACTGGTATGGATGTAATTCTCGGGATGAATTGGTTGGAGTACAACCGTGTGCTTATCAACTGTTTTTGCAAGACGGTGTATTTCTTGTCTGAAGAGGAAGAAAGTGGAGCAGAATTTTTATCTACCAAGCAGCTGAAACAATTGGAACAAGACGAAACTTTGATGTTTTCTTTGATGGCATCCTTGTCTGTTGAGAATCAAGAGAAGATTGACGAATTGCAAGTGGTGTGTGATTTTCCTGAAGTATTTCCTGATGAGATTCCTGATGTGCCTCCTGAAAGAGAAGTTGAATTTGCAATTGATCTTGTTCCTGGAACGAAGCCTGTGTCTATGACGCCTTACCGTATGTCAGCTTCTGAGTTAGCTGAGTTAAAGAAGCAATTGGAGGATCTGCTCGAGAAGAAGTTTATAAGACCAAGTGTTTCGCCTTGGGGAGCGCCTGTATTGTTAGTAAAGAAGAAAGATGGGAGTATGAGGTTATGCATTGACTATCGGCACTTGAACAAGGTAACTATAAAGAATAGGTATCCACTTCCAAGGATTGATGATTTGATGGATCAGTTAGTGGGTGCACGTGTGTTTAGCAAGATTGATTTAAGGTCGGGTTATCATCAGATAAAAGTGAAGGATGAAGATATGCAGAAGACGACCTTTAGAACTTGATATGGTCATTATGAGTATAAAGTAATGCCTTTTGGTGTTACGAACGCGCTGGGAGTATTTATGGAGTATATGAATCGGACCTTTCAAGCATTTTTGGATCGTTTTGTGGTTGTGTTTATTGACGACATTCTGATATGTTCCAAATCCGAAGAAGAACATGCCGAACATTTGAAGATTGTCTTGCAAGTATTGAAAGAAAAGAAGTTGTACGCTAAATTGTCTAAGTGTGAGTTTTGGTTGAAGGAAGTTAGTTTTCTTGGTCATATTATTTCTGGAGATGGGATAACATTTGATCCATCTAAAGTTGAAGCAGTGTCGCAATGGGAGACTCCGAGGTCGGTTACTGAGATTAGAAGCTTTTTGGGATTGGCTGGTTATTATAGAAGATTTATAGAAGGATTTTCTAAGTTGGCACTTCCGTTAACGCAGTTGACGTGTAAAGGTAAAGCCTTTGTGTGGGATGCCCAATGTGAGAGTAGCTTCAATGAGTTGAAGAAGCGGTTGACGACAGCTCCAGTTTTAATTTTGCCAAAGCCTGAAGTACCTTTCGTGGTGTATTGTGATGCGTCTAAGTTGGGTTTAGGTGGTGTAGTTATGCAAGATGGTAAAGTGGTTGCTTATGCATCCAGGCAATTGAGGATTCACGAACGAAATTATCCTACCCACGATCTTGAGTTGGCTGCAGTGGTGTTCGTGTTAAAAATTTGGAGACACTATTTGTATGGTTCGAGGTTTGAAGTGTTTAGTGATCACAAGAGCTTGAAGTACCTGTTTGATTAGAAAGAATTAAATATGAGACAGAGGAGATGGCTTGAGTTATTGAAAGATTATGATTTTGATTTGAGTTACCATCCGGGTAAGGCTAACGTAGTTGCTGATGCCTTGAGTAGGAAAACGTTACATATGTCTGCTATGATGGCGGAAGAGTTCGAACTATTGGAACAATTCAGAGATTTGAGTTTGGTTTGTGAAAGATCACATCAGAGTGTAAAGCTAGGAATGCTGAGGATTGACAATGATTTTCTGAAAAATATTAATGAAGCGCATAAAGAAGATGTTAAGTTTGTAGATTTGCTTGTTGCAAGTAACCAAACCGTAGATGGTGACTTTAGAGTCGATGACCACGGTGTGTTGAGGTTCCATGGTAGAATCTGTATTCCGGACAACGACGAGATGAAGAAGGCAATCCTTGAAGAGAGCCATAGAAGTAGCTTGAGTATTCACCCAGGAGCTACGAAGATGTATCATGATTTGAAGAAGTTGTTTTGGTGGTCTGGATTGAAACGTGATGTGGCACAATTTGTGTATTCTTGCCTAGTTTGTCAGAAATCGAAGATAGAACATCAGAACCCTGCTGGTATGATGGTACCGTTGGATGTGCCAGAGTGGAAATGGGATAGCATATCCATGGATTTGGTGACGAGTTTGCCAACTACTCCAAGAGGGAACGATGCTATTTGGGTGATTTTCGATAGGTTAACCAAGTCAGTTGATTTTCTACCAATCAATATCACTTTTCCTATGGTTCGGTTAGCAGAGATTTACATTCAAGAGATAGTAAGATTACATGGTATTCCTTCGAGCATTGTGTCAGATAGAGATCCGAGATTTACCTCTAGATTTTGGAAAAGTTTGCAAGAAGCTTTATGGTCTCAGTTGAAGTTGAGCTCGGCGTATCATCCACAGACAGATGGTCAATCCGAGAGGACGATTCAATCGTTGGAAGATCTGCTGAGGGTGTGTGTACTTGAGCAAGGAGAATCTTGGGATAATCATCTCCCGTTGATAGAGTTCACTTATAATAACAGTTACCATTCTAGTATTGGAATGGCACCTTTCGAGGCTTTGTATGGAAGAAGATGCAGAACCCCGTTGTGTTGGTTTGAGTCGGGTGAAAGTGTGGTTTTAGGGCCAGAGATTGTGCAACAAACCACTGAGAAGGTAAGAATGATCCAAGAGAAGATGAAAGCATCGCAAAGTCGACAAAAGAGTTATCATGACAAGCGTAGGAAGGACCTTGAGTTCCAAGAGGGAGATCATGTGTTTTTGCGAGTTACTCTACCCTTGAGGATCGATGATCGCAAGGTGAAGATTTTGAGAGGCAAGGAGATACCTCTGGTGAGAGTTGTTTGGAGTGGAGCGACCGGTGAAAGCTTAACTTGGGAGCTTGAAAGTAAGATGCTGGAGTCATATCCAGAATTGTTTAATCGAGGTAAGATTTTCGAGGACGAAAATCCTTTAAGTGGGGGAGAGTTGTAACGCCCACTTTATTTATTTAATTATTTTATTAGAGTATATAGTATATTATTATATATTATATGATTTTAATGATATTTGTGACGTATGAGATGTTGTTGTGGTGTGATGTTTATTTTATTGTTTAATAAAATAAAATATGCGATGTTAATATATATATATATATATTTGTATGAAAATTAAGATGTGATATAATAACAAATATTTTGAGAGATGGGGTTGTTTTCATAAATAAGATAGAGTTGTGGGGATAAGTGAGAATAGAAAGAATTATAAAAGGAAGTTAGGTTTAGGAAGAAACAGTCAGTACGTTACAGACTTTTGCAAAAAGGGAGAAAAGTGGCTAGAGAAGAGGGAACCCCAATTCTGCAATATTACCAGGTAAGGGTGAGCCTAACTCGATTATATTATACTGTAATTCATCTAGTTGTGATTAACATAGGAATTGAAAGAGAGTTTGAGAGATTTCATAAGTTAGGGTTTTATAGATTTTATGATGAATTGATGAGAGAATGATGTGAATTGTTGTAGAAACCTGTTACAGAACCTAGATTAATCACTAGGACTATAATTCTGATAGATTAGAAGCATAACATGAAGAATTGGACGAATTTTGGCGGGGTTTCGAGCGAACCCGTAACCCCTCTGCGATAGCTCGCCGTGGCGAGCAGTTAGGTATATACTCGCGAGGCGAGCAGCTGAGCTCGCCGTGGCGAGCAACCCCTTTAGCGCACGCGAGGCGAGCAACAACACTCGTCGTAGTGAGCACTGGCAGAATGCAATTTAAGTAGCTCGCCGTGGCGAACAGAACCACTCGCCATAGCGAGCAATGTGGTTTCAGACCACTATAACTTGAGTTTTAGAACTCCGTTTCGAGCGAGGTTTTGAGGGTAGACTTTTGGATAGTATTAGAGATGTTTAAGACCTAATTATAACCTGTAATGACGCTGTAAGATGACTTTGATTATTAGCGTTAATCTATGATTAAATGCTCATTAAGCGAAGTTTATGAATGAAGTATAAATGATGATTGCGATGATAAATTTATGGTATATACATATGTTAAGTGTGCTGAGCTGCTGTCATGTACTGTCATGATTGCATGTGTCGATAAAGAGTCGTATTTGATGTTAAGATGTTGTGCATTAACTTGTTTAAGTATATGAGTCGAGTTCATGCATTTGCATAATTTGAGACGGTGGAGCTTATGCTCAAAGCGACGGTGGAGCATTTGCTCAAAGCGACGGTGAAGCTTATTAAAGCTAAAATATTGGTACCACATGCATGATGTTAAGATGTTAGAGTTGCATTTGTCGAGTCCTGTGTCTGAGATGCTATGAGACGTTTGTTGTGTGATGATGTTCTAAGATGATTTAATTATACGTAGATGTTTGAGATGTATTCAGTTATATGTGACGATTATTGTTGTTATTGTTAAGCATGATTATTTGAATTATATGTTAATATAATTGTTGTGAATCTCACCCCTTCTGTTGGAATTGCCGCCTTGTGGGCAAGTGCAGGTGACCAAGCGTAGGTACGATGATGTGAGAGGTCCTTGTGGAGTCTTAGGAGCTCTGATACGTAACAGGATGGGGATTTATCATTTGTTTCTATTCCTTTATGTATCATGTTGACTAATGATGATGTTTGCGACGTAACTTGATTTGAGATGTTTTATGAGGCTCTTGTGCCGAGAATTATTTATTTAAGATTTTGAGACGTTTATGAATTTCGCTGCAATGTATCAATATTGTTTAAGAATAAATTATTATTCGATTTGATTTTAAAGATTTTATGAAATGTGACATCCTGAATTATGTGTTATACTCTGATTATTTAAATGAAATTTTTAAGTCGGGATTTCGGGGTGTTACATAATGCCCCTTCGGAGTATTCATTAAACTTGTTACAAAATCCATGGATATGCTATCCCACTTCCATTCTGGCACATCTAATGGTGTCAACAACCCTTCAGGCTTCTGATGTTCAACTTTAGATTTCAGACAAGTCAAACATGCATAAACAAATTGCGCGACATCTCGCTTCAATCCAGATCACCAAAATAATTTCTTCAAGTCGTGATACATCTTCGTAGCTCCCAGATGAATACTTAAGCTACTCCTGTGACTTTCTTCTAAAATCAACTTTTTCAACTCTTCATTATCAGGAATACAAATTCTGCCTCGGAATCTTATCACACCCTGATCATCAACCTGGAAATCACTATCTCCCGCTTCACTACCAGCAACCATCAAGTCTACAAACTTGACATCAGCTTCCTGCGCTTCCTTGATACTGTTCAAGAAGTCATTATTGATCTTCAACATACCCAACTGCACGCTCTGAGGTGCCAATTCACAAACTAAGCTCAAGTCTCTAAATTGCTCAAGTAACTCGAACTCTTTCATCATCATAGCAGACATGTGCAACGTCTTTCTGCTCAAGGCATCTGCAACCACATTGGCCTTCCCCGGGTGGTAATTCAAACTAAAATCATAGTCCTTCAACAACTCGAGCCATCTTCTCTGCCTCATATTCAGCTCCTTCTGATCAAACAAATATTTCAAACTCTTATGATCACTAAACACCTCAAATCTGGAACCATACAAATAATGCCTCCAAATTTTTAACACAAAAACTACAGCAGCCAACTCTAAATCATGTGTAGGATAGTTCTTCTCATGTATCCTCAATTGTCTTGAAGCATAAGCTACCACCTTACCATCTTGCATAAGTACACCACCTAAGCCCGACTTGGACGCATCACAATACACAACGAAAGGTTCATCTGACTTTGGTAAAATTAAAATCGGAGCAGTCGTCAACCGTTGCTTCAACTCATTGAAACTATTCTCACACTTGGTATCCCACACAAAAGCTTTACCCTTACAGGTCAACTGAGTCAACGGAAGTGCCAACTTCGAAAATCCTTCGATAAATCTGCGGTAATAGCCTGCTAAACCCAGAAAACTTCTAATCTCTATGACTGACTTCGGAGTCTCCCATTGCGATACTGCTTCAACTTTCGACGGGTCAACCGCAATACCACTACCAGAAATAATATGGCCAAGAAAACTTACTTCACTTAACCAGAACTCACATTTTGACAACTTGGCATATAACTTCTTTTCTTTCAACACTTGCAAAACAATCTTCAAATGCTCCGCATGCTCTTCTTCAGTCTTAGAATAAATCAGAATATCATCAATAAACACAACTACAAATTTGTCCCGAAAATCATGGAAAATTCTGTTCATGTACTCCATAAATACACCAGGTGCATTAGTAACACCGAAAGGCATCACTTTATACTCATAGTGACCATATCGCGTCCTGAACGCCGTCTTCTGCATATCTTCATCCTTCACCTTGATCTGACGGTAACCTGATCTCAAATCAATTTTACTAAACACACGGGCACCCACTAGCTGGTCCATCAAGTCATCAATTCTCGGAAGTGGATACCTATTCTTTATCGTCACTTTATTCAACTGACGGTAATCTATACACAGCCTCATGCTACCATCTTTCTTCTTAACCAATAATACCGGCGCTCCCTAAGGTGAAACACTTGGTCTTACAAACTTCTTATCAAGTAGGTCCTCCAACTGCTTCTTCAATTCTGCCAACTCAGCTGCTGACATACGTTAAGGAGCCATCGACACAGGCTTCATACCCGAAACAAGATCAATTGAAAATTCAACTTCCCTTTCTGGCGGCACATCGGGAATCTCATCAGGAAAAACTTCTGGAAATTCCTTCACGACTGGTAGGCTATCAATCACTGCTTGATTCTCCACCGACAAATACGCTATCAAGGAAAACATCCGAATTTCGTCGCGCTCTATCTGCTTCAGCTGCTTAGTACTCAAGAAATCAACTTCACTCTCCTCTTCAGCGGAAGAGAAACGTACTGTCTTACTAAAACAATTGATGAGGACATGGTTATACTCTAACCAGTTCATCCCAAGGATTACATCCATACCCGTCAACGGTAAACATACAAGATCAACTTCAAAGTCTCTACCAAACACAGACAGTGGACAACTTAAACAAACAAGAGAAGTAGTCACTGAACCCTTAGCTGGAGTTTCAACAATCATCTCTCCATCCATATTAGACATAGTAAGCCCCAACTTATAAGCACAACTAACAGCAATAAAACAATGCGTAGCACCAGTATCAATAATAGCAATTAAAGGAGTATCATCAAAATAACAAGTACCTCGAATAAGTCGATCCTCATTTTTCGTCTGTGTACCAGACAATGCAAACACCTTCCCTCCAAGCTGAGCCTTCTTAGGCTTCTTGCACTGAGAACTAAGATGATCCTCTTCATCACAATTGAAACAGACAATATCACCACGTTTGCATTCAGCTATTGTATGTCCTTTCTTCCCACATCGGAAGCATTTCTTCTCATCACGGTGGCAATCATTACTCTTGTGGCCTTTCTCACCACACTTGTAGCAGACAACCTCAGCAGGAGCCTCATTCTTCCTGGGCCTCCTCTCATCATTCACCCGTTGTTTACCCTTATCAGCAGGAGCACTGTAAGGCTTAGGACGGTTCTGCTGACTCTTACTCTTCCTTTCATTAATCACCTTGTAGTGAGCTTTCATATCTTCTTCGTAAATTCTGCAGCTACTCACCAAATCAGAAAAGTTGCGGATCTTCTGATAACCAATGGCTCGCTTAATCTCAGCACGCAGACCATTCTCAAACTTGATACACTTAGAGAACTCAGCAGTCTCAGGAGTGTAGTGCGGATAAAACTTTGACAACTCAACAAACTTGGCAGCATACTCTGTTACTGACATGTCACCTTGCTTCAGCTCTAGAAATTCAATTTCTTTCTTACCTCGGACATCTTCCGGAAAATACCTATTCAGAAACTCTCTTCTGAACACAGCCCAAGTGATCACAGCTCCTCCATTCTCTAGCACTGGTTGCACACTCACCCACCAATCATCAGCCTCCTCAGCCAGCATATGTGTGCCAAAACGCACCATCTGAACATCAGTGCATTGCATCACTCTGAAGATTCTTTCAATCTCCTTCAACCATGTCTGCGCTCCGTCAGGGTCATACCTACCCTTGAAAGTTGGTGGATGGTTCCTCAAGAAGGTTTCCGGCATGCGAACACCGTCGTTACCACCAGCATTGTTCTGTTGACCCACAGCTTGAGTCATCGCTTGCAAAGCAGCAGCAAGTGCAACATCGTTTCTTCCAGCCATCGCGAAAATCTACACTACAACAACAACCAGGACATCAAAGACAATACAAAATTGTCACACGACTCTACTAGGCTCGACTCGACTCTACTACTTGGTCGGACGGACCAACCTGCTCTGATACCAATTGTAACACCCCGTTCTCCCAACATTATTAACTAACAAATTAAATCAGAGTTTTTCACCAAAACGGAATGCTACATTTTCATTCAATTAAAATCTCCAAATTAATAGATGAATAATTATTCTCCATAAAATAGTCAATAAAGATTAACCTTCAAAATTTCGCAGCGGAATTAATTTAAAACAACAAAATAAGTCTTCGACACGCAGGCCTCATCAAAGGTTTCGTAATTCATAAATAATACGTAAGGAAAGAGAAAACAAGCAACAAATTCCCGTCCCGTTACGTATCAGAGCCCTAAGACACTTTGAGCCAACATCTCTACTAATCTTCGTTACCTGCACTTGCCCACAAGGCGGCAATTCCAGCAGAAGGGGTGAGATTCACAAACAACAGTAGATATATAATTCATCAATTAAATTCAGCAACAACAGTATAATGAATAATCAACTAACAATTCATAATTTAAACAATTCAACAACTTCATCAGCAACGATAACAACTACAACGGCAACAACGACAACAACAACAACAACGACAACAACTACAACGACAACAACAATGCGACTAATGCAAATGCATGTGGTACCATTTTTACGCGCGATGAATGCTAAGCATTTTGGGGCATAAGCCCCCAACAGTTGAATGAAATAACATTCCAGGGCATAAGCCCTCAACGATTGAGTGATGGACACTCCAGGGCATAAGCCCTCAACGATTGAGTGAAAACACTCCAGGGCATGAGCCCTCAACAAGGTATGAGTATGAATGGACTCACTAGTGTATATCTGCATACAACTCGACAACAGCAACGACAACTACAATATGCATAATCAACTATGACATAAGACTCCAACTCAATTGATAGGACACAACAAAAGGGCGCAACAAAGCCACACAACAAAAATTCAACAATTAGGCATGGTACAGTGTTACTCGCCGTGGCGAGATCAAGAATTTGAGCTACTCGCTATGGCGAGTTGGGGGCGAGCTCAAGGCGAGCAAAAGTGGTTGCTCTCGGCATTTTTGACATTTTTCACCTAAAATCTTCATTTTTAAGTTCCCAAAACCCAATTTAATTCTGTAAAAAGGTGCCATTCATCCCTAAATATATTAAGGCACTCAAATTGATATAAAAATTTGCCCAAAAACCTCATTAAGACAATTAACGACTTTTTAATTAAGCAACTCGTCGTGGCGAGTGCATCTGCTCGCTGTGGCGAGCTATGGGGTTTCACTGCTCGCCTCGCGAGTGGGTCTGCTCGCTGTGGCGAGCTACACAGGCATTGCTCGCCTAGCGAGAGGGTTTGCTCGCCGTGGCGAGCGGCGATTGACAGAACACGAGCTGTACGAACAGACTTCTATTTTTCAACCCTAAACCCCAAATTCAATACCTAAAGGCTCAATTTTGATGAACTTCATCACCCCTATGTATTCTAACATCAGAACAGCAATAAACAACAACAATTACATGAATTCATTAAGTTAATAGCATCAATTAATCCTTAACCTAATTCAATTCACCAACCCTAACAACCCAACATTAACCAATGAATTATAGAACCTAAAGTTGAGAGTTAGTCTCACCCTTACCTTAGATTATTTCCTGAATTCAAGCTGCGTTCTTCTCTCCTCTTGCTTCTTCTCCCTTGTTCTAGGTTTTCTCCCTTTTTCTCTGTTTCTCACTGTTTCTACGTGAAAACTGTTTCTGACCTATCTTTCCTTCTTACTCCTATTAATACCACTTAATTCCTCCTTAACTCTAATTAACTCCTATTAAAATATTAAATAATTCATTTTAATCCCCAACCTTCTAATAATTTTAATTCTCACCTATTTTAATTAAATAATCAAAATAATCATATAATAAAATATAACACACCATAAAATCAACATAAATTATTTAAAAATCATATAAACTTATTAAATCAATTGAAATTAAATAAATAACAAGTAGGGCGTTACACAAGTGATTACTTTGTGGATACGATGTTGTCAATCAAGCTTTATATGAATTTGAATCTCTGTTTATGCCTAGAAATGTTTATACAAACTTTGGAAACCAATTTGGGTTATGGGGAACTAAAATTGAGAGTTTTTGGGTGAAAAATGGAGTTTTCTCGTGTACTGAACTGTCACAACTCGCAACGGCTAGTTGGGGGCGAGCTGGAGGCGAGTTGGGGGTCACTCCCTGTGACCATCTCGCCATGGCGAGTTGATTTACTCGCCATGGCGAGTTGCACAGTGACAGCACTCCCTGTTTCGTGTTCTTGCGTCTTTTTCGCATATTTCTGTTTCGAATTGGCCTTTGGTGTAAACACGAAAGATTTAGATAATTGAGTTAGATTTCCAATGGCTTTGGTTTCACTTGAAAATGTTTTGTGGATTTTGAGTTATGATAGAAACACTCCAAGTGGGTCTTGGAAGACTTTTACAAAAATTCAGCATAACCGTTTCTAACTCAACCCGAAACTTTTGGTTTGCTTCCAAACATCAAATATGAGTATTATGAGTTTAATTACGATGTTTAATAGTATCTAATCTATGTCTTGTTGAATCAAACTTAGTTTTCTTCTCTTAATGAATCGGTTTTGCAATATGATGAAATGAGACAAACTTCGTGATTTTTGTGAATTAATCGCGATTGGCCGATGAAAGGCTTATGTAATCTCTACTGCACACAAATGTGACTTAAGAGTATACATGGCTTAGGCGATTA
Organism: Medicago arabica; assembly: GCA_946800305.1. Taxonomy (NCBI): domain Eukaryota; kingdom Viridiplantae; phylum Streptophyta; class Magnoliopsida; order Fabales; family Fabaceae; genus Medicago; species Medicago arabica. The sequence goes on along the minus strand of OX326970.1, from coordinate 28,302,039 downwards.
ACCTTGTTTGGTTAGTTTTGATTCATTATTTCTGTTGTTTTCAAAGTTGTGAATTATGAGTAGAATTTTGTGAAAGACATGAATGGTTAGGATGAAGCATGCTAATGAGATGAAATTGTTGATTGCATATATGTTGTTTGAATATTCAAATGTTGGTGGATACATATATGATGACGGAGTGTTGATGTATGCATACTTGTTGAATGGAGGTGATTATTGCATAATTGGTATATGCATTGTTTGGTGATGATTGCATAGTTGTATATGCATTGTTTGGTGATGATTGCATGGTTGTATATGCATTGTTTGGTGATGAGGTGATCTTTGTGTGAACATATGCATTGAGTCGAGTCATATGTTCATGCATTCATTGTTTGGTGACGGACTTATGTCCAAATGTAAGGCGGGGTGTGAAACCTTACATACGATGTTTTTGTTGCATCGAAGGTGACAAACTTGAGGTGATTTGGTACCAAATGCATCTAGATGAGTCTAGAACATTGCATACATTGTTTGGTGAATTGCATTGAGTCGTGATGTGTGATTGATGCATTTGGTTAACGTGAACTTGATTTGTGGATTGAATTGATATTGGACCATTGTGTGAATATACATGTATGATGATGTTTGTATTATTTGATAATCTCTATACACGATATTCTTGAATACTTGGTTGTGGATTATGTTGATGTAATGCTAACCCTCAGTGGTTTACCACCTACCTTTCCGTGCGGACGGGTAGATGGAGTGCAGGATAAGTAGCTTGTTTGCTTGGTGTTGCTGAGGAGTAGGATTCCTCTATCTCTTTTGCGCGCGTCTAGATTAGGGGCTCTGATCTAGGAAAGCGTTTTTATGTTAGACTTATTTCATCATATGTTGATTTGAGGAGTATGTTATGATTCTTTTACATCCGATGTTGAGGATAAGATTATGTATTAATTATCCTGAGATTTGGAGTTATGGTTTGTATTCTTGAATATATATTCCGCTACTATGTTTATGAACCATGATAATTTATACTTGTGAACTTGAATTTGTTGTTGGCGTAGCATCTATTTCTAGAATATATTTGTATGTTCGCGCGTTTTACCGCTTAATAGGAATAGGGTGTTACAAGTTGGTATCAGAGCCATGGTCGGTCTTGTCCGGACTAGTATTCGTTGAATTCCCTGTTTGTATGCAACATGTACGAAAGTACTGTCGGTACATGTTGTTTTGTTCCGTTCTTTAGGTGGGTTTTAGCGTAGTGGGGGAGTAGCAGGTTGTTTCTAGTGTGTTAGTCTAGCAATGGAGGTATCTTTGGCTGCAGAGGCTCTGTTGGTCGTGGTTTGTATTGAGGTTCTTGTTGATTTCAAGTTGGATCTTGTGTGTCTTCCGTTGAAGCATATGGATGTGATTTTTGGTATGGATTGGATGTTAGCGTTTGGTGTTAGCATCAATTGTTTAACCAAGAGTGTAACGTTTTTGAAACCGGTAGCCGAAGTAAGTGGAGGTTTGTTAACTGCATAACAAGTGAAGAAGTCCTTGGATGGTGAAGCTAGTGTGTTCATGTTGTTTGCTTCCTTGAAGGAAAGCAAGAAGAAGAGAAGTGGTGATCTGCCGCTAGTACAAGAGTTTCCAGAAGTCTTTCCGGACGACATTACTGAGTTGCCACCGGAGAGAGAAGTCGAGTTTGCAATTGATTTGGTGCCTGGGACGAGTCCTATCTCGATTGCACCGTATCGGATGTCTGCATCTGAGTTGGGTGAATTGAAGAAGCAGTTGGAAGAGTTGCTCGAGAAGCAGTTCATTAGACCGAGTGTTTCGTCGTGGGGTGCTCCTGTGTTGTTAGTTAAGAAGAAGGATGGAAGCATGAGGTTGTGTGTGGATTATCGACAGTTGAACAAGGTGACGATTAAGAATCGGTATCTGCTTCCGAGGATTGATGATTTGATGGATCAATTGGTTGGTGCGGAGGTGTTTAGTAAGATTGATTTGAGGTCAGGATATCATCAAATTAGAGAGAAGGCGGAAGATATATCCAAAACCGCGTTCCGAACGAGGTATGGACACTATGAGTATTCCGTGATGCCGTTTGGAGTGTCTAATGCCCCAGGTGTCTTCATGGAGTATATGAATAGGAAATTTCATCCTTATCTGGACCGTTTTGTTGTGGTGTTTATAGATGATATTTTGATATATTCTAAGTCTGAGGAGGAGCATCTGAGAATTGTGTTGAATGTCTTGAAGGAGAGCAAGTTATATGCTAAGATGTCGAAGTGTGAGTTTTGGTTGCGAGAAGTGAGTTTCCTTGGTCACGTGATTTCGAAGGGAGGTATTGTCGTAGATCCGACAAAGGTTGGTGCAGTGTTGCAGTGGGAATCACCTAAGTCTGTTTTTGAGATTAGAAGCTTACTTGGATTGGCAGGTTAATATCGGAGATTCATCGAGGGGTTCTCTAAGTTAGCGTTGCCATTGACGCAGTTGACTCGGAAAGGACAAGCTTTTGTTTGGGATGCTAAATGTGAGAAGAGTTTCCAAGAGTTGAAGAAGAGGTTGACTTCAGCTCCAGTGTTGATTTTACCGAATCCGACGGAGTCGTTTGTTGTGTATTGTGATACTTCTAAGATGGGTCTTGGTGGCGTGCTTATGCAGAATCGTCAAGTTGTGGCTTATGCTTCGAGGCAATTGAAAGTGCATGAGAAGAATTATCTGACTCATGATTTGGAATTGGCGGCAGTTGTGTATGCTTTGAAGATTTGGAGGCATTATCTTTATGGTTCTAAGTTTGAAGTGTTCAGTGATCATAAGAGTCTGAAGTATTTGTTTGATCAGAGAGAGTTGAATATGAGGCAGAGGAGATGGATGGAGTATCTTAAGGATTTTGATTTTCAGTTGAGTTATCATCCTAGGAAGGCTAATGTGGTAGCAGATGCTTTGAGTAGGAAGACTTTGCATATGTCTGCTTTGATGGTCAAAGAATTGGAATTGATTGAACAGTTTCGAGATTTGAGTCTGGTTAGTGAGTTAACGCCGGATGGTGTGAGGCTGGGTATGTTGAAACTGACAAGCAACATTTTGGAAGAGATTAAGAGTGGTCAGAAGGAAGATTTGACACTCGTGGATAAAATGGCGTTGGTTAATCAAGGTGAAGGTGTGGACTTTAAATTAGATGGGAACGGTGTTTTAATGTTTCGTGATCGAGTTTGTGTACCGGGTGTGCCTGATCTTAAGAAGAGGATTTTGGAAGAAGGTCACAGGAGTAGTCTGAGTATTCACCCAGGAGCGACTAAGATGTATCAGGATTTGAGGAAGTTGTTTTGGTGGCCTGGAATGAAGAAAGAGATCGCCGAGTTTGTTTATGCTTGTTTGGTTTGTTAGAAGTCGAAGATTGAACATCAGAGGCCGTCAGGTTTGATGCAACCGTTGTTTGTGCCCGAGTGGAAGTGAGATAGTATCTCTATGGATTTTGTTGGAGCTTTACCGAAGACCGCTAAGGGTTTTGATTCGATTTGGGTAGTTGTTGATCGTTTGACGAAGTCGTCACATTTCATTCCTATTAAGACCGGTATGTCTGTGGCGAAGTTGGCTGAGATCTACATCGAGCAGGTTGTGAAGCTACATGGAATTCCTTCTAGTATTGTGTCGGATCGGGATCCGAGGTTTACTTCTAAGTTTTGGGAGAGTTTGCATGCTTCTCTGGGAACCAAGTTGAGGTTGAGTTCTGCTTATCATCCCCAGACTGATGGGCAAACGGAGAGGACTATTCAGAGTTTAGAGGATCTGTTGAGGGCTTGTGTTTTGGAGCAAGGTGTCAGTTGGATTGAATATTTACCGTTGATTGAGTTTACTTACAACAACAGTTTTCATTCTAGTATTGGAATGGCTCCGTTTGAGGCTTTGAATGGAAGGAGGTGTAGGACACCGTTGTGTTGGTATGAGTCAGGCGAGAGTGCTTTGTTAGGACCGGAGTTGGTGCAAGAGACTACGGAAAAGGTTAGAATGATTCAAGAGAAGATGAAAGCGTCTCAGAGTAGGCAGAAGAGCTATCATGATAAGAGGAGGAAGGATATTGAGTTTCAGGTTGGTGATCATGTGTTTTTGCGAGTGAATCCTGTAACTGGTGTTGGTAGAGCTTTGAAGTGTAGGAAGTTGACTCCTCGTTTTGTTGGACCGTTTGAGATTGTAGAGAAAATTGGGGTTGTAGCGTATCGGATTGCGTTGCCACCATCTTTGTCGAATCTTCATGATGTGTTTCACGTGTCTCAGTTACGGAAGTATGTGTACGATGAGTCCACGTGATTCAAGTGGATGATTTGGAAGTGAGAGACAATTTGACCGTTGAGACGTGGCCGGTTAGGATCAAAGACCGTGAGGTGAAGCGCTTGCGTGGCGAAGAGATTGTTTTGGTTAAAGTGATTTGGGTTGGACCGACCGGTGAAAGTGCCACTTGGGAGTCGGAGAGTCAGATGAGGGTTTCGTTTCCAGAGTTGTTTCCGTCAGGTAATTTTCGAGGGCGAAAATTCTTTTTAGGGGAGGAGAGTTGTAACAGCCCGATTTTGCGATTATTTGATTTTAATTGTTCTATATGTTTTTTTTTCATATTCGCGTGCATTTTCATGAGTTTTCGTATTAGGAGGGTATTTAGGTCATTTAGACTTAAGGGTATTTTAGTCTTTTACAAGTGAGGGCAATTTAGTAACTGCATGACCATAGTTATTTTAGCGTTCTAGTTAGAACCGTTATTAATTGTAAGGGGTTAAGTTGTTGATATAATTAGGACCGAGGTTTCTAGTTAATTACCGTTAGTAACTTAGAGTTAGCGGTTTGGTGTAATTAGAATTGAAACAATTAGTTAGTATGGGTTAGGCCCAATAGGGTTTATGAATATTTGACCCATAACTTTGAGAAAATAGGGTTAGACTTAGTCATTCACACATAACACAAGAGTAGAGAGATAGGGGCTAGAGAGGAGAGCAAGAGAAGGGGGTTGAAGCTAAAGGGGAGATTGAATCTAGGAGCAAAATTGAAGCTTGAGCTAGGATTCTTGGTGTTAGAGGTAAGAGGGATAGTCTTCACACATAATTCTTCAATTTTTCACTTCTACCCATTTTCATGATTTGATTATTTGAATTTAATTGTTGAAATTCGTGCTCTTGTTATGATGATATGTTTGAGTACGTGAACTTGACGATAATTGATTCGTTGTTGATGAAATTTCTTGCTCATGGAATATATAAATAGATATATTGTGAATTGTGTGAAATTGGTGAATATTGATGTGTTGTTGTTGATTGATGGTAAAATCTGAGATTAAAAGATGTTGTTGCTATTATAAGATGTTGTTGTTGTTGACTGAACCTATGGGTGTTCATAACCATGGAGTCTTGTTATGAAATTGTGTTGTTCTTAAGAATTTCATAAATATGGGTCAAGTGATTACTTTGTGGATATGATGTTGTGAATCAAGCTTTATATGAATTTGAATCTCTGTTTATGCCTAGAAATGTTTATACAAACTTTGGAAACCAATTTGGGCTATGGGTAACTAAAATTGAGAGTTTTTGGGTGAAAAATGGAGTTTTCTCGTGTACTGAACTGTCACAACTCGCAACAGCGAGTTGGGGGCGAGCTGGAGGCGAGTTGGGGGTCACTCCCTGTGACCAACTCGCCATGGCGAGTGGATTTACTCGCCATGGCGAGTTGCATAGTGACAGCACTCCCTGTTTCGTGTTCTTGCGTCTTTTTCGCATATTTCTGTTTCGAATTGGCCTTTGGTGTAAACACGAAAGATTTAGATAATTGAGTTAGATTTCCAATGGCTTTGGTTTCACTTGAAAATGTTTTGTGGATTTTGAGTTATGATAGAAACACTCCAAGTGGGTCTTGGAAGACTTTTACAAAAATTCAGCATAACCGTTTCTAACTCAACCCGAAACTTTTGGTTTGCTTCCAAACATCAAATATGAGTATTATGAGTTTAATTACGATGTTTAATAGTATCTAATCTATGTCTTGTTGAATCAAACTTAGTTTTCTTCTCTTAATGAATCGGTTTTGCAATATGATGAAATGAGACGAACTTCGTGATTTTTGTGAATTAATCGCGATTGGCCGATGAAAGGCTTATGTAATCTCTACTGCACACAAATGTGACTTAAGAGTATACATGGCTTAGGCGATTAACCTTGTTTGGTTAGTTTTGATTCATTACTTCCGTTGTTTTCAAAGTTGTGAATTGTGAGTAGAATTTTGTGAAAGACATGAATGGTTAGGATGAAGCATGCTAATGAGATGAAATTGTTGATTGCATATATGTTATTTGGATATTCAATTGTTGGTGGATACATATATGATGACGGAGTGTTGATGTATGCATACTTGTTGAATGGAGGTGATTATTGCATAATTGGTATATGCATTGTTTGGTGATGATTGCATGGTTGTATATGCATTGTTTGGTGATGAGGTGATCTTTGTGTGAACATATGCATTGAGTCGAGTCATATGTTCATGCATTCATTGTTTGGTGACGGACTTATGTCCAAATGTAAGGCGGGGTGTGAAACCTTACATACGATGTTTTTGTTGCATCGAAGGTGACGAACTTGAGGTGATTTGGTACCAAATGCATCTAAATGAGTCTAGAACATTGCATACATTGTTTGGTGAATTGCATTGAGTCGTGATGTGTGATTGATGCATTTGGTTAACGTGAACTTGATTTGTGGATTGAATTGATATTGGACCATTGTGTGAATATACATGTATGATGATGTTTGTATTATTTGATAATCTCTATACACGATATTCTTGAATACTTGGTTGTGGATTATGTTGATGTAATGCTAACCCTCAGTGGTTTACCACCTACCTTTCCGTGCGGACGGGTAGATGGAGTGCAGGATATGTTGGAACAAAGGTGTTCAGCAATACCACGTTTTGAGTTTTGATGATAACAAGGTATTAAAAAGTTGTCAATTGGATATTGCTAATATTTGTTTAAGTATGCAGGATATCAATTAAGATTTATATCTTAGAAAGTATTCTGTTTGAACAAAGTTAAAGAGCAAAAAATCCAAAGAAGCTTGTTGCTTGTGATTCTGTTTCGAAGAGAGTTTGATGACTGCATCGAAGAGAGTCTGAAGACTGCATCGAAGAGAGTCTGAAGACTGTGCCGAAGAGAGTCTGAAGACTGTATCAGAGTCTGAAGACCATCAGAATCTGAGAACCAAGAGAGTCTGAAGATTATCAGAAGCATAGTGCTACAGTGAGTCTGAAGCCACAAATTTGATAATATGCTAACAAGGATTTCTACTGCATTGCGATGCACAAAGAAACTCTCAAATGGAGTAACGGCTAGCTTCTAAGTCAACTTGAGCGTGGGAAGCACAAAGACAAAGATTGTAGGCCAGTACAGAGTACGTTGTACGAACTCTGTTTCCACTACTCCACTACCTCGTACAGTTTGGCAACTGTGTCTACCGGTATTAATCCTCAAAGGGAATGGAATTCAAATGATGCTATTGAAGGACTATTACCAAATCAAGCAACAGTGCAACAGTCATTGATCAAGCTTCAGAAATCATCCTGATGTGCTGGATGACTCAACGTCTCTTTCCTACGCCTATATAAAGGATAGAATACTTGGAGAATGAAGGACTCTAGAACTTGAAAAATTACATTGCGCTGCTTTCGTATTCAACTGAGTCTTAACAAAAAGCACATCATCAACTTAGATTCTTACAAACTGAGTAACCTAAAAAGATTCCCTTTTGAGCTTTGGCATCAAATTTCTTTAGGTAGACTTTGTTGTTCAGGACATAACATGTACATCCGAACTGATGAAAATAAGATATGTTGGGTTTTCTTCCTTTAAAGAGTTCATAAGCTGTTTTGTTCAACAGAGGTCTAATATAGATTCTGTTCTGATCATAACAAGCTGTGTTTACTGCTTCTGCCCAAAAATGCTTAGCCAGATTGTTCTCATGGATCATGGTTCTAGCCATCTCTTGTAAGGTTCTGTTCTTTCTCTCTACAACTCCATTTTGTTGTGGGGTTCTAGGTGCAGAGAATTCATGAATAATTCCATGTTTTTCACAGAAAACCTCAAACGGTTCATTTTCAAATTCTCCTCCATGATCACTTCTGACTTTCAAGATTTTCATTTCCTTCTCTGATTGAATTTGGATGCAGAATTTACTAAACACAGAATATGAATCATCTTTAGTTTTTAGAAATTTAACCCAACACCATCTGCTGTAGTCATCAACAATAACTAATCCATATTTACTTCCATATAAGGATGCAGTACTAACTGGTCCAAATAAGTCAATATGAAGTAACTCCAAGGGTCTGGAAGTTGAAACAATTTATTTCGGCTTGAAGGGACTCTTGACAATTTTCCCTTTCTGACATGCTCCGCAAAGAGCATCTGAGTGATAGTCAATGTCTGGTAGGCCTTTGACAAGTTGAACTTGCTAAGCTTAGAGATTAATCTCCAGTTAGCATGTTCCAAACGTCTATGCCACAGCCACTTCTTATCACCCATTGACAAAAGGCACATTACCTTCTGATCAGTCAGTTTTGAGAATTTTATCTTGTATACATTGTTTCTTCGTTTTCCCTTGAAGACTATGGACTGATCATCCTTGTTAACCACTGTGCAGTTGTTCTTATTAAACAATACATCATAACCACTATCACATAATTGACTTATGCTTAGTAAGTTATGTCTAAGTCCATCAACGAACCACACATTACTGATTGAGATCAGAGAGTTACCAATCGTTCCAGTACCAATGATTTTGCCAGTTTGGTTTCCTTCAAATCCCACAGTTCCTCCCTCTTTCATGGTTAGGGTTAGGAACATAGACTTTTCTCCCGTCATGTGACGCGAGCAACCACTGTCCAGGTACCAAGCCTTGTGCTTTTCTAGTCCTTTTAGACATACCTGCAGCATCAATAATTTCAGACTTAGGTACCCATATTCTCATGGGTCCTTTTTAGTTAGTCTTAGAACCATTGAACTCCTTTCGTAAGTTACGTCTTGAAGTCATTGGCAATGTTTTCTCCCATACCTTAGGTTTGGAACCGTTTGGTTTAGGTTTCAACTTGCCTTTCACAGTTTCTCTTCTTTGAAACTTAGACTTTGGTTTTTCAGACTCTGGCTTTTTCAGAGTCTGTTTATCAGACTTTGAATGTTTCAGAGTCTGAGACTTTAAAGCTTTGGGTTCAAAGTTTTTCAGACCCTTTAACTTAACATTCTGAAATTTTGACTTAGTCAGAATCTTAGAAGAAGAAGTTGTAGGTTCTGAATGAGTCACTGTGTTGACTTCATCAGACTCTTTTACAAAATGATTTTTCAACGCCTCTCTGGCTCCATCAGGACCAGGTTTCAGAGTCATTTCATTTGAGTTTCCTCCAATGAATCCAAGACCCTGTCCTCTGTTCTGATACGTGCTATAGATCATGGATGCAACCCTTGATCTGTCAATTCCAGTAGCAATAAATTCTTGCAGAGCAACATCTTGCTCACTTAAGTATTTACAGCTACACTTATTGATCAATAAAGAGATATTTTCTTCTTTTAAATCTTCTAATTCCAACAGAGTTGAATTATGTCTTTTTGACAGCTTATCAAGCTGTTGTTTGACTTTCTTCAACTCAGTGGTCTTAGCTTTAAAATGACCAAGAAGCTCTTTGACAGATTCTACAAGTTCAGATCTTGTGAGTTCAGAATATACCTCTGTTTCATTTTCAGAGTCTGCATCTGATTCTGCCTCAGGTGTCTCTTTAACAGATTCGGTTGTAGCCATTAGTCCAACAGCTACATTGGCTTCACCATCAGCATCATCATCCTCAGATCCTGACTCATTATCAAGATCTTCCCAGGTGGCCATCAGACTTTTCTTGATCTGCTTCTTGAACTTGCTTGACTTAAAGGTTGGCCTCTTTGACTTGGGTTTCTCCTTCTGCAGTTCTGGACACTCAGCAATAAAATGTCCAGTTTTCTTGCAGTTGAAGCAACCTTTCTGATCCTCCTTTTTGAACCCCTTCCCACTGCTCTTGCTCAGAAATCTCTTGTTCTTCTTAGCAAGGTACTGCATTCTGCTTGAAAGCATAGCCATTTCCTTTGCAACATCAGGATCCTCCTCTGAGCTTTCAGAAGCTGAAGACTCATTTTCAGACTCTTCAACCTTGAGAGCCTTTGAAGACCTTCCTTTTGATTTTAAGGCAATGGTTTTGGATTTTCTTGCAGAACCATGTTCATTGAGACTTAACTCATGAACCTTGAGTGAGCTTACAAGATCTTCAACACTTAAAGTGTTTAAATCTTTAGCTTCCTCAATTGCAGTGACCTTTGGTCTTCATCTAGAGGGTAAGCTCCTTAAAATCTTGCTAACATGATCAGAAGCTATGTAACTATTCTTCAGTATCTGAAGACCAGATACTAGAGTTTGAAATCTTGAGTACATCTGCTCAATACTTTCATCCTCTTTCATCTTAAATAGTTCATATTGATGAACTAACAGAAGAGCTTTAGCTTCCCTGACCTTTTTGCTTCCTTCGTAGTTAGCACAGAGAGAAGCAAACATGGCTCTAGCAGTAGATTTGTCACTCATCTTCATGTATTCCGTTTTAGGAATAGCAGTGACAAGAGCCCCTCTGATGATATGATGTTTCTTATAGATTTTCTTTTGAGCAGCAGTCTGAAGTTTGCGGTCAATGGCAGCACCTTCGTCATCAAGTTGTAAGTCACCAACACCATCTTCAAGTATGTCACAGAGTTCTTCATCAAGACCCATGACATAACTATAGAAGTTAGTTTTCCACCAAGAAAATTCTTCAGGATCACCATTGAACTTAGGAATTTTTCCATAATCAGCCTTTTTACTGCTGTTATTGGATCCATAGTCATATGGTATAGCAGCACCAGAAGTGGCACCAGAAGAAGACGGTTCACTGGAAGACATGTTTTTCTCTGGATCTTTTCTGTTACACGGTTAAGTGCTATGACAACAGAGCTGAAGCTCTGATACCAACTGAAGGTGAGAAAAACACAAGAAGGGGGGGTTGAATTGTGTTTTTCTCACCTTCAGGATAAGTAGCTTGTTTGCTTGGTGTTGCTGAGGAGTAGGATTCCTCTATCTCTTTTGCGCGCGTCTAGATTAGGGGCTCTGGTCTAGGATAGCGTTTTTATGTTAGACTTATTTCATCATATGTTGATTTGAGGAGTATGTTATGATTCTTTTACATCCGATGTTGAGGATAAGATTATGTATTAATTATCCTGAGATTTGGAGTTATGGTTTGTACTCTTGAATATATATTCCGCTGCTATGTTTATGAACCATGATAATTTATACTTGTGAACTTGAATTTGTTGTTGGCGTAGCATCTATTTCTAGAATATATTTGTATGTTCGCGCGTTTTACCGCTTAATAGGAATAGGGTGTTACACAAGCTACCTATATTTCTGACCTAAAAGCCCGTGGTTTCTTGTGGAACATTCTAGTGATGTATTTTCTTAGGGCTTAAGTCATTGTAAACTATAAATAGAGTAGCTAGCTATCACAACAATTCATCTTTTTTTCTTGGAATTCAATAGTGACAATTGTCTTTCTTAATAAAAGTTCTTTCTTTTATTTTCTTATTATTTTATGTTCTTCTTCTCCTCTTCTATGTCTACGATGAACATGTGTGAGTAGACTCTTCTTGTCTTGGGATTGCTGGAAAAGTCTTAATGACATACCCTAATTTTATAATGAATTATCAAATACCAAACTCATAAAGCGAACGCGGAGCTTTGATATTGGAACAAGTGAAATTAGACAAGGGTTGCGAAACATGATAATAGTCTAGCAAACCTTGAGACATATAAAGTTTCGTTCTTCAAGGATTCTAATAGCAATCAACCATGAGAATAGGCATGGTTGCTAGAGGAACATGTAACAGCCCGATTTTTGCGATTATTTGATTTTAATTGTTTATGTGTGTTTATTTATGTCTGTGCGCATTTTCATGGGTTTACGTATTAGGAGGGTATTTTGGTCATTTAGACTTAAGGGCATTTTAGTCTTTTGCGTGGGAGGGTAATTTAGTAACCTTATGACAATAGTTATTTTAGTGTTCTAGTTAGAACCGTTATTGATTGTAAAAGGTTAAGTTGTCGATATAATTAGTTAAAGCCGAGGTTCCTAATCAATTACCGTTAGTAAGTTAGAGTTAGCGGTTTGGTGTAATTAGAATTGAACCAATTAGTTGGGATGGGTTAGGCCCATTAAGAGTTTGTGAATATTTGACCCATAACTTTGAGAAACTAGGGTTAGACTTTGTCATTCACACAAAACACAAAAGAGTAGAGAAATAGAGGCTAGAGAGAAGAGCTAGAGAAGAGGGTTGAGGCTAAAGGGGAGATTGAAGCTTGAGCTAGGATTCTTGGTGTTAGAGGTAAGGGGGCTAGTCTTCATTCATAATCAATTGTTTAATCTCTTCTTCTTCTCCATCTCATAAGTGCTTATGGAATAAGTGATTATTTGAACTTAATTGATGAAATTCGTGCTCCTATTTGATGTTAATTTTGGGTATGTGAAATTGATGCTAAACATGTTATTGTTGTTGATTTTACACGCTTGAATTGTGGTTATATGATACCTTGTTGATGTTTGTTCAAATTGTTATGAACTAGAGTTGTTGATTGTGATGAAATCATGTTTAAATAAGGTTGTTGTTGAATTGGATATGTTGTTGTTGCTGAATCATACTATGGGTATTCCATTTTGTGAAGTTGTGGTTTGAATTTGTGAAGTTTGAGTTAAGTTGTCATGTGAAGGACCAAAATGAACTTTTGATATATGAAGTTGTTAAATGAGTTTTTGATGTTGTTGGATGAGGTAGAACTAGTATAATTTCTATTTTCATGTTATAGTTGCGTTAGTCAAATCGTTTGGGAGAAAACGGGATTTTCATGTGAAAAGTCGGTGTTTAAGCGTTTTGAAAAATGAAGTGATTTTGTGTGGTTATGGAAAATGATTTTGGGATGAGGTTGATTAAGTCGTTTTAATGTTGAAATGTCAAGTTTTCAAGTGTAGTATGTATGGTCTAAGTGTTATGGATGCATTGGCGAAAACGAAATCGAAATCGGACTCGAAAACAAGATTTTATGCGCGAAAACGCAAAAATACATTTTGCTGTACTGTTGAGGTGACACGACCGTGTGTCTAGGTGACACGACCGTGTCAGAGTCTTCTGTAAGGGATGACGCGACCGTGTGTTCTGATGACGCGACCGTGTCAGTTCTACAGAACCCCGAGACCTAGTTTTCTTATGGTTTTGTGTATTTTTAAGCATGTCAATGGATTCCAAACACCTAACCCTATTCAATCAATGTATAATTAAGCTCCTAGAGTGTCATAGCTTGATTCCAACTTGGTTACACTTGGTTTTCCTCATTGGTGTTCAATTAACTTGTTTTTATGCCGAAATTGTCAGATTGGCATTATAAACCGTAATTAGCCGATGAAATGCATATGTATGCTCAACTGCACACATATGTAATCTAAGAGCATACATAGCCGAGGCATTAGTGTTGTTTTACTTTGAAAAGTATATGTTGGTTGTTTTGTTTAATCATAGACGAACTTTGTTAAATTTAATCTCAAAGACCGATTATCTCGGAAACCTTTTGTAAATGACTTCGTATGAATATTGATGATACGTGAGTGATTGCTAGATGAGTAATATGATGATTATCTTGGACTGGTGGAATTTCTCCTTTATGTTAAATATGAGATCTAAGAGGTGGTGTACTCTTACATATGATGGGCGACGGCCTTCTTGAGGTGATTGGTACCACATGCATATAGAAGTCGGGTTTAGGCGCATAACATGAATTGTCATGAGTCATATTTGCTTATGTGTCGATGTGGATTGGTGATACACGTGTTAATGCATTGTATGTTGTGATGATTGTTAATGTTGTGATGATATAAAGGTGTGCCCTTGTTGTTGAGATTTAATCAATGATGTTCATTTTCAATTGTTATTATTATTGATTATAAATGATGTTAAGCTAACCCCCAGTGGTTTTGACCGCCTGCCTTTCCTTATGGACGGGTAGACGGAGTGCAGGAGTAGTTGCTTGCTTGGTGAGTTGATCCGAGGATAGCGGATGCTTCCTCTGCTTTTTCTATCGAGTCTAGTGTTAGGCTCTGATTAGGACGTTGTCTTATATTCATTGTTTTGGATCATGTTGTTATTTGCCCTTATGTTGGGACTTGGAGACTTATATATTTATATGTTGGATTATTTGATGTATGATGTATATCCGCTGCGACTGTTGAGGATTTTATATATGCATGCATGCTGGTTTTGGAAACTTGTTGAAGACGTAACGTCTATTTCTTGAATAATTATTATATTCACATGTTTTATTGCTTTAATAGAAATAGGGCGTTACAGAACACACTCAATGACTTCAAGAGAAGCTTTGATACGCTTAAGAGAAACTTGTCTTTAGAAAGTAGGTTCAATATAAAATTAACGTTTTAGGGTTTGTTTGTGAAGAACTTGTCATTAAGATGGGCCAATAATCCCAAGGCGCCCATTTATTATTATTTTCTTCCGTTAAAAATCAAACCTTTTTCAACTGATCTTTCTTCTAATCATCTTCTAAAAGTTAATTAAATTGAACAACTCCATATTGGAACGATACTCTATTTTTACTACTTCGGTAAAACTGTGCACTTGCGGTTTTACTCATCAACTGACTTAATAGAGAGTTTATTCAATTTGTATGAAGTGCGACTGATACGACGTTGTTAAGCAAAACAAATCCAATTTCTTCTGCTACAACGTATTCTTGAAATCCAACATGTCGACGTAGACATCATGGTTATATTTCAGGTCAAATCTTGATTTTCCTCCTCTCTACAATTCTGTTCTTAAATGAGTTTCACAACCCAAGGTTTATAAATGAAATTCTTACAATTTCATAAATTTAGAAAGCTAACTCATTGTTTTTTTTAATCGGCAAATATTGTTGAAACCGAAACTCTCGAAAGACGCAAAGAGACGGAATGAGAAAACAACGATGTCGCATATAGGCGTAACATCAAAGACCCCCCGACCCCCTCATTTTATCGCAAATTCACATTGTCTTTTAACTTATCGATGAGATTTTATATATATTTATTTTGAATTTCTTCTGAAATTGTTGATTAATAGTATAATGTGGATTGCATTCTCATACGGTGATATTAATTATGCTCCAAACTCCTTTATTTTCCTGGTGTTTAGGCTTTTCTGTAAACATATTGTACCTAGCTTCTTTATCCATAGGGTGATTCCATGTTAGTTGGAAATCAAGCATGTGTATGTGTGTCTATGTTTGTGTATTTATTTCTTCTTTTCAATGAAATAAGTTTAATCATCAATTGCATTTTTAGATGAACATGTTGTATTTAGTTAATAGAATCAATACATTCAACCTCCATCATTCAAATACAATAAATATTTGATTATGGCGTTGTTAGATTTATGTAGCCGACTCCACGTAGTGGGACAGACTTGGTTGTTGTTGTTGTTGTATGTATCTGATTCAGATAAAACTATTGATTTACCTGATTTCGATAAGTCGTTCGCTGGTACATCTTCAATGCCGGAATCAAGCAAATAATCGCGTATACTCGACCTCCCAGATGGATCTACCGATGAATGTGTACCAAAGGTATATCTGAATGTTATATTGTCATTTTCATTTTCATTGTGAGTCTTATAATAAGCATTTTAGAAGCCATAGAGCAATAGCTTAATCATTGGTGAAGCAGGAATATTTCTTTCATGTGGATAGCTTAATTTAGAAGGCTATTATTATATATGATTTTGTCAACTTCTATTTTGTTTACTTAAATGAGTTTCACAACCCAAGGTTTATAAATGAAATTCTTACAATTTCATAAATTTAGATAGCTAATCACATTGTTTTTTTTAATCGGCAAATATTATCAAAGAAACTCTCGAAAGACGCAAAGAGGCGGAATGAGAAAACAACGATGTCGCATATAGGCGTAACATCAGATATCTAGGAGTAAGCGCTGATGTGAGTTAAGTTCTCGTGTCGTCTTAGGAATCATGCTCTGATACGTAACATGATGGGGATATTTATGTGTTTTGTTTTCCTTTGTTACGTATCTTTTTACAAGTTGATTGTTGAACCACTTTTTAATTTGGAGTTTTATTATGTTGAAGATTTTGAGGTCTTAGTGCCAAGTTTTGATTAAACGTTGAATATTTTTCCGCTGCAACATTGTTTAATTATTGAAAGCATTTGTTTAAATAAATTGTGGATTTTAACTCTATTTTTGATGAAATGATTTTTGAAGAACAAAATGTCACATCCTGTTTGCGATGAACTCTGATTTATTTTATATTATTTATATGTTGGGAAAACGGGGTGTTACACTCCTCGCTCCCCCTACAAGCACCCAAACCGGCAGCCCAAAACACCAAACAGCAGAATGCAATTGAAAAAGCATGACATCAGCCTCAAAAACCAACACCCGCAGGCAAAAAACAAGTTTTGTCATGACAGCAGCCGAGCTAGCACAGCAACAGCAGCTGCTGTAACGCCCACTTTGATTATTTAATTATTTTATTAGAGTATATAGTATATTATTATATATTATATGATTTCGGTGATGTTTGTGACGTATGATTGTGTTGTGATGTGGTGCTTATTTTATTGTTTAATGAAATAAGATATGTGATGATAATATATATTTTTATATGAAAATAAAGATGTGCTATAATAATAATAATTTTGAGAGATGGGGTTGTTTTTATAATAAGATAGAGTTTTGGGGATAAGTGAGATTAGGAAAAAGATATAAGAAGGAAATTAGGTTAGAGAAAGAGTCAGTACGTATTACAGACTCTTGCAAAAAGGGAGAAAAGTGGCCAGAGAAGAGGGAACCCCAATTCTGCAAACATACCAGGTAAGGGTAAGCCTAGCTTCGATTATATTACTGTAATTCATCTGTTTATGATTACCTAAGAGATTGGGAAGAGTTTAGAGAGAGTTCTTAAGTTAGGGTTTTTGTGGATTTTTGATGAATTGATGTGAGAATGATGCAATTTGCTGTAGAAACGTGTTACAGAACCTAGGTTAATAATTAGGATCATAATTCTGAAGGATTAGAGGCATAACATGAAGAATTGGATGAGTTTTGGCGAGGATTTGAACGAACCCGCAGCCTGTTCTGCGATAGCTCGCCGAGGCGAGCAGTTAGGTAGTTACTCGCGAGGCGAGCAGCTTAGCTCGCCGTGGCGAGCGCCCTGTAATGCGCGCGAGGCGAGCAGACCCACTCGCCGTAGCGAGTAGTAACAGAATGATAGGCAGCAACTCGCGAGGCGAGCAGAACAACTCGTCATAGCGAGTAATGTGGTCTCAGACCACTACAACTTGAGTTTTGTAACTCTGTTTCGAGCGAGGCTTTGAGGGTAGACCTTTGGATAGTATTAGAGATGTTTTATGACCTAAATTTCAATCTGTGATGATGTTGTAAGATGATTTTAACTGTTGGCATTAATTTATGATTATATGCATATTAAGTGAATTATATGGATGATGTCTAAATGATATTTGCGAAGATGATTATGTACTGTGAATATGTGTTAAATGTGCTGAGCTGCTGTCATGTATTATTATAATTGCATGTGTCGGTCAAGAGTCGTAAATGATGTTAAGATGTTGTGTTAACTTATTTAAGTATAAAGAGTCGATTCATGCATTTGCATAATTTGAGACGGTGGAGCTTTTGCTCAGAGCGACGGTGGAGCATTTGCTCAAAGCGACGGTGAAGCTTATTCAAGCTTAATTATTGGTGCCACATGCATGATGTTTAAGATGTTAGAGTTGCATTTGTCGAGTCTTGTGTCTAAGATGTTTTAAGATGATTTGTTATACGTAGATGTTTGAGACGTTTCCGTTATGTGTGATGATTGTTGTTGCTGTTGTTAAGCATAGATATTTGAATTATATGTTAATATAATTGTTGTGAATCTCACCCCTTCTGTTGGAATTGCCGCCTTGTGGGCAAGTGCAGGTGACCAAGCTTAGGTTCGACAATGTGAGAGGTCCTTGTGGTGTCGTAGGAAATGCTCTGATATGTAACGGGATGAAGTTTTTTATTGAATTCTATTCCTTTATGTATCATGTTGAACTAATTATGATGTTTACGACTTATCTTTGAATTTTGAGATATTTGTGAGGCTTTTGTGCCAAAGACTAATTATTTTTAAGGATTTTGAAATTATGATTCCGATGCTACGTTAGAATATTTCTATGATGAAGAATTATTATTCTTTTTATTTTAAAGATTTTTATGAAATGTGACATCCTGAATATGATATACTTTGATTAAATGCAAGAATTTTTATGTTGGGATTTTCGGGGTGTTACAGCTGCACCTCCTGTCCAGAACTGGCCACACCACAAAAACCAAGCCAGCCACAAGTAAGAAAACCACCCATTACCTCATCAAACAATCTCGGGGACACCAACAACAGCTATAAATTGCCTTGAAGCAAGTGAAGATGATGATGATCATTACAGTGAATTCGATATGGACGAAATGGATATAAATATGGAGAACTATGATGAACTTTTTGGTATGGCCTTTACTCATTCTGAAGACCTTTTTGAAAATGGTGGATTTAACAGCTTATTTCGGGAAAAGGCCATGTCTGCTGGAGATTCCAATTGTAAAGATGTTATTGCTGCTGAGGTGCTAAACTATTTAACAGCTTTTTGATTGCATTGGCTTAGTTGAACTTATATTTCAGCATAAGCACTGGTGAGACTATTTGGAAGAGCTTACAGAAACAACTTATGACATGTTCATAAGTTGTTTTTAACTTATTTTCATAAGCTTTACAAGATAGCTTATGAAAACAATTTATAATTTGTATAAAGCCAATTTGACTTTATTAGAAATAGATATATATAAGCACTTAATTAAGCTGCTTATCCAAACAGAGCTTATGTCTACTATTGGAAGTTCTTATCGTCAATACAAGTTGTTCACACCTTCAGTTGATTTTAAGTAGAGTACTTATTTCTACATAATTTTTTTATGAACCCTATGTACAAGGTTCATCAATTGGACATGTCAATGCAGCACAACCAGCATGCAGCATCTGAAAGTTTCTTTGCATAATATGTCCATTTAGTGTATATATCAGCTGATATGATATTGTAAATTGTATTAATTCATGTGTATACTAATGAATATGATATGAGAAGTGGCAACTATTACTTTGCTGATATTATTTTGAGTTGTGATTGTTCATTCTAAAAATGTCACTACTAATGTCCTCGGGTTACTCTTAAGTTTTATAGTGAACAAAGAACAATAAGTAATTAAAAACTTCTTCAAAAAAATAAGTAATTAAAACATTAATCCCTTTCTTGAAACATATGGTTATTTTAGCAATGATGGTCATTTGGTCACTCTTTTTGATTGAGAATAATGGTAGTTTTTTATTTTCTTAATACAACAGATTTTCCAACAAGGTTTTTTTTTCCTCCTACTTGCCTTGACTTTGATTAATTGACTTCATCTTTGATATGCTTTGCTAACATTGAACATCAACTTCAAGATGCTACAATGAATATAAATGTATTATGTTTCAACCGTTATGCATAGCAACCATTCTGTTATAACTGTGTGAATTTTTTGGTTCTATATTATTTTTTTTGGTCAAGTTTTTTTAGTTCTATATTATATTCTATATCACCATCTTTTATGGAATTTATATTTTCCAAATTTTGTAGTAGTCTCTCAGGCCATACACAGAAGTAGATATTAGTGGAAGACAATAATAAAAGTCAAGGCAATCTCTTGGAAATGTTGGAGAGTTGTTTCAAGGAAAGGCTTGAAGATACCGGTAATTGATGAACAATAAATTGAAGATGTAGATGTAACGTCAAATGTAGTTTACAAAGACGTGATTCATAATGATCAATAGCTACTTACAAAAAAGTTTTTTATGATTTTTATCTCATACTATATATCTATTAATTTCTTTTGTGATTTTTAATATGCACATGTCAAAAGTCCATAGTTACTTCGGGAAAAGGTTAAATATATTGTTAACTTTTGAGGAAGGCGAAGATACAGATATTACATCTAATATAGTTTATAAAGAAGTGTTCCACAATGCTTATTAGTTAATATTATTATTACCGATATGATGTTGCAGGCACAGATAGAGTGTGGGGGCAATGGGGTCAGCCGATCCCACTTGCTTATTTTTTTTAATATTTTTTTAGGGGTTGTTTATTGTATTTTTAAGCATTAGGTAGACATTTATATGACTTGACCCCATTTATATGTTTTTATTAAAAGACTCACTTATATGATACTATTGTTATCACATAAACTATTCATAACACTACAATAGATTATAAATCTAACATGAATGTTAATGAGTATCTTAAAAGTATCAATTAAAAAATCAAAAGAAGTAAATTTGTATAAAAAAATGTTGTCATCATATACTTGATAAAAAATACAACCTGTATATTTTGAAGACAATTTTTTTTATAGAATCATTAATCAAAACTCTTGAAACATTCGGGAGCAACACCTTAAAATTAATGTAGCTACTAATTTGAAACAGAAATGATATTTTGACATCCGAAGTTGTCATAAAACCGTATTTATATACGGTCCATCCACCTTTTTCTATTTTTTATCAATTATTTCTCTACCTCGATTTGCGTGTCAGTCTTGATTTTGAAGGATTTAAGCTACGGTGCATACCAACAATTTTTTAAGATGTCAAAATATCACAGCTCAATTTGAAAAAGGACATGTGATTGAATATAGTGGTTGCAAAAATAACTAAATGATGTTGTATTTTTTTAATATGTTAAAAATGTGTAAATATTTTCAAAAAATATCAACATTTGAGAGCTTATACGAATTTTTATCGCTTACAAGTTTATATATTTTTATATAAATATTTTTATGATACGATCTCGAACCCACTTATTAAAATATCTAGATCCGTCCTTGTGATGTTGGAATGAAGTTTAATTATAATATATATCAGGATATTTTAATTTATATTCATGTGATGTTGTAGTTCTAAATTGTTAATATGAAAAATACTAGCAACACACATTCTAACACTCATTTTTCAACACATCCTCTTTGATTGGTTAAAATTCACATAGGACCCACCAAATTTATATGCGACCCACATGATTTGTTGGGACCCATGCAGATTTTAACCAATCAAAGAGGGTGTGTTGAAAAATGTGTATTAAAACGTGTGTTGTTAGCATTCCTCTTATTAATATATTATGCTCATCATTGACCCGTGCGAAATAAACTTTAAAACAAAGATAAGAGGCGTGTTTAAGCCTTTTAGCTTCATAGATTAAAGAGCCTTTAGCAATTGTATTATAATTCAATAGTAGTTTATAACTGATTATCATGGTTACTTTTGTCTCGTAACAAAGTCCTTTGGAGGAGTCAAGATCATTGATAATGGCATTTTGAGACAGTTGTAATTTGTAAATAGAAAATGTCTTCCTTTACTAGCTGAAATGACCAATACATACAAATTACATTAGACAAATTTGCTAAACAGAGTTGCCAATCTTTTGCACAAGTAAACTAATTGAACCAAAATACATATTAATTAATCTAACCAAGAGGCCTCCTAATCCATTGTCTCCCATCAGATTCTCCTCAAATACTCCTTCCTACACATTTCATCAACCAAAATAAGATACAAATTGCAAAACAACAAAATCTAATGCTACCCAATAAGCCCAAATGTCAAAATTAATCTAATCATTCAGCTTCTCCTTCCAGGGGTCCAATGTGGCAAATCTTGGCTAAAGTGAACAGAGACCACCCTAGAGTCCAAAAGCTCCATTATAGGAGTAAAATTAACACACCTTGGAACTTTATATTGATTTATTGAAGCACCTCTTGAGATTGCATAATCCATAAGCTCCTCAAAAGTTCCACTCTTCACAACCCTTATCTCCAATGGTCCAATTGAATGATCAGAAACCCTACATTGCCTATAAACAGAATTCAACGATTGCTCCATTTCCAAACAACACCTATTCAACACCTCATGACTCGGGGAGTCTGATTTTGTCAACAACTCCCAATATATCACATAATGACCTGGTATGGTCTCTGTGTCTGCGTAACTCGTGTACTCAACCACACTCGTGTTAAACTTAGAAAGCAACTTTGAAGCATTTTCCACTGCTTTTTGTAGCTCTGACTCGTCTGTTTTATCCGAGTCAATACTAAGCAACACATTCTTTCGACGCACAAAATGGAATTGTGGTGCTGAGTTATGAAACCCGGTGACACGGAGAATGTCACCTACTCTATAACGGTTCAATCCAGCGTAGGTTGTGATCACAAGCTCATACTCTTTTCCAACCTCCACCTCAGTAAGGTCAACGGTTCTATTTGACCCTGATTCGTGAGGTAGGAATTCAAAGTAGGCCATGTTTGGCATGATGGTGTATGAAACCTCAGATGGTTTGCACATTGGATTAAGGTTAAGTCCAAAGTAGCATTCTGAGGAAGCATACATAGTACATGAAAGAGGTAACCCACCACTATAGTAATTAAGTGTTGGAATGTATTGAGCCATAGCACCAGTTACAATGACATCTAAATATTTGGTGTTTGGCCAAATCCTTGTGATTATTCCTTCCCAATTTTCATTTGAGCATTCTTGCACCACAAATGATGCCAATTTTGGGCTGGGTTTGATAAAATGTTTCATGTGATCTTTTATCTTTTGGTCAGTGATTTTAGGATTTAAGGTCCCGGTTTGAATGTCGTGGGCTAGTTCGGCCCAATTGAGCTGAAGGAACCTAATTGCGCGGAGGAGACCAGAGGCAAAGACAGCACCGAGGCGGAGGACATGGTTGCGTTCTATGAGTCCGCATAACATTTGAGTATACATGCTTTGGAATGAGTCGGGGCAGAGAATGGCTTCATTTGGACTTGTGTAGACATTGTATGGGTCAAAGGGTCGGGTCTTGAAATGTTCACTTTTGTAGTAACTTGTGAGAACTGGGCGGGCCAATAAACCACCTGGTGTCCTTGTTTCTGACTTCACAAACAAAAAGTATAAGCCTTTTCCTTTGTCCAAACCTGGTACATAACTGTTCCATTCAAAATAATAACCCTTTTTAGCACTTAGCACAAATACATTACCTTATCAATTTCAAATAAATATAAATCCCTTTATTAATTTTAACTATCTTCATACAAAAAAAAAAAATTATAAATTAAGTATTGTTTATAGTTTAGAAATATGGAAATATTAGTATGAAATTCATTAAAAATGTCAGATCGAATTTCCTTTTATAGAGATAAAATAATGTTGGGCTTTGATCTTTTTTTTTTTTTTTAAATGAGACGAAAATTTAATATACTAGTAATGGTCACATCAAATGAAATACTTTAGAATAAAAAAATTGATGTATTTTTTTATTTAATGACATAAAAAAAATGTACATAAAAGTAAAAGAAATTTTTTTAGGAAAATAAAGATAAAAGAATATTAAAACTACAGTTTTCGTTACAATGTTTGACCAAACTATTTATATTATCCTAATAAATAGTTGAAGGTTTTGCTGAGTAAAGACAAAAACACATTAATTAAGCACATGGTATATGTGAGAAACTCAATTATTCGAAGGATGAAACTTACAGGTTCATAACTGGCATGAGAAGGCTGTATAGAAGCTGGCGACGATCCAACTCTTCCTTAATTGTTGGCATCAGTTTTCTTTCACCAGCTGAAGTACCAGAACTGCAAATTCAAGAGTTCCCAATTTAAAAAAAATAATTAATAATTAACAGAGCCATCCTAAAAATATTATATATAAAAAATAAAAAGTAGGTCAAAAGAAGATTAGATAAAATTTTAGACCAAGTACTCTCTCCGGTCATTATTATAAACAAAAATCGACTTTTCAAGTTCATTCAATAAATGAAAATGATGCATGTAGTCAACATATAAAATACATACACATTTT
Source organism: Medicago arabica (assembly GCA_946800305.1). Classification (NCBI taxonomy): domain Eukaryota; kingdom Viridiplantae; phylum Streptophyta; class Magnoliopsida; order Fabales; family Fabaceae; genus Medicago; species Medicago arabica. Next base: position 28,277,962 of record OX326970.1, on the reverse strand, counting down.
ATTGAATAAATTTAAAAAGTGGACTTTTGTTTGTAATAATCATTGGAGAGAGTAACTATTAAACAAAAGAAACAAAATTTGGGTACCTTGTTAGGAATTCAGAGATGGGATGAGCAGAGAGAATTGGAGAGCGATCACCATTGGCGATACGCTGAATCTCCGGTTGAACATCATCGTACGTGATGACAGGAATCTTTGTCTTGAATGTTTCACGGTCGACGGCGCCTTTAAGTTTGAAGCGTTTAAGGTATTCTGTCTCTGCGTTTCTGCTTAGAATCTCAGCTAACACTCTTTCTTGAACGGCATCGGCATTTCGAGTCATCTCTTCGATGAATCGAAGTGCCTTGGCGTCTTTGTCACACGCAGGTGGACCTAATGGTGATGAAATTGTTGAGTCAACAGCCATCTTAGGGTTGTAAGGTAAGGTTTTGTGGCTTTTGTTTATGATAATTAAAGAGAGTGAGTAAGGGAACAAAAAGGATACAGAGAGGGGGAGAAAGGAAATGAAAGGGTTGAAGAGAGTATGTTTCTCTAATTGAATTGCAAGAGAGATTGTTATGTGATGTGAGGTTGAAGTGAGAAAGACGAGTGCACGTTGGGTAGTTTATATAGAAGAAAAAGTAGGGACCCCTAAGGAGTCTATTGTTCAAAGAGTAGGCTATGCCATGTCATATATGTAGGACCCATGTGGTACCAAACGACTAATAAAAGTCTTTGTATTTGTGGACTCATATCAACCTTTAACATACTTCACCTTTTCAATTTTGAATTATTTACACTTCCTTTTTCTCTTTTTGTTGCAATTTTTTCATCCATTTCAAGAGTAGTGTATTCTTAAAAATCGAGGCTTATTTGTAGAAAAAAAAAATAAGTGTGAAAAACACACTACTCTTAAACGGAAATTTAGTGATTTTATTAAAATAATTTGTGGTCTTTAAAAATGACTCACTTTTAAATTTGACTTAAGCCTCTTTGGACCAGCGGGCTTAGTTATTCGATAGTTTGGCAGTTGTTTCGTCTTGACTAGTATAAAGTAGTTAAACCATCATTCAAAGGTCTAACAAATTTGATGTCTAGTTAAATTTTTAAAATATTAATCCAAATATATGTTTCAAACATGTAATTTTTTATCAAAAATAAATTTGTGAATAGTTTTTTTTTATGATTCACGTTATTTCTAATACATTTAAATATTGTTTTTTTGTTTAGTTAAATAATGGTGATAACTTATTTAACACTAACAACCATAAATAAAATATGGTCGGTTAAAAAATATTTAAATTATTGTTTCTATCTAAGAAATATTGAAAGAGACATTAGAAAAAGAAAGAGACAAGGATTTTCAGTCCCTTTTGTATACGTTGTAAGTGTCCCATTAAATATACCAATTATTAAAAAGTGTTCGTTTAGATAACGATTGTACAAAGTCATATTATGTTGTACATCATAAAAAGCTTTTTTCTAGAATTCATTATCTTGCAATTTGTAAAATTTGGTTGTCAAGTGTTTGACACAAAATTGAAAACTAACTTCACATGTTCATAAATTTTCATAACAACTCATTATTCAACTTTTTTCTAGTAACTTCTAGAAATAATTCTATTACAATGTATGAAATTTGATTGCTAAGTGTTACACACAAAATTGAAAACTAATTTCGTCCTATGTTCTTACTTAAATTTTCATAAATAATTATTCAACTTTGTTATAGAAATCTTAACCATACAAAGAAACCGGATTGGGATTTCCTGCTGTTACAACAGGACGCTGTAACAGATCAGGACCGTCCATTTTAGATCAATGGTTGAGATTATTTCACTAAGTTAAACTATTGTTTAATCTAAACCGTCTGTTATGATATCAACGGTTAGGATTTATTATTACCTGAAACTGTGTGCATTTCTACGGTACCAAATCTCAACCCAAAGAAACATAGTTGACTAGAACAAATGATATGATGATAGTAACCAAAATGACTTATAATGCACGCTTTGCACACGCAAGTGAAGGAAAACAAACAAATAGCACATTATACAGTTTCATTTGGCTTGTGTAGTAGTGAAAGTGAAACCTGCCTATGTTTTTTTGTACTATTTGTAAAAGTATAAACAAAAGGTACAAAAACGGGGTCTATAGAAAGGGTTGAACACGATGATGTAGGGGAAGGAGGGAACAAAGTGGGGTCCATGTCACGTAGACAATGGCTGAAAAAGAGGCAAGGTAATGTGATTGAGGGACCAAGGATGTCAACGAAGGAAACATAGAGGTGATTTTCGTTTTGGAGTAAATACGCGTTGCCCAACCATGAAACCCAATTCTGGCTTTAATGTTGGGCGTCGAAAGTGATGGGTTGTCGGCATACCCTTCACTTGGCTGGCTCTTTTGTTTTGACAAAAAGAATTTGCACGTGAGTTAGAGATGACAATGTTGTTGCCAAATTCATTCCTATGAGTATGTGATACTCCGGAAGCAGTTACAACAGGATGCTGTAAGGTGTGTGAGCCATCCGATTAAAGATAAATGACTGAAATTAAAGTGTATGATAACTAGCAGAATAAATTTGAACCGTTGGAACAATATTTTATGGCTAAGATTGACCACTGCGTGAAGCAGTTACAACATGGAATCCAAGTCCCTAAATTTAAACTGTTTAGGGGAAGGGGTGATCAAGTCAATCAAGTGTCGTGGCTATGAGGCTATGAGGTTTTAAAGTTTAGAGAAAGTCGTTTAATCGATTATAGAAAAGAAGTAGAGTTTTATTTGTGAACACCAATTGAACGACAATTGTTGATGGATCAATATCTTTGAATAAATTTTGTTGCATTTTATCAACAAATTGCTTCCAAATGTTTTTTCTTAGGGGTGCTTCCATATGTTTTAGTGTAACATCTTGTATTGTGAAACTACAAGCGATACAACATTATTCTAAATACGTAGATGCACCTTATTGTCTGTTTGCCTTCTATTCAAGTGTTTCAAATGTAAATAATGATTTATATAACATATTTCATAAATAATAATCATAATTTAAACTTGTCTTAAAAAAAATCTAAATCAAATGGTTAAAAAAGAATTGAGAGAGTATTTCATGCGTGTTATATTAACTGCGAAAAATTCTTAAAAGAAAAAGTACACAATTCTTACACTTCATTGTTTATTTATTTTTTAGCGTTTTAAATAATTTAAAAGACACTTCTTGTAGGGCATCGTGTTGTGTTTCTTTTATTTTAGGACGTTTTTGTGTTGTTCCTATCATCATCGATACATTGTTGGCGTCATAATTAGCTTTCTAATTTGGATAAGGACCAGGACAAATTATTCGATATTCGTTGTTCCTTCTGCCAAGAGTATGTCAATCAATAAATATTAGAATCAAAAAGATAGAGTACGCCAATAAAGAGAATTAGAGATACATTTTTTTTTATCTTGCTAACCATTATCCTCAGAATTAGATACATTTTTTTTTGTCTTGCAAACCATTATCCTGGGGTAATGGTTAAAGATTTAAAAATGAAAATAATTTATAAATTTTATGTAAAAATGTCACTTTTTAAACATTTAATATCTTAAATGCATCATTTAATCAATACCCTGAAGATAATAGTTAACATTTTTTTTTTTTATTTTAAGGAAGAATTAGAGAAACATGGAAATGATTTTGTAGTCGCATAAGGAATTGATTTTGTAGAATTTATTTACTTTTTTTTTTATTTTAAGGAAGAATTAGAGAAACATGGAAATGATTTTGTAGTCGCATAAGGAATTGATTTTGTAGAATTTATTTACTCTTTGGTAAAATAAACGATAGAATTTAATTTAGTGTAAAAAAGTTTTGCCCGTATATTAAATTATATCTTACCATTTATTCCGTGCCAAGCATTTTAATCTATAGGACCCAACTAATGCTAAACATAAGTAGCCGAGTGAGTATAAATAATTAATACTCTCCGTCCTATAATATAATACATGACACAGTTGACCCTATTACGCATGTCAATGCATAATTTTGAGTTTGAATAATATATTAGAAAAAATTATGAAAATTTGATATTTTGAAAATATTCATCGAGACGAATCTAACGACATCTTATATGATATTATTTATCTTTGTATATTAGTAGAAAAATATGATTAAAGTAAGTTAGGTCAAAATTGCACATTTTCAAATGGATCATCTATTGCAGGACGGAGGGAGTAGTAATTAAACGTTTGATCCCTTAATTTTTTTTTATAGTGACCTGGATTTAAACCCCGGACCTTGCATATATTATGCATTGTTCATCTGAGCTAATTCTTTGTTTTAAAATAGTCGTATAGCTATTAAAAATCTCATACTGGTCCCTTATATTCTCTTCCGTTAATCAATTTAGTCCAAACCCGGTAACTTTAACCCAAATTATCTAATATGAACAAGGCTTAAATGCTCTTTTGGTCCCTTAACTTGATTTCAAGTATCGGTTTGGTCCCATAAGTAATAAAAAGTCCATTTAGGTCCTTTAACTTTATTTAAAGTATCAGTTTGGTCCTTTCTGTTAATTTAATTCAAAAAAACGTTAAGTTTAGGGACCAAACTAATACTAATTAAATAAGCTAAAGGACCAAACTAATACTAATAAATAAGTTAAGGGACCAAAATTTAACGTTTTTTTGAATTAAATTAACAGAAAGAACCAAACTGATACTTTAAATAAAGTTAAAGGACCTAAACGGACTTTTTATTACTTATGGGACCAAACCGATACTTGAAATCAAGTTAAGGAACCAAAAGAGCATTTAAACATTAAATGTGGTCTACCATAGACCTTATTAATAGCAGTTTTGTCCCCTAAGTATCAGGAAGTTGCGATTTGGCCCTCTAACAAAATAAAATAAAATACAATTCAGCCCCCTAAGTACTGCCCCTTTTGTAGGTTTGGCCTCAGACCAATTTTGACAAAGTCAATGCTGACGTGGTCGCCACGTGTGTAATTTTTTTATATTTATTTTTTAATTAAAAAAGTAAATTATTTAATTAATTTTTTATTTATTTAATAATTAAAAATTACACATGTGGCATCCACGTCAACATTGTGTAACAGTCCGATTTTCGTTAGATTTATTTTATTAATTATTTATGTGTTTATATGTGCTTGTTTGCGATTATTTATCTTTGGGTGCATTTAATCCGGGATTGGTAGAGTTTAGCTTGTGAAGGGTATTTTAGTCATTTCAAACTCGAGGGTACTTTGGTCATTTTGTGAGCGACGGTAAATTAGTAATTTTACCATGAGGTTTAAGTGTAGTGTTTTGGGCGGCGAAGATTATTTTTACCAAGTTACTAGTCGGTTGAAGTAATTAATTAAGGGTCGGTGTCGTCTATTCGTTATATTTACCCGTAAGTGAGTAGAAATTTTGTGGATTAGTTAATTAGAACTTTGGACCCATTATAAACATTGTGGGTTAAACCCATTAGTGGAGAGCCTTTATAAACTTTAGTCTTTAGAGGAATTAGGGTTTAACACTCATTTCACAAACTTTATAGAGAGGTAGAGAAAGAAAGAGCTAGAGGAGGAGGAGAAGGGTTTTGAGAGAAGAGGAGCTTGGAGATCAAGGAGATGGTAGAGAATCAAAGAGCAAAAGTAAAGCTAAGGCTAGGTTTGTGCTCATTAAAGGTAAGAGGGCTAGTGTTATTTCATAATTTTTTAGCATAATCTCTTTTCTATCTCAATTCATAAGTGCTTAATTGTGAAAAGTGATCATTGTAAAAGTAATAGATGAAATCCGTGCTCTTATTTTGATGCAATGTTTGGGTATGTGAATTTGATGATAATTAAGTTGTTGATATTGAATTTACATGCTTAAGACGTATATATGTGAGTACTTTGTATTTTGCTCAAAATTGGTGAAGTATGATATTGTTGTTGTTGAATTGTTGATGAATTCATGGTCAATTGATGTTGTTGTTGTTATAAGATTTTGTTGTTGATGATTCATGCTATGGCTATTTGTTAGCTCGTAAATTTTCTTAGTTGCATCGAAGAAAGTCAAAAGGAATTTAACCACGTTATTAAAGAAGATGGTTCATTTTGCTGATGGTTCGATTGGAATGTTTCTTTGGCCAATGAATAAAGCTCTCTTATCGAAAGATAGTTACACACAGTTATTTATCAAAAGGAAGTTGTGGAAAGGACAACCAGAAAGAAGCATTTTCGGATCGAACGGATGGATAAAGATTGTTCGTTTATAGCAGTTGTAGTTTTGAATTCAAATTTAGGTGGTTATGTTTATTTAGTATAAATAGTAGTTTTTCATAGGAAAAACATGTCACAATCCAATCATACAAAACTTACACTCAAATTATCCGCATGGAAGAGAGAAACGAGTCACAAGTTGCAATGTATGAATCTGTGTACCAATTTACATTCAAGCAATGCAATTTAAGTTCATTTTCTTAACTATATTTGCAGTTCGTTTTATCTTATTTAAAGCAATTTATCTTAGTTTGTCTGGAAGTAATTTCAACGAGTTTAACTGGGTTAAATTCGACAAACATTACTCATAAGTTTTACTTTACTTTCTTGAAGAATCATTACCAAATCCAAAGAATATTAAAGAAACTAAACACAAATATGTCCTTAAGATTTACTGGTTGATCTTGCAAGTAATTAATTTAAACCAGCGATTGTTTACCAAATTTCAACGTAAACAAATTGGCACACCCAGTGGGACCGTTTTGTGTCTAGTTTGAATTTGGTTTTGTTGAGAAATCCGTTGATTTCGATTCAAAATTTACATGATACGTGGTGTGCATGCGTTTGAGAAGTAAAAAACAACTTCCTGAGATGGTACGTCCTTCGAATCAAACTGCGGCGGCATCGCAAAATGCCAACGCAAAGGAAGCAGGAACTATTCCGACAAGTTCTCAAAGTAATGCACAAGAAACCGCTTCTAATGTGGCAGACACGGTAATAACGCCGGTGGGATCGACAGATCCTGCGCGTGTGGCGTCACCTATGCACACAGCGGCCACATCGGCCGCACCTGTCTCACAGTCTATCCCGTCGACCCAAGGGCTTCGGCACCCTGCAGGGGCAGGCTATAGGTCCATGCCGTATAGAATGCCTACCACCTTGATGCAGGGATTACATACGAACCCATCCACGTTTTCAGAAAGTTTGAATGCGCCCATACCAACACCATTTGGTGATCCTGGGACAAGTATGCCCGGTCGAATGGTGCAACAATCATTAACTAACGCCTCTTTGAATGCTTTGAGGCAGCAGATGGAAGAAAGTAACCATGAAATGGTTAATATGGTTACCTAACAGATTGGTACCATCATTAATCCGTTAATACGGGATACCAATAATAGTTACCAAGCCCTGTCCACCCAGATGGAGAGAATAACCAACTTCTTTGGCGCTCCTCCGGCACGCACTACACCAGCGCCCCATAATTCGAATACAGGGGTAGTAGAAAATCTGGTAGAAGAACCAGATAACCAAGGGTTAGGGAACCAGGTGCAACCACCAAGGGCGCAACAACAAGCCCTAGAGGAACCCGAAAGGATCCCAATATTGGTGAATAGGCACCAAGATGCGGACCAAGTGGTCATGCAAGCCCGTCGAAATAACTATGAAAACCAAAATAACTTAGCAGATATGGTCGAAACTTTTTGGCCCAGAACGGTTTCAACATGGGTTTGCACAAGCCAGATTTTGTATCAGCATTATCTGAATATGTCCTAATGACCGACTTACCAAGGAATTGGAAAGTCCCCAAATTCACTAAATTTGCAGGGGAAACCAATGAGTCAACGGTGGAACACATTGCTCGATATTTAATGGAGGCTGGTGATATAACAAATAACGATAACTTGAAGATGAAATATTTTCCATGTTCCTTAACAAAGAATGCCTTTACATGGTTTACGACATTGCCGTCACATTCCATCTTTAGTTGGAATCAATTAGAGAAGGCTTTTCATGAAGAATTCTATATGGGCCAGTCCAAAATTAGTTTGAATGAATTGGCCAGTGTCCGACATAGAACACATGAATCAATAGATGACTATCTGAATAGATTTCGTCTCCTTAAGGCTAGGTGTTTTACCTCAGTGCCAGAGCACGAATTAGTCGAAATGGATGCTGGTGGCCTTGACTATTCCGTCCGTAAGAAATTAGATACCCATTATCTTAGGGATATGGCACAATTGGCTGATAGAGTCCGTCAAGTCGAAAGACTCAAGGATGAGAAAGCCCGGACAAACAAGTTCGTCAAAAAGGAGAAAATAGCTTACGTAGATATGTATGATAGTGATCCAGATTTCGATTGGGGATCAGACATTGTCAAAGACAATGAAGTAAATGTGGCAGATCTGAAAGATGGGCCACTTTATACTTGTAAGCTTTTAAGGCCTTCGAACGAAAAAAATCCGGAAGAACCTAAAAATGACAAATACCCTCCTAAAACATACACTTTTGATATTTCCAAATGTGATGAAATTTTTGACCTCCTGGTTTCAGATGGCATAATTTTAGTACCTAAAAAATATGAGGTTGCCACCCCTAGAACAAAGGAAAAAGAGGGGTTTTTGCAAATTTCATGGTTTTTTAGGCCATAATTTGTCTCGTTGTACTCGTTTCAGGGATTCTGTACAAAAGGCCCTCGATGAAGGAAGGCTGAAGTTTGGAGACAAAGCCAAACAACAAGTGCAGAATGAGGTTGAATCCTCAAAGAAGGTCGATTCAATGTATGGTGAAGTGGTAGAGATCAATATGGTAGACATTATCGAAAACTTTAGTGAAAAGACCACTACTGAAGCATGGGTGCCAGAGGAGGGACCGTCAGAGGATACATAGATGGTTGCTGAGAACCATCAACATAGTTTTGCAGAGGTCACTGAAGACCAGTTCACTGAAAATATGAAAATAGCATATCCACAAGCTGAAGAGGATTTGATAGATTTCCTCAACAGGTGCAAAATATTCAACACGGAGACTATGATGTGCCCTAGGTTCAGTGCAGTTTTCGATAAGGAAGCAGCGAAGTCTATAGAAGGATTCCAACCTCGCCCCAAACGGAACAATAGATGGGTGGATATACGCCCAAAGTTTAGTTTCAACAAAAGAGGTGTTCCTTATAAGACCAATGCAATCGATCAAAGTCTTAACAGGAATCAAAAGCAGACGTTTAGCCCACCTGCCTGAGCTCCTATAGATTCATGGGTTTTTTCTGGGGGCAGAAAGACTGGTCACCTGACACAGCCAACTAAATGGGTGAAAAGGGTAGCCCCAGCAACTGAACAGAAGGAGGCGTTAAACCCTAAAAAGTATGCTTATAACAATAATTACAAAGGGAAGAATCCCATGACCAAAACACAATGGCGTAGGTACCAGCGCCACAAAAAAACAGGTGTTCTGAAGGATACAACTAACACCGGCAGGGAAGCTAAAAAACAGGGACCAGTGTTTGAAGACGAAAGTCCCAAAGGAAGAAGACGAAATGACTTCAAATTTCTCTGGATCCAATCCTAGCCTTGACATAGTATGCAATGTGGTGTCAATGCTCCCTGTGGAATATGATGTGCCCTCATAAGTTATTGAGATCGAAAGCGATTTCACGGAAGAAATGGCTAGTCACAAGCCATTATGTTACTACGTGCTGAACAATGGTTGTATAGAGAACCAACATGCAGTGTTCGAAAGGCCGGACTTCCCAATGAAACATCACCTGAAGCCTTTGTTCATCCAGGCTAAGAACAATTGTGTTGGAGTGAACAAAGTCTTGGTTGATGGGGGAGCGACGGTGAATTTGATACCGCAGTCATTCCTTAGCAAGATTGGCGTCATCGATTCAGACTTGAAGCCTCACAATGTGGTCCTTACCAATTATGAGGGAAAGACCGGAAGTTCTCTTGGGGCTGTCGAATTGGAAATAATAGTAGGGAGTATTAACAGAACCACCTTGTTCTTGGTGGTGCCATCCAAGGCTAACTTCAACGTGCTGTTGGGGAGAGAATGGATACATGGTGTGGGGGCAGTGCCTTCAACCTTACACCAGAGGTTGGCCATTTGGAGAAGCGATAGCCTGGTCGAGAACATCGAAGCCGACCAAAGTTTTTTTTCTAGCTGAGGTAAATAATATCACCAGGAGTAACTTCGACAAACAACTAGCGATGATCCCACCTTGCATGTCCCTCGGCCCAACCTACGAGGTTCAGGAGAACGAAATGGTTTCTATGAAATTAGACTCAGAGGCTGGATTTATCTGGGAAAGGGAAGTTTTCGATCAGGATTATGTAGTTGTGAACCATGAGGAAGCGTCCCTGCCCAAAGGTATGACAACAAGGTCGAGGACCTCAACTTATATAGACGGAGGATTGAGTCCAAGAGGCCCTTCCCATACCATCCCACTGGAGGAGTGGGATAAAGATGACTGAACCATGTCTGAACCCAGTGTCTGGGATAAAATTACGGCCTATGTGGCCAAAGCCAAAAGAAAAACGGCCATAAAGGCCGAGACTCCAAATAAAGAAACATTAGAAAGTTTAGTAGAGGGGTATGAGGAAGGATTCTGTGATGATCAGAGATTAGATTGTATTTATGATGAAGAACCTTTAGGTTTCGAAGAAGATCCAGCAGGAGCCACCACAAAAATGAGAGAGCAGGATCCTCTCGAAGAAATAGACCTGGGAGACGGCCAAACCAAAAGACCTATGTACGTTAGTGCAAAAATCAGCAAAGAGTTTAAAGAACGAATCGTGAAACTTTTGAAATAGTTCAAAAACTGTTTTGCATGGGATTACACTGAAATGCACGGTTTGAGTCAAGAAATGGTAGAATTAAAGTTACCTATCAGACCAGACAAGAGGCCAGTAAAACAAATTCCCAGGAGATTTGCACCTCAAATACTATCGAAGATCAAAGAGGAGGTCGAAAGACTTCTAAAGAGCAGGTTCATCAGAACTACGAGGTATGTAGAATGGTTGGCAAACATAGTCCCTGTTAAAAAGAAAAATGAGACCATTAGAGTATGTATTGATTTTAGAGATTTAAATAATGCCACACTTAAAGATGAATATCCCATGCCAGTGGTGGAAATGTTAGTTGACTCGGCAGCAGGATTTGAATATTTGAGTATGCTTGATGGTTACTCAGGTTACAATCAAATTTTTATTGCTGAGGAAGATGTATCGAAAACTGCATTTCGATGCCCCCGCGCATTGGGGTGTTACGAGTGGTTAGTTATGCCGTTCGGTCTAAAAAATGCTGGTGCCACATACCAGCGAGCTATGAATTCGATGTTCTATGATTTCATAGAAAAATTTATGCAAGTCTATATTGACGACATTGTAATAAAATCGTCTTCACAAGATGATCACTTAAATCACCTTCGCCAATCTTTCGAAAGGATGAGGTAACATGGTTTAAAAATGAACCCTCTCAAATGTGCATTTGGTGTTCTTGCAGGCGATTTTTTAGGTTTTGTGGTGCACAAAAAAGGAATAGAAATCAATTAGAACAAAACCAAAGCTATTATGGAGACGAATGCCCCTTCGACAAAGAAGGAGTTGCAATCCTTACTAGGAAAGATCAACTTTCTCAGAAGATTTATATCCAATCTAAGTGGCAGATCGCATGCTTTTTCGCCACTAGTTTGTCTGAAAAGAAGATGTTTTTAAATGGGAGCCAGAGCATCAAAAGGCTTTTGATGAGATTAAATCTTATCTGACCAAACCTCCTACCCTTGCACCTTTGTCTAAGGACAGAGAGATGAAATTATATATAGCGGTGTCTGAATGTACTATAGGAAGTATGTTAGTCCAAGTGGACGAAGATGGCGTAGAAAGGGCCATTTATTATCTTAGTAGGGTGTTGAATGACGCTGAAACAAGGTATCATCCTAGTGAAAAATTGTGCCTTTGTTTGTATTTCTCTCGTACTAAACTTAAGCATTATTGTTTACACTGATTTTTGGTAAACAATCGCTGGTTTACAAAAGTTTTACTCGCAAGATCAACCAGTAAATCTTAAGGACTTTTCGTGTTTGTTTCTTTTAGAAGTTTTAATATCTTTGATGAACAAATTTAAGTTTAACGAATAATGGGCAATCGAAATCAATCCAGTTCCACACTGTCTCGAAATCGATGTAAAAGAAGACAAGATTTGCTTAAAAAAAAGCAAACAGATAAACTGTAAAAATGTTGCTTGAAATAAACAAGTAAAATAGCAAAAGATTCAAGTAAAAAGACTTAAATTGCATTGATTGAATGTAAATTGGTACACATATTCATATATTGAAACTTGTGACTCGTTTCTCTCTTCCATGCGGATAATTTGAGTGTAAGTTTTCTATGATAGAATTGTGACCCTTTTTCCTTAAGAAAAACTACTATTTCTACTACTAAAAAGTAACTACTTATTTGAATTTCGAACCACAACTGTTATAAACTTCTAAGTCTTATCTATTTTCGAATCTCTAAATGGCTTTATTGCTTCGAAGGTAACTGCGTTTAGAAAACTTCCAACAACGGTCGAATCAAAACTCATCGAGAGCCTTCAGCAAACTCAACTTTGTCGAAATAAAGGCAGTGTCTTCGATAAATCCCTGGTCAAAGGCTCTGACCATATTTAATGCTTTAGCCATAAAATTATTGGCTAACAAATTGCCCCCCAGAAACATCATTTTCGATCCGTCCTCAGATGGGAAGAAAAATACGTTTTTGCTTTTCCTTTAAATCAGATCGAAGCGTGATTTTATGATGTCACGTGCAAGGGAGCAGTTCTTAAAAACCCTTAATACTACCCCACTCAGATACGTTGGCCATGTCTTTTGTTGGAAACCAACAAATAGTAATGCAAAAACTATTAATGCCTGATGTCAACACCTGTCCATATCTGATGGTTATAAAAACAAGAATTTTTACCTTTACCTTTCCAATTCAAAAACTCACCGCTTCCGTTCTTCTTCTCAAATATTCCTCCGCAAACCCTAAAAACTCATAACTACCATTTTTCATAAAATCACTTTTAGTCAAATGGCGCATGCCGAAGGATCATATTCTCACACGCCTATGAACAACGAACCTGTTGATTTTTCAAAGGAGGTTCCAAGCAACCACCCTCAGCTTTTCAAAGAGCCTGACATAAAAGTAGCTGAAGATAAAATCTGGAAATCCCAGGTAATCCTTCCTTGCCCTAACTCAGCGCATGCATTTCTAGGCCCTTTTCCAGATGATGATAAAGAGAATGCGGAAACTCTTAGCGCCGTTTTCCCCATTTCAGAAGAGCGTTTACCTTTGGTTTTCACAAAAGGTCCGTACAACCTTAGTTTCTTGAAATCCAAATTTAGGACCGAACCCAAAATTGATAACAATGAGAAGTATATAAATTGGTTGAATAAAGTAGAAAAGAAGAAAGGTCAGTTTTGGAAAGAGATGGGTATTTTTGACCTTATTCAAATATCTAGGCTAGGGCCTAGGTATCATAGTGAGATGATTATCGTTGCTCTGCATTTTTGGAGTTCTTCTACAAACAGCCTTCACTTAAAGTGTGGTATGATGACACACACTTTATTGGATGTTGCTGGCCTTACTGGGTTGAAACCCACAGGCCAAACCTTCGATCCAGACCTTCAGGATTCCGATATATCCTTTGACTTTTCCAGGCCTTCTTATGGCTTTTTCATCTTAGACCACCATGTTCCTTCAACTGAAGCAGTAGCAGACCAAGAGCATGTAGCTTTTCTTACCTACTGGCTTTCTATGTACATTTTTTGCTCGAGGTCCATTCAAATCCCTAAGAAGTTCACCACTCTTGCTATCCAAATACATAAGGGAATGAACATCTGTTTAAGCAAACTCATCCTAGGGTCTTTGTATGAGAATTTGAACCAAGCAGTGATAAATATCAAGGACTTTCAACCTGGTAGTAGCCTGATTATTCCTGGCCCTATTTGGTTATTTCAATTGTGGCTTTTGGCCACTTTTAGAACCAAACTGGCAGTCAATCCACCTCCTAGTTTATCTCAGGCTTACGAGGAAAGATCCATCGAAGGTATAGGTTTAGCCATGCTTCAATATGGGAAGAAGAGTGTACATGATTTATTTTCGATGGCCTATGAAGTATTTGCCCACTGTGACATATTCACACCGTCCATGGCTCCTTTTGTGAATAGAACTCGAGGACCTTCTTGGCTTAAACAAGAATTTCCATCTAAATCGACTGAAGATGAGGCAGAGGTAAATGCCATCTGGGAAGCCTACTTGACCCCTACTTTGTTGTCTAGAAGGATAACTCCTGGCAGCCCTTATGGACTTTATGGCTATCAACCTAACCATGTTGCTAGACAATTTGGACTGATCCAACCTAAACCTCGATCCCTGTTCAAGTGCGCTGATGACTTGAAACAGCCTTTGCTCGAAACTGTATGGAGGTCCAGTCTACGTCGAAGTCAGGAACATCATCTGGTGTTTAAACCTGTTTCTTTTGTTCCATCTTATGCATGCACTGAGGCATTCTATCGATGGTGGCGAGATTACTATAGGCGCCTATCCAATCGAGTGAATCCTGACACATTGCTTCCTCACCTGACACTTGCTTTTCATGCTTTGCAGAAAAAACTGAAGAAGAACAAAGGTACGCATATTCGTGAAATTCAGACTTTCCAAAATTTCTTTCAAACTAGATATGACCCTTTACATCTGAAAAGAACAGTCTATTATGCTGCTCAGACTCTTCGAGATAAAATTTATGATAAAATTCCGAATATGAATTTTCCACCTTTTACGTCTAGTAAATACCTGTATGCTTTGCATTTCAAAGTGAAATTCCCCTCTTTGCCAACTAGTGAGTTGGCATTGGCTTTCAGGCCACCTTATCCAAAATGGTTAACTTGTGATTCACTCTTAGGCATGAGACAAAAATTAATAACCAAGGAAAAGGACAAGGTTACTTGGGCCAAATTCTACTTGGATAATTTTAGAGGTTTTCTTCACGTAAACTTTCTCCATATCAAAATCCTTTCTCCTATAGGCATAGGTATGAAATATTTCGATTTGAGCAATTCTTTCGAATGTAGAACTTTATTTTCTAGAGAAAGCATGCATTAAAAAAGAGAAAACTACTCATCTGGTTGTGCTTCCGTTTGTAGTTATTTCTTTGAAATCAGGGGAGGAAAACCAAGATGATGAAGAAGACGAAGAAGAACGTCCCAAGAAACCTTCGAAGTCTAAGTCTGGGAAGTCGTCTAGATCGAGAAAACCTTCTGAAGCAAGGAAAGGGAAAGAAAAGACCCAGTCTTCTCGTGAAACCACTCCTGATGCAATTATAAGGCCTACCGCCGAACAAGCTGTAAGTACATTTCCCTGGTTCGCTTCATTTTTCAAGGGTATGGCCTAAACTTTATTTGGCTTGTTTTTAGCCTAGAATTTCTCCTGAAATTGTTGTTGATGCTGACGTTGTTGAGGTGTCGAAACCTCAAGAGAAACGGAGCAAGCGGAGACAAGAGACTCAGGCTCCACCGGTCGAGGTTGATGTAATCGAAGGATCTCCTACCAAGCCAAAGGCTAAACGGAGGAAGATGAAGCCCAAAGATTCGAACCCTACCAGCGCCCATTCTCCCGTTGGTGACAATGTTTCGAAGGTACGACTTCGATTTTATCCTTACTTGTTTCTGCATTGTTATTTCAATGTGTATTTTGACATTTAAAACTTTCCTTGTGCAGGATTTGGGTCAGAATCTAGCTGAAAGAACACAACCTGTGCCAACTTTGTCTAGTGAGCCGGTCACGACGTAACCCATAGTAGAGGGAGATGAGGGTGCTGAACACACCGATATTCCTGAGATAACTTCCCCTCACGAACCATATGTGTCTGAAGAGGATGAAAGGGAGGACACTTCGACAAGTGAAAGTGAAGGGGATCCTGACATCCCTGTAGATCAATTCGTTGCAGTGCTCTCTGACCAGCCTGCCACTACTACATTGGAACCTCCCTCTTGAGGTAATAAAGTCATTAGCCAAGAGGATCTCGATTTGCTCGAGAAGACAAATCCCCTAGACACTTTCGATTTTTTAGCAGAAGATGTTCTTCTCTTGAGGAGCACTAGGAAGTCATCCAATGTGTCCAGTGAGGATTGTAACACCCTATTTCTATTAAGCGGTAAAACACGCGAACATACAATATATTCTAGAAACAGATGCTACGACAACAAACAATTTCATAATACGCAAGTATATATTATCATGGTTCATAAAATATAGCAGCAGAATATATCACATCTATAGACAACATCTCCAAGTCTCATGATAATAAATACATAAAACATCCTCAAGACATAGGATATAAAATAATCATAACATAACTCCTCAAATCAACATATGATTAAATAAGTTTAACAATAAAACGCTATCCTAGATCAGAGCCCCTAATCTAGACGCGCGCAAAAGATATGGAGGATTCCTACTCCTCAGCAACATCAATCGAACAAGCTACTTATCCTACACTCCATCTACCCGTCCGCACGGAAAGGTAGGTGGTAAACCACTGAGGGTTAGCATTACATCAACATAATCCACAATCAAGTATTCAAGAATATCATGTATAAAGATTACCAAATAATATAAACATCCTTATACATATATATCCACACAATAATCCAATATCAATTCAATTCACCAATCAAGTTCACATGAACCAAATGCATCAATCATACATCACGACTAAATGAAATTCACCAAACAATGTATGCAATGTTCTAGACTCATCTAGATGCATGTGGTACCAAATCACCTCAAGGTCGTCACCTTCGATGCAACAAAAACATCGTTTGTAAGGTTTCACACCCCGCCTTACAATGAACATAAGTTCGTCACCAAACAATGAATGCATGAACATATGACTCGACTCAATGCATATGTTCATACCATGGTCACCTCAACAATCAACATGCATATATCATCATGCAATCATCACCAAAACAATGCATATACAATTATGCAATCATCACCATCATTCAACAAGTATGCACACACCGACATACAATCAACATATATTATTCATTCACGAGTCTCCAATTAATCATGTAAGATCAGTCACAAAAGGTTGCCACACCATTGGTCTTTAAGTTAAGTTTTCACAAGTTCTACTTATAATTCACAACTTTGAAAATATTGAAGCAATGAATCAAAACCAACCAAACAAGGTTAATCGCCTAAGCCATGTATACTCTTAGGTCACAAATGTGTGCAGTAGAGATTACATAAGCCTTTCATAGGCCAATCATGATTAATTCACAAAAATCACAAAGTTCGTCTCACTTTGTCATATTGCAAAACCAATTCATTAAGAGAAAAAAACTAAGTTTGATTCAACAAGGCATAGATTAGATGCTATTAAACATCATAATTAAACTCATAATACTCATATTTGATGTTTGTAAGCAAACTAAAAGTTTTGGGGTTGAGTTAGAAACGGTTATACTAAATTTTTCGTAAAAGTCTTCCAAGACCCACTTAGAGTGTTTCTATCATAACTCAAAATCCACAAAACATTTTCAAGTTAAACCAACGCCATTGGAAAGCTAACTCAATTATCTAAAACTTTCATGTTTACACCAAAGGCCAATTCAAAACAAAAATGGTCGAAAAAGACGCATAAATGCAAAACAGGGACTGCTGAAACTGCTTCTGAACATGCTTCTTAAGAAGCTCCTGTAGCAGCTTCTGGAGAAGCTCCTGTAGCAGCTTCTGGAGAAGCTCCTGAAGCAGCTTCTGGAGTGGTTATGAACACTACGGATTTCAACTCTTTTTCACCCAAAATGCCCAATTTTGATCTGCCAATGCCCAAATGTGTTTCCAAAGGTTGTTTATATTATTTTGTACATAAAAGACACACAAAACCATATAGAACTTGAAATTAAAACATCATTTCAACACAACTCAACAATTCAATTATTCTTCACAAAACTCTCAACAACAACACAATTCACTCCACAATTCCATAATTATGAACACCCATGGCATCAATCATCAACAACAACATCTCATAACAACAACAACAGCTATCAGTCATGAATTCCCCAACATTCTAACAACAACAACATTATTCTTCATCAATTTTTCACATAAACCCAAATATTCATTTTCATACATTTTTGACATGTTAGTTCAACAACGATTACACAATCATCATATAATTCATGTTTACAAACATAATATCAACATCCAATCACGAATTTACAGAATTAATGCAATCAATCAAATTCATAGAAATGGGTAGAAATGAGAGATTTGAAGATTATGTGTGAAAACTATCCCTCTTACCTCTAACACCAAGAATCCTAGCTCAAGTTTCAATTTAGCTCCTAGATTCAACCTTCCCTTTAGCTTCAACTCTCTTCTCTTGCTCTTGTCTCTCTAGCCTCTATTTCTCTACTCTTTGTGTTATGTGTGAATGACAAAATCTAACCCTATTTTCTTAAAGTTATGGGTCAAATATTCACAACCCTAATGGGCCTAACCCATCCCAACTAATTGGCTCAAATCTAATCACACCACACCGCTAACTCTAACCACTAACGGTAATTAACTAGAAATCTCAGTCTTAATTGATTATATCGACAACTTAACTTCTTACAATTAATAACGGTTCTAACTAGAATGCTAAAATAATTATTGTCATAAGGTTACTAAATTACCCTTCCTTGCAGAAGACTAAAATACCCTTAAGTCTAAATTACCAAAATACTCTCCTAACACGAAAACTCATGAAAATACACACATACATGAATAAACACACATAAAACAATTAAAATCAAATAATCGTAAAATCGGGCTGTTACAACTCTCCCCCCCTAAAAAGAATTTTCGTCCTCGAAAATTACCTGACGGAAATAACTCTGGAAACGAAACCTTCATCCTACTCTCCGATTCCCAAGTGGCACTTTCACCGGTCGGTCCAACCCAAATCACTTTAACCAAAACAACTCCTTGCCACGCAAACGTTTCACCTCACGGTCCTCAATCCTAACCGGCCATGTCTCAACGGTCAAATTGTCTCTTACTTCTAAATCATCCACTTGAATCACATGAGACTCATCACACACATACTTCCGCAACTGAGACACATGAAACACATCATGAAGATTCGATAACGATGGTGGTAACGCAATCCAATACGCTACAACCCCAACTTTCTCTACAATTTCAAACGGTCCAACAAAACGAGGAGTCAACTTCCTACACTTCAAAGCTCTCCCAACACCAGTTACAAGATTCACTCGTAAAAACACATGTTCACCAACATGAAACTCAATATCCTTCCTCCTCTTATCATGACAGCTCTTCTGCCTGCTATGTGACGCTTTCATCTTCTCTTGGATCATTCTAACCTTTTCCGTAGTCTCTTGCACCAATTCCGGTCCTAACAAAGCACTCTCGCCTGACTCAAACCAACACAACGGTATCCTACACCTCCTTCCATACAAAGCCTCAAACGGAGCCATCCCGATACTAGAATGAAAACTATTGTTGTAAGTAAACTCAATCAACGGTAAACATTCAATCCAACTAACACCTTTCTCCAAAACACAAGCCCTCAACAGATCCTCTAAACTCTGAATAGTCCTCTCCGTTTGCCCATTAGTCTGGGGATGATAAGCAGAACTCAACCTCAACTTGGTTCCCAAAGAAGCTTGCAAACTCTCCCAAAACTTAGAAGTAAACCTCGGATCCCGATTCGACACAATACTAGAAGGAATTCCATGCAGCTTCACAACCTGCTCAATGTAGATCTCAGCCAACTTCGCCACAAACATACCGGTCTTGATAGGAATGAAATATGACGACTTCGTCAAACGATCAACGATTACCCAAATCGAATCAAAACCCTTAGCGGTCTTCGGTAAAGCTCCAACAAAATCCATAGAGATACTATCCCACTTCCACTCGGGCACAAACAACGATTGCATCAAACCTGACGGCCTCTGATGTTCAATCTTCGACTTCTGACAAACCAAACAAGCATAAACAAACTCGGCGATCTCTTTCTTCATTCCAGGCCACCAAAACAACTTCTTCAAATCCTGATACATCTTAGTCGCTCCTGGATGAATACTCAAACTACTCCTGTGACCTTCTTCCAAAATCTTTCTCTTTAGATCAGATACCTCTGGTACACACACTCGATCACGAAACATCAAAACACCGTTCTTATCCAATCTAAAGTCCACACCTTTACCCTGATTAACCAATACCATTTTATCCACGAGTGTCAAATCTTCCTTCTGACCACTCTTAATCTCTTCCAAAATGTTGCTTGTCAACTTCAACATACCCAACTTCACACTAACCGGTGTCAATTCACAAACCAAACTCAAATCTCGAAACTGCTCAATTAATTCCAACTCTTTAACCATCAAAGCAGACATATGCAAAGTCTTCCTACTCAAAGCATCTGCTACCACATTAGCCTTCCCAGGATGATAGCTCAACTGAAAATCAAAATCCTTAAGATATTCCATCCATCTTCTTTGCCTCATGTTCAACTTTTTCTGATCAAACAAATACTTCAAACTCTTGTGATCGCTAAACACTTCAAACTTAGAACCATAAAGATAATGCCTCCAAATCTTCAAAGCATACACAACTGCCGCTAATTCCAAATCATGAGTCGGATAATTCTTCTCATGCACTTTCAATTGCCTTGAAGCATAAGCTACCACTTGACGATTCTGCATAAGTACACCACCAAGACCCATCCTAGAAGCATCACAATACACAACAAACGATTCCTTTGGATTCGGCAAAATCAACACTGGAGCTGAAGTTAGCCTCTTCTTCAACTCTTGGAAACTCTTCTCACACTTGGCATCCCAAACAAAAGCTTGCCCTTTCCGAGTCAACTGCGTCAATGGTAACGCTAACTTAGAGAATCCCTCAATGTACCTCCGATAGTAACCTGCCAATCCAAGAAAGCTTCTAATCTCAAAAACAGACTTGGGTGATTCCTACTGTAACACTGCACTAACCTTCGTCGGATCTACGACAATACCTCCGTTAGAAATTACATGACCAAGGAAACTCACTTCCCGCAACCAAAACTCACACTTTGACATCTTGGCATACAACTTACTTTCCTTCAAGACATTCAACATCATCCTCAGATGCTCAACATGCTCCTCCTCAGATTTAGAATACACCAAAATATTATCTATGAACACCACCAAAAACGGTCCAGATAAGGATGAAATTTCCTATTCATATACTCCATGAAGACACCTGGGGCATTAGACACTCCAAACGGCATCACAGAATACTCATAGTGTCCATACCTCGTTCGAAACGCGTTTTTGGATATATCTTCAGCCTTCACTCTAATCTGATGATATCCTGACCTCAAATCAATCTTACTAAACACCTCCGCACCAACCAACTGATCCATCAAATCATCAATCCTCGGAAGCGGATACCGATTCTTAATTGTCACTTTGTTCAACTGGCGATAATCCACACACAACCTCATGCTTCCATCCTTCTTCTTAACCAATAACACAGGAGCACCCCACGGCGAAACACTCGGTCGAATAAACTGCTTCTCAAGCAACTCTTCCAACTCCGTCTTCAACTCACTCAACTCAGATGCAGACATCCGATACGGTGCAATCGAGATAGGACTCGTTCCTGGCACCAAGTCAATTGCAAACTCGACTTCTCTCTCCGGTGGCAACTCGGTAATGTCGTCCGGAAATACTTCTGGAAACTCTTGCACTACCGGCAAATCACCACTTCTCTTATCCTTACTTTCCTTCAAGGAAGCAAACAACATGAACACACTAGCTTCACCATCCAAGGACTTCTTCACTTGCTCCGCGGTTAACAAACCCCCACTTACCTCAGCTACCGACTTCAAAAACGTTACACTCTTGGTTAAACAATTGATGCTAACACCAAAAGCTAACATCCAATCCACACCAAAGATCACATCCATATTCTCCAACAGAAGACACACAAGATCTAACTTGAAATTAACGTTACCAAAATTAACAGGACACTTAGAACACACCAAAGAAGTAGTCACCGAACCATTGGCCGGGGTATCAATGACCATTCCACGTGACAATGGGGATACAACTAAACCCAAACGCTCAACACAACTAACCGAGATAAAAGAATGAGTAGCACCAGTATCAATAATTGCAATCAAAGGAGTACTATTGATAAAACATATACCTCAAATAAGATTATCCGGCTGCTCCACCTCCTCCGCATTCAAAGCAAAGACCTTTCCTGCCGCCTTCTTCGGCTTGGTACACTTGGTACTAATATGACCCTTCTCACCACAATTGTAACAAGTAATCTCCTTCTTACACTCAAAAGACTTGTGACCCTCTTGTCCACACTTGTAGCAACTCTCATTCTTCTTGCAATCATTAGAGTAGTGACCCATAGCTCCACACTTGAAACACTTGACATCCGCTAAATTCGGCTTGGAGCCTCCACCACTCACTTTCTTCTTTCCTTTGTCCTTGTCGTACGGCTTCCCGGAACCATGACCCTTTCCTCTCTTCTCATTCATTGCCTTGTAATGATTCGCCTTGGCTTTACCAGCATCATCAAACATCCGGCACTTGTGCACCAAAGTATCGAAATCTCTAATCTCCTGAACACACATATACTAATAGATGTCGGGCCTCAAACCGCTCTCAAACTTCACACACTTAGAAACCATGGCATCCTCCGGATTGATGTACGGGCAAAACCTAGAAAGCTCCTCAAACTTAGCAGCATACTCAGCCACAGATGAACTCCCTTGCTTCAAGTTCAAGAATTCCACTTCCTTCTTGGTCCTCAAATCTTCCGGAAAGTACTTCCTCAAGAACTCACTCTTGAACCTAGCCCAAGTCACGACCTCATTACCAACCTCAAGTCTTCCCTTAGCGTGTAGCCACCAAAACTCGGCCTCTTCAACAAGCATGTGCGTAGCCAACCGCACCTTCTGATCATCACTGGTTACCATAGCACGGAAGATCCTCTCCATGCCTTGCACCCACGTCTGAGCTCCCTCCGGGTCAAACCTTCCCTTGAACGTTGGCGGATTGTTCCTCAAGAAACGATCGAGCCTCCGTTCCTCAGCTTCTCCCTCATTCCGATGACCAACTGCCGCCTGCTCATTTGCTTGAGCCAACGCCCGTGCCATTGCAGCCAAAGCCTCTGCAATCGCCCCATCATTTCTACCACCAGCCATCTCACTTCTACACTAAACCAAACCAACAGATAAGAACAACAGAATAACGAAACAAGTACCGAAGGTAACTCAATACCATTCGTGCTCAACAGGAAAATCTACCGAATACTAGTCTGGACAAGACTGACCATGGCTCTGATACCAACTTGTAACACCCTATTTCTATTAAGCGGTAAAACACGCGAACATACAATATATTCTAGAAACAGATGCTACGACAACAAACAATTTCATAATACGCAAGTATATATTATCATGGTTCATAAAATATAGCAGCGGAATATATCACATCTATAGACAACATCTCCAAGTCTCATGATAATAAATACATAAAACATCCTCAAGACATAGGATATAAAATAATCATAACATAACTCCTCAAATCAACATATGATTAAATAAGTTTAACAATAAAATGTTGGAACAAAGGTGTTCAGCAATACCACGTTTTGAGTTTTAAAGATAACAAGGTATTAAAAAGTTGTCAATTGGATATTGCTAATATTTGTTTAAAGTATGCAGGATATCAATCAAGATTTATATCTTAGAAAGTATTCTGTTTGAACAATGTTAAAGAGCAAAAATCCAGAGAAACTTGTTGCTTGTGATTCTGTATCGAAGAGAGTCTGAAGACTGTACCGAAGAGAGTCTGAAGACCGTATCAAAGAGAGTCTGAAGACTGTACCGAAGAGAGTCTGAAAGACTGTATCAGAGTCTGAAGACTATCAGAGTCTGAAGACTATCAGAATCTGAAAACCAAGAGAGTCTGAAGATTATCAGAAGCTTAGTGCTACAGTGAGTCTGAAGCCCGAAATCTGAAAATCTGCTAACAAGGATTTCTACAAGCATTACGATGCAAAAGAAACTCTCATTTAGAGTAACGGCTAGCTTCAAAGTCAACTTGAGCGTGGGAAGCACAACGACAAAGAAGGCAGGCCAGTACAGAGTACGTTGTACGAACTCTGTTTCCACTACTCCACTACCTCGTACAGTTTGGCAACTGTGTCTACTGGTATTAATCTTCAAAGGGAATGGAATTCAAATTATGCAATTGAAGGACTATTACCATATCAAGCAACAGATCAACATCCATTGATCAAGCTTCAGAAATCATCCTGATGTGTTGGATGACTCAACGTCTCTTTCATACGCCTATATAAAGGATAGAAGACTTGAAGATTTGTTGGACTCTACAACTAGAAAAACTACGCTGCATTGCTTTCGTATTCAACTTAGATAATTCTTACAAACTGAGTATGCTAGAATTTCTAAGTTTCACAGAAAAACAGAGTCTGTCTTTTGTTTGAAATAGAGTCTGTCTTTGTTGTAATAGAAACACGTTTGATTGTTTGTCAAGTGTTTCAACTCTATTCAATTTTTTGTAATTGTGTAAGAAGTCTCTTGCTTGTGTGCTTGAGCAAAGAAGTCTCTTGGCTGCGTCCTTGAGCAAGGAAGTCTCTTAGTTGTGTCTTTGAGCATTGGAAGTCTCTTGCCTGCGTGCTTGAGCATTGGAAGTCTCTTACTGTGTGTTTGAGCAACTTGTAATTGATATTAAGTTTTAGTGAACTCTCCTTGGAAGTTCAAGGGGGACAAGACTACTTCCGGTTTGTGGAAGGAACCTGTATAATTGCTTGTGTTCTCTCTTCTCTCTATCTCTTGATTATTTCCGCTACATCAGAACCTAATCTCCCATCAGACTCTGATCCCATTCAGATTCTGATATTAAGGACTTAGATTCTCACTCTTCAAGAGCTGCGAAAAGCTAACACAATTCAACCCCCCCTTCTTGTGTTTTTCTCACCTTCATAAAATGCTATCCTAGATCAGAGCCCCTAATCTAGACGCGCGCAAAAGATAAGGAGGATTCCTACTCCTCAGCAACATCAATCGAACAAGCTACTTATCCTACACTCTATCTACCCGTCCGCACGGAAAGTTAAGTGGTAAACCATTGAGGGTTAGCATTACATCAACATAATCCACAATCAAGTATTCAAGAATATCATGTATAAAGATTACCAAATAATATAAACATCCTTATACATATATATCCACACAATAATCCAATATCAATTCAATTCACCAATCAAGTTCACATGAACCAAATGCATCAATCACACATCACGACTCAATGCAATTCACCAAACAATGTATGCAATGTTCTAGACTCATCTAGATGCATGTGGTACCAAATCACCTCAAGGTCGTCACCTTCGATGCAACAAAAACATCGTTTGTAAGGTTTCACACCCCGCTTTACAATGAACATAAGTTCGTCACCAAACAATGAATGCATGAACATATGACTCGACTCAATGCATATGTTCATACCATGGTCACCTCAACAATCAACATGCATATATCATCATGCAATTATCACCAAAACAATGCATATACAATTATGCAATCATCACCATCATTCAACAAGTATGCACACACCGACATACAATCAACGTATATTATTCATTCACGAGTCTCCAATTAATCATGTAAGATCAGTCACAAAAGGTTGCCACACCATTGGTCTTTAAGTTAAGTTTTCACAAGTTCTACTTATAATTCACAACTTTGAAAATATTGAAGCAATGAATCAAAACCAACCAAACAAGGTTAATCGCCTAAGCCATGTATACTCTTAGGTCACAAATGTGTGCAGTAGAGATTACATAAGCCTTTCATCGGCCAATCATGACTAATTCACAAAAATCACAAAGTTCGTCTCACTTTGTCATATTGCAAAACCAATTCATTAAGAGAAAAAAACTAAGTTTGATTCAACAAGGCATAGATTAGATGCTATTAAACATCATAATTAAACTCATAATACTCATATTTGATGTTTGTAAGCAAACTAAAAGTTTTGGGGTTGAGTTAGAAACGGTTATACTAAATTTTTCGTAAAAGTCTTCCAAGACCCACTTAGAGTGTTTCTATCATAACTCAAAATCCACAAAACATTTTCAAGTGAAACCAACGCCATTGGAAAGCTAACTCAATTATCTAAAACTTTCATGTTTACACCAAAGGCCAATTCAAAACAAATATGGTCGAAGCTCCTGGAGAAGCTCTTGTAGCAGCTTCTGGAGAAGCTCCTGAAGCAGCTTATGGAGAAGCTCCTGAAGCAGCTTCTGGAGAAGCTCCTGTAGCTGCTTCTGGAGAAGCTCCTGTAGCAGCTTCTGGAGTGGTTATGAACACTACGGATTTCAACTCTTTTTCACCCAAAATTCCCAATTTTGATCTCCCAATGCCCAAATGTGTTTCCAAAGGTTGTTTATATTATTATGTACATAAAAGACACACAAAACCATATAGAACTTGAAATTAAAACATCATTTCAACACAACTCAACAATTCAATTATTCTTCACAAAACTCTCAACAACAACACAATTCACTCCACAATTCCATAATTATGAACACCCATGGCATCAATCATCAACAACAACATCTCATAACAACAACAACAACTATCAGTCATGAATTCCCCAACATTCTAACAACAACAACATTATTCTTCATCAATTTTTCACATAAACCCAAATATTCATTTTCATACATTTTTGACATGTTAGTTCAACAACGATTACACAATCATCATATAATTCATGTTTACAAACATAATATCAACATCGAACCACGAATTTACAGAATTAATGCAATCAATCAAATTCATAGAAATGGGTAGAAATGAGAGATTTGAAGATTATGTGTGAAAACTATCCCTCTTACCTCTAACACCAAGAATCCTAGCTCAAGCTTCAATTTAGCTCCTAGATTCAACCTCCCCTTTAGCTTCAACTCTCTTCTCTTGCTCTTGTCTCTCTAGCCTCTATTTCTCTACTCTTTTGTGTTATGTGTGAATGACAAAATCTAACCCTATTTTCTTAAAGTTATGGGTCAAATATTCACAACCCTAATGGGCCTAACCCATCCCAACTAATTGGCTCAAATCTAATCACACCACACCGCTAACTCTAACCACTAATGGTAGTTAACTAGAAATCTCAGTCTTAATTGATTATATCGACAACTTAACTTCTTACAATTAATAACGGTTCTAACTAGAATGCTAAAATAATTATTGTCATAAGGTTACTAAATTACCCTTCCTTGCAGAAGACTAAAATACCCTTAAGTCTAAATTACCAAAATTCTCTCCTAACACGAAAACTCATGAAAATGCACACAAACATGAATAAACACACATAAAACAATTAAAATCAAATAATCGTAAAATCAGGCTGTTACAAGGATCCTTCAGCCACGCTGAAGGTGAACCTTCTTGCAGAATTTCGCCACAAAGTTTTGGAGACAAATCTGCTGGAAGCTGTGAAGCAAAATGAAAATGCCGTTGTCGAAGTGGGTGAACTGCTCAGCAAACTGGGCCAGCTCGATTCAAAGTTCCAAGATTTTTCTCAAACATTGATGCCTCTGCTGAGGGATGCCATTGCGAGGTTTCAACAGAAAAGATTAGATCAGGCAAAGCTCGAAGAATAAACTCTTCGATGTAACCAACTTCTTGATGAAGTGGACGCTTTTAAAGTTAAACGTGAGGCTTTTCGACAGGAAATTCCCACTATAAAGCAGAAGGTAGTTGATATCGATTCCACGATCGCATAATACCAGGCGAAGATCCTTGAGTTAGAAACTCAAAAGATTGCCCTTTTGGCCCAAGAGGATCTCATAAAGCAAGAAGCTCAAGTTGCTATTAACAAGGCCAAAGAATCCAAGTTGGTTCAACAAGAGATGGCCATATTGGTTGATAGTGGCTAGGCTCTCGGTGGGCAACTAAAAGATCTGAAACACCATGTCGAAATGCTTATTACCAACTTTGTACTCTAATTTTAACTCTTTGTGAGTTGTAGACTATATTTTTAATTCTAACTTCGAATTAATTGTACTCTTCGACGGTCAAGAGGCCGTCTCTTTTAATGGTAATACAGACTTTTTACTTTAAATGATTTTTATATTTAACCATTTGTTTGGCACAATTTCCCGTAAAAAGTAATATTGAGAAACTAAAAAGTTTCTCTCGCTTACCACCACAAGTAAAAAGTAACTTTTGTTTAACTCCACAAGTTAAACTTCTCCATCTTGGAAACCGTAAAACTTCCTAATCCCATGATCACACTTAAAAATAAATTTAAAGGGAATTAAAGGAGAATTCTACAACTTCCTCATTTTTCACCGTAATCTGAACGGTTGTTGTTCGCCACGTATACGGTCGAGATGGCTTCTCTGTTCAACTTCTTGAAACTGTTCCCACTATAAATACCTCAAGTATCTCTTTTAGTGAAACTCAACCTTTTCATTTCTTCTAAGTCATTTCAAAAGAGAAAACCCTAACAGTTTCAACCCCAAACATCCTTACTCATGGATTCTCTTTGTGATGATCTGATCCTCAACATTGCTACAAGGGTTGCTTCTGACAGTATGTGCGACCTTTTCGCTTTCCAACGACAAAATCGGTGAATCTCCCAACTTTGCAGAGATCCTATGGTTTTTGTGGCCTTTGGCAATGACTGTCTTCCATTGCTGACGGATTTAGACCTTACCCCTGAGAAGCTGAACTTCATGCTTCGCTTATGGGAGCATGGTCATGCAATGTTCTGTTTGCTGCGGTGCTCTCAACAGTTGTTGCACGCGAATCCTAACTTTATCACCATCAATCGTTTGCTGAGGAGGACTATAACCGTTGGTTCGAACAGCGCAAGGTATATCGAGGCTATCTTCCCACTTATGATCAAGAGTTTTCTTTAACCAATTTCTGCCTCCGCTGTCGTCTCGACACTGAAGTCCGTTGGCTCATCGACATATGTGGAATCACCCATATATGGTAGACTAGAATGCAATCTAGTTTTTCATCTTTCGATGCTTTTAGGTTTTATTGTGTTTTGTAAGGGCTAGTTAATTTCCCTTTTGGAAATCTTTTGATGTAACCTGCCCCATAGTTGGCATTTAATCTATAAAAATGCCATATTTTATCTTTCTTTTGAACTATTCTTGTATGATTTTTACTTCTTGAAGCATCGGTTTATACTTTTTCAAATATTTACCGTTTACATGCAAGATTCTTCGATCATCGTGTACTTATTCGATCTCATACGCATTGTTTGAAAAAACCCTTAATATCTGCCATGGTCCTTCCCAATTGGGGGCCCATTTCCCTGGAGTTTGATCCTTCTTGTCCATAGGCAATATAACTTTCCATACTAAATCTCCCTGAGTAAAAAATTTCAATTTTACTTTTTTGTTGTACGCTTTCGCTACCCTCTCCTTTTGTTTTGTGAGGACTCCTAGTGCTGTCAACCTTTCTTCATCCAAATCTACCAATTCATCTAACATCATATCCCAATAATGATTCGTTGGAATTTCATTTTGTCTTTGAATTCGAGTGGATTGGAGTAGAATCTCAACTGGCAATACATCACCATGTCCATAAGTTAACCGAAACGGTGTAGTACTAGTTGACTCTTTGGTAGACGTTCAATGTGCCCATAAAGCTTCGCCCAGGAATTCATGCCAACTCTTGGGTTTCCTTTTAGCTTTTTTCTTAATAATGGAAATAAGGTTTTTATTTGCTGCTTCGACTTGACCATTAGCTTGTGCGTAGTACGGTGTCAAAGTTAGCAGTTTAAAACCCATGTTCTCGGCAAACTTCGCCACCTTCTGACCAGTGAATATGGATCCTTGATCCGTTGTTATGGTCTTTGGGGTGCCAAATCGATGAATAATATGCTTATGTATAAAGCTTATCACTTCTTCTTGGGCGACATCTTTTAATGGGATAACTTCTATCCACTTAGTAAAATAGTCTATTCCCACCAAAATATATCTATGGCCTTTCGATGATGTTGGTTTGATTTGGACAATCACGTCCAACGCCCAACCCCTGAACGGCCAAGGTTTGATTATCGAATGCAATTCACTTGTTGGCACGCGTTGGATTCCGCTGTATTTTTGGCATTCTTGGCATCCCTTAGCAAAATCGATACCATCTTTCAACATGGTTGGCCAATATATGCCTTGTCGAAACAAAATCCATTTGATTTTTTGGCCTGCTTGGTGTGTTCCACAAGCACCACTCTGTGTATTGGTTATAGCCAAAAAAGCATCTGTCTCTCCCACGCACTTGAGCAATACACCTTCTGGAGTTTTCTTAAAAAGTTCGTTGCTTATTATGACATAACTTAAAGCTCGATACTTTATTTTTCGACATGTGGTCCCTTCGGGATTTTCTAAATAATTGACTATAGGTTTTTGCCAATCATTATCCATCAAATTGTTAATGACCAAAATTTCAATCAAATCTGTACCTTGGGAATATGGAGGTGCTGATTTGCCCCCAAGTTTTGGCGTTATCAATTTGCTAGGAGGCATGTCTCTCGAACTTCGCTTGGTCCTTATTTCAATCGGATATGGCACTCGTTCTGCTGGGACCTTGTAACCCGACGCCGTTTGTGCTAGGTCGTTAGCCTCCTGATTTTCCATCCGAGGAAGGTGTCTGATCTCGACGTGGGCGAAACGCTTGAGCAGTGCATTGGTCGTAGCATAGTACATAACTAAGTTTTCGTTGACACATCTATATTATCTTGTCAATTGTTTCAGCACTAACTCTGAATTGCCTTTTATTTCGATGCATCTTGCCCCCAGTTCGAGTGCGATTTCTAACCCTGCAATCAAGGCTTCGTATTCTGCCTCGTTATTGGAGCAAAATTGGTCAATTCGGAATTTATAGCAGGTTTTGGCATTTTTCTGAAGAAATAAGAACGATTCCAATTCCAATGCCCTTTTTATGACTAGGCCCGTCGAAATATAACTTCCAACTTTGACCATCAATGCCCCCTGGTGGGAGTTCTTCGATTGAATGGTCAGCAATAAAATCAGCCACAATCTGGCCTTTAACAAATTTCAAAGATTGGTAGGTTAATGAATATTCCGTTAAAGCCAAAGCCCATTTGCCAACTCTGCTGTGCAAAATTGGTTTTGATAACATATGCTTGATGATATCAAAGTGAGAATAAACATACACATCAAAAGGCTTTATATAATGTTTCAATTTAGTACATGAAAAATATAAACATAAGCATAACTTTTCACTAGGATGATATCTAGTTTCTGCATCGTTCAATATCCTACTAAGATAATAGATGGCCCCTTCGATGCCATTTTCATCCTCTTGTGCTAACATGCTCCCTATGGTGTAATCTGATGTTGCTATGTATAACTTCATCTTTTTATCTTTCAAAAGAGGCGAAAGTATGGGAGGATTAGACAAGTATGCCTTGATTTCTTCGAAAGCTTTTTGGTGTTCTGGCTCTCATTTGAATACATCTTCTTTCTTCAAGCGAAGCAAAGGTGTGAAGACTTGCGCTCTACCACTTAGATTCGATATGAATCTTCTGAGAAAATTGATCTTACCCAACAAAGATTGCAATTCTTTCTTTGTCAAAGGAGCCTTAGTTTCCAGAATTGCTTTGATTTTGTTCTAGTTTCTTTCGATCCCTTTTTTGTGGACGACAAAACCTAAAAAATCACCTGCACAAACACCAAATGCGCATTTTAATGGGTTCATTTTTAAACCATATTGCCTCATTCTTTCAAACGATCGGCGTAAGTGATTTAGATGTTTATCTTCCGAAGAAGACTTAACTACGATGTCGTCAATGTAAACTTGCATGAAATCTTCTATGAAGTCGTGAAACATCAAATTCATTGCCCTCTGGTACGTAGCACCAACATTTTTTAGACCAAATGGCATTACTAACCATTCATAACATCCTAACGCCCCTGGGCATCAAAATGCTGTCTTAGGAATGTCCTATTCGGCGATGAAGATTTGATTATATCCTGAGTATCCATCGAGCATACTCAAATATTCAAATCCTGCTGCCGAATCTACTAGCATTTCTGCCACTGGCATACGATAGATTTAAATCTCTAAAATCAATGCACACTCTTATAGTTCCATTTTTCTTTTTAACAGGAACTACATTTGCTAACCAATCGACATACCTTGCAGGTCTGATGAAGCCACATTTGAGGAGTCTTTCGATTTCCTCTTTTATTTTTGGCAAAATCTGTGGAGCGAATCTTCGGGGAATTTGTTTCACGGGTTTCTTATCTGGCCGTATTGGAAGCTTTAGCTCTACCACCTTCCGATCCAAACCAGGCATTTCGTTGTAATCCCACGCAAGACAATCTTTGTATTCTTTTAACAACTCGATGATCCTGCTTTTAAACTCTTCTGGGATCTTGGTACTAACGTACGTAGGCCTCTTTGTTGCGCCATCTCCTAGATCCACCTCCTCAAGGGGATCCTACGCCCTCATTTTGGTGGTAGACCATAAGGGGTCTTCTTCGAATCCCAATGGTTCATCATCATATATGCAATCAAGTTTTTGATCTTCAAGGAAGCCATCAATAGTTTCCTCTCCTGGAGTCTCGATTTCCTCTTGTTGCAAATTCGCGGCTTCTTTGGCCTCTTTTAACTCATTTTCGGCCACATAGGCCGTAATTTTCTCCCAAATATTGGGTTCAGTCATGGATCAATCGAGGATATCCCACCCAGTTGGTGAGATTGCACTTTTAGGAGATTCTGATGTACCTTTATTGAACACCTTCTTATACATTGATGCCCTCGTCTTGAGCACATCTTCCTTCTCTAACAGGGTCTACTCTTGATCTATGACTATATAATCCTCTTCAAAGGACTCCTTTTCCCAAATCAAACCTCCTGGCCGGAGTTTCACGGATAAAATTTCGTCTCCATTCTTGAACCGATGGTTGGTGCCTATTTCTGATACTGGCGAAATGCACGCAAGTTGCTTCTCGAAGTTTTTCTTAGTTATATTATTCACCTCAGCCATGAAGTAACTTTGGTCAGCTTCGACGTTTTCCACCAGACCATCTTCTCGCCATATGGCTATCCTCTTATGCAGAGTGGAAGGCACTGCCCCCACACCATGTATCCATTCTCGACCCAAAAGCGCATTGAAATTTGCTTTGGTTCGAACCACCATAAACGTCGTCATTCTGTTGACACTTCCCACCACTAGGTCCTCTTCAACTACACCCAGGGAATTTCCAGTCGTTCCTTCATAATTGGTGAGGACTACATTATGAGGTTTCAAGTCAGAATCAAACAACCCAATTTTCTTCAAGAAAGAATGAGGTATCAGATTTACGGCAGCACCACCATCCACTAATATTTTATTTACCCCTACACCATTCATCTTCGCCTGGACAAACAAAGGCTTGAGATGAAGCTTCGTTGAAAACTCAGGGTGTTCGAAAACCACATGTTAATCTTCGACACATCCATTATTCATGACGTAGTAACATAACGGCCGATGGATGGCCATTTCCTCAGTGAAATCTACTTCTGTATCACTAACTTCTGACGGAACATCATATTCCACTGGGAGCATCGAGACTACGCACATTAGTTCGAAACTGGGCTCAGATTCAGAAAAGTTTGATGTTTCTTCATCATCGTCTTTCAACGAATCCCGTTTCAAGGCAGGCAGTGGGGGAAACAATCTTTCAGTTGCTGGCCTTTTGACCATTTCGAAAGCAACTTCTTGTTTTTTATCCCTCCTCTCCACATTTGTGATATTCTTCAGAGCGTCTGCCTTCTTCTGGCGTTGGTACCTATGCCATTGAGTCTTTGTCATAGAGTTCTTACCCTTGTAATTGTTACCGTAAGCATAACGTTTGGAACCTGACACTTCTTTGTTTTGGGGCGCAGTAGCCACCCTTTTCACCCACTTTGTTGTAGATGAATATCCAGATTTCTTCCCTCTAGAGAAAACCCAAGCATCTGTGGGAGTTTTTGATGAAGGACTGAAATTCTTCTTGAACTTTCCACCTGGATTCTGCTTCGAGGCCTCCATTTTGTATAGGACTCCTCTTTTGTTGAAACCAAACTTTGGGTGCCTGCTTGCTCCCCTGTCTGCGCGTCTGTTTTGAGGCATAAACCCTTTGACGGATTTAGCAGCCTCTTTATCGAACATTGGTCTGCATTTGGGACAAAGCATCGCATTAGTGTTAGAGATTTTACACCTATTCAGGAAGTCAATCAGATCCTCTTCAACTTTGGGATATGCCACTTCAATTTTCTTAGCCAACTGGTCATCAGTAACCACTTCTTTCTCGAACTGATGGTCCTCATCAACCATCTCCTCATCTCCGGTGTGCAAATTATCCTCGAGCATATGTTCTTTATCAGGAGTTAATTCATCGAAGGTTTCCACTATGTCTACCATGTTGATACCCATGATTTCGGTGTACATAGAGTCAACAACTTTTTCTGGTTCAGCCTCACTCTGCACTGGTGACTTGGTTTTCTCCCCAAACTTCAACCTTCCTTCATCAAGAGCTTTTTGCACAGAGTCCCTGAAACGAGTACATCGAGATAAGTTATGGCCTAAAAAGCCATGAAATTTACAAAATCCTCTTTTCTTTCTTTGCTCTATAGGAGGTACTCGCACATTCTTTGGCACCGATATTATGCCGTCTGCGACTAGAAGATCGAAAATTTCCTCGCATTTAGAGACATCAAAAGTATATGTCTTAGGAGGATATTTGTCGTTTTTAGGTTCTTTGGGATTCTTCCCATTTGAGGGCCTCAATAATTTACAAGAATAAGGAGGCCCATCCTTTATCTCAGCAAGATTTATCTCATTGTCATCGACAACATCTGACCCCCCATCGAACTTAGGGTCACTATCTCCTGCTTCTATATAGGCAATCTTTTCCCTCTTCGGGAACTTATTGGTTCGGGCCTTTTCAGCTTTAAGTCTTTCGACCTGTCGAACCTTATCCGCCAATTGTGCCATATCCCTAAGATATTGAGTATCTAATTTCTTGCGTACTGAATAGTCCAAACCACCAACAGCGATTTCAACTAATTCATGTTCCGGCACCGATGTGAAACATCTGGCCTTAAGGAGTCGGAATCTATTCAGATATTCATCGATGGACTCATGATTTTTTCGTCTAACACTGGCCAATTCTTTCAGACTAATTTTCGACTGGCCCATGTAAAACTGCTCATGGAAAGCCGTTTCTAATTGGTTCCAACTATAAATCGAGTGGGGAGATAGTGTTGTAAACCATGTAAAGGCATTCTTTGTTAATGAACTTGGAAAATATTTCAACCTTAAGTTCTCGTTATTGGCCGTGTCGCCAGCCTCCATGAGATATCTACCAATGTGTTCGACGGTTGATTCATTAGTTTCCCCAGCGAACTTAGTAAACTTGGGGATTTTCGTGTTTCTTGGTATTTCTGTTTCCAAGACATACTCAGACAGAGCTGACACAAAATTGGGCCTATGAAGCCCCATATTGAAACCATTTTGAGCTAATACGGCCTCGACCACATTGGCTATGTTGTGTTGTCCCTCGAAGTTATTTCGACGGTTTTGCATGACCACTTGGTCCGCATCTTGATGCCTATTTACCAACACCAGTATCCTCTCCAACCTTTCTTGGGCTGGCTGTGGGGTTACCTGTGGCTGAACTTGGTTTTCAGGCACTTGGTTAATTTGGCTAACTGCAGGAGGTTCTGCTGATCCGATGTTCATGGCCCGAGATGCTGGCGTATTTCGCGCAGCCGGGGCACCGAAAAAATCAGCCATGCGTTCCAATTGGATGGACAAGGCCTGATAACTTTTATTAGCATCTTGGATCATTGGATTTATTATTGTTCCTATTTGTTGGGTTACCATATTAACCATGTCATGATTGGTCTTCTCCATTTGTTGCCTCAGAGCACTCAGAGACGCATTGGTTAAAGACTGTTGGGGAGATCCAAATGGAACGAACGTTTGTTGGGGTGTTCCAAACGGGACAGTCACCCCTGGGTTGTATAACTGAGGCATACTCACGTTCAAACTTTCCGTCGAAGATGACGGGTTTGTGTGCAAGCCTTGCATCATAGACGTAGGCATGCCATATAACGGCCTTTGACCTCCCAATAGATTCAACGAACTACTGGCCGGAAAGGCCTGGGAATTCGTAGCAAGCACTGTATATGAAGGCGGGACATTTGGTCCAGCCAAACTCGATGTAGGCATAGCTTGGGACATTTGTGCGGACACAGTAGAATTGGGCATAGCCTGGGAACTTTGTGTAGCCATAGTGGGTGTCGCCTGTTGCAACACAAATCCCATGTCACCAGATTGGCCTATATGCCCTACACTGGCTTGTCCTGGTGGATTAGTTTTCGTCCCTGCCGCAGTGACGGCGCTCGATGCCGCAGTTGTACTAGCGGCATTCGACGCTGATGAGTTTGGTATTGGAGGAGGACGCGTCATCTCAGGAAGTTGTTTCTTACTCCTCAATTGCATAAACATCCGTTACCAAAGTTCAAAGATTAACACTTCAAACAAATAAACAATTAGAAACAAAAAAGCACAAGAGGTCCCACTGGGCGTGCCAATTTGTTTACACTGATTTTTGGTAAACAATCGTTGGTTTACAAAAGTTTTACTTGCAAGATCAACCAGTAAATCATAAGGACCTTTCGTGTTTGTTTCTTTTAGAAGTTTTAATATCTTTGATGAACAAATTTAAGTTTAACGAATAATGGGCAACCGAAATCAATCCAGTTCCACACTGTCTCGAAATCAATGTAAAAGAAGACAAGATTTGCATAAAAAAAGTAAACAGATAAACTGTAAAAATGTTGCTTGAAATAAACAAGTAAAATAGCAAAAGATTCAAGTAAAAAGACTTAAATTGCATTGATTGAATGTAAATTGGTACACATATTCATACATTGCAACTTGTGACTCGTTTCTCTCTTCCATGCGGATAATTTGAGTGTAAGTTTTGTATGATAGAATTGTGACCCTTTTTCCTTAAGAAAAACTACTATTTATACTACTAAAAAGTAACTACTTATTTGAATTTCGAACTACAACTGTTATAAACTTCTAAGTCATATCTATTTTCGAATCTCTAAACGACCTTATTGCTTCGAAGGTAACTGCTTTTAGAAAACTTCCAACAACGATCGAATCAAAACTCATCGAGATCCTTTAGCAAACTCAACTTTGTCAAAATAAAGGCAGTGTCTTCGATAAATCCATGGTCAAAGGCTCTGACCATATTTAATGCTTTAGCCATAAAATTATTTAAAGCCGCTTGACATTTATGTTTATTCTCATTTCGATATAATTAATCATATGCTGTCTAAACCGATCCTACACAAGAGAGTTGGAAAATGGGCTTTAGCGTTGACAGAATATTCGTTGACTTATCGTTCATTGAAATATGTTAAAGGCCAAATTGTTGCTGATTTTATCGCTGACCACTCGGTAATAGAATATTTGCCAAAGAATTCTAACACAAAAATCTGGCAGTTGTACTTCGATGGCTTCAGCCATAGAAATGGTGTCGGGCATGGAATTGTAATTGTTTCACCAAACAATGTTCCAAGTAAATTGCAATTTCGAATCAACTAGTTCTGTTCTAATAATGAAGCTGAGTACGAGGCTGTGATTACTGGTTTAGAAATTTTTCTTGAACTGGGGGCAGAATACATCGAGGTCAAGGGTGATTCAGAAGTGATAGTGAGACAATTGACTAAAGAATACAAATGTGTCAAGGAAGGGTTGGTGGTATATCACGCCATAGCGAACGCTCTGCTCAAAAAGTTTATTTATGTGAAAATCCAACATATCCCCAGGGCTGCGAATTAGGAGGCGAACGACTTAGCCCAAATAGCTTCAGGATATAAAGTATCGAAAGAAGAAGGGCAGGAGCCTTTTGAAGTAAAAAGTAAGCGGGGTCTGAAAGATATGTCTCCCAGAAATTGTTAACAACAAAACTTAGGGGAGCAGAGAGTGTTGCAGAAAAAACACAAGGTACGAATATAATTGAAATTTTTGTTATTAACAATTTAGATGATATTAACTGGCGGAAACCAATAGTGGATTATTTAGAAAATCCAGACGGGGCAACCCATCGAAGAGTGAAGTATAGAGCTTTAAGCTACGTTATCATAGGGGAAAAACTATTCAAAAAGACTCCTGAAGGAGTGTTGCTTAAGTGTCTCGGAGAAACAGAGGCTTATATGGCGGTGTCCAATACACACAGTGGAGCATGCGGAATGCACCATGCAGGCCATAAAATAAAATGGTTGCTATTTCGACAAGGAGTTTACTGGCCAACTATGTTGAAAGTTTGTTTAAATTTTGCTAAGGGTTGCCAGGAATGCCAAAAACATGCTGGAATCCAGCGCGTTCCAGCCAGTGAACTACATTCGATAGTTAAACCCTGGCCATTTA
Source organism: Medicago arabica (assembly GCA_946800305.1). Classification (NCBI taxonomy): domain Eukaryota; kingdom Viridiplantae; phylum Streptophyta; class Magnoliopsida; order Fabales; family Fabaceae; genus Medicago; species Medicago arabica. The sequence continues at coordinate 28,239,442 of OX326970.1, read as the reverse complement.
GGGGTTGGGATTTAGATGTGATAAGGGAAATTAAGCCCAAATCATCTAAAGGTCATAGATATATCTTGGTTGGAATAAATTACTTCACCAAATGGGTGGAAGCAGTACCACTACCTAACATCACTCAAGATGCAATGATAGAATTTATTCAACAAAATATCATATATAGATTCGGTATTCCCAAGACTATTACTACGGATCAAGGATCTGTATTTACGGGTAGAAGAATGGTAAAGTTTGCTTAAGAAACAAGAAATAAACTGTTAACTTCGACACCATATTATGCTCAAGCAAATGGCCAAGTCGAATCAGCAAATAAAAGTATTATTTCCATAATTATAAAGAAAATCGAGAGGAAGCCTAAACAATGGCATAAATTTATCAACGAAGCCTTATGGGCGTGTAGAACTTCTCCTAAAGAATCTACTAACACTACCCCTTTCAGGATAACGTTTGGTCACAACGCCGTGTTACCAATCGAAATATATCTCCAGTCAACTAGAATACAGAGACAATGTGAGATTCCAACGAATCACTATTGGAACATGTTAGTGGACGAATTAGTTGATTTGGACAAAGAAAGGATACTGGCGTTAGAAACCCTCATAAGGCAAAAAGAAAGGGTAGAAAAGGCCTATAATAAAAAAGTAAAAGTAAAATTGTTTGCCCAGGGAGAGTTGGTTTGGAAAGTTATCCTACCTATAGACAAGAAAAATAGAGTTTTGGGGAAATGGTCACCAAATTGGGAAGGACCATGGAGAATTTTGCGCGTTTTCTCTAATAATGCATATGAGATCGAAGAGTTGAATGACGATCAAAGGATCCTGCGTATAAATGGGAAGTACTTGAAAAAGTATAGACCGTTATTGCAAGAAATTAAAATTACACAAGAGTAATTTGAGAAGACAGAAGGAAACATGGCATTGGATAAAGTGCCAACTAATGGGCAGGTTAATTAAAAACAAAAGTCCCAAAATGGATAAAAACTTTAACCATTGCAAAATAAAAAACTAGAAAGCTAGAAAAAAAAAACACAAATTCCTCGAACTAGCCATCTAAGTTCAGTATCAAGACGGCACCGGAGGCAGAAGTTGTTCAGCACATATTGCCGGTCGTCAGCATGCAAAAAGCCTCGAAAGTTGTTCACTCTCCCATCTCCCACGCAGTTGTCTTGATTTTTGCAAAAACGGCGATGAACCAAGTTTGCGGGAAGCCATCTTTTGTACCAAGGACAGCGAAAATCGAAAGGGGTGTCCCACCCCTTGATGTCAGCACGGTATTGTGCCAAGTTCCTGGTCATTACTAGATCCCAGAACTCATTTAAAAGTTCTTTTACATCGTCAAGCGGATAGCTTAATGCTTTCAACAGAACACGAAAGTACTTAGCGCTCAGGGAACTAGCAGCCTCAGCGTTTGCCAGCAAACGGCCAACAGTGCCAAAATACGGTCGAGCATGCATTAATTGTTGAGTGCACCTTAAGAGGCAGAACGTAGGATGACCGACATCCCACAAACGGTTCATGAAATCGAGACTCTCGTGGGTTACGTTCAGGTCAACAAGCAGTTCGAGGCAATCATACCCAATATACCTAAGGACTTGGGTAGACCGGCAAAGATTTGCATGCCTCTTGTTAGTCCTCATAAAACTGAACAAGTCATACATACTGTCGACAACAACTCTTGAAGCAATGTCAAGAAGAAGATCATCAGATAACAAATCCATTCTTGATAAAACAGAAAACAAGAGGGATAGAAATACAAGTTGTTTGGAGAGAGGTAAAAGAAAAATGAAAAATTGTTCAAAGAAGATATGAGAACTGAAGGGGAAAAAAGTGCTATTTATAATGGCTAAAGAGGTTAAGGGAAGTTCAACCGTTCATTTCCCACTCTTGAAAGAAAAAGGGAATGTGGCAAAAAACGGTTGGCTTTTATCGTATTCCAAGAAAATCGGAGAAGTCTAAAGGTTTGGTTCTTTTTAATTTTATTTTCATGATTAATTTTACTGAAAATAGAAGAAAACTTTACAGTTTCCTAGGCGGTTTTCGCCTTGAGCAGATAAAGTAACTGACAACTTTTTGGACTCTCATCATTACAAATCCATTTTGCCTTTTCATATTTTTGTTATTTAATATGGATAATAAAGGTCTTCTAAAAAAAAAGAAAAAAGAAGAAGAAGATATGAAACTCGGAAATGGGTTTTAATCCATGAAGACTTATTTAAAAAAAATTCAAGGGTTACATAACAAAAGGCAAAAGTTCTAGATTTAAATGTAATATCGGGAATAGGAATTAATTAAATTACAAAATTGGACTTGAGTTTTTCAAGTTTCATTTTGGTTTCAGCCTTCTTCACATCGAAGGTAGCCTGAACATCAGCCAACAAAGAAATTTCTTGCTCAAGTTCTTGAGATTTTTCTAATTTTTGTATGGCAAGACTAGTCTCCTGCTTCATGAGAGCTTTTTCTTCTAAGATTTTGGCACAATGTTGCTTCAAGACTTGAATTTCCTTTTCATGTTCAGCAATAGTAGCCTTGATCTCTTCGACCGTCTGTTTGACATCAGGAAGCTTTTGTCTGAAGTTGTTCAGCTTCTCTTGAAATGAAGCCACTTCAGCCACAATTTGGTCGTGTATTTTGGTGGTGTCATCGAGCTTAATTCGATCAGCCTCCTTTTGCTGAATAGTCACAAGAAGTTCCTCTACAAGGACCTCTAGGTTGGCAGAGAATTGTTGAAATTTTGAACCCAATGAGGATAGGTTCACTCTTTGGAGTAAATCCTTAACTTGAGGTACAATGGTGATATCCTGTTCGATAGAGTGATACAGATCCACATCGAGAATTTTGGCCCGGAATTCGGCCAATAAACTATCATTGGATAACCCAGAATAGCCATCTGAAGACTGGTTTGATGAGCCACCAGTGGTCTTAGAGAATAAAGCTTTCTTCATAACGAGAACATCAAAAGCCTCGAAGGGGTTTCTTTCTTTTAGTCTACCAAATTCTTCTGAACTGATTGGTAGAATTGTAGGAGTTGGAGTCTTGGCCATATCTTCGGCCAGCCCAGTAGAGCAAATGAGGTTTCGATCAATCGGGATTTCCGCTTCCAGAGGTTTGTTATTGAATTCAGAAACCTTGGGTGGATGGCTAGATTTCACTGCCTCCTTTTCATCTTCCATAATGGGTGATGGCACCACAATATCAGGAGAGTGAAGTGTGGCTTGGTTCGAGTCATCAAGGTTGCTGGGTTCAGAATCCTAACAACCAGCACAAGCAACGATTAGATCATTGAAATAAAGCAACGAAAGGAAAAAGAGAATTTGACTCTAAGAAATACCTTCGAGACGTTGTCACCCACACAAGATTGAGCACTATTAGGGTTAGAATCTTTATGACCCAATTTTTTCTTCCTGCCTTTTGGTTTGCTGGGTGACTCCTCCAAGTTAGGCGTTTGAGTCTCAGGTATCGAAGTCTCCTATTTTCTCTTTTTCCTTCTTTCTGTTTTAAGGACTTCTGGGGCAGGGTCAACTTCGACAGCGTCAGATGAATTATGCGGCTAGCAAAAAATATGAAATGCAAGTTAAAAGATTACCAATGCCAGCGTTATGATTATAAGACTAATCCAAAAGAGAAAAACTCACATGATCTTCGACTTCAATAACTTTAGCCTTCTTTGAAGATGGCTCAGTAGTGGGGAGAGTTTTTCTTTTGTGACCCTAAAGAATAATCCCGTCAAGGCTTAGTCGGTAACGGCAGGTCTAAAAAGAAGATAAAGCGGAGATAAAGGGTTATTACCTGATCCTTTCCTGATTTGGAGGATTTCTTTGAGGAAGTCTTTGTTTTCGACTTTGATTGGGTTTTAGCACTGACATCATCCTCTTCGATATCTTCCGTGGTTAAAGGGATAACTGTGAATGAAAAGGGTAATTGAAAGTGAACATTCATAACATTCACATATCCGTTTTAAAAGAACTATCAGAAAAATCATACCCATTTCCACAGGAGAAATGATGTGAATATGAGGGAGGTTTAGGTGTAGATGGCCTCTAAATGTGTATAAATGCCATTTAGCCCAAATAACTTTATCTTTCTCTCTAGTTAAAAATCTTTGTTTCATGCCTAAGGATGATTCACAATGGAACCATTTTGGATATGGTGGCCTAAAGGCCAACACCAACTTGCTGGTTGGCAAGGCAGGAAACTTGATTTTAAAATGTAGAGCGAAAAGATATTTGCTGGGAGTAAAAGGAGGAAAATGCATTGAAGGAATTTTTTCATGAATTTTATCCTTCAAAGTTTGTGCAACATAGTTAATGGTCCGGCTAAGATGCAGTGGATCATACACAGTTTAAAAATATTTTTGGAAAGCTTGGATTGCCCGAATATGCGTACCTTTGTTCTTCTTGGAATGTTTCTGTACAATTTGAAAAGCAGATATCAGTTGAGGAAGTAGTGTGGCTGGGTTTACTTGATCAGTTTGATGCTTATATTATCCTTGCCATCACTTAAAAAATGCTTCAGTACATGCATAAGATACTTCGAATGCAAAGGGTTGAAATTTAGGGGCATGCTGCTCGGCCTGTCGAAGGAGCGCTTTCCAGGTATTTTCTTTTTCTGGCTTCTTTAAGTCATTTAAGCATTTGTATAAAGAGCATGGTTTGGGTTGAACCAAGCCAAATTGGCGTGCAACCATATTGGGTTGATAGCCATATAATCCAAATGGGTCAATGGACCTAACTCTACTCGTTAGAAAGGTAGGAGTCAGATAAGCTTGCCAGATCGAATCAATTTCTGTTTTGTTCCCATCATCTTCTACGGGAAACACTTTGGTGAACCATTATGGCCCATGAGACCTAGTTGCAAATGGAGCTAACGAAGGGGTAAAAATGTTATATTCTGAAAAGGCTCTATAAGCAATGGTGAAAAGATCTTTGGGATTCTTATGTGCACAACAAAGCATAGCTAAACCTATGCCTTCGATGGATCTCTCAGCATACGCTTTTTCGAAATCAGTGCGTAGAAATACTTACAATTTTGGTCTAAACGTGGCTAAGAGCCATAACTAAAATAGCCAAATAGGCCCAGGTATGATGAAACTCCCACCATTCGACTAGTAATCTCTGATGGAAGCTACTCCTAACTCTAAACTTTCATACAAGGATCCTAAGATGAGCTTGCTTAAACAGATGTTCTGACCATTATGTAGTTGGATAGCTAGAGCTTTGTAGCCTTTAGCTACTTGTAAAGACCTAGTGCAGAAAATGTACATGGATAGCCAGTAGGTTAAAAAAGCTATATGCTCGACCTCGGAAACCTCCTCACTTAGAGTGTTATGATGGTCTTTGATAAAAATACTGTAAGCGTATTTATTGAAATCAAAGGAGATGTTTGATTCACATTGGTCAGGATTGAAAGTTTGACCTGGAGGTTTTAAACCTGTAAAGGCGGCAACATCTAATAAAGTGGGCGTGAGCATTCCACATTTCAAATGAAGACTGTTGGTTGAGACATCCCAGAAATGAAAAGCAGCAATTAACATTTCATTGTAGTACTTTGGACCTTGTCTAGACAATTGAACGAGTTCAAAAATACCAATATTCTTCCAGAATTGGCCTTTCTTACGTTCAACTTTGTTCAACCAACAGATATAATCATCGTTGTTTTCATGTTTGGGTTCAGTTCTAAACTTAGACTTGATAAAACTTAAGCTATAAGGTCCTTTTGAAAAGATTAAAGGGGATTTTTCCTTGAGGCAAGGAAAAACGGCGTTGAGATCGTCGTTAAAGTCTTTTTCATCAGGGATTGGCCCTAAGAATGCATGTGTTGAGTTAGGGCATGGAATAAGTACCTGAAATTTTAAAATACGATTCTCGGCTTCCGTTATATCCGGATCCGCAATGAACTGAAGTTTCGTTGGATTGATAACTTACGTCATCACCGGCGGGAATGTGAGAAGAAACGCCTTGTGAAGTTGTCATTGTTGTTTGACTGAATTTTTTTGAAACATTCTGGAAAAACTACATGCTATGGAGTTTTGAAATGTCAGAGTTTGGATGAAGAAGAAAGGTGAATAGTAGAAATCTCAGTTAAAAAATGAAAAGTGAAAAGGTAAAGTGAAACCCTGAAACTTTATAACTTCCTGATTTGAGACAAATGTCAAACATCTTGTACTGGCAGTTTCGGTGTATCCCAATGAACTGGAACGTGGCCCACTTACTTTGGTGGGGACACTGTAAAAACAATTTAAAAGATTGTTTCAAAGGTTACTGACATCAAAATCATTACTTCGAAGCACGTTGGTTCAAAAACTTCTTTTTCTCCTTGTTGAGAAAGATCAGTCGAACAAAGACGTTTTTGGGGGGCAATTTGTTAGCTCGTGAATTTTCTTAGTTGCATCGAAGAAAGCCAAAAGGAATTTAACCACGTTATTAAAGAAGATGGTTCATTTTGCTGATGGTTCGATTGGAATGTTTCTTTGGCCAATGAATAAAGCTCTCTTATCGAAAGATAGTTACACACAGTTATTTATCGAAAGGAAGTTGTGGAAAGGACAACCAGAAAGAAGCAGTTTCGGATCGAACGGATGGATAAAGATTGTTCGTTTATATCAATTGTAGATTTGAATTCGAATTTAGGTAGTTATGTTTATTTAGTATAAATAGTAGTTTTTCATAGGAAAAACATGTCGCAATCCAATCATACAAAACTTACACTCAAATTATCCGCATGGAAGAGAGAAATGAGTCACAAGTTGCAATGTATGAATTTGTGTACCAATTTACATTCAAGCAATGCAAATTAAGTTCATATTCTTAAGTAAATTTGCAGTTCGTTTTATCTTATTTAAAGCAATTTATTTTAGTTTGTCTGGAAGTATTTTCAACGAGTTTAACTGGGTTAAATTCGACAAACATTACTCATAAGTTTTACTTTACTTTCTTGAAGAATCATTACCAAATCCAAAGAATATTAAAGAAACTACACACAAATATGTCCTTAAGATTTACTGGGTGATCTTGCAAGTAATTAATTTAAACCAGCGCTTGTTTACCAAATTTCAACGTAAAAAATATTCATCATTATGAAGTTGTGGTGTGAATTGAGCTGTTTTTGAAGTTTTTATGAAAATTGGGTGAATTGATGATTTGTGTTGGAATGATGTTTTGATTTAAAGTTTTATATGGTTTTGACTGTCTTTTAAAGTACATAAACGTATAGATAAAATTTGTGGATGAATTTGTGTGTTGGGGAATCAAAATTGGGATTTTTGGGTGAAAATTGGTGTAAAACCCGTAAGAATAGGGGGAAACTCTCTAGAAACTCGCTTATGGCGAGTTTTGTCTGGAAAAAATTCGCTAATGGCCAGAAACTCGCATATGGCGAGTTACTTAGTGACAACATTCCTTGTTTCACGTTCTTGCGTCTTTTTCCCATATTTTTATTTTGAATTGGCCTTTGGTGTAAACATTAAAGTTTTAGATAATTATGTTATCTTTTCAATGGTTTTGGTTTAACTTGAAAATATTTTGTGGATTTTGAGTTATGAAAGAAACATTGCAAATAGGTCTTAGAGAAATTTTTCGAAAATTTAGCATAACCACTTTTAAATCAAACCGAAAACTTATAGTTTGTTTCCAAACTTCAAATCTTGAGTATTAGGAGTTTAATTAGGATGTTTAAGAGTATTTAACCTATGTCTTGTTGAATCAAACTTAGTTTTCTTTTGATAATGAATTGGTTTTGCAAAATGATAAAGAGAGATCAACTTTGTGATTTTCATGATTTCGTCGTATTTGGCCGGTGAAACGCACATGTATACACAAATGCACTCATATGTGCTCTAAGTGTATACATAGTTGAGGCATTAGATTTTGTTTGCTTAGTTTTGATTCAATTGCCACAATTATTTTAAAGTTGTGAAACGATAGACGAACTTTGTTGAAAATGGTCTTTAAGACCGGATACCTTGCAAATCTTTTGTGAATAGTTTGATATGATTGTATGAAGATTTATGAATGATTAATAGGTGTTGAACATGATGTTTATCATGATGTGATGTACTTTTCTCCTTTGTTTTGATTGTGAGAAATTGTATGAAGTTGTTGATTGGTGGTGATGTTGTTGATATTGATGTGAATATGCTAAATGTTGATTGTTGATGGTGAATTTATATATGCTTAATGTTAATATTAGATATGGTGATTGCATGTATTGAATTATGTTGTTGAATTCTTCTATGTAATTTGATGATGATAATTGTGGTGCTTGCGTGTATGAAATGTGTAGTTTTGGTGATGAATTATGTTGTTGAATTATTACATGCAAATGATGGTGATATTAATGGTGAATGCATATTTTCAAAATGAAGATGATTTAGGATATTTATATATATTCAATGGTGATGATGTTGGTGAGTTTGTTGTTGAGCATGTGCATAGTGTGTCATATGTTTATGCATCATGAGTCTTAGGATATTTATATCCAGTGGAGTGATTTGAATACTTTGTATTCAATGGTTATATGATGTGTTTGTTGCATCATGAGGTGACAACCTGTTGTTGGTGATTGGTACAACATGCATGTAGTAGTCGTGTCTAGGCGCATTACATACATTTGGTGAATTTGTTAAATGCGTCATATTTGATTATGTGTTTGGTGAACCTTGGTGTTTTATGAGCATTGGTGAGTTTGGTGAATTGTACACTTGGTGATATTTGGCGAATATGTGAAGATCTGTACTTGATGATGTTTGTTGTTAATGGTGATACTTGTATATTTGATGATCTTAATTGATGATGTTTATTTCGGTGAAAATAATGAATTATGATTTATATGAGTGAGATTTGATGATATTTTGGTGACGATGACTTTCTTGCTTATACTTTGAAACGATGAATTGTATTTGTTGAGTTGATTAGGATAAATGAAGAATAATGTGTGTAATCTTTTCATTGATTGATGTTGATAAATGATGAGCTTATGTCGATGAATTGATTAGAGATTGAATATGCTTGCTATGCTATGTTAGAATTGTGATATCATGATGTGTATGGAACGGGAGAACAATATTCATGTGATGTTAGTATTCTAGGAGGGGTGGTTATGTATATGTGTCATGCATGAAATCCTTGAATGCTTATGTTTGCTTATGCTTGATTATGATTGATGTGAAACTAACCCCCAGTAGTTTGTGGTGGACCGCCTACCTATTTGTATGAATGGGTAAACAGCGTGCAGGATTGATATTTTAACTTGCTTGGTGAGTTGCTCGAGGATAGAGGGAGCTTCCACTGTTTTACTGTTTTAGAGTCTTAGTATAGGCTATGATGTAGGTTGTCAATTTGTATTTAATTTATATTGATCATACTGTTGAGACTATATCCATATGTGGATATTTGAAGTTTATTTGATGTTGTATTTGATATTTATACTATGGCTACTTGGTGATGTATGCTATTTATCCGTTGCGAAGTTTTTGAGAAATTTTAATATGCATGTTTTGGAGAACGTAATGTCTATTTCTTGAATAATTGCATTATTCGCATGTTTTATCACTTTAATAGAAGTAGGGTGTTACACATTGACTTAGTCAAAATTGATTTGGGGGCTAAAACTGCAAAAAGGGCAGTACTTAGGGGGCTTGATTGTATTTTATTTTGTTAAGGGGTCAAAATCGCAACTTCCTAATACTTAGGAGACCAAAACTGTTATTAAGCCTCTATTTAATTTTAACCCTTTGATCTTTAAAAAAACCGTTAGATCATATAAGTTGTAACACCCTACTTCTATTAAAGTGATAACACACGCGAATATTACAAATATTTAAGAAATAGACGCTACGTCTTCAATAAATCTCAAATAGCATGCATAGAAATTTTCTCAAAACGTCGCAACGGATAAATAGTATATATCTCTAAGTAGCCATGTCATAAGCATCATAAATACATCACCAAATAAATCTTCAATCGCAACATATAAGTAAGAATCTCCACAACATATAAAATTGTCAACACCAAAAGAAAAGAAAGACCGATATCCTAAATCAGAGCCCTATACTAAGACTCAAAAGAAGATAAACAGAGGAAGCTCCCGCTATCCTCAAGAAACTCACCAAGTAAGCTAAAAGATCAATCATCCACGTCGTCTACTCATACAATTGATAACGCAGGCGGTCAACCTAATGACAACTGGGGGTTAGTAACACATTATCATAATTAGGCATAATCAAATAAAAGGTAATCATCATTTTAAACTTCAAAAGATTAAGCAAAAATGATAATTCAACATCATCATAAGCCATCAACATATATAGGTTCACCTTATCATAAGATCATCAACATTTAATGCTTCTACCAGCCACAAAATTACGCAATTCACAAGTATACAACTCACCAAGTATACAAATCACAACAATCACCAAGCACATAAGCAATCATGACTCATGTTAAATCATGCAATGCGCCTAGACACAAATTCTATATGCATGTGGTATCAATCGTCACCAAGGTCGTCACCTACTGATGCAACAAAAACATCATAGTCGTCGACAATAATCGTTTTCTATAATTCAATATAAGGTATTTGTCGTCAGCAATATGGATATGAATATCCGACTCAACAAATGATGCATGAACATTGACTCAACAATAATGCATATGTTCACACATATCGTCTTCAATATTATACATGCAATCACCATAATCAACACCACCATTTAGCATGTATAAATACAACACATCAACAACCAACAACATATTTATCATGGTATAATTCATCGACATGAACAACGACATGAAAACACCATCATCAAGTTCAACATCATTAGCATAATCATCACAAGTCAACACTTTCAAGGAAAGTCAACAATAAGGAATTTAATACACCAAACATCAACTCACCCTCATTTTATTCTACTCTAATCTTATAAACATGTTACAAGATAATTCTTAAGTTATCACACCATAAGGACATAATTCAACAAGTTCATCTATTGTTCACAACTTTAAAACAATTGTAGCAATTCAACCAAAACTAAGCAAACATGTTCATTTGCCTCAACAAAGCATATGCACTACTCACTTATGATCATAGTAGCTTAGGCATATGAGTATACTAGGCCAATTCCAATAAATTATAAAATCACGCCAAGTTCGTATCATTTTACCGTTTTTCAAAGAATTCAAGTTTTCAAAGCAAAACCAAGTTAATAAGTCCATGATTCCCATCCAAAACATTTTTACAAATCATAACAATACTAAACAACCCTTGTCTCACCCTTTTTCCTTGAGAAATCGAGTTTTCGGAAATATCATTTTCTTGAACTTTTTTCAAAAAGTTATGATACGATTCATTAATTCAAGTTTAATCTAACTCAATTGATGTTTCCAAAGGTTTAGAAAGCTCAATTACATTTAATTACATCAAAAGGATCAGTTTGGAATGGTCTGGATCAACCCCAAGTACCCAAAACGACAAAAACATGGGTGCTGGTCTGGGAAACTCGCCACCAGCTCGCCTCGCGAGCTGTACCAGACAGCAACCCAGAATTTTGGATTCTGGGTTTTCCTCTCGAGAAAACCATCCCTTTTCACACCAAAACCCCATTTTCGATCCCATTGACCCCAAATTCGATCACAAAGCTTATACCCTTGATTACAAACATAAAAAGACATTCAAAATCCCACCAAACATCATATTAAAACATCAATTCGTCTCAAATCATCATCTAGTTCATTTTGGTCCTTCACACATAACAATCACCACAACTTCACAATTCAAACCACAACTTCACCAATGAGAATACCCATGGCATAATTCAACAACAACAAGAACAATAACAACATCATTAAATCATGAATTCATCAACAATTAATAAAGACAACATCATTTTTCATCAATTTGAGAAAAAACAACAAAGGTTACACATGAACATACTTGAAGTATGTAAAATCAACAACAACAACATGTTTAACCTTATAATCACATACCCAAACTTAGCATTAAAGTAGGAACACGAAATTCATCATTTAAATTCACTAAAATTTCAATTCACAAAATAAACACTTATGAAATTAAGTCGAAAAAGAGATTATAGTTTATATTATGAATGGATCATATCCCCCTTACCTCTCACCAAACAAATCCTAACTTGAGCTTCTCTTTTGCTCCACCCTCTTGAATCTCTACAATTTTCTTCCTCTCCAAAGCTTTCTTCTCTCTAACCCTTGTTCTTGCTTTTTCTCTCTCTACCTCTCAAAAGTTTGTGAAATGTGCAAATGAGTATAAGACCTAATTTATCTTAAGACTATAGTTTATATAGGCTCTACTTAAATGGGCTTAACCGTCAATTTTGTATTAAATGGGCTCAAAGTCTTACTAATTAATTTACTGAGTTACTACTCTCTTAACTGATAAAATAACGAATAGTTAATGTTTCCAATTAGTTACCTCTGCTTACTAATAACTTAGTAAAACTAACCTCTCTCACTTAAAGTACTAAAAATAATTCTCGTTCCCAAAATACGATTTTACCCTTGCTCACTAAATGGTCAAAATACCCCTGACTCCAAAATGACTAAAATAGCCTTTCTAAGCCAAAATACACACAAATACAAATAGTGATATACCAGCACATATAAACATACATAAAAATTAATTAAAATAATTCTAGCGAAAATTGAGCTGTTACAACTCTCCTCCCCTAAAAAGAATTTTCGTCCTTGAAAATTACCAGAAGAAAACAACCCCGGATACGAAATCCTCACCCTACTCTCCGATTCCCAGGTAGCACTCTCACTAGTTGGTCCAACCCAAATCACCTTCACCAACACGATCTCCTTGCCTCTCAAACGCTTCACCTCCCGATCCTCAATCCTAACTAGCCAAGTCTCAACGGTCAAATTATCTCTTACTTCCAAATCATCCACTTGAATCACGTGAAAAGTATCATACACATACTTTCTCACTAGGCGGTAACGCAATCTGATACGCTACAACTCCAACCTTCTCAACAATCTCAAACGGTCCAACAAAACGCGGTGTCAACTCCCGACACTTCAAGGAACGTCCAACACCATTTACAGGATTCACTCTCAAGAACACATGATCTCCAACTTGAAACTCAATATCCTTTCTCCTCTTATCATGGTAATTATTATGCCTACTCTAAGATGCTCTCATCTTCTCTTGAATCATCTTAACCTTCTTTGTCGTCTCTTGCACAACCTCCGGTCCTAACAAAGCACTTTCAACTGACTCATACCAACTCAACGACATCCTACGCCTCTTACCATAGAAAGCCGCAAACGGTGCCATCCCGATACTAGAATGAAAACTGTTGTTATAAGTAAAATCAATCAACGGTAAACATTCGTCCCAACTGACACATTGCTCCAAAACACAAGCTTTCAACAAATCTTCCAAACGATGAATAGTCCTCTTTGTCTGCCCCTCAGTCTGAGGATGATAAGCAGAGCTAATCCTTAACTTAGTTCCCAAAGCAGCTTGTAAACTCTCCCAAAACTTAGAAGTAAACCTTGGATCCCGATATGACATAATACTAGAAGGAATACCATGCAATCTGACAATCTGCTCAATGTACATCTCAGCCAACCTCGCGATAGACATACTGGTCTTGATAGGAACAAAATGTGCCGACTTCGTCAACCGATCAACAATTACCCAAATCGAATCAAAACCCTTCACAGTCTTGGCAACACTCTAACAAAGTCCATAGAGATACTATCCCATTTCCACCTAGGCACAAACAACGGTTGCATTAAACCCGACGACTTTTGATGTTCAATCTTCAACTTCTGGCAAACCAAACAAGCATACACAAACTCTGTGATATCCTTCTTCAATCACGACTACCAAAACAACCTCTTTCGATCCTGATACATATTCATCGCTCCTGGATGAATACTCAAACTACTTCTGTGACCTTCGTCCAAAATACGCTTCTTAAGCTCAAGCACATCTGGTACACAAACTCTGTCACGAAACATCAAGACACCATTCTCATCCAACCTAAAATCCACACATTTACCTTGATTGACACACACCACACGATCCACAAGTTCCAAATCCTTTTTTTGACCATTCTTAATCTCTTCCAAAATGTTACTCGTCAACTTCAACGTCCCTAACCTCATACCCTCCGGTGTCAACTCACTAACTAATCTTAAATCCCAAAACTGTTCAATCAACTCCAACTCCTTAACCATGAAAGCAGACATATGCAACGTCTTCCTACTCAAAGAATCCGCCACCACATTTCCTTTCAAGGATGATAACTTAACTGAAAATCGTAATCCTTAAGAAATTCCAACCATCTTCTTTGCCTGATGTTTAATTCCTTCTGATCAAACAGATACTTCAAACTCTTGTGGTCACTGGACACTTCAAACATAGAACCATACAGACAGTGCCTCAAAATCTTCAACATAAACACAACTGCTGCTAATTCCAAATCATGAATCGGATAATTTCTCTCGTGCAATTTCAACTGCCTCGACGCATAAGCCACAACTTGACAATTCTGCATCAACACACCACCAAGACCCATCTTAGAAGCATCACACTACACAACGAACGATTCCTTCGAATTCAGGAAAATTAACACTGGCGCTGAAGTTAACCTCTTATTCAACTCTTGGAAACTCTTCTCACACTTAGCATCCCACACATACGTTTTCCCTTTCCGAGTCAACTACGTCAATGACAACACCAACTTAGAGAATCCTTCAATAAACCTTTGATAATAACCTGTCAACCCAAAAAAGCTTTTGATCTCAAAAACAGACTTTAGTGTCTCCCACTGTAACAATGCATCAACCTTCGACAGATCCACCGCAATGCCACCCTTCAAAATCACATGGCCAAGAAAACTTAATTCATGTAGCCAAAACACAGTCTTAGACAACTTAGAAAAAAAAATTCCTTCAAGACACGCAAGAAAAGTCTCAGATGCTCATCATGTTCCTCCTCCGATTGCGAATACACCAAGATATCATCTATAAACACCACCCCAAAACGGTCCAGAAAAGGATGGAATATTCTATTCATATAATCCATGAAGACACTCAGCGTATTAGTCACACCAAATGGCATCACAAAATACTCATAGTGTCCATATCTTGTTCGAAACACAGTTTTGGATATATCTTTCGCTTTCACTCTTATCTGGTAATATCGTGACCTCAAATCAATCTTGCTGAACACTTCCTCACCAACCAACTGATCCATAAAATCATCGATCCTCAAGAGCGGATACCAATTCTTAATCATCACCTTGTTCAACTGTTGATATTCGACACACAACCTCATGCTGCCATCCTTCTTCTTAACCAACAACAATGGAGCACCCCACGGTGAAATACTCGGCCTAATAAACTGCTTCTCGAGCAACTCTTCCAAGTGCTTCTTTAACTCACCTAACTGTGAAGCAGACATTCGATACGGCGCAATTGAAATAGGACTCATTCTCGGTACCAAATAAATTGCAAACTCTACTTCCTTCGGCAGTAAGTCGGTAATGTCGTATGGAAAAACTTCTGAGAACTCTTGCACTACTGGTAAATCGCTAACTCCTTTCTCACTACTTTCTTTCAATGAAGGGAACATCATAAACACACTAGCTTCTATGTCCAAAGACTTCATCACTTGCTCCGCGGTCAAGAACTTATCACCCACCTCATCTACTGGCTTAGAGAATGTTATAGTCTTGGTTAGACAATTATGTTGGAACAAGGGTGTTCAGCAATACCACGTTTTGAGTTTTGATGATAACAAGGTATTAAAAATTGTCAATTGGATATGCTAATATTTGTTTAAGTATGCAGGATCTTAATCAAGATTTTAATCTTAGAAAGTATTCTGTTTGAACATTTTGAGAGCAAGACCAAGAGAAGCTTGTTGCTTGTGATTCTGAAGATCTGGAGAGTCTGAAGAATCATCAGAAGCTGTGTCAAGAAGTCCTGAAGACTAAAAGAATCTGAAGTTCATATAAGTCTGAAGATGATCAGAACCTAAAAATTCAAGAGAGTCTGAAGACTATCAGAACCTGAAGACCAAGAGAGTCTGAAGATCATCAGAAGCTGAAGTGCTACAGTGAGTCTGAAGCCTACAATCTGAAGATCTGCTTAGAAGGATTTCTAAAGGCATTTCGATGCATAAGAAACACTCACTTGGAGTAACGGCTAGCTTCAAAGTCAACTTAAGCGTGGGATGCCCAACGACAAAGAATGCAGAATAGGACAAAGTACGTGTGTACGAACTCTGTTTCCACTACTCCACTACCTCGTATAGTTTGGCAACTGTGTCTACCGGTATTAAGCTTCAAAAGGAATGGAATTCAAAATATGCATTTGAAGGACTATTACCATATCAAGCAACAGATCAACAGCTATTGATCAAGCTTCCAGAATTCTCTTGATGTGCTGGATTGTCTCAACGTCTCTTTCCAACGCCTATATAAAGGATAGAAGACCTGAAGAATATGTTGGACTCTACAACTGAAAAACTACGCTGTCAAGCTATTGTATTCTCACTGAGTCAAACCAGAAACACATCAACAACATAGATTATTTCTTACAAACTGTGTATTCTAGAATCTCTAAGTTTATCAGAAAAACAGAGTTTGTCTTTGTTTAAGTTATTGGAACACATTTGATTGTTTATCAAGTGTCTCCAACTCTATTCAATTTTCTGTAAATTGTGTCAAAAGTCTCTTGCTTGTGTGCTTGAGCAAAGAAGTCTCTTAGTTGTGTCTTTGAGCATTGGAAGACTCTTGCCTGCGTGCTTGAGCAATTGGAAGTCTCTTACTGTGTGTTTGAGCAACTTGTAATTGAAATTACATTTTAGTGAAACTCTCCTTGGAAGTGCAAGGGGGACAGGACTACTTCCGGTTTGTGGAAGGAACCTGTATAATTGCTAGTGTTCTCTCTTTCTCCTTATCTCTTGTTTATTTCCGTTGCAACAGACTCTGGTCTTCCATCAGGTTCTGAATCCATTAAGACTCTGATCCTGGAAAACAGATTCTCACTCTTCAAGAGTTGCGAAAAAGTTAACACAATTCAACCCCCCCACTTCTTGTGTTTTTCTCACCTTCAGTTGGTATCAGAGCTACGGCTCTGTTGTCATAGCACTTAACCGTGTAACATAAAAGATCCAGAGAAAAACATGTCTTTCGGTGAACCTTCTACTTCTGGTGCTTCTATACCATATGACTATGGATCCAATAACAGCAGTAAGAAAGCTGATTATGGGAAAATTCCAAAGTTTAATGGTGATCCTGAAGAATTTTCTTGGTGGAAAACCAACTTCTATAGCTATGTCATGGGTCTTGATGAAGAACTTTGGGACATACTAGAAGATGGTGTTGGTGACTTACAACTTGATGACGAAGGTGCTGCCATTGACCGTAAGCTTCACACTGCTACTCAGAAGAAGATCTACAAGAAACGTCATATCATCAGAGGAGCTCTTGTCACTGCTATTCCAAAATATGAATACATGAAGATGAGTGACAAATCTATTGCTAAAGCCATGTTTGCTTCTCTTTGTGCAAACTATGAAGGGAGCAAGAAGGTCAGGGAAGCTAAAGCTCTTCTATTGGTTCATCAGTATGAATTATTCAAGAAGAAAGAGGATGAAAGCATTGAGCAGATGTACTCATGATTTCAAACTCTAGTATCTGGACTTCGGATACTAAAGAAGAGTTACATAGCTTCTGACCATGTTAGCAAGATTCTAAGGAGCTTACCCTCTAGGTGGAGACCAAAGGTTACTGCAATTTAGGAAGCTAAGGATTCAAACACTTTGAGTGTTCAAGATCTTGTCAGCTCTCTCAAAGTTCATGAGTTAAGTCTCAATGAACATGAATCTGCAAGAAAGTCTAAAACCATTGCTTTAAATTCAAAGGGAAGATCCTTAAAAGCTCTCAAGGTTGAAGAGTCTGAAAATGAATCTTCTGCTTCTGAAAGCTCTGAGGAAGATCCTGATGTTGCTAAAGAAATGGCTATGCTTTCAAGAAGAATGCAATACCTTGCTAAAAAGAACAAGAAGTTTCTGAGTAAGAGCAGTGGTAAGGGTTTCAAAAAGGAAGAACAAAAAGGTTGCTTCAACTGCAAGAAGCTTGGGCACTTTATTGTTGATTGTCCAGAGTTGCAGAAAGAGAAATCCAAATCAAAAAGGCCAACCTTTAAGTCAAGCAAGTTTAAGAAGCAAATCAAGAAAAGTGTGATGGCTACCTGGGAAGATCTTGATAATGAGTCAGGGTCTGAAGATGATGATGCTGATGGTGAAGCTAATGTAGTTGTTGGATTAATGGCTACAACTAAATCAGTAAAGGAGGCACCTGAGGCAGAATCAGATGCAGACTCTGAAAGTGAAACTGAGGTATTTTCTGAACTCACAAGATCTGAATTAGTAGATTCTATCAAGGAACTTCTTGGTCACTATAAAGCTAAATCCACTGAGTTGAAGAAAGTCAAACAGTAGCTTGATAAGCTGTCAAAAAGGCATAATTCAACTCTGTTGGAGTTAGAAAATTTAAAAGAAGAAAATGATTCTTTATTGATCAAGAAATGTAGTTGTAAATACTTGAGTGAGCAAGATGTTGCTCTACAATAATTTATTGCTACTGGAATTGATAGATCTAGGGTAGCATCTATGATCTATAGCACATATAAGAACAGAGGACAGGGTCTTGGATTCATTGGAGGTAGCTCAAATGAAGTGATTCTGAAACCTGGTCCTGATGGCGCCAGAGAAGCATTGAAAAATCACTTTGTAAGTGAGTCCGATGAAGTCAACACAGTGACTCATTCAGAACCTATAGCTTCAAGTTCTAAATTTTTGACTAAGTCAAAATCTCAGAACGCAAAGTCAAAGGTTTTGAAAAACTTTGAACCTAAGGCTTCAATGATTCAGATTCTAAAAATTTTAGAGTCTGATAAACAGACTCTCAAGAAGCCAGAGTCTGAAAAACAAAAGCCTAAGTTTCAAAGAAGAGAAACTGTGAAAAGTAAGTTGGATCCTAAACTGACCGGTTCTAAACCCAAAGTGTGGAGGAAAACAATGCCAATGACTTTAAGACACACAATACAAAAGGAATTCAATGGCTCAAGGACTAACCCAAAAGGACCCATGAGAATATGGGTACCTAAGTCTGAAATTGTTGATGTTGCAGGTATGTCTAAAAGGACAGGAAAAGCAGAAGGCCTAGTACCTGGACAGTGGCTGCTCGCGACACATGACAGGATAAAAGTCTATGTTCCTAACCCTAACCATGAAAGAGGGAGGAACTGTGGGATTTGGAGGAAACCAGACTGGCAAAATCATTGGTACTGGAACCATTGGTAACTCTCTAATCTCTATTAGTAATGTGTGGTTTGTTGATGGGCTTAGACATAATCTACTAAGCATAAGTCAATTGTGTGACATTGGTTATGATGTTTTGTTTAATAAGAACAACTGCACTGTAGTTAACAAGGATAATCAATCCATAGTCTTCAAGGGAAAGAGAAGAAACAATGTCCACAAAATAAAGTTCTCTGAACTGACTAATCAGAAGGTAGTTTGCCTTTTGTCAATTGGTGATAAGAAATGGCTGTGGTATAGACGGTTGGGACATGCAAACTGGAGGTTAATCTCTAAGCTTAGCAAGTTGCAACTAGTCAAAGGCTTACCAGACATTGACTATCATTCAGATGCTCTTTGTGAAGCATGTCAAAAAGGGAAAATTGTTAAGAGTTCTTTTAAACCAAAAGAAATTGTTTCTTCTACCTCCAGACCCTTGGAGTTACTTCACATTGACTTATTTGGACCAGTTAGCACTGCATCCTTATATGGAAGTAAGTATGGACTAGTCATTGTTGATGATTATAGCAGATGGAGTTGGGTTAAGTTTCTGAACACTAAAGATGATTCATATTCTGTGTTTAGCAAATTCTGCATCCAAATTCAATCTGAAAAAGAATTGAAAATTTTGAAAGTCAGAAGTGATCATGGAAGAGAATTTGAAAATGAGCCTTTTGAGCTTTTCTGTGAAAAACATGGAATTATCCATGAATTCTCTGC
This sequence comes from Medicago arabica, assembly GCA_946800305.1. Taxonomy (NCBI): domain Eukaryota; kingdom Viridiplantae; phylum Streptophyta; class Magnoliopsida; order Fabales; family Fabaceae; genus Medicago; species Medicago arabica. Next base: position 28,219,364 of record OX326970.1, on the reverse strand, counting down.
ACCTAGAACTCCTCAAAAAAATGGAGTTGTAGAGAGAAAGAACAGAACCTTACAAGAAATGGCTAGAACCATGATCCATGAGAACAGTCTGGCTAAACATTTTTGGGCAGAAGTAGTAAATACAGCATGTTATGTTCAGAACAGGATCTACATCAGACTTCTGTTGAACAAAACATCATATGAACTCTTAAAAGGGAGGAAACCTAACATATCGTATTTTCATCAGTTTGGATGTACATGTTATATCCTGAACAATAAAGTCTATCTAAAGAAATTTGATGCCAAAGCTCAGAAGGGAATCTTTTTAGGTTACTATGAAATATCTAAGGCATACAGACTGTATAATTCAGAAACACAATGTGTTGAAGAATCTATGCATGTCAGATTTGATGACAAAATGCCTATAAGTGAAACTCCAGAGCAAGATGAAAGTTGTGCATGATCTCAAGATTTTGATATCAACTCAGAATCTGATTAGAGTCCAGAATCTGAAGATACTCCAGAAGCAATAGCATCCCCTGAAGTTCCTAATGAAGAAGTTTCTGAAGAAGCTCAAGATAGTTCTCAGCAAGCTAGTCAATCCAAACATTCTTTCAAATACAAGTCTTCACATCCTGAGGATCAAATCATTGGCAATAAAGCTAGTCCCAGAAGAACTAGATCATATTTCAGACAAGAAGAGTCTAGCTTGGGATTATTATCTGTTATTGAACCAACCACTGTTGAAGAAGCACTTGGAGATGAAGGATGGATTCTGGCAATGCAAGATGAACTTAATCAATTCAAACGGAATGAAGTGTGGGATCTAGTAGCTAAGCCTGAACACAAGAACATTATTGGAACTAAATGGGTGTTCAGAAATAAGCTTAGTGAACAAGGAGAAGTAATCAGAATCAAAGCCAGACTTGTTGCACAAGGCTACAGTCAACAAGAAGGCATTGATTACACTGAAACATTTGCTCCAGTTGCAAGATTGGAAGCAATCAGGTTACTTCTTACCTATGCAGTCAATCACAACATAATCTTGTATCAAATGGATGTTAAGAGTGCTTTTCTTAATGGTGTCATTTCTGAAGAAGTTTATGTCAAACAACCTCCTGGCTTTGAAGATTTAAAACATCCAGAGCATGTTTATAAATTGAAGAAATCACTATATGGCTTGAAATAGGCTCCCAGAGCTTGGTATGAAAGACTAAGTAATTTCTTAATTCAAAATGATTTTGAAAGAGGACAAGTTGACACTACACTATTCAGAAAAACTCTGAAGAAGGACATTCTTATAGTTCAAATCTATGTTGATGATATCGTTTTTGGTTCAACTAATGGTTCACTTTGCAAAGAGTTTTCTAAAGTAATGCAGGATGAATTCGAAATGAGCATGATGGGAGAATTGAAGTTCTTTCTAGGAATTCAAATAAACCAATGCAAAGATGGAGTCTATGTTCATCAGTCCAAATACACTAAAGAGCTCCTGAAGAAGTTCAATCTTGAGGACTGCAAAGATATGAACACTCCAATGCATCCAACCTGCACTCTGAGCAAAAAAGATCAAGGAACCAAAGTTGATCAGAAGCTGTATAGAGGTATGATAGGTTCTTTGTTATACCTAACTACATCCAGACCAGATATTTTATTCAGCGTATGTATGTGTGCAAGGTTTCAATCATATCCTAGAGAGTCTCATTTAACAGCTGTTAAAAGATTCTTTAGATATCTGAAAGGAACTAATAATCTTGGACTTCTGTATAAGAAATCTTCTGATTATAAGCTAGTTGGATTCTGTGATGCTGACTATGCTGGAGACAGGATTGAAAGAAAATCAACCAGTGGCAATTGTCAATTTTTGGGAGAGAATCTGATATCCTGGGCTAGCAAGAGGCAAGCAACAATTGCTTTGTCTACAACAGAAGCAGAATACATCTCAGCTGCTATGTGTTGTACACAGCTACTCTAGATGAAACATCAGCTTGAGGATTATCAAATAACTGAAAATTGTATCCCAATTTATTGTGATAATACAGCTGCTATATGTTTATCTAAGAATCCAATTATGCATTCAAGAGCAAAGCACATTGAGATTAAACATCATTTTATAAGAGACTATGTTCAAAAAGGAATTCTAGATATTCAATTCATTGATACTGATCATCAATGGGCTGATATATTTACTAAACCTTTGACTGTTGAAAGATTTGATTTTATAAAGAAAAATTTGAACATGTGTTATGTCTCTGGTTAATGTGTGCTTCTGAAAACATGATTCAGACTCTGAAAGACACTCAGAAGCTAATTAAGAATCAGACTCTCTCTTGGAGACTCTGATGAACATAAGCTTCTGAAGACACTCAGACTCTGTTAAGGAAACTTAGACTCTCAAGAAGCTCGTATTAGTGGAAGGATGACTGTTGAGTTCAGTAACACCTGCCCCACTACGGTGACAGTTACTTTTTAAGTTCTCAAACGTGGTCTGTCTGTATTGGGTAAGAACTCAAAGGGCAATGATTTTATTACGTTTAACAAGTAACCCTCGCGTCTTCCCAACACTTTTACGGCTGCATGCTCACCAATCTTTATTGCTTATGTTTGTTTGTCCCCTTCTCTTTTTCAAACGGTTTTCCATTTTCTTTATAAATAGCAATCACACACAACCTACTTCACTTTTCACACTTTGATTTTTTCTCTGAACTACTCATTCGTTTTTAGTCTCTGAAATTTTTTTGTTCTCTAAATCAAACCTAGAACCTTACAAATGGCAAATGAACTCGTTCAATCTGGTGTGATCATCAAAACTGGAAAATCCTATGTGATTAAACCCAGAACAATGAATATCATCAAAGAGACTCTAGAAGTTCAAGTTGAATCTCCAGTTGATTTTGGATCATTAATAAGGCATGGTATCGACGTCTCTTCTCATTTCTTATCACAAGGAATGATGAGTTACTTTGGTATGTTGAATGGACCAACATATCAAGAGTTGGTTAGAGACCTCTGGGTGAGGGCAGAAGTTTTTGACAAGGACGACGCAACCCTAGAAGAAACTATTGCAATCATGACCAAACCCCTCTTTGGTTGGCAAGAATAGAAAGCAAATGGGTCTGAGACCGTACAAAGGTCTAGAGATAAGATCTGCTGTGATGGGGATTCCAATCCTTATCAATGAAGAAATAGTTGCCAGGGCATGCAGGGTAACTAATGAAGGAAAATTTCAGTGGAATGTGGACAAGAAGAGTGAGTGGATGGGCATCTGCAACAAACTCTTATTTGAAGGAAGACCCTCAAATAAGTTGGTAGACATGCATCCTGAACATAGGATGCTTCTGAAGATCATACTGGATAGTATGCTTCAGAAAGGTGGAGGAACAGACACTCTGTCTGTAGATCATAAAGTGCTTCTGTGATGGGCCATCAGGGAAGGCCAAACCAAATCCAGAAGACAAGTTTCTTTTGGAAGATTGATTTCTGAGATTCTGTATCAAGGAGGCCTCTTGAAGGTCTTGAAAGAATCTGGTGTTGTATCAGACGCTCAGCTTGGAACAGTAACAGGGAGAATCATCAATGGCAAGACTCTTCAATACATGAAGATTGTCAAGAAGTTTAACCTTTCTAATCTAGATATGAAGGAATCTTCTGTACAAAGAAGACAATCTTGAAGTCCTTGCAAGATTTGTAGTAGATTACTACAATGATACTGGTAGAATAATTAACTATTCTGTCATTCCTGAGACTGCTGGAGGAGGACCTCTTAAGGTCAAAGGCAAAAGGACCAAGGAAGTCAATCTAGAGTAAGAGGAAGAGAAGCAAGAACCTCTTAAGAAGAAGAAAAAGTCCAAATCAACAGCTCTTCCAGGAGTGACTATTGGTGCCTCTGAAACCATAGCTCTTATGCCTATGTCTGTCTCTCCTGCATCCAAGGAAATTAATGAAAGGAAAAAGAAATCCAAGGATGAGAAGAAAACAAAGGACGAGAAGAAGGCAACGGATGAGAAGAAAGCGAAGAAAGGTAAAGCTGACAGAGATCACAAGAGGCTGGTTGAAGAAATTGCTGAATTTCTTGATGCTGATTCTAATGAAGAAGAAAGTCAGGTCAAGAAAAGGAAGATAGAAGTTGTTCCTGTGGCTAAGGATGTAGCACAGAAGATAGGTACTTCTGTATCTATGATTGAAGATGATCATGCTTCTGGCAAGGCAATGGCAGTAGAAGTTGTGACAGAAGGACTTAAAGATGAGACTGTGAAGGAAGCTGCTAAGTTGCTTGCAGCAGCTTTGAAACAGAAGGGTCATGTTGCCCCTGCAGAAGCTGATTAATCAGAAGCTACTCTGTCTGATGCTTCTGACCAACAAGCTTCTCCAGAAGCTGGCATTGGCACATCAGGTAACATTTCATTTGACTCACCTTTCTCTTCTACGAATCAAGAGTCATCATCCTCATCTGAAACTGAATCAGATAACATACCCCTGAGCAAAGTCCTTCCATCCCTTCGAAATAAAACCCCATCTCCAATCAAACCAATCTCTTCATTTGATCCTCTTGACCCAAGAATAGGTGAATACGTTGATTCAACTATTGATAGGGTTATTCAAGACACCATCACAGTGTCTCTGAACTTACCCTCTGACCATCCTGCTCAACCATCATTTCTTAAACCACTTCAGGCAATTCAGCCTACTAAAGAACCTGAAGAATCCATTCAATCTGCTCAACCATCTCCTCAACATGAAACAATCTTTGTAGACTCTCTAGACACCCTAGATTCTCTTGAAAGACACATAGGACGAGAACTACCAAAGACCCCTGCAAAATCCAAAACAACCAACACTACAGAATCTGTTTCAAAACCAGACTCTGTACCTCAACCTGAACCAGAAATTCAAACATTAGCCTCAATTGAACCAGTTACTGTTACTGTAGAGGAACCAGTCTCTGAGACTCTGGAACAAGTTTCTAATGTCATACCTGACCCAAAACTTGTAACAAAGTGCATAGCAGAGCCTGTGTCTGAAACAATTATTGAACCTCTTTCTCGAACTGTTGTAATTGGCCTTGAAACCTTACAAGCTATCGTAGCTTCTGAACCTTCAACTTCATCTGAGCCAAACCAAAATCTTATTCCTCACAACCTCTTTGATTTGTTGAGAATAGATGAATTTTATGGAGTGTCCAACTCTAAGCTCAAGGATATTATTGAGCAATGATTTGTGTCAATCCTCAATGTAAGCTATGAGGATAAATTTGCTACTCTGAAGAATGAATTTTTGGGTTTTGTCACCAAAATTCAGAAGGCTGCTGTAAAAGAACAAGCTGTTGTTCTTGCCAAACATTTGGAAGAAATTAAGAAAGCTGAGATAGCAAAGGCTAAGAAGAAGGCTCCTATTCTGCAGTTGGAAAATAAACCATTCTTTGATGCTGATCAATACAATCCAAGGGAAAAAATGGTTTATGATTCGCTGAAGAAGAAGCTTCACAGAGTTCAAGAAGAAGCTAGACTTGTAACAGAAGCTCATCTTAGGAGAACAGAAGCTCTTGAAGAAATAGTCAAGAAACAGCAAGAGGATCTCCAGAAATTGATGGATCACATTGCCAAACAAAACCAACCTTAGTTGCACACCTAGTGTTTAATTTGTTTTGTTTTGCTTGTACTCTTATTTGCTGATTTATATTCTCTTCTGAACTTTTACTTCATGTTATTCAATTTATTTACTTCAACTATCTGTGCTTCTGATATATCTTGCTATATTTATCTTAGTACATCTGATGTCTAACTACCGTATTCTACTTAAAATATGTCCTGTTTCAGACTCTAATATGTTTTGGCTCTGAATCTTCTTTTCTCATTTTCTTTAAATTTTTTCTTTTTTCCATCACTTGAAGTTGTATAAAAAGGGGGAGAAATTTGTTTTTAAACCTTTTTGTTGATGACAAAAGGGGGAGAAAGATCAGTGAGTATTGTTTTAAAGTTATTTATGCTAAGTATGATGAAAAGGGAAGTTTGCGATAGGTACTTCGTTAGATTCTGAGCCCCATTAAATTAAATTCTTCAATTTAATTTAAAAAGAATCTTCTCTCATATTCTTTTATTATTCTGAGATTTGATTCAGCTACTTATGCTAAACATGAATTTAATTAACTTGGATAGAACTTAGGGGGAGCTTACAAACCTCAACTTAAGGACTATCAGACTCAGGGGGAGTTAGAGCTTACAAACCTCAGACTCTGAGCTTACAAACCTCAGACCCTTTAAGTCAACCTGTTAATTAGATTAACAACAATTGACCTTTTAAATACTGATGTTTGTCATCATCAAAAAGGGGGAGATTGTTGGAACAAGGTATTAAAAATTGTCAATTGGATATGCTAATATTTGTTTAAGTATGCAGGATCTTAATCAAGATTTTAATCTTAGAAAGTATTCTGTTTGAACATTTTGAGAGCAAGACCAAGAGAAGCTTGTTGCTTGTGATTCTGAAGATCTGGAGAGTTTGAAGAATCATCAGAAGCTGTGTCAAGAAGTCCTGAAGACTAAAAGAATCTCAAGTTCATATAAGTCTGAAGATGATCAGAACCTAAAAATTCAAGAGAGTTTAAAGACTCTCTGAACACTATCAAAACCTGAAGACCAAGAGAGTCTAAAGATCATCAGAAGCTGAAGTGCTACAGTGAGTCTGAAGCCTACAATCTGAAGATCTGCTTAGAAGGATGTCTAAAGGCATTTCGATGCATAAGAAACACTCAGTTGGAGTAACGGCTAGCTTCAAAGTCAACTTGAGCGTGGGATGCTCAACGACAAAGAATGCAGAATAGGACAGAGTACGTGTGTACGAACTCTGTTTCCACTACTCCACTACCTCGTACAGTTTGGCAACTGTGTCTACCGGTATTAAGCTTCAAAAGGAATGGAAGTCAAAATATGAATTTGAAGGACTATTACCATATCAAGCAAGAGATCAACAACTATTGATCAAGCTTTCAGAATTCTCTTGATGTGCTGGATTGTCTCAACGTCTCTTTCCAACGCCTATATAAAGGATACAAGACCTGAAGAATATGTTGGACTCTACAACTGAAAAACTACACTGTCAAGCTATTGTATTCTCACTGAGTCAAACTAGAAACACATCAACAACTTAGATTATTTCTTACAAACTTATCAGAAAAACAGATTATGTCTTTGTTTAAGTTATTGGAACACATTTGATTGTTTATCAAGTGTCTCCAACTCTATTCAATTTTCTGTAAATTGTGTCAGAAGTCTCTTGCTTGTGTGCTTGAGCAAAGAAGTCTCTTAGTTGTGTCTTTGAGCATTGGAAGACCATGGCCTACGTGCTTGAGAAATTGGAAGTCTCTTATTGTGTGTTTGAGCAACTTGTAATTGAAATTAGATTTTAGTGAAACTCTCCTTGGAAGTGCAAGGGGGACATGACTACTTCCGATTTGTGGAAGGAACCTGTATAATTACTTGTGTTCTCTCTTTCTCTCTATCTCTTGTTATTTTCCGCTGCAACAGAATTTGGTCTTCTATTAGACTTTGAATCCATTCAGACTCTGATCCTGTAGAAACAAATTCTTACTCTTCAAGATTTTCGAAAAAGAAAACACAATTCAACCCCCCCTTCTTGTGTTTTTCTCAAGTTCAAGAACTCCACTTCCTTCTTGTTCCTTAGATCTTCAAGAAAGTACTTCCTCTGAACCTCACTCTTGAATCTTCCCCAAGTCACAGTTTCTCCACTAGCCTCTAGTCTCCCCTTAGCATTCGTCCACTAGAATTCAACCTCTTCAACAAGCATGTGTGTAGCCAACCTGACCTTCTGGTCGTCACTAGTCACCATAGCACATAAGATCCTCTCGAATACTTGCATCCAGGTTTGAGCTCCATCCGGGTTAAACCTCCCTTTGAACGTTGGCGAGTTGGTTCTCATGAAACGATCCAGCCTCTGCTCCTCTGCTTCCCCATGATCCTGAGGACCATGTCCACCGTTCCCCTGAACTTGTGCTAACACCCGAGCCATCACATTGAAAGCCTCTACGATGGCATTATCATTCTTACCAGCTCCACCGGCCATCCCACTTCTAATACCAAACCAAAACTGGCAGGTAAGAACAACAACAAAACAAGTATCTAAGGTAATTTAATATCATTCGCATACAAACAGAAAATTCACCCGGTTCTGGTCCGGACAAGTCCGACATGGCTCTGATACCTCATTTTAGCGCCCTACTTCTATTAAAGCGATAACACACATGAATATTACAAATATTCAAGAAATAGACGTCACGTCTTCAATAAATCTCAAAGAGCATGCATATAAATTTTCTCAACATGTCGGAGTGGATAAACAACATACATCTCCAAGTATCCATGTCATAAGCATCATAAATACATCACCAAATAAATCTCTAGTCTCAACATATGAGTAAGAATCTCCACAACATATAAAATAGTCAACACAAAAAGAAAAGAAAGTCTGACACCCTAAATAAGAGCCCTATACTAAAACTCCAAAGCAGATAAAGAGAGGAAGCTCCCGCTATCCTCAAGCAACTCACCAAGCAAGCTAAAAGATCAATCCTGCACGCCGTCTACCCATCCAAAGGATAAAGCAGGCGGTCAACCCAACGACCACAGGGGGTTAGTTACACATTATCATAATTAAGCATAATTAAATAAAATGAAATCATAATTTTAATCTTCAAAAGATTAAGAAAAAATGATATTTCAACATCACTATAATCCATCAATATATATAGGTTCACCTTATCACAAGATCATCAACATTTAATGCTTCTATGAGCCACAAAATAACACAATGTACAAGTATACAACTCATTAAGTATACAAATCACCAATCACAACAATCACCAAGCACATAAGCAATTATGACTCATGTCAAATCATGCAATGCGCCTAGACACAACTTCTATATGCATGTGGTACCAATCGTCACCATGGTCTTCACCTCATGATGCAACAAAAACATCATAGTCGTCGACAATAATCGTCGTCAATAATTGAATACAAGGTATTCGTCGTCGGCAAAATGGATAAGAATATCCGATTCAACAAATGATGCATGAACATATGACTCAACAACAATGCATATGTTCACACAAATCGTCGTCAATAATCGTCTTCAATATTATACTTGCAATCACCATAATCAACTTCAATATTTACCATGTATAAATCCAACACATCAACAACCAACAACATATTTATCAAGGTTTAATTCAACGACATGAACAGCGACATGAAAACACCATCATCAATTTCAACATCATTAACATAATCATCACAAGTCAACACTCTCAAGGAAAGTCAACAATAAGGAATTTAATACACCAAACATCAACTCACCCTCATTTCTTTCTACTCTAATCATATAAACATGGCATATGCAATACTCTAATCATTTGACAATACCCATGGCATAATTCAACAACAACAACATCTTACAACAACAACAACATCATTAAATCATGAATTCATAAACAATTAATAACGACAACATAATTTTTCATCAATTCGAGCAGAAATCAACAAAAGTTCATATAACCACAATTCAAAGATGCAAATTCAACAACAACATCAACAACATGTTTAGCATCAATTTCACATACATAAACTTAGTATCAAAGTGGGTACACGAAATTCATCCTTTGAAATTCACAAAAACACAATTTCACAAAATAAGCACTTATTGAATTAAGTTGAAAAAGAGATTAAAGCTTAAGTTGTGAATGTACAATATCCCCCTTACCTCAATTGAGCACAATCCTATCTTGAACCTTCAATTTTTCTCCTCAAATCTCTACCCTCTTCAAGCTCTCCAAGCTTTTCTTCTCACAAAACCCTTTTTCTCTTTCTCTAGCTCTTTCTCTCTCTACCTCTCTCAATATTTGTGAAAATGAGTGTGTAAGACCTAATTCTCTTAATGACTAGAGTTTATATAGGCTCTACAAAATTGGGCTAAACCCTCAAAAGTCTTAATGGGCTTAAGGTTTCCGCTAACTATTTCACAAAGTTTCTACTCACTTAATGGATAAAATAACGTATAGTTATCGGCTCTTAACGAATTATTCCAACTTACTAGTAAATAAGTAAAAATAATTACCACCATTAAAACTACTAAAATAACTCTTGTAATCAAAAGACTATTTGACCCTCGCTCACCAAATGACCAAAATACCTCTGAGTTCAAAATGACTAAAATACCCTTATGACACCAAATTCCACTAATCCCAATCAAAATACACAAAAAGGTAAATAATCACATACAAGCACATATAAACACACATAAAAATTAATTAAAATAAATCTAGCAAAAATTGGGTTGTTACAAAAAGCATCTAAATCCGATCCAAAATTGGCAGAGAATCACAATTGAAACAGCCAAATTGGACCGGGAATAATCAAACTTTTGACTTGGTTCCTCATGTCAGTTACGCCTTGATTGAGGCATTCATATAAACAGCCCAAAATTAGTTTGCTTAGGAAAACCTACTTCCCTTCATGCAATTGGTAAGCTAACGTTCTATATTGTTTAACTACTTGGATAAATCTAGTGCAGAAAACATACAAAGATAACCAAAAGGTTAGAAAAGTTATATGTTCTTCGTCTGAGAGTTCTTCCTCATCCTGAATGTGGCGGTCTTCAATGTAAATACCAAAAGCGGCTTTATCCGTGTCGAAGTCGAAAAAGAAATCCGACTCGCAGGCATCAGGGTTGAAAATCTCACCATTGGGTTTTAAACCTGTTATAGTCGCGGCATCTAGCAGCTTAGGTGTAAACATACCACATCTTAAATGCATACTATTAGTCGAAGTGTTCCAAAAATGGAGTGCAGCTAGTAACATGGGTTTTTGATACCTTGAACCATATCTTGATAACTGGATCAAATCAAAAATTCCTATTTCTATCCATAACTCTCCTTTCTTTTTCTCGACTTTGTCGAGCTAGCTGATTTAAGCTTCGACATTTTCAACTCTGGGGGCTGCTCTAAAAAAACCCTAGTTTCTAAGTAGTTGAGGTTATATGGAATTTCAAGGTTTCGGCCGAAAATAAAAGGTAAACGCTTCTTATAGTAGGGAAAAATCTCTCTGAGTTCTTCACTCTAAATTTCCTCTATAGGTCCTAGATATGCGTTTGCTGAGTCAGAATGAGGAATCAATACATGTGATTTCCAGATTTGGACTTTTTGCTCCTTTGGATCTGGTTCTTCAACGAACCATGCATTCCCAAATTGCATTGGGGCTGAAAAATTGAGTAACCCTCGCTCCGGCTGAGATTGCGATGGATTACCAATATCATTCGTCATAGCAGTGAGAAATCGATGGATGATGATTTGGTTTTTTTTCAGAAGAAAGATATTTGTTAGTGAAAATTCTGAAAGGGTCGTAAACAGAGATGCGATAAAATTTCGCGAGAGAGAAGAAGAGTGTGAAAAGTACGAACTAAACTAAAAAGGTGGAGTAGAAAAAGTTTTATACCTTTTAATAGCCCTGGATGGTCAACAAATGTCAATATCTCAACATGACAGTTATTTAAAAATGAATAAGGTGGTAGTTCCCAAAAATCGGGACGTGGCCCACTAAGGGGGATTTGTTGACACCATAAAAGGTTTTTTCAACTGCCTTTAGATGCTGACGATAATGATGTTATTTGTTTTGACATGAAAGATATGTTCGACGAAGTTAAAACAACGTCTCTTTCTTCTTCTATCTGAAGATACGATCGAAAAAGACATTTTTAGGGGCAATTTGTTAGCCTGTACTTTTGACAGGCTATAATAAATGCAGTCAATTAAGTTTGACTTAGGTTTTCTAAGAGTCTAAACGAGTTTGACTCACAAGCTAGATTGAGGTTATGGACTTGAAGAGATTCTACCATTCGATGATGAAACATTCGACAAGCAAACAAGATATCGAAGATGAGTTGGTGCCAAATTCAATAAGCCAAGCAGCGGTTACCGTCGAAGATGTCATTTGAAATTCAAAAGATGTCTAGAGTAGTTATTAGCAGTTATGTCCGACAATTTTTGTATAGGCAGTTATGTTGTATAAATTAGAGCGTTTCATAGGAAAAACGGGTCACAATTCACATACACACAAGACCTACACACTCAAACTATCCGCATTCATTAGGAGAAATGAGTAAACAAGTTGAAAATGTATGAATCTGTGTACCAATTTACATTCATTTATGCAATTTAAGTTTATCCTTTAAATTTCTTGCAATTTACCTTTTTCTTTCTAGCAATCTACCTTTGTAGATTTGACGCGTGTTTGATTTCGACAGTTACATTCTCTTTTCAATGAAGAACATTCATAATTTCTGCAAACGTAAACACAATATGCCCCCCGAGATTTACTGGTTGATCTCGCAAGCCAACCGTTTAGGGAAACCATTGTTTGCCAAAAACCAAGGTAAACAACTGTTCTGATAGCCCAAACTGTACACATATCTTCATATGAAAAATAAGAGAACTCGTAATATCCCCTCCCTAACGACAACAATGTCCATGGTCTAGAAATGTACCACTACTTTGAAGGTGAGAAAAACACAAGAAGGAAGGGTTGCATTATGTTTTCTTTTTCTTCGTTTTCTCCTAAACTGAAGTCACAGTTCAGAATCTGATAGAGTTCAGCATCTGAGGTGATGTTCAGAATCTAAATGCAGCGGATAAAAACAAATAGAGAGAGAGAGAGAGAGAGAGAGAGAGAGAGAGAGAGAGAGAGTTAGATAAAGAAAGAGAGAAGAAAGACACAAAGAAATTATATAGGTTCCTTCCATAAACCAGAAGTAGTCATGTCCCCCTTGCACTTCCAAGGAGAGTTCACTAAAATCAATATTTGATTACACTTGCTCAAACACTACAGTAAGAGATTTCAAACTACTCAAGCACAATTGCAAGAGATTTCCTATGCTCAAGAACAAAATCAAGAGACTTCCTATGCTCAAGCATAACTGCAAGAGACTTCTCTTCAAACAGAATTACAAAGAAAATATTTGAGGTTGAACACTTGATGTACAATCAGTGGTGTTGACCATACAAATCAGATACAGACTCTTAAGACTCTAGAATTTCTAAAATATGAAAGTTGTTAAGAAATACTAAGTGAACTTTGATGTGGAACAATTTCTGCAAGGTTTGGCTCTTATAAAAATTTTGTGAGAGTCTTAATTCTTCATGTCTTCACTCCTTTATATAGAGGTGTGAAAGAGACGTTGTTAATTGCTAGCACATCAAAAAGAGTTGTTTGAGGCTTGATCAAATCACCAATGATCTGTTGCCTGATTTAGTTATTGTCCTGTGAAGGAACAATTTCAAATTCTTTCCTTGTTTGGTTGATCATCATCGTAGTCACAACTGTTGTTCTTGTACTATTGCAGACAGAAAACAAAGTAGTGGAAAAGGTGGTTGTACAATTGTACTATTGTTCTTTTCCATACACTTGAAGCTTTTTTTAGCCTTCAGCCTCTGATGATCTTCAGATCTTCTGATGATGTCAGCTTCTGGTAGGCAACTTCCGATAAGAGTGCTTCTGGTGAGAGTGCATCTGATGACGTCATCTTCAGAACCTCTTGTTTTTAGATGCTTCCTTCTTGTAAATTTCATTGCTCTCATTTGTTCTATCAAAACCTATGCTTTTGTTAGAGACTCTTAAATTTTTGTCTATGGTCCTGCACACTTGAACAAATATTAGCATATCCAATTGAGAATTTTTTAATACCTTGATATCATCAAAACTCAAAGGGTAATCACTACAAGAAAATTAGCATTTTGCGACACATCAACCGCGACCCCTACCTTGTAACTGCCTCAAAGTGCAACTTTGCAATAGTTGTTGCGACATTTTAGGTCAACCGTCACAGGTTTTCTTTATAAAAATTATTAGAAGGCATGTGGTTATTCAATTCCCGCTTTCTCTCTCTTACTTTCCCAAATTTTTCATTTCACAACTCTCATCTTCCGCTTTCTCCCCCAAATTTTTTCATCTCACACTCAAAATTTCTCCAATCAGTCTAAACCTAACCCCAAATTTTTCATCTCACACCCAATCCTCTCAATCGCAACTGAGTCCGTCTATGCCGTCATCTCAATCGCTTCCGTCTCCGCCGAGTGCGGTTTCCACCGTCATTTTACTCCATCGATCTCCACCGCTTTACTCCGTCGACGTCTCCTCCATCACGGATTGAACTTTCAACGAACACCTCACTTCGTCTCCTCCAGCAACGAGGATCTTCAGCACTGGTTCATCTCTCTCTCTCTCTCTCCTCATTTTTTTGTATGAAGTCCACACTTCCTGATAAGTTTCATTTCACCTCTATACTACAATTATGAACCTCTTAACCATTTTTCTCGTTCTTCACCAATTGGGTTGAAGCAAACAAGGGAACTTTTGTTAATCAAAAGCAGATTGTATTTGAAGGGTGAGTAGAGACTTTACTACCATTGCTACTTGTTTTTGGTGTGAAACATGGTAGAGTAAAGTGGCCTGAATTGAATTGAAATTTGAGGCTGGTCTTGATATAACTAGTTTAGTGTTGAATGGAAAGGGAAATCCGTGTTTAGCAATCTTATTAGGGTGTGTCTGGTAAAGAACTTGTGGGTATAAACACAACTTAACTGCACTTTTTATATGTTATTATTTTTTTATCCATAAAAAATAATCTCAAACTATGAACTAGTAATTGTAAAATCTAATTTTCAGCATTGATGTTTGTGTGTTTTTATATATTTTGTTGTTATAAAAAGTTGAAATAGCAATGAATATCATATTGCATACAGTATTTCAACTTCTTTTTCTCCTGTTATTAACCTATTTCAATAACAATATTAAATTATTTATTATTTTAGTTTTAGCTTTGCCATATCCCACTAAGGGTTTTGTTATGAATTAAAGAAATGCACACATTTTAGTTTATAAAAGAAGAAAATGAAATGGTTAAATTGTTGATTTATGACGAAAACCATAGAAACATGAAATGAAATGAAAATGAAATGCACTATGATCACTAGGGTTAATTATGTAAGCTAGATGAGTAGTTTCATGAGATTGGATTAGTTAAACTTTTGTAGTGAATGATCCTTATGTGATGCATGCATGGGCCAAAACATACCAAGATAACAAGCATGTGAAGTTTCTTTGTAATCGTTCAGCCATGTACACTATTTCTTTCTAAAAAGTTTGCTCTCTTGTTTGAAAACCTCAAGGTTGAAGATTGGTAATATTGAAAATGGAACAGAATCCTTAAGGTCCTCTAATGAATGTGTTTAATTTTGCTATGATATGTCTATCATTACCTATTACTGCTGTTTTTAGCTTCCGTGTCCTATGTTGATGTAGTACCCCAATATGGCTTTCCATTGAATGTGTGTTATTTTCGTTGTTTTATGTTGGTGTAGTACTTTAATTTTATAGTTATATCTGAGTTATTAGATTGAAGAGTTTGTGATTGGATGTTACTAAACAGGTTGAGGAATCTGATAAGGGCGTGAAGAGCACTAGCTACCGTGCGAAATGCTTCTGCACTTGAGCCGACCCCTGCTGCATCTCCCCTTTAGAGGTAACATACCTCACAAGCATTTGAATGGAACCCCTTTGTTACACATCCTTGCTATTGTGCTAACTGCTAATTTGGAATGTGGATTAACAATTCTGATTGTTGAACAAGTTCTAATCTTAATTTTTACAAGTTACTCTTATCTGTTTGTTGTTGTCTGCTTAGTCCTATTTTATCACTGAAACTAATCTGAATTTTGACGTGGGAATGGGAGATTTCTTGTATGGGTATGTCAAATTTTGGTACTTCCCAACTTGTTCTTCACTATTAAATTGATTTGATTATATCCGTTAGAGGAAGCTTCTTTGTGCTCTGTACATTTGGTCGTAAACCATCTTGGCTATGATTGAAAGGTAGTTCTTCTGTATATATCAAGGGACCAAATTGATGGTTGATGTATTATTGTTCATATCTATGTTTATTATGCATCACACTGTGTTGTATCATCTAAAAGTAACCAGGTTTTGGGGAAAGCTTGTGGAGATGAGTTTAGACCTCCATTTATAGCAAAGATAAAATAAGTCAACCTTTTAGTGATTGTGTTTTCATTTTTACGTAGTAGTTAGGAGACTTAGAGAAAGTGTAATGACAAAGAAGAGCCTTCGTATCTAGGGTGCAGAACTTCTTAAGGTTGGCTGCGGTGTTGAGATTGTTCAACTTGAAGGCAAGAAATGGAGTTTTGTATGAGAACAGAAGATTTATGCCTCACGATTCTACGAATATGGGTGGTGTAAATAAATTTTCTCCCCTTTTTATGCTTCTGTTTGTGCTTTAAAGTAGCTAGATCATGATAGGAAAATTGGCTTTCCCATTCACATCGTTGAAAATAAAGTATATTTTTTTATAAAGTTCACAATACGCTTTGATTCATTAATTAGATAATAGGCTTTCCTGTTCATGATTTGATTCTTAATTTGATAATCATGACAAATTTTAATGTATCAGGTTCAAGTTGTAAATGGTGTTCCACCAACAAGGGACTGTTCCTCTTGTATATATCTTCTACTCACATGATTTAATGTTTGTTTATATGCATTGATGCAGTCTATGACATAACATGATACACATACGAGGAGAATGAGAAATCTTTGGCAAATCATGTAGGTATAATGCCTAGATTGTTTTAGAAATGGCCATTTTTTTAGAACATTGTCAGGCACGACCGTGCCAACCTTGTAAAGCAAAACAACAAAAAGGGATGGGAGCATTGCGCATGAACGTGCGCGTGCAGGCACGGAACATGCCAATGCTCCTGGAATTGGCATGTTGTGAATAGTTTGGAGGCACGGCCACGCCATTGTCAGGCACGAACATGCCTGATATTTTTGCACAGGATCTTTATTTTTTTTGTCCTCAATCAGCTCCAAATAATGATCTAGATCCTTCCATTCTTTAATCATGATTAAAAACCCTTTCTTTTGCTCCAAGACTCAATCTTTCACCATATTTGTTCCTGAAATTAAATAACAAGCAATTAAAGTAACAAACCTCTAGAAAGAAAATAAAAACACATAAAATCTAAAAAAAATAAACTAAAATAACCACTTAAAAACACTAATTATTGACTTATCAAACTCCCCCATACTTGAATCTTTGCTTGTCCTCAAGCAAAATGCATAAACATTATGAGCATTCAATAAAATTAACATATGACAACACAATTAAAACTTTTGTCCCCTCCAAGGCTTTGTTTTAAGTGTACACTAATGATGAGTAAAACCGCAAGTGCACGGTTCTACTGAAGTAGTAAAAAGAGAGTATCGTTCCGACATGGAGTTATGAATTTAACTAAATTTTTATAAGTGAATTAGAAGAAAGTTCAGTTGAAAAAGGTTTGATTTTTAATGAATAAAAATAAAAATAAAAGGTGCCTTGGGATTTATTGGTCCACCTTAATAACAAGTCCTTCACAAACAAACCCTAAACCATTAATTTTACATTGGATCTACTTTCTAAAGACAAGTTTCTCTTAAGCATATCAAATCTTCTCTCGAAGTCATTGAGTGTGTTCCTCTAGCAACCAAGCCTATTCTTATGGTTGGTTGCTATTAGAATCCTTGAAGAACGAAACTTTATATGTCTCAAGGTTTTCTAGGCTATTCTCATGCTTCGCATTCGTTGTCTAATTTCTCTTGTTCCAATATCAAAGCTCTGCGTTCGCTTTATGAATTGATATTTGAGATGATGAATTAACAATTACTAACCCTCCGCGTTCACTTTATGAGTTTGGTAATTGTTAATTCATTATAAAAACGGTGAAGTTAGATTAGAAAGTAGATTTATATAAAATTAGGGTTTAAGGTTTGGTTTGTTAGGATTATGTCATTAAGACTTATCCAACAATCCCAAGACAAAGAAGAGTCTACACTCACATTTATTGTAGACATAGAAGAGAAGAAGAAGAAGAAGAAGAACATAAAAGTAAATAAAATAAAGGTGAACTTTTATTCCAAGAACAAAAGATGAATATAAAAGTCTAGTGGCTGCTCTATTTATAGTCTAACAATGACTTAAGCCCTAAGAAATAAATCACTAAAGTGTTGCACAAGAAACCATGGGCTCTTGGTCAGAAATAAACTAAAATAGGCAGCTTGTTAAAGAAGCAAAAGCAGCAAAAGGGTATTATGGGGCGCCAATTGTATATTATATGGTGAAGGATCTTCAAACTTCTTTGCACAATTTATTTTCTTGTACAAGATCTTCATATTTTTAAAACAAATTAGCTCAAAGGATATTTCTGCATGAGATCTTCATATTTTAGCTCCAAATTTGTTCCAAGGATAGTTTTGCATGAGATCTTCATATTTTGGCTCCAAATCTCCTTTCTTTTGCTCCAAGACTCAGTCTTTTGAATATTTGTTCCTGAAATATAAAGGCTTGCAATTGAAGTAAAATAGTTCTAAAAAGGAAATAATAATAAATAAAACGAAATCAAATATAAATAAAACAGACTCAAATATTATATTAAAAACACTAATTATTGACTCATCAACTAATCACAACTTCAAGCATTTTTCATGAACCTATTCAACCCAACAACATGTCCCAAGGGAGTGTGTGTGTGTGTGGTCCAGCTTTTTCTTGCGCCTGTGTAAGAGATATAATGAGGAAACATTTTCGAACCTCAACACTTAATCAACCGAGATAAGTTATTTCTTCATTTCATATAAGAGAGGTGGGAATTAAGTCTTTTTGATCACCTGAAATTTATTTGAATGAAGGAATTACAGAAGCTACTTTGGGTTTTCAGGATAACAACATCTTCACGTGGGAAGTCAGGTAGTGCAGCTTCTGCCCCCCAGAGTCAATGATGTCTCCTTATAGATATGTTTGCTTCCGACCCTCTTAAGAATCAATTGATTTGGCATTTGATTGTTTTAAATGTCTTGGTGACCAACCATTACCGGTTTCTACGATCACCTTGTTTGGTGTTTTGACCAACCATTACCGGTTTCTTTACAGTTAGTTTGTTACTCCCCACACTAACTTATAACAAGAACAATCAAAACACAAGAAATCTTTTTCATGTACAAAAATAGCCATTTTGGAGGAAACTTAAAAAAAATTATGTCACATTACACAATAAAACAAGCTGCTTACATGTCTTTCGCAATAAAAAAAACAGAAAATTAAAATTCAAGGGAGTTCGAAACACTACGACACTTAACAAGAAACTTTATTGACTTCCCCCATACTTTGGTAAAACATTGTCCTCAAAGATTTAAAAAGAAAGAAAATTGCAAACAAAAAGAAAAAGGTAAAAGGAAAGCTCACAATCTATTGGGGACCCTGTGGAGGATTCTTCATGTGGCTTTTCTTTTACTAATCTGCAAAACAAAAATAAAGAATGAAAGAAAGACATTAAACCGTGGACCTTGTGGACTTGAAACGGACCGGACCACCTTGAACTTAGCTTTTTTGGGAAAAGCCTCAACCTAGAGTTGAAGAGCAGCACAAGATCACCGCTCTTGAAATCCCTTTTGATGACATGCTTGTCATGCCATTTTGTAGTTCTTTCTTTGTAAATGCGTGCATTTTCATAAGCATCCATCTTAAGTTCTTCCAACTCACTTAATTGAAGTTTTCTTTTCTCACCAATAAATTTTGGGTCCAAGTTGAGATTCCTAATTGCCCAATAAACCTTGTGCTCTAGCTCAACCATGAGGTGTGAAGACTTCTCATAAATTAGTTTAAACGGAGTCATTCCAATGGGAGTCTTGTATGCCGTCCGATAAGCCCAAAAAGCATCATCAAGCTTAATTGACCAATCTTTTCTTGAATTTGAAACAGTTTTCACAGTGATTGCTTTAATTTTCCTATTTGAAACCTTAACTTGGCCACTTTTTTGGGGATGAAAGGGTGTTTCAACTTTGTGTCTCACTCCAAATTTTTGTAAAAGTTTTTCAAAAAGTTTATAGAGATAAAGTGAGATCCTCCATCGCTTATCACAACCCTTGGCACCCCAAACCTTGGGAAAATTATTTTCTTAAACAGCTTTATCACTACTTGTGCATCATTGGTAGGAGAGGCGATAACCTCTATCCATTTGGACACATAGTCAACCGCCACCAATATGTATTGGTTTCCAAAAGAAGAAAGAAATGGCCCCGTGAAATCAACACCCCATACATAAAAAATTTCTACCTCAAGGATGTTGTTCAAGGGCATCTTATTTCTTTTGGTAATGTTACTGGTACGTTGACATTGGTCACATTTTGAAACAAAGAGATGCACATCTTTAAAAAGTGATGGCCACCAGAAACCAGATTGAAATTTTTTAAAAGAAGTCTTTTGAGTGCAGGCATGGCCACCATAAGAAGAAGAGTGGCAATGGTTTAGAATGTCACTTACCTCGTTTCCAGGAATGCATCTTCTGAAAATTCCTTATGAGCCTCTTTTGAAGAGGTAGGGCTTATCCCAATAGTAGTGCTTGAGGTCATGAAAGAACTTCTTCTTTTGCTGGTAGTTCAAATTTGAGGGTAATACCCCTTGTGCAAGAAAATTAACAAAATCTGCATACCAAGGTGCGTTAGTTTGTGCCAATGAGAAGAGTTGATCATCCGGGAAGGAATCATCTAAAGGCAACTCAACCCCATTGGGCTCCCTAAGACGGGACAATTGATCAGCCACAACATTTTCAGTACCCTATTTATTGCCGAGTGATCTGTGTATACAATGATTTTTGATCCTACCAAGTATTGCCTTAATTTGTCAATGGCATAAACTACCGCTAACAATTCTTTTTCTGTTGTGGCATAGTTCACTTGTGCCCTATCTAGGGTTTTACTTGCATAGTAAATTGCATGCATCTTCTTCTCCCTTCTTTGACCTAACACCTCCCCAACCGCATAGTCACTTTCATCACACATTATTTCAAAAGGCAAGTTCCAATCCGGTGGTTGTATGATTAGGGCAGAGGTCAAGGCTTTCTCCAACCTGCAAAATGCCTTAAGGCACAGATCATCATAAACAAAATATGCATCCTTAAGGAGCAAGCTTGTTAGTGGCTTAGTAATCAATGAAAAATCTTTAATGAAGCGGCGGTAGAACCCCGCATGACCTAGGAAACTTCTTACTTCTTTTACCAAGGTAGGAGGTAGCATTTTTTCAATAATTTCGATTTTTGCTTTATCTACCTCTATACCCTGTTCAGAGACCAAGTGTCCTAGGACAATTCCTTCTCTTACCATAAACTGACACTTTTCCCAATTCAAGACTAAGTTCACTTTGTCACATCTCTTTTAAAACTTTCTCTAGGTTAGCCAAACAGTTATCAAAACTGGATCCATGCACAGAAATGTCATCCATAAAAACTTCCATTATATTTTCAACAAATCAGAAAAAATAGACATCATGCTTCTTTGAAAGGTAGTTGGAGCATTGCAAAGACCAAAAGGAATCCTCCTCTAGGCAAAAGTGTAACACCCTACTTCCCAACGTTGATTTAATAAATAATGTGAATAAATTTAAACAAAAAGGAATTTACACATACTCATCAATCATTCATTCGAATAATAAATAATATGTTATATTTCATAATGCGGAAAATACTTAAAAAATATTTCATAAAATGAATGAGTTTGATCTCAATCGTCATTGTGGAAAATATCATAATGATTTCAAATACTTCCATTATATTTTCATTAAAATCGGAAAAAATAGACATCATACTTCTTTGAAAGGTAGCTAGAGCATTGCAAAGACCAAAAGACATCCTCTTATAGAAAAAAGTGTAACACCCTAATTCCCAACGTTGATTTAATAAATAATGTGAATAAATTTAAACAAAAATGATGTTACACATACTCATCAATCATTCATTCGAATAATAAATAATATGTTATATTTCATAATGCGAAAAATACTTAATTTTTTTTTCATAAAATGAATGAGTTTGATTATCAATCGTCATTGTGGAAAATATCATAATGACTTCAAATACTTAATATTCCTAAAATTAAACATTCAACGTTTGATCCCAACCCTAGTGTTACAGATCAGGGCACGTGATTATTCTACTACATAAATAATTAGATAATAGCTACGGAAGTATATCTCCGTTGCCACCTTCTAAATGTCCCGCAAACTATAACTCCTCGTCCTGAGTGCTTGTACCCCAAGAGTACAGACCCCATAGTACACAACAACAAAGGGGTGAGAATATTCATCGTAACATATATTGGGATACATGAATAATATATAAATATGCATAACATCATTTGATCATCATTTACAACATATACACAATTCTTCATCAGATTATACAACATCTTTAACACATCATCATTATCATAATTTTTTCAGTTTTAACACATTAATGAAATGCACATATCACGCACAATACATCACATTATCACATATACCACATATATCACATATACTTCATATACACCTAACATTAAACATATGCAAATGCAATTCGTTCATAGACCTATATGCACCCCGTACCGGTTTCTAATCAACATTTGTATGTCAGAGCTGTGTTACTAAACATACATAAAACATTCAACATGGTCCTAAATATGATATGATGCATAAGGTGAGTCTTTTTAAATACTACATATAGCACATCATCAATAATTCACAACTACAACATAATTACATATGTCAGACTCATCATTTACGTCATCATTAATCAACATTATTCAACATTATGATTTCTTCATTGATCAACATTTTTATTACTCAACATTGCCATTTCTCAACATTGTCATTAAAACTCACAGTCAACACTGGCTCCCCTTATTTACTACGCACTTCATTCTAATGGCGACACTTCATACCCCAACATTATTCATTAATTAACCCACAACATTCTATTCACATTCTGTTTCGTCCTGTCAATTCTCTCAACATCATATACACTATTAAATCGAACACACTCATTTCATTTTATCCTATGGTCGTTACTTCATACTTAACTTCCTATCTTCGTCTAGATTTCATCCTAACAATCTCCTCGTCATCATCAATTCTCTAATTCGACCTCAACCTAAAAACTTTCCTACGCTCTCTCTCTTCTTATACACCTATCTCTACAATTACCCTTTACTCTTATTTACTATTATTTTCACCTTTGGTAGTTCATGAATTGCCCGCTTACAACTCTCTCTCTACTTTACCTTAAAGTTTTCCACAACATCATTTATTACGTAGTATATAGTCGCCATATGACATCTATACTACCAACATACCCAATCATATTTTAATGTTAACATTTAATTCATCGATTAACATCATATCTACATATCAAATATATACAGTTTACATCTCAATTATTTCAATATCATGCTTAGAACACACATCTCTCATTAGTTGTGCCCTATTATTCTTTTAGGCTCATTTTGTTTAGGAACATATTTTCATATATAGTTTAATCATTACTATCTTCTATTGTCATAAGCCACTCCCACAAGTGCTGTTTTGGACTCATCATTACCTTGAGGTAATCACTCCTATTTGTGGCTAAGCATGAGGCTGTGTATAGATTACTGTCAGTTGAATAAAGTGACGATAAAGAATAGGTATCCACTTCCGAGAATTGATGACTTGATGGATCAGCTAGTGGGTGCCCGTGTGTTTAGTAAAATCGATTTGAGATCAGGTTACCATCAGATCAAGGTGAAGGATGAAGATATGCAGAAGACGGCGTTCAGGATGCGATATGGTCACTATGAGTATAAGGTAATGCCTTTCGGTGTTACTAATGCACCTGGTGTGATTATGGAGTATATGAACAGAATTTTCCATGACTTCCTGGATAGATTTGTTGTTGTTTTTATTGATGACATTCTGATTTATTCTAAGACTGAAGAAGAGCATACAAAGCATTTGAAGATTGTTTTGCAAGTGTTGAAAGAAAAGAAGCTGTATGCCAAGTTGTCGAAATGTGAGTTCTGGTTAAGTGAAGTGAGTTTTCTTGGCCATATTATTTCTGGTAATGGTATTGCGGTTGACCCGTCGAAAGTTGAAGCGGTATCGCAATGGGAGACTCTGAGGTCAGTTACAGAGATTAGAAGTTTTCTGGGTTTAGCAGGTTATTACCGCAGATTTATCGAAGGATTTTCGAAGTTGGCACTTCCTTTGACGCAACTGACCTGTAAGGGTAAAGCTTTTGTGTGTGATACTAAATGTGAGAATAATTTCAATGAGTTGAAGCAACGGTTGATGACAGCTCCGATTTTAATTTTACCGAAGTCAGATGAACCTTTCGTTGTTTATTGTGATGCGTCCAAGTTGGGCTTAGGTGGTGTACTTATGCAAGATGGTAAGGTGGTAGCTTATGCTTCGAGGCAATTGAGGATACATGAGAAGAGCTATCCTACACATGATTTAGAGTTGGCTGCTGTGGTTTTTGTATTGAAAATTTGGAAGCATTATTTGTACGGTTCCAGATTTGAGGTGTTCAGTGATCATAAGAGTTTGAAATACTTGTTTGATCAGAAGGAGTTGAATATGAGGCAGAGAAGATGGCTCGAGTTGTTGAAGGACTATGATTTTAGTTTGAATTACCATCTGGGTAAAGCTAATGTGGTTGCAGATGCCTTGAGCAGAAAGACATTGCACATGTTTGCTATGATGATGAAGGAGTTCGAGTTACTTGAGCAATTTAGAGACTTGAGCTTAGTTTGTGAATTGGCACCTCAGAGCGTGCAGTTGGGTATGTTGAAGATCAATAATGAATTCTTGAACAGTATCAAGGAAGCGCAGGAAGGTGATGTTAAGTTTGTAGACTTGATGGTTGCTAGTAATGAAGCGGAAGATAGTGATTTCCAGGTTGATGATAAAGGTGTGTTAAGATTCCGAGGCAGAATTTGCATTCCTGATAATGATGAGTTGAAAAAGTTGATTTTAGAAGAAAGTCACAGGAGTAGCTTAAGTATTCATCCGGGAGCTACGAAGATGTATCACGACTTGAAGAAAATGTTTTGGTGGTCTGGATTGAAGCGAGATGTCGCGCAATTTGTTTTTGCATGTTTGACTTGTGAGAAATCTAAAGTTGAACATCAGAAGCCTGCAGGGTTGTTGACACCATTGGAGGTACCAGAGTGGAAGTGGGATAGCATATCCATGGATTTTGTACCGAGCTTACCGAATACTCCGAAGGGGCATGATTCCATTTGGGTAGTTGTTGAGAGGTTAACAAAGTCAGCACATTTTATTCCGATCAATATCAATTATCCAGTAGCTCAGTTGGCAGAGATTTATATTCATAATATTGTGAAGTTGCATGGTGTTCCATCAAGCATTGTGTCGGATAGAGATCCGAGGTTTACTTCAAGGTTTTGGAAGAGTTTGCAGGAGGCTTTAGGTTCAAAGTTGAAGTTGAGTTCGACTTATCATCCTCAAACAGATGGTCAGTCGGAGAGGACGATTTAGTCGCTAGAAGATTTGCTAAGAGTGTGTGTTCTTGAGCAAGGTGGAGCTTGGGATAGTCACCTACCGCTGATTGAGTTCACGTACAACAACAATTATCATTCGAGTATTGGTATGGCACCGTTTGAAGCTTTGTATGGTCGGAGGTGTAGAACTCCGTTGTGTTGGTTTTAATCGGGAGAAAGTATAGTGTTGGGACCGGAATTAGTCCAGCAGACTACAGAGAAAGTCAAGTTGATAAGGGAGCAGATGAAAGCGTCGCAGAGTCGGCAGAAGAGTTACCATGACAAGCGTAGAAAGGAACTTGAATTTCAAGAGGGTGATCATGTGTTCTTGAGAGTCACTCCTATGACAGGTGTAGCTCATGCGTTGAAGTCTAAGAAGTTGACTCCGAAGTTTATTGGTCCTTATCAGATATCGGAGAGGATTGGGCCAGTGGCATATCGAATAGGTTTGCCACCACATCTTTCGAATTTGCATGATGTGTTTCATGTGTCGCAGTTGCGGAAGTACGTAACGGATCCTTCGCATGTTATACCAAGGGATGACGTGCAAGTTAGAGACAACCTTACGGTGGAGACTTTACCGTTGAGAATTGATGATCGTAAGGTGAAGAAGTTGAGAGGCAAGGAGATACCTCTGGTGAGAGTTGTCTTGGGTGGAGTAACTGGTGAAAGTTTGACTTGGGAGCTGGAGAGTAAGATGCTAGAGTCTTATCCTGAGTTGTTTGCTTGAGGTAATACTTCGAGGACGAAATTCTTTAAGTTGGGGAGAGTTGTAACGCCCTAGTTGTTAATTATTTTATTTCAGTTGATTTTAATAAGTTTTTATGATTTTAAATAATTTATGTTGATTTTATGGTGTGTTATGTATTTTTATTATATGGTTGTTTTGATTATTTAATTAAAATAGGTGAGAATTATAATTATTAGAAGGTTGGGGATTAAAGTGAATTATTTAATATTTTAATAGGAGTTAATTAGAATTAAGGAGAAATTAATAGGTATTAATAGGAAATAGAAGGAAAGAAGAGTCAGAATCAGTTTTACGTAGAAACAGTGAGAAACAGAGAAAAGGGAGAAAAACCTAGAACAAGAGAGAAGAAGCAAGAGGAGAGAAGAACGCTGCTTTTTCAGGAAGATAATCTAAGGTAAGGGTGAGACTAACTCTCAACTTTAGGTTCTATAATTCGTTGATTTATGTAGGGTTGTTAGGGTTGATGAATTGAATTAGGTTAAGATGAATTGATGCTAATAACTTAATGAATTCATGTAATTGTTGTTCTTTAATGCTGTTCTGATGTTAGAATGCATAAGAATGATGAAATTCATCAAAATTGAACCTTTAGGTGTTGAATTTGGGGTTTAGGGTTGAAAAGTAGAAGTCTGTTCGTACAGTTCGTAGTTCTGTCAATCGCCGCTCGCCACGGCGAGTAAACCCACTCGCCAGGCGAGCAATGCCTGTGTAACTCGCCACAGCGAGCAGTCCCACTCACGAGGCGAGTAGTGTAAACCTCGTAGCTCGCTACAGCGAGCAGATGCACTCGCCACGGCGAGTTGCTTAATTAAAAAGTTGTTAATTGTCTTAATGAGGTTTTTGGGCAAATTTTTATATCAATTTGAGTGCCTTAATATGTTTAGGGATGAATGGCACCTTTTTACAGAATTAAATTTGGGTTTTGAGAACTTAAAAATGAAGATTTTAGGTGAAATATGTCAAAATGCCGAGAGCAACCACTTTTGCTCGCCTTGAGCTCGCCCCCAACTCGCCACGGCGAGGAGCTCAATTTTCTAAACTCGCCACGGCGAGTAAGTAGCTCGCCACGGCAAGTAGCCCAGTTTTCTGAACTCGCCACGACGAGTAATTCTGTAGGTTGCCTAAGTTGTTGAATTTTGTTGTAATGCTTCGTTGTGACCTTTGTTGTGTCTTGTCGAATTAAGTTGGAGTCTTATGTCATAGCTGATTATGCATATAGTAGTTGTTGTTGTTGTCGTTGGGTTGTATGTATATATACACCATTGAGTCCATTTGATACTCATACCACTGTTGAGGGCTTATGCCCTGGAGTGTTTCCACTCAATCGTTGAGGGCTTATGCCCTGGAGTGTTTATCACTCAACTATTGAGGGCTTATGCCCTGGAATGTTATTTCATTCAACCGTTGGGGGCTTATGCCCCGGAATGCTTAGCATTCAACGCGCGTAAAATGGTACCACATGCATTTGCATTAGTTGCATTGTTGTCGTTGTAGCTGTTGTCGTTGTTGTTGTTGTAGGTTTAGTTGTCGGTGTCGTTGTCGATGATGTTGTTGAATTGTTTTAAAATTATAAACTGATAGTTGATTATTTCATTACACTGTTGTTGTTGAATTTAATTGATGAATTATACTATCTATTGTTGTTGAATTTAAATGAGAAGAATTGATCATCCGGGAAGGAAAAATCTAAAGGCAACTCATCCCCATTGGGCTCTCTAAGACGAGACAAGTGATCAGCCACAACATTTTCAGTACCCTATTTATCTTTTATTTCAAGATCAAAATCTTGGAGGAGCAAAATCCATCGGATCAACCTCAGCTTGGCATCCTTTTTGTTTAACAAATATTTTATTGCCGAGTGATATGTGTATACAATGATTTTTGATCCTACCAAGTATTGCCTAAATTTGTCAATGGCATATACTACCGCTAACAATTCTTTTTATGTTGTGGCATAGTTCACTTGTGCCCCATCTAGGGCCTTACTTGCATAGTAAATTGCATGCATCTTCTTCTCCCTTCTTTGACCTAACACCGCCTCAACCGCATAGTCACTTGCATCACACATTATTTCAAAAGGTAAGTTCCAATCCGGTGGTTGTATGACTGGGGCAGTAGTCAAGGCTTCCTTCAACCTGCACAATGCCCTAAGGCACAAATCATAAAAAAAAAAAAAAATGCATCCTTAAGGAGCAGGCTTGTTAGTGGCTTAGTAATCAATGAAAAATCTTTAATTAAGCGGTGGTAGAACCCCGCATGACCTAGGAAACTTCTTACTACTTTGACCAAGGTAGGAGGTAGCATTTTTCCAATAATTTCGATTTTTGCTTTATCTACCTCTATACCCCGTTCAGAGACCAAGTGTCCTAAAACAATTCCTTCTCTTACCATAAAGTGACACTTTTCCCAATTCAAGACTAAGTTCACTTTCTCACATCTCTCTAAAAATTTCTCTATGTTAATCAAACAGTTATCAAAATTGGATCCATGCACAGAAAAGTCATCCATAAAACTTCCATTATATTTTCAACAAAATCAGAAAAAATAAACATCATGCATCTTTGAAAGGTAGCCGGAGCATTGCAAAGACCAAAAGGCATCCTTCTATAAGCAAAAGTGCCAAGAGGACATGTAAAAGTTGTTTTGTCTTGGTCATTAGGGTGGATGGATATTTGAAAAAATCCAGAATAAGTTATTCTGAATAACCATCCAAGTAAAAAAAATGTGGATGCTTAGCTAACCTTTCTAGCATTTGATCTATAAAAGGGAGTGGGTAGTGATCCTTAAGGGCTGCTTTGTTAAGCTTCCAATAATCGATGCACATTCTCCACCCCGTGACAGTTCTAGTGGCAATGGATTCCTTTTTATCATTTATAATAACTGTAAGGCCACCCTTTTTAGGTACTACTTGAACTGGACTAACCCATTTAGAATCAGAAATTGGATAAATAACACTTGCATCTAGGAGTTTCAAAACTTCTTTTTTCACAACTTATTTCATGTTTGGATTTAACCTTCTTTGATGTTCAATGGAGGGTTTATACTCCTCTTCAAGTTCCTATGCTTTCACATTGAGGGGTTTATTCCCTTAATATCCTCAATCGTACACCCTATAACTTTAGGATATTTCTTGAGGATTTTAAGCAATTTTTCAGTTTCACCCTTATTTAGGCTTGCATTTACAATAATATGGTAGGTAGAGTTTGGGCCCAAGAATTCATACCTCAAATTTGGTGGGAGCGGTTTAAGCCCCACTTTTGGTGCCTCTTTTGGAAGAGGGACAACTTTCTCCTCAACCAATTCTTCTATACCCAAGACTTTTATGGGAGGATTTTCATCCAAATATTCTTCATAGGTTTGGGCATCTCTCTTTAGCTTTGTACCTGTATTGTTTGCCAAACACATTTCCAAACCATCGTGTGTAGGTGATGCTAAAGAGCACTCTTTCACACAACGGTCAATTACATCTATCATGCAACAAGAGTCCTTAATGGAAGAACCCTTCATTTGATTAGAAAGTTCAAATTCAACTATTTCTTTACCAACATTAAATGCCAACTTACCATGCTTAACATCAATTATGGCCCTTGCAGTAGCAAGGAAAGGCCTTCCCAAAAGAATTGGTACTTGAATGTCTTCTTCCATTTTCATCACAACAAAATCAGCCGGGATGTAAATCCCTCCTACTTTGACCGAGATATCCTCTATAATTCCAGCTGGGTACTTAACAAAACCGTCTGCTAGTTGTAGGGTCATTCTTGTCGGTTTAAGTTCCCCTATACCTATCCTCTCACAAAGGGACAAAGGAATCAAGCTGGCACTTGCTCCTAAATCACACATGGTTTTCTCAATGGTTTCAGATCCTATGACACAAGGTATGGAAAAACTCCCAAGATCTTTAAGTTTAGGTGGCAATTTATTTTGAATGATTGCACTACATTCTTCCGTAAGGTTGACTGTCTCATCCTCCTCAATTTTTCTTTTGTTAGAAAGAATTTCTTTTAAAAACTTTGCAAAGGATGGCATTTGAGTCAGAACCTCAGTGAAGAGAACATTAATGTAGAGCTTATTTAGCATTTCAACAAATTTCTTAAATTGATCATCTAACTTAGACATAGCAAACCTTTGTGGGAATGGAATTTTTGGCTTATAAGGGGGTGGTGAAATCGGTTTTTCACTTTCTACCTTGGGTTCCTCACCCTGTGGCCCATTACTCTCCTTCTCAACCTCACTTGTCTTAGGTTTCCCTACGGTGTCCTCTAGTTGCCTACCATTCCTAAGTGTAACAACATTCATTTGGTTAATTTTAGATTGACTAACTTGTTGGGCTACTTGAGAGATTTGAGTTTCTAACATTTTGTTGTGAGTAGCAATGGAGTCCACTTTTGATGCAAGCTTGACAAGAGAGTAATTCAAAAATCCAGTTTGATTTTTAAGCTCTTGGAGCTGCTTGGATTGATTCATAACATAATTTTTCATTAAAAGTTCCAAGCTGGATTTTTGAGGGACTCGGTTGTTTGCATAATCAGGTGGTGTTATTTGTTGTCCATGGGGATTTTGAGGAGTTTTATAATTTTTTTGGTTTGGCCTCATCCCTTGGTTATATTAAGCATAATTCAATTGCTCAGTACTTTCAACAGCACTACCTAGTTGGCATTCAGCCCCCGTGTGACCGATTATTCCACAAACTTCACATGGTGGTAAAACAGGAGCAGGTGTGACAACACTTACACTCATTTTATCAATTTTTTGAAAGAGTGCGTCCACCTTAGCAGATAGATGATCAAGGACAGAAACTTCATACATACTTGCCTCGTTTTTAGAGGGTGAAGGAGCAACAACAGTGATGGCTCTTTCACTTGTCCACTGGTAGTGGTTTTGGACCATGTCCTTGTTCAAAGCATATGTTGCTGTGTAATTTTTGTTCATTAAAGCTCCACGTGCAATTGCATCAACAATCATATTTGTGCTATATAAAAGGTCATTATAAAAAGTATGGACAATAAACCACTTCTCTAAACCATGATGTGGACATACCTACCTAAGAGCTATCTTAATCCCTAAGAAAAGGTATAGAAATTGCATAGCAATCAACCCAAGGGCTTTTAGGTCTAAAAATAACTGAAAATAGCAGCCTGAAACCTTGGCACGGCCACGCCATTGTTAGGCACGACCATGCCAGCCTTGTAAAGAAAAACAACAGAAAGGGAACTCCATTGAAGTCGCTGATGTTGTCCTTGGTATGGCCTGGTTGAGAACCAGTGGCGAAATCGAAGCAAAATTCGCCATACCCTCTATCTCTTTTAACCACAACGGCCACTCCATCACCCTACAAGGAGACCCTAAACCCCTGCCTCAACCCTCAACTTATAACCAAATATGTCACCTACTACATATTGACTCAGTTGCCTCTATGCATTTGCTGGCCTACACACCCACCCCCAAAAGTCCACTTGCCCCGCAAACCCACTTGACTCTTTATTTTCAGTCTTTAGTTTTATAGTTGTTCCTGAAATTGCTACCGTTTGATTGATAACCTTAAACTTAGTATCGAATTGAGCAAAGCCAACATCCAATCGGTGGGGCAAATGAAATCGGCTAAAGTCAACAAGTGCTCCTAAAAAAAAGGATTGCAGCAAACCAATTGCAATTGGTAGGTTCCAATCGGTGAAATTAATATACCTCCCAAAAGGAAAACACCAAATACAATTAAGAATTCAGCATAACATGAGGGAGCAATTGCAATTTGATATTGAATGAAGGAACCAATTGTAATGTTAGTTGTTATGTAGTTTTTTAATAATAAGAGTAATTATAAATTGCTAATTATGATTTAATATAAAAATCATAAACAAGAAACATATAATAATTTATAAATTTATATACAAAATATAAATATTTGTCATGATACATAAAAACACGGGACAAATTAATGTCATCTTTGCTATTTTGTAATATTTTGACATGTTTTTAGTGTATCACTTTATAATCTTTAGTAACAACTATCTCAATGTTATTAATTAGTTAAATTGAGTTTTTTTTATGTATCTTTTAAATAATAATAAGAGTCATTATAATATAATAATTTCACTTTAATATATAAAAAATCATACACATGATACATATTTATTATTATTATTATTATTATTATTATTATTTTGACAAAACATATTTACTATTTAGAAATTCATACAAAAAAAATATTCATCAATGATATATAAAAAACATGTGACTCATTAACGTTATATTTATCATTAATGACATTTTGATTATTTGATTATTTGCAATATTTTGATAATACTTTTAGCCTACCATTTTATAATATTTAATAACAACTATTTCTTTTTTGTGAAAGGGTCAAGGTTTAGTCTTTTTGTGGTTTAAGTCGAAATATGTGACTTTCAACTTTGCCTATCAATTTTGGAGGCTTAATCATATTTATTGTTTATTTGTTGTTACTTAGGCTTTTGTTTTCCTTTTCGCTTCCATTGGGAACTTGACTTCTTGTACGGCACTTTGGTTTTGACGTGTTGCTTTCGGTATATCTTGTGCTGAAACAACGTCTTGGTTATTAACATATAGTTCTCTTTTGGCCTTTTAAAAAAAACTATTTCAATATTTTTATCAATTTATTATTTATCATTAATTTTTTTTCTTCGGATTCCTCTTGATGCCCTCCCTATCTCTTTGTTTATAAAAAAATATATTAATTTTTTTCTTATTTCTCAATTTAAATTACTACACAAATGCGCTTTGCCATATAACCTGTGATTCGACTCTCAATCCATATTGAACACTAACCTCTGCTTAGCACGGGTCTGATGCTAGTTTGAATGAAAGCTGTGATTATTTTATAAAATTTTAAATTAGTCTTCTTTATTTGGGTAGTAAAATTATTATTAATTTAATATATTCTTCATATACAAATTTAAATGCTAAAAACTTACTTTATTATATGCAACCCAAAGCAAGTTGTTTTACATATAGTATAGTACTTTTTTTTTTTTTTAAGACATATAGTACAGTACATTGATATGCAACTTCCAATTGATGCTCTTTCGAAAAAGAGAAAGAAAAAAAATCTAGTTGATGCATACATGTAAGCGGAGGGAGACCAAGTTCTTGTTAAAAATCGAGGTAAAGATTGAACAACTGCCAAAAGATTCAAAGATGTGAACATCATATAATATGTTTTGCAAGTCACGTGTGCTCTGTTTCTGGTGAAACTTCCTACCCATATTTCATTATTCCTACTTGTGTTGCATATTTTCTAATAAATCTAATACTTTGGCTTCAAAAGTGTCCTAATTTAAGTTACAAGTATATTATATGGGGTTAAGTGGTATAGTGTCAGGGTTGTGCTTGGCCCCAAGATTTTAAGAACTAAGAAGTGATACTCTACTACACATTTGAATAATACTCTGCTTACATTTTCGTTGAAAAATTTAATAATAAAATTTGAATAATACCCACCTTCCACATTTTAATTCTAATCACATTTGAATAATGCAGGGAACGGAACAGAGAAAGAAGAGGAAGGTGATCGAGGAAAGGGAAGGAAAGTGTTTGAGTAGCAACTAGTAACAGAAGATTAAATACCAAGAGTAAAATACAATGAACACACGAACTTGCTAATGCAATTCGGCCAATTGTGTTTACCTCTGCGACTATCAGGGGCGGACTATGTGGGAGCTACGTGGGACTATAGATCCACATCTATGAAGCACGAACACTCCTCGGATAAGGCGTGTCCCCGTGTCAGACACGTGTCGTGTCCGACACCGACATGACATCGACACATATAATTACACTGAATTATGTGATTTTGTACAAAAATTAGTTGTATCGGCATGTCGATGTCTGAGTGGTGTCCAGTGTCCATGTCGTGTCCGGTGTCCGTGTTTGTATCTGTAATATCCCGCTCGTCAAATATCGGAATATTATCAGTCGAATGTATCAGAGGACAATGTTCGTAGAAGTCAAGTACGACGGAGAATGTTTTATCATGTAATGTCAGTTAAGCACGAGTTTATTTAGCAGTGTCAGAATGCACGCAAGTTCAGTTATCAGTGTCAGGCTTTATGCGTTTAAGAAAGAAGGGCATTATGGTACTTTCACGTTTTGGGTATTTAAGCAAGTTAGTGCCAATATTTTCATTTGTTTCATGTTACTTCTCTATCTAACTTAGAAGATCAGATTTCTCTCCTCCTTCTCTCTAGCCTTGCGCCCCCAACCTTCCTCCCTAGCCACAAATCCTTCCAAGTTTACGTTACTGGTGATCAATCATGGTTCTTGGTGGGTTAACAAGCAAGGAAACAACAAGAATTGGAATGGAAAGCTTAAGCAAGAGAATCAAGCAAGCTAGGATTTGAAGATTGGAGCTTGAAGCTTGTGCATGTTGCTGGAAATCGACAAGTGAGTTCTTAGATAGCTTTCCTACCCTTGGGTTTGTTTAATCCTTGAGTTTAGATTGATAGAAGTTATGAATTATGAACATTTGGATTTGTGTTATGAGGCATGATTTTTACCA
The DNA here is from genome assembly GCA_946800305.1 of Medicago arabica. Classification (NCBI taxonomy): domain Eukaryota; kingdom Viridiplantae; phylum Streptophyta; class Magnoliopsida; order Fabales; family Fabaceae; genus Medicago; species Medicago arabica. The sequence goes on along the minus strand of OX326970.1, from coordinate 28,184,641 downwards.
TTATTGCTGGATTTGTGTTAAATGTTGTCATGCAAAGATTTGTATGATATTTTTATGTGTTCCTGTATGCATTATGGCCATTTGGAATCTCGATTTTGAGGGTTTGGATTGAAAATTATGATTTTTACAAGTCTGGGACGATGAATGCTCGCTCAAGCGAGAGAAATATCGCTCAACCGAGATTCTGCAGGTATGAACAGATGAAGGCTCGCTCAAGCAAGCAAGATCTCGCTCAAGCGAGATTGAGACAGAACCTACCCAAGCAGTTCGCTTGGAGCTCGCTCAAGCGATTTGCACCTGCACAACACCTTTTTGAAAACCCATAAAAATCAGTGACATCGTCCGAGGCTTCTCCGAAACGCTTTTATGACTTAAACGAACCCTCAACGATTGAGTAGCTAATGCATATAGATTTACACAAGTGGTAGAAGTTTTCAAAGGCATGTTAATGTTAACATTCTCCGACGATAATGGTAGGATCCGAGTTTAAGCGAAAGGTATAAGCTAGAGCCTCGACTTAGTAGTCAAGAATGGTAGCTAGAGATTGTAGAACCTTGACTTATTAGTCGAGATTTAGCAAGTTAACAGTAGGAGTAGGTTTGAGAATCCTAGACCCTCGGTGTAGTAATCGAGAAGAGCTAGCTTGTTAACGCTTAAGACCAGTTATCAGTTTAACCAGAGTTTACCAGATAATTTACAAGACTATAAAAAGAAAGTGTAGGTGTCGTGTCTCTTGTTATCCACGCCATGGGGATGCAAAGGGTTCACACCAGGTGAACGGGACACGCTCCGCAAGGTAGACCTGCACGTCATTGAGGGAGTCCGGTGTACCTCAGATATGTTTTAATCGGTTTATCGGGGATTGTATCCGGGGTTACTCCACCCGATGCACTCCGTAAAATGAATCCAGATTAACTTGTTTGTTCAACGCTAATATAATCTAACTTAATGAATTATCCAGCAAGTTTATCAGTTAAGATTTATTATCAGACGAGCCAGTTTATGTTGGATCAAGGGTGTTCAACAATACCACGTTTTGAGTTTTGATGATAACAAGGTATTAAAAATTTTCAATTGGATATGCTAATATTTGTTTAAGTATGCATGATATTAATCAAGATTTTTATCTTAGAAGTATTCTGTTTGAACATTTTGAGAGAAAGACCAAGAGAAGCTTGTTGCTTGTGATTCTGAAGATCTGGAGAGTCTGAAGAATCATCAGAAGCTGTGTCAAGAAGTCCTGAAGACTAAAAGAATCTGAAGTTCATATTAGTCTGAAGATGATCAGAACCTAAAAGTTCAAAAGAGTCTGAAGACTATCAGAACCTGAAGACCAAGAGAGTCTGAAGATCATCAGAAGCTGAAGTGCTACAGTGAGTGTGAAGCCTACAATCTGAAAATTAGCTTAGAAGGATTTATAAAGGCATTACGATGCATAAGAAACATTCACTTGGAGTAACGGCTAGCTTCAAAGTCAACTTGAGCCTGAGATGCTCAACGACAAAGAATGCAGAATAGTACAGAGTACGTGTGTACGAACTCTGTTTCCACTACTCCACTACCTCGTACAGTTTGGCAACTGTGTCTACCGGTATTAAGCTTCAAAAGGAATGGAATTCAAAATATGCATTTGAAGGACTATTACCATATCAAGCAACATATCAACAACTATTGATCAAGCTTCCAGAATTCTCTTGATGTGCTGGATTGTCTCAACGTCTCTTTCCAACGCCTATATAAAGGATAGAAGACTTGAAGAATATGTTGGACTCTACAACTGAAAAACTACGCTGCTAAGCTATTGTATTCTCACTGAGTCAAACCAGAAACACATCAACAACTTAGATTATTCTTACAAACTGTGTATTTTAGAGTATGTCTTTGTTTAAGTTATTGGAACACATTTAATTGTTTATCAAGTGTCTCCAACTCTATTCAATTTTCTGTAAATTGTGTCAGAAGTCTCTTGCTTATGTGCTTGAGCAAAGAAGTCTCTTTGTTGTGTCTTTGAGCATTGGAAGACTCTTGCCTGCGTGCATGAGCAATTGGAAGTCTCTTACTGTGTGTTTAAGCAACTTGTAATTGAAATTACATTTTAGTGAAACTCTCCTTGGAAGTGCAAGGGGGACAGGACTACTTCCGGTTTGTGGAAGGAACCTGTATAATTGTTTGTGTTCTCTCTTTCTCTCTATCTCTTGTTATTTTCCGCTGCAACAGAATCTGGTTTCCCATCAGACTCTGAATCCATTCAGACTCTGATCCTGTAGAAACAAATTCTTACTCTTCAAGAGTTTCGAAAAAGAAAACACAATTCATGAGGAAGCTAAGGATTTAATCATTTTGAGTGTTGAAGATCTTGTAAGCTCTCTCAAGGTTCATGAGTTAAGTCTCAATGAACATGAGTCTGCAAGAAAGTCTAAAATCATTGCTTTAAAGTCAAAGGGAAGATCCTCAAAAGCTCTCAAGGTTGAAGAGTCTGAAAATGAATCTTCAGCTTCTGAAAGCTCAGAGGAAGATCCTGATGTTGCAGAGGAAATGGCTATGCTTTCAAGAGATTTTGCTAAAAAGAACAAGAGATTTCTGAGCAAGAGCAGTGGGAAGGGTTTCAAAAAGGAGGAACAGAAAGGTTGCTTCAACTGCAAGAAGATTGGACATTTTATTGCTGACTGTCCAGAGCTGCAGAAGGAGAAATCCAAGTCAAAAAGGCCAACCTTTAAGTCAAGCAAGTTTAAGAAGCAAATCAAGAAAAGTCTGATGGCTACCTGGGAAGATCTTGATAATGAGTCAGGGTCTGAGGATGATGATGCCGACGGTGAAGCCAATGTAGCTGTTGGACTAATGGCTACAACTGAATCTGTAAAGGAGGCACCTGAGGCAGAATCAGATGCAGACTCTGAAAGTGAAACAGAGGTATATTCTGAACTCACAAGATCTAAATTATTAGATTCTGTCAAAGAACTTCTTGGTCATTTTAAAGCTAAAACCACTGAGTTGAAGAAATTCAAACAGCAGCTTGATAAGCTGTCAAAAAGACATAATTCAACTATGTTGGAGTTAGAAAATTTAAAAGAAGAAAATGACACTTTATTGATCAAGAAGTGTAGTTGTAAATACTTGAGTGAGCAAGATATTGCTTTACAAGAATTTATTGCTACTGGAATTGACAGATCAAGGGTTGCATCCATGATCTATAGCACGTATCAGAACAGAGGACAGGGTCTTGGATTCATTGGAGGAAGCTCGAATGAAGTGATTCTGAAACCTGGTCCTGATGGAGCCACAGAAGCGTTGAAAAATCACTTTGTAAGTGAGTCTGATGAAGTCAACACAGTGACTCATTCAGAACCTACAACTTCAAGATCTAAGGTTCTGACTAAGTCAAAATCTCAGAATGAAAAGTTAAAAGTTCTGAAAAACTTTGAACCTAAAGCTTCAATGATTCAGACTCTAAAACATTCAGAGTCTGATAAACGGACTCTGAAGAAGCCAGAGTCTGAAAAACAAAAGTCTAAGTTTCAAAGAAGAGAAACTGTGAAAGGCAAGTTGGACCCTAAACCAAACGGTTCTAAACCCAAGGTGTGGGAGAAAACATTGCCAATGACTTCAAGACGCACCTTACGAAAGGAATTCAACGGTTCAAGGACTAACCCAAGAGGACCCATGAGAATATGGGTACCTAAGTCTGAAATTGTTGATGCTGCAGGTATGTCTAAAAGGACTAGAAAAGCAGAAGGCTTGGTACCTGGACAGTGGTTGCTCGCGTCACATGACGGGAGAAAAGTCTATGTTCCTAACCCTAACCATGAAAGAGGGAGGAACTGTGGGATTTGGAGGAAACCAGACTGGCAAAATCATTGGTACTGGAACCATTGGTAACTCTCTTATCTCAATCAGTAATGTGTGGTTCGTTGATGGACTTAGACATAACCTACTGAGCATAGGTCAATTATGTGACAGTGGTTATGATGTTTTGTTTAATAAGAACAACTGCAATGTGGTTAACAAGGATTATCAATCCATAGTCTTCAAGGGAAAAAGAAGAAACAATGTCTACAAGATAAAATTCTCTGAACTGACTGATCAGAAGGTAGTTTGCTTTTTGTCAATGGGTGATAAGAAGTGGCTGTGGCATAGATGGTTGGGACACGCAAACTGGAGATTAATCTCTAAGCTTAGCAAGTTGCAACTCGTCAGAAGGCCTACCAGACATTGACTATCATTCAGATGCTCTTTACGGAGCATGTCAGAAAGGGAAAATTGTCAAGAGTTCCTTCAAACCGAAAGAAATTGTTTCTACTTCCAGACCCTTGGAGTTACTTCATATTGATTTATTTGGACCAGTTAGCACTGCATCCTTATATGGAAGTAAATATGGACTAGTCATTGTTGATGGTTACAGCAGATGGAGTTGGGTTAAGTTTCTGAAAACTAAAGATGACTCATATTTTGTGTTTAGTAAATTCTGCATCCAAATTCAATCTGAAAAAGAATTGAAAATCTTGAAAGTCAGAAGTGATCATGGAGGAGAATTTGAAAATGAACCTTTTGAGGTTTTCTGTGAAAAACATGGAATTATTCATGAATACTCTGCACCTAGAACTCCACAACAAAATGGAGTTGTAGAGAGAAAGAACAGAACCTTACAAGAAATAAGCTTAGTGATCAAGGAGAAGTAATCAGAAACAAGGCCAGACTTGTTGCGCAGGGCTACAGTCAACAAGAAGACATTGATTACACAGAAACATTTGCTCCAGTTGTAAGATTGGAAGCAATCAGGTTACTTCTTTCCTATGCAGTAAATCACAACATAACCCTGTATCAAATGGACGTTAAGAGTGCATTTCTTAATGGTGTCATTTCTGAAGAAGTGTATGTCAAACAACCTCCTGGCTTTGAAGATTTAAAACATCCAGAGCATGTTTATAAATTGAAGAAATCACTCTATGGCTTGAAACAGGCTCCCAGAGCTTGGTATGAAAGACTAAGTAATTTCTTAATTCAAAATAACTTTGAACGAGGGCAAGTTGACACTACACTATTCAGAAAGACTCTGAAGAAATACATTCTTATAGTTCAGATTTATGTTGATGATATCATTTTTGGTTCTACAAATAGTTCACTTTGCAAAGAGTTTTCCAAAGTAATGCAGGATGAGTTTGAAATGAGCATGTTGGGAGAATTGAAGTTCTTTCTAAGAATTCAAATCAACCAAGGCAAAGATGGAGTCTATGTTCATCAGTCCAAATACACGAAAGAGCTTCTGAAGAAGTTCAATCTTGAGGACTGCAAAGAAATGAATACTCCAATGCATCCAACCTGCACTCCGAGCAAAGAAGATCAAGGAACCAAAGTTGATCAGAAGCTGTATAGAGGTATGATTGGTTCTTTGTTATACTTAACTGCATCCAGACCAAATATTTTATTCAATGTATGTCTGTGTGCATGGTTTCAATCAGATCCTAGAGAGTCTCACTTAACAGTTATTAAGAGAATCTTTAGATATCTGAAAGGAACTACCAATCTTGGACTTTTGTACAAGAAATCCTCTGACTATAAGCTAGTTGGATTCTGTGATGCTGACTACGCTGGAGACAGGATTGAAAGAAAATCAACCAGTGGCAATTGTCAATTTTTGGGAGAGAATCTGATATCCTGGGCTAGCAAGAGGCAAGCAACTATTGCTTTGTCTACAGCAGAAGCATAATACTTCTCAGCTGCTAGTTGTTGTACACAGCTACTCTAGATGAAACATCAGCTTGAGGATTATCAAATAACTGAAAACTGTATCCCAATTTATTGTGATAATACGGCAGCTATATGTTTATCTAAGAATCCAATTATGCATTCAAGAGCAAAGCACATTGAGATTAAACATCATTTTATAAGAGACTATGTTCAAAAAGGAATTCTAGATATTCAATTCATTGATACTGATCATCAATGGGCTGATATATTTACTAAACCTTTATCTGTTGAAAGATTTGATTTTATCAAGAAAAATTTGAACATGTGTTATGTCTCTGGTTAATGTGCGCCTCTGAAAATAGATTTCATATTCAGAAAGATATTCAGAAGCTAATTGAGAATCAGACTCTCTTTTGGAGACTCTGGTGAACATAAGCTTCTGATAGACCTTCAGACTCTGTTAAGGAATCTTAGACTCTCAGAAGCTCGTATTAGTGGAAGCATGACTATTGAGTTCAGTAACACCTGCCCCACTACAGTGACAATTACTTTATAGTTTCTCAGACGTGGCCTGTCTGTATTGGGTAAGAACTCAAAGGGCAATGATTTCATTACGTTTAACAAGTTACCTTCACATTGTCCCAATACTTTTATGGCTGCATGCTCTCTGTATTTATTGATCGTGTTTGTTTGTCCCCTATTCTTTCCAAACGGTTATCATTTTTTTTCTTCTATAAATACCTATCACACACAACTCAGTTCTCTTTTCACTCTTTGATTTTTTCTCTGAACAATCTTCTTGTTTTCAATCTTTGTAAAACTTTTTGTTCTCAAAAATCAAAACCTAGAAACCTCTCAATGGCAAGTGATCTCATTCAATCTGGTGTGTTAGTAAAAACTGGAAAATCATACGTGATTAAACCCAGAACGATGAACCTCATTAATGAAACTCTGGAAATTCAAGTTGAATCTCCAGTAGACTTTGGCTATCTTAGTTGTCACGGAGTAGACATCTCTTCTCATTTCTTATCACAAGGGATGATGAACTATTTCGGTATGTTGAATGGACCAACATATCAGGAGCTGGTAAGAGATTTCTGGGATAGGGCAGAAGTCTTCAACAAGGATGAAGCTACTATTGAAGAAACTGCTGCAATCATGAATAACCCTAAGCTGGCTGGCAAAAGTAGAGAGGAAATGAGTTTAAGACCGTACAAATCTCTTGAAATCAGGTTCGCTGTGATGGGGATTCCAGTCCTTATCACTGAAGAGGTGGTTGGCAGAGCTTGTAGAGTGGTGAATGAAGGTAAATTTCAGTGGAATGTCCAGAAGAAGAGTGACTGGACGAGTATCTGCAACAAACTCTTATTTGAAGGGAGACCCTCAAATAAGTTGGTTGACATGCATCCTGAGCATAGGGTGCATCTGAAGATCATACTGGATAGTATGCTTCAGAAAGGTGGAGGAACAGACACTCTGTCTGTTGATCACAAGGTTCTTCTTTATTTTCTGATAAATAAAATGAAGATAAACTTTCCAAGGTACGTGATGTACCACATGTGCTGGGTAATAAAGAAAAGCCAATCTGAATCTAGAAGACAAGTTCCTTTTGGAAGGCTAATCTCTAAGATTCTGTATCAAGGAGGCCTCTTGAAGGTCTTATCAGAATCTGTTGTAGTATCAGACGCTCATCTTTGAACATTGATTGGGAGAATCATCAATGGTAAAACTCTTCAATACATGAAGATTGTCAAAAGGTTCAATCCTTCTAATCAAGATATGAGTGAATCTTATGTGCAATCAGACTTGATGATGGACTTCCCTCCTATTTCCAAAGAAGACAATCCTGAAGTCCTTGCAAGATTTGTGGTAGATTACTTCAATGAAACTGTTAGAATAATCAACTATTCTGCCATTCCTGAGACTGCTGGAGGAGGACCTCTTAAGGTTAAAGGGAAAAGGACCAAGGAAGTGATTCCAAAGGAAGAGGAAGAGAAGCAAGAGCCTCCCAAGAATCTACAGCTTTTCCAGGAGTGACTATTGGTGCCTCTGAGACCATAGCTCCCATGCCTTTGTCCGTATCTTCTGCATCCAAGGAAATTAAGGAGAGGGTTAAGAAACTTAAGGATGAGAAGAAAGCAAAGAAAGATAAGAAGAAGGCAAAAAAATGATGAGAAGAAAGCCAAGAAAGGCAAGGCTGACAGAGAATATGAGAAATTAGCTGAAGAGATTGCTGAATTCCTTGATACTGACTCTGATGGTGAAGAAAGGCAGATCAAGAAAAGAAAGATGGAAGTGGTTCCTGTGGCTAAGGATGTAGCACAGAAGATAGGTACTTCTGTATCTATGATTGAGGATGAACATGCTGCTGGCAAGGCAATGTCAGCAGAAGTGGTTGCTGAAGAACTTAAGGAAGAAACTGTTAAAGAAGCTGCTAAGTTGCTTGCATCAGCTCTGAAACAGAAGAGTCAGATGGCCTCTGCAGAAGCTGATTTATCAGAAGCTACTGTGTCTGATCATCATGCTTCTCCAGAAGCTAGAATAGGCACCTCTGGTAATGTGGCATTTAACTCATCTTCCTCTATGAATCAAGAGTCGTCATCTGATACTGAATCAGATAACAAACCCTTGAGCCAAATTCTTCCCTCCCTCAGAAATTCATCCCCCTCACCAATCAAACCCTTATCATCCCATGACCCACTTGACCCCAAAATAGTTGAATATGTTGATTCAACTATGGACAGAGTTATTCAAGACACCATCACAGTGTCTATGAACTTACCTGCTGACCACCCTGCCCAACCATCTTTTCTCAAACCACTTCAGGCAATTCAACTTTCTGAAGCGCCTGAAGTAACCATTCATTCAACTCAACCATCCCCCCAACATGAGCCTATTTGTGTAAACTCTCCAGACACCCTAGATTCTCTTGAGAAACATCTAGGAGGAGAACTACCAAAAACCCCTGCTAAACCCAAATCAACAAAAGCTACAGAATATGTTTCTAAACCAGACTCTGTACCTAAACCTACAGAAAATCTCACCATAGCTTCTGTTGAACCCTCAGAACCTGTAAAGGAACCAGTCTCTGAGATTCTGGAACAAGCTTCTGATATCCTATCAGAACCTGTAACAGAATGCATAGCAGAGCCTATGTCTGAAACGGTTCCTGAACCTCTTTCTGATTCTAGAACAGTTGTACCTGATTTTGAAACCTTTCGAACTTTAAGAGCCTCTCAATCCTCAACTTCTGAACCTCACAACCTCTTTGATTCATTAAGGATAGATGAGTTCTATGCTTCATCAAACTCTAAGCTCAAGGACATTATTGAGCAAAGGTTTGTGCCTATCCTCAATGTAAGCTATGAGGATAAGTTCTCCATTGTGAAGACTGAATTTTTGGATTTTGTCACCAAAATTCAGAAGGCTGCTGCCAAGGAACAAGCCATTGTTACTGCCAAGCATGTGGAAGAAGTTAAGAGAGATGAGAAAGCCAAAGCTAAGAAGAAAGCTCCTATTCTGCGGATTGAGTATAAACCATTCTTTGATGAAGATCAATACAATCCAAGAGAATCAATGGTATTTGATTCTTTGAGGAGGAGACTGCATAGAGTTCAGGAAGAAGCAAGACTTGAAAGAGAAGCTCACTTGAGAAGAACTGAAGCTTTGGAAGAAATTGTTAAGAAGCAGCAAGAGGATCTCCAGAAATTGATGGATCACCTTGCCAAACAAAACCAACCTTAGCTTAAATTCTTTGTGTTTTGTTTTTCTTGTAACTTATTTCTGCTGTTTTCTTTATCTTCTGAACTGTTTTCGTTTTTAAGATTATTCAAGTTGTTATTTAATCTTTGTGCATCTTCTATGTTTTCGCTCTGAATCCTGTTTTTCATTTTCCTTAAAATTGTTTTTATGCTTACCTGAAGTCATTTAAAAAGGGGGAGAAACTTGTTTCTAAACCTTTTTGTTGATGACAAAAGGGGGAGAAGGAAAGCTTTGTGAGACAAGGAAAGCTTTGTGAGACTTGTGATTCTTTTTGTTAACTATTTAATCTGCAAGTTCTATGTAAAAGACAAAGGGAAATTTGCGAAAGGTGCTTAGTTAGATTCTGAGCCCCTGTTTAAAGAATCTGTTCACAAATTCGTTTATTATTCTGAGAATTAATTCAACTGCTTATTAAAATGAATTTAATTAACTTGGATAGAACTTAGGGGGAGCTTACAAACCTCAACTTAAGATCTATCAGACTCAGGGGGAGTCAGAGCTTACAAACCTCAGACCCCTTAAGTCAACCTGTTAATTAGATTAACAACAATTGACCTTTTTAATACTGATGTTTGTCATCGTCAAAAAGGGGGAGATTGTTGGAACAAAGGTGTTCAACAATACCACGTTTTGAGTTTTGATGATAACAAGGTATTAAAAATTGTCAATTGGATATGCTAATATTTGTTTGAGTATGCAGGATATTAATCAAGATTTATATCTTAGAAAGTATTTTGTTTGAACATTTTAAGAGCAAAGAACTAGATAAGCTTGTTACTTGTAAGACTGTATCGAAGAGAGTCTGAAGACTATCAGAGTCTGAAGAATATTAGAATCTGAAGACCAAGAGAGTCTGAAGATCATCAGAAGCTGAAGTGCTACAGTGATTCTGAAGCCTGCAATCTGAAGATCTGCTAACAAGGATTTCTAAAGGCATTACGATGCAAAAGAAACTCTCATTTGGAGTAACGGCTAGCTTCGAAGTCAACTTGAGCGTGGGATGCTCAACGACAAAGAAGGCAGGTCAATACAGAGTACGTTGTACGAACTTTGTTTCCACTACTCCAGTACCTCGTACAGTTTGGCAACTGTATCTACCGGTATTAATCTTCAAAAGGAATGGAATTCAAAATCTGCAATTGAAGGACTATTACCATATCAAGCAACAGATCAACAACTATTGATCAAGCTTCAGAAATCATCCTGATGTGCTGGATGACTCAACGTCTCTTTCCTACGCCTATATAAATGATAGAAGACTTGAAGAATTGTTGGACTCTACAACTGAAAAACTACGCTGCATTGCTATCGTATTCAACTGAGTCTTAACAGAAACACATCAACAACTTAGATTATTCTTACAAACTGAGTATTCTAGAATTTCTAAGTTAAGCAGAAAAACAGAGTCTGTCTTTGTGTAAAAACAGAGTCTGTCTTTGTTGTAATTGGAACACGTTTGATTGTTTGTCAAGTGTTTCAACTCTATTAAATTTTCTGTAAATTGTGTCAGAAGTCTCTTAGTTGTGTCTTTGAGCATTGGAAGTCTCTTGCCTGCGTGCTTGAGCATTGGAAGTCTCTTACTGTGTGTTTGAGCAACTTGTAATAGATATTACATTTTAGTGGAACTCTCCTTGGAAGTGCAAGGGGGACATGACTACTTCCGGTTTGTGGAAGGAACCTGTATAATTGCTTGTGTTCTCTCTTTTCTCTATCTCTTGATTATTTCCGCTGCAACAGAACCTAATCTCCCATCAGACTCTGATCTCTTTCAAGAGCTGCGAAAAGCTAACACAATTCAACCCCCCTTCTTGTGTTTTTCTCACCTTCAAGTTTTACCCACACTATACTGCTGAGTTTTCCAAGTGTATCAAATTTGAGAATGGCTTGCGTGCTGAGATTAAAAGGGAGATTGGTTACCAAAAGATTCGAAATTTCTCTGAGCTGGTGAGTAGTTGCAGAATCTATGAGGAGGATACCAAGGCTCACTACAAGGTAGTGAATGACAGAAAGGCTAAGAGTCAACAGAGTCGTCCTAAACCTTATGATGCTCCTAGAGATAAGGGTAAACAAAGACTTAACGATGAGAGGCGACCTCAGAAGAAGGATGCTCCTGCTGAGATTACCTGTTTTAATTGCGGGCAGAAAGGCCATAAGAGTAATGTGTGTCCTGTAGATGTGAAGAGGTGTTACCGATGCGGACAGAAAGGGCATATTACCCCAGACTGCAAGTTTGATGATGTTGTTTGCTTCAACTGTGATGAGCAAGGACATATTGGCTCGCAATGCAATAAGCCAAAGAAAGCTAGGACTACTGGAAGGGTTTTCGCGTTGACCGGTACTCAGACTGAGAACGAGGATTGTTTGATCAGAGGTACTTGCTATATTAATGATATACCTTTAATTGCTATTATTGATACTGGCGCTACGCATTGTTTTTTCGCTTATGATTGTGTTGTTAAGTTGGGTCTTGCTATGTCTAATATGAATGGAGAGATGGTTGTCGAAACTCCAGCTAAGGGTTCGGTGACTACTTCTCGTGTATGTTTGAGTTGTCCGTTGTCTATGTTTGATCGTAATTTTGAGATGGATTTAGTCTGTCTACCTTTGACGGGTATGGATGTGATTCTTGGGATGAATTGGTTAGAGTACAACCGTGTGCATATCAACTGTTTTCGTAAGACGGTGTATTTCTTGTCTGAAGAGGAAGAAAGTGGAGCAAAATTTTTATCTACCAAGCAGCTGAAACAATTAGAACGAGATGGAATTTTGATGTTTTCTCTGATGGCATCTTTATCTATGGAGAATCAAGAGAAGATTGACAAATTGCAAGTGGTGTGTGATTTTCTTGAAGTATTTCCTGATGAGATTCCTGATGTGCCTCCTGAAAGAGAAGTTGAATTTGCGATTGATCTTGTTCCTGGAATGAAGCCTGTGTCTATGACACCTTACCGTATGTCAGCTTCTGAGTTAGCTGAGTTAAAGTAGCAATTGGAAGATTTGCTTGAGAAGAAGGTGGAGCGCCTGTATTGTTAGTAAAGAAGAAAGATGGGAGTATGAGGTTGTGTATTGACCATCGTCAGTTGAACAAGGTAACTATAAAGAATAGATATCCACTTCTGAGGATTGATGATTTGATGGATCAGTTAGTGGGTGCACGTGTGTTTAGCAAGATTGATTTAAGATCGGGTTATCATCAGATAAAAGTGAAAATGAAGACATGCAGAAGACGGCCTTTAGAACTCGATATGGTCATTATGAGTATAAAGTGATGCCTTTCAGTGTTACGAACGCGCCGGGAGTATTTATGGAGTATATGAATCGGACCTTTCAGGCATTTTTGGATCGTTTTGTGGTTGTGTTTATTGACGACATTTTGATATATTCCAAATCCAAAGAAGAACATGCTGAACATTTGAAGATTGTCTTGCAAGTATTGAAAGAAAAGAAGTTGTATGCTAAATTGTCTAAGTGTGAGTTCTGGTTGAAAGAAGTTAGTTTTCTTGGTCATATTATTTATGGTGTTGGTATAGCAGTTGATCCGTCTAAAGTTGAAGCGGTGTCGCAATGGGAGACTCTGAGGTCGGTTATTGAAATTATAAGCTTTTTGGGATTGGCTGGTTATTATAGAAGATTTATAGAGGGGTTTTCTAAGTTGGCACTTCCGTTAACGCATTTGACGTGTAAAGGTAAATCCTTTGTGTGGGACGCTCAATGTGAAAGTAGCTTCAATGAGTTGAAGAAGCGGTTGACGACGGCTCCAGTTTTAATTTTGCCAAAGCCTGAAGCACCTTTTGTGGTGTATTGTGTAACGCCCGTCTCAATTATTTAATTAATTTGTCGAGTTAGAATATATTTATGTGATTTATGTGTTATGTTGTGATTGTATTAGGTGGTCTATTTTATTATTTAATAGAATAAGGGTTGAAAATAAAACAAATATTAAGTTGTGGGGCTGTTTTCGAATTAAGTAGAATTATGAGGGATTAAGTGAAATAAGATAAAATAAAATAGAAGTGGTTTAAAAAGGAAAATTAGGTTTAGAATTGTACAGTACGTACAATTCAGTTTTTGGGAGAAAGCAGGAGAGAAGAACAAGAGAGGCTGCTACTCAATTTTCCAAGGTAAGGGTGAGCCTAGCATTTCAATTCATTAAGCTTATGATTCATGATTGTAGTTAACATGTTTAGGGATTGTTCATGAGAATTTAAGAACTAAGAATTAGGTTAAAAAGTGATGAATTGATGATTAGATGATGAGAAATTGTACCGTTAACGTAGGAAACTGTTTACAGACCATAAAATAGCCCTTGTACATCATCATAGTCGAAATTTGGAAGGTTTAGGATGAATTTTGGGGTTTTGGGTGAAAACCCTCGTAACCCCGTATCTGTTCTGTCGCAGCTCGCCACAACGAGCAGTCCACTCGCCACGGCGAGTGCTCTTCACCAGCTCGCGAGGCGAGCAACCCACTCGCCATCGCGAGTTACCCTTAGCGGGCTCGCGAGGCGAGCAACCCCACTCGCCATAGTGAGCTACCCGTGATGGCTCGCCAGGCGAGCAACCCTACTCGCCATAGCGAGCAGTACCCCTGAAGCTCGCAAGGCGAGCAACCCAACTCGCCACAGCGAGTTACCCTGATGGTTCGCGAGGCAAGGGTTCCCACTCGCCATAGCGAGTAGTCCTGTATCAGACTACCTTTTTGGGAATAATGCGACTCTTGTCGCACAATTGATTATGAGATTAACCCTGGTCTAGATTAAAACTGAGATATTAAGAATAAATGTAGAGCTGTTAACTGATACTTGATCTGTTATTGTGACCTATGCATTAGTATATGTTTTCCTTGAATTATACGAGATGATGTATGTGAATGCTTGTGATGATTCGTTGCTGCCATGTTGCTATGTTGTTCATAAAGGGAAACTGCATATGTCGTCAAAGATTTATGATGTTATGGTCCAAACTATTGGAGTCCATTTGAGATGTCTAAGATTTTAGAAGTTGAGTCCATGCATATTCATCCAGAGACGAGGGCCTATGCCCTAGGAGCTTTTGCTCAATAGCGACGAGAGCTTATGCTCTAGGAGTATTTTATGCTCAATAGCGACGAGGGTTTATGCCCTAGGAGTATATTTATACTCAATATGGTACCACATGCATGATTAAGATGTCTAAGTTGCATTATTGAGTCTAAGTTGCATTGTCTAGTCGAGGTCGCATTACCGAGTCGTACTAAGATTGTTGACTAAGATGTTGAACATGATGTTGATTATGATTATGATGTGGATTTATGACGTTGATTATGAGTAAGTTGTTACTTGACTGTTGTTGTGATATTATGATAATGAAGTTATGTTGTTAAATATAATTGTGGAATTATATGTTTAATGTTTTGTTTTGTGAATCTCACCCCTTCTGTTGGAATTGCCGCCTCGTGGGCAAGTGCAGGTGACCAAGCGTAGGATTGACGATGTGAGAGGTCCTTGTGGAGTCTTAGGAGCTCTGATACGTAACGAGATGGGGATTATCATTTGTTTCTATTCCTTTATGTATCATTTTTGAATTAATTATGACATTGGTGCGAAGAACTAATCTTTTTAAAGAGTTTGAATTATGATTCCGCTGCTACGTTTTGAATAAAGATGAGGAATAAAATATTATTCTTTTTGTTTAAAGATTTTATGAAATGTGACATCCTGAATATTGTGTTATACTCTGATTATATTAATGAATTTATAAGCTGGGATTTCGGGGTGTTACATATTGTGATGCGTCTAAGTTGGGTTTAGGTGGTGTACTTATGCAAGACGGTAAAGTGGTTGCTTATGCATCCAGGCAGTTGAGGATTCATGAACGAAATTATCCTACCCATGATCTTGAGTTGGCTGTAGTGGTATTTGTGTTGAAAATTTGGAGACACTATTTGTATGGTTCGAGGTTTGAAGTTTTTAGTGATCACAAGAGCTTGAAGTACCTGTTCGATCAGAAAGAGTTAAATATGAGACAGAGGAGATGGCTTGAGTTATTGAAAGATTATGATTTTGGTTTGAGTTACCATCCGGGTAAGGCTAACGTAGTTGCTGATGCCCTAAGTAGGAAAACGTTACATAGGTCTGCTATGATGGCGGAAAAGTTCGAACTATTGGAACAATTCAGAGATTTGAGCTTGGTTTGTGAAAGATCACATCAGAGTGTAAAGCTAGGAATGCTGAGGATTGACAATGATTTTCTGAAAGATATTAAAGAAGCGCAGAAAGAAGATGTTAAATTTTTAGATTTGCTTGTTGCGAGTAACCAAACTGCAGATGGCGACTTTAGAGTCGATGATCACGGTGTGTTGAGGTTCCGAGGTAGAATCTGTATTTCGAACAACGAGGAGATGAAGAAGGCAATACTTGAAGAGAGCCATAGAAGTAGCTTGAGTATTCACCCAGGAGCTACGAAGATGTATCATGATTTGAAAAGGTTGTTTTGGTGGTCTGGATTGAAACGTGATGTGGCACAGTTTGTGTATTCTTGTCTAGTTTGTCAGAAATCAAAGATAGAACATCAGAAACCTGCTGGAATGATGGTACCGTTAGATGTGCTAGAGTGGAAATGGGATAGCATATCCATGGGTTTTGTGACGAGTTTGCCAACTACTCCAAAAGGGAACGATGCTATTTGGGTGATTGTTGATAGGTTAACCAAGTCAGATCATTTTCTACCGATCAATATCACTTTTACTGTGGCTCGGTTGGCAGAGATTTACATTCAGGAGATAGTAAGATTACATGGTGTTCCATCAAGTATTGTGTCGGATAGAGATCCGAGGTTTACTTCTAGATTTTGGAAAAGTTTGTAAGAAGCTTTAGGGTCTCAATTGAAGTTGAGCTCGACATATCATCCGCAGACAGATGGTCAATCCGAGAGGACGATTCAATCGTTGGAAGATTTGTTGAGAGTGTGTGTACTTGAACAAGGAGGAGCTTGGGATAGTCATCTTCCGTTAATAGAGTTCAGTTACAATAATAGTTACCATTCTAGTATTGGAATGACACCTTTCGAGGCTTTGTATGGGAGAAGATGTAGAACTCCGTTGTGTTGGTTTGAGTCGGGTGAAAGTGTGGTTTTAGGACCAGAGATTGTTCAACAAACCACCGAGAAGGTAAGAATGATCCAAGAGAAGATGAAAGTATCGCAGAGTCAACAAAAGAGTTATCATGACAAGCGTAGGAAGAACCTTGAGTTCCAAGAGGGAGATCATGTGTTTTTGCGAGTTACTCCAATGACCGGTGTAGGTCGTGCCTTGAAGTCGAAGAAGTTGACTCCAAAGTTTATCGGTCCGTATCAGATATCAGAGAGGATTGGGACGGTGGCATATCGTGTTGGATTACCACCGCATCTATCGAATTTGCACGATGTTTTTCATGTGTCGCAACTGAGGAAGTACGTTCCGGACCCATCTCATGTGATCCAAAGTGACGATGTACTAGTGAGAGACAACCTTACGGTTGAGACTCTACCCTTGAGGATCGATGACCACAAGGTGAAGTTGTTGAGAGGTAAGGAGATACCTCTAGTGAGAGTTGTTTGGAGTGGAGTGACCGGTGAAAGCTTAACTTGCGAGCTGGAAAGTAAGATGCTAGAGTCATATCCAGAGTTGTTTAATCGAGGTAAGATTTTCGAGGACGAAAATCCTTTAAGTGGGGGAGAGTTATAACGCCCACTTTGTTTATTTAATTATTTTATTAGAGTATATAGTATATTATTATATATTATATGATTTCGATGATGTTTGTGACGTATGAGACTATGTTGTGATGTGATGCTTATTTTATTGTTTAATGAAATAAGATATGTGATGTTAATATATATTTTTATATGAAAATAAAGATGTGCTATAATAATAATAATTTTGAGAGGTGGGGTTGTTTTATAATAAGATAGAGTTTTGTGGGATAAGTGAGATTAGGAAAGAGATATAAGAAGGAAATTAGGTTTAGAGAAAAAGTCAGTACGCGTTACAGACTTTTGCAAAAAGGGAGAAAAGTGGCCAGAGAAGAGGGAACCCCAATTCTGCAAACTTACTAGGTAAGGGTGAGCCTAGCTTCAATTATATTAACATGTCATTCATTGTTTATGATTAACTAAGGAATTGGGAAGAGTTTTGAGAGAGTTCTTAAGTTAGGGTTTTTGGGGATTTTTGATGGATTGATGTGAGAGTGATGTAATTTGCTGTGAAAACGTGTTACAGAACCTAGGTTAATCACTAGGATCATAATTCTGAAAGATTAGAGGCATAACATGAGAGATTGGATGAGTTTTGACGAGAGATTGAGCGAACCCGTACTCTGTTCTGCGAGAGCTCGCCGAGGCGAGCAGTTTGGTATCACTCGCGAGGCGAGCAATTTAGCTCGCCGTGGCGAGCGACCTATAATGTGCGCGAGGCGAGTAGAACCACTTGCCGCAGCGAGTAGTAACAGAATGCTAGGTAGTGACTCACGAGGCGAGCAGAACCACTCGCCATAGCGAGCAATACGGTCTCAGACCACTATAACTTGAGTTTTGTAATTCTGTTTTGAGCGAGGCTTTGAGGGTAGACCTTTGGATAGTGTTAGAGATGTTTTATGACCTAAATTACAATCTGTAATGATTCTTTAAGATGATGTTAATTGTTGGCGTTAATCTATGATTTATATGCATATTAAGTGAGTTATATGAATGATGTTTAAATGATATTTGCGTAGACTCTCCAGACACCCTAGATTCTCTTGAAAGACACCTAGGAGGAGAACTACCAAAGACCCCCGCAAAATCCAAAACAACAAACACTACAGAATCTGTTTCAAAACCAGACTCTGTACCCCAACCTGAACCAGAAATTCAAACCTTAGCTTCATTTGAACTAGTTACTGTAACTGTAGAGGAACCAGTCTTTGAGAGTCTGGAACAAGTTTCTAGTGTCATACCTGACCCAGAACCTGTAACAGAATGCATAGCAGAGTCTGTGTCTGAAACAGTTATTGAACCCCTAAACCAAACTGTGGAAATTGGCCTTGAAACCTCACAAGCTATCATAACTTCTGAACCTTCAACTTCATCTGAGCCAAATCAAACTCTTATTCCTCACAACCTCTGTGATTCGTTGAGAATAGATGAGTTTTATGGAGTGTCCAACTCAAAGCTCAAGGATATTATTGAGCAAAGATTTGTGCCAATCCTCAATGTAAGCTATGAGGATAAATTTTCTACTCTGAAGAATGAATTTGTGGATTTTGTCACCAAAATTCAGAAGGCTGCTGTAAAAGAACAAGCTGGTGTTCTTGCCAAACATTTGGAAGAAATTAAGAAAGCTGAGACAACAAAGGCTAGGAAGAAAGCTCCTATTCTGCAGTTGGAATATAAACCATTCTTTGATGCTAATCAATACAATCCAAGGGAAACGGTGGTTTATGATTCGCTGAAGAAGAGGCTTCACAAAGTTCAAGAAGAAGCTAGACTTGAAAGAGAAGCTCATCTCAGAAGAACAGAAGCTCTCGAAGAAATTGTCAAGAAACATCAAGAGGATCTCCAGAAATTGATGGATCACATTGCCAAACAAAACCAACCTTAGTTGAACACCTAGTGTTTAATCTGTTTTGTTTTGCTTGTACTCTTATTTTGTTGATTTCTATTATCTTCTGAACTTTTACTTTATGATTATTCAATGTTTTACTTCAACTATATGTGCTTCTGATATATCTTGCTTTATTTATCTTAGTGCATCTGAAGTCTAACTACCGAATTCTACTTAGAATCTGTCCTGTTTCAGACTCTAATAAGTTTTTGCTCTGAATCTTTTTTTCTCATTTTCTTTAAAATTATTTTTTTCCTCACTTGAAGTCATATAAAAAGGGGGAGAAACTTGTTTTTTACACCTTTTTGTTGATGACAAAAGGGGGAGAAAGACTAGTGAGTACTATGTAAAGTTAAAGGGAAATTTGCGAAAGGTACTTCGTTAGATTCTGAGCCCCATTAAATTAAATTCTTCAATTTAATTTAAAAAAAGAATCTTCTCTCATATTCGTTTATTATTCTGAGATTTGATTCAGCTACTTATGCTTAACATGAATTTAATTAACTTGGATAGAACTTAGGGGGAGCTTACAAACCTCAACTTAAGGACTATCAGACTCAGGGGGAGTCAGAGCTTACAAACCTCAAGCTCTGAGCTTACAAACATCAGACCCTTTAAGTCAACCTGTTAATTAGATTAACAACAATTGATTTTTTAAATACTGATGTTTGTCATCATCAAAAAGGGGGAAATTATTGGAACAAGGGTGTTCAGCAATACCACGATTTGAGTTTTGATGATAACAAGGTATTAAAAATTGTCAATTGGATATGCTAATATTTGTTTAAGTTAGCAGGATATTAATCAAGATTTTAATCTTAGAAAGTATTCTGTTTGAACATTTTGAGAGCAAGACCAAGAGAAGCTTGTTGCTTGTGATTCTGAAGATCTGGAGAGTCTGAAGAATCATCAGAAGCTGTGTCAAGAAGTCCTGAAGACTAAAAGAATCTGAAGTTCATATAAGTCTGAAGATGATGAGAACCTAAAAGTTCAAGAGAGTCTGAAGACTATCAGAACCTGAAGACCAAAAGAGTCTGAAGATCATCAGAAGCTGAAGTGCTACAGTGAGTCTGAAGCCTACAATCTGAAGATCTGCTTAGAAGGATTTCTAAAGGCATTACGATGCATAAGAAACACTCAATTGTGGTAACGACTAGATTCAAAGTACACTTGAGAGTGGGATGCTCAACAACAAAGAATGCACAATAGTACAGAGTACGCGTGTACGAACTCTGTTTCCACTACTCCACTACCTCGTACAGTTTGGCAACTATTTCTACTGGTATTAAGCTTCAAAAGGAATGAAATTCAAAATATGCATTTGAAGGACTATTACCATACCAAGCAACAAATCAACAACTATTGATCAAGCTTCCAGAATTCTCTTGATGTGCTGGATTGTCTCAATGTCTCTTTTCAACGCCTATATAAAGGATAGAAGACTTGAAGAATATGTTGGACTCTACAACTGAAAAACTACGCTGCTAAGCTATTGTATTCTCACTGAGTCAAACGAGAAACACATCAACAACTTAGATTATTCTTACAAACTGTGTATTTTAGAATCTCTAAGTTTATCAGAAAAACAGAGTCTGTCTTTGTTTAAGTTATTGGAACACATTAGATTGTTTATCAAGTGTCTCCAACTCTATTCAATTTTCTGTAAATTGTGTCAGAAGTCTCTTGCTTGTGTGCTTGAGCAAAGAAGTCTTAGTTGTGTCTTTGAGCATTGGAAGACTCTTGCCTGCGTGCTTGAGCAATTGGAAGTCTCTTACTGTGTGAGCAACTTGTAATTGAAATTACATTTTAGTGAAACTCTCCTTGGAAGTGCAATGGGGACAGGACTACTTCCGGTTTGTGGAAGGAACCTGTATAATTGCTTGTGTTCTCTCTTTCTCTCTATCTCTTGTTATTTTCCGCTGCAACAGAATCTAGTCTCCCATCAGACTCTGAATCCATTCAGACTCTGATCCTGTAGAAACAGATTCTTACTCGTCAAGAGTTTCGAAAAAGAAAACACAATTCAACCCCCCCTTCTTGTGTTTTTCTCACCTTCAGATTGCTATGTGATGATTTAAACTAGTTTACAAAATCACAAATAAGTGATGCGCATTGGAACTGCTGCAAATCAAGGAATTTATGAAAAGCATGTTTATGAGAAAACTAGACCAAAGAAACTCGCTGATAGCCAAAACTTCGCTAATAGCGGAATTGCTTCAGAGCATTTCGCTAATAGCAAGCCGGAGCGAAATTTCCAGTTTATCAGAAAGTTGTCAGTTCGTCCCTAGAAATTTATAGTGGCTATCCGGGGTCGTCTTCGCGGTCGTTTATACTATGAAAACCCTTGTGGCATCAAGTATCGAATGCACATTTCATCTTAAGGCTTTTAACGAGAAAACATGGACAATCATTAACAAAACCGGTTCAGTTAAGGTGGCAATGGAGACTAAGGTTACTAGAAGTAAGAAGAGACTCGAACCAGAAGTTTCAGAGGTTTTGGTACAGGAAGACGTTGTAGATGATAGGGTATGAAGTATGAGAATAGAAAGGATAAGTCGTATGCCTCCATGATTAGTAAGTTCCTGCAAGTGTTCGGCGTCCACTTCAAGGGGTAAACGAGACTACGCGGATAAGAGTTCGGATCGTAAGGTTGCAATTCTCCCTTGAATTTATGTTTTGCTCGATTAACCTACTAAGGCTCGCTATAATAAAAGTTTTAAATGTTTACAAGGTTTCAGATATCGATACATGCATATGAGTAATTGGAGTTAATGTTTTAGCTTAAATATGAAGTCTGCAGGTCCTGGTTGTTACAACTCGCTTGAAGTGGACTGAACTCACCCGGAGCAAGATTTGACAGCACAGTTGTAGTGTCAACTCGTTCCGTGATTCAGTAGTAGCATACGGGGCCCATATTCACTATATATTATGCGAGAGAGACTATCAACGCCGATGACTCATGTGCGAGTATCGTGAAACCTACTTTAAGGAAGAGAAATCAACGAGCAAGTATTGGTACGGTCAAGCAGAGCGTAATACACGGGGATGTGAATGTACCTACATTAGGAAGTTGATGGTTCAGGAATGAACTTGAGTAAGTGCATCTCCATATCAAGATAACACGATGTGAGGTTTATGAAGGTGAAAAAACACAAGAAGGGGGGGGTTGAATTGTGTTAACTTTTTTGCAACTCTTAAAGAGTAAGAATCTGTTTATCAGGATTAGAATCTGAACAAGTTCAGAATCTGATGGAAGATCGGAGTCTGTTGCAGCGAAAATAGTAAGAAGATAAGGGAAAGAGAGAACACAAGCAATTATACAGGTTCCTTCCACAAAACCGGAAGTAGTCTTGTCCCCCTTGCACTTCCAAGGAGAGTTTCACTAAAATGTAATAAACAATTACAAGTTTCTCAAGCACACAACAAGAGACTTCCAATGCTCAAACAAGCAAGAGACTTCTTTTCTCAAGGACACACCCAAGAGACTTCAAATGCTCAAACACGCAGGCAAGAGACTTCCAACACAATTTACAGAAAATT
The DNA here is from genome assembly GCA_946800305.1 of Medicago arabica. Lineage (NCBI taxonomy): Eukaryota > Viridiplantae > Streptophyta > Magnoliopsida > Fabales > Fabaceae > Medicago > Medicago arabica. The sequence continues at coordinate 28,162,057 of OX326970.1, read as the reverse complement.
GAAAGAGAGTTTGAATACTTGATACACAATTAGTGGTGTTCCAAAATAGAAAACAATAAGAGACTCTGTTTTCTGTAACACTTAGAAAATTCTAGGATAAACAAGTTTGTAAGAATTCTCTAAGTTGTTGATGTGTTTGTTTGACACAGGGAGAATAGCAATATATCTTAATAATACGTTCAGAGTCAGTTGTATATTCTCCAAGCCTTCATCCCTTTATAGAGACGTTGTAAAGAGACGTTGAGACAATCCAACACATTACAGAGTCACCTAGAAGCTTTATCAAATATTGTTGATCTGTTGCTTGATTTGGTAATTGTCCTTCAATACAGATTTTGAATTCCATTCCATTTAAGGCGATAATACCAGTAGACACAGCTGCCAGTAATACAGGTAGTGGAGTAGTGGAATCAGAGTTTGTACAAAGTACTTTGTATTATTTCTGCATTCTTGTCGCAAAGCATCCCATGCTTAAGTTGATTTAGAAGATAGCTGTTATACCAATTGAACGTTTCTATGTAGTCGAAATGCCTTCAGAGATTCATATAACCAAATCTTTGATTTGAAATCTTCAGACTCTTTGCAGAACTTTTAGACTCTGATAAGCTTCAGACTCTCTTCAGACTCTCTTCAGCTCCTTCAGACTCTCTTTGTTCTTCAGACACTCTAGGTCTTCATAAACTCTTGTTTAGCATTTCTTCGAAACAGCTTCTTCAGACTCTCCAAGTCTTGTACTTCTTCGATATAGCTTCTTCAGACTCTCAAGGTCTTCAGAACCTCTCGAAGCAGCTTCTGATGATTCTTCAGGCTTTCTTCAGAATCACTTGCAACGAGCTTCTTTTAGGATTTTGCTCTTTATTTGTTCTTACATGATTCTTTCAATGAAAAACTTTGACTAAGATCCTGCACACTTAAACAAATATTAGCATATCCAATTGACAATTTTTAATACCTTGTTATCATCAAAACTTAAAGTGGTATTGTTAAACCCATTTGTTCCAACAATCTCCCCCTTTTTGATGATGACAAACATAAGTATTTAAAAAGTCAATTGTTGTTAATCTAATTAACAAGTTGACTTAAGGATCTGAGGTTTGTAAGCTCTGACTCCCCCTGAGTCTGATAGTTTTTTTAAGGTGAGGTTTGTAAGCTCCCTCTAAGTTCTATCCAGGTTAATTAAATTCATCTTAAAGAAAATTTCATAATCAAATCTCATAAAACCATAAAAGACTAGAGACGAGAATAGATTCTTTTAAATTAAATTGCAAAGAATTTAATTTACTTTGAGGGCTCAGAATCTAACGTTATCTATTGCTAACTTCCCTTTACTTAGACTAAAAACACTTCACATATTACTCCCCCTTTTGTCATTAACAAAAAGGTATAAGAATATAAAAACAATTTTTAAAGTAAATGAGAAGAGATGATAAGATTCAGAGTTAAAAACATTAACAGAGCCTAATAAAAACTTAGTTATTTTAGAAACACAAGAGTTGATAAAACAAACAGAGTAAAATAATCAAAATCAATTAAATAACAGAAGAAATTTTATATTAGAATCCAAATTTGTATAAGAAGCAAACACTAGTTCAGAAGCTAAAAATAAATACAACCAAAAATGAAAATGGTGTGCAACTAGGGTTTATTTTGGATGGCAATCAAATCCATCAGCTTATTCATATCTTCTGTTTGCTTCTTGACTATCTCCTCAAGAGCTTCTGTCCTCTTAAGATGAGCTTCTTCCTTTAATCTAGCTTCCTCTTGTATAGTCAGGATCTTATGTTTCAAGTTCTCAATCACATGAAATTCTCTTGACTTGTACTCAGCTTCAAAGAAGAATGGCTCATTAGAAAGCATCAGGATCTCTCCTTGAGATTGCTCTTCTTTTCTTCTAAGCTCCTCAAGATGCTTGGCAAGTACTACAACTTGCTCCTTAGCACAAGCACCCTTGACAGAGTTTATAAACTTCTCTATTTCTTTCAAGACAGCAGCAAACTGGTACTCATAGCTCACAGTCAAAACTGAAATGTTCTTCAGCTTGACTAGCTCTTTTAACTTCCTGCACCTCTTTACAAAGAAGTCCTCTATGTAACCAGGATTCAAGAGATCAGGGTGATGTTGAGGTTGTATTGGTTGAGATGAAGATGGTTGGTCTTGATGAGTGGTGAGGGTAAGATTTGTTTATGATTGAACAGGTTCAGTTTGATGAGTTTCAATTTCAGCTTGTTGGTTGGTTGTTTGTTGTTTAGGTTCAGGTTGGTGCTCAAGTTCAGAAATTGTGTCAATATTGACAGCAGGTTCTGACTCTACGATCTCAGGTTCTGAGGAACCTTGAGTCTGAGCTTTGGATTTTATGAGAACCTATGTTAAATGAATCTGGTAGGGTTGAGAGTTGTTGAGATTGAGTATGTTCTTCAGGTTCTTCATTTGATTGAATCACCTAAAGTGGCTTAAGGAATTCTGGTTGAGCTGGATGGTCAGATGGAAGGAGTTTAGAGATGGTGATTGAAGGTGAGAAAAACACAAGATGGGGGGGGGGGGGGGGGGTTGAATTGTGTTAACTTTTTCGCAACTCTCGAAGAGTGAGAATCTGTTTTTCCAGGATCATAGTCTGAATGGATTCAGAACCTGATGGAAGACCAGAGTTTGTTGCAGCGGAAATAAACAAGAGATAAAGGAAAGAGAGAACACAAGAAATTATACAGGTTCCTTCCACAAACCGGAAGTAGTCCTGTCCCCCTTGCACTTCCAAGGAGAGTTCCACTAAAATGTAATTAACAATTACAAGTTGCTCAAACACACAGTAAGAGACTTTCAATGCTCAAGCACGCAAGCAAGAGACTTCCAATGCTCAAAGACACAACTAAGAGATTTCTTTGCTCAAGGACACAGCTAAGAGACTTCTAACACAATTTACAGAAAATTGAATTGAGTTAGAACACTTGATAAACAATCAAATATGTTGCAAATACAAAACAAAGAGACTCTGTTTTTCTGATAAACTTAGAAATTCTATGATACACAGTTTGTAAGAATTTGCTAAATTGTTGATGTGTTTCTGGCTTGACTCAGAGAGAATACAATAGCTTGATATGGTAGTTTTTCAGTTGTAGAGTCCAACATATTCTTCAAGTCTTCTATCCTTTATATAGGCGTTGGAAAGAGACGTTGAAACAATCCAACACATCACAAAATTTTCTGGAAGCTTGATCAATAGCTACTGATCGGTTGCTTGATATGGTAATAGTCCTTCAAATGTATATTTTAAATCTCATTCCTTTTGAAGCGAAATACTGGTAAACACAGCTGTAACACCCGTTTTGATTATTTAAATTATTTTATAGAGTATAGAGAATATTTATATGATTTTATGTGATTTAAGTGATTTATATGATTTATGTAATATGTTGTGATTTTATTAAGTGACTTATTTTATTGTTTAATAAAATAAGATTTTAAAATAAAATAAATATTAAGGTGTGGGGCTGTTTTGGAAATTAGATAGAATTATGAGGGAATAAGTGAAATAAGATAAAATAGATAGAAGAGATATAAAAGGGAAAACCTAGGTTTAGAAACAGACAGTACGTACAATTCAGTTTTTGGGAGAAAAAGGGAGAAAGCTAGAAGTGAAGAACCAAGAGGCTGCTGCTCCAATTTTCTTAAGGTAAGGGTGAGCCTAGCATTAGAATTTCATTAAAACATGCAATTCATGATTATAGTTAACAGATTATAGGATTAATTCATGTAATTTGAGAATTTGGGAATTAGGTCAAAAGTGATGAATTGATGATTAGATGATGAAAAATAGTACCATTGTTGTAGAAAACTGTTTACAGACCATAGGGTAACCCTTATACATCATTATAGTCGAATTGGGGAGGAACATGATGAAAATTGGGATTTTTGGTGAAAATTGTCGTAACCCCGTAACTGTTCTGTCATCGCTCGCCGTGGCGAAATAAGTCTCGCCTGACGAAGCAACCCAGAAATCAATCGCTCGCCTGGCGAAGCAGCCCAGAATTTCATCGCTCGCCTGGCGAAATATGTCTCGCCTGGCGAAGCAGCCTACATGTTGATCTCGCCATGGCGAAGTATGTCTCGCCTCGCGTAGCAGCCTACATTTTGATCTCGCCATGGCGAAATATGTCTCGCCTGGCGAAATACACAGCATCAGTACCCTTGTTTCGTGATCTTGTGTTCTTTCGAAACGAATTATTATGAGATGACCCCTAAGGTAGAATTAAGTTCTACTGCAATATTAAGACGACCTGTAGAGCTGTTAATTAATGCTTGATTTTGTTAATAGTGACATATACAATTGTGTATGCTTTCTTTTGAACTATAAGAGATGAATTATGTGAATGTTTATGATATTATTATGTCTTGAGATGTTTGATGTTCTGCCATGCTGCCATTTGTTATTGATTAAAAGTTGCATGTGTCATTCTAAGATTTATGAGTTGTAATCCAAATTATTAGAGTTTATTTTGAGATGTCTAAGATTTAAGAAGTTGAGTCCATGCATATTCATTCAGAGACGAGGGCTCATGCCCTATGAGCTTTTGCTCAACAGAGACGAGAGCTTATGCTCTAGGAGTATTTTTATGCTCAACAGCGACGAGGGCTTATGCCCTAGGAGTATATTTATACTCAATAGCGACGAGGGCTTATGCCCTAGATTGGTACCACATCCATGAATAAGATGTCTAAGTTGCATAGTCGAGTTGAAATTGCATTGTCGAGTCAAACTGTTAAGTTGAACTATGACGCTGAATTATGATGATGATTATGATATTGATTATGATTTGATATTAATAAGTTTCAGTTGAAATTATGTTAAGAATTTTTGATGAGGCCTGTGTGCCAAAACTATTTTGTTAATTGAATTTTAATCCGCTGCGAAGTTTTGAATAGTTATGATTATTATTTTATGAAGGATAAATTGTTATTTATTCCATCTAAGATTTTAAGAAAATGTGACATTCCGTTTATACGAGAAACTCTAATTATTTATTTATTTGAGAAATTTTTACTTTGGGAAAACGGGGTGTTACAACAGCTGCCAGATGTACGAGGTAGTGGAGTAGTGGAAACAGAGTTCGTACAAAAGTACTTTGTGCTATTCTGCATTCTTTGTCGTTGATCATCCCATGCTTAAGTTGACTTTGAAGCTAGCCGTTACTCCAAATGAACGTTTCTTATGCATCAAAATGCCTTCAGAAATCCTTCTAAGCAAATCTTCAAATTGCATTCTTCAGACTCACTGTAGCACTTCAGATTCTGATGAACTTCAGACTCTCTTCAAAACTTCAGACTCTGACGAACTTCAGACTCTCTTCAAAACTTCAGACACTTTTCGTTCTTCAGATTCTCTGAGTCTTCAGGACCTCTCGAAACAGCTTCAGATGATTCTTCTGACTCTCTAGTACTTCAGAATCACAAGCAACAAGCTTCTCTGGAATCTTGCTATTAATTTGTTCTAACAAAATACTTTCTAAGATTGAAATCTTGATTAAGATCCTGCACACTTAAACAAATATTAGCAAATCCAATTGACAGTTTTTAATACCTTGTTATCGTCAAAACTTAAAAGTGGTATTGCTGAACACCCTTGTTCCAACAATCTCCCCCTTTGTGATGATGACAAACATAAGTATTTAAAATGTAAATTGTTGTTAATCTAATTAACAAGTTGACTAAAGGGTCTGAGGTTTGTAAGCTCAGATTCTGAGGTTTGTAAGCTCTGACTCCCCCTGAGTCTGATAGTCTTTAAGGTGAGGTTTGTAAGCTCTTCCTAAGTCCTATCCATGTTAATTAAATTCATTTTTAACAAAAAATAACATAATCAAATCTCACAAAGAATAAACAATAAGTTATGAGAGAAAATTCTCTTAAATTAAATTGCGAAGAATTTAATTTAAGGGGCTCAGAATCTAACGAAGTACCTATCGCAAACTTCCCTTTTCTTCAGACTTAGCATGAATAAATTATCAAAAATACTTACTGTTCTTTCTCCCCCTTTTGTCATCAACAAAAAGGTTTAAAGACAAGCTTCTCCCCCTTTTTACAAGACTCCAATTGAGGGAAAACATTTTTAGAGAAAATGAGAAGAGAAGATTCAAAGCAAAAACTTATTAGAGTATGTTTTAAAATACAAGAGCTATAAAAAATAGATTCTAAATACGATAAGATAGTTAGACTTCAGAAGTACTCAAATAAATATATCAAGATATATCAGGAGCACAAATAAACAGAAGTTAAAAACTATGCAGAAGCAAAGATTCAGAAGCTGATATTCATTAAAGAGTAAAAGTTCAGAAGAAAAAGAATATAAGCAGTTAAAAGTACAAGCAAAATAAAAACTCAAGAAACTAGGTGTGCAACTAAGGCTGGTTTTGTTTGGCAATGTGATCCATCAATTTCTTCGGATCCTCTGCTTGTTTCTTGACCATTTCCTCAAGAGCATCTGTTCTCTTAAGATGAGTTTCTCTTTCAGCTCTAGCTTCTTCTTGAACCTTATGTAGCTTCTTCTTCAGGATCTCATACACCATTGACTCCCTTGGATTGTATTGATCAGATGAAAAATACGGTTTGTTATCCAATGCCAGAAAAGGAGCCTTCTTCTTAGCCTTTTCTTCCTAAGCTTTCTTGATCTCTTCCAAATGCTTGGTAAGAACAACAGCTTGTTCTTTTGCTGCAGCCTTCTGAATTTTAGTGACAAAGTCCACAAATTCATTCTTCACAGCAGAGAATTTATCCTCATAACTGACATTGAGGATTGGAACAAATCTTAGCTCAATAATTTCCTTGAGCTTTGAGCTTGACATTCTATAAAACTCATCTATTCTCAACGAATCAAAGAGGTTGAGAAGTATTTGAGTTTGGGTTGGCTCAGTAGAAGTGGATGGTTCAGATGTTATGGCTGTTTGTAAGGTTTCAGAAGTTATTGTTTGAGGTTGTTGAAGTGGTTCAACAACTGATTCAGAAACAGCTTCTGCAACAGATTCTGTTACAAGTTTTGGGTCAGGAATGACATCATATTTTTGCATCAGAGTTTCGGACACTGTTTCCATTTCAGTTACAGTTTCTGGTTCATTTGTAGATTCTGGTTGAGTTTCTTATTCTGGTTAAGGTACAGATTTTGGTTGTGATACAAATTTTGTAGTCTTGGTTGTTTTGGATTTAGCAGGAGTCTTATGCAATTCTCCTCCTAGATGTTTCTCAAGAGAGTCTAGGTTATCAGGAGAGCCTATATGAGTTGTTTCTTTTTGAAAAGATGGTTGAGGAGATTGGATGGGTTCTTCAGATTCTTCAGTAGGCTGAATTACCTGAAGTGGTTTGAGAAAAGATGGTTGAACAGGATGGTCAGGTGGAAGAATTTGTGATATGGTGATAGCTTCTTGAACGGTTCGTTCCATAGTGGTATCAACATATTTCATTATTTGTGGATCAAGTGGCTCATTGGATGTGGATGGTTTGATTGGTGAGGGGGTCTTTTTGCGAAGAGATGGAATGGCTCTGCTGAGGGGGGTATTATCTGATTCAATTTCAGATGAAGATGGTGACTCTTGATTCGTTGAAGAAAAAGGTGAGTCATTAGAAAGATTACCTGAGACATTAACTTCTAGAGAAGCTGGTTGTTCAGGAGCATTATACAAAGCAGATCCTAGTTGGTCAGCTTCTGCAAGGTTAGCAGGTCCTTTCTGCTTCAGAGCTGCTGCAAGCAACTTAGCTACTTCCTTTACAGTCTCATCTCTTAGTCCCTTAGTCACAACTTCTGCTGCCATAGCCTTGCTAGCAACATGTTCATCCTCCACCATAGATACTGAAGTACCTATTTTCTATGCTAGATCCTCAGCCACATGAACAACTTCTTTCTTCCTTTTCTTGATCTGACTTTCTTCTTCAGCAAACTAAGCATCAAGAAAATCCTTAACTTCCTTCTCAGGCCTCTCCTGATTCCTATCACCTTTGCCTCTCCTAGCTTTCTTCTCATTTTTTGCCTTCTTCTCATCCTTGGTTTTCTTTATCCTATCCTTGATTTCCTTGGATGCAGGATCAGTAGTTTGAGGCATAGGAGCTATGGTCTCAGAAGCACCAATAGTCAATCCTGGTAGAGCTGCTAACTTAGACTTCTTCTTCTTCTTAGGAGGTTCTTGCTTCTTTTCCTCTTCAGGAATAGCTTAATAGTTGATTATTCTGCCAGTCTCATTGTAGTGATCCACTACGAATCTAGCAAGGACCTCAGGATTGTCTTTTATGGAAATTGGAGGGAAGTCTATCATCAGGTCAGAATGAACAGAAGACTCCTTCATATCTTCATCATAAGGTATATACTTCTTGACAATCTTCAAGTATTGAAGAGTCTTGCCATTTATGATCCTCCCTGTTACTGTTCCAAGTTGAGCATCAGACACTACACCAGATTCTGTTAAGACCTTCAAGAGTCCTCCTTGATATAGAATCTCAGAAAGCAATCTCCCATAAGGAACTTGTATTCTAGATTTGCTTTGGCCTTCCTTGATAGCCCAGCACATGTGGTGCATCACATATCTTGGAAAGATGATCTTTTTCTTGATGATCAAAAGAACATAAGCACCTTGTGATCAACTGAGAAAGTGTCAAAACCTCCACCTTTCTGAAGCATACTGTCTAATATGATCTTCAGAAGCACCCTATGATCCTGTTGCATGTCCACTAACTTATTTGAAGGTCTTCCATCAAATAAGAGTTTATTGCAGATGTTCATCCATTCACTCTTCTTGTCAACATTCCATTGAAATTTTCCAAGGTTGGTCACCCTGCAAGCCTTAGCAACAATTTCCTCATTGATGAGGATTGGAATCCCCATCACTACTGATCTCACTTCTAAACCGTTGTAAGGTTTCAGACCCATTTTCTTTCTGGTTTTACCAACAAGTGAGCGGTCGTTCATGATTGCAGCAATTTCTTATATAGTAGCTTCATCCCTGTCGTAGACTTCTGCTCTCACCCAGAGATCTCTAACCAGTTCCTGATATGTTGGTCCATTCAACATATCGAAATAACTCATCATCCCTTGTGATTGAAAATGTGTTGAGACGTCAATTCCATTCTTCAACAAGGATCCAAAATCTACTGGAGATTCAACTTGAACTTCTAGAGTTTCTTTAATGATGTTCATCGTCCTGGGTTTGATGACATAGGATTGTCCATATTTGATGATGACACCGGATAGAATTAGTTCACTTGCCATTTTTAGGGTTCTGGGTTTGAGTTTGAGAAAAGAGTTTTTTAGAGACTAAAAACGAGAGAGAATAGTTCAGAAAAATCAAAGTGTGGAAAGTGAAGTGGGTTGTGTGTGATTGCTATTTATACGAAAAGTTGAAAACGTTCGAAATGAAAAAGGGGACAAACAAACATAAGCATTTAAGACAAATAAGCATGCAGCCGTAAAAGTGTTGGGAAGACGCGAGGGTTACTTGTTAAAAGGAATAAAGTCATTGCCCTTTGAGTTTCTACCCAATACAAGCAGACCACGACTGAGAACCTAAAAAGTAACTGTCAACGTAGTGGGACAGGTGTTACTGAACTCAACAGTCATCCTTCCACTAATACGAGCTTCTTCAAAGTTTAAGTTTCCTTAACAGAGTTTGAGTGTCTTCAGAAACTTATATTCCTCAGAGTCTCCAAGAAAAAGTCTGATACTTAAATAGCTTCTGAGTAACTTTCAGAGTCTGAATTCTGTCTTCAGGATCACACATTACACAGAGACATAACACATGTTCAAATTTTTCTATATAAAATCAAATATCTCAACAGTTAAAGGTTTAGTAAATATATCAACCCATTGATGATCAGTATCAATGAATTGAATATCTAAAATTCCTTTTTGAACATAGTCTCTAATAAAATGATGTTTAATCTCAATGTGCATTGCTATTGAATGCAGAATTGGATTCTTAGATAAACATATAGCAGTTGTATTATCACAATAAATTGGGATACAGTTTTCAGTTATTTGATAATGAAGGTGAGAAAAACACAAGAAGGGGGGGTTGAATTGTGTTTTCTTTTACGTAACTCTTGACAAGTAAGAATCTGTATTCCAGAATCAGAGTCTGAATGGGTTCAGAACCTGATGGAAGACCAGAGTCTGTTGCAGCGGAATTAAACAAGAGATAAAAAGAAAGAGAGAACACAAGCAATCATACATGTTCCTTCCACAAACCGGAAGTAGTCCTGTCCCCCTTGCACATCCAAGGAGAGTTTCACTAAAATGTAATATCAATTACAAGTTGCTCAAACACACAGTAAGAGAGTTCCAATTGCTCAAGCACGCAGGCAACAGTCTTCCAATGCTCAAAGACACAACTAAGAGACTTCTTTTCTCAAGCACACAAGCAAGAGACTTCTGACAGAATTTACAAAGATTGAATAAAGTTGGAAACACTTGACAAACAATCAAATGTGTTCCAATAGTATACTTGCAAAAAGTATGAGTAGTGAATACTAGGGTTTGTGTCTGTCTATTAGGGATTAGACTGATTATTGGATGCCTTGAGAATGCTCTCAAGGGTTGTATTTATAGCCTGCTATGGGCTTGGGCTTCGGTGGCTTGGTCTCCAAACCATAGGGGTATTTGAGTATTTTAGGCGGGTTCTAGATGTTTCTAGAAGCTACTTAAGGCGGCGCCCTGGAAAGGACGCGCCTTGGGCCTTAGAACTCTTCTGGAGGGCACTAAGGCCTCCTGGGGGTGTCTACAGGCCGTTTTGGAGGTCCTTAAGACTCCTAGGAATATTATGACGGTCCATAGCCCAACAAGCACAAGTCTTGGGACAAGGCGAAGTGGTTTATGTTATCTGGACAAGCGTAAGGATCCTTAGGAAGGATCTTCCTAGCCGTTTGATAGCTTTGGAGGGTGGTTATATTACCCTTAAGTCATAGATCCCTCCTGTACCGAAAGAAGTTTGCCTCATATAGAACTGATCGCCTAGTTTCTTTAGTACAGGCTTTTAAGCTACGGCGTGATACTTCTCACCTCATCTTCTGGAAGGGCGAGACTGACGCTCCTTGGAATGTTGGCGAGGACTACAACCTGCGAAACAGATCGGACGGTGTAGATTCCTTGACTCTTCAGTTGTCGTGACGTGGTCACATCTCAGCCTGCCACGCACGTGTTTCCGCTTTTTTGTGGAGAAAGCGCGCTTTCCAAGGCGACTTTAACTCTTCTGTTCCTATACATTAGCGCTTTACTTCTTTTTCAAAACCTCATTTCATCTTTTCACTTCTTCTATTCTCTCTGCTTCCGCTTTCCTCTGATTTTGCGCAACCGTTTACTCCGATTTTCCTTTCATCAACTCTTTGATTCCTTCCAGGTAAACCCTAATCATCTCCCTTTTACTTCTTTTCGAACTTGTCGTTTTAGGTATTGTAGCAATGGTAGTTATTAAGGAATGCGATGAACAAGGTAGAGAGGTTGTTCCCTCTGACCCTAGGGAACTTAACAAGTTGTGAATGGCCTGTTTGAAACATGCGACCCGTCCCAATGGCCTCATACATTGGGATGCCTACTTTCGTAGTCTTCCGAACGAAACAACCACAGATGACTCATCTGATAGCGATAGTAGTAGCGACAACAGCTCCGATAGTGACTGCGTTTTGCTCTGTTCTACTTCAGGTTTGAATCGGAGCCAAGAGATTTGCTTATTTAGGCCTGCTTCGATAGAAAGAGAAGACGCGATCAGAACGGGTGTGACGATGAAGTTTTTTTCTCAAGAAGTAACAAGTGTTGCCTCGCTGTATACAGGAGATACGGCGATCAACTTCATAAGGAGTGAGATGGATATCTCATCAACGGGTCATGAAGAAGATGTTGAACTGCTGCAGTGCGACGAGGGCGAGAGGGTGTGCTCACAATCATTGGTGGGTGAGGAGTATTTCAAGTATGCGGCGGTCCTTGAAGAGTTTGGCGTGAAGCTCCCCCTGAGTTCTTTTGAGATGGACGTACTGAAACTTATGAACGTAGCACCCTCTCAAACCCGCCTGAATAGCTGGGCATTTATCCGAGGCTTTGAGATTCTATGTAACACGTTGGGTTTTGAACCCCTAGTCGGCCCTTTTTTATATTTCTATGGGACTAAAGATGTTAACAGAGGGACATGGGTGACGATCTGTGCTCATCCTAGTAAGAAATTGTTCCCGCCTTACGCTTCAAACTTCAAAAAAGATTGGAAAGATACTTTTATCAAGGTAAAGGGGGCGCCTCATTGTTCTGTGGCTTCTGTTCTGTTGGAGGGAAAACCAAAATTTCCACTGGTCTGGACAACGTCGCCAGACGTCGCCAGCTGCTGTAATGGGTTACAATTTTGAAAGGATGACACCATATGAACAAGGGATAGTTTGTTTCTTAGAGAAGATGCTACACTCCGATATCCATGACCTCTTGAACAAAGAGGGCGATACAGGAGACCTAGATAACTACCTGCGTGAGTGGCTTTCTAAAAGCTCATAGTTTTGTTATTATCATGCGATTATCTGATGAAAACTTGTCTGTTGACTTCTTCCTTAATTTTTCCTCTTTTGCAGAATCGAAAATGCCGCCACTTACTTCTGCGGAGCGGAAAAAATATCTCGCCGAGTTGAAGGCGAAGAAAACCTCTGAAGGCTATACAACTAGTGATCCTGCCGGCATGCAGCATCGGCGGGTGAAAAGAAAAGATCCTCCTTCGAAGACTTCAGTGGGTTCGTCCTCAACAGAGGTGGAGCAAGCGGAGATGCCTGCTGCGGAAGGCACGGCTGTTGAGACCGCCGGTTCTCCTCCACGAAAGAGAGGAAAAAATGGAAAGGGCGACAACCAGAAACTTCACATGATCGTGGAAGGGACGGAGGGAAGAACGCCGGCGACCACCTCTTTGAACGAAAAGGTGGTAGAGTCTTTCTGGCATAAGGACTTTAATTTTCGGAAGTAAGTATCTCTTAGTGGTATGTTTGCTATTCTCTTCTTTATGGCGTTACGTACAAAGATGACAAAAGTATCTTCTTTTTGAATTATCAGGTATATGGGCGAGAATGTGCCCTTTTGCAAAGTTGATGTGGACGCCGGCTTGAAGAGCAAGTTCGGCGACTTGGTGATGGATGCAGGGGAATCCGCTTTGAGAATTTTGATGTTGAACCATACAATGGAGAGGAAGTATGGTGACCTGGAGAGAAAGTGCAAGGAAGCTGACGAGGACGCGGAGAAGTGGAAACATCAGGCTACTGGGTTGCAGACCCGCCTCGCCGAAGCGTTGGAGTCAAAACAAATGGCGGAGAACTCAGTGAAGGCTTTCGAAGTTAAAGCTGCCGATGCCATTGCTGAGCTTGAAGCTGTCAAGCTGGAGCGAGATGCGTTCAAGGAGAAGAACCTCAAGCTGGAAGGAGAAGTCGAAGAGTGCAAGAGCGCGCTGATGGAGTTTTTCGACGATGGTTTCGAGAGGGCTCGTGCGCAAGCCGCAAACTTTTATCCTGAAGGGAATTTTGCGGACATGGACGCGGCGAAAGTTATCGTGGACGGACAGCTCGTAGACGAGGAATGACTCCAAATTCAAAATTTTCTTTTCGTGCTTTGATGTTCTTTCTCTTTTTTTTTATGGCGACCCTGCGTGGCGCCTTACTCTGGTTGTTTTGAGGGCGAGCTCTCATGGTGCCCAACTGACTCTTCTCTAAAAGTGATCTGTACTGAATGCTTTGAATTTTAAAATATCGTTTTGTTACATTTTTCTATCTCGCCGTTAGTTGTGGTAATGGTCTTCGCTTTTACGCGTATTTTCGGTGTTCCCTAAATAATTTGTTTAGCAGTGTTCAACTAAGTATTGAAGCTACTTGTAGGCTTCGATTGCCTAGCTTAACGTGATTAGTCATGATGCTTGTACTTTAGCATATTTTGGGCTTTCTTCCTTCTAAAACTTTGTGGCTTGGCAAAGTACGGTGAACCTTCGTGGTTTGTCGGATTTGCGCTACGAGGCGTCTTACAGGATTGCGCTACAAGGCGTCTTACAGGATTGCGCTACAAGGCATCTTACAGGATTGCGCTACAAGGCGTCTTACTGGATTGCGCTACAAGGCGTCTTACAGGATTGCGCTACATGGCGTCTTACTGGATTGCGCTACAAGGCGTCTTACAAGATTGCGCTACAAGGCGTCTTACTAGATTGCGCTACAAGGCGTCTTACAGTATTGCGCTACAAAGGCGTCTTACAGTATTGCGCTACAAGGCGTCTTACTGGATTGCGCTACAAGGCGTCTTACAGGATTGCGCTACAAGGCGTCTTACAGGATTGCGCTACAAGGCGTCTTACAGGATCGTCATTGTGCTTCATTCACCTTGCTACTAAAAATAAAATAGTGTAAGCAGCAGACAATTAAGCAAAAGAGATAAATTGGCACGTATTTTTGAAGGAGATAGGGTGCCTCGTTAAAAACCCCTGCCCTTGCAGGGGAAAAGAGTGCTACCCTGTCCCTTTTTATTAAACGAATAATAGAAAGCAGAGCATATAGCTGGTCCAGTTGAAAAAGAAATAACAATATGACAAGAAAATAAAAAGCTGGCCTATAAGGGGTTTAGGCGTATGTTGTACTTCCTTACTTCCCCTAAAATTTCTTCCAGGTCATCAGTATGGCTGCAGTCCTCCTTGGTTTTAGCTACTAAGTCGTCGATGTATACCTCCAAATTCCGCCCTATCTGCCTGGCGAAAGCCACATCCATGCTTCTTTGAAAAGTTGCGCCTGCATTCCTGAGGCCGAAAGGCATGACCTCATAATGATAATTTTTGTTGGTCATGAAAGCTGTCTTGGTTGCGTCCAAGGGATCTGTCCTTATCTGGTTATACCCAGAATAGGCGTCCATGAAACTCAGGGTTTTGAAACCGGATGCGTTGTCGATCAGATGGTCTATATTTGGTAAAGGATATGGATCCTTGGGACAAGCCATGTTTAGATCGGTGTAATCCACACACATTCGCCACTTGCCATTTGATTTCTTTACCAGCACTGTGTTTGCCAACCATGTTGGATACTGGATTTCACTTATAAAACGGGCGTCTACTAGCTTACCCACCTCTTCGTCTACTGCCTTACGCCTTTCTTCACCCAACTTTCTCTTCCGTTGGATGACTGGTTTCACGTTTGGGTTGACGGACAGATGATGACAAGCTATCTTCGGGTCTATCTGAGGCATCTCCGAAGGTTTCCAGGCGAACAAATCAAGGTTCTTTTGTAGAAGTGCGATGAGGGCGGCTTCCTCCATTGGATCTAAGGTTGTTCCAATTTTGGTCTTCTGATGGTCCTCCGGGCCAATAGATATTTCTTTAAAGTCTTCCGTTGGCTCTAGGCGTGGCTGCTGGAAATCTTCTCTTGGGTCAAGGTCTATTACGTTCACGGTGTGCTCCTTGAAAACAACTTCATCCTTTTTCCTCTTCTGTAAGCGTAGACTGCTGTGATAACATTCCCTGGCTATTTTCTGGTCGCCCTTAACCGTTCTTACCTTCCCATTATCTAGGGGATACTTCATAACCAAGAACTTTTTGGACAAAAGTCCTCCCAACAGGTTAAAAGCAGGTCGCCCTATGATTATATTGTATGAGTTAGGGGCGTTGATTACCAAATACCTGACTCAAATCGTTTTTGCTGAAGAACCGTATCTGAAGGTCGTCTTTAGAGTGATGTAACCTCATACGTGTACCTGCTCACCTGTGAATCCTGCCAAGATTCCTCTGAAAGGTTGTAACTGTTGAGGATCCAGGCCCATTCTTTCAAATGTCTCATAATACAGAATATCAGCTGAACTCCCTGTGTCCACCAGAACTATTTTCACGTCCCAGTTGAATATCTGGACAGTAATCACCATGGGGTCATCGCCGTGAGGGGCAACGCCCTGGAAATCTTTGGGCGAGAAGTGTATCTCGGGCTCTTTCTCTTCCTTTGAATCATACTCCTGACATAACATTACTTGTCTAACATACTTTTTACGCGAGGAGTTGGATTCACCTCCGCCCAAAAATCCTCAAGAAATAGTATTCAAGGTGTGTCTTTTCTCTTCGCTGCCTGTTTCCTTTCTAGGCTTTTGAGGTATTCCTTCTTTGTCTGTTTGAACGTACCCTCTCAATTTCCCACTCTGTATTAATCTTTCGATCTCCTTTCTCAGGTGGTGGCAGTCATTAGTGTCATGACCTTGGATTCTGTGGTACTTACACCAACTGTTGTGGTCCGTTCCCATGGTCGTATGTCCTGTCGTCTTAGCCTCTAGGATGATTTTTGCTTCGTAGACTTCTCTGAGTATCTGTGCTGGGCGAGTATTCAAGGGGGTGAGGACGCCTGGACGGATCTTGGAGATGTAGGGCGCATGGGGGCGCCTCTCCTGCCTTTTGTAGAAAGACTGATCCCGGTCTGCTGGTGGCTGGTGATTTCTCCGATCCTGATTAGTAGAGGTGCACTCCTTTGCATCCCTGGCTTTCTTTTCTGCATTGCTTTCCTCTCCTTTGATGTAATAGTCAGCCCTGGCGATGATTTCATCCATGGAGTCGGCGGGCTTTTGCGCCAAAGATTCATTGACTTGTCCCGCCCTTAAACCATTCTGGAAAGCTCCCACGAATACCTCTTGGTTAGGGTTGATTACCTTGATGGTGGTGTCGTTGAATCTGGCCATGTAGTCTCGTAGTGACTCAGCGTGCCCTTGACGGACGTTGAAAAGGCTGGTGGCGGAGACCTTTCGATGGCGACTTACTGCGAATTGCTGAGTAAGCTTCCTGGTCATGTCTGGGTAACTCATGATAGAGAAACGAGGGAGGTTCATGTACCAACGCAAAGCTGCGTCGGTTAGGGTTCCTGCGAAGAGTTTGCACTTGAGAGAGTCAGAAGCGCCCACAACGGCCATACGAGTGTTGAACGCCGTTATGTGCTCCACCGGGTCACTCTTCCCATCAAAAGATGACAGATGGGGAGGCTTGAAGTGTTCTGGTACTAGAGCGTTCCATATCTCTACTGAAAGGGGCTGTGGTTCTGGGTTCTCCATCTCGCCATGCTGGGATTCGTCTCGTTCTTCTTGTTGTTTCTGCTGAACGGTCTCTACCGAGGCACGCAGAGCCTCGTTCTGCTCTTGCAGGAGAGCCATGTCGGTTCTCAGGGTCTCGAAATCCTCTGGTGTGGCCATGAGGAAAGCGGCGACTGCTTTTGGACCTGAGAAGTTCTAAGTGCTTGACCTTCTGAGCTACAGGGGTGTAACTCGGAATATTGATAAAGGTTCCTGAACCACGGCTGTGATTCAAGAAGGTGGTCTAGGTTAGTTTTACCATTTCCCACAGACGGCGCCAACTGTACTTGCAAAAACGAGTAGTGAATACTAGGGTTTGTATCTGTCTATTAGGGCTTAGACTGATTATTGGATGCCTTGAGAATGCTTTCAAGGGTTGTATTTATAGCCTGCTATGGGCTTGGGCTTCGGTGGCTTGGTCTCCAAACCATAGGGGTATTTGAGTATTTTAGGCGGGTTCTAGATGTTTCTAGAAGCTACTTAAGGCGGCGCCCTGGAAAGGACGCGCCTTGGGCCTTAGAACTCTTCTGGAGAGCGCTAAGGCCTCCTGGGGGGTCTACAGGCCCTTTTGGAGGTCCTTAAGACTCCTAGGAATATTATGACGGTCCAAATAGTGTAAACAAAGACAGACTCTGTTTTTCTGATAAACTTAGAATTTCTAGAATACACAGTTTGTAAGAATTTGCTAAGTTGTTGATGTGTTTATGGTTTGACTCAGATAGAATACAATAGCTTGATAGCGTAGTTTTTCAGTTGTAGAGTCCAACATATTCTTCAAGTCTTTTATCCTTTATATAGGCGTTGGAAAGAGACGTTGAGACAATCCAACACATCAAGAGAATTCTGGAAGCTTGATCAATAGTTGTTCATCTGTTGCTTGATATGGTAATAGTCCTTCAAATGGATATTTTGAATCCCATTCCTTTTGAAGCTAAATACCGGTAGACACAGTTGCCAAACTGTACGAGGTAGTGGAGTAGTGGAAACAGAGTTCGTACGCACGTACTCTGTCCTATTTTGCATTCTTTGTCGTCAAGCATCCCACGCTCAAGTTGACTTTAAAGCTAGCCGTTACTCCAAATGGATTTTTCTTATGCATCGAAATGCCCTTAGAAATCCTTCTAAACAAATCTTCAGTTTGTTGGCTTCAGACTCACTGTAGCACTTCAGCTTCTGATGATCTTCAGACTCTCTTGAACTTTAGGTTCTGATCATCTTCAGACTCTCTTGAACTTTAGGTTCTGATCATCTTCAGACTCATTTAAACTTCAGATTCTCTTGGTCTTCAGGACTTCTTGAAACAGCTTCTGATGATTCTTCAGACTCTCTTGATCTTCAGAATCACAAGCAACAAGATTCTCTTGATCTTTCTCTCAAAAATGTTCAAACAGAATACTTACTAAGATTGAAATCTTGATAAAGATCCTGCATACTTAAACAAATATTAGCATATCCAATTGACATTTTTTAATACCTTGTTATCATCAAAACTTAAAATTGGTATTGCTGAACACCCTTGTTCCAACAATCTCCCCCTTTTTGATGATGACAAACATCAGTATTTAAAAGGTCAATTGTTGTTAATCTAATTAACAGGTTGACTAAAGGGTCTGAGGTTTGTAAGCTCTGACTCCCCCTGAGTCTGATAGTCCTTAAGTTGAGGTTTGTAAGCTCCCCCTATTCTGCCTTTTCAAATTACTCTTGTGTAATTTTAATTTCTTGCAATAACAGTCTATACTTTTTCAAGTACTTCCCATTTATACGCAGGATCCTTTGGTCGTCATTCAACTATTCGATCTCATAGGCATTATTAGAGAAAACATGCACAATTCTCCATGGTCCTTCCCAATTTGGTGACCACTTCCCCAAAACTCTATTTTTCTTGTCTATAGGTAGGATAACTTTCCAAACCAACTTTCCCTCGGCAAACAATTTTACTTTTACTTTTTTGTTATAGGCCTTTTCTACCCTTTCTTTTTGCCTTATGAGGGTTACTAACGCCAGTATCCTTTCTTCGTCCAAACCAACTAATTCTTCCACTAACATGTTCCAATAGTGATTCGTTGGAATCTTACATTGTCTCTGTATTCTAGTTGATTGGAGATATATTTCGATTGGTAACACGGCGTCGTGACCAAACGTTAGCCTAAAAGGGGTGGTGTTAGTAGATTCTTTAGGAGAAGTTCTACACGCCCATAAGGCTTCGTTGAGAAATGTATGCCATTGTTTAGGCTTCCTCTCGATTTTCTTTTTAATTATGGAAATAATATTTTTATTTGCTGATTCGACTTGGTGTCGAAGTTAACAGTTTATATCCTGTTTCTTCAGCAAATTTTACCATTCTTCTACCCGTAAATACAGATCCTTGATTCGTAGTAATAGTCTCGGGATTACCAAATCTATAAATGATATTCTGTTGAATAAATTCTATCACTGCATCTTGAGTGACGTTAGGTAGTGGTACTGCTTCCACCCATTTGGTGAAGTACTCTATTCCAACCAAGATATATCTATGGCCTTTAGATGATTTGGGCTTGATTTCCCCTACCACATCTAATGCCCAGCCCTTAAATGGCCAGGGGTTAACTATCGAATGTAGTTCACTGGCAGGAACGCGTTGGATTCCAGCATGTTTTTGGCATTCCTGGCAACCCTTAGCAAAATTTATACAATCTTTCAACATAGTTGGCCAGTAAACTCCTTGTCGAAATAGAAACCATTTTATTTTATGGCCTGCCTGGTGTGTTCCGCACGCTCCACTATGCGTATTAGACACCGCCATATAAGCCTATGTTTCTCCGAGATATTTAAGCAACACTCCTTTAGGAGTCTTTTTGAATAGTTTGTCCCATATGATAACGTAGCTTAAAGCTCTATACTTCACTCTTCGATGTGTTGCCCCGTCTGGATTTTCTAAGTAATCCACTATTGGTTTTCGCCAGTCATTATCATCTAAATTGTTAATAACAAAAATTTCAATTATATTCGTACCTTGTGTTTTTTCTGGAACACTCTCTGCTCCCCCAAGTTTTGTTGTTAACAATTTCTGGGGAGACATATCTTTCAGACCCCGCTTATGTTTTACTTCAATAGGCTCATGCCCTTCTTCTTTCGATACTTTATATCCTGAAGCTATTTGGGCTAAGTCGTTCGCCTCCTGATTCGCAGCCCTGGGAATATGTTGGATTTTTACGTGAACAAACTTTTTGAGCATAGCATTTGCTATGGCGTGATATACCAACAACCCTTCCTTGAAACATTTGTATTCTTTGGTCAACTATCTTACTATTACTTCTGAATCACCCTTGACCTCGATGTATTCTGCCCCCAGTTCAAGCAAAATTTCTAAACCAGTAATCATGGCCTCGTACTCAGCTTCGTTATTAGAGCAAAACTGGCTGATTCGAAATTGAAATTTACTTGGAACGTTGTTTGGTGAAACAACAATTCCAATCCCGACAGCATTTTTATGGCTGGAGCCATCGAAGTACAACTGCTAGATTTTTGTATTAGAAACCTTTGGCAAATATTCTATCACCGAGTGGTCAGCGATAAAATCGGCAACAATTTGGCCTTTAACAGATTTAAATGAACGATAAGTCAACGAATATTCTATCAACGCCAAAGCCCATTTTCCAACTCTACTGTGTAGGATCGGTTTAGACAGCATATGTTTAATAATATCGAAATGAGAATAAACATAAACGTCAAACGGCTTTATATAATGCTTAAGTTTAGTACAAGAGAAATACAAACAAAGGCACAATTTTTCACTAGGATGATACCTTGTTTCATCATCATTCAATACCCTACTAAGATAATAAATGGCCCTTTCTACGCCATCTTCATCTTCTTGGACTAACATACTTCCTATAGTACATTTAGACGCCGCTACATATAGTTTCGTCTCTCTATGCTTAGACAGAGGTGCAAGGGTAGGAGGTTTGGTCAGATAAGATTTAATCTCGTCAAAAGCCTTTTGATGCTCTGGCTCCCATTTAAAAACGTCTTCTTTCTTCAGACAAAGTAGTGGCGAAAAAGCCTGCGCTCTGCCACTTAGATTGGATATAAATCTACTAAGAAAGTTGACCTTTCCTAGTAAGGATTGCAACTCCTTCTTTGTCGAAGGGGCTTTCGTCTCCATAATAGCTTTGGTTTTGTTCTGATTGATTTCTATTCCTTTTTTGTGCACCATAAAACCTAAAAAATCACCTGCAATAACACCGAATGCACATTTGAGAGGGTGCATTTTTAAACCATGTTGCCTCATCCTTTCGAAAGATTGGCGAAGGTGATTTAAGTGATCATCTTGTGAAGACGATTTTATTACGATGTCATCAATATAAACTTGCATAAATTTTTCTATGAAATCATGGAACATCGAATTCATAGCTCGCTAGTATGTGGCACCAGCGTTTTTTAGACCGAATGGCATAACTAACCACTCGTAACACCCCAATGCGCCAGGGCATCGAAATGCAGTTTTCGATACATCTTTCTCGGCAACAAAGATTTGATTGTAACCTGAGTAACCATCAAGCATACTCAAATATTCGAATCCTGCTGCCGAGTCAACTAACATTTCCGCCACTGGCATTGGATATTCATCTTTAGGTGTGGCATTATTTAAATCTCTAAAATCAATACATACCCTAATGGTCCCATTTTTCTTCTTAACCGGGACTATTTTTGCCAACCAATATACATACCTCGCAGTTCTGATGAACCTGCTCTTTAAAAGTCTTTCGACCTTTTCTTTGATCTTCGATAGTATTTGAGGTGCAAATCTCCTGGGAATTTGTTTTACCGGCCTCTTGTCCGGTCTGATTGGCAACTTTAATTCTACCATTTCTCGACTCAAACCAGGCATTTCATTATAATCCCAAGCAAAACAGTCTTTGAACTCTTTCAAAAGTCCCACGATTCGTTCATTAAACTCTTTGCTGATTTTTGCACTAACGTACGTAGGTCTTTTGGTTTGGCCGTCTCCCAGGTCTATTTCTTCGAGAGGATCCTACGCTCTCATTTTTGTGGTGGCTTTAGCTGGATCTTTTTCGAACCCTAAAGGTTCTTCATCATAGATACAATCTAATCTTTGATCATCACAGAATCCTTCCTCAGACCCCTCTACTAAACTTTCTAATGTTTCTTCAATTGGAGTCTCGGCCTTTATGGCCGTTTTTCTTTCCGCTTCGGCCACATAGGCCGTAATTTTATCCCAGACACTGGGTTCAAACATGGTTCAATCATCTTTATTCCACTCCTCTAGTGGGATGGTATGGGAAGGGCCTCTTGGACTCGAACCCCCGTCTATATAAGTCGAGGTCCTGGACCTTGTTGTCATTCCTTTGGGCGGAGATGTTTCCTCATGGTTCACAACTACATAATCCTGATCGAAAACTTCCCTTTCCCAGATAAATCTAGCCTCTGAGTTCAATTTCATAGAAAAAATTTCGTTTTCCTGAACCTCGTAGGTTGGGGCGAGGGACATGCAAGGTCGGATCACAGCTAGTTGTTTGTCGAAATTACTCCTGGTGATGTTATTTACCTCAGCTAGAAAACAACTTTGGTCAGCTTCGATGTTCTCTACCAGGCCATCACTTCGCCAAATGGCCAACCTCTGGTGTAAGGTTGAAGGCACTGCCCCCACACCATGTATCCATTCTCTTCCCAACAACATGTTGAAGTTAGCCTTGGATGGCACCACCAAGAACATGGTGGTTCTGTTAACACTCCCTACTATTAATTCCAATTCGACAGCCCCAAGGGAACTTCTGGTATTTCCCTCATAATTGGTAAGGACCACGTTGTGAGGTTTCAAGTCTGAATCAAGGACGCCAATCTTGCCAAGAAATGAATGCGGTATCAAATTCACTGTCGCTCCCCCATCAACCAAGACATTGTTCACTCCAACACAATTGATCTTAGCCTGGATGAACAGAGGCTTCAGGTGATGTTTCATTGGGAAGTCCGGCCTTTCGAACACTGCATGTTGGTTCTCTATGCATCCATTGTTCAGCACGTAATAACATAATGGCTTGTGGCTAGCCATTTCTTCTGTGAAATTGCTTTCGATCTCATTAACTTCTGAGGGCACATCATATTCCACAGGGAGCATTGACACCACATTGCATACTATGTCAAGGCTGGGATCGGATCCAGAAAAATTTGAAGTCATTTCATCCTCTTCCTTTGGGACCTCATCCTTCAAAACAGGTAAAGGTGGGAAAATTCTGTCAATGGCTGGTCGTCTGACCATTACAAACACTGGACCCTGTTTTTTAGCTTCCCTGCCGTTGTTAGTTGTATCCTTCAGAACACTTGTTTTCTTCTGGCATTGGTACCTACGCCATTGTGTTTTGGTCATGGGATTTTTCCCTTTGTAATTATTGTTATAAGCATATTGCTTAGGGTTTAACACCTCCTTCTGCTCATATGTTGGGGCTACCTTTTTCACCCATTTAGTTGGCTGTGTCATGTGACCAGTCCTTCTGCCCCCAGAAAAAACCTATGAATCTATAGGAGCTCTGGCAGGTGGGCTGAACGTCTGCTTTCGATTCCTGTTAAGACTTAGATCGAATGCATTGGTATTGTAAGGAACGCCTCTTTTGTTGAAACTAAACTTTGGGCGTTTATCCACCCATCTATTGTTCCGTTTGGGGCGAGGTTGGAATCCTTCTATAGACTTCGCTGCTTCCTTATCGAAAACTGCACTGCGCCTGGGACACAACATAGTCTCCGTGTTGGATATTTTGCACCTGTTGAGGAAATCTATCAAATCCTCTTCAGCCTGTGGATATGCTATTTTCATATTTTCAGCGAACTGGTCTTCAGTGACCTCTGCAAAACTTTGTTGATGGTTCTCAGCAACCATCTCTGTATCCTCTGGAGGTCCCTCTTGTGGCACCCATGCTTCAGTGGTGGTTTTTTCACTAAAATTTTCAACAATGTCTACCATGTTGATGTCTACCACTTCAGCATACATTGAATCAACCTTCTTTGAGGATTCAGCTTCATTCTGCACTTGTTGTTTGGCTTTGTCTCCAAACTTCATCCTTCCTTCGTCGAGGGCCTTTTGTACAGAATCCCTAAAATGAGTACAACGAGACAAATTATGGCCTAAAAAACCATGGAATTTGCAAAAACCCCTCTTTTTTCCTTTGTTCCAGGGGTGGCAACCTCGTATTTTTAGGTACTAAAATTATGCCATCTGAAACCAGGAGGTCAAAAATTTCATCACATTAGGAAATATCAAAAGTGTATGTTTTAGGGGGTAGGGGGGTATTTGTCATTTTTAGGTTCTTCCGGATTTTTTCCGTTCGAAGGCCTTAAAAGCTTACAAGTATAAGGCGGCCCATCTTTCAATTATGCCACATTTACTTCATATAGAATTGTTCCATCTTTCAAGCTTACAAGTATAAGGCGGCCCATCCTTCAAACTAATTTTAGACTGGCCCATATAGAATTGTTCATGAAAAGCCTTCTCTAATTGATTCCAACTAAAGATGGAATGTGACGGCAACGTCGTAAACCATGTAAAGGCATTCTTTGTTAAGGAACTTGGAAAATATTTCATCTTCAAGTTCTCGTTATTTGCTATATCACCAGCCTCCATTAAATATCGAGCAATGTGTTCGACCGTTGACTCATTGGTTTCTCCTGCAAACTTAGTGAATTTGGGAACTTTCCAATTCCTTGGTAAGTCGGTCATTAGGATGTATTCAGATAAGGCTGATACAAAATTTGGCCTGTGCAAACCCATGTTGAAATCGTTCTGGGCCAACAAAGTTTCGACCATATTTGCTAAGTTATTTTGGTTTTCATAGTTGTTTCGACGGGCTTGCATGACCACTTGGTCCGCATCTTGGTGCCTGTTCACCAATATTGGCACCCTTTCGGGTTCCTCTAGGGCTTGTTGTTACGCCCTTGGTAGTTGCACCTGATTCCCTAACCCTTGGTTATTTGGCTCTTCTACCATATTTTCTACTACCCCTGTATTCGAATTCTGGGGCGCTGGTGTATTGCATGCCGGAGGAGCGCCAAAGAAGTTGGCTATTCTCTCCATCTGGGTGGACAGGGCTTGATAACTATTGTTGGTATCCCGTATTAACGGATTAATGATGGTACCAATCTGTTGGGTAACCATTTAACCATTTCATGGTTACTTTCTTCCATTTGCTGCCTCAAAGCATTCAAAGAGGCGTTAGTTAATGATTGTTGCGCCATTCGACTGGGCATACTTGTCCCAGGGTCACCAAATGGTGTTAGTAAGGGCGCATTCAAACTCTCTGAAAACGTGGATGGGTTCGTATGTAATCCCTGCATTAAAGTGGTAGGCATTCCATACGGCATGGACCTATAGCCTGCCCCTGCAGGGTGCCAAAGCCCTTGGGTCGACGGGATAGATTGCGAGACAGGTGCGGCCGCTGTGTGCGTAGGTGACGCCACACGCGCAAGATCCATCGATCCTACCGGCGTTATTACCGTGTCTGCAGTGTTAGAAGCACTTGCTTGTGCATTTCTTTGAGAACTTGTTGGAATAGTTCCTGTTTCCTTTGCGTTGGCACTTTGTGATGCCGTCGCAGTTTGATTCGAAGGACGTACCATCTCAGGAAGTTGTTTTTTACTTCTCAGATGCATACACAACACATATCATGTAAATTTTGAATCGAAATCCACAGATTTCTCAACAAAACCAAATTCAGACTAGACACAAAACGGTCCCACTGGGCGTGCTAATTTGTTTACGTTGAAATTTGATAAACAACCGCTGGTTTAAATTAATTACTTGCAAGATCAACCAGTAAATCTTAAGGACATATTTGTATTTAGTTTCTTTAATATTCTTTGGATTTGGTAATGATTCTTTCAAGAAAGTAAAGTAAAACTTATAAGTAATGTTTGTCGAATTTAACCCAGTTAAACTCGTTGAAACCACTTTCAGACAAACTAAAATAAATTGCTTTAAATAAGATAAAACGAACTGCAAATATACTTAAGAAAATGAACTTAAATTGCATTGCTTGAATGTAAATTGGTACACAGATTCATACATTGCAACTTGTGACTCGTTTCTTTCTTCCATGCGGATAATATGAGTGTAAGTTTTGTAAGATTGAATTGTGACCTGTTTTTCCTATGAAAAACTACTATTTATACTAAATAAACATAACTACCTAAATTCGAATTCAAAACTACAACTGCTATAAACGAATTGTCTATATCCATCTGTTCGATCCAAAACTGCTTCTTTCTGGTTATCCTTTCCACAACTTCTTTTCGATAAATAACTGTATGCAACTATCTTTCGATAGGAGAGCCTTACTCATTGGCTAAAGAAACATATTGATCGAACCATCAGCAAAATGAACCATGTTCTTTAATAACGTGATTGAATTCCTTTTGACTTTCTTCGATGCAACTAAGAAATTTTACGAGCTAACAACAGCTTCTGATTAACTTTGGTTCTTTGAACTTATTTGCTCAGAGTGTAGGTTGGATGCATTGGAGTGTTCATTTCCTTGCAGTCCTTAAGATTGAACTTCTTCAGGAGCTCTTTAGTGTAGTTGGACTGATGAACGTTGACTCCATCTTTACATTGGTTGATTTGAATTCCCAAAAAGAAATTCAATTCTCCCATCATGCTCATTTCAAATTCATCCTGCATTGCCTTAGAGAACTCTTTGCAAAGTGAACCATTAGTTGAACCAAAAATAATATCATCAACATAAATCTGAACTATAAGAATGTCCTTCTTCAGAGTCTTTCTGAACAGTGTAGTATCAACTTTTCCTCTTTCAAAATCATTTTGAATTAAGAAATTACTTAGTCTTTCATACCAAGCTCTGGGAGCCTGTTTCAAGCCATATAGTGATTTCTTCAGTTTATAAACATGTTCAAGATGTTTAAGATCCTCAAAACCAGGAGGTTGTTTGACATACACTTCTTCAGTAATGACACCATTAAGAAAGGCACTCTTAGAATTATACAGTCTGTATGCCTTAGATCTTTCAGAGTAACCTAAAAAGATTCCCTTCTGAGCTTTGACATCAAATTTCTTTAGATAGACTTTATTGTTCAGAAAATAACATGTACATTCAAACTGATGAAAGTAAGATATGTTAGGTTTCCTGCCTTTAAAGAGTTCATATGCTGTTTTGTTCAGCAAGGGTCTGATGTAGATCCTGTTCTGAACATAACATGCTGTGTTTACTCCTTCTGCCCAAAAATGTTTAGCCAGATTGTTCTCATGGATCATGGTTCTTGCCATTTCTTGTAAGGTTCTGTTCTTTCCCTCTACAACCACATTTTGTTGTGGAGTTCTAGGAGCAGAGAATTCATGGATAATTCCATGTTTTTCACAGAAAAGCTCAAATGGCTCATTTTCAAATACTCCTCCATGATCACTTCTGACTTTTAAAATTTTCAATTCTTTTTCAGATTGTATTTGGATGCAGAATTTACTAAACACAGAATATGAATCATCTTTAGTTTTCAAAAATATAACCCAACTCCATCTGCTGTAATCATCAACAATGACTAACCCATATTTACTTCCATATAAGGATGCAATACTCACTGGTCCAAATAAGTCAATGTGAAGTAGTTCCAAGGGTCTAGAGGTAGAAACAATTTCTTTTGGTTTAAAAGAGCTTTTAACAATTTTCCCTTTCTAACATGCTCCACAGAGAGCATCTGAATGATAGTCAATGTCTGGTAAGCCTTTGACTAGTTGCAACTTGCTGAGCTTAGAGATTAACCTCCAGTTTGCATGTCCCAACCGTCTGTGCCACAGCCATTTCTTATCACATATTGACAGAAGGCAAACTACCTTCTGATCAGTCAGTTTAGAGAATTTTATTTTGTAAACATTGTTTCTTCTCTTTCCTTTGAAAACTATGGATTGATCATCCTTGTTGACTACGGTGCAGTTGTTCTTATTAAACAGAACATCATAACCACTGTCACACAATTGACTTATGCTCAGTAGGTTATGTCTCAGTCCATGATTTTGCCACAGCTCCTCCCTCTTTCATGGTTAGGGTTACGAACATAGATTTTTCTCCCGTCATGTGTCGCAAGCAGCCACTGTCCAGGTACCAGGCCTTCTTCCTTTCTTGTCCTTTTAGACATACCTGCAGCATTGAATCCCCTTTGTGTTGTGTGTCTTGAGGTATTTGGTATTGTTTTCCTCCAAACTTTAGGTTCATAACCATTTAGTTTAGGATCCAAATTACCTTTCACAGTTGTAGCCATTAATCCAACAGCTACATTAGCTTCACCATCAGCATCATCTTCTTCGGACCCTGACTTATTATCAAGATCCTCCCAGGTAGCCATCAGACTTTTCTTGATTTGCTTCTTAAACTTGCTTGACTTGAAGGTTGGCCTTTTTGACTTGGATTTCTCTTTCTGCAATTCAAGACAATCAGCAATAAAGTGCCCAGGTTTCTTGCAGTTGAAGTAACCTTTCTGTTCTTCCTTCTTGAAACCCTTACCACTTCTCTTATTCAGAAACTTCTTGTTCTTCTTGGCCAGGTACTGCATTCTGCTTGAAAGCATAGCCATTTCTTTAGCAACATCAGGATCTTCCTCAGAGCTTTCAGAAGAAGATTCATTTTGAAACTCTTCAACTTTGAGAGCCTTTGAGGATCTTCCCTTTGACTTTAAAGCAATGGTTTTAGACTTTCTTGCAGATTCATGTTCATTAAGACTTAACTCATGAACTTTGAGAGAACTAACAAGATCTTCAACACTCAAGGTGTTTAAATCTTTAGCTTTCTCAATTGCAGTAACCTTTGGTCTCCATCTAGAGGGTAACCTCCTCAGTATCTTGCTAACATGGTCAGAATCTATATAACTCTTTTTTAGTATCTGAAGTCCAAATACTAGAGTTTGAAACCTTGAGTACATCTGCTCAATGCTTTCATCCTCCTTCATCTTGAATAACTCATACTGATGAACCTATAAAAGAGCTTTAGCTTCCCTGATCTTCTTGCTCCCTTCATAGTTTGCACAAAGAGAAGCAAACATGGCTTTATCAGTAGATTTGTCACTCATCTTCATGTACTCAGACTTAGGAATAGCAATGACAAGAGCTCCTCTGATGATATGATGTTTCCTGTAGCTCTTCTTTTGAGCAGCAGTGTGAAGCTTACGGTCAATAGCAGCACCTTCGCCATCAAGTTGTAAGTCACCAACACCATCTTCTAGTATGTCCCAAAGTTCTTCATCAAGACCCATGACATAGCTGTAAAAGTTGGTTTTCCACCAAGAAAATTCTACAGGATCACCATTAAACTTTGGAATTTTCCCATAATCAGCTTTCTTACTGCTGTTATTGGATCTATAGTCGTATGGTATAGTAGCACCAAAATTAGCACCAGAAGTAGAAGGTTCACTAGAAGACATGTTTTTCTCTGGTTCTTTTCTGTTACACAGTTAAGTGCTATGACAATAGAGCCGGTGCTCTGATACCAACTGAAGGTGAGAAAAACACAAGAAGGGGGGGGGGGGGTTGAATTGTGTTAACTTTTTCGCAACTTATGAAGAGTGAGAATGTGTTTTTCCAGGATCAGAGTCTGAATGGATTCAAAACCTGATGGAAGACCAGAGTCTGTTGCAGCGGAAATAAACAAGAGATAAAGGAAAGAGAGAACACAAGCAATTATACAGGTTCCTTCCACAAACCAAAAGTAGTCCTGTCCCCCTTGCACATCCAAGGAGAGTTCCACTAAAATATAATTAACAATTACAAGTTGCTCAAACACACAGTAAGAGACTTCCAATGCTCAAGCACGCATGCAAGAGACTTCCAATGCTCAAAGACACAACTAAGAGACTTCTTTGCTCAAGGACACAACCAAGAGACTTCTGACACAATTTACAGAAAATTTAATAGAGTTAGAACACTTGATAAACAATCAAATATGTTCCAAATACAAAACAAAGAGACTCTGTTTTTCTGATAAACTTAGAAATTCTATGATACACAGTTTGTAAGAATTTGCTAAGTTGTTGATGTGTTTCTGCCTTGACTCAGAGAGAATACGATAGCTTGATAGCGTAGTTTTTCAGTTATAGAGTCCAACATATTCTTCAAGTCTTCTATCCTTTATATAGGCGTTGGAAAGAGACGTTGAGACAATCCAGCACATCACAGAGTTTTCTGGAAGGTTGATCAATAGTTGTTGATATGTTGCTTGATATGGTAATAGTCCTTCAAATGTATATTTTGAATCCCATTCCTTTTGAAGCAAAATACCGGTAGACACAGCTGCCAAATGTACGAGGTAGTGGAAACAGAGTTCGTACAAAAGTACTCTGTCCTATTCTGCATTCTTTGTCGTTGAGCATCCCATGCTCAAGTTGACTTTGAAGCTAGCCGTTACTCCAAATGAACGTTTCTTATGCATCGAAATGCCTTCAGAAATCCTTCTAAGTAAATCTTCAATTTGCAGTCTTCAGACTCACTGTAGCACTTCAGATTCTGATGATCTTCAGACTCTCTTCAGAACTTCAGACTCTGACGAACTTCAGACTCTCTTCAGAACTTCAGACACTCTTTGTTCTTCAGATTCTCTGAGTCTTCAGGACCTCTAAAAACAGCTTCTTATGATTCTTCAGACTCTCTAGTACTTCAGAATCACAAGCAACAAGCTTCTCTAGAATCTTGCTCTCAATTTGTTCTAGCAGAATACTTTCTAAGATTGAAATCTTGATTAAGATCCTGCACACTTAAACAAATATTAGCAAATCCAATTGACAATTTTTAATACCTTGTTATCATCAAAACTTAAAAGTGGTATTGTTGAACACCCTTGTTCCAACAGTGATAGCTTCTTGAATAGTTCTTTCAATGGTTGTATCAATATACTCAATTATTTTTGGGTCAAGTGGGTCATGTGATGAGATTGGTTTAATTGGTGAGGGGGTCTTTTTGCGAAGAGTGGGGATGGCCTTACTCAGAGGCATATCATGTGAGTTGGTTTCTGAATCAGAAGAAGGAGAATCCAGATTTTTCATAGAATCTTTTTGTAAAGAGTTACCTGAATTTGAAGCTTCGGGAACTGTAGGTGCTGAAGAGCCAGCTTTAGTAGCTCCTTGAGGTCCTGTAGTACCAGCTTTTGTGGTCACTTCAGTATCTTTCTTTTGAAAAGCATTAACCAACAGCTCAGTAGCTTCCTTCACAACCATCTTCTGTAGTTCAATTGTAACTACTTTAGCAGCCAAAACCTTGTTAGGAGCATGCTGATCCATGACCATAGGTACTGAAGTACCTATCTTCTGCGCTTTTACTTCAGCAGTAGGAATAGGTTCTTGCTTCTTCTTCCTTAGAAGTTGTTCTTCTTCTTCAGCAGCTCTGTCATCTTCTTCGAAACATTGACTAATTTCTCTTTGGCTTAATTACACTTTTGGTCCTCGTGTTTTGGGCTACTCACGAAAATGGTCCTGCCCTTTTAAAACAGAACAAAGCTGCCCTTCAATTATCATTTTTGTTGCATTTTTAGTCCTATCCCCCATTTTATCCTCCAAAAACGCACAAATGGCAAATGAAGGCCTATGTGGCATTGCCAATTTGGAAAATGCTATTTACATGTCATTAAAATAATTTTATCATATCAAAAAATAATTTTTATCATTTCAAATATTTTAAAAAAACAAAAATTAAAAGAAAGAGGAAATCAACCCAGAATTCAACATTTTCATAAACCCTAATTCCCAAATTGGGATTCGATTTTTTCAGGAATCATCTCCTTCATCCTAATCGTTTTCTCCTCCCTCTTTTTCACAACTTTCTCTCTTCTTCCTCGTCGTTCTCTTCTTCAATTCCTCGTTTTCTTCAATTTTTCGCAAGGTTCTGACCTGTTCTTGAATTCGAAAATGTCACAATATATTGTGTCCAGTAACAGTTCTGCTTCACGTAGGAGAGATATGCGTTGCTGGTGTGATCTTGATTCACCTCTTACTACTGCTTGGACAACTGAGAATCCTGGGCGTAGGTTTAATGGATGTGGGTTATACAAGGTAAATCTTAGATTATGTCAAATGATTTTGTGAGCATAAGTTGAAACCCAGAATTAACAATTTGTTATTTGTCTGTGAAATCAGTTGCAGGGACGAAAGGGATGCAGTTTCTTCAATTGATACGATGAAGAAATATCTGGGCGTGCAAAGCAGGTGATTTTGTCATTAATGAAGAGAATTGATGAACTTAAGAAGAAGGATAATATGAAGATGAGGATTTGAAAAGGAAGCTAAAATGGTGTCAAGGATTGCTTATTCTAACTGTTGTGATCATTATGGGATTGGTTTGTATTGTTATCTTGAAGGCTTGAAGAGGAAGAAAATTAGGAACTAATGGTATAAACGAAGGATTAATGGAAATTAGGTTTTGTTGTTTATGTGTTTTGTGTTGTTGTTTATGTTGTATTGTTCAAGTTAAATCTTGAGTTGTTTGTTGTAATTTGAACTGGTTATGAATGAAATGAAGTGTTTGCCCTATCAATTAATGTTAAAATTGATTTTGATTCACGGAAAAACAGCATAACAGAGCACTAATAAGGCATGGCATAAGTCTGCTATGTCTGATATGCACAAAAAGCATAACAGAGGACATACAAGGTTGTGTTTGCACCTTTAGTCCTTATATTTTATCCCTGCCTCTTGTCCTCTTATTTTTATCCCTGCCTCTTGTCAGTATTTTCTTACAGAAATGAAATCAGCATACACAATTAAGTAAAATTTGAATTTGATTTGCATAATGCAATAAATAGATAATCTTGCAACAATTAGAAATTAGATAAATATCAAACCATAATTGTCATTACATCATGAAAATAGTACCATAATGCTAGCAAAAAAAACCATC
Organism: Medicago arabica; assembly: GCA_946800305.1. NCBI lineage: Eukaryota > Viridiplantae > Streptophyta > Magnoliopsida > Fabales > Fabaceae > Medicago > Medicago arabica. The sequence continues at coordinate 28,129,136 of OX326970.1, read as the reverse complement.
TGTTTGTGGAGCATATATTGACATGACAACACAATAAACCATAAAATTGCATCCACCTTAACCAAAAAACTAACATAAGCCTAATCTAATCTTGAGATGGTTGTGTTTGTGGAGCTTGTGATCCCTGAGACACAACAACCTCAACATCCTTAGCCTTTGTCCTCTGTTCCTTCCTTTTCTGCCTAACACCAGCAACCTTCACAGATGGGCCTGCATCATTCACTTGTGGTCCAGTTGGGCCTGCAGCTTGCACAGATGGTCCAGTTGGGCCTGCAGCTTGCACAGTTGGGCCAGTTGGGCCTGCAGCTTGCACAGATGGTCCAGTTGGGCCTGCAGCTTGCACAGATGGTCCAGTTGGGCCTGTCTGCAGCACTATTGCCTTTACATGTCCCACTGTTGTGACCATACTTGTTGCATTTCATGCATTTCACTGTTTTAAGTTGTCTTGGAAGCACACCACCATTGCCGGCAGCATCTCCACCGCGTACAGGTTCATCATTGGCCTTCTTCCTTAGCTTTTTGGGCCTTCCTAGTGACCTTCTCATGGCTGGTGGATTGATGTGTTCAGTATTTGTGACTGGCCAAAGTTTAGGTCCATTTGAAGGTAGCACAATGTGAGAGTAAGTAACTAAACATTGTGATTTTCTGCAACAAGATACTGACACAAAATTTTAGAGACAGAACAATTGTGCCAAACCATTTTAGAGACAAAATTTTAGAGACAGAACAATACCTATAGTATGATGACACAAAATTTTCAACAGCCAAACCATTGTGCCAAATGCAGGGAATAGCATGTGCACATGGTATACCAGTTAGGTCCCACTTACGACAAGCACAAGTCTTTTGAGCCAGATTCACAACATATGTATCAGTCTCATTTGATACACTGAAATTATTCATTTCCATATCACCATGCCAAGTTGCCTTCCACCCCCCTGCAACTCTTTTGTTTTTCTCAATCAGAACCTGAATCTTTGGACATATATCACCATTGTACCTTTCAAGAATCTGCCTTTGCTTGACAATCCTCACAGTTATATAATGCTTAATACCCTCAAGTAAGGGTAAGGTGATTGCTGGTTTCTCCCTTAGACCAAGAATAGCCCTATTAAAAGCTTCACACATGTTGTTTACCTGCAAATCACTATGAGTTCTTGTGCTAAATGTTGACCTTGACCATTGTGTAGGTGGGACCTTAGCCATCTCATTGTAAGCCTCTTCATTTATATCCTTAATTTTCTGCATTGCTTGGTTAAAATCTGGAACAGTTGTAGCTCTAGCAGCCATCCACAACAACTCTTTCATATGTGCTCCTGGGAATCTCTTCTTCCAATTCCCATAAAGATGCTTAATCTAGGCAGTTATGATTATATGTAGTTATGATTCTAACATATGCAGTAAATAATAGTAATAGTGAGTAAGATACCTTTTGTTGGTCAGAAATAAAAGCATATTGTTTAGGCACTATTTGGTTCAGGTCCTCCAACAATAATTCAACAAACCACTTCCAAGAATCTTTTGTTTCAGATTCAATCACAGCATATGCAATAGGTAACATCTGGTTGTTTCCATCCCTGCCTACAGCTGATATTAGCTGACCACCATGCTCACCTTTCAAGAAACATGCATCCAAACCAATGAATGGTCTACATGTGCTAGCAAATGCAGCCTTACAAGCTTCCAAGCAAATATAAATCCTCTCAAAGACAGGTCCTACATCTGATTCACCACAATTGATTATCACTGTACTATTAGGATTTGACCTTCTAATCTCTTCAGCATAACTCCTTAAATGTGCATATTGTTCACTTCCAGCACCTTCAAGCAAATCCACTGCTCTCTTCTTTGCCCTATATGCTTGAAAATGGTTGAGGGTAACATTCCATCTTAGAAATGCCTCTTCAACCAAACCACTTGGTTTGACATGAGGAGTGTGCCTTATCAATGGAATAAACTTCTTTGCCAGCCATTCAGTTTTTGTTTGTGTATTCCCAACAGACAAAACACATTCATGATATGGTTTCAAGCTTGTTACTTGCCAAAACTGACTTCCATCCCTCTTACAAATTAACATGTGATATGGGCAAGTAGGAAGACACTTGACAACCAACCTCTGTTTATCATTTTTCTTGAACCTAAGATTTGTCCTTGATTCCATAGCATGCTCCTTGACAGCATCCTTAGCAAGGGCCTTTGAAGAAAACTGCATCCCCAACTCAAACCTCACAGGATCACCCCTCTCAGAAAATCTGAATGTAGTGAATTTTCTTTTGTGCAGCAGTTCATCATCACTTTCAACTAGAGTGTGTAAATCACTCTCATCTTGGGAAGACCATTCATATCCAGGTTGTGTCTCATTCCCTTCATTGTCCACAGTGCCTTGATTACTGCCAGCAAATGTCTCCTCAGGTAACTCATGTGTCCAATCCCATTGTTCTTCTCCATCATCACCGATGTCAAAGTCAGTGTCAAATTCACTTTCACCCCCACTTGCAACATAGTCTTCATCTTCTTCACTAAGATAACCAGATTCTTCAGCATCTTGATTCATCTCATTTCTGACACCAGGTTCCTCAGTAGTTGTAACGCCCCCTTTTTATTTAATTATTTTTAGTTAATATTTGAATATTTTTGCATGATTTTATATTTGATAAGTGATAATATGTTTGTTATTCTGTTTAGAAATATATTTGTTATAAATATGTTTGTTATTTGTTATAGAAATATTTGTTATTTTGTTTAGAAATATAGTTGTTATGAAATTTTAGAGAAGTTGAGGATTTAGTAGAAAAATAAGACAAGTGGAGAAAAGTTATATAAAGAGAGAATTAGGTTAAGAAAAACATAGTAAGCATTGTCAGAGTTTTGGAGAAAAAGGGAGAAAAGTGGCTAGAGAGGAGAGACCCGCGATTCTGCAATATTACCAGGTAAGGATGAGCCTAGCACTGCAATTACATTAAGCTTATGATTCATGATTATAGTTAACATGTTTAGGAGTATTTCATGAGAGATTAAGAATTAAGAATTAAGTTAAAAAGTGATGAATTGTTGTGTTCTTGAATTAGGGTTAGAAAGTTTATGTTAATTGATAAAATGAGATGAATTGTGTTGTTTGATGCATGTTCCTATGTTGTTTTGATTTCTATATTGCCTATTTGACCTGTAAACATCATTGTAAATCATTTTGGGTGATTAAGGGATCAAAAATTGGGTTTTTGGAGTGAAAACTGTTCTTACCCGTAAGCGAATTCGGCCACCGATTTTCTGAAAGCCAAAACTGGAAAAACACTCACTTTTCACCCGTTTCTGTTTTGAATTAGCTTTAGGTGTAAACACGAAAGTTGTAGGTATGGATGTTAGCTGTTTAATGCCGTTGATTTGACTTCTAAATGATTTATAGAACTTGAGTTATGGTCATATTACTACACGTAGGTCACAGTGAATATTTATGAATTTCAGCACAACCTTTCCCGAATTTGAAATGAAAACTGATATTGATTGGTACAGAATTGGCCTTTGGTATAAACATGAAAGTTGTAGATAATTGTGTTAGCTGTCCGTTGGCTTTGGTTTGACTTGAAAATGATTTTTGGTGTTTGATTTATGATGAAAATACTCCAAGGAGGCTTTAGTGAATTATTATATGAATGTATATGTTGATGATAATATATGATGTTTTCCCTGATTGATGAATTAGTTTATAAATGTATATGTTGATGAATATGATGTTATATGATGTGTTCATGATTAATGAATTATTATATGAATGTGTATGTTGATGAATATGATGTTATATGATGTTGTTCATGGTTGATGAATTATTATATGAATGTATAAGATGTTACATGATGTTGTTCATAATTGATGAATTGTTGTTGTTAATACGATGTTATATGATATTGTTTATGACTGATGAATTATGATATTATGATGCGAAGTCGTTGTCGTTGTCATTGCCACTGTTGTCGTCAATGTCGTTAAAGTTGCAAGTGTTGGTCTAAGTTGTCTGAGTTGTAAGTGGTTGTTCCAAAGTATTGGAGTCTAAGTTGTAGATGTTGTGTAAGTTGTATGATGTTGAGTCCATGCATACTCATTTCAGTTGGGGGCTTGATGCCCTGTGAGTTTTTACTCTACACGTTGAGGGCTTGATGCCCTGGAGCTTTAGCTCATTTGTGATGAGGGCTTGATGCCCTGGAAGTATATTAATACTTATTACGTTGAGGGCTTGATGCCCTGGATTGGTACCACATGCATGAATAAGATGTCCAAGTTGCATAAGTCGTGTCGAGGTTGCATTGTCGAGTCAAACTATTAAGTTGAAATTATGATGTTGATTATGATGTTGACTATGATGTTGATTATGATATTGATTATGATGTTGATTATGATGTTGATTATGATGTTGACTATGATGTTGATTATGATGTTGATTAAGATGCTACTTGACTGTTGTTGTAATATTATGATGATGAAGTTATGCCGTTGAATATATTTGTTGAATTATATGTTTAATGTTTTTGTTTTGTGAATCTCACCCCTTCTGTTGGAATTGCCGCCTCGTGGGCAAGTGCAGGTGACCAAGTATAGGTTCGACGTGTGAGGATTTTCCTGTGTGATGTCTTAGGAGCTCTGATACGTAACGGGATGGGGATTTACTATTTGTTTCTATTCCTTTATGTATCGTTTTGAATTAATTATGACATTTATGCCAAGAACTAATCCTTTTAAGGAGTTTTGAATTATGATTCCGCTGCAAAGTTTTTGAAAAGATTTATGTTAATGAATTTTGAAGGATAAAGAATTATTATTCTTTTTATTTTAAGGATTTTTTTTGATGTGTGACATCCCATTTGTGTTATACTCTGATAATTATGTATGAATTTTTATCTTGGAAATTTGGGGTATTACAGTAGTCCCTGCATTGTCTTCAGCATCTTCATTCATCTCATTTCTGACATCAGGTTCCTCAGTAGTCCCTGCATTGTCTTCAGCATCTTCATTCACCTCATTTCTGACATCATTGTTCACACCTTCATTGTCATCAGCAGTCCCTGCATTTCTAACATCCTCCATTACAACTTCTTCAACATCAAAACAACCACCATCTTCAACACCTTCACCAAAACCTCCTCTTTTCCCAGCACTTTCATCTCTGACCTCAGTAGTCCTTGCATTTCTAACCTCCTCCATAACAACTTCTTCAACATCAGAACTACCATCATCTTCATCCCTAAGCTCTTCAACCAAAGGACCTTCATCACAAAAATCCACAACTTCAGGAATATCCACTTCATGTTCAACAAATACATCAACCACATCACATCCTCTAGCATCAGCAATAAGCTCCAACAAGTCACCATCAGTGTTCAAAGGCTTAAGTCCACGTTGAAATGAGAATTTTGGATGTTGGTACCACAAACATTTGAACTTCAGATATCCAAAACTGAGGACCAGCTTTTTAATGTCTTCATAGCACAACTTATCAGTATCAAAAGTGTCTTCCACCTCATCTACACAACCCTCCACATAAAGCCTCACAGGGAAACTTACAAATCTACCCCTATGGTTAAACCGTAACCTCAAGACTTGGTCCTCAATTGGCCTGTGCAAACAGCAACAACCACATATAGTCAGCAATAATATTAAATCCAGCACATGTGGACCACTTTACCACTTTGAATAAACAACTCTAAAAATAGACAGCAACACAACACAACAAAACATTTCACACAGTGCAAATGGGTGAAGGAATCTCATAAAGAACCTCATAAATATTCCCAACCATGACACAAACAAACATTAAAGTATGTGGGTACAATTTTAATATGCTCAAACAAGAAATATACAATGGCTAAAGCATGTATGTACAAGGAATATTCTTTATTGAGCACAACAACCGAAAAAACCCTAATTTCTGAGATTCTTTACATACCTGAAACAATACTTTGGGTCAATATCTTTGTCCCACCATGATGGTCCATCTCCTACCTTTGCTTTACCCTTATCTGCCATGGTCGAATCGAGATTCTGGAATCAAGGAAGAAGAAGAAGAAGAAGAGTTTGGTTTCTAGGTTTCGTTTCTGGAATCTGGGGGAGTGGAGTGGAGAAATCGATTTGGGATTTTGAGAAACTATGGTTTCTATTAAGTTTCCCCCCTTATTTAATCTTTAATTTTTAATTCCTTGTTATTTTTGAAAATGTTATAATGTTTTTCCTCAAAAATATAATTGATTTCTCCAATTTTATAAATGATATTATCCACACATGCAGTGCCACATATGTGTTTTATTTGCCACATATGTTAAAATTCTGACACATCAGCGTTTTTGGAGGATAAAATGGGGGGTAGGACTAAAAATGCAACAAAAATGATAACTGAATGGCAGCTTTGTTCTGTTTTAAAAGGGCAGGACCATTTTCGTGAGTAGCCCAAAACACGAGGACCAAAAGTGTAATTAAGCCTTTCTCTTTTAAGTCTCTTCATGCTTCGCTCAACTTTACCCCTTTTCCTCTTGGGGACTTTTGATTCTTCCTTACGAGCTTCCTTAGGAGCACCAATCTTGACTCCAGGCAGAGCAGGAGCAGTGGATTTGGTGATTTTGGATTTCTTTGGGGTTAGTTGCTGGTATTCTTCTTCATTGACCGACTTACTCCTTTTTCCTTTGACTCTTAAAGGAGCACCTCCTGCAGTCTCAAGAATTGAACTGTAATTTATTATTCTTCCAGTCTCTTGGAAGTGTTCCATAACAAAATTAGCCAGGACTTCTGGGTTGTCTTTTTGGATATGGGGGGGGGGGGAAGTCCATCATCAAGTCTTATTATACTAGAGATTCCTTCATGTCCTCCTCATGAGGCTTATGCTTCTCGATGATCTTCATGTACTGGAGAGTCTTCCCGTTGATGATTCTCCCAGTAACAGTCCCAAGTTGCTTGTCGGACACTACCCCAGTGTCACTCAGGATCTGTATAAGTCCACTCTGGGAAAGAATCTCTGACAGTAGTCTCCCATAAGGAATCTGTCTTCTTTGCTTAGATTGGCTTTCCTTGATGGCCAGTCTCTTGGAATTGTTCCATAACAAAATTAGCCAGGACTTCTGGGTTGTCTTTTTGGATATTGGGGGGGGGGGGGAAGTCCATCATCAAGTCTTATTGGACTAGAGATTCCTTCATGTCCTCCTCATGAGGCTTATGCGTCTCGATGATCTTCATGTACTGGAGAGTCTTCCCGTTGATGATTCTCCCAGTAACAGTCCCAAGTTGCTTGTCGGACACTACCCCAGTGTCACTCAGGATCTGTATAAGTCCACTCTGGTAAAGAATCTCTGACAGTAGTCTCCCATAAGGAATCTGTCTTCTTTACTTAGATTGGCTTTCCTTGATGGCCCAGCACATGTGGAACATCACGTATCTTGGAAAATTTATCTTCTCTATGGTAGCCAAGAAGTACAGAACCACCTTGTGATCTAGAGAAAGAGTGTCAGAACCTCTACCCTTTTGAAGAAGACAATCTGTAATGATCTTCAGGAGCACTCTGTGATCCTTGTGCATATCAACTAGTTTGGTTGAGGGTCTATCTTTTAACAAGAATGAGTTGCAAGTATCCACCCAATCTGATTTCTTGCTCACATTCCATTGAAACTTGCCTTTATTGGCCACTCTGCAGGCCCTTGCAAATAATCTCTTCATTAATGGTGATTGGAATCCCCATTACAGCTGATCTAACTTCCAAACCATTGTAAGGTTTTAAACCCATTTCTTCTTTCGTCTTTCCCACCAAAGAAAGATTTGCATTCACTGCTATAACCTCTTCATACTTAGCAGCTTCCTTATCAAAAACTTCTGCTCTAACCCAAAGATCTCTTTCCAGCTCCTGATATGTTGGTCCATTCAACATACCTAAGTAACTATTCATTCCTTGACAGAGGATGTGAGTATGAATATCAATCCCATGCCTATGTAATGCTCCAAAATCCACTGGAGATTCAACTTGAACTTCCAGGGTTTCTTTGATGATGTTCATGGTCCTTGGTTTAATAACATAAGATTGCCCAGGATTGACGTGTAGAATAGGAGTATTGGATGAAGTTGCCATTTGTGAGTTTTCTAGGGTTTTTGAATTTTCAAAGAACGAGAGAGAAGAAGAGTTTAGAAAACTAAAGTGTAGGAAGTGAGAGTGAAGTTGTGTGTGTTTGTGACTTAGTGTATTTTTGATAAAACGTTTGGAATACACAGGGGACAAACAAACAATAGCATTTAAGACAAATAAGCATGTAGTCATAAAGCAAAGGGAAGGCGCAAGGATTAATGTTAAACGAATACTATCATTGCCCTTTGAGTTTTTACCCAATACAGACAGACCACACCTGAGAACCTCAAAAGGAACTGTTACCGTAGTGGGGAAGGTGTCATTAATCACAACATCCACCTTACCACTAATGCATGCTGCTTCAGAGTCTCAGTCTCCTTAACAGAGTCTGAGTGTCTTTAGAGTCTGTTTTTCATAGAGTCTCCAAAAGAGAGTCTGATACTCAAGTAGCGTCTAAATAACTTTCAGAGTTTGAATTCTATCTTCAGAAGCAAGCCTTACACAGAGACAAAACACATGTTCAAATTTTTCTTTATAAAATCAAATCTCTCAACAGTTCAAGGCTTTGTAAATATATCAGCCCATTGATGATCAGTATCAATGAATTGTATATCTAAAATTCCTTTTTTAACATAGTCTCTGATAAAATGATGTTTAATTTCAATGTGCTTGGCTCTTGAATGTAGAACTGGATTCTTAGACAAACATATAGCAGTTGTATTATCAAAATAAATTAGGATACAGTTTTCAGTTATTTGATAATCCTCTAATTGATGTTTCATCCAGAGTAGTTGTGTACAACAACTAGCAGCTGAGATGTATTCTGCTTCTGTTGTTGACAAAGCAATAGTTGCTTGTCTCTTGCTAGCCCAGGATATCAGATTATCTCCCAGAAATTGACAATTGCCATTGGTTGATTTTCTTTCAATCCTATCTCCAGCATAGTCAAAGATTTCTTATACCTAAGTCAAAGATTAGTGGTTCCTTTCAAATATTTGAAGATTCTCTTAACAACAGTTAAATGAGACTCTCTAGGATCTGATTGAAACCTTGCACACAGACATACACTTAATAAAATATCTGGTCTGGATGCAGTGAGATATAACAGAGAACTTATCCTACCTCTATACAGCTTCTGGTAAACTTTTGTTCCTTGATCTTCTTTGCTCAATGTACAGGTTGGATGCATTGGAGTGTTCATTTCCTTACAGTCTTCAAGATTGAATTTCTTCAGTTGCTCTTTAGTGTACTTGGATTGATGAACATAAACTCCTTCTATGCACTGGTTGATTTGAATTCCCATAAAGAATTTCAATTCTCCCATCATGCTCATTTCAAATTCATTCTGCATTGACTTAGAAAATTCCTTGCAAAGAGAACTATTAGTTGAACCAAAAATAATATCATCAACATAAATTTGAACAATTAGAATGTCTTTCTTAAGAGTCTTCCTGAAAAGTGTAGTGTCAACTTGACCTCTTTCAAAATCATTTTGAATCAAGATGTTACTTAGTCTTTCATACCAAGCTCTGGGAGCGTGTTACAAGTCATATAGTGGATTCTTCAATTTGAAAACATGGTCAGGATGTTTTAATTGTTGGAACAAAGGTGTTCAACAATACCACGTTTTAAGTTTTGATGATAATAAGGTATTAAAAATTGTCAATTGGATATGCTAATATTTGTTTAAGTATGCAGGCTATTAATCAAGATTTATATCTTAGAAAGTATTCTGTTTGAAAATTTTGAGAGCAAAGACCTAGAGAACCTTGTTGCTTGTGATTCTGACTATCGAAGAAGAGTTTGAAGACTATCAGAATCTGAAGACTATCAGAACCTGAAGACCAAGAGAGTCTGAAGATCATCAGAAGCTGAAATGCTACAGTGAGTCTGAAGTCTGCAATCTGAAGATCTGCTTAGAAGGATTTCTAAAGGCATTACAATGCACAAGAAACTCTCATTTGGAGTAACGGCTAGCTTCAAAGTCAACTTGAGCGTGGGATGCTCAACGACAAAGAATGCAGAATAGTACAGAGTACGTGTGTACGAACTCTGTTTCCACTACTCCACTACCTCGTACAGTTTGGCAACTGTGTCTACCGGTATTAAGCTTCAAAAGGAATGGAATTCAAAATATGCATTTGAAGGACTATTACCATATCAAGCAACAGATCAACAACTATTGATCAAGCTTCCAGAATCATCTTGATGTGCTGGATGACTCAACGTCGCTTTCCAACGCCTATATAAAGGATAGAAGACTTGAAGAATTGTTGGAATCTACAACTGAAAAACTACGCTGCTAAGTTATCGTATTCAAACTGAGTCTTAACAGAAACACATCAACAACTTAAATTATTTTACAAACTGAGTATTCTAGAATTTCTAAGTTAAATAGAAAAACAGAGTTTGTCTTTGTTTAAAACAGAGTCTGTCTTTGTTTTGTAATTGGAACACGTTTGATTGTTTATCAAGTGTTTCAACTCTATTCAATTTTCTGTAAATTGTGTCAGAAGTCTCTTGGCTGCGTCCTTGAGCAAAGAAGTATCTTATTTGTGTCTTTGAGCATTGGAAGTCTCTTGCCTGCATGCTTGAGCATTGGAAGTCTCTTACTGTGTGTTTGAGCAACTTGTAATAGATATTACATTTTAGTGGAACTCTCCTTGGAAGTGAAAGGGGGACAGGACTACTTCCGGTTTGTGGAAGGAACCTGTATAATTGCTTGTGTTCTCTCATCTCTATATCTCTTGTTTATATCCGCTGCAACAGAATCATTCCCCCATCAGACTTTGAACTCATTAAGACTCTGATCCTACGGAATTAGATTCTCACTCTTCAAGAGTTGCGAAAAGCTAACACAATTCAACCCCCCCTTCTTGTGTTTTTCTCACCTTCAGTTGGTATCAGAGCTCCGGATCTGTTCTCATAGCACTTAACCGTGTGACAGAAAAGATCCAGAAAAAAACATGTCTTCCAGTGAACCTTCTTCTTCTGGTGCTGCTTCTGGTGCTGTTATCCCATATGACTATGGATCCAATAACAGCAGTAAGAAAGCTGATTATGGAAAAATTCCCAAGTTCAATGGTGATCCTGAAGAATTTTCTTGGTGGAAAACCAACTTCTACAGCTATGTCATGGGTCTTGATGAAGAACTCTGGGACATACTTGAAGATGGTGTTGGTGACTTACAACTTGATGACAAAGGTGCTGCCATTGACCGTAAACTTCACACTGTTGCTCAAAAGAAGATCTACAAGAAACATCATATCATCAGAGGAGCTCTTGTCACTGCTATTCCTAAATCTGAATACATAAAAATGAGTGACAAATCTACTGCTAGAGCCATGTTTGCTTCTCTTTATGCAAACTATGAAGGGAGCAAAAAGGTTAGGGAAGCTAAAGTTCTTCTATTAGTTCATCAGTATGAATTATTCAAGATGAAAGAGGATGAAAGTATTGAGCAGATGTACTCAAGATTTCAAACTCTAGTATCTGAAAAATCACTTTGTAAGTGAGTCTGATGAAGTCAACACAGTGACTCATTCAGAACCTATAACTTCAAGTTCTAAAGTTTTGACTAAGTCAAAATCTCAGAATGCAAAGTCAAAAGTTCTAAAAAACTTTGAACCTAAGGTTTCAATGATTCAGACTCTAAACGGACTCTGAAGAAGCCAGAAACTGAAAAACAAAAGCCTAAGTTTCAAAGAAGAGAAATTGTGAAAGGCAAGTTGAATCCTAAACTGAATGGTTCTAAACCCAAGGTGTGGAGGAAAACAATGCCAATTCAAGACACACCTTACGAAAGGAATTCAATGGTTCAAGGACTAACCCAAGAGGACCCATGAGAATATGGGTACCTAAGTCTGAAATTGTTGATGCTGCAGGTATGTCTAAAAGGACTAGAAAAGCAGAAGGCTTGGTACCTGGACAGTGGTTGCTCGCGACACATGACGGGAGAAAAGTCTATGTTCCTAACCCTAACCATGAAAGAGGGAGGAACTGTGGGATTTGGAGGAAACCAGACTAGCAAAATCATTGGTACTGGAACCATTGGTAACTCTCTTATCTCTATTAGTAATGTGTGGTTTGTTGATGGGCTTAGACATAACTTACTGAGCATAAGTCAATTATGCGACAGTGGTTATGATGTTTTGTTTAATAAGAACAACTGCACTGTAGTTAACAAGGATGATCAATCCATAGTCTTCAAGGGAAAGAGAAGAAACAATGTCTACAAGATAAAGTTCTCTGAACTGACTGATCAGAAGGTAGTTTGCCTTTTGTCAATGGGTGATAAGAAATGGCTGTGGCATAGACGGTTGAGACATGCAAACTGGAGGTTAATCTCTAAGCTTAGCAAGTTGCAACTAGTCAAAGGCTTACCAGACATTGACTATCATTCAGATGCTTTTTGCGGAGCATGTCAGAAAGGGAAAATTGTTAAGAGATCCTTTAAACCGAAAGAAATTGTTTCTACAACCAGACCCTTGGAGTTACTTCACATTGATTTATTTGAACCAGTTAGCACTGCATCCTTATATGGAAGTAAGTATGGACTAGTCATTGTTGATGATTATAGCAGATGGAGTTGGGTTAAGTTTCTAAAAACTAAAGATGACTCATATTTTGTATTTAGTAAATTCCGCATCCAAATTCAATCTGTAAAAGAATTGAAAATTTTGAAAGTCAGAAGTGATCATAGAGGAGAATTTGAAAATGAGCCTTTTGAGGGTTTCTGTGAAAAACATGGAATTCTTCTAGAATTCTCTGCACCTAGAACTCCACAACAAAATGGAGTTGTAGAGAGAAAGAACAGAACCTTACAAGAAATGGCTAGAACCATGATCCATGAGAACAGTCTGGCTAAACATTTTTGGGCAGAAGCAGTAAATACAGCATGTTATGTTCAAAACAGAATCTATATCAGACCTCTGTTGAACAAAATAGCATATAAACTCTTTAAAGGAAGGAAACCTAACATATCTTATTTTCATCAATTCGGATGTACATGTTATATCCTGAACAATAAAGTCTATCTAAAGAAATTTGATGCCAAAGCTCAGAAGGGAATCTTCTTAGGTTACTCTGAACGATCTAAGGCATACAGACTGTATAGTTCAGAAACACAATGTGTTGAAGAATCTATGCATGTCAGATTTGATGACAAAGTGCCTGGAAGTGAAACTCCAGAGCAAGATGAAAGTTGCGCAGGATCTCAAGATTTTGATATCAACTCAGAATCTGATCAGATTCCAGAATCTGAAGATACTTCAGAAGTTGGAGCATCCCCTGAAGTTCCTTATGAAGAAGCTTCTGAAGAAGCTCAAGATGGTTCTCAGCAAGCTAGTCAATCCAAACATTCATACAAATACAAGTCTTCACATCCTGAGGATCAGATAATTGGCAATAAAGATAATCCTAGAAGAACTAGATCGTATTTCAGACAAGAAGAGTCTTCTTTGGGATTATTATCTGTTATTGAACCAACCACTATTGAAGAAGCCCGTGGAGATAAAGGATGGATTCTGGCAATACAAGATGAACTTAATCAATTCAAAAGGAATGAGGTGTGGGATCTAGTAGCTAAGCCTGAACACAAAAACATTATTGGAACTAAATGGTGTTCAGAAATAAGCTTAGCGAACAAGGAGAAGTAATCAGAAACAAGGCCAGACTTGTTGCGCAGGGCTACCGTCAACAAGAAGGCATTGATTACACAGAAACATTTGCTTCAGTTGCAAGATTGGAAGCAATCAGGTTACTTCTTTCCTATGCAGTGAATCACAACATAATCTTGTATCAAATGGACGTTAAGAGTGCGTTTCTTAATGGTGTCATTTATGAAGAAGTCTATGTCAAAAAACCTCCTGGCTTTGAAGATTTAAAACATCCAGAGCATGTCTATAAATTGAAGAAATCATTATATGGCTTGAAACAGGCTCCTAGAGCTTGGTATGAAAGACTGAGTAATTTCTTAATTCAAAATGACTTTGAACGAGGGCAAGTTGACACTACACTAATCAGAAAGACTCTGAAGAAAGACATTCTTATTGTTCAGATTTATGTTGATGATATCATTTTTGGTTCAACTAATAGTTCACTTTGCAAAGAGTTTTCCAAGGTAATGCAGGATGAATTTGAAATGAGCATGATGGAAGAATTGAAGTTCTTTCTAGGAATTCAAATCAACCAATGCAAAGATGGAGTCTATGTTCATCAGTCCAAATACACGAAAGAGCTCCTGAAGAAGTTCAATCTTGAGGACTGCAAAGTAATGAACACTCCAATGCATCCAACCTGCACTATGAGCAAAGAAGATCAAGGAACCAAAGTTGATCAGAAGTTGTATAGAGGTATGATTGGTTCTTTGTTATACCTAACTGCATCCAGACCAGATATTTTATTTAGTGTATCTCTGTGTGCAAGGTTTCAATCAGATCCTAGAGAGTCTCACTTAACAGCTTGTTGGATTCTGTGACGCTGACTATGCTGGAGACAAGATTGAAAGAAAATCAACCAGTGGCAATTGTCAATTTTTGGGAGAGAATTTGATATCCTGGGCTAGCAAGAGGCAAGCAACTATTGCTTTGTCTACAGCAGAAGCAGAATACATCTCAGCTGCTAGTTGTTGTACACAGCTACTCTGGATGAAACATCAGCTTGAGGATTATCAAATAACTGAAAATTGTATCCCAATTTATTGTGATAATACAACAGCTATATGTTTATCCCAATTTATAGTGAGAGACCTCTGGGTCAGGGCAGAAATTTTCGACAAAGACGACGCTACCATTGAAGAAACTGCTGCAATCATGAACAACCCCAAATTGGCTGGCAAGAATAGAAAAGAAATGGGTTTAAGACCGTACAAAGGTCTGGAAATCAGGTCTGCTGTGATGGGGATTCCAATCCTTATCACTGAAGAAGTGGTTCCCAGAGCCTGCAGAGTAGTGAATGAAGGGAAATTCCAATGGAATGTTGATAAGAAGAGTGATTGGATGGGTATCTGCAACAAACTCTTATTTTAAGGAAGACCCTCAAATAAGTTGGTGGACATGCATCCTGAGCATAGGGTGCTTCTGAAGATCATACTGGATAGTATGCTTCAGAAAGGTGGAGGAACAGACACTTTGTCTGTTGATCACAAGGTGCTTCTGTACTTTCTGATAAAGAAAAAGAAGATAAACTTTCCTAGGTACGTGATGTACCATATGTGCTGGGCTGTTAGGAAAAGCCAATCTGAATCCAGAAGATAAGTTCATTTTGGAAGGTTAATCTCTGAGATTCTGTATCAAGGAGGCCTCTTGAAGGTCTTGACAGAATCTGGTGTTGTATCAGACGCTCACCTTGGAACAGTGACTGGGAGAGTCATCAATGGTAAGACTCTTCAATACATGAAGATTGTCAAAAGATTCAATCCTTCTAATCAAGATATGAGGGAATCTTATGTGAAATCAGACTTGATGATGGACTTCCCTCCCATTTCCAAAGAAGACAATCCTGAAGTCCTAGCAAGATTTGTAGTAGATTACTACAATGAAACTGGTAGAATAATCAACTATTCTGCCATTCCTGAGACAGCTGAAGAGATTATGAGAAGTTGGCTGAAGAGATTGTTGAATTCCTTGATTCTGACTCTGATGGTGAAGAAAGTCAGGTCAAGAAAAGAAAGATGGAAGTGGTTCCTGTGGCTAAGGATGTAGCACAAAAGATAGGTACTTATGTATCTATGATTAAGGATGAACATGCTGCTGTCAAGGCAATGGCAGCAGAGGTTGTGGCTGAAGAACTTAAGGAAGAAACTGTTAAAGAAGCTGCTAAGTTACTTGCATCAGCTCTGAAACAGAAGAGTCAGGTGACCCCTCCAGAAGCTGGGATTGGCACCTCAGGTAACTATGCATTTAACTCACCTTCTTCTACGAATCAAGAGTCCTCATCTGATACTGAATCAGATAACAAACCCTTGAGCCAAGTTCTTCCCTCCCTCAGAAATTCATCCCCCTCTCCAATCAAACCTTTATCATCCTTTGACCCACATGACCCCAGAATAGTTGAATATGTTGATTCAACTATGGACAGGGTTATTCAAGACACCATCACAGTGTCTATGAACTTACCTGCTGACCACCCTGCTCAACCATCGTTTCTCAAACCACTTCAGGCAATTCAACCTTGTGAAGAGCCTGAAGTAACCATTTAATCAACACAACCATCCCCCCAACATGGGCCTATTTGTGTAGACTCTCCAGACACCCTAGACTCTCTTGAGAAACACCTAGGAGGAGAACTACCAAAAACCCCCGCAAAATCCAAATCAACAAAAGCTACAAAATCTGTTTCAAAACCAGACTCTGTACCCGAACCTTCAGAAAATCTAACCTTAGCCTCTGTTGAACCTTCAGAAACTGTAGAGGAACCAGTCTCTGAGATTCTGGAACAAGCTTCTGATATCATACCAGAACCTGTAACAGAATGCATGGCAGAGCCTGTGTCTGAAACGGTTCCTGAACCTCTTACTGAACCTCAGACTGTTGTAACAGGCCTCCAAACCTTACAAGCAATATTAGCCTCTCAACCTTCAACTTCTGAACCTCACAACCTCTTTGATTCGTTAAAGATAGATGAGTTCTATGCTATGTCAAACTCTAAGCTCAAGGACATTATTGAGCAAAGGTTTGTGCATATCCTCAATGTAAGCTATGAGGATAAGTTCTCCACTTTGAAGACTGAATTTTTGGACTTTGTCACCAAAATTCAGAAGGCGGTTGTTATTGCCAAACATGTGGAAGAAGTTAAGAGAGCTGAGAAAGCAAAAGCTAAGAAGAAAGCTCATATTCTGCGGTTGGAGTATAAACCATTCTTTGATGAAGATCAATACAATCCCAGATAAACAATGGTTTTTGATTCATTGAGGAGGAGACTTCATAGAGTTCAGGAAGAAGCAAGACTTGAGAGAGAAGCTCATCTGAGAAGAACTGAAGCTTTGGAAGAGATTGTTAAGAAGCAGCAAGAGGATCTCTAGAAATTGATGGATCACCTTGCCAAACAAAACCAACCTTAGTTGCATTTTTTTTTTGTTTTGTTTTGCTTGTAACTTGATTCTGCTATTTTCTATTATCTTCTGAACCTTCTTTCTAAGATTATTCAAGTTTTTACTTCATCTATGAGCCTCTGATATATATTTTGCTTTGAATCTTATATGTTTTTCGCTCTGAATCTTGTTTTTCATTTTCCTTAAAAAAAAATTTACCTTCACTTGAAATCATTTAAAAAGGGGGAGAAACTTGTTTCTAAACCTTTTTGTTGATGACAAAATGGGGAGAAGGAGAAAGATTAGTGACTTTTACAAACTGTATGGAGAAAGATCTGTGAGTTCTATGTAAAGTTAAAGGGAAATTTGTGAAAGGTACTTAGTTAGATTCTGAGCCCCCATTAAAAGAATCTGTTCTCTAATTCGTCTATTATTCTGAGATTTGATTCAACTGTTTGCGTAACTTGAATTTAATTAACTTGGATAGAACTTAGGGGGAGCTTACAAACCTCAACTTTAGAACTATCAGACTCAGGGGGAGTCAGAGCTTACAAACCTCAGACTCTGAGCTTACAAACCTCAGACCCTTTAAGTCAACCTGTTAATTAGATTAACAACAATGGACCTTTTAAATACTGATGTTTGTCATCATCAAAAGGGGGAGATTGTTGGAACAAAGGTGTTCAGCAATACCACGTTTTGAGTTTTGATGATAACAAGGTATTAAAAATTGTCAATTGGATATGCTAATATTTGTTTAAGTATGCAGGATATTAATCAAGATTTATATATTAGAAAGTATTCTGTTTGAACATTTTGAGAGCAAAGACCTAGAGAACCTTGTTGCTTGTGATTCTCACTATCGAAGAAGAGTTTGAAGACTATCAGAATCTGAAGACTATCAGAACCTGAAGACCAAGAGAGTCTGAAAATCATCAGAAGCTGAAATGCTACAGTGAGTTTGAAGTCTGCAATCTGAAGATCTGCTTAGAAGGATTTCTAAAGGCATTACAATGCACAAGAAACTCTCATTTGGAGTAACGGTTAGCTTCAAAGTCAACTTGAGCGTGGGATGCTCAACGACAAAGAATGCAGAATAGTACAGAGTACATGTGTACGAACTCTGTTTCCACTACTCCACTACCTCGTACAGTTTGGCAACCGTGTCTACCGGTATTAAGCTTCAAAAGGAATGGAATTCAAAATATGCATTTGAAGGACTATTACCATATCAAGCAACAGATCAACAGCTATTGATCAAGCTTCCAGAATCATCTTGATGTGCTGGATGACTCAACGTCTCTTTCCAACGCCTATATAAAGGATAGAAGACTTGAAGAATTGTTGGACTCTACAACTGAAAAACTACGCTGCTAAGCTATCGTATTCAAACTGAGTCTTAACAGAAACACATCAACAACTTAGATTATTCTTACAAACTGAGTATTCTAGAATTTCTAAGTTAAGCAGAAAAACAGAGTCTGTCTTTGTTTAAAACATAGTCTGTCTTTGTTTTGTAATTGGAACACGTTTGATTGTTTATCAAGTGTTTCAACTCTATTCAATTTTTTGTAAATTGTGTCAGAAGTCTCTTAGTTGTGTCTTTGAGCATTGGAAGTCTCTTGCCTGCGTGCTTGAGAATTGGAAGTCTCTTACTGTGTGTTTGAGCAACTTGTAATAGATATTACATTTTAGTGGAACTCTCCTTGGAATTGCAAGGGGGACAGGACTACTTCCGGTGTGTGGAGGGAACGTGTATAATTGCTTGTGTTCTCTCTTCTCTCTATCTCTTATTTATATTTGCTGCAACAGAATCTGATCTCCCATCAGACTTTGAACTCATTCAGACTCTGATCCTACGGAATTAGATTCTCACTATTCAAGAGTTGCGAAAAGCTAACACAATTCAACCCCCCCCCCCTTCTTGTGTTTTTCTCACCTTCATTAATTCCTTAAAACTAGGAGGTTGTTTGACATACACCTCTTTAGTAATGACACCATTAAGAAAGGCACTCTTAACATCCATTTGATACAAAATTATGTTGTGATTCACTGTGTAGGAAAGAAGTAACCTGATTGCTTCCAATCTTGCAACTGGAGCAAATGTTTCAGTGTAATCAATGCCTTCTTCTTGACTATAGCCTTGAGCAACTAGTCTGACCTTGTTTCTGATCACTTCTCCTTGCTCACTAATCTTGTTTCTGAACACCCATTTAGTTCCAATAATGTTCTTGTGCTCAGGCTTAGCTACTAGATCCCATACGTCATTCCTTTTGAATTGGTTGAGTTCATCTTGCATAGCCAGAATCCATCCTTCATCTACATGTGCTTCTTCAATTGAGGCAGGTTCAATTATTGATAACAAACCCAACGCAGACTCTTCTTGTGTGAAGTGTGATCTTGTTCTTCTGGGACTTTCTTTGTTGCCAATAATTTGATCCTTAGGATGTGAAGACTTGTATTTGAATGCGTGTTTGGATTGGTTAGCTTGTTGAGAACCATCTTGTGTTTCTTTAGAAGCTACTTCATCAGGAGCTTTAGGGGATGCTACAGCTTCTGGAGTATCATCAGACTCTAGGGTCTGATCAGGTTCTGAGTTATCATCAGACTTTGGAGAACCTGCAAAAATTTCATCTTGCTCTGGAGTTTCACTTCCAGGCACTTTGTCATCAAATTTGACATGCATAGATTCTTCAACACATTGTGTTTCTGAATTATACAGTATGTATGCCTTAGATCTTTCAGAGTAACCTAAAAAGATTCCCTTAGTCTAGAGTCCAACTTACCACGCACAGCTTCTCTTCTTTGAGTCTTGGGCTTCTGATTTTCAGACTCTGGTTTCTTCAGAATCTATTTACCAGACTCTGGTTTCCTCAGAATCTGAACTTTTGGTGCCTTTGATTCAATGTTGTTCAGTGTCTTTGGTTTTAGGTTCTTTGGCTTTGACTTAGTCATTGCCTTAGATCTTGAAGCTTTAGATTTTGAATGAGTTACTGTAACACCCCGTTTTCCCAACTTGAAATTCTTTCTTTTTGCATAATATCAGAGTAATTCAACGTAAACGGAATGTCACACTTATTTTCATAAAATCATAAATAGAATAAAATTCCTTTAATACATCGCAGGGGAAATATTTCAACTTTTCAAAACAATCTTTGGCACAAGGGCCTCAACACAAAATCTCATAAATTTAGTTCATCAACATGTTCATAAAACAATACGTAAGGAATAGAAAACGACAACAAAATTCACATCCCGTTATGTATCAGAGCACCTAAGACACACGCGAGAGATACCTCACACGACTGCAACTATTCTTGGTTACCTGCAAGTTACCCATAGGGAAGGCAACATTTTCAAGCAGAAGGGGTGAGATTTCACAAAACAATAATAATAAGCATATAATTCATCAAATACATTTAACAACGTGGACATCATCAATTAATCATAATAATTCTTCATATAGTACTTCTTTAACAACTCATAAGCTACATTATGTAATCATCATAACAACATCAATTAGTAATACAAATAACCACGTAGTTCATCTTTAATAATACTTCATATAAACAATATAAACAACATAAGCGACAATCAACTTCAAATCATCTTTAACGATACTTCACATAAACAACAACATAAAACTCTTCATTAACGATTCATTGATAATTATCAACTCGACAACTTCGACATCGACTACGCAACTTCAACTCGACTATGCAACTTAGACATCTTATTCATGCATGTGGTACCAACCCAGGGCGTCAAGCCCTCAACGTAATAAGTATTAATATACTTCCAGGGCGTCAAACCCTCATCGCAAATGAGCTAAAGCTCCTGGGCATCAAACCCTCAACGTAATAAGTATTAATATACTTCCAGGGCGTCAAGCCCTCATCGCAAATGAGCTAAAGCTCTAGGGCATCAAGCCCTCAACGTGTAGAGTAAAAACTCACAGAGCATCAAACCCCCAACTGAAATGGGTATGCATGGACTCAACATCATACAACTTACACAACATCGACATCTTAAGATTCCAACAATTTGGATCAACAACTTCTAATCTTAGACTGACGCATGCGGCTTTTAGTCAATAATAAACAACAACATGACAACACATCAAATATTTCAAGATATGACAATATCATAAACAATCACATAGTTCATCGCTTATAGTTCTCAAAAGGCATATACAATTATATATGTATCTCAATTTATTCAACAACAATATTCATATTAATTCAGACTCACTGAAAGACAATACAATTATAAACAACTTCATGTAACATCATATTCATCAGCTTATACATTCATATAATAATTCATCAATCATGAACACATAATATAACATCATATTCATCAACATACACATTCATATACTAATTCATCAATCAGGAAAAACATCATATATTATCATCAACATATACATTCATATAATAATTCACTAAAGCCTCCTTGGAGTAATTTCATCATAACTCAAACACCAAAAATCATTTTCAAGTCAAACCAAAGCCAATGGAAAGCTAACACAATTATCTACAACTTTCATGTTTACACCAAAGGCCAATTCTGTACCTATCAATATCCGTTTTCATTTCAAATTCGGGAAAGGTTGTGCTGAAATTCATAAATATTCACTGTGACCTACATGCAGTAATATGACCATAACTCAAGTTCTATAAATCATTTAGAAGTCATACCAACGGCATTAAAAATATAACATCCATACCTACAACTTTCGTGTTTACACCTAAGACCAATTCTGTACTTATCAATACCAGTTTTCATTTCAAATTCGAGAAAGGTTGTGCTGAAATTCATAAATATTCACTGTGACCTACGTGCAGTAATTTGATCATAACTCAAGTTCTATAAATCATTTATAAGTCAAACCAACGGCATTAAAAATATAACATCCATACCTACAATTTTCATGTTTACACCGAAAGCTAATTCAAAACAGAAACGGGTAAAAAGTGAGTGTTGTTTCTAGTTTTGGCTTTCAGAAAATCGGTGGCCGAATTTGCTTACGGGAAAGAACAGTTTTCACTCCAAAAACCCAATTTTTGATACCTTAATCACCCAAAATGATTTACAATGATGTTTACAGGTCAAATAGGCAATATAGAAATCAAAACAACATAGGAACATGCATTAAACAACACAATTCATCTCATCTTATCAATTAACATAAACTTTCTAACCCTAACTCAAGAACACAACAATTCATCAAATTTCAGAATTATATACTATGATTATTGAAGGAAATCCCACCCTTACCTTAATAAAATTGGAGCAGAAGCCTCTTGGTTCTCCACTTCTAGTTTTCTCCCTTTTTCTCCCAAAACTGATTGTACGTACTGTCTGTTCCTAAACCTAGGTTTTACCTTTTATACCTCTTCTATTTGTTTTATCTTATTCCACTTATTCCCTCATGATTCTAACTAATTCAAAAACAGCCCCACAACTTAATAATTATATTTAAAAATATATATAAATTACTTCCATAACAAATATCAAATATATTTCTATAGCAAATAACAAGTATATTTTTTACACCAAATAACATGTATATTTCTATAAGAAATATATTTCTATAACAAATAACA
This sequence comes from Medicago arabica, assembly GCA_946800305.1. Lineage (NCBI taxonomy): Eukaryota > Viridiplantae > Streptophyta > Magnoliopsida > Fabales > Fabaceae > Medicago > Medicago arabica. The sequence goes on along the minus strand of OX326970.1, from coordinate 28,106,407 downwards.
AATATATTTTTACACTAAATAACAAATATATTTCTACAACAGATAACAAATATATTTCTATAACAAATACCAAATAACATATATATTTCTACAACAGATAACATATATATTATACTAATAAATACCAACATATAACATAACAAAATATCACTTATCAAAATAAATCGACTAAATTATAAAAAGATATCTAAACTCAATAAAATAAATAAATAATAAAATAGGGCGTTACAGTTACTGTGTTAACTTTTTCAGACTCTAACACAAAATGATTTTCAAATGCTTCTTTGGTGCCATCAAAACCAGGTTTCAGGATCACCTCATTAGAGTTACCTCCTATGAATCCAAGACCTTTACCTCTGTTCTGATAAGTGTTATAAATCATGGATGCCACTTTGGTTCTAACAATTCCTGTAGCAATAAACACTTGGAAAGCAACATCTTTCTCACTCAAGTGTTTACAGTTACACTTCTTAGTCATTAAGTTTTCATTTTCTTTCGTTAAAGCGTTTATCTCTGTCGCGTCATTTTTTGGAGATCAAGGCTATTTGATTAGCGTTTGACTCACTATTTTATTTCACGACTGAACATTTTATTTTTTCAAAAGAAGTGGAAAAAGGTTCAAATACCACTTTAAGAAAGATTTAGGGTTCGGGGGTTAGTTACATAAAAGGAAGGTACTAGCACCCTTTATGTCCGTAGTACTCTACGGGAACCTCTTGGTTTTATTTAATTTTTGTGCTATAAACTTGCTTGCTTTTGAAAATGGATTTAAAGTGTTTAAGAAAACAAAGACCTAATTATCTACATTTTTTATTGATTTGGAAGGACATGGTCATTTGCCTACGTACCCGTGAGGGATCAAAACCTCGTAGTTCGGGGTAGAAATTGTGTTTGATTGGTTGAGTGTTTTTTGATGGTTTTTGAAAAATGTTTTAAAATGAAAGAAAGCCGAAGTGGCAAATGAGTATTTGTTTGTGTTTTTTAATAGTAAAGAAAGTGATCTTAAAATAAAGTTAAATTGATTGGAATTTGATTAAGAAAATAAAAGAAGAATCACTTGATTTAAGATCAAGGTTTGTTTTAAAAATGTTTTTTTTTTTTGTGTTTTGTTATTTGCATGTTTTTGTTGTTTTTGAATGATAGTTAAAACTGAAAACTAAACTAACGGAGCATAAAAATAAAAGCGCAGGTACCACGTGGTGGCGTTGGACCACCACGAGGACCTCTAACCTAAACTAGAAGCGGGAAAATAAAGCATACACCCACACACGCACACATGCACCTACAACTATTACATTAAACCTATTAATACATTCTAAGGTCTGCGGAAAATAGATAAATAAATTACATGAACACCTATTTACATTCTAAAATCTTTGCTGTAAAATAAATACGCAATAAATAAGTGGATGATAAATATGCAGTCTAAATCTAATTTTTTTTAAAAGGGAAAAGAAAAAAGTACTACCTTTCTGTTTGGTTTGCTGCCTGTGAGAAGAACCTTCTGTTTGGTTTGCTGCTGTGAGAAAAAACTTATGTTTGGTATGCTGTCTGTGCGAAGAAACTTCTGTTTGGTTTGCTGTCTGTGTGAAGAAAATTCTGTTTGGTTTGCTGTTTGTGCGAAAATTGGTGTTTGGTTTGCTGTTTGTGCGAAAATTGGTGTTTGGTTGGCTGTTTTATGCAAAAATTGGTGTTTGGTTGGCTGTTTTATGAAAAAATTGGTACTTGTGATGTTGATGCGGGTTATGAACGAGAGTGAGCCTCTGAGAATGGTTTCTTTGCAGGTTGTGAATTATTTTTTTTTTGGCCCCCCTAATGTGTGTTTTGCAGGTTGTATTTATAGTGAAGGATTAGACCTAGGGTTTGTTGAAAACTGCCGAAAATTGTGGCTTTGGATTGGGATGATTTGGATTGGGATGAAAGGGAGTTTGTTACAAGACCTTTTTCTGGATTTGGATGAAAAGAAGTTTGTTACAAGACCTTTTTCTGGATTTGGATGAGCCGTGAACAGCTGTAATTCTTGGACTTATCGGACATTAAAAATAGAAAAAGAATAGATAAAATAATTGGACCTATCATCTATGAATAAAAATAAATAAAAGATAAATGTGTTTAAACTAAAATTAAATTAAAAAGTGAAATAGAAAATAAAAGATGGAAATGAATTAAAAATTAAAATTAAAAAGACTAAAAAAAAAGTGAGAAGAGGTATGACAGATGACACGTGTCGGTGGGATCTTGGGTCAAAAATTGGGGTATGACAATCTCCAACATAGTTGAGTCATGTTGTTTCAACAACTTATTGTGTTGTTGTTTAACTTTTCTCAACTCTGTGGATTTGGTTTCATAATGACCAAGAAGCTCCTTGAGAGAATCAATCAGTTTAGATCTAGTAAATTTAGAATATACCTCAGTTTCACTTTCAGAGTCTATATCAGATTCTGCATTGGATGATTCCTTTTCTGGTTCAGTTGTTGCTATCAAACCCACAGTTACATTAGCTTCATCCTCAGCATCATCTTCATCAGACTCTGATTCATTGTCTATATCTTCCCAAGTAGCCATTAGACTCTTTTTGATCTGCTTCTTGAACTTGTTGGACTTGAAGGTTGGCTTCTTTGACTTGGATTTATCTTTTTGCAAATCTGGACAATCAGCAATGAAATGCCCAGGCTTCTTGCAATTGAAGCAACCTTCATGTTCTTCTTTCTTGAATCCTTTACCACTGCCTTTCCTCAAGAACTTCTTGTTCTTCCTCGCCAGGTACTCCAGTTTGTTGGAAAGCATAGCCATTTCTCTAGCAACATCAGGATCTTCCTCATAACCTTCAGAAGAAGATTCATCTTCAGACTCTTCAACTTTGAGAGCCTTTGAGGATCTTCCTTTTGACTTTAGGGCAATGGTTTTTGAATTTCTAACAGAGTCATGTTCATTGAGACTTAACTCATGAACCTTGAGGGAACTGACAAGATCTTCAACACTTAGAGTGTTTAGATCATTAGCTTCCTCAATGGCAGTTACCTTAGGTCTCCATCTTTAGGGTAGACTTCTCAGAATCTTGCTCACATGATCAGAAGCTATGTAGCTCTTCTTCAGTATCTGAAGTCCAGATACTAGAGTCTGAAATCTTGAGTACATCTGCTCAATACTTTCATCCTCTTTCATTTTGAATAGTTCATACTGATGAACTAACAAAAGGGTTTTGGCTTCACTTACTTTCTTGCTACCTTCATAGTTAGCACAGAGAGAGGCAAACATAGCTTTTGCAGTAGACTTGTCACTCATCTTCATGTATTCAGGTTTTGGAATGGCTGTGACAAGTGCTCATCTAATTATGTGATGTTTCTTGTAACTTTTCTTCTGAGCAGCAGTGTGTTTCTTTTCGTCAAGAGCAGCTCCTTCATCATCAAGTTCTAATTCACCAACACCATCTTCTAGTATGTCCCAAAATTCTTCATCAAGACCCATGACATAACTGTAGAAGTTGGTTTTCCACCATGAAAATTCCTCAGGATCACCGTTGAATTTAGGAATCTTCCCAGAATCAGCTTTCTCGCAACTCTTAAAGAGTAAGAATCTATTTATCAGGATCAGAATTTGATGGAAGATCAGAGTCTGTTGCAACGGAAATAGTAAGAAGATAAGGGAAAGAGAGAACACAAGCAATTATACAGGTTCCTTCCACAAACCGGAAGTAGTATTGTCCCCCTTGCACTTCCAAGGAGAGTTTCACTAAAATGTAATAAACAATTACAAGTTGCTCAAGCACACAACAAGAGACTTCCAATGCTCAAGCACACACGCAAGAGACTTCTTTGCTCAAGGACACACCCAAGAGACTTCAATTGCTCAAGCACGCAGGCAAGAGACTTCCAACACAAATTACAGAAAATTAAAAGAGAGTTTGAACACTTGATATACAATCAGTGGTGTTCCAAAATACAAAACAATAAGAGACTCTGTTTTCTGTAACACTTAGAAAATTCTAGGATAAACAAGTTTGTAAGATTTCTCTAAGTTGTTGATGTGTTTGTTTGACTCAGGGTGTAACACCCCGTTTTCCCAACATAAAAATTTCATAACAAATAATTAGAGTTTTTTCCACATAAACAGAATGCTACACCTCTTAAAAAATCATAAATGGAATAAATAACAATTTATCCTTCATAAATTGGTCAACATAAATATTCTAAACTTCGCAGCGGATTTAATTCAATCAACATAATTAGTCTTGGCACGAAGGCCTAATCAAAAGATTTCGTAATAATCTAAAACTTATAAATCATAGTCATGTAAAATCATAAGCAATACATAAGGAATAGAAAATAGCGACAAAGGTTCCCATCCTGTTACGTATCAGATCACCTAAAGACACAATGAGAGATAGCCACTCACAACAGCAAGCAACAACTACTTACTCTCGATCACCTGCAAGTTACTCATACGAAGAGCAACATTTCCAAGCAGAAGGGGTGAGATTCACAAACAATAATGTTAAGCATATAATTCAACAATTATATTTAACAATATAAGAATCATCAACATATCATAACAATAGTCATGTAGCATCATTATCATCATCACAATCAACTTTAAAATTCAACATCAATATCAACTTCATAAATCAACTTAACAACTTGACTCTGAAGGTGAGAAAAACACAAGAAGGGGGGGTTGAATTGTGTTTTCTTTTCGCAACTCTTGAAGAGTGAGAATCTAATTCCTTTAAACTCAGAGTCTGAATGAGATCAGAGTCTGATAGGAGATTAGGTTCTGATTGCAGCGGAATAATCAAGAGATAAAAAGAGAACAGAGAACACAAGCAATTATACAGGTTCCTTCCACAAATCGGAAGTAGTCATGTCCCCCTTGTACTTCCAAGGAGAGTTCACTAAAATGTAATATCAAATTACAAGTTGCTCAAACACACAGTATGAGACTTCCTTGCTCAAGCACACAGGCGAGAGACTTCCTTGCTCAAAGACACAACTAAGAGACTTCCTATGCTCAAGGACGCAGCCAAGAGACTTCCTTTGCTCAAGCACAAAAGCAAGAAACTTTTACACAATTACAGAAAATTGAATAGAGTTGAAACACTTGACAACAATCAAAATGTGTTTCAATTACAACAAAGACAGACTCTGTATTACACGAAAGACAGACTCTGTTTTTCTGTAAAACTTAGAGATTCTAGGATACTTAGTTTGTAAGAATCTAAGTTTATGATGTGCTATTGTTAAGACTCAGTTGAATACGAAAGCAGTGCAATGCAGATATTCTAAGTTGTAGAGTCCAACCAGAGTCTAACAATTCTTCAAGTCTTCTATCCTTTATATAGGCGTAGGAAAGAGACATTGAGTCATCTAGCGCATCAGGATGAGTTCTGAAGCTTGATCAATGACGGTTGATCTGTTGCTTGATTTGGTAATAGTCCTTCAATGGCATCATTTGAATTTCATTCCCTTTGAGGATTAATACCGGTAGACACAGTTGCCAAACTGTACGTGGTAGTGGAGTAGTGGAAACAGAGTTCGTACAACGTACTCTGTACTGGCCTGCAATCTTTGTCTTTGTGCTTCCCACGCTCAAGTTGACTTAGAAGCTAGCCGTTACTCCATTAGAGTTTGTTTGTGCATAGCAATGCAGTAGAGATCATTGTTAGGAGATTATCAAATTTGTGGCTTCAGACTCACTATAGCACTAAGCTTCTGATAATCTTCAGACTCTCTTGGTTTTCAGATTCTGATGGTCTTCAGACTCTGATACAGTCTTCAGACTCTCTTCAGCACAGTCTTCAGACTCTCTTCGATACAGTCTTCAGACTCTCTTCGATACAGTCTTCAGACTCTCTTCGATGCAGTCTTCAGACTCTCTTCGATACAGAATCACAAGCAACATGCTTCTATGGATTTATTGCTCTTTAACATTGTTCAAACAGAATGCTTCTTAAGATACAAATCTTAATTTATATCCTGCATACTTAAACAAATATTAGCAATATCCCATTGACAACTTTTTAATACCTTGTTATCATCAAAACTCAAAACGTGGTATTGCTGAACACCTTTGTTCCAACAATCTCCCCCTTTTTGATGATGACAAACATTAGTATTTAAAAGGTCAATTGTTGTTAATCTAATTAACAAGTTGACTTAAGAGGTTCTGAGTTTTGTAAGCTCAGAGTCTGAGGTTTGAAGGCTCTGACTCCCCCTGAGTCTGATAGTTCTTAAGTTGAGGTTTGTAAGCTCATCTTGAGTTCTATCCAGGTTAATTAAATTTTTTTTCAAACGCAATCAAATTCATACTCAGAATATATAGCAAATTGATTCTTAAACAGGGCTCAGAGTTTAACTAAGCACCTTTCGCAGATTTCCCTTTAACTTTTACGTAGAACATGCATTGTAATTAAAGAATTAAAGACGGTTTTCTTTCCTCCCTGATATAAATACTTTCCCTTCTCCCCCTTTTGTCATCAACAAAAAAAGTTCAGAACATGGTTCCTCCCCCTTTTTAAATGACTTAAGGTAAGGGTGTAAACAAGTTTTTAGAGAAGAAAGAGATTCAGAGGGAAAACATAGAAGATTCGGAGCATAAAAGGAATTGAATGCAAATAGAAACAAAAACAACTTGTATAAATTGTAAGGAAAAAAAAGTTCAGGGGATAGCAAACAAGAATTACAAAAAAAAGACGAAATTAAACTAAGGTTGGTTTTGTTTGGCAAGATGATCCATCAGTTTCTGGAGATCCTCTTTCTGTTTCTTTACCATCTGTTCCAGAGCCTCAGTTCTTCGCAAATGTTCTTCTCTTTCCAGTCTAGCTTCTTCTTGAATTTTATACATCTTCCTCTTCAAAGAATTGTAAGCCACTGATTCTCTAGGAATATACTGATCTTCATCAAAGAAGGGTGTATCTCTTATCCTCAGAATAGGAGCTTTTACCATAGCTACAACTTTCTCAGCCTGCTTTACTTCTTCAACATGCTTGGCAGTTATGAGAGCTTGTTCCCTGGCAGCAGCTTTTTGAATTTTGGTGATAAAATCCAAAAACTCAGTCTTCACTGTAGAGAACTTGTCCTCATAGCTCACACTAAGTATTGGCAAAGACCTTTGCTCAATAACTTCTTTGAGCTTATTGCATGAAGAAGCATAAAACTCATCAATCTTATTTGAATCAAATAAGTCAGTTTGAGGTTCAGAGGTTGAGGGTTGAGAAGCTCTTAAAGCTAGAAAAGTTTCAAAAGAAAAATAGGTTATGGGGTCACAAAGTGGTTGAGAAACTCTTCTGGTCTTAGCTTTACAAGCTGTTACAGTTCCTGATACAATATCAGAGGCTAGTTCCAGATTTTCAGAAGCTGGTTCAATAACAGGTTCTGAAGGTTCAACAGAAGCTAAAGTCAGATTCTCTGTAGGTACAGGTACAGGGTCTAGTTTGGAAATGGATGAAGTAGCTTTTGTTGTTTTGGATTTTGCAGGGGTTTTTGGTAGTTCTCCTCCTAGATGTTTTTCAAGTGAATCTAGAGTGTCTGGAGAGTCTACACAAATGGTTTCAGTTTGGGGGGGTGTTTGATTGGATTGAATGGTTGCTTCAGGTTTTTCAGAAGGTTTAATTACCTGAAGTGGTTTGAGGAATGAAGGTTGAGCAGGATGGTCAGCAGGAAGATTCATAGACACTGTAATTGTGTCTTGAATTACTCTGTCCATAGTTGAATCAACATAATCAACTACTGCCTGGTCAAGAGGGTTATGGGATGATATGGGTTTGATTGGTGAGGGAGATGAATTTTTGAGAGATGGAAGAATTTGGCTCAAGGGTTTGTTTTCAGATTCTGAATCTGATTCTGACTCATGATTCAAAGAAGAAGATGAGCTATATGCCACGTTGCCAGAGGTGCCAATGCCAGCTTCTGGAGAGGCAAAATGATCAGACACAGTAGCTTCTGATAACTCAGCTTCTGCAGGTTCTGAAGTACTCTTCTGTTTAAGAGCAGAAGCAAGTAACTTAGCAGCTTCCTTGACAGTCTCTTCCTTCAACTCTTCAGCAATCAAATCTGCTGCCATAACCTTGCCAGCAGTGTGTTCATCCTCAATCATAGATACAGACATACCTATCTTCTGTGCTACATCCTTAGCCACAGGAATCACTCCCACCTTTCTCTTCTTGATCTGACTCTCTTCACCTTCAGAGTCAGAATCAATGAAATCAGCAATTTCTTGAGCTAACTTGTCATAGTCTCTGTCAGCTTTGCCCATTATTGCTTTCTTATCAGTTTTCTTAGCCTTCTTCTCATCTTTCTTAGGCTTCTTCCCATCCTTAATTTCACGAAGTGCAGAAGGAGCAGAAGATGCAGAAGGAGAACCAATTGAAACTCCAGGAAGAGCAGAAGATTTGATCTTTTTCTTGAGAGGCTCCTGCTTCTCTTCCTCTTCCTTGAGAACCACTTCCTTGGTCCTTTTTCCTTTGACCTTAAGAGGGCCTCCTCCAGCAGTCTCAGGAATAGCAGAATAGTTGATTATTCTACCAGTCTCCTTGAAGTAATCCACCACAAATCTAGCAAGAACTTCAGGATTATCTTCTTTGGATATGGGAGGGAAGTCCATCATCAAATCAGATTGTACATAAGATTCTCTCATATCATGCTTAGAGGGATTGAATCTCTTGACAATCTTCATGTACTGCAGAGTCTTGCCATTGATGATTCTGCCGGTCACAGTTCCTAGATGAATATCTGATACCACACCAGATTCTAATAAGACCTTCAAAAGACCTCCTTGATACAGAATCTCAGATATTAATCTTCCAAAAGGAACTTTCCTCCTGGATTCTAATTGACTCTTCTTGATGGCCCAACACATGTGGTGCATCACATATCTGGGGAAGTTGATCTTTATTTTGTTGATAAGAAAATAAAGAAGAACTTTGTGATCCACAGATAGTTGGTCTGATCCTCCTCCTTTCTGAAGCATACTATCCAGTATAATCTTCAGAAGCACCCTATGCGTAGGATGCATATCCACCAATTTATTTGAGGGTCTCCCTTCAAATAACAACTTGTTGCAGACAACAACCCATTCACTCTTCTTGTTGACATTCCACTGAAATTTACCAGAGTTCTCCATCTGACAAGCCCTGGCTACCACCTCTTCAGTGATAACTATAGGAATTCCCATCACAGCAGACATAATTTCAAGGCCATTGTATGGTCTTAAACCCATTTGGTCTCTGTTTTTGCCAGCAAGACTAGGGTTGTTTGAGATTGCTACTGTTTCTTCCAAAGTAGCTTCAGCTTTGTCGTAGACTTCTGACCTGACCCAAAAATCTCTAACAAGCTCCTGATATGTTGGTCCATTCAACATACCAAAGTATCTCATCATTCCTTGTGCTACGAAATGATGTGCAACGTCAACTCCATTGCGACTGATTGAACCAAAATCAACTGGAGATTTAACTTGAATTTCCAGAGTCTCCTTGATGATGTTCATTGTTCTGGGTTTGATAATGTAAGAACCTCCGGACTTGATTATGACACCAGATTGGATGAGATCACTTGCCATTAGGGTTTTCTAAGAGTTTGTTTTGAGAACAAAAAGTTTTGCAAAGTATTGAAAAACAAGAAATTTGTTCAAAGAGAAAATCAAAGAGTGAAAAAAGAAGTGAGTTGTGTGTGTTATGTATTTATAGAGAAAATGTTTGAAAGCTGTTTGGAAAGAGTAGGGGACAAACAAACATAAACAATAAGTACAATATAGCATGCAGCCGTAAACGTATTGGGACAAGGCGAAGGTAACTTGTTGTAACGTAATGAAATCATTGCCCTTTTGAGTTCTTACCCAATACAGACAGGCCACGACTGAGAAACCGTAAAGTAACTGTCACCATAGTGGGGCAGGTGTTACTGAACTTAACAGTCACGCTTCCACTAATACAGCTTCTGAGAGTCTAAAGATTCCTTACCAGAGTCTGAATACTTTACCAGAAGCTTTCCTCAGAATCTCCAAAAGAGAGTCTGATTCCCAGATAGCTTCTGAAAGATATCAGAGTCTGAATTCTGTTTTCAGAGGCGCATATTACCCAGAGACATAGCACATGTTCAAATTTTTCTTTATGAAATCAAATCTTTCAACAAATAAGGGTTTAGTAAATATATCAGCCCATTGATGATCAGTATCAATGAATTGTATATCTAAAATTCCTTTTTGAACATAGTCTCTTATAAAATGATGTTTAATCTCAATATGCTTTGCCCTTGAATGCAGAATTGGATTTTTAGACAAACATATAGCTGTTGTATTATCACAATAAATTGGGATATGGTTTTCAGTTATTTGATAGTCCTCAAGCTGATGTTTCATCCAGAGTAGCTGTGTACAACAACTAGCAGCTGAGATGTATTCTGCTTCTGCTGTAGACAGAGCAATGGTTGCTTGCCTCTTGCTAGCCCAGGATATCAGATTCTCTCCCAAGAATTGACAATTGCCACTTGTAGATTTTCTTTCAATCCTGTCTCCAGCATAATCAGCATCACAAAATCCAACTAGCTTGTAGTCAGAGGATTTCTTGTAAAGAAGTCCAAGATTAGTAGTTCCTTTCAGATATCTAAAGATTCTTTTAACAGCAGTTAAGTGAGACTCTCTAGGATCTGATTGAAACCTTGCGCAACAAGTCTGGCCTTGTTTCTGATTACTTCTCCTTGTTCACTAAGCTTATTTCTGAACACCCAATTGGTTCCAATGATGTTCTTGTGATTAGGCTTAGCTACTAGATCCCATACTTCATTTCTTTTGAATTGATTCAGTTCTTCTTGCATTGCCAGAATCCATCCTTCATCTCCAAGAGCTTCTTCAACAGAAGTTGGTTCAAGAACAGATAATAATCCTAAAGCAGACTCTTCTTGTCTGAAATGCAATCTAGTTCTCATAGGACTTTCTTTATTGCCAATTATCTGATCTTCTGGATGAGAAGACTTGTATTTGAAAGATTGTTTGGATTGACTGGCTTGCAGAGAACCATCTTGAGCTTCATCAGAAGCTTCTTCAAAAGGAACTTCAGGGGTTGTTTCAGCTTCTGAAGTATCTTCAGATTCTGGAATCTGATCAGATTCTGAGTTATCATCAGAATCTTGAGATTTTTCATGACTTTCATCATGCACTGGAGTTTCACTTCCAGGCTCTTTGTCATCAAATCTTACATGCATAGATTCTTCCACACATTGTGTTTCTGAATTATACAGCCTGTATGCCTTAGAGCATTCAGAGTAACCTAAAAAGATTCCCTTTTGAGCTTTGGCATCAAATTTCTTTAGGTAGACTTTGTTGTTCAGGACATAACATGTACATCCGAACTGATGAAAATAAGATATGTTGGGTTTTCTTCCTTTAAAGAGTTCATAAGCTGTTTTGTTCAACAGAGGTCTAATATAGATTCTGTTCTGAACATAACAAGCTGTGTTTATAGCCTCTGCCCAAAAATGCTTAGCCAGATTGTTCTCATGGATCATGGTTCTAGCCATCTCTTGCAAGGTTCTGTTCTTTCTCTCTACAACTCCATTTTGTTGTGGAGTTCTAGGTGCAGAGAACTCATGAATAATTCCATGTTTTTCACATAAAACCTCAAACGGTTCATTTTCAAATTCTTCTCCATGATCACTTCTGACTTTCAAGATTTTCATTTCCTTCTCTGATTGAATTTGGATGCAGAATTTACTAAACACAGAGTATGAATCATCTTTAGTTTTCAGAAACTTAACCCAACACCATCTGCTGTAGTCATCAACAATAACTAGTCCATATTTACTTCCATATAAGGATGCAGTGTTAACTGGTCCAAATAAGTCAATATGAAGTAACTCCAAGGGTCTGGAAGTTGAAACAATTTCTTTCGGCTTGAAGGGACTCTTGACAATTTTCCCTTTCTGACATGCTCCGCAAAGAGCATCTGAGTGATAGTCAATGTTTGGTAGGCCTTTGACAAGTTGTAACTTGCTAATTTTAGAGATTAATCTCCAGTTAGCATGTCCCAAACGTCTGTGCCACATCCATTTCTTATCACCCATTGACAGAAGGCACATTACCTTCTGATCAGTCAGTTCTGAGAATTTTATCTTGTATACATTGTTTCTTCGTTTTCCCTTGAAGACTATGGACTGATCATCCTTGTTAACCACTGTGCAGTTGTTCTTATTAAACAATACATCATAACCACTGTCACATAATTGACTTATGCTTAGTAAGTTATGTTTAAGTCCATCAACTAACCACACATTACTGATTGAGATCAAGGAGTTACCAATGGTTCCAGAACCAATGATTTAGCCAGTCTGGTTTCCTCCAAATCCCACAGTTCCTCCCTCTTTCATGGTTAGGGTTAGGAACATAGACCTTTCTCCCGTCATGTGACGCGAGCACCCACTGTCTAGGTACCAAGCCTTGTGCTTTCTTAGTCTTTTTAGACATTCCTGCAGCATCAATAATATCAGACTTAGGTACCCATATTCTCATGGGTCCTTTTTGGTTAGTCTTAGAACCATTGAACTCTTTTCGCAAGTTTTGTCTTGAAATCCTTGGCAATGTTTTCTCCCAAACCTTAGGGTTGGAACCGTTTGGTTTAGGTTTCAACTTGCCTTTCACAGTTTCTCTCCTTTGAAACTTAGACTTTGGTTTTTCAGACTCTGGCTTTTTCAGAATCTGTTTATCAGACTTTGAATCTTTCAGAGTCTGAGACTTTAAAGCTTTGGGTTCAAAGTTTTTCAGACCCTTTAACTTAACATTCTGAAGTTTGGACTTAGTCAGAATCTTCGAAGTAGAAGTTGTAGGTTCTGAATGAGTCTCTGTGTTGACTTCATCAGACTCTTTTACAAAAAGATTTTTCAACGCCTCTCTGGCTCCATCAGGACCAGATTTAAGAGTCATTTCATTTGAGTTTCCTCCAATGAATCCAAGACCCTGTCCTCTGTTCTGATACGTGCTATAGATCATGGATGCAACCCTTGATCTGTCAATTCCAGTAGCAATAAATTCTTGCAGAGCAACATCTTGCTCACTTAAGTATTTACAGCTACACTTCTTGATCAATAAAGAATTATTTTCTTCTTTTAAATCTTCTAATTCCAACAGAGTTGAATTATGTCTTTTTGACAGCTTATCAAGCTGTTGTTTGACTTTCTTCAACTGAGTGGTCTTAGTTTTAAAATGACCCAGAAGCTCATTGACAGATTCTATAAGTTCAGATCTTGTGAGTTCAGAATATACCTCTGTTTCATTTTCAGAATCTGTATTTGATTCTGCCTCAGGTGTCTCTTTAATAGATTCGGTTGTAGCCATTAGTCCAACAGCTACATTAGTTTCACCATCAGCATCATCATCTTCAGATCCTGACTCATTATCAAGATCTTCCCAGGTGGCCATCAGACTTTTCTTGATCTGCTTCTTAAACTTGCTTGACTTGAAGGTTGGCCTTTTTGACTTGGATTTCTCCTTCTGCAGTTCTGGACACTCAGCAATAAAATGTCCAGTTTTCTTGCAGTTGAAGCAACCTTTCTGATCCTCCTTTTTGACCCCCTTCCCACTGCTCTTGCTCAGAAATCTCTTGTTCTTCTTAGCAAGGTACTGCATTCTGCTTGAAAGCATAGCCATTTCCTTTGCTATATCAGGATCCTTTTCTGAACTTTCAGAAGCTGAAGACTCATTTTCAGATTCTTCAACCTTGAGAGCCTTTGAAGACCTTCCTTTTGATTTTAAAGCAATGGTTTTGGATTTTCTTGCAGAATCATGTTCATTGAGACTTAACTCATGAACCTTGAGTGAGCTTACAAGATCTTCAACACTTAAAGTGTTTAAATCTTTAGCCTCCTCAATTGCAGTGACCTTTGGTCTCCATCTAGAGGGTAAGCTCCTTAAAATCTTGCTAACATGATCAGAAGCTATGTAACTCTTCTTTAGTATCTGAAGACCAGATACTAGAGTTTGAAATCTTGAGTACATCTGCTCAATACTTTCATCCTCTTTCATCTTAAATAGTTCATATTGATGAACTAATAGAAGAGCTTTAGCTTCCCTGACCTTTTTGCTTCCTTCGTAGTTAGCACAGAGAGAAGCAAACATGGCTCTAGCAGTAGATTTGTCACTCATCTTCATGTATTCCGTTTTAGGAATAGCAGTGACAAGAGCCCCTCTGATGATATGATGTTTCTTATAGATTTTCTTTTGAGCAGCAGTGTGAAGTTTGCGGTCAATGGCAGCACCTTCGTCATCAAGTTGTAAGTCACCAACACCATCTTCAAGTATGTCCCAGAGTTCTTCATCAAGACCCATGACATAACTATAGAAGTTGGTTTTCCACCAAGAAAATTCTTCAGGATCACCATTGAACTTAGGAATTTTTCCATAATCAGCCTTTCTACTGCTGTTATTGGATCCATATTCATATGGTATAGCAGCACCAGAAGTGGCACCAGAAGAAGATGGTTCACTGGAAGACATGTTTTTCTCTGGATCTTTTCTGTTACACTGTTAAGTGCTAAGTCAACAGAGCCGGTGCTCTGATACCAACTGAAGGTGAGAAAAACACAAGAAGGGGGGGTTGAATTGTGTTTTCTTTTCGCAACTCTTGAAGAGTGAGAATCTAATTCCTTTAAACTCAGAGTCTGAATGAGATCAGAGTCTGATAGGAGATTAGGTTCTGATTGCAGCGGAATAATCAAGAGATAAAAAGAGAACAGAGAACACAAGCAATTATACAGGTTCCTTCCACAAATCGGAAGTAGTCCTGTCCCCCTTGTACTTCCAAGGAGAGTTCACTAAAATGTAATATCAAATTACAAGTTGCTCAAACACACAGTATGAGACTTCCTTGCTCAAGCACACAGGCGAGAGACTTCCTTGCTCAAAGACACAACTAAGAGACTTCCTATGCTCAAGGACACAGCCAAGAGACTTCCTTTGCTCAAGCACAAAAGCAAGAGACTTTTACACAATTACAGAAAATTGAATACAGTTGAAACACTTGACAAAAATCAAAATGTGTTTCAATTACAACAAAGACAGACTCTGTTTTACACAAAAGACAGACTCTGTTTTTCTGTGAAACTTAGAAATTCTAGAATACTCAGTTTGTAAGAATCTAAGTTGATGATGTGCTTTTGTTAAGACTCAGTTGAATAGGAAAGCAGCGCAATGCAATTTTTCAAGTTATAGAGTCCAACAATTCTTCAAGTCTTCTATCCTTTATATAGGCGTAGGAAAGAGACGTTGAGTCATCCAGCGCATCAGGATGATTTCTGAAGCTTGATCAATGACTGTTGATCTGTTGCTTGATTTGGTAATAGTCCTTCAATAGCATCATTTGAATTCCATTCCCTTTGAGGATTAATACCGGTAGACACAGTTGCCAAACTATACGAGGTAGTGGAGTAGTGGAAACAGAGTTCGTACAACGTACTCTGTACTGGCCTGCAATCTTTGTCTTTGTGCTTCCCACGCTCAAGTTGACTTAGAAGCTATTCGTTACTCCATTAGAGTTTCTTTGTGCATAGCAATGCAGTAGAGATCACTGTTAGCAGATTATCAAATTTGTGGCTTCAGACTCACTGTAGCACTAAGCTTCTGATAATCTTCAGACTCTCTTGGTTCTCAGATTCTGGTCGTCTTCAGACTCTGATACAGTCTTCAGACTCTCTTCGGTACAGTCTTCAGACTCTCTTCGATACAGTCTTCAGACTCTCTTCGATACAGAATCACAAGCAACAGGCTTCTATGGATTTATTGCTCTTTAACATTGTTCAAACAGAATGCTTCTTAAGATACAAATCTTAATTTATATCCTACATACTTAAACAAATATTAGCAATATCCAATTGACAACTTTTTAATACCTTGTTATCATCAAAACTCAAAACGTGGTATTGCTGAACACCTTTGTTCCAACAATCTCCCCCTTTTTGATGATGACAAACATTAGTATTTAAAAGGTCAATTGTTGTTAATGTAATTAACAAGTTGACTTAAAGGGTTCTAAGGTTTGTAAGCTCAGAGTCTGAGGTTTGTAAGCTCTGACTCCCCCTGAGTCTGATAGTTCTTAAGTTGAGGTTTGTAAGCTCATCTTGAGTTCTATCCAGGTTAATTAAATTCACTTTCATAATCAATCAAATTCATTCTCAGAATATTCAGAAAATTGATTCTAAAACAGGGCTCAGAGTCTAACTAAGCACCTTTCGCAGATTTCCCTTTAACTTATACGTATACATGCAATGTAATTAAAGAAAATTTTTCTCTGCTCCCTGACATAAATACTTTCCCTTCTCCCCCTTTTGTCATCAACAAAAAAAAAGTTCAGAACAGGTTCCTCCCCCTTTTTAAATGACTTAAGGTAAGGGTGTAAACATGTTTTAGGGAAGAATGATATTCAGAGGGAAAACATAGAAGATTCAGAGCATAAAAAGAATTGAATTCAAATAGAATCAAAAAAAACTTGAATAAATTGAAACATAAGGTAAGTTCAGAAGATAGTAAACAAGAATTACAAAAAAAAATAAGCAAAAATGAAATTAAACTAATGTTGTTTTTGTTTGGCAAGATGATCCATCAGTTTCTGGAGATCCTCTTGCTGTTTCTTTACCATCTCTTCTAGAGCCTCAGTTCTTTGCAAATGTGCTTCTCTTTCCAGTCTAGCTTCTTCTTGAATTCTATACAATTTCCTCTTCAAGGAATTGTAAGCCACTGATTCTCTAGGAATATACTGATCTTCATCAAAGAAGGGTGTATCACTTATCCTCAGAATAAGAGCTTTTTCCAGAACTGCAACTTTCTCAGCCCGCTTTACTTCTTCAACATGCTTGGCAGTAACAAGAGCTTGTTCCCTGGCAGCAGCCTTTTGAATTTTGGTGATAAAATCCAAAAACTCAGTCTTCACTGAAGAGAACTTGTCCTCATAGCTCACATTGAGTATTGGTATAAGCCTTTGCTCAATCACTTCTTTGAGCTTATTGCATGAAGAAGCATATAACTCATCTATCTTACTTGAATCAAATAAGTCAGTTTGAGGTTCAGAGGTTGAGGGTTGAGAAGCTCTTAAAGCTAGAAAAGTTTCAAAACCTGGGAAATAGGTTATAGGATCACAAAGAGGTTGGGAAACTCTTCTGGTCTTAGCTCTACATTCTGTTACAGTTTCTGATACAATATCAGAAGCTTGTTCCAGATTTTCAGAAGCTGGTTCAACAACAGGTTCTGAAGGTTCAGCAGAAGCTAAAGTCAGATTCTCTGTAGGTTTAGGTACATGGTCTGGTTTGGAAACAGATGAAGTAGCTTTTGTTGATTTGGATTTTGCAGGGGTTTTTGGTAGTTCTCCTCCTAGATGTTTTTCAAGAGAATCTAGAGTGTCTGGAGAGTCTACACAAATGGTTTCAGTTTGGGGGGGTGGCTGTTTGGATTGAATGGTTGCTTCAGGTTTTTCAGAAGGTTGAATTACCTGAAGTGGTTTGAGAAATGAAGGTTGATCAGGATGGTCAACAGGAAGATTCATAGACACTGTGATTGTGTCTTGAATCACTCTGTCCATAGTTGAATCAACATAATCAACTACTGCAGGGTCAAGCGGGTTATGGGATGATATGGGTTTGATTGGTGAGGGAGATGAATTTTTGAGAGATGGAAGAATTTGGCTCAAGGGTTTGTTGTCAGATTCTGAATCTGATTCTGACTCATGATTCAAAGAAGAAGATGAGCTAAATGCCACGTTGCCAGAGGTGCCAATGCCAGCTTCTGGAGAGGCATAGTGATCAGACACAGTAGCTTCTGATAACTCAGCTTCTGCAGTTTCTGAAGGGTTCTTCTGTTTAAGAGGAGAAGCAAGCAACTTAGCAGCTTCCTTGACAGTTTCTTCCTTCAACTCTTCAGCAATCAAATCTGCAGCCATAACCTTGCTAGCAGTGTGTTCATCCTCAATCATAGATACAGAAGTACCTATCTTCTGTGCTACATCCTTAGCCACAGGAATCACATCCACCTTTCTCTTCTTGATCTGACTCTCTTCACCTCCAGAGTCAGCATCAAGGAAATCAACAATATCTTGAGCTAACTTGTCATAGTCTCTGTCAGCTTTGCCTATTATTGCTTTCTTCTCTGCTTTCTTAGCCTTCTTCTCATCTTTCTTGGCTTTCTTTCCATCCTTAATTTCACGAAGTGCAGAAGATGCAGAAGGAGAACCAATTGAAACTCCTGGAAGAGCAGAAGATTTGATCTTTTTCTTGAGAGGCTCCTGCTTCTCTTCCTCTTCCTTGAGAACCACTTCCTTGGTCCTTTTTCCCTTGACCTTAAGAGGGCCTCCTCCAGCAGTCTCAGGAATAGCAGAATAGTTGATTATTCTACTAGTCTCCTTGAAGTAATCCACCACAAATCTAGCAAGAACTTCAGGATTATCTTCTTTGGATATGGGAGGGAAGTCCATCATCAAATCAGATTGTACATAGGATTCTCTCATATCATGCTTAGAGGGGTTGAATCTCTTGACAATCTTCATGTACTGCAGAGTCTTGCCATTGATGATTCTACCGGTCACAGTTCCTAGATGAATATCTGATACCACACCAGATTCTGATAAGACCTTCAAGAGGCCTCCTTGATACAGAATCTCAGATATTAATCTTCCAAAAGGTACTTGCCTCCTGGTTTCTGATTGACTCTTCTTGATGGCCCAACACATGTGGTGCATCACATATCTGGGGAAGTTGATCTTTATTTTGTTGATAAGAAAATAAAGAAGAACTTTGTGATCCACAGAGAATGTATCTGTTCCTCCTCCTTTCTGAAGCATACTGTCCAGTATAATCTTCAGAAGCACCCTATGCTCAGGATGCATATCCACCAATTTATTTGAGGGTCTCCCTTCAAATAACAACTTGTTGCAGACAACGGCCCATTCACTTTTCTTGTTGACGTTCCACTGAAATTTACCAGCGCTCTCCATCTGACAGGCCCTGGCTACCACCTCTTCAGTGATAACTATTGGAATTCCCATCACAGCAGACCTTATTTGAAGACCATTGTACGGTCTTAAGCCCATTTGGTCTCTGTTCTTGCCAACAAGCTTGGGGTTGTTTGAGATTGCTACTGTTTCTTCCAAAGTAGCTTCAGCTTTGTCGTAGACTTCTGACCTAACCCAAAAATCTCTAACGAGCTCCTGATATGTTGGTCCATTCAACATACCAAAGTACCTCATCATTCCTTGTGATAAGAAATGAGGTGCAACGTCAACTCCATGACGACTGAGTGAACCAAAATCTACTGGAGATTCAACTTGAATTTCCAGAGTTTCCTTGATGATGTTCATTGTTCTGGGTTTGATAACGTAGGATCCTCAGGACATGATTATGACACCAGATTGGATGAGATCACTTGCCATTAGGGTTTTCTTAAGAGTTTGATTTGAGAACAAAAAAAGTTTTGCAAAGTAATGAAAGACAAGAAATTTGTTCAGAGAGAAAATCAAAGAGTGAAAAGAGAAGTGAGTTGTGTGTGTTATGTATTTATAGAGAAAAAGTTTGATAACTGTTTGGAAAGAGTAGGGGACAAACAAACACAAACAATAAATACATATAGCATGCAGCCGTAAACGTATTGGGACAAAGCGAATGCAACTTGTTTAACATAATGAAATCATTTCCCTTTGAGTTCTTACCCAATACAGACAGGCCACGTCTGAGAAACTGTAAAGTAACTGATACCATAGTGGGGCAGGTGTTACTGAACTTAACAGTCACGCTTCCACTAATACGAGCTTCTGAGAGTCTAAAGATTCCTCACCAGAGTCTGAATAATTTATCAGAAGCTTTCATCAGAGTCTCAAAAGAGAATCTGATTCCCAAATAGCTTCTGAATATTTTCAGAGTCTGAATTCTGTTTTCAGAGGCGCATATTACCCAGAGACATAGCACATGTTCAAATTTTTCTTTATGAAATCAAATCTTTCAACAGATAAGGGTTTAGTAAATATATCAGCCCATTGATGATCAGTATCAATAAATTGAATATCTAAAATTCCCTTTTGAACATAGTCTCTTATAAAATGATGTTTAATCTCAATATGCTTTGATCTTGAATGCAGAATTGGATTCTTAGACAAACATATAGCTGTTGTATTATCGCAATAAATTGGGATATGGTTTTCAGTTATTTGATAGTCCTCAAGTTGATGTTTCATCCAGAGTAGCTGTGTACAACAACTAGCAGCTGAGATGTATTCTGCTTCTGCTGTAGACAGAGCAATGGTTGCTTGCCTCTTGCTAGCCCAGGATATCAGATTCTCTCCCAAGAATTGACAATTGCCACTGGTAGATTTTCTTTCAATCCTGTCTCCAGCATAATCAGCATCACAGAATCCAACTAGCTTGTAGTCAGAGGATTTCTTGTAAAGAAGTCCAAGATTAGTAGTTCCTTTCAGATATCTAAAGATTCTTTTAACAGCAGTTAAGTGAGACTCTCTAGGATCTGATTGAAACCTTGCACACAAACATACACTGTATAAAATATCTTGTCTGGATGCAGTTAGGTATAACAAAGAACCAATCATACCTCTATACAGCTTCTGATCAACTTTGGTTCATTGATCTTCTTTGCTCAGAGTGCAGGTTGGATGCATTGGAGTATTCATTTCTTTGCAGTCCTCAAGATTGAACTTCTTCAGAAGCTCTTTCGTATACTTGGACTGATGAACATAGACTCCATCTTTGCATTGGTTGATTTGAATTCCAAGAAAGAACTTCAATTCTCCCATCATGCTCATTTCAAATTCATCCTGCATTACTTTTGAAAACTCTTTGCAAAGTGAACTATTTGTAGAACCAAAAATAATATCATCAACATAAATCTGAACTACAAGAATGTCTTTCTTCAGAGTCTTTCTGAATAGAGTAGTGTCAACTTGTCCTCGTTCAAAGTTGTTTATAATCAAGAAATTACTCAGTCTTTCATACCAAGCTCTGGGAGCTTGTTCCATCCTTCATCTCCAAGAGCTTCTTCAACAGAAGTTGGTTTAATAACAGATAATAATCCTAAGGCAGACTCTTCTTGTCTGAAATGCGATCTTGTTCTCATAGGACTTTCTTTATTGCCAATTATCTGATCTTCTGGATGTGAAGACTTGTATTAGAAAGATTGTTTGGATTGACTAGCTTGCAGAGAACCATCTTGAGCTTCATCAGAAGCTTCTTCATTAGGAACTTCAGGGGTTGTTCCAGCTTCTGAAGTATCTTCAGATTCTGGAATCTGATCAGATTCTGAGTTTTCATCAGAATCCTGAGATTCTTCATGACTTTCATCTTGCACTGGAGTTTCACTTCCAGGCTCTTTGTCATCGAATCTTACATGCATAGATTCTTCCACACATTGTGTTTCTGAATTATACAGCCTGTATGCCTTAGAGCGTTCAGAGTAACCTAAAAATATTCCCTTTTGAGCTTTGGCATCAAATTTCTTTAGGTAGACTTTGTTGTTCAGGACATAACACGTACATCCGAACTGATGAAAATAAGATATGTT
Organism: Medicago arabica; assembly: GCA_946800305.1. Lineage (NCBI taxonomy): Eukaryota > Viridiplantae > Streptophyta > Magnoliopsida > Fabales > Fabaceae > Medicago > Medicago arabica. Next base: position 28,084,882 of record OX326970.1, on the reverse strand, counting down.
GGGTTTTCTTCCTTTAAAGAGTTCATAAGCTGTTTTGTTCAACAGAGGTCTAATATAGATTCTGTTCTGAACATAACAAGCTGTGTTTACTGCTTCTGCCCAAAAATGCTTAGCCAGATTGTTCTCATGGATCATGGTTCTAGCCATCTCTTGTAAGGTTCTGTTCTTTCTCTCTACAACTCCATTTTGTTGTGGAGTTCTAGGTGCAGAGAATTCATGAATAATTCCATGTTTTTCACAGAAAACCTCAAACGGTTCATTTTCAAATTCTCCTCCATGATCACTTCTGACTTTCAAGATTTTCATTTCCTTCTCTAATTGAATTTGGATGCAGAATTTACTAAACACAGAATATGAATCATCTTTAGTTTTCAGAAATTTAACCCAACACCATCTGCTGTAGTCATCAACAATAACTAGTCCATATTTACTTCCATATAAGGATGCAGTGTTAACTGGTCCAAATAAGTCAATATGAAGTAACTCCAAGGGTCTGGAAGTTGAAACAATTTCTTTCGGCTTGAAGGGACTCTTGACAATTTTCTCTTTCTGACATGCTCCGCAAAGAGCATCTGAGTGATAGTCAATGTCTGGTAGGCCTTTGACAAGTTGTAACTTGCTAATCTTAGAGATTAATCTCCAGTTAGCATGTCCCAAACGTCTATGCCACATCCACTTCTTATCACCCATTGACAGAAGGCACATTACCTTCTGATCAGTCAATTCTGAGAATTTTATCTTGTATACATTGTTTCTTCATTTTCCCTTGAAGACTATGGACTGATCATCCTTGTTAACCACTGTGCAGTTGTTCTTATTAAACAATACATCATAACCACTGTCACATAATTGACTTATGCTTAGTAAGTTATGTCTAAGTCCATCAACGAACCACACATTACTGATTGAGATCAGAGAGTTACCAATGGTTCCAGTACCCATGATTTTGCCAATCTGGTTTCCTCCAAATCCCACAGTTCCTCCCTCTTTCATGGTTAGGGTTAGGAACATAGACCTTTCTCCCGTCATGTGACGTGAGCAACCACTGTCCAGGTACCAAGCCTTGTGCTTTTCTAGTCCTTTTAGACATACCTGCAGCATCAATAATTTCAGACTTGGGTACCCATATTCTTATGGGTCCTTTTTGGTTAGTCTTAGAACCATTGAACTCCTTTTGTAAGTTACGTCTTGAAGTCATTGGCAATGTTTTCTCCCATACCTTGGGTTTAGAACCGTTTGGTTTAGGTTTCAACTTACCTTTCACAATTTCTCTTCTTTGAAACTTAGGCTTTGGTTTTTCAGACTCTGGCTTTTTCAGAGTCTGTTTATCAGACTTTGAATGTTTCAGAGTCTGAGACTTTAAAGCTTTGGGTTCAAAGTTTTTCAGACCCTTTACCTTAACATTCTGAGACTTTGACTTAGTCAGAACCTTAGAAGTAGAGGTTGTAGGTTCTGAATGAGTCACTGTGTTGACTTCATCAGACTCTCTTACAAAGTGCTTTTCCAATGCCTTTCTGGCTCCATCAGGACCAGGTTTCAGAGTCATTTCATTTGAGTTTCCTCCAATGAATCCAAGACCCTGTCCTCTGTTCTGATACGTGCTATAGATCATGGATGCAACCCTTGATCTGTCAATTCCAGTAGCAATAAATTCTTGCAGAGCAACATCTTGCTCACTTAAGTATTTACAGCTACACTTCTTGATCAATAAAGAGATATTTTCTTCCTTTAAATCTTCTAATTCCAACAGAGTTGAATTATGTCTTTTTGACAGCTTATCAAGCTGTTGTTTGAATTTCTTCAACTCAGTGGTCTTAGCTTTAAAATGACAAAGAAGCTCATTGACAGATTCTATAAGTTCATATCTTGTGAGTTCGGAATATACCTCTGTTTCATTCTCAGAGTCTGCATCTGATTCTGCCTCAGGTGTCTCTTTAACAGATTCGGGTGTAGCCATTAGTCCAACAGCTACATTTGCTTCACCATCAGCATCATCATCCTCAGACCCTGACTCATTATCAAGATCTTCCCAGGTGGCCATCAGACTTTTCTTGATCTGCTTCTTAAACTTGCTTGACTTGAAGGTTGACCTCTTTGACTTGGGTTTCTCCTTCTGCAGTTCTGGACACTCAGCAATAAAATGTCCAGTTTTCTTGCAGTTGAAGCAACCTTTCTGATCCTCCTTTTTGAACCCCTTCCCACTGCTCTTGCTCAAAAATCTCTTGTTCTTCTTAGCAAGGTACTGCATTTTGCTTGAAAGCATAGCCATTTCCTTTGCAACATCAGGATCCTCCTCTGAGCTTTCAGAAGCTGAAGACTCATTTTCAGACTCTTCAACCTTGAGAGCCTTTGAAGACCTTCCTTTTGATTTTAAGGCAATGGTTTTGGATTTTCTTGCAGAATCATGTTCATTGAGACTTAACTCATGAACCTTGAGTGAGCTTACAAGATCTTCAACACTTAAAGTGTTTAAATCTTTAGCCTCCTCAATTGCAGTGACCTTTGGTCTCCATCTAGAGGGTAAGATCCTTAAAATCTTGCTAACATGATCAGAAGCTATGTAACTCTTCTTCAGTAACTGAAGACCAGATACTAGAGTTTGAAATCTTGAGTACATCTGCTCAATACTTTCATCCTCTTTCATCTTAAATAGTTCATATTGATGAACTAATAGAAGAGCTTTAGCTTCCCTGACCTTTTTGCTTCCTTCGTAGTTAGCACAGAGAGAAGCAAACATGGCTCTAGCAGTAGATTTGTCACTCATCTTCATGTATTCCGTTTTAGGAATAGTAGTGACAAGAGCCCCTCTGATGATATGATGTTTCTTATAGATTTTCTTTTAAGCAGCAGTGTGAAGTTTGCGGTCAATGGCAGCACCTTTGTCATCAAGTTGTAAGTCACCAACACCATCTTCAAGTATGTCCCAGAGTTCTTCATCAAGACCCATGACATAACTATAGAAGTTGGTTTTCCACCAAGAAAATTCTTCAAGATCACCATTGAACTTAGGAATTTTTCCATAATCAGCCTTTCTACTGCTGTTATTTGATCCATAGTCATATGGAATAGCAGCACCAGCAGTAGCACCAGAAGAAGACTGTTCACTGGAAGACATGTTTTTCTCTGGATCTTTTCTGTTACACGGTTAAGTGCTATGACAACAGAGCCGGAGCTCTGATACCAACTGAAGGTGAGAAAAACACAAGAAGGGGGGGTTGAATTGTGTTTTCTTTTCGCAACTCTTGAAGAGTGAGAATCTAATTCCTTTAAACTCAGAGTCTGAATGAGATCAGAGTCTGATAGGAGATTAGGTTCTGATTGAAGCGGAATAATCAAGAGATAAAGAGAGAAGAGAGAACACAAGCAATTATACAGGTTCCTTCCACAAACCGGAAGTAGTCCTGTCCTCCTTGTACTTCCAAGGAGAGTTCACTAAAATGTAATATCAAATTACAAGTTACTCAAACACACAGTATGAGACTTCCTTGCTCAAGCACACAGGCGAGAGACTTCCTTGCTCAAAGACACAACTAAGAGACTTCCTTTGCTCAAGGACGCAGCCAAGAGACTTCCTTTGCTCAAGCACAAAAGCAAGAGACTTTTACACAATTACAGAAAATTGAATACAGTTGAAACACTTGACAACAATCAAAATGTGTTTCAATTACAACAAAGACAGACTCTGTTTTACACAAAAGACAGACTCTGTTTTTCTGTGAAACTTAGAAATTCTAGAATACTCAGTTTGTAAGAATCTAAGTTGATGATGTGCTTTTGTTAAGACTCAGTTGAATACGGAAGCAGCACAATGCAATTTTTCAAGTTATAGAGTCCAACAATTCTTCAAGTCTTCTATCCTTTATATAGGCGTAGGAAAGAGACGTTGAGTCATCCAGCGCATCACGATGATTTCTGAAGCTTGATCAATGACTGTTGATCTGTTGCTTGATTTGGTAATAGTCCTGCAATAGCATCATTTGAATTCCATTCCCTTTGAGGATTAATTCCGGTAGACACAGTTGCCAAACTGTACGAGGTAGTGGAGTAGTGGAAACAGAGTTCGTACAACGTACTCTGTACTGGCCTGCAATCTTTGTCTTTGTGCTTCCCACGCTCAAGTTGACTTAGAAGCTAGCCGTTACTCCATTAGATTTTCTTTGTGCATAGCAATGCAGTAGAGATCACTGTTAGCAGATTATCAAATTTGTGGCTTCAGACTCACTGTAGCACTAAGCTTCTGATAATCTTCAGACTCTCTTGGTTCTCAGATTCTGGTGGTCTTCAGACTCTGATACAGTCTTCAGACTCTCTTCGGTACAGTCTTCAGACTCTCTTCGATACAGTCTTCAGACTCTCTTCGATACAGTATCACAAGCAATAAGCTTCTCTGGATTTATTGCTCTTTAACATTGTTCAAACAGAATACTTTCTAAGATACAAATCTTAATTGATATCCTGCATACTTAAACAAATATTAGCAATATCCAATTGACAACTTTTTAATACCTTGTTATCATCAAAACTCAAAATGTGGTATTGCTGAACACCTTTGTTCAAACAGAGATGGATCCGGAACAAACTTCCGAAGTTGCGACACATGAAATACATCATGCAAATTCGAAAGATGCGGTGGTAAACCCACTCGATACGCCACCGTTCCAATTCTTTCTGATATCTGATACGGACCAATAAACCTCGGAGTTAACTTCTTTGACTTCAATGCTCGTCCCACACCAGTCATATGAGTGACTCTCAAAAATACATGATCTTCTTCTTGAAACTTAAGGTCTTTCCTACTCCTATCATGATAACTCTTTTGTCGACTATGCGACGCTTTCATCTTCTCTTGGATCATCTTAACTTTCTCAGTAGTTTGTTGAATGATTTCTGGTCCCAAAACCACACTCTCACCTGATTCGAACCAACACAATGGAGTTCTGCACCTCCGACCATACAAAGCCTCGAATGGTGCCATTACAATACTAGAATGATAATTGTTATTGTACATGAACTCTATCAACGGAAGATGACTATCCCAAGTTCCCCCTTGCTCAAGTACACAAACTCTTAACAAATATTCCAACGACTGAATCGTTCTTTCCGATAGACCATCTCTCTGCGGATGATACGCCGAACTTAATCTCAACTTAGAACCTAAAGCTGAAGATGAGAAAAACACAAGAAGGGGGGGTTGAATTGTGTTAACTTTTTCGCAACTCTTGATGAGAGAGAATCTGTTTTCTAGGATCAGAGTCTGAATGGATTCAAAACCTGATGGAAGACTAGAGTCTGTTGCAGCGGAAATAAACAAGAAATAAAGGAAAGAGAGAACACAAGCAATTATACAAGTTCCTTCCACAAACCGGAAGTAGTCCTGTCCCCGTTGCACTTCCAAGGAGAGTTCCACTAAAATGTAATTAATAATTACAAGTTGCTCAAACACACAGTAAGAGACTTCTAATGCTCAAGCACGCAGACAAGAGACTTCCAATGCTCAAAGACACAACTAAGAGACTTCTTTGCTCAAGGACACAGCCAAGAGACTTCTGACACAATTTACAGAAAATTGAATAGATTCAAAACACTTGATAAACAATCAAATGTGTTCCAAATACAAAACAAAGAGAAACTTTGTTTTTCTGATAAACTTAGAAATTCTAGGATACACAGTTTGTAAGAATTTGCTAAGTTGTTGATGTGTTACTGACTTGACTCAGAGAGAATACAATAGCTTAATATCGTAGTTTTTCAGTTGTAGAGTCCAACATATTCTTCAAGTCTACTATCCTTTATATAGGCGTTGGAAAGAGACGTTGAGACAATCCAGCACATCACAGAGTTTTCTGGAAGCTTGATCAATAGCTGTTGATCTGTTGCTTGATATAGTAATAGTCCTCCAAATGCATATTTTGAATCCCAATCCTTTTTAAGCGAATTTCTGGTAGACACAGCTGCCAAATGTACGAGGTAGTGGAGTAGTGGAAACAGAGTTTGTGAAAAAGTACTCTGTCTTATTCTGCAGTCTTTGTCGTTGAGCATCCAATGCTCAAGTTGACTTTGAAGTTAGCCGTTAATCCAAATGAACGTTTCTTATGCATCGAAATGCCTTCAGAAATCCTTCTAAGTAAATCTTCAATTTGCAGTCTTCAGACTCACTGTAGCACTTCAGATTCTGATGAACTTCAAACTCTCTTCAGAACTTCAGACTCTAACGAACTTCAGACTCTCTTCAGAACTTCAGACACTCTTCGTTCTTCAGATTCTTTGAGTCTTTAGTGAAGGTGAGAAAAACACAAGAAGGGGGGGGGGGGGGGGGGTTTGAATTGTGTTTACTTTTTCGAAACTCTTGAAGATTAAGAATCTGTTTCTACTGGATCAGAGTCTGAATGGATTCAGAGTCTGATGGGAGACAAAATTCTGTTGCAGCGAAAAGTAACAAGAGATAGAGAGAAAGAGAGAACACAAGCAATTATACAGGTTCCTTCCACAAACCGGAAGTAGTCCTGTCCCCCTTGCACTTCCAAGGAGAGTTTCACTAAAATGTAATTTCAATTACAAGTTGCTCAAACACACAGTAAGAGACTTCCAATTGCTCAAGCACGCAGGAAAAAGTCTTCCAATGCTCAAAGACACAACTAAGAGAATTCTTTGATCAAGCACACAAACAAGAGACTTCTGACACAATTTTATAGAAAATTGAATAGAGTTGGAGACACTTGATAAACAATCAAATGTGTTCCAATAACTTAAACAAAGACAGATTCTGTTTATCTGATAAACTTAGAGATTCTAGAATACACGATTTGTAAGAATAATCTAAGTTGTTGATGTGTTTCTGGTTTGACTCAGTGAGAATACAATAGCTTGACAACGTAGTTTTTCAGTTGTAGAGTCCAACATATTCTTCATGTTTTCAATCCTTTATATAGGCGTTGGAGAGAGACGTTGAGACAATCCAGTACATCAAGAGAATTCTGGAAGCTTGATCAATAGTTGTTGATCTGTTGCTTGATATGGTAATAGTCCTTCAAATGCATATTTTGAATTCCATTCCTTTTGAAGCTTAATACCGGTAGACACAGTTTCCAAACTGTACGAGGTAGTGGAGTAGTGGAAACAGAGTTCGTACACACGTACTCTGTACTATTCTGCATTCTTTGTCGTTGAGCATCCCACGCTCAAGTTGACTTTGAAGCTAGCCGTTACTCCAAGTGAGTGTTTATTATGCATCGAAATGCCTTTAGAAATCCTTCTAAGCAGTTCTTCAGATTGTAGGCTTCAGACTCACTGTAGCACTTCAGCTTCTGATGATCTTCAGACTCTCTTGGTCTTCAGGTTCTGATAGTCTTCAGACTCTCTTGAATTTTTAGGTTCTGATCATCTTCAGACTTATATGAACTTCAGATTCTTTTAGTCTTCAGGACTTCTTGACACAGCTTCTGATGATTCTTCAGACTCTCCAGATCTTCAGAATCACAAGCAACAAGCTTCTCTTGGTCTTGCTCTCAAAATTTTCAAACAGAATACTTTCTAAGATTAAAATCTTGATTAAGATCCTGCATACTTAAACAAATATTATCATATCCAATTGACAATTTTTAATACCATGTTATCTTCAAAACTCAAAACTTGGTATTGCTGAACACCCTTGTTCCAACAATCTCCCCCTTTTTGATGATGACAAACATCAATATTTAAAAGGTCAATTGTTGTTAATCTAATTAACAGGTTGACTAAAAGGGTCTGAGGTTTGTAAGCTCAGAGTCTGAGGTTTATAAGCTCTGACTCCCCCTGAGTCTGATAGTCCTTAAGTTGAGGTTTGTAAGCCCCCCCTAAGTTCTATCCTAGTTAATTAAATTCATGTTTAGCATAAGTAGCTGAATCAAATCTCAGAATAATAAACGAATATGAGAGAAGATTCTTTTTAAATTAAATTGAAGAATTTAATTTAATGGGGCTCAGAATCTAACGAAGTACGTATCGCAAACTTCCCTTTTCATCAGACTTAGCATAAATAACTTTTTTTTAAAAATACTCACTGATCTTTCTCCCCCTTTTGTCATCAACAAAAAGGTTTAAAAACATGTTTCTCCCCCTTTTATATGACTTCAAGTGAGGAAATTTTTTTTTAAAGAAAATGTGAAAAGAAGATTCAGAGCAAAAACATATTAGAGTCTGAAACAGGACATATTCTAAGTAGAATTCGGTAGTTAGACTTCAGATGTACTAAGATAAATAAAACAAGATATATCAGAAGCACATATAATTGAAGTAAAACAAAATTGAATAACATGAAGTAAAATTTCAGAAGATTATAGAAATCAGCAAATAAGAGTACAAGCAAAACAAAACAAATTAAACACTAGGTGTACAACTAAGGTTGGTTTTGTTTGGCAATGTGATCCATCAATTTCTGGAGATCCTCTTGTTGTTTCTTGACAATTTCTTCAAGAGCTTCTGTTCTCCTAAGATGAGCTTCTCTTTCAAGTCTAGCTTCTTCTTGAAATCTATGAAGCTTCTTCTTAAGCGAATCATAAACCACTGTTTTCCTTGGATTGTATTGATCAGCATCAAAGAATGGTTTATTTTCCAACTGCAGAATAGGAGCCTTCTTCTTAGCCTTTGTTGTCTCAGCTTTCTTAATTTCTTTCAAATGCTTGGCAAGAACAACATCTTGTTCTTTTACAGCAGCCTTCTGAATTTTGGTGACAAAATCCACAAATTCATTCTTCAGAGTAGAAAATTTATCCTCATAGCTTACATTGAGGATTGCCACAAATATTTGCTCAATAATATCCTTGAGCTTTGAATTGGACACTCCATAAAAATCATCTATCTTCAACGAATCAAAGAGGTTGTGAGGAATAAGAGTTTGATTTGACTCAAATGAAGTTGAAGGTTCAGAGGCTACGATAGCTTGTAAGGTTTCAAGGCCAATTACAACAGTTCGATTTAGGGGTTCAGTAACTGTTTCAGACACAGGCTCTGCTATGCATTCTGTTACAGGTTCTGGGTCAGGTTTGACATTAGAAACTTGTTCCAGAGTCTCAGAGACTGGTTCCTCTACAGTCACAATAACTGGTTCAAATGAAGCTAATGTTTGAATTTCTAGTTCAGGTTGGGGTACAGAGTCTGGTTTTGAAACAGATTATGTAGTGTTTGTTGTTTTGCATTTTGCATGGGTCTTTGGTAGTTCTCCTCCTAGGTGTCTTTCAAGAGAATCTAGGGTGTTAGGAGAGTCTACAAATATTGTTTCATGTTGAGGAGATGGTTGAGCAGATTGAACGGGTTCTTCAGTAGGCTGAATTGCCTGAAGTGGTTTAAGAAATGATGGTTGAGCAGATTGAATGGGTTCTTCAGGTTCTTCAGTAGGATGAATTGCCTGAAGTGGTTTAAGAAAAGATGGTTGAGCAAGATGGTCAGAGGGTAAGTTCAGAGACACTGTGATGGTGTCTTGAATAACCCTGTCAATAGTTGAATCAACGTATTCACCTATTCTTGGGTCAAGTGGATTAAATGATGAGATAGGTTTGATTGGAGAGGGGGTTTTATTTCGAAGGGATGGAAGGGCTTTGCTCAGGGGTATGTTATCTGATTCAGTTTCAGATGAGGGTGATGACTCTTGATTCATAGAAGAGAAAGGTGAGTAAAATGAAATGTTACCTGATGTGCCAATGCCAGCTTCTGGAGAAGCTTGTTGGTCAGAAGCATCAGACAGAGTAGCTTCTGATTGATCAACTTCTGCAGGGGCAACATGACTCTTCTGTTTCAAAGTTGCTGCAAGCAACTTAGCAGCTTCCTTCACAGTCTCATCTTTAAGTCCTTCTGTCACAACTTCAGCTGCCATTGCCTTGCCAACAACATGATCATCTTCAATCATAGATACAGAAGTACCTATCTTCTGTGCTCCATCCTTAGCCACATGAACAGCTTCTATCTTACTTTTCTTGACCTGACTTTCTTCTTCATCAGAATCAGTATCAAGAAATTCAGCAATTTCATCAACCAGCCTCTTGTGATCTCTGTCAGCTTTACCTTTCTTAGCTTTCTTCTCATCCTTTGCCTTCTTTTCGTCCATTGTTTTCTTCTCATCTTTGGGTTTCTGTATCATTTCCTTAATTTACTTGGATGTAGGAGAGACAAACAGAGGCATATGAGCTATGGTTTCAGAGGCACCAATAGTCACTCCTGGAAGAGTTGTAGACTTTTTCTTCTTCTTAGGAGGTTCTTGCTTCTCTTCCTCTTCTTCTAGATTGACTTCCTTGGTCCTTTTGCCTTTGACCTTAAGAGGTCCTCCTCCAGCATTCTTAGGAATGGCATAATAGTTGATTATTCTACCAGTTTCATTGTAGTAGTCTACTACAAATCTTGCAAGGACTTTAGGATTGTCTTCTTTGGAAATAGGGGGGAAGTCCATCATCAGATCTGATTGTACAGAAGATTCCTTCATATCTAGATTAGAAGGGTTGAACTTCCTGACAATCTTCATGTATTGAAGAGTCTTGCCATTGATGATTCTCCCTGTTACTGTTCCAAGCTGAGCATCTGATACAACACCAGATTCTGTCAAGACCTTCAAGAGGCCTCCTTGATACAGAATCTCAAAAATCAATCTTCCAAAAGGAACTTGTCTTCTGGATTTGATTTGGCCTTCCCTGATGGCCCAGCACATGTGATTCATCACATATCTTGGAAAATTGATTTTCTTCTTTTTAATCAAAAAATACAAAAGCACTTTATGATCTACAGACAGAGTGTCTGTTCCTCCACCTTTCTGAAGCATATTGTCCAGAATGATCTTCAGAAGCATCCTATGTTCAGGATGCATGTCTACCAACTTATTTGAGGGTCTTCCTTCAAATAAGAGTTTGTTGCAGATGCCCATCCACTCACTCTTCTTGTCCACATTCCACTGAAATTTTCCTTCATTTGTTACCCTGCATGCCCTGGCAACTATTTCTTCATTGATAAGGATTGGAATCCCCATCACAGCAGACCATATCTCTAGACCTTTGTACGGTCTCAGACCCATTTGCTTTCTATTCTTGCCAACCAAGGAGGGGTTGTTCATGATTGCAGCAGTTTCTTCTATGGTTGCGTCGTCCTTGTCAAAAACTTCTGCCCTTACCCAAAGGTATCTAATCAACTCTTGATATGTTGGTCCATTCAACATACCAAAGTAACTCATCATTCCTTGTGATAAGAAATGAGAAGAGACGTCGATACCATGCCTTATCAAGGATCCGAAATTAACTGGAGATTCAACTTGAACTTCCAGAGTCTCTTTGATGATATTCATAGTTCTGGGTTTAATCACATAGGATTTTCCAGTTTTGATGAACACACCAGATTGAACGAGTTCACTTGCCATTTGTAAAGTTCTAGGTTTGATTTAGAGAACAAAAATTTCAGAGACTAAAAATGAATGAGTAGTTCAGAGAAAAAATCAAAGTGTGAAAAGTGAAGTGGGTTGTGTGTGATTGCTATTTATTGTGAAAATGGAATACAATTTTCAGTTATTTGATAATCCTCAAGCTGATGTTTCATCCAGAGTAGCTGTGTACAACAACTAGCAGCTGAGATGTATTCTGCTTCTACTGTAGACAAAGCAATGGTTGCTTGCCTCTTGCTAGCCCAGGATATCAGATTCTCTCCCAAAAATTGACAATTGCCACTAGTTGATTTTCTTTCAATCCTGTCTCCAACATAGTCAGCATCATAGAATCCAACTAGCTTATAATCAGAAGATTTTTATACAGAAGTCCAAGATTAATAGTTCCTTTCAGATATCTAAAGATACTTTTAACAGCTGTTAAATGAGACTCTCTAGGATCTGATTGAAACCTTGCACACAGACATACGCTGAATAGAATATCTTGTCTGGATGCAGTTAGGTATAACAAATAACCTATCATACCTCTATACAGCTTCTGATCAACTTTGGTTCCTTGATCTTCTTTGCTCAGAGTGTAGGTTGTATGCATTAGAGTGTTCATTTATTTGTAGTCCTCAAGATTGAACTTCTTCAGGAGCTCTTTAGCGTATTTGTGAAGGTGAGAAAAACACAAGAAGGGGGGGTTGAATTGTGTTAGCTTTTCGCAGCTCTTGAAGAGTGAGAATCTAATTCCTTTAAACTCACAGTCTGAATGGGATCAGAGTCTGATGGGAGATTAGGTTCTGATGCAGCGGAATAATCAAAAGATAGAGAGAAGAGAGAACACAAGAAATTATACAGGTTCCTTCCACTAACTGGAAGTAATCCTGTCCCCCTTGTACTTCCAAGGAGAGTTCACTAAAATGTAATATCAATTACAAGTTGCTCAAACACACAGTAAGAGACTTCCAATGCTCAAGCACGCAGGCAAGAGACTTCCTTGCTCAAAGACACAACTAAGAGACTTCCTTGCTCAAGCACACAAGCAAGAGACTTCCTTGCTCAAGCACACAAGCAAGAGACTTCCTTGCTCAAGGACGCATCCAAGAGACTTCCTTGCTCAAGGACGCAGCCAAGAGACTTCTTTGCTCAAGGACGCAGCCAAGAGACTTCTTTGCTCAAGCACACAAGCAAGAGACTTCTTACACAATTACAGAAAATTGAATAGAGTTGAAACACTTGACAACAATCAAATGTGTTTCAATTACAACAAAGACAGACTCTGTTTCAAACAAAAGACAGACTCTGTTTTTCTGTGGAACTTAGAAATTCTAGAATACTCAGTTTGTAAGAATCTAAGTTGTTGATGTGTTTTTGTTAAGACTCAATTGAATACGAAAGCAACGCAGTGTAATTTTTCTAGTTGTAGAGTCCAACAATTCTTCAAGTCTTCTATCCTTTATATAGGCGTAGGAAAGAGACGTTGAGTTATCCAGCACATCAGGATGATTTCTGAAGCTTGATCAATGATTGTTGATCTGTTGCCAGGAGGTTGTTGATGTGTTTCTGGTTTGACTCAGTGAGAATACAATAGCTTGACAGCGTAGTTTTTCAGTTGTAGAGTCCAACAAAGTCTTAAAGTCTTCTATACTTTATATAGGCGTTGGAGAGAGACGTTGAGACAATCCAGCACATCAAGAGAATTCTGGAAGCTTGATCAATAGCTGTTGATCTGTTGCTTGATATGGTAATAGTCCTTCAAATGCATATTTTGAATTCCATTCCTTTTGAAGCTTAATGCCGGTAGACACTGAAGGTAGGAAAAACACAAGAAGGGGGGGTTGAATTGTGTTAGCTTTTCACAGCTCTTGAAGAGTGAGAATCTAATTCCTTAATATCAGAGTCTGAAGGAGATCAGAGTCTGATGGGAGATTAGGTTCTGATGCAGCGGAAATAATCAAGAGATAGAGAGAAGAGAGAACACAAGCAATTATACAGGTTCCTTCCACAAACCGAAAGTAGTCCTGTCCCCCTTGCACTTCCAAGGAGAGTTTCACTAAAATGTAATATCTATTACAAGTTGCTCAAACACACAGTAAGAGACTTCCAATGCTCAAGCACGCAGGCAAGAGACTTCCAATGCTCAAAGACACAACTAAGAGACTTCTTTGCTCAAGGACGCAGCCAAGAGACTTCTTTGCTCAAGCACACAAGCAAGAGACTTCTGACACAATTTACAGAAAATTGAATAGAGTTGAAACACTTGACAAACAATCAAACGTGTTTCTATTACAACAAAGACAAACTCTGTTACGAACAAAGACAGACTTTGTTTTTCTCTATAACTTAGAAATTCTAGAATACTCAGTTTGTAAGAATAATCTAAGTTGTTGATGTGTTTTTGTTAAGACTCAGTTGAATACGATAACAATGCAGCGTAGTTTTTCAGTTGTAGAGTCCAACAATTCTTCAAGTCTTCTATCCTTTATATAGGCGTAGGAAAGAGACTTTGAGTCATCCAGCACATCAGGATGATTTCTGAAGCTTGATCAATAGATGTTGATCTGTTGCTTGATATGGTAATAGTCCTTCAATTGCATATTTTGAATTCCATTCCCTTTGAAGATTAATACCGGTAGCCACAGTTGCCAAACTGTACGAGGTAGTGGAGTAGTGGAAACAGAGTTCGTACAACGTACTCTGTACTAGCCTGCATTCTTTGTGGTTGAGCATCCCACGCTCAAGTTGACTTTGAAGCTAGCCGTTACTCCAAATGAGAGTTTCTTTTGCATCGTAATGCCTTTAGAAATCCTTGTTAACAGATCTTCAGATTTCAGGCTTCAAACTCACTGTAGCACTTAGCTTCTGATGATCTTCAAACTCTCTTGGTTTTCAGATTCTGATAGTCTTCAGACTCTCTTCGATACAGTCTTCAGACTCTCTTCGATACAATCTTCAGACTCTAATAGTCTTCAGACTCTCTTCGATACAGTCTTCAGACTCTCTTCGATACAGTCTTCAGACTCTCTTCAATACAGAATCACAAGCAACAAGCTTCTCTGTATCTTTGCTCTTAAAATTGTTCAAACAGAATAATTTCTAAGATATAAATCTTGATTGATATCCTGCATACTTAAACAAATATTAGCAATATCCAATTGACAATTTTTAATACCTTGTTATCATCAAAACTCAAAACGTGGTATTGCTGAACACCTTTGTTCTAACAATCTCCCCCTTTTTGATGATGACAAACATCAGTATTTAAAAGGTCAATTGTTGTTAATCTAATTAACAAGTTGACTTAAGGGGTCTGAGGTTTGTAAGCTCTGACTCCCCCTGAATCTGATAGTTCTTAAGTTGAGGTTTGTATGCTCCCCCTAAGTTCTATCCAAGTTAATTAAATTCATTTTCATAAGCAGTTGAATTCATTCTCAGAATAATAAACGAATTAGAGAACAGATTCTTTAAACAGGGGCTCAGAATCTAACTAAGCACCTTTCGTAAATATCCCTTTAACTTTTACATAGAACTTGCAATTTGCAGATAATCAAAAAGTCACAAATCTCACACTTTTCCCTTCTCCCTCTTTTATCATCAACAAAAAGGTTTAGAAACAAGTTCCTCCCCCTTTTTATATGACTTTAGGTAAGGAATTTTTTTTTTAAGGAAAATGAGATTCAGAGCGAAAAAACATAGAAGATTCAAAGCACAAAATATATTAGATGCAAATAAGATCAAATAATAACTTGTATAATCTTGAAAGCAAAAACAGTTCAGAAGAAAAAAAGTAAACAGCAAACAAGGGTTACAAACAAAACATAAAGAATTTAAACTAAGGTTGGTTTTGTTTGGCAAGGTGATCCATCAATTTCAGGAGATCCTCTTGCTGCTTCTTGACAATCTCTTCCAAAGCCTCAGTTCTTATTAAGTGAGCTTCTCTTTCAAGTCTTGCTTCTTCCTGAACTATGTGAAGTCTTCTTCTCAAAGAGTCAAAAACCATTGATTTTCTTGGATTATATTGATCTTCATCAAAGAATGGTTTATCCCTAATCCGCAGAATATGAGCTTTCTACTTGGTTTTAGCTTTCTCAGCACTCTTAACTTCTTCCACATGCTTGGTAGTAACAATTGCTTGTTCCTGGGCAGCAGCCTTCTGAATTTTGGTGACAAAATCCAAAAATTCAGTCTTCAATGTAGAGAACTTGTCCTCATAGCTTACATTGAGGATAGGCACAAACCTTTGCTCAATAATGTCCTTGAGCTTAGAGTTTGATGAAGCATAGAACTCATCTATCCTGTTTGAATCAAATAGGTCATGAGGTTCAGAAGTTAAGGGTTGAGAGGCTTTTAAAGCTAGATAGGTGTCAAAACCAGATACAACTGTTATAGAATCACAAAGAGGTTCAGGAACTGTTTCAGACACAGGTTCTGCTATGCATTCTGTCACAGGTTCTAATAGGATATCAGAAGCTTGTTCTAGAATCTCAGAGACTGGTTCTTCAACAGGTTCTGAGGGTTCAACAGAAGCTAAGGTGAGAATTTCTGTAGGTTTAGGTACAGAGTCTTGTTTGGAAACAGATTCTGTAGCTTTTGTTGATTTGGATTTTGCAGGGGTTTTTGGTAGTTCTCCTCCTAGGTGTTTCTCAAGAGAATCTAGGGTGTCTGGAGAGTCTACACAAATAGGCTCGTGTTGGGGGGATGGTTGTTTTGATTGAATGGTTACTTCAGGCTTTTCAGAAGGTTGAATTTCCTGAAGTGGTTTGAGAAAAGATGGTTGAGCAGGGTGGTCAGCAGGTAAGTTCATAGACACTGTGATGGTGTCTTGAACAACTCTGTCCATAGTTGAATCAACATATTCAACTATTTTGGGATCAAGTGGGTTATGGGATGATAGGGGTTTGATTGGTGAGGGGGATGAATTTCTGAGGGAGGGAAGAATTTGGCTCAAGGGTTTGTTATCTGATTCTGAGTCAGATTCTAACTCTTGATTCGTAGAGGAAGATGAGTTAAATGCTACAATACCAGAGGTGCCTATAGCAGCTTCTGGAGAAGCATGATGATCAGACACAGTAGCTTCTGATAAATCAGCTTGTGCAGTAGCTACCTGACTCTTCTGTTTCAGAGCAGATGCAAGCAACTTAACAGCTTCTTTAACAGTTTCTTCCTTTAGTTCTTCAGCAACCACTTCTGCTGCCATTGCCTTGCCAGCAGCATGTTCATCCTCAATCATAGATACAGAAGTACCTATCTTCTGTGCTACATCCTTAGCCACAGGAACCACATCCACCTTTCTCTTCTTGATCCGACTTTCTTCACCATCAGAGTCAGTATCAAGGAATTCAACAATCTCCTCAGCTAACTTCACATAATCTCTGTCAGCCTTGCCTTTCTTTGCTTTCTTCTCATCCTTCTTTGCCTTTTTCCCGTCTTTCTTAGCCTTCTTCTCATCCTTGGTTTCTTTTATCTTATCCTTGATTTCCTTGGATGCAGAAGATACGGATGAAGGCATGGGAGCTATGGTCTTAGGGGCACCAATAGTTACTCCTGGAAGAGCAGTAGATTTGATCTTCTTCTTGAGAGGCTCTTGCTTCTCTTCCTCTTCCTTGAGAATCACTTCCTTGGTCCTTTTTCCTTTAACCTTAAGAGGTCCTCCTCCAGCAGTCTCAGGAATGGCAGAATAGTTGATTATTCTAGTTGATTATTCTACCAGTATCTTTGAAGTAATCCACCACAAATCTTGCAAGAACTTCAGGATTATCTTCTTTGGAAATAGGAGGGAAGTCCATCATCAAGTCTGATTGCACATAAGATTCCCTCATATCATGCTTAGAAGGATTAAATCTTCTGAAAATCTTCATGTACTGAAGAGTTTTACCGTTGATGATTCTCCCAGTTATAGTTCCAAGATGAGCATCTGATACAACATCAGATTCTGATAAGACCTTCAAGAGGCCTCCTTGATACAGAATCTCAGAGATTAGCCTTCCAAAAGGAACTTGTCTTCTGGATTCAGATTGGCTTTTCGTTATTGCCCAACACATGTGGTGCATCACATACCTTGGAAAGTTTATCTTTATTTTGTTTATCAGAAAATAAAGAAGAACCTTGTGATTAACAGACAGAGTGTTTGTTCCTCCTCCTTTCTGAAGCATACTATCCAGTATGATCTTTAGAAGCACCCTATGCTCAGGATGCATATCGACCAGCTTATTTGAGGGTCTCCCTTCAAATAGAAGTTTGTTGCAGATACCGGTCCAGTCACTCTTCTTCTGGACATTCCACTGAAATTTACCTTCATTCACCACTTGACAAGCTCTCGCAACCACCTCTTCAGTGATAAGGACTGGAATCCCCATGACAGCAGACCTTATTTCAAGACCCTTGTACAGTCTTAAACCCATTTCCTCTCTGTTTTTACCAGCCAGCTTGGGGTTGTTCATAATTGCAGCTGTTTCTTCAATCGTAGCTTCATCTTTGTCGAAGACTTCTGACCTAACCCAGAAATCTCTTACCAGCTCCTAATATGTTGGTCCATTCAACATACCGAAATAGTTCATCATTCCTTGTGCGAAGAAATGAGAAGAGACGTCTACTCCGTGCCGATTAAGAGAGCCAAAATCTATAGGAGATTCAACTTGAATTTCCAGAGTTTCTTTGATAAGATTCATCGTTCTAGGTTTGATCACATATGTGAAGGTGAGAAAAACACAAGAAGGGGGGGTTGAATTGTGTTAGCTTTTCGCAGCTCTTGAAGAGTGATAATCTAATTCCTTTAAACTCAGAGTCTAAATGGGATCAGAGTCTGATGGGAGATTAGGTTCTGATGCAGCGGAATAATCAAGAGATAGAGAGAAGAGAGAACACAAGCAATTATACAGGTTCCTTCCACAAACCGGAAGTAGTCCTGTCCCCCTTGTACTTCCAAAGAGAGTTCACTAAAATGTAATATCAATTACAAGTTGCTCAAACACACGGTAAGAGACTTCCAATGCTCAAGCACGCAGGCAAGAGACTTCCTTGCTCAAAGACACAACTAAGAGACTTCCTTGCTCAAGCACACAAGCAAGAGACTTCCTTGCTCAAGGACGCAGCCAAGAGACTTCTTACACAATTACAAAAAATTGAATAGAGTTGAAACACTTGACAACAATCAAATGTGTTTCAATTACAACAAAGACAGACTCTGTTTCAAACAAAAGACAGACTCTGTTTTTCTGTGGAACTTAGAAATTCTAGAATACTCAGTTTGTAAGAATCTAAGTTGTTGATGTGTTTTTGTTAAGACTCAGTTGAATACGAAAGCAACGCAGTGTAATTTTTCTAGTTGTAGAGTCCAACAATTCTTCAAGTCTTCTATCCTTTGTAAGCTCTGACTCCCCCTGAGTCTGATAGTTCTTAAGTTGAGGTTTGTAAGCTCCTCCTAAGTTCTATCCAGGTTAATTAAATTCATTTTCATAAGCAATCGAATTCATTCTCAGAATAATAAACGAATTTAGAGAACTGATTCTTAAACAGGGGCTCAGAGTCTAACTAAGCACCTTTCGCAGATTTCCCTTTAACTTTTACATAGAACATGCAATGTATTTAAATGAAATACAAATCTCATAATTTTACCTTCTCCCTATTGAGAAAATACGAATACTTTCCCTTCTCCCCCTTTTGTCATCAACAAAAAGGTTTAGACAAAGTTCCTCCCCCTTTTTAAATGACTTAAGGTATGGGTATAAACATATTTTAAGGAAAATGAGATTCAGAGGGAAAAACATAGAAGATTCAGAGCATAAAAAATAAATTAAATGCAAATAGAATCAAATAAAACTTGTATAAATTTGTAAGCAAAAACAGTTCAGAAGATAGCAAACAAGAATTACAAAACAAAACAAAACGAAATTAAACTAAGGTTGATTTTGTTTGGCAAGATGATCCATCAATTTCTGGAGATCCTCTTGCTGTTTCTTTACCATCTCTTCCAGAGCCTCAGTTCTTAAATGCGCTTCCCTTTCTAGTCTGGCTTCTTCTTGAACTTTGTACAGTTTCATTTCCAAAGAGTTATAAACCATTGATTCCCTTGGATTATACTGATCTTCATCAAAGAATGGTGTATCTTTAATCCTCAGAATAGGAGCCTTCTCCATGACTAAAACTTTCTCAGCCCGCTTGACTTTTTCAACATGCTTGGCAGTAACAAGTACTTGTTCCCTGGCAGCAGCCTTCTGAATTTTGGTGATAAATTCCAAGAACTCAGTCTTCAGTGTAGAGAACTTGTCCTCATAGCTCACATTGAGGATGGGCACAAACCTTTGTCAATAATGTCTTTGAGCTTATTGCTTGAAGAAGCATAGAACTCATCTATCCTGTTTGAATCAAATAAGTCAATATGAGGTTCAGAGGTTGAGGGTAGAGAGGCTCTTAAGGCTAGAAAAGTTTCAAACTCTGGGAAGATAGTTATAGGATCACAAAGAGGTTGGGGAACTCTTCTAGTTTCTGTTCTGCATTCTGTTACAGGTTTGATATGATATCAGAAGCTTGTTCCAGATTTTCAGAAGCTGGTTCAACAACAGGTTCTGAAAGTTCAACATAAGCTAAGGTAAGACTTTCTGTAGGTTTAGGTACAGGGTCTGGTTTGGAAACGAATTTTGTAGCTTTTGTTGATTTGGATTTAGCAGGGCTCTTTGGTAGTTCTCCTCCTAGATGTTTTTCAAGAGAATCTAGAGTGTCTGGAGAGTCTACACAGAAGGTTGAATTGCCTGAAGTGGTTTGAGAAATGATGGTTGAGCAGGATGGTTAGCAGGAAGATTCATAGACACTGTGATTGTGTCTTGAATTACTCTGTCCATAGTTGAATCAACATATTCAACTATTGCAGGGTCCAGTGGATTATGGGATGATATGGGTTTGATTGGCGAAGGGGATGAATTTTTGAGGGATGGAAGAATTTGGCTCAATGGTTTGTTATCTGATTCTGAATCAGATTCTAACTCTTGATTCAAAGAGAAAGATGAGCTATATGCTACATTGCCAGAGGTGCCAATGCCAGCTTCTGGAGAAGCATAATGATCAGACACAGTAGCTTCTGCAGTAGCTACAGGATCCTTTTGTTTAAGAGCAGAAGCAAGCAACTTAGCAGCTTCTTTGACAGTCTCTTCTTTTAATTCTTCAGCAACCACTTCTGCTGCCATTGCCTTGCCAGCAGCATGTTCATCTTCAATCATAGATACAGAAGTACCTATCTTCTGTGCTATCTCCTTAGCCACAGGGACCACATCCACCTTCCTCTTCTTGATCTGACTTTCTTCACCATTAGAGTCAGTATCAAGCAAATCAACAATTTCATCAGCTAGCTTGACATAATCTCTGTCACCCTTGCCTAGCTTCGCTTTCTTCTCATCTTTCTTTGCCTTCTTCTCGTCTTTCTTAGCTTTCTTCTCATCGTTGGTTTCTTTTATCCTATCCTTGATTTCCTTGGATGTAGAAGATACTGATGAAGGCATAGGAGCTATGGTCTTAGGGGAACCAATTGTCACTCCTGGAAGAGCAGTAGATTTGATCTTCTTCTTGTGAGGCTCTTGCTTCTCTTCCTCTTCCTTGAGAACCACTTCCTTGATCCTTTTTCCTTTGACCTTAAGAGGTCCTCCTCCAGCAGTCTCAGGAATGGCAGAATAGTTGATTATTCTACCAGTATCCTTGAAGTAATCCAACACAAATCTTGCAAGAACTTCAGGATTATCTTCTTTGGATATGGGATGGAAGTCCATCATCAAGTCAGATTGCACATAAGATTCCCTCATATCATGCTTCAAGGGATTGAATCTCTTGACAATCTTCATGTACTGCAGAGTCTTGCCATTGATGATTCTCCCAGTCACAGTTCCAAGATGAATATCTGATACCACACCAGATTCTGATAAGACCTTCAAGAGGCCTCCTTGATACAGAATCTCTTATATTAATCTTCCAAAAGGAACTTGCCTTCTGGTTTCTGATTGACTCTTCTTGATGGCCCAGCACATGTGGTGCATCACATATCTGGGGAAGTTGATCTTTATTTTGTTGATGAGAAAATAAAGAAGAACTTTGTGATCAACAGACAATGTGTTTGTTCCTCCTCCTTTCTGAAGCATACTGTCCAGTATAATCTTCAGAAGCACCCTATGCTCAGGATGCATATCCACCAGTTTATTTGAAGGTCTCTCTTCAAATAGTAGTTTGTTGCAGATAACAGCCCATTCACTCTTCTTGTGAACATTCCACTGAAATTTACCAGCGTTCTCCATTTGACAACCACTGGCTACCACCTCTTCAGTGATAACTACTGGTATTCCCATCACAGCAGACCTTACTTCAAGACCCTTGTACGGTCTTAAACCCATTTGATCTCTGTTCTTGCCAGCCAACTTGGGGTTGTTTGAGATTGCAACTGTTTCTTCAAGAGTAGCTTCATCCTTGTCGTAGACTTCGGACCTAACCCAAAAATCTCTTACAAGTTCCTGATATGTTGGTCCATTCTGAAGGTGAGAAAAACACAAGAAGGGGGGGTTGAATTGTGTTTTCTTTTCGCAACTCTTGAAGAGTGAGAATCTAATTCCTTTAAACTCAGAGTCTGAATGAGATTAGAGTCTGATAGGAGATTAGGTTCTGATTGCAGCGGAATAATCAAGAGATAAAGAGAGAACAGAGAACACAAGCAATTATACAGGTTCCTTCCACAAACCGGAAGTAGTCCTGTCCCCCTTGTACTTCCAAGGAGAGTTCACTAAAATGTAATATCAAATTACAAGTTGCTCAAACACACAGTATGAGACTTCCTTGCTCAAGCACACAGGCGAGAGACTTCCTTGCTCAAAGACACAACTAAGAGACTTCCTATGCTCAAGGACGCAGCCAAGAGACTTCCTTTGCTCAAGCACAAAAGCTAGAGACTTTTACACAATTACAGAAAATTGAATAGAGTTGAAACACTTGACAACAATCAAAATGTGTTTCAATTACAACAAAGACAGACTCTGTATTACACAAAAGACGGACTCTGTTTTTCTGTGAAACTTAGAGATTCTAGGATACTCAGTTTGTAAGAATCTAAGTTTATGATGTGCTATTGTTAAGACTCAGTTGAATACGAAAGCAGCGCAATGCAGATTTTCTAAGTCTTAGAGTCCAACTAAATTCTTCAAGTCTTCTATCCTTTATATAGGCGTAGGAAAGAGACATTGAGTCATCCAGCGCATCAGGATGAGTTCTGAAGCTTGATCAATGACGGTTGATCTGTTGCTTGATTTGGTAATAGCAATGCAGTAGAGATCACTGTTAGGAGATTATCAGATTTGTGGCTTCAGACTCACTGTAGCACTAAGCTTCTGATAATCTTCAGACTCTCTTGGTTTTCAGATTCTGATGGTCTTCAGACTCTGATACAGTCTTCAGACTCTCTTCAGCACAGTCTTCAGACTTTCTTCGAAACAGTCTTCAGACTCTCTTCGATACAGTCTTCAGACTCTCTTCGATACAGAATCACAAGCAACAGGCTTCTATGGATTTATTGCTCTTTAACATTGTTCAAACAGAATGCTTCTTAAGATACAAATCTTAATTGATATCCTGCATACTTAAACAAATATTAGCAATATCCAATTGACAACTTTTTAATACCTTGTTATCATCAAAACTCAAAACGTGGTATTGCTGAACACCTTTGTTCCAACAATCTCCCCCTTTTTGATGATGACAAACATTAGTATTTAAAAGGTCAATTGTTGTTAATCTAATTAACAAGTTGACTTAAAGGGTTCTGAGGTTTGTAAGCTCAGAGTCTGAGGTTTGAAGGCTCTGACTCCCCCTGAGTCTGATAGTTCTTAAGTTGAGGTTTGTAAGCTCATCTTGAGTTCTATCCAGGTTAATTAAATTGTTTTTTTTAACGCAATCAATTTCATACTCAGAATATATAGAAAATTGATTCTTAAACAGGGCTCAGAGTTTAACTAAGCACCTTTCGCAGATTTCCCTTTAACTTTTACATAGAACATGCATTGTAATTAAAGACGGTTTTCTTTCCTCCCTAATATAAATACTTTCCCTTCTCCCCCTTTTGTCATCAACAAAAAAAAAGTTCAGAACATGGTTCCTCCCCCTTTTTAAATGACTTAAGGTAAGGGTGTAAACAAGTTTTTAGAGAAGAAAGAGATTCAGAGGGAAAACATAGAAGATTCGGAGCATAAAAAGAAATTGAATGCAAATAGAATCAAAAACAACTTGTATAAATTGTAAGCAAAAACAAGTTCAGAGGATAGTAAACAAGAATTACAAAAAATAAACAAAACGAAATTAAACTAAGGTTGGTTTTGTTTGGCAAGATGATCCATCAGTTTCTGGAGATCCTCTTGCTGTTTCTTTACCATCTGTTCCAGAGCCTCAGTTCTTTGCAAATGTGCTTCTCTTTCCAGTCTAGCTTCTTCTTGAATTCTATACAACTTCCTCTTCAAAGAATTGTAAGCCATTGATTCTCTAGGAATATACTGATTCTCATCAAAGAAAGGTGTATCTCTTATCCTCAGAATAGGAGCATTTACCATAGCTACAACTTTCTCAGCCTGCTTTACTTCTTCAACATGCTTGGCAGTGATGAGAGCTTGTTCCCTGGCAGCAGCTTTTTGAATTTTGGTGATAAAATCCAAAAACTCAGTCTTCACTGTAGAGAATTTGTCCTCATAGCTCACACTAAGTATTGGCATAGACCTTTGCTCAATAACTTCTTTGAGCTTATTGCATGAAGAAGCATAAAACTCATCAATCTTATTTGAATCAAATAAGTCAGTTTGAGGTTCAGAGGTTGAGGGTAGAGAAGCTCTCAAAGCTAGAAAAGTTTCAAAAGGGAAAAAGGTTATAGGATCACAGAGTGGTTGAGAAACTCTTCTGGTCTTAGCTTTACATGATGTTACAGTTCCTGATACCATATCAGAGGCTTGCTCTAGATTTTCAGAAACTGGTTCACCAACAGGTTCTGAAGGTTCAACAGAAGCTAAGGTCAGATTCTCTGTAGGTACAGGTACAGGGTCTGGTTTGGAAATGGATGAAGTAACTTTTGTTGTTTTGGATTTTGCAGGGGTTTTTGGTAGTTCTCCCCCTAGATGTTTTTCAAGTGAATCTAGAGTGTCTGGAGAGTCTACACAAATGGTTTCAGTTTGGGGGGGTGTTTGATTGGATTGAATGGTTGTTTCAGGTTTTTCAGAAGGTTTAATTACCTGAAGTGGTTTGAGGAATGAAGGTTGAGCAGGATGGTCAGCAGGAAGATTCATAGACACTGTAATTGTGTCTTGAATTACTCTGTCCATAGTTGAATCAACATAATCAACTACTGCCTGGTCAAGTGGGTTATGGGATGATATGGGTTTGATTGGTGAGGGAGATGAATTTTTGAGAGATGGAAGAATTTGGCTCAAGGGTTTGTTGTCAGATTCTGAATCTGATTCTGACTCATGATTCAAAGAAGAAGATGAGCTATATGCCACGTTGCCAGAGGTGCCAATGCCAGCTTCTGGAGAGGCAAAATGATCAGACACAGTAGCTTCTGATAACTCAGCTTCTGCAGGTTCTGAAGTACTCTTCTGTTTAAGAGCAGAAGCAAGTAACTTAGCAGCTTCCTTGACAGTCTCTTCCTTCAACTCTTCAGCAATCAAATCTGCTGCCATAACCTTGCCAGCAGTGTGTTCATCCTCAATCATAGATACAGACGTACCTATCTTCTGTGCTACATCCTTAGCCACAGGAATCACTCCCACCTTTCTCTTCTTGATCTGACTCTCTTCACCTTCAGAGTCAGAATCAATGAAATCAGCAATTTCTTGAGCTAACTTGTCATAGTCTCTGTCAGCTTTGCCCATTATTGCTTTCTTATCAGCTTTCTTAGCCTTCTTCTCATCTTTCTTAGGCTTCTTCCCATATTTAATTTCACGAAGTGCAGAAGGTGCAGAAGATGCAGAAGGAGAACCAATTGAAACTCCAGGAAGAGCAGAAGATTTGATCTTTTTCTTGAGAGGCTCCTGCTTCTCTTCCTCTTCCTTGAGAACCACTTCCTTGGTCCTTTTTCCTTTGACCTTAAGAGGGCCTCCTCCAGCAGTCTCAGGAATAGCAGAATAGTTGATTATTCTACCAATCTCCTTGAAGTAATCCACCACAAATCTAGCAAGAACTTCAGGATTATCTTCTTTGGATATGGGAGGGAAGTCCATCATCAAATCAGATTGTACATAAGATTCTCTCATATCAAGCTTAGAGGGATTGAATCTCTTGACAATCTTCATGTACTGTAGAGTCTTGCCATTGATGATTCTGCCGGTCACAGTTCCTAGATGAATATCTGATACCACACCAGATTCTGATAAGACCTTCAAAAGACTTCCTTGATACAGAATCTCAGATATTAATCTTCCAAAAGGAACTTGCCTCCTGGATTCTGATTGACTCTTCTTGATGGCCCAACACATATGGTGCATCACATATCTGGGGAAGTTGATCTTTATTTTGTTGATAAGAAAATAAAGAAGAACTTTGTGATCCACAGATAATGTATTTGTTCCTCCTCCTTTCTGAAGCATACTATCCAGTATAATCTTCAGAAGCACCCTATGCGTAGGATGCATATCCACCAATTTATTTGAGGGTCTCCCTTCAAATAACAACTTGTTGCAGACAACAGCCCATTCACTCTTCTTGTTGACATTCCACTGAAATTTACCAGTGCTCTCCATCTGACAAGCCCTGGCTACCACCTCTTCAGTGATAACTATAGGAATTCCCATCACGGTAGACCTAATTTCAAGGCCATTGTACGGTCTTAAACCCATTTGGTCTCTGTTTTTGCCAGCAAGACTAGGGTTGTTTGAGATTGCTACTGTTTCTTCCAAAGTAGCTTCAGCTTTGTCGTAGACTTCTGACCTAACCCAAAAATCTCTAACAAGCTCCTGATATGTTGGTCCATTCAACATACCAAAGTATCTCATCATTCCTTGTGATACGAAATGAGGTGCAACGTCAACTCCATTGCGACTGATTGAACCAAAATCAACTGGAGATTCAACTTGAATTTCCAGAGTCTCCTTGATGATGTTCATTGTTCTGGGTTTGATAATGTAAGAACCTCCGGACTTGATTATGACACCAGATTGGATGAGATCACTTGCCATTAGGGTTTTCTAAGAGTTTGATTTGAGAACAAAAAGTTTTGCAAAGTATTGAAAAACAAGAAATTTGTTCAAAGAGAAAATCAAAGAGTGAAAAGAGAAGTGAGTTGTGTGTGTTATGTATTTATAGAGAAAATGTTTGAAAGCTGTTTGGAAAGAGTAGGGGACAAACAAACATAAACAATAAGTACAATATAGCATGCAGCCGTAAACGTATTGGGACAAGGCGAAGGTAACTTGTTGTAACGTAATGAAATCATTGCCCTTTTGAGTTCTTACCCAATACAGACAGGTCACGACTGAGAAACCGTAAAGTAACTATCACCATAGTGGGGCAGGTGTTACTGAACTTAACAGTCACGCTTCCACTAATACAACTTCTGAGAGTCTAAAGATTCCTTACCAGAGTCTGAATATTTTACCAGAAGCTTTCATCAGAATCTCCAAAAGAGAGTCTGATTCCCAGATAGCTTCTGAAAGATATCAGAATCTGAATTCTGTTTTCAGAGGCGCATATTACCCAGAGACATAGCACATGTTCAAATTTTTCTTTAATCAAATCTTTCAACAGATAAGGGTTTAGTAAATATATCAGCCCATTGATGATCAGTATCAATGAATTGTATATCTAAAATTCCTTTTTGAACATAGTCTCTTATAAAATGATGTTTAATCTCAATATGCTTTGCCCTTGAATGCAGAATTGGATTTTTAGACAAACATATAGCTGCTGTATTATCACAATAAATTGGGATATGGTTTTCAGTTATTCGATAGTCCTCAAGCTGATGTTTCATCCAGAGTAGCTGTGTACAACAACTAGCAGCTGAGATGTATTCTGCTTCTGCTGTAGACAGAGCAATGGTTGCTTGCCTCTTGCTAGCCCAGGATATCAGATTCTCTCCCAAGAATTGACAATTGCCACTTGTAGATTTTCTTTCAATCCTATCTCCAGCATAATCAGCATCACAGAATCCAACTAGCTTGTAGTCAGAGGATTTCTTGTAAAGAAGTCCAAGATTAGTAGTTCCTTTCAGATATCTAAAGATTCTCTTAACAGCAGTTAAGTGAGACTCTCTAGGATCTGATTGAAACCTTGCACACAAACATACACTGAACAGAATATCTGGTCTGGATGCAGTTAGGTATAACAAAGAACCAATCATACCTCTATACAGCTTCTGATCAACTTTGGTTCCTTGATCTTCTTTGCTCAGAGTGCAGGTTGGATGCATTGGAGTATTCATTTCTTTGCAGTCCTCAAGATTGAACTTCTTCAGAAGCTCTTTCGTATACTTGGACTGATGAACGTAGACTCCATCTTTGCATTGGTTGATTTGAATTCCAAGAAAGAACTTTAATTCTCCCATCATGCTCATTTCAAATTCATCCTGCATTACTTTTGAAAACTCTTTGCAAAGTGAACTATTTGTAGAACCAAAGATTATATCATCAACATAGATCTGAACTACAAGAATGTCTTTCTTTAGAGTCTTTCTGAATAGAGTAGTGTCAACTTGTCCTCGTTCAAAGTTGTTTTGAATCAAGAAATTACTCAGTCTTTCATACCAAGCTCTGGGAGCTTGTTTCAAGCCATAGAGTGATTTCTTTAATTTATAAACATGCTCTGGATGCTTTAAATATTCAAAGCCAGGAGGTTGTTTGACATATACTTCTTCAGAAATGACACCATTAAGAAATGCACTCTTAACATCCATTTGATACAAAGTTATGTTGTGATTGACTGCATAGGAAAGAAGTAACCTGATTGCTTCCAATCTTGCAACTGGAGCAAAAGTTTCTGTGTAATCAATGCCTTCTTGCTGACTGAAACCTTGTGCAACAAGTCTGGCCTTGTTTCTGATTACTTCTCCTTGTTCACTAAGCTTATTTCTGAACACCCACTTGGTTCCAATGATGTTCTTGTGATTAGGCTTAGCTACTAGATCCCATACTTCATTTCTTTTGAATTGATTCAGTTCTTCTTGCATTGCCAGAATCCATCCTTCATCTCCAAGAGCTTCTTCAACAGAAGTTGGTTCAATAACAGATAATAATCCTAAAGCAGACTCTTCTTGTCTGAAATGCGATCTAGTTCTCATAGGACTTTCTTTATTGCCAATTATCTGATCTTCTGGATGAGAAGACTTGTATTTGAAAGATTGTTTGGATTGACTAGCTTGCAGAGAACCATCTTGAGCTTCATCAGAAGCTTCTTCAAAAGGAACTTCAGGGGTTATTTCAGCTTCTGAAGTATCTTCAGATTCTGGAGTCTGATCAGATTCTGAGTTATCATCAGAATCTTGAGATTTTTCATGACTTTCATCATGCACTGGAGTTTCACTTCCAGGCTCTTTGTCATCAAATCTTACATGCATAGATTCTTCCACACATTGTGTTTCTGAATTATACAGTCTGTATGCCTTAGAACGTTCAGAGTAACCTAAAAAGATTCCCTTTTGAGCTTTGGCATCAAATTTCTTTAGGTAGACTTTGTTGTTCAGGACATAACATGTACATCCGAACTGATGAAAATAAGATATGTTGGGTTTTCTTCCTTTAAAGAGTTCATAAGCTGTTTTGTTCAACAGAGGTCTAATATAGATTCTGTTCTGAACATAACAAGCTGTGTTTAGGAATAGCAGTGACAAGAGCCCCTCTGATGATATGATGTTTCTTGTAGATTTTCTTTTGAGCAGCAGTGTGAAGTTTGCGGTCAATGGCAGCACCTTCGTCATCAAGTTGTACGTCACCAACACCATCTTCAAGTATGTCCCAGAGTTCTTCATCAAGACCCATGACATAACTATAGAAGTTGGTTTTCCACCAAGAAAATTCTTCAGGATCACCATTGAACTTAGGAATTTTTCCATAATAAGCCTTTTTACTGTTGTTATTGGATCCATAGTCATATGGTATAGCAGCACCAGAAGTAGCACCAGAAGAAGACGGTTCACTTGAAGACATGTTTTTCTCTGGATCTTTTCTGTCACACGGTTAAGTGCTATGACAACAGAGTCGGAGCTCTGATACCAACTTAAGGTGAGAAAAACACAAGAAGGGGGGGTTGAATTGTGTTAGCTTTTCGCAGCTCTTGAAGAGTGAGAATCTAATTCCTTTAAACTCAGAGTCTAAATGGGATCAGAGTCTGCTGGGAGATTAGGTTCTGATGCAGCGGAATAATCAAGAGATAGAGAGAAGAGAGAACACAAGCAATTATACAGGTTCCTTCCACAAACCGGAAGTAGTCCTGTCCCCCTTGTATTTCCAAGGAGAGTTCACTAAAATGTAATATCAATTACAAGTTGCTCAAACACACAGTAAGAGACTTCCAATGCTCAAGCACGCAGGCAAGAGACTTCCTTGCTCAAAGACACAACTAAGAGACTTCCTTGCTCAAGCACACAAGCAAGAGACTTCCTTGCTCAAGGACGCAGCCAAGAGACTTCTTACACAATTACAGAAAATTGAATAGAGTTGAAACACTTGACAACAATCAAATGTGTTTCAATTACAACAAAGACAGACTCTGTTTCAAACAAAAGACAGACTCTGTTTTTCTGTGGAACTTAGAAATTCTAGAATACTCAGTTTGTAAGAATCTAAGTTGTTGATGTGTTTTTGTTAAGACTCAGTTGAATACGAAAGCAACGCAGTGTAATTTTTCTAGTTGTAGAGTCCAACAATTCTTCAAGTCTTCTATCCTTTATATAGGCGTAGGAAAGAGACGTTGAGTCATCCAGCACATCAGGATGATTTCTGAAGCTTGATCAATGACTGTTGATCTGTTGCTTGATTTGGTAATAGTCCTTCAATTGCATAATTTGAATTCCATTCACCTTTGAAGATTAATACCGGTAGACACAGTTGCCAAACTGTACGAGGTAGTGGAGTAGTGGAAACAGAGTTCGTACAACGTACTCTGTACTGGCCTGCATTCTTGTCTTTGTGCTTCCCACGCTCAAGTTGACTTTGAAGCTAGCCGTTACTCCATTTGAGAGTTTCTTTTGCATCGCAATGCTGTAGAAATCCTTGTTAGCAGATTCTCAGATTTTGGGCTTCAGACTCACTATAACACTAAGCTTCTGATAATCTTCAGACTCTCTTGTTTTTCAGATTCTGATAGTCTTCAGACTCTGATAGTCTTCAGACTCTGATACAGTCTTTCAGACTCTGTTCGGTACATACTTCAGACTCTCTTCGATACAGTCTTCAGACTCTCTTCGATACAGAATCACAAGCAACAAGCTTCTCTGGATTTTTGCTCTTTAACATTGTTCAAACAGAATACTTTCTAAGATATAAATCTTGATTGATATCCTGCATACTTAAACAAATATTAGCAATATCCAATTGACAACTTTTTAATACCTTGTTATCATCAAAACTCAAAACGTGGTATTGCTGAACACCTTTGTTCCAACAATATGATTTTCCAGTTTTGACTAGCACACCAGATTGGATGAGATCACTTGCCATTGAGAGGTTTCTAGGTTTGATTTTTGTGAACAAAAAGTTTTATAGAGATTGAAAACAAGAAGATTGTTCAGAGAAAAAATCAAAGAGTGAAAAGAGAAGTGAGTTGTGTGTGATAGGTATTTATAGAAAAAGTTTGATAATTGTTTGGAAAGAATAGGGGACAAACAAACGCAAAAAATAAATACATATAGCATGCAACCGTAAAAGTATTGGGACAATGCGAAGGTATCTTGTTAAACGTAATGAAATCATTGCCCTTTGAGTTCTTACCCAATACAGACAGGCCACGTCTTAGAAACTATAAAGTAACTGTCACCGTAGTGGGGCAGGTGTTACTGAACTCAACAGTCATGCTTCCACTAATACGAGCTTCTGAGAGTTTAAGATTCCTTACCAGAGTCTGGAGGTTTATCAGAAGCTTATGTTCACCAGAATCTCCAAAAGAGAGTCTGATTCTAAATTAGCTTCTAAAAATCTTTCAGAGTCTGATTTCTGTTTTCAGAGGCACACATTAACCAGAGACATAACACATGTTCAAATTTTTCTTTATAAAATCAAATCTTTCAACAGATAAAGGTTTAGTAAATATATCAGCCCGTTGATGATCAGTATCAATGAATTGAATATCTAGTATTCCTTTTTGAACATAGTCTCTTATAAAATGATGTTTAATCTCAATGTGCTTTGCTCTTGAATGCAGAATTGGATTCTTAGATAAACATATAGCTGCCGTATTATCACAATAAATTGGGATACAGTTTTCAGTTATTTGATAATCCTCAAGCTGATGTTTCATCCAGAGTAGCTGTGTAGAACAACTAGCAGCTGAGATGTATTCTGCTTCTACTGTAGACAAAGCACTGGTTGCTTGCCTCTTGCTAGCCCAGGATATCAGATTCTCTCCCAGGAATTGACAATTGCCACTGGTTGATTTGAATTCCTAGAAAGAACTTCAATTCTCCCATCATGCTCATTTCAAACTCATCCTGCATTACTTTGGAAAACTCTTTGCAAAGTGAACTATTTGTAGAACCAAAAATGATATCATCAACATAAATCTGAACTATAAGAATGTTTTTCTTCAGAGTCTTTCTGAATAGGGTAGTGTCAACTTGCCCTCATTCAAAGTTATTTTGAATTAAGAAATTACTCAGTCTTTCATACCAAGCTCTGGGAGCCTGTTTTAAGCCATATAGTGATTTCTTCAATTTATAAACATGCTCTGGATGTTTTAAATCTTCAAAGCCAGGAGGTTGTTTGACATACACTTCTTCAGAAAAGACACCATTAAGAAATGCACTCTTAACGTCCATTTGATACAAGGTTATGTTGTGATTTACTGCATAGGAAAGAAGTAACCTGATTGCTTCCAATCTTGCAACTGGAGCAAAAGTTTTTGTGTAATCAATGCCTTCTTATTGACTGTAGCCCTGCGCAACAAGTCTGGCCTTGTTTCTGATTACTTCTCCTTGTTCACTAAGCTTATTTCTGAACATCCACTTGGTTCCAATGATGTTCTTGTGTTCAGGCTTAGCTACTAGATCCCATACTTCATTCCTTTTGAATTGATTAAGTTCGTCTTGCATTGCTAGAATCCATCCTTCATCTCCAAGTGCTTCTTCAATAGAGGTTGGTTCAATAACAGATAGTTCTTCTTGGACTTTCTTTATTGTCAATTATCTGATCCTCTGGATGCGAAGACTTGTATTTGAAAGATTGTTTGGATTGACTAGATTGCTGAGAACCATCTTGAGCTTCTTCAGAAGCTTCTTCATTAGGAACTTCAGGGGATGTTCCAGCTTCTGAAGTATCTTCAGATTCTGGAATCTGATCAGATTCTGAGTTGTCATCAGAATCTTGAGATCCTGCACAACTTTCATCTTGCTCTGGAGTTTCACTTCCAGGCACTTTGTCATCGAATCTGACATGCATAGATTCTTCAACACATTGTGTTTCTGAATTATACAGTCTGTATACCTTAGAGCATTCAGAGTAACCTAAGAAGATTCCCTTTTGAGCTTTGGCATCAAATTTCTTTAGATAGACTTTATTGTTCAAGACATAACAAGTACATCCGAACTGATGAAAATAAGATATGTTGGGTTTCCTTCCTTTAAAGAGTTCATATGCTGTTTTGTTCAACAGAGGTCTGATATAGATTCTGTTCTGAACATAACAAGTTGTGTTTACAGCTTCTGCCCAAAAATGCTTAGCTAGATTGTTCTCATGGATCATGGTTTTAGCCATTTCTTGTAAGGTTCTGTTCTTTCTCTCTACAAATCCATTTTGTTGTGGAGTTCTAGGTGCAGAGAATTCATGAATAATTCCATGTTTTTCACAGAAAACCTCAAAAGGCTCATTTTCAAATTCTCCTCCATGATCACTTCTGACTTTCAAGATTTTCAATTCTTTTTCAGATTGAATTTGGATGCAGAATTTACTAAACACAGAATATGAGTCATCTTTAGTTTTTAGAAACTTAACCCAACTCCATCTGCTGTAATTATCAACAATGACTAGTCCATATTTACGTCCATATAAGGATGCAGTGCTAACTGGTCCAAATAAATCAATATAAAGTAACTCCAAGGGTCTGGAAGTAGAAACAATTTCTTTCGACTTGAAGGGACTCTTGACAATTTTCCCTTTCTGACATGCTCTGCAAAGAGCATCTGAATGATAGTCAATGTCTGGTAGGCCGTTGACTAGTTGCAACTTGCTAAGCTTAGAGATTAATCTATGCCACAACCACTTCTTATCACCCATTGACAAAAGGTAAACTACCTTCTGATCAGTCAGTTCAGAGAATTTTATCTAGTAGACATTGTTTCTTCTTTTTCCCTTGAAGACTATGGATTGATCATCCTTGTTAACCACAGTGCCGTTGTTCTTATAAAACAAAACATCATAACCACTGTCGCATAATTGACTTATGCTCAGTAGGTTATGTCTAAGTCCATCAACGAACCACACATTACTGATTGAGATAAGAGGGTTACCAATGGTTCCAGTACCAATGATTTTGCCAGTCTGGTTTCCTCCAAATCCCACAGTTCCTCCCTCTTTCATGGTTAGGGTTAGGAACATAGACTTTTCTCCCATCATGTGACGCGAGCAACCATTGTCCAGGTACCAAGCCTTCTGCTTTTCTAGTCCTTTTAGACATACCTGCAGCATCAATAATTTCAGACTTAGGTACCCATATTCTCATGGGTCCTCTTGGGTTAGTCTTTGAACCGTTGAACTCCTTTCGTAAGTTGCGTCTTGAAGTCATTGGCAGTGTTTTCTCCCATACCTTGGGTTTAGAACCGTTTGGTTTAGGTTTCAACTTGCCTTTCACAGTTTCTCTTCATTGAAACTTAGGCTTTTGTTTTTCAGACTCTAGCTTTTTCAGAGTCTGTTTATCAGACTCTGAATGTTTTAGAGTCTGAATCATTGAAGCTTTAGGTTCAAAGTTTTTCAGAACTTTTAACTTTACATTCTGAGATTTTGACTTAATCAGAACCTTAGAACTTGAAGTTGTAGGTTCTGAATGAGTCACTGTGTTGACTTCATCAGACTCACTTACAAAGTGATTTTTCAATGCTTCTCTGGCTCCATTAGGACCAGGTTTCAGAATCACTTCATTCGAGCTTCCTCCAATGAATCCAAGACCCTGTCCTCTGTTCTGATACGTGCTATAGATCATGGATGCAACCCTTGATCTGTCAATTCTAGTAGCAATAAATTCTTGCAAAGCAACATCTTGCTCACTTAAGTATTTACAGCTACACTTCTTGATCAATAAAGTGTCATTTTCTTCATTTAAACATTTTAACTCCAATAGAGTTGAATTATGTCTTTTTGACAGCTTATCAAGCTGTTGTTTGACTTTCTTCAACTCAGTGGTTTTAGCTTTAAAATGACCAAGAAGTTCTTTGATATAATCTACTAATTCAGATCTTGTGAGTTCAGAATATACCTCTGTTTCACTTTCAGAGTCTGCATCTAATTCTGCCTCAGGTGTCTCTTTAACAGATTCGGTTGTAGCCATTAGTCCAACAACTACATTGGCTTCACCATCAGCATCATCATCCTCAGACCCTAACTCATTATCAAGATCTTCCCAGGTGGCCATCAGACTTTTCTTGATCTGCTTCATAAACTTGCTTGACTTGAAGGTTGGCCTTTTTGACTTGGATTTCTCCTTCTGCAGCTCTGGACAGTCAGCAATAAAATGTCCAGTCTTCTTGCAGTTGAAGCAACCTTTCTGTTCCTCCTTTTTGAACCCCTTCCCACTGCTCTTGCTCATAAATCTCTTGTTCTTCTTAGCAAGGTACTGCATTCTGCTTGAAAGCGTAGCCATTTCCCTTGCAATATCAGGATCTTCCTCTGAGCTTTCAGAAGCTGAAGATTCATTTTCATACTCTTCAACCTTGAGAGCCTTTGAGGACCTTCCCTTTGATTTTAAAGCAATGGTTTTGGACTTTCTTGCAGACTCATGTTCATTGAGACTTAACTTATGAACCTTGAGAGAGCTTACAAGATCTTCAACACTTAAAGTGTTTAAATCTTTAGCCTCCTCAATTGCAGTGACCTTTGGTCTCCATCTAGAGGGTAAGCTCCTTAGAATCTTGCTAACATGATCAGAAGCTATATAACTCTTCTTTAGTATCTGAAGACCTGATACTAGAGTTTGAAATCTTGAGTACATCTGCTCAATACTTTCATCCTCTTTCATCTTGAATAGTTCATACTGATGAACTAATAGAAGAGATTTAGCTTCCCTGACCTTTTTGCTTCCTTCATAGTTAGCACAGAGAGAAGCAAACATGGCTCTAGCAGTAGATTTGTCACTCATCTTCATGTATTCCGATTTAGGAATAGCAGTGACAAGAGCTCCTCTGATGATATGATGTTTCTTGTAGATTTTCTTTTGAGCAGCAGTGTGAAGTTTACGGTCAATGGCAGCACCTTCATCATCAAGTTGTAAGTCACCAACACCATCTTCAAGTATGTCCCAGAGTTCTTCATCAAGACCCATGACATAACTGTAGAATTTGGTTTTCCACCAAGAAAATTCTTCAGGACCACCATTGAACTTAGGAATTTTTCCATAATCAGCCTTTTTACTGCTGTTATTGGACCCATAGTCATATGGTATAGCAGCACCAGAAGTAGCACCAGAAGAAGAAGGTTCACTGGAAGACATGTTTTTCTCTGGATCTTTTCTGTCACACGGTTAAGTGCTTTGACAACAGAGCCGGAGCTCTGATACCAACTGAAGGTGAGAAAAACACAAGAAGGGGGGGTTGAATTGTGTTAGCTTTTCGCAGCTCTTGAAGAGTGAGAATCTAATTCCTTAATATCAGTGTCTGAAGGAGATCAGAGTCTGATGGGAGATTAGGTTCTGATGCAGCGGAAATAATAAAGAGATAGAGAGAAGAGAGAACACAAGCAATTATACAGGTTCCTTCCACAAACCGGAAGTAGTCCTGTCCCCCTTGCACTTCCAAGGAGAGTTTCACTAAAATGTAATATTTATTACAAGTTGCTCAAACACACAGTAAGAGACTTCCAATGCTCAAGCACGCAGGCAAGAGACTTCCAATGCTCAAAGACACAACTAAGAGACTTCTTTGCTCAAGCACAAAAGCAAGAGACTTCTGACACAATTTACAGAAAATTGAATAGAGTTGAAACACTTGACAAACAATCAAACGTGTTTCTATTACAAAAAAGACAGACTCTGTTACGAACAAAGACAGACTCTGTTTTTCTGTATAACATAGAAATTCTAGAATACTTAGTTTTTAAGAATAATCTAAGTTGTTGATGTGTTTTTGTTAAGACTCAGTTGAATACGATAGCAATGCAGCGTAGTTTTTCAGTTGTAGAGTCCAACAATTCTTCAAGTCTTCAATCCTTTGTATAGGCGTAGGAAAGAGACGTTGAGTCATCCATCACATCAGGATGATTTCTTAAGCTTGACCAATAGCTGTTGATCTGTTGCTTGATATGGAAATAGTCCTTCGATTGCATATTTTGAATTCCATTCCCTTTGAAGATTAATACCGGTAGACACTGTTGCCAAACTGTACGAGGTAGTGGAGTAGTGGAAACAGAGTTCGTACAACGTACTCTATACTGGCCTGCATTCTTTGTCGTTGAGCATCCCACGCTCAAGTTGACTTTGAAGCTAGCCGTTACTCCAAATGAGAGTTTCTTTTGCATCGTAATGCCTTTAGAAATCCTTGTTAGCAGATCTTCATATTTCAGGCTTCAGACTCACTATAGCACTTAGCTTCTGATGACCTTCAGACTCTCTTGGTTTTCAGATTCTGATAGTCTTCAGACTCTCTTCGATACAGTCTTCAGACTCTTTTCGATACAGTCTTCAGACTCTCTTCGATACAGTCTTCAGCCTCTCTTCAATACAGAATCACAAGCAACAAGCTTCTCTGGATCTTTGATCTTAAAATTGTTCAAACAGAATACTTTCTAAGATATAAATCTTTATTGATATCCTGCATACTTAAACAAATATTAGCAATATCCAATTGAAATTTTTTAATACCTTGTTATCATCAAAACTCAAAACGTGGTATTGCATAACACCTTTGTTCCAGCAGACACAGTTGCCAAACTGTACGAGGTAGTGGAGTAGTGGAAACAGAGTTCGTACACATGTACTCTGTACTATTTTTCATTCTTTATCGTTGAGCATCCCACGCTCAAGTTGACTTTGAAGCTAGCCGTTACTCCAAGTGAGTGTTTCTTATGCATCGAAATGCCTTTAGAAATCCTTCTAAGCAAATCTTCAGATTGTAGGCTTCAGACTCACTGTAGCACTTCAGCTTTTGATGATCTTCAGACTCTCTTGGTCTTCAGGTTCTGATAGTCTTCAGACTCTCTTGAATTTTTAGGTTCTGATCATCTTCAGACTTATATGAACTTCAGATTCTTTTAGTCTTCAGAACTTCTTGACACAGCTTCTGATTATTCTTCAGACTCTCCAGATCTTCAGAATCACAAGCAACAAGCTTCTCTTGGTCTTGCTCTCAAAATGTTCAAACATAATACTTTATAAGATTAAAATCTTGATTAAGATCCTGCATACTTAAACAAATATTAGCATATCCAATTGACAATTTTTAATACATTGTTATCAATAAAACTCAAAACTTGGTATTGCTGAACACCCTTGTTCCAACATTCAGGACCTCTTGAAACAGCTTTTGGTGGTTCTTCAGATACTCTACTACTTCAGAATCACAAGCAACAAGCTTCTCTGAAATCTTGCTCTTTATTTGTTCTAACAGAATACTTTCTAAGATTGAAATCTTGATTAAGATCCTGCACACTTAAACAAATATTAGCAAATCCAATTGACAATTTTTAATACCTTGTTATCATCAAAACTCAAAAGTGGTATTGCTGAACACCCTTGTTCCAACAATCTCCCACTTTTTGATGATGACAAATATAAGTATTTAAAAAGTCAATTGTTGTTAATCTAATTAACAAGTTGACTAAAGGGTCCGAGGTTTGTAAGCTCAGAGTCTGAGGTTTGTAAGCTCTGACTCCCTCTGAGTCTGATAGTCTTTAAGGTGAGGTTTGTAAGCTCCCCCTAAGTCCTATCCATGTTAATTAAATTCATTTTTAACACAAATAACTGAATTAAATCTCACAATAAATAAACGATAAGTTATGAGAGAAGATTCTCTTAAATTAAATTGCAAAGAATTTAATTTAAGGGGCTCAGAATCTAACAAAGTACCTATCGCAAACTTCCCTTTTCTTCAGACTTAGCATGAATAAATTATCAAAATACTTACTGTTCTTTCTCCCCCTTTTGTCATTAACAAAAAAGTTTAAAGACAAGTTTCTCCCCCTTTTTACAAGACTCCAATTGAGGGAAAACATTTTTAGAGAAAATGAGAAGAGAAGATCCAGAGCAAAAAACTTATTAGAGTCTGTTTTAAAACATAAGAGCTATAAAAAATAGATTCTAAATACGATAAGATAGTTAGACTTCAGAAGTACTCAAATAAATATATCAAGATATATCAGGAGCACAAATAAACAGAAGTTAAAAACTATCCAGAAGCAAAGATTCAGAAGCTGATATTCATTAAAGAGTAAAAGTTCAGAAGCAAAAGAATATACGCAGTTAAAAGTACAAGTAAAACAAAAACTCAAGAAACTAGGTGTGCATTCCTCAAGCAGTTAAATGTGATCCATCAATTTCTTCAGATCCTCTGCTTGTTTCTTGACCATTTCCTCAAGAGCTTCTCTTCTCCTAAGATAGGCTTCTCTTTCAGCTCTAGCTTCTTCTTGAACCTTATGTAGCTTCTTCTTCAAAGTCTCATAAACCATTGACTCCCTTGGATTGTATTGATCATATTCAAAGAATGGTTTATTATCCAATGCCAGAACAGGAGCCTTGATCTTAGCCTTTTCTTCCTCAGCTTTCTTGATTTCTTCCATATGCTTAGCAAGAACAACAGCTTGTTCTTTTGCTGCAGCCTTCTAAATTTTAGTGACAAAGTCCACAAATTCATTCTTCACAGCAGAGAATTTATCCTCATAACTGACATTGAGGATTGGAACAAATCTTAGCTCAATAATTTCCTTGAGCTTTGAGCTTGACATTCCATAAAACTCATCTATTCTCAATGAATCAAAGAGGTTGGGAAGTATTTGAGTTTGAGTTGGCTTAATAGAAGTGGAAGGTTCAGATGTTATGGCTGTTTGTAAGGTTTCAGAAGTCATGGTTTGAGGTTGTTGAAGAGGTTCAACATCTGATTCAGAAACAACCTTTGCAACAGATTCTGTTACAAGTTCTGGGTCAGGAATGACATCATATTCTTGCATCAGAGTCTCAGACACTGGTTCCTTTTCAGTTACAGTTTCTAGTTCATTTGTAGCTTCTGGTTGAGTTTCTAATTTTAGTTGAGGTACAGATTCTGGTTGTGATACAGATTCTGTAGTCTTGGTTGTTTTGGATTTAGCAGGGGTCTTAGGCAATTCTCCTCCTAGATGTTTCTCAAGAGAATCTAGGGTATCAAGAGAGCCTATTTGAGTTGTTTCTTGTTGAAAAGATGATTGAGAAGATTGGATGGGTTCTTCAGGTTCTTCAGTAGGCTGAATTACCTGAAGTGGTTTAAGAAAAGATGGTTGATGAGGATGGTCAGGTGGAAAGGTTTGAGACATTGTGATGGTGTCTTGGATAACCCTGTCAATAGTTGAATCAATATATTCACCTATTCTTGGGTCAAGTGGGTCATAAGATGAGATTGGTGAGGGGGTCTTTTTGCGAAGAGATGGAATGGCTCTGCTGAGGGGGGTATTATCTGATTCAGTTTCAGATGAGAATGGTGACTCTTGATTCGTTGAAGAAAAAGGTGAGTCATTAGAAAGATTACCTGAGACATCAACTTCTGGAGAAGCTGGTTGTTCAGGAGCAATTAACAAGGCAGATCCTGGATGGTCAGCTTCTGCAGGCTGAGCAGGTCCTTTAAGCTTCAGAGCTGCTGCAGGCAGCTTAGCTGCTTCCTTTACAGTCTCATCTCTTAGTTCCTCAGTCACAACTTTTGTTGCCATAGCCTTGCCAGCAGAATGTTCATCTTCCACCATAGATACTGAAGTACCTATCTTCTGTGCTAGATCCTCAGCCTTAGGATTAGCTTATTTCTTCCTTTTCTTGATCTGACTTTCTTCTTCGGCAAACTCAGCATCAAGAAAATCCTAAACTTCCTTCTCAAGTCTCTTCTGATTCCTATCACCTTTGCCTCTCTTAGCTTTCTTCTCATTCTTTGCCTTCTTCTCATCCTTGGTTTTCTTTATCCTATCCTTGATTTCCTTGGATGCAGGAGAAGCAATTTGAGGCGCACGAGCTATGGTCTCAGAAGCACCAATAGTCACTCCTGGAAGAGCTATTGACTTAGACTTCTTCTTCTTCTTAGGAGGTTCTTGCTTCTCTTCCTCCTCTTCTTGAATGACCTCCTTAGTCTTTTTGCCTTTGACCTTAAGAGAACCTCCTCATAGAGACTCAGGAATAGCAGAATAGTTGATTATTCTACCAGTCTCATTGTAGTAATCCACTACAAATCTAGCAAGGACCTCAGGATTGTCTTCCTTGGAAATTGGAGGGAAGTCTATCATCAGGTCAGATTGAACAGAAGACTCCTTCATATCTTCATCAGAAGGTATATACTTCTTGACAATCTTCATGTATTGAAGAGTCTTGCCATTTATGATCCTCCCGATTACTGTTCCAAGTTGAGACCCTCAAGAGTCTGTTAAGACATTCAAGAGTCCTCCTTGATACAGAATCTCAGAAAGCAATCACCCATAAGGAACTTGTCTTCTGGATTTGCTTTGGCCTTCCTTGATAGCCCAGCACATGTGGTGCATCACGTATCTTGGAAACTTGATTTTTTTCTTGTTGATCAAAAAGAACAGAAGCACCTCGTGATCAACAGAGAGAGTGTTAGTACCTCCACCTTTCTAAAGCATACTGTCTAAGATGATCTTCAGAAGCACCCTATGATCTGGGTGCATGTCCACCAACTTATTTGAAGGTCTTCCATCAAATAAGAGTTTATTGTAGATGTTCGTCCATTCTCTCTTCTTGTCAACATTCCATTGAGGTTTTCCAAGGTTGGTTATCCTGCACGTCTTGGCAACAATTTCCTCGTTGATGAGGATTGGAATCCCCATCACTGCTGATCTCACTTCTAAACCATTGTAAAGTTTCAGACCCATTTGCTTTCTGGTTTTACCAACGAGTGAAGGGTTGTTCATGATTGCAGCAATTTCTTCTATAGTAGCTTCATCCCTGTCGTAGACTTCTACTCTCACCCAGAGATCTCTAACCAGTTCCTGATATGTTGGTCCATTCAACATACCGAAATAACTCATCATCCCTTGTACTAGAAAATGTGTTGAGGCGTCAATACCATGCTTCCACAAGGATCTGAAATCTACTGGAGATTCAACTTGAACTTCCAGAGTTTATTTAATGATGTTCATCTTCCTGGGTTTGATGACATAGGATTGTGTAGTTTTGATGATCACACCGGATTGAATTAGATCACTTGCCATTTGAGGGTTCTAGGTTTGAGTTTGAGAAAAGAGTTTTTCAGAGACTAATAACGAGAGAGAATGGTTCAGGATCAAGACTCATGACATAGCTGTAGAAGTTGGTTTTTCACCAAGAAAATTCTTCAGGATCACCATTAAACTTTGGAATTTTCCCAAAATCAGCTTTCTTACTGCTGTTATTGGATCCATAGTCATATGGTATAGCAGCACCAGAATTGGCACCAGAAGTAGAAGGTTCACTGGAAGGTGAGAAAAACACAAGAAGGGGGGGTTGAATTGTGTTAACTTTTTCGCAACTCTTGATGAGTGAGAACCTGTTTTCCAGGATCAGAGTCTGAATGGATTCTGAACCTGATGGAAGACCAGAGTCTGTTGCAGCGGAAATAAACAAGAGATAAAGGAAAGATATAACACAAGCAATTATACAGGTTCCTTCCACAAACCGGAAGTAGTCCTGTCCCCCTTGCACTTCCGAGAAGAGTTCCACTAAAATGTAATTAACAATTACAAGTTCCTCAAACACACAGTAAGAGACTTCCAATGCTCAAGCAAGCAAGCAAGAGACTTCCAATACTCAAAGACACAACTAAGAGACTTCTTTGCTCAAGGACACAGCCAAGAGACTTCTGACACAATTTACAGAAAATTGAATAGAGTTAGAACACTTGATAAACAATCAAATGTGTTCCAAATAAAAAACAAAGAGAAACTCTGTTTTTATGATAAACTTAGAAATTCTAGGATACACAGTTTGTAAGAATTTGCTAAGTTGTTGATGTGTTACAGGCTTGACTCAGAGATAATACAATAGCTTGATATCGTAGTTTTTCAGTTGTAGAGTCCAACATATTTTTCAAGTCTTCTATCCTTTATATAGGCATTGGAAAGAGACGTTGAGACAATCCAGCACATCACAGAGTTTTCTGGAAGCTTGATCAATAGTTGTTGATCTGTTGCTTGATATGGTAATAGTCCTTCAAATGCATATTTTGAATCCCATTCCTTTTGAAGAGAATTTCCGGTAGACACAGCTGCCAAATGTACGAGGTAGTGGAGTAGTGGAAACAGAGTTCGTACAAAAGTATTATGTCTTATTCTGCAGTCTTTGTCGTTGAGCATCCCATGCTCAAGTTGACTTTGAAGCTAGCCGTTACTCCAAATGAACGTTTCTTATGCATCGAAATGCCTTCAGAAATCCTACTAAGTAAATCTTCAATTTGCAGTCTTCAGACTCACTGTAGCACTTCAGACTCTGACGAACTTCAGACTCTCTTCAGAACTTCAGACACTATTCGTTCTTTAGATTCTCTGAGTCTTCAGGACCTCTCGAAACAGCTTCTGATGGTTCTTTAGATACTCTAGTACTTCAGAAGCACAAGTAACAAGCTTCTCTGGAATCTTTCTCTTAATTTGTTCTAACAAAATACTTTCTAA
Organism: Medicago arabica; assembly: GCA_946800305.1. Lineage (NCBI taxonomy): Eukaryota > Viridiplantae > Streptophyta > Magnoliopsida > Fabales > Fabaceae > Medicago > Medicago arabica. The sequence goes on along the minus strand of OX326970.1, from coordinate 28,041,331 downwards.
GATTGAAATCTTGATTAAGATCCTGCACACTTAAACAAATATTAGCAAATCCAATTGACAATTTTTAATACCTTGTTATCGTCAAAACTCAAAAGTGGTATTGTTGAACACCCTTGTTCCAACAAAAGCCTCTTGCAAACTCTTCCAAAATCTAGATTAAACCTCAAATCTCTATCTGATATAATGCTTGAAGGAACACCATGCAGCTTCACTATATCTCGAATATAAATCTCTGCCAACTGAGCTACAGGAAAACTGGTATTAATCGGAATAAAATGGGCCGACTTCGTCAATCTATCAACAATCACTCAAATAGCATCATTCGCTTTAGGAGTATTCGTAAAATTCGTCACAAAATCCATGGATATACTATCCCATTTCCACTCTGGCACATCTAAAGGTGTCATCAACCCAACAGGTTTCTGATGCTCCACTTTCGACTTCAAACAAATCAAACAAGGATACACAAATTGTGTCACGTCACGTTTCAATCCAGACCACCAAAACAACTTCTTCAAATCATGATACATCTTCGTAGCTCCCAGGTGAATACTCAAGCTACTTCTATGACTCTCTTCAAGAATCATCTTCTTCATCTCGTCATCGTCTGGAATACAAATTCTACCTCGAAATCTCAACACACCTTGATCATCGACCTTAAAGTCACTATCTTCAGTCTGATTACTAGCAACCAACACGTCCACAAACTTAACATCCATTTTATGCGCTTCTTTAATACTTTTCAAGAAATCACTATCAATCTTCAGCATTCCCAGCTTTACACTCTGAGGTGACCATTCGCAAACTAAACTCAAATCTCTAAACTATTCCAGCAACTCAAACTCTTTAGCCATCATAGTAGACATATGTAAAGTTTTCCAACGTAAGGCATCTGCAACAACATTAGCTTTACCCGGATGATAATTCAAACCAAAGTCATAATCTTTCAATAATTCAAGCCACCTTCGCTGTCTCATATTCAATTCCTTCTGATCAAACAAATATTTCAAGCTCTTGTGATCACTGAACACTTCAAATCTCGAACCATAAAAGTAATGTCTCCAAATCTTAAGCACAAATACAACTACAGCTAATTCAAGATCATGAGTAGGATAATTTCGTTCATGAATTCTCAACTGTCTTGATGCATAAGCAGCCACTTTACCATCTTGCATAAGCACACCACCTAAGCCCAATTTGGACGCATCACAATACACAACAAAAGGTTCATCGGTCTTCGGCAAAATCAAGACTGGAGCCGTTGTCAAAAGCTTCTTCAATTCACTAAAACTGTTCTCACAATGAACATCCCACACAAAGGCTTTACCTTTACAAGTCAACTGCGTTAACAGAAGTGCCAGCTTAGAAAATCCTTCTATAAATCTTCTGTAATAACCAGCCAATCCCAAAAAGCATCTAATCTCCGTAACTGACTTAAGAGTCTCCCATTGTGATACCGCATCAACTTTAGACGGATCAACTGCAATACCATTACCAGAAATAACATGGCCAAGAAAACTCACCTCCTCTAACCAAAATTCACACTTTGACAATTTAGCATAAAGTTTCTTCTCTTTCAGCACTTGCAAAACCATCCTCAAATGTTCAGCATGTTCTTCCTCAGACTTGGAATAAATCAAAATATCATCAATGAATACTACCACAAAACGATCCAAGAATGCATGAAAAATGCGATTCATATACTCCATAAACACACTTGGTGCATTTGTAACACCGAAAGGCATCACTTTATACTCATAATGTCTGTAACGTGTTCTAAAAGCTATCTTATGCATATCTTCATCTTCCACTTTAATCTGGTGATAACCCGATCTCAAGTGAATCTTGCTAAACACACGTGCACCCACTAACTGATCCATCAAGTCGTCAATTCTTGGAAGTGGATACCTATTCTTTATAGTTACTTTATTCAACTGTCCATGATCAATGCACAACCTCATACTACCATCTTTCTTCTTCACTAGCAGTACCGGCGCTCCCCAAGGTGAAACACTTGGTCTAACAAACTTCTTATCAAGTAAATCTTCTAATTGTTTCTTCAACTCAGCCAACTCAAAAGCTGACATATGGTAAGGTGTCATAGACACAGGCTTCGTTCCCGGAACAAGATCAATAGAAAATTCAACTTCTCTTTCTGGAGGCACATCAGGAATTTCATCAGGAAAAACTTCTGGAAAATCGCATACCACTTGTAGCTTATCAATCACTGCTTGATTCTCAATTGATAAAGATGCCATAAAAGAAAATATCAAAATTCCATCACGTTCTAATTGCTTCAGCTGCTTAGAAGACAAAAAATCTGCTCCACTTTCTTCTTCAGAAGAAGAGAAATACACCGACTTGCTAAAACAATTAATATGGACATGGTTGTACTCTAACTAGTTCATACCAAGAATCACATCCATACCACTCAAAGGTAAACAAACCAAGTCAATTTCAAAATCACGATCAAACATAGACAAAGGACATCTTAAACACACGAGAGAAGTAGTCACCGAACCCTTAGCTGGAGTTTCGACAACCATCTCTCCATTCATATTTGATATAGCAAGACCCAACTTATAAGCACAATCAATAGCAATAAAACAATGTGTAGCACCAGTATCAATAATAGCAACAAAAGGTGTACTATCAAAATAACAAGTACCTCTGATCAAACGATCCTCATTCTCTATCTGAGTACCAGTCAAAGCAAACACTCTCCCAGTAGTTTGAGCCTTCTTAGGCGTCTTGCATTGCGAACCAATATTACCTTCTTCATTGCAGTTAAAACGGACAACATCATCATATTTGCATTCTGTACTAGTATGCCCTTTCTTACCGCAACGAAAACACTGTTTCACATCTCCAGTACAAGCATTACTCTTGTGGCCTTTTTCACCACAATTATAGCAGATAATCTCAATAGGAGCATCTTTCTTTTTAGGTCTCCTCTCATCAATAACTCTTTGTTTGCCCTTATCAGCAGGGGCACTATAAGGCATAGGACGACTCTGCTGACCTTTACCTTTCCTCTCATTCACAACCTTGTAATGAGCCTTAGTATCTTCTTCATAAATTCTGCAACTGCTCACCAGCTCAGAAAAGTTATGGATCTTCTGGTAACCAATTGCCCTCTTGATATCAGCACGCAAGCCATTCTCAAACTTGATACACTTGGAGAACTCAGCAGTCTCAGCAGTATAATGTGGATAAAATTTAGCCAGCTCCACAAACTTAGCAGTATACTTTGTCACCGACATGTTCCCCTGTTTCAGCTCAAGGAACTCAATCTCTTTCTTCCCGCGAACATCTTTCGAAAAGTATCGGTTCAGGAACTATCTCCTAAACACAGCCCATGTAACAGCAGCACCTCCATTCTCTAAAACCACCAGTCATCGGCTTCTTCTGCCAACATGTGTGTGCCAAAGCGCACCATCTGAATATCCGTACATTGCATAACTCTGAAAATCCTCTCGACCTCCTTATGCCACGTCTGAGCTCCATCAGGGTCATACCTTCCTTTAAAAGTAGGTGGATGGTTTCTCAGAAAAGTCTCCAACATCCTCACTCCGTCATTACCACCAGCATTATGTTGTTGTCCCACAGCTTGAGCCATCGCTTGCAATGCAGCAGCAAGAGCAGCATCATTTCTTCCAGCCATCTAAGTTCTCTACACAACAAATAACAATCAAAACAACATAATAATGATATTCCAACTGTTAAACGACACTACTCGACTCGACTACTTGGCCGGACGGACCGACCTGCTCTAATACCAATTGTAACACCCCGTATTCCCAACATAAAAATTTCATAACAAATAATTGGAGTTTTTTCCACATAAACGGAATGCTACACCTCTTAAAAAATCATAAATGGAATAAATCACAATTTATCCTTCATAAATTGGTCAGCATAAATATTCTAAACTTCGCAGCGGATTTAATTCAATCAAAACATCTCATAATAATCAAAAACTAAATCATAGTCATGTAAAATAGAAAATAGCCACAAATGTTCCCATCCTGTTACGTATTAGAGCACCTAAAGACACAGTGAGAGATAGCCACTCACGACAGCAAGCAACAACTACTTACTCTCGATCACCTGCAAGTTACTCATACGAAGAGCAACATTTCCAAGCAGAAGGGGTGAGATTCACAAACAATAATGTTAAGCATATAATTCAACAATTATATTTAACAGCATAAACATCATCAACATATGATAACATTAGTCATGTAGCATCATTATCATCATCACAATCAACTTTACAATTCAACATCAATATCAACTTCATAAATCAACTTAACAACTTGACTCGACAATGCAACTATAACTCGACAATGCAACTATAACTCGACCATGCGACTCTATCATCTTACACATGCATGCGATACCATTCTAGGGCATAAGCCCTCGTCGCTTTTGAGCATAAATATACTCCTAGGGCATGAGCCCTCGTCTCTATTGAGCAAAATCTCCTAGGGCATGAGCCCTCGTCTATATTGAGTATGCATGGACTCAACAACTTAAACAACATCTTATAATTTCATCCTCTTGGACAACACTTACAACTTTTAAGACATTGACGATAACTGTGGTAACGACAACGACAACGACAACGACTTCACATCATAATTTCATATTCGTCAATCATAAACACCGTCTTATAACATCATATTTAAACATCAACAATTCATCATGCATCTTTGTAAAAACATAATAAATTATACATAATATATTTTCATGTCAAACCAAGGCTACTGGAAAGATATCACAATTATCAACAACTTTCATGTTTATATCGAACACTAATTTAACATAGAAACATGTGAAAAAGACACAAAAACATGAAACAGAGAATGATGTCACCATACAATTTCGCTAAGACCTCCTTGGAGTATTTTCATCATAACTCAAACACTAAAAGTCATTTTTATGTCAAACCAAAGCAACTGGAAAGCTAACAAAATTATCTAAAACTTTTATGTTTACACCGAAGGCCAATTCTGTACCGATCAATACCAGTTTACGTTTCAAATTTGAAAAGTTGTGCAGAAAGTCCATAAAAATTCACTGTGACCTACGTGCAGTAATTTGACCATAACTCAAGTTCTATAAATCGTTTTGACGTCAGACCAACGGCATTAGAAAACTAACATCCTTACCTACAACTTTTGTGTTTACACCTAAGACCAGTTCTTTACCGATCAATATTAGTTTTCGTTTCAAATTTCGGGACAGAGATAAAAAAAAATCAAAAAAAGCAACTTATATTATTCAAACTTCACATTCATTCAAAATCATCACAATCATCAACAACAACTCAACATAATTCATACCCAATTCATAATATGAAATTAACAACAATAATCATCAACAACCACAACTCATAATCATGAATCCAACCACAAATTGACAACAACCTAACATAAATTATCAGTTATCACTCTTAACCCTAATTCTCCAATTCTCAAAAACTAAACCTACAACATGTTAAATGAAATTTTCATAATCATAGACTCAAGATTATTCAATGATAGTCCCACCCTTACCTTAGGATTATCGATTGGCAGCCTCTCCTCTTGGTTCTTCTCTCCTCTTGTTCTCCCTTTTTCCAAAACTTATTTCACGTGTTCTCCTTTTTTTTCTTTCTAAGTTCTAACTCTTCCTATTTATATAACCCTAATCCACTTTATCTTATTCCCTCTTATTTCCACTAAACTCTCTAAATTCAGAAAACAACCCCTCATCTCGATATTTATTTTATTTTCAAATCTTATTCTATTGAATAATAAAATAAGCCACTTGATAAATCCACAACACATCACGTAATTATTTAAATCACATAAATCATACAAATATACTCTAAAATCAACAAATAATCAAAGAGGGCGTTACACAGGGAGAATAGAAATATATCTTAATAATACGTTCAGAGTCAGTTGTATATTCTCCAAGCCTTCATCCCTTTATATAGACGTTGTAAAGAGACAATGAAACAGTCCAACACATTACAGAGTCACCTATAAGCTTGATCAAATACTGTTAATCTGTTGCTTGATTTGATAATTGCCCTTCAATACAGATTTTGAATTCCATTCCATTTGAGGTGATAATACCAGTAGACACAGCTGCATGTAGTACAGGTAGTGGAGTAGTAAAATCAGAGTTCGTACAAAGTACTCTGTACTATTTCTGCATTCTTGTCACAAAGCATCCCATGCTTAAGTTGACTTAGAAGATAGCCGTTATACCAAGTGAACGTTTCTTTGTAGTCGAAATGCCTTCAGAGATTCATATAACCAAATCCTTGATTTGCAATATTCAGACTCTTTGCAGAACATTTAGACTTTGATAAGCTTCAGACTCTCTTTGTTCTTCAGACGCTCTAGGTCTTCAGAACCTCTTGTTTAGCATTTCTTCGAAACAGCTTCTTCAGACTCTCCAAGTCTTGTACTTCTTCGATACAGCTTCCTCAGACTCTCAAGGTCTTTAGAACCTCTTGAAGCAGCTTCTGATGATTCTTCAGGCTTTCTTCAGAATCACTTGCAATGAGCTTCTTTTAGGATTTTTCTCTTCATTTGTTCTTACAGGATTCTTTCTATGAAAAACTTTGACTAAGATCCTGCACACTTACACAAATATTAGCATATCCAATTGACAAATTTTAATACCTTGTTATCATCAAAACATAAAGTGGTATTGTTAAACCCATTTGTTCCAACAGTTTAAAGCAGTTATGTGGCAGTAAGATTATAAATTTCAGAAGTCTTGACAGATCGAGATTGGTAAGTCATGAAGGTGAGAAAAACACAAGAAGGGGGGGTTGAATTGTGTTTTCTTTTCGCAACTCTTGAAGAGTGAGAATCTAATTCCTTTAAACTCAGAGTCTGAATGAGATCAGAGTCTGATAGGAGATTAGGTTCTGATTGCAGCGGAATAATCAAGAGATAAAGAGAGAACAGAGAACACAAGCAATTATACAGGTTCCTTCCACAAACCGGAAGTAGTCCTGTCCCCCTTGTACTTCCAAGGAGAGTTCACTAAAATGTAATATCAAATTACAAGTTGCTCAAACACACAGTATGAGACTTCCTTGCTCAAGCACACAGGCGAGAGACTTCCTTGCTCAAAGACACAACTAAGAGACTTCCTATGCTCAAGGACGCAGCCAAGAGACTTCCTTTGCTCAAGCACAAAAGCAAGAGACTTTTACACAATTACAGAAAATTGAATAGAGTTGAAACACTTGACAACAATCAAAATGTGTTTCAATTACAACAAAGACAGACTCTGTATTACACAAAAGACAGACTCTGTTTTTCTGTGAAACTTAGAGATTCTAGGATACTCAGTTTGTAAGAATCTAAGTTTATGATGTGCTATTGTTAAGACTCAGTTGAATACGAAAGCAGCGCAATGCAGATTTTCTAAGTCTTAAGAGTCCAACTAAATTCTTCAAGTCTTCTATCCTTTATATAGGCGTAGGAAAGAGACATTGAGTCATCCAGCGCATCAGGATGAGTTCTGAAGCTTGATCAATGACGGTTGATCTGTTGCTTGATTTGGTAATAGCCCTTCAATGGCATCATTTGAATTTCATTCCCTTTGAGGATTAATGCCGGTAGACACAGTTGCCAAACTGTACGTGGTAGTGGAGTAGTGGAAACAGAGTTCGTACAACGTACTCTGTACTGGCCTGCAATCTTTGTCTTTGTGCTTCCCACGCTCAAGTTGACTTAGAAGCTAGCCGTTACTCCATTAGAGTTTGTTTGTGCATAGCAATGCAGTAGAGATCACTGTTAGGAGATTATCAAATTTGTGGCTTCAGACTCACTGTAGCACTAAGCATTTGATAATCTTCAGACTCTCTTGGTTTTCAGATTCTGATGGTCTTCAGACTCTGATACAGTCTTCAGACTCTCTTCAGCACAGTCTTCAGACTTTCTTCGAAACAGTCTTCAGACTCTCTTTGATACAGTGTTCAGACTCTCTTCGATACAGTCTTCAGACTCTCTTCGATACAGAATCACAAGCAACAGGCTTCTATGGATTTATTACTCTTTAACATTGTTCGATACAGAATGCTTCTTAAGAGAGTCTGAAGACTGTATCAGAGTCTGAAGACCATCAGAATCTGAAAACCAAGAGAGTCTGAAGATTATCAGAAGCTTAGTGCTACAGTGAGTCTGAAGCCACAAATTTGATAATCTCCTAACAATGATCTCTACTGCATTGCTATGCACAAACAAACTCTAATGGAGTAACGGCTAGCTTCTGAGTCAACTTGAGCGTGGGAAGCACAAAGACAAAGATTGCAGGCCAGTACAGAGTACGTTGTACGAACTCTGTTTCCACTACTCCACTACCACGTACAGTTTGGCAACTGTGTCTACCGGTATTAATCCTCAAAGGGAATGAAATTCAAATGATGCCATTGAAGGGCTATTACTAAATCAAGCAACAGATCAACCGTCATTGATCAAGCTTCAGAACTCATCCTGATGCGCTGGATGACTCAATGTCTCTTTCTTACGCCTATATAAAGGATAGAAGACTTGAAGAATTGTTAGACTCTGGTTGGACTCAACAACTTAGAATATCTGCATTGCACTGCTTTCGTATTCAACTGAGTCTTAACAATAGCACATCATAAACTTAGATTCTTACAAACTGAGTATCCTAGAATCTCTAAGTTTCACAGAAAAACAGAGTCTGTCTTTTGTGTAATACAGAGTCTGTCTTTGTTGTAATTGAAACACATTTTGATTGTTGTCAAGTGTTTCAACTCTATTCAATTTTCTGTAATTGTGTAAAAGTCTCTTGCTTTTGTGCTTGAGCAAAGGAAGTCTCTTGGCTGTGTCCTTAAGCAAAGGAAGTCTCTTGGCTGCGTCCTTGAGCATAGGAAGTCTCTTAGTTGTGTCTTTGAGCAAGGAAGTCTCTCGCCTGTGTGCTTGAGAAAGGAAGTCTCATACTGTGTGTTTGAGTAACTTGTAATTTGATATTACATTTTAGTGAACTCTCCTTGGAAGTACAAGGGGGACAGGACTACTTCCGATTTGTGGAAGGAACCTGTATAATTGCTTGTGTTCTCTGTTCTCTTTTTATCTCTTGATTATTCCGCTGCAATCAGAACCTAATCTCCTATCAGACTCTGATCTCATTCAGACTCTGAGTTTAAAGGAATTAGATTCTCACTCTTCAAGAGTTGCGAAAAGAAAACACAATTCAACCCCCCCTTCTTGTGTTTTTCTCACCTTAAGTTGGTATCAGAGCTCCGGCTCTGTTGACTTAGCACTTAACAGTGCAACAGAAAAGATCCAGAGAAAAACATGTCTTCCAGTGAACCGTCTTCTTCTGGTGCCACTTCTGGTGCTGCTATACCATATGAATATGGATCCAATAACAGCAGTAGAAAGGCTGATTATGGAAAAATTCCTAAGTTCAATGGTGATCCTGAAGAATTTTCGTGGTGGAAAACCAACTTCTATAGTTATGTCATGGGTCTTGATGAAGAACTCTGGGACATACTTGAAGATGGTGTTGGTGACTTACAACTTGATGACGAAGGTGCTGCCATTGACCGCAAACTTCACACTGCTGCTCAAAAGAAAATCTATAAGAAACATCATATCATCAGAGGGGCTCTTGTCACTGTTATTCCTAAAACGGAATACATGAAGATGAGTGACAAATCTACTGCTAGAGCCATGTTTGCTTCTCTCTGTGCTAACTACGAAGGAAGCAAAAAGGTCAGGGAAGCTAAAGCTCTTCTATTAGTTCATCAATATGAACTATTTAAGATGAAAGAGGATGAAAGTATTGAGCAGATGTACTCAAGATTTCAAACTCTAGTATCTGGTCTTCAGATACTAAAGAAGAGTTACATAGCTTCTGATCATGTTAGCAAGATTTTAAGGAGCTTACCCTCTAGATGGAGACCAAAGGTCACTGCAATTGAGGAGGCTAAAGATTTAAACACTTTAAGTGTTGAAGATCTTGTAAGCTCACTCAAGGTTCATGAGTTAAGTCTCAATGAACATGATTCTGCAAGAAAATCCAAAACCATTGCTTTAAAATCAAAAGGAAGGTCTTCAAAGGCTCTCAAGGTTGAAGAATCTGAAAATGAGTCTTCAGCTTCTGAAAGTTCAGAAGAGGATCCTGATATAGCAAAGGAAATGGCTATGCTTTCAAGCAGAATGCAGTACCTTGCTAAGAAGAACAAGAGATTTCTGAGCAAGAGCAGTGGGAATGGGGTCAAAAAGGAGGATCAGAAAGGTTGCTTTAACTGCAAGAAAACTGGACATTTTATTGCTGAGTGTCCAGAACTGCAGAAGGAGAAATCCAAGTCAAAAAGGCCAACCTTCAAGTCAAGCAAGTTTAAGAAGCAGATCAAGAAAAGTCTGATGGCCACCTGGGAAGATCTTGATAATGAGTCAGGATCTGAAGATGATGATGCTGATGGTGAAACTAATGTAGCTGTTGGACTAATGGCTACAACCGAATCTATTAAAGAGACACCTGAGGCAGAATCAAATACAGATTCTGAAAATGAAACAGAGGTATATTCTGAACTCACAAGATCTGAACTTATAGAATCTGTCAATGAGCTTCTGGGTCATTTTAAAACTAAGACCACTCAGTTGAAGAAAGTCAAACAACAGCTTGATAAGCTGTCAAAAAGACATAATTCAACTCTGTTGGAATTAGAAGATTTAAAAGAAGAAAATAATTCTTTATTGATCAAGAAGTGTAGCTGTAAATACTTAAGTGAGCAAGATGTTGCTCTGCAAGAATTTATTGCTACTGGAATTGAGAGATCAAGGGTTGCATCCATGATCTATAGCACGTATCAGAACAGAGGACAGGGTCTTGGATTCATTGGAGGAAACTCAAATGAAATGACTCTTAAATCTGGTCCTGATGGAGCCAGAGAGGCGTTGAAAAATCTTTTTGTAAAAGAGTCTGATGAAGTCAACACAGAGACTCATTCAGAACCTACAACTTCTACTTCGAAGATTCTGACTAAGTCAAAACTTCAGAATGTTAAGTTAAAAGGTCTGAAAAACTTTGAACCCAAAGCTTTAAAGTCTCAGACTCTGAAAGATTCAAAGTCTGATAAACAGACTCTGAAAAAGCCAGAGTCTGAAAAACCAAAGTCTAAGTTTCAAAAGAGAGAAACTGTGAAAGGCAAGTTGAAACCTAAACCAAACGGTTCCAACCCTAAGGTTTGGGAGAAAACATTGCCAAGGATTTCAAGACAAAACTTGCGAAAAGAGTTCAATGGTTCTAAGACTAACCAAAAAGGACCCATGAGAATATGGGTACCTAAGTCTGATATTATTGATGCTGCAGGAATGTCTAAAAAGACTAAGAAAGCACAAGGCTTGGTACCTAGACAGTGGGTGCTCGCGTCACATGACGGGAGAAAGGTCTATGTTCCTAACCCTAACCATGAAAGAGGGAGGAACTGTGGGATTTGGAGGAAACCAGACTAGCAAAATCATTGGTTCTGGAACCATTGGTAACTCTCTGATCTCAATCAGTAATGTGTGGTTAGTTGATGGACTTAAACATAACTTACTAAGCATAAGTCAATTATGTGACAGTGGTTATGATGTATTGTTTAATAAGAACAACTGCACAGTGGTTAACAAGGATGATCAGTCCATAGTCTTCAAGGGAAAACGAAGAAACAATGTATACAAGATAAAATTCTCAGAACTGACTGATCAGAAGGTAATGTGCCTTCTGTCAATGGGTGATAAGAAATGGAGTGGCACAGACGTTTGGGACATGCTAACTGGAGATTAATCTTTAAAATTAGCAAGTTACAACTTGTCAAAGGCCTACCAAACATTGACTATCACTCAGATGCTCTTTGCGGAGCATGTCAGAAAGGGAAAATTGTCAAGAGTCCCTTCAAGCCGAAAGAAATTGTTTCAACTTCCAGACCCTTGGAGTTACTTCATATTGACTTATTTGGACCAGTTAACACTGCATCCTTATATGGAAGTAAATATGGACTAGTTATTGTTGATGACTACAGCAGATGGTGTTGGGTTAAGTTTCTGAAAACTAAAGATGATTCATACTCTGTGTTTAGTAAATTCTGCATCCAAATTCAATCAGAGAAGGAAATGAAAATCTTGAAAGTCAGAAGTGATCATGGAGGAGAATTTGAAAATGAACCGTTTGAGGTTTTCTGTGAAAAACATGGAATTATTCATGAGTTCTCTGCACCTAGAACTCCACAACAAAATGGAGTTGTAGAGAGAAAGAACAGAACCTTGCAAGAGATGGCTAGAACCATGATCCATGAGAACAATCTGGCTAAGCATTTTTGGGCAGAGGCTATAAACACAGCTTGTTATGTTCAGAACAGAATCTATATTAGACCTCTGTTGAACAAAATAGCTTATGAACTCTTTAAAGGAAGAAAACCCAACATATCTTATTTTCATCAGTTCGGATGTACATGTTATGTCCTGAACAACAAAGTCTACCTAAAGAAATTTGATGCCAAAGCTCAAGAGGGAATCTTTTTAGGTTACTCTGAACGCTCTAAGGCATACAGGCTGTATAATTCAGAAACACAATGTGTGGAAGAATATATGCATGTAAGATTTGATGAAAAATAGCCTGGAAGTGAAACTCCAGTGCATGATGAAAGTCATGAAAAATCTCAAGATTCTGATGATAACTCAGAATCTGATCAGATTCCAGAATCTGAAGATACTTCAGAAGCTGAAACAACCCCTGAAGTTCCTTTTGAAGAAGCTTCTGATGAAGCTCAAGATGGTTCTCTGCAAGCCAGTCAATCCAAACAATCTTTCAAATAATAAGTCTTCTCATCCAGAAGATCAGATAATTGGCAATAAAGAAAGTCCTATGAGAACTAGATCGCATTTCAGACAAGAAGAGTCTGCTTTAGGATTATTATCTGTTCTTGAACCAACTTCTGTTGAAGAAGCTCTTGGAGATGAAGGATGGATTCTGGCAATGCAAGAAGAACTGAATCAATTCAAAAGAAATGAAGTATGGGATCTAGTAGCTAAGCCTAATCACAAGAACATCATTGGAACCAAGTGGGTGTTCAGAAATAAGCTTAGTGAACAAGGAGAAGTAATCAGAAACAAGGCCAGACTAGTTGCACAAGGTTTCAGTCAGCAAGAAGGCATTGATTACACAGAAACTTTTGCTCCAGTTGCAAGATTGGAAGCAATCAGGTTACTTCTTTCCTATGCAATCAATCACAACATAACTTTGTATCAAATGGATGTTAAGAGTGCATTTCTTAATGGTGTCATTTCTGAAGAAGTATATGTCAAACAACCTCCTGGCTTTGAAGATTTAAAGCATCCAGAGCATGTTTATAAATTAAAGAAATCACTCTATGGCTTGAAACAAGCTCCCAGAGCCTGGTATGAAAGACTGAGTAATTTCTTGATTCAAAACAACTTTGAACGAGGACAAGTTGACACTACTCTATTCAGAAAGACCCTAAAGAAAGACATTCTTGTAGTTCAGATCTATGTTGATGATATTATCTTTGGTTCTACAAATAGTTCACTTTGCAAAGAGTTTTCAAAAGTAATGCAGGATGAATTTGAAATGAGCATGATGGGAGAATTGAAGTTCTTTCTTGGAATTCAAATCAACCAATGCAAAGATGGAGTCTACGTTCATCAGTCCAAGTATACGAAAGAGCTTCTGAAGAAGTTCAATCTTGAGGACTGCAAAGAAATGAATACTCCAATGCATCCAACCTGCACTCTGAGCAAAGAAGATCAAGGAACCAAAGTTGATCAGAAGCTGTATAGAGGTATGATTGGTTCTTTGTTATACCTAACTGCATCCAGACCAGATATTCTGTTCAGTGTATGTTTGTGTGCAAGGTTTCAATCAGATCCTAGAGAGTCTCACTTAACTGCTGTTAAAAGAATCTTTAGATATCTGAAAGGAACTACTAATCTTGGACTTCTTTACAAGAAATCCTCTGACTACAAGCTAGTTGGATTTTGTGATGCTGATTATGCTGGAGACAGGATTGAAAGAAAATCTACAAGTGGCAATTGTCAATTCTTGGGAGAGAATCTGATATCCTGGGCTAGCAAGAGGCAAGCAACCATTGCTCTGTCTACAGCAGAAGCAGAATACATCTCAGCTGCTAGTTGTTGTACACAGCTACTCTGGATGAAACATCAGCTTGAGGACTATCAAATAACTGAAAACCATATCCCAATTTATTGTGATAATACAGCAGCTATATGTTTGTCTAAAAATCCAATTCTGCATTCAAGGGCAAAGCATATTGAGATTAAACATCATTTTATAAGAGACTATGTTCAAAAAGGAATTTTAGATATACAATTCATTGATACTGATCATCAATGGGCTGATATATTTACTAAACCCTTATTTGTTGAAAGATTTGATTTCATAAAGAAAAATTTGAACATGTGCTATGTCTCTGGGTAATATGCGCCTCTGAAAACAGAATTCAGACTCTGATATCTTTCAGAAGCTATCTGGGAATCAGACTCTCTTTTGGAGATTCTGAGGAAAGCTTCTGGTAAAGTATTCAGACTCTGGTAAGGAATCTTTAGACTCTCAGAAGCTGTATTAGTGGAAGTGTGACTATTAAGTTCAGTAACACCTGCCCCACTATGGTGACAGTTACTTTACGGTTTCTCAGTCGTGGCCTGTCTGTATTGGGTAAGAACTCAAAAGGGCAATGATTTCATTACGTTACAACAAGTTACCTTCGCCTTGTCCCAATACGTTTACGGCTGCATGCTATATTGTACTTATTGTTTATGTTTGTTTGTCCCCTACTCTTTCCAAACAGCTTTCAAACATTTTCTCTATAAATACATAACACACACAACTCACTTCTCTTTTCACTCTTTGATTTTCTCTTTGAACAAATTTCTTGTTTTTCAATACTTTGCAAAACTTTTTGTTCTCAAAACAAACTCTTAGAAAACCCTAATGGCCAGTGATCTCATCCAATCTGGTGTCATAATCAAGTCCGGAGGTTCTTACATTATCAAACCCAGAACAATGAACATCATCAAGGAGACTCTGGAAATTCAAGTTGAATCTCCAGTTGATTTTGGTTCAATCAGTCGCAATGGAGTTGACGTTGCACATCATTTCGTAGCACAAGGAATGATGAGATACTTTGGTATGTTGAATGGACCAACATATCAGGAGCTTGTTAGAGATTTTTGGGTCAGGTCAGAAGTCTACGACAAAGCTGAAGCTACTTTGGAAGAAACAGTAGCAATCTCAAACAACCCTAGTCTTGCTGGCAAAAACAGAGACCAAATGGGTTTAAGACCATACAATGGCCTTGAAATTAGGTCTGCTGTGATGGGAATTCCTATAGTTATCACTGAAGAGGTGGTAGCCAGGGCTTGTCAGATGGAGAACTCTGGTAAATTTCAGTGGAATGTCAACAAGAAGAGTGAATGGGCTGTTGTCTGCAACAAGTTGTTATTTGAAGGGAGACCCTCAAATAAATTGGTGGATATGCATCCTACGCATAGGGTGCTTCTGAAGATTATACTGGATAGTATGCTTCAGAAAGGAGGAGGATCAGACCAACTATCTGTGGATCACAAAGTTCTTCTTTATTTTCTTATCAACAAAATAAAGATCAACTTCCCCAGATATGTGATGCACCACATGTGTTGGGCCATCAAGAAGAGTCAATCAGAATCCAGGAGGCAAGTTCCTTTTGGAAGATTAATATCTGAGATTCTGTATCAAGGAGGTCTTTTGAAGGTCTTATCAGAATCTGGTGTGGTATCAGATATTCATCTAGGAACTGTGACCGGCAGAATCATCAATGGCAAGACTCTGCAGTACATGAAGATTGTCAAGAGATTCAATCCCTCTAAGCATGATATGAGAGAATCTTATGTACAATCTGATTTGATGATGGACTTCCCTCCCATATCCAAAGAAGATAATCCTGAAGTTCTTGCTAGATTTGTGGTGGATTACTTCAAGGAGACTGGTAGAATAATCAACTATTCTGCTATTCCTGAGACTGCTGGAGGAGGCCCTCTTAAGGTCAAAGGAAAAAGGACCAAGGAAGTGGTTCTCAAGGAAGAGGAAGAGAAGCAGGAGCCTCTCAAGAAAAAGATCAAATCTTCTGCTCTTCCTGGAGTTTCAATTGGTTCTCCTTCTGCATCTTCTGCTCCTTCTGCACTTCGTGAAATTAAGGATGGGAAGAAGCCTAAGAAAGATGAGAAGAAGGCTAAGAAAGCTGATAAGAAAGCAATAATGGGCAAAGCTGACAGAGACTATGACAAGTTAGCTCAAGAAATTGCTAATTTCATTAATTCTGACTCTGAAGGTGAAGAGAGTCAGATCAAGAAGAGAAAGGTGGGAGTGATTCCTGTGGCTAAGGATGTAGCACAGAAGATAGGTACGTCTGTATCTATGATTGAGGATGAACACACTGCTGGCAAGGTTATGGCAGCAGATTTGATTGCTGAAGAGTTGAAGGAAGAGACTGTCAAGGAAGCTGCTAAGTTACTTGCTTCTGCTCTTAAACAGAAGAGTACTTCAGAACCTGCAGAAGCTGAGTTATCAGAAGCTACTGTGTCTGATCATTTTGCCTCTCCAGAAGCTGGCATTGGCACCTCTGGCAACGTGGCATATAGCTCATCTTCTTCTTTGAATCATGAGTCAGAATCAGATTCAGAATCTGACAACAAACCCTTGAGCCAAATTCTTCCATCTCTCAAAAATTCATCTCCCTCACCAATCAAACCCATATCATCCCATAACCCTCTTGACCAGGCAGTAGTTGATTATGTTGATTCAACTATGGACAGAGTAATTCAAGACACAATTACAGTGTCTATGAATCTTCCTGCTGACCATCCTGCTCAACCTTCATTCCTCAAACCACTTCAGGTAATGAAACCTTCTGAAAAACATGAAGCAACCATTCAATCCAATCAAACACCCCCCCAAACTGAAACCATTTGTGTAGACTCTCCAGACTCTCTAGATTCACTTGAAAAACATCTAGGAGGAGAACTACCAAAAACCCCTGCTAAATCCAAAACAACGAAAGCTACTTCATCCCTTTCCAAACCAGACCCTGTACCTGTACCTACAGAGAATCTGACCTTAGCTTCTGTTGAACCTTCAGAACCTGTTGTTAAACCTGCTTCTGAAAATCTGGAACAAGCCTCTGATATTGTATCAGGAACTGTAACAGCTTGTAAAGCTAAGACCAGAAGAGTTTCTCAACCACTTTGTGACCCCATAACCTATTTTTCTTTTGAAACTTTTCTAGCTTTAAGAGCTTCTCAACCCTCAACCTCTGAACCTCAAACTGACTTATTTGATTCAAATAAGATTGATGAGTTTTATGCTTCTTCATACAATAAGCTCAAAGAAGTTATTGAGCAAAGGTCTATGCCAATACTTAGTGTGAGCTATGAGGACAAGTTCTCTACAGTGAAGACTGAGTTTTTGGATTTTATCACCAAAATTCAAAAAGCTGCTGCCAGGGAACAAGCTCTCATAACTGCCAAGCATGTTGAAGAAGTAAAGCAGGCTGAGAAAGTTGTAGCTATGGTAAAAGCTCCTATTCTGAGGATAAGAGATACACCCTTCTTTGATGAAGATCAGTATATTCCTAGAGTATCAGTGGCTTACAATTCTTTGAAGAGGAAGATGTATAGAATTCAAGAAGAAGCTAGACTGGAAAGAGAAGAACATTTGCGAAGAACTGAGGCTCTGGAACAGATGGTAAAGAAACAGCAAGAGGATCTCCAGAAACTGATGGATCATCTTGCCAAACAAAACCAACCTTAGTTTAATTTCGTCTTGTTTATTTTTTTTTGTAATTCTTGTTTGCTATCCTCTGAACTTGTTTTTGCTTACAATTTATACAAGTTGTTTTTGTTTATATTTGCATTCAATTTCTTTTTATGCTCCGAATCTTCTATGTTTTCCCTCTGAATCTCTTTCTTCTCTAAAAACTTGTTTACACCCTTACCTTAAGTCATTTAAAAAGGGGGAGGAACCATGTTCTGAACTTTTTTTTTGTTGATGACAAAAGGGGGAGAAGGGAAAGTATTTATATCAGGGAGGAAAGAAAACCGTTTTTAATTACAATGCATGTTCTACGTAAAAGTTAAAGGGAAATCTGCGAAAGGTGCTTAGTTAAACTCTGAGCCCTGTTTAAGAATCAATTTTCTATATATTCTGAGTAAGAATTTGATTGCGTTTGAAAAACAATTTAATTAAGCTGGATAGAACTCAAGATGAGCTTACAAACCTCAACTTAAGAACTATCAGACTCAGGGGGAGTCAGAGCCTTCAAACCTTAGACTCTGAGCTTACAAAACTCAGAACCTCTTAAGTCAACTTGTTAATTAGATTAACAACAATTGACCTTTTAAATACTAATGTTTGTCATCATCAAAAAGGGGGAGATTGTTGGAACAAAGGTGTTCAGCAATACCACGTTTTGAGTTTTGATGATAACAAGGTATTAAAAAGTTGTCAATTGGATATTGCTAATATTTGTTTAAGTATGCAGGATATAAATTAAGATTTGTATCTTAAGAAGCATTCTGTTTGAACAATGTTAAAGAGCAATAAATCCATAGAAGCCTGTTGCTTGTGATTCTGTATCGAAGAGAGTCTGAAAACTGTATCGAAGAGAGTCTGAAGACTGTATCGAAGAGAGTCTGAAGACTGTATCAGAGTCTGAAGACCATCAGAATCTGAAAACCAAGAGAGTCTGAAGATTATCAGAAGCTTAGTGCTACAGTGAGTCTGAAGCCACAAATTTGATAATCTCCTAACAATGATCTCTACTGCATTGCTATGCACAAACAAACTCTAATGGAGTAACGGCTAGCTTCTAAGTCAACTTGAGCGTGGGAAGCACAAAGACAAAGATTGCAGGTCAGTACAGAGTACGTTGTACGAACTCTGTTTCCACTACTCCACTACCACGTACAGTTTGGCAACTGTGTCTACCGGTATTAATCCTCAAAGGGAATGAAATTCAAATGATGCCATTGAAGGGCTATTACTAAATCAAGCAACAGATCAACCGTCATTGATCAAGCTTCAGAACTCATCCTGATGCGCTGGATGACTCAATGTCTCTTTCCTACGCCTATATAAAGGATAGAAGACTTGAAGAATTGTTAGACTCTGGTTGGACTCAACAACTTAGAATATCTGCATTGCACTGCTTTCGTATTCAACTGAGTCTTAACAATAGCACATCATAAACTTAGATTCTTACAAACTGAGTATCCTAGAATCTCTAAGTTTCACAGAAAAACAGAGTCTGTCTTTTGTGTAATACAGAGTCTGTCTTTGTTGTAATTGAAACACATTTTGATTGTTGTCAAGTGTTTCAACTCTATTCAATTTTCTGTAATTGTGTAAAAGTCTCTTGCTTTTGTGCTTGAGCAAAGGAAGTCTCTTGGCTGTGTCCTTGAGCAAAGGAAGTCTCTTGGCTGCGTCCTTGAGCATAGGAAGTCTCTTAGTTGTGTCTTTGAGCAAGGAAGTCTCTCGCTTGTGTGCTTGAGCAAGGAAGTCTCATACTGTGTGTTTGAGCAACTTGTAATTTGATATTACATTTTAGTGAACTCTCCTTGGAAGTACAAGGGGGACAGGACTACTTCCGATTTGTGGAAGGAACCTGTATAATTGCTTGTGTTCTCTGTTCTCTTTTTATCTCTTGATTATTCCGCTGCAATCAGAACCTAATCTCCTATCAGACTCTGATCTCATTCAGACTCTGAGTTTAAAGGAATTAGATTCTCACTCTTCAAGAGTTGCGAAAAGAAAACACAATTCAACCCCCCCTTCTTGTGTTTTTCTCACCTTCAACAACTTTTTAATACCTTGTTATCATCAAAACTCAAAACGTGGTATTGCTGAACACCTTTGTTCCAACAAGTCAGAGTAGCGCAGCAGAAGTAGATCAGTAAGAAAGTGATATATGTCTAAGATATATCTAAGTTAAAGAGGGAAGTAAGAGAAATCTGTATTGGGAGTCAAGAGTGTTGCTATGAGAAGCATACAAGTACCGAGTTTCACACGATGTGACTCATACTTCTTATGCCATGCTTGTAGATGATAACGATACTTGCCACAAAGGTGACGAACCATGATTTTTATAATTCCTAGAGTTAAGACACGATACAAGGGACTTGAAACCGAAGTTTGTTTTAAAATATAATGTTTTTACATCTTGAAACTGATAAAGTACGTCATAAGCGAGTAGACTCACTTAAGATGTGCATACTCAGAGCCACCTCGTCATTGGCGAGCTTGGGACGAACTACCAAACTTTTCTAAAATGCAATAGCTCGTCTTGTGGTTTTGTAGGGCAGACATAGAATCAGTTCCACGATGTTCTTTTAAAAAGTTTTGCACGTATTATTCCTAGGGCCCGTGTATCAATGTTTAAGGTTTCTTGAAAGCAAATTATCAGGACAGGTATCGTTACCACCTAACAAGATATGACATTTGAAGAAGTGTGCGGAAACCCGACAACTCGATCTGAAGTTAATCATCGTAAGATGGGTCATTCAGAGATTTAATTTCACCTGAAGGAGTTTAAGTTTGAACAAGGTAAGAGACAGCTTTCGTCAGGAGATTATGCGGAATAACGGTTTTCCCCAAGGAGTTTCGAGTGATCTAAGTTCGAAGTTTCATGAGTATGAAGGTCGAACGACTATTTTAGTGATTATCAGACGTTCTAACATGTTTGATTTCAGTTGCTTCGGTTAGAAACATGTGGATGTTGCAGAGATGTGTAAAGCATGTGTAGGAATAGAAGTATACTTCAGACTTAAGTAAGCGCTGCAGGGAAAACCTGGAGTCCGGTGAGACTCCAGTAGAAATGCGAATCATGAGTGCACGGTTAGGATTAGACCGACAATGAAAGAAGAAGTCTTTAGACCCTTTTGATTTTGTAAAATCAACCATTGTGTAACTGGAACCAGAGATGATGAGGAATGATCGTCACAGTTGTTAAGAAATCTCTAAATTTCGAGGGCGAAATTTCTTTTAAGGGGGGTAGAGTGTAATATCCCGCTCGTTAGATATCGGAATATTACCAGTCGAACGTATCAGACGACAATGTTCGTAGAAATCAAGTACGACGGAGAATGTTTAATAATGTAATGTCTGTTAAGCACGAGTTTATTTAGCAGTGTCAGAAAGGACGCAAGTTCGGTTATCAGTGTCAGGCTTTATGCGTTTAAGAAAGAAGGGCATTATGGTACTTTCAAATTTTGGGTATTTAAGCAAGTTAGAGCCAAGATTTTCATTTGTTTCATGTTACTTCTCTCTCTAACTTAGAAGATCAGATTTCTCTCCTTCTTCTCTCTAGCCTTGCGCCCCCAACCTTCCTCCCTAGCCACCAATCCTTCCAAGTTTACGTTACTGGTGATCAATCATGGTTCTTGGTGGGTTAACAAGCAAAGAAACAACAAGAATTGGAATGGAAAGCTTAAGCAAGAGAATCAAGCATGCTAGGATTTGAAGATTGGAGCTTGTGCATGTTGCTGGAAATTGACAAGTGAGTTCTTAGATAGCTTTCCTACCCTTGGGTTTGTTTAATCCTTGAGTTTAGATTGATAGAAGTTATGAATTATGAACATAAGAGTAGAGGCATGATTTTTACTATTATTGCTGGATTTGTGTTAAATGTTGTCATGCAAAGATTTGTATGATGTGTTTATGTGTTTGTGTATGCATTATGGTAATTTGAAATATCGATTTTGAGGGTTTGGACTGAAATTATGATTTTTTACAAGTCTGGGACGATGAATGCTCGCTCAAGCGAGAGAAATCTCACTCCAGCGAGATTCTGCAGGTATGAACAGATGAAGGCTTGCTCAAGCGAGATTGAGACAGAACTACCCAAGCAGTTCGCTTGGAGCTCGCTCAAGCAAACTGCACCTGCACAACACCTTTTTGAAAACCCATAAAAATCAGTGACATCGTCCGAGGCTTCTCCGAAACGTTTTTATGACTTAAAAGAACCCTCAACAATCGAGTAGCTAATGCATATAGATTTACACAAGTAGTAGAAGTTTTCAAAGGCATGTCAACGTTAACATTATCCGACGATAATGGTAGGATCCGAGTTTAAACGAAGGGTATAAGCTAGAGCCTCGACTTAGTAGTCGAGAATGGTATGTTGGAACAAAGGTGTTCAACAATACCACGTTTTGAGTTTTGATGATAACAAGGTATTAAAAATTGTCAATTGGATATGCTAATATTTGTTTAAGTATGCAGGATATCAATCAAGATTTATATCTTAGAAAGTATTCTGTTTGAACATTTTAAGAGCAAAGATCTAGAGAAGCTTGTTGCTTGTGATTCTGTATCGAAGAGAGTCTGAAGACTGTATCGAAGAGAGTCTGGAGACTGTATCAAAGAGAGTCTAAAGACTATCAGAGTCTGAAGACTATCAGAGTCTGAAGACTATCAGAATCTGAAAACCAAGAGAGTCTGAAGATCATCAGAAGCTAGAATGCTACAGTGAGTCTGAAGCCTGCAATCTGAAGATCTACTAACAAGGATTTCTAAAGGCATTACGATGCAAAAGAAACTCTCATTTGGAGTAACGGCTAGCTTCGAAGTCAACTTGAGCGTGGGATGCTCAACGACAAAGAATGCAGGTCAGTACAGAGTACGCTGTACGAACTCTGTTTCCACTACTCCACTACCTCGTACAGTTTGGCAACTGTGTCTACCGGTATTAATCTTCAAAAGGAATGGAATTCAAAATATGCAATTGAAGGACTATTATCATATCAAGCAACAGATCAACAGCTATTGATCAAGCTTCGGAAATCATCATGATGTGCTGGATGACTCAACGTCTCTTTCCTACGCCTATATAAAGGATAGAAGACTTGAAGAATTGTTGGACTCTACAACTGAAAAACTACGCTGCACTGCTATTCGTATTCAACTGAGTCTTAACAAAAAACACATCAACAACTTAGATTATTCTTACAAACTGAGTATTCTAGAATTTCTAAGTTAAACAGAAAAACAGAGTTTGTCTTTGTCAAAAACAGAGTCTGTCTTTGTTGTAATTGAAACACGTTTGATTGTTTGTCAAGTGTTTCAACTCTATTCAATTTTTTGTAAATTGTGTCAGAAGTCTCTTGCTTGTGTGCTTGAGCAAAGAAGTCTCTTGGCTGCGTCCTTGAGCAAAGAAGTCTCTTAGTTATGTCTTTGAGCATTGGAAGTCTCTTGCCTGCGTGCTTGAGCATTGGAAGTCTCTTACTGTGTGTTTGAGAAACTTGTAATAGATGTTACATTTTAGTGAAACTCTCCTTGGAAGTGCAAGGGGGACAGGACTACTTCCGGTTTGTGGAAGGAACCTGAATAATTGCTTGTGTTCTCTCTTCTCTATATCTCTTGATTATTTCCGCTGCAACAGAACCTAATCTCCCATCAGACTCTGATCTCCTTCAGACTCTGATATTAAGGAATTAGATTCTCACTCTTCAAGAGCTGCAAAAAGCTAACACAATTCAACCCCCCTTCTTGTGTTTTTCTCACCTTCAATTGGTTTCAGAACTCCGGCTCTGTTGTCATAGCACTTAACCGTGTGACGAAAAGATCCAGAGAAAAACATGTCTTCCAGTGAACCTTCTTCTTCTGGTGCTGCTATACCATATGACTATGGATCCAATAACAGCAGTAAAAAGGCTGATTATGGAAAAATTCCTAAGTTCAATGGTGATCCTGAAGAATTTTCTTGGTGGAAAACCAACTTCTAAAGCTATGTCATGGGTCTTGATGAAGAACTCTGGGACATACTTGAAGATGGTGTTGGTGACTTACAACTTGATGACAAAGGTGCTACCATTGACCGTAAACTTCACACTGCTGCTCAAAAGAAAATCTACAAGAAACATCATATCATCAGAGGAGCTCTTGTCACTGCTATTCCTAAATCGGAATACATGAAGATGAGTGACAAATCTACTGCTAGAGCCATGTTTGCTTCTCTCTGTGCTAACTATGAAGGAAGTAAAAAGGTCAGGGAAGCTAAAGCTCTTCTATTAGTTCATCAGTATGAACTATTCAAGATGAAAGAGGATGAAAGTATTGAGCAGATGTACTAAAGAAGAGTTATATAGATTCTGATCATGTTAGCAAGATTCTAAGGAGCTTACCCTCTAGATGGAGACCAAAGGTTACTGCAATTGAGGAGGCTAAAGATTTAAACACTTTAAGTGTTGAAGATCTTGTAAGCTCTCTCAAGGTTCATGAGTTAAGTCTCAATGAACATGAGTCTGCAAGAAAGTCCAAAACCATTGCTTTAAAATCAAAGGGAAGGTCCTCAAAAGCTCTCAAGGTTGAAGAGTCTGAAAATGAATCTTCAGCTTCTGAAAGCTCAGAGGAAGATCCTGATATTGCAAAGGAAATGGCTATGCTTTCAAGCAGAATGCAGTACCTTGCTAAAAAGAACAAGAGATTTCTGAGCAAGAGCAGTGGGAAGGGTTTCAAAAAGGAGGAACAGAAAGGTTGCTTCAACTGCAAGAAGACTGGACATTTTATTGCTGACTGTCCAGAGCTGCAGAAGGAGAAATCCAAGTCAAAAAGGCCAACCTTCAAGTCAAGCAAGTTTAAGAAGCAAATCAAGAAAAGTGTGATGGCTACCTGGGAAGATCTTGATAATGAGTCAGGGTCTGAGGATGATGATGTTGATGGTGAAGCCAATGTAGCTGTTGGACTAATGGCTACAACCGAATCTGTAAAAGAGACACCTGAGGCAGAATCAGATGCAGACTCTGAAAGTGAAACAGAGGTATATTCTGAACTCACAAGATCTGAACTTGTAGAATCTGTCAAAGAGCTTCTTGGTCATTTTAAAGCTAAGACCACTGAGTTGAAGAAAGTCAAACAACAGCTTGATAAGTTGTCAAAAAGACATAATTCAACTCTGTTGGAGTTAGAAAGTTTAAAAGAAGAAAATGACACTTTATTGATCAAGAAGTGTAGCTGTAAATACTTGAGTGAGCAAGATGTTGCTTTGCAAGAATTTATTGCTACTGGAATTGACAGATCAAGGGTTGCATCCATGATCTACAGCACGTATCAGAACAGAGGACAGGGTCTTGGATTCATTGGAGGAAGCTCGAATGAAGTGATTCTGAAACCTGGTCCTGATGGAGCCAGAGAAGCGTTGAAAAATCACTTTGTAAGTGAGTCTGATGAAGTCAACACAGTGACTCATTCAGAACCTACATCTTTAAGTTCTAAGGTTTCGACTAAGGCAAAATCTCAGAATGTAAAGTTAAAAGTTCTGAAAAACTTTGAACCTAAAGCTTCAATGATTCAGACTCTAAAACATTCAGAGTCTGATAAACGGACTCTGAAAAAGCCAGAGTCTGAAAAACAAAAGCCTAAGTTTCAAAGAAGAGAAACTGTGAAAGGCAAGTTGAAACCTAAATTAAACGGTTCTAAACCCAAGGTGTGGGAGAAAACACTGCCAATGACTTCAAGACGCAACTTACGAAAGGAATTCAGCGGTTCAAAGACTAACCCAAGAGGACCCGTGAAAATATGGGTACCTAAGTCTAAAATTATTGATGCTGCAGGTATGTCTAAAAGGACTAGAGAAGCAGAAGGCTTGGTACCTGGACAGTGGTTGCTCGCATCACATGACGGGAGAAAAGTCTATATTCCTAACCCTAACCATGAAAGAGGGAGGAACTGTGGGATTTGGAGGAAACCAGACTAGCAAAATCATTGGTACTGGAACCATTGGTAACTCTCTTATCTCAATCAGTAATGTGTGGTTCGTTGATGGACTTAGACATAACCTACTGAGCATAAGTCAATTATGCGACAGTGGTTATGATGTTCTGTTTAATAAGAACAACTGCACTGTGGTTAACAAGGATGATCAATCCATAGTCTTCAATGGAAAAAGAAGAAACAATGTCTACAAGATAAAATTCTCTGAACTGACTGATCAGAAGGTAGTTTTCCTTTTGTCAATGGGTGATAAGAAGTGGCTGTGGCTTAGACGGTTGAGACACGCTAACTGGAGATTAATCTCTAAGCTTAGCAAGATGCAACTAGTCAAAGGCCTACCAGACATTGACTATCATTCAAATGCACTTTGCGGAGCATGTTAGAAAGGGAAAATTGTCAAGAGTTCCTTCAAGCCGAAATAAATTGTTTCTACTTCCAGACCCTTGGAGTTACTTCATATTGATTTATTTGGACCAGTTAGCACTGCATCCTTATATGGAAGTAAATATGGATTAGTCATTGTTGATGATTACAGCAAATGGAGTTGGGTTAAGTTTCTGAAAACTAAAGATGACTCATATTCTGTGTTCAGTAAATTCTGCATCCAAATTCAATCTGAAAAAGAATTGAAAATCTTGAAAGTCAGGAGTGATCATGGAGGAGAATTTGAAAATGAGCCTTTTGAGGTTTTCTGTGAAAAACATGGAAATCCCGAAACCCCAACATAAAATTTCATACATATAATCAGAGTATAACACAAATGGGATGTCACACATCATAAAAATCCTTAAAATAAAAAGAATAATAATTTTTTATCCTTCAAAATTCATTAACTTAAATCTTTTCAAAAACTTTGCAGCGGAATCATAATTCAAAAATCCTTAAAGGAATTAGTTCTTGGCACAAGGGCCTCACAGGCATCTCAAAAATTCAAAGATAGATCGTAGACATCATAATTAGTTCAACATGATACATAAGGAATAGAATTCAATAAAACCACATCCCGTTACATATCAGAGCATTTCCTACGACACCACAAGGACCTCTCACATCGTCGTACCTAAGCTTGATCACCTGCACTTGCCCACAAGGCGGCAATTCCAACAGAAGGGGTGAGATTTCACAAACAGTAATAATAAGCATATAATTCATCAAATGAATTTAACAACATCGACATCATCAATTAATCTTAATAAGTCTTCATATAGTACTTCTTTAACAACTCATAAGCTACATTATTTAATCATCATAACAACATCAATTAGTAATACAAATAACCACGTAGTTCATCTTTAATAATACTTCATATAACAATATAAACAACATAAACAACAATCAACTCCAAATCATCTTTAATGATACTTTATATAAACAATATAAAGTACATAAGCAACAATCAACTTCAAATCATCTTTAACGATACTTCACATAAACAACATAAACAACAACGTATAACTCTTCATTAACGATTCATTGATAATTATCAACTCGACAACTTAGACAACTTGACAACTTTAGACAACTCGGCAACTTCGACATCGACTACGCAACTTCAACTCGACAATGCAACTTAGACATCTTATTCATGCATGTGGTACCAATCCACGGCGTCAAGCCCTCAACGTAATAAGTATTAATATACTTTCAGGGCGTCAAGCCCTCATCGCAAATGAGCTAAAGCTCCAGGGCATCAAGCCCTCAACGTGTAGAGTAAAAACTCACAGGGCATCAAGCCCTCAACTTAAATGAGTATGCATGGACTCAACAACTTACAACATAGACAACGTCAACAACTTATAAGACTCCAATACTTTGGAACAACCATTTACAACTCAGACAACTTAGACCAACACTTGCAACTTTAACGACATTGACGACAACAGTGGCAATGACAACGACAACGACTTCGCATCATAATTCATCAGTCATAAACAATATCATATAACATCGTATTAACAACAACAATTCATCAATTATGAACAACATCATGAAACAACATATTCATCAACATATACACTCATATAATAATTCATCAACCATGAACAACATCATATTCATCAACATACACATTCTTATAATAATCCATTAATCATGGAAAAACATCATATATTATCATCAACATATACATTCATATAATAATTAATAATTCACTAAAACCTCTTGGAAGTATTTTCATCATAACTCAAAAACCAAAAATCATTTTCAAGTCAAACCAAAGCCAACGGACAGCTAACACAATTATCTACAACTTTCATGTTTACACCAAAGACCAATTCTGTACCAATCAATATCAGTTTTCATTTCAAATTCGGGAAAGGTTGTGCTGAAATTCATAAATATTCACTGTGACCTACGTGCAGTAATTTGACCATAACTCAAGTTCTATAAATCATATAGAAGTCAAACCAACGACATTAGAAAGACAACATCCATACCTACAACTTTTGTGTTTACACCTAAGACCAATTATGTACTTATCAATACCAGTTTTCATTTCACATTCGGGAAGGGTTGTGCTGAATTTCATAAATATTAACTGTGACCTACGTTCAGTAATTTGACCATAACTCAAGTTATATAAATCATTTAGAAGTCAGACCTACAACTTTCGTGTTTACACCTAAAGCTAATTCAAAACACAAACGGGTGAAAAGTGAGTGTTTTTCCAGTTTTGGCGTTCAGAAAATCAGTGGCCGAATTCGCTTACGGGAAAGAACAGTTTTCACTCCAAAAACCCAATTTTTGATCCCTTAATCACCCAAAACGATTTACAATAATGTTTACATGTCAAATAGGCAATATAAAAATCAAAACAGCATAGGAACATGCATCAAACAACACAATTCATCTCTATTTATCAATTAACATAAACTTTCTAACCCTAATTCAAGAACACAACAATTCATCAAATTTCAGAATTATATACTATGATTATTGAAGGAAATCCCACCCTTACCTTAATAAAATTGGAGCAGCAGCCTCTTAGTTCTCCACTTCTAGTTTTCTCCCTTTTTCTCCCAAAACTGATTGTACGTACTGTCTGTTCCTAAACCTAGGTTTTACCTTTTATACCTCTTCTATTTGTTTTATCTTATTCCACTTATTCCCTCATAATTCTAACTAATTCAAAAACAGCCCCGCAACTTAATATTCTATTTAAAAATATAGATAAATTACTTCCATAACAAATATCAAATATATTTATAACAAATATATTTCTAAACAAAATAACAAACATATTATCACTTATCAAATATAAAATCATGTAAAAGTATTCAAATATTAACTAAAAATAATTAAATAAAAAGGGGGAGTTACAACTCTCCCCCACTTAAAGGATTTTCGTCCTCGAAAATTTTACTTCGATTAAACAACTATGGATAAACTCCTGCATGTTAGTCTTCTACACAACAAACAATAGTCAAAATAATACAACTATACTATTCTAACTCTAAGACAACGTCACTCGACTCTCTAATTGGCCGGACGGACCGACCTGCTCTGATACCAATTGTAACACCCCGAAATCCCAACATAAAATTTCATACATATAATCAGAGTATAACACAAATGGGATGTCACACATCATAAAAATCCTTAAAATAAAAAGAATAATAATTCTTTATCCTTCAAAATTCATTAACTTAAATCTTTTCAAAAAATTTGCAGCGGAATCATAATTCAAAAATCCTTAAAGGAATTAGTTCTTGGCACAAGGGCCTCACAGGCATCTCAAAAATTCAAAGATAGATCGTAGACATCATAATTAGTTCAACATGATACATAAGGAATAGAATTCAATAAAACCCCATCCCGTTACATATCAGAGCATTTCCTACGACACCACAAGGACCTCTCACATCGTCGTACCTAAGCTTGATCACCTGCACTTGCCCACAAGGCGGCAATTCCAACAGAAGGGGTGAGATTTCACAAACAATAATAATAAGCATATAATTCATCAAATGCATTTAACAACATGGACATCATCAATTAATCTTAATAAGTCTTCATATAGTACTTCTTTAACAACTCATAAGCTACATTATGTAATCATCATAACAACATCAATTAGTAATACAAATAACCACATAGTTCATCTTTAATAATACTTCATATAACAATATAAACAACATAAACAACAATCAACTTCAAATCATCTTTAATGATACTTTATATAAACAATATAAACAACATAAGCAACAATCAACTTCAAATCATCTTTAACGATACTTCACATAAACAACATAAACAACAACGTATAACTCTTCATTAACGATTCATTGATAATTATCAACTCGACAACTTAGACAACTTGACAACTTTAGACAACTCGGCAACTTCGACATCGACTACGCAACTTCAACTCGACAATGCAACTTAGACATCTTATTCATGCATGTGGTACCAATCCAGGGCGTCAAGCCCTCAATGTAATAAGTATCAATATACTTTCAGGGCGTCAAGCCCTCATCGCAAATGAGCTAAAGCTCCAGGGCATCAAGCCCTCAACGTGTAGAGTATAAACTCACAGGGCATCAAGCCCTCAACTTAAATGAGTATGCATGGACTCAACAACTTATAACATAGACAACGTCAACAACTTATAAGACTCCAATACTTTGGAACAACCATTTACAACTCAGACAACTTAGACCAACACTTGCAACTTTAACGACATTGACGACAACAGTGGCAATGACAACGACAACGACTTCGCATCATAATATCATAATTCATCAGTCATAAACAATATCATATAACATCTTATTAACAACAACAATTCATCAATTATGAACAACATCATGAAACAACATATTCATCAACATATACACTCATATAATAATTCATCAACCATGAACAACATCATATTCATCAACATACACATTCTTATAATAATCCATTAATCATGGAAAAACATCATATATTATCATCAACATATACATTCATATAATAATTAATAATTCACTAAAACCTCTTGGAAGTATTTTCATCATAACTCAAAAACCAAAAATCATTTTCAAGTCAAACCAAAGCCAACGGACAGCTAACACAATTATCTACAACTTTCATGTTTACACCAAAGACCAATTCTGTACCAATCAATATCAGTTTTCTTTTTAAATTCGGGAAAGGTTGTGCTGAAATTCATAAATATTCACTGTGACCTACGTGCAGTAATTTGACCATAACTCAAGTTCTATAAATCATATAGAAGGAAAACCAACTACATTAGAAAGCTAACATCCATACCTACAACTTTTGTGTTTACACCTAAGACCAATTTTGTACTTATCAATACCAGTTTTCATTTCACATTCGGGAAGGGTTGTGCTGAAATTCATAAATATTCACTGTGACCTACGTGCAGTAATTTGACCATAACTCAAGTTCTATAAATCATATAGAAGGAAAACCAACTACATTAGAAAGCTAACATCCATACCTACAACTTTTGTGTTTACACCTAAGACCAATTTTGTACTTATCAATACCAGTTTTCATTTCACATTCGGGAAGGGTTGTGCTGAATTTCATAAATATTCATTGTGACCTACGTTCAGTAATTTGACCATAACTCAAGTTCTATAAATCATTTAGAAGTCAGACCAACGGCATTAAAAAGCTAACATCCATACCTACAACGTTCGTGTTTACACCGAAAGCTAATTCAAAACAGAAACGGGTAAAAAGTGAGTGTTTTTCCAGTTTTGGTTTCAGAAAATCGGTGGCCGAATTCGCTTACGGGAAAGAACAGTTTTCACTCCAAAAACCCAATTTTTGATCCCTTAATCACCCAAAACGATTTACAATAATGTTTACATGTCAAATATGCAATCTAAAAATCAAAACAACATAGAAACATGCATCAAACAACACAATTCATCTCATGTTATCAATTAACATAAACTTTCTAACCCTAATTCAAGAACACAACAATTCATCAAATTTCAGAATTATATACTATGATTATTGAAAGAAACCCCACCCTTACCTTAATAAAATTGGAGCAGCAGCCTCTTGGTTCTCCACTTCTAGTTTTCTCCCTTTTTCTCCCAAAACTGATTGTACGTACTGTCTGTTCCTAAACCTAGGTTTTACCTTTTATACCTCTTCTATTTGTTTTATCTTATTCCACTTATTCCCTCATAATTCTAACTAATTCAAAAACAGCCCCGCAACTTAATATTCTATTTAAAAATATAGATAAATTACTTCCATAACAAATATCAAATATATTTATAACAAATATATTTCTAAACAAAATAACAAACATATTATCACTTATCAAATATAAAATCATGTAAAAGTATTCAAATATTAACTAAAAATAATTAAATAAAAAGGGGGCGTTACAACTCTCCCCCACTTAAAGGATTTTCGTCCTCGAAAATTTTACTTCGATTAAACAACTATGGATAAACTCCTGCATGTTAGTTTTCTACACAACAAACAATAGTCAAAATAATACAACTACACTATTCTAACTCTAAGACAACGTCACTCGACTCTCTAATTGGTCGGACGGACCGACCTGCTCTGATACCAATTGTAACACCCCGAAATCCCAACATAAAATTTCATACATATAATCATAGTATAACACAAATGGGATGTCACACATCATAAAAATCCTTAAAATAAAAAGAATAATAATTCTTTATCCTTCAAAATTCATTAACTTAAATCTTTTCAAAAACTTTGCAGCGGAATCATAATTCAAAAATCCTTAAAGGAATTAGTTCTTGGCACAAGGGCCTCACAGGCATCTCAAAAATTCAAAGATAGATCGTAGACATCATAACTATTTCAACATGATACATAAGGAATAAAATTCAATAAAACCCCATCCCGTTACATATCAGAGCATTTCCTACGACACCACAAGGACCTCTCACATCGTCGTACCTAAGCTTGATCACCTGCACTTGCCCACAAGGCGGCAATTCCAACAGAAGGGGTGAGATTTCACAAACAATAATAATAAGCATATAATTCATCAAATGCATTTAACAACATGGACATCATCAATTAATCTTAATAAGTCTTCATATAGTACTTCTTTAACAACTCATAAGCTACATTATGTAATCATCATAACAACATCAATTAGTAATACAAATAACCACGTAGTTCATCTTTAATAATACTTCATATAACAATATAAACAACATAAACAACAATCAACTTCAAATCATCTTTAATGATACTTTATATAAACAATATAAACAACATAAGCAACAATCAACTTCAAATCATCTTTAACGATACTTCACATAAACAACATAAACAACAACGTATAACTCTTCATTAACGATTCATTGATAATTATCAACTCAATTGATAATTATCAACTCGACAACTTAGACAACTTGACAACTTTAGACAACACGGCAACTTCGACATCGACTACGCAACTTCAACTCGACAATGCAACTTAGACATCTTATTCATGCATGTGGTACCAATCCAGGGCGTCAAGCCCTCAACGTAATAAGTATTAATATACTTTCAGGGCGTCAAGCCCTCATCGCAAATGAGCTAAAGCTCCAGGGCATCAAGCCCTCAACGTGTAGAGTATAAACTCACAGGGCATCAAGCCCTCAACTTAAATAAGTATGCATGGACTCAACAACTTACAACATAGACAACGTCAACAACTTATAAGACTCCAATACTTTTGAACAACCATTTACAACTCAGACAACTTAGACCAACACTTGCAACTTTAACGACATTGACGACAACAATGGCAATGACAACGACAACGACTTCGCATCATAATATCATAATTCATCAGTCATAAACTATATCATATAACATCGTATTAACAACAACAATTCATCAATTATGAACAACATCATGAAACAACATATTCATCAACATATACACTCATATAATAATTCATCAACCATGAACAACATCATATTCATCAACATACACATTCTTATAATAATCCATTAATCATGGAAAAACATCATATATTATCATCAACATATACATTCATATAATAATTCACTAAAGCTTCTTAAAAGTATTTTCATCATAACTCAAAAACCAAAAATCATTTTCAAGTCAAACCAAAGCCAACGGACAGCTAACACAATTATCTACAACTTTCATGTTTACACCAAAGACCAATTCTGTACC
Organism: Medicago arabica; assembly: GCA_946800305.1. NCBI lineage: Eukaryota > Viridiplantae > Streptophyta > Magnoliopsida > Fabales > Fabaceae > Medicago > Medicago arabica. Next base: position 28,007,368 of record OX326970.1, on the reverse strand, counting down.
AATCAATATCAGTTTTTATTTCAAATTCGGGAAAGGTTGTGCTGAAATTCATAAATATTCACTGTGACCTACATGCAGTAATTTGACCATAACTCAAGTTCTATAAATCATATAGAAGTCAAACCAACGGCATTAGAAAGCTAACATCCATACCTACAACTTTCGTGTTTACACCGAAAGCTAATTCAAAACATAAACGGGTGAAAAGTGAGTGTTTTTCCAGTTTTGGCGTTCAGAAAATCAGTGGCCGAATTCGCTTACGGGAAAGAACAGTTTTCACTCCAAAAACCCAATTTTTGATCCCTTAATCACCCAAAACGATTTACAATAATGTTTACATGTCAAATAGGCAATATAAAAATCAAAACAACATAGGAACATGCATCAAACTACACAATTCATCTCATTTTATCAATTAACATAAACTTTCTAACCCTAATTCAAGAACACAACAATTCATCAAATTTCAGAATTATATACTATGATTATTGAAGGAAATCCCACCCTTACCTTAATAAAATTGGAGCAGCAGCCTCTTGGTTCTTCACTTCTAGTTTTCTCCCTTTTTCTCCCAAAACTGATTGTACGTACTGTCTGTTCCTAAACCTAGGTTTTACCTTTTATACCTCTTCTATTTGTTTTATCTTATTCCACTTATTCCCTCATAATTCTAACTAATTCAAAAACAGCCCCGCAACTTAATATTCTATTTAAAAATATAGATAAATTACTTCCATAACAAATATCAAATATATTTATAACAAATATATTTCTAAACAAAATAACAAACATATTATCACTTATCAAATATAAAATCATGTAAAAGTATTCAAATATTAACTAAAAATAATTAAATAAAAAGGGGGCGTTACAATAACCCTGTATCAAATGGACGTTAAGAGTGCATTTCTTAATGGTGTCATTTCTGAAGAAGTCTATGTCAAACAACCTCCTAGCTTTGAAGATTTAAAACATCCAGAGCATGTTTATAAATTGAAGAAATCACTCTATGGCTTAAAACAGGCTCCCAGAGCTTGGTATGAAAGACTGAGTAATTTCTTAATTCAAAATAACTTTGAACGAGGGCAAGTTGACACTACACTATTCAGAAAGACTCTGAAGAAAGACATTCTTATAGTTCAGATTTATGTTGATTATATCATTTTTGGTTCTACAAATAGTTCACTTTGCAAAGAGTTTTCCAAAGTAATGCAGGATGAGTTTGAAATGAGCATGATGGGAGAATTGAAGTTCTTTCTAGGAATTCAAATCAACCAATGCAAAGATGGAGTCTATGTTCATCAGTCCAAATACATGAAAGAGCTTCTGAAGAAGTTCAATCTTGAGGATTGCAAAGAAATGAATACTCCAATGCATCCAACCTGCACTCTGAGCAAAAAAGATCAAGGAACCAAAGTTGATCAGAAGCTGTATAGAGGTATGATTGGTTCATTGTTATACCTAACTGCATCCAGACCAGATTTTTTATTCAGTGTATGTCTGTGTGCAAGGTTTCAATCAGATCCTAGAGAGTCTCACTTAACAGCTGTTAAGAGAATCTTTAGATATCTGAAAGGAGCTACCAATCTTGGACTTCTATACAATAAATCCTCTGACTATAAGCTAGTTGGATTCTGTGATGCTGACTATGCTGGAGACAGGATTGAAAGAAAATCAACCAGTGGCAATTGTTAATTTTTGGGAGAGAATCTGATATCCTAGGCTAGCAAGAGGCAAGCAACCATTGCTTTGTTTACATCAGAAGCAAAATACATCTCAGCTGCTAGTTGTTGTACACAGCTACTCTAGATGAAACATCAGCTTGAGGATTATCAAATAACTGAAAACTGTATCCCAATTTATTGTGATAATACGGCAGCTATATGTTTATCTAAGAATCCAATTTTGCATTCAAGAGCAAAGCACATTGAGATTAAACATCATTTTATAAGAGACTATGTTCAAAAAGGAATACTAGATATTTAATTCATTGATACTGATCATCAATGGGCTGATATATTTACTAAACCTTTATCTGTTCAAAGATTTGATTTTATAAAGAAAAATTTGAACATGTGTTATGTCTCTGGTTAATGTGCGCCCCTGAAAACAGAATTCAGACTCTGAAAGATAGTTAGAAGCAAATTGAGAATCAGACTCTCTTTTGGAGACTCTGGTGAAAATAAGCTTTTGATAGACCTTTAGACTCTGTTAAGGAATCTTAGACTCTCAGAAGCTCGTATTAGTGGAAGCATGACTGTTGAGTTCAGTAACACCTGCCCCACTACGGTGACAGTTACTTTTTAGTTTCTCAGACGTGGCCTGTCTATATTGGGTAAGAACTCAAAGGGCAATGATTTCATTACGTTTAACAAGTTACCTTCGCATTGTCCCAATACTTTTACGGCTGCATGCTCTTTGTATTTATTGTTTGTGTTTGTTTGTCCTCTATTCTTTCCAAACGGTTATCAAACTTTTTCTATAAATACCTATCACACACAACTCACTTCTCTTTTCACTCTTTGATTTTTTTTTTTCCCGAACAATCTTCTTGTTTTCAATCTCTGTAAAACTTTTTGTTCTCAAAAATCAAAAACCTAGAAACCTCTCAATGGCAAGTGATCTCATTCAATCTGGTGTGCTAGTCAAAACTGGAAAATCATACGTGATTAAACCCAGAACGATGAATCTCATTAAAGAAACTCTGGAAATTCAAGTTGAATCTCTTATAGACTTTGGCTCTCTTAATTGTCACGGAGTAGACGTCTCTTCTCATTTCTTATCACAAGGGATGATGAACTATTTCGGTATGTTGAATGGACCAACATATCAGGAGCTGGTAAGAGATTTCTGGGTTAGGGCAGAAGTCTTCGACAAGGATGAAGCTACCATTGAAGAAACTGCTGCAATCATGAAAAACCCTAAGCTGGCTGGCAAAAGCAGAGAGGAAATGGGTTTAAGACCGTACATAGGTCTTGAAATCAGGTCTGCTGTGATGGGGATTCCAGTCCTTATCACTGAAGAGGTGGTTTCCAGAGCTTGTAGAGTGCTGAATGAAGGTAAATTTCAGTGGAATGTCCAGAAGATGAGTGACTGGACCGGTATCTGCAACAAACTCTTATTTGAAGGGAGACCCTCAAATAAGTTGGTTGACATGCATCCTGAGCATAGGGTGCTTCTGAAGATCATACTGGATAGTATGCTTCAGAAAGGTGGAGGAACAGACACTCTGTCTGTTGATCACAAGGTTCTTCTTTATTTTCTGATAAATAAAATCAAGATAAAATTTCCAAGGTATGTGATGCACCACATGTGCTGGGCTATAAAGAAAAGCCAATTTGAATCCAGAAGACAAGTTCCTTTTGGAAGGCTAATCTCTGAGATTCTATATCAAGGAGGCATCTTGAAGGTCTTATCAGAATCTGGTGTAGTATCAGACGCTCATCTTGGAACAGTAACTGGGAGAATCATCAACGATAAAACTCTTCAGTACATGAAGATTGTCAAAAGATTTAATCCTTCTAAGCATGATATGAGGGAATCTTATGTGCAATCAGACTTAATGATGAACTTCCCTCCTATTTCCAAAGAAGATAATCCTGAAGTCCTTGCAAAATTTGTGGTGGATTACTTCAATGTTGCTGGTAAGGCAATGGCAGCAGAAGTGGTTGCTGAAGAACTTAAGGAAGAAACTGTTAAAGAAGCTGCTAAGTTGCTTGCATCAGCTCTGAAACAGAAGAGTCAGGTGGCTCCTGCAGAAGCTGATTTATCAGAAGCTACTGTGTCTGATCATCATGTTTCTCCAGAAGCTGGAATAGGCACCTCTGGTAATGTGGCATTTAACTCATCTTCCTCTACGAATCAAGAGTCATCAACTGATACTGAATCAGATAACAAACCCTTGAGCCAAATTCTTCCCTCCCTCAGAAATTCATCCCCCTCACCAATAAAACCCTTATCATCCCATGACCCACTTGACCCCAAAATAGTTGAATATGTTGATTCAACTATGGACAGAGTTATTCAAGACACCATCACAGTGTCTATGAACTTACTTGCTGACCTCCCTGCTCAACCATCTTTTCTCAAACCACTTCAGGTAATTCAACCTTCTGAAAAGCCTGAAGTAACCATTCATTCAACTCAACCATCCCCCCAACATGAGCCTATTTGTGTAGACTCTCCAGACACCCTAGATTCTCTTGAGAAACACCTAGGAGGAGAACTACCAAAAACCCCTGCTAAATCCAAATCAACAAAAGCTACAGAATCTGTTTCCAAACCAGACTCTGTACCTAAACCTACAAAAATTCTCACCATAGCTTCTGTTGAACCCTTAGAACCTGTAGAAGAACCAGTCTCTGAGATTCTGGAACAAGCTTCTGATATCCTATCAGAACCTGTAACAGAATGCATAGCAGAGCCTGTGTCTGAAACGGTTCCTGAACCTCTTTCTGATTCTAGAACAGTTGTACCTGGTTTTGAAACCTTTCGAACTTTAAGAGCCTCTCAACCCTCAACTTCTGAACCTCACAACCTATTTGATTCAATCAAGATAGATGAGTTCTATGCTTCATCAAACTCTAAGCTCAAGGACATTATTGAGCAAAGGTTTGTGCCTATCCTCAATGTAAGCTATGAGGATAAGTTCTCCACTTTGAAGACTGAATTTTTGGATTTTGTCACCAAAATTCAGAAGGCTGCTGTCAAGGAACAAGCCATTGTTACCGCCAAGCATGTGGAAGAAGTTAAGAGAGCTGAGAAAGCTAAAGCTAAGAAGAAAGCTCTTATTCTGCGGATTGAGTATAAACCATTCTTTGATGAAGATGAATACAATCCAAGAGAATCAATGGTTTTTGACTCTTTAAGAAGAAGACTGCATAGAGTTCAGGAAGAAGCAAGGCTTGAAAGAGAAGCTCATTTGCGAAGAACTGAAGCTTTGGAAGAGATTGTTAAGAAGTAGCAAGAAGATCTCCAGAAATTAATGGATCACCTTGCCAAACAAAACCAACCTTAGTTTAAATTCTTTGTGTTTTGTTTGTAACCTATGTCTGCTGTTTTCTTTTTCTTCTAAACTATTTCTGTTTTCAAGATTATTCAAGTTGTTATTTGATCTTTGTGCATCTAATATATACTGTGCTTTGAATCTTCTATGTTTTTCGTTCTGAATCTCATTTTCCTTAAAATTTGTTTTTATCCTTACCTGAAGTCATTTAAAAAGGGGGAGGAACTTGTTTCTAAACCTTTTTGTTGATGACAAAAGGGGGAGAAGGGAAAGCTTTGTGAGATTTGTGACATTTTGATTAACTGTTGAATCTACAAATTGCAAGTTCTATGTAAAAGTTAAAGGGAAATTTGCGAAAGGTGCTTAGTTAGATTCTGAGCCCCTGTTTATAGAATATGTTCATAAATTCGTTTATTTTTCTGAGAATTAATTCAACTACTTATGAAAATGAATTTAATTAACTTGGATAGAACTTAGGGGGAGCTTACAAACCTCAACTTAAGATCTATCAGACTCAGTGGGAGTCAGAGCTTACAAACCTCATACTCTGAGCTTACAAACCTCAGACCCCTTAAGTCAACTTGTTAATTAGATTAACAACAATTGACCTTTTAAATACTGATGTTTGTCATCATCAAAAAGGGGGAGATTGTTGGAACAAAGGTGTTCAGCAATACCATGTTTTGAGTTTTGATGATAACAAGGTATTAAAAATTGTCAATTGGATATGCTAATATTTGTTTAAGTATGCGGGATATCAATCAAGATTTATATCTTAGAAAGTATTCTGTTTGAACATTTTAAGAGCAAAGATCTAGAGAAGCTTGTTGCTTGTGATTTTGTATCGAAGAGAGTCTGAAGACTGTATCGAAGAGAGTCTAAAGACTATCAGAGTCTGAAGACTATCAGAGTCTGAAGACTATCAGAATCTGAAAACCAAGAGAGTCTGAAGATCATCAGAAGCTAGAGTGCTACAGTGAGTCTGAAGCCTGCAATCTGAAGATCTGCTAACAAGGATTTCTAAAGGCATTACGATACAAAAGAAACTCTCATTTGGAGTAACGGCTAGCTTCGAAGTCAACTTGAGCGTGGGATGCTCAACGACAAAGAATGCAGGTCAGTACAGAGTACGTTGTACGAACTCTGTTTCCACTACTCCACTACCTCGTACAGTTTGGCAACTGTGTCTACCGGTATTAATCTTCAAAAGGAATGGAATTCAAAATATGCAATTGAAGGACTGTTACCATATCAAGCAACAGATCAACAGCTATTGATCAAGCTTCAGAAATCATCCTGATGTGCTGGATGACTCAAGTCTCTTTCCTACGCCTATATAAAGGATAGAAGACTTGAAGAATTGTTGGACTCTACAACTGAAAAACTACGCTGCACTGCTATTCGTATTCAACTGAGTCTTAACAAAAAACACATCAACAACTTAGATTATTCTTACAAACTGAGTATTCTAGAATTTCTAAGTTAAATAGAAAAACAGAGTCTGTCTTTGTTGTAATTGAAACACGTTTGATTGTTTGTCAAGTGTTTCAACTCTATTCAATTTTCTGTAAATTGTGTCAGAAGTCTCTTGCTTGTGTGCTTGAGCAAAGAAGTCTCTTGGCTGCGTCCTTGAGCAAATAAGTCTCTTAGTTGTGTCTTTGAGCATTGGAAGTCTCTTGCCTGCGTGCTTGAGCATTGGAAGTCTCTTACTGTGTGTTTGAGCAACTTGTAATAGATATTATATTTTAGTGAAACTCTCCTTGGAAGTGCAAGGGGGACAGGACTACTTCCGGTTTGTGGAAGGAACCTGTATAATTGCTTGTGTTCTTTCTTCTCTCTATCTCTTGATTATTTCCGCTGCAACAGAACCTAATCTCCCATCAGACTCTGATCTCCTTCAGACTGTGATATTAAGGAATTAGATTCTCACTCTTCAAGAGCTGCGAAAAGCTAACACAATTCAACCCCCCCCTTCTTGTGTTTTTCTCACCTTCATGGTAGCTAGAGATTGTAGAACCTTGACTTATTAGTCGAGATTTACCAAGTTAACAGTAGGAGTAGGTTTGAGAAACCTAAAGCCTCGGTGTAGTAATCGAGAAGAGCTAACTTGTTAACGCTTAAGACCAGTTATCAGTTTAACCAGAGTTTAGCAGATAATTTACAAGACTATAATAAGAAAGTGTAGGTGTCGTGTCTCTTGTTATCCACGCCAGGGGGATGCAAGGGGTTCACACCAGGGGAACGGGACACGCTCCGCAAGGTAGGCCCGCACGTCACTGAGGGAGTCCGGTGTACCTCGGATAGGTTTTCATCGGTTTATCAGGGATTGTATTCGGGGTTTTCATCAGTTTATCAGGTTTTCAACGCTAACATAATCTAACTTAATGAATTATCCAACAAGTTTATCAGTTAAGATTTATTATCAGACGAGCTAGTTTATACAATATGCAGTCATATAGAGATACGATACATTTATAGCGTATTGTTGAGCATGAGTTAGTCATACAGCAATCAGAGCAGAGCAAGAGATATATTGTTGACGAGTTAGGTTTCCCTTACCGTCCGGTTTAGAGTCGTGTCATGATTGAGTTGTTTAGACTGATGTGGTCGCCGCATCATAGCACAGCGGTAATAGGTTCCCTTGTAACACCCCGTTATCCCATACTTAAAATATTAAATAAATAATCAGAGTTCAATCGACAAAACGGGCCTGTCACACTACTTTTCAAATTTCTTTAAGAGAAATGAATACTATTTAATAAACACCAACAAATTGCAGCGGAATATTTTTCAAATAATTAACATCATCTTCCAACAATAATCCTGGCACAAGGGCCTCAACATAATCATTCATCTAAAATTGTTTCAAATAACAATGAAAGGCTCCAAACAACAGCTTCCAAAAATTGATACATAAGGAATGAATATAAAACAACTAATTCTCATCCCGTACGTATCAGATCCCTAGACACTTGAGCCACCACGCCTACTACTCAGAATCACCTGCACGTTACCCACGGTCGAGGCAACATTCAAACAGAAGGGGTGAGATTCACAAACAACAATAATAGATATAAAATTCATCAATTGAATCTAACACCCTAAATATCATTAACAATTCAATAATTATATATATTTCATGTTCACATCATTATCATCCTATCAACTTCAATCAATAGCATGAAAGTACTACTCAATTACCAACAACGACTCATGCAATGACACAACAACACCACTAAGACTCCTCAACAAATGCGACTATATACATGCATATGGTACCATTTTACAGGACATAAGCCCTCACCGGATTTGAATGGTTAAAGCATTCACAGGACCTAAGTCCTCCCACTTTGAACGACAAAGCGTTCCAGGACATAAGTCCTCCCAATTTAAACGACAAGGCGTTCCAGGACATAAGTCCTCCCACTTTATGTTTATACTATGGACTCTACATTTGTGTATATCTACATACAACTCAATAACAGCAACGACAATGTAGACATCCACAACGACAACAACAGCTATGCATAAATGATTATGACTTACTCCACAACTTGGTCAACTATGACACAACAATTCTTAACAACGAGATTCGTCAACATCGCATATATTCACATGGTTATTTATATATATACATCAACCAGTAAGCATTCCTGTTCTTGGTAAACAATACAGTCACATATAATCAATATAATAGTCTAAAGAATCTAACCCAACAGTACACATTACATAGTACACGAAACACCGGATGTTCACGTCAAACCATTTTAGATCCATCACAACATAGATTAAACACTCCTAAACACCTTAATTGAACTCATAGAACTTCTAGTTTTGAGCTTTGGAATTATTCCATGAGTTTTGGATTAACTTAGAAATGGTTACGCTGTATTTTCATAAGATTTCACTAAGACTTCCGTGGAGTATTTTCATCATATCTCAAACACCAAAAATCATTTTCAAGTCAAACCAAAGCCATTGGAAAGCTAGCACAATTATCTACAACTTTCATTTTTACACCTAAGACTAATTTAGTTCCGATCAATACCAGTTTTCATTTCAAATTCGGAGAAAGTTGTGCTGAAATTCATAAAAATTCACTGTGACCTACGTGCAGTAATTTGACCATAACTCAAGTTCTATAAATCTTTTTGAAGTCAAACAAACGTCATTAGAAAGGTAACATCCAGCTCCCAAGTCAAACTTTCACCAGTTACTCCACCCCAAACAACTCTCACTAGAGGTATCTCCTTGCCTATCAACATCTTCACCTTACGATCATCAATTCTCAACGGTAAAGTCTCCACCGTAAGGTTGTCTCTAACTTGTACATCATCTCAAGGAATAACATGCGAAGGATCCGCTACATACTTCCGTAATTGTGACACATGAAACACGTCTTGCAAATTCGAAAGATGTGGTGGCAAACCCACTCTATATGCCATTGTTCCAACCCTTTCAGATATTTGATACGGACCAATAAACTTCGTAGTAAACTTCTTAGACTTCAACGCACGACCTTCACCTGTCATAGGAGTGACTCTCAGGAACACATGATCTCCCTCTTGAAACTCAAGGTCCTTCCTACGTTTGTCATGATAGCTCTTCTGTCGACTCTGCGACGCTTTCATCTGTTCTCTTATCAACTTGACCTTTTCTGTAGTCTGCTGAACTATATCTGGTCCCAACATCACACTTTCTCCCGACTCAAACCAACATAAACGAGTTCTGCACCTCCGACCATACAAAGCTTCAAACGGTGCCATACCAATACTCGAATGGTAACTGTTGTTGTACGTGAACTTTATCAACGGTAGGTGACTATCCCAAGCTCCACCTTGCTCAAGTACACACACTCTCAGCAAATCCTCTAATGACTGAATCGTTCTCTCCGACTGACCATCTGTTTGCGGATGATAAGCCGAACTCAACCTCAACTTTGAACCCAACGCATCTTGCAAACTCTTCCAAAGTCTTGATGTAAATCTTGGGTCTCTATCCGACACAATACTCGATGGAACACCATGCAGCTTCACAATATTATGAATGTAAATCTCCGCCAATTGAGCTACCGGAAAACTGTTATTTATCGGAATAAAATGCGTTGACTTCGTCAACCTATCAACGACAACCCAAATGGCATCATGCCCTCTCGGAGTATTCGGTAAACTCGTCATGAAATCCATGGAAATGTTGTCCCACTTCCACTCCAGTACATCTAACGATGTCAACAACCCTGCAGGCTTTTGATGTTCAACCTTAGACTTCTAACAAGTCAAACATGCATAAACAAACTGAGTAACATCACGTTTCAACCCAGACCACCAAAACAATTTCTTCAAATCGTGGTACATCTTCGTAGCTCCCGGATGGATACTTAAGCTACTTCTGTGACTTTCTTCCAAAATCAACTTTTTCAACCCATCGTCATCAGGAATGAAAATTCTTCCTCTAAACCTCAACACACCTTGATCATCAACCTTGAAATCACCCTCTTCAGTTTGATTACTAGCAACCATTAAATCCATAAACTTGACATCAACTTGTTGTGCTTCTCTGATACTATTCAAGAAATCACTATTGATCTTCAACATACCCAACTGCACACTTTGAGGTGACAACTCACAAACAAGACTCAAGTCCCTAAACTGTTCAAGCAATTCAAACTCTTTTACCATCATAGCAGACATGTGCAACCTCTTCCTGCTCAAAGCATCTGCAACCACATTAGCCTTACCCGGATGGTAATTTAAACCAAAATCATAGTCCTTCAACAATTCAAGCCACCTTCTCTGCCTCATATTCAATTCTTTCTGGTCAAACAAATATTTCAAACTTTTATGATCACTAAACACCTCAAATCTTGAACCGTACAAATAATGTCTCCAAATTTTCAAAACAAAAACCACCGCAGCCAACTCCAAATCATGTATAGGATAATTCTTTTCATGAATCCTCAACTGCCTAGAAGCATAGGCTACCACCTTGACGTCTTGCATCAAAACACCACCTAAGCCCAACTTGGACGCATCATAATAAACAACGAAAGGTTCATCTGGCATCGGTAAAATTAAAATTGGAGCAGTCGTCAACCTTCGTTTCAATTCATTGAAACTACTCTCACACTGAGCATCCCACACAAAAGATTTACCCTTACAGGTCAACTGCGTCAATGGAAGTGCTAACTTCGAAAATCCTTCTATGAACCTGCGGTAATAACCAGCCAAACCCAGAAAGCTTCTAATCTTAGTAACTGGCTTCGGAGTCTCCCACTGTGATACTGCATCAACTTTTGATGGATCATCTGCAATACCACTACCAGAAATAATATGGCCAAGAAAACTTACTTCACTTAACCAGAATTCACATTTGGACAACTTGGCATACAACTTCTTTTCTTTCAACACCTGCAACACAACTTTCAGATGCTCTGCATGCTCTTCCTCAGTCTTAGAATAAATTAGGATATCATCAAAAAACACAACTACAAATTTATCCAGATAAGCATGAAAAATTCTGTTCATATACTCCATAAACACATCCGGCGCATTAGTAACACCGAAAGGCATCACCTTATATTCATAGTGAGCATAACATGTCCTAAAGGCCGTCTTCTGCATATCCTCATCCTTCACCTTAATCTGATGGTAACCCGACCTCAAATCAATTTTACTGAACACGCGTGCACCCACTAATTGATCCATTAAATCGTCAATTCTCGGAAGTGGATACCTGTTCTTTATCGTTACTTTATTCAGCTGTCGGTAATCTATACACAACCTCATGCTACCATCCTTCTTCTTAACCAACAATACCGGCGCTCCCCATGGTGAAACACTTGGCCTTAAAAATTTCTTATCAAGCAGATCCTCCAACTATTTCTTCAATTCAGCTAACTTTGACGCCGACATACGATAAGGAGCCATCGATACAGGCTTCGTTCCGGGAACAAGATCAATTGAAAATTCAACCTCCCTCTTTGGTGGCACATCAGGAATCTCATCAGGAAATACTTCTGGAAATTCATACACAACCGGCAATCTATCTATCACAGCTTGATTCTCCAACGACAAATATCCCATCAAGGAAAACATTAAAATTTCATCACGTTCTAACTGCTTCAGTTGCTTAGTAGTCAAAAAATCAGCTTCACTCTCTTCCTCAGCAGAAGAAAAATGTATTGTCTTACTAAAACAATTAATATGAACACGGTTATACTTTAACCAGTTCATTCTAAAGATTACATCCATACCCGTCAACGGCAAACATACTAGATCGACTTCAAAGTCTCTACCAAACATAGACAATGGACAGCTCAAACAAACAAGATAAGTAGTTACTGAACCCTTAGCTGGAGTTTCAACAACCATTTCCCCATTCATATCAGACATAACCAGACCCAACTTATATGCACAATCAACAGCAATGAAACAATGAGTAGCACCAGTATCTATAATAGCAATTAATAGGGTACTATTGAAGAAACAAGTACCTCTGATAAGTCGATCCTCATTAACTGTTTGAGTACCAATCAGTACAAACACCTTGCCACCTGTCCTAACCTTCTTAGGTTGCTTACACTGTGAACTAATATGGCTTTCTTCATTATAGTTATAGCAAACAACATCCCCACGCTTGGAATCAGCTAATGTGTGTCCTCTCTGACCACACCTGAAACACTTCTTCTCATCACGGTCACATACATTACTCTTGTGGCCTTTTTCACCACACTTGTAACAGACAATCTCAGCAGGATCATCTCTCCTCTTGGGTCTCCTCTCATCATTCAATTTATGCTTACCCTTGTCAGCAAGGGCACTGTAGGGCTTCGGGAGACTACTCTGACCCTTGTTCCTCTTCTCACTCATCACTTTGTAATGAGCTTTTGTATCCTCTTCATAGATTCTACAACTACTCACCAACTCAGAGAAATTACGGATCTTTTGATAACCAATGGCCCTCTTGATATCAGCTCTCAGACCATTTTCAAACTTGATACATTTGGAGAACTCAGCAGTCTCCGCATTATAATGAGGATAGAACTTAGCGAGTTCCACAAACCTCGCAGCATACTCTGTCACAAACATATCCCCCTGTTTCAATTCCAGAAACTCAATCTCCTTTTTACCTCGGACATCCTCCGGAAAGTACCTGCTCAAAAACTCTCTCCTGAACACAGTCCAAGTCACATCAGCTCCATCTTGCTCTAGGATAGGAAGCTCACCTACCCACCGGTCATCTGCCTCCTCGGCCAACATATGCGTCCCAAAATGCACTTTCTGCACTTCGCTGCATTGCATAACCCTCAAAATCCTCTCAATCTCCTTAAGCCACTTATGAGCTCCGTCGGGATCATATCTACCCTTGAATGTGGGTGGATGATTCCTCAGGAATGTCTCCAGTAACCTCACTCCATCATTACCAATACCAGCATTCGGCTGTTGACCCACAGCCTGAGCTACAGCTTCAAGTGCAGCAGCGATAGCAGCATCATTCCTTCCAGCCATCTCAGAATTCTACATAAAGAACATCAATCAGAACACAGAGACAACTTTAAGTTGACACTCTAACCTATGTGGCTCAACACGACTCTACTACATGGTCGGACGGACCAACCTGCTCTGATACCAATTGTAACACCCCGCTATCCCATACTTAAAATATTAAATAAATAATCAGAGTTCAATCAACAAAACGGGCATGTCACACTACTTTTCAAATTTCTTTAATAGAAATGAATACTATTTAATAAACACCAACAAATTGCAGCGGAATATTTTTCAAATAATTAACATCATCGTCCAACAATAATCCTGGCATAAGGGCCTCAACATAAACATTCATCTAAAATTGTTTCAAATAACAATGAAAGGCTCCAAACAACAAGTTCCAAAAATTGATACATAAGGAATGAAAATAAAACAACTAATTCCCATCTAGTACGTATCAGAGCCGTCGACACTTGAGCCACCATGCCTAGTACTCAGAATCACCTGCACGTTACCCACGGTCGAGGAAACATTCAAACAGAAGGGGTGAGATTCACAAACAACAATAATAGATATAAAATTCATCAATTGAATCTAACACCCTAAATATCATTAACAATTCAAAAATTATATATATTTCATGTTCACATCATTATCATCCTATTCAACTTCAATCAATAGCATGAAAGTACTACTCAATTACCAACAACGACTCATGCAATGACACAACAACACCACTAAGACTCCTCAACAAATGCGACTATACACATGCATATGGTACCATTTTACAGGACATAAGCCCTCATCGGATTTGAATGGTTAAAGCATTCACAGGACCTAAGTCCTCCCACTTTGAACGACAAAGCGTTCCAAGACATAAGTCCTCCCACTTTAAACGACAAGGCGTTCTAGGACATAAGTCCTCCCACTTTATGTTTATACTATGGATTCGACATTTGTGTATATCTACATACAACTCAATAACGGCAATGACAATGTAGACAACCACAACGACAACAACAACTATGCATAAATGATTATGACTTACTCCACAACTTGGTCAACTATGACACAAAATTCTTAACAACGAGATTCGTCAACATCGCATATATTCACATGGTTATTTATATATATACATCAATCAGTAAGCATTCCTGTTCTTGGTAAACAATACAGTCACATATAATCAATAATATAGTCTAAAGAATCTAACCCAACAGTACACGTTACATAGTACACGAAACACCGGATGTTCACGTCAAACCAATTTAGATCCATCACAACATAGGTTAAACACTCCTAAACACCTTAATTGAACTCATAGTACTTCTAGTTTTGAGCTTTGGAATTATTCCATGAGTTTTGGATTAACTTAGAAATGGTTACGCTGTATTTTCATAAGATTTCACTAAGACTTCCGTGGAGTATTTTCATCATATCTCAAACACCAAAACTCATTTTCAAGTCAAACCAAAGCCATTGGAAATCTAGCACAATTATCTAAAACTTTCATGTTTACACCTAAGACTAATTCAGTACCGATCAATACCAGTTTTCATTTCAAATTCGGAGAAAGTTGTGCTGAAATTCATACAAATTCACTGTAACTTACGTGCAGTAATTTTACCATAACTCAAGTTCTATAAATCTTTTTGAAGTCAAACGAACGTCATTAGAAATTTAACATCCATACCTACAAATTTTGTGTTTACACCTAAGACCAATTCAGTACAGAAACATGTGGAAAAGACGCAAAAACATGAAGTAGAGAATAGGTAGCTCTCGGGAAAGCTCCATTTTTCACCCAAAAACCCAAAGTTTGATCTCTAAACACCCAAATTCGTTTCAAAAGTTTTCTTACAGATTTATATACATAAAAGACACTCTAAAACTATGTAGAAATTGCAACAAAACATCAATAACAACATAAATTCATGAAACCACCAAGAACATCATATTATGAATCAAAAATCCCTATAACCACTTATTATGAATCAAAAGCATGACTATGAACATGTTAATCATAAACTAAGAAAGTGATTATAAGAATAAGTATCTAACCCTTACTAATCAAAATCAGAATTATATATTCTATGATTACTGAATGTTAACCTCACCCTTACCTTAATTCAGATGAACAATTCTACAACAATCTGGTTCTCTTGGCTCTTCTCCCTTGTTCTTGGTTTTTCTCCCCCAAAACTGATGTACGTACGTAAAACTGTTTCTTTATCACTTCTCCTTTTTTCTTAACTCCTATTCTTAACTCCCCTTTATTTCATTTAACTCCCTTTAATTTTATTAATTCTAATTTAATCCCCAAACTCCAAAATAATAATAATTCTCACATTATTCTAATAAATATCACAATAAATCATATAATAAAATATAACACACCACATACTCAACAATAATTATTTAAAATCATATGAAAAACTCTAAACAAATCAGAAATAAATAATTAACAACTAAGGCGTTACATCCCTCGTAACCATCATGACACGTATAAGTTGAGAAGCCTATAACTTAGGTTGAGAGTAATCTACGACGGTCTCTAGTGTGCACAGCCATCTAGATGAGCATGACCACACACGTATAGTCAACCTGCAGGTTGCAGCGTAGACACGTGGTAACCCTGGGTTTTCCCCGAGGTTATGATGAGAGCATAGTTGTCCATAACACAAGTGCTTCAATTCAAGGGCTAGGAGGACCAATGACAAGGTCAAGGACCAAGAAAGCTAAGGAGGCCCTAACTCAATTGGTGGAAAAAGTCTTGGAGTTCAAACCTACACTAGAAAGCATGGAGGGTAAAATGGTCATGTGCATCAAACCATTGGAGGAGGGTTGGGGCGCATCTCTTGTTGCCCAATTTATTTAGTTGTTTTTGTTATGTTGAAATAAAAAGTGTAAGGAACCAATTTTGGCTGAAAAACACTAAGTATGGTTATTTTGTGTGTTTAGTCCATTTTAAAGCTTCCAAAGCTTTAAATGGAATGTTTTGTGTGTTTATTTTGTGCAAATGAGTGCTGAAGACAAAAGAAAACAAAGCATTAAAGAGCATTTAATCTGAAGAAGGAAAGAATGCAAGAATTGAAAAGGAAAGAGACAAGACTTCAATGAGACAATGAAGGTACTTCATTTCAGCATATGAAACCACCATAATCATCAAAATCACGTCCATCATCATGATCATCAAGACCAGCCACCCTTATTCATTGATTTGTCTTGTAACCATTTCTTGTATTCATGTTAATTTACTTCAGCCATAGGAAATAATGATAGATTAATTTGGCTGAAGGAATCTTAAGAGATATTTGTCTTTTTCTTTGTAATTCAGCAAGTGTCCCTCCTACCTAATATATAGGACACGAAAATTGAATAAAGTTCTCAAGTTGAATTTTGTTAAAAAGTGAGTAATTGCTCTTTAGGTTCTGGATTGGACCTTGTCTTGATCATATCAAGAGTCCTTTCTTGTGGTGATCTTCATATCCATAGACTTATCATCTTCTAGGATTAGAAAGTGTGGCGTCCCTTAACTCTCCATTCCATTTCTTGTTTTGAAACCACAAATCAGCCGGAACACCAATCCTAAACCCAAATTCTCGTTTTCAACTCAAATCATTGTCAAAATCAATCCCAATACATAATTTTCGTTTCCTTTTGGCACATCATTCATTAACAATATTTTCAGTCCATTTCATTTGTTTTGTGCCTATAATTAATCTTTCAGCAAGCAACTTTTATCAATTCATAATTAAGATTCAAATATGAACAATTTTCACAAATAGTGTTCATCAAATGGTAATCAGAGCAAGGTTCCTTTTAAAAGGGCCATAAGTTTAAAGATATCAAATTCTTCTTGTTCATCATTCTGATTTTCATCTTACAAAAAAATATCAAAAATATATATATATATATAAAAAAAAAAAAATCAGAATTGTTGCTTGTGTTCATCAATTTCATTTTTGTGTTTTAATTGCCACACTTTCCTTGTTTTCTATTTACCTTGTCATTTCAGAATTTGAATTAGTTTCATTATTCACATCATTTCCAAACCTTTGTTTTTTTTTTCTTTCATTCCTTGAATTGTGTTAAGTTTGTGTTTTGATTTTCACCATTTTGAAAGTTTTCTTACCTTGATTTACTTGGTTTCTCTAAAGAACTCAAAAGAGCAATTGAGTGGAAAAAGGCAAGAGTGATACATTAAAAAAAAAAAAAAAGCCAATTTGAGTGAGTGCAAACACTTGTGAGGATTAGTTTTAGGGAATCATGACTGAGGAAGGTCCAAATAAGTTACTAATATATGCACTCACAACAAGGTTTCAAGCCATGTTGCGGGAGCAAGCTGAACAATTTCAAGAACAAATTAATGAGTTAAAAACTAGTTTAACTAATGATGGAAGTGGTGAAGAGGAGGATGAAAGGAGGCGTAGAAGGAGGGATGAGAGGCCAAGGGAGGATAGGTTGAGGGGTGTTAAGATCAAAGTTCCATCCTTTATGGGAGCGAATGATCCGGAGGCATATCTAGAGTGGGAAACCAAGATGGAACAAATTTTTAGTTGTCATGATTATTCTGATGTTGAAAAAGTGCAGGTGGCAGCCATTGAATTTAAGGAGTATGCTCTAATATGGTGGGATCAAATGGTCAAAGAGAAGGTGAGGTATAATGAACCACCCATTGCAACTTGGGAGGAAATGAAGAGAATCATGAGAAGAAGATTTGTGCCATCCTATTACCATAGGGACTTGCACAACAAATTACAAAGACTCGCTCAAGGTTCTAAAAGTGTTGAAGATTATTCCAAGGAGATGGAGGTGGCGAAGATTAGAGCCAATGTGGTGGAAGATCACGAAGCAACCATGGCTAGGTTCATTCATGGACTTAACCGTGACATTAGTGACATTGTGGAGCTACATCATTACATGTCTTTAGAGGAATTAGTCCATCAAGCCATCAAGGTTGAACAACAACTCAAAAGGAAGGGTCAATTGAGAAGAAGCTCAAATTCTTCTTTGAATTCTTCAAGTTGGAAGGACAAGCAAAAGAAGGAGAGTACCTCTTCACCTAAGGAGGTCGCGAGTGATCCTAAAGGTAAAAACATTACTTCATCCCAAAATGTTTCTACTAACAAGATTGTTACATGTTTCAAGTGCCAAGGTAAAGGACACATAGCTTCTCAATGTCCAACAAAGAGAACTATGTTAATTGAAGAGAATGAGGACCTTGAGGAGGAGGAGGAGTATGTCGTGAATGATGAAGGAGGAGAAGAAGAGGAGGATGGTGAAAAAGGTGAATTTCTCATGATTAGGAGGATGTTGGGAAACCAAGCTAAGGAGGAAGAATCAAATCAAAGGGAAAGCCTTTTCCATACAAGATGCTTAGTGCAATGAAAGGTATGTTCTCTAATTATTGATGGAGGTAGTTGTACTAATGTTGCTAGTGCACACATGGTGGGTAAATTAGAATTAGAAACAAGACCTCACCCTAGGCCTTACAAACTTCAATGGCTTAGTGAAAGTGTAGAAATGCTTGTTGACAAACAAGTAGAGGTTTGTTTTAAAATTGGGAAGTATGAAGATGTTGTTGTGTGTGATGTAGTACCAATGGAGGCGTGTCATTTGTTGTTAGGAAGACCATGGCAATTTGATAGAGGAGTGCAACATGATGGCCGAAGTAATAAGTATTCTTTTATGCACTTTGAAAAAAAAATTATTCTTGCACCATTGAGTCCTAATGATGTAAGAGAAGATCAAAAGAAAATGAAAGAAAAATACGCGCAAGAAAAAGAAACAGAAAAAGAAAAAGAAAAGAAAGAAAGTTTCATGGCAAAAAAAGAAGAAATAAATAATGCCATTGTTACCAAACAGCCCCTATATTTGCTATTTTGCAAAGAGGTGGCTTTGTTTACTAACACTCCTAACACTCAAAAATTTCCAAGTTGTGTTGAATCTCTTTTGCAGGAGTTTGAGGCTTTGTTCCCTAAAGAGATACCAAATGGGTTGCCACCATTAAGAGGTATTGAACATCACATTGACCTCATTCCAGGAGCATCTTTACCAAATCGTCCGGCCTACCGAAGTAATCCCCAACAAACTCAAGAAATTCAAAATCAAGTTGCTGAATTGGTAAGTAAAGGATGGGTAAGAGAAAGTTTAAGTCCTTGTGCTGTCCCTGTTATTTTAGTTCCAAAAAAAGATGGTAGTTGGAGAATGTGCACTGATTGTAGGGCTGTTAACAATATTACCATTAAGTATAGACATCCAATTCCTAGGCTAGATGACTTACTTGATGAATTGTTTGGTGCATGTTTATTTTCTAAAATTGATTTGAAAAGTGGCTATCACCAAATAAGAATTAGGGAGGGGGATGAATGGAAAACCGCTTTTAAAACAAAATATGGTTTGTATGAGTGGATGGTTATGCCGTTTGGTTTAACTAATGCACCAAGTACTTTTATGAGACTCATGAACCATGTCTTGAGGGAATTTTTGGGAAAATTTGTTGTTGTGTATTTTGATGATATCTTGATATATAGCAAAAATTTAGAGGAACATTGTGGTCATTTAAGGGCTGTTTTAGAAGTTTTAAGAAAAGAACATTTGTTTGCAAATTTGGAAAAATGTGTCTTTTGCACGGATCATGTAATTTTTTTAGGTTTTGTTGTAAGCTCCAAGGGAATCCATGTGGATGAAGAAAAGGTAAGAGCAATCAAGGATTGGCCACCACCCAAAAATGTAAGTGAGGTAAGAAGTTTCCATGGTTTATCAAGTTTCTATAGGAGGTTTGTGAAAGATTTTAGCACCATTGCTGCACCTCTTAATGAGATTGTCAAGAAAAATGTTGTTTTTAAATGGGGTGAGAAACAAGAGCAAGCTTTTGCTGCACTTAAAGAAAAACTCACCAAAGCGCCAATTTTAGCATTACCAAATCTTTTGAAATTGAATGTGATGCTTCTAATGTTGGAATTGGGGCTGTTTTGATGCAAGAAGGACATCCAATTGCTTATTTTAGTGAGAAGTTAAAGGGTGCTTCCCTTAATTACTCCACCTATGATAAGGAATTGTATGCTCTGTTTAGATCATTGCAAACTTGGCAACATTACCTACTGCCCAAAGAATTTGTCATTCATAGTGACCATGAATCTTTGAAACATTTAAAAGGGCAAGGTAAGTTGAATAAGAGACATGCGAAATGGGTTGAGTTTCTTGAACAATTTCCATATGTGATTAAACACAAAAAAGGTAAAGCTAATGTGGTTGCAGATGGACCTTCAAGAAGGTATGCCTTACTCTCCACTCTTGAAACTAAAGTTTTTGGACTTGAGCATATTAAGAGTTTATATGAGAGTGATATTGATTTTTCATCAAAGTTCTTAGCTTGTGAACATGCTGCCATTAATGGATATTTTAGGCACAATGGTTATTTGTTTAAAGAAAAAAAATTGTGTGTGCCAAAATGTTCCATAAGAACTTTGCTTTTAAAAGAGGCGCATGAGGGGGGGATTAATGGGACACTTTTGTTGAAAGCAAAATCCTTTTATGATGTTTTAAAGATAACAAACAAATTTTATCTTGTTATCTACTAATGAATTTTGTGAGCATGTTTCATGAGAATAATTCTGAGAACGTTCTTGCCTTGCAAAATGATTACCAAGTATTCACCATCGAAATAGCAAAAGCAAACAAAAGACAAATGGAAACTTTTTGTACACATTTATTATCTGCATCAATGGAAATTGATTCTCTTTGTCTCACTAAAAATGGGAACAAAAGATCTTTAGGATAAAGACTCTTTTAAAGCTCTTAAAGGCAAAAAATAACTTGATGCAATCTTTGACAAATATGAGCACTTGTACCACAAGACTGAAAAGGAATAAAATCTGATTAGGCCCCATGAGATTTTCGACCCATTAAGGAATAAATGGGAAAAGGTCCATTAAGGAATGTTTCTTCAAAAGATATTTTCATATGACATCATCAAAGGAGTCACTCTATGACATCATACAATGACATCAACACTACATCATCTTAAGTGGCCTCCAAGTTTCTGAAAGAAGGCAAACAGCTCATAAACATCTTGCAATGACGTGTTGCTTCATGCCCACGTTTTGATTGTACACTGAAAAACGTTCTGAAGAACGATCTCTGAAGACAGCTTGCACACTTGTTCCCCAAGCAAGAGTGGAGCGTATTTTTTGAATTTGAAATGGATTCAAACGGCTCTTTTGTGACCAGTACTCAAGGCTACTCATGCTCTATAAATAGAAGAGCTCACTGAAGGTTTAATGCAAGAGTTTGAAATACAAAAGCACTTATCTCTCAAAAGCTATTATTCTCTCAATCAATCTCTCAATCGTTCTCTCAGTCAAACTCTTCATCAAACACAACTCCATAATCTCTCACTATATTTATTTGTATCATTATCTCTTTGAGTTTGTGTTTGTAAAAGCTTCATGTGTTGAGATATCAAGTTCAACACAAAACCAATCTCCCTACAAAGCGAAATTCATGTTCTCAAGTCTATTGGGCTTAATAGTTTGAGATAGAAAATTCCAACCTTTCTTTGCTAGTGCAAAGAATTGTAAAAGCCTGCTGAGGTTGATAATACAGAGGTTACGGACTGATCTGGTGTGATCAAGATCTTATAGTGTTGGTTAGAAGTTTCTATCAACTGAATACTATAGTGGATAATCTCACACGAAGTGTGGGGACTGGAAGTAGCCGGATTTGGTGAACCAGGATAACTCTCCTGTGTTATTTTCTCTTCCCTACTCTTGTCATTTATTTTATATCACTATCCAGAGTGCTCTAGTCCTAATTTTTAATCTTCAGTATTATCTTAATTAAACTGCTTCCAGAAATATTCTGGTCCAAGATAAAACAATTATATAAATACTTAAACTTGAGATAAAATCAGCTTAATCATAATTTTTATCATTCTACTTATATAATCATTATTTAGTATCATTTATTGAAACTAATATTTAACCAAGAACATTCTTGAGTATACAAACTTGGTTTAAAGTTTCAGGAATAATTTTAAAAAGGGTCACAATTCAAACCCCCCCTTTCTTGCGACAATTATTGCTACTTCAACTTTGGGGTTGTTAAAACTTTAGAGTTGCTGCAAGAACATTTTTATTGGCCTCATATGAAAATTGATGTCCAAAAGTTGTGTGAAAGATGCATAGTGTGTAAAAAGGCCAAATCAAAAGTTTTGCCTCATGGTCTTTATACACCGTTACCAGCTCCTGAATTTCCTTGGGTTGACATTTCCATGGATTTTGTTTTGGGTTTACCTAGAACAAAGAATGGGAAAGATTCTATTTTTGTTGTTGTTGACAGGTTTTCCAAGATGGCACATTTCATTGCGTGCAAAAAGGTAGATGATGCAAGCCATGTGGCTGATTTGTTTTTCAAGGAGATTGTGCACATTCATGGAGTTCCAAGGAGCATAGTTTCAGATCGTGACACAAAATTTTTAAGTCACTTTTGGAGGACCTTGTGGGGTAAGATTGGAACGAAGTTACTTTTCTCAACAACTTGTCACCCTCAAACAGATGGTCAAACTGAGGTAGTAAATAGAACTCTCTCTACTCTTCTTAGAAGTGTTCTTACAAGAAATTTGAGAATGTGGGAAGAATGTTTACCCCATGTGGAATTTGCTTACAATCGTGTGGTGCATAGTACTACAAAAATGTCACCTTTTGAAGTTGTTTATGGTTTTAACCCACTAACTCCACTTGATTTGTTACCTATGCCTAACAGTTCTCTTTTGAAGCATAAAGATGGAAAAGACAAAGCTGAGTTTGTGAAGAGAATGCATGAGCAAGTGAAATTACAAATTGAAAAGAAAAATGAAGGGTATGCTAAAAATGCAAACAAAGGAAGGAAGAGGGTGATTTTTGAACCCGGTGATTGGGTTTGGGTGCATATGAGGAAAGAAAGGTTTCCTAAACAAAGGAAGTCAAAACTTCATCCAAGGGGTGATGGACCAATTCAAGTGCTAGAAAGGATCAATTACAATGCTTACAAGCTTGAGTTACCCGGTGAGTATGATATAAGTGCTACTTTTAATGTTGCTGACTTGGCTCCTTTTGATGTAGGTAATGGTGATTTCAATTCGTGGACGAATTCCTTTCAAGAGGAAGGGGATGATGAGAGCATAGTTGTCCATAACACAAGTGCTTCAATTCAAGGGCTAGGAGGACCAATGACAAGGTCAAGGACCAAGAAAGCTAAGGAGGCCCTAACTCAATTGGTGGAAAAAGTCTTGGAGTTCAAACCTACACTAGAAAGCATGGAGGGTAAAATGGTCATGTGCATCAAACCATTGGAGGAGGGTTGGGGCGCATCTCTTGCTGCCCAATTTATTTAGTTGTTTTTGTTATGTTGAAATAAAAAGTGTAAGGAACCAATTTTGGCTGAAAAACACTAAGTATGGTTATTTTGTGTGTTTAGTCCATTTTAAAGCTTCCAAAGTTTTAAATGGAATGTTTTGTGTGTTTATTTTGTGCAAATGAGTGCTGAAGACAAAAGAAAACAAAGCATTAAAGAGCATTTAATCTGAAGAAGGAAAGAATGCAAGAATTGAAAAGGAAAGAGACAAGACTTCAATGAGACAATGAAGGTACTTCATTTCAGCATATGAAACCACCATAATCATCAAAATCACGTCCATCATCATGATCATCAAGACCAGCCACCCTTATTCATTGATTTGTCTTGTAACCATTTCTTGTATTCATGTTAATTTACTTCAGCCATAGGAAATAATCTTAAGAGATATTTGTCTTTTCCTTTGTAATTCAGCAAGTGTCCCTCCTACCTAATATATAGGACACGAAAATTGAATAAAGTTCTCAAGTTGAATTTTGTTAAAAAGTGAGTAATTGCTCTTTAGGTTCTGGATTGGACCTTGTCTTGATCATATCAAGAGTCCTTTCTTGTGGTGATCTTCATATCCATAGACTTATCATTTTCTAGGATTAGAAAGTGTGGCGTCCCTAAACTCTCCATTCCATTTCTTGTTTTGAAACCACAAATCAGCCGGAACACCAATCCTAAACCCAAATTCTCGTTTTCAACTCAAATCATTGTCAAAATCAATCCCAATACATAATTTTCGTTTCCTTTTGGCACATCATTCATTAACAATATTTTCAGTCCATTTCATTTGTTTTGTGCCTATAATTAATCTTTCAGCAAGCAACTTTTATCAATTCATAATTAAGATTCAAATATGAACAATTTTCACAAATAGTGTTCATCATGTTACCACACATCCTAGGATTAGGTAGAACTCACTGAGACATTATGTCTCATCCCAATCCTTGTTTGTTTCAGATCAGCTAGTGGTTTATCAGAGAGCAGCAAGCTTGTAGCGGGATGGATATTCAGCACGTGACCATTCGTACCCGGTGCCGGAGGATGCGGACTTGAGGATATTTCTATTTATTGGACAGTTGTTTTGTATATTTGATGTACGAACTTGAATTTGCTGTAAACGTTATTCATTTGAAGTAATAAAGTTGCTAATTTTAATGTATCCAGTATCAGTTCTAATGCGCATACTCGACTTTCTAGATACGTATAGTGTGGGCATTACAGTATCCGTGCTTCATAGCTCTTCATTCTAAGGTAAGCCATTGATTATCCAATTTCTCCCTCATTCTCCAATTGTTTGTTTTAGGGTTTTAAAATCCTTATTTATTAATTTTGTTAAGTCTGCAACAACTTAACCTAATTATTATAATCTCCAAAAACATAATCTAGAGAAACAATAGATATATACAAACGATGACACAACAGGATAGGAATGAAAAACTCATCAGTGAGGAGAAATAGAAGGGATTGCTGCCTTTTAGAGGGAATTTGTTAGGTTTAATTATTTTAGATAGAATTTGTTAGGTTAAATTGCTACTAACCTAATGCAGCATTTTAGAGGGAAAAATATTAGGTTAAGTTGCTGCAGACTTAACAAAACTAATAAATAAGGATTGATAGGTAAAGAAAAAAAGAGGAAAATATTAGGGTTTTTGCTGAGATAACATGGATAATCACAAACTAATGATGCAAATTTAGAGCCAAAATTTTAGGGTTGAGGATTAGCATTTAATGATGCAAATTTAGAGCTAAAATTTTAGGATTGAGTTGTTGCAAACCTAATAAGGGATTAGTGAAGGGAAAAAATTAGGTTAAGTTGCTGCATACTTAACAAAATTAATAAATAAGGATTAACATATATTAGCACAATTTCACTATTTAATGACTAATGATATTCTTGTTACTTGTACCAATGATTGTGTGTTTTATAGGATGAAGAAATTTGTTCCCGTGCTTTCTAGAGATAAAGCCAGTTCTTCAGCTAATCAAGAACCATCGGATACTCGACATCCAAGTGAGCCACAACATGAAGTTATACCTAACTCGACCAATGAGGGTATTCAAGTTGTTGATTACAAATTTTTGGAAACAGATCCATGACTTAGGTATCCAATTTCAAGCTATCACCCTAACAACCAAGATGAGGTACGTAAAGGTTACCTAAAAATAGGTCCTCGTCAACCTCCTAGAAATTTTGTTTACCCTTGGTCTGATCATGGTAGACAAAGACGTCGATTTTGTAAGAATTGGTTTATTTTGTATGATTGGATTGAGTATAGTGAAACTAAGGACCTAGCGTTTTGTTTGTCATGCTTTTTGTTTAAAAATGTGTCTAAAAGTGGTCGGGATCACTATGTGGGGGATGGTTTTGGTGATTGGAGGCATGCTCAAAGATTGGAGGCATGCTCAAAGATTGTAGGCATCCTCAAAGATTGGCTAATTTTTAAGGTTATGTTTTAATTATTTTTTTTTTAAATTTTACCTCCTCATATACCTAAAGTATAGATCCGTTCTTGGCGACTATAGAATAGCTATAGTTCCGTTTCTACTACTGTGATAAGAATTAGAGTTTTAATGTTACAAGTAATATATGTAGAACTACCGTCCATTGCCTTGTTCAGTGTCTTGTATATATAAGGCATACCTCAACAAAAAGGAAGAGGAGTTAGAAAGGATATGAATCCGGAGAAAGATTTATGAAGAAAAGGGTTCTTTATGCGTTTCTAGTAGATTAATTTTAGGTTTTTCTTGGCTCAAATTTTTTAGGACTATTTTGTTCACACTTGTACCCGAATAGATGCGTGTTTGTTTTACATTAATATGCTTATTACTCTTTCCATCTCAAATAATAAGTTGTTTTGACCATTTCAGACACATTAAGAAGTGTAATTAATTATGTGTGAGAAAACGATATTATTAGTTGTTTTACAGAATAACCCCAATAAGCGGTTTGGAAGAGACGGATTAAAGAATTAAAAAAAAGATAATAATAAATAGTTAATAGTATAATATGAAAAGTAACATTAATGCTTCATTAATATTGTAGTCTTACAAAATTTCGACGACTTATAATTTCAGACAAAGTTTTTGGTCAAAATGACTAATAATTTGAGAAAAATAGAATACATATTTGTTATTTTTATTAATGAATTGAGTATATATTATTGGCGTGGATAGTATATATTCTCACGTTTTGTCTTTTGGAAATCATGTCCAAAAGTTTTTATTTATTTTAAGTTTCTTCCCTTACTGTTTGCCTTTTGGAGTATTATTATTTTTTACTTTTAGGCTTCACTATCGTAATAACATGTCATGCTAACTTGTGTCTTTAGTATATATGTTTAGCATTCTTCAAATAAAAAATATTTAATGAAAAATTAATTATCAATCTTTTAAAAAATAAATTTGTATCCTTTTCAATACAAAATTTCCACTTTAGACATCCTTAATATATAATTTATTTTAGGAAGATAAAACTTAAAAAAAAAAAAAGTGTACGCCGCAGTGGCGGTGCATTTTTCTATTAGTTAGTTTTTAAGGCAATCATTGTTTCAATTAATTGATACTAGTATAAATTAGTTAATTAACTCATGTTTGTTATTCTTTAAAAAAAAAAAAAAAAAACTCATGTTCAACCGATTAGTTAAGAGAACACGACAGTAACCATCATACTCGTAGATTCAAGTCTCCACCATTTAATGCTTGGAATTTAAGTTATTCTAACATGTTCAACCGACGTTTTGGTATCCTTCTTTTATTTATTTTTTATTTTTTATAGGTAGTTTAGTGGCTGGAGCTCACACATTATATATATATATATATATATATATATATATATATATATGGAGAAGTGGGGAAGTCAGATGTTCGAATCTCTGCCCCTTGCCCCTGCATAAATTATGTAATATCCCTACCAATTGAGTTAAGCTCAAGGGGACGGTATCCTATATATATATATATATATATATATATATATAACGGAGAGGGGATCAACTTTTTTTTACTAAACATGATGAATGCGGAGAACACTGTGAAGAAATGTTATTTCATCTAGGTTGACATCCTAGAATTTCAATAATGATCATCTATTATGAACAAAATGAAAATAATTGATTCATTGAATAACGACGAGATTACAAGTTATATGTATGCATGAAAGATGAACTACGATATGCTATGGTGTAAGTAACTGGATCAAATGAATCATGTAATTAATTAAGTAACTAATTTACATTCTTTTATTCATGATGCAGTATCGCCCCAGCAGTTGGAGGTTGGTAGATATCTATCAATCCCAACTTAGATAGTATTAAGCTTAATGGATGATGAAGAAATCAACTACTTGGTTTTGGATCAAATTGCAACAATTTGAATGTTCCGGCATGCAACTTTTCGCGCTCACTGTGACAATATATTTCCAAATTCTTGGTCCTTTCATGAAAAACATGATTGTCTTCTATATGTATATCTCTTTGACTGTCATAGGACAAAATTGTCAGCTTGAGTGATTGAGCTTTAAGGTCTTGAAGAAAATACAATAGCCATTGCATTTCAGAAGTTGCTGTTGTTATGGCATGCCATTCAGTTCTAGACATTGTGGGTTGCTTAATTGCTATCCATGATATCAAGGAATTACCAAGACAGAATCATTGGCCATATATTTATCTTATATTGTCCTTGCATCCTACCCAATCAACATCAGAAAAGCCTTGAAGATGGAGATATGAAGTTCTATGGAAGAATAGGCCTCGACCTACACAACTTATGAGATACCTCAATCCTTTGAGTGCATCTATTTGATGTGATGGTGTAGGGTGAGCCAAATATTGTCTCGATTGTTGAGTGATAAATGTGATGGCAGGTCTGGTGATATTGTGATACAAGAGCTTGCTAACTAATCTCCTATAAGATGCTAACTAATCTCCTATAAGATGCAGTATCTTTATAGGGTTTACTATTATTATGATGTGATTTGAATGTGGGATCATAATGAGTGGAGACCGGCTTGAAGTCTAAGGTACATGGTGATGACAGGTCATCTTACGTTATTCTTAGTATGCTTTTTCAGTCAAATTTAGTAGGTTTTAGCAGCAAAACAAATGAGTAATAGATCAATTGCCTATGATTCCGGGACATTTGTAATGTTTTCTATATTTGAATATGTAATTCTATTCTTCCCGAAACATAGCAAATTTAAGGTGTTCTTGAAGTAATTCACGAAGAAATCAAGCAAATCAGACAAAGGAAGACATCTGAAGATTTATGTGGTCCTTGGAAAGATGAAGAATGAAGATTCAAGAGGCCTCATAAGACTTTACAGAGGGATGAATTCTGTTCCCAGGTTCCAAGACATCTTATATTTAAGAAAACACTTCAACAGGCGAAGAAAATAGGAAAAACAGCACAGAAAACGCACTGAAGCGCATGGGCGCACCACAAGGGTCGCTAGGCTCCCCAGAGCTAATGTACTAAAGCGTCTAGCGCATGCCAGAGGGCGCTAGGCACCTCAGCCTGGCAGGTACATGTGCCAGGGGCATGACCTTAGGCTCTAGGCGCACCGTGACTTGCGAGAAAAGTCACTTTTCGTGACTTTTTCGCCCCTCGAAGCCCATGTTTTTAGCTTAAGTTAGGTGTAAACTTTCCCTAAAAATATTGTCTTCCTCATTCACAATTTCTCGTTAGAACTGGAGTAGTTCAAGAGGAAGGCGATTCTAGGAGCTAGGGAAGAGTTATATCTTCTCCTATCTTTTCTAGGGTATGTTTTTATCCGTTTCTATTTTGTTTTAGTTATCATGTGTAACTAGATATCTATAGGATAGGGTTCTAAGATGAATCTTTATTTATTTTTTTGGATAATTATTTAATTTAATGTCGTGTTATTTTAATATATTTTATGTTTGCTATTAAGTTTAATTATGATTAATTTATTCTGGCGAAGTGCAACCCAAGATTAGGTACTTAGGTTGTGACAAGGCCTAACATTGCTATTACTATTTGGATGCTTATATCTTGATATTTATATCCTTATACTAATATCTACATGTCTAGGAAGTAAGTGATTAATAACTAGACAAAAGATACCGAAAGCGAGTTGACTATAGAAGTAAGTACTTGTAACATCCCGTTTTCAGTCAAAATTATTTTAATTATTTGTTATATGTATTTATATGTGCTTATTTTCCTTTGTATGTATTTGATTTGGGATTAGTGGGTTTTTAGCCTAGAATGGTATTTTAGTTGTTTTTAGACTAAGGCGTATTTTGGTCATTTGATGACTAAGGGTAAATTAGTCATTTTATTAAGAAGTTTATTTTTGGTATTTTAGTTAGAATCATTATTTTTCTTAAGTTACTAGTGAGATGGGGGTAATTATTTAGAGGTGGTAATTATTCGACATTTTTAGCGGATTAATGAGTGGTCATTTCTTAGAATTTGTGAATTGTGAAGCTAGAGGTAAGGGTGATATATTTCTTTATTCGACGTTTTGAATCTAGAGGTAAGGGGGATATATTTCTTTCATCAATTAAGGTATAACTCCATCTTTTCAATTATGAGAATAAGTGCTGATTGTGAATTGTGAATTTTTGTGATTTTTGATGATGAATTTTGTGCTTTTAATTCATGTGTATTATGAGTATTTTAAATTTGATGGAATTGATATGTTTACGTGATTAAACCATAGTTGTTGTTGGTGATAAGTTATTTTTGGTTATTTTTGCTTAATTGAATAAAAACCATGAATTGATGAGTGATTATTGTTGGAATATGTTCGAATTCACTACATAAATGATTATATATGTTTGTATGTTGTTGGGGTTTGAATTGGTGTAGTTGTTTGTGGAGTTTGAATGAAAATGGAAAATTGTAGGTTTTTGGTGAAAAATGAACTAGGTGATGATTTTGATGTGAATTGAGGTTTTGATTTCATGTTTGAATTCACTCATATTTTGTATGTTAACTGATGAACAAGTTTTGGGGACGAATTTGGGTCAAAGGAGATCAAAATTGGGGTTTTTGTGAAAATTTGGAGTGAGTTCTCAAGTGGAACCAAATTTCTTGGTTGTTGTGTGTTGTGCAACTTGCCGTGGCGAGTGACACAGGGTTGAACCCACAATTTTAGAGGTTTCGGGCATTTGGGGTCGTTCCAGCCATCCCTAAATGATTATGTTGATGTATTTAACTGTTGTTATGCATTCTAAACCTTTGAAAACATCAAATGAATTGGATTGAACTTAATTTTGTGAATCGAAGTGGAATTTATTTGAAAATGTTCAAGAACATGAGATTTTCCAAAAATCGTTTTTCTCAAGTGAAATGCTAGGGTTAAGTTCTTTTTTTATAACAATGATTTTATAATGGTTTTGAAATGTGCGTGTGAGTTTTAACTTGGTCTTACTTTAAAAAATGGAATTCTTTTGAAAAATGATAAAATGAGACGAACTTAGGGAATTCATGGATTTATTCGGAATCTAGCTATGATGTGGATATATATGAATTGTTGTAACCATATGTGATATGTGTATATGCTTTGTTGAGGTGTTTGAACATGAATGCTTTGTCTTTGGTGAATTGTTTAAAAATAGTTGAATATTATGAAAATAGACGAACTTTGTTGAATTGAGGTCTTATGATGGAATAACTTGTAATTGGCTTTGTATTCATGATATATGATTAAATAAAAATGAATCAATGTTGATTGAGTAATTAAGATGTTGTTTGCCATGCTATGGTTAGTTACCCGTCTTTTATGTGAAATGTGATTTTGGAACTTATTGTTTCCATGAGGTGTTCGTTGTAGCTGATGATAATGAAGATGATTTTAATGATAATGATTTATTAATGATGACGGATTCTTACATGAAAAATTATGACGATATTGATGACGACATTAATAACGACATGCATGTATGAAAAATGACAACGTTTTTAATGATGATTTGTTTGGTGAACATATGCACTGTTAATTCATATGTTCATGCATTCATAAATGTTGAGTCAGATATTTATATCCATATTGGTGACAACCAGATATTTATGTCCATATTGGCAACGAGTGGATATTTATATCCATATTGGCGACGACCGCATACTTTGTATTCATATTAGCGATGATTAATGATAATGTTGTTTCTTGAGGTGACGACTTAGTACCACATGCATATAGAGTCGTGTCTAGAGCGCATTGCATACATTCGAGTCTATGTGAATATGTGCATTGGTGAATTATGTGAATTATGTCACTATGTGAATTGGTGATTATGTGCATAACTTGGTGAATTATGTGAACTTGGTGATTTGGTAAATTATATGAATTTGTGATTGGTAAATTATGTTCCTTGGTGAATTTATTTGATGACGATTATTTTGGATATAGTAATGATGTGTGAATTATATATTTGAATTTTCTTTGGTGATGATGACTTCTTTTCCCATACTCTTGAAGTGATGAATGGTAATTGTTGAGTTGATTAGGCAATAGTTATGTGATTTATATGATGGATGTGAATTAGACGAATTATATGCAATATGTGAAATATGTGTTCTATGTAAAATGAGTAAAGATTACAATATGCTTGAATATGTTTGATATGCTATGATGTGGGAAATGATAATATTCATGTGATGATAGTATTCTAGGAGTAGTGAGTATGTATATGTGTTATGCATGAAATCCTTGAATGCTTATGTTTTATTATGCTTATTTGTGGAATGTTATCTAACCCCCCAGTGGTCGTTTGGTTTACCGCCTGCCTATTTTTCGGAATGGGTAGACGGCTTGTAGGATTAGTTGTTTTGATTTGTTGTGAGTATGTTGAGGCTAGCTTTGCAGCTACCTCGTTTCTTTGTTTTGGAGTCGTAGTGTCGGGATTTGATTAGGATGTCTATCTTTTGTTTATGTTTTATGACTTTATGAGAGTTTATCACTCAGTTTGTTGAGTTTGAGATTTATCTCTTGGTGATGTATGACGATTATATTTGACATGGCTATTTGGGAATTTATTAATATGTTGACGAGATAATATGATATTATTCCGCTGCGATGTTTTAAAAAATCAAGTATGCATGTTTTAAACTTATAGAAGAAGTAGCATCTAAATTTTCTATATGATTGTATCTTTTGTTGTGTTATCGCTTTAAAAGGGTTTAAGGTGTTCCAATGTGGTATCAAAGCCATGTCGGTCAACTCCAGATCAAAACCGAGTGAATTGTCCTGCTGTATGCGAATGGTAGTAAGTTACCTTCAATACTTCTTTTGTTGTTCTTATATGTTGGTTGTTTTTCCCATTGTATGTGATATGTACAGATGTATTGTCGATACTTGTTTCGTTCTTTAGGTGGATTTGAGCTAAGTGGGGGAGAAGCAGGATGCTTCAAGTGTGTTGGATCAGGTAAGTAGAGGTATCTTTGGATGGAGAAGCTCAATTGGTTGTGGTTGAGGCTTGTGTTAAGTGTTATATTAATTTTGGTAATATGGATTTTGAGTTGGATTTAGTTGTTTGCCTTTTACTCACATGGATGTGATTTTTGGTATAGATTGGATGTTGGCTTTTGGAGTTAACATTAATTGTTTAACAAAAAGCGTAACATTCTCTAAAGGGAGGATCGGGTAAGAGAGGATTTCTTGTCCGCGGAGCAAGTGAAGAAGTCCTTGGATGGTAAAGCTTGTGTGTTTATGATATTTGGGTCGTTGAAGGAAGGTGTTGAGAAAGGAGTTGGCGATTTTCCCGAACGACATTACCAACTTACCGCCGGAGAAAAAAGTGGAGTTTGCCATTGATTTGGTTCCAGGAACGAGTCCTATTTCGATTACGTCGTATCGGATGTCCGCGTCGAAATTGGGCGAGCTGAAGAAGCAGTTGGAAAAGTTGTTGGAGAAGCAGTTTACCAGGCAGAGTGTTTTGCTGTGGGGAGCTCCAATGTTGTTGGTTAAGAAGAAGGATGGCAGTATGAGGTTGCATGTGGATTATCGACAGTTGAATAAGGTGATGATTAAGAATTTTTATCCTCTCCTGAGGATTGACGACTTAATGGATCAGTTGGTTGGTGCGAAAGTATTTAGTAAGATCGATTTAAAATCCGAATATCATCAGAAAAGAGTGAAAGAGGAGGATATTTCCATGACTTCTTTCCGAACAAGATATGGACACTGTGAAT
Organism: Medicago arabica; assembly: GCA_946800305.1. NCBI lineage: Eukaryota > Viridiplantae > Streptophyta > Magnoliopsida > Fabales > Fabaceae > Medicago > Medicago arabica. The sequence continues at coordinate 27,973,333 of OX326970.1, read as the reverse complement.
ATTATGTGATGCCATTTGTCCTGGCGCAAAAAATAAGAAATTGTTACGAGTGTCAACCCTCGAAACGATAATAGAGTCGCCACCAAACTTTATTTATCCCAAAAAAGGGAAAGAAAAATATCAATAAAACCTTGGGTGAACATGGTCTGCAAACCATGAGCTGGGTTCGTAATTTGGTTATTCGAGATGAAGGTGTTAGCACCCCTCACATCTGTTGTACTTAACAGGAACCATTTAGGGGGAAGGTTCGCTTACTTTGACAGGTTTAGATTATCTGCTTATATGCTGGTCTCTTATTTCTACATTATTAAAACAAGAAAAATATTTTTTATTTGGCGTGCTTGACAAGATGTTGTGATCCTGCTCCTACGTAATCCCGTGTGCAATGGGAAACTCGAAGCTACGTAGTTCTCTGTAAAAAAGATTTGCGGGTTGGTTTTTTTTAGAGAATAATGCTTATGTCGCATTCTGCTGATACAACAATGCGTGTATGCTCGCATTACGAGGCTTAGGCATGTGTATGTGTCAAAGGAATGGATAAAACAAATATCCTATTAGAGAAAACAAGTTATTAACGAATAACATTTATATCACATTCTGCCGATACAACAAAAGCTTGTGTGCTCGCATTAGGAAGCATAAACATTGCATATGTTGGAGGAATGGATACAACATTATCCATTTTCCTTATAAAGGGAATTTAAGTGTGTTGGATTGATTTTAAAGTTTTTTAGAATGAGGATGATACCAAGATCACGGCCATACGTCAGTGGTAGGAATCATCAGGGATGTGAAAAGCCATATGTCACATCAACCCTTTTTCATCCTTTTTATTATGAAAATATCTTAAATTAATAGTGAGGATAATCCCAAGATCACGAGTCATACGTCAGAGACTGGTACTATTTGGGTGTGAAAAGTCATACGTCAGATCAACCCTTTTCGGTTTTCGACCCTGTAAAATTTTCGGTTTGATTTGCATCCTTGTAAAACTTTTTTTTTCCGGAAAACACCCCTCTTCCATCCAATTCAGCAAATTCGCATATGTGGCGCTGACTTGACTTTTTTTTCATTATTTAATTTTTTTAATTGGCCACGTGTCAAAAAAAAATTCCACGTCAGATTTAATTTTAAAAAAAAATCCAATAAACATTTAAAAATTAAGATATTTTTTCCAAAACATTAAAAAAATCGTTTTTTTTAAAACTAAAAAATTCAAAAAAAAAAATCATATTTTTTCCCAAATATAAAAAAACAGAAAAATATTCACATTATTTTTTCCAAAAATTTTAAAATAAAAAAAAATATTTAGATTTTTTTATCAAAAATTAAAAAACTATATGATTTTTTTTAAAATTAAAAAAATAGCATCACAGATCTAGAACCGAGGCCCAAGGCCCATCCCCTTCAAATAAAAAAAATAGCAAAAAAACAACAAAAGGAGGTGGGACCCACGCGGTCAATGGAAGAAGTCAACTTCTTCCTCAAAGCAATCCGCGTCCAGCACCAACATTAACATCCAACTTACTCAAAAACTCAAACGGTCCTCAAAACTCACAAATGAATATACCATTATAAGTTGGTATTTCACCAGCCTCATTTTAATATGGTCAACATTAGTTGACTTTTACTCGAGCAGGAATCGAAGACTTTTCCTAAATCAAAGGAGTTCGACAAAATGTTGGACTTAGCGTGAAGACTCTAAAATCACTGAGGTTCGATAATAAACGGAGCAAGAAGCGAAGCCGTCGAAGTCAAGCAACTGCCTTCGGAGCAGGAAGATTCGAAGTTCAAAAGAGAAGCGGTTTCCTTCAATGGAGAACGTGGGAGACAAGCCGTTGTCCACATGGAAGGAGTGCTGATCGTGGGATTAGTTTTCTTTCTACTTATTTCCTATGTATAAATAATAGTTTTCCATAGGGAAAAGGGGTCGCAAATCGCCTTTATAGAATTCTAAAAACACTCGAAGTACCGGAGCAAGAGAAAAGAGTCAAAAGGAATATATGTAAAGGATTTGTCGGACAACCTTTATTTTTAATGCACTTGCATCTGCACTTTTTCTTTAAGTTTCTGCAATTTTTAACTTAAATGTCTTAAAACCTATTGAAAGACGCCACACGGTCTCGTCCCGTTCGTTAGGCAACATACAAGCTCGATGAACGCACAACATGTCCTAGGATCTCTAAAGGTGAGAAAAATACAAGAAGGGGGGGTTGAATTGTGTTAACTTTTTCGCAACTCTTGAAGAGTGAGAATCTATTTTCCAGGATCAGAGTCTGAATAGGTTCAGAACCTGATGGAAGACCAGAGTCTGTTGCAGCAGAAATAAAAAAGAGATAAAGGAAAGAGAGAACACAAGCAATTATACAGGTTCCTTCCACAAACCGGAAGTAGTCCTGTCCCCCTTGCACTTCCAAGGAGAGTTCCACTAAAATGTAATTAACAATTACAAGTTGCTCAAACACACAGTAAGAGACTTCCAATGCTCAAGCACGCAGGCAAGAGACTTCCAATGCTTAAAGACACAACTAAGAGACTTCTTTGCTCAAGGATACAACCAAGACACTTCTGACACAATTTACAAAAAATTGAATAGAGTTAGAACACTTGATAAACAATCAAATGTGTTTCAAATACAAAACAAAGAGACTCTGTTTTTCTGATTAACTTAGAAATTCTAGGATACACGGTTTGTAAGAATTTGCTAAGTTGTTGATGTGTTTTTGGCTTGACTCAGAGAGAATACGATAGCTTGATAGCGTAGTTTTTCAGTTGTAGAGTCCAACATATTCTTCAAGTCTTCTATCCTTTATATAGGCATTGGAAAGAGACGTTGAGACAATCCAGCACATCACAAAGAAATCTTGATTAAGATCCTGCACACTTAAGCAAATATTAGCATATCCAATTGACAATTTTTAATACCTTGTTATCATCAAAACTTAAAAGTGGTATTGCTGAACACCCTTGTTCCAACAATCTCCCCCTTTTTGATGACGACAAACATAAGTATTAAAAAGGTCAATTGTTGTTAATCTAACTAACAAGTTGACTAAAGGGTATGATGTTTGTAAGCTCAGACTCCCCCTGAGTCTGATAGTCTTTAAGGTTAGGTTTGTAAGCTCCCCCTAAGTCCTATCCAGGTTAATTAAATTCATTTTTTTTATTTAACAAAAAATATCATAATCAAATCTCACAATAAATAAAAGATAAGTTATGAGAGAAGATTCTCTTAAATTAAATTGCGAAAAAATTTAATTTAAGGGGCTCAAAATCTAACGAAATACCTATTGCAACTTCCCTTTTCTTCAGACTTAGCATGAATAAAGTATCAAAATACTTACTGTTCTTTCTCCCCCTTGTGTCATTAACAAAAAGGTTTAAAGACAAGTTTTAACGAAAAGGTTTAAAGACAAGTTTCTTCCCCTTTCTACAAGACTCCAATTGAGGAAAAACATTTTTAGAGAAAATGAGAAGAGAAGATTTAGAGCAAAAACTTGTTAGAGTCTGTTTTAAAACACAAGAGTTTTATAAAAATCAAATAAACAGATTCTAAATACGATAAGATAGTTAGACTTCAGAAGTACTCAAATAAATATATCAAGATATATCAGGAGCACAAATAAACAGAAGTTAAAAACTATCCAGAAGCAAAGATTCAGAAGTTGATATTCATTAAAGAGTTAAAGTTCAGAAGAAAATAAACATAAGCAGTTAAAAAGTACAAGCAAAACAAAACACATGAAAATTAGGTGTGCAACTAAGGCTGGTTTTGTATGGCAATGTGATCCATCAATTTCTTTAGATCCTCTGCTTGTTTCTTGACAATTTCCTCAAGAGCTTCTGTTCTCTTAAGATGAGCTTCTCTTTCAACTCTAGCTTCTTCTTGAACATTATGTAGCTTCTTCTTCAGGGTCTCAAACACCATTGACTCCCTTGGATTGTATTGATCAGATTCAAAGTACGGTTTGTTATCCAATGTCAGAGCAGGAGCCTTCTTCTTAGCCTTTTCTTCCTCAGCTTTCTTGATTTCTTCCATGTGCTTGGCAAGAACGACATCTTGTTCCTTTACTGCCACCTTTTGAATCTTAGTGACAAAGTCCACAAACTCATTCTTCAAAGCAGAGTATTGACCCTCATAACTGACATTGAGGATCAGAACAAATCTTAGCTCAATAATTTCCTTGAGCTTTGAGCTTGACATTCTATAAAACTCATCTATTCTCAACGAATCAAAAGGGTTGGGAAGTATTTGAGTTTTGGTTGGCTCAGTAGAAGTGGATGGTTAAGTTGTTATGGCTGTTTGTAAGGTTTCAGTAGGTATGGTTTGAGGTTGTTGAAGTATTTCAGCAACTGATTCAGAAACAACCTCTACAACAGATTCTGTTACAAGTTTTGGGTCAGGAGTGACATCAGATTCTTGCACCAGAGTCTCAAACACTGGTTCCTTTTCAGTTACAGTTTCTGGTTCAGTTACAGATTCTGGTAGAGACACAGATTCTGCAGTCTTTGTAGTTTTGGATTTTGCAGGGGTCTTAGGCAATTCTCCTCCTAGGTGTTTCTCAAGAGAATCTAGGGTATCAAGAGAGCCTATATGAGTTGTTTCTTTTTGGAAAGTAGGTTGTTGAGATTGGATGGGTTCTTCAGGTTCTTCATTTGAGATATGGTGATAGCTTCTTGAACGGTTCGTTCCATAGTGGTATCAACATATTTCATTCCTTGTGGATCAAGTGGCTCATTAGATGTGGATGGTTTGATTGGTGAGGGGGTCTTTTTGCGAAGAGATGGAATGGCTCTGCTGGGGGGGGGGGTATTATCTGATTCAGTTTCAGATGAAGAGGGTGACTCTTGATTCGTTAAAGAAAAAGGTGAGTCATTAGAAAGATTACCTGAGACATTAACTTCTGGAGAAGCTGGTTGTTCAGGAGCAGTTATCAAAGCAAATCCTGGATGGTCAGCTTCTGCAGACTTAGCAGATCCTTTCTGCTTCAGAGCTGATGCAAGCAACTTAGCTGCTTCCTTCACAGTCTCATCTCTCAGTTCCTCAGTTACAACTTCTGCTGCCATAGCCTTGCCAACAGCATGTTCATCCTCCACCATAGATACTGACGTACCTATATTCTGTGCTAAATCCTCAGCCACAGCAACAACTTCTTTCTTCATTTTCTTGATCTGACTTTCTTCTTCAGCAAATTCAGCATCAAGATATTCCTTAACTTCCTTCTCAAGCTTCTTTTGATTCCTATCACCTTTGCCTCTCTTGGCTTTCTTCTCATCCTTAGCTTTCTTCTCATCCTTGGTTTTCTTTTCATCCTTGGTTTTCTTAACCCTCTCCTTAATTTCCTTGGATGCAGGAGCAGCAGATTGAGGCACATGAGCTATGGCCTCAGAAGCACCAATAGTCACTCCTGGTAGAGCTGCTGACTTAGACTTCTTCTTCTTCTTAGGAGGTTCTTGCTTCTCTTCCTCCTCTTCTTGAATGACCTCTTTTGTCCTTTTTCCTTTGACTTTAAGAGGACCTCCTCCTAGAGACTCAAGAATAGCAGAATAGTTGATTATTCTGCCAGTCTCATAGTAGTGATCCACTACGAATCTAGCAAGGACCTCAGGATTGTCTTCCTTGGAAATTGGAGGGAAGTCTATCATCAGGTCAGATTGAACAGAAGACTCTTTCATATCTTCATCAGAAGGTATATACTTCTTGACAATCTTCATGTATTGAAGAGTCTTGCCATTTATGATCCTCCCTGTTACTGTTCCAAGTTGAGCATCAGACACTACTCTAGATTCTGTTAAGATCTTCAAGAGTCCTCGTTGATATAGAATCTCAGAAAGCAAGCTCCCATAAGGAAATTGTCTTCTGGATTTGCTTTGGCTTTCCTTGATAGCCCAGCACATGTGGTGCATCACATATCTTTGAAAATTGATCTTTTGCTTGTTGATCAGAAAGAACAGAAGCACCTTGTGATCAACTGAGAGAGTGTCAGTACCTCCACCTTTCTGAAGAAGACTGTCTGATATGATCTTCAGAAGCACCCTATTATCCAGGTGCATGTCCACCAACTTACTTGAAGGTCTTTCATCAAATAAGAACTTATTGCAGATGTTCGCCCATTCACTTTTCTTGTTGACGTTCCATTGAAATTTTCCAATGTTGGTCACCCTGCAAGCCCTAGCAACGATTTCCTCGTTGATGAGGATTGGAATCCCCATCACTGCCGATCTGACTTCTAAACCGTTGTAAGGTTTCAGACTCATTTCCTTTCTGGTTTTACAAACAAGTGAAGGGTTGTTCAAAATTGCAGTAGTTTCTTCTATAGTGGCTTCATCCCTATCGTACACCTCTGCTCTAACCCAGAGATCTCTTACCAGTTCCTGATATGTTGGTCCATTCAACATACCGAAATAACTCATCATCCCTTGTGATAGAAAGTGTGTTGAAACGTCAACTCCATGTTTCAAGAGAGATCCAAAATCTACTGGAGATTCAACTTGAACTTCCAGAGTTTCTTTAATGATATTCACCGTCTTGGGTTTGATGACATAGGATTGTCCAGTTTTGATGATCACACCGGATTGAACTGATTCACTTGCCATTCTAAAGTTTCTAGGTTTGAGTTTGTGAAAAGAGTTTTTCATAGAGAAAAAGCGAGAGAGAATAGTTCAGAAAATGTAAAGTGATGTGAGTTGTGTGTGATTGCTATTTATACGAAAAGTTGAAAACGTTTGAAATTAAAAAGGGGACAAACAAACATAAGCATTTAAGACAAATAAGCATGCAGCCGTAAAAGTGTTGGGAAGACGCAAGGGTTACTTGTTAAAAGGAATAAAATATTTTCCCTTTGAGTTTCTACCCAATAAAAACAGACCACGTCTGAGAACCTCAAAAGTAACTATCAACGTAGTGGGACATGTGTTACTAAACTCAACAGTCACCCTTCCATTAATACGAGCTTCTTCAGAGTCTAAGTTTCCTTAACAGAGTGTGAGTGTCTTCAGAAGCTTATATTCCTCAGAGTCTCCAAGAAAGAGTCTGATACTTAAATAGCTTCTGAGTAACTTTCAAAGTCTGAATTTTGTCTTCAGGAGCACACATTACACAGAGACATAACACATGTTCAAATTTTTCTTTATAAAATCGAATCTCTCAACAGTTAAAGGTTTAGTAAATATATCAGCCCATTGATGATCAGTATCAATGATTTGAATATCTAAGATTCCTTTTTGAACATAGTCTCTAATAAAATGATGTTTAATCTCAATGTGCTTTGCTCTTGAATGCATAATTGGATTCTTAGATAAACATATAGCAGATGTATTATCACAATAAATTGGGATATAGTTTTCAGTTATTTGATAATCCTCAAGCTGATATTTCATCCAGAGTAGTTGTGTACAACAACTAGCAGCTGAGATGTATTCTTCTTCTGTTGTTGACAAAGCAATAGTTGCTTGCCTCTTGCTAGCCCAGAATATCAGATTCTCTCCCAGAAATTGACAATTGCCACTGGTTGATTTTCTTTCAATCCTGTCTCCAGCATAGTCAGCATCACAGAATCCAACTAGCTTATAATCTGAAGATTTCTTATACATAAGTCAAAGATTGGTAGTTCCTTTCAAATATCTAAAGATCCTTTTAACAGCAGTTAAGTGAGACTCTCTAGGATCTGATTGAAACCTTGCACACAGACATACACTGAATAAAATATCTGGTCTGGATGCAGTTAGGTATAATAGAGAACCTATCATGCCTCTATACAGCTTCTGATCAACTTTGGTTCCTTGATCTTCTTTGCTCAGAGTGCAGGTTGGATGCATTGGATTGTTCATTTCCTTGCAGTCCTCAAGATTGAACTTCTTCAGGAGCTCTTTAGTGTATTTGGATTGATGAACATAAACTCCATCTTTGCATTGGTTGATTTGAATTCCCAGAAAGAACTTCAACTCTCCCATCATGCTCATTTCAAATTCATCCTGCATAGCCTTAGAGAACTCCTTGCAAAGTGAACGATTAGTTGAACCAAAAATAATGTCATCAACATAAATTTGAACTATAAGAATGTCCTTCTTCAGAGTCTTTCTGAATAGTGTAGTATCAACTTGTCCTCTTTCAAAATCATTTTGAATTAAGAAATTACTTAGTCTTTCATACCAAGCTCTGGGAGCCCGTTTCAAGTCATATAGTGATTTCTTCAGTTTATAAACATGTTCAGGATGTTTTTGATCCTCAAAACCAGGAGGTTGTTTGACATACACTTCTTCAGTAATGACACCATTAAGAAAGGCGCTCTTAACATCCATTTGATACATGATTATGTTGTGATTCATTGCGTAGGAAAGAAGTAACCTGATTGCTTCCAATCTTGCAACTGGAGCAAATGTTTCAGTGTAATCAATGTCTTCTTGCTGACTGTAGCCTTGAGCAACAAGTCTGGCATTGTTTATGATTACTTCTCCTTGTTCACTAAGCTTTTTTCTGAACACCCATTTAGTTCCAACAATGTTCTTTTGCTCATGTTTAGCTACTAGATCCCACACATCATTCCTTTTGAATTGATTAAGTTCATCTTGCATTGCCAGAATTCATCCTTCATCTCCAAGTGCTTCTTCAACAGAGGTAGGTTCAACAACAGATAATAATCCCAAAGCAGACTCTTCTTGTCTGAAATGTGATCTTGTTCTTCTGGGACTATCTTTGTTGCCAATGATTTGATCCTCACGATGTGAAGACTTATATCTGAATGCATGTTTGAATTGATTGGCTTGCTGAGAACCATCTTGAGCTTCTTCATCAAGAACTTCAGGTTATGAGTTGTCATCAGAATTTACTAAACACAGAATATGAATCATCTTTAGATTTCAGAAACTTAACCCAACTCCATCTACTGTAATCATCAACAATGACTAATCCATATTTACTTCCATATAAGGATGCACTACTGACTGGTACAAATAAGTCAATGTGAAGTAGTTCCAAGGGTCTGGAGGTAGAAACAATTTCTTTTGGTTTAAAAGAGTTTTTAACAATTTTCCCTTTCTGACATGCTCCACAGAGAGCATCTGAATGATAGTCAATGTCTGGAAAGCCTTTGACTAGTTGCAACTTGCTGAGCTTAGAGATTAACCTCCAGTTTGCATGTCCCAACCGTCTGTGCCACAGCCATTTCTTATCACCCATTTACATAAGGCAAACTACCTTCTGATCAGTTAGTTCAGAGATATTTATTTTGTAAACATTGTTTCTTCTCTTTCCCTTGAAAACTATGGATTGATCATCCTTGTTGACTACTGTGCAGTTGTTCTTATTAAACAAAACATCAAAACCACTGTCACACAATTGACTTATGCTCAGTAGATTATGTCTAAGTCCATCTACAAACCACACATTACTAATTGAGATTAGAGAATTACCAATGGATCCAGTACCAATGATTTTGCCAGTCTGGTTTCCTCCAAATCCCACAGTTCCTCCCTCTTTCATGGTCAGGGTTAAGAACATAGACTTTTCTCCCGTCATGTGTCGCGAGCAGCCACTGTCCAGGTACCAGACCTTCTGTCTTTCTTTTCCTTTTAGACATACCTGCAACATCAACAATTTCAGACATAGGTACCCATATCTTTATGGGTCCTCTGGGGTTAGTCCTTGAACCATTGAATCCCCTTTGTGTTGTGTGTCTTGAGGTCCTTGGTATTGTTTTCCTCCAAACTTTAGGTTTAGAACCATTTAGTTTAGGATCCAACTTACCTTTCACAGTTTCTCTTTTTTGAAACTTAGGCTTTTGTTTTTCAGACTCTGGTTTCTTCAGAGTCTGTTTACCAAAATCTGATTTCTTCAAAATCTGAATCCTTTAAGCCTTAGGTTCAAAGTTGTTCAGTACCTTTCTCTTTAGGTTTTGTGGTTTTGACTTTGTCAATACTTTAGAACTTGAAGCTTTAGGTCCTGAATGAGTCACTGTATTGACTTCTTCAGACTCACTCACAAAGTGACTTTTCAATGCTTCTCTAGCGCCATCATGACAAGGTTTCAGGATCACTTCATTTGAGTTGCCTCCAATGAATCCAAGACCCTGTCCTCTGTTCTGATATATGCTATAGATCATAGATGCTATCCCTGATCTATCAATTCCAGTAGCAATAAATTCTTGTAGAGCAACATCCTGCTCACTCAAGTATTTACAGCTACACTTCTTGATCAGTAAAGAGTCATTTTCTTTCTTTAACCTGTCCAACTCCAACAAAGTTGAGTCATGCTTTTTCAACACCTTATCAAGCTGTTGTTTGACTTTCTTCAACTCAGTGGATTTGGTCTCATAGTGACCAAGAAGTTCTTTGATAGAATCAACTAATTCAGATCTTGTGAGTTTAGAAAATACCTCAGTCTCAGTTTCAGAGTCTGCATCTGATTCTGCCTCAGGTGCTTCTTTCACTAGTTCAGTTGTAGCCATTAATCCAATAGCTACATTAGCTTCACCATCAGCATCATCTTCATCAGACCCTGACTGTAACACCCCGCTTTCCCAACATAAAAATTTCGTTAATAAATCAGAGTTTTCACATAACGGAATGCTACATTTCTTTCAATAAAATCTTCAAAATGAATAAATAACTATTTATTCTTCATAAAAAGTAGTCAATAAAAATTAACCTTCAAACTTCGCAGCGGAATTAATTTAAAACAACAAAATTAGTCTTTGGCACGCAGGCCTCATCAAAATCTCATAAGTAATACATAAGGAAAGAGAAAGTAAGTAACGAATCCCCATCCCGTTACGTATCAGAGCCCTAAGACACTTTGAGCCGACATCTCTACTAATCTTCGTTACCTGCACTTGCCCACAAGGCGGCAATTCCAGCAGAAGGGGTGAGATTAACAAACAACAATAGATATTATAATTCATCAATTAAATTCAACAACAACAGTATAATGATAATCAACTATCAATTTATAATTAAAACAGTTCAACATCATCAACTACGACACCGAAGACTCAACCACAACAACAACAACGACAACAACTACAACAACAATGTGACTAATGCAAATGCATGTGGTACCATTTTACGCGCGTTGAATGCTAAGCATTCCGGGGTATAAGCCCCCAACAGTTGAATGAAATAACATTCCAGGGCATAAGCCCTCAACGATTGAGTGATAAACACTCCAGGGCATAAGCCCTCAAGGATTGCGTGATAAACACTCCAGGGCATAAGCCCTCAACGGTTGAGTGAAAACACTCCAGGGCATGAGCCCTCAACAAGGTATGAGTATGAATGGACTCACTAGTGTATATCTGCATACAACTCAACAACAGCAACGACAACCACAATATGCATAATCAACTATGACATAAGACTCCAACTTAATTGATAGGACACAACAAAAGGGCACAACAAAGCCTCACAACAAAATTCAACAATTTAGGCATGCTACAGTACTAATCGCCGTGGCAAGTTCAGGAAATTGAGCTACTCGCTATGGCGAGTTGGGGGCGAGCTCAAGGCGAGCAAAAGTGGTTGCTCTCGGCATTTTTGACATTTTTCACCTAAAATCTTCATTTTTAAGTTCCCAAAACCCAAATTTGATTCTGTAAAAAGGTGCCATTCATCCCTAAATATATTAAGGCACTCAAGTTGATATAAAAATTGGCCCAAAAATCTCATTAAGACAATTAATGACTTTTAATTTAAGCAACTCGCCGTGGCGAGCGATAAGGCTTCACTACTCGCCTGGCGAGTGGGACTGCTCACTGTGGCGAGCTACACAGGCATTGCTCGCCTGGCAAGTGGGTGTGCTCGCCGTGGCGAGCGGCGACTGACAGAACCACGAACTGTACGAACAGACTTCTTCTTTTCAACCCTAAACCCCTTTTTCAACACCTAAAGACTCAATTTTGATGAATTTCATCCCTCCTATGCATTCTAACATCAGAACAGCAATAAACAACAACAATTCTCATGAATTAATCAAGTTATTAACATCAATTCATCTTTAAACTAATTCAATTCATCAACTCTAACAACCCTACATAATTCAACGAATCATAGTACCTAAAGTTGAGAGTTAGCCTCACCCTTACCTTAGATTATCTTTCTGAATTCAAAGTTGCGTTCTTCTCTCCTCTTGCTTCTTCCCTCTTGTTCTAGGTTTTTCTCCCTTTTCTCTGTTTCTCACTGTTTCTAAGTGAAAACTGTCTTCTGACTTTTCCTTCCTTCTAACTCCTATTAATACTAATTAATTCCTTCTTATTTCTAATTAACTCTTATTAAAATATTAAATAATTCATTTTAATCCCCAACTTTCTAATAATTATAATTCTCACCTATTTTAATTAAATAATCAAAATAATCATATAATAAAATATATCACACCATAAAATCAACATAAATTATTTAAAATCATAAAAACTTATTAAAATCAACTGAAATTAAATAATTAACAACTAGGGCGTTACACTGACTCATTATCAAGATCCTCCCAGGTAGCCATCAGACTTTTCTGGATTTGCTTCTTAAACTTGCTTGACTTGAAGGTTGGCCTTTTTGACTTGGATTTCTCTTTCTGCAACTCTGGACAATCAGCAATAAAGTGCCCAAGTTTCTTGCAGTTGAAGCAACCCTTTTGTTCTTCCTTCTTGAAACCCTTACCATTGCTCTTACTCAAAAACTTCTTGTTCTTTTTGGCAAGGTATTGCATTCTTCTTGAAAGCATAGCCATTTCTTTAGCAACATCAGGATTTTCCTCAGAGCTTTCAGAAGAAGAAGATTCAATTTCAGACTCTTCAACTTTGAGAGCCTTTGAGGATCTTCCCTTTGATTTTAAAGCAATGGTTTTAGACTTTCTTGCAGATTCATGTTCATTGAGACTTAACTCATGAACTTTGAGAGAACTGACAAGATCTTCAACACTCAAGGTCTTTAAATCTTTAGCTTCTTCAATTGCAGTAACCTTTGGTCTCCATCTAGAGGGTAAGCTCCTCAGTATCTTGTTAACATGGTCAGAAGCTATATAACTCTTTTTCAGTATCTGAAGTCCAGATACTAGAGTTTGAAACCTTGAGTACATCTGCTCAATGCTTTCATCCTCCTTTATCTTGAATAACTCATACTGATGAACCAATAAAAGAGCTTTAGCTTTCCTGACCTTCTTGCTCCCTTCATAGTTTGCACAAAGAGAAGCATACATGGATTTAGCAGTAGATTTGTCACTCATCTTCATGTACTCAGACTTAGGAATAGCAGTGACAAGATCGCCTCTAATGATATGATGTTTCTTGTAGCTCTTCTTCTGAGCAGCAGTGTGAAGCTTACGGTCAATGGTAGCACCTTCGTCATCAAGTTGTAAGTCACCAACACCATCTTCTAGTATGTCCCAAAGTTCTTCATCAAGACCCATGACATAGCTGTAGAAGTTGGTTTTCCACCAAGAAAATTCTTCAGGATCACCATTAAACTTTGAAATTTTCCCATAATCAGCTTTCTTACTGTTGTTATTGGATCCATAATCATATGGTATAGCAGCACCAGAAGTAGAAGGTTCATTGGAAGACATGTTTTTCTCTGGATCTTTTCTGTTACACGATAAAGTTCTTTGACAACAGAGCCGGAGCTCTGATACCAACTGAAGGTGAGTAACACACTAGAAGGGGGTTGAATTGTGTTAACTTTTTCGCAACTCTTGAAGAGTGAGAATCTGTTTTCCAGGATCAGAGTCTGAATGGGTTCAAAACCTGATGGAAGACCAGAGTCTGTTGCAACAGAAATAAAATAGAGATAAAGGAAAGAGAGAACACAAGCAATTATAAAGGTTCCTTCCACAAACCGGAAGTAGTCCTGTCCCCCTTTCACTTCCAAGGAGAGTTCCATTAAAATGTAATTAACAATTACAAGTTGCTCAAACACACAGTAAGAGACTTCCAATGCTCAAGCACGCAGGCAAGAGACTTCCAATGCTCAAAGACACAAGTAAGAGACTTCTTTGCTCAAGGATACAACCAAGAGACTTCTAAAACAATTTACAGAAAATTGAATAGAGTTAGAACACTTGATAAGCAATCAAATGTGTTCCAAATACAGAACAAAGAGACTCTATTTTTCTGATTAACTTAGAAATTCTAGGATACACAGTTTGTAAGAATTTGCTAAGTTGTTGATGTGTTTTTGGCTTGACTCAGAGAGAATACGATATCTTGATAGCATAGTTTTTCAGTTGTAGAGTCCAACATATTCTTCAATTCTTTTATCCTTTATATAGGCGTTGGAAAGAGACGTTGAGACAATCCAGCACATCACAGAGTTTTCTGAAATACCGGTAGACACAGCTGCCAAAATGTACGAGGTAGTGGAGTAGTGGAAACAGAGTTCGTACAAAGGTACTCTGTCCTATTTTGCATTCTTGTTGTTCAATATCCCATGCTCAAGTTGACTTTGAAGCTAGCCGTTACTCCAAATGAACGTTTCTTATGCATCGAAATGCCTTCAAAAATCCTTCTAAGCAAATCTTCAATTTGCAGTCTTCAGACTCTCTGTAGCACTTCAGATTCTGATGATCTTCAGACTCTCTTCAGAACTTCAGACTCTGATGAACTTTCAGACTCTCTTCAGAACTTCAGAACTCTTCGTTCTTCAGATTCTCTAAGTCTTCAAGACCTCTCGAAACAGCTTCTGATGATTCTTCAGACTCTCTAGTACTTCAGAATCACAAGCAACAAGCTTCTCAGGAATCTTGCTCTTAATTTGTTCTAAGAGAATACTTTCTAAGATTGAAATCTTGATTAAGATCCTGCACACATAAACAAATATTAGCATATCCAATTGACAATTTTTAATACCTTGTTATCATCAAAACTTAAAAGTGGTATTCTTGAACACCCTTGTTCCAACAATCTCTGGTTTGGTCCTGCTTGTTATAATCAAAAGCAGTCGGTATTTGTTTACCAAAAACACCGGTAAACAACCATCTTGCTAGTTTTTTTGCACTGATCATGAATCTATGCTTAGATTTCACAATGGGAGTTTGCACAGAGAAAAACATACACAACAACTTCAAATAAAAAAAATCAAAAACCCAAAAACAACGATTTAAGCAAATTTAAACAATGGAAAAAGCTTCACAACACTTCTAGCAACATAAATATACTGAAAACTCACCTTGTTTGAGTCCCGAATTGTTCTAACCAAATCCAAATTTTTCTTAGCAATGGTGAGTTTAGGATTCAAGGTTTTTGGTTGTTTTTGAGTGTTTTTGATCTTTTGAGAATGTTTGGAGGCTTTGGATTGAAGAATAATGAAGGTTTATGGTTATTTAAGGAATTTTTGGTTTTTTTAAAGAAAATGGTGATATTTTCTCTCGCAATTTCGGCCTCCTCTTCATCTGAGCTCATGGGGTATTTATATAGGGAATAACTTGGTGATCAAGTGTGGAAAATTAGGGTAAGAGTGGTTGAAGAAAGGGCAATTTGGAATTTTTCAAAAATGAGATTCTTTAGAGATTTTTTTGTGGATTTGCTTCTTTTTTGTCATACCTTTAGTCATTGGTGATGATGTGTACGAAAATGATGAGCTGTAATGTGTAAGGATGGTTCTAGATGCTTAAATTATGGTGAAGGAATCAAATGGGAGTGAAATGTGCATTTGGGAGGTGTCTGAGGATGATTCCCTAAAGGAGAGTGTGATACCACCTACTCGTGGGTTTTTGATGAAAACTCTTATGTTTGAGCCAAGTGCTTGGGACAAGATTACGACTTATGTGGCCAAAAATAAAATAAAAAGCATCCTTGGAGGCTGAAAAACAAAAAATGGTTGACGAAACCATTGACGTTGAGAATCATGATGAAATGGCTAAAGGGCAGAGGCTCAACTATAATCATGATGATAAGCCTTTGAGTTTTGAAAAAGATTCATCACATTCGACTAAACGAATTCAAGCTCAAGATTTGTTAGAAGAAATTTATATGGGAGATGGATCCATAAAAAGGCCAACTTACATAAGTTCAAAAATTGATGCAGATTTGAAGGCATAAACAATTAAACTTCTAAAGGAGTTCAAGGTTTGCTTTGCATGGGATCATAATGAAACTCCTGGATGAAGCATAAAAATGGTAATATTGAAGTTACTAATCTGGAAAAAAAACTAGTAGAGCAATTACGTAGTAGTTTTGCGCCTGAAATAATGTCGAAAATCAAGGAAGAGTTTGAAAGATTGTTGAAAAGCAAGTTCATTAGAACTACAATGTCGAATGGCTAGCAAACATAGTTCCTGTAATTAATAAAAATGGGACTCTTGGAGTCTTCATAGATGGCTACTCTAGGTAGCTGAAATGAGTACCATGAAAGAGTAGCAGAAATGCTAGTTGATTCAGCAACAGGATTTGAGTATTTGAGTATGCTAGATGGGTACCCTGGATATAATCAAATCTTTTTTGTTGAAGAGGATGTGTCGAAAATAACCTTTAGATGCCCAAGGGATTTAGGGACTTATGAATGGGTAGTAATGCCCTTTGGCCTAAAAATGTTGGTGCTAAATATCAAAGAGCAATGAGTTAAATGTTTTATGATTTTATTGATGATTATATGCAAGTTTACATTGATGATATTGTTATTAAATCTTCGTCGAGAAATGGTCATTTATACCATCTCCGACAATCATTTGAAAGAATGAGAAAAGGTGTATTAAAAAGTGAATCTATTAAAGTGAATCTAGTAAAATGTGCGTGCAGGTGACTTATTGGGCTTCATAGTACACAAAAAAAGACATTGAAATTAACTAGAACAAGACCAAAACAATATTGGACACCACGCTTCCTTCGACCAAAAAGGAACTTCAGTCTCTGCTGGGAAAAATAAACTTCTTAAGGAGGTTTATCTCAAATCTAAGTGGCCAAAAACAAGACTTTTTGCCATTACTTTGACTAAAGAAGGAAAAAAGTTTCAAGTGGGGCAAGAACATCAAGAGGCATTCGATGCAATCAAAGAATATTTGAAGAAACCTCCAATTTTGTTGCCTCTTTTCAGGAACAAAAAGATGAAATTGAATATTTCAGCATCTGATTCGATAATAGGTAGCATGTTAGCCCAAGAAGATGATAATGGCATTGAAAGAGCCATCTATTGTCTTATCCGAGTCCTAAATGATGCTGAAACTATATACAATCCAATAGGAAAGTTTTGTCTTTGTTTGTATTTATCATGTACAAAACTTAAGCAATATATAAAGCATATTGATATTTATGTTTACTCGCATTTTGATGTAATTAGACATATGTTATCTAAACTAATTTTGCATAGTCGAATTGGGAAATGGGCCTTAGCGCTTCCAGAACATTCACTAAATTACCAACCTTTGAAAGCTATCAAAGGTCAAATTGTTGCTGATTTCATTGTAGATCATGCATTTGTCGAAGCAACACAAATTTATGTGGATAAGAAGCCTTGGAAATTGTATTTAGAGAGTTCCAAACATAAGAATGGAACTCGAGTTGGGATCCTTATCATTTTTCGTACAAAAATACCAATGAAATTTAAGTTTAAAAATAATAGACTATTGCTCCAATAATGTGGCTGAATATGAAATCTTAATAGCATTAATAAAAAATGTCGAAATTAAAGAAGACTCAAAACTTTTTATGAAACAATTAACATAAGAGTATAAATGCATTTGTAAAAATTTGATAATATATTTTGTTACTGCCAATTCTTTGTTAAAATCTAAAAGAACTTAGAACAAGTGTTTATTAACAAGAACAAGTAAAAAGAGAGGTTTGGAGACTTATAATGTTATTTTCAATTGATTCAGTGAGTTAGAAAATGTATGGGTATAGCTATATACTGACATGAGTGATAAGTGCAATATTTTTGGAAAAAAACAACGATTTGGTTTGAATCACATTAGGTATGATTCGATTCAGACATGTGAAAAAGGAGAAATCAAGTCATATGAAGAATGATACGAATCAAGGAGTTGAATTGAATCAAGTGTTTTTTAGATAAAGATTGATGCGATTCAAAGAAGTAAAGGCATGGAAGTAAATCGATTCAAATAAACTCAGTTGAAGATTGATACGACTCATTCAGGAAAAACACAAGTCCAAAGAAATCAAATGATACGATTCAAGCATATATCATTCAAATCAATAATAACACGATTCATTTTAACAAGATCTCCGAAAAACAAGACCATAGAGCATGAATGATATGATTCATGGGCTTACAAAAATGAGAAAAAAGAGTTTTTCCACACAAGGAAACTTGACACACACGACTCATGTGAAACAAGGATTGTTAATTGTTTTAACATATGCTAAAAACACTATATAAAGAACAATAAACATCATCAACATATTTAGCAACATAATAAAACATCATCGAAAATAAATTAATAACACTATGGGCAACTTCATTAAACAAGTTAGGCTAAGGCTTATAGAAAATCATACTATCCTACGAGGCAGTCCATATATGTGTAATTACATATACTCAATTATATTAATATTTTTCCGGTTCTTTCAAATTTCCAATACCAATTTATTTTTTTATTTTTTTATTTTTTTGCCATTTTGGATTTCCAATGAGTTAAAAAACTATTGGTATTTCAATTTTAATGAGTACACATATTAGCAAAAAAAAAAACTCAAATGTATATAATGTATGTTTATTGAACTCTACAAAATGGATGTACATGCTCTATAAAATTTTATTGGTCTATTAGCCATCTAAGAAATATAGGTTTATTAGCCTTTTTATAAGTATGTTAAATTATCTATTTAAAATCCTTAGCATAAACTAGGCTTTTAGACATATTAATAGGCCAAACTAAACTTTTAAAAAGGTCATGCCAAACTTAAAATAAAGTCTTTGACAGACTAACAAGTCAGACTTAAGTTTTAGTTTTTTCAACTAAGCCTGACCTATTTAAGCAAAGTTTGGTCCGGCCGTGCCTATTCCCACCCTTTGCCATGGTCCACCCCATAAAAAATAAATTAATTTTTTTAAAGGGGAAATCATTAAAATGTGCTTGATTTTTAAGTAAAATTATGTAGTGGTCTACCCTCTTCTTCATCTTTGTACACTTTATTATCACACTTTTAGGTCAAATTAAAAGTGTAGATAATTATTTTGAATTTCCATGCTACGTAATTTAATTTTTTGATGAACAACTTTGTGTTTAATATTTATTAAAACATAAATTGTGTGCATCTATATATATATATATATATATATATATATATATATATATATATATATATATATATACACGGGCTGCTAACTTACTCCACTCAAAAACATGAAGAAGTAAGTTAGCAAGCCTACTCCCACTTGCTATTGACAAAAAAACCATGTTCTATCATTTTGAACTATTATTAACTAAAGGTTAGTTTTGTAAATTTGATGTTAAACATACATAATTGTTTTTTTTAAATTCAATTTATCATATCAATTGGACGATGCTGGCTTGTTTTCATCTTCAGCTTAACTGTATAAACTAGACTTCGTCGTCAACGTTACGAACCATGATGCAAGATACAAACAGAAAAAATATGTTCTTTTCAATTATGAATTAAGTTTTGCATCAATTTTTTCCTTACTAAAAAAACACATTATTGTTAAAAGAAAAAAAAAACTACATTATTCTCAGGATCACGTAACATTGATTTTGTTGAAAAAAATCAATTAAGAACGTAAGCCTGAACACATATTCATGCTAGCTTCGTTGGTAGTTTTAAAGAGAGTATGCATTTAAGCCATTAAATTCCATGATTAAAAATCAAGTGGGGGGTTATATGTACTTTCTGTTGTTTTCCTTTTCAAAATATAACACAAGCATGAACAGAAAAAACAAAAGAAAAATAATTATGTTTTAAATAAGTAAAGTACTTTATTACCCTTTAATAAGTAAAGTAGTTTGAAGAGACAGAAATTGTATATTTAAGCCTAAATAAAATACTATGTTGTTCATGATGCCATAAATAATAATAACTAGAGATAAAAGAATTGAAGCTACTTCAATGTTTGGCTTATAAGTTGCCAAGCAGATTAGGTTATAACAGTTTATACTTTCTGATCAACGTACTTTGGAGGAGTAAATATTAATTAGTTTGGCTACTGGTAGAGACATGTTCATGTATACTGGTCTGGTTGGTATTGGTACAAACCCTTCAAGGGCCTAGACATGTGCAGTGCACAATGTGTGTTCAAAACAGTTAGGATAATAAACAGGTTATCTAAAATTTCAGAACTTGAGTGCTCACCGACAGCAGTCGATTATGATTGAAGATAATAATAAATAGTTTCCGAACAGAATGAGTGGTTTTCTTGTTGTCTATATACATTGAAATAAATGACATGATAATATCTTTTATAAAAAATTAGAGTATGCAAGAATTTTTATTTAAGCAGTTGTGATGTTATAATATAATATTCCGATCACTATTATAAGTAAAAATCAACATTTTAGATCTATTCATTAAATTATGTATGTGGTTTATAATAAAAATCATATATATCGTTAATTGGATGAATTTAAAATGTTGATATTTATATTAAATGGCATTGACCAACGTGATATAATTAGTTCTTCACTATTCAAGAACATCTGAGATTCAAATTAAAAATTCCCCCCAAAATGTCATTAGAGTTGTTGTGTTTTTGAATGTTGATTGACTTCATTTTGCTTAAACAACTTGTTCCAGTAAGATGTGATACCAAATGTTTTAGCATGTAGTACCACAACTTGCATTCTTGGGAATAATGTTTTTCGCGTATGTTTCAGAAGCTTTTGTCATATTAATTATGCTTCAAGAAGGTGTGTTTCTATAAGAATTCATATGTCGGTTTAAGTTGTCGTGTGTTTGAAGCTACAAAAATAGATTTGGGACAAATATATTTTTGTACCATATGTTTCTAGAAGGAAGATTTGATGCAAATATATTTTGTGAAAGGAAGATTTAATGCAAATATATCCAGTATTTCTAGAAGATTGCTGCTGAAAATATAAAAGATTTGTTTCAAATATATTTTGTGTTTCGAGATGATTGATGCCAAAAATATAATTGATTTGTTTCAAATATAGTATTGCTTTCTAGAATATTGTTGCTAAAAATATAATTATGGACAATTGATTCGTTGGCCCGTGAAAGAAAAAATCCATGCAAATGAATGGCTATATAAGGAGACTCAACCTTTTCTACAACTTGCGAAATCAGGATTAGAATAATTGAGTATTATGGTTTCGTCTCTTGTGTTTTATTTGTATACCACTCTAGTGCTTCAAGCAAGAGTCAATTTGTCTTCTGGAATTGTTCTCCTATTTTATTGTAAATGCAATTGAGTCAGTCACTACTCACTAGGGATAGTGGTTGGGAGAAAGTGAGAGGGGTTTCTCATACTTAGGGGGAGTCCTAAATATAAATACATGGGTAGTATTAGGTGAAGAGGCTATGAACAAGGTATGTACGTGACGCTGCACCAAACTGAGTTACCAAATCTCTTGTGTTTTTCTTTATCACTTTTCTTTATCACACTTTACTTTATTTCTGTCAGTTGATTATTTTTCTATATTGTCGTACACATTGTCCAACACATCATGTAGAACATTTGCCCTATGAGAACGAGAATTTCAATTGACATGAGAGCAAGCACCCTGATCTGTTTGGGTGAGCTCCACGGATAGACAGATTATGTTCATATGGACAATACTAAGGGAGGAGCCTTTATCATTAGACCACCAATTTTGAATGGTATCAACCATGACTATTGGAAGGCTTGAACGATGGCTTTTCTTAAATTCATGGACAACAAAACATGGAATGCCATCATCAGAGGTTGGTAACATCCTATTGTTATTGATAAAAAAGGAAAATCTACATCTACCTAGAAGCCAGAGGAAGAATGTTCCAAAGAAGAGGATGAACTAGCTCCTAGTAATTCCAAAGCCTTGAATGCCTTGTGATGTAGCGGATTATGAAAGTGTATTAAATTGTTACTAACACTACACCATTTGTTGTCTCTGGCAACACTTTTTTAGGGGACGTGTAAAAATCGTCCCCTAAAAGTCTCTAAGGCAACGATTTCTGAGTGTTGCCAAAAATATTTTCGTAACCCCTGGAAAACGTCTCCTAAAATACTTTTGGGGACGATTTTGGAGCGTTACACTATTATTTCTTTGGTGACAACCATTAATTGTCTTCTTAGATACTTTAGGGGACGATTTTGGGGCGTTACACTATTATTTCTTTGGTGACAACCGTTAATTGTCCCCTTAGATACTTTTGGGGATAATTTTAGATTGTTGCATAAAAATTTCACCAACATCAAATTTTTTGTGACAATCTTCCTTCCAAGCTTGTTTACCAAAAAATAAAATTTTTCTTCAATTTGGCCTGGTCAACACACCTTTGCTTGTGTTTCAAAAAAAAAAATTCTTCAAAAAAACATGAAAATTGGCACAACTAGGAGTCGAACAGACAACCTGGAGAGATAATGCATCCTTTAACCAAACATATTTTTTATGGCAAAGTTTACTTTTTCTCTATTATATTTAACTATTACACCATGAAAACACAACCACTATACCATTGCTCACATGATTTAAGTGGTTAATTTAACTTATATAAAAAAGTTAATTTAACTTTTATTTTAAATTATAACGGTTTGTTAATATTTTTAATTTATTATATTTATAATTAATATATATATATATATATATATATTGAAGAAAAAATATATCTATATATATATATATATATATATATATTAATATTGTTGTTTCTCTCTGAACATATTTATTAAAACTAGAATATATTTCTAATATTTATTTAAATACAGAATGAATTTGTGTAGGTATGAAATGCACATATAATGGTAAATATTGATAAGTTTTGACAATTGGTAAGTTTTATTATTTTTGTCATTGAAAAAAATAAATATGGTTTATTGAATTTGTTTTATTTAAATGTCACAAATATCTATACTTATAATTTTATTTTTGTGGTGTTCAGAGTTCGAACCCCAGACCTTACACACACACAGATATATATATATATATATATATATATATATATATATATATATGTATGTATGTATGTATGTATCTATGTATGTATGTATGTATATGTATATGTGTGTGTGCGCAAATATTTTTGGAGGGAATATATATGCAAGTATATATAATTATAATTTTAATCTATATACAAAAAAATTATATAAAATATTTTTTGTAATTTACATGCAAAATTTCTACAAAATATTGTTGATATAATATAGATTCTATTTATATATAATATAAATAATATTGTTCCTATTATAGCGAGATATTCCTATTTCAGTGGGATTAAATTTAAAAAAATCAAAATAATAATATTGTTCATATTTTAGTGAGATATTCCTATTTTAAAGGGCACTACTATTTTTCTTTTCAATTTTTTCCATCTTCTTTTTTTACAAATTTTTTTAAACTAAAATTTCTTTACAAAATACCCGTTTTAGTTTTTTATTATTTTTTAGTTTTAAAACTTTCTTTTTTAATTGTTTTGACTTAGAGATATTTTATTAAGTGATAGTACAATTATTTTTTCATATTTTGTGATTTTATTCTTTTGTCATTTTAAACAAACTCATCTATAATTATGTTATATTTTTCTTTTCTTTCCTAATGACAGAAACGCATAACACGCCCGCGTTCTGCTTCTTCTTCCTATGTAAAAACAACCACAGGCCACCATCTTCCCGGCGTCGCCCCAGTCACTGTGCTCACAGATCGTAAAAAGTAACATCATTTTCTTTATCCCCTCGACGAGAGCTTTCTAATGGTTCAATAAATTTCACTAAAGGAGAAATTTTTCCGTCAACCCTTTTTTTTCTCCACCATGGTAAGCTTATTTTTCCAGTAACTATGAGTAGTTTCTTCTTCGTTGTTCATGTTCCTTCTTTATTGCACTGAGATTTTCCTTTCCTACTATTGTTTTCCCTTTTCTAGCCCTGTCATCAACAACCACCGCCACCGCGCGCCGTAACAGTGGCATCACCGTCATGTGCTTTCCTCTCTTCTTCAAAGTAAATATCTATTCTTTTAGAATCATCATGATTTTCTTCTTCAAAGTAAATATCTATTCTTTTAGAATTATCATGATTTCCTCTCCGACAATGTTATTTAATTTTATAATCTTGTTCATTTTGTACACTTACATTAAAAAGCCCCAATTTTTATTGAACTCTAATTTTCTTTTATTTTCCAAATCCGAATTCAGCATTAATTAATGTTAATTTTTACCATAGCAATTGTTTCAATGTTTCCGCTTCTGATTTTGAGTTGAAGTCTCTGACTTGTATTTTAGAGAAGATTCTAATTTATTCTTTCAGAAAATCACGCGTTATTGACATAAATTGAGTTGTACTCGACTCGCATCTAACCTTTCCTTGTATCTTGTTACGTGTTGTTGTTGTTGAAAATTGTGTTGTGTCCTGTTGTCTTTTTTGTGTTAGCTATAACTTTAAGTTGGATTCCTAATTGAGTAATGGAGTAATTGAAGGGATCGAGATCAAGAGAATCAAGAGCCTAAGCTTGGTTGATTGATTTTGATGATTGCAACAATTGAATTGAGTAATGAAGCAATTTAAGACACTGAGATTGAGTTTATTGATAGTGTTCTTTTCACTTCTCGTGAGTATAATTACTCTCATATGTACCATTTTATTTTTGTTTGTTTTATTGAACTCTAATTTTCTTTTATTTTCCAAATCCGAATTCAGCATTAATTAATGTTAATTTTTACCATAGCAATTGTTTCAATGTTTCCGCTTCTGATTTTGAGTTGAAGTCTCTGACTTGTATTTTAGACTAAATGATTTCTATTTTGTTTAAGATCTTGATCTTGAGTACTTTGAAGTTGTTGATGGTTGAGAAAAAGTTTGAGAGTCTTAAACACAAATATTAGAGGTTCTAGTTGATATTTAGTTATTTTACAACTTATAAATTTTCTCGTAGTAATTATTGGTGGCTACACTATAGTTAATTTGATGTTGTAAAGGATACTATAGTTGATGAGTTTGACTTAAGTATCAATAAGATTTGAATCCCAAACTAGCGTTAAGAGATTTAATTACGTAAGGATAAGAATAATTTGAGTATTTGATAGATTAGTTGTTGAGTAATAATGTTGCTATCTTCTTGAGTTTAACTTGTAAGTTATTGTTATGAAGATTCTGATGTTAGACTTGACATCAAATAAGTTCAATTGGGATTGAGGTAAATGTTTTGTTTAGGCATGTTGTCTTGACATTGTTTGTAGTTACTAAAAAGTTGTAGAATATTAGTAAACTTATTAGAAAATTTATTTAGTGTGGAGTTGATGTATTTTAGAGATTGTGGAATTATTTCTAGTGTTGTTGTAGGAAATTACTCTTGTTAAAGAGGTTTTCTTGTTTACGTTAATATTTTGGGTATGTTTTAATAATTGTCTTAGTTTTTATTTGTTATGTATAACTCTTAATAGTTTTCTAATTGTCCATTGAATTGATACTCTCTTGTTGATGTAATTTTGTTTTACTCTTTTTGGCTTCAAGGTATCAATGAAGATGATGAAAAAGTCGGCGTAGAAGACAAAATAGATGATGTTTAATTTTAAAACATGTATTTTGCTAGGCTTGTACTTGACATCAATAATGTTAGATATTTTTTTTATTATTAGGTGTTATCTCATGTATCAAGAATGAATATTTTAGCTCAAGTTTATTATAACATAACTTTTGTGGATATGTGTCTAAATTCAATTTTGTATAAGTTACAATTGATTATAATTACACAATTGTTATAAAATCTTTTTTGAGTACTTTCGAAAAATGTCTCTTATTAGCCGTTCCTACAATTTTACATTTTTTTTTTTACTATTTTGCTCTAAGGCAACAATTAATAATCGTAGCCACCTATGGCAACAGTTAAAAATTATTGCCTCAAATGACATTAAAAAGCGTCCCCTTTTCCAAAGGTTTAGGCGACGTTTTCATATACTGTGCCCAGAGAGCAAGAAAAAACGTCCCCATAGACAATAGGCGACGGTCGAACAGAAGAAACCTGAAAATCGTCCCCTATTCTTTTAGGCTACGATTTTCATAGTTCTGGCTGGCTACGCTTTTTAACTGTTGCTGAAGAGGATAAATGGTGTAGTGTAAGTAATAAAGTCATAAGTAGAGTATTGTATCCATAGGGATTGTCATTTCGTTTAAACAATTCGCATTACTTATTTTAAATTTGACGATAAAATTAAAAAGTTAAGGGTTAGAGATTTGCAATTTTTATTTATTTGCAACAGAGCAAGTTACTTGTTTTTGGTTGTAGAAAACTAAAGGATTCTTCGAACCCCCTTTTCTATTGTTGGATATTAAATAACAGTAATGTCGCGTTCATTTATCTTAAGTAGACTATACAAGTGATGATATCGCAGGGACGTTACTAACCTAATCGGTCGTCAAGATGCACCTGCTGATCACACGGTGGTCCTTACATGTGGGGTCTATACTATCTTAGTCGACTAGGTCTATCCCTTTAATGTTTGTATACACCTGCTGGTCACACGATGATTCTTACGTGTGGTGTCTATCATACCCCAATTTTTGACCTAAGATACCACTGACACGTGTCCTTTGATCCTGATCAGTCTCTGACTTTTCAGTGAAAATATTCGGCAGAGAGGTATTTTAAAATACCTCATTTTTGGTTCCAAGTCGGGCCCTCTTCTCTCTTTATTTTTCTATCTTTTTAATTTTAATTTTAATTTCCATCTTTTATTTAAATTTTATAATTTTGTAATCTCTATTTTTAATCTTATTCTCTTTTTTACTTTTAGTCTTTATCTTCTTTTATTATTATTATTTTATTTGTTTTTTTTCCATAAGTCCAAAAATGGTTCTGATCCGAAAAGCCTGTCGCGAGTTCATCGGTCCAAATCCATATCATCCCAATCCAAAAAATGTGCAAGCTGTGAAATCTAAATTAAGTGCAAACACGTTTCCCTTTGTTCCAATCCAATGTGCGGATCTTTTGGCCTCATTTTAACAAACCCTAGCACTATAAGAGCAACCTACACACACAGTCAAAAAGGGGGTCGAAATTCATTAAAAAAATCTGCAATCATCAAATCATAAACCTGCATCAAAATTCACGATCCATATATAACCATTAGTGTCGTACACAAAACGCAACAGCAAAACACCATACTATTCCAAATTCACGAATGACAGAATGACTCAAATTGTAAACTCAAATCTCACAAATCCTTACCATGCTCAACACAACAACAATCATCAAAACCATAAGCTGTAATCATCAAAACCCACTACCCAAACCATCAACCGAGTCGACCACCATCAACAGCCAATCAACCATCAACAAATCTCAAGGATTTGTACCATAACACGAAGGGAGATCCAAACTCAGTCCAAAGCAACACCCAAATCCAAAAAGAAAAATAAAAAAGGTAGCATTTCCTTAGATCTAGGGTTATACTCAGTTTTTTTGAAAGTTAAAAAAAACATAAGAGAGTAGAAGAAAAGAGATAAAAAACCGAAAAAAAATTAAAAATATAGAGTTCTGCCGTGGTGCGCCGCCGGAACCCTTGCCAGAAACTGGGTCCTACGGCGGGCTTCAAGCGGCCTCGCCGGAAAGTTGTTAGTAACCAAGAACACAGTTTAGAGAGGAGAGAGCATAGAGTATAGAAAGAGGGATTAGAGAGAGAAAGGGAAGAGGGAAATGAGTAAAAATGGGTCTTACAACCCTTATATATTCCCTCGAACTGGTTCGGTTCTTCTGGAACCGACCCAGGCTTAAACCGAACTGGTGCCAGCCGGTTCCCTGTGAGCCCAATGCCCAACATGCCTAAAGCTCAGTTTCAACCCTTTTCTTAATTCTACACCCCCTATTTTATTACCTGCACCCACTTTCCTGCATTTTGTTCATTTTAATTTCTCTTGCATGCATATTCTATTTTCTTTGATTTACTTTCTCATGCATTTTTTATTATTGCATTTTATTTCTTGCATTTCTTATTTCGTCTAACATATTTATTTTTATTCACATCGATGTAGAATGTATATTTAGGCCTAATGTAAATTTATGGTGCATATTTATTCCCTGCAGACTTTAGAATGTATATTTTGGCTTAATGTAAATAATTTATTTTTTCTTGTCATTTATTTTCCCGTAGACTTTAGAATGTATATTAGGCTTGATGTAAATCATTCATGTGTGCGTGTGTGTGTATGCTTTATTTTTATGCTTCTAGTTTAGGTTAAAGGTTCTTGTGGTGATCCAACGTCACCACAAAATACCTACGTTTTATTTTTCTTGCTCCATTAGTTTAAATCTTAGTTTTAATTATTATTCAAAAACAACAAAAAACATGCAAATAATCCAAAATCACAAAAAATATTTTTACAATAAACCTTGATTCAAAAATCAAGTGATCCCATTTTTTTTATTTTCTTTCTTAATCAAATTTTAATCAACTTAATTTTACAAACAAATTCTTATTTGCTACTTGGCTTTCATTTCAAATCCTTTTCAAAAACTAATAAAAAATACAAAACAAATAAAACGAAATTTCTACCCTGAACTACGAGGTTTTGATCCCTCACGGGTACGTAGGCAAAGGACACTCGTCCTTCCAAATCAATAAAAACATAGATATTAGGTTTCTTTCTTTTCTTTATTCACTATTCATTTCTTTTTAAAGCAAGCAAGTTATAGCACAATAAAATGAATAAAACCAAGAGGTTCCCGTAGAGTACTACGAACATAAAGGGTGCTAATACCTTCCCTTTATGTAACTAACCCCCGAACCCTAAATCTCTTTAAATATGGGGTAGTTTGAACTTTTTTCCCCTTCCCTTAAAAAAATTAAATGTTCAGTCGTGAAATAAATAGTGAGTCAAACGCTAATCAAACATCACAGACTTAACCTCACTATGTTTTCTCTGTTCTTTAGCATAATCATGCATACATGCATTCATTCATAAACCTTTTTTTTCATCAAACATCGAAAGACTTATATAAACTTTTTTGTAAAACATCATAGATGGAGATTGCAAGAAGAAGCACTAAGAAGTATACTTTCCAGAGACCGGATTTACTGAAATTAAGGGAGCTAGGGAAGAAGGTAGCTAGTCCAGAAGATTTTTATACTCGCCATGGGAGATTGCTTGGTATCCTTAAGACAGATGTTACGAAAGGAGTCTTGGAGACTTTAGTCCAATTCTATGATCCTCTTTACCACTGCTTCACATTCCTTGATTATCAACTTGTCCCACCCTCGAAGAGTACTCTTATTTGGTTGGTCTACCAGTGCTTGACAAAATACCTTTCAGTGGCCTTGAACCCATCCCTAAACTCTCAACCATTGAAAACTTCCTCCACCTTGGAGCCTCCGTCATAATACCAAACCTCATTGTTAGAGGAGGTCTCCAAGGCATTACAACAAAATTCCTTTACCAACAAGCTTCCTTTTTTGCCGATATAGCCAGTAACAATGCCTTTTACTCCATTGTGGCCCTACTCATATATGGCCTTGTACTTTTTCTGAATATCGACAACTTCGTCGACATCCGTGCCATCCAAATCTTTCTCACCAAAAATCTCGTCCCTACTTTGTTAGCCAACACGTACCATTCCCTCCATGATCGGACCTTAGCAGGTCGTGGAGCTGTCCTTTGTTGTGCACCTTTACTCTACAAATAGTTTGCCTCTCATCTACCTTAAACCCACTCCTTTCAAGCCAATCTCAAAAGTCATTCATGGTCTCAAAAAATCATGTCCATAACCCCGTCCGATAGAGTCTGGTACCATGCAGCTTGTGACGACGGAACCATTATTGTCAGTTGCGGTGAATACCCCAACGTACCTCTTCTTGGTATGTATGGAGGAATTGGCTACAACCTTATCCTTGCCTGACGGCAGTTCGGATACCCAATGAGGACCCAACCAGATAACCTCCCTTTAACCAGGGAATTCTACTACAATGACAAAGATTACTCGAACAAGAGAGATAAGTTTATGCAAGCTTGGAGTGACATCTGTAAACTTAATAGAAGCCAGTTGGGAAAGAAGGGGGACTTTGTGCATGGATCTTATACTCAATGGGTTATTGGTAGAGCTACGAGCTGTGGGATGCTTTACACCCTACCGAGGTACTTATCCTCGACTACCCCATCATCATCTTTACCGATACCCATTAAGACTAAGGAAGAGTACCAGGAGCGATTGACCGAGTCAACCCTTGAAAGTGTCACTTGGTAAAGAAGATACGATGAAGCTATGCGTGGGATGGAAACAATGAGTGGAGAAATAGAACAACACAAGCATAAACTCCTCAAGCAAAGCCGAACAATTTTTGCACAAAATATTGACATCCAAGTGAAGAATAAGCTGCTCAAACAACATGTTAACAAGAAGGAATACATGGACTTCTTCGCCGGCGCGTATTCAGATTCAGAGGATCCACCTACCTCAAGAGCTTGAGGGTCTTCCGGACTTGTTAATTTCATTTATATTTTCCCACTTCTGTTTATGAACTTTGAGTCTATCCTTTGGCTTCGTTTGTTAAAAAGGGAATTATCTTGTGGTGCTTTAATGAAATTTTCAATTATGATGTTTACAAAATTGCTTTTATTAGTCCTTCGATGAATAAAAATGTGTCTACTTTTGCATAAACTTCATCCACCATCTTGCACTTCATAGTCACAAATCCATAGTCTCAAACAAATTTTTCTTCTCCATAAAAAGGTCTGACATCCTCATTCAAAGTCAGCTCGCGCTTACAACACTCGCGCAAACAAAAAGAGAACGTACCAGTTTAAACAAGAAATCCAAGAGCATTCATGAAGAGATAACAACACTCCAGGCCGAGTAAGAGAGACTGAGTACCCTGGTGGCTTCACTGGTAGTTTTGCAGAATCACCGCAATTCCAACAAGGGCCCGAACACCAACATCAACAGCAGCCTCAACAACAGGCTCCAAGGATGCAGTTTGACCCAATCCCAATGAGATATGCGGATTTGCTTCGCATCTTGCTCAAGGAGAACCTTGTCCAAACCAGAACACCTCCTCGGGTACCTAGTAAGTCGCCGGTTTGGTATCGATCTGACCTCTACCGTGCCTTCCATCAAGGAGCACCTGACCATGACACTGAGCATTGTTTCCCTTTGAAGATTGAAGTCCAGAAGCTAATTGAAGCTAATATCTTGCCTTTCTAAGATTGAATTCAAATGTGCAGTCCAATCCTCTACCGGATCATGGTACCTAATGTTGCAATACAAAGAGGGATTAGCCGCAATTGGGTCGCTTTTGATGTTCCTTCTACTACTTATCTGTTCAAAGAATGCGTTTGTTTGTTGTTTGCTTCTTTTCAAAAAAAATCCTTTCGTCCCGCCCGAGACGGAAGTGAACTTGTGTAGGGCTTTTTGTTTCATGTATTTTCCATCATTAATAAAAAGTCGTTTTGATCCCGACTTTGGTTTATTTGTGCTTGTTCTGGAAAAATGGTAACACAAAACACCAAAATAATTTCTTTTTCTTTAATCATTTCCAAATGTCTGCATACAATCATTCACTTTCTAAAGATCAAACATAAATGCAGATTAAATATTAATAAACCCGTTGAACACATTAACTCTTTACTCTCTTCCAACTTTGAGTTCCTTGTGTCTGAAGACGAAGAAGAGGAAAATGAAGAGATTCCCGACAAGATCTCTCACATGGTGGGGCATCTTAGCCGCCAAAGCTGCAAACAAAAATCAAGAAGATTGTCCAGAAGATGGAAGTCACGTACAAAGACCAGCATGAGATGGCACCGTTGCCTTACATGGGCATCGTGTTTCAGTAAACATTTCAACAGGGGCAACCCCCCTTCTTCCCTCAGTATACGACACGAAAGGCGTACTTCTCATGCAGGTCAAAGTTCCGTCAACAGGAGTTCTGCTGAAATCTCAAGTTTGATTGAACTTACAATACATGACGACCTTGTACAGCTATATCAAAAGAAGTTCAAACAAGCTTCCAAGAAGAAGGTTCATCCCCGTGAATTCCAAGAAGGATACTTTGTGCAAAAAAACAGTATTTTCCCCACCATACTCTAGGGGCAAGTGGACGCCTAACTATGAAGGCTTGTGTGCAATGACTCTTGTTACTACGGATGGTGAAAAACTCGCACGTCCTATGAATGCCGGTGCAGTCAAGAAATACTCTGTCAAAAAATAAAAGCTCGATAAGTCGCAAACCTGAAAAGGAGACTTAGGCAAAAATGAGCATCTCGGTGGACTGAAAACCCGAAAGGGCGGTCCAGGCAAATATTAGAGACATGAACAAAAATAATCATCATGATAGATTGAAAACCCGGAAGGGCGATCTATGCAACGGTTAAGGATCATGACAAAGTAACTGTATCAAGTTAGGCACGGTCCACTTGGGGCATCCAGCTATCAAAAGACTTTCGATTCAAAGCACCAACAAATCAAAAACTCGAGACAGGGACAATTCAAAGTTGTTAGGGAGAATACAGTTATTATGTTCAATGTACCTTCCCATATATTTACCATTTTCCAAAAATTTCAAAGCTTCGTGGAGCCATGCCATTGGCAGGCCACAACTCAATTAATCAAGTTTGAGTCTGTGCCCTTTTATTGGGAACTCTCATTTATTCAATTTACGAAATTCTTCTATTTTTGATGGCAATACTTGAAGCAAAATTTTTAAAATACAAAACATTTTTTTACATCTTTTGAAAAGTGTGAACAACAAACACACTCTCTTTGAGCTTGTGAGTAGGTGAAGCATACACCAGCATCCGCCTCGAGAACGGTTACACTCCGGAAGAGCAACATGGCTAAGCACTATGGAGAGGACCTCTGCTTTGAGCAAGATGCAGTCACAACCCAAAAATAAAATAAAAAAAGAAAAACAAAAAAAAAAGCTCGCTAAGTTGAAAACCTGAAAAGGCGACTTAGGCAATAGAGAGCGTCCCAGTGGACTGAAAACCCGAAAGGGCGGTCCAGCCAAAAATTAGGGGCACAAAAAAGGAATGCTCTCCCGGTGGACTGAAAACCCGAAAGGGCGGTCCAGACAAAAGTTAGGGATTTTCAAAATAAAGAAAAAAAACAAAAATAAAAGAAAAAACATGACTGTTGAGGCGTACTAGTGGAAGAACACACTACGCTGGCTTACAAATGGCGACTTATTCCAGACTTCTGGTCAACAATGTACTTTATTCCTAGGAGGCATCAATTGCTACCCCGTGCCGAGTTTTCACCCTGCAAGTGGCTCGATCTGTTCGCAAAAATATCATCTTCAAAGAACTTTGCCGAGTGTTTGTATTGTGATGTCAGTCCACTTCCCATCTTACCTACCATGTTTGTCCTGTCACGTCTCATCGAGTTCATCTGTCACATATAGTTACACAATTTTACAGTCTTACAAGTTGTACATTTATACAATTATATGTTCGTACAAGTTACATCCATACATTCATACAATCGTACATTTATACATTAATGCTCTCACATATTCATACATTCGTACACAACATCACTTCATACATGGTTGAATCAGTCACCTAAAGTCTTGTCCGGCTGTATCCTTTCGGTTCAGTCCTCACTCTTTGTCGTGCCAAACTGTTTTGGAGAAAGAGGAGAAACCTAGAGAAAGAGGAGAAACCTAGAGAAGAGAAGTCTGTAGAATCCTTGCAATCAATCAATCTAAGGTAAGGGTGGGACACGCTTCTCTAATAATGGGTTTATAATTCTGAAATAGGGTTTAACATGTTTGTTGTTGTTTTATTTTGATGATTAGAGAAGTTAGGGTTTGAAAAGAAGTTAGGGTTTTGAATTGCAATTTAATTGATGAAATTCGTTCTCTAGTTGTAGTGATATGTTTGTGTATGTTAATTTGTTGATAAATGAATTGTTGATGATTGTTGTTGTTAATGTCATATTATGAATTGGGTATGGATTATATTGAGTTGTTGTTGATGATTGTGATGATTTTGAAAAAATGTGAAGTTTGAATAATATAAGTTGCTTTTTCTGATTTTTTTTAATCTCTGCCCCAAATTTTGAAATGAAAACTGGTATTGATAGGTGCAGAATTGGTCTTAGGTGTAAACACGAAAGTTGTAAGTAGTTTGTCAATGTCGTTTAAGTTGTAAGTTGTTTGTCGATGTCGTTGAAGTTGTTGCTGCATATGTCGTTGATATTAAGTTGTCAAGTTGATGAAGTTGTCGCTGCATAAGTTGTCGATGTTGAAATTATTTCCGCTGCATGTTTGTTAAATTTTTATAAAAGCAGAAGTTTTATTAAATAACAATTTAGCTATTTTTATATTTGCTAGATTTTTGTAAAGTTGAATGTGACACTCTGTTTTTAAGTTGAAAAACTCTAATTAATCAATGTTAATTCAAAGTTGGGAAAACGAGGTGTTACAATTGGTATCAGAGCATGTCGGTCCGTCCGACCAAGTAGTTGAGTCGTTTGTGTCGTGTGACAGTTGCATACTGTCGTTGTGTTTTTTTTTTCTAATTAGTGGTTATGTTTTATTATGTGATCATGTTTGACTGACTAACTTTAATCTGGTTTTTGTGTAATGTTTGAAGTTACTATTTGTTATATATTGTTTAACATATTTATGCAATAATTAAATTCATTTTTCTCTTGTGTTCTAAATTTCGAGGACGAAATTCTTTTAAGGGGGGTAGAGTTGTAACGTCCTACTTTTATTATTTATTATTTTATTGAGATTAGATGTCTTTTTATAATTTAGTCTATTTATTTTGATGAAGTGATATTTTGTTATGTTATATGTTGGTATTTATTTGTATAATATATATGCTATCTGGTGTAGAAATATATTTGTTATTTTCTGTGGAAATATATATGTTATCTAGTATAGAATTATATTTGTTATTTTGTGTAGAGATATATTTGTTAGCTTTTTAGTGGCTTTCGTTTGACGTAAAAATGACTTTTTGTTTTTGAGTTATGATGAAAATACTCCAAGGAGGTCTTAGTGAAATTGTACGGTGACAGCATTCTCTGTTTCATGTTTTTGCGTCTTTTTCTCACGTCTCTCTTTTAAATTGGTCTTTGGTATAAATATGAAAAATGTTGATAATTGTGATATCTTTCTAGTATCCTTGGTTTGACATGAAAATATGTTATGTATAATTTATTATGTTCTTACAAAAATGCATGATGAATTGTTGATGTTTGAATACGATGTTATATGATGAATTGTTGATGTTTAAATACGATGTTATATGACGTTGTTTATGATTGATGTTATATGACGTTGTTTATGATTGATGAATATGAAATTATGATGTGAAGTCGTTGTCGTTGTCGTTACCACAAATGTCGTCAATGTCTTCAAAGTTATAAGTAGTTTGTCAATGTTGTTTAAGTTGTAAGTTGTTTGCCCATGTCGTTGAAGTTGTTGGTCGTCAAAGTATTGTTGTTGAGTCCATGCATCATCACTAAAGAAGAGGGCTTATGCCCTGGAATGCTTTGTCATTCACCCCTAAAGAAGAGGGCTTATGCCCTGGAGCTTATGCTCAATTAAAGAAGAGGGCTTATGACCTGGAATGCTTTGTCATTCACCCTAATGAAGGGGGCTTATGCTCTGAAGCCTATGCTCAAAAGCAACGAGGGCTTATGCCCTGATTGGCACCACATGCATATAAGTTGTCAAGTTGATGAAGTTGTTGTTGCATACGTCGTTGATATTAAATTGTCAAAGCATAAGTAGTCGATGTTGAGTTGTCGATGTTGTTGTCGTGTTGTCAAGTTGCCATTATATTAAATGAGTTGATTGATGAGTAATTATGCGAAGCATCTATGTTGTATAATTGTTGTTTAACATTGTTAAATTTGTTGTTATTTATGTTGTTAAATTCTTTTAAAGAATTATATGCTTATTATTATAGAATGTGAAATCTCACCCCTTCTGCTTGGAAATGTTGCTCTTCGTATGAGTAACTTGTAGGTGACCAAGAATAGTGAAGTTGAGAGTAATCTCCGCCGTGTCGTCTAGCATGCTCTGATACGTAACGGGATGGGGATTATTTTGTTGCATGTTTCCTTGTTACGTATTTCCTTTTAAACAATGTTGAACTATTTTTATGAGAATCTATTTAAGATGTTGAAATTATTTCCGCTATATGTTTGTTAAATTTTTATAAAAGCAGAAGTTTTATTAAATAGCAATTTAGCTATATTTATATTTGTTGGATTTTTGTAAAGTTGAATGTGACACACTGTTTTTAAGTTGAAAAACTCTGGTTAATATATGTTATTTTTAAGTTGGGAACACGGAGTGTTACAATCGGTATCAGAGCAGGTCGGTCTGTCCGGCCAAGTAGTTGAGTCGTTTGTGTCGTGTGACAATTAAATATTGTCTTTGTGTTTTTTTTCTTTCTAATTAGTGGTTATGTTTTATTATGTGATCATGTTTGACTTACTAACTTTAATGTGATTTTTGTGTAATGGTTGAAGTTACTATTTGTCATATATTGTTTAAGATATTTAAACAATAATTAAATTCATTTTTCTCTTGTGTTTTGAATTTCGAGGACGAAATTCTTTTAAGTGGGGTAGAGTTGTACCGTCCTACTTTTATTATTTATTATTTTATTGAGATTATATGTCTTTTTATAATTTAGTCGATTTATTTTGATGAAGTGATATTAGGTTATGTTATATGTTGGTATTTATTTGTATAATATATATTTTATCAGGTGTAGAAATATATTTGTTATTTTGTGTGAAAATATATATGTTATCTAGTATAGAAATATATTTGTTATTTTGTGTATAGATATATTTGTTATTTGGTGTATTATTATTATTAAGTGGGGGAGATATATATTTAATTTAGAAATAAAGAAGATTATGAGGAAAAGAGTAGTTTTGAGGTGTAAGAGAAATTAGGGTTATTATATTAGGTAGAGAATAGAAAAGTTAGAAAACAGAAACACATACAAGAGTTTTGGAGAAAAATGCAGAAGACCTTAGGAGAGAAGAACGTTGCTGTTAATTCAGGAGTAAATCAAAGGTAAGTGTGGGACTAACCTTCTTTAATCATAAGTATATGGTGTTGAAATAGGGTTTAACATGTTTGTTGTTGTTTTATTTTGATGATTAGAGAAGTTAGAGTTTGAAAAGAAGTTAGGGTTTTGAATTGCAATTTAATTGATGAAATTCGTGTTATAGTTGTAGTGATATATTTGGGTTGTTAATTTGTTGATAAATGAATTATTGATGATTGTTGTTGTTAATGTCATATTATTAATTGGGTATGAATTATATTGAGTTGTTGCTGTTGATTATGATGATTTTGAATGAATGTGAAGTTTGAATAATATAAGTTGCTTTTTTTTTCTGATTTTTTTATCTCTGCCCCGAATTTTGAAATGAATACTGGTATTGATCGGTGCAGAATTGGTCTTAGGTGTAAACACGAAAGTTGTAAGTAGTTTGTCAATGTCGTTTAAGTTGTAAGTTGTTTGTCGATGTCGTTGAAGTTGTTGCTGCATATGTCGTTGATATTAAGGTGTCAAGTTGATGAAGTTGTCGCTGCATAAGTTGTCGATGTTGAAATTATTTCCACTGCATGTTTGTTAAATTTTTATAAAAGCATAAGTTTTATTAAATAGCAATTTAGCTATATTAATATTTGCTGGATTTTTGTAAAGTTAAATGTGACACTCTGTTTTTAAGTTGAAAAACTCTGATTAATCTATGTTATTTTAAAGATGGGAAAACGAGGTGTTACAATTGGTATCAGAGCAGGTCGGTCCGTCCGGACAAGTAGTTGAGTCGTTTGTGTCGTGTGACAGTTGCATACTGTCGTTGTGTTTTTTTTCTTCTAATTAGTGGTTATGTTTTATTATGTGATTATATTTGACTTACTAACTTTAGTGTTGTTTTTGTGTAATGTTTGAAGTTACTATTTGTTATATATTGTTTAAGATATTTAAGCAATAATTAAATTCATTTTTCTCTTGTCCTCTGAATTTCGAGGACAAAATTCTTTTAAGGGGGTAGAGTTGTAACGTCATACTTTTATTATTTATTATTTTATTGAGATTAGATGTCTTTTAATTATTTAGTCGATTTATTTTGATGAAGTGATATTTTGTTATGTTATATGTTGGTATTTATTTGTATAATATATATGTTATCTGGTGTAGAAATATATTTGTTATTTTATGTGGAAATATATATGTTATCTAATATAGAAATATATTTGTTATTTTGTGTAGAGATATATTTGTTATTTGGTGTATTATTATT
Organism: Medicago arabica; assembly: GCA_946800305.1. NCBI lineage: Eukaryota > Viridiplantae > Streptophyta > Magnoliopsida > Fabales > Fabaceae > Medicago > Medicago arabica. Next base: position 27,935,013 of record OX326970.1, on the reverse strand, counting down.
ATTAAGTGGGGGAGAGATATATTTAATTTAGAAATAAATAAATTTATGAGGAAAAGAGTAGTTTTGGGGTGTAAGAGAAATTAGGGTTATTATATTAGGTAGAGAATAGAAAAGTTAGAAAACAGAAACACGTACAATAGTTTTGTAGAAAAACGGAGAAGACCTTAAAAGAGAAGAACGTTGCTGCTAATTCAGGAGTAAATCTAAGGTAAGTGTGGGACTAACCTTCTTTAATCATAAGTATATGGTGTTGAAATAGGGATTAACATGTTTGTTGTTGTTTTATTTTGATGATTAGAGAAGTTAGGGTTTGAAAAGAAGTTAGGGTTTTGAATTGCAATTTAATTGATGAAATTCGTGCTCTAGTTGTAGTGATATGTTTGGGTATGTTAATTTGTTGATAAATGAATTGTTGATGATTGTTGTTGTTAATGTCATATTATGAATTGGGTATGAAATATATTGAGTTGTTGTTGATGATTTTGAATGAATGTGAGGTTTGAATAATATAAGTTGCTTTTTCTGATTTTTTTTTCATCTCTGCCCCGAATTTTGAAATGAAAACTGGTATTGATAGGTGCAGAATTGGTCTTAGGTGTAAACACGAAAGTTGTAAGTAGTTTGTCAATGTCGTTTAAGTTGTAAGTTGTTTGTCGATGTCGTTGAAGTTGTTGCTCATATGTCGTTGATATTAAGTTGTCAAGTTGATGAAGTTGTCGCTGCATAAGTTGTCGATGTTGAAATTATTTCCGCTGCATGTTTGTTAAATTTGTATAAAAGCAGAAGTTTTATTAAATAACAATTTAGCTATATTAATATTTGCTGGATTTTTGTAAAGTTGAATGTGACACTCTGTTTTTAAGTTGAAAAACTCTGATTAATCTATGTTATTTAAAAGTTGGGAAAACGAGGTGTTACAATTGGTATCAGAGCAGGTCGGTCCATCCGGCCAAGTAGTTGAGTCGTTTGTGTCGTGTGACAGTTGCATACTATCGTTGTGTTTTTTTTTTCTAATTAGTGGTTATGTTTTATTATGTGATCATGTTTGACTGACTAACTTTAATGTGGTTTTTGTGCAATGTTTGAAGTTACTATTTGTTATATATTGTTTAAGATATTTAAGCAATAATTAAATTCATTTTTTTCTTGTCCTCTGAATTTCGAGGACGAAATTCTTTTAAGGGGGTAGAGTTGTAACGTCCTACTTTTATTATTTATTATTTTATTGAGATTAGATGTCTTTTAATTATTTAGTCGATTTATTTTGATGAAGTGATATTTTGTTATGTTATATGTTGGTATTTATTTGTATAATATATATGTTATCTGGTGTAGAAATATATTTGTTATTTTATGTGGAAATATATATGTTATCTAATATAGAAATATATTTGTTATTTTGTGTAGAGATATATTTGTTATTTGGTGTATTATTATTATTAAGTGGGGGAGAGATATATTTAATTTAGAAATAAATAAATTTATGAGGAAAAGAGTAGTTTTGGGGTGTAAGAGAAATTAGGGTTATTATATTAGGTAGAGAATAGAAAAGTTAGAAAACAGAAACACGTACAATAGTTTTGTAGAAAAACGGAGAAGACCTTAAAAGAGAAGAACGTTGCTGCTAATTCAGGAGTAAATCTAAGGTAAGTGTGGGACTAACCTTCTTTAATCATAAGTATATGGTGTTGAAATAGGGATTAACATGTTTGTTGTTGTTTTATTTTGATGATTAGAGAAGTTAGGGTTTGAAAAGAAGTTAGGGTTTTGAATTGCAATTTAATTGATGAAATTCGTGCTCTAGTTGTAGTGATATGTTTGGGTATGTTAATTTGTTGATAAATGAATTGTTGATGATTGTTGTTGTTAATGTCATATTATGAATTGGGTATGAAATATATTGAGTTGTTGTTGATGATTTTGAATGAATGTGAGGTTTGAATAATATAAGTTGCTTTTTCTGATTTTTTTTTCATCTCTGCCCCGAATTTTGAAATGAAAACTGGTATTGATAGGTGCAGAATTGGTCTTAGGTGTAAACACGAAAGTTGTAAGTAGTTTGTCAATGTCGTTTAAGTTGTAAGTTGTTTGTCGATGTCGTTGAAGTTGTTGCTCATATGTCGTTGATATTAAGTTGTCAAGTTGATGAAGTTGTCGCTGCATAAGTTGTCGATGTTGAAATTATTTCCGCTGCATGTTTGTTAAATTTGTATAAAAGCAGAAGTTTTATTAAATAACAATTTAGCTATATTAATATTTGCTGGATTTTTGTAAAGTTGAATGTGACACTCTGTTTTTAAGTTGAAAAACTCTGATTAATCTATGTTATTTAAAAGTTGGGAAAACGAGGTGTTACAATTGGTATCAGAGCAGGTCGGTCCATCCGGCCAAGTAGTTGAGTCGTTTGTGTCGTGTGACAGTTGCATACTATCGTTGTGTTTTTTTTTTCTAATTAGTGGTTATGTTTTATTATGTGATCATGTTTGACTGACTAACTTTAATGTGGTTTTTGTGCAATGTTTGAAGTTACTATTTGTTATATATTGTTTAAGATATTTAAGCAATAATTAAATTCATTTTTTTCTTGTCCTCTGAATTTCGAGGACGAAATTCTTTTAAGGGGGTAGAGTTGTAACGTCCTACTTTTATTATTTATTATTTTATTGAGATTAGATGTCTTTTTATAATTTAGTCGATTTATTTTGATGAAGTGATATTTTGTTATGTTATATGTTTGTATTTATTTGTATAATATATATGTTATCTGGTGTAGAAATATATTTGTTATTTTATGTGGAAATATATATGTTATCTAATATAGAAATATATTTGTTATTTTGTGTAGAGATATATTTGTTATTTGGTGTATTATTATTATTAAGTGGGGGAGAGATATATTTAATTTAGAAATAAATAAATTTATGAGGAAAAGAGTAGTTTTGGGGTGTAAGAGAAATTAGGGTTATTATATTAGGTAGAGAATAGAAAAGTTAGAAAACAGAAACACGTACAATAGTTTTGTAGAAAAACGGAGAAGACCTTAAAAGAGAAGAACGTTGCTGCTAATTCAGGAGTAAATCTAAGGTAAGTGTGGGACTAACCTTCTTTAATCATAAGTATATGGTGTTGAAATAGGGATTAACATGTTTGTTGTTGTTTTATTTTGATGATTAGAGAAGTTAGGGTTTGAAAAGAAGTTAGGGTTTTGAATTGCAATTTAATTGATGAAATTCGTGCTCTAGTTGTAGTGATATGTTTGGGTATGTTAATTTGTTGATAAATGAATTGTTGATGATTGTTGTTGTTAATGTCATATTATGAATTGGGTATGAAATATATTGAGTTGTTGTTGATGATTTTGAATGAATGTGAGGTTTGAATAATATAAGTTGCTTTTTCTGATTTTTTTTTCATCTCTGCCCCGAATTTTGAAATGAAAACTGGTATTGATAGGTGCAGAATTGGTCTTAGGTGTAAACACGAAAGTTGTAAGTAGTTTGTCAATGTCGTTTAAGTTGTAAGTTGTTTGTCGATGTCGTTGAAGTTGTTGCTCATATGTCGTTGATATTAAGTTGTCAAGTTGATGAAGTTGTCGCTGCATAAGTTGTCGATGTTGAAATTATTTCCGCTGCATGTTTGTTAAATTTGTATAAAAGCAGAAGTTTTATTAAATAACAATTTAGCTATATTAATATTTGCTGGATTTTTGTAAAGTTGAATGTGACACTCTGTTTTTAAGTTGAAAAACTCTGATTAATCTATGTTATTTAAAAGTTGGGAAAACGAGGTGTTACAATTGGTATCAGAGCAGGTCGGTCCATCCGGCCAAGTAGTTGAGTCGTTTGTGTCGTGTGACAGTTGCATACTATCGTTGTGTTTTTTTTTTCTAATTAGTGGTTATGTTTTATTATGTGATCATGTTTGACTGACTAACTTTAATGTGGTTTTTGTGCAATGTTTGAAGTTACTATTTGTTATATATTGTTTAAGATATTTAAGCAATAATTAAATTCATTTTTTTCTTGTCCTCTGAATTTCGAGGACGAAATTCTTTTAAGGGGGTAGAGTTGTAACGTCCTACTTTTATTATTTATTATTTTATTGAGATTAGATGTCTTTTTATAATTTAGTCGATTTATTTTGATGAAGTGATATTTTGTTATGTTATATGTTTGTATTTATTTGTATAATATATATGTTATCTGGTGTAGAAATATATTTGTTATTTTATGTGGAAATATATATGTTATCTAATATAGAAATATATTTGTTATTTTGTGTAGAGATATATTTGTTATTTGGTGTATTATTATTATTAAGTGGGGGAGAGATATATTTAATTTAGAAATAAATAAATTTATGAGGAAAAGAGTAGTTTTGGGGTGTAAGAGAAATTAGGGTTATTATATTAGGTAGAGAATAGAAAAGTTAGAAAACAGAAACACGTACAAGAGTTTTGGAGAAAAACGGAGAAGACCTTAAAAGAGAAGAACGTTGCTGCTAATTCAGGAGTAAATCTAAGGTAAGTGTGGGACTAACCTTCTTTAATCATAAGTATATGGTTCTGAAATAGGGTTTAACATGTTTGTTGTTGTTTTATTTTGATGATTAGAGAAGTTAGGGTTTGAAAAGAAGTTAGGGTTTTGAATTGCAATTTAATTGATGAAATTCGTGCTCTAGTTGTAGTGATATGTTTGGGTATGTTAATTTGTTGATAAATGAATTGTTGATGATTGTTGTTGTTAATGTCATATTATGAATTGGGTATGAAATATATTGAGTTGTTGTTGATGATTTTGAATGAATGTGAAGTTTGAATAATATAAGTTGCTTTTTCTGATTTTTTTTTCATCTCTGCCCCGAATTTTGAAATGAAAACTGGTATTGATAGGTGCAGAATTGGTCTTAGGTGTAAACACGAAAGTTGTAAGTAGTTTGTCAATGTCGTTTAAGTTGTAAGTTGTTTGTCGATGTCGTTGAAGTTGTTGCTCATATGTCGTTGATATTAAGTTGTCAAGTTGATGAAGTTGTCGCTGCATAAGTTGTCGATGTTGAAATTATTTCCGCTGCATGTTTATTAAATTTGTATAAAAGCAGAAGTTTTATTAAATAACAATTTAGCTATATTAATATTTGCTGGATTTTTGTAAAGTTGAATGTGACACTCTGTTTTTAAGTTGAAAAACTCTGATTAATCTATGTTATTTAAAAGTTGGGAAAACGAGGTGTTACAATTGGTATCAGAGCAGGTCGGTCCTTCCGGCCAAGTAGTTGAGTCGTTTGTGTCGTGTGACAGTTGCATACTATCGTTGTGTTTTTTTTTCTAATTAGTGGTTATGTTTTATTATGTGATCATGTTTGACTGACTAACTTTAATGTGGTTTTTGTGCAATGTTTGAAGTTACTATTTGTTATATATTGTTTAAGATATTTAAGCAATAATTAAATTCATTTTTTTCTTGTCCTCTGAATTTCGAGGACGAAATTCTTTTAAGGGGGTAGAGTTGTAACGTCCTACTTTTATTATTTATTATTTTATTGAGATTAGATGTCTTTTTATAATTTAGTCGATTTATTTTGATGAAGTGATATTTTGTTATGTTATATGTTTGTATTTATTTGTATAATATATATGTTATCTGGTGTAGAAATATATTTGTTATTTTATGTGGAAATATATATGTTATCTAATATAGAAATATATTTGTTATTTTGTGTAGAGATATATTTGTTATTTGGTGTATTATTATTATTAAGTGGGGGAGAGATATATTTAATTTAGAAATAAATAAATTTATGAGGAAAAGAGTAGTTTTGGGGTGTAAGAGAAATTAGGGTTATTATATTAGGTAGAGAATAGAAAAGTTAGAAAACAGAAACACGTACAAGAGTTTTGGAGAAAAACGGAGAAGACCTTAAAAGAGAAGAACGTTGCTGCTAATTCAGGAGTAAATCTAAGGTAAGTGTGGGACTAACCTTCTTTAATCATAAGTATATGGTTCTGAAATAGGGTTTAACATGTTTGTTGTTGTTTTATTTTGATGATTAGAGAAGTTAGGGTTTGAAAAGAAGTTAGGGTTTTGAATTGCAATTTAATTGATGAAATTCGTGCTCTAGTTGTAGTGATATGTTTGGGTATGTTAATTTGTTGATAAATGAATTGTTGATGATTGTTGTTGTTAATGTCATATTATGAATTGGGTATGAAATATATTGAGTTGTTGTTGATGATTTTGAATGAATGTGAAGTTTGAATAATATAAGTTGCTTTTTCTGATTTTTTTTTCATCTCTGCCCCGAATTTTGAAATGAAAACTGGTATTGATAGGTGCAGAATTGGTCTTAGGTGTAAACACGAAAGTTGTAAGTAGTTTGTCAATGTCGTTTAAGTTGTAAGTTGTTTGTCGATGTCGTTGAAGTTGTTGCTCATATGTCGTTGATATTAAGTTGTCAAGTTGATGAAGTTGTCGCTGCATAAGTTGTCGATGTTGAAATTATTTCCGCTGCATGTTTATTAAATTTGTATAAAAGCAGAAGTTTTATTAAATAACAATTTAGCTATATTAATATTTGCTGGATTTTTGTAAAGTTGAATGTGACACTCTGTTTTTAAGTTGAAAAACTCTGATTAATCTATGTTATTTAAAAGTTGGGAAAACGAGGTGTTACAATTGGTATCAGAGCAGGTCGGTCCTTCCGGCCAAGTAGTTGAGTCGTTTGTGTCGTGTGACAGTTGCATACTATCGTTGTGTTTTTTTTTCTAATTAGTGGTTATGTTTTATTATGTGATCATGTTTGACTGACTAACTTTAATGTGGTTTTTGTGCAATGTTTGAAGTTACTATTTGTTATATATTGTTTAAGATATTTAAGCAATAATTAAATTCATTTTTTTCTTGTCCTCTGAATTTCGAGGACGAAATTCTTTTAAGGGGGTAGAGTTGTAACGTCCTACTTTTATTATTTATTATTTTATTGAGATTAGATGTCTTTTTATAATTTAGTCGATTTATTTTGATGAAGTGATATTTTGTTATGTTATATGTTTGTATTTATTTGTATAATATATATGTTATCTGGTGTAGAAATATATTTGTTATTTTATGTGGAAATATATATGTTATCTAATATAGAAATATATTTGTTATTTTGTGTAGAGATATATTTGTTATTTGGTGTATTATTATTATTAAGTGGGGGAGAGATATATTTAATTTAGAAATAAATAAATTTATGAGGAAAAGAGTAGTTTTGGGGTGTAAGAGAAATTAGGGTTATTATATTAGGTAGAGAATAGAAAAGTTAGAAAACAGAAACACGTACAAGAGTTTTGGAGAAAAACGGAGAAGACCTTAAAAGAGAAGAACGTTGCTGCTAATTCAGGAGTAAATCTAAGGTAAGTGTGGGACTAACCTTCTTTAATCATAAGTATATGGTTCTGAAATAGGGTTTAACATGTTTGTTGTTGTTTTATTTTGATGATTAGAGAAGTTAGGGTTTGAAAAGAAGTTAGGGTTTTGAATTGCAATTTAATTGATGAAATTCGTGCTCTAGTTGTAGTGATATGTTTGGGTATGTTAATTTGTTGATAAATGAATTGTTGATGATTGTTGTTGTTAATGTCATATTATGAATTGGGTATGAAATATATTGAGTTGTTGTTGATGATTTTGAATGAATGTGAAGTTTGAATAATATAAGTTGCTTTTTCTGATTTTTTTTTCATCTCTGCCCCGAATTTTGAAATGAAAACTGGTATTGATAGGTGCAGAATTGGTCTTAGGTGTAAACACGAAAGTTGTAAGTAGTTTGTCAATGTCGTTTAAGTTGTAAGTTGTTTGTCGATGTCGTTGAAGTTGTTGCTCATATGTCGTTGATATTAAGTTGTCAAGTTGATGAAGTTGTCGCTGCATAAGTTGTCGATGTTGAAATTATTTCCGCTGCATGTTTATTAAATTTGTATAAAAGCAGAAGTTTTATTAAATAACAATTTAGCTATATTAATATTTGCTGGATTTTTGTAAAGTTGAATGTGACACTCTGTTTTTAAGTTGAAAAACTCTGATTAATCTATGTTATTTAAAAGTTGGGAAAACGAGGTGTTACAATTGGTATCAGAGCAGGTCGGTCCTTCCGGCCAAGTAGTTGAGTCGTTTGTGTCGTGTGACAGTTGCATACTATCGTTGTGTTTTTTTTTCTAATTAGTGGTTATGTTTTATTATGTGATCATGTTTGACTGACTAACTTTAATGTGGTTTTTGTGCAATGTTTGAAGTTACTATTTGTTATATATTGTTTAAGATATTTAAGCAATAATTAAATTCATTTTTTTCTTGTCCTCTGAATTTCGAGGACGAAATTCTTTTAAGGGGGTAGAGTTGTAACGTCCTACTTTTATTATTTATTATTTTATTGAGATTAGATGTCTTTTTATAATTTAGTCGATTTATTTTGATGAAGTGATATTTTGTTATGTTATATGTTTGTATTTATTTGTATAATATATATGTTATCTGGTGTAGAAATATATTTGTTATTTTATGTGGAAATATATATGTTATCTAATATAGAAATATATTTGTTATTTTGTGTAGAGATATATTTGTTATTTGGTGTATTATTATTATTAAGTGGGGGAGAGATATATTTAATTTAGAAATAAATAAATTTATGAGGAAAAGAGTAGTTTTGGGGTGTAAGAGAAATTAGGGTTATTATATTAGGTAGAGAATAGAAAAGTTAGAAAACAGAAACACGTACAAGAGTTTTGGAGAAAAACGGAGAAGACCTTAAAAGAGAAGAACGTTGCTGCTAATTCAGGAGTAAATCTAAGGTAAGTGTGGGACTAACCTTCTTTAATCATAAGTATATGGTTCTGAAATAGGGTTTAACATGTTTGTTGTTGTTTTATTTTGATGATTAGAGAAGTTAGGGTTTGAAAAGAAGTTAGGGTTTTGAATTGCAATTTAATTGATGAAATTCGTGCTCTAGTTGTAGTGATATGTTTGGGTATGTTAATTTGTTGATAAATGAATTGTTGATGATTGTTGTTGTTAATGTCATATTATGAATTGGGTATGAAATATATTGAGTTGTTGTTGATGATTTTGAATGAATGTGAAGTTTGAATAATATAAGTTGCTTTTTCTGATTTTTTTTTCATCTCTGCCCCGAATTTTGAAATGAAAACTGGTATTGATAGGTGCAGAATTGGTCTTAGGTGTAAACACGAAAGTTGTAAGTAGTTTGTCAATGTCGTTTAAGTTGTAAGTTGTTTGTCGATGTCGTTGAAGTTGTTGCTCATATGTCGTTGATATTAAGTTGTCAAGTTGATGAAGTTGTCGCTGCATAAGTTGTCGATGTTGAAATTATTTCCGCTGCATGTTTATTAAATTTGTATAAAAGCAGAAGTTTTATTAAATAACAATTTAGCTATATTAATATTTGCTGGATTTTTGTAAAGTTGAATGTGACACTCTGTTTTTAAGTTGAAAAACTCTGATTAATCTATGTTATTTAAAAGTTGGGAAAACGAGGTGTTACAATTGGTATCAGAGCAGGTCGGTCCTTCCGGCCAAGTAGTTGAGTCGTTTGTGTCGTGTGACAGTTGCATACTATCGTTGTGTTTTTTTTTCTAATTAGTGGTTATGTTTTATTATGTGATCATGTTTGACTGACTAACTTTAATGTGGTTTTTGTGCAATGTTTGAAGTTACTATTTGTTATATATTGTTTAAGATATTTAAGCAATAATTAAATTCATTTTTTTCTTGTCCTCTGAATTTCGAGGACGAAATTCTTTTAAGGGGGTAGAGTTGTAACGTCCTACTTTTATTATTTATTATTTTATTGAGATTAGATGTCTTTTTATAATTTAGTCGATTTATTTTGATGAAGTGATATTTTGTTATGTTATATGTTTGTATTTATTTGTATAATATATATGTTATCTGGTGTAGAAATATATTTGTTATTTTATGTGGAAATATATATGTTATCTAATATAGAAATATATTTGTTATTTTGTGTAGAGATATATTTGTTATTTGGTGTATTATTATTATTAAGTGGGGGAGAGATATATTTAATTTAGAAATAAATAAATTTATGAGGAAAAGAGTAGTTTTGGGGTGTAAGAGAAATTAGGGTTATTATATTAGGTAGAGAATAGAAAAGTTAGAAAACAGAAACACGTACAAGAGTTTTGGAGAAAAATGGAGAAGACCTTAGGAGAGAAGAACGTTGCTGCTAATACAGGAGTAAATTTAAGGTAAGGGTGGGACTAACCTTCTTTAATCATAAGTATATGGTTCTGAAATAGGGTTTAACATGTTTGTTGTTGTTTTATTTTGATGATTAGAGAAGTTAGGGTTTGAAAAGAAGTTATGGTTTTGAATTGCAATTTAATTGATGAAATTCGTGCTCTAGTTGTAGTGATATGTTTGGGTATGTTAATTTATTGATAAATGAATTGTTGATGATTGTTGTTGTTAATGTCAAATTATGAATTGGGTATGAATTATATTGAGTTGTTGCTGTTGATTGTGATGATTTTGAATGAATGTGAAGTTTGAATAATATAAGTTGCTTTTTTTCTTATTTTTTTTATCTCTGCCCGAATTTTGAAATGAAAACTAGTATTGATCGGTACAGAATTGCTCTTAGGTGTAAAAATGAAAGTTGTAGGTATGGATGTTAGTTTTCTAATGCCGTTGTTCTGACATCAAAAAGATTTATAGAACTTGAGTTATGGTCAAATTACTGCACGTAGGTCACAGTTAATTTTTATGAACTTTCTGCACAACTTTTTCGAATTCGAAATGAAAACTGGTATTGATCGGTACAGATTTGGTCTTAGGTGTAACCATTAAAGTTTTAGATAATTTTGTTAGCTTTTTAGTGGCTTTGGTTTGACGTAAAAATCACTTTTAGTTTTTGAGTTATGATAAAAATACTCCAAGGAGGTCTTAGCGAAATTGTACGGTGACAACATTCTCTGTTTCATGTTTTTGCGTCTTTTTCACACGTCTCTGTTTTAAATTGGTCTTTGGTATAAATATAAAAGTTTTTGATAATTGTGATATCTTTCTAGTATCCTTAGTTTGACATGGAAATATGTTCTTACAAAGATGCATGATGAATTGTTGATGTTTGAATACGATGTTATATGACGTTGTTTTTGATTGATGAATATGAAATTATGATGTGAAGTCGTTGACGTTGTCGTTACCACAGTTGTCGTCAATGTCTTCAAAGTTGTAATTAGTTTGTCAATGTTGTTTATGTTGTAAGTTGTTTGTCAATATCGTTGAAGTTGTTGGTCATCAAAGTATTGTTGTGGAGTCCATGCATCATCACTAAAGAAGAGGGCTTATGCCCTAGAGCTTATGCTCAATTAAAGAAGAGGTCTTATGCCCTGGAATGCTTTGTCATTCACCCTTAAAGAAGAGGGCTTATGCCCTGGAGCTTATGCTCAATTAAAGAAGAGCCCTTATGCCCTGGAATGCTTTGTAATTCACCCTAAAGAAGGGGGCTTATGTCTTGGAGCCTATGCTCAAAAGCGACGAGGGCTTATGCTCTGATTGGTACCACATGCATATAAGTTGTCAAGTTGATGAAATTTTTGTTGCATATGTCGTTGATATTAAGTTGTCAAGTTGATGAAGTTGTCGTTGCATAAGTAGTCGATGTTGTTGTCGTGTTGTCAAGTTGCCATTATATTTAATGAGTTGATTAATGAGTAATTATGCGAAACATCTATGTTGTATAATAGTTGTTTAACGTTGTTAAATTTGTTGTTATTTATGTTGTTAAATTATTTTCAAGAATTATATGCTTATTATTATTATAGAATGTGAAATCTCACCCCTTCTGCTTGGAAATGTTGCTCTTCGTATGAGTAACTTGCAGGTGACCAAGAATAGTAGAGTTAAGAGTAATCTCAGTCGTGTCGTCTAGGATGCTCTGATACGTAACGGGATGGGGATTGTTTTGTTGCATGTTTCTTTTTATGTATTTCCTTTTAAACAATGTTGAACTATCTTTTTGAGAATCTATTTAAGATGTTGAAATTATTTCCGCTGCATGTTTGTTAAATTTTTATAAAAGCAGAAGTTTTATTAAATAACAATTTAGCTATATTTATATTTGTTGGATTTTTGTAAAGTTGAATGTGACACTCTGTTTTTAAGTTGAAAAACTTTGATTAATCTATGTAATTTTAAAGTTGGGAAAACGGGGTGTTACATCATCCCCATCGTGTCTGGTCATGAGATGTCACTAATTAATCATTTCAAATAGCAAGTTCCAACAAATGAACAGTTTGAACTCTTTCAAAGGTGTCATCCCCAATATGTTTGGTCAAGAGATGCCACTAATCAATCATTTCAAATAGCAAGTTCCAACAAAGGAACAGTTTGAACCCTTTCAAAGGTGTCACCCTCAGTGTGTCTGGTCAAGAGATGTGACTAATCAATCATTTCAAATGGCAAGTTCCAACAAACGAACAACTTGAACCCTTTCAAAAGTGCCATCCCCAGTGGATCTGGTCAAGAGATGTCACTAATCAGTCATTTCAAATGGCAAGTTCCAACAAACTAACAGTTTGAACCCTTTCTAAAGTGTCATCCCCAGTGTGTCTGGTAAAGAGATGTCACTAATCAATCATTTCAAATGGCAAGTTCCAACAAACGAACAACTTGAACCCTTTCAAAAGTGTCATTCCATGTGTGTCTGGTCAAGAGGTGTCACTAAAACGTTTTGTCTTCGTTAAGCTATCGTTCCAAACCAATCGGTCGTAGACGATCATTTTCCCCAGTGAAATTGCATTCCCCTAGCGGAGTCGGATCCCTTTCTTCAACGAATTCGGGCATCCCGTTGTTGTTACTCGTCCCAGTCGAGTCATCTATGCCGTCTTGCATTCATAATTGCGTCACATGCATTCACTGTATCTTAGGATCAAAAATAGGTGTACTTTGTAATTAAGTCTCTTCGGCCCGTCAAATCAAAGATTCCATCTTTAAATCTCCGGACGAAGAAACTTGAATAAGGGCATTTGTTATACCCCATTTTTTGACCTAAGATACCACTGACACGTGTCCTTTGATCCTGATCAGTCTCTGACTTTTCAGTGAAAAATTCGGCAGAGAGGTATTTTAAAATACCTCATTTTTCGTTCCGAGTCGGACCCTCTTCTCTTTTTATTTTTCTATCTTTTTAATTTTAATTTTAATTTCCATCTTTTATTTAAATTTTATAATTTTGTAATCTCTATTTTTAATCTTATTCTCTTTTTTACTTTTAGTCTTTATCTTCTTTTATTATTATTATTTTATTTGTTTTTTGTCCATAAGTCCAAAAATGGTTCTGATCCGAAAAGCCTGTCGCGCGTTCATCAGTCCAAATCTATATCATCCAAATCCAAAAAATGTGCAAGCTGTGAAATCCAAATTAAGTGCAAACACGTTTCCCTTTGTTCCAATCCAAAGTGCGGATCTTTTGGCCTCATTTTAACAAACCCTAGCACTATAAGAGCAACCTACACACACAGTCAAAAAGGGGGTCGAAATTCATAAAAAAAATCTGCAATCATCAAATCATAAACCTGCATCAAAATTCACGATCCAGATATGACCATTAGCGCCGTACACAATACGCAACAGCAAAACACCATACTATTTCAAATTCACGAATGACAGAACGACACAAATTGTAAACTCAAATCTCACAAACCCTTACCACGCTTAACACAACAACTCGAATCAAAACCATAAGCTGTAATCTTCAAAACCCACTACCCAAACCATCAACCGAATCGGCCACCATCAATAGCCAATCAACCATCAACAAATCTCAAGGATCTGTACCATAACACGAAGGGCGATCCAAACTCAGTCCAAAGCAACACCCAAATCCGAAAAGAAAAATAAAAAAGGTAGCATTTCTTAAACCCTTAGATCTAAGGTTATACTCAGTTTTTTTTTCTTTTTCTAAAGTTAAAAAAAAACAGAAGAAAGTAAAAGAAAAGAGATAAAAAACCGAAAAAAAATTAAAAATATAGGGTTCCGGCGTGGTGCGCCTCCGTACCGGCTGGCCAACCACCGCCGGAACCCTTTCTAGAAACTGGGTCCTACGGCTGGCTTCATGCGGCCTCGCCGGAAAGTTGTTAGTAACCAAGAACACAGTTGAGAGTGGAGAGAGCATAGAGGATAGAAAGAGGGAGTAGAGAGAGAAAGGCAAGAGGGAAATGAGCAAAAATGGGTCTTACAACCCTTATATATTCCCTCGAACCGGTTCGGTTCTCCTGGAACCGACCCAGGCTTGAACCAAACTGGTCCCAGCCGGTTTCCTGTGAGCCTAACGCCGAACATGCCTGAAGCCCAGTTTCAACCCTTTTCTTAATTCCACACCTCCTATTTTATTACCTACACCCCCTTTCCTGCATTTTGTTCATTTTAATTACTCTTGCATGCATATTCTATTTTCTTTGATTTACTTTCTCATGCATTTTTCATTGCTGCATTTTATTTCTTGCATTTCTTATTTCGTCTAACATATTTATTTTATGCCATTTATTTTTATTCACATTGATGTGGAATGTATATTTAGGCTTAATGTAAACTTATGGTGCATATTTATTTCCTGCAGACTTTAGAATGTATATTTAGGCTTAATTTAAATAATTTATTTTTTCTTGTCATTTATTTTTCCGCAGACTTTAGAATGTATATTAGGCTTGATGTAAATCATTCATGTGTGCGTGTGTGTGTATGCTTTATTTTTATGCTTCTAGTTTAGGTTAAAGGTTCTTGTGGTGATCCAAAGTCACCACAAAATACCTACGCTTTATTTTCCTTGCTCCGTTAGTTTAAATCTTAGTTTTAATTATTATTCAAAAACAACAAAAAACATGCAAATAATCCAAAATCAGAAAAAATATTTTTACAATAAACCTTGATTCAAAAATCAAGTGATCCAATTTTTTTTATTTTCTTTCTTAATCAAATTTCAATCAACTTAATTTTACTTTGAGTTATTTTATTTTATCATAAAAAATACAAACAAATTCTTATTTGCTACTTGGCTTTTATTTCAGTAAGATTATGAAGTTTCGGAAGTCTCGACAGATCAAGATTGGTAAATCAGAGTAACGCATCAGAAGTATAGCATTAAGAAAATGATATATGTCAATGATGCATCTGAGTTAGAAAAGGGAAAGTAAGAGAAGTCCGTACTGGAAGTCAAGAATGTTACTTTAAGAAGGATACAAGTATCAAGTTTCGCACGATGTGACTCATGCTTCTTATGCCATGCCTGTAGATGATAATGATACTTACGTCAAAGATGACATATCATATTTTTTTATAATTTCTAGAGCTAAGGCATGATACAAGTGACTTGGAATCAAAGTTCGTTTTAAAGTATAATGTTTCTACATCTTGAAACTGATGAAGTACGTCATAAGCGAGTGGACTCACTTAAGACATGTATACACAGAGCCACCTCGTTATTTGCGAGCTTGGGACGAACTTCCAAACTTTTCTAAATAAAATAAAAAAATGCAATAGCTCGTCCAGTGGTTCTGTAGTGCAGTTATAGAATCAGTTTCGCTATGTTGTTGTAAAAGTTTTGCACGTAATACTCCAAGGACCCGTGTATCAATATCTAAAGTTTCTTGAAAACACAGTATCAGGACAAGTATCGTTACCACCAAACAAGATACGACATTTGAAGAAGCGTGCAGAAACCCAACAACATGATTTTGGAAGTTAATCATCGTAAGGAGGGTCGTTCAGAGATTTATTTCCAGCCAAAAGAATTTAAGTTCGAACAAGGTAAGAGACAGTGTTCGTCAAGAGATTGTGCAGAATAAACGGTTTCCCCCAAGAATTTTAAGTGGTCTAAGTTCGAAGTTTCATGAGTATGGAGATCAAAAGGCGGATTTGGTGATTATCAGATGTTCCAGCATATTTGAATTTAGTTGCTTCGGTTAGAAACAAGTGGATGTTGCAGAGATGTGTTAAGTGTGTGTAGGAATAGAAGAATGCTCCAGACTTAAGTAAGCGCTGCATGGCAAACCTGGAGTCCGGTGGGACTCTAGTAGAAGGGTGAATCCTGAGTGTTCAGTTGGAATTGGTCCGCCAATGTGAACTATTTCGGAATATGCTACGTGTTTCAGAAAAAGAAGTAATCTCCAGGTCGTGTAGAATCAGCCGCTGTGTAACTGGAACCAGAGATGATAAGTTTTAGCCGTTAGGGAAATCTCTAAATTTCGAGGACAAAATTTCTTTTAAGGGGGGTAGAGTGTAATATCCCGCTTATTACGAGTTGAACGTATCAGAGGACAAGGTTCGTAGAAGTCAAGCACGACGGGGAGTATTCACCATGTTGTGTTAGTTAAGCACGAGTGATTTAACATTGTCAGAATACACAAAAGTTCAGTTATCAGTGTCAAGTTTTAAGACGAGTAAGAAGAAGGGCGTTTTGGTACTTTTGCAAAAAGGGTATATAAGCAAGTTTGGTCATAACATTTCCATTTCTTCAAGCACTTCTCTTTCTAAACTCCAAGTTCAGATTTTTACTCCCTTCCCTCTCTAGAAATCGGTCTCATCCTTTCCCCTTTCAATCAAACTCATTCAAGCTTCAATCTGGTAAGAAACATGGTTTAGTGTTGGCATGTGGGAAGGTTGCAACAAGATAAAGTTAACTTAAACTATTTCTCAAGATTGAATCCTTTCCTTAGAAGCTTGCATGCATTGGGTTTTGCTTAAGTGGTAGAAGAGCTTGCTGTAATCTCAGACTTTCTAAGGTGAGTTCTTAGATTAGTTACCCACCTTTGGGGTTGTGTGAATCTAGAAAGAAATCATGTGTATATGCCATTATAGTATGATTTGAATTTAGTACCCAAATGCCAATTGTTGTTAGTAACATGATTATATTGCCATGCATTTCAACTTCTTACGTTTTTATTCATTCTGGACGGTTATGGTACCTTAGGTCACTTAGGATTGAGGTGAAATGTTGAAAATTGCAATTTCTGCACTTCTGGCACGAAGAAACTCGCTATTAGCGAAATATTTCGCTAATAGCCAAATTTCCCAGAACCAGTTGGCTAATAGCCAAATTATTAGCTATCAGCCAAATTTCCAAACAGGCCCAAAACAGAGGCATTTCACTAATAGCGAAAATGACAGGTTAAGTTTCACTTTTTGGCTTACTTTGGAGCCTCGTATGCCATTCGAAGACATTTGTTTAACACTTATTAATCCAAAGAAAACCCTCAATCTCTAATAGCCTAATGTACCATCATACTTGAGTTTTAAAGGAAAATGCATGGGACATATAAACATATTCCAACAACAATGGCACATGAGAGAGTTTAATCGCTTTATTCGGGTAGCAAAGGATTAACGAAGGGATAGAATATAGAACCTCGACATAGTCCGTTGAGAACTAGCATGTAGCATGAATCCTAAGTATAGGAGACTTAAAGATGCAAGTATCCCTCCGTCAATCGGATAAATGTAGAACCGTGATAAGCAAGTAGTAGTTTGAGATAACCCTTCATGTATGTAAGATACCAAGCATGTTTATTACCGTATACGAGTGAATCACGAACTCGTGGTAATAATAGATATAAGTTAAGTTATCAGTTAATTTATCAGTTTACCAGATATTATAACATGAGTTTAATAAGAAAAATTTGTAGGTATCATGGCTTTTGTTATCCGCGTCAGGTGGATACAAGGGGTTCACACAGGTGAACGGGACACGCTCCGCAAGGTAGGCCCTCACGGTAGTGAGGGAGTCCGGTGTACCTCAGATAGGTTATCATCGGTATATCAGGGATTGTATTCGGGGTTACTCCACCCGATGCACTCCGTAAAATCAACCTAGATAATTGTTTGTTCAACGCTAACATAATCTAACTTAATGATGAAGGTGAGAAAAACACAAGAAGGGGGGGGGGGGGTTGAATTGTGTTAACTTTTTCGCAACTCTTGAAGAGTGAGAATCTTTTTTCCAGGATCGGAGTCTGAATGGATTCATAATCTGATGGAAGACCAGAGTCTGTTGCAGCGGAAATAAACAAGAGATAAAGAGAAAGAGAGAACACAAGCAATTATACAGGTTCCATCCAAAAACCGGAAGTGGTCCTGTCCCCCTTGCACTTCCAAGGAGAGTTTCACTAAAATGTAATAACAATTACAAGTTGCTCATACACACAGTAAAAGACTTCCAATTGCTCAAGCACGCAGGCAAGAGACTTCCAATTGCTCAAGCACGCAGGCAAGAGACTTCCAATGCTCAAAGACACAACTAAGAGACTTCTTTGCTCAAGCACACAAGCAAGAGACTTCTGACACAATTTACAGAAAATTGAATAGAGTTGGAAACACTTGATAAACAATCAAATGTGTTCCAATTACAAAAACAAAGACAGACTCTGTTTTTCTGATAAACTTAGAAATTCTAGGATACACAGTTTGTAAGAATTTGATAAGTTGTTGATGTGTTTCTGGTTTGACTCAGAGAGAATACAATAGCTTGATAGCGTAGTTTTTCAGTTGTAGAATCCAACATATTCTTTAAGTCTTCTATCCTTTATATGGGCGTTGGAAAGAGACGTTGAGACAATCCAGCACATCACAGAGAATTCTGGAAGCTTGATCAATAGCTGTTGATATGTTGCTTGATATGGTAATAGTCTTTCGAATTCATATTTTGAATCCCATTCCTTATGAAGCGAAATACTGGTAGACACAGTTGCCAAACTGTACGAGGTAGTGGAGTAGTGGAAACAGAGTTCGTACACAAGTACTCTGTCCTATTCTGCATTCTTTGTCGTTGAGCATCCCACGCTCAAGTTGACTTTGAAGCTAGCCGTTACTCCAAATGAACGTTTTTTATGCATCGAAATGCCTTCAGAAATCCTTCTAAACAAATCTTCAGTTTGTAGGCTTCAGACTCACTGTAGCACTTCAGCTTCTGATGATCTTCAGACTCTTTTGAACTTCAGGTTCTGATGATCTTCAGACTCTCTTGAACTTTAGGTTCTGATGATCTTCAGACTCTTTTGAGCTTCAGATTCTCTTAGTCTTCAGGACTTCTTGAAACAGCTTTTGATGATTCTTCAGATTCTCTTTAACTTCAGAATCACAAGCAACAAGCTTCTCTTTAGATTGAAATCTTGATTAAGAACCTGCATACTTAAAAAAATATTAGTATATCCCATTGACAATTTTTTAATACCTTGTTATCATCAAAACTCAAAAGTGGTATTGTTGAACACCCTTGTTCCTACAATCTCCCCCTTTTTGATGATGACAAACATTAGTATTTAAAAGGTCAATTGTTGTTAATCTAATTAACAAGTTAACTAAAGGGTCTGAGGTTTGTAAGCTCAGAGTCTGAGGTTTGTAAACTCTGACTCCCCCTGAGTCTGATAGTCTTTAAGGTGAGGTTTGTAAGCTCCCCCTAAGTCCTATCCATGTTAATTAAATTTATATTCAACACAAATAACTGAATCAAATCTCACAGAATAAACAAAAGATATGAGAGAAGATTCTTTTTAAATTAAATTGCAAGAATTTAATTTAAGGGGCTTAGAATCTAACGAAGTACCTATCGCAAACTTCCCTTTTCTTCAGACTTAGCATGAATAAAAAAAAAAAAACTCACTGTTCTTTCTCCCCCTTTTGTCATCAACAAAAAGGTTTAAAGACAAGTTTCTCCCCCTTTTTACAAGACTCCAATTGAGGGAAATTTTTTTTAAAGAAAATGAGAAGAGAAGATTCAGAGCAAAAACTTATTAGAGTCTGTTTTTAAAAAAAAAAACTATAAACAAGACCGATTCTAAGTAAGAGAAGATAGTTAGACTTCAGAAGTACTCAGATAAATATATCAAGATATATCAGGAGCACAAATAAATAGAAGTAAAAGAACTATCCAGAAGCAAAGATTCAAAAGCTTAATAAATATTAAAGAGTAAAAGTTCAGAAGCCATAGAAAAACTGCAGATAGAAGTACAAGCAAAACAAAACTTAATAAAAACTAGGTGTGCAACAAAGGCTGGTTTTGTTTGGCAATGTGATCCATCAATTTCTTCAGATCCTCTTGCTGTTTCTTGACCATTTCTTCAAGAGTTTCTGTTCTCCTGAGATGAGCTTCTCTTTCAATTCTAGCTTCTTCTTGAACCTTGTGAAGCTTCTTCTTCAGAGTCTCATAAACCATTGATTCCCTTGGATTGTACTGATCAGAATCAAAGAATGGTTTATTATCCAATGCCAGAACAGGAGCTTTCTTCTTAGCCTTTGCTTCCTCAACTTTCTTGATTTCTTCCATATGCTTGGCAAGAACGATAGCTTGTTCTTTTACTGCAGCCTTCTAAATTGTAGTGATAAAATCCACAAATTCATTCTTCACAGCAGCAAATTTATCCTCATAACTGACATTGAGGATTGGCACAAATCATAGCTCAATAATTTCCTTGAGCTTTGAGCTTGACATTCCATAGAACTCATCTATTCTCAACGAATCAAAGAGGTTGGGAAGTATTTGAGCTTTGTAGCTTCTGGTTGATTTTCTGGTTCAGGTTGAGGTACAGAGTCTGGTTTTGATACAAATTCTGTAGTCTTGGTTGTTTTGGATTTTGCAGGGGTCTTAGGCATTTCTCCTCCTAGATGTTTCTCAAGAGAATCTAGGGTATTTGGAGAGCCTATATGGGTTGTTTCTTGTTGAGGAGATGGTTGTGAAGATTGGATGGGTTATTCAGGTTCTTCAGTAGGCTGAATTGCCTGAAGTGGTTTAAGAAAGGATGGTTGAGCAGGATGGTGAGGTGGAAAATTCTGAGACACTGTGATGGCGTCTTGGATAACCTTGTCAATAGTTGAATCAACATATTCACCTATTCTTGGGTCAAGAGGATCAAGAGATGTGATTGGTGAGGGGGTCTTATTACAAAGGGATGGAATGGCTCTCCTAAGTGGAATGTTATCTGATTCAGTTTCAGATGAGGATGGTGACTCTTGATTCGTAGCTGAGGAAGGTGAGTCAAATGAAATGTTACTTGAGACATTAGCTTCTGGAGAAGCTAGTTGTTCAGATGCATTAGACAAAGCAGTTCCTGATTGGTCAGCTTCTGCAGGGTTAGCAGGACCTTTATGTTTCAAAGCTGCTGCAAGCTACTTAGCAGCTTCCTTCACAGTCTCATCTCTCGTACCTTCTGTCACAACTTCTGCTGCCATAGCCTTGCCAGCAGCATGTTCATCTTCAACCATAGATACAGAAGTACCTATCTTCTGTGCTAGATCCTTAGCCACAAAAATAACTTCTTTCTTTCTTTTCTTGATCTGTCTTTCTTCTTCATCAGAATCAGCATCAAGATACTCAGTAATTTCCTCCACAAGCCTTTTGTGATCTCTATCAGCTTTGCCTTTCTTGGCTTTCTTCTCATTCTTTGCCTTCTTCTCGTCCTTTGCCTTCTTCTCATCCTTGGTTTTCTTTATCCTTTCCTTAATTTCCTTGGATGCAAGAGCAGCAGATAGAGGCATATGAGCTATGGTTTCAAAGACACCAATAGTCACTCCTGGAAGAGCTGTTGACTTAGACTTTTCTTCTTCTTATGAGGTTCTTTCTTCTCTTCCTCCTTTTCTAGATTGACCTCCTTGGTCCTTTTGCCTTTGACCCTAATATGACCTTCTCCAATAGACTCAGGAATGGCAGAATAGTTGATTATTCTACCAGTCTCATTGTAGTAATCTACTACAAATCTTGCAAGGACCTCAGGATTGTCTTCTTTGGAAATAGAGGGGAAGTCTATCATCAGGTCAGATTGAACAGAAGACTCCTTCATATCTTCATCAGAAGGTATGTACTTCTTGACAATCTTCATGTATTGAAGAGTCTTGCCGTTAATGATTCTCCCTGTTACTGTTCCAAGTTGAGCATTAGACACTACACCAGATTTTGTTAAGACCTTCAAGAGTCATCCTTGATACAGAATCTCAGAAACCAATCTTCCAAAAGGAACTTGTCTTCTGGATTTGTTCTGGCCTTCCTTGATAGCCCAACACATATGGTGCATCACATATCATGGAAAGTTAATCTTCTTCTTGTTGATCAAGAAGTACAGAAGCACCTTGTGATCCACAAATAGAGTGTCTGTTCCTCCACCTTTCTGAAGTATACTGTCCAGGATGATCTTCAGAAGTACCCTATGATTTGGATACATGTCCACCAACTTATTTGAAGGTCTTCCCTCAAATAAGAGTTTGTTGCAGATGTTCATCCATTCACTCTTCTTATCAACATTCCACTGAAATTTACCAAGGTTGGTCACCCTGCATGCCCTGGCAACAATTTCTTCGTTGATAAGGAATGGAATCCCCATCACTACTAATCTTACTTCTAGACCAATGTAAGGTTTTAGACCCATTTGCTTTTTGGTTTTTCCAGCAAGTGAAGGGTTGTTCATCTTTGTCGAAAACTTCTGCTCTCACCCAGAGATCTCTAACCAGCTCTTGATATGTTGGTCCATTCAATATACCAAAATAACTCATCATTCCTTGAGCAAGAAAGTGAGTTGAAATGTCGACACCATGCTTCAACAAAGATCCAAAATCTACTGGAGATTAAACTTGAACTTCCAGAGTTTCTTTGATGATGTTCATCGTCCTGGGTTTGATGACATATGATTTACCAGTTTTGATGATCACACCGGATTGAATGAGTTCACTTGCCATTTTAGGGTTCTAGGTTTGATTTTGAGAAAATGAAATTTTCAGAGACTAAAACGAAAGAAAGTTCAGAGAAAAATTCAAAGTGTGGAAAGTGAAGTGGGTTGTGTGTGATTGCTATTTATAAGGAAAGTTGAAAACGTTTGAAAATGAGAAGGGGACAAACAAACATAAGCATTTAAGACAAAAGAGCATGCATCCGTAAAAGTATTGGGAAGACGCGAGGGTTACTTGTTAAACGGAATAAAATCATTGCCCTTTGAGTTTCTACCCAATACAAATAGACCACGTCTGAGAACCTAAAAAGTAACTATCAACGTAGTGGGGCAGGTGTTACTGAACTCAACAGTCATCCTTCCACTAATATGAGCTTCTTAAGAGTCTAAGTTTCCTTAACAGAGTCTGAGTGTCTTCAAAAGCTTATATTTATCAGAGTCTCCAAGAGAGAGTCTGATTCTCAATCAGCTTCTAAGTAACTTTCAGAGTCTGAATTCTGTCTTCATGAGCACACATTACACAGAGACATAGCACATGTTCAAATTTTTCTTTATAAAATAAAATCTTTCAACAGTTAAAGGTTTAGTAAATATATCACCCCATTGATGATCAGTATCAATGAATTGAATATCTAAAATTCCTTTTTCCACATAGTCTCTAATAAAATGATGTTTAATCTCAATGTGCTTTGCTCTTGAATGCAGAATTGGATTCTTAGATAAACATATAGCAGCTGTATTATCACAATAATTTGGGATACAGTTTTCAGTTATTTGATAATCCTCAAGCTGATGTTTCATCCAGAGTAGTTGTGTACAACAACTAGCAACTGAGATGTATTCTACTTCTGCTGTAGACAAGGCAATTGTTCTCTATCTCTTGCTAGCCCAGGATATCAGATTCTCTCACAAAAATTGACAATTGCCACTGGTTGATTTTCTTTCAATCCTGTCTCCAGCATAGTCAGCATCACAGAATCCAACTAGCTTATAATCTGAAGATTTCTTATACAGAAATCCAAGATTAGTGGTTCCTTTCAGATATCTAAAGATCCTTTTAACAGCAGTTAAGTGAGACTCTATAGGATCTGATTGGAACCTTGCACACAGACATACGCTGAATAAAATATCTGGTCTGGATGCAAGTAGGTATAACAAAGAACCTATCATACCTCTATACAGCTTCTGATCAACTTTGGTTCCTTGATCTTCTTTGCTCACAGTGCAGGTTGGATGCATTGGAGTGTTCATTTCCTTGCAGTCCTCAAGATTGAACTTCTTCAGGAGTTCTTTAGTGTATTTGGACTGATGAACGTAGACTCCATCTTTGCATTGGTTGATTTGAATTCCCAAAAAGAACTTCAATTCTCCCATCATCCTCATTTCAAATTCATGCTGCATTGCCTTAGAGAACTCTTTGCAAAGTGAACCATTAGTTGAACGAAAAATGATATCATCAACATAAATTTGAACTATAAGAATGTCCTTCTTCTGAGTCTTTCTGAATAGTGTAGTGTCAACTTGTGCAATCAGTTTGGCCTTGTTTCTGATTACTTCTCCTTGTTCACTAAGCTTGTTTCTGAACACCCATTTAGTTCCAATAATGTTCTTGTGCTCAGGTTTAGCTACTAGATCCCACACTTCATTCCTTTTGAATTGATTAAGTTCATCCTGCATTGCCAGAATCCATCCTTCATCTCCAAGTGCTTCTTCAACAGAGGTTGGTTCAATAACAGATAATAATCCCAAAGCAGACTCTTCATGTCTGAAATGTGATCTAGCTCTTCTGGGACTATCTTTGTTGCCAATGATTTGATCCTCAGGATGTGAATACTTGTATTTGAATGTATGTTTGGATTGACTAGGTTGCTGAGAACCATCTTGAGCTTCTTCAGAAGCTTCTTCATCAGGTACTTCAGGGGATGCTACAACTTCTGGAGTATCTTCAGATTCTTGAATCTGATCAGATTCTGAGTTGTTATCAGAATCTTGAGAACCTGCTAAACTTTCATCTTGCTCTGGAGTTTCACTTCCAGGCACTTTGTCATCAAATCTAACATGCATAGATTCTTCAACACATTGTGTTTCTGAGTGATATAGTCTGTATGCCTTAGATCTTTCAGAGTAACCTAAAAAGATTCCCTTCTGAGCTTTGGCATCAAATTTCTTTAGATAGACTTTATTGTTCAGAATATAACATGTACATCCAAACAGATGAAAATAAGATATGTTAGGCCAGATATAGATTCTGTTCTGAACATAACATGCTGTGTTTACTGCTTCTGCCCAAAAATGTTTAGCCAGACTGTTCTCATGGATCATGGTTCTAGCCATTTCTTGTAAGGTTCTGTTCTTTCTCTCTACAACTCCATTTTGTTGTGGAGTTCTAGGTGCAGAGAATTCATGAATAATTCCATGTTTTTCACAGAAAACCTCAAAAGGCTCATTTTCAAATTCTCCTCCATGATCACTTCTGACTTTCAAGATTTTCAATTATTTTTCAGATTGAATTTGGATGCAGAATTTACTAAACACAGAATATAAGTCATCTTTAGTTTTCAGAAACTTAACCCAACTCCATCTGCTGTAGTCATCAAGAATGACTAGTCCATATTTACTTCCATATAAGGATGCAGTGCTAACTGGTCCAAATAAATCAATATGAAGTAACTCCAAGGGTCTGGAAGTAGAAACAATTTCTTTCGGTTTAAAGGAACTCTTGACAATTTTCCCTTTCTAACATGCTCCGCAAAGAGCATCTGAATGATAGTCAATGTCTGGTAGGCCTTTGACTAGTTGCAACTTGCTAAGCTTAAAGATTAACCTTCAGTTTGCGTGTCCCAACCGTCTATGCCACAACCACTTCTTATCACCCATTGACAAAAGGCAAACTACCTTCTGATCAATCAGTTCAGAGAATTTTATCTTGTAGACATTGTTTCTTCTCTTTCCCTTGAAGACTATGGATTGATCATCCTTGTTAACCACAGTGCAGGGTTTCTTATTAAACAAAACATCATAACCACTATCACATAATTGACTTATGCTCAGTAGGTTATGTCTAAGCCCATCAACAAACCACACATTACTAATAGAGATAAGAGAGTTACCAATGGTTCTAGTACCAATGATTTTGCCAATCTGGTTTCCTCCAAATCCCACAGTTCCTCCCTCTTTCATGGTTAGGGTTAGGAACATAGACTTTTCTCCCGTCATGTGTCGCGAGCAGCCACTGTCCAGGTACCAGGCCTTCTTCCTTTCTTGTCCTTTTAGACATACCTGCAGCATCAACAATTTCAGACTTAGGTACCCATATTTTCATGGGTCCTCTAGGGTTAGTCCTTGAACCATTGAATCATCTTTGTGTTGTGTGTCTTGAGGTCCTTGGTATTGTTTTCCTCCAAACTTTAGGTTCAGAACCATTTAGTTTAGGATCCAACTTACCTTTCATAGTTTCTCTTCCTTAAAACTTAGGCTTTTGTTTTTCAGACTCTGGTTTCTTCGGAGTCTGTTTACCAGACTCTGATTTCTTCAGAATCTGAATCCATGAAGCCTTAGGTTCAAAGTTTTTCAGTACATTTGGCTTTGGGTTCTGAGGTTTTGACTTAGTCATTACTTTAGAACTTGAAGCTTTAGGTTCTGAATGAGTCATTGTGTTGACTTCATCAGACTCACTTACAAAGTGATTTTTCAATGCTTCTCTGGCGCCATCAGGACCAGGTTTCAGGATCACTTCATTTGAGCTGCCTCCAATGAATCCAAGACCATGTCCTTTGTTCTGATATGTGCTATAGATCATAGATGCTACCCTGGAACTATCAATTCCAGTAGCAATAAATTCTTGTAGAGCAACATCCTGCTCACTCAAGTATTTACAGCTGCACTTCTTGATCAGTAAAGAGTCATTTTCTTCTTTTAAACTGTCTAACTCCAACAGAGTTGAGTCATAGATTAAGTAAAAACTTGAATAATCTTAAAAACGAAGTATCAGAAGATAAAAGAAAACACCAGAATCAAGTTACAAACAAAACAAAAAGAAATGCAACTAAGGTTGGTTTTGTTTGGCAAGGTGATCCAAAGCTTCAGTTCTTCTCAGATGAGCTTCTCTTTCAAGTCTTGCTTCTTCTTGAACTCTATGAAGCCTCCTCCTTAATGAATCAAAAACCATTGTTTCTCTGGGATTGTATTGATCTTCATCAAAGAATGGTTTATACTCAATCCGCAGAATAGGAGCTTTCTTCTTAGCTTTAGCTTTCTCAGCTCTCTTAACTTCTTCCACATGCTTGGCAATAACAACAGCTTGTTCCTTGACAGCAGCCTTCTGAATTTTGGTGACAAAGTCCAAAAATTCAGTCTTCAAGTTGGAGAACTTATCCTCATAGCTTACATTGAGGATAGGCACAAACCTTTGCTCAATAATGTCCTTGAGCTTAAAGTTTGACGAAGCATATAACTCATCTATCCTTAACGAATCAAAGAGGTTGTGAGGTTAGGAAGTTGAGGGTTGAGAGGCTATTATAGCTTGTAAGGTTTCAAGACCAGTTACAATAGTTATAGGTTCAGAAAGAGGTTCAGGAACCGTTTCAGACACAGGCTCTGCTATGCATTCTGTTACAGGTTCTGGTATGATATCAGAAGCTTGTTCCAAAATCTTAGAGACTGGTTCCTCTACAGTTTCTGAAGGTTCAACAGAAGCTATGGTAAGAATTTCTGAAAGTTGGGGTACAGAGTCTGGTTTAGAAACAGATTCTGTAGCTTTTGTTGATTTGGATTTAGCAGGGATTTTTGGTAGTTCTCCTCCTAGGTGTTTCTCAAGAGAATCTAGGGTGTCTGGAGAGTCTACACAAATAGGCTCATGTTGGGGGGATGGTTGAGTTGAATGAATGGTTACTTCAGGCTCTTTAGAAGGTTGAATTGCCTGAAGCGGTTTGAGAAATGATGGTGTCTTGAATAACTCTGTCCATAGTTGAATCAACATATTCAACTATTTTGGGGTCAAGTGGGTCAAAGGATGATAAGGGTTTGATTGGTGAGGGGGATGAATTTCTGAGGGAGGGAAGAATTTGGCTCAAGGGTTTGTTATCTGATTTAGTATCAGATGAAGACTCTTGATTCGTAGAGGAAGGTGAGTTAAATGCCACGTTACCAGAGGTGCAAATCCCAGCTTCTAGAGATGCATGATGATCAGAAGCATCAGACAGAGTAGCTTTTGATAAACCAGCTTCGGCAGAAGTCACCTGACTCTTCTGTTTTAGAGCTGATGCAAGCAACTTAGCAGCTTCTTTAACAGTTTCTTCCTTAAGTTCTTCAGCAACCACCTCTGCTGCCATTGCCTTGCCAGCAGCATGTTCATCCTCAATCATAGATACAGAAGTACCTATCTTCTGTGCTACATCCTTAGCCACAGGAACCACTTCCATCTTTCTTTTCTTGATCTGACTTTCTTCACCATCAGAGTCAGTATCAAGGAATTCAGCAATCACTTCAGCTAATTTCTCATAATCTCTGTCAGCCTTGCCTTTCTTGGCTTTCTTCTCATCTTTCTTTGCCTTCTTCTCGTCTTTCTTAGCTTTCTTCTCATCCTTGGGTTTTTTTATCCTTTCCTTAATTTCCTTGGATGCAGAAGATACGGACAAAGGCATGGGAGCCATGGTCTCAGAGGCACCAATAGTCACTCCTCGAAGAGCTGTAGATTTCATCTTCTTCTTGGGAGGCTCTTGCTTCTCTTCCTCTTCCTTTGGAATCACTTCCTTGGTCCTTTTCCCTTTAACCTTAAGAGGTCCTCCTCCAACAGTCTCAGGAATGGCAGAATAGTTGATTATTCTACCAGTTTCATTGAAGTAATCTACCACAAATGTTGCAAGGACTTCAGGATTGTCTTCTTTGGAAATAGGAGGGAAGTCCATCATCAAGTCTGATTGCACATAAGATTCCCTCATATCTTGATTAGAAGGATTGAATCTTATGACAATCTTCATGTATTGAAGAGTTTTACCGTTGATGATTCTCCCAGTCACTGTTCCAAGATGAGCGTCTGATACTACACCAGATTCTGATAAGACCTTCAAGAGGCCTCCTTGATAAAGAATCTCAGAGATTAGCCTTCCAAAAGGAATTTGTCTTCTGGATTCAGATTGGCTTTTCCTTATAGCCCAGCACATGTGGTACATCACGTACCTAGGAAAGTTTATCTTCTTTTTCGTTATCAGAAAATAAAGAAGCACCTTGTGATCAATAGACAGAGTGTCTGTTCCTCCACCTTTCTGAAGCATACTATCCAGTATTATCTTCATAAGCACCCTATGCTCAGGATGCATGTCAACCAACTTATTTGAGGGTCTTCCTTCAAATAAAAGTTTGTTGTAGATACCCATCCAATCGCTCTTCTTCTCAACATTCCACTGGAATTTACCTTCGTTAACAACTCTGCAGGCTTTGGCAACCACCTCTTCAGTGATAAGGATTGGAATCCCCATCACAGCAGACCTGATTTCAAGACCTTTGTATGGTCTTAAACCCATTTCCTTTTTATTCTTGCCAGCCAGCTTAGGGTTGTTCATGATTGCAGCCGTTTCTTCAATGGTAGCGTCCTCCTTGTCGAAAACTTCTGCCCTGACCCAGAGGTCTCTTACTAGCTTATGATATGTTGGTCCATTCAACATACAAAAATAACTCATCATTCCTTGTGATAAGAAATGAGAAGAGACGTCTACACCGTGATGAATGAGAGAGCCGAAGTCCAGAGTTTCTTTGATGAGGTTCATGGTTATGGGTTTAATCACGTATGATTTACCAGTTTTGACTAACACACCAGATTGAATAAGATCACTTTCCATTTGAAGGTTTCTAGGTTTTGATTTTGAGAACACAAAGTTTTACAGAGATTGAAAACAAGATGAATGTTCAGAGAAAAATCAAAGTGTGAAAAGAGAAGTGAGTTGTGTGTGATTGGTATTTATAGAAAAGAGTTGATAACCGTTTGGAAAGAGTAGGGGACAAACAAACAAGAGTAATAAATACGGTAAGCATGCAGCTGTAAAAGTATTGGGAAGATGCGAAGGTAACTTGTTAAACGTAATGAAATCATTGCCCTTTGAGTTCTTACCCAATACAGATAGGCCATGTCTGAGAAACTAAAAAGTAACTGACACCGTTGTCGGATAGGTGTTACTAAACTCAACAGTCATGCTTCCACTAATACGAGCTTTTGAGAGTCTAAGATTAACAAAGTATGAAAGTCTATCAGAGGCTTATGTTTACCAGAGTCTCCAAAAGAGAGTCTGATTCTCAATTAGCTTCTGAGTATCTTTCAGAATCTGAATTCTATTTTCAGAGGCGCACATTAACCAAAGACATAACACATGTTCAAATTTTTCTTTATAAAATCAAATCTTTCAACAGACAAAGGTTTAGTAAATATATTAGCCCATTGATGATCAGTATCAATGAATTGAATATCTAGAATTCCTTTTTGAACATAGTCTCTTATAAAATGATGTTTAATCTCAATGTGCTTTGCTCTTGAATGCAGAATTGGATTCTTAGATAAACATATAGCTGATGTATTATCACAAAAAATTGGGATACAATTTTCAGTTATTTGATAATCCTCAAGCTGATGTTTCATCCAGAGTAGCTGTGTACAACAACTAGCAGCTGAGATATATTCTGCTTCTGCTGTAGACAAAGCAATAGTTGCTTGCCTCTTGCTAGCCCAGGATATCAGATTCTCTCCCAAAAATGGACAATTGCCACTGGTGGATTTTCTTTTAATCCTGTCTCCAGCATAGTCAGCGTCACAGAATCCAACTAGCTTATAGTCAGAGGATTTCTTGTACAGAAGTCGAAGATTGGTAGTTCCTTTCAGATATCTAAAGATTATTTTAACAGCTGTTAAGTGAGACTCTCTAGGATCTGATTGAAACCTTGCACACAGACATACACTGAATAAAATATCTGGTCTGGATGCAGTTAGGTATAACAAAGAACCAATCATACCTCTATACAGCTTCTGATCAACTTTGGTTCCTTGATCTTCTTTGCTCAAAGTGCAGGTTGGATGCATTGGAGTGTTCATTTCTTTGCAGTCCTCAAGATTGAACTTCTTCATGAGCTCTTTCGTGTATTTGGACTGATGAACATAGAATCCATCTTTGCATTGGTTGATTTGAATTCCTAGAAAGAACTTCAATTCTCCCATCATGCTCATTTCAAATTCATCTTGCATCACTTTGGAAAACTCTTTGCAAAGTAAACTATTTGTAGAACCAAAAATGATATCATCAACATAAATCTGAACAATAAGAATGTCTTTCTTCATAGTCTTTCTGAATAGTGTATTGTCAACTTGCCCTCGTTCAAAGTTATTTTGAATTAAGAAATTACTCAGTCTTTCGTACCAAGCTTTGGGAGCCTGTTTCAAGCCATATAGTGATTTCTTCAATTTATAAACATGCTCTGGATGTTTTAAATCTTCAAAGCCACGAGGTTGTTTGATATAGACTTCTTCAGAAATGACACCATTAAGAAATGCACTCTTAACGTCCATTTGATACAAGATTATGTTGTGATTCACTACATAGGAAAGAAGTAACCTGATTGCTTCCAATCTTGCAACTGGAGCAAATGTTTCTGTGTAATCAATGCCTTCTTGTTGACTTTAGCCCTGCACAACAAGTCTGGCCTTGTTTTTGATTACTTCTCTTTGTTCACTAAGCTTATTTCTGAACACCCATTTAGTTCCAATAATGTTCTTGTGTTCAGGCTTAGCTACTAGATCCCACACTTCATTCCTCTTGAATTGATTAAGTTCATCCTGCATTGCCAGAATCCATCCTTCATCTGCAAGTGCTTCTTCAATAGTGGTTGGTTCAATAACAGATAATAATCCCAAAGCAAACTCTTCTTGTCTGAAATACAATCTAGTTCTTCTGGGCCTATCTTTATTGCCAATAATTTGATCCTCAGGATGTAAAGACTTGTATTTGAATGAATGTTTGGATTGACTAGCTTGCTGAGAACCATTTAGAGCTTCTTCAGAAGCTTCTTCATTAGGAACTTCAGGGGATGCTCCAGCTTCTGAAGTTTCTTCAGATTCTGGAATCTGATCAGATTCTGAGTTGCTATCAGAATCTTGAGATCCTGCATAACTTTCATCTTGCTCTGGAGTTTCACTTCCAGGCACTTTGTCATCAAATCCGACATGCATAGATTCTTCAACACATTGTGTTTCAGAATTATACAGTCTGTATGCCTTAGATCGTTCAGAGTAACCTAAGAAGATTCCCTTTTGAGCTTTGGCATCAAATTTCTTTAGATAGACTTTATTGTTCAGGACATAACAAGTACATCCGAACTGATGAAAATAAGATATGTTAGGTTTCCTTCCTTTAAAGAGTTCATATGCTGTTTTGTTCAACAGAGGTCTAATATAGATTCTGTTCTGAACATAACATGTTGTGTTTACTGCTTCTGCCCCAAAATGTTTAGCCAGACTGTTCTCATGGATCATGGTTCTAGCCATTTCTTGTAAGGTTCTGTTCTTTCTCTCTATAACTCCATTTTGTTGTGGAGTTTTAGGTGCAGAGAATTCATGAATAATTCCATGTTTTTCACAGTAAACCTCAAAAGGCTCATTTTCAAATTCTCCTCCATGATCACTTCTGACTTTCAAGATTTTCAATTCTCTTTCAGATTGAATTTGGATGAAGAATTTACTAAACACAGAATATGAGTCATCTTTAGTTTTCAGAAACTTAACCCAACTCCATCTGCTGTAATCATCAACAATGACTAGTCCATATTTACTTCCATATAAAGATGCAGTGCTAACTGGTCCAAATAAAT
This sequence comes from Medicago arabica, assembly GCA_946800305.1. Taxonomy (NCBI): domain Eukaryota; kingdom Viridiplantae; phylum Streptophyta; class Magnoliopsida; order Fabales; family Fabaceae; genus Medicago; species Medicago arabica. Next base: position 27,902,435 of record OX326970.1, on the reverse strand, counting down.
CAATATGAAGTAACTCCAAGGGTCTGGAAGTAGAAACAATTTCTTTCGGTTTAAAGGAACTCTTGACAATTTTCCCTTTCTGACATGCTCCGCAAAGAGCATCTGAATGATAGTTAATGTCTGGTAAGCCTTTGACTAGTTGCAACTTGCTAAGCAAAGAGATTAACCTCCAGTTTGCGTGTCCCAACCGTCTATGCCACAACCACTTCTTATCACCCATTGACAAAAGGCAAACTACCTTCTGATCAGTCAGTTCAGAGAACTTTATCTTGTAGACATTGTTTCTTCTCTTTCCCTTGAAGACTATGGATTGATCATCCTTGTTAACCACAGTGGAGTTGTTCTTATTAAACAAAACATCATAACCACTGTCGCATAATTGACTTATGCTCAGTAGGTTATGTCTAAGCCCATCAACAAACCACACATTACTACTAGAGATAAGAGAGTTACAAATGGTTCCAGTACCAATGATTTTGCCAGTCTGGTTTCCTCCAAATCCCACAGTTCCTCCCTCTTTCATGGTTAGGGTTAGGAACATAGACTTTTCTCCCGTCATGTGACGCGAGCAACCACTGTCCAGGTACCAAGCCTTCTGCTTTTATAGTCCTTTTAGACATACCTACAACATCAACAATTTCAGACTTAGGTATCCATATTCTCATGGGTCCTCTTGGGTTAGTCCTTGAACCATTGAATTCCTTTCGTAAGGTGCGTCTTGAAGTCATTGGCAGTGTTTTCTTCCACACCTTGGGCTTAGAACTGTTTAGTTTAGGATTCAACTTGCCTTTCACAGTTTCTCTTCTTTGAAATTTAGGCTTTTGTTTTTCAGACTCTGGCTTTTTCAGAGTCCGTTAATCAGACTCTGAATGGTTTAGAGTCTGAATCATTGAAGCCTTAGGTTCAAAGTTTTTCTGAACTTTTGACTTTGCATTCTGAGATTTTGACTTAGTCAAAACCTTAGAACTTGAAGTTATAGGTTCTGAATGAGTCACTGTGTTGACTTCATCAGACTCACTTACAAAGTGATTTTTCAATGCTTCTCTGGCGCCATCAGGACCAGGTTTCAGAATCACTTCATTCGAGCTTCCTCCAATGAATCCAAGACCCTGTCCTCTGTTCTGATATATGCTATAGATCATGGATGCAACCCTTGATCTGTCAATTCTAATAGCAATAAATTCTTCTAAAGCAATATCTTGCTCACTCAAGTATTTACAACTACACTTCTTGATCAATAAAGTATCATTTTCTTCTTTTAAACTTTCTAATTCCAACAGAGTTGAATTATGTCTTTTTGACAGCTTATCAAGCTGTTGTTTGACTTTCTTCAACTCAGTGGTTTTAGCTTTAAAATGACCAAGAAGTTCTTTTACAGAATCTACTGATTCAAATCTTGTGAGTTCAGAAAATAACTCTGTTTCACTTTCAGAGTCTGCATCTGATTCTGCCTCAGGTGTCTCCTTTACAGATTCAGTTGGAGCCATTAGTCCAACAGCTACATTAGCTTCACCATCAGCATCATCATTTTCAGACCCTGACTCGTTATCAAGATCTTCCCAGGTAGTCATCAGACTTTTCTTGATTTGCTTCTTAAACTTGCTTGACTTGAAGGTTGACCTTTTTGACTTGGATTTCTCTTTCTGCAACTCTGGACAATCAGCAATAAAGTGCCCAGTCTTCTTGCAGTTGAAGCAACCTTTCTGTTCCTCCTTTTTGAAACCCTTCCCACTGCTCTTGCTTAGAAGTCTCTTGTTCTTTTTAGCAAGGTATTGCATTCTGCTTGAAAGCATAGCCATTTCTTTAGCAGCATCAGGATCTTCCTCTGAGCTTTCAGAAGCTGAAGATTCATTTTCAGACTCTTAAACCTTGAGAGCTTTTGAGGATCTTCCCTTTGATTTTAAAGCAATGGTTTTAGACTTTCTTGCCGACTCGTGCTCATTGAGACTTAACTCATGAACTTTGAGAGAGCTTACAAGATCTTCAACACTTAAAGTGTTTAAATCTTTAGCTTCCTCAATTGCAGTAACCTTTGGTCTCCATCTAGAGGGTAAACTCCTTAGGATCTTGCTAACATGTTCAGAAGCTATGTAACTCTTCTTTAGTATCTGAAGTCCAGATACTAGAGTTTGAAATCTTGAGTACATCTGCTCAATACTTTCATCCTCTTTCATCTTGAATAGTTCATATTGATGAACTAATAGAAGAGCTTTAGATTCCCTGACCTTTTTGCTTCCTTCATAGTTTGCACAGAGAGAAGGAAACATGGCTCTAGCAGTAGATTTGTCACTCATCTTCATGTATTCCGATTTAGGAATAGCAGTGACAAGAGCTCCTCTGAATATATGATGTTTCTTGTAGATCTTCTTTTGAGCAGCACTGTGAAGTTTACGGTCAATGGCAGCACCTTCGTCATCAAGTTGTAAGTCACCAACACCATCTTCAAGTATGTCCCAGAGTTCTTCATCAAGACCCATGACATAGCTGTAGAAGTTGGTTTTCCACCAAGAAAATTCTTCAGGATCACCATTGAACTTAGGAATTTTTCCATAATCAGCCTTTTTACTACTGTTATTGGATCCATAGTCATATGGTATAGCAGCACCAGAAGCAGCACCAGAAGAAGAAGGTTCACTGGAAGACATGTTTTTCTCTGGACCTTTTCTGTCACACGGTTAAGTGCTATGACAACAGAGCCGGAGCTCTGATACCAACTGAAGGTGAGAAAAACACAAGAAGGGGGGGTTGAATTGTGTTAGCTTTTCGCAGCTCTTGAAGAGTCTGATGGGAGATCAGATTCTGTTGCAGCAGAAATAATCAAGAGATAGAGAGAAGAGAGAACACAAGCAATTATACAGGTTCCTTCCACAAACCGGAAGTAGTCCTGTCCCCCTTGCACTTCCAAGGAGAGTTCCACTAAAATGTAATATCTATTACAAATTGCTCAAACACACAGTAAGAGACTTCCAATGCTCAAGCACGCAGGCAAGAGACTTCCAATGCTCAAAGACGCAACTAAGAGACTTCTTTGCTCAAGGACGCAGCCAAGAGACTTCTTTGCTCAAGCACACAAGCAAGAGACTTCTGACACAATTTACAGAAAATTGAATAGAGTTGAAACACTTGACAAACAATCAAACGTTGTCCAATTACAAACAAAGACAGACTCCGTTTCAAACAAAGACAGACTCTGTTTTTCTGCTTAACTTTGAAATTCTAGAATACTCAGTTTGTAAGAATAATCTGTTGGAACAAAGGTGTTCAGCAATACCACGTTTTGAGTTTTGATGATAACAAGGTATTAAAAGTTGTTAATTGGTTATTGCTAATATTTGTTTAAGTATGCAGGATATCAATCAAAATTTATATCTTAGAAAGTATTCTGTTTGAACAATGTTAAAGAGCAAAAATCCAGAGAAGCTTGTTGCTTGTGATTCTGTATCAAAGAGAGTCTGAAGACTGTATCGAAGAGAGTCTGAAGACTGTACCGAAGAGAGTCTGAAAGACTGTATCAGAGTCTGAAGACTATCAGAATCTGAAAACCAAGAGAGTCTGAAGATTACCAGAAGCTTAGTGCTACAGTGAGTCTGAAGCCCAAAATTTGATAATCTGCTAACAAGGATTTCTACAGCATTGCGATGCAAAAGAAACTCTCAAATGGAGTAACGGCTAGCTTCAAAGTCAACTTGAGCGTGGGGAGCACAAAGACAAGAATGCAGGCCAGTACAGAGTACGTTGTACGAACTCTGTTCCCACTACTCCACTACCTCGTACAGTTTGGCAACTGTGTCTACTGGTATTAATCTTCAAAGGGAATGGAATTCAAATTATGCAATTGAAGGACTATTACCAAATCAAGCAACAGATCAACAGCCATTGATCAAGCTTCTGAAATCATCCTGATGTGCTGGATGACTCAACGTCTCTTTCCTACACCTATATGAAGGATAGAAGACTTGAAGAATTGTTGGACTTTACAACTACAAAAACTACGCTGCATTGCTTTCGTATTCAACTGAGTCTTAACAAAAACACATCTTCAACTTAGATAATTCTTACAAACTGAGTATTCTAGAATTTCTAAGTTTCACAGAAAATTAGAGTCTGTCTTTTGTTTGAAACAGAGTCTGTCTTTGTTGTAATAGAAACACGTTTGATTGTTTGTCAAGTGTTTCAACTCTATTCAATTTTCTGTAATTGTGTAAGAAGTCTCTTGCTTGTGTGCTTGAGCAAAGGAGTCTCTTGGCTGCGTCCTTGAGTAAAGAAGTCTCTTAGTTGTGTCTTTGAGCATTGGAAGTCTCTTTCCTGCGTGCTTGAGCATTGGAAGTCTTTTACTGTGTGTTTGAGCAACTTGTAATTGATATTACATTTTAGTGAACTCTCCTTGGAAGTACAAGGGGGACAGGACTACTTCCGGTTTGTGGAAGGAACCTGTATAATTGCTTGTGTTCTCTCTTCTCTCTATCTCTTGATTATTTCTGCTGCATCAGAACCTAATCTCCTATCAGACTCTGATCTCCTTCAGACTCTGAGTTTAAAGGAATTAGACTCTCACTCTTCAAGAGCTGCGAAAAGCTAACACAATTCAACCCCCCCTTCTTGTGTTTTTCTCACCTTCAGTTGGTATCAGAGCTCCGGCTCTGTTGTCATAGCACTTAACCGTGTGACAGAAAAGATCCAGAGAAAAACATGTCTTCTAGTGAACCGTCTTCTTCTGGTGCTACTTCTGGTGCTGCTATAACATATGACTATGGATCCAATAATAGCAGTAAAAAGGCTGATTATGGAAAAATTCCTAAGTTCAATGGTGATCTTGAAGAATTTTCTTGGTGGAAAACCAACTTCTACAGTTATGTCATGGGTCTTGATGAAGAACTCTGGGACAAACTTGAAGATGGTGTTGGTGACTTACGACTTGATGAGTGACAAATCTAATGCTAGAGCCATGTTTGCTTCTCTCTGTGCTAACTATGAAGGAAGCAAAAAGGTCAGGGAAGCTAAAGCTCTTCTATTAGTTCATCAGTATGAGCTATTCAAGATGAAAGTATTGAGCAGATGTACTCAAGATTTCAAACTCTAGTATCTGGTCTTCAGATACTAAAGAAGAGTTATATAGCTTTTGATCATGTTAGCAAGATTTTAAGGAGCTTACCCTCTAGATGGAGACCAAAGGTTACTGCAATTGAGGAGGCTAAAGATTTAAACACTTTAAGTGTTGAAGATCTTGTAAGCTCTCTCAAAGTTCATGAGTTAAGTCTCAATGAACATGAGTCTGCAAGAAAGCCCAAAACCATTGCTTTAAAATCAAAGGGAAGATCCTCAAAGGCTCTCAAGGTTGAAGTATCTGAAAATGAATCTTCAGCTTCTGAAAGCTCAGAGGAAGATCCTGATATTGCAAAAGAAATGGCTATGCTTTCAAGCAGAATGCAGTACCTTGCTAAGAAGAACAAGAGATTTCTGAGCAAGAGCAGTGGGAAGGGTTTCAGAAAGGAGGAACAGAAAGGTTGCTTCAACTGCAAGAAAAATGGACATTTTATTGCTGACTGTCCAGAGCTGCAGAAGGAGAAATCAAAGTCAAAAAGGCCAACCTTCAAGTCAAGCAAGTTTAAGAAGCAGATCAAGAAAAGTCTGATGGCCACCTGGGAAGATCTTGATAATGAGTCAGGGTCTGAGGATGATGATGCTGATTGTAACACCCCGAAATCCTAGCTTAAAAATTCATTTATATAAACAGAGTATATCGCAATATTCAGGATGTCACATTTCATAAAATCTTTAAACAAAAAGAATAATAGTTTATTCCTCATCTTTATTCAAAACGTAGCAGCGGAATCATAATTGAAACTCTTTAAAAAGATTAGTTCTTTGCACCAATGTCATAATTAATTCAAAAACGATACATAAAGGAATAGAAACAAATGATAATCCCCATCCCGTTACATATCAGAGCTCCTAAGACTCCACAAGGACCTCTCACATCGTCAATCCTACGCTTGATCACCTGCACTTGCCCACAAGGCGACAATTCCAACAGAAGGGGTGAGATTCACAAAACAAAACATTAAACATATAATTCCACAATTATATTTAACAACATAACTTCATTATCATAATATCACAACAACAGTCAAGTAACAACTTAATCATAATCAACATCATGTTCAACATCTTAGTCAACAATCTTAGTACGACTCGATAATGCGACCTCGACTCGACAATGCAACTTAGACTCAACAATGCGACTTAGACATCTTAATCATGCATGTGGTACCATATTGAGTATAAATATACTCCTAGGGCATAAGCCCTCGTCACTATTTGAGCATAAAAATACTCCTAGAGCATAAGCTCTCGTCGCTATTGAGCATAAAAATACTCCTAGAGCATAAGCTCTCGTCGCTATTGAGCAAAAGCTCCTAGGGCATGAGCCCTCGTCTCTGGATGCATATGCATGGACTCAACTTCTTAACTCTTAGACATCTCAAATGAACTCCAATAGTTTGGACCATAACATCATAAATCTTTAACGACACATGCAGCTTTTATTTATTAACAACATAGCAACATGGCAGCAACGAATCATCACAAGCATTCACATGCATCATCTCTTATAATTCAAAGAAAACATATACTAATGCATAGGTCACAATAACAGATCAAGTATCAGTTAACAGCTCTACATTTATTCTTAATATCTCAGTCTTAATCTAGACCAGGGTTAATCTCATAATCAATTGTGCGACAAGAGTCGCATTATTCGAAAAAGGTAGTCTGATACAGGACTACTCGCTATGGCGAGTGGGAACCCTCGCCTCGCGAACCATCAGGGTAACTCGCTGTGGCGAGTTGGGTTGCTCGCCTCGCGAGCTTCAGGGGTACTACTCGCTATGGCGAGTGGGGTTGCTCGCTTCGCGAGCCTTCTCAAAGGTTGCTCGCTACGGCGAGTGGATTGCTCGCCTCGCGAGCCCGCTAGGGGTAACTCGCTATGGCGAGTGGGTTGCTCGCCTCGCGAGCTGGTGAAGAGACTCGCCGTGGCGAGTTGACTGCTCGCTGTGGCGAGCTGCGATAGAACAGATACGGGGTTACGAGGGTTTTCACCCAAAACCCCAAATTTCATCCTAAACCTTCCAAATTTCGACTATGATGATGTACAAGGGCTATTCTATGGTCTGTAAACAGTTTCCTACGTCAACGGTACAATTTCTCATCATCTAATCATCAATTCATCACTTTTAAACCTAATTCTTAGTTCTTAAATTCTCATGAACAATTCCTAAACATGTTAACTATAATCATGAATCATAAGCTTAATGAATTGCAATGCTAGGCTCACCCTTACCTTAGAAAATTGAGCAGCATCCTCTCTTGTTCTTCTCTCCTGTTTTCTCCCTTTTTCTCCAAAAACTGAATTGTACGTACTGTACAATTCTAACCTAGTTTTTCTTTTTATATCTTAACCTAATTTCTCTTCTCACACCAAAACTTACTCTTTCCCCTTAACTTATTTATTTCTGTTAATTCCACGAAACTCTCTAAATTCACAAAACAACCCTTCAACATATTATTTATTTTAATTTCAACCCTTATTCTATTAAATAATAAAATAGACCACCTAATACAATCACAACATAACACATAAATCACATAAATATATTCTAACTCGACAAATTAATTAAATAATTGAGACGGGCGTTACACTTATGGTGAAGCCAATGTAGTTGTTGGACTAATGGCTACAACCGAATCTGTTAAAGAAACACTTGAGGCAGAATCAGATGCAGACTCTGAAAGTGAAACAGAGGTATATTCTTTGTAAGTGAGTCTGATGAAGTCAACACAGTGACTCATTCAGAACCTACAATTTCGAGTTCTAAGGTTCTGACTAAGTCAAAATCTCAGAATGTAAAGTTAAAGGTTCTGAAAAACTATGAACCTAAAGCTTCAATGATTCAGACTCTAAAACATTCAAAGTCTGATAAACAGACTCTGAAAAAGCCAGAGTCAGAAAAACAAAAGCCTAAGTTTCAAAGAAGAGAAACTGTGAAAGGCAAGTTGAAACCTAAACCAAACGGTTCCAAACCCAAGGTATGGGAGAAAACATTGCCAATGACTTCAAGACGCAACTTACGAAAGGATTTCAATGGTTCAAAGACTAACCCAAGAGGACCCATAAGAATATGCGTACCTAAGTCTGAAATTATTGATGCTGCAGGTATGTCTAAAAGGACTAGAAAAGCAGAAGGCTTGGTACCTGGACAATGGTTGCTCGTGTCACATGACGGGAGAAAAGTCTATGTTCCTAACACTAACCATGAAAGAGGGAGGAACTGTGGGATTTGGAGGAAACCACACTGGCAAAATCATTGGTACTGGAACCATTGGTAACTCTATTAGGTGATAAGAAGTGGCTGTGGCATAGACGGTTGGGTAGAAGCTGGAGTTGTAGAGAGAAAGAATAGAACCTTACAAGAAATGGCTAGAACCATGATCCATGAGAACAATCTGGCTAAGCATTTTTGGGCAGAAGCTGTAAACACAACTTGTTATGTTCAGAACATAATCTATATTAGACCTCTGTTGAACAAAACAGCTTATGAACTCTTTAAAGGAAGGAAACCTAACATATCTTATTTTCATCAGTTCGGATGTACTTGTTATGTCCTGAACAATAAAGTCTATCTAAAGAAATTTGATGCCAAAGCTCAAAAGGGAATCTTTTTAGGTTACTCTGAACGCTCTAAGGCATACAGACTGTATAATTCAGAAACACAATGTGTTGAAGAATCTATGCATGTCAGATTCGATGACAAAGTTCCTGGAAATGAAACTTTAGAGAAAGATGAAAGTTGTGCAGGATCTCAAGATTCTGATGACAACTCAGAATCTGATCAGATTCCAGAATCTGAAGATACTTCAGAAGCTGAAGTATCCCCTGAAGTTCCTAATGAAGAAGCTTCTGAAGAAGCTCAAGATGGTTCTTTGCAAGCTAGTCAATCCAAACAATCTTTCAAATACAAGTCTTGACATCCAGAGGATCAGATTATTGGCAATAAAGAAAGTCCCAGAAGAACTAGATCGCATTTCAGACAAGAAGAGTCTACTTTGGGATTACTATCTGTTATTGAACCAACCTCTATTGAAGAAGCACTTGGAGATGAAGGATGGATTCTGGCAATGCAAGAAGAACTGAATCAATTCAAAAGGAATGAAGTATGGGATCTAGTAGCTAAGCCTGATCACAAGAACATCATTGGAACCAAGTGGGTGTTCAGAAATAAGCTTAGTGAACAAGGAGAAGTAATCAGAAACAAGGCCAGACTTGTTGCGCAGGGCTAAGATTGGAAGCAATCAGGTTACTTCTTTCCTATGCAGTTAATCACAACATAACCTTGTATCAAATAGACTTTAAGAGTGCATTTCTTAATGGTGTCATTTCTGAAGAAGTGTATGTCAAACAACCTCCTGGCTTTGAAGATTTAAAACATCCAGAGCATGTTTACAAATTGAAGAAATCACTCTATGGCTTGAAACAAGCTCCCAGAGCTTGGTATGAAAGACTAAGTAATTTCTTAATTCAAAATAACTTTGAACGAGGGCAAGTTGACACTACACTATTCAGAAAGACTCTGAAGAAAGACATTCTTATAGTTCAGATTTATGTTGATGATATCATTTTTGGTTCTACAAATAGTTCACTTTGAAATGAGCATGATGGGAGAATTGAAGTTCTTTCTTATAATTCAAATCAACCAATGCAAAGATGGAGTCTATGTTCATCAGTCCAAATACACAAAAGAGCTTCTGAAGAAGTTTAATCTTGAGGAATGCAAAGAAATGAATACTCCAATGCATCCAACCTGCACTCTGAGCAAAGAAGATCAAGGAACCAAAGTTGATCAGAAGCTGTATAGAGGTATGATTGGTTCTTTGTTATACCTAACTGCATCCAGACCAAATATTTTATTCAGTGTATGTCTGTGTGCAAGGTTTCAATCAGATCCTAGAGAGTCTCACTTAACAGTTGTTAAAAGAATCTTTAGTTATCTGAAAGGAACTACCAATCTTGGACTTCTTTACAAGAAATCCTCTGACTACAAGCTAGTTGGATTCTGTGATTCTGACTATGCTGGGGACAAGATTGAAAGAAAATCTACAAGTGGCAATTGTCAATTCTTGGGAGAGAATCTGATATCCTGGGCTAGCAAAAGGCAAGCAACCATTGCTTTGTCTAGTTGTTGGGAGAGAATCTGAATACATCTCAGCTGCTAGTTGTTGTACTTAGCTACTCTGGATGAAACATCAGCTTGAGGATTATCGAATAACTGAAAACTGTATCCCAATTTATTGTGATAGTACGACAGCTATATGTTTGTGTAAGAATCCAACTCTGCATTCAAGAGCAAAGCACATTGAGATTAAACATCATTTTATAAGAGACTATGTTCAAAAAGGAATTTTAGATATTCAATTCATTGATACTGATCATCAATGGGCTGATATATTTACTAAACCTTTATTTGTTGAAAGGTTTGATTTTATAAAGAAAAATTTGAACATGTGTTATGTCTCTGGGTAATGTGTGCCTCTGAAAACAGAATTCAGACTCTGAAAAATATTCAGAAGCTATTTGGGAATCAGACTCTTTTTTGGAGACTCTGGTAAACATAAGCTTCTGATAAACTTTCAGACTCTGGTAAGGAATCTTTAGACTCTCAGAAGCTCGTATTAGTGGAAGCATGACTGTTGAGTTTAGTAACACCTGCCCCACTACGGTGACAGTTACTTTATAGTTTCTCAGACGTGGCCTGTCTGTATTGGGTAAGAACTCAAAGGGCAATGATTTCATTACGTTAAACAAGTTACCTTCGCATTGTCCCAATACTTTTACGGCTGCATGCTATATGTATTTATTGTTTGTGTTTGTTTGTCCCCTATTCTTTCCAAACGGTTATCAAACTTTCTCTATAAATACATATCACACACAACTCACTTCTCTTTTCACTCTTTGATTATTTCTCTGAACAAATTTCTTGTTTTCAATCCTTTGCAAAACTTTTTGTTCTCAAATCAAAAACTTAGAAACCTCTAAAATGGCAAGTGATCTTATCCAATCTGGTGTCCTAGTCAAGACTAGAAAATCTTATGTGATCAAACCCAGAACGATGAACATTATCAAAGAAACTCTGGAAATTCAAGTTGAATCTCCAATAGATTTTGGTTCTCTTAATCGTCACGGAGTTAACGTTTCTTCTCATTTCTTAGCACAAGGAATGATGAACTATTTCGGTATGTTGAATGGACCAACATATCAGGAGCTGGTAAGAGATTTTTGGGTTAGGTCAGAAGTCTACGACAAGGATGAAGCTACGATTGAAGAAACAGCTGCAGTTATGAACAACCCCAAGCTAGCTGGCAAAAACAGAGAGGAAATGGGTCTTAAACCATACAAGGGTCTTGAAATAAGGTCTGCTGTGATGGGGATTCCAGTTCTTATCACTGAAGAAGTGGTTGCCAGGGCTTGTCAAGTGGAGAATGCAGGTAAATTTCAATGGAATGTCCAGAAGAAGAGTGACTGGATTGTTATCTGCAACAAACTTTTATTTGAAGGGAGACCCTCAAATAAACTGGTTGATATGCATCCTGAGCATAGGGTGCTTCTGAAGATCATACTGGACAGTATGCTTCAGAAAGGAGGAGGAACAAACACTCTGTCTGTTGATCACAAAGTTCTTCTTTATTTTCTGATTAACAAAATAAAGATCAACTTTCCAAGGTATGTGATGCACCACATGTGCTGGGCCATTAAGAAGAGTCAATCAGAAACTAGAAGGCAAGTTCCTTTTGGAAGGCTAATATCTAAGATTCTGTATCAAGGAGGCCTCTTGAAGGTCTTATCAGAATCTGGTGTGGTATCAGATATTCATCTTGGAACTGTGACTGGGAGAATCATCAATGGCAAAACTCTGCAGTACATGAAGATTGTCAGAAGATTCAATCCTTCTAAGCATGATATAAGGGAATCTTATGTGCAATCTGACTTGATGATGGACTTCCCTCCTATATCCAAAGAAGATAATCCTGAAGTTCTTGCAAGATTTGTGGTGGATTACTTCAAGGATACTGGTAGAATAATCAACTATTCTACCATTCCAGAGACTGCTGGAGGAGGACCTCTTAAGGTCAAGGGAAAAAGGACCAAGGAAGTGGTTCTCAAGGAAGAGGAAGAGAAGCAGGAGCCTCTCAAAAAGTAGATCAAATCTACTGCTCTTCAAGGAGTGACTATTGGTGGCTCTAAGACCATAGCTCCTATGCCTTCATCAGTATCTTCTGCATCCAAGGAAATCAAGGAAAAGATAAAAGAAACCAAGGATGAAAAGAAAGCGAAGAAAGACGAGAAGAAGGTAAAGAAAGATGAGAAGAAAGCGAAGAAAGGAAAGGGTGACAGAGATTATGTCAAACTAGCTGAGGAAATTGCTGAATTCCTTGATGCTGACTCTGATGGTGAAGAAAGTCAGATCAAGAAAAGAAAGGTCGATGTGGTTCCTGTGTCTAAGGATGTAGCACAGAAGATAGGTACTTCTGTATCTATGATTGAGGATGAACATGCTGCTGGCAAGGCAATGGCAGCAGAAGTGGTTGCTGAAGAACTTAAAGAGGAAACTGTCAAAGAAGCTGCTAAGTTGCTTGCTTCTGCTTTGAAACAGAAGAATCTTGTAGCTACTGCAGAAGCTGAGTTATCAGAAGCTACTGTGTCTGATCATTATGCTTCTCCAGAAGCTGGCATAGGCACCTCTGGCAATGTAGCATACAACTCATCTTCCTCTACGAATCAAGAGTCAGAATCTGATTCAGAATCAGATAACAAACCCTTGAGCCAAATTCTTCCATCCCTCAGAAATTCATCCCCCTCACCAATCAAACCCCTATCATCCCATAACCCATTGGACCCTGCAATAGATGAATATGTTGATTCAACTATGGACAGAGTCATTCAAGACACAATCACAGTGTCTATGAATCTACCTGCTGACCATCCTGCTCAACCATCATTTCTCAAACCACTTCAGGCAATTCAACCTTCTGAAAATCCTGAAGTAACCATCCAATCCAAACAACTATCCCCCCATCCTGAAACCATTTGTGTAGACTCTCCAGACACCCTAGATTCTCTTGAGAAACATCTAGGAGGAGAACTACCAAAGACCCCTGCAAAATCCAAACCAACACAAGCTACAACATCTGTTTCCAAACCAGACCCTGTACCTAAACCTACAGAAAGTCTTACCTTAGCTTCTGTTGAACCTTCAGAACCTGTTGTAGAACTAGTTTCTGAAAATCTGGAACAAGCTTCTGATATCCTATCAGAACCTGTAACAGAATGCAGAGCAGAAACTGTGTCTAGAAGAGTTCCTCAACCTCTTTGTGATCCAATAACAATTTTACCAAATTTTGAAACTTTTCTAGCTTTAATGGCCTCTCAACCCTCAACCTCTGAACCTCATGACCTATTTGATTCAAACAGGATAGATGAGTTATATGCTTCTTCAAACACTAAGTTAGTGCTAATACTAGTGCTGCTATACCATATGACTATGGATCCAATAACAGCAATAAGAAAGCTGATTATGGGAAAATTCCAAAGTTTTATGGTGATCCTGAAGAATTTTCTTGGTGGAAAACCCACTTTTATAGCTATGTCATGGGTCTTGATGAAGAACTTTGGGACATACTAGAAGATGGCGTTGGTGACTTAGAACTTGATGACGAAGGTGCTGCTATTGACCATAAGATACACACTGCCGCTCAAAAGAAGATCTCTAAGAAACATCATATCATCAGAGGAGCTCTTGTCACAACTATTCCAAAGTCTGAATACATGAAGATGCGTGACAAATCCACTGCTAAAGCCATGTTTGCTTCTCTTTGTGCAAACTATGAAGGGAGCAAGAAGGTCAGGGAAGCTAAAGCTCTTTTATTGGTTCATCAGTATGAGTTATTCAAGATGAAGGAGGTGAAAGTATTGAGCAGATGTACTCAAGGTTTCAAACTCTAGTATCTGTTCTTCAGATACTGAAAAAGAGTTATATAGCTTCTGACCATGTTAGCAAGATACTGAGTGTTGAAGATCTTGTCAGTTTTCTCAAAGTTCATGAGTTAAGTCTCAACGAACATGAATCTGCAAGAAAGTCAAAAACCATTGCTTTAAAGTCAAAGGGAAGATCCTCAAAAGCTCTCAAAGTTGAAGAGTCTGAAAATGAATCTTCTTCTTCTGAAAGCTCTGAGGAAGATCCTGATGTTGCCAAAGAAATGGCTATGCTTTCAAGCAGAATGCAGTACCTGGCCAAGAAGAACGAGAAGTTTCTGAGTAAGAGCAGTGGTAAGGGTTTCAAGAAGGAAGAACAGAAAGGTTGCTTCAACTGCAAGAAGCCTGGTCAAAGAAGCCAGAGTTGCAGAAAGAGAAATCCAAGTCAAAGAAGCCAACCTTCAAGTCAAGCAAGTTTAAGAAGCAAATCAAGAAAAGTCTAATGGCTACCTGGGAGGATCTTGATAATGAGTCAGGGTCTGATTAAGATGGCGCTGATGGTGAAGCTAATGTAGTTGTTGGATTAATGGCTACAACTGAACCAGTTGAAGAAGCACCTGATGCAGAATCAAACATAGACTCTGAGAGTGAGACTGAGGTATTTTCTAAACTCACAAGATCTGAATTAGTTGATTCTATCAAAGAACTTTTTGGTCACTATGAGACCAAATCCAGTGAGTTGAAGAAAGTCAAACAACATCTTGATAAGTTGTTGAAAAAGCATGACTCAACTATGTTGGAGTTGGACAGTTTAAAGAAAGAAAATGACTCTTTACTGATCAAGAAGTGTAGCTGTAAATACTTGAGTGAGTATGATGTTGCTCTACAAGAATTTATTGCTACTGGAATTGATAGATCCAGGGTAACATCTATGATCTATAGCACATATCAGAATAGAGAACAAGGTCTTGGATTCATTGGAGGCAACTCAAATGAAGTGATCCTGAAACCTGGTCCTGATGGCGCCAGAGAAGCATTGAAAAGTCACATTGTGAGTGAGTCTGAAGAAGTCAACACAGTGACTCATTCAGGACCTAAAGCTTCTAGTTCTAAAGTGATGACAAAGTCAAAATCACATAACCTAAAGCCAAAGGTACTGAACAACTTTGAAACTAAGGCTTCAAGGATTCAGATTCTGGTAAACAGACTCTGAAGAAACCAGAGTCTGAAAAACAAAAGCCTAAATTTCAAAGAAGAGAAACTGTGAAAGGTAAGTTGGATCCTAAACTAAATGGTTCTGAACCTAAATTTTGGAGGAAAACAATACCAAGGACCTCAAGACACACAACACAAAGGGGATTCAATGGTTCAAGGACAAACCCCAGAGGACCCATAAAGATATGGGTACCTAAGTCTGAAATTGTTGATGTTGCAGGTATGTCTAAAAGGACAAGAAAGGCAGAAGACCTGGTACTTGGACAGTGGCTGCTCGTGACACATGAAGGGAGAAAAGTCTATGTTCCTAACCCTGACCATGAAAGAGGGAGGAACTGTGGGATTTGGAGGAAACTAGACTGGAAAAATCATTGGTCTCGGAACCATTGGTAATTCTCTAATCTCAATTACTAATGTGTGGTTTGTAGAAGGAGTTAGACATAACCTACAGAGCATAAGTAAATTGTGTGATAGTGGTTATGATGTTTTGTTTAATAAGAACAATTGCACAGTAGTCAACAAGGATGATCAATCCATAGTTTTCAAGGGAAAAAGAAGAAACAATGTTTACAAAATAAAATTCTCTGAACTGGCTAATCAGAAGGTAGTTTGCCTTTTGTGTTTAGTAAATTCTGCATCCAAATACAATCTGAAAAAGAATTGAAAATTTTGAAAGTCAAAAGTGATCATGCAGGAGAATTTGAAAATGAGCCATTTGAACTTTTTGGTGAAAAACATGGAATTATCCATGAATTCTCTGCTCCAAGAACTCCACAACAAAATGGGGTTGTAGAGACAAAGAACAGAACCTTACAAGAAATGGCAAGAACCATGATTCATGAGATCAATCTGGCTAAACATTTTTAGGCAGAAGCAGCAAACACAGCATGTTATGTTCAGAATAGGATCTACATCAGACCCGTGTTTAACAAAACAACATATGAACTCTTTAAAGGCAGGAAACCTAACATATCTTACTTTCATCAGTTTGGATGTATATGTTATATTCTGAACAATAAAGTCTATCTAACGAAATTTGATGCCAAAGCTCAGAAAGGAATCTTCTTAGGTTACTCTGAAAGATCTAAGGCATACAGACTGTATAATTCATAAACACAATGTGTTGAAGAATCTATGCATGTCAGATTTGATGACAAAGTTCCTGGAAGTGAAACTCTAGAGCAAGATGAAAGTTTTGCAGGTTCTCAAGATTCTGATGACAACTCAGAACCTAATCAGATCCTAGAATCTGAAAATACTCCAGAAGTTATAGCATCCTCTAAAGTTCCTGATGAAGAAGCTTCTGAAGAAGCTCAAGATGGTTCTTAGCAAGCCAATCAATCCAAACATGCATTCAAATACAAGTCTTCACATCCTGAAGATCAAATCATTGGCAACAAAGATAGTCCCAGAAGAACTAGATTACATTTCAGACAAGAAGAGTCTGCTTTGGGATTATTATCTATTGTTGAACCTACCTCTGTTGAAGAAGCACTTGGAAATGAAGGATGGATTCTGGCAATGCAAGATAAACTTAATCAATTCAAAAGGAATGATGTATAGGATCTAGTAGCTAAGCCTGAGCACAAGAACATTATTGGAACTAAATGGGTGTTCAGAATTAAGCTTAGTGAACAAGGAGAAGTGATCAGAAACGAGGCCAGACTTGTTGCTCAAGGCTACAGTCAGCTAGAAGGGATTGATTACACTGAAACATTTCAAGGTGAGAAAAAAAACACAAGAAGGGGGGGGGGTTGAATTGTGTTAGCTTTTCACAGCTCTTGAAGAGTGAGAATCTAATTCCTTAATATCAGAGTCTGAAGGAGATCAGAGTCTGATAGGAGATGAGGTTCTGATGCAGCGGAAATAATTAAGAGAGAGAGAGAAGAGAGAACACAAGCAATTATACAGGTTCCTTACACAAACCGGAAGTAGTCTTGTCCCCCTTGTACTTCCAAGGAGAGTTCACTAAAATGTAATATCTATTACAAGTTGCTCAAACACACAGCAAGAGACTTCCAATGCTCAAGCACGCAGGCAAGAGACTTCCAATGCTCAAAGACACAACTAAGAGACTTCTTTGCTCAAGGACGCAGCCAAGAGACTTCTTTGCTCAAGCACACAAGCAAGAGACTTCTGACATAATTTACAGAAAATTTAATAGAGTTGAAACACTTGACAAACAATTAAACGTGTTTCTTATAGTTCAGATTTATGTTGATGATATCATTTTTGGTTCTACAAATAGTTCACTTTGCAAAGAGTTTTCCAAAGTAATGCAGGATGAGTTTGAAATGAGCATGATGGGAGAATTGAAGTTCTTTCTTGGAATTCAAATCAACCAATGCAAAGATGTAGTCTATGTTCATCAGTCCAAATACACGAAAGAGCTTCTGAAGAAGTTCAATCTTGAGGACTTTCAAATCCCTATCCACCCGGATGACCAAGAAAAAACCACATTCACATGTCCCTATGGAACATTTGCCTATCGGCGAATGCCATTCGGACTGTGCAATGCACCCGCCACATTCCAAAGATGCATGATGGCGATCTTCGCCGAGTTCCTAGAAGATATTCTGGAAGTTTTCATGGACGATTTCTCTGTGTGTGGGTCGAGTTTTGAAGACTGTCTTTGTAATCTTGAGAAAGTTTTGGAGAGGTGTGTGAAAGTCAATCTAGTACTTAACTGGGAAAAGTGCCACTTTATGGTCAAGGAAGGCATAGTTCTTGGACATGTGGTGTCCAATAGAGGAATTGAGGTTGACAAAGCGAAAATAGAAGTTATTAAAAATTTACACCCTCCCAAGAGTGTAAGAGAAGTTAGGAGTTTTCTCGGACACGCCGGTTTTTATCGGCGATTCATCAAAGACTTCTCGAAAATTACAAAACCATTGACCGACCTTTTGATGAAGGACGCTGAGTTCATTTTTAATGAACAATGCCTCAAGTCTTTTCAACAGTTAAAACAAGCATTGATCTCAGCCCCAATAATGCAACCTCTAGATTGGAGTCAACCTTTTGAAATAATGTGTGAAGCCAGTGACTACGTAGTAGGCGCTGTTTTTGGCCAGTGAAAAGATAAGAAGCTCCATGCTATCTACTATGCAAGTAGGACACTCGATGAAGCTCAAATAAACTATGCAACAACTGAAAAGGAGCTTCTAGCCATCGTCTTTGCAATTGATAAATTTCGTTCCTATCTAGTGGGATCGAAGATAATCATTTACACAGACCATGCAGCATCAGATACCTGCTTAGCAAGAAGGATGTGAAGCCGAGGCTGATTCGGTGGATACTGCTACTGCAAGAATTCGACATGGAGATCCGCGATAAAAAAGGAACGGAGAATGTAGTCGAGGATCACTTGTCAAGAATTCAGGAGGGTCAGTTGGAGGAGGTGCCCATAAATGATTATTTTCCCTACGAAAGATTGGTGTCTTTTGTGAAAGCGGAGGCACCTAGATACGGTCACCTCATAGATTTTTTAGAAGAAGGGAGTTCCGGCATTAAGAAGTTAACAGAAGAGGCAAGTGCTTTAAGTAATACAGCTACCCCATGGTACGCTGATATCATAAACTATTTGGTTGCTGGAATTCTACCTCCTGACATGACCTATCAGCAAAAGAAGAAATTCTTCCATGATCTTAAGCAATACTACTGGGATGATCCCCTCTTATTCAAAAGAGGAGTGGATGGTATCTTCCGTCGATGTATTCCTGAAGAGGAAATAAAGAGTGTCATCACACACTGTCACTCTTCTCCTGTTGGAGGACACATGAGTAAGTCGAAATCTGCAGCAAAAATTCTTCAAGCTGGGCTCTATTGGCCCACCATCTTTCGAGATGTTCATGTTTTCGTTCCGGAATGTGACCGGTGCCAGCGATCCGGAAACATCTCCAGCAGGAATGAAATGCTAGAAAAGTTTATCTTAGAGGTGGAAGTTTTCGATGTCTCGGGGACTGACTTTATGGGTCCTTTTCCTTCATCTATGGGAAATAAATACATACTCATTGCTGTGGATTACGTGTCAAAATGGATCGAGGCCATTGCCTCTCCTACCAGTGATACAAAAGTAGTGGTAAAAATGTTCAAAAACATTATATTCTCAAGATTTTGTGTCCCCAGACTAGTCATCAGCGACGGAGGATCTCATTTTATTTCAAAAATATTTAAGAATCTCCTAACAAAGTATGGGGTACGTCACAGAGCAGTTACTCCCTATCATCCACAAACCAATGGGCAGGAAGAAATCTCTAATCGAGAAATTAAGCAAATCCTAGAGAAAACTGTCTCCGTCTCAAGAAAGGACTGGTCCTTGAAGCTGAACGACGCCTTATGGGCTTATCGGACCGCCTATAAAACACCCATTGGCACCACTCCTTTCAAGCTAGTTTATGGAAAATCGTGCCACTCACAGTTGAGCTCGAGCATAAAGCTTATTGGGCCATCAAAACCCTAAACATGAATCATAGCGAAGCTGGAGAAAAAAGGATGCTGGATCTTCATGAGTTAGAGGAGTTGCGACTCGATGCGTATGAAAATGCCTTGATCTACAACGAACGAACTAAGAAATGGCATGACAGACGCATTATAAGACACGAGTTTAATGAAGGTGAGCTAGTGTTGCTATTTAACTCTAGGTTAAGGCTATTTCCTGGAAAGCTCCGCTCTCGATGGAGTGGACCATTCGAAGTTACTAAAGTAAATCAATCCGGTGCCATTGAGGTCTGGAGCGAATCCACTGGCAAGTTCCTAGTGAATGGCCAAAGATTAAAACACTACCACCCAACAGATAAAGTAGGACATGTCGCTACCCTTGTTATGTGTCCCCCATGAATGTTGCCACTTTGAATAGTCGAGCTTCCGACGTAAAATGAAGCTCTGAATGGGAGGCAACCCATTGTTTGAATTTTCTTTTAGCACGTTTTAGATTAGGATGTTTTTCAATAAGTTTCAATCACTCGGACGAAGTCTGGAGTTTCTCAACAGTCAACGATGGGTGGACCATCACTTTTTGTGACGACCGTCGTCATGTCTGACGGTCTTCTGGTCATTTTACGTGACGACCGTCGTCATGTCTGACGGTTTCCTGGTCACTTTATGTGACGCCCGTCGTCCTGACCGACGGTCCTCTGGTCACTTTACGTGACGACCGTCGTTCCCTTCGTGACGCCTGTCCCCACGCTCCATGCTTCGATTCTGAATCTAGGAATCTGAACAGACTGTGGGGCCCATTTTCTCTTTTCCCAATTCAATTCACTTCAACTTCCCACAAACCTCCAATAACAATTTCACTTCAACTCCCACAAACCTCCATTAACAATTTCCTTCAAACCTCCATTCACTTCAACTCCCATAAACCTCCATTTTCCATCTCAAATCAACAACACCCATTTCCAAATTCAGACCCAAAAAATCCGAAATTCATAACTTTCAAAACAAATCCATTCCTTTCCTTTTTCGCAAATCCATTTCTGTTGGGTTCTGATTTCTTGCGATTAATAGGACATGGCCGCTCGAAATCAGCGCGTTGATTACATGGGAATTGAGTTTAAGGACGACGCGCAACGAACACAGTTCGAAAAACTGTACAAATGCACGATCACGACGACGAGGTATGCCGATGAAACTTGTCTCCGAACTTTAGGATTATTTGACAGCGTAGATTGGATGTTTAAACAGATCGAGTGGGGTCATTTTTTGACTCTGCGGCATCCGACGTACGAGCGCATTACTCTAGAGTTTCTTAGTTCCCTCATGTACACGTATGCTCAGAGAGTCCGTCACGGTTTCGGAGGAACTAGTTTTAGGTTGTTTGGCCAAGATTTCTTGCTTAACCATAATGAAATAAGAAAATTGCTTAAGTTCCAGACCTCCCTTCAATCCGTTGACGGGATCCCGTCTCAGGGACCTTGGACCACTAAGTATGGCCAGTTCTGGAAGAAACTGACGAGTGCATTAGCAACTTCTGCGAACGGTAATAAATCGTCCCGCATCCATAACCCCGCCATTCGCTATTTTCATCGAGTCCTCGCGCACACTATTTTTGGGAGAGGGGATAATACAGGGGTCGTTAATTTAAGAGAGCTGTACATTATTCACTGTGTTTTTCTCACAAGCAGGTTAATTCAGCAGCTTTTATGCTCGCTCACATGTTCAAGATGGCCACCTCCGGTAATGGACACATTGCTTTCGGTGGCCTCATCACCTCGATCGCATACGCGTTAGGTTTCAGTGAGCATATCTTACAGTTAGCCCCTGTGCAGGGCAACATGTTGATTGACTTGAGCTCGTGCCTATCACAAAAGCTCGTCAAGAGAGAGGGTGAGGTGTTCTGTTTAATGATCCGTAATGAGGTCGAGAGCCGTATTAAGCCCCCCAACCCCACCATCATCGATGTTAGAGATGAGGAAAATTGGATTTATGTTAACCCGGATGAGGAAGGAGCAGATACCGATGCGGAGATCGAGCGTCAGACTAGGCTCTCTCCCCTGCGCTCACATGCACCTCCTCCTCACATGTCCGGTGCACTTCCCGCACAGACACCTCGCACACACACTCACTCTAACCCATCCCCTCCCCCCCCCATGGAGATTTTGATTTTACTACAGGTACTTCTACTTCTGAAAGCCAGATTGTATATGAGCTTAGCGCTCTACGACATGAGGTAGCAGACCTACGGGCAGCTCAACAGGTGAGGAATGACCGGTGTAACACCCCGTTTTCCCAACATTAAAATTTCTTGATTAAATCAGAGTATCGCATGAACGAAATGTTACATTTCTATATATATCGAAAACAACGGAATAAATAATAATTTATTCTAATCAAAATCATTTAATCTTCGCAGCGGATAAAATTCAAATTAACATAATGGTTCTGGCTCGCAGGCCTAATCAAAAATCTAACATAATTCAAAACTACTCTTATTCATGTCAGTTCAAGGTAATACGTAAGGAATAGAAAATACATAAAAGTCCCCATCCCGTTACGTATCAGAGCACCTAAGGACACAGTGAGGGTAGCCACTCAGAACAGCAACAGCAACTAAAGCGTAAATACCTGCACTTGCCCACGAGGCGGCAATTCCAACAGAAGGGGTGAGATTCACAAAACAAAACATTAAACATATAATTCAACAATTATATTTAACAAACATAACTTCATCATCATAATATCACCACAACAGTCAAGTAACACCTTAATCATAAACGACGCCATAGTCATCATCATAATATCACCACAACAGTCAAGTAACACCTTAATCATAAACGACGCCATAGTCATCATCATAAATCAACGTCTTAATCAACAATCTTAGTTCGACTCGACTATGCAACTTAGACTCAACAATGCAACTTAGACATTTTAATCATGCATGTGGTACCATATTGAGTATAAATATACTCCTAGGGCATAAGCCCTCGTCGCCATTGAGCATAAAGATACTCCTAGAGCATAAGCTCTCGTCGCTATTGAGCATAAAAATACTCCTAGGGCATAAGCCCTCGTCGCTATTGAGCAAAAGCTCCTAGGGCATGAGCCCTCGACTCTTGATGTATATGCATGGACTCAACTTCTTAAACTTAGACCTCTCAAATAAATTCCAATAATTGGATTACAACATCGTAAATCTTATAACAATACATGCAGCTTTATAGGTCATCTTAATATTTCAGTACTTAATCTAATCCAGGGGTAATCTCATAATCAATTGTGCGACAAGAGTCGCATTATTCCAAGAAGGTAGTCTGATACGGGACTACTCGCTATGGCGAGTGGAATCCTCGCCTCGCGAACTATTAGGGGTAACTCACTGTGGCGAGTTGGGATGCTCGCCTCGCGAGCTTCAGGGGTACTACTCGCTATGGCGAGTAGGGTTGCTCGCCTAGCGAGACATCACGGGTTGCTCGCTATGGCGAGTGGGGGTTGCTCGCTTTGCGAGCCTTCTCAAAGGTTTCTCGCTATGGCGAGTGGTTTACTCGCCTCGCGAGCCTACTAGGGTTAACTCGCTATGGCGAGTGGGTTGCTCGCCTCGCGAGCTGGTGAAGAGCACTCGCCGTGGCGAGTTGATTGCTCGCTGTGGCGAGCTGCGACAGAACAGTTACGGGGTTACGAGGGTTTTCACCCAAAACCCCAAATTTCATCCTAAACCTTCCAAATTTCGACTATAATGATGTACAAGGGTTATTCTAAGGTCTGTAAACAGTTTTCTACGTCATCGGTACAGTTTCTCATCATCTAATCACCAATTCATCACTTTTTAACCTAATTCTTAGTTCTTAAATTCTCATGAACAATTCCTAAACATGTTAACTATAATCATGAATCATAAGCTTAATGAATTGCAATGCTAGGCTCACCCTTACCTTAGAAAATTGAGCAGCAGCCTCTCTTGCTCTTCTCTCCTGTTTTCTCCCTTTTTCTCCCAAAAGCTGAATTGTACGTACTGTATAATTCTAAACCTAATTTTCCTTTTTAAACCACTTCTATTCTGTTTTATCTTATTTCATTTAATCCCTCAATATTCTACCTAATTCGAAAACAGCCCCACAACCTAATATTTATTTTATTTTGAACCCTTATTCTATTAAATAATAAAATAGACCACCTAATATAATCACAACAAAACACACAAATCACTTAAATATATTCTAACTGGACAAATTAATTAAATAATTGAGACGGGCGTTACAACTCTCCCCAACTTATAGAATTTTCGTCCTCGAAAATTTACCTCGTTCAGGTCTGAGTACCAGCCAAAGCGAAAACTCTCCCAGTAGTCTTAGCCTTCTTCGGCTTCTTGCATTGCGAACCAATATGACCTTCTTCATTACAGTTAAAGCACACGATGTCATCATGTTTGCATGCCGTAGTAGCATGTCCCTTCTTACCACAATGGTAACACCGCTTCACATCTCCCGTACAAGCATTACTCTTGTGGCCTTTTTCTCCATAGTTATAGCAGACGACCTCTGCGGGAGCATCTTCCTTCTGAGGTCTCCTCTCATCATTTACCTTCTGTTTACCCTTATCAACCGGGGCGCTGTACGGCTTATCACAACCTTGTTGGCGCTTACCCTTCCGCTCCTTCAGAACCTTATAATGAGCTTTGGTGTCCTCCTCATAAATTCTGCAGCTACTTACCAACTCGGAGAACTGACGGATCTTCTGGTACCCAATTTCTCGCTTAACCTCAGCACGCAAGCCATTCTCGAACTTGATACACTTGGAGAATTCAGCAGTCTCAGCAGTGTAGTGCGGATAAAACTTAGCCAGCTCAACGAACTTAGCAGCATACTCCGTGACTGACATGTCGCCTTGCTTCAGCTCCAGAAACTCAATCTCCTTCTTTCCGCGAACATCCTCAAGAAAGTATCTATTCAAGAATTCCCTCTTGAACACAGCCCAAGTAACTTCACCCTCGTTCTCCAGATTCGGACGAACACTAACCCACCAGTCATCAGCTTCCTCGGCCAAACAATGCGTACCAAAACGAACCATCTGAGGTGCAGTGCACTCCATGACTCGGAAAATCCTTTCAATCTCCTTGAGCCAAGTCTGAGCTCCATCGGGATCATATCTGCCTCTGAAGGTAGGTGGATGGTTCCTCAGAAACGTCTCCAACATTCGAACTCCATTGTTACCACCAGCGTTAGGTTGTTGCCCAACAGCTTGAGCCATCGCTTGTAATGCAGCAGCAAGAGCAGCATCATTTCTCCCAGCCATCTTAGTTCACTACATAACGAGAACGGGTTAGAGAAATTCAAATAGAATTAAACTACCACTCGACACGGACAACTCGATCTACTTGGCTGGACGGACCGACCTGCTCTGATACCAATTGTAACACCCCGTTTTCCCAACATTAAAATTTCTTGATTAAATCAGAGTATCGCATGAACGAAATGTTACATTTCTATATATATCGAAAACAACGGAATAAATAATAATTTATTCTAATCAAAATCATTTAAACTTCGCAGCGGATAAAATTCAAATTAACATAATGGTTCTGGCTCGCAGGCCTAATCAAAAATCTAACATAATTCAAAACTACTCTTATTCATGTCAGTTCAAGGTAATACGTAAGGAATAGAAAATACATAAAAGTCCCCATCCCGTGACGTATCAGAGCACCTAAGGACACAGTGAGGGTAGCCACTCACAACAGCAACAGCAACTAAAGCGTAAATACCTGCACTTGCCCACGAGGCGGCAATTCCAACAGAAGGGGTGAGATTCACAAAACAAAACATTAAACATATAATTCAAAAATTATATTTAACAAACATAACTTCATCATCATAATATCACCACAACAGTCAAGTAACACCTTAATCATAAACGACGCCATAGTCATCATCATAATATCACCACAACAGTCAAGTAACACCTTAATCATAAACGACGTCATAGTCATCATCATAAATCAACGTCTTAATCAACAATCTTAGTTCGACTCGACTATGCAACTTAGACTCAACAATGCAACTTAGACATTTTAATCATGCATGTGGTACCATATTGAGTATAAATATACTCCTAGGGCATAAGCCCTCGTCGCCATTGAGCATAAAGATACTCCTAGAGCATAAGCTCTCGTCGCTATTGAGCATAAAAATACTCCTAGGGCATAAGCCCTCGTCGCTATTGAGCAAAAGCTCCTAGGGCATGAGCCCTCGTCTCTTGATGTATATGCATGGACTCAACTTCTTAAACTTAGACCTCTCAAATAAATTCCAATAATTGGATTACAACATCGTAAATCTTATAACAATACATGCAGCTTTATAGGTCATCTTAATATTTCAGTACTTAATCTAATCCAGGGGTAATCTCATAATCAATTGTGCGACAATAGTCGCATTATTCCAAGAAGGTAGTCTGATACGGGACTACTCGCTATGGCGAACTATCCGGGGTAACTCGCTGTGGCGAGTTGGGTTGCTCGCCTCGCGAGCTTCAGGGGTACTACTCGCTATGGCGAGTAGGGTTGCTCGCCTGGCGAGACATCACGGGTTGCTCGCTATGGCGAGTGGGGGTTGCTCGCTTTGCGAGCCTTCTCAAAGGTTTCTCGCTATGGCGAGTGGTTTACTCGCCTCGCGAGCCTACTAGGGTTAACTCGCTATGGCGAGTGGGTTGCTCGCCTCGCGAGCTGGTGAAGAGCACTCGCCGTGGCGAGTTGATTGCTCGCTGTGGCGAGCTGCGACAGAACAGTTACGGGGTTACGAGGGTTTTCACCCAAAACCCCAAATTTCATCCTAAACCTTCCAAATTTCGACTATAATGATGTACAAGGGTTATTCTAAGGTCTGTAAACAGTTTTCTACGTCATCGGTACAGTTTCTCATCATCTAATCACCAATTCATCACTTTTTAACCTAATTCTTAGTTCTTAAATTCTCTTGAACAATTCCTAAACATGTTAACTATAATCATGAATCATAAGCTTAATGAATTGCAATGCTAGGCTCACCCTTACCTTAGAAAAATGAGCAGCAGCCTCTCTTGCTCTTCTCTCCTGTTTTCTCCCTTTTTCTCCCAAAAGCTGAATTGTACGTACTGTACAATTCTAAACCTAATTTTCCTTCTTAAACCACTTCTATTCTGTTTTATCTTATTTCATTTAAATATTCTACCTAATTCGAAAACAACCCCACAACCTAATATTTATTTTATTTTGAACCCTTATTCTATTAAATAATAAAATAGACCACCTAATATAATCACAACAAAACACACAAATCACTTAAATATATTCTAACTCGACAAATTAATTAAATAATTGAGACGGGCGTTACAACCGGGATGTAGAACAGGATCATCTTATGCGCGTCAACAACCATATGATACGCCAGATGTTTACATGGATGACATAGCAGGGTATGCCTCCGGCTAGCCCCGATGACGATTGAGCAGGTTTTGTTTTCTTTTTCACAATATTCTCGGACCATTGGGGACAATGTCTGGTTTTAGTGTGGAGGAGGAATCTCACTTTCTTTTCTTTAGTTATTTCAGTTATTTTACTTGCCTTCTCTATTTCTAGTTTTAGGATTTTCTTTGGTAATAAGTATGTCAACTGCATGCACTGACGAGTCACTATCATTATGTTTTTGCTGCGACTATTCAAACTCTCCCACTCTTGAACCAGCTAAACTAAAAATTTCAAAAAAAATAATAAAAATATATATAAAATAAAAATGTTTGTTGTTGTTTCTCTCATTTAAAGGTTGAGTTCGATGATGATTTTGTGCATACAAACACTTTTTCCTTTTTAAGTCTCACTAAACCCATATCAGTTTCATTGTGAACCCTTCTCTCTAAAGAGATTCACGAAGTCGCAGTCTTTAAGCAAGTGTGTAGGTAGGTATTTTAAGGAACACGTTATAACTTCAGTGGTAAATTAACCCTCAAAAGTTTCAAAGTAAAAGTAGTATAAGTTAGTGTGGGGAACAAAAAGGTCAAAATAAGGTGAAGAAAGAAAACAACCAGTAATGGTTGGTCACCAAGACATCAAATAAATGACAAAAAAACAACCGGTAATGGTTGGTCATAAAGGGGTCAGAACAAATGCATATACATAGGAGACATCATTGACTCTTGGGGGTCGGGAGTAGGCCTCACTTGCTTCCCACGTGAAGATGGTGTCTCTAAACATCAATAAAAATTCTGCAGTTCTCCAAAAATGTATAAATGTCAAATGATCAAGATGATTCCCATCTCTCTTATATGAAATGAAAAAAAGAAACTTTTCTCGGTTTATTTACTAATGAAGTTAGAACCTGTTTTCCTCATAATACCTCTTACACATGTGCAATTAAAAGGCTGGACTTCACACACACACACTCATTTGAAATTGTTGTCGGGTTGATGTGATCCTTGAAAAGTCTTTAGGATGTGATAAATGCACCTTCATATCCAAGTGCTTCTTCAACAGAGGTTGGTTCAATAACAGATAATAATCCCAAAGCAGACTCTTCTTGTCTAAAATGTGATCTAGTTCTTTTGGGACTATCTTTGTTGCCAATGATTTGATCCTCAGGATGTAAAGACTTGTATTTAAATGTATGCTTGGATTGATTGGCTTGCTGAGAACCATCTTGAGCTTCTTCAGAAGCTTCTTCATCAGGAACTTCTGGGGATGCTACAGCTTCTGAAGTATTGATAACATGCAAAACACCACATCATTTCAGCTCGTTTTGTGTACAATTTTGGTCTAAATTCTCTTGTTTTGCCTATGTTATGTTGGGTTGTATGGTTTTGATTCAGGTACACTGCAATAGAGGCCTCCATGCGCAAAAACGGCGAAATTCGACGAGAAAACGAAGAAAGGAACAAGTCCTGAATTATTGAGCTTCAGGGTGACGACCGTCACACCCTGTGACGGGTTCACCGTCACCCTTCAACCCGACCTGGTCGTCACCACCCGTGACGTGAAGACCGTCACACCCTGTGACGCCCGTCACGGGTTCGGGAGAATCAGTCTCCTCCCTTAGAAACGGTTTTCCCAGTTTTTTTCTCCCACTCTCTCCACCTGCAGAGATACACGACCAGACCAGGTTGTTAAAGAAGCTTGGCTTATAAATAGGTCCAAGGAGGAGAAACAAAAGGACATAAGAGTTTTTAGGAAGCATTTGATATTCAAAAGTACTTTTTCTTGTAATCTGCATCTTATTAGTTTCTATTTGATTCAAAGAACCTTGTTACATTGCAATATTAATTCAAAAGTCATGAATTCCCAATTTTAGTAAGTCAGCAATAGCATTTTCTTAAAATAATTTTGACATTCCTAATTTTCAGAAACGCTATTTTAAACGATGAGTCGTACACGCGAAAGCTGATGACTGCGAGTTTAAAATGCGGAGTCAGTACTGTGAAAGCAGACTGATTTCATAAAATTAAAAATTATACTAAAAATAACTTTTCAAACCAAACTTGATTATCTTGAAATTAAAGGAATTTTGACGTTATAAGACGTACACGCGAAAGCGGTCGAATAGATTATAAGGTCAAAAGCTTTGTGTCGTGATCGCGAAAGCGAGGCGACCACTTTTTAATTTAATCCTTTTTACGTGCGAAAATATTTTCCTGCTATAAAAACATACGCTTCTCAGTTGATATCAACAGTCGGCACAAGCTATATTTCGGCTGCTCGTTTATTAATTAATTAGAACAATTCAATTTCCTAAGTTTTTCACCCCATTTCATTTATAATCGCCTTAGATAAACAACGTAACAATTAATTACGGTACTTGACATTGGTCTCTTAGGATTCGACAACCCTTTATACTAAAACCGATATTTTCGTACGCTTGCGGACCTATCAAGTATCTTCAGATTCTTGAATCTGATCAGGTTCTGAGTTGTCATCAGAATCTTGAGAACATGCAGAACTTTCATCTTGCTCTGGAGTTTCACTTCCAGACACTTTTTCATCAAATCTGACATGCATAGATTCTTCAACACATTGTGTTTCTGAATTATACAGTCTGCATGCCTTAGATCTTTCAGAGTAACCTAAAAAGATTCCCTTCTGAGCTTTGGCATCAAATTTCTTTAGATAGACTTTATTGTTTAGAATAGAACATGTACATCCAAACTGATGAAAGTAAGATATGTTAGGTTTCCTGCCTTTAAAGAGTTCATATGTTGTTTTGTTCAGCAAGGGTCTGATGTAGATCCTGTTCTGAACATAACATGCTGTGTTTACTGCTTTTGCCCAAAAATGTTTAGCCAGATTGTTCTCAAGGATCATGGTTCTTGCCATTTCTTGTAAGGTTCTGTTCTTTCTCTCTACAACCCCATTTTGTTGTGGAGTTCTAGGAGCAGAGAATTCATGGATAATTCCAAGTTTTTCACAGAAAAGCTCAAATGGCTCATTTTCAAATTCTCCTCCATGATCACTTCTGACTTTCAAAATTTTCAATTCTTTTTCAGATTGTATTTGGATGCAGAATTTACTAAACACAGAATATGAATCATCTTTATTTCTCATAAACTTAACCCAACTCCATCTATTGTAATCATCAATAATGACTAATCCATATTTACTTCCATATAAGGATGCAGTACTAACTGGTCCAAATAAGTCAATGTGAAGTAGTTCCAAGGATCTGGAGGTAGAAACAATTTCTTTTGGTTTAAAAGAACTTTTAACAATTTTCCATTTCTGACATGCTCCACAAAGAGCATCCGAATGATAGTCAATGTCTAGTAGGCCTTTGACTAGTTGGAACTTGCTGAGCGTAAAGATTAACCTCCAATTTGCATGTCCCAACCGTCTGTGCCACAGCCATTTCTTATCACCCATTGACAAAAGGCAAACTACCTTCTGATCAGTCAGTTCAGAGAATTTTATTTTGTAGACATTGTTTCTTCTCTTTCCCTTGAAGACTATGGATTGATCATCCTTGTTGACTATTGTGCAGTTGTTCTTATTAAACAAAACATCATAACCACTGTCACACAATTGACTTATGCTCATTAGGTTATGTCTAAGTCCATCAACTAACCACACATTACTAATTGAGATTAGAGAGTTACCAATGGTTCCAATACCAATGATTTTGCCAGTCTGGTTTCCTCCAAATCCCACAGTTCCTCCCTCTTTCATGGTTAGGGTTAGGAACATAGACTTTTCTCCCGTCATGTGTAGCAAGAAGCCACTGTCCAGGTACCAGGACTTCTGCCTTTCTTGTCCTTTTAGACATACCTGCAATATCAACAATTTCAGACTTAGGTACCCATATTTTCATGGGTCATCTGGGGTTAGTCCATGAACCATTGAATCCCCTTTGTGTTGTGTGTCTTGAGGTCCTTGGTATTGTTTTCCTCCAAACTTTAGGTTCAGAACCATTTAGTTTAGGATCCAACTTACCTTTCACAGTTTCTCTTCTTTGAAACTTAGGCTTTTGTTTTTCTGACTCTGGTTTCTTCAGAGTCTGTTTACCAGACTCTTATTTCTTTAGAATCTGAATCCTTGAAGCCTTGGGTTCTGAGGTTTTGACTTAGTCATTACTTTAGAACTTGAAGCTTTAGGTCCTGAATGAGTCACTGCGTTGACTCCATCAGGACCAGGTTTCAGGATCACTTCATTTGAGCTGCCTCTAATG
The DNA here is from genome assembly GCA_946800305.1 of Medicago arabica. Classification (NCBI taxonomy): domain Eukaryota; kingdom Viridiplantae; phylum Streptophyta; class Magnoliopsida; order Fabales; family Fabaceae; genus Medicago; species Medicago arabica. The sequence goes on along the minus strand of OX326970.1, from coordinate 27,871,082 downwards.
AATCCAAGACCCTGCCCTCTGTTCTGATATGTGCTATAGATCATAGATGCTACCCTGGATCTATCAATTCCAGTAGCAATAAATTCTTGTAGAGTAACATCCTGCTCACTCAAGTATTTACAGCTACACTTCTTGATCAGTAAAGAGTCATTTTGTTCTTTTAAACTGTCTAACTCCAACAGCGTTAAGTCATGCTTTTTCAACAACTTATCAAGCTATTGTTTGACTTTCTTTAACTCAGTGGATTTAGTCTAATAGTGACCAAGAAGTTATTTGATAGAATCAACTAATTTATAATCAACTAATTCAGGGTCTGTGTCTGATTCTGCCTCAGGTGCTTCTTTCACTGGTTCAGCTGTAGCCATTAATCCAACATCTACATTAGCTTCACCATCAGCATCATCTTCTTCAGACCCTGACTCATTATCAAGATCTTCCCAGGTAGCCATCAGACTTTTCTTGATTTGCTTCTTAAACTTGCTTGACTTGAAGGTTGGCCTTTTTGACTTGGATTTATATTTCTAAAACTCTGGACAATCAGCAATAAAGTGCCCAGGCTTCTTGTAGTTGAAGCAACCTTTTTGTTCTTCCTTCTTTAAACCCTTACCACTGCTCTTACTCAGAAACTTCTTGTTCTTCTTGGCAAGGTACTGAATTCTGCTTGAAAGCATATCCAATTCTTTAGCAACATCAGGATCTTCCTCAGAGCTTTCAGAAGAAGAAGATTCATTTTCAGACTCTTCAACTTTGAGAGCCTTTGCGGATCTTCCCTTTGACTTTAAAGCAATGGTTTTAGACTTTCTTGCAGATTAATGTTCATTGAGACTTAACTCATGAACTTTAAGAGAACTGACAAAATCTTCAACACTCAAGGTGTTTAAATCTTTAGCTTCCTCAATTGCAGTAACCTTTGGTCTCCATCTAGAGGGTAAGCTCCTCAGTATCTTGGTAACATGGTTAGAAGCTATATAACTCTTTTTTAGTATCTGAAGTCTAGATACTAGAGTTTGAAACCTTGAGTACATCTGCTCAATGCTTTCATCCTCCTTCATCTTGAATAACTCATACTGATGAACCAACAAAAGAGCTTTAGCTTCCCTGACCTTCTTGCTCCCTTCATAGTTTGCACAAAGAGAAGCAAACATAGCTTTAGCAGTAGATTTGTCACTCATCTTCATGTATTCAGACTTAGGAATAGCAGTGACAAGAGCTCCTCTGATGATATGATGTTTCTTGTAGATCTTCTTCTGAGTAGCAGTGTGAAGCTTACGGTCAATGGCAGCACCTTCGTCATCAAGTTGTAAGTCACCAACACCATCTTCTAGTATGTCCCAAAGTTCTTCATCAGGACCCATGACATAGCTATAGAAGTTGGTTTTCCACCAAGAAAATTCTTCAGGATCACCATTAAACTTTGGAATTTTCCCATAATCAGCTTTCTTACTGCTGTTATTGGATCCATAGTCATATGGTATAGAAGCACCAGAAGTAGAAGGTTCACCGAAAGACATGTTTTTCTCTGGATCTTTTATGTTACACGGTTAAGTGCTATGACAACAGAGCCGTAGCTCTGATACCAACTGAAGGTGAGAAAAACACAAGAAGTGGGGGGGTTGAATTGTGTTAACTTTTTCGCAACTCTTGAAGAGTGAGAATCTGTTTTCCAGGATCAGAGTCTTAATGGATTCAGAACCTGATGGAAGACCAGAGTCTGTTGCAACGGAAATAAACAAGAGATAAGGAGAAAGAGAGAACACTAGCAATTATACAGGTTCCTTCCACAAACCGGAAGTAGTCTTGTCCCCCTTGCACTTCGAAGGAGAGTTCCACTAAAATGTAATTAACAATTACAAGTTGCTCAAACACACAGTAAGAGACTTCCAATTGCTCAAGCACGCAAGCAAGAGAATTTCAATGCTCAAAGACACAACTAAGAGACTTCTTTGCTCAAGGACACAACAAAGAGACTTCTGACACAATTTACAGAAAATTGAATAGAGTTGGAACACTTGATAAACAATCAAATGTGTTCCAATTACAAAACACAGACAGACTCTATTTTTCTGATAAACATAGAAATTCTAGGATACACAGTTTGTAAGAATTTGCTAAATTGTTGATGTGTTTCTGGTTTGACTCAAAGAGAATACAATAGCTTGATAGCGTAGTTTTTCAGTTGTAGAGTCCAACATATTCTTCAAGTCTTCTATCCTTTATATAGGCGTTGGAAAGAGACGTTGAAACAATCCAGCACATCACAAAGAATTCTGGAAGCTTGATCAATAGCTGTTGATCTGTTGCTTGATATGGTAATAGTCCTTCAAATGCGTATTTTGAATCTCATTCCTTTTGAAGCGAAATACCGGTAGACACAGTTCCCAAACTGTACGAGGTTGTGGAGTAGTGGAAACATAGTTCATACAAAAGTACTATGTCCTATTCTGCATTCTTTGTCGTTGAGCATCCCATGCTCAAGTTGACTTTGAAGCTAGCCGTTACTCCAAATGAACGTTTCTTCTGCATCGAAATGCCTTCAGAAATCATTCTAAACAAATCTTTAGTTTGTAGACTTCAGACTCACTGTAGCACTTCAGCTTCTGATAATCTTTAGACTCTCTTCAGAACTTCAGATTCTCTGAGTCTTCAGGACCTCTCGAAATAGCTTCTCGTGATTCTTCAGATTCTCTGGAACTTCAGAATCACAAGCTTCTCTGGATTTTTGCTCTTAATTTGTTTTAACAGAATACTTTCTAAGATTGAAATCTTTATTAAGATCCAGCACGCTTAAACAAATATTAGCATATCCAATTGACAATTTTTAATACCTTGCTATCATCAAAACTCAAAAGTGGTATTGCTGAACACCCTTGTTCCAACATTGGTTTCAAGAGAACCTATGTTAGATGATTCTTGTAGGGTTGAGAGTTGTTGAGATTGAGTAGGTTCTTCAGGTTCTTCATTTGACTGAATCACCTGAAGTGGCTTAAGAAAATCTGGTTGAGCTGGATGGTCAGAAGGTAGTAGTAGAGAAACAGTGATCGTATTTTGAATGGTTGTATCAATGGTGTCATCAACATATTTCATAATTGCTGGGTCAAGTGGATCATATGATGAGATTGGTTTGGGTGAAACTAGTTTGTTTGGTGAGGGGGTCTTTTTTCAAAGAGTGGGGATGACTTTACTTGGAGGCATATCATCTGCGTTGGTTTTTGAATTAGAAGATGGAGAATCCAGATTGTACATAGAGTCATTTTGTAAAGAGTTACCTGAATTTGAAGCTTCAGGAACTGCAGGTGCTGAAGAGCCAGCTTCTGTGGTCACTTCAGTATTTGTCTTTTGAAAAGCATTAACTAGCAGCTCAGTTGCTTCCTTCACATCCATCTCCTGTAGTTCAGTTGTAGCTACTTCAGCAGCCAAAATCTTGGTAGGAGCATGCTGATCCAAGACCATAGGTACTGAAGTACCTATCTTCTGCGCTATCAATACATTTGCATTAATAGATTCTTGCTTCTTGTTCCTCAGAAGTTGTTCTTCTTTTTCACCAGCTCTGTCATCCTCCTCGAAGCATTGACTGATTTCTCTTTTCATTCTCTTCATGCTTCTCTCAGCTTTACCCCTTTTCCTCTTGGGGATCTTTGATTCTTCCTTAGGAGCTTCCTTGGGAGCTTCCTTAGGGGCACCAATCTTGATTCCAGGCAGAGCAAGAGCAGTGGACTTGGTGATTTTGGATTTCTTTGGGATTGGTTGCTGGTCTTCTTCTTCATTGACCGACTTGCTCCTTTTTCCTTTGACTCTTAAAGGAGCACCTCCTGCAGTCTCAAGAATTGAACTGTAATTTATTATTCTTCCAGTCTCTTGGAAGTGTTCCATAACGAAATTAGCCATGACTTCTGGGTTGTCCTCTTTGGATATGGGGGGAAGTCCATCATCAAGTCGGATTGGACTAGAGATTCCTTCATGTCCTCCTCATGAGGCTCATGCTTCTTGATTATCTTCATGTACTGGAGAGTTTTGCCGTTGATGATTCTCCCAATAACAGTCCCAAGTTGCTTGTCAGACATTACCCCAGTGTCACTCAGGATCTGTATAAGTCCACTCTGGTATAGAATCTCTGACAGTAGTCTCCCATAAGGAATTTGTCTTCTTTGCTTAGATTAGCTTTCCTTGATGGCCCAGCACATGTGGTACCACCATTGTAGCTTCCCTTCTCCATTGTAGCTAGAAAATAAAGAACCACCTTGTGGTCAAGAGATAGAGTGTTAGAACCTCCACCCTTCTGAAGAAGACAATCAGTGATGATCTTCAGAAACACTCTATGATCCTTGTGCATGTCAACCAGTTTGGTTGAGGGTATATCCTTGAACAAGAATGAATTGCAAGTATCCACCCAGTCTGATTTCATGCTCACATTCCATTGAAACTTGCCTTCATTGGCCACTTTGTTGGCCCTTGCAATAATCTCTTCATTAATGGTGATTGGAATCCCTATTACAGCTGATCTAACTTCCAAACCATTGTAAGGTTTTAAACCTATTTCATCTCTCGTCTTTCCCACCAAAGACGGATTCGCGTTCACTGCTAGAACCTCTTCATACTTGGCAGCTTCCTTTTCATAAACTTCTGCTCTTACCCAAAGATCTCTTACCAGCTCCTGATATGTTGGTCCATTCAACATACCTAACTTACTATTCATCCCTTGATAGAGGATGTGAGTATGAATATCAATTCCATGACTATGTAATACTCCAAAATCCACTAGAGATTCTGTTGGAACAAAGGTGTTCAGCAATACCACGTTTTGAGTTTTGATGATAACAAGGTATTAAAAATTGTCAATTGGATATGCTAATATTTGATTAAGTATGCAGGATATCAATCAAGATTTATATCTTAGAAAGTATTTTGTTTGAACATTTTAAGAGCAAAGATCTAGAGAAGCTTGTTGCTTGTGATTCTGTATCGAAGAGAGTCTGAAGACTGTATCGAAGAGAGTCTGAAGACTGTATCGAAGAGAGTCTGAAGACTATCAGAGTCTGAAGACTATCAGAATCTGAAAACCAAGAGAGTTTGAAGATCATCAGAAGCTAGAGTGCTACAGTGAGTCTGAAGCCTGCAATCTGAAGATCTGCTAACCAGGATTTTTAAAGGCATTACGATGCAAAAGAAACTCTCATTTGGAGTAACGGCTAGCTTCGAAGTCAACTTGAGGGTGGGGGTCTCAATGACAAAGAATGCAGGTCAGTACAGAGTACGTTGTACGAACTCTGTTTCCACTACTCCACTACCTCGTACAGTTTGGCAACTGTGTCTACCGGTATTAATCTTCAAAAGGAATGGAATTCAAAATATGCAATTAAAGGACTATTACCATATCAAGCAACAGATCAACAGCTATTGATCAAGCTTCAGAAATCATCCTGATGTGCTGGATGACTCAACGTCTCTTTCCTACTCCTATATAAAGGATAGAAGACTTGAAGAATTGTTGGACTCTACAACTGAAAAACTACGCTGCACTGCTATTTGTATTCAACTGAGTCTTAACAAAAACACATCAACAACTTAGATTATTCTTACAAACTGAGTATTCTAGAATTTCTAAGTTAAACAGGAAAACAGAGTATGTCTTTGTCAAAAACAGAGTCTGTCTTTGTTGTAATTGAAACACGTTTGATTGTTTGTCAAGTGTTTCAACTCTATTCAATTTCCTGTAAATTGTGTCAGATGTCTCTTGCTTGTGTGCTTGAGCAAAGAAGTCTCTTGGCTGCGTCCTTGAGCAAAGAAGTCTCTTAGTTGTGTCTTTGAGCATTGGAAGTCTCTTGCCTGCGTGCTTGAGCATTGGAAGTCTCTTACTGTGTGTTTGAGCAACTTGTAATAGATATTACATTTTAGTGAATCTCTCCTTGGAAGTGCAAGGGGGACAGGACTACTTCCGGTCTGTGGAAGGAACCTGTATAATTGTTTGTGTTCTCTCTTCTCTCTATCTCTTGATTATTTCCGCTGCAACAGAACCTAATCTCCCATTAGACTCTGATCTCCTTCAGACTCTGATATTAAGGAATTAGATTCTCACTCTTCAAGAGCTGCGAAAAGCAAACACAATTCAACCCCCCCTTCTTGTGTTTTTCTCACCTTCAGATTCAACTTGAACTTCCAAGGTTTCTTTGATGATGTTCATGGTCCTTGGTTTAATAACATAAGATTGCCCAGGATTGACGTTTATGTTGGAGCAAGAATGTTTAGCAATACCACTTTTAGTTTTGATGATAACAAGGTATTAAAAATTGTCAATTGGATATGCTAATATTTGTTTAAGTCCTAAAGAGTCTAAGAAGCTTGTCGCATATGATTCTGAAGTCCTAGAGAGTCCGAAGAATCATCAGAAGCTGTTTTGAGAGGTTCTGAAGACTTAGAGATTCTGAAGAACAAAGAGAGTCTGAAGGAGATGAAGAGAGTCTGAAGCTCATCAGAGTCTGAAGACCACAAATTGAAGATTTGCTTAGAAGTTTTTCTGAAGATATTTCGATGCAGAAGAAACGTTTGTTTGGAGTAACGGCTAGCTTCAAAGTCAACTTGAGCATGGGATGCTTAATGAAGAGATTGCAGGAATAGGACAGAGTACTTTTGTATGAACTATGTTTCCACTACTCCACTACCTCGTACATTTGGCAACTATGCCTACCGGTATTTCGCCTCAAAAGGAATGTAATTCAAAATCTGTATTGAAGGACGATTACCATATCAAGCAATAAATCAACAACATTTGATCAAGCTTCTAGATGACTCTGTGATGTGCTGAATTGTCTCAACGTCTCTTTACAACGCCTATATAAAGGGAGTGAAGACTTAGAGAATAGACTACTGACTCTAAACGTTTTATTCAAGCTATTTCTTATTCTCCCTGAGTCACAAAAAACACATCAACTACTTAGGAAATTCTTACAAACTTTATATCCTAGAATTTCTAAGTTATTCAGAAAACAGAGTCTCTTTGGTTTGTAATTGGAACACGTTTGATTGTTTATCAAGTTTTCAAACTCTATTCAATTTTCTGTAAGTTGTGTTAGAAGTCTCTTGCCTGCGTGCTTAAGCATTTGAAGTCTCTTGGGTGTGTCCTTGAGCAAAGAAATCTCTCGCTTGTGTGCTTGAGCATTGGAAGTTTCTTACTGTGTGTTTGAGCAACTTGTAATTGTTGATTACATTTTAGTGAAACTCTCCTTGGAAGTAAAGGGGGACAGGACTACTTCCGGTTTGTGGAAGGAACCTGTATAATTGCTTGTGTTCTCTCTTTCCTTTATCTCTTTACAATTTCCGCTGCTACAGATTCGATCTTCCATCAGGTCCTGAACTTGTTCAGACTCTGATCCTGGAAAACAGATTCTTACTCATTAAGAGTTGCGAAAAAGTTAACACAATTCAACCCCCCCTTCTTGTGTTTTTCTTACCTTCAGTTGGTATCAGAGCTCCGACTTTGTTGTCAGAACACTTAACCGTGTAACAGAAAAGATATAGAGAAAAACACGTCTTCTGGTGAACCTACAACTTCTGGTGCTAGTACTGGTGCTGATATACCATATGACTATGGATCCAGTAATAGTGGTAAGAAAGCTGATTCTGGAAAAATTCCTAAATTCAATGGTTATCCAGAGGAATTTTCATGGTGGAAAACCAACTTCTACAGTTATGTCATGGGTCTTGATGAAGAACTTTGGGACATACTAGAAGATGGTGTTGGTGACTTAGAACTTGATGATGAAGGAGCTGCTCTTGACAGAAAGAAACACACTGTTGCTCAGAAAGAAACACACTGTTGATCAGAGGAGCACTTGTCACTGCCATTCCAAAGTCTGAATACAAGAAGATGAGTGACAAATCAATTGCTAAAGCTATGTTTGCCTCTCTATGTGTTAACTATGAAGGTAGCAAGAAAGTAAGAGAAGCAAAAGCTCTTTTGTTAGCTCATCAGTATGAACTATTCAAAATGAAAGAAGATGAAAGTATTGAGCAGATGTACTCAAGATTTTAGACTCTAGTATCTGGACTTCAGATACTAAAGAAGAGATACATAGCCTCTGATCACGTAAGCAAAATTCTGAGAAGTCTTCCCTCAAGATGGAGACCTAAGGTAACTGCCATTGAGGAAGCTAAGGATCTAAACACTCTAAGTGTTGAAGATCTTGTCAGTTCCCTCAAGGTTCATGAGTTAAGTCTCAATGAACATGACTCTGTAAGAATGTCAAAAACCATTGCTCTAAAGTCAAAAGGAAGATCCTCTAAGGCTCTCAAAGTTGAAGAGTCTGAAAATGAATCTTCTTCTGAAGGTTCTGAGGAAGATCCTGATGTTGCTAGAGAAAGGGCAATGCTTTCCAACAAACTGGAGTACCTGGCCAAAAAGAAGAAGAAGTTCTTAAAGAAAGGCAGTAGTAAAGGATTCAAGAAGGAAGAACATAAAGGTTGCTTCAACTGCAAGAAGCCTGTGCACTTTATTGCTGATTGTCCAGAGTTGCAGAAAGAGAATTCCAAGTCAAAGAAGCCAACCTTCAAGTCAAACAAGTTCAAGAAGCAGATCAAAAAGAGCTTGATGGCTACTTGGGAAGATCTAGACAATGAGTCAGGATCTGATGAAGATGATGTTGAGGATGAAGCCAATGTAGTTGTTGGTCTGGTTGCAACAACTGAACCAGAAAAAGAATCATCCAATGAAGAATCTGATACAGATTCTGAAAGTGAAACTGAGGTATATTCTAAATTTACTAGATTTGAACTTATTGATTCTCTCAAGGAACATCTTGGTCATTATGAAACCAAATCCACAGAGTTGAGAAAAGTTAAACAACAACATAATAAGTTGTTGAAACAACATGACTCAACTATGATGGAAATGGATGCTTTAAAGAAAGAAAATAAAAACTTAATGACTAAGAAGTGTAACTGTAAACACTTGAGTGAGCAGGATGCTGCTTTTCAAGAGTTTATTGCTACAAGAATTGATAGAACAAATATAGCATCTATGATATATAGCACATATCAGAACAGAGGTAAAGGTCTTGGATTCATAAGAGGTAACTCTAATGAGGTGATCCTGAAACCTGGTTCTGATGGCGCTAGAGAAGCATTGAAAAATCACTTTGTGCGTGAGTCTGAAAAAGTCAACACAGTGACTCACTCAGGACTTAAAGCTTCAAGTTCTAAGGTAATGGCGAAGTCAAAACCACAGAACCTAAAGCTAAAGGTACTGAAAAACTTTGAATCAAAGGCTCCAAAGGTTCAGATTCTAAAGAAAATGGAGTCTGGTAAACAGATTCTGAAGAAGCTAGAGTCTGGATATCAGAAGCCCAAGACTCAAAGAAGAGAAGTTGTGTGTGGTAAGTTGGACCCTAGACTTAAAGGTTCTGAACCTAGAGTCTGGAAGAAAACGAAACCTCAGACTCCCAGATACACAACACAAAAGAGATTCAATGGTTCAAGGACTAACCCCAAAGGACCCATAAAGATATGGGTACCTGAATCTGAAATTGTTGATGTTGCAGGTATGTCTAAAAGGACAAGAAAAGCAGAAGTCCTGGTATCTGGACAGTGGCTGCTCGCGACACATGACGGGAGAAAAGTCTATGTTCCTAACCCTGACCATGAAAGAGGGAGGAACTGTGGGATTTGGAGGAAACCAGACTGGCAAAATCATTGGTACTAGAACCATTGATAATTCTCTAATCTCAATTAATAATGTGTAGTTTGTATATGGACTTAGACATAACCTACTGAGCATAAGTCAATTGTGTGACAATGGTTATGATGTTTTGTTTAATAAGAACAACTGCGCAGTAGTCAACAAGGATGATCAATCTATAGTTTTCAAGGGAAAGAGAAGAAACAATGTTTACAAAATTAAATTCTCTGAATTGGTTGATCAGAAGATAGTTTGTCTTTTATCAATGAGTGATAAGAAATGGTTGTGGCACAGACGGTTGGGACATGCAAACTAGAGGTTAATCTCTAAGCTTAGCAAGTTGCAACTAGTCAAAAGGCTTATTAGGCATTGATTATCATTCAAATGCTCTCTGTGGAGCATGCTAGAAAGGGAAGATTGTTAAAAGCTCTTTTAAACCAAAATAAATTGTTTCTACCTCCAGACCCTTGGAACTACTTCACATTGACTTATTTGGAACAGTCAGTACTGCATCCTTATATGGAAGTAAATATGGATTAGTCATTATTGATGATTACAGTAGATGGAGTTGGGTTAAGTTTCTAAAATCTAAGGATGATTCATATACTGTGTTTAGTAAATTCTGCATCCAAATATAATCTGAAAAAGAATTGAAAATTTTGAAAGTCAGAAGTGATCGTGGAGGAGAATTTAAAAATGAGTCATTTGAACTTTTTTGTGAAAAACATGGAATCATCCATGAATTCTCTGCTCCTAGAACTCCACAACAAAATTGGGTTGTAGAGAGAAAGAACAGAACTTTACAAGAAATGGCAAGAACCATGATTCATGAAAACAATCTGGCTAAACATTTTTGGGCAGAAGCAGTAAACACAGCATGTTATGTTCAGAACAGGATATCCATCAGACCCTTGTTGAACAAAACAGCATATGAACTCTTTAAAGGTAGGAAACCTAACATATCTTACTTTCATCAGTTTGGATGTACATGTTATATTCTTAACAATAAAGTCTATCTAAAGGAATTTGATGCCAAAGCTCAGAAGGGAATCTTTTTAGGTTACTCTAAAAGGTATATGGCATACAGACTGTATAATTCAAAAACCCAATGTGTTGAAGAATCTATGCATGTCAAATTTGATGACAAAGTACCTGGAAGTGAAACTCCAGAGCAGGATGAAAGTTTTGCAGGTTCTAAAGAATCTGATGATAGCTCAAAACCTAATCTGTAGCATCCCCTAAAGTTCCTGATGAAGTAGCTTCTGAAGAATCTCAAGATGGTTCTCAGCAAGCCAACCAATCCAAACACGCATTCAAATACATGTCTTCACATCCTGAGGATCTAATTATTGGAAACAAAGAAAGTCCCAGAAGAACAAGATCACACTTCAGACAAGAAGAGTCTGCCTTGGGATTATTATCAATAATTGAACCTGCCTCAATTGAAGAAGCACTTGGAGATGAAAGATGGATTCTGGCTATGCAAGATGAACTCAACCAATTCAAAAGGAATGATGTATGGGATCTAGTAGCTAAGCCTGAGCACAAGAACATTATTGGAACTAAATGGGTGTTCAGAAACAAGCTTAGTGAACAAGGAGAAGTAATCAGAAACAAGGCCAGATTAGTGTCTCAAGGCTACAGTCAACAAGAAGCCATTGATTACACTGAAACATTTGCTCCAGTTGCAAGATTGGAAGCAACCAGGTTACTTCGTTCCTACGAAGTAAATCACAACATAATTCTGTATCAAATGGATGTTAAGAGTGCCTTTCCTAATGGTGTCATTACTAAAATAGTGTATGTCAAACAACCTCCTGGTTTTGAGGATCTAAAACATCCTGAACATGTTTATAAATTGAAGAAATCGCTATATGTCTTGAAACAGGCTCCCAGAGCTTGGTATGAAAGACTAAGTAATTTCTTAATTCAAAATGATTTTGAAAGAGGTCAAGTGGGAAGACTAAGTAATTTCTTGGTATGGAAGACTCTGAAGAAAGACATTCTAATTGTTCAAATTTATGTTGATGATATTATTTTTGGTTCAACTAATAGTTCCCTTTGCAAGGAATTTTCTAAGACAATGCAGGATGAATTTGTAATGAGCATGATGGGAGAATTGAAGTTCTTTCAGGGAATTCAAATCAACCAGTGCAAAGAAGGAGTTTATGTTCATCAATCCAAGTATAGAGGATTGTAAGGAAATGAACACTCCAATGTATCCAATCTGCACTCTAAGCAAAGAAGATCAAGGAACAAAAGTTGACCAGAAGCTGTATAGAGGTATGATAGGTTCTCTGTTGTATCTCACTGCATCCAGACCAAATATTTTATTCAGTGTATGTCTGTGTGCAAGGTTTCAATCAGATCATAGAGAGTCTCACTTAACTATTGTTAAGAGAATCTTCAGATATTTGAAAGGAACCACTAATCTTCGACTTATGTATAAGAAATCTTCAGATTATAAGCTATTTGGATTCTGTGATGCTGACTATGCTGGAGATAGGATTGAAAGAAAATCAACCAGTGGCAAATGTCAATTTCTAGGAGAGAATCTGATATCCTAGGCTAGCAAGGGGCAAGCAACTATTGCATTATCAACACCAGAAGCAGAATACATCTCAGCTGCTAGTTGTTGTACACAACTACTCTGGATGAAACATCAGCTTGAGGATTATCAAATAACTGAAAACTGTATCCCAATTTATTGTGATAATACAGCTGCTATATGTTTATGTAAGAATCTAATTCTGTATTCAAGAGCAAAGCACGTTGAAATTAAACATCATTTTATTAGAGACTATGTTCAAAAAGGAATTTTAGATATTCAATTTATTGATACTGGTCATCAATGGGCTGATATATTTACTAAACCTTTAACTGTTGAGAGATTTGATTTTATAAAGAAAAATTTGAACATGTGTTATGTCTCTGTGTAACGTGTGCTCTTGAAGACAGAATTCAGATTCTGAAAGTTACTCAGAAGCTACTTGAGTATCAGACTCTCTTTTGGAGACTCTGAGAAATATAAGCTTCTGAACACACTCAGACTCTGTTAAGGAAACTTAGACTCTGAAGAAGCTCGTATTAGTGGTAAGGTGTTTGTTGTGATTAATAACACCTGTCCTACTGCTTTGACAGTTACTTTTGAGGTTCTCAGTCGTGGTTTGTTTGTATTGGGTAGAAACTCAAAGGGCAATGATTTTATTCCTTTAACAATGAACCTCGCGCCTTCCCAATACCTTTTTAGCTACATGCTTATTTGTCTTAACTGCTTGTGTTTGTTTGTCCCCTTTGCATTTCAAACGTTTTCTTCGAAATCACTTAAATAGCAAATACACACAACTCACTCACACTTCCAAACACTTTACATTTTCTGAACCCTTCTCTCTCATTCTCTCCGAAAAACATTTTCGCAAACTCAAACCTAGAAACCTTCAAATGGCAAGTTCATCAGCTTCTTCTAGTGTTATAATCAAATTTGGACAGTCGTACGTCATCTAGCCCAGAACTATGAACATTATCAAGGAAATCTTGGAAGTTCAAGTTGAATCTCCGGTGGACTTTGGGTCTCTTCTAAAACATGGGATGGATTTTTCTACTCACATTCTCGCACAAGAATTGATGAACTACTTTGGTATGTTGAATGGACCAACATATCAGAAACTGATAAGAGATCTCTGAGTTAGAGCAAAGGTCTACGAAAAAGATGAAGCTACACTTAAAGAGACTGCTGCTATAACGAACAATCCATCATTTGTTGGTAAGACAAGAAAACAAATGGGTTTGAAACCGTTCAACGGTTTAGAATTTAGATCAACTGTGATGGAGATTCCAATCATCATCACTGAAGAAATTGTTGCTAGGGCATGTAGGGTGTCCAATACAAAAAAATTTCAATGGAACGTTACCAAGAAAAGTGACTGGGCTGAAATTTGCAACAAGTTTTTGTTTGCAGGAAGACCTTCAAACAAGTTGGTGGATATGCACCAGGATCATAGGGTGCTTCTGAAGATAATAACTGACTGCCTACTTAAGAAAGGAGGAGGATCTGATACTCTCTCATTGGACCACAAGGTGGTTCTGTATTTCCTGATCAACATGGAGAAGATCAACTTTCCAAGATACGTGATGCACCCACCATCTGTGTTAGGCCATCAAGGAAAGCCAAAATAAATTCAGAAGACAAATTCCATATGGGAGGTTGCTTTCTGAGATTCTGTATCAGGGAGGACTCTTGAAGATCCTATCTGAATCTGGAGTAGTGTCTGACGCTCAGCTTGGGACTGTAACAGGAAGGATTATCAACGGCAAAACCCTTCAGTACATGAAGATTGTTAAGAAGTATGTACCTTCTGATGAGGACATGAAGGAATCTTTTGTCCAATCTGACCTGATGATAGACTTCCCTCCCATATCCACATAAGATAATCCTAAGTTCCTTGCAAGATTTGTGCTGGATCATTATAATGAGACAGGCAGAATAATCAACTATTCTTCTATTCCTGAGTCTTTAGGAGGAGGTCCTCTAAAGGTTAAGGGAAAAAGGACGAAGGATATTGTCCAAGAAGAAGAGGTAGAGAAGCAAGAACCTCCTAAGAAGAAGAAGAAGATTTCCAAGTCAGCAGCTCTACCAAGAGTAACTATTGGTGCTCCTAAGGCCATGGCTCTTGTACCTGAAGCTGCTGCTGCCCCTGCATCCAAGGAAATCAAGGAAAGGATAAAGAAAACCAAGGATGAGAAGAAAGCCAAGATCAAGAGAGGCAAAGGTGATAGAAATTTGAAGAGACTGGAAAAGGAAGTCAAAAAGTATCTTGATGCTAAAATAGAAGAAGAAGAAAGTGAAATCAAGAAAAGGGAAAAGGAAGCTATTCCTGTGGCTGAGGATTTGGCACAGAAGATAGGTACTTCAGTACCTATGGTAATGGATGAACATGCTGTAGGAAAGGCTATGGCAGTAGAAATGATGACTGAGGAACTGAGAAGTGATACTGTGAAGGACGCAGCTAAACTACTTGCAGAGGCTCTGAAGCAGAAAGGGCCAGTTGAGTCTGCAGAAGCTGATCAACTAGGACCTGCACTAATAACTACTCCTAAGCATCCAGCTTCTTCAGAAGATATCATTTTAGGTAACATTTTTAATGACTCGCCTTTCTCATCAACGAATCAAGAGTCGACCTCATCCTCTAAAACAGAAACGGATGAAGACAATACTCCTTTGAGTAAAGCCATCCCATCCTTACGAAAAAAGACCCCCTCACCAATCCAACCAATTTCATCATATGACCCACTTGATCCAAAAATAAATGAGTATGTTGATAGAACCATTGACAGAGTTATTCATGACACCATCACAGTGTCTCAACTCTTTCCATCTGACCACCCATCTCAACCAGATTTTCTTAAACCACTTTAGGTGATTCAGTCAAATGAAGAACCGGAAGAACCTACTCAAACTCAACAACCTTCATTCCAACCAGAATCATCAAACATAGGTTCTCCTGATACCCTAGATTCTCTTGAGAAACATCTAGGAGGAGAATTACCTATAACCCCAGCAAAATCCAAAACAACAAAGACTGCAGAATCTGTACCCCAACCAGAATTTGTACCTCAAACAGAACTAGTATCTGAGAAAGAACCAGTGTCTGAGACTCTGGAGCAAGTCTCTGCTGTCATTTCTGACACAGAACTTGTAACAGAATCTGTTACAAAGGTTGCTTCTGAATCAGCTACTGAACCCCTTCAATAACCAACAACCATACCCTATGAACCTTTACAAACAACCATACCTTCTGAACCATCCACTTCAATTGAGCCAACCCAAACTCACATAATTCCCAACCCTTTTGATTCGTTGAGAATAGATGAGTTCTTTAGAATGTCAAGTTCAAAGCTCAAAGACATTATTGAGCTAAGACATGTACTAGTCCTCACTGTTAGCTATGAGGATCAGTATTCTGCTCTAAAGAATGAGTTCCTGGATTTCGTCACTAAGATTCAGAAAATGGCAGTAAAGGAACAAGTTGAAGTTCTTGCTAAGCATATGGAAGAAATCAGAAGAGTTGAAGAAGAAAAGGCTAAGAAGAAGGCTGCAGTCCTGGCTTTGACCAATGAACCTTGGTTTGGATCAGGAGAATATAATCACAAGGATTCAATGGTTTTTGAGACTTTGAGGAAGAAGCTGCATAGAGTTTAAGAGGAAGCTAGGCTTAAGGAAGAAGCTCACCTTAAGAGAACAGAAGCTCTTGAGGAAATTGTGAAGAAGCAAGTTGAGGATTTGAAGAAACTGATGGATCTTCTTGCCAAACAAAACCAGCCTTAGTTGCACACCTAATTGTTTTTTGTTTTTGTTTTTGTTTGTATTTCATTGCATCTGTTTCTTTGCTTCTGAACTTTAATTATTTTTATGAATCTTAGCTTCTGAATCTTTGCGCTTCTGGATAGTTTTTAGCTTCTGTATGATTGTGCTCCTGGTATTCTTTAATATATTCATTTGAGCATTTATGAAGTTTAACTATCTTGTCTTATTGAGATTATGTTTATTTGGTTTTATTAAACTCTTGTGTTTTTAAAACAGACTCTAATAAGCTTTTGCTTTGAATCTTCTCTTCTCATTTCTCATAATTTTTTTTCCTCAATTGGAGTCTTGTAAAAAGGGGGAGAAACTTTGTTTTTTTAACCTTTTTGTTAATGACAAAAGGGGGAGAAAGAACTATAAGTATTTTGGTACTTTAATCATGTTAAGTCTGAGAAAAGGGAAGTAGCAATAGGTATTTTGTTAGATTCTGAGCCCCCATAAATTAAATTTTCGCAATTCAATTTAAGAGAATCTTCTCTCATCTCTTGTCTTTTATTCAATGTGAGATTTGATTCTGATATTTTTTGTTAAAAATGAATTTAATTAACCTGGATAGGACTTAGGGGGAGCTTACAAACCTCACCTTAAAGACTATCAGACTCAGGGGGAGTCAGAGCTTTCAAAACTCAGACTCTGAGCTTACACACCTTAGACCCTTAAGTCAACTTGTTAATTAGATTAACAACAATTGACCTTTTAAATACTTATGTTTGTCATCATTAAAAAGGGGGAGATTGTTGGAACAAGGGTGTTCAGCAATACCACTTTTAGTTTTGATGATAACAATGTATTAAAAAATTTCAATTGGATATGCTAATATTTGTTTAAGTGTGCAGGATTAATCTTAGAAAGCATTCTATAAAAAAAATGAAGAGCAAAATTCTCTAAGAAGCTTGTCGCATATGATTCTAAAGTCCTAGAGAGTCTGAAGAATCATCAGAAGCTGTTTCGAGAGGTTCTGAAGACTCAGAGATTCTGAAGAACAAAGATAGTCTGAAGCTCATCAGAGTCTGAAGTTCTACATGTTGGAACAAAGGTGTTCAGCAATACCACGTTTTGAGTTTTGATGATAACAAGGTATTAAAAGTTGTCAATTGGATATTGCTAATATTTGTTTAAGTATAAAGGATATCAATCAAGATTTATATCTTAGAAAGTATTCTGTTTGAACAATGATAAAGAGCAAAGATCCAGAGAAGCTTGTTGCTTGTGATTCTGTATCGAAGAGAGTCTGAAGACTGTATCGAAGAGAGTCTGAAGATTGTACCGAAGAGAGTCTGAAAAACTGTATCAGAGTCTGAAGACTGTATCAGAGTCTGAAGACTATCAGAATCTGAAAACCAAGAGAGTCTGAAGATTATCAGAAGCTTAGTGCTACAGTGAGTCTGAAGCCCGAAATCTGAAAATCTGCTAACAAGGATTTCTACAAGCATTACGATGCAAAAGAAACTCTCATTTGGAGTAATGGCTAGCTTCAAAGTCAACTTGAGCGTTGGAAGCCAGTATAGAGTACGTTGTACGAACTCTATTTCCATTACTCCACTACCTCGTACAGTCTGGCAACTGTGTCTACTGGTATTAATCTTCAAAGGGAATGGAATTCAAATTATGCAATTGAAGGACTATTACCATATCAAGCAACAGATCAACAGCCATTGATCAAGCTTCAGCAATCATCCTGATGTGCTGGATGACTCAACGTCTCTTTCCTACGCCTATATAAAGGATAGAAGACATGAAGAATTGTTAGACTCTACAACTAGAAAAACTACGCTGCATTGTTCTCGTATTCAACTGAGTCTTAACAAAAACACATCTTCAACTTAGATCATTCTTACAAACTGAGTATTCTAGAATTTCTAAGTTACACAGAAAAACAGAGTCTGTCTTTTGTTTGAAACAGAGTCTGTCTTTGTTGTAATAGAAACACGTTTGATTGTTTGTCAAGTGTTTCAACTCTATTCAATTTTCTGTAATTGTGTAAGAAGTCTCTTACTTGTGTACTTGAGCAAAGAAGTCTTTTGGCTGCGTCCTTGAGCAAAGAAGTCTGTTAGTTGTGTCTTTGAGCATTGGAAGTCTCTTGCCTGCGTGCTTGAGCAATTAAAAGTCTCTTACTGTGTGTTTGAGCAACTTGTAATAGATATTACATTTTAGTGAACTCTCCTTGGAAGTATAAGGGGGACAGGACTACTTCTGGTTTGTGGAAGGAACCTGTATAATTGCTTGTGTTCTCTCTTCTCTCTATCTCTTGATTATTTCCGCTGCATCAGAACCTAATCTCCTATCAGACTCTGATCTCCTTCAGACTCTGATTTTAAGAAATTAGACTCTCACTCTTCAAGAGCTGCGAAAAGCTAACACAATTCAACCCCCCCCCCCCCCCCTTCTTGTGTTTTTCTCACCTTCAGTTGCTATCAGAGCTACGGCTCTGTTGTCATAGCACTTAACCGTGTAACAGAAAAGATCCAGAGAAAAACATGTCTTCCAGTGAACCGTCTTCTTCTGGTGCTGCTATATCATATGACTATGGATCCAATAACAGCAGTAAAAAGGGTGATTATGGAAAAATTCCTAAGTTCAATGGTGATCCTGAAGAATTTTCTTGGTTGAAAACCAACTTCTACAGTTATGTCATGGGTCTTGATGATGAACTCTGGGACATACTTGAAGATGGTGTTGGGTACTTACGACTTGATGACGAAGGTGCTGCCATTGACCGTAAACTTCACACTACTGCTCAAAAGAAAATCTACAAGAAACATCATATCATCAGAGGGGCTCTTGTCACTGCTATTCCTAAAACGGAATACATGAAGATGAGTGACAAATCTACTGCTAGAGCCATGTTTGCTTCTCTCTGTGCTAACTATGAAGGAAGCAAAAAGGTCAGCGAAGCTAAAGCTCTTCTATTAGTTCATCAGTATGAACTATTCAAGATGAAAGAGGATGAAAGTATTGAGCAGATGTACTCAAGATTTCAAACTCTAGTATCTGGTCTTCAGATACTAAAGAAGAGTTATATAGCTTCTTGTCATGTTAGCCAGATTTTAAGGAGCTTACCCTCTAGATGGAGACCAAAGGTCACTACAATTGAGGAGGCTAAAGATTTAAACACTTTAAGTGTTGAAGATCTTGTAAGCTCTCTCAAGTTTCATGAGTTAAGTCTCAATGAACATGAGTCTGCAAGAAAGCCCAAAACCATTTCTTTAAAATCAAAGGGAAGATCCTCAAAGGCTCTCATGGTTGAAAAGTCTGAAAATGAATCTTCAGCTTCTGAAAGCTCAGAGGAAGATCCTGATATTGCAAAAGAAATGGCTATGCTTTCAAGCAGAATGCAGTACCTTGCTAAGAAGAACAAGAGATTTCTGAGCAAGAGCAGTGGGAAGGGTTTCAAAAAGGAGGAACAGAAAGGTTGCTTCAACTGCAAGAAAACTGAACATTTTATTGCTGACTGTCCAAAGTTGGAGAAGGAAAAATCAAAGTCAAAAAGGCCAACCTTCAAGTCAAGCAAGTTTAAGAAGCAGATCAAGAAAAGTCTGATGGCCACCTGGGAAGATCTTGATAATGAGTCAGGGTCTGAGGATGATGATGCTGATGGTGAAGCCAATGTAGTTGTTGGACTAATGGCTACAACCGAATCTGTAATAGAAACACCTGAGGCAGAATCAGATGCAGACTCTGAAAGTGAAACAGAGGTATATTCTGAACTCACAAGATCTGAATTAGTTGATTCTGTCAAAGAAATTCTTGGTCATTTTAAAACTAAAACCACTGAGTTGAAGAAAGTCAAACAACAGCTTGATAAGCTGTCAAAAAGACATAATTCAACTCTGCTGGAGTTAGAAAGTTTGAAAGAAGAAAATGACACTTTATTGATCAAGAAGTGTAGCTGTAAATACTTGAGTGAGAAAGATGTTGCTTTGCAAGAATTTATTGCTACTGGAATTGACAGATCAAGAGTTGCATCCATGATCTATAGCACGTATCAGAACAGAGGACAGGGTCTTGGATTCATTGGAGGAAGCTTAAATGAAGTGACTCTGAAACCTGGTCCTGATGGAGCCAGAGAAGCGTTGAAAAATCACTTTGTAAGTGAGTCGGATGAAGTCAACACAATGACTCATTCAGAACCTACAACTTCTAGTTCTAAGGTTCTGACTAAGTCAAAATCTCAGAATGTAAAGTTAAAGGTTCTGAAAAACTTTGAACCTAAAGCCTCAATGATTCAAACTCTAAAACATTCAAAGTCTGATAAACAGACTCTGAAAAAGCCAGAGTCTGAAAAACAAAAGCCTAAGTTTCAAAGAAGAGAAACTGTGAAAGGCAAGTTGAAACCTAAACCAAACGGTTCCAAACCCAAGGTATGGGAGAAAACATTGCCAATGACTTCAAGACGTAACTTACGAAAGGAGTTCAATGGTTCTAAGACTAACCCAAGAGGACCCATGTGAATATGGGTACCTAAGTCTGAAATTATTGATGCTGCAGGTATGTCTAAAAAGACTAGAAAAGTAGAAGGCTTGGTACCTGGACAGTGGTTGCTCGCGTCACATGACGGGAGAAAAGTCTATGTTCCTAACCCTAACCATGAAAGAGGGAGGAACTTTGGGATTTGGAGGAAACCAGACTGGCAAAATCATTGGTACTGAAACCATTGGTAACTCTCTTATCTCAATCAGTAATGTGTGGTTCGTTGATGGACTTAGACATAACCTACTGAGCATAAGTCAATTATGCGACAGTGGTTATGATGTATTGTTTAATAAGAACAACTGCATTGTGGTTAACAAGGATGATCAGTCCATAGTCTTCAAGGGAAAAAGAAGAAACAATGTCTACAAGATAAAATTCTCTGAACTGACTGATCAGAAGGTAGTGTGCCTCTTGTCAATGGGTGATAAGAAGTGGCTGTGGCATAGACGGTTGGGACATGCTAACAGGAGATTAATCTCTAAGCTTAGCAAGTTGCAACTTGTCAAAGGCCTACCAGACATTGACTATCATTCAGATGCTCTTTGCGGAGCATGTCAGAAAGGGAAAATTGTCAAGAGTCCCTTCAAGCCTAAAGAATTTGTTTCTACTTCCAGACCCTTGGAGTTAGTTACTTCATATTGACTTATTTGGACCAGTTAGCACTACATCCTTATATGGAAGTAAATATGGACTAGTCATTGTTGATGACTACAGCAGATGGAGTTGGGTTAAGTTTCTGAAAACTAAAGATGATTCATATTTTGTGTTAAGTAAATTCTGCATCCAAATTCAATCTGAAAAAGAATTGAAAATCTTGAAAGTCAGAAGTAATCATGGAGGAGAATTTGAAAATGAGCCGTTTGAGGTTTTATGTGAAAAACATTGAATTATTCATGAACTCTCTGCACCTAGAACTCCACAACAAAATGGAGTTGTAGAGAGAAAGAACAGAACCTTACAAGAAATGGCTAGAACCATGATCCATGAGAATAATCTGGCTAAGCATTTTTGGGCAGAAGCTGTAAACACAGCTTGTTATGTTCAGAACAGAATCTATATTAGACCTCTGTTGAACAAAACAGCTTATGAACTCTTTAAAGGAAGGAAACCTAACATATCTTATTTTCATCAGTTCAGATGTACTTGTTATGTCCTGAACAATAAAGTCTGTCTAAAGAAATTTGATGCCAAAGCTCAAAAGGGAATCATCTTAGGTTACTCTAAACGCTCTAAGGCATACAGACAGACTGTATAATTCAGAAACACAATGTGTTAAAGAATCTATGCATGTAAGATTCGATGACAAAGTGCCTGGAAATGAAACTCCAGAGCAAGATGAAAGTTGTGCAAGATCTCAAGATTCTGATGACAACTCAGAATCCGATCAGATTCCAGAATCTGAAGATACTTCAGAAGCTGAAGCATCCCCTGAAGTTCCTAATGAAGAAGCTTCTAAAGAAGCTCAAGATGGTTCTCTGCAAGCTAGTCAATCCAAACAATCTTTCAAATACAAGTCTTCACATCTAGAGGATCAGATTATTGGCAATAAAGAAAGTCCCAGAAGAACTAGATCGCATTTCAGACAAGAAGAGTCTGCTCTGGGATTACTATCTGTTATTGAACCAACCTCTATTGAAGAAGCACTTGGAGATGAAGGATGGATTCTGGCAATGCAAGAATAACTGAATCAATTCAAAAGGAATGAAGTATGGGATCTAGTAGCTAAGCCTGACCACAAGAACATCATTGGAACCAAGTGGGTGTTCAGAAATAAGCTTAGTGAACAAGGAGAAGTAATCAGAAACAAGGCCAGACTTGTTGCGCATGGCTACAGTCAACAAGAAGGCATTGATTACACATAAACTTTTGCTCTAGTTGCAAGATTGGAAGCAATCAGGTTACTTCTTTCCTATGCAGTTAATCACAACATAACCCTGTATCAAATGGACGTTAAGAGTGCATTTCTTAATGGTGTCATTTCTGAAGAAGTGTATGTCAAACAAACTCCTGGCTTTGAAGATTTAAAACATCCAGAGCATGTTTATAAATTGAAGAAATCACTCTATGGCTTAAAACAGGCTCCCAGAGCTTGGTGTGAAAGACTGAGTAATATCTTAATTCAAAATAACTTTGAACGATGGCAAGTTGACACTACACTATTCAGAAAGACTCTAAAGAAAAACATTCTTATAATTCAGATTTATGTTGATGATATCATTTTTGGTTCTACAAATAGTTCACTTTGAAAAGAGTTTTCCAAAGTAATGCAGGATGAGTTTGAAATGAGCATGATGAGAGAATTGAAGTTCTTTCTTGGAATTCAAATCAACCAATGCAAAGATGGAGTCTATGTTCATCAGTCCAAATACACGAAAGAGCTTCTGAAGAAGTTCAATCTTGAGGATTGCAAAGAAATGAATACTCCAATGCATCCAACCTGCACTCTGAGCACAGAAGATCAAGGAACCAAAGTTGATCAGAAGCTGTATAGAGATATGATTGGTTCTTTGTTATACCTAACTGCATCCAGACCAGATATTTTATTCAGTGTATGTCTGTGTGCAAGGTTTCAATCAGATCCTAGAGAGTCTCACTTTACAACTGTTAAGAGAATCTTTAGATATCTGAAAGGAACTACCAATCTTGGACTTCTTTACATGAAATCCTCAAACTACAAGCTAGTTGGATTCTGTGATGCTGACTATGCTAGAGACACGATTGAAAGAAAATCTACCAGTGGCAATTGTCAATTCTTGGGAGAGAATCTGATATCCTGGGCTAGCAAGAGGCAAGCAACCATTTATTTGTCTACAGCAGAAGCAGAATACATCTCAGCTGCTAGTTGTTGTACACAGCTACTCTGGATGAAACATCAGCTTGAGGATTATCAAATAACTGAAAACTGTATCCCAATTTATTGTGATAATACGGCAGCTATATGTTTATCTAAGAATCCAATTCTGCATTCAAGAGCAAAGCACATTGAGATTAAACATCATTTTATAAGAGACTATGTTCAAAAAGGAATTTTAGATATTCAATTCATTGATACTGATCATCAATGGGCTGATATATTTACTAAACCTTTATCTATTGAAAGATTTGATTTTATAAAGAAAAATTTGAACATGTATTATGTCTCTAGGTAATGTGCGCCTCTGAAAACAAAATTCAGACTCTGAAAGATATTCAGAAGCTATTTGAGAATCAGACTCTCTTTTGGAGACTCTGGTAAACATAAGCTTCTGATAAACCTTCAGACTCTGGTAAGGAATCTTTAGACTCTCAGAAGCTCGTATTAGTGGAAGCATGACTGTTGAATTCAGTAACACCTGCCCCACTACGGTGACAGTTACTTTATAGTTTCTCAGACATGGCTTGTCTGTATTGGGTAAGAACTCAAAGGGCAATGATTTCATTACATTAAACAAGTTACCTTCGCATTGTCCCAATACTTTTACGGCTGCATGCTATATGTATTTATTGTTTGTGTTTGTTTGTCCCCTATTCTTTCCAAACGGTTATCAAACTTTCTCTATAAATACATATCACACACAACTCACTTCTCTTTTCACTCTTTGATTCTTTCTCTGAACAAATTTCTTGTTTTCAATCCTTTGTAAAACTTTTTGTTCTCAAATCAAAAACTTAGAAACCTCTAAAATGGCAAGTGATCTCATCCAATCTGGTGTCCTAGTCAAGACTGGAAAACCTTATGTGATCAAACCCAGAACGATGAACATTATCAAAGAAACTCTGGAAATTCAAGTTGAATCTCCAGTAGATTTTGGTTCTCTTAATCGTCACGGAGTTGACGTTTCTTCTCATTTCTTAGCACAAGGAATGATGAACTATTTCGGTATGTTGAATGGACCAACATATCAGGAGCTGGTAAGAGATTTTTGGGTTAGGTCAGAAGTCTACGACAAGGATGAAGCTACGATTGAAGAAACAGCGGCAGTTATGAACAACCCCAAGCTAGCTGGCAAAAACAGAGAGGAAATGGGTCTAAAACCATACAAGGGTCTTGAAATAAGGTCTGCTGTGATGGGGATTCTTGTTCTTATCACTGAAGAGGTGGTTGCCAGGGCTTGTCAAGTGGAGAATGCAGGTAAATTTCAATGGAATGTCCAGAAGAAGAGTGACTGGACTGTTATCTGCAACAAACTTCTATTTGAAGGGAGACCCTCAAATAAACTGGTCGATATGCATCCTGAGCATAGGGTGCTTCTGAAGATCATACTGGACAGTATGCTTCAGAAAGGAGGAGGAACAGACACTTTGTCTGTTGATCACAAAGTTCTTCTTTATTTTCTGATTAACAAAATAAAGATCAACTTTCCAAGATATGTGATGCACCACATGTGCTAGGCCATTAAGAAAAGTCAATCAGAAACCAGAATGCAAGTTCCTTTTGGAAGGTTAATATCTGAGATTCTGTATCAAGGAGGCCTCTTGAAGGTCTTATCAGAATCTGGTATGGTATCATATATTCATCTTGGAACTGTGACTGGGAGAATCATCAATGGTAAAACTCTTTAGTACATGAAGATTGTCAGAAGATTCAATCCTTCTAAGCATGATATGAGGGAATCTTATGTGCAATCTGACTTGATGATGGACTTTCCTCCTATATCCAAAGAAGATAATCCTGAAGTTCTTGCAAGATTTGTGGTGGATTACTTCAAGGATACTGGTAGAATAATCAACTATTCTGCCATTCCTGAGACTGCTGGAGGAGGACCTCTTAAGGTCAAGGGAAAAAGGACCAAGAAAGTAGTTCTCAAGGAAGAGGAAGAGAAGCAAGAGCCTCTCAAGAAGAAGATCAAATATACTGCTCTTCCAGGAGTGACTATTGGTGCCCCTAAGACCATAGCTCCCATACCTTCATAAGTATCTTCTGCATCCAAGGAAATCAAGGATAGGATAAAAGAAACCAAGGATAAGAAGAAAGCTAAGAAAGACGAGAAGAAGGCAAAGAAAGATGAGAAGAAAGCGAAGAAAGGCAAGGGTGACAGAGATTATGTCAAACTAGCTGAGGAAATTGCTGAATTCCTTGATGCTGACTCTGATGGTGAAGAAAGTCAGATCAAGAAGAGAAAGGTGGATGTGGTTCCTGTGGCTAAGGATGTAGCACAGAAGATAGGTACTTCTGTATCTATGATTGAGGATGAACATGCTGCTGGCAAGGCAATGGCAGCAGAAGTGGTTGCTGAAGAACTAAAGGAGGAAACTGTTAAAGAAGCTGCTAAGTTGCTTGCATCTGCTCTGAAACAGAAGAATCCAGTAGCTACTGCAGAAGCTGATTTATCAGAAGCTACCTTGTCTGATCATTATGCTTCTCCAGAAGCTGGAATAGGCACCTCTGGCAATGTAGCATTTAACTCATCTTCCTCTACGAATCAAGAGTCAAAATCTGATTCAGAATCAGATAACAAACCCTTGAGCCAAATTCTTCCTTCACTTAGAAATTCATCCCCCTCACCAATCAAACCCCTATCATCCCATAACCCATTGGACCCTGAAACAGTTGAATATGTTGATTCAACTATGGAAAGAGTCGTTCAAGACACAATCACAGTGTCTATGAACCTACCTGCTGACCATCCTGCTCAACCATCATTTCTCAAACCACTTCAGGCAATTCAACCTTCTGAAAAGCCTGAAGTAACCATTCAATCTAAACAGCCATCCCCCCAACCTAAAACCATTTGTGTAGACTCTCCAGACACCCTAGATTCTCTTGAGAAACATCTAGGAGGAGAACTACCAAAGACCCCTGCAAAATCCAAACCAACAAAAGCTACAAAATCTGTTTCCAAACCAGACCCTGTACCTAAACCTACAGAAATACTTACCTTAGCTTCTGTTGAACCCTCAGGACCTGTTGAAGAACCAGTTTCTGAAATTTTGGAACAAGCTTCTGATATCCTATCAGAACCTGTAACAGAATGCAGAGTAGAAACTGTGTCTAGAACAGTTCCTGAACCTCTTTGTGATCCAATAACAGTTCTACCTGGTTTTGAAGCCTATCTAGCTTTAAGAGCCTCTCTACCCTCAACCTTTGAACCTCATGACCTATTTGATTCAAACAGGATAGATGAGTTCTATGCTTCATCAAACACTAAGCTCAAGGACATTATTGAGCAAAGGTTTGTGCCCATCCTCAATGTGAGCTATGAGGACAAGTTCTCTACATTGAAGACTGAATATTTGGAGTTTGTCACCAAAATTCAGAAGGCTGCTGCCAGGGAACAAGCATTTGTTACTGCCAAGCATGTTGAAGAGATCAAGAGAGCTGAGAAAGCTGTAACCATGGAGAAAGCTCCTGTTCTGCGGATTAGAGATAAACCATTCTTTGATGAAGATCAATATAATCCAAGGGAATCAATGGTTTTTGACTCTTTGAAAAGAAGACTGTACAGAGTTCAAGAAGAAGCCAGACTAGAAAGGGAAGCTCATTTAGGAAGAACTGAGGCTTTGGAAGAGATTGTCAAGAAACAGCAAGAGGATCTCCAGAAATTGATGGATCATCTTGCCAAACAAACCCAACCTTAGTTTAATTTCTTTATGTTTTGTTTGTAACTTTTGTTTACTTCTTCTTATGAACTGTTTCTGCTCTCAAGTTTATTCAAGTTTGTTTTTGATTAATTCTTTTGCATCTTGTTTATTTCTTGTGTGCCTTGAAACCTCTATGTTTTTCTCTCTGAATCTCATTTTCCTTAAAATGTGTTTTTATCCTTCCTAAAGTCATTTAAAAAGGGGGAGGAACTTGTTCTAAACTTTTTTTGTTGATGACAAAAGGGGGAGAAAGGAAAAGTATGAGATTTGTGATTTCTTTTTATCTACATATTGCAAGTTCTATGTTAAAGGAAATTTTGTGAAAGGTGCTTAGTTAGACTCTGAGCCCCTGTTTAAGAATCTGTTCTCTAATTTCATTTATTATTCTGAGAATAAATTCAATTGCTTATGAAAATGAATTTAATTAACTTGGATAGAACTTAAGGGGAGCTTACAAACCTCTAACTTCAGAACTATCGGACTCAGGGGGAGTCAGAGCTTACAAACCTCAGACTCTGAGCTTACAAACCTCAGACCCCTTAAGTCAACTTGTTAATTAGATTAACAACAATTGACCTTTTAAATACTAATGTTTGTCATCATCAAAAAGGGGGATATTGTTGGAACAAAGGTGTTCAGCAATACCACGTTTTGAATTTTGATGATAACAAGGTATTAAAAGTTGTCAATTGGATATTGCTAATATTCGTTTAAGTATGCAAGATATCAATCAAGATTTATATCTTAGAAAGTATTCTGTTTGAACAATGTTAAAGAGCAAAGATCCAGAGAAGCTTGTTGCTTGTGATTCTGTATCGAAGAGAGTCTGAAGATTGTATCGAAGAGAGTCTGAAGACTGTACCGAAGAGAGTCTGAAAAACTGTATCAGAGTCTGAAGACTATCAGAGTCTGAAGACTGTATCAAAGTCTGAAGACTATCAGAATCTGAAAACCAAGAGAGTCTGAAGATTATCAGAAGCTTAGTGCTACAGTGAGTCTGAAGCCCGAAATCTGAAAATCTGCTAACAAGGATTTCTACAAGCATTACGTTTCAAAAGAAACTCTCATTTGGAGTAACGGCTACCTTCAAAGTCAACTTGAGCGTGGGAAGCACAACGACAAAGAATGCAGGCCAGTACAGAGTACGTTGTACGAACTCTGTTTCCACTACTCCACTACCTAATCTCCTATCAGACTCTGATCTCCTTCAGACTCTGATTTTAAGAAATTAGACTCTCACTCTTCAAGAGCTACGAAAAGCTAACACAATTCAACCCCCCCCCCCTTCTTGTGTTTTTCTCACCTTCACTACAGAGAGTTTGAAGACCACAAATTGAAGATTTGCTTAGAAGTTGTTCTGAAGGCATTTCGATGCAGAGGAAATGTTTGTTTGGAGTAACGGCTAGCTTCAAAGTCAACTTGAGCATGGGATGCTTAACGACAAGAATGCAGGAATAGGACAAAGTACTTTTGTACGAACCCTGTTTCCACTACTCCACTACCTCGTACATTTGGCAACTGTGTCTACTGGTATTTCACCTCAAAAGAAATGGAATTCAAAATCTGTATTAAAGGACGATTACCATATCAAGCAACAGATCAACATCATTTGATCAAGCTTCTAGATGACTCTGTGATGTGTTGAATTGTCTCAACGTCTCTTTACAACGCCTATATAAAGGGAGTGAAGACTTAGAGAATAGACTACTGACTCTGAACGTTTTATTCAAGCTATTTCTTATTCTCCCTGAGTCACAAAAAACACATCAACTACTTAGGAAATTCTTACAAACTTTATATCCTAGAATTTCTAAGTTATTCAGAAAACAGAGTCTCTTTGTTTTGTAATTGGAACACGTTTGATTGTTTATCAAGTTTTCAAACTCTATTCAATTTTCTGTAAATTGTGTTAGAAGTCTCTTGCCTGTGTGCTTGAGCATTTGAAGTCTCTTGGGTGTGTCCTTGAGCAAAGAAGTCTCTTGCTTGTGTGCTTGAGCATTGGAAGTCTCTTACTATGTGCTTGAGCAACTTGGAATTGTTGATTATATTTTAGTGAAACTCTCCTTGGAAGTACAAGGGGGACATGACTACTTCCGGTTTGTGGAAGGAACCTGCATAATTGCCTGTGTTCTCTCTTTCCTTTATCTCTTTAAAATTTCCGCTGCTACAGACTCTGATCTTCCATCAGGTCCTGAACTTGTTCAGACTCTGATCCTGGAAAACATATTCTTGCTCTTTAAGAGTTGCGAAAAAGATGACACAATTCAACCCCCCTTCTTGTGTTTTTCTCACCTTCAGTTTAGAATAGGAGTATTGGATGAAGTTGCCATTAGAGAGTTTTCTAGGGTTTTTCAATTTTCAAACAGTTTTTCAGAGAAGGAGAGAGAAGAAGAGTTTTAGAAATCTTAAGTGTAGGAAGTGAGAGTGAAGTAGTGTGTGTTTGTGACTTAGTGTATTTTTGATAAAACGTTTGGAATACACAGGGGACAAATAGACAATAGCATTTAAGACAAATAAGCATGCCATCATAAAGCAAAGGGAAGGCGCAAGGATTAATGTTAAACAAATACTATCATTTCCCTTTGAGTTATTACCCAATACAGACAAACCACGCCTGAGAACCTCAAAAGTAATTGTTACTGTAGTGGGACAGGTGTTGTTAGTAATAACTGCCACCTTACCACTAATGCATGCTGCTTCAGAGTCTGAGTCTCCTTAACAGAGTCTGAGTGTCTTCAGAGGCTGTTTTTCTCAGATTCTCCAAAAGAGAGTCTGATACTCAAGTAGCGTCTGAATAACCTTTAGAGTCTGAATTCTATCTTCAGGAGCAAGCATCACACAGAGACAAAACACATGTTCAAATTTTTCTTTATAAAATCAAATCTTTCAACAGCTAAAGGCTTAGTAAATATATCAGCACATTGATGATCAGTATCAATGAATTGTATGAATTGTATATCTAAAATTCCTTTTTGAACATAGTATCTGATAAAATGATGTTTAATTTTAATATGCTTGGCTTTTGAATGTAGAATTGGATTCTTGGACAAACATATAGTGTAACACCCCAAATTTCCAACATAAAAATTCATACATAATTATCAGAGTATAACACAAATGGGATGTCACACATCATAAAAATCCTTAAAATAAAAAGAATAATAATTCTTTATCCTTCAAAATTCATTAACATAAATCTTTTCAAAAACTCTGCAGCGGAATCATAATTCAAAAATCCTTAAAGGAATTAGTTCTTGGCACAAAGGCCTCACAGGCATCTCAAAAATTCAAAGATAGATCGTAGACATCATAATTAGTTCAACATGATACATAAGGAATAGAATTCAATAAAACTCCATCCCGTTACATATCAGAGCATTTCCTACGACACCACAAGGACCTCTCACATCGTCGTACCTAAGCTTGATCACCTGCACTTGCCCACAAGGCGGCAATTCCAACAGAAGGGGTGCGATTTCACAAACAATAATAATAAGCATATAATTCATCAAATGCATTTAACAACATGGACATCATCAATTAATCATAATAAGTCTTCATGTAGTACTTCTTTAACAACTATTAAGCTACATTATGTAATCATCATAACGACATCAATTAGTAATACAAATAACCACGTAGATCATCTTTAATAATACTTCATATAACAATATAAACAACATAAACAACAACCAACTTCAAATCATCTTTAACGATACTTCACATAAACAACATAAACAACAACATATAACTCTTCATTAACGATTCATTGATAATTATCAACTCGACAACTTAGACAACTTCGACATCGACTCGACTATGCAACATCAACAACATCGACTTGACAATCTTTGACTCGACAATGTAACTCGACTATGCAACTCTATCATCTTACTCATGCATGTGGTACCAATCCAGGACATAAGCCCTCGTCGCTATTTGAGCATAAAAATACTCCAGGGCATAAGCCCTCGTCGCTATTTGAGCATAAAAATACTCCAAGGCATAAGCCCTCGTCTTTAAATGAGTATGCATGGACTCAACATCTTATATCTTAGACATCATAGATGACTCCAATAACTCATAATCTTAGACTGACACATGCGGCTTTTAGTCAATAATAAACAGCAACATGACAACACATCGAATATTTCAAGATATGACAATATCATAAAAAATCACATAGTTCATCGCTTATAGTTCTCAAAAGGCATATACAATTATATATGTATCTCAAACTATTCAACAACAATATTCATATTAATTCAGACTCACTGAAAGACAATACAATTATAAACAACTTCATGTAACATCATATTCATCAACTTATACCTTCATATAATAATTCATCAATCATGAACACATCATATTCATCAACATATACATTTATATACTAATTCATCAATCAGGGAAAACATCATATATTATCATCAACATATACATTCATATAATAATTCACTAAAGCCTCCCTGGAGTATTTTCATCATAAATCAAACACCAAAAATCATTTTCAAGTCAAACCAAAGCCAACGGATAGCTAACACAATTATCTACAACTTTCATGTTTACACCAAAGGCCAATTCTGTACCTATAAATATCAGTTTTCATTTCAAATTCGGGAAAGGTTGTGCTGAAATTCATAAATATTCACTGTGACCTACGTGCATTAATATGACCATAACTCAAGTTCTATAAATCATTTAGAAGTCAAACCAACGGAATTAAAAAGCTAACATCCATACCTACAACTTTTGTGTTTACACCAAATTGATGAAAGTAAGATATGCTAGGTTACCTACCTTTAAAGAGTTCATATGATGTTTTGTTCAACAGGGGTCTGATATAGATCCTGTTCTAAACATAACATGCTGTGTTTACTGCTTCTGCCCAAAAATGTTTAGTCAGATTGTTTTCATGAATCATGGTTCTTGCTATTTCCTGTAAAGATCTATTCTTTCAAATCCAATCCAATTCAAAAAACAGGAACGCGCTTTCATCCCAATCCAAAATTCAGATTTTCAGCTTCTTAAACAAACCCTAATTCTTCACTATAAAACACAACATGCCAGACACAGTAAGGGGGGCCGAAAAATTCACAATAGGAAAACCTGCAAAATCACAAACCAGTCCTCGAACCATTCCGATCACAACATTTTTTAATTCATTAACACAACCACTCAATTTCAACATCAATATACCAGATCTATCACCAATTCACAAACACCGAATTCAACAACCAAACCCAGCAGTCAATAGTACCGAACCACGCAACTCCTTTTTCTGGCAAACTCATCTGCGCCGCAGCCACACTGTCACCGTTGCAGCCCTCGCGGCCTCACACCACCGCTGTTGTTTCCCTCTCGCAGGCCACCATGTGCACCACCGTCGTAAGCCAGTACTTTAACACAAGTCAGAAACCGCAACCAACAAACCTATATTGGATTTAACATCAATTAAAAGGTAGTACTTTTTCCCTTTTTAAAATTCTTAGATCTATGCGTTTGAGTAAGGGTCTGAGAAATTTTAGGGCCAGAAGCGAATAGAGGAGAAGGAAAGAAGGAGAAAGAGCAAACAAAAACAAAAAGGAGTCACTTTTAACTCTAGCGCGGCGGCGCCACCACCCTTGGCTAGCGACCACCGCGCCGGATAATTATGCCTTGTCGGAATCTTCATTGGTGAAGATGAACACACAAGGTGTTCTTGAGGAGAGAGAAGAGAGAAATTGAGAGAAAGAAAGATTAAGAAAGAGAAGAGAATGGAAAAATGAGGTAAAAAAACCGGAGGTATCATTTTTATACTCCCTTTAGTGAACCGGTTTGCTCCAAGAGAACCAAACCGCTAGTCCATATCCAGTAAGCCTCTAAGCCCATTAACAGTTTTTTTCTTTCAACTCTGCACACTCCCTCATCATACCATCTGCACCCCCTATCTTTTCTTTTTATTTTTGTTCTTTCATGCATTTTTATTTTGTTTAGCATCTTATTTCTATTTCTCATGCATATTATATTTTAATCATGTCATTTAATGTTATTTAACTTTATCGCAAGAATTTAGAATGTATGTTTAGGCTTAATGTAAATCATTCGTGCATTTTAGTTTAGGCTTATTATCATGCATATTCATTTCTTTGCCTTTTATTTTTCGCCAATGACGTAGAATGTACATTTAGGCTTTGACGTAATTTATTGATTTTTATCGCAGACCCTAGAATGTATTAATAGGTCTTTTGTAATAGCTTAGGTGCATGTGTGCGTGTGTGGGTGTATGCCTTGTCTTTTATGCCTCGTAGTTTAGGTTAAAGGTCTTCATGTGGTCCAACGCCACCATGAGTTCCTCACGCTTTTACTCTTTTCTTCTCCGTTAGTTAGTTTACTCTTATTCCAGTTATTTGAAAACAACAAAAAAGCATATAACAAAAATCACAAAAAATAATTTTTAAACAAACCTTGATCTTAAATCAGGTGATCCTTTTTTTATTTTCTTTTCTTAATCAAACGCCAATCAATCTAACTTTATTTTGAGTTCACTTTCTTTACTATATAAAAACACAAACAAATACCCATTTGCCACTTCAGCTTTCTTTCATTTTTAAAACATTTTCAAAAATCATTAAAAAACACTCAACCAATCAAACGCAATTTCTACCCCGAACTACGAGGTTTTGATCCCTCACGGGTACGTTGGCAAAGGACCATGTCCTTCCAAATCAATAAAAAATGTAGATAATTAGGTTTCTTTTCTTAATCATTTTCAATTCCATTTTTTTCAAACTAAGCAAGTTATAGCACATTAATAAGATAAAACCAAGAGGTTCCCGTAGAGTACTACGGACATAAAGGGTGCTAATACCTTCCCTTTATGTAACCAACCCCCGAACCCTTAATCTTTAAAATGTGGTATTTGAACCTTTTTCCACTTTCTTTTAAAAAATAAAATGTTCAGTCGTGAAATAAAATAGTGAGTCAAACGCTAATCAAATAGCCTTGATCTCCGAAAAATGACGCAATAGAAATGGCGACTTCACTGGGGACCCCCTAAAGAGGGTTGAGCCTAACTTGGCTTTATTTAATTCTTTGTGCTATAACTTGCTTAAAAAAAACAAAAAACAAAAGATGGAAATGCGTGTATATATGTTCTTCCTTCTTCTTTCTTCTTTCTTAACGTGTGTGGTGAGATAAGTCCTCCACCCGAACTTGAGGGAAACATAAGATAGGACGGTGGTATAATCATAGTGCCTTACCAAGAGTGATTTTTGGTTGTGGTACATGTGATAACCCCACTCAATGGAGGAATCTTGGAAGTATACCATGTTGACATGAATATTCGTGTTTGGCATACTATTTTCGAGTGACCGTCGAAGTTGAGGACCTTTAGTTACCTTTAACCCATCTTAGCCTTTTTAGGACGTAGTGCGGTGGATACTCATGAGTAAATCTTGATTTAGTTGATACGCGA
The DNA here is from genome assembly GCA_946800305.1 of Medicago arabica. Lineage (NCBI taxonomy): Eukaryota > Viridiplantae > Streptophyta > Magnoliopsida > Fabales > Fabaceae > Medicago > Medicago arabica. Next base: position 27,836,564 of record OX326970.1, on the reverse strand, counting down.
TACTACACTCGAGCGAGACTCTCGTACGAATATTTTTTGGACTGGAAGTAAATTCTGCAGTCCAATTATCTTCGGAAGAGGTTGTAGACTTTGAGAACTTGGTAGAACCTGTGATACAGGTACAAATAAAATCATAGTCCCTACCAAATGGCGCGTTCACCTTTGACTCCAACATCATGGACTTAACATCACCATGTTTTCTCCGTTTTTTAGCATAATCATGCATACATGCATTCATTCATAAACTTTTTCTCATAATATATCGAAGGACAAGATAAGTTCTTGTAAACATCAAAGGTATGGACCTTGCAAGAAAGAATAGCATGAAATAAAATTTCAAAAATCTAAACTAAGCTTTTGCTTTTGTTAAGGACTTCTTCGTGGCTCCGTTCTTGCTTTTGAAAAGGGAACCGTTTGCAATATCTTTACAAATAAAACCATGGTCCTTATGATGTTTACAATTACTTTGACATGTCCTTCAATAAACAAATAAAAATGTTTATTTTTGCATAAACATACCATGCATCATTCTGCGTTCATAGTTTCAAGTCCGAGTCTCACACTGTGTCTTTTCAATAAAAGGTCAATCCATCAATAAGTGGTCTGATGTCTTCGTTCAACTTTAACTCGCACATGCAAACACTCGCGCAAATGCATAAAACGGATCAGCTTGAACAAGAGGTCCACGAGCTTCGTGAAGAGGTGACAACGCTTCGGGCCAAAGTAGAGAAGTTAACTAACCTGGTATCTTCGTTGATGGTCACAAAGGATCCGCCACAATTCCAGCAAGGCCCCAGCCACCATGTCAGCCATTGTGCATACAACAACCTCGACAACAGGCTCCTCAACAATCCAATCCTCAGAATCAAGCTCGAAGAACACATTATGATCCAATTCCCATGAAATATGCAGATTTGCTTCCACAGTTGCTCGAAAAGAATCTGGTCCAGACTAAAGCACCTCCTTTAGTACCAACAAGATTGCCAGCATGGTATAGACCTGACCTTTTCTGTACTTTCCATCAAGGGGCACCTGGACATGACGTCGAACATTGTAACGCACTAAAGAAGGCAGTCCAGAACTTGATCCGGACCAACCGCCTGACCTTCTAAGACTCTCCGAACGCGCAAGTCCATCCGCTACCAGATCATAATACGTAGTGTTTGTGACACATGGGATGGCTAGCCGCAATCAGATCTTTGTTGATGTTTTCTTCCGCTACTTATCCGTTCAAATAATGTGTTTGTTTGCTGTTTACTTTTTCCAAAAAAATCCTTTCGTCCCGCTCGAGACGAAAGTGAACTTGTGTAGGGCTTTTATGCTTCATGTATTTTCCATCATTAATAAAAAGGTCGTTTTTATCCCGACTTTGTTTTATTTTTGCTTTCTCTGGAAAAACGGTAACACCAAAAAACCAAAAATCTTATCCAAATGTCTGTATACAATTATTCATTTTCAAAAATCAAACATAAATGCAGATTAAACATAAATAAGCCCGTTGAACACATTAACCATATACTCTCTCTCGACTTTGAATTCCCTGTATCCAATGATGAAGAAAAGAAGAATGAAGTGATTCCCGACATGATCTCTCACATACTGGGGCATCCTAGCCGTCAAAGCTGCAAACAAAAATCAAGAAGATTGTCCAGAGGTTGGCAGTCATTTACAAAGACCAGCATAAGATGGCACTGTTGCCTCACATGGGCATCGTGTTTTAGTAAAACATTTGAACAAAGGCAACCCCCTTCTTCCCTCAGTATACGACATGAAGGCCGAACTTCTCATGGAGATCAAAATCCCGCCAACAGGAGTTCTGCTAAAATCTCAAGTTTTGATTGAACTTACAATGCATGACGATCCTGTACAACTACATCAAAAGAAGTTGAAACAAGCTTCCCAGGAGAAGGTTCGTCCCCCGTGAATTTCAAAGGGACTTTGTGCTAAAAACATTATCTCTCCAACTAGACTCCAGGAGCAAGTGGACGCCTAACTACAAAGGCTCGTGTGCAATGACTTTTACCACTATGGATGGTAACAAACTTGCACGTCCTATGAATGCCGATGCAGCCCATAAATACTCTGTCAAAAATAAAAGCTCGATAAGTCGCAAACCTGAAAAAGGGACTTAGGCAAAAATGAGCGTCTCGGTGGGCCGAAAACCCGAAAGGGCTATCCAGGCAAAAATTAGAGACACTAACAAAAATGATTGTCCTGATAGATTGAAAACCCGAAAGGGCGATCTATGCAAAAGTTAAGGATCACGACAAAGCAACTGCATCAGTCAGGCACAGTCCACTTGGGGCATCCAGCTATCAAAAGATCTCTGATTCGAAGCATCAGCAAATCAAAGACTCGAAATAGGGGCAATTAAAGTTGTTAGGGAGAATAACAGTTATCGTGTTCAATGTACCCTTCCCATTACATTTACCATTTTCCAAAATATTTCAAAGATCCGTGGAGCCACGCCATTGGCAGGCCACCACTCAATTAATCAAGGTTGAGCCCGTACCCATTTATTTGGAACTCTCATTTATTCAATTTACAAAACTTCTCCTATTATTGATGACAATACTTGAAGCAAAAAATTTCAAAATACAAAACTTTTTTACATCTTTTGAAAAATGTGAACAACAAACACACTTTCTTTGAGCTCGTGAGTAGGTGAAGCATGCATCAGCAGCCGCCTCGAGAACGGTTACACTCCGGAAGGGAATTATGGCTAAGCACTATGGAAAGGACCTCTACTTTGAGCAAGATGCAGTCACAATCCGAAAATACAAAAAACAAAAATAAAAGCTCACTAAGTCGAAAACCTGAAAATGCGACTTAGGCAATAGAGAGCGTCCCGGTGGACTGAAAACCCGAAAGGGCGGTCCAGGCAAAAATTAGGGGCATAAAAAAGAATATACTCCCGGTGGACTGAAAACCCGAAAGGGCGGTCTAGGCAAAAGTTAGCGATTTAAAAAAAAAAAAGCCAAAAAACAAAAAGGAGCGTGACTGCTGGGGCATACCAATGGATTGACACTCTATGCAAATGGTGACTTCTTCCATACTTTTGGTCAACAATGGACTTTCTCCCTATGAAGCATCAATGGCTACCTTGTACTGGCTTTTACCCCGTCAACGACTCGATTTGTTCACAATGATATCATCTTCAAGGAAATTTGCCGAGTGTTTGTACTGCGATGTCAGTCCGCCTCCCATCTTACCAGTTTTGTCTCATCTCATCGAGTTCATCTATCACAAAGAGTCATACAAGTTATACTTATACATTCATACATCAATACTCTCGCATATTCATACACGACATATACACCGCATCATTTATACACGGTTTCATCAGTCACCTAGAATCTTGCTTGGTCGTATCCCTACAGTTCGATCCTCACTCCTCATTGTGCAAAGTGAATAGCTTGCAACCATCTTTTGTTATCCTTTGTGCCAAGTGAATAACTTGCAAACACCTTTTTATCTTCTTGTGTCAAGCGGAGAGCTGGCAACCACCTTTCAAGTACCTTTTATTACCTTTTGAGTCAGGTTAATACCCTGCAATTACCTTTTCAGTCAGGTTAATACCCTGCAATTACCTTTTCAGTCAGGTTAATACCCTGCAATTACCTTTTCAGTCAGGTTAATAGCCTGCAATTACCTTTTGAACCAAGTTCATAGCCTGCAAGTACATTTGAGCCAGGTTCATACCCTGCAATTACATTTCAGTCAGGTTAATACCCTGCAATTACCTTTTCAGTCAGATTAATACCCTGCAATTACCTTTTCAGTCAGGTTAATAACCTGCAATTACCTTTTGTGCCAGGTTCATACCCTACAATTACATTTCAGTCAGGTTAATACCCTACAATTACCTTTTCAGTCAGGTTAATACCCTACAATTACCTTTTCAGTCAGGTTAATAGCCTGCAATCACCTTTTGTGCCAGGTTCATAGCCTGCAAATACATTTCAGTTAGGTTAATACCCTGCAATTCCCTTTTCAGTCAGGTTAATACCCTGCAATTACCCTTTTAGTCAGGTTAATAGCCTGCAATCACCTTTTGTGCCAGGTTCATAGCCTGCAAATACATTTCAGTCAGGTTAATACCCTGCAATTCCCTTTTCAGTCAGGTTAATACCCTGCGATCACCTTTTCAGTCAGGTTAATAGCTTGCAATCACCTTTTGTGCCAGGTTCATAGCCGGCAAATACATTTCAGTCAGGTTAATACCCTGCAATTACCTTTTCAGTCAGGTTAATACCTTGCAATTACCTTTTCAGTTAGGTTAATAGCCTGCAATTACATTTTGTGCCAGGTTCATAGCCTGCAAGTACATTTGAGTCAGGTTCATATCCTGCAATTACCTTTTGAGCCAAGTTAATACCCTGCAATTACCTTTTCAACTAGGTTAATAACCTGCAATTACCTTTGAGTCAGGTTGGTAACCTGCAATTACCTCTGTGTCAAGCGAATAACATGCAACAAATCCTTATTTTCATCTAAAGTGTCATCCTCAGTGTGTCTGGTCAAGAGATGTCACCCGTCAGTTTCAAGCCGACAGTCCTAAACAATGGACCGCTTACATTTTTATCTGCTTTCAAGTCGACAGTCCTAAACAACGGAACGCTTAAGTTTACATTTTTTTCTTGTTTCAAGCTACTAGTCCTAAACAACGGACAGTCTGTACCTACCTGTCATTCCCTCGAGTGTCATCCCCAGTGTGTCTGGCTCATAGATGTCATCAAAAGTTTTGTCTTCATTAAACCACCGTTCCAAACTAATACAATAATAGACAATCATTTCCCCAGTGAAACTACAACGGAGTCGGATCCTTTTCTTCAAACAAATTCGGGCATCCTGTCGTTATTACTGGTCCCAGTCGAGTCATCCATACCGTCTTGCATTCATATTCGCGTCACATGCATTCACACAGTATCTTAGGGTCAAAAATAGGTGTACTTTGTATTTAAGTCTCTTCGGCCCGTCAAATCAAAGATTCCATCTTCAAATCTTCGGACGAAGAAACTTAAATAGGGGCATCTGTCATACCCCAATTTTTGACCCAAGATCTCACCGACACGCGTCATTTGACCCTGATAAGTCGTTGACTTTTCAGTGAAAAATTCGGCAGAGAGGTATTTTAAAATACCTCATTTTTTATTCCGAGTCGGGCCCATTTCTCTCCTTTTATTGGTCCTTTTAATTTTAATCCATTTCCATCTTTTATTTTCACTTTTCTTATTGATTAATTTAATTTCAATATATTTATTATTTGTTTATTTTTAGATGACAGGTTAATAGTTTTATTTTACCATTTTTCTATTTTTCTTAATGTCCATAAAAATCCAAAAAAAACAGTCAATATCCGATAACAGTCTGTCAAATCCAATCGAATTCAAAAAACAGGAACGCGCTTTCATCCCAATCCAAAATGCAGATTTTCAGCTTCTTAAACAAACCCTAATTCTTCACTATAAAACACAACATGCCAGACACAGTAAAGGGGGCCGAAAAATTAACAATAGGAAAACCTGCAAAATCACAAACCAGTCATCGAACCATTCCGATCACAACATTTTTTAATTCATTAACACAACCACTCAATTTCAACATCAATATACCAGATCTATCACCAATTCACAAACACCGACTTCAACAACCAAACCCAGCAGTCAACAGTACCGAACCACGCAACTCCTTTTTCCGGCAAACCCATCTGCGCCGCAGCCTCACTGTCACCGTTGCAGCCCTCGCGGCCTCACACCACCGCTGCTGTTTCCCTCTCGCAGGCCACCATGAGCACCATCGTCGTAGGCCAGTACTTCAACACAAGTCAGAAACCACAACCAACAAACCTAGATTGGATTTAACATCAATTAAAAGGTAGTACTTTTTCCATTTTTTAAAATTCTTAGATCTAGGCATTTGAGTAAGGGTCTGAGAAATTTTAGGGCCAGAAGCGAATAGAGGAGAGGGAAAGAAGGAGAAAGAGCAAAAAAAAAACAAAAAGGAGTCACTTTTAACTCCGGCGCGGCGGCGCCACCACCCTTGGCCAGCGACCACCGCGCCGGATAATTATGCCTTGCCAGAATCTTCATCGATGAAGATGAACACACAAGGTGTTCTTGAGTAGAGAGAAGAGAGAAATTGAGAGAAAGAAAGATTAAGAAAGAGAAGAGAATGGAAAAATAAGGTAAAAAAACCGGAGATATCATTTTTATACTCCCTTTAGTGAACCGGTTTGCTTAATCCGGTTTGCTCCAAAAGAACCGAATCGCTAGTCCATATCCAGTAAGCCTATAAGCCCATTAACAGTTTTTTTCTTTCAACTCTGCACACTCCCCCATCATACCATCTGCACCCCCTATCTTTTCTTTTTATTTTTGTTCTTTCATGCATTTTTATTTTGTTTAACATCTTATTTCTATTTCTCATGCATATTATATTTTAATCATGTCATTTAATGTTATTTAACTTTATCGCAAGAATTTAGAATGTATGTTTAGGCTTAATGTAAATCATTCGTGCATTTTAGTTTAGGCTTATTATCATGCATATTCATTTCTTTGCCTTTTATTTTTCGCCAATGACGTAGAATGTACATTTAGGCTTTGATGTAATTTATTTATTTTTATTGCAGACCCTAGAATGTATTAATAGGTCTTTTGTAATAGCTTAGGTGCATGTGTGCGTGTGTGGGTGTATGCCTTGTCTTTTATGCCTCGTAGTTTAGGTTAAAGGTCCTCATGTGGTCCAACGCCACCATGAGTTCCCCACGCTTTTACTCTTTCCTGCTCCGTTAGTTAGTTTACTCTTATTCCAGTTATTTGAAAACAACTAAAAAGCATATAACAAAAATCACAAAAAATATTTTTTAAACAAACCTTGATCTTAAATCAGGTGATCCTTTTTTTATTTTCTTTTCTTAATCAAATGACAACCAATCTAACTTTATTTTGAGTTCACTTTCTTTACTATAAAAAAACACAAACAAATAACCATTTGCCACTTCGGATTTCTTTCATTTTTAACACATTTTCAAAAATCATTAAAAAACACTCAACCAATCAAACGCAATTTCTACCCCTAACTACGAGGTTTTGATCCCTCACGAGTACGTAGGGAAAGGACCATGTCCTTCCAAATCAATAAAAAATTTAGATAATTAGGCTTCTTTTCTTAATCATTTTTAATTCCATTTTTTTCAAACTAAGCAAATTATAGCACATTAATTAGATAAAACCAAGAGGTTCCCGTAGAGTACTACGGACATAAAGGGTGTTAATACCTTCCCTTTATGTAACCAACCCCCGAACCCTTAATCTTTAAAATGTGGTATTTGAACCTTTTTCCACTTTCTTTTAAAAAATAAAATGTTCAGTCGTGAAATAAAATAGTGAGTCAAACGCTAATCAAATAGCCTTGATCTCTGAAAAATGACGCGACAGTCATCAATATTAAAATATGTTATCACAATTTTCTTTTTTTGGTCTCAAAAACTTGAAATCACCACGTATCTGTCCAATCCAGACTTTCCCATCATGGGAACCAAGTTCTCTTTTCCAAGATAAAACAACTGCGTAAATATCTAAAGACAAACTCACGTTTAAAATCACCACATAATATTGTTTTATCCTTCTGCTTTTTTATTAATCATTCTTCATAACATTCTGGATTGTTAAAATAGTTTTACATTTCAGCTCAATATCATTTTTCTCATTTTGCGTATATAATAATTATATGATCATTCTCCACAACATTCTGGTCTTTGTTAAAATAAATCAAAACATTTAATCTTTATTTCTTCCTTGTTTATTTAATCCATACCCTTCTGGTCCTGGATAAAACAATTGTTATATATATAATACTCTAATCTCATTAAACTCACATTTACCAAGAACCTTCTTGAGTATATAAACTTGTTAAAGTTTCAAGAATAATTTTAAAAGGGTCACAATTCAAACCTCCCTTTCTTGCGACATATATTTCTACTTCGGTGACTGGTACGTGAATGGAGGTGGAGAATGGAATGTACAGTGGGTAGAGAGAGAATGGGTAGAAGATAGTGGAAGTAAAGGGTTAATTACCAAAATTCCCCTAATTTAAGAATGAAATGACAAAAGTGTCGCCTTTGTCTTTTTCTTTACTCGACCATTGGATTAATACAATGGCTCTTATTCATTTTGCAAAGAAAAAAAAATTGGATATCTTTCATGGTGGGAGACCTATACATGTCATGCACTATAATATCCCGCTCACTAGTTATCAGAAAGTTATCAGACGAATGTATGTCAGAGAATAAATGCCCATTAAAGATTATCTAACGAAGGATGTGATCATGTAGTGACGATCAAACACACGTTCAATTACCGGTATCGAAGTATGCACGTTTAAGAAGAAGGGAAATTTGGTACTTTTGCGGGAAGGGGATATAAGTGTGTTGGGAGCTAGAAACCTTCATTTTTCATGTTATTTCCTCTCTCTAAAACTATTGAGAGCAGAATTTATCTCCTCCCTCTCTCTAAATGTCGCTCTCTCCTTCTCTAAACCACCCATCCTTCCAAACTTCTACACATTGGTGATTAAGCATAAAACATGATTTCCTCCATGATCAAGAGACAAGTAGAAGCTTGAATTAAACTTGGATTTCTCTTCCTTTTTTCACAAGAAGAGATTTCTTGGTTAGGGTTTGGAGGTACAAGGTGGAATTGGATCAATGGGTTGTATTGAAGATTGATGAGCTTTCAAGTGGAACTTTTAGGAGCATTGTGATCAAAGGATTCGAGGGTTAGAGTTTGAATTGGAAGAATATAGAAGTTGGGACTTTGAATCATGCATGTTGCTGCAATCATTAGTGAGTTCTTAGGTTAGAACTCCACCACATGAGTTTATGTGTGAGCTATGACAACTTATGAGATACTTGATTAGATGGGTAACATTAGCTTAAAAATTCTTAGTTAATGAATGTAGTAATTATTAATTCATTTTTTTAGAATGTAGTAATTATTATTTTGTTTCATTATACTAATTAGGTTTAATAAGAGTTAGTATTAATTTTTCAGAAAAAAGTTCGTATTAATTAACCAAGCAATTGAGTTTAAGTGGTAAATGAGCTTCACCAAGAACGAAGCGTTCGATAGAACCCGTGTTCGATTCTTCAGTGGAACAATTATTGGCCAGAATATCCTTATCTCACGACGGAACTCTGGATTACTATGACCCAGTTTCCCTATAAACTGGATGGTTAACACAGCAAAAAAAATTGTATTAATTAGCAAAGAGTTTTTAAAAAACATTACTACCTTGTTTATAATGGCGATGATACTAATATATTGTGTTGTACTTTGTTGCATCTATGAATTGATTTATATCCTCTGAATGTATGCTTGTCGCATTATAAGACGTCATGTTGGTTGGCTAATAATTTATGATAATGTAGAATCAATTGAAATTATAGTGAAATTCAATATTTGGATTCTAGTTTCGTTTGATTTTTTTTTATCTTGTAGGTTATTGATTGTTGCTTCGTATTTTTGAATATTTTAATCAGAGCAAACTTTTTGGGAATTTTTAGATACTAATTCTTTTATAAACTTTTTTGAACTATAATGTGCAACGATTGAAGGATCAAATTAAATTAAATAAGTGAAACATTTTGATGTACAAAAGACGTCACATTGTCAACACAATTGTTTCCTTTTGTTTAGATGTAAAAGAAACATTATATGTCATCATATAAAGGGAAATTCAAAATTAACAGACAATAAATATCCATTTTGGTCGGGTATTTTTCTTAACGAATTTACACCAACTCAATTATTTTTAAATACAATTTAATATATAAATCATAATTTAAATGAAATATTGGATGGATGTTTATGTTCATCTACTTGCTAGAAACTTATCTAAAACATTAAAATAGAAAGGAAAAATAATCAAAAGTGGATAAAAGCATCCATATTATACAAAAGAAAAAAATTCAATCAGTTGGATGTTGGTCAATACAATTTGAAAAGTCAATTTAAGTATAATTTGATACTTTCTAAAAATAATATGTACAAAACGGTTTATTTAGAATGTTTTTTACAACAGGATTGTGAATCCAAATTTGAATAGCATTTGTCTTCAAAAGTGAAATTTTTTTTTTACTTTTTATATGGTGTTATAATAAAGTATATTTTACAATAAATTATAAGGGTTGCTTAAAAGAACAACAAAATATATATCTATCGAAATAATAGTCTCTCCATGATTAAAAATCTTTTTTTTTGGTCAAGGTCAAGTTAAAATCTTTTTTTACCTTTGTTATTTTGTTTTAAAACAATGACCTCTTTCGAAGTTTATAATTTACCAATAATATTTTATGACCTAAAAGTTATTTATTGGTATATGTTGGACTCGTCCACTCTCCAACTCTCTTATATATACAATATCCTTTGACACAAATTTTCATCAGCAAAGTTTTAGTTTATTCTAATTTTAATTTACTTAAGAAAAATGTGTTCTAAATTATTCTTGCTCATACAATGCCTCTTGGTCATGGTTATTTTGATCTCTTCCATGGGGGAAGCTAGGAACTTGGGTAAGATTTCCCCAACCTATAGAACAAGAAAGAGTCAATTTTCTTACATTTGTTTTTTTTCTTTCCATAAATAACATAATTGCTACAATTAAGATCTACTCATATCAATATTTCATTTACAATTTATGTGCTTCTCCATTGAAATACCTTTGTTTACCTCTCCCCCTAACATAGCCTTCTCTTTTGACATTATATTCAACGAATTATTCTTTATATTAACAATGAAAGTTCAACTAGTAAGACATCTTAAACTCTTTCACTCTAATTGATTATTTTTTATTAGGCACTCTTATTGTCTTATTTTATCCGTAGTAAAATTTATGTGAAGATCTCATGCACTTAACACATTTGCATATGAATATATGTTATACATAAATTATGACTAACCAAAATCTAATTTGAGTCCATTAATCATAAATTACTACCTTTAAAGGTAAATTTGATGGAAGATATCTATAATTTGATTTGTTTGTGGTTCATATTTTTGCGGTTGAGGTTCCTATAAAGCAAAATAATGTGGATAATGGTGCAACTTCTAAGTGTTTCATACCTGGTATTCCTTGCATACATGGATGGCTTGATATACCAATAATACCTGGTATACCAGACATACCTATACCAGATATTCCTGGCATACCTAGATGGCCTGATATACCATACATACCTATACCTTATATACCAGGTATACCTGGATGGCATGATATACCAATCAGACCTGGTATACCAGACATACCTATACCTGATATACTAGACATACCTGGATGGCCAGGTACACCATGTAGGCCTTCAAATCCTAAAACATCCAATCCACCTCAAGAATCACCAAGCTCACCTCCTGAATCGCCAACTTCGCCTCCATCATCACCAAGTTCACCATCTGAATTGCCAAATTCTCCTCCTGAATCACCAAATTCACCCGCTGAATCACCTAGTTTGCCTGCTGAATCGCCCAATTCACCTTCACCTAGTCCATCATCATAGATGCAGCTAAAGTTGTTTTTCTAGCAAAAATAATGTTGATTGTATTATTATGTGATACTTCTTTTAACACAGTAGAAATATATTCAATTTAGTTATGAGAGTGACAAAGCTTTTGCTTCATGCTTGCAAGTAGAATATATTATATTGTCATATCATGTATATTTTATGAGCTCAATTCTCTCATCTATTATTGAGAATAAAAAATTATTAATTACTACGTATTTGGATCATATTTTGATTAGCATGGTTATCTTTAAATACTTGCTTTAAATTGATTTAATTTTGTATTTTAGTAGGGGGCACTCAATTTTTTAGTGGTAAGTTGTCCCCTTGGGGTGGCATTTGGGTGAGACATTGTGGTTGGTGAAATTGGTCAACCACAATACCACCGGTGGCTTTTGAAGGTGAGAAAAACACAAGAAGGGGGGGGTTGAATTGTGTTTTCTTTTCGCAACTCTTGAAGAGTGAGAATCTAATTCCTTTAAACTCAGAGTCTGAATGAGATCAGAGTCTGATAGGAGATTAGGTTCTGATTGCAGCGGAATAATCAAGAGATAAAGAGAGAACAGAGAACACAAGCAATTATACAGGTTCCTTCCACAAATCGGAAGTAGTCCTGTCCCCCTTGTACTTCCAAGGAGAATTCACTAAAATGTAATATCAAATTACAAGTTGCTCAAACACACAGTATGAGACTTCCTTGCTCAAGCACACAGGCGAGAGACTTCCTTGCTCAAAGACACAACTAAGAGACTTCCTATGCTCAAGGACGCAGCCAAGAGACTTCCTTTGCTCAAGCACAAAAGCAAGAGACTTTTACACAATTACAGAAAATTGAATAGAGTTGAAACACTTGACAACAATCAAAATGTGTTTCAATTACAACAAAGACAGACTCTGTATTACAAAAGACAGACTCTGTTTTTCTGTGAAACTTAGAGATTCTAGGATACTCAGTTTGTAAGAATCTAAGTTTATGATGTGCTATTGTTAAGACTCAGTTGAATACGAAAGCAGCGCAATGCAGATATTCTAAGTTGTAGAGTCCAACCAGAGTCTAACAATTCTTCAAGTCTTCTATCCTTTATATAGGCGTAGGAAAGAGACATTGAGTCATCCAGCGCATCAGGATGAGTTCTGAAGCTTGATCAATGACGGTTGATCTGTTGCTTGATTTGGTAATAGCCCTTCAATGGCATCATTTGAATTTCATTCCCTTTGAGGATTAATACCGGTAGACACAGTTGCCAAACTGTACGTGGTAGTGGAGTAGTGGAAACAGAGTTCGTACAACGTACTCTGTACTGGCCTGCAATCTTTGTCTTTGTGCTTCCCACGCTCAAGTTGACTTAGAAGCTAGCCGTTACTCCATTAGAGTTTGTTTGCGCATAGCAATGCAGTAGAGATCACTGTTAGGAGATTATCAAATTTGTGGCTTCAGACTCACTGTAGCACTAAGCTTCTGATAATCTTCAGACTCTCTTGGTTTTCAGATTCTGATGGTCTTCAGACTCTGATACAGTCTTCAGACTCTCTTCAGCACAGTCTTCAGACTCTCTTTGATACAGTCTTCAGACTCTCTTCGATACAGTCTTCAGACTCTCTTCGATACAGAATCACAAGCAACAGGCTTCTATGGATTTATTGCTCTTTAACATTGTTCAAACAGAATGCTTCTTAAGATACAAATCTTAATTTATATCCTGCATACTTAAACAAATATTAGCAATATCCAATTGACAACTTTTTAATACCTTGTTATCATCAAAACTCAAAACGTGGTATTGCTGAACACCTTTGTTCCAACAGCTTTTTGTTCTCTCTTTCACAAAAAAATTTTTTGTACACTTGTGACGTTGTGGTTGGTCAATATCACTAATGTCACCAACCACAATGTCACCCAAGTACTACCCGCTTCAAAGACGTGTATATGTCTGATTTTTTAGAAATTTGATCAGAAAGTTGGGTGAACTAGAAGGGTCATCAATATTAAAATACGTTATCACAATTTTTTTTTTTTTGGTCTCAGAAGCTTAAAATCACCATATGTCTGTCCAATCCGGACTTTCCCATCATGGAAACCATGTTCTCTTTTCCAAGATAAAACAACTGCATAAATATCTAAAGATAAACTCACGTTTAAAATCACCATATAATATTGTTTTATCCTTCTGCTTTTTTATTAATCATTCTTAAGACCATTCAGGTCATTGTTAAAATAGTTTTACATTTCAGCTCAATACCATTTTTCACATTTTGCATATATAATAATTATATAATCATTCTCCAAAACATTCTGGTCTTTGTTAAAACAAATTAAAACATTTAATCTTTATTTCTTCCAAGTTTATTTAATCCATACCATTCTGGTTCTGGATAAAACAATTTTTATATATATAATACTCTAATCTCATTGAACTCACATTTACCAAGAACCTTGTTGAGTATATAAACTTGTTAAAGTTTCAAGAATAATTTGAAAAGGGTCAGAATTGAAACCTCTCTTTCTTGCGACGTATATTTCTGCTTCAGTTACTGGTACGTGAATGGAGGGGGAGAATGGAATGTACAGTGGGTAGCGAGAGAATGGGAAGTAAATAGTGGAAGTAAAGGGTTAATTACCAAATTGTCCCTAATTTAAGAATGAAATGACAAAAGTGTCGCCTTTGTCTTTTTCTTTACTCGACCATTGGATTAATACAATGGCTCCTGTTCAGTTTGCAAAGAAAAAAATAAATAGGAGATCTCTCACGGTGGGAGATCTATATATGTCATGCACCGGGGACGGAGCCAAAGATGATAGTTAGTTTAGGAGTCAGCGAAAAAAATTAGTCGGGGAGTGCGTGTTTTCTTTTGCCTTGGAAAAATGTTATGATATGTTTTTTCCCATCACTCTGTACCACCAAAGTCTGATTGAACGTGTATTTATCATATAATGTCATATTTTTTTCTTATATTGATTTATTTAAAGAAGTGACAATGTCATATTGTTTTTAATATTGATTTAATTAAAGAAGTGATAATATTGAATAAATTTCAATTTAAAAAAAAATATTGAATAAATTTTGCTACAGATACCCATACCCAACCAAAGTAAAAAGTATTAAAGAATTTACCAATTTTTATTATTATTATTTTTTTTGAAAAATATTAACCAAAATGGATAATTATGGTAGTTGTTTCCCATCTTTTGCTCTTACTTTTGATGTTTATCCATTAAAAAAACTAAGACCAACAAAAGCTTCTAATTTATACAGTGTTGGTAACAAGAATATAGGACTATCGTTGTAGAAGTCACATTTCATCCATAGAAGAAAAATTCGAGATAGAATAGTAATGCTTTGTAAATATAGCCAGTTGATAGCTATGAGAAATATTATTTGTAGGGTTGGGGTTCAAATCCAGAATTTCTCAAAATACCTCATTCTATCGGCTAGAGCAAGCAAACTTACAGCGAACCAAAATTAAGGGGGATCAAGAAGACCAAAATAAGAGAAACAACACAATTTTTTGAAGGTGAGAAAAACATAAGAAGGGGGGGGGGGTTGAATTGTGTTTACTTTTTCGTAACTCTTGAAGAGTGAGAATCTGTTTTCCAGGATCAGAGTCTGAATGGATTCAGAACCTGATGGAAGACCAGAGTCTATTGCAGTGGAAATAAACAAGAAATAAAGAGAAAGAGAGAACACAAGCAATTATAAAGGTTCCTTCCACAAACCTGGAAGTAGTCCTGTCCCCTTTGCACTTCCAAGGAGAGTTTCACTAAAATGTAATATCAATTACAAGTTGCTCAAACACACAGTAAGAGACTTCCAATTGCTCAATCACGCAGGAAAGAGTCTTCCAATGCTCAAAGACACAACTAAGAGACTTCTTTGCTGAAGCACACAGGCAAGAAACTTCTGACACAATTTACAGAAAATTGAATAGAGTTGGAAACACTTGACAAACAATCAAATGTGTTCCAATAACATAAACAAAGACAGACTCTGTTTTTCTGATAAACTTAGAGATTCTAAAATACACAGTTTGTAAGAATTTGCTATGGCGAGTTGGGGGCGAGCTGGAGGGGAGCAAAACTGGGTGCTCTCGGCATTTTTGACATTTTTCACCCAAAATCTTCATTTTTAAGTTCCCAAAACCCAAATTTGATTATGTAAAAAGGTGCCATTCATTACTAACTATATTAAGGCACTCAAGTTGATATAAAAATTGGCCCAAAAGCATCATTAAGACAATTAACACTTTTTAATTTAAGCAACACGCTGTGGCGAGCTATATAGGTTTACTACTCGCCATGGCGAGTGGGTCTGCTCGCTGTGGCGATCTACACAGGTCTTACTCGCCCGGCGAGTGGGTTTGCTCGCTGTGGCGAGTGGAGATTTACAGAACTACAAACTGTACGAACAGACTTCTCCTTTTCAACCCCAAACCCCATTTTCAACACCTAAAAAACCAATTTTGGTGAATTGCATTACTTCTATACAAACTAACATCAGAACATCAATAAAAAACAACATTTTCATGAATTCATCAAGTTATAAAAATCAATTCATCTTTCACCTAATTCAATTCATCAACCCTAACAACACAACATTAATCAACAAATTATAAGACCTAAAATTGAGAGTTAGTCTCACCCTTACCTGAATTTTGATGAACAAAGCTCTACAGTTCTTCTCCCTAGGCTCTTCTCCCTTGGTTCTTGGTTTTCTCCCTTTTCTCTGTTTCTCTCTATTTCTACGTGAAACTGTTTTTCTGACTTTCTCCTTTCTCTAACTCCCTATTAATTCTAATTAATTCTCACTTATTCTAATTAACTCCTAATAAAATATTAGTCATTTCTTTTTAATCCCCAAACTTTCCAATAATTATAATTTCTCACCTTTTTTATTTGAACGGTAAAATAATCATATAATAAATTATACCATACCATCAAATCAACATAAACCATTTAAAATCATATAAACTATTAAAATTCAGCCAAAATAAATAATAACAACTAGGGCGTTACAACTCTCCCTAACTTAAAGAATTTCGTCCTCGAAATATTACCTCAAGCAAACAAATCAGGATTTGACTCCTGCATCTTACTTTCCAGCTCCCATGTTAAGCTTTCACCAGTTACCCCACCCCAAACAACTCTCACTAGGGGTATTTGAAGGTGAGAAAAACACAAGAAGGGGGGTTGAATTTTGTTAGCTTTTCGCAGCTCTTGAAGAGTGAGAATCTAATTCCTTTAAACTCAGAGTCTGAATGGGATCAGAGTCTGATAGGAGATAAAGTTCTGATGCAGCGGAATAATCAAGAGATAGAGAGAAGAAAGAACACAAGCAATTATACAGGTTCCTTCCACAAACCGGAAGTAGTCCTGTCCCCCTTGTACTTCCAACGAGAGTTCACTAAAATGTAATATCAATTACAAGTTGCTCAAACACACAGTATGAGACTTCCTTGCTCAAGCACGCAAGCAAGAGACTTCCTTGCTCAAAGACACAACTAAGAGACTTCCTTGCTCAATGGACGCAGCCAAGAGACTTCCTTTGCTCAAGCACAAAAGCAAGAGACTTCTTACACAATTACAGAAAATTGAATAGAGTTGAAACACTTGACAACAATCAAATATGTTTCAATTACAACAAAGACAGACTCTGTTTTTACACAAAAGACAGACTCTGTTTTTCTGTGAAACTTAGAAATTCTAGAATACTCAGTTTGTAAGAATCTAAGTTGATGATGTGTTTTTGTTAAGACTCAGTTGAATACGAAAGCAGCGCAGTGTAATTTTTCAAGTTGTAGAGTCCAACAATTCTTCAAGTCTTCTATCCTTTATATAGGCGTAGGAAAGAGACGTTGAGTCATCCAGCACATCAGGATGATTTCTGAAGCTTGATCAATGACTGTTGATCTGTTGCTTGATTTGGTAATAGTTCTTCAATTGCATCATTTGAATTCCATTCCCTTTGAAGATTAATACCGGTAGACACAGTTGCCAAACTGTACGAGGTAGTGGAGTAGTGGAAGTAGAGTTCGTACAACGTACTTTGTACTGGCCTGCAATCTTTGTCTTTGTGCTTCCCACGCTCAAGTTGACTTTGAAGCTAGCCGTTACTCCATTTGAGAGTTTCTTTTGCATCGCAATGCAGTAGAAATCCTTGTTAGCAGATAATCAGATTTTTGGGCTTCAGAATCACTGTAGCACTAAGCTTCTGGTAATCTTCAGACTCTCTTGGTTTTCAGATTCTGATGGTCTTCAGACTCTGATACAGTCTTTCAGACTCTCTTTGGCACATTCTTCGATGCAATCTTCAGGCTCTCTTCGATACAGTCTTCAGACTCTCTTCGATACAGAATCACAAGCAACAAGCTTCTCTGGATTTTTTGTTCTTTAACATTGTTCAAACAGAATACTTTCTAAGATATAAATCTTGATTGATATCCTGCATACTTAAACAAATATTAGCAATATCCAATTGACAACTTTTTAATACCTTGTTATCATCAAAACTCAAAACGTGGTATTGCTGAACACCTTTGTTCCAACAGTATCTCCTTGCCTCTCATCTTCTTCACCTTACGATCATCAATTCTCAATGGTAAAGTCTCCACCGTAAGGTTGTCTCTAACCTGCACGTCATCCCTTGGTATAACATGCGAAGGATCCGCTACGTACTTCCGCAGCTGCGACACATGAAACACATCATGTAGATTCGAGAGATGTGGTGGCAAACCTACTCGATATGCCACTGACCCAATCCTCTCCGATATCTGATAAGGACCAATAAACTTTGGAATCAACTTCTTAGACTTCAACGCACGACCTACACCTGTCATAGGAGTGACTCTCAAGAACACATGATCACCCTCTTGAAATTCAAGTTCCTTTCTACGCTTGTCATGGTAACTCTTCTGCCGATTCTACAACGCTTTCATCTGTTCTCTTATCAATTTGACTTTCTCTGTAGTCTGCTGGACTATTTCCGGTCCCAACACTATACTCTCTCCCGATTCAAACCAACACAACGGAGTTCTACACCTCCGACCATACAAAGCTTCGAATGGTGCCATACCAATACTCCAATGGTAACTATTGTTGTACGTGAACTCAATCAACGGTAGATGACAATCCCAAGCTCCACCTTGCTCAAGTACACACACTCTCAGCAGATCTTCTAATGACTGAATCGTTCTCTCCGACTGACCATCTGTTTGAGGATGATAAGCCGAACTCAACCTCAACTTTGAACCCAAAGCCTCTTGCAAATTCTTCCAAAACCTTGAAGTGAACCTCGGATCTCTATCCGACACAATACTTGATGGAACACCATGCAACTTCACAATATTATGAATGTAAATCTCCGCCAACTGAGCTACCGGATAATTGATATTGATCGGGATAAAATGTGCTGACTTTGTCAACCTGTCAACAATTGCCCAAATGGCATCATGCCCTCTCAAAGTATTCGGTAAACTCGTTACAAAGTCCATGGATATGTTATCCCACTTCCACTCTGGCACATCTAAGGGTGTCAACAACTCTGCAGGCTTCTGATGTTCAACCTTATATTTCTGACAAGTCAAACAAGCATAAACAAATTGTGCGACATCTCGTTTCAATCCAGACCACCAAAACAATTTCTTTAAATCATGATACATTTTCGTAGCTCCCGGATGAATACTCAAGCTACTTCTGTAACTTTCTTCTAAAATAAACTTCTTCAACTCATCATTATCAGGAATACAGATTCTGCCTCGGAATCTCAACACAACGTGATCATCAACCTGGAAATCACTATCTTCCGCTGCGTTACTAGCAACAATCAAGTCTACAAACTTAACATCAACTTCATGCGCTTCCTTGATACTGTTCAAGAATTCATTATTGATCTTCAACATACCCAACTGCACGCTCTGAGGTGCCAATTCACAAACTAGGCTCAAGTCTCTAAATTGCTCAAGCAACTCGAACTCTTTTATCATCATAGCAGACATGTGCAATGTCTTTCTGCTCAAGGCATCTGCAACCACATTGGCTTTACCTGGGTGATAATTAAAACTAAAATCATAGTCCTTCAATAACTCAAGCCATCTTCTCTGCCTCATATTCAATTCTTTTTGGTCAAATAAATATTTTAGACTCTTGTGATCACTGAACACTTTAAATCTGGAACCGTACAAATAATGTCTCCAAATTTTTAACACAAAAACCACTGCTACCAACTCCAAATCATGTGTAGGATAGTTTTTCTCATGTATCCTCAGTTGTCTCGAAGCATAAGCTACCACCTTACCATCCTGCATAAGTATACCACCTAAGCCCAACTTAGACGCATCACAATAAACAACAAAAGGTTCATCTGACTTCGGTAAAATTAAAATTGGAGCAGTCGTCAACCGTTGCTTCAACTCATTGAAACTATTCTCACACTGAGTATCCCACACAAAAGCTTTACCCTTACAGTTCAACTGAGTCAAAGGAAGTGCCAACTTCGAAAATCCTTCGATAAATCTGCGGTAATAACCTGCTAAACCCAGAAAACTTCTAATCTCTGTGACTGACTTCGGAGTCTCCCATTGTGATACCGCTTCATCTTTCGACGGGTCAACCGCAATACCACTACCAAAAATAATATGGCCAAGAAAACTTACTTCACTTAACCAGAACTCACATTTCGACAACTTGGCATACAACTTCTTTTCTTTCAACACTTGCAAGACAATCTTTAAATGTTCTGTATGCTCTTCCTTAGTCTTGGAATAAATTAGAATATCATCTATAAACACAACAACAAATTTGTCCAGAAAGTCATGGAAAATTCTGTTCATATACTCCATAAATACACCAGGTGCATTAGTAACACCGAAGGGCATCACTTTATATTCATAGTGACCATATCGCGTCCTGAACGCCGTCTTCTGCATATCTTCATCCTTCACCTTAATTTGATAGTAACCTGATCTCAAATCAATTTTACTAAACACACGAGCACCCACTAACTGATCCATCAAGTCATCAATTCTCGGAAGTGGATACCTATTCTTTATCGTCACTTTATTCAGCTGACGGTAATCTATGCACAATCTCATGCTACCGTCCTTCTTCTTAACCAAAAGTACCGGCTCTCCCCAAGGTGAAACACTCGGTCTTACAAATTTCTTGTCAAGTAAATCCTCCAACTGCTTCTTCAATTCTGCCAACTCAGCTGCTGACATACGGTAAGGAGCCATCGACACAGGCTTCGTACCCGGAACAAGATCGATTGAGAATTCAACTTCCCTTTCTGGCAACACATCGGAAATCTCATCCGGAAAAACCTCTGGAAATTCATTCACGACTGATGGTAATCTATGCACAATCTCATGCTACCGTCCTTCTTCTTAACCAAAAGTACCGGCGCTCCCTGAGGTGAAACACTCGGTCTTACAAATTTCTTGTCAAGTAAATCCTCCAACTGCTTCTTCAATTCTGCCAACTCAGCTGCTGACATATGGTAAGGAGCCATCGACACAGGCTTCGTACCCGGAACAAGATCGATTGAGAATTCAACTTCCCTTTCTGGCAACACGTCGGAAATCTCATAAGGAAAAACCTCTGGAAATTCATTCACGACTGGTAGGCTATCAATCACCGCTTGATTCTCCGCTGACAAATATGCTATCAAGGAAAACATTAGGATTCCATTGCGCTCTATCTGCTTCAGCTGCTTAGTAGTTAAGAAATCAACTCCACTCACTTCTTTAACGGAAGAGAAACGTACCGTCTTGCTATAACAATTGATGAGGACATGGTTATACTCTAACTAGTTCATCCCAAGGATTACATCCATACCCGTCAACGGTAAACATACAAGATCAACTTCAAAATCTCTACCAACCACAGACAGTGGACATCTTAAACAAACAAGAGAAGTAGTTACTGAACCCTTAGCTGGAGTTTCAACAATCATTTCTCCACCCATATTAGACATAGTAAGCCCCAACTTAGAAGCACAACTAATAGCAATAAAACAATGCGTAGCACCAGTATCAATAATAGCAATTGTCCGTCTGTGTGCCAGACAATGCAAATACTTTCCCTCTAATCTGAGCCTTCTTAGGCTTCTTGCACTGAGAACTAATGTGACCCTCTTCATCACAATTGAAACAAACAATATCACCACTTTTGCATTCAGCTATTGTATGTCCTTTCTTCCCACATCGGAAGCATTTCTTCTCATCACGGTGGCAAGCATTACTCTTGTGGCCTTTCTCACCACACTTGTAGCAGACAACCTCAGCAGGAGTCTCATTCTTCCTGGGCCTCCTTTCATCATTCACCCGTTGTGTACCCTTATCAACAGGAGCACTGTAAGGCTTAGGACGGCTCTGCTGACTCTTACTCTTTCTTTCATTAATCACTTTGTAGTGAGCTTTCGTATCCTCTTCGTAAATTCTGCAGCTACTTAAAAAGTCAGAAAAGTTGTGGATCTTCTGATAACCAATGGCCCGCTTAATCTCAGCACGCAGACCATTCTCGAACTTGATACACTTAGAGAACTCAGCAGTCTCAGGAGTGTAATGCGGGTAAAACTTTGCCAACTCAACAAACTTGGCAGCATACTCTGTTACAGACATGTCACCTTGCTTCAGTTCCAGGAATTCAATTTCCTTATTGCCTCAGAAATCTTCCGGGAAATACCTATTCAGAAACTCTCTTCTGAACACAGCCCAAGTGATCATAGCTCCTCTGTTCCCTAGAACTAGTTGCACACTCACCCACCAATCATCAGCCTCCTCAGCCAGCATGTGTGTCCCAAAATGCACCATCTGAACATCAGTGCATTACATAACCCTAAAGATTCTTTCAATCTCTTTCAACCATGTCTGCACTCCGTCAGGGTCATACCTGCCCTTGAAAGTTGGTGGATGGTTCCTCAAAAAGGTTTCCAGCATCCGAACACCGTCGTTACCACCAGCATTGTTCTTGTAACACCCCATTTTCCCAACATAAAAATTCATAAATAAAATCAAAGTATTCATATAACGGAATGCTACATTTTCTTTCAACAAAAACTCCAAATGAATAAATAACTATTTATTCTTCTTAAAAAGTAGTCAATAATAAATAACTTTCAAACTTCGCAGCGGAATTCATTTCAATCAACAAAATTAATCTTTGGCACGCAGGCCTCATCAAAAGTCTCATAATTCATAAGTAATACGTAAGGAAAGAGAAAGCAAGTAACAAAATTCCCATCCCGTTACGTATCAGAGCCCTAAGACACTTTGAGCCGACATCCCTACTAATCTTTGTTACCTGCAAGTTACCCATAGGGAAGGCAACATTTTCAAGCAGAAGGGGTGAGATTCACAAACAACAATAGATATTATAATTCATCAATTAAATTCAACAACAACAATATAATGATA
Source organism: Medicago arabica (assembly GCA_946800305.1). NCBI lineage: Eukaryota > Viridiplantae > Streptophyta > Magnoliopsida > Fabales > Fabaceae > Medicago > Medicago arabica. The sequence goes on along the minus strand of OX326970.1, from coordinate 27,813,598 downwards.
ATCAACTGTCAGTTTATAATTAAAACAAATCAACAACATCATCATCAAGCTACGACATCGACGACCCGACCGACAACAACAACAACGACGACGACGACAACAATGGGACTAAATGCAAAGGCATGTGGTACCATTTTACACGCGTTAAATGCTAAGCATTCCGGGGCATAAGCCCCCAACAGTTTGAATGAAATAACATTCCAGGGCACAAGCCCTTAACGATTGAGTGATAAACACTCCAGGGCATGAGCCCTTAACGGTTGAGTGAAAACACTCTAGGGCATGAGCCCTTAACAAGGTATGAGTATGAAATGGACTCAACAGTGTATATCTGCATACAACTCGACAACAGCGATGATGACTACAATATGCATAATCAACTATGACATAAAACTCCGACTTGATCGACACAACACAACAAAAGGACACAACAGAGTCTCACAACAAAATTCAACAATTAAAGTATGCTACAGTGCTGCTCGCCGTGGCGAGCTACTTTACTCGCTATGGCAAGCTTAGGAAAACGAGCTACTCGCTATGGCGAGTTGGGGGCGAGCGGGAGGAGAGCAAAACTGGGTGCTCTCAGCATTTTTGACATTTTTCACCCAAAATCTTCAATTTTAAGTCCCTAAATCCCAAATTTGATTATGTAAAAAGGTGCCATTCATTCCTAAATATATTAAGGAACTCATGTTGATATAAAAATTGGCCCAAAAACATCATTAAGATAAATAACACTTTTTAATTTAAGCAACTCGTCGTGGCGAGTGCATTTGCTCGCTGTGGCGAGCTACACAGGTGCACTACTCACCATGGCGAGTGGGTCTGCTCGTTGTGGCGAGCTACACAGGTCTTACTCGCCTGGCGAGTGGGTCCGCTCGCGGTGGCGAGTGGCGATTTACAGAACTACGAACTGTACTAACAGACTTCTCCTTTTCAACCCCAAACCCTAATTTCAACACCTAAAAACCGAATTTTGATGAATTGCATTACTCCTATACAAACTAAAATCAGAACAGCAATAAACAACAACATTTTCATGAATTCATCAAGTTATTAAAATCAATTCATCTTTAACCTAATTCAATTCATCAACCCTAACAACACAACATTAATCAACAAATTATAAGACCTAAAATTGAGAGTTAGTCTTACCCTTACTTGAATTTTGATGAACAAAGCTCTACAGTTCTTCTCCCTAGGCTCTTCTCCCTTGGTTCTTGGTTTTCTCCCTTTTCTCTATTTCTCTCTGTTTCTACGTGAAACTGTTTTTCTGACCTTTTCCTTCTCTAACTCCCTATTAATTCTAATTAATTCTCATTTACCCCCTTAATTCCAAATAAATAATAATTCTATATTATTTCTAATTTACTAATAAAAGTCATACAATCTTTTTAACCTCCAAAACTTCAAATAATATTATTTCTCACCTATTCAATCAAATAATCATATAATAAATTACATTACACCATAAAATCAACATAAATCATTTAAAATCATATAAACTTATTAAAAATCAACCGAAAATAAATAAATAACAGCTAGGGCGTTACAACTCTCCCCAACTTAAAGAATTTCGTCCTCGAAATATTACCTCAAGCAAACAACTCAGGAAATGACTCCTGCATCTTACTTTCCAACTCCCATGTTAAGCTTTCACCAGCTGCTCCACCCCAAACAACTCTCACTAGAGGTATCTCTTTGCCTCTCAGCTTCTTCACCTTACGATCATCAATTCTCAACGGTAAAGTCTCCACCGTGAGGTTGTCTCTAACCTGCACATCATCCCTTGGTATAACATGTGAAGGATCCGCTACGTACTTCCACAGCTGCAACACATGAAACACATCATGCAGATTCGAAAGATGTGGTGGCAAACCTACTCAATATGCCACTGTCTCAATCCTCTCTGATATCTGATAAGGACCAATAAACTTTGGAGTCAACTTCTTAGACATCAACGCACGACCTACACCTGTCATAGGAGTGACTCTCAAGAACACATGATCACCCTCTTGAAATTCAAGTTCCTTTCTACGCTGGTCATGGTAACTCTTATGCCGACTCTGCGACGCTTTCATCTGCTCTCTTATCAATTTAACCTTCTCTGTAGTCTGCTTGACTATTTCCGGTCCCAACACTATAATTTCTCCCGATTCAAACCAACTTAACGGAGTTCTACACCTCCGACCATACAAAGCTTTGAATGGTGCCATCCCAATACTCGAATGGTAACTGTTGTTCTACGTGAACTCAATCAACGATAGATGATTATCCCAAGCTCCACCTTGCTGGAGTACACACACTCTCAGCAAATCTTCTAACGACTGAATTGTCCTCTCCGATTGACCATCTGTTTGAGGATGATAAGCCGAACTCAACCTCAACTTTGAACCCAAAGCCTCTTGCAAACTCTTCCAAAACCTTGAAGTGAACCTCGGATCTCTATCCGACACAATACTTGATTGAACACCATGCAACTTCACAATATTATGAATGTAAATCTCCGCCAACTGAGCTATTGGATAATTGATATTGATCGGAATGAAATGTGTTGACTTTGTCAACTTGTCAACAACTACCCAAATGGCATCATGCCCTCTCAGAGTATTCGGTAAACTCGCTACAAAGTCCATGGATATGCTATCCCACTTCCACTCTGGCACATCTAATGGTGTCAACAACCCTGCAGGCTTCTGATGTTCAACTTTAGATTTTTGATAAGTCAAATATGCATAAACAAATTGTGCAACATCTCGTTTCAATCCGTACCACCAAAACAATTTCTTCAAGTCGTGATACATCTTTATAGCTCTCGGGTGAATACTTAAGCTACTCCTATGACTTTCTTCTAAAATCAACTTTTTCAACTCATCATTATCAGGAATACAGATTCTACAAACTTAACATCAACTTCCTGCGCTTCCTTGATACTGTTCAAGAATTCATTATTGATCTTCAACATACCCAACTGCACGCTCTGAGGTGCCAATTCACAAACTAGGCTCAAGTCTCTAAATTGCTCAAGCAACTCGAACTCTTTCATCATCATAGCAGACATGTGCAACGTCTTTCTGCTCAAGGCATCTGCAACCTCATTGGCTTTACCTGGGTGGTAATTCAAACTAAAATCATAGTCCTTCAACAACTCAAGCCACCTTCTCTGCCTTATATTCAACTCCTTCTGATCGAATAAATATTTCAAACTTTTATGATCACTAAACACCTCAAATCTGGAACCGTACAAATAATGGCTCCAAATTTTTAACACAAAAACCACAGCAGCCAACTCTAAATCATGTGTAGGGTAGTTCCTCTCATGTATCCTCAACTGTCTCGAAGCATAAGCTACCACCTTACCATCCTGCATAAGTACACCACCTAAGCCCAACTTAGACGCATCACAATAAACAACAAAAGGTATATCTGACTTCGGTAAAATTAAAATCGGAGCAGTCGTCAACCGTTGCTTCAACTCATTGAAACTATTCTCACACTGAGTATCCCACACAAAAGCTTTACCCTTACAGGTCAACTGAGTCAAAGGAAGTGCCAACATATAAAATCAGAGTATTCATAAAACGGAATGCTACATTTTCTTTCAACAAAAACTCCAAATGAATAAATAACTATTTATTCTTCTTAAAAAGTAGTCAATAATAAATAACTTTCAAACTTCGCAGCGGAATTCATTTCAATCAAAAAAATTAATCTTTGGCACGCAGGCGTCATCAAAATTCTCATGATTCATAAGTAGTACGTAAGGAAAGAGAAAGCAAGTAACAAAATTCCCATCCCATTTGATCAGAGCCCTAAGACACTTTGAGCCGACATCCCTACTAATCTTCGTTACCTGCAAGTTACCCATAGGGAAGGCAGCGTTTTCAAGCAGAAGGGGTTATTTAAACGATAAAATAATCATATAATAAATTATACCATACAATCAAATCAACATAAACTATTAAAATTCAGCCAAAATAAATAATAACAACTAGGGCGTTACACTGACTCCCCCTGAGTCTGATAGTCCTTAAGTTGAGGTTTGTAAGCTCCCCCTAAGTTATATCCATGTTAATTAAATTCATATTTAACACAAATAACTGAATCAAATATCATGGAATAATTAAAAGAATAATGAGAGAAGATTCTTTTTAAATTAACTTAAAGAATTTAATTTAATGGGGCTCAGAATCTAACGAAGTACCTATCGCAAACTTCCCTTTTCTTCAGACTTAGCATGAATAACTTCAAAAAAATACTTACTGATCTTTCTCCCCCTTTTGTCATCAACAAAAAGTGTAACGCCCTAGTCGTTATTTATTTATTTTCAGTTGATTTTTAATAAGTTTATATGATTTGAAATGATTTATGTTGATTTTATTGTGTAGTGTATTTTATTATATGATTATTTGATAATTTAATTGAATAGGTGAGAAATAATATTATTTGAAGTTTTGGAGGTTAAAAAGATAGTATGACTTTTATTAGTAAATTAGAAATAATATAGAATTATTATTTATTTAGAATCAAGGGGGTTAATGAGAATTAATAGTATTAAAAGGGAGTTTAATGAAATAGGAGAGGTTGTGGTTTTAGTAAAAAGAAAGAAAAGTCAGAACAAACATTTTTCACGTACAATTGAAAAAGAAAGAGAGTTTTTGAGAGAAAGAGGAGAAAAACCAAGAGGCTAGGAGGAGAGCTAGGAAGGGATCAAATTGCTGTAGGCTTTCAATCGTTGCTGAATTAAAGTAAGGGTGGGATTCCTTTCACTAATAATGTATAAAATTCTGAAAATTTGTGAATTGTGGTGTTCTTGTTTTCTAGGTTTTAGAATGAAGGTGAGAAAAACACAAGAAGGGGGGGGGGGGGTTGAATTGTGTTAGCTTTTCGCAGCTCTTAAAGAGTGAGAATCTAATTCCTTAATATCAGAGTCTAAAGGAGATCAGAGTCTGATAGGAGATTAGGTTCTGATGCAGCGGAAATAATCAAGAGATAGAGAGAAGAGATAACACAAGCAATTATACAGGTTCCTTCCACAAACCGGAAGTAGTCCTGTCCCCCTTGTACTTCCAAGGAGAGTTCACTATAATGTAATATCTATTACAAGTTGCTCAAACACACAGTAAGAGACTTCCAATGCTCAAGCACGCAGGCAAGAGACTTCCAATGCTCAAAGACACAACTAAGAGACTTCTTTGCTCAAGGACGCAGCCAAGAGACTTCTTTGCTCAAGCACACAAGCAAGAGACTTCTTACACAATTACAGAACATGAATAGAGTTGAAACACTTGACAAACAATCAAACGTGTTTCTATTACAACAAAGACAGTCTCTGTTTCAAACAAAAGACATACTCTGTTTTTCTGTTTAACTTAGAAATTCTAGAATACTCAGTTTGTAAGAATAATCTAAGTTGAAGATGTGTTTTTGTTAAGACTCAGTTGAATACGAAAGCAATGCAGCGTAGTTTTTCTAGTTGTAGAGTCCAACAATTCTTCAAGTCTTCTATCCTTTATATAGGCGTAGGAAAGAGACGTTGAGTCATGCAGCACATCAGGATGATTTCTGAAGCTTGATCAATGGCTGTTGATCTGTTGCTTGATATGGTAATAGTCCTTCAATTTCATAATTTGAATTTCATTCCCTTTGAAGATTAATACCGGTAGACACAGTTGCCAAACTATACGAGGTAGTGGAGTAGTGGAAACAGAGTTCGTACAACGTACTCTGTACTGGCCTGCATTCTTTGTCGTTGTGCTTCCCACGCTCAAGTTGACTTTGAAGCTAGCCGTTACTCCAAATGAGAGTTTCTTTTGCATCGTAATGCTTGTAGAAATCCTTGTTAGCAGATCTTCAGATTTCGGGCTTCAGACTCTTTGTAGCACTTAGCTTCTGATTATCTTCAGACTCTCTTGGTTTTTCAGATTCTGATAGTCTTTAGACTCTGATAGTCTTCAGACTCTGATACAGTTCTTCAGACTCTCTTCGATGCAGTCTTCAGTCTCTCTTCGATACAGTCTTCAGACTCTCTTCGATACAGAATCACAAGAAACAAGCTTCTCTGGATCTTTGCTCTTTAACATTGTTCAAACAGAATAATTTCTAAGATATAAATCTTGATTGATATCCTGCATACTTTAAACAAATATTAGCAATATCCAATTGACAACTTTTAAAACCTTGTTATCATCAAAACTCAAAACGTGGTATTGCTGAACACCTTTGTTCCAACAATCTCCCCCTTTTTGATGATGACAAACATCAGTATTTAAAAGGTCAATTGTTGTTAATCTAATTAACAAATTGACTTAAGGGGTATAAGGTTTGTAAGCTCAGAGTCTGAGGCGCCAAATACTATCGAAGTAGTAAAAATATCGTTCCCACAAGGACTGGTTTTAAAAGAGGATATAAATTCAATAAGAAATCAGGGTAGGCTTCAAAAAGGCTCACAAGACCAAGCACTTTTGCCTCAGTATGCAATAACAAAAACCAATCAACAGTAGAGAAACAATGCAAGTTCTAGAAATGTAAAAGCATGGAACACTCTTATATAAGTAAATTGAAAAATAAAATTTGGCCATGAACCTTACAGAGTTTAGATTTCTGGGAGTTGTGACTACCTATCATTAACTGCCGTACACTTCGCCTTTGAAACACAAGTCACTCCTCCTTTTGAACTTTTGGAATACCACTTGAACAAACATTTGTTATCAAACTGTAAAATTTTAATTAAACAGGTAAATTCATCAATAATAAACAAGTTCAAGATCAATCACATAATAGGGGAATTACAACTTAAATATAAAAGGAAAGCAATAAAATTGTTCAAGTGAAATAAAAAGTACATCATAAAAAGGTGCTGAAACAAAAGAAAGAAAAGAAAAACATCAAAAGAGCTGGGCCATCAGTAGTCCACTCAATCCTCCATCTGGTCCTTGTCAATCCATGTGTTCGGGTTCTCCTCCGCGTAAGAATCCTCCCCAAAATGATATCTGGAGTTAGCACCTCCAGCAGCAAAATCAGCCTTAATCTCCTGTTCTCGATCCTGAGCTCGTCCTCTGGTCACATCAAAATAGTGGTCCATCGCTTCCTCGGACCCATCAAAGCGCTCAAAAGACCCAGTCATAGGCCTCCTGTTAAGGGCAACCATCTCTGAGAATTCCTGCCCAAACCTCGAACGGTTCCAGTACTCCTGATCAGAAACTTCATTCATCCAATTTGAGTGGCCAAACATGTAGTCTAGCACCAAAGGATGGATGGGCGCATGAGTGAACTGCTGACTACTCCCCTCTCCATGCACAGATTGCTGTTGAGGTGGAGGTGGTTGTACCGGAGGCTGTTCCTGTTGTTGTGCAGCTGCTTCTTCCTCTCTTCCCAACTGTAACAGACGCTCTTGGTAATCCTTCACAAACCCAGCTAGATACGTGTCTGTCAGAGGCTTCATCATCGGAGCATCCAGATCATTTGCATACAATTGGCACTCTGCCTCTTCACATAACCAGTTAATGAGGCTCAAATGTGGTACCGCTTTCTTTGTACCTGTAGCAAAAAGAGTAATGTTATCAACAATTAACTCACCAACATTAATCGGGGCACCATCCAGGATTGCTGCCACAGCATGAACACGTGCTAATGGAATTTCAGATGTGCACGAAGTTCCCTCCAAAGTTTTCACCACAAAAGATGCCCAGGCCTTGGGAACCGGCTTGAAGTCAGACTTCAACAGCATCCGTTTCCCTCCTTGCCACTTAGCTCCTTCAACACACAGCTGCAACAGAAGCTCTTCCCAGGCCTCATCATTCCAACTACCACAAGTCTCCCTCCTTCTCTTAACATCGCATTGTTCCGGAGGAACAAGCTTTAACAGATCGTTGATAGCAGCAGGGGAGAAATCAATTACCATACCACGAACATAAGAACTGTACCTCCTCCCAGAAAATCTAGCGTTGGCATAAAACTCCAAAGCCAAAGTCTTGTTGGCTTGCTCAAATATCATACCATTCAGCCCATGCCAATCCCTAGCCGTCAGGGTCTGCTCAAATTCCGGGTTACCGAAAAGTTTAGGAAGTAAGAAGGCTCGCTCTTGAATCACCCTAAAGTGTTTGATAGCCTTGAAGCGATCACGAGCCTCTTGGTTGAGAAATTTGTCTGTGGACGGTGATGGTGGTTGGTTTGAAGGTTTAGGTTTAACTGGTTGTTTTCTTTTGGCGGTAGTTTTGGCCTTTTTGGTTGGCTGGGATTTTTTTCTTGTGTCAACCATGGTTAGGGTTAGGGTTAAGGTTAATGAAAGTAGGGTTTGAGAAATTTGTGGGGCTGACGGATTTGATCGGATAGATGATGATGGTGATGGTTTAGGTTGATGAAGGGGTGATTGATGATGAAAAGATGATGAAATTTGGTGAAAAGGGTTAAGAAATTCGCAGGTTAGGGTTCTGGGAGAAATTTGGCAGAGGTTGGCTACTTTTGGAAGTGGATGGAATGAAAATCGTGTTGGGTGTATATATAGGCTGAGAAAATCGTGTCACGATTTTCCTTTGTAACGGTCAGATTTTGAAACCACCATAATCGTGTCACGTTTGGGTAAAAACGTGTCACGATATTCAATTTTTGAAAAATTTATTTCCCAGAAATCGTGTCACGATTTGGCCAACGTGACACGATTTGACTTGGCAGTAAGGAACACTTTTTTAACTTAGAAAATTTTTGAGACTTTCAGAGGGAGGTAAAATCGTGTCACGTTTTACCCAAAACGTGTCACGATTTTGCCCAGTTTTGGACTTGAAATTTTTTTCTTCCTCTATTGTTTCAGCTAAAATAATTTTGTATTTTTTAGTTTTTGAAAGCAATAATAAAAATAAACTACTACCTGAACTTAAAGATGTGGGTTGCCTCCCACCAAGCGCTTCTTTACCGTCACTAGCTTGACTGTCAAGGACCCTTAAAGGTCCGTCAGAACAAGTCCCACCCTTTCTTTGGGTAGGTCGCCACCTAGATATGGCTTAACTCTTTGCCCATTCACCTTGAAACTTCTGTCACCGTCTGGCGTGGTTAACTCAACAGCTCCATGAGGTGACACACTCTTGACCACAAATGTCCTGACCACTTTTACTTGAGCTTTCCAGGAAACAGCTTCAACCTGGAATTAAACAACAAAACTAGTTGCCCAGAGTTAATATCCCTAGATAGTAAGTTCTTGTCATGATATCTTTTAGTCCTGGCTTTATAAATGAGCGCATTTTCATATGCTCTAAGCCTCATCTCCTCCATCTCATTAAGTTTCAAGAGTCTTTTCTTACCAGCGGCTACTTGATCAAAATTTAAGGCCTTAATGGCCCAATACGCTTTATGTTCTAGCTCAACTGGAAGATGACAAGCCTTACCATACACTAACTGATAGGGCGAAAGCCCTATATGAGTTTTGAAAGCTGTCCTATAAGCCCACAGTGCGTCATCTAATTTCTTAGACCAATCTTTCCTATTTGACGCCACTGTCTTTTCAAGGATCTGCTTTAGTTGACGGTTAGAAACCTCTACTTGTCCACTAGTTTATGGGTGATAAGGAGTTGCAACTTTGTGCTTGATGTTATACCTCCTGAGCACATTTTCAAGAAGATTATTGCAAAAGTGCTTCCCCCCATCACTGATCAAGACTTTAGGTGTTCCAAACCTAGTGAAAATATTTTTCTGCAGAAAGTTGACCACCGTCTTAGCATCATTAGCAATACAGGGTATCACTTCAACCCATTTGGTGACGTAGTCAGCACAGACAAGTATATGGAGATAAGAGTGAGAAGAAGGAAAGGGTCCCATGAAATCAATGCCCCAACAATCAAATGGTTCAATTTCAATGATTCCAGTTAGGGGCATCTCATTCCTTTTGGAAATGTTAACTGTCCGTTGGCACTTATCACACTGCTTAACAAAGTCCTGGCAATCCTTGAATAAGGTAGGCCACCAGAATCCACTTTCCAGAATTTTTGCAGTTGTTCTTTCCCCACTATGGTGGCCTCCATAAGCTGAGCTATGGCAGTGCCACATAATCTTATTAGCTTCCTCACCTGCAACACAACGTCTAATTAAACCGTCAGTGCTTACCTTAAACAGATAAGGGTCATCCCACAGATAATGATTGGCATCCTTGAAGAACTTCTTCCGTTGATGATGGGACATCTCATCCGGTATGATGTTACCGGCCTTAAAATTCGCCATGTCGGCAAACCATGGCCTTACATTCACAGTGAATAGCTTTTCATCTGGAAATTCAGCCATAATGGCCCTTTCTTTCTTTGTAACCTCAATGTTCTCAAGTCGCGACAGATGATCAGCCACCACATTTTCGACTCCCTTTTTGTCACGAATCTCAAGATCAAACTCTTGCAACAAGAGAATCCATCTTAGTAAGCGAGGTTTTGACTCCCCCTTGGTGAGGAGATATTTAAGAGCTGCATGATCTGTAAAGACAATGACTTTGAAGCCAATTAGATAAGAACGAAATTTTTCCAAAGCAAATATTACCGCAAGCAACTCTTTTTCAGTAGTGGAATAGTTCACTTGATTTTCGTTCAAAACCTTGCTTGCATAGTAAATAGCATGGAAAAATTTGTTCTTGCATTGGCCTAGGACTGCACCAACAGCATAATCACTTGCATCACACATAAGTTCAAAAGGTAAAGCCCAATCAGGAGCAATGATTATTGGTGCAGTCACCAACTTAGTTTTAATCAAAGAAAAAGCATCTAAACATTCAGAATCAAAATTAAACTCATTTTCTTTGACCAAGAGGTTACAAAGGGGCTTGGCAATTTTTGAAAAATCTTTTATAAATCGCAGGTAAAAACCAGCATGCCCCAAGAAGCTCCTCACTCCTTTAATATTAACAGGAGGGGGAAGTTTCTCTATAACCTCTATTTTTGCCTGATCCACCTCAATTCCCTTAGCACTTATTTTATGTCCCAAAACGATACCTTCAGTTACCATAAAATGGCATTTTTCCCAATTTAAAACAAGATTCGTTTCGGTACATCTTTTAAGGACAACATCTAAATGGAAAAGGCATTGATCAAAAGACTTACCGAACACGGAGAAATCATCCATAAATACCTCTATGTTCTTCTCTATCATATCAGAAAAGATGGAGAGCATGCACCGTTGAAAGGTTGCTGGTGCACCACACAGCCCAAAAGGCATCCTTCGATATGCAAACACACCAAAGGGACAAGTGAATGCGGTCTTCTCTTGATCTTCCGGAGCCACAACAATTTGATTATACCCCGAGTACCCATCCAAAAAACAATAAACGCTTGGCCAGCCAACCTCTCTATCATTTGATCCATGAATGGTAACGGGAAGTGATCCTTTCTTGTTGCTGTATTCAACCTGCGGTAGTCTATACACATTCTCCAACCAGTGACGGTGCGGGTGGGAATCAATTCATTTTTATCATTAGCCACCACCGTCATACCACCCTTCTTAGGCACAACATGAACACGACTTACCCATGCACTATCAGAAATAGGGTAAATCATACCAGCATCGAGCAGTTTTAGAACCTCCTTCTTCACCACTTCCTTCATTGTTGGGTTTAGTCTTCTTTGAGGTTGAACCACAGGCTTATATTCGGCCTCCATATGTATCTTGTGCATGCAATAAGTGGGCTAATACCCTTCAGATCAGAGATTGACCAACCCATGGCTTCCTTGTTCTCTCTCAACACCCTCATTAGCTTTTCTTACTCCAAAGGTGTTAAGGTGCTGCTTATAATTGCTGGTTGAGAAGTATCTTTGCTAAGGAAAACATACTTCAATGTAGGAGGTAAAACCTTCAATTCTGGAGTATTCTTCTCCTCCTTGCTCAAGGGCTAAACTCCCTTAGAATCTTCAGCATGTAACTCTTCAATTTTTACCGATCCTTTCTCTTGCTTGTTTGCCTCAAGTTGTGCAACACATTCCTTAATCTCAAGGTCTTCATCAGCTTCACAAGTTTCTATAGAGTTCACAATTGTTCTCTCCATAGGTTGTGTGGTTGGAGGTTCACATGAGTCATCTTCCACTATTTCTTCAATAACATCGATACGGTAACATTGAGGATTGTCACTTCGGTGCTTCATGGCTTCAAAAATATTAAACACAACCTGTTCATCTTGGAATCGTAACATGAGTTCACCTCTTTCAACATCAATCAAGGCGCGACCTGTTGCAAGGAAAGGTCTCCCCAAGAGTAAGGGTATGTCTTCATCTTCAGCAAAATCCAAGATAACAAAATCGGCAGGGAAAACCAAGTCATTAACTTTGACCAAAACATCTTCCAATATACCATAAGGATAAGAGATTGACCTATCAGCTAATGTAAGAGTCATTCTTGTAGGCTTAGGTTCCCCACATCCTAGCTTCTTCATCATTGACAGAGGCATCAAGTTTATACTTGCCTCCAAATCACATAAAGCTCTTCCAACGTCTAAGTTGCCAATGGAGCAAGAAATAGTAAATGCTCCTGGATCTTTCATCTTAGGGGGCAGTTTCTTCTCGAGTATTGCACTACAATTTTCAGAAAGTGAGATGTTCTCATCATCCTTCGGTTTTCTTCTTGAATTGTCCTTCTTCCTTCTTCTTCTTTTTAGCCAAATGAGGGTAAGGGAGCTTCACATAAGATGGAATAACCTGATCCTTGTCCCCATCCTTCAGCAGTTGGCTTTTACTTTTTCTTAAGATCGAATCAACATCTATTAACTTCTCATTTCCTTCTTTCTCAAGAGTCTTTTTCTTCTTTTCATTTTCAACTACGCCATTAGTACTCTCTTTTTCAACTTCGCCTTGTTCATCTTCATCCACAGTTATTCCTACCCCAACATTCTTTTCAACTAATTCACCATCATCCTCCTCTTCAACAAATGTGTCACCCTTCTTCTGGTTTTGTGGAGCTGGAGGTGTTAACACCCTCTTGCTCCTCAACTCTATAGCATTACAAGTTTCATTCTTAGGGTTTTCTTTTGTATTACCTGAGAATCCCCCTTTGTTCTGCTCAGCCAGTTGCTTCGCCATCTGCCCTATTTGAGTTTCAAGCAATTTTCTAGAGGCATCATTGTTCTTTCTTTCAGTTTCTTGACTCTTCTTCATATCTTCAAAGTTTCCTTGAGTCATCTTCATGAAATTGATCATAGTCTCCTCTAGAGCTGAAGGTTTCCTTGGTTGTTGCTGTTGTTGAGGGTTTGGTAACAAAGGATTCAAAGTGTTATTGTTGGAGTAACTCAAGTTAGGATGTTTGTTAAACCCCGAATTAAAGTAAGGATTTTGTCTTTGATAGTTTCCCATGTAATTCACCTCTTCACTGCCTCCTTATAGAACACACTCGCCATTGGCATGTCCTTCTCCACAAAAATCACACTTAACAGCAGCAACTTGTTGAGGTTTGTTGGATATCATATAGCTATGAAATTCTTTAGTAAGAATCTCCAGTTTCTTATTCATTGCTGCTTGGTTGGCTAGGATAGAAGTTTGATCACTAACATTAAACACACCGTTCTTCTTCTTTTCCGCATCAGCACGGTATTCATTTGCAACCATGTTCTCAATTAAAGCTTGCACTTCATGGTCAGTCTTTACTTTCAGGCTTCCTCCAGCTGAAGCATCTAAGAACATTCTGTTGTTGGAAGTTAGTCCCTCAGTAAAGATTTGAAGGTATTGTTTCTCAGAGAACTCGTGGTTAGGGCATCTTTTCAGAAGCAAATTGAATCGCTCCCATGCATCATATAGTGACTCATTTTTCCCTTGCCTGAAATTTGAAATTTCCTGCTTCTTATCCCAATACTTAGACATAGGAAAGTATTTCTCTAAAAACTTCAGCTCAAGTTCCTCCCATGTTTGAATGGTTCCACTAGGTAAAGAGAGTAACCAATCCTTTGCTCTCCCGGTGAGAGTAAAAGCAAACAACCTCAGCTTCTTTTGGTTTTCAGTTACAGTAGCTGGAGGTACACAATGTTGGAACAAAGGTGTTCAGCAATACCACGTTTTGAGTTTTGATGATAACAAGGTATTAAAAAGTTGTCAATTGGATATTGCTAATATTTGTTTAAGTATGCAGGATATCAATTAAGATTTATATCTTAGAAAGTATTCTGTTTGAACAAAGTTAAAGAGCAAAATATCCAGAGAAGCTTGTTGCTTGTGATTCTGTTTCAAAGAGAGTCTGAAGACTGTTTCGAAGAGAGTCTGAAGACTGTTTCGAAGAGAGTCTGAAGAATGTTTTGAAGAGAGTCTGAAGACTGCATCGAAGAGAGTCTGAAGACTGTATCAGAGTCTGAAGACTGTATCAGAGTCTGAAGACCATCAGAATCTGAGAACCAAGAGAGTCTGAAGATTATTAGAAGCATAGTGCTACAGTGAGTCTGAAACCATATATTTGATAATCTGCTAACAAGGATTTCTACTGCATTGCTATGCACAAAGAAACTCTCAAATGGAGTAACGGCTAGCTTCTAAGTCAACTTGAGCGTGGGAAGCACAAAGACAAAGATTGCAGGCCAGTACAGAGTACGTTGTACGAACTCTGTTTCCACTACTCCACTACCTCGTACAGTTTGGCAACTGTGTCTACCGACATTAATCCTCAAAGGGAATGGAATTCAAATGATGCTATTGAAGGACTATTACCAAATCAAGCAACAGATCAACAATCATTGATCAAGCTTCAGAAATCATCCTGATGTGTTGGATGACTCAACGTCTCTTTCCTACGCCTATATAAAGGATAGAAGACCTGGAGAACAAAGGACTCTAGAACTTGAAAAATTACATTGCGCTGCTTTAGTATTCAACTGAGTCTTAACAAAAAGCACATCATCAACTTAGATTCTTACAAACTGAGTATTCTAGAATTTATAAGTTTCACAGAAAAACAGAGTCTGTCTTTTGTGTAAAACAGAGTCTGTCTTTGTTGTAATTGAAACACTATTTGATTGTTGTCAAAGTTTTTCAACTCTATTCAATTTTCTGTAATTGTGTAAAAGTTTCTTGCTTTTGTGCTTAAGCAAAGGAAGTCTCTTGGCTGCGTCCATTGAGCAAAGGAAGTCTCTTAGTTGTGTCTTTGAGCAAGGAAGTCTCTCGCCTGTGTGCTTGAGCAAGGAAGTCTCATACTGTGTGTTTGAGCAACTTGTAATTTGATATTACATTTTAGTGAACTCTCCTTGGAAGTACAAGGGGGACAGGACTACTTCCGGTTTGTGGAAGGAACCTGTATAATTTGCTTGTGTTCTCTCTTCTCTCTATCTCTTGATTATTCTGCTGCAATCAGAACCTAATCTCCTATCAGACTCTGATCTCATTCAGACTCTGAGTTTAAAGGAATTAGATTCTCACTCCTCAAGAGCTGCGAAAAGCAAACACAATTCAACCCCCCCTTCTTGTGTTTTTCTCACCTTCATTTGGTATCAGAGCTCCGGCTCTATTGTCATAGCACTTAACCGTGTAACAGAAAAGATCCAGAGAAAAACATGTCTTCCGGTGAACCGTCTTCTTCTGGTGCCACTTCTGGTGCTGCTATACCATATGACTATGGATCCAATAACAGCAGTAAAAAGGCTGATTATGGAAAAATTCCTAAGTTCAATGGTGATCCTGAAGAATTTTCTTGGTGGAAAACCAACTTCTATAGTTATGTCATGGGTCTTGATGAAGAACTCTGGGACATACTTGAAGATGGTGTTGGTGACGTATCACTTGACGACGAAGGTGCTGCCATTGACCGCAAACTTCACACTGCTGCTCAAAAGAAAATCTACAAGAAACATCATATCATCAGAGGGGCTCTTGTCACTGCTATTCCTAAAACGGAATACATGAAGATGAGTGACAAATCTACTGCTAGAGCCATGTTTGCTTCTCTCTGTGCTAACTACGAAGGAAGCAAAAAGGTCAGGGAAGCTAAAGCTCTTTTGTTAGTTCATCAATATGAACTATTTAAGATGAAAGAGGATGAAAGTATTGAGCAGATGTACTCAAGATTTCAAACTCTAGTATCTGGTCTTCAGATACTGAAGAAGAGTTACATAGCTTCTGATCATGTTAGCAAGATTTTAAGGAGCTTACCCTCTAGATGGAGACCAAAGGTCACTGCAATTGAGGAAGCTAAAGATTTAAACACTTTAAGTGTTGAAGATCTTGTAAGCTCACTCAAGGTTCATGAGTTAAGTCTCAATGAACATGATTCTGCAAGAAAATTCAAAACCATTGCCTTAAAATCAAAAGGAAGGTCTTCAAAGGCTCTCAAGGTTGAAGAGTCTGAAAATGAGTCTTCAGCTTCTGAAAGCTCAGAGGAGGATCCTGATGTTGCAAAGGAAATGGTTATGCTTTCAATCAGAATGCAGTACCTTGCTAAGAAGAACAAGAGATTTCTGAGCAAGAGCAGTGGGAAGGGGTTCAAAAAGGAGGATCAGAAAGGTTGCTTCAACTGCAAGAAAAGGCCAACCTTCAAGTCAAGCAAGTTTAAGAAGCAGATCAAGAAAAGTCTGATGGCCACCATGGAAGATCTTGATAATGAGTCAGGATCTGAGGATGATGATGCTGATGGTGAAGCCAATGTAGCTGTTGGACTAATGGCTACAACCGAATCTGTTAAAGAGACACCTGAGGCAGAATCAGATGCAGACTCTGAAAATGAAACAGAGGTATATTCTGAACTCACAAGATCTTAACTTGTAGAATCTGTCAAAGAGCTTCTTGGTCATTTTAAAGCTAAGACCACTGAGTTGAAGAAAGTCAAACAACAGCTTGATAAGCTGTCAAAAAGACATAATTCAATTCTGTTGGAATTAGAAGATTTAAAAGAAGAAAATATCTCTTTCTTGATCAAGAAGTGTAGCTGTAAATACTTAAGTGAGCAAGATGTTGCTCTGCAAGAATTTATTGCTACTGGAATTGATAAATCAAGGGTTGCATCCATGATCTATAGCACGTATCAGAACAGAGGACAGGGTCTTGGATTCATTGGAGGAAACTCAAATGAAATGACTCTGAAACCTGGTCCTGATGGAGCCAGAGAGGCGTTGAAAAATCATTTTGTAAAAGAGTCTGATGAAGTCAACACAGTGACTCATTCAGAACCTACAACTTCTACTTCTAAGATTCTGACTAAGTCAAAATCTCAGAATGTTAAGTTAAAGGGTCTGAAAAACTTTGAACCCAAAGCTTTAAAGTCTCAGACTCTGAAACATTCAAAGTCTGATAAACAGACTCTAAAAAAGCCAGAGTCTGAAAAACCAAAGTCTAAGTTTCAAAGAAGAGAAACTGTGAAAGGCAAGTTGAAACCTAAACCAAATGGTTCCAAACCTAAGGTATGGGAGAAAACATTGCCAATGACTTCAAGACGTAACTTACGAAATGAGTTCAATGGTTCTAAGACTAACCAAAAACAACCCATGAGAATATGGGTACCTAAGTCTGTAATTATTGATGCTGCAGGTATGTCTAAAAGGACTAGAAAAGCACAAGGCTTGGTACCTGGACAATGGTTGCTCACGTCACATGACGGGAGAAAAGTCTATGTTCCTAACCCTAACCATGAAAGAGGGAGGAACTGTGGGATTTGGAGGAAACCAGACTGGCAAAATCATTGGTACTGGAACCATTGGTAACTCTCTGATCTCAATCAGTAATTTGTGGTTCGTTGATGGACTTAGACATAACTTACTAAGCATAAGTCAATTATGTGACAGTGGTTATGATGTATTGTTTAATAAGAACAACTGCACAGTGGTTAACAAGGATGATCAGTCCATAGTCTTCAAGGGAAAACGAAGAAACAATGTATACAAGATAAAATTCTCAGAACTGACTGATCAGAAGGTAATGTGCCTTCTGTCAATGGGTGATAAGAAGTGGCTGTGGCATAGACGTTTGGGACATGCTAACTGGAGATTAATCTCTAAGCTTAGCAAGTTGCAACTTGTCAAAGGCCTACCAGACATTGACTATCACTCAGATGCTCTTTGCGGAGCATGTCAGAAAGGGAAAATTGTCAAGAGTCCCTTCAAGCCGAAAGAAATTGTTTCAACTTCCGGACCCTTGGAGTTACTTCATATTGACTTATTTGGACCAGTTAGCACTGCATCCTTATATGGAGGTAAATATGGACTAGTTGTTGTTGATGACTACAACAGATGGTGTTGGGTTAAATTTCTAAAAACTAAAGATGATTCATATTCTGTGTTTAGTAAATTCTGCATCCAAATTCAATCAGAGAAGGAAATGAAAATCTTGAAAGTCATAAGTGATCATGGGGGAGAATTTGAAAATGAACCGTTTGAGGTTTTCTGTGAAAAACATGGAATTATTCATGAAGTCTCTGCACCTAGAACTCCACAACAAAATGGAGTTGTAGAGAGAAAGAACAGAACCTTACAAGAGATGGCTAGAACTATGATCCATGAGAACAATCTGGCTAAGTATTTTTGGGCAGAAGCAGTAAACACAGCTTGTTATGTTCAGAACATAATCTATATTAGACCCCTGTTGAACAAAACAACTTATGAACTCTTTAAAGGAAGAAAACCCAACATATCTTATTTTCATCAGTTCGGATGTACGTGTTATGTCCTGAACAACAAAGTCTACCTAAAGAAATTTGATGCCAAAGCTCAAAAGGGAATCTTTTTAGGTTACTCTGAACGCTCTAAGGCATACAGGCTGTATAATTCAGAAACACAATGTGTGGAAGAATCTATGCATGTCAGATTCGATGACAAAATGCCTGGAAGTGAAACTCCAGTGCAAGATGAAAGTCATGTAGAATCTCAAGATTCTGATGATAACTCAGAATCTGATCAGATTCCAGAATCTGAAAATACTTCAGAAACTGGAACAACCCCTGAAGTTCCTAATGAAGAAGCTTCTGATGAAGCTCAAGATGGTTCTTTGCAAGCTAGTCAATCCAAACAATCTTTCAAATACAAGTCTTCACATCCAGAAGATCAGATAATTGGCAATAAAGAAAGTCCTATGAGAACAAGATCACATTTCAGACAAGAAGAGTCTGCTTTAGGATTATTATCTGTTATTGAACCAACCTCTGTTGAAGAAGCTCTTGGAGATGAAGGATGGATTCTGGCAATGCAAGAAGAACTGAATCAATTCAAAAGGAATGAAGTATGGGATCTAGTAGCTAAGCCTGATCACAAGAACATCATTGGAACCAAGTGGGTGTTCAGAAATAAGCTTAGTGAACAAGGAGAAGTAATCAGAAACAAGGCCAGACTTGTTGCGCAGGGCTACAGTCAGCAAGAAGGCATTGATTACACATAAACGTTTGCTCCAGTTGCAAGATTGGAAGCAATCAGGTTACTTCTTTCCTATGCAGTTAATCACAACATAATTCTGTATCAAATGGACGTTAAGAGTGCATTTCTTAATGGTGTCATTTCTGAAGAAGTATATGTCAAACAACCTCCTGGCTTTGAAGATTTAAGGCATCCAGAGCATGTTTATAAATTAAAGAAATCACTCTATGGCTTGAAACAAGCTCCCAGAGCTTGGTATGAAAGACTAAGTAATTTCTTAATTGAAAACAACTTTGAACGAGGACAAGTTGACACTACTCTATTCAGAAAGACTCTGAAGAAAGACATTCTTATAGTTCAGATTTATGTTGACGATATCATTTTCGGTTCTACAAATAGTTCTCTTTGCAAAGAGTTTTCAAAAGTAATGCAGGATGAGTTTGAAATGAGCATGATGGGAGAATTGAAGTTCTTTCTTAGAATTCAAATCAACCAATGCAAAGACGGAGTCTATGTTCATCAGTCCAAGTATACGAAAGAGCTTCTGAAGAAGTTTAATCTTGAGGACTGCAAAGAAATGAATACTCCAATGCATCCAACCTGCACTCTGAGCAAAGAAAATCAAGGGACCAAAGTTGATCAGAAGCTGTATAGAGGTATGATTGGTTCTTTGTTATACCTAACTGCATCCAGACCAGATATTTTGTACAGTGTATGTTTGTGTGCAAGGTTTCAATCAGATCCTAGGGAATCTCACTTAACTGTTGTTAAGAGAATCTTTAGATATCTGAAAGGAACAACCAATCTTGGACTTCTTTACAAGAAATCCTCTGACCACAAGCTAGTTGGATTCTGTGATGCTGACTATGCTGGAGACAGGATTGAAAGAAAATCTACCAGTGGCAATTGTCAATTCTTGGGAGAGAATCTGATATCCTGGGCTAGCAAGAGGCAAGCAACCATTGCTTTGTCTACAGAAGAAGCAGAATACATCTCAGCTGCTAGTTGTTGTACACAGCTACTCTGGATGAAACATCAGCTTGAGGACTATCAAATAACTGAAAACCATATCCCAATTTATTGTGATAATACAGCAGCTATATGTTTGTCTAAGAATCCAATTCTGCATTCAAGAGCAAAGCATATTGAGATTAAACATCATTTTATAAGAGACTATGTTCAAAAGGGAATTTTAGATATTCAATTCATTGATACTGATCATCAATGGGCTGATATATTTACTAAACCCTTATCTGTTGAAAGATTTGTGCTTTTGTGCTTTTGTGCTTTTAGAATCCAATTCTGCTTTTGTGCTTGAGCAAAGGAAGTCTCTTGGCTGCGTCCATTGAGCAAAGGAAGTCTCTTAGTTGTGTCATTGAGCAAGGAAGTCTCTCGCCTGTGTGCTTGAGCAAGGAAGTCTCATACTGTGTGTTTGAGCAACTTGTAATTTGATATTACATTTTAGTGAACTCTCCTTGGAAGTACAAGGGGGACAGGACTACTTCCGGTTTGTGGAAGGAACCTGTATAATTTGCTCGTGTTCTCTCTTCTCTCTATCTCTTGATTATTCCGCTGCAATCAGAACCTAATCTCCTATCAGACTCTGATTTTATTCAGACTCTGAGTTTAAAGGAATTAGATTCTCACTCCTCAAGAGCTGCGAAAAGCAAACACAATTCAACCCCCCCTTCTTGTGTTTTTCTCACCTTCACACAAAACTCACAGGTTTCATGAAAGTGGCTTAAATGTTCATGAGGACTCATCGAATCAGACCCATCAAATTGTTTCGCCTTTAAGCCATTCTGAACAGAGGTCTTGATGTCAAAAGCATCAGGATTAGTAGGTTGGAAAGTGTGAGTTAGTCGACCATGGTTGTTAGCCAAACCATAATCTCCCAAGTTAGGCCTTTGTGGTTGATCTCCCATTGTGATAGACTTAGGAGAGAGGATTGATTCAAGTTCAACTAGTGTTGAATTAGGTAGTTGTTCACGAACACCTGGTGGAACTGACTTTGATTTGGCTAACCGGACGATTTTCCGATTAACTCTTGCAGTTCTTTCGATCTCAGGATCGTACTCTAGGTCGTCTGAACTCCTTCTACCTCGCATAAACAGCAAAATACCTTAGTAGCACTGCACAATGCAAATTAAATAATGAACACTGAATCAATTTAGTAATTTTAAACAGAAAATAAATTGCAGAAATCCTAAATTAAAACGCAATTGCCTTGTTGAAATAAATCAACAGTCCCCGGCAGCGGCGCCGAAAACTTGATAGAATTTTGGCAAGTGTACCAAATACTATCGAAGTAGTAAAAATATCGTTCCCACAAGGACTGGTTTTAATCTCAAAAAGTCAAATACGTTATTAACTTAGGATGTAGTAAAAGTTATTTTGTTTTGCCACTAGGCAGTAAATTTGTTTAATAGCATAAAACTTAGTAACAGAAATAGTCCCCTAATTGGTCACTGCACCTATTCTTATGACTGATTTTCTAGTTTCACGATAGTTAACAAAATAGTCCTAATCAATCCCTTGAGTTAGGACCCTCTTCGAAGATTACAGCCCCTAATCCCTTAGGTGGTCTAATAATCTTCGAAGGTTTAAAGTACATTAACCTAATATCACTAATAAATAATTATCCATTCCTAGACTAATTATAATTATTAGAACAATTCAACTATGTCAAAGTCGAAAGCTATGGTCAGTAGTTGTTCGTTCTCACCAAATCATATATATATGTGATCAAAATATATAAAGCATTAAGAACAATTGAATTGAATAAAAACTAAATTGTCATTCACAATAAATAGAGTTTCACAACAACATATGTCAATTAGGGTTACAAAGATTCATCTCAGACCTAACCTCTAATGGATTTAGCTACTCATAATTGAATTTATAAATAACATAATCATTAGAGGTAACAATACATCATGAACTGGTTACAAGGTGAAGAAATCGCCCCTGCAGCCGTCTTCCAGTGTAAAAATCGCACTTTGATCTTCTCAAATCGTAACCCCTGTTTTTAGAATAGCCTTCAGCTTAAATAGGCACAGAAATTCGCCTAAAATCGTGTCACGTTTTTGTGGAATCGTGTCACGATTTTCCTTGTATAACAAACTTCTAAATTAGGGTTTCTAGAAATCGTGTCACGTTTTGGTCAACGTGACACGTTTTTGCCTTGGCAGAGAGCATGTTTTTGTCTTCTTGAATCGTGCCACGTTTTGTACCAATCGTGACACGATTTGATCCTTTATGAATTCTTCAAAAAATTTATGTTTTTCTTGCTGCTTAAGTTACCTTGTGAACTCTAAATTGTGATTAAAATACATAAATATTACGTAATGACAGAGTGTCATCAGTTTGTAAGCTCTGACTCCCCCTGAGTCTGATAGTTCTTAAGTTTGAGGTTTGTAAGCTCCCCCTAAGTTCTATCCAAGTTAATTAAATTCATTTTCATAAGCAATTGAATTAATTCTCAGAATAATAAACGAATTTAGAGAACAGATTCTTAAACAGGGGCTCAGAGTCTAACTAAGCACCTTTCGCAAATTTCCCTTTAACTCTTACATACAACTTGCAATATGTAGATAAAAAGAAATCACAAATCTCATACTTTTCCCTTCTCCCCCTTTTGTCATCAACAAAAAGGTTTAGAAACAAGTTCCTCCTCCTTTTTAAATGACTTTAAGTAAGGATATAAACACATTTTAAGGAAAATGAGATTCAGAGGGAAAAACATAGAAGAATCAAAGCACAAAATAAATTAAATGCAAATAAGATCAAATAATAACTTGTATAAACTTGAAAGCAAAAACAGTTCAGAAGAAAAAGTAAACAAAAGTTACAAACAAAACATAAAGAATTTAAACTAAGGTTGGTTCTGTTTGGCAAGATGATCCATCAATTTCTGGAAATCCTCTTGCTGTTTCTTGACAATCTCTTCCAAAACCTCAGTTCTTCTTAAATGAGCTTCCCTTTCAAGTCTAGCTTCTTCTTGAACTCTGTGCAGTATTCTTTTCAAAGAGTCAAAAACCATTGATTCCCTTGGATTATATTGATCTTCATCAAAGAATGGTTTATCTCTAATCCGCAGAATAGGAGCTTTCTCCATGGTTATAACTTTCTCAGCTCTCTTGACTTCTTCCACATGCTTGGCAGTAATAAATGCTTGTTCCCTGGCAGCAGCCTTCTGAATTTTGGTGACAAACTCCAAAAATTCAGTCTTCAATGTAGAGAACTTGTCCTCATAGCTTACATTGAGGATGGGCATAAACCTTTGCTCAATAATGTCCTTGAGCTTAGTGTTTGATGAAGCATAGAACTCATCTATCCTGTTTGAATCAAATAGGTCGTGAGGTTCAGAAGTTGAGGGTTGAGAGGCTCTTAAAGCTAGAAAAGTTTCAAAATTAGGTACAACTGTTATAGAATCACAAAGAGGTTCAGGAACTGTTTCAGACATAGGTTCTGCTATGCATTCTGTCACAGGTTCTGATAGGATATCAGAAGCTTGTTCCAGAATCTCATAGACTGGTTCTTCAACAGGTTCTGTGGGTTCAACAGAAGCTAAGGTGAGAATTTATGTAGGTTTAGGTACATGGTCTGGTTTAGAAACAGATTCTGTAGCTTTTGTTGATTTGGATTTTGCAGAGGTTTTTGGTAGTTCTCCTCCTAGGTGTTTCTCAAGAGAATCTAGGGTGTCTGGAGAGTCTACACAAATAGGCTCATGTTGGGGGGATGGTTGAGTTGAATGAATGGTTACTTCAGGCTCTTCAGAAGGTTGAATTGCTTGAAGCGGTTTGAGAAATGATGGTTGAGTAGGGTGGTCAGCAGGTAAGTTCATAGACACTGTGATGGTGTCTTGAATAACTCTGTCCATAGTTGAATCAACATATTCAACTATTTTGGGGTCAAGTGGGTCAAAGGATGATAAAGGTTTGATTGGTGAGGGGGATGAATTTCTGAGGGAGGGAAGAATTTGGCTCAAGGGTTTGTTATCTGATTCATTATCAGATGAAGACTCTTGATTGATAGAGGAAGGTGAGTTAAATGCCATGTTACCAGAGGTGCCAATCCCAGCTTCTGGAGATGCATGATGATCAGAAGCATCAGACAGAGTAGCTTCTAATAAATCAGCTTCTGCAGGAGCCACCTGACTCTTCTGTTTCAGAGCTGATGCAAGCAACTTAGCAGCTTCTTTAACAGTTTCTTCCTTAAGTTCTTCAGCAACAACCTCTGCTGCCATTGCCTTGCCAGCAGCATGTTCATCCTCAATCATAGATACAGAAGTACCTATCTTCTGTGCTACATCCTTAGCCACAGGAACCACTTCCATCTTTCTTTTCTTGATCTGCCTTTCTTCACCATCAGAGTCAGTATCAAGGAATTCAGCAATCTCTTCAGCTAATTTCTCATAATCTCTGTCAGCCTTGCCTTTCTTGGCTTTCTTCTCATCATTTTTTGCCTTCTTCTTATCTTTCTTTGCTTTCTTTTCATCCTTAGGTTTCTTAACCCTCTCCTTAATTTCCGTGGATGCAGAAGATACGGACAAAGGCATGGGAGTTATGGTCTCAGAGGCACCAATAGTCACTCCTGGAAAAGCTGTAGATTCTTGGGAGGCTCTTGCTTCTCTTCCTCTTGCTTTGGAATCACTTCCTTGGTCCTTTTCCCTTTAACCTTAAGAGGTCCTCCTCCAGCATAGTTGATTATTCTAACAGTTTCATTGAAGTAATCTACCACAAATCTTGCAAGGACTTCAGGATTGTCTTCTTTGGAAATAGGAGGGAAGTCCATCATCAAGTCTGATTGCACATAAGATTCCCTCATATCTTGATTAGAAGGATTGAATCTTTTGACAATCTTCATGTATTGAAGAGTTTTACCATTGATGATTCTCCCAATCACTGTTCAAAGATGAGCGTCTGATACTACACCAGATTCTGATAAGACCTTCAAGAGGCCTCCTTGATACAGAATCTCAAGAGGCCTCCTTGATACAGAATCAAATCTTTCAACCAACCAAGGTTTAGTAAATATATCAGCCCATTGATGATCAGTAACAATAAATTGAATATCTAGAATTCCTTTTTGAACACAGTCTCTTATAAAATGATGTTTAATCTCAATGTGCTTTGCTCTTGAATGCAGAATTAGATTCTTAGATAAACATATAGCTGTTGTATTATCACAATAAATTGGGATACAATTTTCAGTTATTTGATAATCCTCAAGCTGATGTTTCATCCAGAGTAGCCGTGTACAACAACTAGCAGCTGAGATGTATTCTGCTTCTGCTGTAGACAAAGAAATAGTTGCTTGCCTCTTGCTAGCCCAGGATATCAGATTCTCTCCCAAAAATTGACAATTGCCACTGGTTGATTTTCTTTCAATCCTGTCTCCAGCATAGTCAGCATCACAGAATCCAACTAGCTTGTAGACAGAGGATTTCTTGTACAGAAGTCCAAGATTAGTAGTTCCTTTCAGATATCCAAAGATTCTCTTAACAGTTGTTAAGTGAGACTCTCTAGGATCTGATTAAAACCTTGCACACAGACATACACTGAATAAAATATCTGGTCTGGATGCAGTTAGGTATAACAAAGAACCAATCATACCTCTATACAGCTTCTGATCAACTTTGGTTCCTTGATCTTCTTTGCTCAGAGTGCAGGTTGGATGCATTGGAGTGTTCATTTCTTTGTAGTCCTCAAGATTGAACTTCTTCAGGAGCTCTTTCGTGTATTTGGACTGATGAACATAGACTCCATGTAACGCCCGTTTTAATTATTTAAATTATTTTATATAGTATAGAGTATATTTATATGATTTTGTGTGAATTAAGTGATATTCGAGATATTATGCGACTTACGTGATGTGTTGTGACTTATTTTATTGTTTAATAAAAAAGATTAGAAAAATAAAACAAATAATAAGTTGTGGGTTTGTTTTATAATTAGATATAGTTGTGGGAAATAAGATAAAATAAAAAAAACAAACAAAAAGAGGTTTAAAAGGGGGGAGTTAGGTTAGAATTGTACAGAACGTACAATTCAGAGCTTTGGGAGGAAAAAGGGAGAAAACGAAAGAGAAGAACCGGAGAGGCTGCCGCTCGAATTTCTTAAGGTAAGGGTGAGCCTATCATTACAATATCATTAGAACATGTAATTCATGATTATAGTTAGCAAATTCTAGGTTTATTTCATGAGAATTAGGAATATGAGAATCAGGTCATAAGTGATGAATTGATGATTAGATGATGAGAAACTGTACCGTTGACGTAGGAAACTGTTTACAGATCATAGAATGACCCTTAAACATTGTATTAGTCGAAATTGTGAAGAATTAGGATGAAATTTGGGGTTTTGGGTGAAAACCCTCGTAACCCCGTAACTGTTCTGTCGCCGCTCGCCACAGCGAGTACTCATCAGCGAATTGAACAGCTCGCCATAGCGAGCAAACCCCAGAAGGTTCTTGAGGCGAACACCCAACTCGCCGTAGCGAGCAACACCCAGGAGCTCGCTAGGCGAATAACCCAACTCGCCGTATCGAGTAACCCCTGTAATGGTTCGCGAGGCGAGAGATCCCACTCGCCATAGCGAGTAGTCCTGTATCAGACTAACTTTTAGAATAATGCGACTCTTGTCGCACAATTAGTTGTGAGATTACCCTGGTTTGGAAATTAAAGTACTGAGATATTAAGAAGAAATGTAGAGCTGTTAACTGATAATTGATCCGTTATTGTGACCTATACATTGTATATGCTTTTTCGAATCATAAGTGATGATGTATGTGAATGTTTACGATTTTGCTGTTGTTTGAGATGTTGATTGCTGCCATGTTTTATTAAAAGCTGCATGTGTTGTTATAAAATTTACGATGTTGTAATCCAAATTATTGGAATTTATTTTGAGATGTCTAAGTTTAAGAGATTGAGTCCATGCATATTCATCCAGAGACGAGGGCTCATGCCCTAGGAGCTTTTGCTCAATAGCGACGAGAGCTTATGCTCTAGGAGTATTTTGTTGCTCAAAAGCGACGAGGGCTTATGCCCTAGGAGTATATTTATACTCAATATGGTACCACATGCATGATTAAGATGTCTAAGCTGCATAAGTTGAGTCGAAGTTGCATTGTCAAGTCAAACTATTAAGTTGAATTATGATGTTGTTAAGATGCTACTTGATTATTGTTATGATATATGATGAGGAAGTTATGCTGTTAATTGTAATTATTGAATTATATGTTTAATGGTTTTGTTATGAGAATATCACCCCTTCTGCTGGAATTGCCGCCTTGTGGGCAAGTGCAGGTGATTAAGCTTCTGTAGCTGTTGCTGTCGTGAGTGGTTACCCTCACAGTGTCCTTAGGTGCTCTGATACGTAACGGGATGGGAACCTTATGTTTAATTTCTATTCCTTACGTATTGATTATAATCTAAGTTTTTAGTTAATTACTGTCGAGACTTATTTATGAGGCCTGCGTGCCAAAACGATTTGTTAACATTAAATTTTATCCGCTGCGATGTTAGAACAGTTTTGACTAGAATAAATGTTTATTTATTCCCTTTTTGATGATTTTAGGAGTGTAGCATTCCGTTTTATATGATACTCTGATTTATTTACGAAATTTTGAATTTGGGAAAACGGGGTGTTACAATTGGTATCAGAGCAGGTCGGTCCGTCCGGCCAAGTAGATCGAGTCGTTAGTGTCGAGTGTTAGTTTAATTCTGTTGAATTTCTATAACCCGTTCTCGTTATGTAGTGAACTAAGATGGCTGGAAGAAATGATGCTGCTCTTGCTGCTGCATTACAAGCGATGGCTCAAGCTGTGGGCCAACAACAGAATGCTGGTGGAAATGATGGTGTGAGGATGTTGGAGACCTTTTTGAGGAATCATCCACCTACGTTCAAGGGAAGATACGACCCCGATGGAGCTCAGACATGGCTCAAAGAGGTCGAAATGATTTTCAGAGTGATGCAGTGTACGGACGTTCAGATGGTGCGCTTTGCGACGCACATGCTGGCAGAAGAAGCTGACGACTGGTGGGTGAGTGTCCAACCGGTCTTAGAGAATGGAGGTGCTGTTGTTACTTGGGTTGTGTTCAGGAGGGAGTTCCTGAACCGTTACTTTCCGGAAGATGTTCGCGGGAAGAAGGAGATTGAGTTCCTTGAGCTGAAACAAGGGAACATGTCGGTAACTGAGTATGCTGCCAAGTTTGTGGAATTGGCTAAGTTTTATCCACACTATATTGCTGAGATGGCAGAGTTTTCGAAGTGCATCAAGTTCGAGAATGGCTTGCGTGCTGATATCAAGAGGGCGATTGGTTACCAAAAGATCCGCAATTTTTCCGAGCTAGTGAGCAGCTGCAGGATTTATGAGGAGGACACTAAAGCTCACTACAAGGTAGTGAATGAAAGAAAGAGTAAAGGACAACAGAGTCGCCCGAAGCCTTATAGTGCCCCTACTGATAAGGGCAAGCAAAGAGTTAATGATGAGAGGAGACCTCAGAAGAAGGCTGCTCCTGCTGAGATTGTCTGCTATAATTGTAGTGAGAAAGGCCACAAGAGTAATGCTTGTACTGGAGATGTGAAGCGGTGTTACCGCTGTGGTAAGAAAGGACATGCTACTTCGGCATGCAAGTATGATGATGTTGTGTGCTTTAATTGCAACGAAGAGGGTCATATTTGTTCACAATGCAAGAAGCCTAAGAAGGCTCAGACTACTGGTAGAGTGTTTGCTTTGACTGGTACACAGACAGAGAATGAGGATCGTTTGATCAGAGGTACTTGTTATTTTGATAGTACTCCTTTAATTGCTATTATTGACACTCGTGCTACACATTGTTTTATTGCCATTGATTGTGCTGTTAAGTTGGGTCTTACTATGTCTAATATGAATGGCGAAATGGTTGTCGAAACTCCAGCTAAGGGTTCGGTGACCACTTCTCTTGTGTGTTTAAGATGTCCTTTGTCGATGTATGATCGTAATTTTGAAATTGATTTAGTTTGTCTACCCTTGAGTGGTATGGATGTGATTCTGGGTATGAATTGGTTAGAGTACAATCATGTACATATTAATTGTTTTCGCAAGTCAGTGTATTTTTCCTCTGATGAAGAAGAGAGTGGGGCAGAGTTTTTATCTACTAAACAGCTGAAGCAGTTAGAACGTGAAGGAATGTTGATGTTTTCCTTGATGGCATCTTTATCTATTGAGAACCAAACGTTGATTGATAAGCAGAAAGTGGTATGCGATTTTCCAGAAGTTTTTCCCGATGAAATTCCTGATGTGCCTCCAGAAAGAGAAGTTGAATTTTCAATTGACCTTATTCCGGGAACGAAGCCGGTGTCTATGACACCTTATCGCATGTCAGCTTCCGAGTTGGCTGAGTTGAAGAAGCAGTTAGAAGATTTACTTGACAAGAAGTTTGTTAGACCAAGTGTTTCTCCTCTGGGAGCACCAGTATTACTAGTAAAGAAGAAAGACGGTAGTATGAGGTTATGTATTGATTACCGACAGCTGAACAAGGTAACTATAAAGAATAGGTATCCACTTCCGAAAATTGACGATTTAATGGATCAATTAGTGGGTGCACGAGTGTTTAGCAAGATTGATTTGAGGTCGGGTTATCACCAGATTAAAGTGAAAGATGAAGATATGCAGAAGACAGCTTTCAAGACGCGTTATGGGCATTATGAATACAAGGTGATGCCTTTCGGGGTTACGAATGCACCTGGTGTGTTTATGGAATATATGAATCGCATCTTCCATGCATTTTTGGATCGTTTCGTGGTAGTATTCATCGATGATATTTTGATTTACTCCAAGTCTGAAGAAGAGCATGCGGAACATTTGAAGATAGTCTTGCAAGTGTTGAAAGAGAAGAAGCTTTACGCTAAATTATCGAAGTGCGAATTCCGGTTGAACGAAGTGAGTTTTCTTGGCCATGTTATTTCTGGTAATGGCATTGCAGTTGATCCGTCTAAAGTTGAAGCAGTGTCTCAATGGGAGACCCCTAAGTCGGTTACAGAGATTAGAAGCTTTTTGGGATTAGTTGGGTACTACAGAAGATTTATAGAAGGATTTTCGAAGTTAGCACTTCCGCTAATGCAGTTAACCTGCAAAGGTAAAGCATTTGTGTGGGATGTCCATTGCGAGAATAGTTTTAATGAATTGAAGAAGCGTCTGACGACGCTGCAGTTTTGATTTTGCCTAAGTCCGATGAGCCTTTTGTTGTGTATTGTGATGCGTCCAAGTTGGGTTTAGGTGGTGTGCTTATGCAAGATGGTAAGGTGGTTGCTTATGCATCGAGACAGTTGAGAATCCATGAACGAAATTACCCTACTCACGATTTTGAATTAGCTGCAGTGGTATTTGTGCTTAAGATCTGGAGACATTACCTGTATGGTTCGAGATTTAAAGTGTTCAGTGACCACAAGAGCTTGAAGTATTTATTTGATCAGAAGGAATTGAATATGAGACAGCGACGGTGACTTGAGTTGCTGAAAGATTATGACTTTGGTTTGAATTATCATCCGGGTAAAGCTAACGTCGTTGCAGATGCCTTAAGTAGGAAGACCTTGCATATGTCCGCTATGATGGCTAAGGAGTTTGAGTTGCTGGAACAGTTTAGGGATTTGAGTTTAGTATGTGAATGGTCACCTCAAAGTGTGAAGTTGGGGATGCTGAAGATTGATAATGAATTCTTGAAAAGTATTAAAGAGGCGCAGAAATTGGATGTTAAGTTTGTGGACTTGTTATTTGCTAGCAATCAGACCGAAGATGGTGACTTTAAGGTCGATGATCAAGGAGTGTTGAGGTTCCGAGGTAGAATTTGCATTCCAGATGATGAGGAGATGAAGAAAATGATTCTTGAAGAGAGTCATAGAAGTAGCTTGAGTATTCACCCGGGAGCTACGAAAATGTATCATGATTTGAAGAAGTTGTTTTGGTGGTCGGGATTGAAACGTGATGTGGCACATTTTGTGTATTCGTGTTTGGTTTGTCAGAAGTCGAAAATGGAACATCAGAAACCAACGGGAATGATGATACCTTTAGATGTGCCAGAGTGGAAGTGGGATAGTATATCCATGGATTTTGTGACGAGTTTGCCGAATACGCCCAGAGGGAATGACGCCATTTGGGTAATTGTTGATAGACTGACGAAGTCGTGAAATAGTGAAGCTGCATGGTGTTCCTTCGAGCATCGTATCAGACAGAGACCCGAGGTTTACTTCTAGATTCTGGAAGAGTTTCCAAGAGGCTTTAGGTTCTAAGTTGAAGTTGAGTTCGGCATATCATCCGCAGACAGATGGTCAGTCGGAAAGAACGATTCAGTCGTTGGAAGATTTGTTGAGAGTTTGTGTACTTGAGCAAGGAGGAATTTGGGATGGTCATCTCCCGTTGATAGAGTTTACGTACAATAACATTTATCATTCTAGTATCGGTATGGCACCTTTCGAGGCTGTATATGGCCGGAGATGTACAACTCCGTTGTGTTGGTTTGAGTCAGGTGAGAATGTGGTTTTAGGACCAAAAATTGTTCAACAGACTACTGAGAAGGTGAAAATGATTCAAGAAAAGATGAAAGCGTCGCAGAGTCGGCAAAAGAGTTATCATGATAAGCGTAGGAAGGACCTTGAATTCCAAGAGGGAGATCATGTATTCCTAAGAGTTACTCCCATGACTGGTGTGGGTCGTGCATTGAAGTCGAAGAAGTTAACCCCGAAGTTTATTGGCCCGTATCAGATATCAAAAAGAATTGGGGCAGTGGCATATCGAGTAGGTTTACCGCCGCACCTGTCAAATTTGCATGATGTGTTTCACGTGTCGCAACTTCGGAAGTACGTTCCAGATCCATCCCATGTGATCCAAAGGGATGATGTGCAAGTTAGAGATAACCTGACGGTTGAGACCTTACCAGTGAGGATCGAAGGTCGTGAAGTGAAGAGGTTGAGAGACAAGGAGATACCTCTTGTGAAAGTCGTTTGGGACGGAGCGACTGGTGAAAGCTTGACTTGGGAGCTAGAGAGTAAGATGCTAGAGTCTTATCGCACAATTAGTTGTGAGATTACCCTGGTTTGGAAATTAAAGTACTGAGATATTAAGAACAAATGTAGAGTTGTTAACTGATAATTGATCCGTTATTGTGACTTATACATTGTATATGCTTTTCCGAATCGTAAGTGATGATGTATGTGAATGTTTACGATTTTGCTGTTATTTGAGATGTTGATTGCTGCCATGTTTTATTAAAAGCTGCATGTGTTGTTATAAAATTTACGATGTTGTAATCCAAATTATTGGAATTTATTTTGAGATGTCTAAGTTTAAGAGATTGAGTCCATGCATATTCATCCAGAGACGAGGGCTCATGCCCTAGGAGCTTTTGCTCAATAGCGACGAGAGCTTATGCTCTAGGAGTATTTTTATGCTCAAAAGCGACGAGGGCTTATGCCCTAGGAGTATATTTATACTCAATATGGTACCACATGTATGATTAAGATGTCTAAGCTGCATAAGTTGAGTCGAAGTTGCATTGTTATGTCAAACTATTAAGTTGAATTATGATGTTGTTAAGATGCTACTTGATTATTGTTATGATAAATGATGAGGAAGTTATGCTGTTAATTGTAATTATTGAATTATATGTTTAATGGTTTTGTTATGAGAATCTCACCCCTTCTGCTGGAATTGCCGCCTTGTGGGCAAGTGCAGGTGATTAAGCTTCTGTAGCTGTTGCTGTCGTGAGTGGTTACCCTCACAGTGTCCTTAGGTGCTCTGATACGTAACGGGATGGGAACCTTATGTTTAATTTCTATTCCTTACGTATTGATTATAATCTAAGTTTTCAGTTATTTTATGTCGAGACTTATTTATGAGGCCTGCGTGCCAAAACGATTTGTTAACATTAAATTTTATCCGCTGCGATGTTAGAACAGTTTTGACTAGAATAAATGTTTATTTATTCCCTTTTTGATGATTTTAGGAGTGTAGCATTCCGTTTTATATGATACTCTGATTTATTTACGAAATTTTGAAATTGGGAAAACGGGGTGTTACACTCCATCTTTGCATTGGTTGATTTGAATTCCTAGAAAGAACTTCAATTCTCCCATCATGCTCATTTCAAATTCATACTGCATTACTTTGGAAAACTCTTTGCAAAGTGAACTATTTGTTGAACCAAAAATGATATCATCAACATAGATCTGAACAATAAGAATGTCTTTCTTCAGAGTCTTTCTGAATAGTGTAGTGTCAACTTGCCCTCGTTCAAAGTTATTTTGAATTAAGAAATTACTCAGTCTTTCGTACCAAGCTCTGGGAGCCTGTTTCAAGCCATATAGTGATTTCTTCAATTTATAAACATGCTCTGGATGTTTTAAATCTTCAAAGCCAGGAGGTTGTTTGACATAGACTTCTTCAGAAATGACACCATTAAGAAACGCACTCTTAACGTCCATTTGATACAGGATTATGTTGTGATTCACTGCATAGGAAAGAAGTAACCTAATTGCTTCTAATCTTGCAACTGGAGCAAATGTTTCTGTGTAATCAATGCCTTCTTGTTAATTGTAGCCCTGCGCAACAAGTCTGGCCTTGTTTCTGATTACTTCTCCTTGTTCACTAAGCTTATTTCTGAACACCCACTTGGTTCCAATAATGTTCTTGTGTTCAGGCTTAACTACTAGATCCCACACTTCATTCCTTTTGAATTGATTAAGTTCATCTTGCATTGCTAGAATCCATCCTTCATCTCTAAGTGCTTCTTCAATAGTGGTTGGTTCAATAACAGATAATAATCCCAAAGCAGACTCTTCTTGTCTGAAATACGATCTAGTTCTTCTGGGACTATCTTTATTGCCAATAATTTGATCGTCATGATGTGAAGACTTGTATTTGAATGAATGTTTGGATTGACTAGCTTGCTGAGAACCATCTTGAGTTTCTTCAGAAGCTTCTTCATTAGGAACTTCAGGGGATGTTCCAGCTTCTAAAGTATCTCCAAATTCTGGAATCTGATCAGATTCTGAGTTGATATCAGAATATTGAGATCCTTCATAACTTTCATCTTGCTCTGGAGTTTAACTTCCAAGCACTTTTTCATCAAATCTGACATGCATAGATTCTTCAACACATTGTGTTTCTGAATTATACGATCTGCATGCCTTAGATCGTTCAGAGTAACCTAAAAAGATTCCCTTTTGAGCTTTGACATCAAATTTCTTTAGATAGACTTTATTGTTCAGGATATAACAAGTACATCCGAACTGATGAAAATAAGATATGTTAGGTTTCCTTCCTTTAAAGAGTTCATATGTTGTTTTGTTCAACAGGGGTCTGATATAGATTCTGTTCTGAACAAAACATGTTGTGTTTACTGCTTCTTCCCAAAAATGTTTAGCCAGACTGTTCTCATGGATCATGGTTCTAGCCATTTCTTGTAAGGTTCTGTTCTTTCTCTCTATAACTCCATTTTGTTGAGGAGTTTTAGGTGCAGAGAATTCATGAATAATTCCATGTTTTTCACAGTAAACCTCAAAAGGTTCATTTTCAAATTCTCCTCCATGATCACTTCTGACTTTCAAGATTTTCAATTCTCTTTCAGATTGAATTTGGATGCAGAATTTACTAAACACATAATATGTGTCATCTTTAGTTTTCAGAAACTTAACCCAACTCCATCTGCTGTAATCATCAACAATGACTAGTCCATATTTACTTCCATATAAAGATGCAGTGCTAACTGGTCCAAATAAATCAATATGAAGTAACTCCAAGGGTCTGGAAGTAGAAACAATTTCTTTCGGTTTAAAGGAACTCTTGACAATTTTCCCTTTCTGACATGCTCCGCAAAGAGCATCTGAATGATAGTTAATGTCTGGTAAGCCTTTGACTAGTTGCAACTTGCTAAGCAAAGAGATTAACCTCCAGTTTGCGTGTCCCAACCGTCTATGCCACAACCACTTCTTATCACCCATTGACAAAAGGCAAACTACCTTCTGATCAGTCAGTTCAGAGAACTTTATCTTGTAGACATTGTTTCTTCTCTTTCCCTTGAAGACTATGGATTAATCATCCTTGTTAACCATAGTGGAGTTGTTCTTATTAAACAAAACATCAAAACCACTGTCGCATAATTGACTTATGCTCAGTAGGTTATGTCTAAGCCCATCAACAAACCACACATTACTAATAGAGATAAGAGAGTTACCAATGGTTCCAGTACCAATGATTTTGCCAATCTGGTTTCCTCCAAATCCCACAGTTCCTCCCTCTTTCATGGTTAGGGTTAGGAACATAGACTTTTCTCCCGTCATGTGACGCGAGCAACCACTGTCTAGGTACCAAGCCTTCTGCTTTTCTAGTCCTTTTAGACATACCTGCAGCATCAACAATTTCAGACTTAGGTACCCATATTCTCATGGGTCCTCTTGGGTTAGTCCTTGAACCATTGAATTCCTTTCGTAAGGTGTGTCTTGAAGTCATTGGCAGTGTTTTCTTCCACACCTTAGGTTTAGAACCGTTCAGTTTAGGATTCAACTTGCCTTTCACAATTTCTCTTCTTTGAAATTTAGGCTTTTGTTTTTCAGACTCTGGCTTTTTCAGAGTCCGTTTATCAGACTCTGAATGTTTTAGAGTCTGAATCATTGAAGCATTAGGTTCAAAGTTTTTCAGAACTTTTGACTTTGCATTCTGAGATTTTGACTTAGTCAAAACTTTAGAACTTGAAGTTATAGGTTCTGAATGAGTCACTGTGTTGACTTTATCAGACTCACTTACAAAGTGATTTTTCAATGCTTCTCAAGTGCCATCAGGACCAGGTTTCAGAATCACTTCATTCGAGCTACCTCCAAT
This sequence comes from Medicago arabica, assembly GCA_946800305.1. Taxonomy (NCBI): domain Eukaryota; kingdom Viridiplantae; phylum Streptophyta; class Magnoliopsida; order Fabales; family Fabaceae; genus Medicago; species Medicago arabica. The sequence continues at coordinate 27,777,474 of OX326970.1, read as the reverse complement.
GAATCCAAGACCTTGTCCTCTATTCTGATATGTGCTATAGATCATGGATGCAACCCTTGATCTGTCAATTCCAGTAGAAATAAATTCTTGTAAAGCAATATCTTGCTCACTCAAGTATTTACAACTACACTTCTTGATCAATAAAGTATCATTTTCTTCTTTTAAACTTTCTAACTCCAACAAAGTTGAATTATGTCTTTTTGACAGCTTATCAAGTTGTTGTTTGACTTTCTTCAACTCAGTGGTTTTAGCTTTAAAATGACCAAGAAGTTCTTTGACAGAATCTATTAATTCAGATCTTGTGAGTTCAGAAAATACCTCTGTTTCACTTTCAGAGTCTGCATCTAATTCTGCCTCAGGTGTCTCTTTTACAGATTCAGTTGTAGCCATTAGTCCAACAGCTACATTAGCTTCACCATCAGCATCATCATCTTCAGACCCTGACTCGTTATCAAGATCTTCCCAGGTAGCTATCAGACTTTTCTTGATTTGCTTCTTAAACTTGCTTGACTTGAAGGTTGGCCTTTTTGACTTGGATTTCTCTTTCTGCAACTCTGGACAATCAGCAATAAAGTGCCCAGTCTTCTTGCAGTTGAAGCAACCTTTCTGTTCCTCCTTTTTGAAACCCTTCCCACTGCTCTTGCTCAGAAATCTCTTGTTCTTTTTAGCAAGGTATTGCATTCTTCTTGAAAGCATAGCCATTTCTTTAGCAACATCAGGATCTTCCTCTGAGCTTTCAGAAGCTGAAGATTCATTTTCAGACTCTTCAACCTTGAGAGCTTTTGAGGATCTTCCCTTTGATTTTAAAGAAATGGTTTTAGACATTCTTGCAGACTCATGTTCATTGAGATTTAACTCATGAACTTTGAGAGAGCTTACAATATCTTCAACACTTAAAGTGTTTAAATCTTTAGCTTCCTCAATTGCAGTAACCTTTGGTCTCCATCTAGAGCGTAAACTCCTTAGGATAATGCTAACATGGTCAGAAGCTATGTAACTCTTCTTTAGTATCTGAAGTCCATATACTAGAGTTTGAAATCTTGAGTACATCTGCTCAATACTTTCATCCTCTTTCATCTTGAATATTTCATACTAATGAACTAATGGAAGAGCTTTAGCTTCCCTGACCTTTTTGCTTCCTACATAGTTTGCACAAAGAGAAGCAAACATGGCTCTAGCAGTAGATTTGTCACTCATCTTCAAGTATTCCAATTTAGGAATAGCAGTGACAAGAGCTCCTCTGATGATATGATGTTTCTTGTAGATCTTCTTTTGAGCAGCAGTGTGAAGTTTACGGTCAAAGGCAGCACCTTCGTCATCAAGTTGTAAGTCACCAACACCATCTTCAAGTATGTCCCAGAGTTCTTCATCAAGACCCATGACATAGTTGTAGAAGTTGGTTTTCCACCATGAAAATTCTTCAGGATCACCATTGAACTTAGGAATTTGTCCATAATCAGCCTTTTTACTGCTGTTATTGGATCCATAGTCATATGGTATAGCAGCACCAGAAGTAGCACCAGAAGAAGAATGTTCACTAGAAGACATGTTTTTCTCTGGATCTTTTCTGCCACACGGTTAAGTGATATGACAACAGAGCCGGTGCTCTGATACCAACTGAAGGTGAGAAAAAACACAAGAAGGGGGGGGGGGGGGGGGGGTTGAATTGTGTTTACTTTTCGCAACTCTTGAAGAGTGAAAATCTAATTCCGTAGGATCAGAGTCTGAATGAGATCAGAGTCCGATGGGAGATCAGATTCTGTTACAGCAGGAATTAACAAGAGATAGAGAGAAGAGAGAACACAAGCAATTATACAGGTTCCTTCCACAAACCGGAAGTAGTCCTGTCCCCCTTGCACTTCCAAGGAGAGTTCCACTAAAATGTAATCTCTATTACAAGTTGCTCAAACACACAGTAAGAGACTTCCAATGCTCAAGCACGCAGGCAAGAGACTTCCAATGCTCAAAGACACAACTAAGAGACTTCTTTGCTCAAGGACGCAGCCAAGAGACTTCTTTGCTCAAGCACACAAGCAAGAGACTTCTGACACAATTTAAAGAAAATTGAATAGAGTTGAAACACTTGATAAACAATCAAACGTGTTCCAACTACAAACAAAGACATACTCTGTTTTTCTGCTTAACTTAGAAATTCTAGAATACTCAGTTTGTAAGAATAATCTAAGTTGTTGATGTGTTTCTGTTAAGACTCAGTTTGAATACGATAGCTATGCAGCGTAGTTTTTCAGTTGTAGAGTCCAACAATTCTTCAAGTCTTCTATCCTTTATATAGGCGTTGGAAAGAGACGTTGAGTCATCCAGCACATCAGGATGATTTCTGAAGCTTGATCAATAGTTGTTGATCTGTTGCTTGATATGGTAATAGTCCTTCAAATGCATATTTGAATTCCATTCCTTTTGAAGATTAATACCGGTAGACACAATTGCCAAACTGTACGAGGTAGTGGAGTAGTTGAAACAGAGTTCGTACAACGTACTCTGTACTATCCTGCATTCTTTGTCGTTGAGCATCTCACGCTCAAGTTGACTTTGAAGCTAGCCGTTACTCCAAATGAGAGTTTCTTTTGCATCGTAATGCCTTTAGAAATCCTTCTAAGCAGATCTTCAGATTGCAGGCTTCAGACTCACTGTAGCATTTCAGCTTCTGATGATCTTCAGACTCTCTTGGTCTTCAGATTCTAATAGTCTTCAGACTCTCTTGGATACAGTCTTCAGACTCTTCTTCGATACAGTCTTCACACTCTTCTTCGATAGTCAGAATCACAAGCAACAAGCTTCTCTAGATCTTTGCTCTCAAAATGTTCAAACAGAATACTTTCTATGATATAAATCTTGATTAATATCCTGCATACTTAAACAAATATTAGCATATCCAATGGAAAACTTTTAATTCTTTGTTATCATCAAAACTCAAAACGTGGTATTGCTGAACACCTTTGTTCCAACACGTTTTTCCAACTTTAAAATAACATAGATTAATCAGAGTTTTTCAACGTAAATGGAATGTCACACTTCTTTTTATAAAATCATAAATGGAATAAAAAAAATCCTTTAATACATCGCAGCAGAAATATTTCAACTTTTCAAAACAATCTTTGGCACAAGAGCCTCAACACAAAATCTCATAAATTTAGTTCATCAACATGTTCATAAAACAATACGTAAGGAATAGAAAGCGACAACAAAATTCCCATACCGTTACGTATCAGAGCACCTAAGACACACACGAGAGATACCTTACACGACCGCAACTATTCTTGGTTACCTGCAAGTTACCAATAGGGAAGGCAACATTTTCAAGCAGAAGGGGTGAGATTTCACAAAACAATAATAATAAGCATATAATCCATCAAATACATTTAACAACATGGACATCATCAATTAATCATAATAATTCTTCATATAGTACTTCTTTAACAACTCATAAGCTACATTATGTAATCATCATAACAACATCAATTAGTAATACAAATAACCACGTAGTTCATCTTTAATAATACTTCATATAAACAATATAAACAACATAAGCGACAATCAACTTCAAATCATCTTTAACGATACTTCACATAAAAAACATAAACAACAACATAAAACTCTTCATTAACGATTCAATGATAATTATCAACTCGACAACTTAGACAACTCGACAACTTCGACATCGACTACGCAACTTCAACTCGACTATGCAACTTAGACATCTTATTTATGCATGTGGTACCAATCCAGGGCGTCAAGCCCTCAACGTAATAAGTATTAATATACTTCCAGGGCGTCAAGCCCTCATCGCAAATGAGCTAAAGCTCCAGGGCATCAAGCCCTCAACGTGTAGAGTAAAAACTCACAGGGCATCAAGCCCCCAACTGAAATGGGTATGCATGGACTCAACATCATACAACTTACAAAACTTCGACATCTTAGGATTCCAACAATTTGGATCAACTTCTTATTTCATAGACCGACTCATGCAACTTAATGATAATAGAATCAGTCAACAACAGAATTCAACAGCTTAATCATAACAATAATCAAATGATAATCAGCAACAACTTCAACTTAGACATTATATATATTTCACATAAAGCATATACGATTATATCTCATTACTAACAACATTCATATCATTAATTAACAACTTTACAAGTCATCTTTACTATTGTAGTAACGCTTAATTCTAACCCAGGGGTCATCTCATAACAATTCGTTTCAAAAAACACAAGATCACGAAACAAGGGTACTGATGCTGTGTATTACGCCAGGCGAGAAATATTTCGCCAGGCGAGCGATGATTTTCTGGGCTTCTTCGCCAGGCGAGAAATATTTCGCCAGGCGAGCGATGATTTTCTGGGCTGCTTCGCCAGGCGAGAAATATTTCGCCACGGCGAGCGATGACAGAACAGTTACGGGGTTACGACAATTTTCACCAAAAATCCCAATTTTCATCATGTTCCACCCCAAATTCGACCATAATGATGTATAAGGGTTACCCTATGGTCTGTAAACAATTTTCTACATCAATCTAACAACTTCTCGTCATTTAATCCTCAATTCATCAATTTTAACCTAATTCTCAAATCCTCCAAAACTCTCCCTACTCTCGTTAAACATAATCATCAGAATTACAGCCTTAATAAGATTGAATGTTAGTCTCACCCTTACCTTAGACAAGTGAAATCGGCAGCCTCTCTCTCCCTTCTCTTTTCTCCTCTTTTCTCCAAAGCTTGTTGTACGCGTTCTCTGTTTTTCTAACTTCTCTTACGGTCTTATATTCTTAACCTAATTTCTCTTCTCACACCAAAACTTACTCTTTCCTCTTAACTTATTTATTTCTCTTAATTCCACAAAACTCTCTAAATTCACAAAACAACCCTTCAACATATTATTTACTCTAATTTTCAAATCTTATTCTAGTAAATAATAAAATAAGTCTATCAATAAAAGATCAACACATCACCTAATCATATAAAATCACATAAATCATCAAAGTGGACTCTAAACTCTTTAAAATAGTTAAATAATTAAAGAGGGCGTTACAATTTCAGACACAGCCTCTGCTACGCATTCTGTTACACGTTCTGGGTCAGGAATGACATCAGAATCTTGTATCAGAGTCTCAGAGACTGGTTCCTTTTCAGTTACAGTAACTGGTTCATTTGTAGCTTCGATTTGAATTTCTGGTTCAGGTTGAAGTATAGAGTCTGGTTTTGAAACAGATTTTGTACCTTTGGTTGTTTTGGATTTTGCAGGGGTCTTTGGTAGTTCTCCTCCTAGATGTTTCTCAAGAGAATCTAGGGTATCTGGAGAGTCTACAAGGATTGTTTCTTGTTGTGGAGATGGTTGTGAAGATTGGATGGGTTCTTTAGGTTCTTCAGTGGGCTGAATTGCCTGAAGTGGTTTGAGAAAAGATGGTTGAGCAGGATGGTCAGAGGGTAAGTTCAGAGACACTGTGATGGTGTCTTGAATAACCCTGTAAATAGTTGAATCAATTTATTCACCTATTCTTGGGTCAAGAGGATCAAATGATGAGATTGGTTTGATTGGAGAGGGGGTTTTATTTCGAAGGGATGGAAGGGCTCTGCTAAGGGGTATGTTATCTAGATTCAGTTTCAGATGTGGGTGATGACTCTTGATTCGTAGAAGAGAAAGGTGAGTCAAATGAAATGTTACATGAGATATTAGCTTATGGAGAAGCTAGTTGTTCAGAAGCTTCAGACAAGGCAGCTCCTGATTGATCAGCTTCTTCAGGGATAGCAGGACTCTTTTGTTTCAAAGCTGCTGCGAGCAACTTAGCAGCTTCCTTCACAGTCTTATCTCTTAGACCTTCTGTCACAACTTCTACTGCCATAGCCTTGCTAGCAGCATGTTCATCTTCAACCATAGATACAGAAGTACTTATCTTCTGTGCTATATCCTTAGCCACAAGAACAACTTCTTTCTTTCTTTTCTTGACCTGACTTTCTTCTTCATCAGAATCAGCATCAAGAAATTCAGCAATTTCTTCAACCAGTCTTTTGTGATCTCTGTCAGCTTTGCCTTTCTTGGTTTTCTTCTCATCATTTTCCTTCTTCTCGTCCTTTGTTTTCTTCTCATCCTTGAATTTCTTTATCCTTTCCTTAATTTCCTTGGATGCAGGAGAGACAGATAAAGGCATATGAGCTATGGTTTCAGAGGCACCAATAGTCACTCCAGGAAGAGCTGTTGATCTGGACTTCTTCTTCTTCTTCTTAGGAGGTTCTTGCTTCTCTTCCTCCTCTTCTAGATTGACATTCTTGGTCCTTTTGCCTTTGACCTTAAGAGGTCCTCCTCCAAGAGACTCAGGAATGGCAGAATAGTTGATTATTCTACCAGTCTCGTTGTAGTAATCTACTACAAATCTTGGAAGGACTTCAGGATTGTCTTCTTTGGAAATAAGGGGGAAGTCCATCATCAGATCAGATTGTACAGAAGACTCCTTCATATCTTGATTAGAAGGGATGTACTTCTTGACAATCTTCATGTATTGAAGAGTCTTGTCGTTGATGATTCTTCCTGTTACTGTTCCAAGTTGAGCGTCTGATACAACACCAGATTATGTCAAGACCTTCAAGAGGCCTCCTTGATACAGAATCTCAGAGATCAATCTTCCAAAAGGAACTTGTCTTCTGGATTTGATCTGACCTTCCCTGATGGCCCAGCACATGTGGTGCATCACGTATCTTGGAAAGTTAATCTTCTTCTTTTTGATCAAAAGTACAGAAGCACCTTATGATCCACAGACAGAGTGTCTGTTCCTCCACCTTTCTGAAGCATACTGTCCTGAATGATCTTCAGAAGCATCCTATGTTCTGGATGCATGTCCACCAACTTATTTAAAGGTCTTCCCTTAAACAAGAGTTTGTTGCAGATGCTCATCCATTCACTCTTCTTATCCACGTTTCACTGAAATTTGCCAAGGTTGGTTACCCTGCATGCCCTGGCAACTATTTCTTTGTTGATAAGGATTGGAATCCCCATCACAGCAAATCTTATTTCTAGACCATTGTAAGGTCTCAGACCCATTTGCTTCCTGTTTTTGCCAGCTAAGGTTGTTCATTATTGCATCAGTTTCTTCGACGGTTGCATCATCCTTGTCAAAAACTTCAGCCCTTACCCAGAGATCTCTAACCAGTTCTTGATATGTTGGTCCATTCAACATACCAAAGTAACTCATCATTCCTTGTGCTAAGAAATGAGTTGAGACGTCGATACCATGCTTCATCGAGGATCCAAAATCTACTGGAGATTCAACTTGAACTTCCAGAGTCTCTTTGATGATGTTCATTGTTCTGGGTTTAATCACATAAGATTTTCCAGTTTTGACGATCACACCAGATTGAATGAGTTCACTTGCCATTTGTAGGGTTCTAGGTTTGATTTTGAGAAACAAAGTTTTTCAGAGACTAAAACGAAAGAATAGTTCAGAGAAAAATCAAAGTGTGGAAAGTGAAGTGGGTTGTGTGTGATTGCTATTTATAAGGAAAGTTGAAAACCGTTTGAAAAAGAGAAGGGGACAAACAAACATAAGCTATAAAGACTAGTGAGCATGCAGCCGTAAAAATGATAGGAAGACGCGAGGGTTACTTGTAATGCCCTAGTTGTTATTTACTTACTTTCAGTCGATTTTTAATAAGTTTATATGATTTTAAATGATTTATGTTGATTTTTTGGTGTGATGTATTTTATTATATGATCATTGGGTTATTTAATAAAATAGGTGAGAAATTATGATTTTTAGAAAGTTTGGGGATTAAAATGAATTGACCAATATTTTAATAGGAGTTAATTAGAATAAGTGGGAATTAATTAGAATTAATAGGAGTTGGAGGAAGGGAAGTGAGAAAAACAGTTTCACGTAGAAACAGAGAGAAATAGAGAAAAGGGAGAAAACCAAGAACCAAGGGAGAAGAGCCAAGTGGGGAGAAGTGTAGAGTTTTGTTCATCAAATTCAGGTAAGGGTGAGACTAACTATCAATTTTAGGTCTTATAATTTGTTGATTAAGGTCGTGTTGTTAGGGTTGATGAATTGAATTAGGTTAAAGATGAATTGATGTTAATAACCTGATGAATTCATGAAAATGTTGTTGTTTATTGTTGTTCTGATGTTAGTTTGTATAGGAGTAATGCAATTCATCAAAATTGGGTTTTTAGGTGTTGAAAATGGGGTTTGGGGTTGAAAAGGAGAAGTCTGTTCGTACAGTTCGTAGTTATGTAAATCGCCACTCGCCACGGCGAGCAGACCCACTTGCTAGGCGAGCAAGCCTATGTAGCTCGCCACAGCGAGCAGACTCACTCGCCAGGCGAGCAAGGAACCTTTATAGCTCGCCACAGCGAGTAAATGCACTCACCACGGCGAGTTGCTTAATTTAAAAAGTGTTAATTGTCTTAATGAGGTTTTTGGACCAATTTTTATATCAACTTGAGTGCCTTTATATATTTAGAAATGAATGGCACCTTTTTACAGAATCAAATTTGGGTTTTGGGGACTTAAAAATGAAGATTTAGGTGAAAAATATCAAAAATGCCGAGAGCACCCAATTTTGCTCGCCTTGAGTTCGCCCCCAACTCGCCATAGCGAGTAGCTCATTTTCCTGAGCTCGCCACGGCGAGCAAAACTGTAGCCTGATTAAAATTGTTGAATTTTGCTGAGAGTCGCTGTTGGGTCCTTTTGTGGTGTCATGTCGATTAAGTTAGAGTCTTATGTCATAGTTGATTATGTATATTGTAGTTGTCGTTGCTGTTGTCGAGTTGTATGCAGATATACACTATCGAGTCCATTTCATACTCATACTTTGTTGAGCGCTCATGCCCTGGAGTGTTTTCACTCAACCGTTGAGGGCTTATGCCCTGGAGTGTTTATCACTCATTCGTTGAGGGCTTATGCCCTGGAATGTTATTTCATTCAAACTGTTGGGGGCTTATGCCCTGGAATGCTTAGCATTCAACGCGCGTAAAATGGTACCGCATGCATTTGCATTAGTCGCATTGTGTCGTTGTTGTTGTTGTTTTCGGTCAGGTTGTCGATGTCGTAGCTTTATGATGATGTTGTTGAATTGTTTAAATTATAAACTGGTAGTTAATCATAATCATATCGTTGTTGTTGAATTTAATTGATGAATTATAATATCTACTGTTGTTTGTGAATCTCACCCCTTCTGCTTGGAAATGTTGCCTTCCCTATGGGTAACTTGCAGGTAACGAAGATTAGTAGAGACGTCGGCTCAAAGTGTCTTAGGGCTCTGATACGTAACGGGATGGGAATTTTGTTACTTGCCTTCTCTTTCCTTACGTATTTATTTATGAATTATGAGATTCTTGATGAGGCCTGCTTGCCAAAGATTAATTTTGTTGATTGAAATGAATTCCGGTGCCAAGTTTGAAAGTTATTTATTATTGACTACTTTTTAAGAGGAATAAATATTTATTTTTTCATTTGGAGTTTTTGTTGAAAGAAAATGTAGCATTCCGTTATATGAATACTCTGATTTTATTTATGAATTTTTATGTTGGGAAAACGGGGTGTTACATTACTTGTTAAACAGAATAAAATCATTGCCCTTTGAGTTTCCACTCAATACAGACAGGCCTCGTCTGAGAACTTAAAAAGTAACTGTCATCGTAGTGGGGCAGGTGTTACTGAACTCAACAGTCATCCTTCCACTAATACGAGCTTCTTACGAGTCTAAATTTCCTTAACAGAGTTTGAGTGTGTTCAAAAGCTTATATCCATCAGAGTCTCCAAGAGAGAGTCTGATTCTCAAATAGCTTCTGAGTAACTTTCAGAGTCTGAATTCTGTCTTCAGAAGCACACATTAACCAGAGACATAACACATGTTCAAATTTTTCTTTATAAAATCATATCTTTCAACAGTCAAGGTTTAGTAAATATATCAGCCCATTGATGATCAATATCAATGAATTGAATATCTAGAATTCCTTTTTGAACATAGTCTCTAATAAAATGATGTTTAATCTCAATGTGCTTTGCTCTTTAATGCATAATTGAATTCTTAGATAAACATATAGCAGTTGTATTATCACAATAAATTGGGATACAATTTTCAGTTATTTGATAATCCTCAAGCTGATGTTTCATCCAGAGTAGCTGTGTACAACAACTAGCAGCTGAGATGTATTCTGCTTCTGCTGTAGACAAGGCAACTGTTGCCTGTCTCTTGCTAGCCCAGGATATCAGATTCTCTCCCAGAAATTGACAATTGCCACTGGTTGATTTTCTTTCAATCCTATCTCCAGCATAGTCAGCATCACAGAATCCAACTAGCTTATAATCAGAAGATTTCTTATACAGAAGTCCAAGATTAGTAGTTCCTTTCAGATATCTAAAGATTCTCTTAACAACAGTTAAGTGAGACTCTCTAGGATCTGATTGAAACCTTGCACACAGACATACGCTGAATAAAATATCTGGTCTGGATGCAGTTAGGTATAACAAAGAACCTATCATACCTCTATATAGCTTCTGATCAACTTTGGTTCCTTGATCTTCTTTGCTCAAAGTGCAGGTTGGATGCATTGGAGTGTTCATTTCCTTGCAGTCCTCAAGATTGAACTTCTTCAGGAGCTCTTTAGTGTATTTGGACTAATGAACATAGACTCCATCTTTGCATTGGTTGATTTGAATTCCTAAAAAGAACTTCAATTCTCCCATCATGCTCATTTCAAATTCATCATGCATTGCCTTAGAAAACTCTTTGCAAAGTGAACCATTAGTTGAACCAAAAATGATATCATCAACATAGATTCGAACTATAAGATTGTCCTTCTTAAGAGTCTTTCTGAATAGTGTAGTGTCAACTTGTCCTCTTTCAAAATCTTTTTGAATTAAGAAATTACTTAGTCTTTCATACCAAGCTCTGGGAGCCTGTTTCAAGCCATATAATGATTTCTTCAATTTATAAACATGCTCTGGATGTTTTAAATCCTCAAAGCCAGGAGGTTGTTTGACATATACTTCTTCATAAATGACCCCATTAAGAAAATCACTCTTAACATCCATTTGATACAAGATTATGTTGTGATTGACTGCATAGGAAAGAAGTAACCTGATTGCTTCCAATCTTGCAACTAGAGCAAATGTTTTAGTGTAATCAATGCCTTCTTGTTGATTGTAGCCTTGTGCAACAAGTCTGGCCTTGTTTTTGATTACTTCTCCTTGTTCACTAAGCTTGTTTCTAAACACCCATTTAGTCCAATAATGTTCTTGTTCTCAGGCTTAGCTACTAGATCCCACACTTCATTCCTTTTAAATTGATTAAGTTCATCTTGCATTTCACGAATCCATCCTTCATCTCCAAGTGCTTCTTCAACAGAGGTTGGTTCAATAACAGATAATAATCCCAAGGCAGACTCTTCTTGTCTGAAATATGATGTTGTTCTTCTGGGACTATCTTTGTTGCCAATGATTTGATCCTCAAGATGTGAAGACTTGTATTTGAATGAATGTTTGGATTGACTAGCTTGCTGAGAACCATCTTGAGCTTCTTCAGAAGTTTCTTCATCAAGAACTTCAGGGGACGTTACAGCTTCTGGAGTATCTTCAGACTCTGGAATCTGATCAGATTCTGAGTTGTTATCAGAATCTTGAGTTCCTACAAAGCTTTCATCTTGCTCTAGAGTTTCACTTCTAGGCACTTTGTCATCAAATCTGACATGCATAGATTCTTCAACACATTGTGTTTCTGAATTATACAGTTTGTATGCCTTAGATCTTTCAGAGTAACCTAAAAAGATTCCCTTCTGAGCTTTGGCATCAAATTTCTTTAGATAGACGTTATTATTCTGGATATAACATGTACACCCAAACTGATGAAAATAAGATATGTTAGGTTTCCTGCCCTTAAAGAGTTCATATGTTATTTTGTTCAACAGAGGTCTGATGTAGATCCTGTTCTGAACATAACATGATGTGTTTACTGCTTCTGCCCAAAAATGTTTAGCCAGACTGTTCTCATGGATCATGGTTCTTGCCATTTCTTGTAAGGTTCTGTTCTTTCTCTCTACAACTCCATTTTGTTGTGAAGTTTTAGGAGCAGAGAATTCATGGATAATTCCATGTTTTTCACAGACTTTCAAAATTTTCAACTCTTTTTCACAGACTTTCTCCTCCATGATCACTTCTGACTTTCAAAATTTTCAACTCTTTTTCAGATTGAATTTGGATGCAGAATTTGCTAAACACAGAATATGAATCATCTTTAGTTTTCGGAAACTTAACCCAACTCCATCTATTGTAATCATCAACAATGACTAGTCCATATTTACTTCCATATAAGGATGCAGTACTAACTGATCCAAATAAATCAATGTGAAGTAGTTCCAAGGGTCTGGAGGTAGAAACAATTTCTTTTGGTTTAAAAGAGCTTTTAACAATTTTCCCTTTCTGACATGCTCCACAAAGAGCATCTGAATGATAGTCAATGTCTGGTAAGCCTTTGACTAGTTGCAACTTGCTAAGCTTGGAGATTAACCTCCAATTTGCATGTCCCAACCGTCTATGCCACAACCATTTCTTATCACCCATTGACAAAAGGCAAACTAACTTCTGATTAGTCAGTTCAGAGAATTTTATTTTATAGACATTGTTTCTTCTCTTTCCCTTAAAGACTATGGATTAATCATCCTTGTTGACTACAGTGCAGTTGTTCTTATTAAACAAAACATCATAACCACTGTCACACAATTGACTTATGCTCAGTAGGTTATGTCTAAGCCCATCAACAAACCACACATTAGTAACAGAGATTAGAGAGTTACCGATGGTTCTAGTACCAATGATTTTGCCAGTCTGGTTTCCTCCAAATCCCACAGTTCCTCCCTCTTTCATGGTTAGGGTTAGGAACATAGACTTTTCCACTGTCATGTGTCGTGAGCAGCTACTGTCCAGGTACCAGGCCTTCTGCCTTTCTTGTCCTTTTAGACATACCTGCAACATCAACAATTTCAGACTTAGGTACCCATATTTTCATGGGTCCTCTAGGGTTAGTCCTTGAACCATTGAATCCCTTTTGTATTGTGTGTCTTGAATTCATTGGCATTGTTTTCCTCCAAACTTTGGGTTTAGAACCTGTTAGTTTAGGATCCAACTTACCTTTCACAGTTTCTCTTCTTTCAAACTTAGGCTTTTGTTTTTCAGACTCTGGTTTCTTTAGAGTCTGTTTACCAGACTTTGGTTTTTTCAAAATCTGAATCATTGAAGCCTTAGGTTCAATGTTTTTCAAAACCTTTGACTTTGGGTTCTGAGATTTTGACTTAGTCATAATTTTAGAAGCTTTAGGTTCTGAATGAGTCACTGTGTTGACTTCATCAGACTCACTTACAAAGTGATTTTTCAATGCTTCTCTGGCACCATCAGGACTAGGTTTCAGGATCACTTCATTTGAGCTACCTCCAATGAATCCAAGACCCTGTCCTCTGTTCTGATATGTGCTATAGATCATAGATGCTACCCTGGATCTATCAATTCCAGTAGCAATAAATTCTTGTAGAGCAACATCTTGCTCACTCAAGTATTTACCACTACACTTCTTGATCAGTAAAGAGTCATTTTCTTCTTTTAAACTTTCTAACTCCAACAGAGTTGAGTTATGCCTTTTTGACAACTTATCAAGCTGTTGTTTGGCTTTCTTCAACTCAGTGGATTTAGTTTCATAGTGACCAAGAAGTTCTTTGATAGAATCAACTAATTCAGATCTTGTGAGTTTAGAAAATACCTCAGTCTCACTTTCAGAGTCTGCATCTGATTCTGCCTCAGGTGCTTGATTTACTGATTCAGTTGTAGCCATTAATCCAACAGCTACATTAGCTTCACCATCAACATCATCTTCTTCAGACCCTGACTCATTATCAAGATCTTCCCAGGTAGCCATCAGACTTTTCTTGATTTGCTTCTTAAACTTGCTTGACTTGAAGGTTGGCCTTTTTTATTTGGATTTCTCTTTCTGCAACTCTAGACAATCAGCAATAAAGTGCCCAGGCTTCTTGCAGTTGATGCAACCTTTTTCTTCTTCCTTCTTGAAACCCTTACCACTACTCTTACTCAGAAACTTCTTGTTCTTTTTAGCAAGGTATTGCATTCTGCTTGAAAGCATGGCCATTTCTTTAGCAGCATCAGGATCTTCCTCAGAGCTATCAGAAGCAGAAGATTCATTTTTAGACTCTACAACTTTGAGAGCCTTTGAGGATCTTCCCTTTGACTTTAAAGCAATGGTTTTAGACTTTCTTGCAGACTCATGTTCATTGAGACTTAACTCGTGAACTTTGAGAGAACTGACAAGATCTTCAACACTCAAAGTGTTTAAATCCTTAGCTTCCTCAATTGCAGTAACCTTTGGTCTCCACCTAGAGGGTGAACTCCTTAGTATCTTGCTAACATGGTCAGAAGCTATATAACTCTTCTTTAGTATCTGAAGTCCAGATACTAGATTTTGAAATCTTGAGTACATCTGCTCAATGCTTTCATCCTCCTTCATCTTGAATAATTCATACTGATGAACTAATAGAAGAGCTTTAGCTTCCCTGACCTTCTTGCTCCCTTCATAGTTTGCACAAAGAAAAGCATACATGGCTTTAGTAGTAGATTTGTCACTCATCTTCATGTATTTAAACTTAGGAATAACAGTGACAAGAGCTTCGTCATCAAGTTGAAGTTTACGGTCAATGGCAGCACCTTCGTCATCAAGTTGTAAGTCACCAACACCATCTTCAAGTATGTCCAAGAGTTCTTCATCAAGACCCATGACATAGCTATAGAAGTTGGTTTTCCACCAAGAAAATTCTTCAGGATCACCATTAAACTTTGGAATTTTCCCATAATCAGCTTTCTTACTGTTGTTATTGGATCCAAAGTCATATGGTATAGCAGCACCAGAATTAGCACCAGAAGTAGAAGGTTCACTGGAAGACATGTTTTTCTCTGGATCTTTTCTGTTACACGGTTAAGTGCTATGACAACAGAGCCGGAGCTCTGATACCAACTGAAGGTGAGAAAACACAAGAAGGGGGGTTAAATTGTGTTTACTTTTTCGTAACTCTTGAAGAGTGAGAATCTGTTTTCCAGGATGAGAGTCTGAATGGATTCAGAACCTGATGGAGGACCAGAGTCTGTTGAAGCAGAAAGAAAACAAGTGATAAAGAGAAAGAGAGAACACAAGCAATTATGCAGGTTCCTTCCACAAACCGGAAGTAGTCCTGTCCCCCTTGCACTTTCAAGGAGAGTTTCACTAAAATGTAATATCAATTACAAGTTGCTCAAACACACAACAAAAGACTTCCAATTGCTCAAGCACACAGGCAAGAGTCTTCCAATGCTCAAAGACACATCTAAGAGACTTCTTTGCTCAAGCACACAGGCAAGAGACTTCTGACACAATTTACAAAAAATTGAATAGAGTTGGAAACACTTGGCAAACAATCAAATGTGTTCCAATAACATAAACAAAGACAAACTCTGTTTTTCTGATAAACTTAGAAATTCTAGAATACACAGTTTGTAAGAATTTGCTAAGTTGTTTATGTGTTTCTGGTTTGACTCAGTTAGAATGCGATAGCTTGATAGCGTAGTTTTTCAGTTGTAGAGTCCAACATATTCTTCAAGTCTTTTATCCTTTATATAGGCGTTGGAAAGAGACGTTGAGACAATCCAGCACATCAAGAGAATTCTGGAAGTTTGATCAATAGTTGTTGATATGTTGCTTGATATGGTAATAGTCCTTCAAATGCATATTTTGAATCTCATTCCTTTTGAAGCTAAATACCGGTAGACACAGTTGCCAAACTGTACGAGGTAGTGGAGTAGTGGAAACAGAGTTCGTACACTAGTACTCTGTCCTATTCTGCATTCTTTGTCGTTGAGCATCCCATGCTCAAGTTGACTTTGAAGCTAGCTGTTACTCCAAGTGAATGTTTCTTATGCATCGAAATGCCTTTAGAAATCCTTCTAAACAGATCTTCAGTTTGTAGACTTCAGACTCACTGTAGCACTTTAGCTTCTGATGATCTTCAGACTCTCTTGATCTTCAGGTTCTAATAATCTTCAGACTCTCTGGAAATAAGTATAATCGTTATGCATATGAGATACTTGATTAGATGGGTAACATTAGCTTAAAAATTCTTAGTTAACGAATGTAGTAATTATTAATTCATTTTTATAGAATGTAGTAATTATTAATTCGTTTCATTATACTGATTAGGTTTAATAAGAGTTAGTATTGATTTTTCAGAAAAAGAGTTCGTATTAATTAATCAAGCAATTGAGTTTAAGTGGTAAATGAGCTTCACCAAGAACGGATCGTTCGATAGAACCCGTGTTCGATTCTTCAGTGGAACAATTCTTGGCTAAAATATCTTTATCTCACGACGGAACTCTGGATTACTATGACCTAGTTTCCCTATAAACTGGATGGTTAAGGCAGCAAAAAAAATTGTATTAATTAGCAAAGAGTTTTTAAAAAACATTACTACCTTGTTGATAATGGTGATGATATTAATATATTGTGTTGTACTTTGTTGCTATGAATTGATTTATATCCTCTGAATGTATGCTTGTCGCATTATAAGACGTCGTGTTGGTCGGCTAATAATTTATGATAATGTAGAATCAATTGAGATTATAGTGAAATTCAATATTTGGATTCTAGTTTCGTTTGATTTTTTTTATCTTGTAGGTTATTGATTGTTGCTTCGTATTTTTGAATATTTTAATCAGAGCAAACTTTTTGGGAATTTTTAGATACTTATTCTTTTATAAACATTTTTTAACTATAATGTGCAACGATTGAAGGATCAAATTAAATTAAATAAGTGAAACATTTTGATGTAACTACAAAAGAAGTCACATTGTCAACACAATTGTTTCCATTTGTTTAGATGTAAAAGAAACATTATATGTCATCATATAAAGGGAAATTCAAAATCAACAGACAATAAATATCCATTTTGGTCGGGTATTTTTCTTAACGAATTTACACCAACTCAAATATTTTTAAATACAATTTAAATATAAATCATAATTTAAATGAAATATTGGATGGATGTGTATGTTCATCTACTTGCTACAAACTTATCTAAAACATTAAAATAGAAAGGAAAAAAGCATCCATATTATACAAAAGAAAAAAATTCAATCAGTTGGATGTTGGTCAATACAATTTGAAAAGTCAATTTAAGTATAATTTGAAACTTTCTAAAATTAATATGTACAAGACGGTTTACTTAGAATGTTTTTTATAACAGGATTGTGAATCCAAATTTGAATTTATATTTTACAATAAATTATAAGGGTTGCTTAAAAAAACAACAAAATATATATCTATTGAAATAATAGTCTCTCCATGATTAAAAATCTTTTTTTTTTGTCAGGGTCAAGTTAAAATCTTTTTTTACCTTTGTTATTTTGTTTTAAAACAATGATCTCTTTCGAAGTTTATAATTTACCAATAATATTTTATGACCTAAAAGTAATTTATTGGTATACGTTGGACTCGTCCACTCTCCAACTCTCTTATATATACAATATCCTTTGACACAAATTTTCATCAGCAAACTTTTAGTTTATTCTAATTTTAATTTACTTAAGAAAAATGTGTTCTAAATTATTCTTGCTCATACAATGCCTCTTGGTCATGGTTATTTTGATCTCTTCCATGGGGGAAGCTAGGAACTTGGGTAAGATTTCCCCAACCTATAGAACAAGAAAGAGTCAATTTTCTTACATTTGATTTTTTTTTTCTTTCCATAAATAACATAATTGCTACAATTAAGATCTACTCATATCAATATTTCATTTACAATTTATGTGCCTCTCCATTGAAATACCTTTGTTTACCTCTCCCCCTAACAGAGCCTTCTCTTTTGACATTATATTCAACGAATTATTCTTTATATTAACAATGAAAGTTCAAGTAGTAAGACATCTTAAACTCTTTCACTCTAATTATTTATTTTTTATTAGGCACTCTTATTGTCTTATTTTATCCGTAGTAAAATTTATGTGAAGATCTCATGCACTTAACACATTTGCATATGAATATATGTTATACATAAATTATGACTAACCAAAATCTAATTTGAGTCCATTATTCATAAATTACTACCTTTAAAAGTAAATTTGATGGAAGATATCTATAATTTGATTTGTTCGTGGTTCATATTTTTGCAGTTGAGGTTCCTACAAAGCAAAATAATGTGGATAATGTAAGATATTTTGATAAAAAGAGTGTTGGAGACAAAGATGGTGCAACTTCTAAGTGTTTCATACCT
This sequence comes from Medicago arabica, assembly GCA_946800305.1. Lineage (NCBI taxonomy): Eukaryota > Viridiplantae > Streptophyta > Magnoliopsida > Fabales > Fabaceae > Medicago > Medicago arabica. Next base: position 27,759,165 of record OX326970.1, on the reverse strand, counting down.
GGTATTCCTTGCATACCTGGATGGCCTGATATACCAATAATACCTGGTATACCAGACATACCTATACCAGATATTCCTGGCATACCTAGATGGCCTGATATACCATACATACCTATACCTTATATACCAGGTATACCTGGATGGCCTGATATACCAATCATACCTGGTATACCAGACATACCTATACCTGATATACCAGACATACCTGGATGGCCACGTATACCTGGATGGCTGGGTACACCAAGTAGGCCTTCAAATCCTAAAACATCCAGTCCACCTCAAGAATCACCAAGCTCACCTCCTGAATCGCCAACTTCGCCTCCATCATCACTAAGTTCACCATCTAAATCGCCAAATTCTCCTCCTTAATCGTCAAATTCACCCGCTGAATCACCTGGTTTGCCTACTGAATCGCCAAATTCACCTTCATCGAGTCCATCATCATAGATGCAGCTAAAGTTGTTTTTCTAGCAAAAATAATGTTGATTGTATTATTATGTGATACTTATTTTAACACAGAAGAAATATATTCAATTTAGTTATGAGAGTGACATTGCTTTTGCTTCATGCTTGCAAGTAGAATATATTATATTGTCATATCATGTATATTTAATGAGCTCAATTCTCTCATCTATTATTGAGAATAAAAAATTATTAAATACTACATATTTGGAATCATAATTTGATTAGCATGGTTATCTTTAAATCATTGCTTTAAATTGATTTAATTTTGTATTTTAGTAGGGGGCACCCAATTTTTTATGGGTAAGTTGTCCCCATGGGGTGGCATTTGGGTGAGACATTGTGGTTGGTGACATTGGTCAACCACAATACTACCGGTGGCTTTTTGTTCTCTCTTTCACAAATAATTTTTTTGTACACTTGTGACGTTTTGGTTGGTCAATATCACTAATGTCACCAACCACATTGTCACCCAAGTACTACCCGCTTCAAAGACATGTATATGTCTGCTTTTTTAGAAATTTGATCAGTAAGTTGGGTGAACTAGAAGGGTCATCAATATTAAAATATGTTATCACAATTTATTTTTCTTGGTCTCAGAAGCTTGAAATCACCTTGTGTCTGTCCAATCCAGACTTTCCCATCATGGAAACCAAGTTCTCTTTTCCAAGATAAAACAACTTCGTAAATATCTAAAGATAAACTCACGTTTAAAATCACCATATAATATTGTTTTATCCTTCTGCTTTTTTACTAATCATTCTTCAGAACATTCTGGTCATTGTTAAAATAGTTTTAAATTTCAGCTCAATATCATTTTTCTCATTTTGCATATATAATAATTATATAATCATTCTCCAGAACATTCTGGTCTTTGTTAAAACAAGTTAAAACATTTAATCTTTAATTCTTCCAAGTTTATTTAATCCATACCATTCTGGTCCCGGATAAAACAATTTTTATATATATATAAGACTCTAATCTCATTAAAATCACATTTACCAAGAACCTTCTTGAGTATATAAACTTGTTAAAGTTTCAAGAATAATTTTAAAAGGGTCACAATTAAAACCTCCCTTTCTTGCGACGTATATTTCTGCTTTAGTGACTGGTACGTGAATGGAGGGGGAGAATGGAATGTACAGTGGGTAGAGAGAGAATGGGAAGAAAATAGTGGAAGTAAAGGGTTAATTACCAAAATGTTCCTAATTTAAGAATGAAATGACAAAAGTGTCGCCTTTGTCTTTTTCTTTACTCGACCATTGGATTAATACAATGACTCCTATTCATTTTGCAAAGAAAAAAAATAAATAGGAGATCTCTCACGGTGGGAGACCTATATATGTCATGCACCGGGGATGGAGCCAAAATTGATAGTTAGTTTTAGAGTCAACGAAAAAAAATAGTCGGGGAGTGCGTGTTTTCTTTTGCCTTGGAAAAATGTTATGATAAGTTTTTTCCCAGCACTCTGTACCACCAAAGTCTGATTGAATGTGTATTTATCATATAATGTCTTTTTTTTTTCTTATATTGATCTATTTAAAAAAGTGACAATGTCATATTGTTGATAATATTGAATAAATTTCAATTTTAAAAAAAATATTGAATAAATTTTGCTACAGATACCGATACCCAACCAAAGTAAAAAGTATTAAAGAATTTACCAGTTTTTATTATTAATTATTTTTTTTGAAAAATATTAACCAAAATGGATAATTATGGTAGTAGTTTCCCATCTTTTGCTCTTACTTTTGATGTTTATCCATAAAAAAACTAAGACCAACAAAAGCTTCTAATTTATACCGTGTTGGTAACTAGAATATAGGACTATCGTTGTAGAAACACATTTCATCCATAGAAGAAAAATTCGAGATAGAATAGTAATGTTTTGTAAATATAGCCAGTTGATAGCTATGAGATATATTATTTGTAGGGTTCGGGTTCAACTCCAGAATTTCTCAAAATACCTCATTCTATCGGCTAGAGCAAGCAAACTTACAAAGAACCAAAATTAAGGGGGATCAAGAAGACCAAAATAAGAGAAACAACACAATTTTTTTCTTATAAACTATTAGGAATGTGTATTTACCGGTTGAAAATAAGTATAATCATTATGCATATGAGATACTTGATTAGATGGGTAACATTAGCTTAAAAATTCTTAGTTAACTGTACTTGCAAAAAGTACGAGTAGTGAATACTAGGGTTTGTGTCTTTCTATTAGGGTTTAGACTGATTATTGGATGCCTTGAGAATGCTCTCAAGGGTTGTATTTATAGCCTGCTGTGGGCTTGGGTTTTGGTGGCTTGGTCTCCAAGCCGCGGGGTTATTTTAGTATATCTGGCGGGTTTTAGATGTTTCCGGGAGCTACCTGAGGCGGTGCCCTGGGCAGGACGCGCCTTGGGCCTTAGGACTCTTTTGGAGGGCGCTAAGGCCTCCTGGGGGGGTCTACAGGCCCTTCTGGAGGTCCTTAAGACTCCAAGGAATATTATGACGGTCCATAGCCCAACAAGCACGAGTCTTGGGACAAGGCGAAGTGGTTTGTGTTATCTGGACAAGCGTAGGGGTCCTTAGGAAGGATTCTCCTAGCTGTTTAGGAAATTCAATGACGGTCCATATCCCAACAAGCACGAGTCTTGGGATAAGGCGAAGTGGTTTATGTTATCTGGACAAGCGTAGGGGTCCTTAGGAAGGATTCTCCTAGCTGTTTAGGAAATTCAATGACGGTCCATACCCAACAAGCACGAGTCTTGGGACAAGGCGAAGTGGTTTATGTTATCTGGACAAGCGTAGGGCTCCTTATGAAGGATCCTCCTAGCTGTTTAGGAAATTCAATGACGGTCCATAGCCCAACAAGCACAAGTCTTGGGACAAGGCGATGTGGTTTATGTTATCTTGACAAGCGTAGGGGTCCTTAGGAAGGATCCTCCTAGCTGTTTAGGAAATTCAATGATGGTTCATAGCCCAACAAGCACGAGTCTTGGGACAAGGCGAAGTGGTTTATGTTATCTGGACAAGCGTAGGGGTCCTTAGGAAGGATCCTTCTAGCTGTTTAGGAAATTTAATGACGGTCCATAGCCCAACAAGCACGAGTCTTGGGACAAGGCGAAGTGGTTTATGTTCTCATGACATTTGTTTGATAGCTTTTGAGGGTGGTTGTATTACCCTTATGTCATAGATCCCTCCTCTACTGAAAGAAGTTTGCCTCATACAGGACCGATCGCCTAGTTTCTTTACTACAGGTTCTTAAGCTACGGCGTGATACTTCTCGCCTCGTCCTCTGGAGGGGCGAGATAGACGTTCCTTTGAATGTTGGCGAGGACTTTGCACCTGCGAAATAGATCAGACGGTGTAGATTTCTTGACTCTTCAGTAGTCATGACGTGTTAAAATCTCGGCCTGCCACGCACGTGTTTCTGCTTTTTTATGGAGAAAGCGCGATTTTTGAGACGACTCTAACTCTTCTATTCCTATACATTAGCGCTTCATTTCCTCTTCAAAACCTCATTTCATCCTTTCGCTTCTTCTATTCTCTCTGCTTCCGTTTTCCTCTGATTTTTGCGCAGCCGTTTACTCTGATTTTCCCTTCATCAACTCTCCGACTCCTTCCAGGTAAACCCTAATCCTCTCTCCTTTACTGTTTTTTGAACTAGTCGTTTTAGGCTTTTTAGCGATGGTAGTTATTAAGGAATGCGATGAACAAGGCAGAGAGATCGTTCCCTCTGATCCTAGGGAACTTAACAAGTTACGAATGGCCTGTTTGAAACATGCGACCCGTCCCAATGGCCTCATAGATTGGGATGCCTACTTTCGTAGTCTTCCGAACGAAACAACCACAGATGACTCGTCTGATAGAGATAGTAGTAGTGACAGCAGTTACGATAGTGACTGCGTTTTGCTCTGTTCTACTTCAGGTTTGAATCGGAGCCAAGAGATTTGCTTATTTAGGCCTCCTTCGATACAAAGAAAAGACGCGATCAAAACGGGTGTGACGATGAAGTTTTTTGCTCAAGAAGTAACAAGTGTGGCCTCGCTGTATACAGGAGATGCGGAGATCAACTTCATAAGGAGTGAGATGGATATCTCATCAACGGGTCATGAAGAAGATGTTGAACTGCTGCAGTGCGACAAGGGTGAGAGGGTGTGCTCACAATCTTTGGTGGGCGAGGAGTATTTCATGTATGCGGCGATTCTTGAAGAATTTGGCATGAAGCTCCCCCTTAGTTCTTTTGAGATGGACGTACTGAAACATATGAACGTAGCACCCTCTCAAATCCGCCCGAATAGTTGGGCATTTATCCGAGGCTTTGAGATTATATGTAAAGCGTTGGGTTTTGAACCCTTAGTCGGTCCTTTTTTATATTTCTATGGGACTAAAGATGTTAACAGAGGGACATGGGTGACGATCTATGCTCATCTTGGTAAGAAATTGTTCCCGCCTTACGCTTCTAACTTCAAAAAAGATTGGAAAGATACTTTCATCAAGGTAAAGGGGGCGCCTCATTGTTCTGTGGCTTCTGTTCTGTTGGAGGGAAAACCAAAATTTCCACTGGTCTGGACTGCGTCGCCAGCTGCTGTAATGGGCTACAACTTTGAAAGGATGACACCCTATGAACAAGTGATTGTTTGTTTCTTAGAGAAGATGCTACACTCCGATATCCATGACCTCTTGAATAAAGAGGGCGACACAGGAGACCTAGATAACTACCTGCGTGAGTGGCTTTCTAAAATCTCCAAGTTTTGTTATTATCATGCGATTATCTTATGAAAACTTGTTTGTTGATTTCTTCCTTAATTTTTCTTCTTTTGCAGAATCGAAAATGCCGCCACTTACTCCTGTGGAGACGAAAAAATATCTCGCCGAGTTTAAGGCGAAGAAAACTTCTGAAGGTTATACAACCAGTGATCCTGCTGGCGTGCAGCATCGGCGGGTGAAAAGGAAAGACCCTCCCTCGAAGACTTATGTGGGTTCGTCCTCAGCAGAGGCGGAGCAAGCGGAGATGCATGTTGCTGAAGGCACGGCTGTTAAGACCGCCGGTTCTCCTCCGCGAAAGAAAGGAAAAAATGGAAAGGACGATAGTCAGAAACTTCACATGATCGTGGAAGGGACGGGGAGAAGAACGTCGGCGACTACCTCTCTGAACGAAAAGGTGGTAGAGTTCTTCTGGCATAAGGACATTAATTTCCGGAAGTAAGTATTTCTTGGTGGTCTGCTTGCTATCCTCTTCTTTAGTGCTTGATGTACAAAGCTGACGGAAATATCTTCTTTTGGTATTATCAGGTATATGGGCGAGAATGTGCCCTTTTGCGAAGTTGATGTGGACGCCGGCTTGAAGAGCAAATTCGGCGACTTGGTGATGGATGCACGGGAATCCGCTTTGAGAATCTTGATGCTGAATCATACTATGGAGAGGAAATATGGTGACCTGGAGAGAAAGTGTAAGGAAGCTGACGAGGACGCGAAGAAGTGGAAACATCAGGCTACTGGGTTGCAGACCCGCCTCGCCGAAGCATTGGAGTCAAAACAAACGGCGGAGAACTCAGCGAGGACTTTTGAAGTTAAAGCTGCCGACGCCATTGCTGAGCTTGAAGCTGTCAAACTGGAGCGAGATGCGTTCAAGGAAAGGAACCTTAAGCTGGAAGGAGAAGTTGAAGAGTGCAAGAGCGCACTTATGGAGTATTTCGACGATGGTTTCGAGAGAGCTCGTGCGCAAGCCGCACACTTTTATCCTGAAGGGAATTTTGCTGATATGGACGCGGCGAAAGTTATCGTTGACGGACAGCTCATAGACGAGGAATGATTCCAAACTTAAAGTTTTCTTTTCGCGCTTTGATGTTTTTTCTCTCTTTTTTTTTATGGCGACCCTGCGTGGCGCCTTACTTTGCTTGTATTGAGGGCGACCTCTTATGGTGCCCAACTGACTTTTCTCTAAAAGTGATCCTTACTGAATGCTTTGAATTCTAAAATACCGTTTTGCTGCATTTTTTCTATCTCGCTTTAAGCTGTGTTAATGGTGTTTGTTTTTACGTGTTTTTTCGGTGTTTCCTAAATAATTTATTTAGCAGTGTTCAACTAAGTGTTGAAGCTACTTTGTAGGCTTCGCTTGCCTATCTTAAACGTGATTAGTCATGACGCTTGTACTTTAGCATCGTGGGCTTTCTTCCTTTTAAAACTTCGCAGCTTGGCAAAGTACGGTGAACCTTCGTGGGTTGTCGGATTTGCGCTACGAGGCGTCTTACAGGATTGCGCTACAAGGCGTCTTACAGGATTGCGCTACAAGGCGTCTTATGTAACGCCTAATTTTATTGTTTATTTATTTTATTGAGTTTAGTTATATTTTTATAATTTAGTCGATTTATTTTGATAAGTGATATTTTGTTATGTTATATGTTGGTATTTATTAGTATAATATATATGTTACCTGGTGTAGAAATATATATATGTTATTTGGTGTAAAAATATATTTGTTATTTGTTATAGAAAAATATTTGTTATAGAAATATACATGTTATTTGGTGTAAAAAATATACTTGTTATTTGCTATAGAAATATATTTGATATTTGTTATGGAAGTAATTTATATATATTTTTAAATAGAATATTGAGTTGTAGGGCAGTTTTTGAATTAGTTAGAATTATGAGGGAATAAGTGGAATAAGATAAAACAAATAGAAGAGGTATAAAAGGTAAAACCTAGGTTTAGGAACAGACAGTACGTACAATCAGTTTTGGGAGAAAAAGGGAGAAAACTAGAAGTGGAGAACCAAGAGGCTGCTGCTCCAATTTTATTAAGGTAAAGGTGAGATTTCCTTCAATAATCATAGTATATAATTCTGAAATTTTGATGAATTGTTGTGTTCTTGAGTTAGGGTTAGAAGGTTTATGTTAATTGATAAAATGAGATGAATTGTGTTGTTTGATGCATGTTCCTATGTTGTTTTGATTTCTATATTGCCTATTTGATCTTTAAACATCATTGTAAATCATTTTGGGTGATTAAGGGATCAAAAATTGGGTTTTTAGAGTGAAAACTGTTCTTTCCCGTAAGCGAATTCGGCCACCGATTTTCTGAAAGCCAAAACTGGAATATCTGTCACTTTTCACCCGTTTCTGTTTTGAATTAGCTTATGGTGTAAACACAAAAGTTGTAGGTATGGATGTTAGCTTTTGGTTTGACTTCTAAATGATTTATAGAACTTGAGTTATGGTCAAATTACTGCACGTAGGTCACAGTGAATATTTATGAATTTCAGCACAACCTTTCTCGAATTTGAAATGAAAACTGGTAATGATAAGTACAGAATTAGTCTTAGATGTAAACACAAAAGTTGTAGGTATGGATGTTAGCTTTTTAATTCCGTTGGTCTGACTTCTAAATGATTTACAGAACTTGAGTTATGGTCATATTACTGCACATAGGTCACAGTGAATATTTATGAATTTCAGCACAACCTTTCCTGAATTTGAAATGAAAAATGATATTGATACGTATAGAATTGGCCTTTGGTGTAAACATGAAAGTTGTAGATAATTGTGTTAGCTATCCGTTGGCTTTGGTTTGACTTGAAAATGATTTTTGGTGTTTGAGTTATGATGAAAATACTCCAAGGAGGCTTTAGTGAATTATTATATGAATGTATATGTTGATGATAATATATGATGCTTTTTCCTGATTGTTGAATTAGTATATGAACGAATATGTTGATGAATATGATGTTATATGATGTGTTCATGATTGATGAATTATTATATGAAGGTATAAGTTGATGAATATGATGTTACATGAAGTTGCTGCTGATTATCATTTGATTACTGTCATGATTAAGCTGCTGAATTTTGTTGTTGATTGATTTTATTATCATTAAGTTGCATGAGTCGGTCTATGAAATAAGAAGTTGATCCAAATTGTTGGAATCCTAAGATGTCGATGTTTTGTAAGTTGTATGATGTCGAGTGCATGCATAACCATTTCAGTTAAGGGCTTGATGCCCTGTGAGTTTTTACTCTACACGTTGGGGGCTTGATGCCCTGGAGCTTTAGCTGATTTGCGATGAGGGCTTGACGCCCTGGAAGTATATTAATACTTATTACGTTGAGGGCTTGACGCCCTGGGTTGGTACCACATGCATGAATAAGATGTCTAAGTTGCATAGTCGAGTTGAAGTTGCGTAGTCGATATCGAAGTTGTCGAGTTGTCTAAGTTGTCGAGTTGATAATTATCAATGAATCGTTAATGAAGAGTTTTATGTTGTTGTTTATGTGAAGTATCGTTAAAGATGATTTGAAGTTGATTGTCGCTTATGTTGTTTATATTGTTTATATGAAGTATTATTAAAGATGAACTACGTGGTTATTTGTATTACTAATTGATGTTGTTATGATGATTACATAATGTAGCTTATGAGTTGTTAAAGAAGTACTATATGAAGAATTATTATGATTAATTGATGATGTCCATGTTGTTAAATGTATTTGATGAATTATATGCTTATTATTATTGTTTTGTGAAATCTCACCCCTTCGGCTTGAAAATGTTGCCTTCCATATGGGTAACTTGCAGGTAACCAAGAATAGTTGCGGTCGTGTGAGGTATCTCTCGCGTGTGTCTTAGGTGCTCTGATACGTAACGAGATGGGAATTTTGTTGTCGTTTTCTATTCCTTGCGTATTGTTTTATGAATATGTTGATGAACTAAATTTATGAGATTTTGTGTTGACCAACTGAAGGTGAGAAAAACACAAGAAGGGGGGGGGGTTGAATTGTGTTAGCTTTTCGCAGCTCTTGAAGAGTGAGAATTTAATTCCTTAATATAAGAGTCTGATGGGAGATTAGGTTCTGATGCAGCGGAAATAATCAAGAGATAGAGAGAAGAGAGAACACAAGCAATTATACAGGTTCCTTCCACAAACCGGAAGTAGTCCTGTTTCCCTTGCACTTCCAAGGAGAGTTTCACTAAAATGTAATATCTATTACAGGTTGCTCAAACACACAGTAAGAGACTTCGAATGTTTAAGCACGCAGGCAAGAGACTTCCAATGCTCAAAGACACAACTAAGAGACTTCCTTGCTCAAGGACGCAGCCAAGAGACTTCTTTGCTCAAGCACACAAGCAAGTGACTTCTGACACAATTTACAGAAAATTGAATAGAGTTGAAACACTTGACAAACAATCAAACGTGTTTCTATTACAACAAAGACAGACTCTGTTTCAAACAAAGACAGACTCTGTTTTTCTGTTTAACTTAGAAATTCTAGAATACTCAGTTTGTAAGAATAATCTAAGTTGATGATGTGTTTTTGTTAAGACTCAGTTGAATACGAAAGCAATGCAGCGTAGTTTTTCAGTTGTAGAGTCCAACAAGTCTTCTATCCTTTATATAGGCGTAGGAAAGAGACGTTGAGTCATCCAGCACATCAGGATCATTTCTGAAGCTTGATCAATAGTTGTTGATCTGTTGCTTGATATTGTAATAGTCCTTCAATTGCATATTTTGAATTTCATTCCCTTTGAAGATTAATACCGGTAGACACAATTGCCAAACTATACGAGGTAGTGGAGTAGTGGAAACAGAGTTCGTACAACGTACTCTATACTGGCCTGCATTCTTTGTCGTTGAGCATCCCACGCTCAAGTTGACTTTGAAGCTAGCCGTTACTCCAAAAGAGAGTTTTTTTTTGCATCGTAATGCCTTTAGGAATCCTTGTTAGCAGATCTTCAGATTGCAGACTTCAGACTCACTGTAGCATTCTAGCTTCTGATGATCTTCAGACTCTCTTGGTTTTCATATTCTGATAGTCTTCAAACTCTGATAGTCTTCAGACTCTGATAATCTTCAGACTCTCTTCGATACAGTCTTCAGACTCTCTTCGATATAGTCTTCAGACTCTCTTCAATACAGAATCACAAGCAACAAGCTTCTCTGGATCTTTGCTCTTAAAATTGTTCAAACAAAATACTTTCTAAGATATAAATCTTGATTGATATCCTGCATACTTAAACAAATATTAGCAATATCCAATTGACAATTTTTAATACCTTGTTATCATCAAAAATCAAAACGTGGTATTGCTGAACACCTTTGTTCAAACAATCTCCCCCTTTTTGATGATGACAAACATCAGTATTTAAAAGGTCAATTGTTGTTAATCTAATTAACAAGTTGACTTAAGGGGTCTGAGGTTTGTAAGCTCAGAGTCTGAGGTTTGTAAGCTCTGACTCCCCCTGAGTCTGATAGTTCTTAAGTTGAGGTTTGTAAGCTCCCCCTAAGTTCTATCCAACTTAATTAAATTCATTTTCATAAGCAGTTGAATTCATTCTCAGAATAATAAACGAATTGGAGAACAGATTCTTTAAACAGGGGCTCAGAATCTAACTAAGCACATTTCGCAAATTTTCCCTTTAACTTTTACATAGAACTTGCAATTTGCAGATAATCAAAAAGTCACAAATCTCACACTTTTCCCTTCTCCCCCTTTTGTCATCAACAAAAAGGTTTAGAAACAAGTTTCTCCCCCTTTTTAAATGACTTCAGGTAAGGATAAAAACAAATTTTAAGGAAAATGAGATTCAGAGCGAAAAACATAGAAGATTCAAAGCACAAAATATATTAGATGCAAATAAGATCAAATAATAACTTGTATAAACTTGAAAGCAAAAACAGTTCAGAAGAAAAAGTAAACAGCAGACAAGGGTTACAAACAAAACATAAAGAATTTAAACTAAGGTTGGTTTTGTTTGGCAAGGTGATCCATCAATTTCTGGAGATCCTCTTGCTGCTTCTTGACAGTCTCTTCCAAAGCCTCAGTTCTTCTTAAGTGAGCTTCTCTTTCAAGTCTTGCTTATTCCTGAACTCTGTGCAGTCTTCTTCTCAAAGAGTCAAAAACCATTGATTCTCTTGGATTATATTGATCTTCATCAAAAAATGGTTTATCTCTAATCCGCAGAATAGGAGCTTTCTCCTTGGTTTTAGCTTTCTCAGCACTCTTAACTTCTTCCACATGCTCGGCAGTAACAATGGCTTGTTCCTTAGAAGCAGCCTTCTGAATTTTGGTGATAAAATCCAAAAACTCAGTCTTCAATGTGGAGAACTTATCCTCATAGCTTACATTGAGGATAGGCACAAACCTTTTCTCAATAATGTCCTTGAGCTTAGAGTTTAATGAAGCATAGAATTCATCTATCCTGTTTGAATCAAATAGGTCGTGAGGTTCAGAAGTTGAGGGTTGAGAGGCTCTTAAAGCTAGATAGGTTTCAAAACCAGGTACAACTGTTATAGAATCACAAAGAGGTTCAGGAACTGTTTCAGACATAGGTTCTGCTATGCATTCTGTCACAGGTTCTGATAGGATATCAGAAGCTTGTTCCAGAATCTCATAGACTGGTTCTTCAACAGGTTCTGTGGGTTCAACAGAAGCTAAGGTGAGAATTTATGTAGGTTTAGGTACAGAGTCTGGTTTGGAAACAGATTCTGTAGCTTTTGTTGATTTGGATTTTGCAGGGGTTTTTGGTAGTTCTCCTCCTAGGTGTTTCTCAAGAGAATCTAGGGTGTCTGGAGAGTCTACACAAATAGGCTCGTGTTGGGGGAAGGTTGTTTTGATTGAATGGTTACTTCAGGCTTTTCAGAGGGTTGAATTGTCTGAAGTGGTTTGAGAAAAGATGGTTGAGCAGGGTGGTCAGCAGGTAAGTTCATAGACACTGTGATGGTGTCTTGAACAACTCTGTCCATAGTTGAATCAACATATTCAACTATTTTGGGATCAAGTGGGTTATGGGATGATAGGGGTTTTATTGGTGAGGGGGATGAATTTCTGAGGGAGGGAAGAATTTTGCTCAAGGGTTTGTTATCTGATTATGAGTCAGATTCTGACTCTTGATTCGTAGAGGAAGATGAGTTAAATGCTACATTACCAGAGGTGCCTATACCAGCTTCTAGAGAAGCATAATGATCAGACACAGTAGCTTCTGATAAATCAGCTTCTGCAGTAGCTACCTGACTCTTCTGTTTCAGAGCAGATGCAAGCAACTTAGCAGCTTCTTTAACAGTTTCTTCCTTTAGTTCTTCAGCAACCACTTATGCTGCCATTGCCTTGCCAGCAGCATGTTCATCCTCAATCATAGATACAGAAGTACCTATCTTTTGTGCTACATCCTTAGCCACAGGAACCACATCCACCTTTCTCTTCTTGATCTGACTTTCTTCACCATCAGAGTCAGTATCAAGGAATTCAGCAATCTCCTCAGCTAACTTCACATAATCTCTGTCAGCCTTGCCTTTCTTGGCTTTCTTCTCATCTTTCTTAGCTTTCTTCTCATCCTTCTTCGCTTTCTTCTCATCCTTGGGTTTCTTAACCCTCTCCTTAATTTCCTTATATGGAGAAGATACGGATGAAGGCATGGGAGCTATGGTCTTAGGGGCACCAATAGTTACTCCTAGAAGAGCTGTAGATTTGATCTTCTTCTTGAGAGGCTCTTGCTTCTCTTCCTCTTCCTTGAGAATCACTTCCTTGGTCCTTTTCCCTTTAACCTTAAGAGGTCCTCCTCCAACAGTCTCAGGAATGGCAGAATAGTTGATTATTCTACCAGTATCCTTGAAGTAATCCACCACAAATCTTGCAATAACTTCAGGATTATCTTCTTTGGAAATAGGAGGAAAGTCCATCATCAAGTCTGATTGCACATAAGATTCCCTCATATCATGCTTAGAAGGATTGAATCTTTTGACAATCTTCATGTACTGAAGAGTTTTGCCGTTAATGATTCTCCCAGTCACTGTTCCAAGATGAGCGTCTGATACAACACCAGATTCTGATAAGACCTTCAAGAGGCCTCCTTGATACAGAATCTCAGAGATTAGCCTTCCAAAAGGAACTTGTCTTCTGGATTCAGATTGGCTTTTCTTTATTGCCCAGCACATGTGGTGCATCACATACCTTGGAAAGTTTATCTTTATTTTGTTGATCAGAAAATAAAGAAGAACCTTGTGATCAACAGACAGAGTGTCTGCTCCTCTACCTTTCTAAAGCATACTGTCCAATATGATCTTCAGAAGCACACTATGCTCAGGATGCATATCAACCAGCTTATTTGAGGGTCTCCCTTCAAATAGAAGTTTGTTGCAGATACCGGTCCAGTCACTCTTCTTCTGGACATTCCACTAAAATTTTCCTTCATTCACCACTTGACAAGCCCTGGCAACCACCTCTTCAGTGATAAGGACTGGAATCCCCATCACAGCAGACCTGATTTCAAGACCCTTTTACGGTCTTAAACCCATTTCCTCTCTGTTTTTGCCAGCCAGCTTGGGGTTGTTCATTATTGCAGCTGTTTCTTCAAACGTAGCTTCATCCTTGTCGAAGACTTCTGACCTAACCCAGAAATCTCTTACCAGCTCCTGATATGTTGGTCCATTCAACAGACCGAAATAGTTCATCATTCCTTGTGCTAATAAATGAGAAGAGACGTCTACTCCATGACGATTAAGAGAGCCAAAATCTATAGGAGATTCAACTTGAATTTCCAAAGTTTCTTTAATGAGATTCATCGTTCTAGGTTTGATCACGTATGATTTTCTAGTTTTGACTAGCACACCAGATTGGATGAGATCACTTGCCATTTGAGAGGTTTCTAGGTTTGATTTTTGTGAACAAAAAGTTTTACAGAGATTGAAAACAAGAAGATTGTTCAGAGAAAAAATCAAAGAGTGAAAAGAGAAGTGAGTTGTGTGTGATAAGTATTTATAGAAAAAGTTTGATAACTGTTTGGAAAGAATAGGGGACAAACAAACACACACAATAAATACAAATAGAATGCAGCCGTAAAAGTATTGGGATAATGCGAAGGTAACTTGTTAAACGTAATGAAATCATTGCCCTTTGAGTTCTTACCCAATACAAACAGGCCACGTCTAAGAAACTATAAAGTAACTGTCACCGTATTGGGGCAGATGTTACTGAACTCAACAGTCATGCTTCCACTAATATGAGCTTCTGAGAGTTTAAGATTCCTTACCAGAGTCTGGAGGTTTATCAGAAGCTTATGTCACCAGAGTCTCAAAAAGAGAGTCTGATTCTCAATTAGCTTCTGAAAATCTTTCAGAGTCTGAATTCTGTTTTCAGAGGCGCACATTAACCAGAGACATAACACATGTTCAAATTTTTCTTTATAAAATCAAATCTTTCAACAGATAAAGGTTTAGTAAATATATCAGCCCATAGATGATCAGTATCAATGAATTGAATATCTAGTATTCCTTTTTGAACATAGTCTCTTATAAAATGATGTTTAATCTCAATGTGCTTTGCTCTTGAATGCAGAATTGGATTCTTAGATAAACATATAGTTGTCGTGTTATCACAATAAATTGGGATACAATTTTCAGTTATTTGATAATCCTCAAGTTGATGTTTCATCCAGAGTAGCTGTGTACAACAACTAGCAGCTGAGATGTATTCTGCTTCTGCTGTAGACAAAGCAATGGTTGCTTGCCTCTTGCTAGCCCAGGATATCAGATTCTCTCCCAAGAATTGACAATTGCCACTGGTAGATTTTCTTTCAATCCTGTCTCCAGCATAGTCAGCATCACAGAATCCAACTAGCTTGTAGTCAGAGGATTTCTTGTATAGAAGTCCAAGATTGGTGGTTCCTTTCAGATATCTAAAGATTCTCTTAACAGCTGTTAAGTGAGACTCTTTAGGATCTGATTGAAACCTTGCACACAGACATACACTGAATAAAATATCTGGTCTGGATGCAGTTAGGTATAACAAAGAACCAATCATACCTCTATACAGCTTCTGATCAACTTTGGTTCCTTGATCTTCTTTGCTCAGAGTGCAGGTTGGATGTATTGGAGTATTCATTTCTTTGCAATCCTCAAGATTGAACTTCTTCAGAAGCTCTTTCGTGTATTTGGACTGATGAACATAGACTCCATCTTTGCATTGGTTGATTTGAATTCCTAGAAAGAACTTCAATTCTCCCATCATGCTTATTTCAACCTCATCCTGCATTACTTTGGAAAACTCTTTGCAAAGTGAACTATTTGTAGAACCAAAAATGATATCATCAACATAAATCTGAACTATAACAATGTCTTTCTTCAGAGTCTTTCTGAATAGTGTAGTGTCAACTTGCCCTCGTTCAAAGTTATTTTGAATTAAGAAATTACTCAGTCTTTCATACCAAGCTCTGGGAGCCTGTTTTAAGCCATAGAGTGATTTCTTCAATTTTTAAACATGCTCTGGATGTTTTAAATCTTCAAAGCCAGGAGGTTGTTTGACATATACTTCTTCAGAAATGACACCATTAAGAAATGCACTCTTAACGTCCATTTGATATAGGGTTATGTTGTGATTAACTGCATAGGTAAGAAGTAACTTGATTGCTTCCAACCTTGCAACTGGAGCAAATGTTTATGTGTAATCAATGCCTTCTTGTTGACTGTAGCCCTAAGCAACTAGTCTGGCCTTGTTTCTGATTACTTCTCCTTGTTCACTAAGCTTATTTCTGTACACCCATTTGGTTCCAATGATGTTCTTGTGTTCAGGCTTAGCTACTAGATCCCATACTTCATTCCTTTTGAATTGATTTAGTTCGTCTTGCATTGCCAGAATCCATCCTTCATCTCCAAGTGCTTCTTCAATAGAGGTTGGTTCAATAATAGATAGTAATCCCAAAGCAGACTCTTCTTGTCTGAAATACGATCTAGTTCTTCTGGGACTTTCTTTATTGCCAATTATCTGATCCTCTGGATACGAAGACTTGTATTTTAAAGATTGTTTGGATTGACTAGCTTGCTGAGAACCATCTTGAGCTTCTTCAGAAGCTTCTTCATTAGGAACTTCAGGGGATGCTCCAGCTTCTAAAGTATCTTCAGATTCTGGAATCTGATCAGATTCTAAGTTGTCATCAGAATCTTGAGATCCTGCATAACTTTCATCTTGCTCTGGAGTTTCACTTCCAGGCACTTTGTCATCGAATCTGACATGCATAGATTCTTCAACACATTGTGTTTCTGAATTATACAGTCTGTATGCCTTAGAGCGTTAAGAGTAACCTAAAAATATTCCCTTTTGAGCTTTGGCATCAAATTTCTTTAGATAGACTTTATTGTTCATGACATAACAAGTACATTCGAACTGATGAAAATAAGATATGTTAGGTTTCCTTCCTTTAAAGAGTTCATAAGCTGTTTTGTTCAACAGAGGTCTGATATAGATTCTGTTCTGAACATAACAAGCTGTGTTTACTGCTTCTGCCCAAAAATGTTTAGCCAGATTGTTCTCATGGATCATGGTTCTAGTCATTTCTTGTAAGGTTCTGTTCTTTCTCTCTACAACTGCATTTTGTTGTGGAGTTCTAGGTGCAGAGAATTCATGAATAATTCCATGTTTTTCACAGAAAACCTCAAAAGGCTCATTTTCAAATTCTCCTCCATGATCACTTCTGACTTTCAAGATTTTCAATTCTTTTTCAGATTGAATTTGGATGCAGAATTTACTAAACACAGAATATGAGTCATCTTTAGTTTTCAGAAACTTAACCCAACTCCATCTGCTGTAGTCATCAACAATGACTAGTCCATATTTACTTCCATATAAGGATGCAGTGCTAACTGGTCCAAATAAATCAATATGAAGTAACTCCAAGGGTCTGGAAGTAGAAACAATTTCTTTTGGCTTGAAGGAACTCTTGATAATTTTCCCTTTCTTACATGCTCCGCAAAGAGCATCTGAATGATAGTCAATGTCTAGTAGGCCTTTGACTAGTTGCAACTTGCTAAGCTTAGAGATTAATCTCCAGTTAGCATGTCCCAACCGTCTATGCCACAACCACTTCTTATCACCCATTGACAAAAGGCAAACTACCTTCTGATCAGTCAATTCAGAGAATTTTATCTAGTAGACATTGTTTCTTCTTTTTCCCTTGAAGACTATGGATTGATCATCCTTGTTAACCACAGTGCAGTTGTTCTTATTAAATAAAACATCATAACCACTATCACATAATTGACTTATGCTCAGTAGGTTATGTCTAAGTCCATCAACGAACCACACATTACTGATTGAGATAAGAGAGTTACCAATGGTTCCAGTACCAATGATTTTGCCAGTCTGGTTTCCTCCAAATCCCACAGTTCCTCCCTCTTTCATGGTTAGGGTTAGGAACATAGACTTTTCTCCCATCATGTGACGCGAGCAACCACTGTCCAGGTACCAAGCCTTCTGCTTTTCTAGTCCTTTTAGACATACCTGCAGCATCAATAATTTCAGACTTAGGTACCCATATTCTCATGGGTCCTCTTGGGTTAGTCTTTGAACCGTTGAACTCCTTTCGTAAGTTGCGTCTTGAAGTCATTGGCAGTGTTTTCTCCCATACCTTGGGTTTAGATCCGTTTGGTTTAGGTTTCAACTTGCCTTTCAAAGTTTTTCTTCTTTGAAACTTAGGCTTTTGTTTTTCAGACTCTGGCTTTTTCAGAGTCCGTTTATCAGACTCTGAATGTTTTAGAGTCTGAATCATTGAAGCTTTAGGTTCAAAGTTTTTCAGAACTTTTAACTTTACATTCTGAGATTTTGACTTAGTCAGAACCTTAGAACTTGAAGTTGTAGGTTCTGAATGAGTCACTGAGTTGACTTCATCAGTCCCACTTACAAAGTGATTTTTCAACGCTTCTCTGGCTCCATCAGGACCAGGTTTTAGAATCACTTCATTCGAGCTTCCTCCAATGAATCCAATACCTTGTCCTCTATTCTGATACATGTTATAGATCATGGATGCAACCCTTGATCTGTCAATTCCAGTAGCAATAAATTCTTGCAAAGCAACATCTTGCTCACTCAAGTATTTACAGCTACACTTCTTGATCAATAAAGTGTCATTTTCTTCTTTTAATCTTTCTAACTCCAACAGAGTTGAATTATGTCTTTTTGACAGCTTATCAAGCTGTTCTTTGACTTTCATCAACTCAGTGATTTTAGCTTTTAAATGACCAAGAAGTTCTTTGACAGAATCTACTAATTCAGATTTTGTGAGTTCAGAATATACCTTTGTTTCACTTTCAGAGTCTGCATCTGATTCTGCCTCAGGTGTCTCTTTAACAGATTCGGTTGTAGTCATTAGTCCAACAACTACATTGGCTTCACCATCAGCATCATCATCCTTAGACCCTGACTCATTATCAAGATCTTCCCAGGTGGCCATCAGACTTTTCTTGATCTGCTTCTTAAACTTGCTTGACTTGAAGGTTGGCCTTTTTGACTTGGATTTTTCCTTCTGCAGCTCTGGACAGTCAGCAATAAAATGTCCAGTCTTCTTGCAGTTGAAGCAACCTTTTTGTTCCTCCTTTTTGAAACCCTTCACACTGCTCTTGCTCAGAAATCTCTTGTTCTTCTTAGCAAGGTACTGCATTCTGCTTGAAAGCATAGCCATTTCCTTTGCAATATCAGGATCTTCTTCTGAGCTTTCAGAAGCTGAAGATTCATTTTCAGACTCTTCAACCTTGAGAGCCTTTGAGGACCTTCCCTTTGATTTTAAAGCAATGGTTTTGGACTTTCTTGCAGACTCATGTTCATTGAGACTTAACTCATGAACTTTGAGAGAGCTTACAAGATCTTCAACACTTAAAGTGTTTAAATCTTTAGCCTCTTCAATTGCAATGACCTTTGGTCTCCATCTAGAGGGTAAGCTCCTTAAAATCTTGCTGACATGATCAGAAGCTATATAACTCTTCTTTAGTATCTGAAGACCAGATACTAGAGTTTGAAATCTTGAGTACATCTGCTCAATACTTTCATCCTCTTTCATCTTGAATAGTTCATACTGATGAACTAATAGAAGAGCTTTAGCTTCCCTGACCTTTTTGCTTCCTTCATAGTTAGCACAGAGAGAAGCAAACATGGCTCTAGCAGTAGATTTGTCACTCATCTTCATGTATTCCGATTTAGGAATAGCAGTGACAAGAGCTCCTCTGATGATATGATGTTTTTTGTAGATATTCTTTTGAGCAGCAGTGTGAAGTTTTCGGTCAATGGCAGCACCTTCGTCATCAAGTTGTAAGTCACCAACACCATCTTCAAGTATGTCCCAGAGTTCTTCATCAAGACCCATGACATAACTGTAGAAGTTGATTTTCCACGAAGAAAATTCTTCAGGATCACCATTGAACTTAGGAATTTTTCCATAATCAGCCTTTTTACTGCTATTATTGGATCCATAGTCATATGGTATAGCAGCACCAGAAGTAGCACCAGAAGAAGAAGGTTCACTAGAAGACATGTTTTTCTCTGGATCTTTTCTGTCACACGGTTAAGTGCTATGACAACAGAGCCGGAGCTCTGATACCAACTAAAGGTGAGAAAAACACAAGAAGGGGGGGGGTTGAATTGTGTTAGCTTTTCGCAGCTCTTGAAGAGTGAGAATCTAATTCCTTAATATCAGAGTCTGAAGGAGATCAGAGTCTTATGGGAGATTACGTTCTGATGCAGCGGAAATAATCAAGAGATAGAGAGAAGAGAGAACACAAGCAATTATACAGGTTCCTTCCACAAACCGGAAGTAGTCCTGTCCCCCTTGCACTTCCAAGGAGAGTTTCACTAAAATGTAATATCTATTACAAGTTGCTCAAACACACAATAAGAGACTTCCAATGCTCAAGCACGCAGGCAAGAGACTTCCAATGCTCAAAGACACAACTAAGAGACTTCCTTGCTGAAGGATGCAGCCAAGAGACTTCTTTGCTCAAGCACACAAGCAAGAGACTTCTGACACAATTTACAGAAAACTGAATAGAGTTGAAACACTTGACAAACAATCAAACGTGTTTCTATTACAACAAAGACAGACTCTGTTTCAAACAAAGACAGACTCTGTTTTTCTGTTTAACTTAGAAATTCTAGAATACTCAGTTTGTAAGAATAATCTAAGTTGATGATGTGTTTTTGTTAAGACTCAGTTGAATACGAAAGCAATGCAGCGTAGTTTTTCAGTTGTAGAGTCCAACAATTCTTCAAGTCTTCTATCCTTTATATAGGCGTAGGAAAGAGACGTTGAGTCATCTAGCACATCAGGATGATTTCTGAAGCTTGATCAATAACTGTTGATCTGTTTCTTGATATGGTAATAGTCCTTCAATTGCATATTTAGAATTCCATTCTCTTTGAAGATTAATACCGGTAGACATAGTTGCCAAACTGTACGAGGTAGTGTAGTAGTGGAAACAGAGTTCGTACAACGTACTCTGTACTGGCCTGCATTCTTTGTCGTTGAGCATCCCACGCTCAAGTTGACTTTGAAGCTAGCCGTTACTCCAAATCAGAGTTTCTTTTGCATCGTAATGCCTTTAGGAATCCTTGTTAGCAGATCTTCAGATTGCAGACTTCAGAATCTTTGCTCTTAAAATTGTTCAAACAGAATACTTTCTAAGATATAAATCTTGATTGATATCCTGCATACTTAAACAAATATTAGCAATATCCAATTGACAATTTTTAATACCTTGTTATCATTAAAACTCAAAACGTGGTATTGCTGAACACCTTTGTTCCAACAGAGGCCCTTGTGCCAAAGATTGTTTTGATAAGTTGAAATATTTCCGCTGCGATGTATTAAAGGAATTTTATTCTATTTATGATTTTATGAAAAGAAGTGTGACATTCCGTTTACGTTCAATTTCTCTGATTTATGCAAAAAGAAAGAATTTCATGTTGGGAAAACGGGGTGTTACAATTGGTATCAAAGCAGGTCGGTCCGTCCGGCCAAGTAGTTGAGTCGTTTGTGTCGTGTGACAGTTGAATACTATTGTTGTGTTTTCTAATTAATTGTTATATTTTATTATTGTGATATCATGTTTGACTGACTAACTTTAATGTCGTTTTGTGTATTGTTTGAAGTTACTATTTTGTTATATATAGTTTAAGATATTTAAGCAATAATTAAATTCATTTTTCTCTTGTGCTTTGAATTTCGAGGACGAAATTCTTTTAAGGGGGGTAGAGTTGTAACGCCCTATTTTATTATTTATTTATTTTATTGAGTTTAGATATCTTTTTATAATTTAGTCGATTTATTTTGATAAGTGATATTTTGTTATGTTATATGTTTGTATTTATTAGTATAATATATATGTTATCTGGTGTAGAAACATATATATGTTATTTGGTGTAAAAATATATTTGTTATTTGTTATAGAAATATATTTGTTTTAGAAATATACATGTTATTTGGTGTAAAAAATATACTTGTTATTTGCTATAGAAATATATTTGATATTTGTTATGGAAGTAATTTATATATATTTTTAAATAGAATATTGAGTTGTGGGGCAGTTTTTGAATTAGTTAGAATTATGAGGGAATAAGTGGAATAAGATAAAACAAATAGAAGAGGTATAAAAGGTAAAACCTAGGTTTAGGAACAGACAGTACGTACAATCAGTTTTGGGAGAAAAAGGGAGAAAACTAGAAGTGGAGAACCAAGAGGCTGCTGCTCCAATTTTATTAAGGTAAGGGTGAGATTTCCTTCAATAATAATAGTATATAATTTTGAAATTTTGATCAATTGTTGTGTTCTTGAGTTAGGGTTAGAAATTTATGTTAATTGATAAAATGAGGTCTCTCTCGCGTGTGTCTTAGGTGCTCTGATACGTATCGGGATGGGAATTCTGTTGACGTTTTCTATTCCTTACGTATTGTTTTATGAACATGTTGATGAACTAAATTTATGAGATTTTGTGTTGAGGCCATTGTGCCAAAGATTGTTTTGAAAAGTTGAAATATTTCCGCTGCGATGTATTAAAGGAATTTTATTCTATTTATGATTTTATGAAAAGAAGTGTGACATTCCGTTTACGTTGAATTACTCTGATATTATGCAAAAAGAAAGAATTTCAAGTTGGGAAAACGGGGTGTTACATCTTACAGGATTGCGCTACAAGGCGTCTTACATGATTGCCATGGTGCTTTGTTCACCTTGCTGAAAAAATAAGATAGTGTAAGCAGCAGACAATTAAGCAAAAGAGATAAATCAGCACGCATCTTTTTTGAAGGAGATAGGGTGCCTCGTTAAAAACCCCTGCCCTTGCAGGGGAAAAGAGTGATGCCCTGTCCCTTTTTATTAAACGAATACTAGAAAGAAAAGCATATAGCTGGTCCAGTTAAAAAAGAAATAACAATATGAAAAGAAAACAAAAAACAGCTGGCCTATAAGGCTCTAACTATAATAGTGACGTAGATTGACCACATTCCAGGTGCGTGGCACTGCTTTCCCGTTCATCTCTTCTAATTTATAGGCTCCGTGAGGGAACTTTTCTCTGATCTTGTAAGGACCCTCCTAGTTTGGAAGTAGTTTCTCAATTCTGGTTGGGGCGACAACTTTCTTCAGCACGAGATTGCCTACCTTCATTTCTCTGGGAATGACTCTAGAGTTGTATCGGCGAGCTGCTCTCTGCTTGGCAGCGAACTCTCTGATGTGAGCTTTCTCTTTGACTTCATCGATCATGTCCAAGCTACATCTGATGCCTACTTCGTTTGCTTCTTACAAGAAATGCGGTTTATAAGTTTAAACAGAAAGAACATAAATTGACGAACACCTGCAAAATCACTTGTTAATTTCCTTAGACTATTCTTAAAGTTACCTTCATCAGAAAAATTATTGCGCCTCCATGTAGGAGTGTCTATCTCGACCGGAAGCATTGCAGCGGTGCCATAAACCATTGTGAACGGTGCTTCCTTGGTTGTAGAATGTGGCGTTGTATGATAAGACCATAGTACTTGTACTTATCATGCCGAATAATTTGCACTTGTCATGCTGTCATTACGTGATCTTTACTAGTGGAGGATTTGTATAAAGGAAAAGAAATAGGTGTGAAAATTACCTCATGAAGATGTTCCGCCCAAAGGCTTTTGGAGACTTCCAACTTTTTCTTGATTCCATTTAGGATTACTTTGTTTGCTGATTCTGCCTGTCCGTTAGCCTAGGGGTGGACCACTGAGACAAATTTTGTTCGTATTCCCAGCTGTTTGCAAAAATCCACCACTGTAGCACTAGCGAACTGAGTTCCATTGTCTGATACTATGAATTTAGGAAGGCCAAAACGGCATATGATCTTCTTCCAGTAAAACTTTTTTACCCTTTCAGCTGTGATTTTGGCGACTGCTTCTGCTTCGATCCACTTGGTGAAGTAGTCCACTCCTATAATAAGGAATTTCAACTGACTTGGTGCCAGCGGAAAAGGTCCTTCAATGTCGACCGCCCACTTGTGGAAAGGCCAAGGCGAATATACTGAAGTTAATTCATGTGCCGGGGCGTGCTTCTTGTCGGAGAACCTTTGACACTTATCACACTTTCGAACATACTCACAGCTATCATGAAGCATAGTAGGCAAGTAATATCCTGCACGGAGCAGCTTTGCAGCAAGAGCTCGTCCTCCGATGTGACTTCCACAAACTCCTTCGTGAACCTCTAAAAGAACTAACTCTATTTCGCCCTCTGCCAGGCAGCGTAGCATTGGGGTAGCCTTTCCCATTTTATAAAGCTTCCCTAATATAATGGTGAATTTAGAAGCCCTTTTCCGAACAACCTGCTCCTCGTCCTCATCCTTTGCTTTGAAAGATCCAGTTAAGTACTTCAGTAGGGGCGTCATCCACCCTTCGCTCTCTTCTGTTACCGAATTTACCTCTGAAATTTCCGTGCAAGGGGCCGTGATCACCTCTTGGATGACAGTTCTGTTGTTGCCTGGTCTCTTGGTGCTGGCGAGCTTGGCGAGCAAGTCTGCTCCAGAGTTTTGCTCTCTTGGGACGTGAATGGCTTCAAAGAATTTAAAAGCTGCTACTAAACTCTGAACCTTGGCTAAATATTTGACAAGCTGGGCGTCTTTTGTTTGATACTCTCCCGAGATTTGGCTAGTTACTAACTGAGAATCGTTCTTTGCCCTCAGGTTCTCAGCTCCCATCTCTCTCGCTAGGATCATTCCGGCGATGAGTGCTTCGTACTCTACCTAATTGTTACTTGCTTTGAACTCAAAACGAAGGGATTGCTCGATTAAAAGCTCGCTGGGTCCTTCTAACACTATTCCTGCTCCACTTCCTTTTAGATTGGAAGAGCCGTCAACTGACAATAGCCATACATATGGAACCTCCTCTTCGATTGGGGGTGCGAACTCCACGACGAAGTCGGCCAAAACTTGTGACTTGATCACGCCCCTTGGTACGAATTGAATGTCGTACTCCGATAACTCTATTGACCAAGCTACCATCCTCCCTGCCAAGTCCGGATTACTGAGTACCTGCCTAACGGGATAGTTTGACTTGACTACGACCTTGTGGCTTTGAAAGTATGAGCGTAATTTCCTTGCCGTGGTTACCACGGCCAAAGCCAGGCGTTCAATTTTCTGATATCGCAGCTCTGCACCTTTGAGAACTCTGCTGACGAAATAGACTGGCTTCTCCCCCGTGTCTGAGTCTTCAACCAACACCGTACTTATGGCATTATCGGAGATTGCTAAATATAGGAAAAGGATGGTGCCTCTACTGGGGCGATGTAGGACAGGCGGGCTTGAAAGGAAGACTTTCAGTTGTTGGAAGGCGTCTTCGCATTCCGGAGTCCACTCGAACTTCTCCTTCTTCCTTATTGAAGCAAAGAAAGAAAAAGCCTTATCGTCCGCACAAGACAGAAACCTCGACGGAGCTGCTAGGCGCCCTGTTAACTGCTGGACCTCCTTTAAGCTGGATGGGATTCTCATGTTGATGATTGCTTGGCATTTATCTGGGTTGGCCTCAATGCCTCTGCTTGTTAATAGAAACCCCAAAAACTTTCCCGCCTGTACCCCAAAAGAGCATTTTGTTGGGTTCAGGCATATGTTGTACTTTCTCACTTGCCCTAAAATTTCTTCAAGGTCATCAGTGTGGTTGCAGTCTTCCTTGGTTTTAGCGACTAAGTCGTCGATGTATACCTCCAAGTTCCGCCCTATTTGCCCGGCGAAAGCCATGTCCATGCTTCTCTGAAAAGTTGCGCCTGCGTTCCTAAGGCCGAAAGGCATGACCTCATAATGATAATTCTTGTTGTTGGTCATGAAAGCTGTCTTGGGTGCGTCCAAGGGATCCATTCTTATCTGGTTATACCCAGAATAGGCGTCCATGAAACTTAGGGTTTTGAAACCGGATGCGTTGTCGATCAGATGGTCTATATTCGGTAAAGTATATGGGTCCTTGGGACAAGCCATGTTTAGATCGGTATAATCCACACACATTCGCCACTTGCCATTTGATTTTTTTACCAGCACAGTGTTTGCCAACCATGTTGGATATTGGATTTCACTTATAAAACGGGCGCCAACTAGCTTACCAACTTCTTCATCCACTGCCTTACTCCTTTCTTCACCCAACTTTCTCTTCCGTTGTACAACTGGTTTCACGTTTGGGTTGACGGAGAGATGGTGACAAGCTATCTTCGGGTCTATCCCAGGCATCTCTGAAGGCTTCCATGCAAACAAATCAAGATTCCTTTGAAGAAGTGTGATGAGGGCGCCTTCCTCTATTGGATCTAGGGCTGTTCCAATTTTGGTATTCTGATGATCCTCTGGGCCAATAGATATTTACTTCAAGTCTTCTGTTGGCTCCAGGCGTGGCTGCTGGAAATCTTCTCTTGGGTCAAGGTCTATTACGTTCACGATGTGATCCTTGTTAACAACCTTATCCTTTTTCTTCTTCTGTAACCGTAGGCTACTGTGATAACATTCTCTAGCGATTTTCTGGTCGCCCTTAACCGTTCCTACCTTCCCATTATCTAGGGGATATTTCATTACCAAGAACTTTGTAGACAATAGTCCTCCCAACAGGTTAAAAGCAGGTCGCCCTATGATTATATTGTAAGAGCTAGGGGCGTTGATTACCAGGTACCTGACTCAAATCGTTTTTGCTGAAGAACCGTATCCGAAGGTCATCTTTAGAGTGATGTAACCTCGTACATGTACCTACTCACCTGTGAATCCCGCCAAGATTCCTCTGAAAGGTTGTAACTTTTAAGGATCTAGGCCCATACTTTCAAATGTCTCATAATACAGAATATCAGCTGAACTCCATGTGTCCACCAAAACTCTTTTCACGTCCCAATTGAATATCTGGACAGTAATAACCATGGGGTCATCATCGTGAGGGACGACGCCCTGGAAATCTTTGGGCGAGAAGTGTATCTCTGGCTCTCTCTCTTCCTTTGAGTCATACTCCTGACATAACATCACTTGTCTGACGTACTTTTTACGCGAAGAGCTGGATTCCCCTCCGCTTGCAAACCCTCCAGAAATAGTATTCAAGGTGTGTCTCTTTTCTTGGCTGCTTGTTTCCTTTCTAGGCTTCTGGGGTCTTCCTTCTTTGTCTGTTTGAACATACCCTCTCAATTTCCCTCTCTGTATTAATCTTTTGATTTCCCTTCTCAGGCGGTGGCAGTCATTAGTGTCGTGACCTTGGATTATGTGGTACTTACACCAACTGTTTTGGTCCGTTCCCATGGTTGTATGTCCTGTCGTCTTAGCCTCTAGGATGATTTTTGCTTCGTAGACTTCTCTGAATATTTGTGCTGGGCGAGTATTCAGGGGGTGAGGACGCCTGGACGGACCTTGGAGATGTAGGGTGCATGGGGGCGCCTCTCCTGCCTTTTGTAGAAAGATTGGTCTCGGTCTGTTGGTGGCTGGTGATTTCTCCGATCCTGATTAATGGAGGTGCGCTCCTTTGCATCCCTGGCCTTCTTTTCTGCATTGCTTTCTTCTCCCTTGATGTAACAGTCAGCCCTGGCGATGATTTCTTCCATGGCGTCGGCGGGCTTTTGTGCCAAAGATTCATTGAATTGTCCCGCCCTTAAACCATTCTGCAAAGCTCCCACGAATACTTCTTGGTTAGGGTTGATTACTTTGATGGTGGTATCGTTGAATCTGGCCATGTAGTCTCGCAGTGACTCAGTGTGTCCTTGATCGACGTTGAAAAGGCTGGTGGCGGAGACCTTTCGGTGGCGACTTGCTGCGAATTACTGAGTGAGCTTCCTGGTCATGTCTGGGTAACTCATGATAGAGAAACGAGGGAGGTTCATGAACCAACGCAAAGCTGCGTCGGTTAGGGTTCCTGCGAAGAGCTTGCACTTGAGAGAGTCAGATGCGCCCACAACGGCCATACGAGTGTTGAACGCCGTTATGTGCTACACCGGGTCGCTCTTCCCGTCGAAAGATGACAAATGGGGAGGTTTGAAGTGTTCTGGTACTGGAGCGTTCCATATCTCTACCGAAAGGGGCTGTGGTTCTGGGTTCTCCATCTCGCCATGGTGGGATTCGTCTCGCTCCTCTTGTTGTTTCTGCTGAACGGTCTCCACCGAGGCGCGCAGAGCCTCGTTCTCCTCTCGCAGGAGAGCCATGTCGATTCTCAGGGTCTCGAAATCCTCCGGGGTGGCCATGAGGAAGGCGGCGGCTGCTCTTGGACCTGAGAAATTCTAAGTGCTTGACTTTCTGAACCACAAAGGTGTGACTCGGAAAGCTGATAAGGGTTCCTGAACCACGGTTGTGATTCAAGAAGGTGGTCTAGGTTAGTTTTACCTTTTCCCACAGACGGCGCCAACTGTACTTGCAAAAAGTACGAGTAGTGAATACTAGGGTTTGTGTCTGTCTATTAGGGTTTAGACTGATTATTGGATGCCTTGAGAATGCTCTCAAGGGTTGTATTTATAGCCTGCTATGGGCTTGGGTTTTGGTGGCTTGGTCTCCAAGCCACGGGGGTATCTTAGTATATCTGGCGGGTTTTAGATGTTTCCAGAAGCTACCTGAGTCGGCGCCCTGGGCAGTACGTGCCTTGGGCCTTAGGACTCTTCTGGAGGGCGCTAAGGCCTCCTTGGGGGGTCTATAGGCCCTTCTGGAGGTCCTTAAGATTCCTAGGAATATTATGACGGTCCATTAACGAATGTAGTAATTATTAATTCATTTTTTTAGAATGTAGTAATTATTAATTCGTTTCATTATACTTATTAGGTTTAATAAGAGTTAGTATTAATATTTCAGAAAAAGAGTTCGTATTAATTAATCAAGCAATTGAGTTTAAGTGGTAAATGAGCTTCACCAAGAACGGATCGTTCGACAGAACCAGTGTTCGATTCTTCAGTGGAACGATTCTTGGTCAAAATATCCTTCTCTCACGACGGAACTCTGGATTACTATGACCCAGTTTCCCTATAAACTGGATGACCCAGTTTTTAAAAAACATTACTACCTTGTTGATAATGGCGATGATATTAATATATTGTGTTGTACTTTGTTGCATCTATGAATTGATTTATATCCTCTGAATGTATGCTTGTCGCATTATAAGACGTCGTGTTGGTCGGATAATAATTTATGATAATGTAGAATCAATTGAGATTATAGTGAAATTCAATATTTGGGTTCTAGTTTCGTTTGATTTTTTTTATCTTGTAGGTTATTGATTGTTGCTTCGTATTTTTGAATATTTTAATCAGAGCAAACTATTTGGGAATTTTTAGATACTTATTCTTTTATAAACATTTTTTAACTATAATGTGCAACGATTGAAGGATCAAATTAAATTAAATAAGTGAAACATTTTGATGTAACTACAAAAGAAGTCACATTGTCAACACAATTGTTTCCTTTTATTTACATGTAAAAGAAACATTATATGTCATCATATAAAGGGAAATTCAAAATCAACAGACAATAAATATCCATTTTGGTCGGGTATTTTTCTTAACGAATTTACACGAACTCAATTATTTTTAAATACAATTTAAATATAAATCATAATTTAAATGAAATATTGGATGGATGTTTATGTTCATCTACTTGCTACAAACTTATCTAAATCATTAAAATAGAAAGGATAAATAATCAAAAGTGGATAAAAGCATCCATATTACACAAAAGAAAAAAATTTAATCAGTTGGATGTTGTTCAATACAATTTGAAAAAAGTCAATTTAAGTATAATTTGAAACTTTCTAAAAATAATATGTACAAGACGGTTTATTTAGAATGTTTTTTATACAGGATTGTGAATCCAAATTTGAATAGCAGTTGTCTTCAAAAGTGAAATTTTTTTTTGAATTTTTATATGGTGTTATAATAAAGTATATTTTACAATAAATTATAAGGGTTGTTTAAAAAAACAACAAAATATATATCTATTGAAATAATAGTCTCCCCATGATTAAAAATCTTTTTTTTTGGTCAAGGTCAAGTTAAAATCTTTTCTTACCTTTGTTATTTTGTTTTAAAACAATGACCTCTTTCGAAGTTTATAATTTACCAATAATATTTTATGACCTAAAAGTAATTTATTGGTATACGTTGGACTTGTCCACTCTCTAACTCTCTTATATATACAATATCCTTTGACACAAATTTTCATCAGCAAACTTTTAGTTTATTCTAATTTTAATTTACTTAAGAAAAATGTGTTCTAAATTATTCTTGCTCATACAATGCCTCTTGGTCATGGTTATTTTGATCTCTTCCATGGGGGAATCTAGGAACTTGGGTAAGATTTCCCCAACCTATAGAACAAGGAAGAGTCAGTTTTCTTACATTTGATTATTTTTTCTTTCCGTAAATAACATAATTGCTACAATTAAGATCTACTCATATCAATATTTCATTTACAATTTATGTTCTTCTCTATTGAAATACCTTTGTGTACCTCTCCCCCTAACATAGCCTTCTCTTTTGACATTATATTCAACGAATTATTCTTTATATTAACAATGAAAGTTCAAGTAGTAAGACATCTTAAACTCTTTCACTCTAATTGATTATTTTTTATTGGGCACTCTTATTGTCTTATTTTATCCGTAGTAAAATTTATGTGAAGATCTCATGCACTTAACACATTTGCATATGAATATATGTTATACATAAATTCTGACTAACCAAAATCTAATTTGAGTCCATTATTCATAAATTACTACCTTTAAAGGTAAATTTGATGGAAGATATCTATAATTTGATTTGTTTGTGGTTCATATTTTTGCAGTTGAGGTTCCTACAAAGCAAAATAATGTGGATAATGTAAGATATTTTGATAAAAAGAGTGTTGGAGACAAAGATGGTGCAACTTCTAAGTGTTTCATACCTGGTATTTCTTGCATACCTGGATGGCCTGATATACCAATAATACCTGGTATACCAGACATACCTATACCAGATATTCCTGGCATACCTAGATGGCCTGATATACCATACATACCTATACCTTATATACCAGGTATACCTGGATGGCCTAATATACCAATCATACCTGTTAAACCAGACATACCTATACCTGATATACTAGACATACCTGGATGGCCACGTATACCTGGATGGCCGGGTACACCAAGTAGGCCTTTAAATCCTAAAACATCTAGTCCACCTCAAGAATCACCAAGCTCACCTCCTGAATCGCCAACTTCGCCTCCATCATCACCAAGTTCACCATCTGAATCGCCAAATTCTCCTCCTGAATCGTCATATTCACCCGCTGAATCGCCAAATTCACCTTCACCTAGTCCATCATCATAGATGCAGCTAAAGTTGTTTTTCTAGCAAAAATAATGTTGATTGTATTATTATGTGATACTTCTTTTAACACAGAAGAAATATATTCAATTTAGTTATGAGAGTGACAATGCTTTTGCTTCATGCTTGCAAGTAGAATATATTATATTGTCATATCATGTATATTTAATGAGCTCAATTCTCTCATCTATTATTGAGAATAGAAAATTATTAAATACTACATATTTGGAATCATAATTTGATTAGCATGGTTATCTTTAAATCATTGCTTTAAATTGATTTAATTTTGTATTTTAGTAGGGGGCACCCAATTTTTTATGGGTAAGGTGTCCCCATGGGGTGGCATTAGGGTGAGACATTGTGGTTGGTGACATTGGTCAACCACAATACTACCGGTGGCTTTTTGTTCTCTCTTTCACAATTTTTTTTTTGTACACTTGTGACGTTTTGGTTGGTCAATATCACTAATGTCACCAACCACATTGTCACCCAAGTACTACCCGCTTCAAAGACATGTATATGTCTGCTTTTTTAGAAATTTGATCAGAAAGTTGGGTGAACTAGAAGGGTCATCATTATTAAAATATGTTATCACAATTTTTTTTTTGGTCTCAGAAGCTTGAAATCACCATGTGTCTGTCCAATCCAGACTCTCCCATCATGGAAACCAAGTTCTCTTTTCCAAGATAAAACAACTTCGTAAATATCTAAAGATAAACTCACGTTTAAAATCACCATATAATATTGTTTTATCCTTCTGCTTTTTTACTAATCATTCTTCAAATGCATATTTTGAATCCCATTCCTTTTGAAGCTAAATACCGGTAGACACAGTTGCCAAACTGTACGAGGTAGTGGAGTAGTGGAAACAGAGTTCGTACACAAGTACTATGTCCTATTCTGCATTCTTTGTCGTTGAGCATCCCACGCTCAAGTTGACTTTGAATCTAGCCGTTACTCCAAGTGAATGTTTCTTATGCATCGAAATGCCTTTAGAAATCCTTCTAAACAGATCTTCAGTTTGTAGGCTTCAGACTCTTTGTAGCACTTTAGCTTCTGATGATCTTCAGACTCTCTTGATCTTCAGGTTCTGATAATCTTCAGACTCTCTTGAACTTTAGGTTCTGATCATCTTCAGACTCATTTGAACTTCAGATTCTCTTGGTCTTCAGGACTTCTTGAAACAGCTTCTGATGATTCTTCAGACTCTCTTGATCTTCAGAATCACAAGCAACAAGCTTCTCTGGATTTTGCTCTTAAAATGTTCAAACAGAATACTTACTAAGATTGAAATCTTGATTAAGATCCTGCATACTTAAACAAATATTAGCATATCCAATTGACAATTTTTAATACCTTGTTATCATCAAAACTCAAAAGTGGTATTGCTAAACACCCTTGTTCCAACAATCTCCCCCTTTTTGATGATGACAAACATCAGTATTTAAAAGGTCAGTTGTTGTTAATCTAATTAATAGGTTGACTAAAGGGTCTGAGGTTTGTAAGCTCTGACTCCCCCTGAGTCTGATAGTCCTTAAGTTGAGGTTTGTAAGCTCCCCCTAAGTTCTATCCATGTTAATTAAATTCATATTTAACACAAATAACTGAATCAAATCTCATGGAATAATTAAAAGAATAATGAGAGAAGATTCTTTTTAAATTAAATTGAAGAATTTAATTTAATGGGGCTCAGAATCTAACGAAGTACCTATCGCAAACTTCCCTTTTCTTCATACTTAGCATGAATAACATAAAAAAATACTTACTGATCTTTCTCTCCCTTTTGTCATTAACAAAAAGGTTTAAAGACAAGTTTCTCCCCCTTTTTACACGACTTCAAATGAGGGAAAAAAAAAATTTCGAGAAAATGAGAAGAGAAGATTCAGAGCAAAAACTTATTAGAGTCTGTTAAAACAAGACAGATTCTAAGTAAGATAAGATAGTTAGACTTCAGACGTACTTAGATAAATATAACAAGATATATCAGAAGCACAGATAAATGAAGTAGAAAACTATCAGAAGTAAAGATTCAAAAACTTAAATGAATATAACGAAGTAAAAGTTCAGAAGCCAATAGAAAAACAGCGAATAAGAGTACAAGCAAAACAAAACCAAATAAACACTAGGTGTGCAACTAAGGCTGATTTTGTTTGGCAATGTGATCCATCAATTTCTGCAGATCCTCTTGCTGTTTCTTGACCATTTCTTCAAGAGCTTCTGTTCTCCTGAGATGAGCTTCTCTTTCAAGTCTAGCTTCTTCTTGAACTCTGTGAAGCTTCTTCTTCAGAGTATCATAAACCATTGTTTCCCTTGGATTGTATTGATCAGCATCAAAGAATGGTTGATTTGCCAATGCCAGAACAGGAGCTTTCTTCTTAGCCTTTGTTATTTCAGCTTTCTTGATTTCTTCCATATGTTTGGCAAGAACGACAGCTTGTTCTTTTACTGCAGCCTTCTGAATTGTAGTGATAAAATCCACAAATTCATTCTTCAAAGCAGCAAATTCATCCTTGTAACTCACATTAAGGATTGGCACAAATCTTTGCTCAATAATATCCTTGAGCTTTGAGCTTGACATTCCATAGAACTCATCTATTCTCAACGAATCAAAGAGGTTGGGAAGTATTAGATCTTGGTTTGGCTCTGATGAAGTTGAGGGTACAGAAGCTAAGACTGTTTGTAAGGTTTGGAAGCCAGTTACAATAGTTTGAGGTTGGGAAAGAGGTTCAGCAACTGTTTCAAACACAGCCTCTGCTACGCATTCTGTTACAGGTTCTGGGTCAGGAATGACATCAGAATCTTGTATCAGAGTCTCAGAGACTGGTTCCTTTTCAGTTACAGTAACTGGTTCGTTTGTAGCTTCGATTTGAATTTTTGGTTTAGGTTAAGGTACAGAGTCTGGTTTTGAAATAGATTCTGTAGCTTTGGTTGTTTTGGATTTTGCAGGGGTCTTTGGTAGTTCTCCACCTAGACGTTTTTCAAGAGAATCTAGGGTATCTGGAGAGTCTACAAGGATTGTTTCTTGTTGTGGAGATGGTTTTGAAGATTGGATGGGTTCTTCAGGTTCTTCAGTGGGCTGAATTGCCTGAAGTGGTTTGAGAAAAGATGGTTGAGCAGGATGGTCAGAGGGTAAGTTCAGAGACACTGTGATGGTGTCTTGAATAACCCTGTAAATAGTTGAATCGATGTATTCACCTATTCTTGGGTCAAGAGGATCAAATGATGAGATTGGTTTGATTGGAAAGGGAGTTTTATTTCGAAGGGATGGAAGGGCTCTGCTAAGGGGTATGTTATCTGATTCAGTTTCAAATGTGGGTAATGACTCTTGATTCGTAGAAGAGAAAGGTGAGTCAAATGAAATGTTACATGAGATATTAGCTTCTGGAGAAGCTAGTTGTTCAGAAGCTTCAGACAAGGAAGCTCCTGATTGATCAGCTTCTTCAGGGATAGCAGGACTCTTCTGTTTCAAAGCTGTTGCGAGCAACTTAGCAGCTTCCTTCACAGTCTCATCTCTTAGACCTTCTGTCACAACTTCTGCTGCCATAGCCTTGCCAGCAGCATGTTCATCTTCAACCATAGATACAGAAGTACCTATCTCCTGTGCTATATCCTTAGACACAAGAACAACTTCTTTCTTTCTTTTCTTGACCTGACTTTCTTCTTCATCAGAATCAGCATCAAGAAATTCAGCAATTTCTTCAACCAGTCTTTTGTGATCTCTGTCAGCTTTGCCTTTTTTGGCTTTCTTCTCATCCTTTGCCTTCTTCTCGTCCTTTGTTTTCTTCTCATCCTTGGATTTCTTTATCCTTTCCTTAATTTCCTTGGATGCAAGAGAGACAGATAGAGGCATAGGAGCTATGGTTTCAGAGGCACCAATAGTCACTCCTGGAAGAGCTGTTGATTTCGACTTCTTCTTCTTCTTAGGAGGTTCTTGCTTCTCTTCCTCCTCTTCTAGATTGACATCCTTGGTCCTTTTGCCTTTGACCTTAAGAGGTCCTCCTCCAAGAGACTCAGGAATGGCAGAATAGTTGATTATTCTACCAGTCTCATTGTAGTAATCTACTACAAATCTTGCAAGGACTTCAGGATTGTCTTCTTTGGAAATAAGGGGGAAGTCCATCATCAGATCAGATTGTACAGAAGACTCCTTCATATCTTGATCAGAAGGGATGTACTTCTTGACAATCTTCATGTATTGTGAGAGTCTTGTCGTTGATGATTCTTCTTGTTACTGTTCCAAGTTGAGCCTCTGATACAACACCAGATTCTGTCAAGACCGTCAAGAGGCCTCCTTGATACAGAATCTCAGAGATCAATCTTCCAAAAGGAACTTGTCTTCTGGATTTGATATGGCCTTCCCTGATGGCCCAGCACATGTGGTGCATCACGTATCTTGGAAAGTTAATCTTCTTCTTTTTGATCAAAAAGTACAGAAGCACCTTATGATCCACAGACAGAGTGTCTGTTCCTCCACCTTTCTGAAGCAT
This sequence comes from Medicago arabica, assembly GCA_946800305.1. Lineage (NCBI taxonomy): Eukaryota > Viridiplantae > Streptophyta > Magnoliopsida > Fabales > Fabaceae > Medicago > Medicago arabica. The sequence goes on along the minus strand of OX326970.1, from coordinate 27,723,681 downwards.
ACTGTCCAGAATGATCTTCAGAAGCATCCAATGTTCTGGATGCATGTCCACCAACTTATTTTAAGGTCTTCCCTCAAACAAGAGTTTGTTGCAGATGCTCATCCATTCACACTTCTTATCCACGTTCCACTGAAATTTGCCAAAGGTTAGTTACCCTGCATGCCCTGGCAACTATTTCTTCGTTGATAAGGATTGGAATCCCCATCACAGCAAATCTTATTTCTAGACCACTGTAAGGTCTCAGACCCATTTGCTTCTTGTTTTTGCCAGTTAAGGTTGTTCATTATTTCAGCAGTTTCTTCGACGGTTGCATCATCCTTGTCAAAAACTTCAGCCCTTACCTAGAGATCTCTAACCAGTTCTTGATATGTTGGTCCATTCAACATACCAAAGTAACTCATCATTCCTTGTGCTAAGAAATAAGTTGAGACGTCGATACCATGCTTCATCGAGGATACAAAATCTACTAGAGATTCAACTTGAACTTCCAGAGTCTCTTTGATGATGTTCATTGTTCTGGGTTTAATCACATAAGATTTTCCAGTTTTGACGATCACACCAGATTGAATGAGTTCACTTGCCATTTGTAGGGTTCTAGGTTTGATTTTGAGAAACAAAGTTTTTCAGAGACTAAAACGAAAGAATAGTTCAGAGAAAAATCAAAGTGTGGAAAGTGAAGTGGGTTGTGTGTGGTTGCTATTTATAAGGAAAGTTGAAAACCGTTTGAAAAAGAGAAGGGGACAAACAAACATAAGCAATAAAGACTAGTGAGCATGCAGCCGTAAAAATGTTGGGAAGACGCGAGGGTTACTTGTTAAACGGAATAAAATCATTGCCCTTTGAGTTTCTACTCAATAAAGACAGGCCACGTCTGATAACTTAAAAATTAACTGTCACCGTAGTGGGGCAGGTGTTACTGAACTCAACATGCATCCTTCCACTAATACGAGCTTCTTAAGAGTCTAAGTTTCCTTAACAGAGTCTGAGTGTCTTCAGAAGCTTATATCCATCAGAGTCTCCAAGAGAGAGTCTGATTCTCAAATAGCTTCTGAGTAACTTTCAGAGTCTGAATTTTGTCTTCAGAAGCACACATTAACCAGAGACATAACACATGTTCAAATTTTTCTTTATAAAATCAAATTTTTCAACAGTCAAAGGTTTAGTAAATATATCAACCCATTGATGATCAGTATCAATGAATTGAATATCTAGAATTCCTTTTTAAACATAGTCTCTAATAAAATGATGTTTAATCTCAATGTGCTTTGCTCTTGAATGCATAATTGGATTCTTAGATAAACATATAGCAGCTGTATTATCACAATAAATTGGGATACAATTTTCAGTTATTTGATAATTCTCGAGCTGATGTTTCATCTAGAGTAGCTGTGTACAACAACTAGCAGCTGAGATGTATTCTGCTTCTGCTGTAGACAAGGCAATTGTTGCATGTGTCTTGCTAGCCCAGGATACCAGATTCTCTCCCAGAAATTGACAATTGCCACTGGTTGATTTTCTTTCAATCCTGTCTCCAGCATAGTTAGCATCACAGAATCCAACTAGCTTATAATCAGAAGATTTCTTATACAGAAGTCCAAGATTAGTAGTTCCTTTCAGATATCTAAAGATTCTCTTAACAGCAGTTAAGTGAGACTCTCTAGGATCTGATTGAAAGCTTGCACACAGACACACGCTGAATAAAATATCTGGTTTGGATGCAGTTAGGTATAACAAAGAACCTATCATACCTCTATATAGCTTCTGATCAACTTTGGTTCCTTGATCTTCTTTGCTCAGAGTGCAGGTTGGATGCATTGGAGTGTTCATTTCCTTGCAGTCCTCAAGATTGAACTTCTTCAAGAGCTCTTTAGTGTATTTGGACTGATGAACATAGACTCCATCTTTGCATTGGTTGATTTGAATTCCTAAAAAGAACTTCAATTCTCCCATCATGCTCATTTCAAATTCATCCTGCATTGCCTTAGAAAACTCTTTTCAAAGTGAACCATTAGTTGAACCAAAAATGATATCATCAACATAGATTTGAACTATAAGAATGTCCTTCTTAAGAGTCTTTCTGAATAGTGTAGTGTCAACTTGTCCTCTTTCAAAATCATTTTGAATTAAGAAATTACTTAGTCTTTCATACCAAGCTCTGGGAGCCTGTTTCAAGCCATATAGTGATTTCTTCAATTTATAAACATGCTCTGGATGTTTTAAATCCTCAAAGCCAGGAGGTTGTTTGACATATACTTCTTCAGAAATGACCCCATTAAGAAAATCACTCTTAACATCCATTTGATACAAGATTATGTTGTGATTGACTGCATAGGAAAGAAGTAACCTGATTGCCTCCAATCTTGCAACTGGAGCAAATGTTTCAGGGTAATCAATGTCTTCTTGTTGACTGTAGGCTTGTGCAACAAGTCTGGCCTTGTTTTTTATTACTTCTCCTTGTTCACTAAGCTTGTTTCTGAACACCCATTTAGTTCCAATAATGTTCTTGTGCTCAGGCTTAACTACTAGATCCCACACTTCATTTTTTTTGAATTGATTAAGTTCATCTTGCATTTCCAGAATCCATCCTTCATCTCCAAGTGCTTCTTCAACAGAGGTTGGTTCAATAACAGATAATAATCCCAAGGCAGACTCTTCTTGTTTGAAATATGATCTTGTTCTTCTGGGACTATCTTTGTTGCCAGTGATTTGATCCTCAGGATGTGAAGACTTGTATTTAAACGAATGTTTGGATTGACTAGCTTGTTGAGAACCATCTTGAGCTTCTTCAGAAGCTTCTTCATCAAGAACTTCAGGGGACGTTACAGCTTCTAGAGTATCTTCAGATTCTGGAATCTGATCAGATTATGAGTTGTTATCAGAATCTTGAGTTCCTACAAAGCTTTCATCTTGCTCTGAAGTTTCACTTCTAGGCACTTTGTCATCAAATCTGACATGCATAGATTCTTCAACACATTGTGTTTCTGTATTATACAGTCTGTATGTCTTAGATCTTTCAGAGTAACCTAAAAAGATTCCCTTCTGAGCTTTGGCATCAAATTTCTTTAGATAGACTCTATTATTCAGGATATAAGATATGTTAGGTTTCCTGCCCTTAAAGAGTTCATATGCTGTTTTGTTCAACAGAGGTCTGATGTAGATCCTGTTCTGAACATAACATGCTGTGTTTACTGCTTCTGCCCAAAAATGTTTAGCCAGACTATTCTCATGGATCATGGTTCTTGCCATTTCTTGTAAGGTTCTGTTCTTTCTCTCTACAACTCCATTTTGTTGTGGAGTTCTAGGAGCAGAGAATTCATGGATAATTCCATGTTTTTCACAAAAAATCTCAAATGGCTCATTTTCAAATTCTCCTCCATGATCACTTCTGACTTTCAAAGTTTTCAACTCTTTTTCAGATTGAATTTGGATGCAAAATTTGCTAAACACAGAATATGAATCATCTTTAGTTTTCAGAAACTTAACCCAACTCCATCTACTGTAATCATCAACAATGACTAGTCCATATTTACTTCCATATAAGGATGCAGTACTAACTGGTCCAAATAAATCAATGTGAAGTAACTCCAAGGGTCTGGATGTAGAAACAATTTCTTTTGGTTTAAAGGAACTCTTGACAATTTTCCCTTTCTGACATGCTCCGCAAAGAGCATCTGAATGATAGTCAATGTCTGATAAGCCTTTGACTAGTTGAAACTTGCTAAGCTTGGAGATTAACCTCCAATTTGCATGTCTCAATCGTCTATGCCACAACCATTTCTTATCACCCATTGACAAAAGGAAAACTACCTTCTGATCATTCACTTCAGAGAATTTTATTTTGTAGACATTGTTTCTTCTCTTTCCCTTGAAGACTATGGATTGATCATCCTTGTTGACTACAGTGCAGTTGTTCTTATTAAACAAAACATCATAACCACTGTCACACAATTGACTTATGCTCAGTAGGTTATGTCTAAGCCCATCAATAAACCACACATTACTAACAGAGATTAGAGAGTTACCAATGGTTCTAGTACCAATAATTTTGCCAGTCTGGTTTCCTCCAAATCCCACAGTTCCTCCCTCCTACATGGTTAGGGTTAGGAACATAGACTTTTCTCCTGTCATGTGTCGCGAGCAGTGTAACACCCCGTTTTCCCAACATGTAAAATAATACATAATTTATCAGAGTTCAACATAAAACAGGATGTCACATATTCACACTTCAAAAATCTTTTCAACTTAATAGGGTTTAAAACCCGTTTTTAAATAAAACACCTGCTTTCAAACAATTAAACAATATCGCAGCGGAAAACTTAATCTTAATCAACTTTTAAAATTCAAGGTTTGGCACTAGGCCTTAACACCATCAACATAAATCAAATACCAGTCAAAATGGTTCAACAACAACTTCAAAAAGTTACGTAATTAATAAAGATGAACATAATAAATGATATTCCCCATCCCGTTACATATCAGAGCGACACTCCTATGACGACACGAGGATCAACTCACATCTACACTATTCTGGATCACCTGCAAGTTACTCATATGAAGAGCAACATTTTCAAGCAGAAGGGGTGAGATTTCACATTCAGTAATAATAAGCAATAAATTCAAAAACCAGAATTTAATCAACACACAGCTACAACATTTATTAATTAACAAGAACTTCATGTGTATTTAAGTTAACAATTATTAATGAATTACAAATCAACGGCCATTCAACAATGCAACAATGACGACTCGACAACGCAACAACAACAACAACTCAACAATACCACGACACAACGACAACTCAACAATATGCAATATATTTATGCATGTGGTACCAACAGAGCATCAAGCCCTCATCAGGATGTCGTAATGCGACTAAACAGGGCATCAAGCCCCCAACTTAACAACTTAACAGCTTAACAGGGCATCAAGCCCTCAACTTAGACCAATGGTTATGCGACACGACAACCTAACAACATGCAACAACACAACTTGAACAACATGCAACTATTTAGCAGATAATGCACATAATCAAACATCCACGAAAGATTTTTCATGTCAACTACAGCTACTGGAATACACTACTTTATCGCCAACTACTCCATAATTAAACCTAAGTCCAACTCAAAACTAGAACCATGTTCAACTACTCACAATCGAGACATCTACAGGCTAACTCACCGTGGCGAGTTGGGTTACTCGCCGTGGCGAGGAGTCAGTGACTCTCTACCATGTGCTCGCCGTTGCGAGCAAAGTACTCGCTGTGGCGAGTGACAACTGGGGTCACTCGCGAGGCGACCTAAGGAGCTCGCCATGGCGAGTCATCTACAGCTCGTGAGGCGAGGGTAATCGCTCGCTGTGGCGAGCGATGACGAACAGGGGAACGAACAGCAGGTACAGAAGCACGAATTTTGACCCAAAAACCCAAATTTGACACCCAAACTTCCCAAAAATGATAAAGGACATCATCTACTGGTTAATTATAACTTATACAACAGTTTCTACAACAATTCACTAATTTCCTAGGTTTTTAGGGACCTAATTGATTCAATTTTAATTCCTTCAATCATCACTATTAACAACAACATGATCAATTCAATTTTCAAAATTCATATACTAATCATTAAAGAAAGCTAGTCTCACCCTTACCTTGGATTTTACAGAACTCTACAGGTTTCTCCCAAAAGCAGTATGTTTCACGTTCTCTCTGTTTTTCCCAAAGGCTGCTCCACTGGTTTCTAACCCTAATTCCTTAGTGCTCACTTCTTATTTATAGCCCCTTCTAACAAATTCCACTAATTACCAAACTAACCTTAATTAAGTTGTTATTTTATTTTTCTTAGACAAATCTTATTATATTTTTCTATCAAATATAACAAACAACATCTACTACCAACAAATACTAAAATCAACATATACCAACATATATCAGCATATATCACAACAAATTTAATAAATTCAACAAAAGACTCCCAGCTTAATTTAAATAAATAATTAAATAAAAATAGGGCGTTACAAGCAGCTACTGTCCAGGTACCAGGCCTTCTGCCTTTCTTGTCCTTTTAGACATACCTGCAACATCAACAATTTCAGACTTATGTACCCATATTTTCATGGGTCCTCTAGGGTTAGTCCTTGAACCATTGAATCCCTTTTGTATTGTGTGTCTTGAAGTCATTGGCATTGTTTTCCTCCAAACTTTGGGTTTAGAACCTGTTAGTTTAGGATCCAACTTACCTTTCACAGTTTCTCTTCTTTGAAACTTAGGCTTTTGTTTTTCAGGCTCTGGTTTCTTCAGAGTCTGTTTACCAGACTCTGATTTTTTCAGAATCTGAATCATTGAAGCCTTAGGTTCAAAGTTTTTCAGAACCTTTGACTTTGGGTTATGAGATTTTGACTTAGTCATAATTTTAGAACTTGAAGCTTTATGTTCTGAATGAGTCACTGTGTTGACTTCATCAGACTCACTTACAAAGTGATTTTTCAATGCTTCTCTGGCACCATCAGGACTAGTAAAAAAATTGTATTAATTAGCAAAGAGTTTTTAAAAAACATTACTACCTTGATGATAATGGCGATGATATTAATATATTGTGTTGTACTTTGTTGCATCTATGAATTGATTTATATCCTATGAATGTATGCTTGTCGCATTATAAGACGTCGTGTTGGTTGGCTAATAATTTATGATAATGTAGAATCAATTGAAATTATAGTGAAATTCAATATTTGGATTCTAGTTTCGTTTGATTTTTTTTTATCTTGTAGGTTATTGATTGTTGCTTCGTATTTTTGAATATTTTAATCAAAGCAAACTTTTTGGGAATTTTTAGATACTAATTCTTTTATAAACATTTTTGAACTATAATGTGCAACGATTGAAGGATCAAATTAAATTAAATAAGTGAAACATTTTGATGTAACTACGAAAGAAGTCACATTGTCAACACAATTGTTTCCTTTTGTTTAGATGTAAAAGAAACATTATATGTCATCATATAAAGGGAAATTCAAAATCAACAGACAATAAATATCCATTTTGGTCGGGTATTTTTCTTAACAAATTTACACCAACTCAATTATTTTTAAATACAATTTAAATATAAATCATAATTTAAATGAAATATTGGATGGATGTTTATGTTCATATACTTGCTACAAACTTATCTAAAACATTAAAATAGAAAGGAAAAATAATCAAAAGTGGATAAAAGCATCCATATTATACAAAAGAAAAAAATTCAATCAGTTGGATGTTGGTCAATACAATTTGAAAAGTCAATTTAAGTATAATTTGAAACTTTCTAAAAATAATATGTACAAGACGGTTTATTTAGAATGTTTTTTATAACAGGATTGTGAATCCAAATTTGAATAGCATTTGTCTTCAAAAGTGAAATTTTTTTTTGACTTTTTATATGGTGTTATAATAAAGTATATTTTACAATAAATTATAAGGGTTGCTTAAAAAAACAACAAAATATATATCTATTGAAATAATAGTCTCTCCATGATTAAAAATCTTTTTTTTTGGTCAAGGTAAAGTTAAAGTCTTTTTTTACCTTTGTTATTTTGTTTTAAATCAATGATCTCTTTCGAAGTTTATAATTTACCAATAATATTTTATGACCTAAAAAGAATTTATTGGTATACGTTGGACTCGTCCACTCTCCAACTCTCTTATATATAAAATATCCTTTGACACAAATTTTCATCAGCAAACTTTTAGTTTATTCTAATTTTAATTTACTTAAGGAAAATGTGTTCTAAATTATTCTTGCTCATACAATGCCTTTTGGTCATGGTTATTTTGATCTCTTCCATGGGGGAAGCTAGGAACTTGGGTATGATTTCCCCAACCTATAGAACAAGAAAGAGTCAATTTTCTTACATTTGATTTTTTTTTCTTTCCATAAATAACATAATTGCTACAATTAAGATCTACTCATATCAATATTTCATTTACAAATTATTCAACGAATTATATTTTATATTAACAATGAAAGTTCTAGTAGTAAGACATCTTAAACTCTTTCATTCTAATTGACTATTTTTTATTAGGCACTCTTATTGTCTTATTTTATCCGTAGTAAAATTTATGTGAAGATCTCATGCACTTAACACATTTGCATATGAATATATGTTATATATAAATTATGACTAACCAAAATCTAATTTGAGTCCATTATTCATAAATTACTACCTTTAAAGGTAAATTTGATGGAAGATATCTATAATTTGATTTGTTTGTAGTTCATATTTTTGCAGTTGAGGTTCCTACAAAGCAAAATAATGTGGATAATGTAAGGTATTTTGATAAAAAGAGTGTTGGAGACAAAGATGGTGCAACTTCTAAGTGTTTCATACCTGGTATTTCTTGCATACCTGGATGGCCTAATATACCAATAATACCTGGTATACCAGACATACCTATACCAGATATTCCTGGGATACCTAGATGGCCTGATATACCATACATAACTATACCTTATATACCAGGTATACCTGGATGGCCTGATATACCAATCATACCTGGTATACCAGACATATCTATACCTGATATACCAGACATACCTGGATGGCCACGTATACCTGGATGGCCGGGTACACCAAGTAGGCCTTCAAATCCTAAAACATCCAGTCCACCTCAAGAATCACCAAGCTCACCTCCTGAATCACCAACTTCGCCTCCATCATCACCAAGTTCACCATCTGAATCGCCAAATTCTCCTCCTGAATCGTCAAATTCACCCGTTGAATCACCTAGTTTGCCTACTGAATCGCCAAATTCACCTTCATCTAGTCCATCATCATAGATGCAGCTAAAGTTGTTTTTCTAGCAAAAATAATGTTGATTGTATTATTATGTGATACTTCTTTTAACACAGAAGAAATATATTCAATTTAGTTATGAGAGTGACATTGCTTTTGCTTCATGCTTGCAAGTAGAATATATTATATTGTCATATCATGTATATTTAATGAGCTCAATTCTCTCATCTATTATTGAGAATAAAAAATCATTAAATACTACATATTTGGAATCATAATTTGATTAGCATGGTTATCTTTAAATCATTGCTTTAAATTGATTTAATTTATGTGTAAGTTGTCCCCATGGGGTGGCATTTGAGTGAGACATTGTGGTTGGTGACATTGGTCAATCACAATACCACCGGTGGCTTATTGTTCTCTCTTTCACAAATTTTTTTTTGTACACTTGTGACGTTTTGGTTGGTCAATATCACTAATGTCACCAACCACAATGTCAACCAAGTACTACCCGCTTCAAAGACATGTATATGTCTGCTTTTTTAGAAATATGATCAGAAAGTTGGGTGAACTAGAAGGGTCATCAATATTAAAATATGTTATCACAGTTTTTTTTTTGGTCTCAGAAGCTTGAAATCACCATGTCTCTGTCCAATCCAGACTTTCCCATCATGGAAACCAAGTTCTCTTTTCCAAGATAAAACAACTTCGTAAATATCTAAAGATAAACTCACGTTTAAAATCACCATATAATGTTGTTTTATCCTTCTGCTTTTTTACTAATCATTCTTCAGAACATTCTGGTCATTGTTAAAATAGTTTTACATTTCAGCTCAATATCATTTTTCTCATTTTGAATATATAATAATTATATAATCGTTCTCCAGAACATTCTGGTCTTTGTTATAACTAATTAAAACATTTAATCTTTAATTCTTCCAAGTTTATTTAATCCATACCATTCTGGTCCTCGATAAAACAATTTTTATATATATAATACTCTAATCTCATTAAAATCAAATTTACCAAGAACCTTCTTGAGTATATAAACTTGTTAAAGTTCCAAGAATAATTTAAAAGGGTCACAATTAAAACCTCCCTTTCTTGCGACGTATATTTCTGCTTTAGTGACTGGTACGTGAATGGAGGGGGAGAATGGAATGTACAATGGGTAGAGAGAGAATGGTAAGAAAATAGTGGAAGTAAAGGGTTAATTACCAAAATGTTCCTAATTTAAGAATGAAATGACAAAAGTGTCGCCTTTGTCTTTTTCTTTACTCGACCGTTGGATTAATACAATGACTCCTATTCATTTTGCAAAGAAAAAAAATAAATAGGAGATCTCTCACGGTGGGAGACCTATATATGTCATGCACCGGGGATGGAGCCAAAATTGATAGTTAGTTTTAGAGTCAACGTAAAAAATTAGTCGGGGAGTGCGTGTTTTCTTTTGCCTTGGAAAAATGTTATGATATGTTTTTTCCCAGCACTCTGTACCACCAAAGTCTGATTGAATGTGTATTTATCATATAATGTAATTTTTTTTCCTTATATTGATCTATTTAAAGAAGTGACAATGTCATATTGTTGATAATATTGAATAAATTTCAATTTAAAAAAAAATATTGAATAAATTTTGCTACAGATACCGATACCCAACCAAAGTAAAAAGTATTAAAGAATTTACCAGTTTTTATTATTAATTTTTTTTTGAAAAATATTAACCAAAATGGATAATTATGGTAGCAGTTTCCCATCTTTTGTTCTTACTTTTGATGTTTATCCATAAAAAAACTAAGACCAACAAAAGCTTCTAATTTATACCGTGTTGGTAACTAGAATATAGGACTATCGTTGTAGAAACACATTTCATCCATAGAAGAAAAATTCGAGATAGAATAGTACTGTTTTGTAAATATAGCCAGTTGATAGCTATGAGATATATTATTTGTAGGGTTGGGGTTCAACTCCAGATTTTCTCAAAATACCTCATTCTATCGGCTAGAGCAAGCAAACTTACAAAGAACCAAAATTAAGGGAGATCAAGAAGACCAAAATAAAAGAAACAACACAATTTTTTCTTATAAACTATTAGGAATGTGTATTTACCGGTTGAAAATAAGTATAATCGTTATGCATATGAGATACTTGATTAGATGGGTAACATTAGCTTAAAAATTCTTAGTTAACGAATGTAGTAATTATTAATTCATTTTTTTAGAATGTAGTAATTATTAATTCGTTTCATTATACTTATTAGGTTTAATAAGAGTTAGTATTAATTTTTCAGAAAAAGAGTTCGTATTAATTAATCAAGCAATTGAGTTTAAGTGGTAAATGAGCTTCACCAAGAATGGATCGTTCGATAGAACCCGTGTTCGATTCTTCAGTGGAACAATTTTTGGCCAAAATATCCTTCTCTCACAACGGAACTCTGGATTACTATGACCCAGTTTCCCTATAAACTGGATGGTTAAGGCAGCAAAAAAAATTGTATTAATTAGCAAAGAGTTTTTAAAAAACATTACTACCTTGTTGATAATGGCGATGATATTAATATATTGTGTTGTACTTTGTTGCATCTATGAATTGATTTATATCCTCTGAATGTATGCTTGTCGCATTATAAGACGTCGTGTTGGTCGGCTAATAATTTATGATAATGTAGAATCAATTGAGATTATAGTGAAATTCAATATTTGGATTCTAGTTTCGATTGATTTTTTTATCTTGTAGGTTATTGATTGTTGCTTCGTATTTTTGAATATTTTAATCAGAGCAAACTTTTTGGGAATTTTTAGATACTTATTCTTTTATAAACATTTTTTAACTATAATGTGCAACGATTGAAGGATCAGATTAAATTAAATAAGTGCAACATTTTGATGTAACTACAAAAGAAGTCACATTGTCAACACAATTGTTTCCTTTTGTTTAGATGTAAAAGAAACATTATATGTCATCATATAAAATGAAATTCAAAATCAACAGACAATAAATATCCATTTTGGTCGGGTATTTTTCTTAACGAATTTATACGAACTCAATTATTTTGAAATACAATTTAAATATAAATCATAATTTAAATGAAATATTGGATGGATGTTTATGTTCATCTACTTGCTACAAACTTATCTAAATCATTAAAATAGAAAGGAAAAATAATCCAAAGTTGATAAAAGCATCCATATTATACAAAAGAAAAAAATTCAATCACTTGGATGTTAGTCAATACAATTTTAAAAGTCAATTTAAGTATAATTTGAAACTTTCTAAAAATAATATGTACATGACGGTTTATTTAGAATGTTTTTTATAACAGGATTGTGAATCCAAATTTGAATAGCATTTGTCTTCAAAAGTGAAATTTTTTTTTTGACTTTTTATATGGTGTTATAATAAAGTGTATTTTACAATAAATTATAAGGGTTGCTTAAAAAAACAAAAAAATATATATCTATTGAAATAATAGTTTCTCCATGATTAAAAATCTTTTTTTTTGGTCAAGGTCAAGTTAAAATCTTTTTTTACCTTTGTTATTTTGTTTTAAAACAATGACCTCTTTCGAAGTTTATAATTTACCAATAATATTTTATGACGTAAAAGTAATTTATTGGTATACGTTGGACTCGTCCACTCTCCAACTCTCTTATATATACAATATCCTTTGACACAAATTTTCATCAGCAAACTTTTAGTTTATTCTAATTTAAATTTACTTAAGAAAAATGTGTTCTAAATTATTCTTGCTCATACAATGCCTCTTGGTCATGGTTATTTTGATCTCTTCCATGGGGGAAGTTAGGAACTTGGGTAAGATTTCCCCAACCTATAGAACAAGAAAGAGTCAATTTTCTTACATTTGATTTTTTTTTCTTTCCATAAATAACATAATTGCTACAATTAAGATCTACTCATATCAATATTTAATTTAAAATTTATGTGCTTCTCTATTGAAATACCATTGTTTACCTCTCCCCCTAACATAGCCTTCTCTTTTGACATTATATTCAACGAATTATTCTTTATATTAACAATGAAAGTTCAAGTAGTAAGACATCTTAAACTCTTTCACTCTAATTGATTATTTTTTATTGGGCACTCTTATTGTCTTATTTTATCCGTAGTAAAATTTATGTGAAGATCTCATGCACTTAACACATTTGCATATGAATATATGTTATACATAAATTATGACTAACCAAAATCTAATTTGAGTCCATTATTCATAAATTACTACCTTTAAAAGTAAATTTGATGGAAGATATCTATAATTTGATTTGTTTGTGGTTCATATATTTGCAGTTGAGGTTCCTACAAAGCAAAATAATGTGGATAATGTAAGATATTTTGATAAAAAGAGTGTTGGAGACAAAGATGGTGCAACTTCTAAGTGTTTCATACCTGGTATTCCTTGCATACCTGGATGGCCTGATATACCAATAATACCTGTAACGCCCTATTTTATTATTTATTTATTTTATTGAGTTTAGATATATTTTTATAATTTAGTTGATTTATTTTGATGAATGATATTTTGTTATGTTATATGTTGGTATTTATTAGTATAATATATATGTTATCTGGTGTAGAAATATATATGTTATTTGGTATTTGTTATAGAAATATATTTGTTATCTGGTGTAGAAAATATATTTGTTATTTGGTGTAGAAATATATATATATATATATATATATATATATATATATATATATTATTTGGTGTAAAAATTTATTTGTTATTTGTTATAGAAATATATTTGATATTTGTTACGGAAGTAATTTATATATATTTTTAAATAGAATGTTGAGTTGTGGGGCTGTTTTTGAATTAGATAGAATTATGAGGGAATAAGTGGAATAAGATAAAACAAATAGAAGAGGTATAAAAGGTAAAACCTAGGTTTAGGAACAGACAGTACGTACAATCAGTTTTGGGAGAAAAAGGAGAAAACTAGAAGTGGAGAACCTGCTGCTCCAATTTTATTAAGGTAAGGGTGGGATTTCCTTCAATAATCATAGTATATAATTCTGAAATTTGATGAATTGTTGTGTTCATGAGTTAGGGTTGGAAAGTTTATGTTAATTGATAAAATGAGATGAATTGTGTTGTTTGATGCATGTTCCTATGTTGTTTTGATTTCTATATTGCCTATTTGACCTGTAAACATCATTGTAAATCATTTTGGGTGATTAAGGGATCAAAAATTGGTTTTTTGGAGTGAAAACTGTTCTTTCTCGTAAGCGAATTCGGCCACCGATTTTCTGAAAGCCAAAACTGGAAAAACACTCACTTTTCACCCGTTTCTGTTTTGAATTAGCTTTCGGTGTGAACACGAAAGTTGTAGGTATGGATGTTAGATTTTTAATGCCGTTGGTTTGACTTGTAAAAGATTTATAGAACTTGAGTTATGGTCAAATTACTGCACGTAGGTCACAGTGAATATTTATGAAATTCAGCACAACCTTTCCCGAATTTGAAATGAAAACTGGTATTGATAAGTACAAAATTGGTCTTAGGTGTAAACATGAAAGTTGTAGATAATTGTGTTAGCTTTCAATTGGCTTTGGTTTGACTTGAAAATGATTTTTAGTGTTTGAGTTATGATGAAAATACTTCAAGGAGGCTTTAGTGAATTATTATATGAATGTATATGTTGATGATAATATATGATGTTTTTCCATGATTAATGGATTATTATAAGAATGTGTATGTTGATGAATATGATGTTATATGATGTTGTTCATGGTTGATGAATTATTATATGAATGTATAAGATGTTACATGATGTTGTTCATGGTTGATGAATTATTATATGAGTGTATATGTTGATGAATATGTTGTTTCATGATGTTGTTCATAATTGATGAATTGTTGTTAATACGATGTTATATGATATTGTTTATGACTGATGAATTATGATATTATGATGCGAAGTCGTTGTCGTTGTCATTGCCACTGTTGTCGTCAATGTCGTTAAAGTTACAAGTGTTGGTCTAAGTTGTCTGAGTTTTAAGTGGTTGCTCCAAAGTATTAGAGTCTTATAAGTTGTTGACGTTGTCTATGTTGTAAGTTGTTGAGTCCATGCATACTCATTTAAGTTGAGGGCTTATGCCCTGTGAGCTTTTGCTCTTAAAGTTGAGGGCTTATGCCCTGGAGCTTTTGCTCAACCACGTTGAGGGCTTGATGCCCTGGAGCTTTTGCTCAACTAAGTTGGGGGCTTGATGCCCTGTGAGTTTTTACTCTACACGTTGAGGGCTTGATGCCCTGGAGCTCTAGCTCATTTGCGATGAGGGCTTGACGCCCTGCAATTATATTAATACTTATTACGGTGAGGGCTTGACGCCCTGGATTGGTACCACATGCATGAATAAGAGGTCTAAGTTGCATAGTCAAGTTGAAGTTGCGTAGTCGATGTCGAAGTTGTCGAGTTGTCTAAAGTTGTCGAGTTGATAATTATCAATGAATCGTTAATGAAGAGTTATATGTTGTTGTTTATGTTGTTAATGCGAAGTATCATTAAAGATAATTTGAAGTTGATTGTTGCTTATGTTGTTCATATGAAGTATTATTAAAGATGAACTACGTGGTTATTTGTATTACTAATTGATGTTGTTATGATGATTACATAATGTTGCTTATGAGTTGTTAAAGAAGTACTATATGAAGAATTATTATTATTAATTGATGATGTCTATGTTGTTAAATGCATTTGATGAATTATATGCTTATTATTATTGTTTATGAAATCTCACCCCTTTTGCTTGAAAATGTTGCCTTCCCTATGGGTAACTTGCAGGTAACTAAGAATTGTTGCGGTCGTGTGAGGTATCTCTCGTGTGTGTCTTAGGTGCTCTGATACGTAACGGGATGAGAATTTTGTTGTCGTTTTCTATTCCTTACGTATTGTTTTATGAACATGTTGATGAAGTAAATTTATGAGATTTTGTGTTGAGGCCCTTGTGCCAAAGATTGTTTTGAAAAGTTAAAATATTTCCACTGTGATGTATTAAAGGAATTTTATTCTATTTATGATTTTATGAAAAGAAGTGTGACATTCCGTTTACGTTGAATTACTCTGATATTATGCAAAAAATTTCAAGTTGGGAAAACGGGGTGTTACAATACCTGGTATACCAGACATACCTATACCAGATATTCCTGGCATACCTAGATGGCCTGATATACCATACATACCTATACCTTATATACCAGGTATACCTAGATGGCCTGATATACCAATCATGCCTGGTATACCAGACATACCTGGATGGCCATGTATACCTGGATGGTCGGATACACCAAGTAGGCCTTCAAATACTAAGACATTCAGTCCACCTCAAGAATCACCAAGCTCACCTCCTGAATCGCCAACTTCGCCTCCATCATCACCAAGTTCACCACCTGAATCGCCAAATTCTCCTTCACCCAGTCCATCATCATAGATGCAGCTAAAGTTGGTTTTCTAGCAAAAATAATGTTGATTGTATTATTATGTGATACTTCTTTTAACACAGAAGAAATATATTCAATTTAGTTATGAGAGTGACATTGCTTTTGCTTCATGCTTGCAAGTAGAATATATTATATTGTCATATCATGTATATTTAATGAGCTCAATTCTCTCATCTATTATTGAGAATAAAAAATTATTAAATACTACATATTTAGAATCATAATTTGATTAACATGGTTATCTTTAAATCATTGCTTTAAATTGATTTAATTTTGTATTTTAGTAGGGGGCACCCAATTTTTTATGGGTAAGTTGTCCCCATGGGGTGGCATTTGGGTGAGACATTGTGGTTGGTGACATTAGTCAACCACAATACCACCAGTGGCTTTTTGTTCTCTCTTTCACAAAAAAAGTTTTTGTACACTTGTGACGTTTTGGTTGGTCAATATCACTAATGTCACCAACCACAATGTCACCCAAGTACTACCCGCTTCAAAGACATGTATATGTCTGCTTTTTTAGAAATTTGATCAGAAAGTTGGGTGAACTAGAAGGGTCATCAATATTAAAATATGTTATCGCAGTTTTTTTTTTGTCTCAGAAGCTTGAAATCACCATGTGTCTGTCCAATCCAGACTTTCCCATCATGGAAACCAAGTTCTCTTTTCCAAGATAAAACAACTTCGTAAATATCTAAAGATAAACTCACGTTTAAAATCACCATATAATGTTGTTTTATCCTTCTGCTTTTTTACTAATCATTCTTCAGAACATTCTGGTCAGTGTTAAAATAGTTTTACATTTCAGCTCAATATCATTTTTCTCATTTTGCATATATAATAATTATATAATCATTCTCCAGAACATTCTGGTCTTTGTTAAAACAAATTAAAACATTTAATCTTTAATTCTTCCAAGTTTATTTAATCCATACCATTCTGGTCCTGGATAAAACAATTTTTATATATATAATACTCTAATCTCATTAAAATCACATTTACCAAGAACCTTCTTGAGTATATAAACTTGTTCAAGTTTCAAGAATAATTTTAAAAGGGTCACAATTAAAACCTCCCTTTCTTGCGACATATATTTCTGCTTTAGTGACTGGTACGTGAATGGAGGAGGAGAATAGAATGTACAGTGGGTAGAGAGAGAATGGGAAGAAAATAGTGGAAGTAAATGGTTAATTACAAAAATGTTCCTAATTTAAGAATGAAATGACAAAAGTGTCGCCTTTGTCTTTTTCTTTACTCGACCATTGGATTAATACAATGACTCCTATTCATTTTGCAAAGAAAAAAATAAATAGGCGATCTCTCACGGTGGGAGACCTATATATGTCATGCACCGGGGATGGAGCCAAAATTGATAGTTAGTTTTAGAGTCAACGAAAAAAAATAGTCGGGGAGTGCGTGTTTTCTTTTGCCTTGGAAAAATGTTATGATATGTTTTTTCCCAGCACTCTGTACCACCAAAGTCTGATTAAATGTGTATTTATCATATAATGTCATTTTTTTTTCTTATATTGATCTATTTAAAGAAGTGACAATGTCACATTGTTGATAATATTGAATAAATTTCAATTTAAAATAAAAAATTGAATAAATTTTGCTACAGATACCGATACCCAACCAAAGTAAAAAGTATTAAAGAATTTACGAGTTTTTATTATTAATTTTTTTTTGAAAAATATTAACCAAAATGGATAATTATGGTAGTAGTTTCCCATCTTTTGCTCTTACTTTTGATGTTTATCCATAAAAAAACTAAGACCAACAAAAGCTTCTAATTTATACCGTGTTGGTAACTAGAATATAGGACTATCGTTGTAGAAACACATTTCATCCATAGAAGAAAAATTCGAGATAGAATAGTAATGTTTTCTAAATATAGCCAGTTGATAGTTATGAGAAATATTATTTGTAGGGTTGGGGTTCAACTCAAGAATTTCTCAAAATACCTCATTCTATCGGCTAGAGCAAGCAAACTTACAAAGAATCAAAATTAAGGGGGATCAAGAAGACCAAAATAAGAGAAACAACACAATTTTTTTCTTATAAACTATTAGGAATGTGTATTTACCGGTTGAAAATAAGTATAATCGTTATGCATATGAGATACTTGATTAGATGGGTAACATTAGCTTAAAAATTCTTAGTTAACGAATGTAGTAATTATTAATTCATTTTTTTAGAATGTAGTTATTATTAATTCGTTTCATTATACTTATTAGGTTTAATAAGAGTTAGTATTAATATTTCAGAAAAAGAGTTCGTATTAATTAATCAAGCAATTGAGTTTAAGTGGTAAATGAGCTTCACCAAGAACGGATCGTTCGATAGAACCCGTGTTTGATTCATCAATGGAACAATTCTTGGCCAAAATATCCTTCTCTCACGACGGAACTCTGGATTACTATGACCTAGTTTCCCTATAAACTGGATGGCTAAGGTAGCAAAAAAAATTGTATTAATTAGCAAAGAGTTTTTAAAAAACATTACTACCTTGTTGATAATGGCGATGATATCAATATATTGTGTTGTACTTTGTTGCATCCATGAACTGATTATATCCTCTGAGTGTATGCTTGTCGCATTATAAGACGTCGTGTTGGTCAACTAATAATTTATGATAATGTAGAATCAATTGAGATTATAGTGAAATTCAATATTTGGATTCTAGTTTCGTTTGATTTTTTTTATCTTGTAGGTTATTGATCGTTGCTTCGTATTTTTGAATATTTTAATCAGAGCAAACTTTTTGAGAATTTTTAGATACTTATTCTTTTATAAACATTTTTTAACTATAATGTGCAACGATTGAAGGATCAAATTAAACTAAAAAAGTGAAACATTTTGATGTAACTTCAAAAGAAGTCACATTGTCAACACAATTGTTTCCTTTGGTTTAGATGTAAAAGAAACATTATATGTCATCATATAAAGGGAAATTCAAAATCAACAGACAATAAATATCCATTTTGGTCGGGTATTTTTCTTATCGAATTTACACCAACTCAATTATTTTTAAATACAATTTAAATATAAATCATAACTTAAATGAAATATTGGATGGATGTTTATGTTCATCTACTTGCTACAAACTTATCTAAATCATTAAAATAGAAAGGAAAAATAATCAAAAGTGGATAAAAGCATCCATATTATACAAAAGAAAAAAATTCAATCAGTTGGATGTTGGTCAATACAATTTGAAAAGTCAATTTAAGTATAATTTGAAACTTTCTAAAAATAATATGTACAAGACGGTTTATTTAGAATGTTTTTTATACAGGATTGTGAATCCAAATTTGAATAGCATTTGTCTTTAAAAGTGAAATTGTTTTTTGACTTTTTATATGGTGTTATAATAAAGTATATTTTACAATAAATTATAAGGGTTGCTTAAAAAAACAACAAAATATATATCTATTGATATAATAGTCTCTCGATGATTAAAAATCTTTTTTTTTGGTCAAGGTCAAGTTAAAATCTTTTTTTACCTTTGTTATTTTGTTTTAAAACAATGACCTCTTTCGAAGTTTATAATTTACCAATAATATTTTATGACCTAGAAGTAATTTATTGGTATACGTTGGACTCGTCCACTCTCCAACTCTCTTATATATACAATATCCTTTGACACAAATTTTCATCAGCAAACTTTTAGTTTATTCTAATTTTAATTTACTTAAGAAAAATGTGTTCTAAATTATTCTTGCTCATACAATGCCTCTTGGTCATGGTTATTTTGATCTCTTCCATGGGGGAAGCTAGGAACTTGGGTAAGATTTCCCCAACCTATAGAACAAGAAAGAGTCAATTTTCTTACATTTGATTTTTTTTCTTTCCATAAATAACATAATTGCTACAATTAAGATCTACTCATATCAATATTTCATTTACAATTTTTGTGCTTCTCTATTGAAATACCTTTGTTTACCTCTCCCCCTAACATAGCCTGCTCTTTTGACATTATATTCAACGATTTATTCTCTATATTAACAATGAAAGTTCAAGTAGTAAGACATCTTAAACTCTTTCACTCTAATTGATTATTTTTTATTAGGCACTCTTATTGTCTTATTTTATCCATAGTAAAATTTATGTGAAGATCTCATGCACTTAACACATTTGCATATGAATATATGCTATACATAAATTATGACTAACCAAAATCTAATTTGAGTCCATTATTCATAAATTACTACCTTTAAAAGTAAATTTGATGGAAGATATCTATAATTTGATTTGTTTGTGGTTCATATATTTGCAGTTGAGGTTCCTACAAAGCAAAATAATGTGGATAATGTAAGATATTTTGATAAAAAGAGTGTTGGAGACAAAGATGGTGCAACTTCTAAGTGTTTCATACCTGGTATTCCTTGCATACCTGGATGGCCTGATATACCAATAATACCTGGTATACCAGACATACCTATACCAGATATTCCTGGCATACCTAGATGGCCTTATATACCATACATACCTATACCTTATATACCAGGTATACCTGGATGGCCTGATATACCAATCATACCTGGTATACCAGACATACCTATACCTGATATACCAAACATACCTGGATGGCCACGTATACCTGGATGGGCGGATACACAAAGTAGGCCTTCAAAGACATGTATATGTCTGCTTTTTTAAATATTTGATTAGAAAGTTGGGTGAACTAGAAGGGTCATCAATATTAAAATATGTTATCACAATTTTTTTTCTTGGTCTCAGAAGCTTGAAATCACCATGTGTCTGTCCAATCCAGGCTTTCCCATCATGGAAACCAAGTTCTCTATTCCAAGATAAAACAACTTCGTAAATATCTAAAGATAAATTCACGTTTAAAATCACCATATAATATTGTTTTATCCTTCTGCTTTTTTACTAATCATTAAAATAGTTTTAAATTTCAGCTCAATATCATTTTTCTCATTTTGCGTATATAATAATTATATAATCATTCTCCAGAACATTCTGGTCTTTGTTAAAATAAATTAAAACATTTAATCTTTAATTCTTCCAAGTTTATTTAATCCATACCATTCTGGTCCTGGATAAAACAATTTTTATATATATAATACTTTAATCTCATTAAAATCACATTTACCAAGAACCTTCTTGAGTATATAAACTTGTTAAAGTTTCAAGAATAATTTTAAAAGGGTCACAATTAAAACCTCCCTTTATTGCGACATATATTTCTGCTTTAGTGACTGGTACGTGAATGGAGGGGGAGAATGGAATGTACAATGGGTAGAGATAGAATGGGAAGAAAATAGTGGAAGTAAAGGGTTAATTACCAAAATGTTCCTAATTTAAGAATGAAATGACAAAAGTGTCGCCTTTGTCTTTTTCTTTACTCGACCGTTGGATTAATACAATGACTCCTATTCATTTTGCAAAGAAAAAAATATAAATAGGAGATCTCTCACGGTGGGAGACCTATATATGTCATGCACCGGGGATGGAGCCAAAATTGATAGTTAGTTTTAGAGTCAACGAAAAAAAATAGTCGGGGAGTGCTTGTTTTATTTTGCCTTGGAAAAATGTTATGATAAGTTTTTTCCCAGCACTCTGTACCACCAAAGTCTGATTGAATGTGTATTTATCATATAATGTCATTTTTTTTCTTATATTGATCTATTTAAAGAAGTGACAATGTCATATTGTTGATAATAATGAATAAATTTCAATTTAAAAAAAAAATATTGAATAAATTTTGCTACACATACCGATACCCAACCAAAGTAAAAAG
The DNA here is from genome assembly GCA_946800305.1 of Medicago arabica. Classification (NCBI taxonomy): domain Eukaryota; kingdom Viridiplantae; phylum Streptophyta; class Magnoliopsida; order Fabales; family Fabaceae; genus Medicago; species Medicago arabica. The sequence continues at coordinate 27,701,689 of OX326970.1, read as the reverse complement.
TATAAAAGAATTTACCAGTTTTTATTATTTAAAGTAGTTTCCCATCTTTTGCTCTTACTTTTGATGTTTATCCACAAAATAACTAAGACCAACAAAAGCTTCTAATTTATACCGTGTTGGTAACTAGAATATAGGACTATCGTTGTAGAAACACATTTCATCCATAGAAGAAAAATTCGAGATAGAATAGTAATGTTTTGTAAATATAGCCAGTTGATAGCTATGAGAAATATTATTTGTAGGGTTGGGGTTCAAACTTACAAAGAACCAAAATTAAGGGGGATCAAGAAGACCAAAATAAGAGAAACAACACGATTTTTTTCTTATAAACTATTAGGAATGTGTATTTACCGGTTGAAAATAAGTATAATCGTTATGCATATGAGATACTTGATTAGATGGGTAACATTAGCTTAAAAATTCTTAGTTAACGAATGTAGTAATTATTTATTCATTTTTTTAGAATGTAGTAATTATTAATTCGTTTCATTATACTTATTAGGTTTAATAAGAGTTAGTATTAATTTTTCAGAAAAAGAGTTTCGTATTAATTAATCAAGCAATTGAGTTAAAGTGGTAAATGAGCTTCACCAAGAACGGATCGTTCGATAGAACCCGTGTTCGGTTCTTCTGTGGAACAATTCTTGGCCAAAATATCCTTCTCTCACGACGGAACTCTGGATTACTATGACCCAGTTTCCCTATAAACTGGATGGTAAGGCAGCAAAAAAAATTGTATTAATTAGCAAAGAGTTTTTAAAAAACATTACTACCTTGTTGATAATGGCGATGATATTAATATATTGTGTTGTACTTTGTTGCATCTATGAATTGATTTATATCCTCTGAATGTATGCTTGTCGCATTATAAGACGTCGTGTTGGTCGGCTAATAATTTATGATAATGTAGAATCAATTGAGATTATAGTGAAATTCAATATTTGGATTCTAGTTTCGTTTGTTTTTTTTTATCTTGTAGGTTATTGATTGTTGCTTCGTATTTTTGAATATTTTAATCAAAGCAAACTTTTTGGGAATTTTTAGATACTTATTCTTTTATAAACATTTTTGAACTATAATGTGGAACGGATGAAGTATCAAATTAAATTAAATAAGTGAAACATTTTGATGTAACTACAAAAGAAGTCACATTGTCAACACAATTGTTTCCTTTTGTTTAGATGTAAAAGAAACATTATATGTCATCATATAAAGGGAAATTCAAAATCAACAGACAATAAATATCCATTTTGGTCGGGTATTTTTCTTAACGAATTTACACCAACTCAATTATTTTTATATACAATTTAAATATAAATCATAATTTAAATGAAATATTGGATGGATGTTTATGTTCATCTACTTGCTACAAACTTATCTAAAACATTAAAATAGAAAGGAAAAATAATCAAAAGTGGATAAAAGCATCCATATTATAAAAAAGAAAAAAATTCAATCAGTTGGATGTTGGTCAATACAATTTGAAAAGTCAATTTAAGTATAATTTGAAACTTTCTAAAAATAATATGTACAAGACGTTGCTAATATACATATATGTGTATGTATTCACATTGTTTATGAATTGAATAACGCATGTTGTAAGATGTTGTTGTTTCATTGATTTGATGAATTATATATATTTATTATTGATCGTGTATCTCACCCCTTCTGCTTGAAAACGTTGCCTTCCCTATGGGTAACTTGCAGGTAACGAAGATTAGTAGGATGATTGGCTTTGTGTCTAGGGCTCTGATACATATTAGGATGAGGGTCGTCGCGTATGTTTCCTTATTCATTTATGTATCTTATCTATGAAAAGACTATGTCGTGGGAGTTTTTTATTGTTGAAAATAATATTTTATAACTGTTGAGGCCTTTGTGCCAGGATTATGTTGACGTTGAATTATAATTTTTGAAGATTCATTCCGCTGCAGTTTATGAGAATTTATGTTGTTTGAAATAAATAGTTTATTCCATTTTATGGAATTTTGAAAAGTAGTGTAATACTTCGTTGTTGAAATACTCTAATATAATTATCTTTATTATTACGTTGTTGGGTGAACGGGGTATTACAATTAGTATCAGAGCAGGTCGGTCCGTCCGGCCAAGTAGTGGAGTCGAGTCGAGCCTAGTAGAGTTGTGTGACAATTTTGTATTGTCTTTGATGTCTTGATTGTTGTTGTTGTGTAGAATCTTTGAGGTTGATCTTGTATTTTTTCTGTTGACGGGTATGGATGTAATCCTTGGTATGAACTGGTTGGAATACAACCATGTCCATACAGATTGTTTTAGAAAGACAGTATACTTTTCCTCTGCTGAAGAAGAAAGTGGAGCAGAATTTTTATCTACTAAGCAGCTGAAGCAGTTAGGATGTGATGGAAACTTGATGTTTTCCTTGTTGGCGTATTTGTCCGTGGAGAATCAAGCGGTAATTGATAGGTTGCCCGTTGTAACTGAATTTCCAGAGGTTTTCCCTGATGAGTTTCCTGATGTGCCGCCAGAAAGGGAGGTGGAATTTTCAATCGATCTTGTCCCGGGTACGAAGCCGGTATCGATGGCTCCTTATCGTATGTCGGCAGCTGAGTTGGTAGAGTTGAAGACACAGTTGGAGGATCTACTTGATAAGAAGTTTGTAAGACCAAGCGTTTCACCTTGGGGAGCGCCGGTATTATTGGTTAAGAAGAAGGATGGTAGCATGAGGCTGTGTATAGATTATCGTCAGCTGAATAAAGTGACGATAAAGAATAGGTATCCACTTCCGAGAATTGACGATTTGATGGATCAGTTAGTGGGTGCTCGTGTGTTTAGTAAAATTGATTTGAGATCGGGTTACCATCAGATCAAGGTGAAGGATGAAGATATGCAGAAGACGGCGTTTAGAACGCGATATGGTCACTATGAATATAAAGTGATGCCTTTCGGTGTTACTAATGCACCTGGTGTGTTCATGGAGTATATGAACAGAATTTTTCATGCTTTCCTGGATAAATTTGTTGTTGTGTTTATTGATGATATTCTAATTTATTCTAAGACTGAAGAGGAGCATGCAAAACACTTGAAGATTGTTTTGCAGGTGTTGAAATAAAAGAAGTTGTATACCAAGTTGTCGAAATGTGAATTCTGGTTAAGTGAAGTTTTCTTGGCCATATTATTTCTGGTAGCGGTATTGTTGTTGACCCATCGAAAGTTGAACCGGTGTCACAATGGGAGACTCCTAAGTCGGTTACTGAGATTAGAAGTTTTCTTAGTTTGGCTGGTTATTACCGTAGATTTATTGAAGGATTTTCGAAGTTGGCACTTCCTGTGACGCAGTTGACCTGTAAGGGTAAAACTTTTGTGTGGGATATTCAGTGTGAGAATAGTTTCAATGAGTTGAAGCAACGGTTGGCGACAGCTCCGATTTTGATTTTACCGAAGCCAGAAGAACCTGTTGTTGTTTATTGTGATGCGTCCAAGTTGGGCTTAGGTGGTGTACTTATGCAAGATGGTAAGGTGGTGGCTTATGCTTCGAGACAGTTGAGAATCCATGAGCAGAATTATCCTACGCACGATTTAGAGTTGGCTGCTGTGGTTTTTGTGTTGAAAATTTGGAGACATTATTTGTACGGTTCCAGATTTGAAGTGTTTAGTGATCATAAAAGTTTGAAATATTTATTTGATTAAAAAGAGATGAATATGAGACAGAGAAGGTGGCTTGAGTTGTTGAAGGACTATGATTTTAGTTTGAATTATCACCCAGGTAAAGCGAATGTGGTTGCAGATGCTTTGAGCAGAAAGACGTTGCACATGTCTGCTATGATGAATAAGGAATTGGACTTGCTTGAGCAGTTTAGAGATTTGAGTATAGTTTGTGAACTCGCACCTCAGAGTGTGCAGTTGGGTATGTTGAAGATCAACAGTGAATTCTTGAATAGCATCAAAGAGGCGCATAAAGTTGATGTCAAGTTTGTAGACTTGATGGTTGCTAATGATCAGACTGCATATGGTGATTTTCAAGTTGATGATCAAGGTGTGTTGAGGTTCCGAGGGAGAATTTGCATTCCGGATAATGACGAGTTGAAAAAGTTGATTTTAGAACAGAGTCACAGGAGTAGCTTGAGTATTCATCCGGGAGCTACAAAGATGTATCATGACTTGAAGAAAATGTTTTGGTGGTCTGGGTTGAAACGTGATGTTGCGCAATTTGTCTATGCTTGTTTAACTTGTCAGAAATCTAAAGTTGAACATCAGAAGCCTGCGGGATTGTTGACACAGTTGGATGTGCCGGAATGGAAATGGGATATCATCTCCATGGATTTTGTGACGAGTTTACCAAATACTCAAAGAGGGCATGATGCCATTTGGGTTATTGTCGATAGGTTGACGAAGTCGGCACATTTTATTTTGATCAATATTAGTTATCCGGTAGCACAGTTGGCGGAGATTTACATTCATAATATTGTGAAGTTGCATGGTGTTCCGTCAAGTATTGTGTCGGATAGAGACCTGAGGTTCACTTCGAGGTTTTGGAAGAGTTTGCAAGAGGCTTTGGGTTCAAGGTTGAAATTGAGTTCGGCTTATCATCCGCAAACAGATGGTCAGTCGGAGAGAACGATTCAGTCGTTAGAGAATTTGTTGAGAGTGTGTGTACTTGAACAAGGTGGAGCTTGGGATAGTCATCTACCGTTGATAGAATTCACGTACAACAACAGTTACCATTCGAGTATTGGTATGGCACCATTCGAAGCTTTGTATGGTCGGAGGTGCAGAACCCCTTTGTGTTGGTTTGAGACTGGTGAAAGTGTTGTGTTAGGACCAGAGATAGTTCAGCAGACTACGGAGAAGGTCAAAAAGATAAGATAACAGACGAAAGCGTCGCAGAGTCGACAGAAGAGTTACCACGACAAGCGTAGAAAGGATCTTGAGTTTCAAGGGGGAGTTGTAACGCCCGTTTTAATTATTTAAATTATTTTATATAGTATAGGTAATATTTATATGATTTTGTGTGAATTTAAGTGATATTTGAAATATTATGTGATTTATATGAGTTGTGTGATTTTATGAAGGTTGAGACTTATTTTATTGTTTAATAAAATAAGATTTGAAAATAAAACAAATAATAAGTTGTGGGTTTGTTTTAGAATTAGATATAGTTGTGAGGAAATAAGATAAAATAAAACAAAAGAGGTTTAAAAGGGGGAAATAGGTTTAGAATTGTACAGAACGTACAATTCAGAGTTTTGGGAGAAAAGGGGAGAAAACAGAAGAGAAGAACCAGAGAGGCTGCTGCTCGATTTTCTTAAGGTAAGGGTGAGCCTATCATTACAATTTCATTAGAACATGTAATTCATGATTATAGTTAACAAATTCTAGGTTTAATTCATGAGAATTGAGGATTTGAGAGTTAGGTCAAAAGTGAGAAATTGAGGTTTAGATGATGAAAAAATTGTACCAATGTTGTAGAAAACTAATTACAGATCATAGGATGACCCTTAAACATCATTATAGTCGAAAATCTGAAGGTTTAGGGTGAAATTTGGGGTTTTGGGTGAAAACCTTCGTAACCCCGTAACTGTTCTGTCGTCGCTCGCCACAGCGAGTATTCACCAGCTCGCGAGGCGAGCCAAACAACTCGCCATAGCGAGCAACCCCTAGAAAGTTCGCGAGGCGAACAACCTACTCGCCGTAGCGAGTAACATCCAGGAGCTCGCAAGGCGAGCAACCCAACTCGCCATAGCGAGTCACCCTTGATGGTACGCGAGGCGAGCAGTTCCACTCGCCGTAGCGAGTAACCCCTGTAATGGTTCGCGTGGCGAGAGATCCCACTCGCCATAGCGAGTAGTTCTGTACCAGATTACCTTTAGAATAATGCGCCTCTTGTCGCACGATTAGTTATGAGATTACCCCTGTATTGGAATTAAGTACTGACATATTAAGACGACCTATAGAGCTGTTAACTGATATTTGATTCGTTATGGTGACCTATACATTTGTATATGCTTTCTTTGAATTATAAGAGATGATGTATGCGAATGTTTACGATTGTACTATGTTTGTGATGTCGATTTCTGCCATGCTGCCATGATTGTTAATAATTAAAAGCTGCATGTGTCGTTATGAGATTTATGATGTTATAGTCCAAATTATTGGAGTTCATTTGAGATGTCTAAGTTTAAGAGATTGAGTCCATGCATATTCATCCAGAGACGAGGGCTCATGCCCTAGGAGCTTTTGCTCAACAGCGACGAGAGCTTATGCTCTAGGAGTATTTTTATGCTCAATAGCGACGAGAGCTTATGCTCTAGGAGTATATTTATACTCAATATGGTACCACATGCATGATTAAGATGTCTAAGTTGCATAAGTTGAGTCGAAGTTGCATTGTCAAGTCAAACTATTAAGTTGAACTATGATGTCGAATTATGATGTTGTTTAAGATGTTACTTGACTATTGTTATGATATATGATGATGAAGTTATGATGTTAAATGTAATTGTTGAATTATATGTTTAATGTTTTTGTTTTGAGAATATCACCCCTTCTGTTGGAATTGCCGCCTTGTGGGCAAGTGCAGGTGATTAAGCTTTAGTTGTTGTTGCTGTTGTGAGTGGCTACCCTCACTGTGTCCTTAGGTGCTCTGATACGTAACGGGATGGGAACCTTTATGTTTATTTTCTATTCCTTACGTATTTGATTATGATTTAAGTTTTCAGTTGATTTATGTCGAGACATATTTATGAGGCCTGCGTGCCAAAACGATTTGTTAACTTTGAATTTTATCCGCTGCGATGTTAGAACGATTTTGACTAGAACAAATATTTATTTATTCCCTTTTGTGAATTTAAAAAATGTAGCATTCCGTTTCATGTGATACTCTGATTTATTTATGAAATTTTTACTTTGGGAAAACGGGGTGTTACTAGACCATGTGTGACGCCCTAGTTGTTATTTATTTATTTTCGGTTGATTTTTTTTATAAGTTTATATGATTTTAAATTATTTATGTTGATTTTATGGTGTAGTGTATTTTATTATATGATTATTTGATAATTTAATTGAATAGGTGAGAAATAATATTATTTGAAGTTTTGGAGGTTTAAAAGATAGTATGACTTTTATTAGTAAATTAGAAATAATATAGAATTGTTATTTATTTGGAATTAAGGGGGTTAATGAGAATTAATTAGAATTAATAGGGAGTTAGAGAAGGAAAAGGTCAGAAAAACAGTTTCACGTAGAAACAGAGAGAAACAGAGAAAAGGGAGAAAACCAAGAACCAAGGGAGAAGAGCCTAGGGAGAAGAACTGTAGAGCCTTGTTCATCAAAATTCATGTAAGGGTGAGACTAACTCTCAATTTTAGGTCTTATAATTTGTTGATTAATGTTGTGTTGTTAGGGTTGATGAATTGAATTCGGTTAAAGATGAATTGATTTTAATAACTTGATGAATTCATGAAAATGTTGTTGTTTATTACTGTTCTGATGTTAGTTTGTATAGAAGTAATGCAATTCATTAAAATTGGGTTTTTAGGTGTTGAAATTGGGGTTTGGGGTTGAAAAGGAGAAGTCTGTTCGTACAGTTCGTAGTTCTGTAAATCGCCACTCGCCATGGCGAGCAGACCCACTCACCAGGCGAGTAAGACCTGTGTAGCTCGCCACAGCGAGCAGACCCCTCACCATGGCGAGTAGTGCACCTGTATAGCTCGCCACAGCGAGCAAATGCACTCGCCACGGCGAGTTGCTTAAATTAAAAAGTGTTAATTATCTTAATGATGTTTTTGGGCCAATTTTTATATCAACATGAGTGCCTTAATATATTTAGGAATGAATGGCACCTTTTTACAGAATCAAATTTGGGTTTTAGGGACTTAAAAATGAAGATTTTGGGTGAATAATGTCAAAAATGCCGAGAGCACCCAGTTTTGCTCGCCCCCAACTCGCCATCGCGAGTAGCTCGTTTTCCTGAGCTCGCCATAGCGAGTAAAGCAGCTCGCCACGGCGAGTAGCACTGTAACATACTTTAATTGTTGAATTTTGATGTGAGACTCTGTTGTGTCCTTTTGCTGTGTTCTGTCGATCAAGTCGGATTTTTATGTCATAGTTGATTATGCATATTGTAGTCGTCGTCGCTGTTGTCGAGTTGTATGCAGATATACACTATTGAGTCAATTTCATACTCACACTTTGCTGAGGGCTCATGCCCTGGAGTGTTTTCACTCAACCGTTGAGGGCTTATGCCCTAGAGTGTTTATCACTCAATCGTTGAGGGCTTATGCCCTGGAATGTTATTTCATTCAAACTGTTGGGGGCTTATGCCCCGGAATGCTTAGCATTCAACGCGCGTAAAATGGTACCACATGCATTTGCATTTAGTCGCATTGTTGTCGTCGTCGTTGTTGTTGTTGTTGTCGGTCGGGTCGTCGATGTCGTAGCTTGATGATGATGTTGTCGATTTGTTTTAATTATAAACTGGCAGTTGATTATCATTATATTGTTATTGTTGAATTTAATTGATGAATTATAATATCTATTGTTGTTTGTGAATCTCACCCCTTCTGCTTGAAAATGTTGCCTTCCATATGGGTAACTTGCAGGTAACGAAGATTAGTAGAGACATCGGCTCAAAGTGTCTTAGGGCTCTGATACGTAACGGGATGAGAATTTTGTTACTTGCTTTCTCTTTCCTTACGTATTACTTATGAATTATGAGACTTTTGATGAGGCCTGTGTGCCAAAGACTAATTTCGTTGATTTGAATGAATTCTGCTGCAAAGTTTGAAAGTTAATTATTATTGACTACTTTTTATGAAGAATAAATAGTTATTTATTAAGTTGGATATTTTGTTGAAAGAAGAGTAGCATTCCGTTATGTGAATACTCTTATTTTATTTATGAATTTTTATGTTGGGAAAACGGGGTGTTACACCATGTGTTCCTGAGAGTCACTCCTATGACCGGTGTGGGTCGTGCATTGAAGTCTAAGAAGCTAACTCCAAAGTTTATTGGTCCGTATCAGATATCTGAGAGGATTGGAACGGTGTAATATAGAGTGGGTTTGCCACCACATCTTTCGAATCTGCATGATGTGTTTCATGTGTCGCAGCTGCGGAAGTACGTAGCGGATCCTTCGCATGTTATACCAAGGGATGATGTGTAGGTTAGAGACAACCTCACGGTGGAGACTTTACCGTTGAGAATTGATGATCGTAAGGTGAAGAAGCTGAGAGGCAAGGAGATACCTCTAGTGAGAGTTGTTTGGGGTGGAGCAGCTGGTGAGAGTTTAACATGGGAGTTGGAAAGTAAGATGCAGGAGTCATATCCTGAGTTGTTTGCTTGAGGTAATATTTCGAGGACGAAATTCTTTAAGTTGGGGAGAGTTGTAACGCCCTAGTTGTTATTTATTTATTTTCGGTTGATTTTTAATAAGTTTATATGATTTTAAATGATTTATGTTGATTTTATGGTGTAGTGTATTTTATTATATGATTATTTGATTATTTAATTGAATAGGTGAGAAATAATATTATTTGAAGTTTTGGAGGTTAAAAAGATAGTATGACTTTTATTAGTAAATTAGAAATAATATAGAATTGTTATTTATTTGGAATTAAGGGGGTTAATGAGAATTAATTAGAATTAATAGGGAGTTAGAGAAGGAAAAGGTCAGAAAAACAGTTTCACGTAGAAACAGAGAGAAACAGAGAAAAGGGAGAAAACCAAGAACCAAGGGAGAAGAGCCTAGGGAGAAGAACTGTAGAGCCTTGTTCATCAAAATTCATGTAAGGGTGAGACTAACTCTCAATTTTAGGTCTTATAATTTGTTGATTAATGTTGTGTTGTTAGGGTTGATGAATTGAATTCGGTTAAAGATGAATTGATTTTAATAACTTGATGAATTCATGAAAATGTTGTTGTTTATTACTGTTCTGATGTTAGTTTGTATAGAAGTAATGCAATTCATTAAAATTGGGTTTTTAGGTGTTGAAATTGGGGTTTGGGGTTGAAAAGGAGAAGTCTGTTCGTACAGTTCGTAGTTCTGTAAATCGCCACTCGCCATGGCGAGCAGACCCACTCACCAGGCGAGTAAGACCTGTGTAGCTCGCCACAGCGAGCAGACCCCTCACCATGGCGAGTAGTGCACCTGTATAGCTCGCCACAGCGAGCAAATGCACTCGCCACGGCGAGTTGCTTAAATTAAAAAGTGTTAATTATCTTAATGATGTTTTTGGGCCAATTTTTATATCAACATGAGTGCCTTAATATATTTAGGAATGAATGGCACCTTTTTACAGAATCAAATTTGGGTTTTAGGGACTTAAAAATGAAGATTTTGGGTGAATAATGTCAAAAATGCCGAGAGCACCCAGTTTTGCTCGCCCCCAACTCGCCATCGCGAGTAGCTCGTTTTCCTGAGCTCGCCATAGCGAGTAAAGCAGCTCGCCACGGCGAGTAGCACTGTAACATACTTTAATTGTTGAATTTTGATGTGAGACTCTGTTGTGTCCTTTTGCTGTGTTCTGTCGATCAAGTCGGATTTTTATGTCATAGTTGATTATGCATATTGTAGTCGTCGTCGCTGTTGTCGAGTTGTATGCAGATATACACTATTGAGTCAATTTCATACTCACACTTTGCTGAGGGCTCATGCCCTGGAGTGTTTTCACTCAACCGTTGAGGGCTTATGCCCTAGAGTGTTTATCACTCAATCGTTGAGGGCTTATGCCCTGGAATGTTATTTCATTCAAACTGTTGGGGGCTTATGCCCCGGAATGCTTAGCATTCAACGCGCGTAAAATGGTACCACATGCATTTGCATTTAGTCGCATTGTTGTCGTCGTCGTTGTTGTTGTTGTTGTCGGTCGGGTCGTCGATGTCGTAGCTTGATGATGATGTTGTCGATTTGTTTTAATTATAAACTGGCAGTTGATTATCATTATATTGTTATTGTTGAATTTAATTGATGAATTATAATATCTATTGTTGTTTGTGAATCTCACCCCTTCTGCTTGAAAATGTTGCCTTCCCTATGGGTAACTTGCAGGTAACGAAGATTAGTAGAGACATCGGCTCAAAGTGTCTTAGGACTCTGATACGTAACGGGATAAGAATTTTGTTACTTGCTTTCTCTTTCCTTACGTATTACTTATGAATTATGAGACTTTTGATGAGGCCTGCGTGCCAAAGACTAATTTCGTTGATTTGAATGAATTCCACTGCGAAGTTTGAAAGTTAATTATTATTGACTACTTTTTATGAAGAATAAATAGTTATTTATTAAGTTGGATATTTTGTTGAAAGAAGAGTAGCATTCCGTTATGTGAATACTCTGATTTTATTTATGAATTTTTATGTTGGGAAAACGGGGTGTTACACCATGTGTTCCTGAGAGTCACTCCTATGACCGGTCTGGGTCGTGCATTGAAGTCTAAGAAGCTAACTCCAAAGTTTATTGGTCCGTATCAGATATCTGAGAGGATTGGAACGGTGTAATATAGAGTGGGTTTGCCACCACATCTTTCGAATCTGCATGATGTGTTTCATGTGTCGCAGCTGTGGAAGTACGTAGCGGATCCTTCGCATGTTATACCAAGGGATGATGTGTAGGTTAGAGACAACCTCACGGTGGAGACTTTACCGTTGAGAATTGATGATCGTAAGGTGAAGAAGCTGAGAGGCAAGGAGATACCTCTAGTGACAGTTGTTTGGGGTGGAGCAGCTGGTGAGAGTTTAACATGGGAGTTGGAAAGTAAGATGCAGGAGTCATATCCTGAGTTGTTTGCTTGAGGTAATATTTCGAGGACGAAATTCTTTAAGTTGGGGAGAGTTGTAACGCCCTAGTTGTTATTTATTTATTTTCGGTTGATTTTTAATAAGTTTATATGATTTTAAATGATTTATGTTGATTTTATGGTGTAGTGTATTTTATTATATGATTATTTGATTATTTAATTGAATAGGTGAGAAATAATATTATTTGAAGTTTTGGAGGTTAAAAAGATAGTATGACTTTTATTAGTAAATTAGAAATAATATAGAATTGTTATTTATTTGGAATTAAGGGGGTTAATGAGAATTAATTAGAATTAATAGGGAGTTAGAGAAGGAAAAGGTCAGAAAAACAGTTTCACGTAGAAACAGAGAGAAACAGAGAAAAGGGAGAAAACCAAGAACCAAGGGAGAAGAGCCTAGGGAGAAGAACTGTAGAGCCTTGTTCATCAAAATTCATGTAAGGGTGAGACTAACTCTCAATTTTAGGTCTTATAATTTGTTGATTAATGTTGTGTTGTTAGGGTTGATGAATTGAATTCGGTTAAAGATGAATTGATTTTAATAACTTGATGAATTCATGAAAATGTTGTTGTTTATTACTGTTCTGATGTTAGTTTGTATAGAAGTAATGCAATTCATTAAAATTGGGTTTTTAGGTGTTGAAATTGGGGTTTGGGGTTGAAAAGGAGAAGTCTGTTCGTACAGTTCGTAGTTCTGTAAATCGCCACTCGCCATGGCGAGCAGACCCACTCACCAGGCGAGTAAGACCTGTGTAGCTCGCCACAGCGAGCAGACCCCTCACCATGGCGAGTAGTGCACCTGTATAGCTCGCCACAGCGAGCAAATGCACTCGCCACGGCGAGTTGCTTAAATTAAAAAGTGTTAATTATCTTAATGATGTTTTTGGGCCAATTTTTATATCAACATGAGTGCCTTAATATATTTAGGAATGAATGGCACCTTTTTACAGAATCAAATTTGGGTTTTAGGGACTTAAAAATGAAGATTTTGGGTGAATAATGTCAAAAATGCCGAGAGCACCCAGTTTTGCTCGCCCCCAACTCGCCATCGCGAGTAGCTCGTTTTCCTGAGCTCGCCATAGCGAGTAAAGCAGCTCGCCACGGCGAGTAGCACTGTAACATACTTTAATTGTTGAATTTTGATGTGAGACTCTGTTGTGTCCTTTTGCTGTGTTCTGTCGATCAAGTCGGATTTTTATGTCATAGTTGATTATGCATATTGTAGTCGTCGTCGCTGTTGTCGAGTTGTATGCAGATATACACTATTGAGTCAATTTCATACTCACACTTTGCTGAGGGCTCATGCCCTGGAGTGTTTTCACTCAACCGTTGAGGGCTTATGCCCTAGAGTGTTTATCACTCAATCGTTGAGGGCTTATGCCCTGGAATGTTATTTCATTCAAACTGTTGGGGGCTTATGCCCCGGAATGCTTAGCATTCAACGCGCGTAAAATGGTACCACATGCATTTGCATTTAGTCGCATTGTTGTCGTCGTCGTTGTTGTTGTTGTTGTCGGTCGGGTCGTCGATGTCGTAGCTTGATGATGATGTTGTCGATTTGTTTTAATTATAAACTGGCAGTTGATTATCATTATATTGTTATTGTTGAATTTAATTGATGAATTATAATATCTATTGTTGTTTGTGAATCTCACCCCTTCTGCTTGAAAATGTTGCCTTCCCTATGGGTAACTTGCAGGTAACGAAGATTAGTAGAGACATCGGCTCAAAGTGTCTTAGGGCTCTGATACGTAACGGGATAAGAATTTTGTTACTTGCTTTCTCTTTCCTTACGTATTACTTATGAATTATGAGACTTTTGATGAGGCCTGCGTGCCAAAGACTAATTTCGTTGATTTGAATGAATTCCACTGCGAAGTTTGAAAGTTAATTATTATTGACTACTTTTTATGAAGAATAAATAGTTATTTATTAAGTTGGATATTTTGTTGAAAGAAGAGTAGCATTCCGTTATGTGAATACTCTGATTTTATTTATGAATTTTTATGTTGGGAAAACGGGGTGTTACACCATGTGTTCCTGAGAGTCACTCCTATGACCGGTCTGGGTCGTGCATTGAAGTCTAAGAAGCTAACTCCAAAGTTTATTGGTCCGTATCAGATATCTGAGAGGATTGGAACGGTGTAATATAGAGTGGGTTTGCCACCACATCTTTCGAATCTGCATGATGTGTTTCATGTGTCGCAGCTGCGGAAGTACGTAGCGGATCCTTCGCATGTTATACCAAGGGATGATGTGTAGGTTAGAGACAACCTCACGGTGGAGACTTTACCGTTGAGAATTGATGATCGTAAGGTGAAGAAGCTGAGAGGCAAGGAGATACCTCTAGTGAGAGTTGTTTGGGGTGGAGCAGCTGGTGAGAGTTTAACATGGGAGTTGGAAAGTAAGATGCAGGAGTCATATCCTGAGTTGTTTGCTTGAGGTAATATTTCGAGGACGAAATTCTTTAAGTTGGGGAGAGTTGTAACGCCCTAGTTGTTATTTATTTATTTTCGGTTGATTTTTAATAAGTTTATATGATTTTAAATGATTTATGTTGATTTTATGGTGTAGTGTATTTTATTATATGATTATTTGATAATTTAATTGAATAGGTGAGAAATAATATTATTTGAAGTTTTGGAGGTTAAAAAGATAGTATGACTTTTATTAGTAAATTAGAAATAATATAGAATTATTATTTATTTAGAACTAAGGGGGTTAATGAGAATTAATAGTATTAAAAGGGGGTTTAATGAAATATGAGAGGTTATGGTTTTAGTAAAAAGAAAGAAAAGTCAGAACAAACATTTTTCACGTACAATTGAAAAAGAAAGAGAGTTTTTGAGAGAAATAGGAGAAAAACCAAGAGGCTAGGAGGAGAGCTAGGAAGGGATCAAATTGTTGTAGGCTTTCAATCGTTGCTGAATTAAGGTAAGGGTGGGATTCCTTTCACTAATAATGTATATAATTCTGAAAATTTGTGAATTGTGGTGTTATTGTTTTCTAGGTTTTAGAAGTTTTGTGTAATTTCTAAAATGGATGAATTGTGTTGTTGATTGCCTGTTTCAGTGTTGTTTTGTTGTCTATGTTGTATACTGAACCCATAAACATTTGTGCTTACACGTTTTGGGTAATCAGGGATCAAAAATGGGTTTTTGGATGATTTAGGGTTAGAAAATTCGAGGACTTACCCTGCCCAGACGACCGTTCGCTTAAGCGAATTGCCCGTCGCTTATGCGACCATTCATCGTAGTTGCCCAGAACCTAGCCAAGACCGTTCGCTTGAGCGAGCCTTGAGTGAGCTTGTAAGTGAAGTCACCCTCCCTCTCGGCGCTTTGCTCGTTTAAGCGAAGGGGCCTTCGCTTAAGCGAAGAAGGCTTTTATCAGCCGCATGTTGACCTTGGTTCATACTTAAGGAGGCCCGTCCGGGTACTCCAAAATGCTTATGTTAAGCTGTATAACCCCTGATTAGGTACTAAACCTTATAGAAACTTCTTATTGCTTGAAAATGAATGATTTAAGTGAAATTGTGCACCTATTGGTGAATCTTGATGTAAGAATTTGGTCGAGTCCTTTTCGGATGTAGTCGTAAGGTATGTCATAGTTGATTATGCATGCTAGATGTTGATGTTGCCGTTGTCCTAGTTGTATGTTGAAATACACAAGTCGAGTCCATCTGCATACTCATAACTCTTGGGGGCTTATGCCCTTGAATGCTTAGCATTCACACCCGTTGGGTGCTTATGCCCTGGAATGTTCATCATTCACCTGTTGGGGGCTCATGTAACGCCCTATTTTTATTTAATTATTTATTTAAATTAAGCTGGGAGTCTTTTGTTGAATTTATTAAATTTGTTGTAATATATGCTGATATATGTTGATATATGTTGATTTTAGTATTTGTTGGTAGTAGATGTTGTTTGTTATATTTGGTAGAAAAATATAATAAGATTTGTCTAAGAAAAATAAAATAACAACTTAATTAAGGTTAGTTTGGTAATTAGAGGAATTTGTTAGAAGGGGCTATAAATAGGAAGTGAGCACTAAGGAATTAGGGTTAGAAACCAGTGGACCAGCTTTTGGGAAAAACAGAGAGAACGTGAAACATACTGTGGGAGAAACCTGTAGAGTTCTGTAAAATCCAAGGTAAGGGTGAGACTAGCTTTCTTTAATGATTAGTATATGAATTCTGAAAATTGAATTGATCATGTTGTTGTTAGTAGTGATGATTGAAGGAATTAGAATTGAATCAAATTAGGTCCCTAAAAACCTAGGTAATTAGTGAATTGTTGTAGAAACTGTTGTATAAGTTGTAATTAACCAGTCGATGATGTCCTTTATCATTTTTGGGAAGTTTGGGTGTCAAATTTGGGTTTTTGGGTAAAAATTCGTGTTGCTGTACGTGCTGTTCGATCCCCTGTTCGTCGTCGCTCGCCACAGCGAGCGATTACCCTCGCCTCGCGAGCTGTAGATGACTCGCCATGCCGAGCTCCTTAGCTCGCCTCGCGAGTGACCCCAGTTGTCACTCGCTACATCGAGTACTTTGCTCGCAACGGCGAGCATATGGCAGAGAGTCACTGACTCCTCGCCACGACGAGTAACCTAACTCGCCACAGCGAGTTAGCCTGTAGATGTCTCGATTGCGAGTAGTTGAACATGGTTCTAGTTTTGAGTTGGACTTAGGTTTAATTATGAAGTAGCTGTTGATAAAGTAGTGTATTCCAGTAGCTGTAGTTGACATGAAAAACCTTTCGTTGATGTTTGATTATGTGCATTATATGCTAAATAGTTGCATGTTGTTCAAGTTGTGTTGTTGCATGTTGTTAGGTTGTCGTGTCGCATAACCATTGGTCTAAGTTGAGGGCTTGATGCCCTGTTAAGCTGTTAAGTTGTTAGGGTGGGGGCTTGATGCCTTGTTTAGTCGAATTACGACATTCTGTTGAGAGCTTGACGCTCTGTTGGTACCACATACATATATATACATTGCATATTGTTGCGTTGTTGTTGTGTCGTTGTATAATTGTTGTTGTTGTTGTTGATGCATTGTCGAGTCATCATTGTTGCATTGTTGAATGGTCGTTGTTTGTAATTCATTAATAATTGTTAACTGAAAATCACATGAAGTTCTTGTTAATTAATAAATGTTGTAGTTGTATGTTGATTAAATTCTGATTTTTGAATTTATTGCTTATTATTAATGAATGCGAAATCTCACCCCTTCTGCTTGAAAATGTTGCTCTTCATATGAGTAACTTGCAGGTGATCTAGAATAGTGCAGATGTGAGTTGATCCTCGTGTCGTCATAGGAGTGTCGCTCTGATATGTCACGGGATGGGGAATATCATTTATTATGTTTATCTTTATTAATTACGTAACTTATTGAAGTTGTTGTTGAACCATTTTGACTGGTATTTTGAATTACGTTGACGGTGTTGAGGCCTAGTGCCAAACTTTGAATTTTAAAAGTTGATTAAGATTAAGTTTTCCGCTGCGATATTATTTAATTGTTTGAAAACAGGTGTTTTATTTAAAAACGGGTTTTAAATCCTATTAAGTTGAAAAGATTTTTGAAGTATGAAAATGTGACATCCTGTCTTATGTTGAACTCTGATAAATTATGTATTATTTTACATGTTGGGAAAACAGGGTGTTACAATTGGTATCAGAGCAGGTCGGTCCGTCCGGCCAAGTAGATTGAGTCGTTTGTGTCGAGTGTTAGCTTAATTCTATATTGAATTTCCCTAACCTATTCTCGTTATGTAGTGAGTTGAGATGGCTAGAAGGAACGATGTTGCACTTGCTGCTGCCTTGCAAGCGATGGCTCAAACTGTGGGTCAATAGAACAATGCTGGTGGTAACGACGGTGTTTGCATGCTGGAAACCTTTTTGAGGAACCATCCACCAACTTTCAAGAGCAGGTATGACCCTGATGGAGCGCAGACATGGTTGAAAGAAGTTGATAGAATCTTCAGGGTTATGCAATGCAGTGATGTTCAGATGGTGCACTTCGACACACACATGCTGGCTAAGGAGGCTGATGATTGGTGGGTGAGTGTGCAACCGGTTCTAGGGAACGGAGGAGCTGCGATCACTTGAGCTGTGTTCAGAAGAGAGTTTCTAAACATGTATTTCTCGGAAGATGTCCGAGGTAAGAAGGAAATCGAATTCCTGGAATTGAAGCAAGGTGACATGTCTATAATGGAGTATGCTGCCATGTTTGTTGAGTTGGCAAAGTTTTACCCGCATTACACTCCTGAGACTGCTGAGTTCTCTAAGTGTATCAAGTTTGAGAATGGTCTGCGTGCTGAGATCAAGCGGGCCATTGGTTATTAGAAGATCCGCCAGTTTTCCGAGTTAGTGAGTAGCTGCAGGATTTATGAGGAAGACACCAAAGCTCATTATAAGTTCTAAATGAGCGGAATAGTAAGCAACAACAAAGTCGTGGTAAGCCTTACAGTGCTCCTGCTGACAAGGGCAAACAGAAAGTGAAGGATGAGAGAAGGCCAAATGATGAGAAGAGGACTGGGAGAAGAGATGCTCCCGCTGAGATTGTTTGTTTCCGATGTGGAGAGAAAGGTCACAAAAGTAATGCTTGCAATATGGGTGAAGTGAAACGGTGTTTCCGTTGTGGCAGAAAAGGGCATACAATTGCAGATTGTAAGCATGATGAGATGTTTTGTTTTAAATGCGGCGAAGAAGGACATATTAGTCCTCAGTGTCCTAATCCTAAGAAGGAACAAGTTAGAGGGAAAGTGTTTGCTTTGACTGGCACTCAGACAGTTAATGAGGATCGTCTGATCAGAGGTACATGTTTTATTAATAGTACTCCTTTAATTACTATCATTGATACTGGTGCTACGCATTGTTTTATTGTTGCTGGTGTTGTTTCAAAGTTGGGTCTTGATGCATCTTTTATGAATGGGGAAATGGTTGTCGAAACCCCAGCTAAGGGTTCGGTGACTACTACTCTTGTATGTTTGAAGTGTCCTTTGTCGATGTTTGGTAGAGACTTTGTCGTAGACTTAATATGTTTGCCGTTGAGTGGGATGGATGTAATTCTGGGTATGAACTGGTTAGAGTACAACTACGTCTATATTAATTTCTTTAGAAAGACGGTGTGCCGAAGAAGAAGAAGGAGTGACTGAACTCCTGACTACTAAGCAGTTGAAGCAGCTGATGAAGGATAGAATCCCGATGTTTTCTTTGATGGCGTCCCTGTCCATTGAAAATCAAGCAGTGATTGATAAGTTGCAAGTTGTGTGTGAGTTTCCAGAAGTTTTCCCTGATGAAATCCCAGATGTGCCGCCTGAGAGAGAGGTAGAATTCTCAATTGATCTTATTCCGGGTACGAAGCCTGTTTCTATGGCGCTTTACCGTATGTCAGCTTCCGAATTAGCTGAGTTGAAGAAGCAGTTAGAAGATTTACTTTATAAAAAGTTTGTAAGACCGAGTGTTTCACTGTGGGGAGCGCCTGTGTTATTGGTTAAGAAGAAAGATGGCAGCATGAGGTTGTGTATCGATTACCGGCAGCTGAATAAAGTAACAATAAAGAATAAATATCTGCTCCCGAGGATTGACGATTTGATGGACCAATTAGTAGGTGCCTGCGTGTTCAGCAAGATTGATTTAAGGTCGGGTTATCACCAGATCAAGGTGAAAGATGATGATATTCTGAAGACAGCCTTTAGGACTCGTTACGGACACTATGAATATAATGTGATGCCTTTTGGTGTTACTAATCCGCCGGGAGTGTTTATGGAATATATGAACCGTATTTTTCATGCTTATTTGGATCGTTTTGTTGTGGTATTCATAGATGACATCCTGATATACTCCAAGTCCGAGGAGGAACATGCCGAGCATTTGAGAATTGTTTTGCAGGTGTTGAAAGAGAAGAAGTTATATGCCAAGTTATCTAAATGCGAATTCTGGTTGAACGAAGTAAGTTTTCTTGGTCACATTATTTCTAGTAGAGGTATTGCAGTTGATCCGTCTAAAGTTGATGCAGTATCGCAATAGGAGACTCCTAAGTCGGTTACAGAAATTAGAAGCATTTTGGGATTAGCTGGTTATTATAGAAGGTTTATAGAAGGATTTTCTAAGTTGGCACTTTCGTTAACGCAGTTGACCTGCAAAGGTAAAGCTTTCGTGTGGGATGTTCATTGTGAGAACAGTTTTAATGAATTGAAGAAGCGTCTGACGACGGCCCCAGTTCTTATTTTGCCGAAGTCCGATGAACCTTTTGTTGTGTATTGTGATGCGTCCAAATTGGGTTTAGGTGGTGTGCTTATGCAAGACAGTAAAGTGGTTGCTTACGCATCAAGACAGTTGAGAACTCATGAACGTAATTATCCTACTCATGATCTGGAGTTGGCTGTGTAACACCTCGTTTTCCCAAATTCAAAATTTCTTAAATAAATCAGAGTATCATATAAAACGGAATGCTACATTTACTTAAATTCTCAAAAAGGGAATAAATAAACATTTATTCTGGTCAAAATAGTTCTAACGTTGCAGCGGAATAAGTTCAATGTTAAATAAATCGTTTTGGCACGCAGGCCTCATAAGTAAGTCTCGACATAAATTAACTGAAACTTAAATCATAATCAAATACGTAAGGAATAGAAATTAAACATAAAGGTTCCCATCCCGTTACGTATCAGAGCACCTAGGGACACTGTGAGGATAGCCACTCACGACAGCAACAGCAACAAAAGTTTAATCACCTGCATTTGCCCACAAGGCGGCAATTCCAGCAGAAGGGGTGAGATTCTCATAACAAAACATTAAACACATAATTCAACAATTACAATCAACAACATAAATTCATCATCATATTTCATAATAAAAGTCAAGTAACGTCTTAAACAACATCATAATACAACATCATAGTTCAACTTAATAGTTATACTTGACAATGCAACTTCGACTCAACTTATGCAACTTAGACATCTTAATCATGCATGGACTCAATCTCTTAAACTTAGACATCTCAAATAAACTCCAATAATTTGGATTACCATATCATGAACAACACATGCAGCTTTTAATTAATAGAACATGGCAGCATGGCAGCAATCAATATCTCAAACAATAGCAAAATCGTAGACATTCACATACATCATCACTTATGATTCAGAGAAGCATATACAAATGTATAGGTCACAATAACGAATCAATTGTCAGTTAACAGCTCTACATTACTTCTTAATATCTCAGTACTTAATTTCCAAAACAGGGGTAATCTCATAACTAATCGTGCGACAAGAGTCGCATTATTCTAAAAGGTAGTCTGATACGGGACTACTCGCTATGGCGAGTGGGATCTCTCGCCTCGCGAACCATTATAGGGGTTACTCGCTACGGCGAGCTGGGTTGCTCGCCTCGCGAGCATCAGGGGTACTACTCGCTATGGCGAGTTGGGTTATTCGCCTGGTGAGCTCCTGGGTGTTGCTCGCTACGGCGAGTTGGGTGTTCGCCTCGCGAACCTTCTGGGGGTTGCTCGCTATGGCGAGCTGTTCAATTCGCCTCGCGAGCTGATGAGCACTCGTCGTGGCGAGCGGCGGCAGAACAGTTACGGGGTTACGAGGGTTTTCACCCAAAACCCCAAATTTCATCCTAATTCTTCACAATTTCGACTAATACAATGTTTAAGGGTCATTCTATGATCTGTAAACAGTTTCCTACGTCAACGGTACAGTTTCTCATCATCTAATCATCAATTCATCACTTATGACCTACTTCTCATATTCCTAATTCTCATGAAATAAACCTAGAATTTGCTAACTTTAATCATGAATTACATGTTCTAATGATATTGTAATGATAGGCTCACCCTTACCTTAAGAAATTCGAGCAGCAGCCTCTCCGGTTCTTCTCTTCCGTTTTCTCCCTTTTTCCTCCCAAAGCTCTGAATTGTACGTTCTGTACAATTCTAACCTAACTCCCCCTTTTTAAACCTCTTTTTGTTTGTTTTATTTTAGCTTATTTCCCCACATCTATATCTAATTCTAAAACAAACCCACAACTTATTATTTGTTTTATTTTCTAATCTAATTTTATTAAACAATAAAATAAGTCACAACACATCACATAAGTCGCATAAATTACATAATATCTCGAATATCACTTAATTCACACAAAATCATATAGATATACTCTATACTATATAAAATAATTTAAATAATTAAAATGGGCGTTACAACTCTCCCCAACTTATAAGATTTTCGTCCTCGAAAATTTACCTTAAGCAAACAACTCGGGATAAGACTCCAGCATCTTACTCTCTAGCTCCCAAGTCAAGCTTTCACCAGTCGCTCTGTCCCAAACGACTTTCACAAGGGGTATCTCCTTGCCTCTCAACCTCTTCACTTCACGACCTTCGATCCTCACATGTAAGGTCTCAACCGTCAGGTTGTCTCTAACTTGCACGTCATCCCTTTGAATCACATGGGATGGATCTGAAACATACTTCCGAAGTTGCGACACGTGAAACACATCATGCAAATTTGAATCACATATTGCATTTTTAGTTTTTGATCGAATTAAAAATGCAATATAAAATGTCAGGAGCTGCCTGAACCGCATACAAGAAGAATCCAAAAAGAGACAAGCGGAAAAAAAACTAAAGACAACCCTCCACAAAACAAGAAGGAGGGAGATCATGACAACATATCCAATCTAGTGTAAGGTAACCGACTGCTATCCCTCCTAAGAAGAGAGTGTATAAAAGAAGGTGGTGAGGCCCACCATTGAGAGGAGCAAGCAGAGAGCCCTTGCCCATTTTTGGCCAAAGCATCGGCCACCATGTTGCCTTCTCTAAGGATGTGAACACAAGAACTTCTGATACTTGAACAGAAATTTTTGTAGTTGTACCATCTAGCTCGCATCTGCCAAGGGATCCCAATGTCTTGATTGAAAGCTTGAACCACATGAACGGAATCAGTTTCCAGGCATATGTCAGTCAAATTCATGTGATGCGCTCTTTCCATGGCAAGCATACAGGCGCTGAATTCTGCTTCTAAAGGAGAGGCATGACCAATGTTACTAACTATGGCTCCTAAGAACTCAGAGCTAGAGTTTCTAAGCACAATTCCCAAGGCACCACAGGGATGAGTTCCAATGACTGAACCATCACAATTCAATTTAATAGTCGCAACAGAAGGAGGTGTCCAGGCAATGTGCTAAACCATTGAGATTCTTTTGCTCCTAAAAGGAATATTGAACAGCTTAGAGCTCCTAAGATCATGCATATTAGAATTGCAATTAACCATGCCTAATTTGTAGCTAAGGTTAACTTCTGCAAGAATATGATTGAATATAGTGGTCATGGATAGTTGCTTGTTGTGAAAGCATCTTTGATTCCTTTCAATCCAAATGGCCCAAATGATATGGATGATAGCAGCATTGAGAATCTGGTGGACAAAAGTACTCTCAACACCAGTCCTTCCCAAAAGAAGTTGCAAACAGTTGCTACAATCTAAGGTGCAGTCAGTGCCCTTACTGAACCACTCCCAGAGACCATGGGTCACAGTACATTCAAAGAAAATGTGTTGTGAAGTCTCAGCATGTTGCCTGCAAAAACAGCAAACAGACACAATGTAACATCCCCTCTTTCTGAGATTTTCATCAGTGGGGAGATTGTTGTGGATTATCCTCCATGTGATGAAAGCTCTGGATGGGGGTATGTAAGAGTTCCATAAAATTTTATTCCAAGGAACTCTTGGGCTAGCTCCCAGCAGAGTAGAAAAAGCAATTTTCTGAGTAAGGTCCCCATTAGGAGAGGTGCTCCAGCAAAGCCTGTCAGAGATAGCATCCAAAGGTAGCGTAACTTTGAGAATTTGATCATAAAGGCCAGGGTCTCTATGAAGAATGTAATCAGGGAGACACCAGACGCCCTCCACTATAAAGTCAGAGACCTTCATCTAAAGGGAGAGGGCCAGAGCAGTAGGGATGTTCCATTTGGTAACTATAGAGCTGTCCAGCCACCTATCATTCCAAAAAAAAAAGCTTCTAATTTATACCGTGTTGGTAACTATAATATAGGACTATCGTTGTAGAAACACATTTCATCCATAGAAGAAAAATTCGAGATAGAATAGTAATGTTTTGTAAATATAGCCAGTTGATAGCTATGAGAAATATTATTTGTAGGGTTAAGGTTCAACTCCAGAATTTCTCAAAATACCTCATTCTATCGGCTAGAGCAAGCAAACTTACAAAGAACCAAAATTAAGGGGGATCAAGAAGACCAAAATAAGAGAAACAACACAATATTTTTCTTATAAACTATTAGGAATGTGTATTTACCGGTTGAAAATAAGTATAATCGTTATGCATATGAGATACTTGATTAGATGGGTAACATTAGCTTAAAATTCTTAGTTAACGAATGTAGTAATTATTAATTCATTTTCTTAGAATGTAGTAATTATTAATTCGTTTCATTATACATATTAGGTTTAATAAGAGTTAGTATTAATTTTTCAGAAAAAGAGTTTCGTATTAATTAATCAAGCAATTGAGTTTAAGTGGTAAATGAGCTTCACCAAGAACGGATCGTTCGATAGAACCCGTGTTCGATTCTTCAGTGGAACAATTCATGGCCAAAATATCCTTCTCTCACGACGGAACTCTGGATTACTATGACCCAGTTTCCCTATAAACTGGATGGCTAAGGCAGCAAAAAAAATTGTATTAATTAGCAAAGAGTTTTTAAAAAACATTACTACCTTGTTGATAATGGCGATGATATTAATATATTATGTTGTACTTTGTTGCATCTATGAATTGATTTATATCCTCTGAATGTATGCTTGTCGCATTATAAGACGTCGTGTTGGTCGGCTAATAATTTATGATAATGTAGAATCAATTGAGATTATAGTGAAATTCAATATTTGGATTCTAGTTTCGTTTGATTTTTTTTATCTTGTAGGTTATTGATTGTTGCTTCGTATTTTTGAATATTTTAATCAGAGCAAACTTTTTGGGAATTTTTAGATACTTATTCTTTTATAAACATTTTTTAACTATAATGTGCAACGATTGAAGGATCAAATTAAATTAAATAAGTGCAACATTTTGATGTAACTACAAAAGAAGTCACATTGTCAACACAATTGTTTCCTTTTGTTTAGATGTAAAAGAAACATTATATGTCATCATATAAAGGGAAATTCTTCCGGTCACAGTTCCTAGATGAATATCTGATACCACACCAGATTCTGATAAGACCTTCAAGAGGCCTCCTTGATACAGAATCTCAGATATTAATCTTCCAAAAGGAACTTGCCTCCTGGTTTCTGATTGACTCTTCTTGATGGCCCAACACATGTGGTGCATCACATATCTGGGGAAGTTGATCTTTATTTTGTTGATGAGAAAATAAAGAAGAACTTTGTGATCCACAGACAATGTGTCTGTTCCTCCTCCTTTCTGAAGCATACTGTCCAGTATAATCTTTAGAAGCACTCTATGCTCAGGATGCATATCCACCAGTTTATTTGAGGGTCTCCCTTCAATAACAGTTTGTTGCAGACAACAGCCCATTCACTTTTCTTGTTGACATTCCACTGAAATTTACCAGCGCTCTCCATTTGACAAGCCCTGGCTACCACTTCTTCAGTGATAACTATTGGTATTGCCATCACAGCAGACCTTACTTCAAGACCATTGTACGGTCTTAATCCCATTTGGTCTCTGTTCTTGCCAGCCAGACTAGGGTTGTTTGAGATTGCAACTGTTTCTTCCAAAGTAGCTTCAGCTTTGTCGTAGACTTCTGACCTAACCCAAAAATCTCTAACAAGCTCCTGATATGTTGGTCCATTCAACATACCAAAGTAGTTCATCATTCCTTGTGATAAGAAATGAGGAGAAACGTCAACTCCATGACGACTGAGAGAACCAAAATCTACTGGAGATTCAACTTGAATTTCAAGAGTCTCCTTGATGATGTTCATTGTTCTGGGTTTGATAACGTAGGATTTTCCGGACTTGATTATGACACCAGATTGGATGAGATCACTTGCCATTAGGGGTTTCTAAGTGTTTGATTTGAGAACAAAAAGTTTTGCAAAGTATTGAAAAACAAGAAATTTGTTAAGAGAGAAAATCAAAGAGTGAAAAGAGAAGTGAGTTGTGTGTGTTATGTATTTATAGAGAAAAAGTTTGATAACCATTTGGAAAGAATAGGGGACAAACAAACACAAACAATAAATACATATAGCATGCAGCCGTAAAAGTATTGGGACAAAGCGAAGGTAACTTGTTTAACGTAATGAAATCATTGCCCTTTGAGTTCTTACCCAATACAGACAGGCCACGTCTGAGAAACTGAAAAGTAACTGTCACCGTAGTGGGGCAGGTGTTACTGAACTCAACAGTCATGCTTCCACTAATACGAGCTTCTAAGAGTCTAAAGATTCCTTACTAGAGTCTGAATAGTTTATCAGAAGATTTTATCAGAGTCTCTAAAAGAGGGTCTGATTCCCAAATGTCTTCTGAATATTTTCAGAGTCTGAATTCTGTTTTCAGAGGCGCACATTACCCAAAGACATAGCACATGTTCAAATTTTTCTTTATGAAATCAAATCTTTCATCAGATAAGGGTTTAGTAAATATATCAGCCCATTGATGATCAGTATCAATGAATTAAATATCTAAAATTCCCTTTTGAACATAGTCTCTTATAAAATGATGTTTAATCTCAATGTGCTTTGCTCTTGAATGCAGAATTGGATTCTTAGACAAACATATAGCTGCCGTATTATCACAATAAATTGGGATACAGTTTTCAGTTATTTGATAGTCCTCAAGCTGATGTTTCATCCACAGTAGCTGTGTACAACAACTAGCAGCTGAGATGTATTCTGCTTCTGCTGTAGACAAAGCAATGGTTGCTTGCCTCTTGCTAGCCCAGGATATCAGATTCTCTCCCAAGAATTGACAGTTGCCACTGTTAGATTTTCTTTCAATCCTGTCTCCAGCATAGTCAGCATCACATAATCCAACTAGCTTATAGTCAGAGGATTTCTTGTAAAGAAGTTGAAGATTAGTAGTTCCTTTCAGATATCTGAAGATTCTCTTAACAGCAGTTAAGTGAGACTCTCTAGGATCTGATTGAAACCTTGCACACAAACATACACTGTATAAAATATCTGGTTTGGATGCAGTTAGGTATAACAAAGAACCAATCATACCTCTATACAGCTTCTGATCAACTTTGGTTCCTTGATCTTCTTTGCTTAGAGTGCAGGTTGGATGCATTGGAGTATTCATTTCTTTGTAGTCCTCAAGATTGAACTTTTTCAGAAGCTCTTTCGTATACTTGTACTGATGAACGTAGACTCCATCTTTGCATTGGTTGATTTGAATTCCAAGAAAGAACTTCAATTCTCTCATCATGCTCATTTCAAACTCATCCTGCATTACTTTCGAAAACTCTTTGCAAAGTGAACTATTTGTAGAACCAAAAATGATATCATCAACATAAATCTGAACTATAAGAATGTCTTTCTTCAGAGTCTTTCTGAATAGAGTAGTATCAACTTGTCCTCGTTCAAAGTTGTTTTGAATCAAGAAATTACTTAGTCTTTCATACCAAGCTCTGGGAGTTTGTTTCAAGTCATAGAGTGATTTCTTCAATTTATAAACATGCTCTGGATGCTTTAAATCTTCAAAGCCAGGAGGTTGTTTGACATATACTTCTTCAGATATGACACCATTAAGAAATGCACTCTTAACGTCCATTTGATACAGGGTTATGTTGTGATTAACTGCATAGGAAAGAAGTAACCTGATTGCTTCCAATCTTGCAACTGGAGCAACCGTTTCTGTGTAATCAATGCCTTCTTGTTGACTGTAGCCCTGCGCAACTAGTCTGGCCTTGTTTCTGATTACTTCTCCTTGTTCACTAAGCTTATTTTTGAACACCCACTTGGTTCCAATGATGTTCTTGTGATCAGGCTTAGCTACTAGATCCCATACTTCATTCCTTTTGAATTGATTCAGTTCTTCTTGCATTGCCAGAATCCATCCTTCATCTCCAAGAGCTTCTTCAACAGAGGTTGGTTCAATAACAGATAATAATCCTAAAGCAGACTCTTCTTGTCTGAAATGTGATCTTGTTCTCATGGGACTTTCTTTATTGCCAATTATCTGATCCACTGGATGTGAAGACTTGTATTTGAAAGATTGTTTGGATTGACTAGCTTGCAAAGAACCATCTTGAGCTTCATCAGAAGCTTCTTCATTAGGAAATTCAGGGGCTGTTCCAGCTTCTGAAATATCTTCAGATTCTGGAATCTGATCAGATTCTGAGTTATCATCAGAATCTTGAGATTCTGCATGACTTTCATCTTGCACTGGAGTTTCACTTCCAGGCACTTTGTCATCGAATCTGACATGCATAGATTCTTCAACACATTGTGTTTCTGAATTATACAGCCTGTATGCCTTAGAGCGTTCAGAGTAACCTAAAAAGATTCCCTTTTGAGCTTTGGCATCAAATTTCTTTAGGTAGACTTTGTTGTTCAGGACATAACACGTACATCCGAACTGATGAAAATAAGATATGTTGGGTTTTCTTCCTTTAAAGAGTTCATAAGATGTTTTGTTCAACAGAGGTCTAATATAGATTCTGTTCTGAACATAACATGCTGTGTTTACTGCTTCTGCCCAAAAATGCTTAGCTAGATTATTCTCATGGATCATGGTTCTAGCCATCTCTTGTAAGGTTCTGTTCTTTCTCTCTACGACTCCATTTTGTTGTGGAGTTCTAGGTGCAGAGAATTCATGAATAATTCCATGTTTTTCACAGAAAACCTCAAACGGTTCATTTTCAAATTCTCCTCCACGATCACTTCTGACTTTCAAGATTTTCATTTCCTTCTCTGATTGAATTTGGATGCAGAATTTACTAAACACAGAATATGAATCATCTTTAGTTTTCAGAAATTTAACCCAACACCATCTGCTGTAGTCATCAACAATAACTAGTCCATATTTACGTCCATATAAGGATGCAGTGCTAACTGGTCCAAATAAGTCAATATGAAGTAACTCCAAGAGCATCTGAGTGATAGTCAATGTCTGGTAGGCCTTTGACAAGTTGCAACTTGCTAAGCTTAGAGATTAATCTCCAGTTAGCATGTCCCAAGCGTCTATGCCATAGCCACTTCTTATCACCCATTGACAAAAGCCACACTACCTTCTGATCAGTCAGTTTTGAGAATTTTATCTTGTATACATTGTTTCTTCGTTTTCCCTTGAAGATTATGGACTGATCATCCTTGTTAACCACTGTGCAGTTGTTCTTATTAAACAATACATCATAACCACTGTCACATAATTGACTTATGCTTAGTAAGTTATGTCTAAGTCCATCAACGAACCACACATTACTGATTGAGATCAGAGAGTTACCAATGGTTCCAGTACCAATGATTTTGCCAATTTGGTTTCCTCCAAATCCCACAGTTCCTCCCTCTTTCATGGTTAGGGTTAGGAACATAGACCTTTCTCCCGTCATGTGACGCGATCAACTACTGTCCAGGTACCAAGCCTTCTGCTTTTCTAGTCCTTTTTGACATACCTGCAACATCAATAATTTCAGACTTAGGTACCCATATTCTCATGGGTCCTTTTTGGTTAGTCTTAGAACCATTGAACTCCTTTCGTAAGTTACGTCTTGAAGTCATTGGCAATGTTTTCTCCCATACCTTGGGTTTGGAACCGTTTGGTTTAGGTTTCAACTTGCCTTTCACAGTTTCTCTTCTTTGACACTTAGGCTTTGGTTTTTCAGACTCTGGCTTTTTCAGAGTCTGTTTATCAGACTTTGAATGTTTCAGAGTCTGAGTCTTTAAAGCTTTGGGTTCAAAGTTTTTCAGACCCTTTAACTTAACATTCTGAGATTTTGACTTAGTCAGAACCTTAGAGGTAGAAGTTGTAGGTTCTGAACGAGTCAATGTGTTGACTTCATCAGACTCTCTTACAAAGTGATTTTTCAATGCCTCTCTGGCTCCATCAGGACCAGGTTTCAGAGTCATTTCATTTGAGTTTCCTCCAATGAATCCAAGACCCTGTCCTCTGTTCTGATACGTGCTATAGATCATGGACGCAACCCTTGATCTGTCAATTTCAGTAGCAATAAATTCTTGCAGAGCAACATCTTGCTCACTTAAGTATTTACAGCTACACTTCTTGATCAACAAAGAGATATTTTCTTCTTTTAAATCTTCTAATTCCAACAGAGTTGAATTATGTCTTTTTGACAGCTTATCAAGCTGTTGTTTGACTTTCTTCAACTCAGTGGTCTTAGCTTTAAAATGACGAAGAAGTTCTTGGACAGATTCTACAAGTTCAGATCTTGTGAGTTCAGAATATACCTCTGTTTCACTTTCAGAGTCTGCATCTGATTCTGCCTCAGGAGTCTCTTTAACGGATTCGGTTGTAGCCATTAATCCAACAGCTACATTAGCTTCACCATCAGCATCATCATCCTCAGACCCTGACTCATTATCAAGATCTTCCCAGGTGGCCATCAGACTTTTCTTGATCTGCTTCTTAAACTTGCTTGACTTGAAAGTTGGCCTCTTTGACTTGGATTTCTCCTTCTGCAGTTCTGGACATTCAGCAATAAAATGTCCAGTCTTCTTGCAGTTGAAGCAACCTTTCTGATCCTCCTTTTTGAACCCCTTCCCACTGCTCTTGCTCAGAAATCTCTTGTTCTTCTTAGCAAGGTACTGCATTCTGTTTGAAAGCATAGCCATTTCCTTTGCAACATCAGGATCCTCCTCTGAGCTTTCAGGAGCTGAAGACTCATTTTCAGACTCTTCAACCTTGAGAGCCTTTGAAGACCTTCCTTTTGATTTTAAGGCAATGGCTTTGGACTTTCTTGCAGAATCATGTTCATTGAGACTTAACTCATGAACCTTGAGTGAGCTTACAAGATCTTCAACACTTAAAGTGTTTAAATCTTTAGCCTCCTCAATTGCAGTGACCTTTGGTCTCCATCTAGAAGGTAAGCTCCTTAAAATCTTGCTAACATGATCAGAAGCTATATAACTCTTCTTCAGTATCTGAAGACCAGATACTAGAGTTTGAAATCTTGAGTACATTTGCTCAATACTTTCATCCTCTTTCATCTTGAATAGTTCATATTGATGAACTAACAAAAGAGCTTTAGCTTCCCTGACCTTTTTGCTTCCTTCATAGTTAGCACAGAGAGAAGAAAACATGGCTCTAGCAGTAGATTTGTCACTCATCTTCATGTATTCCGTTTTAGGAATAGCAGTGACAAGAGCCCCTCTGATGATATGATGTTTCTTATAGATTTTCTTTTGAGCAGCAGTGTGAAGTTTGCGGTCAATGGCAGCACCTTCGTCATCAAGTTGTAAGTCACCAACACCATCTTCAAGTATGTCCCAGAGTTCTTCATCAAGACCCATGACATAACTATAGAAGTTGGTTTTCCACCAAGAAAATTCTTCAGGATCACCATTGAACTTAGGAATTTTTCCATAATCAGCCTTTTTACTGCTGTTATTGGATCCATAGTCATATGGTATAGCAGCACCAGAAGTAGCACCAGAAGAAGACGGTTCACTGGAAGACATGTTTTTCTCTGGATCTTTTCTGTTACACGGTTAAGTGCTAAGACAACAGAGCCGGAGCTCTGATGCCAACTGAAGGTGAGAAAAACACAAGAAGGGGGGGTTGAATTGTGTTAGCTTTTCGCAGCTCTTGAAGAGTGAGAATCTAATTCCTTTAAACTCAGAGTCTGAATGGGATCAGAGTCTGATAGGAGATTAGGTTCTGATTGCAGCGGAATAATCAAGAGAAAGAGAGAAGAGAGAACACAAGCAATTATACAGGTTCCTTCCACAAACCGGAAGTAGTTCTGTCCCCCTTGTACTTCCAAGGAGAGTTCAATAAAATGTAATATCAATTACAAGTTGCTCAAACACACAGTATGAGACTTCCTTGCTCAAGCACGCAGGCAAGAGACTTCCTTGCTCAAAGACACAACTAAGAGACTTCCTTGCTCAATGGACGCAGCCAAGAGACTTCCTTTGCTCAAGCACAAAAGCAAGAGACTTCTTACACAATTACAGAAAATTGAATAGAGTTGAAACACTTGACAACAATCAAAATGTGTTTCAACTACAACAAAGACAGACTCTGTTTTTCTGTGGAACTTAGAAATTCTAGAATACTCAGTTTGTAAGAATCTAAGTTGATGATGTGTTTTTGTTAAGACTCGGTTGAATACGAAAGCAGCGCAATGCAATTTTTCAAGTTGTAGATTCCAACAATTCTTCTAGTCTTCTATCCTTTATATAGGCGTAGGAAAGAGACGTTGAGTCATCCAGCACATCAGGATGATTTCTGAAGCTTGATCAATGACTGTTGATCTGTTGCTTGATTTGGTAATAGTCCTTCAATAGCATCATTTGAATTCCATTCCCTTTGAGGATTAATACCGGTAGACACAGTTGCCAAACTGTACGAGGTAGTGGAGTAGTGGAAACAGAGTTCGTACAACGTACTCTGTACTGGCCTGCAATCTTTGTCTTTGTGCTTACCACGCTCAACTTGACTTTAAAGCTAGCCGTTACTCCATATGAGAGTTTCTTTTGCATCGCAATGCAGTAGAAATCCTTGTTAGCAGATTATCAGATTTTTGGGCTTCAGACTCACTGTAGCACTAAGCTTCTGGTAATCTTCAGAATCTCTTGGTTTTCAGATTCTGATGGTCTTCAGACTCACTGTAGCACTAAGCTTCTGTTGATCTTCAGACTCTCTTGGTTTTCAGATTCTGATGGTCTTCAGACTCTGATACAGTCTTACAGACTCTCTTTGGCACAGTCTTCAGACTCTCTTCGATACAGTCTTCAGACTCTCTTCGACAAAGTCTCACAAGCAACAAGCTTCTCTGGATTTTTTGCTCTTTAACATTGTTCAAACAGAATACTTATCCTGCATACTTAAACAAATATTAGCAATATCCAATTGACAACTTTTTTAATACCTTGTTATCATCAAAACTCAAAACGTGGTATTGCTGAAAACCTTTGTTCCAACAAATAATACCTGGTATACCAGACATACCTATACCAGATATTCCTGGCATACCTAGATTGCCTGATATACCAATCATACCTGGTATACCAGACATACCTATACCTGATATACCAGACATACCTGGATGGCCACGTATACCTGGATGTCCAGGTACACCAAGTAGGCCTTCAAATCCTAAAACATCCAGTCCACCTCAAGAATCACCAAGCTCACCTCCTGAATCGCCAACTTCGCCTCCATCATCACCAAGTTCACCATCTGAATCGCCAAATTCTCCTCCTGAATCGTCAAATTCACCCGCTGAATCACCTAGTTTGCCTGCTAAATCGCCAAATTCACCTTCACCTAGTCCATCATCATAGATGCAGCTAAAGTTGTTTTTCTAGCAAAAATAATGTTGGTTGTATTATTATGTGATACTTCTTTTAACACAGTAGAAATATATTCAATTTAGTTATGAGAGTGACAATGCTTTTGCTTCATGCTTGCAAGTAGAATATATTATATTGTCATATCATGTATATTTAATGAGCTCAATTCTCTCATCTGTAACACCCCGTTCTCCCAAACGCGTAATAATAAATATAATTATATCAGAGTAATTCAACGACGGAGTATTACACTACTTTTCAAAATCTCATAAATAGAAATTATACTATTATTTATTCCACATTGAAAGTCTCATTAAACTGCAGCGGAAAATTTCGTTTAAAAAGACATAATTCAACCTCAACAATTATCTTGGCACAAAAGCCCCAACAAAAGTCATCATTATTCGACGACATGAAAATTCAACAACACAATCGAAGTTTGATACATAAAGGAATGAAAGGAAAACATCGCGACGATCCCCCATCCTAATATGTATCAGAGCCCTAGACACAGAGCCAATCATCCTACTAATCACCGTTACCTGCAAGTTACCCATAGGGAAGGCAACGTTTTCAAGCAGAAGGGGTGAGATACACGATCAATAATAAATATATATAACCCATCAAATCAATGAAACAACAACATCTTACAACAGGCATTATTCAATTCATATATAATGTGAATAAATATACACATATATAATAGCAACATAATTATCTTCAACAACATTAAACAACAGCAACAACAATGTCATTATCAACAATTAACACCAACGACATGACCGACGACAACGACTACGACAATGCAACATCGACAACGACAAATGCATTATGCATGTGGTACCATTTTACGCGCGTTGAATGCTAAACATTCCAGGGCATAAGCCCCCAACAGTTGGATGGTTAAAGCATCCCAGGGCATAAGCCCCCAACAGGTGAATGATAAACATTCCAGGGCATAAGCCTCCAACGGGTGTGAATGCTAAGCATTCCAGGGCATAAGCCCCCAACAGTTATGAGTATGCAAATGGACTCGACTTGTGTATATCAACATACAACTAGGACAACAGCAACATCAACATCTAGCATGCATAATCACCTATGACATACCGTACGACTACAACTGAATAGAACTCGACCAAATTCTTACAATAAGGTTCACCAAAGATGCACAATTCCACTTAATTCATTCATTCTCAAGTAATAAGAAGTTTTTGTAAGGTTTAGTACCTAATCAGGGGTTATACAACTTAACATAAGCATTTTGGAGTACCCGGACGGGCCTCCTTAAGTATGAACCAAGGTCAAATGCGGCTGATAAAAGCCTTCTTCGCTTAAGCGAAGGCCTCTTCGCTTAAGCGAGCAAAACGTCGAGAGGGAAGGTGACTTCGCTCACGAGTTCGCTCAAGGCTCGCTCGAGCGAACGGTCTCTGCTAGGTTCTGGGCAACTATGATGAATGGTCGCTTAAGCGACGGGAAGTTCTCTTAAGCGAACGGTTGTCTGGGCAGGGTAAATCCTCGAATTCTCTAACCCTAAATCATCCAAAAACCCAATTTTGATCCCTGATTACCCAAAACGTGTAAGCACAGATGTTTATGGGTTCAATATACAACGTAGGCAACAAAACAACACTGAAACAGGCAATCAACAACACAATTCATGCATTTTAGAAATTACACAAAACTTCTTAAACCTAGAAAAACAAGAACACCACAATTCACAAATTTTCAGAATTATATACATTATTAGTGAAAGGAATCCCACCCTTACCTTAATTCAGCAGAAATTGAAAGCCTACAGCAATTTTGATCCCTTCCTAGCTCTTCTCCTAGCCTCTTGGTTTTTCTCCTCTTTCTCTCAAAAACTCTCTTTCTTTTTCAATTGTACGTTCAAAATGTTTGTTCTGACTTTTCTTTCTTTTTACTAAAACCATAACCTCTCCTATTTCATTAAACCCCCTTTTATTACTATTAATTCTCATTAACCCCCTTAATTCTAAATAAATAATAATTCTATATTATTTCTAATTTTTAAAAAAAAATCATACTATCTTTTTAACCTCCAAAACTTCAAATAATATTATTTCTCACCTATTCAATTAAATTATCAAATAATCATATAATAAAATACACAACACCATAAAATCAACATAAATCTTTTAAATCATATAAACTTATTAAAAATCAACCGAAAATAAATAAATAACAACTAGGGCGTTACATCATCTATTATTGAGAATAAAAAATTACACTACAACATTTTAGCTCTACGACAACGGCAAATTTTATTATTGTAAAAAAATTATTCTGATAGGGTATCAAAGACATCATTTTAAAAACTTCATAGCGGTATGTGAACAAAAGCGTTCTCTTATGGTGCCTATTACTACGATTTTTCTAACGTTGTTGCTGTATGTGAACAAAAGTGTTGTCTAATGATAAGACAACGCCTCGGTTTGCCACGGACGGGAAACCGTTCTGGTAGATAACGACAACGCTTTTTTCAGATCTTGCAACGGTTTTTCGTCGTTGTGGTAGACCACAAATGTTGTTTTATTAAATACTACATATTTGGAATCATAATTTGATTAGCATGGTTATCTTTAAATCATTGCTTTAAATTGATTTAATTTTGTATTTTAGTAGAGGGCACCCAATTTTTTATGGGTAAGTTGTCCCCATGGGGTGGCATTTGGGTGAGACATTGTGGTTGGTGACATTGTGGAAGGTATAGTGGAAGTAAAGGGTTTATTACCAAAATGTTCCTAATTTAAGAATGAAATGACAAAAGTGTCGCCTTTGTCTTTTTCTTTACTCGACCATTGGATTAATACAATGACTCCTATTCATTTTGCAAAGAAAAAAAAAAGGAGATCTCTCACGGTGGGAGATGTAACACCTCGTTCTCCCAACAGTATTAATTAACAAATTAAATCAGAGTTTTTCACCAAAAACAGAACGCTACATTTTCGTTCAGATAAAATCTCCAAATTAACGGATGAATAAATATTCTCCAATAAAATAGTCAATAATAATTAACTTCAAAACTTCGCAGCGGAATTATTTTAAAGCAACTAAATAATCTTTGGCACGCAGGCCTTATCTAATCTTCATTACCTGCACTTGCCCACAAGGCGGCAATTCCAGCAGAAGGGGTGAGATTCACAAACAACAATAGATAACATAATTCATCAATTAAACTCAACAGCAACAGTATAATGAATAATCAATTATCATTTATAATTTGAACAATTCAACAACATGGTCAACAACGACACCGACAACTCCACCAACAACAACAACAACGACAACAACTACAACAACTACAACGACAACAACAATGCAACTAATGCAAATGCATGTGGTACCATTTTACGCGCGTTGAATGCTAAGCATTCCGGGGCATGAGCCCCCAACGGTTGAATGAAATAACATTCCAGGGCATAAGCCCTCAACAGTTGAGTGATAAACACTCCAGGGCATAAGCCCTCAACGATTGAGTGTAAACACTCCAGGGCATAAGCCCTCAACAGTGGTATGAGTATGAAATGGACTCAATGGTGTATATCTACATACAACCCAACGACAACAACAACAACTACTATATGCATAATCAGCTATGGCATAAGACTCCAACTCAATTGATAGGACACAACAAAGGGCACAACAAAGCCACACAACAAAATTCAACAACCTAGGTACCCTACAGCATTACTCGCCGTGGCGAGCTACCTTACTCGCCGTGGCGGGTTCACAAAATTGAGCTCCTCGCCGTGGCGAGTTGGGGGCGAGCTTAATGCCAGCAAAAGTGGTTGCTCTCGGCGTTTTTGACATTTTTCACCTAAAATCTTCATTTTTAAGTTCCCAAAACCCAAATTTAGTTCTGTAAAAAGGTGTCATTCATCCCTAAACATATTAAGGCACTCAAATTGATATAAAAATTCACCCAAAAACCTCATTAAGACAATTAACCACTTTTTAATTAAGCAACTCGCCGTTGCGAGTGCATCTGCTCGCTGTGGCGAGCTACGGGTGTTTCATTGCTCGCCTCGCGAGTGGGTCTGCTCGCTGTGGCGAGTTACACAGGCACTGCTCGCCTGGCGAGTGGGTTTACTCGCCGTTGCGAGCGGCGATTGACAGAACTACGAACTGTACGAACAGACTTCTACTTTTCAACCCTAAACCCCAAATTCAACACCCAAAGGCTCAATTTTGATGAATTTCATCATCCCTATGCATTCTAACATCAGAACAGCATTAAACAACAACAATTACATGAATTAATCAAGTTATTAACATCAATTCATCATTAACCTAATTCAATTCATCAACCCTAACAACCCTACATTCATCAACGAATTATAGAACCTAAAGTTGAGAGTTAGTCTCACCCTTACCTTAGATTATCTTCCTGAATTAAAAGCAGCGTTCTTCTCTCCTCTTGCTTCTTCTCTCTTCTTCTAGGTTTTTCCCCTTTTCTTGTTTTCTCACTGTTTCTACGTGAAAACTGATTCTGACTCTTTCTTCCCTTATTAATACCTATTAACTTCTCCTAATTCTAATTAACTCCTATTAAATTATTAAATAATTTATTTTAATCCCCAACCTTCTAATAATTATAATTTTCACCTATTTTAATTAAATAATTCAAAACAATCATATAATAAAATATAACACACCATAAAATAAACATAAATTATTTAAAATCACATAAACTTACTAAAATCAATTCAAATAAAATAATCGACAACTAGGGCGTTACAACTCTCCCCCACTTAAAGAATTTCGTCCTCGAAATATTACCTCAAGCAAACAACTCAGGATAAGACTCTAGCATATTACTCTCCAGCTCCCAAGTCAAGCTTTCACCAGTTACTCCACCCCATACAACTCTCACTAGAGGTATCTCTTTGCCTCTCAACTTCTTCACCTTGCGATCATCAATTCTCAACGGTAAGGTCTCCACCGTAAGGTTGTCTCTAACCTGCACATCATCCCTCGGTATGACATGCGAAGGGTGTAACACCCCGTTCTCCCAACAGTATTAATTAACAAATTAAATCAGAGTTTTTCACCAAAAACGGAATGCTACATTTTCGTTCAAATAAAATCTCCAAATTAACGGATGAATAAATATTCTCCAATAAAATAGTCAATAATAATTAACTTCAAAACTTCGCAGCCGAATTATTTTAAAGCAACTAAATAATCTTTGGCACGCAGGCCTCATCAAAAGTTTCATACATCAAAATTAATACGTAAGGAAAGAGAAAACAAGCAACAAATTCCCGTCCCGTTACGTATCAGAGCCCTAAGACACTTGAGCCGACATCTCTACTAATCTTCATTACCTGCACTTGCCCACAAGGCGGCAATTCCAGCAGAAGGGGTGAGATTCACAAACAACAATAGATAACATAATTCATCAATTAAACTCAACAGCAGCAGTATAATGAATAATCAATTATCATATATAATTTGAACAATTCAACAACATGGTCAACAACGACACCGACAACTCAACCAACGACAACAACAACGACAACAACTACAACAACTACAACGACAACAACAATGCAACTAATGCAAATGCATGCAGTACCATTTTACGCGCGTTGAATGCTAAGCATTCCGGGGCATGAGCCCCCAACGGTTGAATGAAATAACATTCCAGAGCATAAGCCCTCAACAGTTGAGTGATAAACACTCCAGGGCATAAGCCCTCAACAATTGAGTGTAAACACTCCAGGGCATAAGCCCTCAACAGTGGTATGAGTATGAAATGGATTCAATGGTGTATATCTACATACAACCCAACGACAGCAACAACAACTACTATATGCATAATCAGCTATGGCATAAGACTCCAACTCAATTGATAGGACACAACAAAGGGCACAACAAAGCCACACAACAAAATTCAACAACCTAGGTAACCTACAGCATTACTCGCCGTGGCGAGTTCACAAAATTGAGCTCCTCGCCGTGGCGAGTTGGGGGCGAGCTTAATGCGAGCAAAAGTGGTTGCTCTCGGCGTTTTTGACATTTTTCACCTAAAATCTTCATTTTTAAGTTCCCAAAACCCAAATTTAATTCTGTAAAAAGGTGCCATTCATCCCTAAACATATTAAGGCACTCAAATTGATATAAAAATTCACCCAAAAACCTCATTAAGACAATTAACCACTTTTTAATTAAGCAACTCGCCGTGGCGAGTGCATCTTCTCGCTGTGGCGAGCTACGGGTGTTTCATTGCTCGCCTCGCGAGTGGGTCTGCTCGCTGTGGCGAGTTACACAGGCAATGCTCGCCTGGCGAGTGGGCTTACTCGCCGTTGCGAGTGGCGATTGACAGAACTACGAACTGTACGAACAGACTTCTACTTTTCAACCCTAAACCCCAAATTTAACACCCAAAGGCTCAATTTTGATGAATTTCATCATTCCTATGCATTCTAACATCAGAACAGCATTAAACAACAACAATTACATGAATTAATCAAGTTATTAACATCAATTCATCATTAACCTATTTCAATTCATCAACCCTAACAACCCTACATTCATCAACGAATTATAGAACCTAAAGTTGAGAGTTAGTCTCACCCTTACCTTAGATTATCTTCCCGAATTAAAAGCAGCGTTCTTCTCTCCTCTTGCTTCTTCTCTCTTCTTCTAGGTTTTTCCCCCTTTTCTTGTTTTCTTACTGTTTCTACGTGAAAACTGATTCTGACTCTTTCTTCCCTTATTAATACCTATTAACTTCTCCTAATTCTAATTAACTCCTATTAAATTATTAAATAATTTATTTTAATCCCCAACCTTCTAATAATTATAATTTTCACCTATTTTAATTAAATAATTCAAAACAATCATATAATAAAATATAACACACCATAAAATAAACATAAATTATTTAAAATCACATAAACTTACTAAAATCAATTCAAATAAAATAATCGACAACTAGGGCGTTACAACTCTCCCCCACTTAAAGAATTTCGTCCTCGAAATATTACCTCAAGCAAACAACTCAGGATAAGACTCTAGCATATTACTCTCCAGCTCCCAAGTCAAGCTTTCACCAGTTACTCCACCCCATACAACTCTCACTAGAGGTATCTCTTTGCCTCTCAACTTCTTCACCTTGCGATCATCAATTCTCAACGGTAAGGTCTCCACCGTAAGGTTGTCTCTAACCTGCACATCATCCCTCGGTATGACATGCGAAGGGTGTAACACCCCGTTCTCCCAACAGTATTAATTAACAAATTAAATCAGAGTTTTTCACCAAAAACGGAATGCTACATTTTCGTTCAAATAAAATCTCCAAATTAACGGATGAATAAATATTCTCCAATAAAATAGTCAATAATAATTAACTTCAAAACTTCGCAGCCGAATTATTTTAAAGCAACTAAATAATCTTTGGCACGCAGGCCTCATCAAAAGTTTCATACATCAAAATTAATACGTAAGGAAAGAGAAAACAAGCAACAAATTCCCGTCCCGTTACGTATCAGAGCCCTAAGACACTTGAGCCGACATCTCTACTAATCTTCATTACCTGCACTTGCCCACAAGGCGGCAATTCCAGCAGAAGGGGTGAGATTCACAAACAACAATAGATAACATAATTCATCAATTAAACTCAACAGCAGCAGTATAATGAATAATCAATTATCATATATAATTTGAACAATTCAACAACATGGTCAACAACGACACCGACAACTCAACCAACGACAACAACAACGACAACAACTACAACAACTACAACGACAACAACAATGCAACTAATGCAAATGCATGTAGTACCATTTTACGCGCGTTGAATGCTAAGCATTCCGGGGCATGAGCCCCCAACGGTTGAATGAAATAACATTCCAGAGCATAAGCCCTCAACAGTTGAGTGATAAACACTCCAGGGCATAAGCCCTCAACAATTGAGTGTAAACACTCCAGGGCATAAGCCCTCAACAGTGGTATGAGTATGAAATGGATTCAATGGTGTATATCTACATACAACCCAACGACAGCAACAACAACTACTATATGCATAATCAGCTATGGCATAAGACTCCAACTCAATTGATAGGACACAACAAAGGGCACAACAAAGCCACACAACAAAATTCAACAACCTAGGTAACCTACAGCATTACTCGCCGTGGCGAGTTCACAAAATTGAGCTCCTCGCCGTGGCGAGTTGGGGGCGAGCTTAATGCGAGCAAAAGTGGTTGCTCTCGGCGTTTTTGACATTTTTCACCTAAAATCTTCATTTTTAAGTTCCCAAAACCCAAATTTAATTCTGTAAAAAGGTGCCATTCATCCCTAAACATATTAAGGCACTCAAATTGATATAAAAATTCACCCAAAAACCTCATTAAGACAATTAACCACTTTTTAATTAAGCAACTCGCCGTGGCGAGTGCATCTTCTCGCTGTGGCGAGCTACGGGTGTTTCATTGCTCGCCTCGCGAGTGGGTCTGCTCGCTGTGGCGAGTTACACAGGCAATGCTCGCCTGGCGAGTGGGCTTACTCGCCGTTGCGAGTGGCGATTGACAGAACTACGAACTGTACGAACAGACTTCTACTTTTCAACCCTAAACCCCAAATTTAGCACCCAAAGGCTCAATTTTGATGAATTTCATCATTCCTATGCATTCTAACATCAGAACAGCATTAAACAACAACAATTACATGAATTAATCAAGTTATTAACATCAATTCATCATTAACCTATTTCAATTCATCAACCCTAACAACCCTACATTCATCAACGAATTATAGAACCTAAAGTTGAGAGTTAGTCTCACCCTTACCTTAGATTATCTTCCCGAATTAAAAGCAGCGTTCTTCTCTCCTCTTGCTTCTTCTCTCTTCTTCTAGGTTTTTCCCCCTTTTCTTGTTTTCTTACTGTTTCTACGTGAAAACTGATTCTGACTCTTTCTTCCCTTATTAATACTTATTAACTTCTCTTTAATTCCAATTAACTCCTACTAAATTATTAAATAATTCATTTTAATCCCCAACCTTCCAATAATTATAATTCTCACCTATTTTAATTAAATAATTCAAAACAATCATATAATAAAATATAACACACCATAAAATAAACATAAATTATTTAAAATCACATAAACTTACTAAAATCAATTC
Organism: Medicago arabica; assembly: GCA_946800305.1. Classification (NCBI taxonomy): domain Eukaryota; kingdom Viridiplantae; phylum Streptophyta; class Magnoliopsida; order Fabales; family Fabaceae; genus Medicago; species Medicago arabica. Next base: position 27,659,304 of record OX326970.1, on the reverse strand, counting down.
AAATAAAATAATCGACAACTAGGGCGTTACAACTCTCCCCCACTTAAAGAATTTCGTCCTCGAAATATTACCTCAAGCAAACAACTCAGGATAAGACTCTAGCATCTTACTCTCCAGCTCCCAAGTCAAGCTTTCACCAGTTACTCCACCCCAGACAACTCTCACTAGAGGTATCTCCTTGCCTCTCAACTTCTTCACCTTACGATCATCAATCTTCAACGGTAAAGTCTCCACCGTAAGGTTGTCTCTAACCTGCACGTCATCCCTTGGTATAACATGCGAAGGATCCGCTACGTACTTCCGCAACTGCGACACATGGAACACATCATGCAGATTTGAAAGATGTGGTGGCAAACCTATTCGATATGCCACTGGCCCAATCCTTTCCGATATCTGATAAGGACCAATAAACTTCGGAGTCAACTTCTTCGACTTCAACGCACGACCTACACCTGTCATGGGAGTGACTCTCAAGAACACATGATCACCCTCTTGAAACTCAAGTTCCTTTCTACGCTTGTCATGGTAACTCTTTTGCCGACTCTGTGACGCTTTCATCTGTTCTCTTATCAGCTTAACTTTCTCTGTAGTCTGCTGGACTAATTCCGGTCCCAACACTATACTTTCTCCCGATTCAAACCAACACAACGGAGTTCTACACCTCCGACCATACAAAGCTTCAAATGGTGCCATACCAATACTCGAATGGTAACTGTTGTTGTACGTGAACTCAATCAACGGTAGATGACTATCCCAAGCTCCACCTTGCTCAAGTACACATACTCTTAGAAAATCTTCCAGCGACTGAATCGTCCTCTCCGACTGACCATCTGTTTGAGGATGATAAGCCGAACTCGACTTCAACTTAGAACCCAAAGCCTCCTGCAAACTCTTCCAAAACCTTGAAGTAAACCTCGGATCTCTATCCGACACAATACTCGATGGAACACCATGCAACTTCACAATACTATGAATATAAATCTCTGCCAACTGAGCTACTGGATAATTGATATTGATCGGAATAAAGTGTGCTGACTTTGTTAACCTGTCAACAACTACCCAAATGGCATCATGCCCCTTCGGAGTATTCGGTAAGCTCGTTACAAAATCCATGGATATGCTATCCCACTTCCACTCTGGTACATCTAATGGTGTCAACAACCCTGTAGGCTTTTGATGTTCAAATTTAGATTTCTGACAAGTCAAACATGCATAAACAAATTGCGCGACATCTCGCTTCAATCCAGACCACCAAAATAACTTCTTCAAGTCGTGGTACATCTTTGTAGCTCCCGGATGAATACTTAAGCTACTCCTTTGACTTTCTTCCAAAATCATCTTTTTCAACTCGTCGTTATCAGGAATACAAATTCTGCCTTGGAATCTTAACACACCCTGATCATCAACCTGGAAATCACTATCTTCCGCTTCATTACTAGCAACCATCAAGTCTACAAACTTAACATCAGCTTCTTGCGTTTCCTTGATACTGTTCAAGAATTCATTACTGATCTTCAACATACCCAACTGCACGCTCTGAGGTGCCAATTCACAAACTAAGCTCAAGTCCCTAAATTGCTCAAGTAACTCGAACTCTTTCATCATCATAGCAGACATGTGCAACGTCTTTCTGCTCAAGGCATCTGCAACTACATTGGCTTTACCCGGATGGTAATTCAAACTAAAATCATAGTCCTTCAACAACTCGAGCCATCTTCTCTGCCTCATATTCAACTCTTTCTGATCAAACAAATATTTCAAACTCTTATGATCACTGAACACCTCAAATCTGGAACCGTACAAATAATGCCTCCAAATTTTTAACACAAAAACTACAGCAGCCAACTCTAAATCATGTGTAGGATAGTTCTTCTCATGTATCCTCAATTGTCTCGAAGCATAAGCTACCACCTTACCATCCTGCATAAGTACACCACCTAAGCCCAACTTGGACGCATCACAATACACAACAAAAGGTTCATCTGACTTCGGTAAAATTAAAATCGGAGCAGTCGTCAACCGTTGCTTCAACTCATTGAAACTATTCTCACACTTAGTATCCTTCTATAAATCTGCGGTAATAACCTGCTAAACCCAGAAAACTTCTAATCTCTGTAACGGACCTCGGAGTCTCCCATTGCGATACCGCTTCAACTTTCGACGGGTCAACCGCAATACCACTACCAGAAATAATGTGGCCAAGAAAACTTACTTCACTTAACCAGAACTCACATTTGGATAACTTGGCATACAACTTCTTTTCTTTCAACACCTGCAAAACAATTTTCAAATGCTCTGCATGCTCTTCTTCAGTCTTAGAATAAATCAGAATATCATCAATAAAAACAACAACAAATCTGTCCAGAAAGTCATGGAAAATTCTGTTCATATACTCCATAAATACACCAGGTGCATTAGTAACACCGAACGGCATCACCTTATACTCATAGTGACCATATCGCGTTCTGAACGCCGTCTTCTGCATATCTCCATCCTTCACCTTGATCTGATGGTATCCTGACCTCAAATCGATTTTACTAAACACACGGGCACCCACTAGCTGATCCATCAAGTCATCAATTCTCGGAAGTGGATACCTATTCTTTATCGTCACTTTATTCAGCTGACGGTAATCTATACACAGCCTCATGCTACCATCTTTCTTCTTAACCAGCAACACCGGCGCTCCCCAAGGCGAAACACTCGGTCTTACAAACTTCTTATCAAGTAGGTCTTCCAACTACTTCTTCAACTCTGCCAACTCAGCTGCTGACATACGGTAAGGAGCCATCGACACAGGCTTCGTACCCGGAACAAGATCAATTGAAAATTCAACTTCCCTTTCTGGCGGCACATCGGGAATCTCATCAGGAAAAACTTCTGGGAATTCATTCACGACTGGTAGGCTATCAATCACTGCTTGATTCTCTACTGACAAATATGCTAACAAGGAAAACATCATAATTCCGTCACGCTCAAACTACTTCAACTGCTTAGTACTCAAGAAATCAACTTCACTCTCTTCTTCAGCGGAAGAGAAACGTACTGTCTTACTAAAACAATTGATGAGGACATGGTTATACTCTAACCAGTTCATCCCAAGGATTACATCCATACCCATCAACGGTAAACATACGAGATCAACTTCAAAATTTCTACCAAATACAGACAGTGGACAACTTAAACAAACAAGAGAAATAGTCACTGAACCCTTAGCTGGAGTTTCAACAATCATTTCTCCATCCATATTAGACATAATAAGTCCCAACTTAGAAGCACAACTAACAGCAATAAAACAATGCGTAGCACCAGTATCTATAATAGCAGTTAAAGGAGTATCATCAAAATAACAAGTACCTCGAATAAGTCGATCCTCATTGTCCGTCTGTGTACCAGACAATGCAAACACTTTCCCTCCAGGCTGAGCCTTCTTAGGCTTCTTGCACTGAGAACTAAGATGAACCTCTTCATCACAATTAAAACAGACAATATCACCACGTTTGCATTCAGCTATTGTATGTCCTTTCTTCCCACATCGGAAGCATTTCTTCTCATCACGGTGGCAAGCATTACTCTTGTGGCCTTTCTCGCCACACTTGTAGCAGACAACTTCAGCAGGAGTCTCATTCTTCCTGGGCCTCCTCTCATCATTTACCCGTTGTTTCCCCTTATCAGCAAGAGCACTGTAAGGCTTAGGACGGTTCTGCTGATTCTTACTCTTCCTTTCATTAAGCACTTTATAGTGAGCTTTCGTATCCTCTTCGTAAATCCTGCAGCTACTCACCAATTCAGAAAAATTGCGGATCTTCTGATAACCAATGGCCCGCTTAATCTCAGCACGCAGACCATTCTCAAACTTGATACACTTAGAGAACTCAGCAGTCTCAGGAGTGTAATGCGGGTAAAACTTTGCCAACTCAACAAACTTGGCAGCATACTCTGTTACTGACATATCACCTTGCTTCAGTTCCAGAAATTCAATCTCCTTCTTACCTCGGACATCTTCCGGAAAATACCTATTCAGAAACTCTCTTCTGAACACAGCCCACGTGATCACAGCTCCTCCATTCCCTAGCACTGGTTGCACACTCACCCACCAATCATCGGCCTCCTCAGCCAGCATATGTGTGCCAAAACGCACCATCTGAACATCAGTGCACTGCATTACTCTGAAGATTCTCTCAACCTCTTTCAACCATGTCTGCGCTCCATCAGGGTCATACCTGCCCTTGAAAGTTGGTGGATGGTTCCTCAGGAAGGTTTCCCAACGACAGTGGTATGAGTATGAAATGGATTCAATGGTGTATATCTACATACAACCCAACGACAGCAACAACAACTACTATATGCATAATCAGCTATGGCATAAGACTCCAAATTAAACGGAATGCTACATTTGCGTTCAAATAAAATCTCCAAATTAACGGATGAATAAATATTCTCCGATAAAATAGTCAATAATAATTAACTTCAAAACTTCGCAGCGGAATTATTTTAAAGCAACTAAATAATCTTTGGCACGCAGGCCTCATCAAAAGTTTCATAAATCAAAATTAATACGTAAGGAAAGAGAAAACAAGCGACAAATTCCCGTCCCGTTACGTATCAGAGCCCTAAGACACTTGAGCCGACATCTCTACTAATCTTCATTACCTGCACTTGCCCACAAGGCGGCAATTCCAGCAGAAGGGGTGAGATTCACAAACAACAATAAATAACATAATTCATCAATTAAACTCAACAACAACAGTATAATGAATAATCAATTATCATTTATAATTTGAACAATTCAACAACATGGTCAACAACGACACCGACAACTCAAGCAACAACAACAACGACGACAACAACTACAACAACTACAACGACAACAACAATGCAACTAATGCAAATGCATGTGGTACCATTTTACGCGCGTTGAATGCTAAGCATTCCGGAGCATGAGCCCCCAACGGTTGAATGAAATAACATTCCAGGGCATAAGCCCTCAACAGTTGAGTGATAAACACTTCAGGGCATAAGCCCTCAACGATTGAGTGTAAACACTCCATGGCATAAGCCCTCAACAGTGGTATGAGTATGAAATGGACTCAATGGTGTACATCTACATACAACCCAACGACAGCAACAACAACTACTATATGCATAATCAGCTATGGCATAAGACTCCAACTTAATTCGACAAGACATAACAAAGGTCACAGCGAAGCATCACAACAAAATTCAACAACTTAAGTAACCTACAGTATTACTCGCCATGGCGAGCTACTTTACTCGCCGTGGCGAGTTCATAAAATTGGGCTACTCGCCGTGGCGAGTTAAGAAAATTGAGCTCCTCGCCGTGGCGAGTTGGGGGCAAGCTCAAGGCGAGCAAAAGTGGTTGCTCTCGGCATTTTTGACATTTTTCACCTAAAATCTTCATTTTTAAGTTCCCAAAGTCCAAATTTAATTCTGTAAAAAGGTGTCATTCATCCCTAAACATATTAAGGCACTCAAATTAATATAAAAATTCACTCAAAAACCTCATTAAGACAATTAACAACTTTTTAATTAAGCAACTCGCCGTGGCGAGTGCATCTGCTCGCTGTGGCGAGCTGCGGGTGTTTCGTTGCTCGCCTCGCGAGTAGGATTGCTCGCTGTGGCGAGTTACACAGGCACTGCTCGCCTGACGAGTGGGTTTACTCGCCGTGGCGAGCGGCGATTGACAGAACTACGAACTGTACGAACAGACTTCTACTTATCAACCCTAAACCCCAAATTCAATACCCAAAGGCTCAATTTTGATGAATTTCATCATCCCTATGCCTTCGAACATCAGAACAGCATAAAACAACAACAATTACATGAATTCATTAAGTTATTAGCATCAATTCATCTTAACCTAATTCAATTCATCAACCCTAACAACTCTACATTCATCAACGAATTAAGAACCTAAAGTTGAGAGTTAGTCTCACCCTTACCTTAGATTATCTTCCTGAATTAAAAGCAGCGTTCTTCTCTCCTCTTGCTTCTTCTCTCTTCTTCTAGGTTTTCCCCCTTTTTCTTGTTTTTCTCACTGTTTCTACGTAAAACTGGTTCTGACTCTTTCTTCCCTTATTAATACCTATTAACTTCTCCTTAATTCCAATTAACTCCTATTAAATTATTAAATAATTCATTTTAATCCCCAACCTTCTAATAATTATAATTCTCACCTATTTTAATTAAATAATTCAAAATAATCATATATAAAATATAACACACCAAAAATCAACATAATTATTTAAAATAATAAAAACTTATTAAAATCAACTGAAATAAAATAATCAACAACTAGGGCGTTACAGGTGACATTGGTCAACCACAATACTACCGGTGGCTTTTTGTTCTCTCTTTCACAAAATATTTTTTTTGTACACTTGTGACGTTTTGGTTGGTCAGTATCACTAATGTCACTAACCACAATGTCACCCAAGTACTACCCGCTTCAAAGACATGTATATGTCTGCTTTGTTAGAAATTTGATCTGAAAGTTGGGTGAACTAGAAGGGTCATCAATATTAAAATATGTTATCACAATTTTTTTTTTGGTCTCAGAAGCTTGAAATCACCATGTGTCTTTCCAATCCAGACTTTCCCATCATGGAAACCAAGTTCTCTTTTCCAAGATAAAACAACTTCGTAAATATCTAAAGATAAACTCACATTTAAAATCATCATATAATATTGTTTTATCCTTCTGGTTTTTGACTAATCATTCTTCAGAACATTCTGGTCATTGTTAAAATAGTTTTAAATTTCAGCTCAATATCATTTTTCTCATTTTGCATATATAATAATTAGATAATCATTCTCCAGAACATTCTCATCTTTGTTATAACAAATTAAAACATTTAATCTTTAATTCTTCCAAGTTTATTTAATCCATACCATTCTGGTTCTGGATAAACCAATTTTTATATATATAATACTCTAATCTCATTAAAATCACATTTACCAAGAACCTTCTTGAGTATATAAACTTGTTAAAGTTTCAAGAATAATTTTAAAAGGGTCACAATTAAAACCTCCCTTTCTTGCGACGTATATTTCTGCTTTAATGACTGGTACGTGAATGGAGGGGGAGAATGGAATGTACAGTGGGTAGAGAGAGAATGGGAAGAAAATAGTGGAAGTAAAGGGTTAATTACCAAAATGTTCCTAATTTAAGAATGAATTGACAAAAGTGTCGCCTTTGTCTTTTTCTTTACTCGACCATTGGATTAATACAATGACTCCTATCATATAATGTCATTTTCTTTCTTATATTGATCTATTTAAAGAAGTGACAATGTCATATTGTTGATAATATTGAATAAATTTCAATTTAAAAAAAAAATATTGAATAAATTTTGCTACGGATACCGATACCCAACCAAAGTAAAAAGTATTAAAGAATTTACCAGTTTTATTATTAATTTTTTTTTTGAAAAATATTAACCAAAATGGATAATTATGGTAGTAGTTTCCCATCTTTTGCTCGTACTTTTGATGTTTATCCATAAAAAAACTAAGACCAACAAAAGCTTCTAATTTATACCGTGTTGGTAACTAGAATATAGGCCTATCGTTGTAGAAACACATTTCATCCATAGAAGAAAAATTCGAGATAGAATAGTAATGTTTTGTAAATATAGCCAGTTGATAGCTATGAGAAATATTATTTGTAGGGTTGGGGTTCAACTCCAGAATTTCTCAAAATACCTCATTCTATCGGCTAGAGCAAGCAAACTTACAAAGAACCAAAATTAAGGGGGATCAAGAAGACCTAAATAAGAGAAACAACACAATTTTTTTCTTATAAACTATTAGGAATGTGTATTTACCGGTTGAAAATAAGTATAATCGTTATGCATATGAGATACTTGATTAGATGGGTAACATTAGCTTAAAAATTCTTAGTTAACGAATGTAGTAATTATTAATTCATTTTTTTAGAATGTAGTAATTATTAATTCGTTTCATTATACTTATTAGGTTTAATAAGAGTTAGTATTAATTTTTCAGAAAAAGAGTTTCGTATTAATTAATCAAGCAATTGAGTTTAAGTGGTAAATGAGCTTCACCAAGAACGGATCGTTCGATAGAACCCGTGTTCGATTCTTCAGTGGAACAATTCTTGGCCAAAATATCCTTCTCTCACGACGGAACTCTGGATTACTATGACCCAATTTCCCTATAAACTGGGATGGCTAAGGCAGCAAGAAAAATTGTATTAATTAGCAAAGAGTTTTTAAAAAACATTACTACCTTGTTGATAATGGCGATGATATTAATATATTGTGTTGTACTTTGTTGCATCTATGAATTGATTTATATCCTCTGAATGTATGCTTGTCGCATTATAAGACGTCGTGTTGGTCGGCTAATAATTTATGATAATGTAGAATCAATTGAGATTATAGTGAAATTCAATATTTGGATTATAGTTTCGTTTGATTTTTTTATCTTGTAGGTTTTTGATTGTTGCTTCGTATTTTTGAATATTTTAATCAGAGCAAACTTTTTGGGAATATTTAGATACTTATTCTTTTATAAACATTTTTTAACTATAATGTGCAACGATTGAAGGATCAGATTAAATTAAATAAGTGCATCATTTTGATGTAACTACAAAAGAAGTCACATTGTCAACACAATTGTTTCCTTTTGTTTAGATGTAAAAGAAACATTATATGTCATCATATAAAATGAAATTCAAAATCAACAGACAATAAATATCCATTTTGGTCGGGTATTTTTCTTAACGAATTTACACGAACTCAATTATTTTTAAATACAATTTAAATATAAATAATAATTTAAATGAAATATTGGATGGATGTTTATGCTCATCTACTTGCTACAAACTTATCTAAATCATTAAAATAGAAAGGAAAAATAATCAAAAGTGGATAAAAGCATCCATATTATACAAAAGAAAAAAATTCAATCTGTTGGATGTTGGTCAATACAATTTGAAAAGTCAATTTAAGTATAATTTGAAACTTTCTAAAAAATAATATGTACAAGACGGTTTATTTAGAATGTTTTTTATAACAGGATTGTGAATCCAAATTTGAATAGCATTTGTCTTCAAAAGTGAAATTTTTTTTTGACTTTTTATATGGTGTTATAATAAAGTATATTTTACAATAAATTATAAGGGTTGCTTAAAAAAACAACAAAATATATATCTATTGAAATAATAGTCTCTCCATGATTAAAAATCTTTTTTTTTGGTCAAGGTCAAATTAAAATCTTTTTTTACCTTTGTTATTTTGTTTTAAAACAATGACCTCTTTCGAAGTTTATAATTTACCAATAATATTTTATGACCTAAAAGGAATTTATTGGTATACGTTGGACTCGTCCACTCTCCAACTCTCTTATATATACAATATCCTTTGACACAAATTTTCATCAGCAAACTTTTAGTTTATTCTAATTTTAATTTACTTAAGAAAAATGTGTTCTAAATTATTCTTGCTCATACAATGCCTCTTGGTCATGGTTATTTTGATCTCTTCCATGGGGGAAGCTAGGAACTTGGGTAAGATTTCCCCAACCTATAGAACAAGAAAGAGTCAATTTTCTTACATTTGATTTTTTTTTCTTTCCATAAATAACATAATTGCTACAATTAAGATCTACTCATATCAATATTTCATTTACAATTTATGTGCTTCTCTATTGAAATACCTTTGTTTACCTGTCCCCCTAACATAGCCTTCTCTTTTGACATTATATTCAACGAATTATTCTTTATATTCACAATGAAAGTTCAAGTAGTAAGACATCTTAAACTCTTTAACTCTAATTGATTATTTTTTATTAGGCACTCTTATTGTCTTATTTTATCCGTAGTAAAATTTATGTGAAGATCTCATGCACTTAACACATTTGCATATGAATATATGTTATGCATAAATTATGACTAACCAAAATCTAATTTGAGTCCATTATTCATAAATTACTACCTTTAAAATTAAATTTGATGGAAGATATCTATAATTTGATTTGTTTGTGGTTCATATATTTGCAGTTGAGGTTCCTACAAAGCAAAATAATGTGGATAATGTAAGATATTTTGATAAAAAGAGTGTAGGAGACAAAGATGGTGCAACTTCTAAGTGTTTCATACCTGGTATTCCTTGCATACCTGGATGGCCTGATATACCAATAATACCTGGTATACCAGACATACCTATACCAGATATTCCTGGCATACCTAGATGGCCTGATATACCATACATACCTATACCTTCTATACCAGGTATACCTGGATGGCCTGATATACCAATCATACCTGGTATACCAGACATACCTATACCTGATATACCAGACATACCTGGATGGCCGGGTACACCAAGTAGGCCTTCAAATCCTAAAACATCCAGTCCACCTCAAGAATCACCAAGCTCACCTCCTGAATCGCCAACTTCGCCTCCATCATCACCAAGTTCACCATCTGAATCGCCAAATTCTCCTCCTGAATCGTCAAATTCACCCGCTGAATCACCTAGTTTGCCTGCTGAATCGCCAAATTCACCTTCACCTAGTCCATCATCATAGATGCAGCTAAAGTTGTTTTTCTAGCAAAAATAATGTTGATTGTATTATTATGTGATACTTCTTTTAACACAGTAGAAATATATTCAATTTAGTTATGAGAGTGACAATGCTTTTGCTTCATGCTTGCAAGTAGAATATATTTTATTGTCATATCATGTATATTTAATGAGCTCAATTCTCTCATCTATTATTGAGAATAAAAAATTATTAAATACTACATATTTGGAATCATAATTTGATTAGCATGGTTATCTTTAAATCATTGCTTTAAATTGATTAAATTTTGTATTTTAGTAGGGGGCAGCCAATTTTTTATGGGTAAGTTTTCCCCATGGGGTGGCATTTGGGTGAGACACTGTGGTTGGTGACATTGGTCAACCACAATACTACCGGTGGCTTTTTGTTCTCTCTTTCACAAAATATTTTTTTGTACAGTTGTGACGTTTTGGTTGGTCAGTATCACTAATGTTACCAACCACAATGTCACCCAAGTACTACCCGCTTCAAAGACATGTATATGTCTGCTTTTTTAGAAATTTGATCAGAAAGTTGGGTGAACTAGAAGGGTCATCAATATTAAAATATGTTATCACAATTTTTTTTTTGGTCTCAGAAGCTTGAAATCACCATGTGTCTTTCCAATCCAGACTTTCCCATCATGGAAACCAAGTTCTCTTTTCCAAGATAAAACAACTTCGTAAATATCTAAAGATAAACTCACATTTAAAATCACCATATAATATTGTTTTATCCTTCTGCTTTTTTACTAATCATTCTTCAGAACATTCTGGTCATTGTTAAAATAGTTTTAAATTTCAGCTCAATATCATTTTTCTCATTTTGCATATAAAATAATTATATAATCATTCTCCAGAACATTCCGGTCTTTGTTATAACAAATTAAAACATTTAATCTTTAATTCTCCCAAGTTTATTTAATCCATACCATTCTGGTTCAGGATAAACCAATTTTTATATATATAATACTCTAATCTCATTAAAATCACATTTACCAAGAACCTTCTTGAGTATATAAACTTGTTAAAGTTTCAAGAATAATTTTAAAAGGGTCACAATTAAAACCTCCCTTTCTTGCGACGTATATTTCTGCTTTAATGACTGGTACGTGAATGGAGGGGGAGAATGGAATGTACAGTGGGTAGAGAGAGAATAGGAAGAAAATAGTGGAAGTAAAGGGTTAGTTACCAAAATGTTCCTAATTTAAGAATGAAATGACAAAAGTGTCGCCTTTGTCTTTTTCTTTACTCGACCATTGGATTAATACAATGACTCCTATTCATTTTGCAAAAAAATAAAAATAAATAGGAGATCTCTCACGGTGGGAGACCTATATATGTCATGCACCGGGGATGGAGCCAAAATTGATAGTTAGTTTTAGAGTCAACGAAAAAAAATAGTCGGGGAGTGCGTGTTTTCTTTTGCCTTGGAAAAATGTTATGATAAGTTTTTTCCCAGCACTCTGTACCACCAAAGTCTGATTGAATGTGTATTTATCATATAATGTCATTTTCTTTCTTATATTGATCTATTTAAAGAAGTGACAATGTCATATTGTTGATAATATTGAATAAATTTCAATTTAAAAAAAAATATTGAATAAATTTTGCTACGGATACCGATACCCAACCAAAGTAAAAAGTATTAAAGAATTTACCAGTTTTTATTATTAATTTTTTTTTTTGAAAAATATTAACCAAAATGGATAATTATGGTAGTAGTTTCCCATCTTTTGCTCTTACTTTTGATGTTTATCCATAAAAAAACTAAGACCAACAAAAGCTTCTAATTTATACCGTGTTGGTAACTAGAATATAGGCCTATCGTTGTAGAAACACATTTCATCCATAGAAGAAAAATTCGAGATAGAATAGTAATGTTTTGTAAATATAGCCAGTTGATAGCTATGAGAAATATTATTTGTAGGGTTGGGGTTCAACTCCAGAATTTCTAAAAATACCTCATTCTATCGGCTAGAGCAAGCAAACTTACAAAGAACCAAAATTAAGGGGGATCAAGAAGACCTAAATAAGAGAAACAACACAATTTTTTTCTTATAAACTATTAGGAATGTGTATTTACCGGTTGAAAATAAGTATAATCGTTATGCATATGAGATACTTGATTAGATGGGTAACATTAGCTTAAAAATTCTTAGTTAACGAATGTAGTAATTATTAATTCATTTTTTTAGAATGTAGTAATTATTAATTTGTTTCATTATACTTATTAGGTTTAATAAGAGTTAGTATTAATTTTTCAGAAAAAGAGTTTCGTATTAATTAATCAAGCAATTGAGTTTAAGTGGTAAATGAGCTTCACCAAGAACGGATCGTTCGATAGAACCCGTGTTCGATTCTTCAGTGGAACAATTCTTGGCCAAAATATCCTTCTCTCACGACGGAACTCTGGATTACTATTACCCAATTTCCCTATAAACTGGGATGGCTAAGGCAGCAAAAAAAATTGTATTAATTAGCAAAGAGTTTTTAAAAAACATTACTACCTTGTTGATAATGGCGATGATATTAATATATTGTGTTGTACTTTGTTGCATCTATGAATTGATTTATATCCTCTGAATGTATGCTTGTCGCATTATAAGACGTCGTGTTGGTCGGCTAATAATTTATGATAATGTAGAATCAATTGAGATTATAGTGAAATTCAATATTTGGATTCTAGTTTCGTTTGATTTTTTTATCTTGTAGGTTATTGATTGTTGCTTCGTATTTTTGAATATTTTAAATAGAGCAAACTTTTTGGGAATATTTAGATACTTATTCTTTTATAAACATTTTTTAACTATATTGTGCAACGATTGAAGGATCAAATTAAATTAAATAAGTGCAACATTTTGATGTAACTACAAAAGAAGTCACATTGTCAACACAATTGTTTCCTTTTGTTTAGATGTAAAAGAAACATTATATGTCATCATATAAAATGAAATTCAAAATCAACAGACAATAAATATCCATTTTGGTCGGGTATTCTTCTTAACGAATTTACACGAACTCAATTATTTTTAAATACAATTTAAATATAAATAATAATTTAAATGAAATATTGGATGGATGTTTATGCTCATCTACTTGCTACAAACTTATCTAAATCATTAAAATAGAAAGGAAAAATAATCAAAAGTGGATAAAAGCATCCATATTATACAAAAGAAAAAAATTCAATCTGTTGGATGTTGGTCAATACAATTTGAAAAGTCAATTTAAGTATAATTTGAAACTTTCTAAAAAATAATATGTACAAGACGGTTTATTTAGAATGTTTTTTATAACAGGATTGTGAATCCAAATTTGAATAGCATTTGTCTTCAAAAGTGAAATTTTTTTTTGACTTTTTATATGGTGTTATAATAAAGTATATTTTACAATAAATTATAAGGGTTGCTTAAAAAAACAACAAAATATATATCTATTGAAATAATAGTCTCTCCATGATTAAAAATCTTTTTTTTTGGTCAAGGTCAAGTTAAAATCTTTTTTTACCTTTGTTATTTTGTTTTAAAACAATGACCTCTTTCGAAGTTTATAATTTACCAATAATATTTTATGACCTAAAAGGAATTTATTGGTATACGTTGGACTCGTCCACTCTCCAACTCTCTTATATATACAATATCCTTTGACACAAATTTTCATCAGCAAACTTTTAGTTTATTCTAATTTTAATTTACTTAAGAAAAATGTGTTCTAAATTATTCTTGCTCATACAATGCCTCTTGGTCATGGTTATTTTGATCTCTTCCATGGGGGAAGCTAGGAACTTGGGTAAGATTTCCCCAACCTATAGAACAAGAAAGAGTCAATTTTCTTACATTTGATTTTTTTTTCTTTCCATAAATAACATAATTGCTACAATTAAGATCTACTCATATCAATATTTCATTTACAATTTATGTGCTTCTCTATTGAAATACCTTTGTTTACCTGTCCCCCTAACATAGCCTTCTCTTTTGACATTATATTCAACGAATTATTCTTTATATTCACAATGAAAGTTCAAGTAGTAAGACATCTTAAACTCTTTAACTCTAATTGATTATTTTTTATTAGGCACTCTTATTGTCTTATTTTATCCGTAGTAAAATTTATGTGAAGATCTCATGCACTTAACACATTTGCATATGAATATATGTTATGCATAAATTATGACTAACCAAAATCTAATTTGAGTCCATTATTCATAAATTACTACCTTTAAAATTAAATTTGATGGAAGATATCTATAATTTGATTTGTTTGTGGTTCATATATTTGCAGTTGAGGTTCCTACAAAGCAAAATAATGTGGATAATGTAAGATATTTTGATAAAAAGAGTGTTGGAGACAAAGATGGTGCAACTTCTAAGTGTTTCGTACCTGGTATTCCTTTCATACCTGGATGGCCTGATATACCAATAATACCTGGTATACCAGACATACCTATACCAGATATTCCTGGCATACCTAGATGGCCTGATATACCATACATACCTATACCTTCTATACCAGGTATACCTGGATGGCCTGATATACCAATCATACCTGGTATACCAGACATACCTATACCTGATATACCAGACATACCTGGATGGCCGGGTACACCAAGTAGGCCTTCAAATCCTAAAACATCCAGTCCACCTCAAGAATCACCAAGCTCACCTCCTGAATCGCCAACTTCGCCTCCATCATCACCAAGTTCACCATCTGAATCGCCAAATTCTCCTCCTGAATCGTCAAATTCACCCGCTGAATCACCTAGTTTGCCTGCTGAATCGCCAAATTCACCTTCACCTAGTCCATCATCATAGATGCAGCTAAAGTTGTTTTTCTAGCAAAAATAATGTTGATTGTATTATTATGTGATACTTCTTTTAACACAGTAGAAATATATTCAATTTAGTTATGAGAGTGACAATGCTTTTGCTTCATGCTTGCAAGTAGAATATATTTTATTGTCATATCATGTATATTTAATGAGCTCAATTCTCTCATCTATTATTGAGAATAAAAAATTATTAAATACTACATATTTGGAATCATAATTTGATTAGCATGGTTATCTTTAAATTGATTAAATTTTGTATTTTAGTAGGGGGCAGCCAATTTTTTATGGGTAAGTTTTCCCCATGGGGTGGCATTTGGGTGAGACACTGTGGTTGGTGACATTGGTCAACCACAATACTACCGGTGGCTTTTTGTTCTCTCTTTCACAAAATATTTTTTTGTACAGTTGTGACGTTTTGGTTGGTCAGTATCACTAATGTTACCAACCACAATGTCACCCAAGTACTACCCGCTTCAAAGACATGTATATGTCTGCTTTTTTAGAAATTTGATCAGAAAGTTGGGTGAACTAGAAGGGTCATCAATATTAAAATATGTTATCACAATTTTTTTTTTTGGTCTCAGAAGCTTGAAATCACCATGTGTCTGTCCAATCCAGACTTTCCCATCATGGAAACCAAGTTCTCTTTTCCAAGATAAAACAACTTCGTGAATATCTAAAGATAAACTCACATTTAAAATCACCATATAATATTGTTTTATCCTTCTGCTTTTTTACTAATCATTCTTCAGAACATTCTGGTCATTGTTAAAATAGTTTTAAATTTCAGCTCAATATCATTTTTCTCATTTTGCATATAAAATAATTATATAATCATTCTTCAGAACATTCTGGTCTTTGTTATAACAAATTAAAACATTTAATCTTTAATTCTCCCAAGTTTATTTAATCCATACCATTCTGGTTCAGGATAAACCAATTTTTATATATATAATACTCTAATCTCATTAAAATCACATTTACCAAGAACCTTCTTGAGTATATAAACTTGTTAAAGTTTCAAGAATAATTTTAAAAGGGTCACAATTAAAACCTCCCTTTCTTGCGACGTATATTTCTGCTTTAATGACTGGTACGTGAATGGAGGGGGAGAATGGAATGTACAGTGGGTAGAGAGAGAATGGGAAGAAAATAGTGGAAGTAAAGGGTTAGTTACCAAAATGTTCCTAATTTAAGAATGAAATGACAAAAGTGTCGCCTTTGTCTTTTTCTTTACTCGACCATTGGATTAATACAATGACTCCTATTCATTTTGCAAAAAAATAAAAATAAATAGGAGATCTCTCACGGTGGGAGACCTATATATGTCATGCACCGGGGATGGAGCCAAAATTGATAGTTAGTTTTAGAGTCAACGAAAAAAAATAGTCGGGGAGTGCGTGTTTTCTTTTGCCTTGGAAAAATGTTATGATAAGTTTTTTCCCAGCACTCTGTACCACCAAAGTCTGATTGAATGTGTATTTATCATATAATGTCATTTTCTTTCTTATATTGATCTATTTAAAGAAGTGACAATGTCATATTGTTGATAATATTGAATAAATTTCAATTTAAAAAAAAATATTGAATAAATTTTGCTACGGATACCGATACCCAACCAAAGTAAAAAGTATTAAAGAATTTACCAGTTTTTATTATTAATTTTTTTTTTTGAAAAATATTAACCAAAATGGATAATTATGGTAGTAGTTTCCCATCTTTTGCTCTTACTTTTGATGTTTATCCATAAAAAAACTAAGACCAACAAAAGCTTCTAATTTATACCGTGTTGGTAACTAGAATATAGGCCTATCGTTGTAGAAACACATTTCATCCATAGAAGAAAAATTCGAGATAGAATAGTAATGTTTTGTAAATATAGCCAGTTGATAGCTATGAGAAATATTATTTGTAGGGTTGGGGTTCAACTCCAGAATTTCTAAAAATACCTCATTCTATCGGCTAGAGCAAGCAAACTTACAAAGAACCAAAATTAAGGGGGATCAAGAAGACCTAAATAAGAGAAACAACACAATTTTTTTCTTATAAACTATTAGGAATGTGTATTTACCGGTTGAAAATAAGTATAATCGTTATGCATATGAGATACTTGATTAGATGGGTAACATTAGCTTAAAAATTCTTAGTTAACGAATGTAGTAATTATTAATTCATTTTTTTAGAATGTAGTAATTATTAATTTGTTTCATTATACTTATTAGGTTTAATAAGAGTTAGTATTAATTTTTCAGAAAAAGAGTTTCGTATTAATTAATCAAGCAATTGAGTTTAAGTGGTAAATGAGCTTCACCAAGAACGGATCGTTCGATAGAACCCGTGTTCGATTCTTCAGTGGAACAATTCTTGGCCAAAATATCCTTCTCTCACGACGGAACTCTGGATTACTATTACCCAATTTCCCTATAAACTGGGATGGCTAAGGCAGCAAAAAAAATTGTATTAATTAGCAAAGAGTTTTTAAAAAACATTACTACCTTGTTGATAATGGCGATGATATTAATATATTGTGTTGTACTTTGTTGCATCTATGAATTGATTTATATCCTCTGAATGTATGCTTGTCGCATTATAAGACGTCGTGTTGGTCGGCTAATAATTTATGATAATGTAGAATCAATTGAGATTATAGTGAAATTCAATATTTGGATTCTAGTTTCGTTTGATTTTTTTATCTTGTAGGTTATTGATTGTTGCTTCGTATTTTTGAATATTTTAAATAGAGCAAACTTTTTGGGAATATTTAGATACTTATTCTTTTATAAACATTTTTTAACTATATTGTGCAACGATTGAAGGATCAAATTAAATTAAATAAGTGCAACATTTTGATGTAACTACAAAAGAAGTCACATTGTCAACACAATTGTTTCCTTTTGTTTAGATGTAAAAGAAACATTATATGTCATCATATAAAATGAAATTCAAAATCAACAGACAATAAATATCCATTTTGGTCGGGTATTCTTCTTAACGAATTTACACGAACTCAATTATTTTTAAATACAATTTAAATATAAATAATAATTTAAATGAAATATTGGATGGATGTTTATGCTCATCTACTTGCTACAAACTTATCTAAATCATTAAAATAGAAAGGAAAAATAATCAAAAGTGGATAAAAGCATCCATATTATACAAAAGAAAAAAATTCAATCTGTTGGATGTTGGTCAATACAATTTGAAAAGTCAATTTAAGTATAATTTGAAACTTTCTAAAAAATAATATGTACAAGACGGTTTATTTAGAATGTTTTTTATAACAGGATTGTGAATCCAAATTTGAATAGCATTTGTCTTCAAAAGTGAAATTTTTTTTTGACTTTTTATATGGTGTTATAATAAAGTATATTTTACAATAAATTATAAGGGTTGCTTAAAAAAACAACAAAATATATATCTATTGAAATAATAGTCTCTCCATGATTAAAAATCTTTTTTTTTGGTCAAGGTCAAGTTAAAATCTTTTTTTACCTTTGTTATTTTGTTTTAAAACAATGACCTCTTTCGAAGTTTATAATTTACCAATAATATTTTATGACCTAAAAGGAATTTATTGGTATACGTTGGACTCGTCCACTCTCCAACTCTCTTATATATACAATATCCTTTGACACAAATTTTCATCAGCAAACTTTTAGTTTATTCTAATTTTAATTTACTTAAGAAAAATGTGTTCTAAATTATTCTTGCTCATACAATGCCTCTTGGTCATGGTTATTTTGATCTCTTCCATGGGGGAAGCTAGGAACTTGGGTAAGATTTCCCCAACCTATAGAACAAGAAAGAGTCAATTTTCTTACATTTGATTTTTTTTTCTTTCCATAAATAACATAATTGCTACAATTAAGATCTACTCATATCAATATTTCATTTACAATTTATGTGCTTCTCTATTGAAATACCTTTGTTTACCTGTCCCCCTAACATAGCCTTCTCTTTTGACATTATATTCAACGAATTATTCTTTATATTCACAATGAAAGTTCAAGTAGTAAGACATCTTAAACTCTTTAACTCTAATTGATTATTTTTTATTAGGCACTCTTATTGTCTTATTTTATCCGTAGTAAAATTTATGTGAAGATCTCATGCACTTAACACATTTGCATATGAATATATGTTATGCATAAATTATGACTAACCAAAATCTAATTTGAGTCCATTATTCATAAATTACTACCTTTAAAATTAAATTTGATGGAAGATATCTATAATTTGATTTGTTTGTGGTTCATATATTTGCAGTTGAGGTTCCTACAAAGCAAAATAATGTGGATAATGTAAGATATTTTGATAAAAAGAGTGTTGGAGACAAAGATGGTGCAACTTCTAAGTGTTTCGTACCTGGTATTCCTTTCATACCTGGATGGCCTGATATACCAATAATACCTGGTATACCAGACATACCTATACCAGATATTCCTGGCATACCTAGATGGCCTGATATACCATACATACCTATACCTTCTATACCAGGTATACCTGGATGGCCTGATATACCAATCATACCTGGTATACCAGACATACCTATACCTGATATACCAGACATACCTGGATGGCCGGGTACACCAAGTAGGCCTTCAAATCCTAAAACATCCAGTCCACCTCAAGAATCACCAAGCTCACCTCCTGAATCGCCAACTTCGCCTCCATCATCACCAAGTTCACCATCTGAATCGCCAAATTCTCCTCCTGAATCGTCAAATTCACCCGCTGAATCACCTAGTTTGCCTGCTGAATCGCCAAATTCACCTTCACCTAGTCCATCATCATAGATGCAGCTAAAGTTGTTTTTCTAGCAAAAATAATGTTGATTGTATTATTATGTGATACTTCTTTTAACACAGTAGAAATATATTCAATTTAGTTATGAGAGTGACAATGCTTTTGCTTCATGCTTGCAAGTAGAATATATTTTATTGTCATATCATGTATATTTAATGAGCTCAATTCTCTCATCTATTATTGAGAATAAAAAATTATTAAATACTACATATTTGGAATCATAATTTGATTAGCATGGTTATCTTTAAATCATTGCTTTAAATTGATTAAATTTTGTATTTTAGTAGGGGGCAGCCAATTTTTTATGGGTAAGTTTTCCCCATGGGGTGGCATTTGGGTGAGACACTGTGGTTGGTGACATTGGTCAACCACAATACTACCGGTGGCTTTTTGTTCTCTCTTTCACAAAATATTTTTTTGTACAGTTGTGACGTTTTGGTTGGTCAGTATCACTAATGTTACCAACCACAATGTCACCCAAGTACTACCCGCTTCAAAGACATGTATATGTCTGCTTTTTTAGAAATTTGATCAGAAAGTTGGGTGAACTAGAAGGGTCATCAATATTAAAATATGTTATCACAATTTTTTTTTTGGTCTCAGAAGCTTGAAATCACCATGTGTCTTTCCAATCCAGACTTTCCCATCATGGAAACCAAGTTCTCTTTTCCAAGATAAAACAACTTCGTAAATATCTAAAGATAAACTCACATTTAAAATCACCATATAATATTGTTTTATCCTTCTGCTTTTTTACTAATCATTCTTCAGAACATTCTGGTCATTGTTAAAATAGTTTTAAATTTCAGCTCAATATCATTTTTCTCATTTTGCATATAAAATAATTATATAATCATTCTCCAGAACATTCCGGTCTTTGTTATAACAAATTAAAACATTTAATCTTTAATTCTCCCAAGTTTATTTAATCCATACCATTCTGGTTCAGGATAAACCAATTTTTATATATATAATACTCTAATCTCATTAAAATCACATTTACCAAGAACCTTCTTGAGTATATAAACTTGTTAAAGTTTCAAGAATAATTTTAAAAGGGTCACAATTAAAACCTCCCTTTCTTGCGACGTATATTTCTGCTTTAATGACTGGTACGTGAATGGAGGGGGAGAATGGAATGTACAGTGGGTAGAGAGAGAATAGGAAGAAAATAGTGGAAGTAAAGGGTTAGTTACCAAAATGTTCCTAATTTAAGAATGAAATGACAAAAGTGTCGCCTTTGTCTTTTTCTTTACTCGACCATTGGATTAATACAATGACTCCTATTCATTTTGCAAAAAAATAAAAATAAATAGGAGATCTCTCACGGTGGGAGACCTATATATGTCATGCACCGGGGATGGAGCCAAAATTGATAGTTAGTTTTAGAGTCAACGAAAAAAAATAGTCGGGGAGTGCGTGTTTTCTTTTGCCTTGGAAAAATGTTATGATAAGTTTTTTCCCAGCACTCTGTACCACCAAAGTCTGATTGAATGTGTATTTATCATATAATGTCATTTTCTTTCTTATATTGATCTATTTAAAGAAGTGACAATGTCATATTGTTGATAATATTGAATAAATTTCAATTTAAAAAAAAATATTGAATAAATTTTGCTACGGATACCGATACCCAACCAAAGTAAAAAGTATTAAAGAATTTACCAGTTTTTATTATTAATTTTTTTTTTTGAAAAATATTAACCAAAATGGATAATTATGGTAGTAGTTTCCCATCTTTTGCTCTTACTTTTGATGTTTATCCATAAAAAAACTAAGACCAACAAAAGCTTCTAATTTATACCGTGTTGGTAACTAGAATATAGGCCTATCGTTGTAGAAACACATTTCATCCATAGAAGAAAAATTCGAGATAGAATAGTAATGTTTTGTAAATATAGCCAGTTGATAGCTATGAGAAATATTATTTGTAGGGTTGGGGTTCAACTCCAGAATTTCTAAAAATACCTCATTCTATCGGCTAGAGCAAGCAAACTTACAAAGAACCAAAATTAAGGGGGATCAAGAAGACCTAAATAAGAGAAACAACACAATTTTTTTCTTATAAACTATTAGGAATGTGTATTTACCGGTTGAAAATAAGTATAATCGTTATGCATATGAGATACTTGATTAGATGGGTAACATTAGCTTAAAAATTCTTAGTTAACGAATGTAGTAATTATTAATTCATTTTTTTAGAATGTAGTAATTATTAATTTGTTTCATTATACTTATTAGGTTTAATAAGAGTTAGTATTAATTTTTCAGAAAAAGAGTTTCGTATTAATTAATCAAGCAATTGAGTTTAAGTGGTAAATGAGCTTCACCAAGAACGGATCGTTCGATAGAACCCGTGTTCGATTCTTCAGTGGAACAATTCTTGGCCAAAATATCCTTCTCTCACGACGGAACTCTGGATTACTATTACCCAATTTCCCTATAAACTGGGATGGCTAAGGCAGCAAAAAAAATTGTATTAATTAGCAAAGAGTTTTTAAAAAACATTACTACCTTGTTGATAATGGCGATGATATTAATATATTGTGTTGTACTTTGTTGCATCTATGAATTGATTTATATCCTCTGAATGTATGCTTGTCGCATTATAAGACGTCGTGTTGGTCGGCTAATAATTTATGATAATGTAGAATCAATTGAGATTATAGTGAAATTCAATATTTGGATTCTAGTTTCGTTTGATTTTTTTATCTTGTAGGTTATTGATTGTTGCTTCGTATTTTTGAATATTTTAAATAGAGCAAACTTTTTGGGAATATTTAGATACTTATTCTTTTATAAACATTTTTTAACTATATTGTGCAACGATTGAAGGATCAAATTAAATTAAATAAGTGCAACATTTTGATGTAACTACAAAAGAAGTCACATTGTCAACACAATTGTTTCCTTTTGTTTAGATGTAAAAGAAACATTATATGTCATCATATAAAATGAAATTCAAAATCAACAGACAATAAATATCCATTTTGGTCGGGTATTCTTCTTAACGAA
This sequence comes from Medicago arabica, assembly GCA_946800305.1. Classification (NCBI taxonomy): domain Eukaryota; kingdom Viridiplantae; phylum Streptophyta; class Magnoliopsida; order Fabales; family Fabaceae; genus Medicago; species Medicago arabica. The sequence continues at coordinate 27,636,060 of OX326970.1, read as the reverse complement.
TTTACACGAACTCAATTATTTTTAAATACAATTTAAATATAAATAATAATTTAAATGAAATATTGGATGGATGTTTATGCTCATCTACTTGCTACAAACTTATCTAAATCATTAAAATAGAAAGGAAAAATAATCAAAAGTGGATAAAAGCATCCATATTATACAAAAGAAAAAAATTCAATCTGTTGGATGTTGGTCAATACAATTTGAAAAGTCAATTTAAGTATAATTTGAAACTTTCTAAAAAATAATATGTACAAGACGGTTTATTTAGAATGTTTTTTATAACAGGATTGTGAATCCAAATTTGAATAGCATTTGTCTTCAAAAGTGAAATTTTTTTTTGACTTTTTATATGGTGTTATAATAAAGTATATTTTACAATAAATTATAAGGGTTGCTTAAAAAAACAACAAAATATATATCTATTGAAATAATAGTCTCTCCATGATTAAAAATCTTTTTTTTTGGTCAAGGTCAAGTTAAAATCTTTTTTTACCTTTGTTATTTTGTTTTAAAACAATGACCTCTTTCGAAGTTTATAATTTACCAATAATATTTTATGACCTAAAAGGAATTTATTGGTATACGTTGGACTCGTCCACTCTCCAACTCTCTTATATATACAATATCCTTTGACACAAATTTTCATCAGCAAACTTTTAGTTTATTCTAATTTTAATTTACTTAAGAAAAATGTGTTCTAAATTATTCTTGCTCATACAATGCCTCTTGGTCATGGTTATTTTGATCTCTTCCATGGGGGAAGCTAGGAACTTGGGTAAGATTTCCCCAACCTATAGAACAAGAAAGAGTCAATTTTCTTACATTTGATTTTTTTTTCTTTCCATAAATAACATAATTGCTACAATTAAGATCTACTCATATCAATATTTCATTTACAATTTATGTGCTTCTCTATTGAAATACCTTTGTTTACCTGTCCCCCTAACATAGCCTTCTCTTTTGACATTATATTCAACGAATTATTCTTTATATTCACAATGAAAGTTCAAGTAGTAAGACATCTTAAACTCTTTAACTCTAATTGATTATTTTTTATTAGGCACTCTTATTGTCTTATTTTATCCGTAGTAAAATTTATGTGAAGATCTCATGCACTTAACACATTTGCATATGAATATATGTTATGCATAAATTATGACTAACCAAAATCTAATTTGAGTCCATTATTCATAAATTACTACCTTTAAAATTAAATTTGATGGAAGATATCTATAATTTGATTTGTTTGTGGTTCATATATTTGCAGTTGAGGTTCCTACAAAGCAAAATAATGTGGATAATGTAAGATATTTTGATAAAAAGAGTGTTGGAGACAAAGATGGTGCAACTTCTAAGTGTTTCGTACCTGGTATTCCTTTCATACCTGGATGGCCTGATATACCAATAATACCTGGTATACCAGACATACCTATACCAGATATTCCTGGCATACCTAGATGGCCTGATATACCATACATACCTATACCTTCTATACCAGGTATACCTGGATGGCCTGATATACCAATCATACCTGGTATACCAGACATACCTATACCTGATATACCAGACATACCTGGATGGCCGGGTACACCAAGTAGGCCTTCAAATCCTAAAACATCCAGTCCACCTCAAGAATCACCAAGCTCACCTCCTGAATCGCCAACTTCGCCTCCATCATCACCAAGTTCACCATCTGAATCGCCAAATTCTCCTCCTGAATCGTCAAATTCACCCGCTGAATCACCTAGTTTGCCTGCTGAATCGCCAAATTCACCTTCACCTAGTCCATCATCATAGATGCAGCTAAAGTTGTTTTTCTAGCAAAAATAATGTTGATTGTATTATTATGTGATACTTCTTTTAACACAGTAGAAATATATTCAATTTAGTTATGAGAGTGACAATGCTTTTGCTTCATGCTTGCAAGTAGAATATATTTTATTGTCATATCATGTATATTTAATGAGCTCAATTCTCTCATCTATTATTGAGAATAAAAAATTATTAAATACTACATATTTGGAATCATAATTTGATTAGCATGGTTATCTTTAAATTGATTAAATTTTGTATTTTAGTAGGGGGCAGCCAATTTTTTATGGGTAAGTTTTCCCCATGGGGTGGCATTTGGGTGAGACACTGTGGTTGGTGACATTGGTCAACCACAATACTACCGGTGGCTTTTTGTTCTCTCTTTCACAAAATATTTTTTTGTACAGTTGTGACGTTTTGGTTGGTCAGTATCACTAATGTTACCAACCACAATGTCACCCAAGTACTACCCGCTTCAAAGACATGTATATGTCTGCTTTTTTAGAAATTTGATCAGAAAGTTGGGTGAACTAGAAGGGTCATCAATATTAAAATATGTTATCACAATTTTTTTTTTTGGTCTCAGAAGCTTGAAATCACCATGTGTCTGTCCAATCCAGACTTTCCCATCATGGAAACCAAGTTCTCTTTTCCAAGATAAAACAACTTCGTGAATATCTAAAGATAAACTCACATTTAAAATCACCATATAATATTGTTTTATCCTTCTGCTTTTTTACTAATCATTCTTCAGAACATTCTGGTCATTGTTAAAATAGTTTTAAATTTCAGCTCAATATCATTTTTCTCATTTTGCATATAAAATAATTATATAATCATTCTTCAGAACATTCTGGTCTTTGTTATAACAAATTAAAACATTTAATCTTTAATTCTCCCAAGTTTATTTAATCCATACCATTCTGGTTCAGGATAAACCAATTTTTATATATATAATACTCTAATCTCATTAAAATCACATTTACCAAGAACCTTCTTGAGTATATAAACTTGTTAAAGTTTCAAGAATAATTTTAAAAGGGTCACAATTAAAACCTCCCTTTCTTGCGACGTATATTTCTGCTTTAATGACTGGTACGTGAATGGAGGGGGAGAATGGAATGTACAGTGGGTAGAGAGAGAATGGGAAGAAAATAGTGGAAGTAAAGGGTTAGTTACCAAAATGTTCCTAATTTAAGAATGAAAGGACAAAAGTGTCGCCTTTGTCTTTTTCTTTACTCGACCATTGGATTAATACAATGACTCCTATTCATTTTGCAAAAAAATAAAAATAAATAGGAGATCTCTCACGGTGGGAGACCTATATATGTCATGCACCGGGGATGGAGCCAAAATTGATAGTTAGTTTTAGAGTCAACGAAAAAAAATAGTCGGGGAGTGCGTGTTTTCTTTTGCCTTGGAAAAATGTTATGATAAGTTTTTTCCCAGCACTCTGTACCACCAAAGTCTGATTGAATGTGTATTTATCATATAATGTCATTTTCTTTCTTATATTGATCTATTTAAAGAAGTGACAATGTCATATTGTTGATAATATTGAATAAATTTCAATTTAAAAAAAAAATATTGAATAAATTTTGCTACGGATACCGATACCCAACCAAAGTAAAAAGTATTAAAGAATTTACCAGTTTTTATTATTAATTTTTTTTTTTGAAAAATATTAACCAAAATGGATAATTATGGTAGTAGTTTCCTATCTTTTGCTCCTACTTTTGATGTTTATCCATAAAAAAACTAAGACCAACAAAAGCTTCTAATTTATACCGTGTTGGTAACTAGAATATAGGCCTATCGTTGTAGAAACACATTTCATCCATAGAAGAAAAATTTGAGATAGAATAGTAATGTTTTGTAAATATAGCCAGTTGATAGCTATGAGAAATATTATTTGTAGGGTTGGGGTTCAACTCCAGAATTTCTCAAAATACCTCATTCTATCGGCTAGAGCAAGCAAACTTACAAAGAACCAAAATTAAGGGGGATCAAGAAGACCTAAATAAGAGAAACAACACAATTTTTTTCTTATAAACTATTAGGAATGTGTATTTACCGGTTGAAAATAAGTATAATCGTTATGCATATGAGATACTTGATTAGATGGGTAACATTAGCTTAAAAATTCTTAGTTAACGAATGTAGTAATTATTAATTCATTTTTTTAGAATGTAGTAATTATTAATTCGTTTCATTATACTTATTAGGTTTAATAAGAGTTAGTATTAATTTTTCAGAAAAAGAGTTTCGTATTAATTAATCAAGCAATTGAGTTTAAGTGGTAAATGAGCTTCACCAAGAACGGATCGTTCGATAGAACCCGTGTTCGATTCTTCAGTGGAACAATTCTTGGCCAAAATATCCTTCTCTCACGACGGAACTCTGGATTACTATGACCCAATTTCCCTATAAACTGGGATGGCTAAGGCAGCAAAAAAAATTGTATTAATTAGCAAAGAGTTTTTAAAAAACATTACTACCTTGTTGATAATGGCGATGATATTAATATATTGTGTTGTACTTTGTTGCATCTATGAATTGATTTATATCCTCTGAATGTATGCTTGTCGCATTATAAGACGTCGTGTTGGTCGGCTAATAATTTATGATAATGTAGAATCAATTGAGATTATAGTGAAATTCAATATTTGGATTCTAGTTTCGTTTGATTTTTTTATCTTGTAGGTTATTGATTGTTGCTTCGTATTTTTGAATATTTTAAATAGAGCAAACTTTTTGGGAATTTTTAGATACTTATTCTTTTATAAACATTTTTTAACTATATTGTGCAACGATTGAAGGATCAAATTAAATTAAATAAGTGCAACATTTTGATGTAACTACAAAAGAAGTCACATTGTCAACACAATTGTTTCCTTTTGTTTCCTTGTGTTCTAAATTATTCTTGCTCATACAATGCCTCTTGGTCATGGTTATTTTGATCTCTTCCATTGGGGAAGCTAGGACCTTGGGTAAGATTTCCCCAACCTATAGATTAAGAAAGAGTAATTTTCTTACATTTGATTTTTTTTTCTTTCCATAACATAATTGCTACAATTAAGATCTACTCATATCAATATTTCATTTACAATTTATGTGCTTCTCTATTGAAATACCTTTGTTTACCTGTCCCCCTAACACAGTCTTCTCTTTTGACATTATATTCAACGAATTATTCTTTATATTAACAATGAAAGTTCAAGTAGTAAGACATCTTAAACTCTTTAACTCTAATTGATTATTTTTTATTAGGCACTCTTATTGTCTTATTTTATCCGTAGTAAAATTTATGTGAAGATCTCATGCACTTAACACATTTGATGGAAGATATCTATAATTTGATTTGTTTGTGGTTCATATATTTGCAGTTGAGGTTCCTACAAAGCAAAATAATGTGGATAATGTAAGATATTTTGATAGAAAGAGTGTTGGAGACAAAGATGGTGCAACTTCTAAGTGTTTCATACCTGGTATTCCTTGCATACCTGGATGGCCTGATATACCAATAATACCTGGTATACCAGACATACCTATACCAGATATTCCAGGCATACCTAGATAACCTGATATACCATACATGCCTATACCTTATATACCAGGTATACCTGGATGGCCTGATATACCAATCATACCTGGTATACCAGACATCTATACCTGATATACCAGACATTCCTGGATGGCCACGTATACCTGGATGGCCGGGTACACCAAGTAGGCCTTCAAATCCAAAAACTTCCAGTCCACCTCAAGAATCACCAAGCTCACCTCCTGAATCGCCAACTTCGCCTCCATCATCACTAAGTTCACCATCTGAATCGCCAAATTCTCCTCCTGAATCGTCAAATTCACCCGCTGAATCACCTAGTTTGCCTGCTGAATCGCCAAATTCACCTTCACCTAGTCCATCATCATAGATGCAGCTAAAGTTGTTTTTCTAGCAAAAATAATGTTGGTTGTATTATTATGTGATACTTCTTTTAACACAGTAGAAATATATTCAATTTAGTTATGAGAGTGACAATACTTTTGCTTCATGCTTGCAAGTAGAATATATTTTATTGTCATATCATGTATATTTAATGAGCTCAATTCTCTCATCTATTATTGAGAATAAAAAATTATTAAATACTACATATTTGGAATCATAATTTGATTAGCATGGTTATCTTTAAATCATTGCTTTAAATTGATTTAATTTTGTATTTTAGTAGGGGGCACCCAATTTTTTATGGGTAAGTTGTCCCCATGGGGTGGCATTTGGGTGAGACATTGTGGTTGGTGACATTTGTAACACCCCGTTTTCCCAACATGTAAAATAATACATAATTTATCAGAGTTCAACATAAAAACAAGATGTTACATTTTCATACTTCAAAAATCCTTTCAACATAATAGGGTTTAAAATCCGTTATTTAAATAAACACCTGCTTTCAAACAATTAAATAATATTGCAGTGGAAAACTTAATCTTAATTAGCTTATAAAATTCAAGCTTGGCACTAGGCCTCAACATCATCAACATAATTCAAATACCAGTTAAAATGGTTCAACAACAACTTCAAAAGTTACGTAATCAATAAGGATAAACATAATAAATGATATTCCCCATCCCGTTACATATCAGAGCGGCACTCCTATGATGACATGAGGATCTACTAACATCTGCACTACTCTAGATCACCTGCAAGTTACTCATGCGAAGAGCAACATTTTCAAGCAGAAGGGGTGAGATTTCACAAAACAATAATATTAAGCATATAATTCATCAATTATATTTAACATCATAACTTCATAAATTAATAACATTAAATATTCTTATAATATTTCATTAATAACTCATTCAACTTCTAATCATTATTAACTTCATATTCATCGCATTATATACATCATCACATATCACATAATAATCAAATCATAACCATCTTCATCTAACATCATAAATCATCACATAATAACATAAGCAACCGCGATTAATAAATAATAATACTTCATTTAGATCTTTATCAATAACACATTGACAATTGACAACTTAACAACAACGACAATGCGACTTCTACGACTTGAACTCAACATATGCAACTTCAACTCGACTATGCAACTTAGACATCTTATTCATGCATGTGGTACCAATCCAGGGCGTCAAGCCCTCAACGTAATAAGTATTAATATACTTCCAGGGCATCAAGCCCTAAACGTGTAGAGTAAAAACTCACAGGGCATCAAGCCCCCAACTGAAATGGGTATGCATGGACTCAACCTCATACAACTTACGAAACATCGACATCTTAGGATTCCAATAATTTGGATCAACTTCTTATTTCATAGACCGACTCATGCAACTTAATGATATTAGAATCAGTCAACAACAGAATTCAGCAGCTTAATCATAACAACAATCTAATAATAATTCAGCAACAACTTCACCTTAGACATTATAAATATTCCACATAAAGCATATACGATTATATCTCAGTACTAACAACATTCGTATCATCTTAGTTTATATTCTTAGAACTACAACAGTAGCCTAAACTAATTCATTACTCTAAGGATTATCTCACTTCTAACTGTGCGACAAAAGTCACTTAAAAGTCCTATAAGGTAGTCTGCCTCGGGTTACTCGCCTTGCGAGCCAACTAGGGTCACTCGTTGTGGCGAGTTAGACTGCTCGCCTTGCGAGCCATCAAGGGTCACTCGTTGTGGCAAGTTAGACTGCTCGCCTTGCGAGCTGTCAAGGGTCACTCGCTTTGGTGAGTTGAACTGCTCGCCTTGCGAGCTGTCAAGGGTATTACATCATAAAATAACATAGATTAATCACCCTGTTTTCCCAACTTTAAAATAACATAGATTAATCAGAGTTTTTCAACGTAAACGGAATGTCACACTTCTTTTCATAAAATCATAAATGGAATAAAGAAAATCCTTTAATACATCGCAGCGAAAATATTTCAACTTTTCAAAACAATCTTTGGCACAAGGGCCTCAACACAAAATCTCATAAATTTAGTTCATCAACGTGTTCATAAAACAATACGTAAGGAATAGAAAGCGACAACAAAATTCCCATCTCGTTACGTATCAGAGCACCTAAGACACACGCGAGAGATACCTCACACGACCGCAACTATTCTTGGTTACCTGCAAGTTACCCATAGGGAAGGCAACATTTTCAAGCAGAAGGGGTGAGATTTCACAAACAATAATAATGAGCATATAATTCATCAAATGCATTTAACAACATAGACATCATCAATTAATAATAATAATTCTTCATATAGTACTTCTTTAACAACTCATAAGCAACATCATGTAATCATCATAACAACATCACTTAGTAATACTAATATTCTACATAGCTCTTCTTTAACAACTCATAAGCACCATCATGTAATCATCATAACAACATCAATTAGTAATACAAATAACCACGTAGTTCACCTTTAATTGTACTTCATATAACAATATAAACAACATAAACAACAATCAACTTCAAATCATCTTTAATGATACTTTATATAAACAATATAAACAACATAAGCAACAATCAACTTCAAATCATCTTTAACGATACTTCACATAAACAACATAAACAACAACATATAACTTTTCATTAACGATTCATTGATAATTATCAACTCGACAACTTAGACAACTCGACAACTTCGACATCGACTCGACTATGCAACATCAACAACTTCGACTTAACAATCTTTGACTCGACAATGTAACTCGACTATGCAACTCTATCATCTTACTCATGCATGTGGTACCAATCCAGGGCATAAGCCCTCGTCGCTATTTGAGCATAAAAATACTCCAGGGCATAAGCCCTCGTCTTTAAATGAGTATGCATGGACTCAACATCTTATATCTTGGACATCATAAATGACTCCAATAACATGGATCGATAACTCATAATCTTAGACTGACACATGCGGCTTTTAGTCAATAATAAACAGCAACATGACAGCACATCAAATATTTCAAGATATGACAATATCATAAACAATCACATAGTTCATCGCTTATAGTTCTCAAAAGGCATATACAATTATATATGTATCTCAAATTATTCAACAACAATATTCATATTAATTCAGACTCACTGAAAGACAATACAATTATAAACAACTTCATGTAACATCATATTCATCAACTTATACCTTCATATAATAATTCATCAATTATGAACACATCATATAACATCATATTCATCAACATATACATTCATATACTAATTCATCAATCAGGAAAATCATCATATATTATCATCAACATATACATTCATATAATAATTCACTAAAGCCTCCTTGGAGTATTTTCATCATAACTCAAACACCGAAAGTCATTTTCAAGTCAAACCAAAGCCAACGGACAGCTAACACAATTATCTACAACTTTTATGTTTACAACAAAGGCCAATTCTGTATCTATCAATATCAGTTTTCATTTCAAATTCGGGAAAGGTTGTGTTGAAATTCATAAATATTCACTGTGACTTACATGCAGTAATATGACCATAACTCAAGTTATATAAATCATTTAGAAGTCAAACCAACGACATTAAAAATATAATATCCATACCTACAACTTTCGTGTTTACACCTAAGACCAATTCTGTACTTCTCAATACCAGTTTTCATTTCAAATTCGGGAAATGTTGTGCTGAAATTCATAAATATTCACTGTGACCTACGTGCAGTAATTTGACCATAACTCAAGTTCTATAAATCATTTAGAAGTCAAACCAACGGCATTAAAACGCTAACATCCATACCTACAATTTTTTCTGTTTACACCTAATGTCAATTCTGTACCTATCAATACCCGTTTTCATTTCAAATTCGGGAATGGTTGTGCTGAAATTCATAAATATTCAGACCTACGTGCAGTAATTTAACCATAACTCAAGTTCTATAAATCATTTATAAGTCAAACCAACAACATTAAAAAGCTAACATCCATACCTACAATTTTTGTGTTTACACCGAAAGCTAACTCAAAACAGAAACGGGTGAAAAGTGAGTGTTTTTCCAGTTTTGGTTTTCGGAAAATCGGTGGCCGAATTCGCTTACGGGAAAGAACAATTTTCACTCCAAAAACCGAATTTTTGATCCCTTAATCACCCAAAATGATTTACAATGATGTTTATAGGTCAAATAGGCAATATAGAAATCAAAACAACATAGAAACATGCATCAAACAACACAATTCATCTCATTTTATCAATTAACATAAACTTTCTAACCCTAACTCAAGAACACAACAATTCATCAAATTTCAGAATTATATACTATGATTATTGAAGGAAATCTCACCCTTACCTTAGATTAGACTATCGGACTCTACGAGATTGCTCCTCTTCTCACCCTTTTTCTCCAAAAACTGAATTGTACCTTCTGTACAATTCTAACCTAGTTTTCCTTTTTATATCTCTTCTATCTAATTTATCTTATTTCACTTATTCTCTTAAACTCTTTTAAATCCCTAAATCAGCCCCTCAACTCAATATTCTATTTAAAAATATATATATAAATTACTTCCATAACAAATATCAAATATATTTCTATAGCAAATAACAAATATATTTTTTACACCAAATAACATGTATATTTCTATAACAAATAACTAATATATTTTTACACCAAATAACATATATATATTTCTACACCAAATAACAAATATATTTTCTACACCAGATAACAAATATATTTCTATAACAAATACCAAATAACATATATATTTCTAAACCAGATAACATATATATTATACTAATAAATACCAACATATAACATAACAAAATATCACTTATCAAAATAAATTGACTGAATTATAAAAAGATATCTAAACTCAATAAAATAAATAAATAATAAAATAGGGCGTTACATTACTCGCTGTGGCGAGTGGGATAGCTCGCCTCGCGAGCTGATGAAGAACACTCGTCGTGGCGAACTGGTTGCTCGTTGTGGCGAGTGATGACAGAACAGTTACGGGGTTACGGCAATTTTCATCAAAAATCTCAATTTTCATCGTGTTCCTCCCCAATTTCGACTATAATGATGTTTAAGAGTTACCCTATGGTCTGTAAACAGTTTTCTACAACACTGGTACGGTTTCTCATAATCTAATCATTAATTCATCACTTTTGACCTAATTCCCAAATTCTCAAATTACTTGAATTAATCCTATAACCTGTAAGCTATAATCATCCTATGGGTTATCTAAGGTCTGCACGCAGTTTCTACGTCAATCTAACAACTTCTCATCATCTAATCCTCAATTCATCAATTTTAACATAATTCTCAAATCCTCCAAAACTCTTCCTACTCTTGTTAAACTTAACCATCAGAATTACAGACTTAATAAGATTGAATGTTAGTCTCTCCCTTACCTTAAGAAAATTGGAGCAGCAGCCTCTTGGTTCTTCACTTCTAGTTTTCTCCCTTTTTCTCCCAAAACTAATTGTACGTACTGTCTGTCTGTTTCTAAACCTAGGTTTTCCCTTTTATACCTCTTCTATCTATTTTATCTTATTCCACTTATTCCCTCATAATTCTATCTAATTCAAAAGCAGCCCCACAACTTAATATTTATTTTATTTTCAAATTTTATTCTATTAAATAATAAAATAGGCCACCTAATAAAATCACACATATCACATAAATCACGTAAATCATATAAATATATTCTAAACTCGACAAATTAATTAAATAATCGAAACGGGAGTTACAACTCTCCCCAACTTATATAATTTTTGCCCTCGAAAATATTACCTCATTCATGTCTAAGTACCAACTAGCGCAAACACCTTTCCATTAGCCTGAGTTTTCTTAGGTTACTGACACTGAGGGCTAATATGTCCTTCTTCACCACAGTTAAAACAAACCACATCATCATGCTTGCAATCCGCAATTGTATGCCCTTTCCTGCCACAACGGAAACACCGTTTCACTTCACCCACACTGCAAGCATTACTCTTGTGACCTTTCTCTCCACATTGGAAACAAACAACTTCGGTAGGAGCATCTCTTTTCCTAGGTTTCTTCTCATCCTTCACCCTCTTCTCATCATTCACCTTCTGTTTACCCTTATCAGCCGGAGCTCTATAAGGCTTATCACGACCTTGTTGGTGCTTACCCTTCCGCTCCTTCAGAACCTTATAATGAGCTTTGGTGTCCTCCTCATAAATTCTGCAGCTACTTACCAACTCGGAGAACTGACGGATCTTCTGATACCCAATTGCTCGCTTAATCTCAGCACGCAAGCCATTCTCGAACTTGATACACTTGGAGAATTCAGCAGTCTCAGCGGTGTAGTGCGGATAAAACTTAGCCAGCTCAACGAACATAACAGCATACTCAGTGACTGACGTGTCGCCCTGCTTCAACTCTAGAAACTCAATCTTCTTCTTTCCGCGAACATCCTTTGGAAAGTATCTATTCAGGAATTCCCTCCTGAACACAGCCCAAGTAACTTCACCATCGTTCTCCAATTCGGACGAACACTAACCCACCAGTCATCAGCTTCCTCAGCCAAACAATGCGTACCAAAACAAACCATTTGAGGTGCAGTGCATTCCATGACCTGGAAAATTCTTTCAATCTCTTTGAGCCAAGTCTGAGCTCCATCAGGATCATATCTGCCTCTGAAGGTAGGTGGATGGTTCCTCAGAAACGTCTCCAACATTCGAACTCCATTGTTACCACCAGCGTTAGATTGTTGCCCAACAGCTTGAGCCATAGCTTGCAAAGCAGCAGCAAGGGCAGCATTGTTCCTTCCAGCCATCTCAGTTCAATCTCAGTTCACTACACAACGGGAACAGGTTAAGAAAACTGTGACAGTAAAACTATCACTCGACACAAACGACTCAATCTACTTGGCCGGACGGACCGACCTGCTCTGATACCAATTGTAACACCCCGTTTTCCCAACATGTAAAATAATACATAATTTATCAGAGTTCAACAAAAAAATAGGATGTCACATTTTCATACTTCAAAAATCCTTTCAACATAATAGGGTTTAAAATCCGTTATTTAAATAAACACATGCTTTCAAACAATTAAATAATATTGCAGTGGAAAACTTAATCTTAATTAGCTTATAAAATTCAAGCTTGGCACTAGGCCTCAACATCATCAACATAATACAAATACCAGTTAAAATGGTTTAACAACAACTTCAAAAGTTACGTAATCAATAAGGATAAACATAATAAATGATATTCCCCATCCCGTTACATATCAGAGCGACACACCTATGATGACACGAGGATCTACTCACATCTGCACTACTCTGGATCAACTGTGTAACGCCCTATTTTATTATTTATTTATTTTATTGAGTTTAGATATCTTTTTATAATTTAGTCGATTTATTTTGATGAGTGATATTTTGTTATGTTATAGGTTGGTATTTATTAGTATAATATATATGTTATCTGGTGTAGAAATATATATGTTATTTGGTATTTGTTATAGAAATATATTTGTTAGCTGGTGTAGAAAATATATTTGTTATTTGGTGTAGAAATATATATATATATATATATATATTATTTGGTGTAAAAATATATTTGTTATTTGTTATAGAAATATACGTTATTTGGTGTAAAAAATATACTTGTTATTTGCTATAGAAATATATTTGATATTTGTTATGGAAGTAATTTATATATATTTTTAAATAGAATATTGAGTTGAGGGGCTGATTTAGGGATTTAAAAGAGTTTAAGAGAATAAGTGGGAGTTAAGAGAAAGAAAAGAGGGGTTATGTTTTGGAGTGAAAACTGTTCTTTCCCGTAAGCGAATTCAGCCACCGATTTTCTGAAAAGCCAAAACTGGAAAAACACTCACTTTTCACCCGTTTCTGTTTTGAATTAGCTTTCGGTGTAAACATGAAAGTTGTAGATAATTGAGTTAGATTTCTAATTCCGTTAGTTTTACTTCAAAAAGATTTATAGAACTTGAGTTATAGTCAAATTACTGTACGTAGGTCACAGTGAATTTTTATGAATTTCAGCACAACTTTCTCCGAATTTGAAATGAAAACTGGTATTGATCGGTACTGAATTAGTCTTAGGTGTAAACACGGAATTTGTAGATAATTGGGATAGCTTTCTAATGGCCTTGGTTTGACGTGTAAACAAGTTTTAAATTTTGAGTTATGATGAAAATAGTCCAAGTGGGTATTTAGAAAATTTTAAGAAGACTTAGCATAACTAATTCTGAGTTAGTCCAAAACTTATAGTTTGTTCCCCAACTTCAAACTTAGGTATTATGGATTTAGTTGAAGTGTTTTATGAGTATTTGGCTTATGTCTTATTGATCACACTTGCTTTGTTTTTGAAGAATGTTTTGGTTTGATATGAATGTAGTTGATTAATGTATATGTGCTATGTTGATGAATTCTGTCGTAAGAGTTGTTGTGTAAGATTTTGACTAAGTTGTGGAGTGTGTCATAACTGATTAGGCACATATGTTGTTGTCATAGATGTTGTTGAGTTGTATGTTGATAAACACAAATTGAGTCCATTTGCATTCTCATAACTGTTGGGGGCTTATGCCCTGGAATGTTTCTCATTCACCCGTTGGGGGCTTATGCCCTAGAATGTTTATCATTCACCTGTTGGAGGCTTATGCCCTGGGATGCTTTAACCATCCAACTGTTGGGGGCTTATGCCCTGGAATGCTTAGCATTCAACGCGCATAGTTGGTACCACATGCATGATGCATTAGTTGTCGTTGGAGTTGCATTGTCGTAATTATCGTTGTTGGTCTAGTAGTTGGTGTTCATTGCTGATAATGGCGCTACGTTGTGGTTGTTAAATGTTGTTGATGATAATGTTGCTGATGTATTATATATATACATATGCATTTGATGATGCTTGTTGCTGATTGTTGTTGTTTTCATTAATTGGATGAATTATATATTATTATTATTATTGGATGTGTATCTCACCCCTTCTGCTTGAAAATGTTGCTCTTCATATGAGTAACTTGCAGGTAGCAAAGATTAGTAGGATGTATGGCTCTGTGTCTAGGGCTCTGATACGTAACGGGATGGGGGATCGTTGCGATGTTTTCTTTCATTCCTTTATGTATCAAACTTCGATTTTGTTGTTGATTTTTCTTGTTGTTGAAAAATGATGATTTTTGTTGGGGCTTTTGTGCCAAGTTAATAGTTGAGGTTGAACTATGTTTTTAAATGAAATTTTCCGCTGCAGTTTGATGAGATTTTCAATGTGGATTAATAAATAGTATAATTTCTATTTATGAGATTTTGAAAAGCAGTGTAATACTCCGTTGTTGAATTACTCTGATATAATTATATTTATTATTACGCTGTTGGGAGAACGGGGTGTTACAACCTGCAAGTTACTCATGCGAAGAGCAACATTTTCAAGCATAAGGGGTTAGATTTCACAAAACAATAATATTAAGCATATAATTCATCAATTATATTTAACATCATAACTTCATAAATTAATAACATTTAATATTCTTATAATATTTCATTAATAACTCATTCAACTTCTAATCATTATTAACTTCATATTCATCGCATTATATACATCATCACATATCACATAATAATCAAATCATAACCATCTTCATATAACATCATAAATCATCACATAATAACATAAGCAACCGCGATTAATAAATATTAATACTTCACTTAGTTCTTTATCAATAACACATTGACAATTGACAACTTAACGACAACGACAATGCGACTTCTACGACTTGAACTCAACATATGCAACTTCAACTCGACTATCCAACTTAGACATCTTATTCATGCATGTGGTACCAATCCAGGGCGTCAAGCCCTCAACGTAATAAGTATTAATATACTTCCAGGGCGTCAAGCACTCATCGCAAATGAGCTAAACCTCCAGGGCATTAAGCTCTCAATGTGTAGAGTAAAAACTCAGAGGGCATCAAGCCCACAACCGAAATGGGTATGCATGGACTCAACCTCATACAACTTACGAAACATCGACATCTTAGGATTCCAATAATTTGGATCAACTTCTTATTTCATAGACCGACTCATGCAACTTAATGATATTAGAATCAGTCAACAACAGAATTCAGCAGCTTAATCATAACAGCAATCTAATGATAATTCAACAACAACTTCACCTTAGACATTATATATATTCCACATAAAGCATATACAATTATATCTCAGTACTAACAACATTCGTATCATCTTAGTTTATATTCTTAGAACTACAACAGTAGCCTAAACTAATTCATTACTCTAAGGATCATCTCACTTCTAACTGTGCGACAAAAGTCACTTAAAAGTCCTATAAGGTAGTCTGCCTCGGGTTACTCGCTATGGCGAGTTGGGTTGCTCGCCTTGCGAGCCAACTAGGGTCACTCGCTGTGGCGAGTTAGGCTGCTCGCCTTGCGTGTCATCAAGGGTCACTCGCTATGGCGAGTTAAACTGCTCGCCTTGCGAGCTGTCAAGGGTATTACTCGCTGTGGCGAGTGGGATAGCTCGCCTCGTGAGCTGATGAAGAACACTCGCCGTGGCGAGCGATGACAGAACAGTTACGGGGTTACGACAATTTTCATCAAAAATCTCAATTTTCATCGTGTTTTTCCCCAATTTCGACTATAATGATGTTTAATAGTTACCCTATGGTCTGTAAACAGTTTTCTACAACAATGGTACACTTTCTCATAATTTAATCATTAATTCATCACTTTTGACCTAATTCCCAAATTCTCAAATTACTTGAATTAATCCTATAACCTGTTAACTATAATCATCCTATGGGTTATCTAAGGTCTGCACGCAGTATCTACGTCAGTATAACAACTTCTCATCATCTAATCCTCAATTCATCAATTTTAACATAATTCTCAAATCCTCCAAAACTCTTCCTACTCTTGTTAAACTTAACCATCAGAATTACAGACTTAATAAGATTGAATGTTAGTCTCACCCTTACCTTAAGAAAATTGGAGCAGCAGCCTCTTGGTTCTTCACTTCTAGTTTTCTCCCCTTTTCTCCCAAAACTGATTGTACGTACTGTCTGTTTCTAAACCTAGGTTTTCCCTTTTATACCTCTTCTATCTATTTTATCTTATTCCACTTATTCCCCCATAATTCTATCTAATGCAAAAGCAGCCCCACAACTTAATATTTATTTTATTTTCAAATCTTATTCTATTAAATAATAAAATAGGCCACCTAATAAAATAACAACATATCACATAAATCACGTAAATCATATAAATATATTCTAAACTCGACAAATTAATTAAATAATTGAAACGGACGTTACAACATTGGTCAACCACAATACTACCGGTGGCTTTTCGTTCTCTCTTTCACAAATTTTTTTTTTTGTACACTTGTGACGTTTTGGTTGGTCAATATCACTAATGTCACCAACAACAATGTCACCCAAGTACTACCCGCTTCAAAGACATGTATATGTCTGGTTTTTTAGAAATTTGATCAGAAAGTTGGGTGAACTAGAAGGGTCATCAATATTAAAATATGTTATCACAATTTTTTTTCTTGGTCTCAGAAGCTTGAAATCACCATGTGTCTGTCCAATCCAGACTTTCCCATCATGGAAACCAAGTTCTCTTTTCCAAGATAAAACAACTTCGTAAATATCTAAAGATAAACTCACGTTTAAAATCACCATATAATATTGTTTTATCCTTCTGCTTTTTTACTAATCATTCTTCAGAACATTCTGGTCATTGTTAAAATAGTTTTAAATTTCAGCTCAATATCATTTTTCTCATTTTGCATATATAATAATTATATAATCATTCTCCAGAACATTCTGCTCTTTGTTAAAACAAATTAAAACATTTAATCTTTAATTCTTCCAAGTTTATTTAATCCATACCATTCTGGTCCTGGATAAAACAATTTTTATATATCTAATACTCTAATCTCATTAAAATCACATTTACCAAGAACCTTCTTGAGTATATAAACTTGTTAAAGTTTCAAGAATAATTTTAAAAGGGTCACAATTAAAACCTCCCTTTCTTGCGACGTATATTTCTGCTTTAGTGACTGGTACGTGAATGGTGGGGGAGAATGGAATGTACAGTGGGTAGAGAGAGAATGGGAAGAAAATAGTGGAAGTAAAGGGTTAATTACCAAAATGTTCCTAATTTAAGAATGAAATGACAAAAGTGTCGCCTTTGTCTTTTTCTTTACTCGACCATTGGATTAATACAATGACTCCTATTTATTTTGCAAAGAAAAAAAATAAATAGGAGATCTCTCACGGTGGGAGACCTATATATGTCATACACCGGGGACGGAGCCAAAACTGATAGTTAGTTTTAGAGTCAACGAAAAAAATAGTCGGGGAGTGCGTGTTTTCTTTTGCCTTGGAAAAATGTTATGATAAGTTTTTTCCCAGCACTCTGTACCACCAAAGTCTGATTGAATGTGTATTTATCATATAATGTCATTTTTTTTATTATATTGATCTATTTAAAGAAGTGACAATGTCATATTGTTGATAACATTGAATAAATTTCAATTTAAAAAAAAATATTGAATAAATTTTGCTATAGATACCGATACCCAACCAAAGTAAAAAGTATTAAAGAATTTACCAGTTTTTATTATTATTATTATTTTTTTGAAAAATATTAACCAAAATGGATAATTATGGTAGTAGTTTCCCATTTTTTGCTCTTACTTTTGATGTTTATCCATAAAAAAACTAAGACCAACAAAAGCTTCTAATTTATATCGGTGGGCAAGTGCAGGTGATTAAGCTTTAGTTGTTGTTGCTGTTGTGAGTGGCCACCCTCACTGTGTCCTAAGGTGCTCTGATACGTAACGGGATGGGAACCTTTATGTTTATTTTCTATTCCTTACGTATTTGATTATGATTTAAGTTTTCAGTTGATTTATGTCGAGACATATTTATGAGGCCTGCGTGCCAAAACGATTTGTTAACTTTGAATTTTATCCGCTGCGATGTTAGAACGATTTTGACTAGAATAAATATTTATTTATTCCCTTTTGAGAATTTAAGAAATGTAGCATTTCGTTTCATGTGATACTCTGATTTATTTATGAAATTTTTAATTTGGGAAAACGGGGTGTTACATACACCACCTAAACCCAACTTAGACGCGTCACAATACACCACAAAAGGTGCCTCAGGCTTTGGCAAAATTAAAACTGGAGCTGTCGTCAGCCGCTTCTTCAATAAACACAACCACAAAATGATCCAAAAATGCCTGAAAGGTCCGATTCATATACTCCATAAATACTCCTGGCGCGTTCGTAACACCGAAAGGCATCACTTTATACTCATAATGACCATATCGAGTTCTAAAGGCCATCTTCTTCATATCTTCATCCTTCACTTTTATCTGATGATAACCCGATCTTAAATCGGTTTTGCTAAACACACGTGCACCCACTAACTGGTCCATCAAATCATCAATCCTCGGAAGTGGATATCTATTTATTATAGTTACCTTGTTCAACTGACGATAGTCAATGCATAACCTCATACTCCCATCTTTCTTCTTTACTAACAATACAGGCGCTCCCCAAGGTGAAACACTTGGTCTTATAAACTTCTTCTCAAGCAGATCCTCCAATTGCTTCTTTAACTCAGCTAACTCAGAAGCTGACATACGGTAAGGAGTCATAGACACAGGCTTCGTTACAGGAACAAGATCAATCGCAAATTCAACTTCTCTTTCAGGCGGCACATCAGGAATCTCATCAGGGAATACTTCAGGAAAATCACACACCACTTGTAATTCGTCAATCTTCTCTTGATTCTCCATAGATAAGGATGCCATCAGAGAAAACATCAAAATTCCATCTCGTCCTAATTGTTTCATCTGCTTGGTAGTAAAAAATTCTGCTCCACTTTCTTCTTCTTCAGACAAGAAATACACCGTCTTGCGAAAACAGTTGATAAACACACGGTTGTACTCTAACCAATTCATCCCAAGAATCACATCCATACCCGTCAAAGGTAGACAGACTAAATCCATCTCAAAATTACGATCAAACATAGACAACGGACAACTCAAACACACACGAGAAGTAGTCACCGAACCCTTAGCTGGAGTTTCGACAACCATCTCTCCATTCATATTAGACATAGCAAGACCCAACTTAACAGCACAATCAAAAGCAACAAAACAATGCGTAGCGCCAGTATCAATAATAGCAACTAAAGGTATATCATTAATATAGCAAGTACCTCTGATCAAACGATCCTCATTTTCAGTCTGAGTGCCGGTCAATGCGAAAACCCTTCTAGTATTCCTAACTTTCTTTGGCTTCTTGCACTGCGAGCCAATATGTCCTTGCTCATCATAGTAGAAACACACAACATCATCAAACTTGCAGTCTGGGGTAATATGCCCTTTTTGTCCGCATCGGTAACACCTCTTCACATCTACAGGACACACATTTGTGGCCTTTCTGCCCGCAATTATAACAGGTAATCTCAGCAGGAGCATCGTTCTTCTGGGGTCGCCTCTCATCGTTAAGTCTTTATTTACCCTTATCTCTAGGAGCATCATACGGTTTAGGACGACTCTGTTGACCCTTAGCCTTTCTGTCATTCACTACCTTGTAGTGAGCCTTGGTATCCTCCTCATAAATTCTGCAACTACTCACCAGCTCGGAGAAATTTCAGATCTTCTGGTAACCAATCACCCTTTTAATCTTAGGACGCAAGCCATTCTCAAATTTGATGCACTTGGAAAACTCAGCATTCTCAGCAGTATAGTGTGGGTAGAACTTTGCCAGTTCCACAAACTTTGAAGCATACTCAGTCACGGACATATTCCCTTGCTTCAGCTCAAGAAACTCGATCTCCTTCTTCCCCCGGACGTCCTCAGGAAAGTAATGGTTCAGGAACTCCCTCCTAAACATCTCCCAAGTCACAGCAGCACCTCTTTCTTCAAGGATAGGTCGAATGCCAACCCACCAGTCATCAGCCTCCTCAGCTAACATGTGGGTACCAAACCGTACCATCTGGCCGTCTTCACACTGCATCACCCTGAAGATCCTCTCGACTTCCTTGAGCCACATTTGAGCCCCATCTGGATTATATCGCCCTTTGAAGGTAGGCGGGTGGTTCCTCAGAAACGTCTCCAACATTCTCGTCCCGTCGTTTCCTCCAGCGTTGTTTTGTTACCCACAGCTTGGGTCATTGCTTGCAAAGCAGCAGCAAGAGCAGCATCATTTCTTCCAGCCATCTTATTCCTCTACAAGGCAAACATAAGTTAGAACAATATAACTATAGTATTCTAACTCTAAGACATCGTCACTCGACTCTCTAATTGGCCGGACGGACCGACCTGCTCTGATACCAATTGTAACACCCCGAAAATCCCAACTTATAAATTTCATGCATTTAATCAGAGTATATCGCAATATTCAGGATGTCACATTTCATAAAATCTTTAAACAAAATGAATAATAATTTATTCCTCATCAATATTCAAAACGTAGCAGCGGAATCATAATCGTCTCAAAATCCTTAAAGTAATTAATTCTTGGCACAAAGGCCTCACAAACATCTCAAAATTCAAAGATAAGTCGTAAACATCATCATTAGTTCAACATGATACATAAAGGAATAGAATTCAATAAAACCTCATCCCGTTACATATCAGAGCATTTCCTACGACACCACAAGGACCTCTCACATCGTCGAACCTAAGCTTGGTCACCTGCACTTGCCCACAAGGCGACAATTCCAACAAAATGGGTGAGATTCACAACAATTATATTAACATATAACTCAAACATTTATGCTTAACAACAACAACAACAACAATCATCGCAAATAACGGAAACGTCTCGAACATCTACATATAACAAATCATCTTTAAACATCTTCTCATAACAAATCATCTTGAAACATCTTAGACACAAGACTCGACAAATGCAACTCTAACATCTTAAACATCATGCATGTGGTACCAATATTTAAGCTTAAATAAGCTTCACCGTCGCTTTGAGCAAATGCTCCACCGTCGCTTTGAGCAAAAGCTCCACCGTCTCTAATTATGCAAATGCATGGACTCGACTCTTTATTCTTAAACAAGTTAATACAACATCTTAACATCACGTTTACGACTCTTTGACCGACACATGCAGTTATATCAATACATGGCAGCAGCTCAGCACAGTTAACACATATTCATAGCACACGATCATCGTCGCAAATATCATTTAAACATCATTCATATCACTCGCTTAATATGCATATAAATCATAGATTAATGCCAACAGTTAAAATCATCTAACAGCATCATTACAGGTTGTAATTTAGGTCATAAAACATCTCTAATACTATCCAAAGGTCTACCCTCAAAGCCTCACTCAAAATAGAGTTATAAAACTCAAGTTATAGTAGTCTGAGACCACATTGCTCGCTATGGCGAGTGGTTCTGCTCGCCTCGCGAGTTGCTACCTAGCATTCTGCCAGTACTCGCTACGGCGAGTAGTTCTGCTCGCCTTGCGCGCATCAAAGGGTGCTCGCCACGGCAAACTATCGCAGAACAGGCTGCGGGTTCGCTCAAATCCTCGCCAAAACTCGTTCAATCTCTCATGCTATGGCTCTAATCTTTCAGAATTATGATCCTAGTGATTAACCCAGGTTCTGTAACAGGTTTTTACATCAATTTGCATCATTCTCTCATCAATTCATCACAATTCATCAATAACCCTAACCTATGAATTCTCTCAAACTCTTTCCAATCCCTTAATTAATCATAAACAGATGAATTACAGTAATATAATCGAAGCTAGGCTCACCCTTACCTGGTATGTGTGCAGAATTGGGGTTCCCTCTTCTCTGGCCACTTATCTCCCTTTTGCAAAAGTCTGTAATACGTACTGACTCCTTCTCTAAACCTAATTCCTTTTATACCTCTTTCTAATCTCACTTATCCCCAAAACTCTATCTTATTATAAAAACAACCCCATCTCTCAAAATTATTGTTATTATAGGACATCTTAATTTTCATATAAATATATATATTAACATCACATATCTTATTTTATTAAACAATAAAATAAGCATCACATCACAATATGGTCTCATACGTCACAGACATCATCAAAATCATATAATATATAATAATATACTATATACTCTAATAAAATAATTAAATAATCAAAGTGGGCGTTAGATGAATGACAAGGTCTAACCCTAGTTTCTCAAAGTTATGGGTCAAATATTCACAAACTCTTAATGGGCTTAACCCATCCCAACTAATTGGTTCAATTCTAATTACACCAAACCGCTAACTCTAACTTACTAACAGTAATTGATTAGGAACCTCGGCTTTAACTAATTATATCGACAACTTAACCTTATACAATCAATAACGGTTCTAACTAGAACGCTAAAATAACTATTGTCATAAGGTTACTAAATTACCCTCCCACGCAAAAGACTAAAATGCCCTTAAGTCTAAATGACCAAAATACCCTCCTAATACGTAAACCCATGAAAATGCGCACAGACATAAATAAACACACATAAAACAATTAAAATCAAACAATCACAAAAATCGGGCTGTTACAACTCTCCCCCCCTTAAAAGAATTTTCGCCCTCGAAAATTACCTGACGAAAATAACTTTGGAAACGAAACCCTCATCTGAATCTCCGCCTCCCAAGTGGCACTTTCACCGGTCGGTCCAACCCAAATCACTTTGACCAAAACAATCTCCTTGCCACGCAAACGTTTCACCTCACCGTCCTCAATCCTAACCGGCCACGTCTCAACGGTTAGATTGTCTCTTACCTCCAAATCATCCACTTGAATCACGTCAGACTCATCATACACATATTTCCGCAACTGAGACACATGAAACACATCATGAAGATTCGACAAAGACGGTGGTAACGCAATCCGATACGCTACAACCCCAACTTTCTCTACAATCTCAAACGGTCTAACAAAACGAGGAGTCAACTTCCTACACTTCAAAGCTCTCCCAACACCAGTTATAGGATTCACTCGCAAAAACACATAATCACCAACCTGAAACTCAATATCTTTCCTCCTCTTATCATGATAGCTCTTCTACCTACTCTGAGACGCTTTCATCTTCTCTTGTACCATTCTAACCTTTTCCGTAGTCTCTTGCACCAATTCCGGTCCTAACAAAGAACTCTCGCCTGACTCATACCAACACAACGGTGTCCTACACCTCTTTCCATACAAAGCCTCAAACGGAGCCATTCCGATACTAGAATGAAAACTATTGTTGTAAGTAAACTCAATCAACGGTAAACATTCAATCCAACTGACACCTTGCTCCAAAACACAAGCCCTCAACAGATCCTCTAAACTCTGAATAGTCCTCTCCGTTTGCCCATCAGTCTGGGGATGATAAGCAGAACTCAACCTCAACTTGGTTCCCAGAGAAGCTTGCAAACTATCCCAAAACTTAGAAGTAAACCTTGGATCCCGATCCGACACAATACTAGAAGGAATTCCATGCAGCTTCACAACCTGCTCAATGTAGATCTCAGCCAACTTCGCCACAGACATATCGGTCTTAATAGGAATGAAATGTGACGACTTCGTCAAACGATCAACGACTACCCAAATCGAATCAAAACCCTTAGCGGTCTTCGGTAAAGCTCCAACAAAATCCATAGAGATACTATCCCACTTCCACTCGGCACAAACAACGGTTGCATCAAACCTGACAGCCTCTGATGTTCAATCTTCGACTTCTGACAAACCAAACAAGCATAAACAAACTCGGCGATCTCTTTCTTCATTCCCGGCCACCAAAACAACTTCCTCAAATCCTGATACATCTTAGTCGCTCCTGGATGAATACTCAGACTACTCATGTGACCTTCTTCTAAAATCCTCTTCTTAAGATCAGGTACACCCGGTACACAAACTCGATCACGAAACATCAAAACACCGTTCTCATCCAATCTAAGGTCCACACCTTTACCTTGATTAACCAACACCACCTTATCCACAAGTGCCAAATCTTCCTTCTGACCACTCTTAATCTCTTCCAAAATGTTGCTTATCAGCTTTATCAGCTTCAACATACCCAGCCTCACACCATCCGGCGTTAACTCACTAACCAAACTCAAATCTCGAAACTGTTCAATCAATTCCAATTCTTTGACCATCAAAGCAGACATATGCAAAGTCTTCCTACTCAAAGCATCTGCTACCACATTAGCCTTCCCAGGATGATAACTCAACTGAAAATCAAAATCCTTAAGATACTCCATCCATCTCCTCTGCCTCATATTAAACTCTTTCTGATCAAACAAATACTTCAAACTCTTGTGATCACTAAACACTTCAAACTTAGAACCATAAAGATAATGCCTCCAAATCTTCAAAGCATACACAACTGCCGCCAATCCCAAATCATGAGTCGGATAATTCTTTTCATGCACTTTCAATTGCCTCGAAGCATAAGCCACAACTTGACGATTCTGCATAAGCACGCCACCAAGACCCATCTTAGAAGCATCACAATACACAACAAACGATTCTTTCGGATTCGGCAAAACCAACACTGGCGCTGAAGTCAACCTCTTCTTCAACTCTTGGAAACTCTTCTCACATTTAGTATCCCAAACAAAATCTTGTCCTTTCTGAGTCAACTGCATCAATGGCAACGCTAACTTAGAGAAACCCTCGATGAATCTCCGATAATAACCTGCCAATCCAAGAAAGCTTATAATCTCAAAAACAGACTTAGGTGATTCCCACTGCAACACTACACCAACCTTCGCCGGATCTACGACAATACGTCCCTTAGAAATCACGTGACCAAGGAAACTCACTTCCCGCAACCAAAACTCCCACTTCGACATCTTAGCATACAACTTTCTTTCCTTCAAGACATTCAACACAATCCTCAGATGCTCAGCATGCTCCTCCTCAAACTTCGAATATATCAAAATATCATCTATAAACACCACCACAAAACGGTCCAGATAAGGATGAAATATTCTATTCATATACTCCATGAAGACACCTGGGGCATTAGATACTTCAAACGGCATCACGGAATACTCATAGTGTCCATACCTCGTTCGGAACGCGGTTTTGGATATATCTTCCGCCTTCACTCTAATTTGATGATATCCTGACCTCAAATTAATCTTACTAAACACCTCTGCACCAACCAATTGATCCATCAAATCATCAATCCTCGGAAGCGGATACCGATTCTTAATCGTCACCTTGTTCAACTGTCGATAATCCACACACAACCTCATGCTTCCGTCCTTCTTCTTAACCAACAACACAGGAGCACCCCACGGCGAAACACTCGGTCTAATGAACTGCTTCTCAAGCAACTCTTCCAACTGCTTCTTCAACTCACCCAACTCAGATGCAAACATCCGATACGGTGCAATAGAGATAGGACTCGTTCCTGGCACCAAGTCAATTGCAAACTCTACTTCTCTCTCCGGTGGCAACTCAGTAATGGCCTGATATACCAATCATACCTGGTATACCAGACATACCTATACCTGATATACCAGACATACTTGGATGGCCACGTATACCTGAATGGCCGGGTACACCAAGTAAGCCTTCAAATCCTAAAACATCCAGTCCACCTCAAGAATCACCAAGCTCACCTCCTGAATCGCCAACTTCGCCTCCATCATCACCAAGTTCACCATCTGAATCGCCAAATTCTCGTCCTGAATCGTCAAATTCACCCGCTTAATCACCTAGTTTGCCTGCTGAATCGCCCAATTCACCTTCACCTAGTCCATCATCATATATGCAGCTAAAGTTGTTTTTCTAGCAAAAATAATGTTGATTGTATTATTATATAATACTTCTTTTAACACAGTAGAAATATATTCAATTTAGTTATGAGAGTGACAATGCTTTTGCTTCATGCTTGCAAGTAGAATATATTATATTGTCATATCATATCATGTATATTTAATGAACTCAATTCTCTCATCTATTATTGAGAATAAAAAATTATTAATTACTACATATTTGGAATCATAATTTGATTAGCATGGTTATCTTTAAATCCTTGCTTTAAATTGATTTAATTTTGTATTTTAGTAGGGGGCACCCAATTTTTTAGTGGTAAGTTGTCCCCTTAGGGTGGCATTTGGGTGAGACATTGTGGTTGGTGACATTTGTAACACCCTGTTTTCCCAACATATAAATAATACTTAATTTTATCAGAGTTCAGCATAAAACAGGATGTCACACTACTTTTTATTTCAAAATCATTTCAACGTAAGTGGAGTTAAAACCCACTATTTCAAATAAAACACCTGCTTATAATATTTAAAATAAAGTCGCAGCGGAAAATTCAACTTTTAATCCAAAACTTGGCACTAGGCCTCAACATCATCAACATAATAAAATACCAATTAAAGATGGTCCAATAACATCTTAAGAAGTTACGTAATAGGAAAAACAAAGAAACATAAAAGATATCCCCATCCCGTTACATATCAGGGCAAGACTCCTATGACGACACGAGGATCAACTCACATCTGCACTATTCTTGATCACCTGCAAGTTACTCATATGAAGAGCAACATTTTCAAGCAGAAGGGGTGAGATTTCACATTCATTAGTAATAAGCAATAAATTCAAAAATTAGAATTTAATCAACATTTATTAATTGACAAGAATTTCATGTAAATTCAGTTAACAATTATCAATAGCAACTATTCAACAATGCAACAAATGATTACTCGACAATGCAGCAGCAACAACAACTCAATCATACAACGACACAACAACAACTCAACAATATGCAATATATTTATGCATGTGGTACCAACAGAGCATCATGCTCTCAACAGGATGTCGTAATGCGACTAAACAAGGCATCAAGCCCCCAACTTAACAACTTAACAGAGCCTCAAGCCCTCAACCTAGACTAATGGTTATGCAACAGTACAACTAAAAACAACATGCAACAATACAACTTGGACAGCATGCAACAATACAACTTGAGAAACATGCAACAACATAGCATATAATGCACATAATTAAACATCCACGAAAGATTCTTCGCGTAAACTACATCTACTGGAATATGTTGGAACAAAGGTGTTCAGCAATACCACGTTTTGAGTTTTGATGATAACAAGGTATTAAAAATTGTCAATTGGATATCCTAATATTTGTTTGAGTATGCAGGATATTAATCAAGATTTATATCTTAGAAAGTATTCTATTTGAACATTTTGAGAGCCAAGATCTAGAGAAGCTTGTTGCTTGTGATTCTGACTATCGAAGAAGAGTCTAAAGACTGTATCGAAGAGAATCTGAAGACTGTATCGAAGAGAATCTGAAGACTATCAGAATCTGAAGACTATCAGAACCTGAAGACCAAGAGAGTCTGAAGTGCTACAGTGAGTCTGAAGTCTGCAATCTGAAAATCTGCTTAGAAAGTTTTCTAAAGGCATTACGATGCACAAGAAACTCTCATTTGGAGTAACGACTAGCTTCAAAGTCAACTTGAGCGTGGGATGCTCAACGACAAAGAATGCAGAATAGTACAGAGTACGTGTGTATGAACTCTGTTACCACTACTCCACTACCTCGTACAGTTTGGCAACTGTGTCTACCGGTATTAAGCTTCAAAAGGAATGGAATTCAAAATATGCATTTGAAGGACTATTACCATATCAAGCAACAGATGAACAGCTATTGATCAAGCTTCCAAAAATCATCTTGATGTGCTGGATGACTCAACGTCTCTTTCCAGCGCCTATATAAAGGATAGAAGACTTGAAGAATCGTAGGACTCTACAACTGAAAAACTACGCTGCTAAGCTATCGTATTCAAACTGAGTCTTAACAGAAACACATCAACAACTTAGATTATTCTTACAAACTGAGTATTCTAGAATTTCTAAGTTAAGCAGAAAAACAGAGTCTGTCTTTGTTTTGTAATTAGAACATGTTTGATTATATAACAAGTGTTTCAACTCTATTCAATTTTCTGTAAATTGTGTCAGAAGTCTCTTGGCTGCGTCCATGAGCAAAGAAGTCTCTTAGTTGTGTCTTTGAGCAAAGAAATCTCTTAGTTGTGTCTTTGAGCAAAGAAGTCTCTTAGTTGTGTCTTTGAGCATTTGAAGTCTCTTACCTGCGTGCATGAGCATTGGAAGTCTCTTACTGTGTGTTTGAGCAACTTGTAATAGATATTACATTTTAGTGGAGCTCTCCTTGGAAGTGCAAGGGGGACAGGACTACTTCCGGTTTGTGGAAGGAACCTGTATAATTGCTTGTGTTCTCTCATCAGACTCTGATCCTACGGAATTAGATTCTCACTCTTCAAGAGTTGCGAAAAGCTAACACAATTCAACCCCCCCTTCTTGTGTTTTTGTCACCTTCAGAATACACTACTTAATCAACAACAACTTCATAATTTAAACCTAAGTCCAATTCAAAACAGAAACATGTTCAAAGTCGAGACACCTACTGCTTAACTCGCCAGGGCGAGTGGGGTTACTCGCCGTGGCGAAGAGGTAGTGGCTCTCTGCCATGTGCTCGCCGTGGCGAGTGACAACTAGGGTCACTCGCGAGGCGACCTAAGGTGCTCGCCATGGCGAGTTATATGCAACTCGCGAGGCGAGGATAATCACTCGCTGTGGCGAGCGACGACGAACAGGGGGACGAACAGTACGAACAACAACTCAGAATTTGCCCCAAAAACCCAATTTTTGACATCAAAACTCCCCAAAATTGATAAGAAACATCACCTACTGATTCACTACAACCTATACAACAGTCTTTACATTAATTCAACAAATTATCTAAGCTTCTGACATCCTAATTTGATTCAACCCTAATTTCTTAAACAACACAAATCAACAACAACATGATTAAATAAATTTCAGAATTCATGTGCTTAGAATTGAAGAAAGCTAGTCCCACCCTTACCTTGGATTTTGTTGATTTTACAGAACTCTACAGTTTTCTCCCAAAAGCTGCACTTTCCTATTTATATCCTCTTCTAAACTATCCTAACAAACTCTTCTAATTACCAAATTATCCTCATTCAAATTATTTTATTTTTCTAAAACAAACTTTATTATATTTCTTCACCAAATATAACAAAACAACTTAATAATAATAATTATCATCATCAACACACAACATCACATATCAACAAATGTCACAATTAATTAAATAATTAATAAAAGACTCCAAATTAAATAAAATAATTAATTAAATAAAATAGGGTGTTACAACTCTCCCCCACTTAGAAGATTTTCGTCCTCGAAAATTTACCTTTCTCAAACAACTCTGGATACGACTCTAACATCTTACTTTCCAACTCCCACGTCAAACTTTCACCAGCCGCTCCTTCCTAAACAACTTTCACAAGGGGTATATCCTTGCCTCTTAGCTTCTTCACTTCACGACCTTCAATCCTCACTGGTAAGGTCTCGATCGTGAGGTTGTCTCTCACTTGCACATCATCCCTTTGGATCACATGGGATGGATCCGGAACATACTTCCGAAGTTGCGACACATGAAACACATCATGCAAATTCGAAAGGTACAGTGGTAAACCTACTCGATACGCCACCGTTCCAATTCTTTCTGATATCTGATACGGACCAATAAACTTCGGAGTTAACTTCTTTGAATTCAATGCACGACCCACACCGGTCATGGGAGTAAGTCTTAGGAATACATGATCTCCATCTTGAAACTCAAGGTCTTTCCTACGCTTATCATGATAACTCTTTTGTCGACTCTGCGACGCTTTCATCTTTTCTTGAATCATTTTTACCTTCTCTGTAGTCTGTTGAACAATTTCTTGTCCTAAAACCACATTCTCACCTGACTCAAACCAACACAACGGAGTTCTGCATCTCCGACCATACAAAGCCTCGAAAGGTGTCATTCCGATACTAGAATGCTAACAGTTATTGTACGTGAATTCTATCAACGGAAGATGACCATCCCAAGTTCCTCCTTGCTCAAGTACACAAACTCTCAACAAATCTTCCAACGACTAAATTGTTCTTTCAGACTGACCATCTGTCTGCGGATAATACGCCGAACTCAACTTCAACTTAGAACCCAACCCTTCCTGCAAACTTTTCCAAAATCTAGATGTAAATCTTGGATCTCTATCTGATACAATACTTGATGGAACACCATGCAACTTCACAATCTCACGGATATAGATTTCTGCCAACTGAGGTATAGGAAAACTAATATTTATCAGAATAAAATTAGCTGACTTCATTAGTCTGTCTACAATAACCCAAATTGCATCATTTCCCTTTGGGGTATTCGGTAAACTAGTCACAAAATCCATGTATATGCTATCCCACTTCCACTCTAGAATATCTAAAGGTGTCAATAGTCCAGCAGGCTTATGATGTTCAACCTTTGACTTCTGACAGACTAAACATGCATACACAAATTGTGCCACATCGCGCTTCAACCCAGACCACCAAAACAACTTCTTCAAGTCATGATACATTTTTGTAGCTCTCGGATGAATACTCAAGTTACTTCTGTGGCTTTCTTCCAAAATCATTATTCTCATCTCAGCATCTTCAGGGATACAAATCCTATTTCGAAATCGCAATACTCCTTAATCATCAACTTTAAAGTCAGCATTATCAGTCTGATTACTTCCAACTATTAAGTCTACCAACTTCACATCTTCTTTCTGAGCTTTTCTGATACTATCCAAAAATTCGTTGGTGATTTTCAACATTCCCAGTTTCACACTCTCTGACGACACTTCACAAACCAAACTCAAGTCTCTGAACTGTTCTAGTAATTCTAACTCCTTAACCATCATAGCAGACATGTGCAAAGTTTTTCTACTTAAGGCATCTGCAACAACATTAGCTTTACCCGGATGGTAATTCAACCCAAAATCATAATCTTTTAACAACTCAAGCCACCTTCGCTGTCTCATATTTAATTCCTTCTAGTCAAATAAGTACTTCAAACTCTTATGATCGCTGAACACTTCGAATCTAGAACCATACAAATAATGTCTCCAAATCTTAAGCAAAAAAGCCACCGCAGCCAACTCCAGATCATGAGTAGGATAATTACGTTCATGAATCCTCAATTGCCTTGATGCATAAGCTACTACTTTATTATCCTGCATAAGCACACCACCTAGGCCCAACTTAGACGCATCGCAGTACATAACAAATTGTTTGTTAGACTTTGGTAATATCAAAATCGGTGCTGTCGTCAAACGCTTCTTCAATTCATTAAAGTTGTTTTCACATTAAACATCCCACACAAAAGCTTTGCCTTTACAAGTCAATTGAGCTAACGGAAGTGCTAACCTGGAAAATCCTTCAATAAACCTCCGGTAATAACCTGCTAAACCCAAGAAGCTTCTAATCTTGGTAACCGACTTCGGGGTCTCTCATTGCGATACCGCATCAGTTTTAGATGGATCCACAACAATACCTCTACTAGAAATAATGTGACCAAGAAAACTTACTTTGTTCAACCAGAATTCGCATTTAGATAACTTGGCATATAACTTCTTCTCTTTCAGCACCTGCAAAACAATTCTCAAATGCTCGGCATGTTCCTCCTCGGACTTGGAGTATATCAGGATATCATCTATGAATACTACAACAAAACGATCCAAATAAGCATGAAAAATACGGTTCATATATTCCATAAACACTCCCGGCGCATTAGTAACACCAAAAGGCATCACATTATATTCATAGTGTTCGTAACGAGTCCTAAAGGCTGTCTTCTGAATATCATCATCTTTCACCTTGATCTGGTGATAACCCGACCTTAAATCAATCTTGCTGAACACGCAAGCACCTACTAACTGGTCCATCAAATCGTCGATCCTCGGAAGCGGATATTTATTCTTTATTGTTACTTTATTCAGCTGCCGGTAATCGATACACAACCTCATGCTGCCATCTTTCTTCTTAACCAATAACATAGGCGCTCCCCAAGGTGAAACACTCGGTCTTACAAACTTTTTATCAAGTAAATCTTCTAACTGCTTCTTCAACTCAGCTAATTCAGAAGCTGACATACGGTAAGGCGCCATAGAAACAGGCTTCGTACCCGGAATAAGATCAATTGAGAATTCTACCTCTCTCTCAGGCGGCACATCTGGAATTTCATCAGGGAAAACTTCTGGAAACTCACACACAACTTGCAACTTATTAATCACTGCTTGATTTTCAATGGACAGGGACACCATCAAAGAAAACATCGGGATTCCATCTTTCATCAGCTGCTTCAACTGCTTAGTAGTCAGGAGCTCAGTCTCTCCTTCTTCTTCTTCGGCAGAGGAAAAATGCACCGTCTTCCTAAAGCAATTAATATAGACGTAGTTGTACTCTAACCAATTCATACCTAGAATTACATCCATCCCACTCAACGGCAAACATATTATGTCTACGACAAAGTCTCTACGAAACATCGACAAAGGACACTTCAAACATACAAGAGTGGTAGTCACCGAACCGTTAGCTGTGGTTTCGACAACCATTTCCCCATTCATAAAAGACACATCAAGACCCAACTTTGAAACAACATCAGCAGCAATAAAACAATGCGTAGCACCAGTATCAATGATAGTAATTAAAGGAGTACTATTAATAAAACATGTACCTCTGATCAGACGATCCTCATTAACTGTCTGAGTGCCAGTCAAAGTAAACACTTTACCTCTAACTTGTTCCTTCTTAGGATTAGGACACTGAGGACTAATATGTCTTTCTTCACCGCATTTAAAACAAACCATCTCATCATGCTTACAATCTACAATTGTATGCCCTTTCCTGCCACAACGGAAACACCGTTTCACTTCACCCACATTGCAAGCATTACTCTTGTGACCTTTCTCTCCACATCGAAAGCAAACAATCTCAGCAGGAGCATCTCTTCTCCCAGTCCTCTTCTCATCATTTGGCCTTTTCTCATCCTTCACTTTCTGTCTGCCCTTATCAGCAGGAGCACTGTAAGGCTTACCACGACTTTGTTGTTGCTTACTCTTCCGCTCATTTAGAATCTTATAATGAGCTTTGGTGTCTTCCTCATAAATCCTGCAGCTACTCACCAACTTAGAAAACTGACGGATCTTCTGATACCCAATTGCGCGTTTAATCTCAGCACGCAAACCATTCTCGAACTTGATGCACTTAGAGAATTCAGCAGTCTCAACAATGTAGTGTGGATAAAACTTAGCCAGTTGAACAAACTTAGCAGCATACTCAGTGACTAACATGTCACCCTGCTTCAGCTCCAGAAATTCAATCTCTTTCTTTCCGCGAACATCCTCTGGAAAGTATCTATTCAGGAATTCCATCCTGAAAACAGCCCAAGTAACTTCACCATCGTTCTCCAGATTCGGACGAACACTAACCCACCAGTCATCAACTTCCTCAGCCAAACAATGCGTACCAAAACGAACCATCTGAGGTGCAGTGCATTCCATGACCCGGAAAATTCTCTCAATCTCTTTGAGCCAAGTCTGAGCTCCATCAGGATCATATCTGCCTTTGAAGGTAGGTGAATGGTTCCTCAGAAAAGTCTCCAGCATTCGTACTCCATTGTTACCACCAGCGTTAGGTTGTTGCCCAACAGCTTGAGCCATTGCTTGCAAAGTAGCAGCGAGGGCTGCATCGTTTCTTCCAGCCATCTCAATTCACTACATAACGAGAATAGGTTAGGGAAATTCAAAACAGAATTAAGCTAACACTCGACACAAACGACTCAATCTACTTGGCCGGACGGACCGACCTGCTCTGATACCAATTGTAACACCCCGTTTTCCTAACATATAAATAATACTTAATTTTATCTGAGTTTAACATAAAACAGGATGCCACACTACTTTTTATTTCAAAATCATTTCAACGTAAGTGGAGTTAAAACCCACTATTTCAAATAAAACAACTGCTTATAATATTTAAAATAAAGTCGCAGCGGAAAATTCAACTTTTAATCCAAAACTTGGCACTAGGCCTCAACATCATCAACATAATAAAATACCAATTAAAGATGGTCCAATAACATCTTAAAAAGTTACGTAATAGGAAAAACAAGAGAGTCTGAAGACTATCAGATCCTGAGACCAAGAGAGTCTGAAGATCATCAGAAGCTGAAGTGCTACAGTGAGTCTGAAGCCTACAATCTGAATCTCTGCTTAGAAGGATTTCTAAAGGCATTACGATGCATCAGAAACACTCACTTGGAGTAACGGCTAGCTTCAAAGTCAACTTGAGCGTGGGATGCTCAACGACAAAGAATGCAAAATAGTACAGAGTACGTGTGTACGAACTCTGTTTCCACTACTCCACTACCTCGTACAGTTTGGCAACTGTGTCTACCGGTATTAAGCTTCAAAAGGAATGGAATTCAAAATATCCATTTGAAGGACTATTACCATATCAAGCAACAGATCAACAGCTATTGATCAAGCTATTGATCAACACCTATTGTATTCTCACTGAGTCAAACCAGAAACACATCAACAACTTAGATTATTCTTACAAACTGTGTATTCTAGAATCTCTAAGTTTATCAAAAAAATAGAGTCTGTCTTTATTTAAGTTATTGGAACACATTTGATTGTTTATCAAATGTCTCCGACTCTTTTCAATTTTCTTTAAATTGTGTCAAAAGTCTCTTGCTTGTGTGCTTTAGCAAAGAAGTCTCTTAGTTGTGTCTTTGAGCATTGGAAGACTCTTGCCTGCGTGCTTGAGCAATTGGAAGTCTCTTACTGTGTGTTTGAGCAACTTGTAATTGAAATTACATTTTAGTGAAACTCTCCTTGGAAGTGCAAGGGGGACAGGACTACTTCTAGTTTGTGGAAGGAACCTGTATAATTGCTTGTGTTCTCTCTTTCTCTCTATCTCTTGTTATTTTCCGCTGCAACAGAATCTGGTTTCCCATCAGACTCTGAATCCATTCAGACTCTGATCCTGTAGAAACAGATTCTTACTCTTCAAGAGTTTCGAAAAAGTAAACACAATTCAACCCCCCCTTCTTGTGTTTTTCTCACCTTCAGTTGGTATCAGAGCTCCGGCTTTGTTGTCATAGCACTTAACCGTGTAACAGAAAAGATCTAGAGAAAAACATGTCTTCTAGTGAACCTTCTTCTTCTGGTGCTAATTCTGGTGCTTCTATACCATACGACTATGGATCCAATAATAGCAGTAAGAAAACTAATTATGGGAAAATTCCAAAGTTCAATGGTGATCCTGAAGAATTTTCTTGGTGGAAAACCAACTTCTATAGCTATGTCATGGGTCTTGATGAAGAACTCTGGGATATACTTGAAGATGGTGTTGGTGACTTGCTACTTGATGACGAAGGTGCTGCCATTGATCGTAAACTTCACACTGCTTCTCAGAAGAAGATCTACAAGAAACATCATATCATCAGAGGTGCTCTTGTCATTTGAGTGTTGAAGATCTTGTCGGCTCTCTCAAAGTTCATGAGTTAAGTCTCAATGAACATGAATCTGCAAGAAAGTCTAAAACCATTGCTTTAAAGTCAAAGGGAAGATCCTCAAAATCTCTCAAGGTTGAAGAGTCTGAAAATGAATCTTCTGCTTCTGAAAGCTCTGAGGAAGATCCTGATGTTGCTAAAGAAATGGCTATGCTTTCAAGCAGAATGCAATACCTTGCTAAAAAGAACAAGAAGTTTCTGAGCAAGTGCAGTGGTAAGGGTTTCAAAAAGGAAGAACAAAAAGGTTGCTTCAACTGCAAGAAGCCTGGGCACTTTATTGCTGATTGTCCAAAGTTGCAGAAAGAGAAATCCAAATCAAAAAGGCCAACCTTTAAGTCAAGCAAGTTTAAGAAGCAAATCAAGAAAAGTCTGATGGCTACCTAGGAAGATCTTGATAATGAGTCAGGGTCTGAATATGATGATGCTGATGGTGAAGCTAATGTAGCTGTTGGATTAATGGCTACAACTGAATCAGTAAAGGAGGCACCTGAGGTAGAATCAGATGCAGACTCAGAAAGTGAGACTGAGGTATTTTCTGAACTCACAAGATCTGAATTAGTAGATTCTATCAAAGAACTTCTTTGTCACTATAAACTTAAATCCACTGAGTTGAAGAAAGTCAAACAGCAGCTTGATAAGCTGTCAAAAAGGCATAATTCAACTTTGTTGGAGTTAGAAAGTTTAAAAGAAGAAAATGATTCTTTATTGATCAAGAAGTGTAGTTGTAAATATTTGAGTGAGCAAGATGTTGCTCTACAAGAATTTATTGATACTGGAATTGATAGATCTAGGGTAGCATCCATGATCTATAGCACATATCAGAACAGAGGACAGGGTCTTAGATTCATTGGAGGAAGCTCAAATGAAGTGATACTGAAACCTGTTCCTGATGGTGCCAGAGAAACATTGAAAAATCACTTTGTAAGTGAGTCTGATGAAGTCAACACAGTGACTCATTCAGAACCTATAGCTTCAAGTTCTAAAGTTTTGACTAAGTCAAAATCTCAGAATGCAAAGTCAAAGGTTCTGAAAAACTTTGAACCTAAGGCTTCAATGATTCAGATTCTAAAAATTTCAAAGTCTGATAGACAGACTCTGAAGAAGCCAGAGTCTGAAAAACAAAAGCCTAAGTTTCAAGGAAGAGAAACTGTGAAAGGTAATTTGGATCCTAAACTGAACGGTTCTAAACCCAAAGTATGGAGGAAAACAATGCCAATGACTTCATGACACACTTTACAATAGGAATTAAATGGTTCAAGGACTAACCCAAGAGGACCCATGAGAATATGGGTACCTAAGTCTGAAATTGTTGATGCTGCAGGTATGTCTAAAAGGACAAGAAAAGCAGAAGGCTTGGTACCTGGACAGTGGCTGCTCGCGACACATGACAGGAGAAAAGTCTATGTTCCTAACCCTAACCATGAAAGAGGGAGGAACTGTGGGATTTGGAGGAAACCAGACTGGCAAAATCATTGGTACTGGAACCATTGGTAACTCTTTAATCTCTATTAGTAATGTGTGGTTTGTTGATGGGCTTAGACATAACCTACTGAGCATAAGTCAATTGTGTGAAAGTGGTTATGATGTTTTGTTTAATAAGAACAACTGCACTGTAGTTAACAAGGATGATCAATCCATAGTCTTCAAGGAAAGAGAAGAAACAATGTCTACAAAATAAAGTTCTCTGAACTGACTGATCAGAAGGTAGTTTGCCTTTTGCCAATGGGTGATGAGAAATGGTTGTGGCATAGACGGTTGGGACTGAAGGTGAGAAAAACACAAGAAGGGGGGGGGGGGGGGGGGTTGAATTGTGTTTTCTTTTCGCAACTCTTGAAGAGTAAGAATCTAATTCTGCAGGATCAGAGTCTGAATGGATTCAAAGTCTGATGGGAGATCAGATTCTGTTGCACGGATATAAACAAGAGATAGAGAGAAAGAGAGAACACAAGCAATTATACAGGTTCCTTCCACAACCCGGAAGTAGTCCTGTCCATCTTGCACTTCCAAGGAGAGTTTCACTAAAATGTAATATCAATTACAAGTTGCTCAAACACACAGTAAGAGACTTCCAATGCTCAAGCATGCAGGCAAGAGACTTCCAATGCTCAAAGACACAACTAAGAGACTTCTTTGCTCAAGGACACAACCAAGAGACTTCTTTTCTCAAGGACACAGCCAAGAGACTTCTGACACAATTTACAAAAAATTGAATAGAGTTGAAACACTTGATAAACAATCAAATGTGTTCCAATTACAAAACAAAGACAAACTCTATTTTAAACAAAGACAGACTCTGTTTTTCTGATAAACTTAGAGATTCTAGAATACACAGTTTGTAAGAATAATTTAAGTTGTTGATGTGTTTCTGGTTTGACTCAGTAAGAATACAATAGCTTAGCAGCGTAGTTTTTCAGTTGTAGAGTCCCACAATTCTTCAAGTCTTTTATCCTTTATATAGGCATTGGAGAGAGACGTTGAGACAATCCAGCACATCAAGAGAATTCTGGAAGCTTGATCAATAGCTGTTGATCTGTTGCTTGATATGGTAATAGTCCTTCAAATGCATATTTTGAATTCCATTCATTTTGAAGCTTAATACCGGTAGACACATTTGCCAAACTGTACGAGGTAGTGGAGTAGTGGAAACAGAGTTCGTACACACGTACTCTGTACTATACTGCATTCTTTGTCGTTGAGCATCCCACGCTCAAGTTGACTTTGAAGCTAGCCGTTACTCAAAATGAGTGTTTCTTGTGCATCGTAATGCCTTTAGAAAACCTTCTAAGCAGATCTTCAGATTGCAGGCTTCAGACTCACGGTAGCACTTCAGGTTCTGATAGTCTTCAGACTCTCTTGGTCTTCAGGTTTTGATAGTCTTCATACTCTCTTGAACTTCAGGTTCTGATAGTCTTCAGACTCTCTTGAACTTCAGGTTCTGATAGTCTTTAGGTTCGTCAGATCGTCAGAATCACAAGCAACAAGCTTCTCTTGGTCTTGCTCTCAAAATGTTCAAACATAATACTTTCTAAGATACAAATCTTGATTAATATCCTGCATACTTAAACAAAAATTAGCATATCCAATTGACAATTTTTAATACCTTGTTATCATCAAAACTCAAAACGTGGTATTGTTGAACACCTTTGTTCCAACAATCTCCCCCTTTTTGATGATGACAAACATCGGTATTTAAAAGGTCAATTGTTGTTAATCTAATTAACAGGTTGACTTAAAGGGTCTGAGGTTTGTAAGCTCTGACTCCCCCTGAGTCTGATAGTTCTTAAGTTGAGGTTTGTAAGCTCCCCCTAAGTTCTATCCAAGTTAATTAAATTCATGTTAAGCAAGTAGATGAATCAAATCTCAGAATAATAAAGGAATATGAGAAAAGATTCTTTTTAAAGGGGGCTCAGAATCTAACTAAGTACCTTTCGCAAATTTCCCTTTAACTTTACATAGAACTCACTGATCTTTCTCCCCCTTTTGTCATCAACAAAAAGGTTTAAAAACAAGTTTCTCCCCCTTTTTAAATGACTTCAAGTGAGGGTAAAATTTTTTTTTAAAGAAAATGAGAAACAAGATTCAGAGCAAAAAAAAAAATATCAGAAGCACATATAGATGAAGTAAAACTAGAATAATCTTATAAAATGAAAGTTCAGAAGATAATAGAAATCAGCAAAATAAGAATACAAGCAAAACAAAACATTGAAATTGTGCAACTAAGGTTGGTTTTGTTTGGCAATGTGATCCATCAATTTCTGGAGATCCTCTTGCTGTTTCTTGACAATCTCTTCTAGAGCTTCAGTTCTTCTGAGACGAGCTTCTCTCTCAAGTCTAGCCTCTTCCTGAACTATGTGAAGCTTCTTCTTCAATGAATCATAAACCACTGTTTCCCTTGGATTGTATTGATCATCATCAAAGAATGGTTTTTACTCCAACCGCAGAATAGGAGCTTTCTTCTTAGCCTTTGCTTCCTCATCTTTCTTAACTTCTTCCACATGTTTGGCAAGAACAACAGCTTGTTCTTTTACAGCAGCCTTCTGAATTTTGGTGACAAAATCCACAAATTCAGTCCTCAGAGTGGAGAACTTATCCTCATAGCTTACATTGAGGACTGGCACAAACCTTTGCTCAATAATATCCTTGAGCTTTGAGTTTGACATTCCATAAAACTCATCTATCTTCAACAAATCAAAGAGGTTGTGAGGTTCAGAAGCTGAAGGTTCAGAGGCTACTATTGTTTGTAAGGTTTGGAAGCCAGTTACAACAATTTGAGGTTGGGAAAAAGGTTCAGTAACTGTTTCAGACACAAGCTCTGCTATGCGTTCTATTGCAGGTTCTCGTATGACACTAGAAACTTCTTCCAGAATCTCAGAGACTGGTTCCTCTACAGTTTCAGAAATTGGTTCAATTGAAGCTAGGGTTAGAATTTCTGAAGGTTGGGGTACAAAGTCTGGTTTTGAAACAGATTTTGTAGCTTTTGTTGTTTTGGATTTTGCGGGGGTCTTTGGTAGTTCTCCTCCTAGGTGTCTTTCAAGAGAATCTAGGGTGTCTGGAGAGTCTACACAAATAGTTTCATGTTGGGGGGATGGTTGAGTTGATTGAATGGTTACTTCAGGTTCTTCAGTAGGTTGAATTGCCTGAAGTGGTTTGAGAAATGATGGTTTAGCAGGGTGGTCAGAGGGTAAGTTTAGAGACATTGTGATGGTGTCTTGAATAACCCTGTCAATAGTTGAATCAACATATTCAGCTAATCTGGGATCAAGTGGGTCAAAGGATGATATAGGTTTGATTGGAGATGGGGTTTTATTTCTGAGGGATGGAAGGACTTGGCTCAAGGGTATGTTATCTGATTCAGTATCAGATGAGGACTCTTGATTCAGAAGAGGTAGGTGAGTTAAATGCAATGTTACCTGAGGTGCCAATGCCAGCTTCTAGAGAAGCTTGCTGATCAGAAGCATCAGAAAGAGTAGCTTCTGATAGATCAGCCTCTGCAGGGGCAACCTAACTCTTCTGTTTTAAAGCTGATGCAAGTAACTTAGCAGCTTCTTTCACAGTCTCATCCTTAAGTCCTTCAGCCTTAACTTCTGCAACCATTGCCTTGCCAGCAGCATGTTCATCTTCAATCATAGATACAGAAGTACCTATCTTCTGTGCTACATCCTTAGCCACAGGAACAACTTCCATCTCTCTTTTCTTGACCTGACTTTCTTCTCCATCAGAATAGGTATAAAGAAATTCAGCAACTTCTTCAACCAGCTTCTTGTAATCTCTGTCAGCTTTGCCTTTCTTGGCTTTCTTCTCATTCTTTTCCTTCTTCTTGTCCTTAGCTTTCTTCTCATCCTTGGGTTTCTTTATCGTTTCCTTAATTTCCTTGGATGCAGAAGAGATGTAACACCCCGTTCTCCCAACAGTATTAATTAACAAATTAAATCAGAGTTTTTCACCTAAAACGGAATGCTACATTTTCATTCAAATAAAATCTCCAAATTAACGGATGAATAAATATTCTCCAATAAAATAGTCAATAATAATTAACTTCAAAACTTCGCAGCGGAATTAATTTAAAACAACTGAATAAATCTTTGGCACGCAGGCCTCATCATGGTTTCATAAATCATAATTAATACGCAAGGAAAGAGAAAACAAGCAACTAATTCACGTCCCGTTACGTATCAGAGCCCTAAGACACTTGAGCCGACATCTCTACTAATCTTTGTTACCTGCACTTGCCCACAAGGCGGCAATTCCAGCAGAAGGGGTGAGATTCACAAACAACAATAGATAACATAATTCATCAATTAAATTCAACAACAACAGTATAATGAATAATCAATTATCATTTATAATTTGAACAATTCAACAACATGGTCAACAACAACACCGACAACTCAACCAACAACAACAACAACGACAACAGCTACAACGACAACGATGCGACTAATGCAAATGCATGTGGTACCATTTTACGCGCGTTGAATGCTAAGAATTCCGGGGCATAAGCCCCCAACGGTTGAATGAAATAACATTCCAGGGCATAAGCCCTCAACAATTGAGTGATAAACACTCCAGGGCATAAGCCCTCAACGATTGAGTGGAAACACTCCAGGGCATAAGCCCTCAACAAGGTATGAGTATGAAATGGACCCAATGGTGTATATCTACATACAACCCAACGACAACAACAACAACTACTATATGCATAATCAACTATGACATAAGACTCCAACTTAATTCGACAAGACACAACAAGGTCACAACAAAGCATCACAACAAAATTCAACAACTTAGGTAATCTACAGTATTACTCACCGTGGCGAGCTACCTTACTCGCCGTGGCGAGTTCAGAAAATTGAGCTCCTCGCCGTGGCGAGTTGGGGGCGAGCTCAAGGCGAGCAAAAGTGGTTGCTCTCGGCGTTTTAGACATTTTTTACCTAGAATCTTCATTTTTAAGTTCCCAAAACCCAAATTTAATTCTGTAAAAAGGCACTCAAATTGATATAAAAATTTGCTTAAAAACCTCATTAAGACAATTAACCACTTTTTAATTAAGCAACTCGCCAAGGCGAGTGCATCTGCTCGCTGTGGCGAGCTACGGGTGTTTCACTGCTGGCCTCGCGAGTGGGACTGCTCGCTGTGGCGAGCTACACAGGCACTACTCGCCTGGCGAGTGGGTTTACTCGCCGTGGCGAGCGGCGATTGACAGAACTACGAACTGTACGAACAGACTTCTACTTTTCAACCCTAAACCCCAAATTCAACACCTAAAGGCTCAATTTTGATGAATTTCATCATCCCTATGCATTCTAACATCAGAACAGCATTAAACAACAACAATTACATGAATTAATCAAGTTATTAACATCAATTCCTCATTAACCTAATTCAATTCATCAACCCTAACAACCCTACATTCATCAACGAATTAAAGAACCTAAAGTTGAGAATTAGTCTCACCCTTACCTTAGATTATCTTCCTGAAAAAGCAGCGTTCTTCTCTCCTCTTGCTTCTTCTCTCTTGTTCTAGGTTTTTCTCCCTTTTCTATGTTTCTCACTGTTTCTACGTAAAACTGATTCTGACTCTTCTTTCCTTCTATTTCCTATTAATACCTATTAATTTTTCCTTAATTCTAATTAACTCCCATTAAAATATTAAATAATTCACTTTACTCCCCAACCTTCTAATAATTATAATCCTCACCTATTTTAATTAAATAATCAAAACCACCATATAATAAAAATATATAACACACCAAAGATCAACATAAATTATTTAAAATCATAAAAACTTATAAAAATCAACCGAAATAAAATAATCGACAACTAGGGCGTTACAAGAGACAGACAGAGGCATATGAGCTATGGTCTCAGAGGCACCAATAGTCACTTTTGGAAGAGCTGTAGACTTTTTCTTCTTGGGAGGCTCTTGCTTCTCTTCCTCTTCCTCTAGATTAACTTCCTTGGTCCTTTTGACTTTAACCTTAAGAGGTCCTCCTCCAGCAGTCTCAGGAATGACGAAATAGTTGATTATTCTACCAGTTTCATTGTAGTAATCTAC
The DNA here is from genome assembly GCA_946800305.1 of Medicago arabica. Taxonomy (NCBI): domain Eukaryota; kingdom Viridiplantae; phylum Streptophyta; class Magnoliopsida; order Fabales; family Fabaceae; genus Medicago; species Medicago arabica. The sequence goes on along the minus strand of OX326970.1, from coordinate 27,592,185 downwards.
TACAAATCTTGCTAGGACTTGAGGATTGTCTTCCTTGAAAATAAGAGGGAAGTTCATCATCGAATCTGAATGAATAGAAGATTCCTTCATATCTTGATTAGAAGGGTTGAATCTCCTGACAATCTTCAAGATTCCTTCATATCTTGATTAGAAGGATTTCTACTGCATTGCAATGCAAAAGAAACTCTCAAATGGAGTAACGGCTAGCTTCAAAGTCAACTTGAGCGTGGGAAGCACAAAGACAAAGATTGCAGGCCAGTACAGAGTACGTTGTACGAACTCTGTTTCCACTACTCCACTACCTCGTGTTGGAACAAAGGTGTTCAGCAATACCACGTTTTGAGTTTTGATGATAACAAGGTATTAAAAAGTTGTCAATTGGATATTGCTAATATTTGTTTAAGTATGCAGGATATCAATTAAGATTTGTATCTTAGAAAGCATTCTGTTTGAACAATGTTAAAGAGCAATAAATCCATAGAAGCCTGTTGCTTGTTATTATGTTTCGAAGAGAGTCTGAAGACTGTGCTGAAGAGAGTCTGAAGACTGTATCAGAGTCTGAAGACCATCAGAATCTGAAAACCAAGAGAGTCTGAAGATTATCAGAAGCTTAGTGCTACAGTGAGTCTGAAGCCACAAATTTGATAATCTCCTAACAGTGATCTCTACTGCATTGCTATGCACAAAGAAACTCTAATGGAGTAACGGCTAGCTTCTAAGTCAACTTGAGCGTGGGAAGCACAAAGACAAAGATTGCAGGCCAGTACAGAGTACGTTGTACGAACTCTGTTTCCACTACTCCACTACCACGTACAGTTTGGCAACTGTGTCTACCGGTATTAATCCTCAAAGGGAATGGAATTCAAATGATGCTATTGAAGGGCTATTACCAAATCAAGCAACAGATCAACAGTCTTTGATCAAGCTTCAGAAATCATCCTGATGCGCTGGATGACTCAATGTCTCTTTCCTACGCCTATATAAAGGATAGAAGACTTGAAGAATTGTAGGACTCGACAACTTAGAAAAACTGCATTGCGCTGCTTTCGTATTCAACTGAGTCTTAACAAAAGCACATCATAAACTTAGATTCTTACAAACTGAGTATCCTAGAATCTCTAAGTTTCACAGAAAAACAGAGTCTGTCTTTTGAGTAAAACAGAGTCTGTCTTTGTTGTAATTGAAACACATTTTGATTGTTGTCAAGTGTTTCAACTCTATTCAATTTTCTGTAATTGTGTAAAAGTCTCTTGCTTTTGTGCTTGAGCAAAGGAAGTCTCTTGGCTGCGTCCTTGAGCATAGGAAGTCTCTTAGTTGTGTCTTTGAGCAAGGAAGTCTCTCGCCTGTGTGCTTGAGCAAGGAAGTCTCTCGCCTGTGTGCTTGAGCAAGGAAGTCTCATACTGTGTGTTTGAGCAACTTGTAATTTGATATTACATGTTAGTGAACTCTCCTTGGAAGTACAAGGGGGACAGGACTACTTCCGGTTTGTGGAAGGAACCTGTATAATTGCTTGTGTTCTCTGTTCTCTCTTTATCTCTTGATTATTCCGCTGCAATCAGAACCTAATCTCCTATCAGACTCTGATCTCATTCAGACTCTGAGTTTAAAGGAATTAGATTCTCACTCTTCAAGAGTTGCGAAAAGAAAACACAATTCAACCCCCCCCCCCCTTCTTGTGTTTTTCTCACCTTCAGTTGGTATCAGAGCTCCGGCTCTGTTGTCTTAGCACTTAACCGTGTAACAGAAAAGATCCAGAGAAAAACATGTCCTCCAGTGAACCGTCTTCTTCTGGTGCCACTTCTGGTGCTGCTATACCATATGAATATGGATCCAATAACAGTAGTAGAAAGGCTGATTATGGAAAAATTCCTAAGTTCAATGGTGATCCTGAAGAATTTTCTTGGTGGAAAACCAACTTCTATAGTTATGTCATGGGTCTTGATGAAGAACTCTGGGACATACTTGAAGATGGTGTTGGTGACTTACAACTTGATGACGAAGGTGCTGCCATTGACCGCAAACTTCACACTGCTGCTCAAAAGAAAATCTATATGAAACATCATATCATCAGAGGGGCTCTTGTCACTGCTATTCCTAAAACGGAATACATGAAGATGAGTGACAAATCTACTGCTAGAGCCATGTTTGCTTCTCTCTGTGCTAACTACGAAGGAAGCAAAAAGGTCAGGGAAGCTAAAGCTCTTCTATTAGTTCATCAATATGAACTATTTAAGATGAAAGAGGATGAAAGTATTGAGCAGATGTACTCAAGATTTCAAACTCTAGTATCTGGTCTTCAGATACTGAAGAAGAGTTACATAGCTTCTGATCATGTTAACAAGATTTTAAGGAGCTTACCCTCTAGATGGAGACCAAAGGTCACTGCAATTGAGGAGGCTAAAGATTTAAACACTTTAAGTGTTGAAGATCTTGTAAGCTCACTCAAGGTTCATGAGTTAAGTCACAATGAACATGATTCTGCAAGAAAATCCAAAACCATTGCTTTAAAATCAAAAGGAAGGTCTTCAAAGGCTCTCAAGGTTGAAGAATCTGAAAATGAGTCTTCAGCTTCTGAAAGCTCAGAGGAGGATCCTGATGTAGCAAAGGAAATGGCTATGCTTTCAAGCAGAATGCAGTACCTTGCTAAGAAGAACAAGAGATTTCTGAGCAAGAGCAGTGGGAAGGGGTTCAAAAAGGAGGATCAGAAAGGTTGCTTCAACTGCAAGAAAACTGGACATTTTATTGCTGAGTGTCCAGAACTGCAGAAGGAGAAATCCAAGTCAAAAAGGCCAACCTTCAAGTCAAGCAAGTTTAACAAGCAGATCAAGAAAAGTCTGACGGCCACCTGGGAAGATCTTGATAATGAGTCAGGATCTGAAGATGATGATGCTGATGGTGAAGCCAATGTAGCTGTTGGACTAATGGCTACAACCGAATCTGTTAAAGAGACACCTGAGGCAGAATCAGATCCAGACTCTGAAAATGAAACAGAGGTATATTCTGAACTCACAAGATCTGAACTTATAGAATCTGTCAATGAGCTTCTTGGTCATTTTAAAACTAAGACCACTGAGTTGAAGAAAGTCAAACAACAGCTTGATAAGCTGTCAAAAAGACATAATTCAACTCTGTTGGAATTAGAAGATTTAAAAGAAGAAAATAATTCTTTATTGATCTAGAAGTGTAGCTGTAAATACTTAAGTGAGCAAGATGTTGCTCTGCAAGAATTTATTGCTACTGGAATTGACAAACAAGGGTTGCATCCATGATCTATAGCACGTATCAGAACAGAGGACAGGGTCTTGGATTCATTGGAGGAAACTCAAATGAAATGACTCTGAAATCTGGTCCTGATGGAGCCAGAGAGGCGTTGAAAAATCTTTTTGTAAAAGAGTCTGATGAAGTCAACACAGAGACTCATTCAGAACCTACAACTTCTACTTCTAAGATTCTGACTAAGTCAAAACTTCAGAATGTTAAGTTAAAGGGTCTGAAAAACTTTGAACCCAAAGCTTTAAAGTCTCATACTCTGAAACATTCAAAGTCTGATAAACAGACTCTGAAAAAGCCAAAGTCTGAAAAACCAAAGTCTAAGTTTCAACGGAGAGAAACTGTGAAAGGCAAGTTGAAACCTAAACCAAACGGTTCCAACCCTAAGGTTTGGGAGAAAACATTGCCAAGGATTTCAAGACATAACTTGCGAAAAGAGTTCAATGGTTCTAAGACTAACCAAAAAGGACCCATAAGAATATGGGTACCTAAGTCTGATATTATTGATGCTGCAGGTATGTCTAAAAGGACTAAGAAAGCACAAGGCTTGGTACCTAGACAGTGGGTGCTCGCGTCACATGACGGGAGAAAGGTCTATGTTCCTAACCCTAACCATGAAAGAGGGAGGAACTGTGGGATTTGGAGGAAACCAGACTAGCAAAATCATTGGTTCTGGAACCATTGGTAACTCTCTGATCTCAATCAGTAATGTGTGGTTAGTTGATGGACTTAAACATAACTTACTAAGCATAAGTCAATTATGTGACAGTGGTTATGATGTATTGTTTAATAAGAACAACTGCACAGTGATTAACAAGGATGATCAGTCCATAGTCTTCAAGGGAAAACGAAGAAACAATGTATACAAGATAAAATTCTCAGAACTGACTGATCAGAAGGTAATGTGCCTTCTGTCAATGGGTGATAAGAAATGGATGTGGCATAGACGTTTGGGACATGCTAACTGGAGATTAATCTCTAAAATTAGCAAGTTACAACTTGTCAAAGGCCTACCAAGCCGAAAGAAATTGTTTCAACTTCCAGACCCTTGGAGTTACTTCATATTGACTTATTTGGACCAGTTAACACTGCATCCTTATATGGAAGTAAATATGGACTAGTTATTGTTGACGACTACAGCAGATGGTGTTGGGTTAAATTTCTGAAAACTAAAGATGATTCATATTTTGTGTTTAGTAAATTCTGCATCCAAATTCAATCAGAGAAGGAAATGAAAATCTTGAAAGTCAGAAGTGATCATGGAGGAGAATTTGAAAATGAACCGTTTGAGGTTTTCTGTGAAAAACATGGAATTATTCATGAATTCTCTGCATCTAGAACTCCACAACAAAATGGAGTTGTAGAGAGAAAGAACAGAACCTTACAAGAGATGGCTAGAACCATGATCCATGAGAACAATCTGGCTAAGCATTTTTGGGCAGAAGCTGTAAACACAGCTTGTTATGTTCAGAACAGAATCTATATTAGACCTCTGTTGAACAAAACAGCTTATGAACTCTTTAAAGGAAGAAAACCCAACATATCTTATTTTCATCAGTTCGGATGTACATGTTATGTCCTGAACAACAAAGTCTACCTAAAGAAATTTGATGCCAAAGCTCAAAAGGGAATCTTTTTAGGTTACTCTGAACGCTCTAAGGCATACAGGCTGTATAATTTAGAAACACAATGTGTGGAAGAATCTATGCATGTAAGATTTGATGACAAAGAGCCTGGAAGTGAAACTCCAGTGCAAGATGAAAGTCATGAAAAATCTCAAGATTCTGATGATAACTCATCATCTGATCAGATTCCAGAATCTGAAGATACTTCAGAAGCTGAAACTACCCCTGAAGTTCCTAATGAAGAAGCTTCTGATGAAGCTCAAGATGGTTCTCTGCAAGCTAGTCAATCCAAACAATCTTTCAAATACAAGTCTTCTCATCCAGAAGATCAGATAATTGGCAATAAAGAAAGTCCTATGAGAACAAGATCGCATTTCAGACAAGAAGAGTCTGCTTTAGGATTATTATCTGTTATTGAACCAACTTCTGTTGAAGAAGCTCTTGGAGATGAAGGATGGATTCTAGAAATGCAAGAAGAACTGAATCAATTCAAAAGGAATGAAGTATGGGATCTAGTAGCTAAGCCTAATCACAAGAACATCATTGGAACCAAGTGGGTGTTCAGAAATAAGCTTAGTGAACAAGGAGAAGTAATCAGAAACAAGGCCAGACTTGTTGCACAAGGCTTCAGTCAGCAAGAAGGCATTGATTACACAGAAACTCTACAAGTGGCAATTGTCAATTCTTGGGAGAGAATCTGATATCCTGGGCTAGCAAGAGGCAAGCAACCATTGCTCTGTCTACAGTAGAAGCAGAATACATCTCAGCTGCTAGTTGTTGTACACAGCTACTCTGGATGAAACATCAGCTTGAGGACTATCAAATAACTGAAAACCATATCCCAATTTATTGTGATAATACAGCAGCTATATGTTTGTCTAAAAATCCAATTCTGCATTCAAGAGCAAAGCATATTGAGATTAAACATCATTTTATAAGAGACTATGTTCAAAAAGGAATTTTAGATATCCAATTCATTGATACTGATCATCAATGGGCTGATATATTTACTAAACCCTTATCTGTTGAAAGATTTGATTTCATAAAGAAAAATTTGAACATGTGCTATGTCTCTGGGTAATATGCGCCTCTGAAAACAGAATTCAGACTCTGAAAACTTTCAGAAGCTATCTGGGAATCAGACTCTCTTTTGGAGATTCTGATGAAAGCTTCTGGTAAAATATTCAGACTCTGGTAAGGAATCTTTAGACTCTCAGAAGCTTGTATTAGTGGAAGCGTGACTGTTAAGTTCAGTAACACCTGCCCCACTATGGTGACAGTTACTTTACGGTTTCTCAGACGTGGCCTGTCTGTATTGGGTAAGAACTCAAAGGGCAATGATTTCATTACGTTAAACAAGTTACCTTCGCTTTGTCCCAATACGTTTACGGCTGCATGCTATATTGTACTTATTGTTTGTGTTTGTTTGTCCCCTACTCTTTCCAAACAGTTTTCAAACATTTTCTCTATAAATACATAACACACACAACTCACTTCTCTTTTCACTCTTTGATTTTCTCTCTGAACAAATTTCTTGTTTTTCAATACTTTGCAAAACTTTTTGTTCTCAAATCAAACTCTTAGAAAACCCTAATGGCAAGTGATCTCATCCAATCTGGTGTCATAATCAAGTCCGGAGGTTCTTATATTATCAAACCCAGAACAATGAACATCATCAAGGAGACTCTGGAAATTCAAGTTGAATCTCGAGTAGATTTTGGTTCAATCAGTCGTCATGGAGTTGACGTTGCACCTCATTTCTTATCACAAGGAATGATGAGATACTTTGGTATGTTGAATGGACCAACATATCAGGAGCTTGTTAGAGATTTTTGGGTTAGGTCAAAAGTCTACGACAAAGCTGAAGCTACTTTGGAAGAAACAGTAGCAATCTCAAACAACCCTAGTCTTGCTGGCAAAAACAGAGACCAAATGGGTTTAAGACCGTACAATGGTCTTGAAATTAGGTCTGCTGTGATGGGAATTCCTATAGTTATCACTGAAGAGGTGGTAGCCAGGGCTTGTCAGATGGAGAGCGCTGGTAAATTTCAGTGGAATGTCAACAAGAAGAGTGAATGGGCTGTTGTCTGCAACAAGTTGTTATTTGAAGGGAGACCCTCAAATAAATTGGTGGATATGCATCCTACGCATAGGGTGCTTCTGAAGATTATACTGGATAGTATGCTTCAGAAAGGAGGAGGAACAGATACATTATCTGTTGATCACAAAGTTCTTCTTTATTTTCTTATCAACAAAATAAAGATCAACTTCCCTAGATACGTGATGCACCACATGTGTTGGGCCATCAAGAAGAGTCAATCAGAATCCAGGAGGCAAGTTCCTTTTGGAAGATTAATATCTGAGATTTTGTACCAAGGAGGTCTTTTGAAGGTCTTATCAGAATCTGGTGTGGTATAAGATATTCATCTAGGAACTGTGACCGGCAGAATCATCAATGGCAAGACTCTACAGTACATGAAGATTGTCAAGAGATTCAATCCTTCTAAGCATGATATGAGAGAATCATATGTACAATCTGATTTGATGATGGACTTCCCTCCCATATCCAAAGAAGATAATCCTGAAGTTCTTGCTAGATTTGTGGTGGATTACTTCAAGGAGACTGGTAGAATAATCAACTATTCTGCTATTCCTGAGACTGCTGGAGGAGGCTCTCTTAAGGTCAAAGGAAAAAGGACCAAGGAAGTGGTTCTCAAGGAAGAAGAAGAGAAGCAGGAGCCTCTCAAGAAAAAGATCAAATCTTCTGCTCTTCCTGGAGTTTCAATTGGTTTTCCTTCTGCATCTTCTGCACGTCGTGAAATTAAGGATGGGAAGAAGGCTAAGAAAGATGAGAAGAAGGCTAAGAAAGCTGATAAGAAAGCAATAATGGGCAAAGCTGACAGAGACTATGACAAGTTAGCTCAAGAAATTGCTGATTTCATTGATTCTGACTCTGAAGGTGAAGAGAGTCAGATCAAGAAGAGAAAGGTGGAAGTGATTCCTGTGGCTAAGGATGTAGCACAGAAGATAGGTACTTTTGTATCTATGATTGAGGATGAACACACTGCTGGCAAGGTTATGGCAGCAGATTTGATTGCTGAAGAGTTGAAGGAAGAGACTGTCAACGAAGCTGCTAAGTTACTTGCTTCTGCTCTTAAACAGAAGAGTACTTCAGAACCTGCAGAGGCTGAGTTATCAGAAGCTACTGTGTCTGATCATTTTGCCTCTCCAGATGCTGGCATTGGCACCTCTGGCAACGTGGCATATAGCTCATCTTCTTCTTTGAATCATGAGTCAGAATCAGATTCAGAATCTGACAACAAACCCTTGAGCCAAATTCTTCCATCTCTCAAAAATTCATCTCCCTCACCAATCAAACCCATATCATCCCATAACCCACTTGACTAGGCAGTAGTTGATTATGTTGATTCAACTATGGACAGAGCAATTCAAGACACAATTACAGTGTCTATGAATCTTCCTGCTGACCATCCTGCTCAACCTTCATTCCTCAAACCACTTCAAGTAATTAAACCTTCTGAAAAACCTGAAGCAACCATTCAATCCAAACAACCACCCCCCCAAACTGAAACCATTTGTGTAGACTCTCCAGACACTCTAGATTCTCTTGAAAAACATCTAGGGGGAGAACTACCAAAAACCCCTGCAAAATCCAAAACAACAAAAGCTACTTCATCCATTTCCAAACCAGACCCTGTACCTGTACCTACAGAGAATCTGACCTTAGCTTCTGTTGAACCTTAAGAACCTGTTGTTGAACCAGCTTCTGAAAATCTAGAACAAGCCTCTGATATTGTATCAGGAACTGTAACATCATGTAAAGCTAAGACCAGAAGAGTTTCTCAACCACTCTGTGATCCTATAACCTTTTTCCCTTTTGAAACTTTTCTAGCTTTGAGAGCTTCTCTACCCTCAACCTCTGAACCTCAAACTGACTTATTTGATTCAAATAAGATTGATGAGTTTTATGCTTCTTCATTCAATAAGCTCAAAGAAGTTATTGAGCAAAGGTCTATGCCAATACTTAATGTGAGCTATGAGGACAAGTTCTCTACAGTGAAGACTGAGTTTTTGGATTTTATCACCAAAATTCAAAAAGCTGCTGCCAGGGAACAAGCTCTTATCACTGCCAAGCATGTTGAAGAAGTAAAGCAGGCTGAGAAAGTTGTAGCTATGGTTAATGCTCCTATTCTGAGGATAAGAGATACACCCTTCTTTAATGAGAATCAGTATATTCCTAGAGAATCAGTGGCTTACAATTCTTTGAAGAGGAAGTTGTATAGAATTCAAGAAGAAGCTAGACTGGAAAGAGAAGCACATTTGCAAAGAACTGAGGCTCTGGAAGAGATGGTAAAGAAACAGCAAGAGGATCTCCAGAAACTGATGGATCATCTTGCCAAACAAAACCAACCTTAGTTTAATTTAGTTTTGTTTAAATTTTTTTTTTTCTTCTTGTAATTTTTTTTCTGAACTTTTTTTTACTTTCAATCTATTCAAGTTTTTTTTTATTCTACTTTGCATTCTTTTCTTTTTATGCTCCGAATCTTCTATGTTTTCCCTCTGAATCTCTTTCTTCTTTAAAACATGTTTACACCCTTACCTTAAGTCATTTAAAAAGGGGGAGGAACCATGTTCTGAATTTTTTTTTTGTTGATGACAAAAGGGGGAGAAGGGAAAGTATTTATGTCAGGGAGAAAAGAAAGCCGTCTTTAAGCCGTCTTTAATTACATTGCATGTATATGTTAAAGGGAAATCTGCGAAAGGTGCTTAGTTAAACTCTGAGCCCTGTTTAAGAATCAATTTTCTATATATTCTGAATATGAATTTGATTGCGTTTGAAAAACAATTTAATTAACCTAGATAGAACTCAAGATGAGCTTACAAACCTCAACTTAAGAACTATCAGACTCAGGGGGAGTCAGAGCCTTCAAACCTCAGACTCTGAGCTTACAAACCTCAGAACCCTTTAAGTCAACTTGTTAATTAGATTAACAACAATTGACCTTTTAAATACTAATGTTTGTCATCATCAAAAAGGGGGAGATTGTTGGAACAAAGGTGTTCAGCAATACCACGTTTTGAGTTTAGATGATAACAAGGTATTAAAAAGTTGTCAATTGGATATTGCTAATATTTGTTTAAGTATGCAGGATATCAATTAAGATTTGTATCTTAGAAAGCATTCTGTTTGAACAATGTTAAAGAGAAATAAATTCATAGAAACCTGTTGCTTGTGATTCTGTTTCGAAGAGAGTCTGAAGACTGTGCTGAAGAGAGTCTGAAGACTGTATCAGAGTCTGAAGACCATCAGAATCTGAAAACCAAGAGAGTCTGAAGATTATCAGAAGCTTAGTGCTACAGTGAGTCTGAAGCCACAAATTTGATAATCTCCTAATAGTGATCTCTACTGCATTGCTATGCACAAAGAAATTCTAATGGAGTAACGGCTAGCTTCTAAGTCAACTTGAGCGTGGGAAGCACAAAGACAAAGATTGCAGGCCAGTACAGAGTACGTTGTACGAACTCTGTTTCCACTACTCCACTACCACGTACAGTTTGGCAACTGTGTCTACCGGTATTAATCCTCAAAGGGAATGGAATTAATATGATGCTATTGAAAGGCTATTACCAAATCAAGCAACAGATCAACAGTCATTGATCAAGCTTCAGAAATCATCCTGATGCGCTGGATGACTCAATGTCTCTTTCCTACGCCTATATAAAGGATAGAAGACTTGAAGAATTGTAGGACTCGACAACTTAGAAAAACTGCATTGCGCTGCTTTCGTATTCAACTGAGTCTTAACAAAAGCACATCATAAACTTAGATTCTTACAAACTGAGTATCCTAGAATCTCTAAGTTTCACAGAAAAACAGAGTCTGTCTTTTGTGTAAAACAGAGTCTGTCTTTGTTGTAATTGAAACACATTTTGATTGTTGTCAAGTGTTTCAACTCTATTCAATTTTCTGTAATTGTGTAAAAGTCTCTTGCTTTTGTGCTTGAGCAAAGGAAGTCTCTTGGCTGCGTCCTTGAGCATAGGAAGTCTCTTAGTTGTGTCTTTGAGCAAGGAAGTCTCTCGCCTGTGTGCTTGAGCAAGGAAGTCTCTCGCCTGTGTGCTTGAGCAAGGAAGTCTCATACTGTGTGTTTGAGCAACTTGTAATTTGATATTACATGTTAGTGAACTCTCCTTGGAAGTACAAGGGGGACAGGACTACTTCCGGTTTGTGGAAGGAACCTGTATAATTGCTTGTGTTCTCTGTTCTCTCTTTATCTCTTGATTATTCCGCTGCAATCAGAACCTAATCTCCTATCAGACTCTGATCTCATTCAGACTCTGAGTTTAAAGGAATTAGATTCTCACTCTTCAAGAGTTGCGAAAAGAAAACACAATTCAACCCCCCCCTTCTTGTGTTTTTCTCACCTTCACCTCGTACAGTTTGGCAACTGTGTCTATCGGTATTAATCCTCAAAGGGAATGGAATTCAAATGATGCTATTAAAGGACTATTACCAAATTAAGCAACAGATCAACAGTCATTGATCAAGCTTCAGAAATCATCCTGATATGCTGGATGACTCAACGTCTCTTTCGTACGCCTATATAAAGGATAGAAGACTTGAAGAATTGTTGGACTCTACAACTTGAGAAATTACATTGCGCTGCTTTCGTATTCAACTGAGTCTTAACAAAAGCACATCATCAACTTAGATTCTTACAAACTGAGTATTCTAGAATTTCTAAGTTTCATAGAAAAACAGAGTCTGTCTTTTGTGTAAAACAGAGTCTGTCCTTGTTGTAATTGAAACACATTTTGATTGTTGTCAAAGTGTTTCAACTCTATTCAATTTTCTGTAATTGTGTAAAAGTCTCTTGCTTTTGTGCTTGAGCAAAGGAAGTCTCTTGGCTGCGTCCATTGAGCAAAGGAAGTCTCTTAGTTGTGTCTTTGAGCAAGGAAGTCTCTTGGCTGCGTCCATTGAGCAAAGGAAGTCTCTTAGTTGTGTCTTTGAGCATGGAAGTCGCCCGCCTGTGTGCTTGAGCAAGGAAGTCTCATACTGTGTGTTTGAGTAACTTGTAATTTGATATTACATTTTAGTGAACTCTCCTTGGAAGTACAAGGGGGACAGGACTACTTCCGGTTTGTGGAAGGAACCTGTATAATTGCTTGTGTTCTCTGTTCTCTCTTTATCTCTTGATTATTCCGCTGCAATCAGAACCTAATCTCCTATCAGACTCTGATCTCATTCAGACTCTGAGTTTAAAGGAATTAGATTCTCACTCTTCAAGAGTTGCGAAAAGAAAACACAATTCAACCCCCCCCTTCTTGTGTTTTTCTCACCTTCACCTCGTACAGTTTGGCAACTGTGTCTATCGGTATTAATCCTCAAAGGGAATGGAATTCAAATGATGCTATTAAAGGACTATTACCAAATTAAGCAACAGATCAACAGTCATTGATCAAGCTTCAGAAATCATCCTGATATGCTGGATGACTCAACGTCTCTTTCGTACGCCTATATAAAGGATAGAAGACTTGAAGAATTGTTGGACTCTACAACTTGAGAAATTACATTGCGCTGCTTTCGTATTCAACTGAGTCTTAACAAAAGCACATCATCAACTTAGATTCTTACAAACTGAGTATTCTAGAATTTCTAAGTTTCACAGAAAAACAGAGTCTGTCTTTTGTGTAAAACAGAGTCTGTCCTTGTTGTAATTGAAACACATTTTGATTGTTGTCAAAGTGTTTCAACTCTATTCAATTTTCTGTAATTGTGTAAAAGTCTCTTGCTTTTGTGCTTGAGCAAAGGAAGTCTCTTGGCTGCGTCCATTGAGCAAAGGAAGTCTCTTAGTTGTGTCTTTGAGCAAGGAAGTCTCTTGGCTGCGTCCATTGAGCAAAGGAAGTCTCTTAGTTGTGTCTTTGAGCATGGAAGTCACCCGCCTGTGTGCTTGAGCAAGGAAGTCTCATACTGTGTGTTTGAGTAACTTGTAATTTGATATTACATTTTAGTGAACTCTCCTTGGAAGTACAAGGGGGACAGGACTACTTCCGGTTTGTGGAAGGAACCTGTATAATTGCTTGTGTTCTCTCTTCTCTCTATCTCTTGATTATTCCGCTGCAATCAGAACCTAATCTCCTATCAGACTCTGATCTCATTCAGACTCTGAGTTTAAAGGAATTAGATTCTCACTCTTCAAGAGCTGCGAAAAGCAAACACAATTCAACCCCCCCCCCCTTCTTGTGTTTTTCTCACCTTCATGGAATGCTACATTTTCTTTCAATAAAATCTCCAAATGAATAAATAACTATTTATTCTTCATAAAAAGTAGTCAATAAAAATAAACCTTCAAACTTCGCAGCGGAATTAATTCAAAACAACAAAATTAGTCTTTGGCACGCAGGCCTCATCAAAATCTCAATAATTCATAAGTAATACGTAAGGAAAGAGAAATCAAGTAACAAATCCCCATCCCGTTACATATCAGAGCCCTAAGACACCTTGAGCCGACATCTCTACTAATCTTCGTTACCTGCACTTGCCCACAAGGCGGCAATTCCAACAAAAGGAGTGAGATTCACAAACAACGATAGATATTATAATTCATCAATTAAATTCAACAACAACAATATAATGATAATCAACTGTCAGTTTATAATTTAAACAATTCAACCAACAACAACAACAACGACAACAACTACAACGACAACAACGACAACAACTACAACGACAACAACTGCAACGACAACAACGACGACAACAATGCGACTGATGCAAATGCATGTGGTACCATTTTACGCGCGTTGAATGCTAAGCATTCCGGAGCATGAGCCCCCAACAGTTGAATGAAATAACATTCCAAGGCATAAGCCCTCAACGGTTGAGTGAAAACACTCCAGGGCATAAGCCCTCAACGGTTGAGTGAAAACACTCCAAGGCATGAGCCCTCAACAAGGTATGAGTATGAAATGGACTCAATAGTGTCTATCTGCATACAACTTGACAACAGCAACGGCAACTACAAAATGCATCATCAACTATGACATGAACTCCAACTTGACCGACACGACACAACCCAAGGGTACAACAAAGCCTCACAACAAAATTCAACAATTTAGGCAACTACTGTACTACTCGCTGTGGCGAGCTACTTTACTCGCCGTGGCGAATTCAGGAAATTGAGCTACTCGCTATGGCGAGTTGGAGGCGAGCTCAAGGCGAGCAAAACTGGGTGCTCTCGACATTTTTCACCTAAAATCTTCATTTTTAAGTCCCCAAAATCCAAATTTGGTTCTGTAAAAAGGTGCCATTCATCCCTAACTGTATTAAGGCACTCAGGTTGATATAAAAATTGGTCCAAAAACCTCATTAAGACAATTAACGATTTTTAAATTAAGCAACTCGCCGTGGTGAGTGCATTTGCTCACTGTGGCGAGCTACGGGGTTAACTACTCGCCGTGGCGAGCTACACAGACAGTGCTCGCCTGGCGAGTGGGTTTGCTCGCCGTGGCGAGTGGCGACTGACATAACTACGAACTGTACGAACAGACTTCTCCTTTTCAACCCCAAACCCCATTTTCAACACCTAAAAACTCAATTTTGATGAATTGCATCATTTCTATGCATACTAACATCAGAACAGCAATAAACAACAACAATTACAGGAATTCATCAAGTTATTAACATCAATTAATCCTTAACCTAATTCAATTCACCAACCCTAACAACCCAACATTAATCAATGAATTATATGACCTAAAATTGAGAGTTAGTCTCACCCTTACCTTAGATTATCTTCCTGAATTCAAAGCTGCGTTCTTCTCTCCCCTTGCTTCTTCTCTCTTGTTCTAGGTTTTTCTCCCTTTTCTCTGTTTCTCACTGTTTCTACGTGAAAACTGTTTTCTGACTTTTCCATTCCTTCTAACTCCTATTAATTCTTATTAATTCCCACTTATTTCTAATTAACTCCTATTAAAATATTATTCAATTCATTTTAATCCCCAACTTTCTAATAATTATAATTCTCACCTATTTTAATTAAATAATCAAATTAATCATATAATAAAATATATCACACCATAAAATCAACATAAATTATTTAAAATCGTATAAACTTATTAAAATCAACCGAAATTAAAATAATAGCAACTAGAGTGTTACATTCAGAAATAAGCTTAGTGAAAAAGGAGAAGTAATCAGAATCAAAGCCAGACTTATTGCACAAGGCTACAGTCAACAGGAAGGCATTGATTACACTGAAACATTTGCTCCAGTTGCAAGATTGGAAGCAATCAGGTTCCTTCTTTCCTATGCAGTCAATCACAACATAATCTTGTATCAAATGGATGTTAATAGTGCTTTTCTTAATGGTGTCATTTCTGAATAAGTCTATGTCAAACAACCTCCTGGCTTTGAAGATTTAAAACATCCAGTGCATGTTTATAAATTGAAGAAATCAATATATGGCTTGAAACAGGCTCCCAGAGCTTGGTATGAAAGACTAAGTAATTTCTGTTGGAACAAAGGTGTTCAGCAATACCACGTTTTGAGTTTTGATGATAACAAGGTATTAAAAAATTGTGAATTGGATATGCTAATATTTGTTTTAGTATGCAGGATATTAATCAAGATTTATATCTTAGAAAGTATTATGTTTGAACATTTTGAGAGCAAAGATCTAGAGAAGCTTGTTGCTTGTGATTCTGACTATCTAAGAAGAGTCTGAAGACTGTATCGAAGAAGAGTCTGAAGACTGTATGGAAGAGGAGTCTGAAGACTGTATCGAAGAGAGTCTGAAGATTATCAGAATCTGAAGACTATCAGAATCTGAAAACCAAGAGAGTTTGCAGATCATCAGAAGCTGAAGTGCTACAGTGAGTCTGAAGCCTGCAATCTGAAGATCTGCTTAGAAGGATTTCTAAAGGCATTACGATGCAGAAGAAACTCTCAATTGGAGTAACGGCTAGCTTCAAAGTCAACTTGAGCGTGGGATGCTCAACGACAAAGAATGCATGATAGTACAGAGTACGTTGTACGAACACTGTTTCCACTACTCCACTACCTCGTATAGTTTGGCAACTGTGTCTACCGGTATTAATCTTTAAAAGGAATTGAATTCAAAATATGCAATTGAAGGACTATTACCATATCAAGCAACAGATCAACAGCTATTGATCAAGCTTCAGAAATCATCCTGATGTGCTGGATGACTCAACGTATTATTCCAACGCCTATATAAAGGATAGAAGACTTGAAGAATTGTTGGACTCTACAAATGAAAAACTACGCTGCATTGCTATCGTATTCAAACTGAGTCTTAACAGAAACACATCAACAACTTAGATTATTCTTACAAACTGAGTATTCTAGAATTTCTAAGTTAAGCAGAAAAATAGAGTCTGTCTTCGTTTGAAACAGAGTCTGTCTTTGTTTGTAATTGGAACACGTTTGATTGTTTGTCAAGTGTTTCAACTCTATTCAATTTTCTGTAAATTGTGTCAGAAGTCTCTTGCTTGTGTGCTTGAGCAAAGAAGTCTCTTGGCTGCGTCATTGAGCAAAGAAGTCTCTTAGTTGTGTCTTTGAGCATTGGAAGTCTCTTGCCTGCGTGCTTGAGCATTGGAAGTCTCTTACTGTGTGTTTGAGCAACTTGTAATAGATATTACATTTTAGTGGAACTCTCCTTGGAAGTGCAAGGGGGACAGGACTACTTCCGGTTTGTGGAAGGAACCTGTATAATTGCTTGTGTTCTCTCTTCTCTCTATCTCTTGATTATTTCCGCTGCAACAGAATCTGATCTCCCATCAGACTCTGATCCTAAGGAATTAGATTCTCACTCTTCAAGAGTTGCGAAAAGCAAACACAATTCAACCCCTCCTTCTTGTGTTTTTCTCACCTTCAGAACCATGATCCATGAGAACAGTCTGGCTAAACATTTTTGGGAAGAAGCAGTAAATACAGCATGTTATGTTCAGAACATGATCTATATCAGACCTCTGTTGAACAAAACAACATATGGACTCTTTAAAGGAAGGAAACCTAACATATCTTATTTTCATCAGTTTGGATGTACATGTTATATCCTGAACAATAAAATCTATCTAAAGAAATTTGATGCCAAAGCTCAAAAGGGAATCTTTTTAGGTTACTCTGAACGATCTAAGGCATACAGACTATATAATTCAGAAACGCAATGTGTTGAAGAATCTATGCATGTCAGATTCGATGACAAAGTGCCTAGTAGTGAAACTCCAGAGCAAGATGAAAGCTGTGCAGGATCTCAAGATTCTGATATCAACTCAGAATCTGATCAGATTCCAGAATCTGAAGATACTTCAGAAGCTGGAGCATCCCCTGAAGTTCCTAATGTAGAAGATTCTGAAGACGCTCAGGATGGTTCTCAGCAGGCTAGTCAATCCAAACATTCGTTCAAATACAAGTCTTCACATCCTGAGGATCAAATAATTGGCAATAAAGATAGTCCCAGAAGAACTAGATCATATTTCAGACAAGAAGAGTCTGCCTTGGGATTATTATCTGTTATTGAACCAACCATTGTTGAAGAAGTACTTGGAGATGAAGCATGGATTCTGGCAATGCAAGATGAACTTAATCAATTGAAACGGAATGAAGTGTGGGATCTAGTAGCTAAGCCTGAACACAAGAACATTATTGGAACTAAATGGGTGTTCAGAAATAAGCTTAGTGAACAAGGAGAAGTTATCAGAATCAAAGCCAGACTTGTTGCACAAGGCTACAGTCAACAAGAAGGCATTGATTACACTGAAACATTTGCTCCAGTTGCAAGATTGGAAGCAATCAGGTTCCTTCTTTCCTATGCAGTCAATCACAACATAATCTTGTATCAAATGGATGTTAATAGTGCTTTTCTTAATGGTGTCATTTCTGAATAAGTCTATGTCAAACAACCTCCTGGCTTTGAAGATTTAAAACATCCAGTGCATGTTTATAAATTGAAGAAATCAATATATGGCTTGAAACAGGCTCCCAGAGCTTGGTATGAAAGACTAAGTAATTTCTGTTGGAACAAAGGTGTTCAGCAATACCACGTTTTGAGTTTTGATGATAACAAGGTATTAAAAAATTGTGAATTGGATATGCTAATATTTGTTTTAGTATGCAGGATATTAATCAAGATTTATATCTTAGAAAGTATTATGTTTGAACATTTTGAGAGCAAAGATCTAGAGAAGCTTGTTGCTTGTGATTCTGACTATCTAAGAAGAGTCTGAAGACTGTATCGAAGAAGAGTCTGAAGACTGTATGGAAGAGGAGTCTGAAGACTGTATCGAAGAGAGTCTGAAGATTATCAGAATCTGAAGACTATCAGAATCTGAAAACCAAGAGAGTTTGCAGATCATCAGAAGCTGAAGTGCTACAGTGAGTCTGAAGCCTGCAATCTGAAGATCTGCTTAGAAGGATTTCTAAAGGCATTACGATGCAGAAGAAACTCTCAATTGGAGTAACGGCTAGCTTCAAAGTCAACTTGAGCGTGGGATGCTCAACGACAAAGAATGCATGATAGTACAGAGTACGTTGTACGAACACTGTTTCCACTACTCCACTACCTCGTATAGTTTGGCAACTGTGTCTACCGGTATTAATCTTTAAAAGGAATTGAATTCAAAATATGCAATTGAAGGACTATTACCATATCAAGCAACAGATCAACAGCTATTGATCAAGCTTCAGAAATCATCCTGATGTGCTGGATGACTCAACGTATTATTCCAACGCCTATATAAAGGATAGAAGACTTGAAGAATTGTTGGACTCTACAAATGAAAAACTACGCTGCATTGCTATCGTATTCAAACTGAGTCTTAACAGAAACACATCAACAACTTAGATTATTCTTACAAATTGAGTATTCTAGAATTTCTAAGTTAAGCAGAAAAATAGAGTCTGTCTTCGTTTGAAACAGAGTCTGTCTTTGTTTGTAATTGGAACACGTTTGATTGTTTGTCAAGTGTTTCAACTCTATTCAATTTTCTGTAAATTGTGTCAGAAGTCTCTTGCTTGTGTGCTTGAGCAAAGAAGTCTCTTGGCTGCGTCATTGAGCAAAGAAGTCTCTTAGTTGTGTCTTTGAGCATTGGAAGTCTCTTGCCTGCGTGCTTGAGCATTGGAAGTCTCTTACTGTGTGTTTGAGCAACTTGTAATAGATATTACATTTTAGTGGAACTCTCCTTGGAAGTGCAAGGGGGACAGGACTACTTCCGGTTTGTGGAAGGAACCTGTATAATTGCTTGTGTTCTCTCTTCTCTCTATCTCTTGATTATTTCCGCTGCAACAGAATCTGATCTCCCATCAGACTCTGATCCTAAGGAATTAGATTCTCACTCTTCAAGAGTTGCGAAAAGCAAACACAATTCAACCCCTCCTTCTTGTGTTTTTCTCACCTTCAGAACCATGATCCATGAGAACAGTCTGGCTAAACATTTTTGGGAAGAAGCAGTAAATACAGCATGTTATGTTCAGAACATGATCTATATCAGACCTCTGTTGAACAAAACAACATATGGACTCTTTAAAGGAAGGAAACCTAACATATCTTATTTTCATCAGTTTGGATGTACATGTTATATCCTGAACAATAAAATCTATCTAAAGAAATTTGATGCCAAAGCTCAAAAGGGAATCTTTTTAGGTTACTCTGAACGATCTAAGGCATACAGACTATATAATTCAGAAACGCAATGTGTTGAAGAATCTATGCATGTCAGATTCGATGACAAAGTGCCTAGTAGTGAAACTCCAGAGCAAGATGAAAGCTGTGCAGGATCTCAAGATTCTGATATCAACTCAGAATCTGATCAGATTCCAGAATCTGAAGATACTTCAGAAGCTGGAGCATCCCCTGAAGTTCCTAATGTAGAAGATTCTGAAGACGCTCAGGATGGTTCTCAGCAGGCTAGTCAATCCAAACATTCGTTCAAATACAAGTCTTCACATCCTGAGGATCAAATAATTGGCAATAAAGATAGTCCCAGAAGAACTAGATCATATTTCAGACAAGAAGAGTCTGCCTTGGGATTATTATCTGTTATTGAACCAACCATTGTTGAAGAAGTACTTGGAGATGAAGCATGGATTCTGGCAATGCAAGATGAACTTAATCAATTGAAACGGAATGAAGTGTGGGATCTAGTAGCTAAACCTGAACACAAGAACATTATTGGAACTAAATGGGTGTTCAGAAATAAGCTTAGTGAACAAGGAGAAGTTATCAGAATCAAAGCCAGACTTGTTGCACAAGGCTACAGTCAACAAGAAGGCATTGATTACACTGAAACATTTGCTCCAGTTGCAAGATTGGAAGCAATCAGGTTACTTATTTCCTATGCAGTCAATCACAACATAATCTTGTATCAAACGGATGTTAAGAGTGCTTTTCTTAATGGTGTCATTTCTGAATAAGTCTATGTCAAACAACCTCCTCGCTTTGAAGATTTAAAACATCCAGAGCATGTTTATAAATTGAAGAAATCACTATATGGCTTGAAACAGGCTCCCGGAGCTTGGTATGAAAGACTAAGTAATTTCTGTTGGAACAAAGGTGTTCAGCAATACCACGTTTTGAGTTTTGATGATAACAAGGTATTAAAAAATTGTCAATTGGATATGTTAATATTTGTTTAAGTATGCAGGATATTAATCAAGATTTATATCTTAGAAAGTATTCTGTTTGAACATTTTGAGAGCAAAGATCTAGAGAAGCTTGTTGCTTGTGATTCTGACTATCTAAGAAGAGTCTGAAGACTATATCGAAGAAGAGTCTGAAGACTGTATCGAAGAGGAGTCTGAAGACTGTATCAAAGAGAGTCTGAAGATTATCAGAATCTGAATACTATCAGAACCTGAAAACCAAGAGAGTCTGAAGATCATCAGAAGCTGAAGTGCTACAGTGAGTCTGAAGCCTGCAATCTGAAGATCTTCTTAGAAGGATTTCTAAAGGCATTACGATGCAGAAGAAACTCTCATTTGGAGTAAAGGCTAGCTTCAAAGTCAACTTGAGCGTGGGATGCTCAACGACAAAGAATGCAGGATAGTACATAGTACGTTGTACGAACTTTGTTTCCACTACTCCACTACCTCGTACAGTTTGGCAACTGTGTCTACCGGTATTATTCTTCAAAAGGAATGGAATTCAAAATATGCAATTGAAAGACTATTACCATATCAAGCAACAGATCAACATATATTGATTAAGCTTCAGAAATCATCCTGATGTGCTGAATGACTCAACGTCTTATTCCAACGCCTATATAAAGGATAGAAGACTTGAAGAATTGTTGGACTCTACAACTGAAAAACTACACTGCATTGCTATCGTATTCAAACTGAGTCTTAACAGAAACACATCAACAACTTAGATTATTCTTACAAACTGAGTATTCTAGAATTTCTAAGTTAAGCAGAAAAACAGAGTCTGTCTTTGTTTGAAACAGAGTCTGTCTTTGTTTGTAATTGGAACACGTTTGATTGTTTGTCAAGTGTTTCAACTCTATTCAATTTTCTGTAAATTCTGTCAGAAGTCTCTTGCTTGTGTGCTTGAGCAAAGAAGTCTCTTGGCTGCGTCCTTGAGCAAAGAAGTCTCTTAGTTGTGTCTTTGATCATTGGAAGTCTCTTGCCTGCGTGCTTGAGCATTGGAAGTCTCTTACCGTGTGTTTGAGCAACTTGTAATAGATATTACATTTTAGTGGAACTCTCCTTGGAAGTGCAAGGGGGACAGGACTACTTCCGGTTTGTGGAAGGAACCTGTATAATTGCTTGTGTTCTCTCTTCTCTCTATCTCTTGATTATTTCCGCTGCAACAGAATCTGATCTCCCATCAGACTCTGATCTCTTTCAGACTCTGATCCTATGGAATTAGATTCTCACTCTTCAAGAGCTGCGAAAAGCTAACACAATTCAACCCCCCCCCCCCTTCTTGTGTTTTTCTCACCTTCAGTTGGTATCAGAGCTCCGACTCTGTTGTCATAGCACTTAACCGTGTGACAGAAAAGATCCAGAGAAAAACATGTCTTCTAGTGAACCTTCTTCTTCTGGTGCTGCTTCTGGTGTTGCTATACCATATGACTATGGATCCAATAACAGCAGTTAAAAGGCTGATTATGGAAAAATTCCTAAGTTCAATGGTGATCCTGAAGAATTTTCTTGGTGGAAAACCAACTTCTACAGCTATGTCATTGGTCTTGATGAAGAACTCTGGGATATACTTGAAGATGGTGTTTGTGACTTACAACTTGATGACGAAGGTGCTGCCATTGACCGTAAACTTCACACTGCTGCTCAAAAGTAGATCTACAAGAAACATCATATCATCAGAGGAGCTCTTGTCACTGCTATTCCTAAATCGGAATACATGAAGATGAGTGACAAATCTACTGCTAGAGCCATGTTTGCTTCTCTCTGTGCAAACTATGAATGAAGCAAAAAGGTCAGGGAAGTTAAAGCTCTTCTATTAGTTCATCAGTATGAACTATTCAAGATGAAAGAGGATGAAAGTATTGAGCAGATGTACTCAAGATTTCAAACTCTAGTATCTGGACTTCAGATTCTAAAGAAGAGTTACATAGGTTCTGACCATGTTAGCAAGATCCTAAGGAGTTTACCCTCTAGATGGAGACCAAAGGTTACTGCAATTGAGGAAGCTAAAGATTTAAACACTTTACGTGTTGAAGATCTTGTAAGCTCTCTCAAAGTTCATGAGTTAAGTCTCAATGAACATGAGTCTGCAAGAAAGTCTAAAACCATTGCTTTAAAATCAAAATGAATTTCCTCAAAAGCTCTCAAGGTTGAAGAGTCTGAAAACGAATCTTCAGCTTATGAAAGCTCTGAGGAAGATCCTGATGTTGCTAAAGAAATGGCTATGCTTTCAAGCAGAATGCAATACCTTGCTAAAAAGAACAAGAGATTTCTGAGCAAGAGCAGTGGGAAGGGTTTCAAAAAGGAGGAACAGAAAGGTTGGTTCAACTGCAAGAAGACTGGGCACTTTATTGCTGATTGTCCAGAGTTGCAGAAAGAGAAATCCAAGTCAAAAAGGCCAACCTTCAAGTCAAGCAAGTTTAAGAAGCAAATCAAGAAAAGTATGATGGCTACCTGGGAAGATCTTGATAATGAGTCAGGGTCTGAAGATGATGATGCTGATGGTGAAGCTAATGTAGCTGTTGGACTAATAGCTACAACTGAATCTGTAAAGGAGACACCTGAGACAGAATCAGATGCAGACTCTGAAAGTGAAACAGAGGTATTTTCCGAACTCACAAGATCTGAATTAGTAGAATTTGTCAAAGAACTTCTTGGTCATTTTAAAGCTAAAACCATTGAGTTGAAGAAAGTCAAACAACAGCTTGATAAGCTGTCAAAAAGACATAATTCAACTCTGTTGGAATTAGAAAGTTTAAAAGAAGAAAATGATAATTTATTGATCAAGAAGTGTAGTTGTAAATACTTGAGTGAGCAAGATATTGCTTTACAAGAATTTATTGCTACTGGAATTGACAGATCAAGGGTTGCATCCATGATCTATAGCACATATCAGAACAGAGGACAGGGTCTTGGATTCATTGGAGGAAGCTCGAATGAAGTGATTCTGAAACCTGGTCCTGATGGCGCCAGAGAAGCATTGAAAAATCACTTTGTAAGTGAGTCTGATGAAGTCAACACAGTGACTCATTCAGAACCTACAACTTCAAGTTCTAAGGTTTTGACTAAGTCAAAATCTCAGAATGTAAAGTCAAAAGTTCTGAAAAACTTTAAACTTAAGGCTTCAATGATTCAGACTCTAAAATATTCAGAGTCTGATAAACGGACTCTGAAAAAGCCAGAGTCTGAAAAACAAAAGCCTAAATTTCATAGAAGAGAAACTGTGAAAGGCAAGTTGAATCCTAAACTAAACGGTTCTAATCCCAAGGTGTCGAAGAAAACACTGCCAATGACTTCAATACGCACCTTACGAAAGGAATTCAATGGTTCAAGGACTAACCCAAGAGGACCCATGAGAATATGGGTACCTAAGTCTGAAATTGTTGATGCTGCAGGTATGTCTAAAAGGACTAGAAAAGCAGAAGGCTTGGTACCTGGACAGTGGTTGCTCGCGTCACATGAAGGGAGAAAAGTCTATGTTCCTAACCCTAACTATGAAAGAGGGAGGAACTGTGGGATTTGGAGGAAACTAGACTGGCAAAATCATTGGTACTAGAACCATTGGTAACTCTCTTATCTCTATTAGTAATGTGTGGTTCGTTGATGGGGTTAGACATAACCTACTGAGTATAAGTCAATTGTGTGACAGTGGTTATGATGTTTTGTTTAATAAGAACAACTGCATTGTGGTTAACAAGGATGATCAATCCATAGTCTTCAAGGGAAAGAGAAGAAACAATGTCTACAAGATAAAATTCTCTGAATTGACTGATCAGAAGGTAGTTTGCCTTTTATCAATGGGTGATAAGAAATGGCTGTGGCATAGACGGTTAGGACACGCAAACTGGAGGTTAATATCTAAGCTTAGCAAGTTGCAACTAGTCAAAGGCCTACCAGACATTGACTATCATTCAGATGCTCTTTGCGGAGCATGTCAGAAAGGGAAAATTGTCAAGAGTTCCTTCAAACCGAAAGAAATTGTTTCTACTTCCAGACCCTTGGAGTTACTTCATATTGATTTATTTGGACCAGTTAGCACTGCATCCTTATATGGAAGTAAATATGGACTAGTCATTGTTGATGACTACAGCAGATGGAGTTGGGTTAAGTTTCTGAAAACTAAAGATGACTCATATTCTGTGTTTAGCAAATTCTGCATCCAAATTCAATCTGAAAAAGAATTGAAAATCTTGAAAGTCAGAATTGATCATGGAGGAGAATTTGAAAATGAGCCTTTTGAGGTTTTCTATGAAAAACATGGAATTATTCATGAGTTCTCTGCACCTAGAACTCCACAACAAAATGGAGTTGTAGAGAGAAAGAACAGAACCTTACAAGAAATGGCTAGAACCATGATCCATGAGAACAATCTGGCTAAACATTTTTGGGCAGAAGCAGTAAACACAGCATGTTATGTTCAGAACAGAATCTATATTAGACCTCTGTTGAACAAAACAACATATGAACTCTTTAAAGGAAGGAAACCTAACATATCTTATTTTCATTAGTTCGGATGTACTTGTTATGTCCTGAACAATAAAGTCTATCTAAAGAAATTTGATGCCAAAGCTCAGAAGGGAATCTTCTTAGGTTACTCTGAACGATCTAAGGCATACAGACTGTATAATTCAGAAACACAATGTGTTGAAGAATCTATACATGTCAGATTCGATGACAAAGTGCCTGGAAGTGAAACTCCAGAGCAAGATGAAAGCTGTGCAGGATCTCAAGATTCTGTTATCAACTCAGAATCTGATCAGATTCCAGAATCTGAAGATACTTCAGAAGCTGGAGCATCCCCTGAAGTTCTTAATGTAGAAGATTCTGAAGAAGCTCAAGATGGTTCTCAGCAAGCTAGTCAATCCAAACATTCTTTCAAATATAAGTCTTCACATCCTGAGGATCAAATAATTGGCAATAAAGATAGTCCCAGAAGAACTAGATCATATTTCAGACAAGAAGAGTCTGTTTTGGGATTATTATCTGTTATTGAACCAACAACTGTTGAAGAAGCACTTGAAGATGAAGGATGGATTCTGGCAATGCAAGATGAACTTAATCAATTCAAAAGGAATGAAGTGTGGGATCTAGTAGCTAAGCCTGAACACAAGAACATTATTGGAACTAAATGGGTGTTCAGAAATAAGCTTAGTGAACAAGGAGCAGTAATCAGAAACAAAGCCAGACTTGTTGCACAAGGCTACAGTCAACAAGAAGGCATTGATTACACTGAAACATTTGCTCCAGTTGCAAGATTGTAAGCAATCAGGTTACTTCTTTCCTATACAGTCAATCACAACATAATCTTGTATCAAATGGATGTTAAGAGTGCGTTACTTAATGGTGTCATTTCTGAAGAAGTCTATGTCAAACAACCTCCTGGCTTTGAAGATTTAAAACATCCAGAGCATGTTTTATTTCGAAGGGATGGAATGACTTGGCTCAAAGGTATGTTATCTGATTCAGGTTCATGGAGTGTCCAACTCAAAGCTCAAGGATATTATTGAGCAAAGATTTGTGCCAATCTTCAATGTAAGCTATGAGGATAAGTTCTCTACTCTGAAGAATGAATTTGTGGATTTTATTACCAAAATTCAGAAGGCTGTTATAAAAGAACAAGCTGGTGTTCTTGCCAAACATGTGGAAGAACTTAAGAAAGCTGAGACAACAAAGGCTTAGAAGAAAGCTCCTATTCTGCGGTTGGAATATAAACCATTCTTTGATGCTGATCAATACAATTCAAGGGAAACAGTGGTTTATGATTCGCTGAAGAAGAGGCTTCACAGAGTACAAGAAGAAGCTAGACTTGAGAGAGAAGCTCATCTCAGAAGAACAGAAGCTCTAGAAGAAATTGTCAGGAAACAGCAAGAGGATCTCCAGAAGTTGATGGATCACATTGCCAAACAAAACCAACCTTAGTTGCACACCTAGTGTTTTATCTGTTTTGTTTTACTTGTATTCTTTTTTTTGCTGATTTCTATTATCTTCTGAACTTTCATTTTATGATTATTCAAGTTTTACTTCATTATATGTGCTTCTGATATATCTTGCTTTATTTATCTTATTGCATCTGAAGTAATTTTCCTTAGAATCTGTTCTGTTTCAGACTCTAATATGTTTTTGCTCTGAATCTTTTTCTCATTTTCTTTAAAAAAAAATTTACCCTCACTTGAAGTCATTCAAAAAGGGGGGAGAAACATTTTTTTTAAAACCTTTTTGTTGATGACAAAAGGGGGAGAAAGACCAGTGAGTACTATGTAAAGTTAAAGGGAAATTTGCGCGAAAGGTACTTCGTTAGATTCTGAGCCCCATTAAAAAGAATCTTTTCTCATATTCGTTTATTATTTTGAGATTTGATTCAGCTATTTGCTTAACATGAATTTAATTAACTTGGATAGAACTTAGGGAGAGCTTACAAACCTCAACTTAAGGACTATCAGACTCAGGGGGAGTCAGAGCTTACAAACCTCAGACTCTGAGCTTACAAACCTCAGACCCTTTAAGTCAACCTGTTAATAAGATTAACAACAATTGACCTTTTAAATACTGATGTTTGTCATCATCAAAAAGGGGGAGATTGTTGGAACAAGGGTGTTCAGCAATACCACATTTTGAGTTTTGATGATAACAAGGTATTAAAAAATTTCAATTGGATATGCTAATATTTGTTTAAGTATGCTGGATATTAATCAAGATTTTCATCTTAGAAAGTATTATGTTTGAACATTTTGAGAGCAAGACCAAGAGAAGCTTGTTGCTTGTGATTCTAAAGATCTGAAGAGTCTGAAGAATCTTCAGAAGCTGTGTCAAGAAGTCCTGAAGACTAAAAGAATCTGAAGTTCATACAAGTCTGAAGATGATCAGAACCTAAAAGTTCAAGAGAGTCTGAAGACTATCAGAACATGAAGACCAAGAGAGTCTAAAGATCATCAGAAGTTGAATTGCTACAGTTAGTCTGAAGCCTACAATCTGAAGATCTGCTTAGAAGGATTTCTAAAGGCATTGCGATGCATAAGATACACTTTATTGGAGTAACGGCTAGCTTCAAAGTCAATTTGAGCATGGGATGCTCAATGACAAAGAATGTAGAATAGTACAGAGTACGTGTGTACGAACTTTGTTTCCACTACTCCACTACCTCGTACAGTTTGGCAACTGTGTTTACCGGTATTAAGCTTCAAAAGGAACGAAATTTAAAATATCCATTTGAAGGACTATTATCATATCAAGCAACAGATCAACAGCTATTGATCAAGCTTCCAGAATTCTCTTGATGTGCTGGATTGTCTCAACGTCTCTTTCCAACGCCTATATAAAGGATACAAGAACTGAAGAATATGTTGGACTCTACAACTGAAAAACTACGCTGCTAAGCTATTGTATTCTCACTGAGTCAAACCAGAAACACATCAACAACTTAGATTATTCTTACAAACTGTGTATTCTAGAATCTCTAAGTTTATCAGAAAAACAGAGTCTGTCTTTGTTTAAGTTATTGGAACTCATTTGATTGTTTATCAAGTGTCTCCAACTCTATTCAATTTTCTGTAAATTGTGTCAGAAGTCTCTTGCTTGTGTGCTTGAGAAAAGAAGTCTCTTAGTTGTGTCTTTGAGCATTGGAAGACTCTTGCCTGCGTGCTTGAGCAATTGGAAGTCTCTTACTGTGTCTTTGAGCAACTTCTAATTGATATTACATTTTAGTGAAACTCTCCTTGTGTTCTCTCTTTCTCTCTATCTCTTGTTATTTTCCGCTGCAACAAAATTTGGTCTCCCATCAGACTCTGAATTCATTCAGACTCTGATCCTGTAGAAACAGATTTTTACTCTTCAAGAGTTTCGAAAAAGAAAACACAATTCAACCACCCCCCACCCCCCCCCCCCCCCTCTTGTGTTTTTCTCACCTTCATCTTAAACAACTCAAATCAACAACAACATGATTAAACAAATTTCAGAATTCATGTGCTTAGAATTGAAGAAAGCTAGTCCCACCCTTACCTTGGATTTTGTTGATTTTACAGAACTCTACAGTTTTCTCCCAAAAGCTGCACTTTCACGTTCTCTCAGTTTCTCAGTTTCTGGTTTCTAACCTAACCTTCTATTACTCCCTCCTATTAATAGCCTCATCTAAACTTTCCTAACAAACTCTTCTAATTACCAAATTATTTTATTTTTCTAAAACAAACTTTATTATATTTCTTCACCAAATATAACAAAACAACTTAATAATAATAATTATCAACATCAACACACAACATCACATATCAACAAATATCACAATTAATTAAATAATTAATAAAAGACTCCAAATTTAATAAAATAATTAATTAAATAAAATATCGCGTTACAACATTGGTCAACCACAATACCACCGGTGGCTTTTTGTTCTCTCTTTCACAAAATTTTTTTTTGTACACTTGTGACGTTGTGGTTGGTCAATATCACTAATGTCACCAACCACAATGTCACCCAAGTACTACCCGCTTCAAAGACATGTATATGTCTGCTTTTTTAGAAATTTGATGTAACCCCTACACTAAACGTATCTAAAAAGTTTAGTATGCACATTAGAACTGATACTGGATACATTAAAAATTTACAACTTTCGTAACTACGAATGAATAACGTATACAGCAATTCTTGTTCGTACAACAGTAATACAAAGCAACCATCCAAATCTATATATGGAATATCTCCAACTCCACAAGAGCATCCTGCAGCGGGTACGAACGAGTCCTTGCTGATTATCCACTCGGCCACGAACCTGCGTCGTCCTGCTAAAACCACTGCTGATCTGAATCAAAAGAGGATTGGGATGAGACATAATGTCTCAGTGAGTTCTACCAAAACCTAGGCTGTGTGGTAACCTCGGGGGAAACCTAGGGTCACCACGTGTCTACACTGCAACCTGCCGGTTGACTATATGTGTGTGGTCATGCTTATCTAGACGACTGTACACACTAAAGTCCGTCATTGATTACTCTCAACCTAAGTTATAGGTTTCTCAACTTATACGTGTCATGGCGGTCTCAAAGGAACCTAATACCACTATGCTACGATACGGCAACCGCATCATAGTATAAGCAACTCAAACATGACACGACTCTAAACAGACGATAAGGGAAACCTAACTCGTCAATGGTATATCTCTTGCTCTGCTCTGATTGCTGGATGACTTACTTATACACAGCAATACATTATAAACGTATCGTAACTCTAAGACTGAAAACTGCATAAACTGGCTCGTCTGATAAAGTAGCTCAACTGATAAACTTGCTGGATAATTCATTTAAGTTAGATTATGTTAGTGTTGAACAAACAATTATCTGAGTTGATTTTACGGAGTGCATCGGGTGGAGTAACCCCGAATACAATCCCTGATAAACCAATGAAAACCTATCTAAGGTACAACGGACTCCTTGAGTGACGTGCGGGCCTACCTTACGGAGCGTGTCCCGTTTCCCTGGTGGAAACCCCCCGTATCCTCCTGGCGAGGATATCGAGAGCCACGGCACTTAATATAGTCTGATAGTTAATTAATTAATTAATTAATCTCGTCTGATAAACTATTCTGATAATTCTCGATTATCTAAATCAAGGCTCTAGGTTTTATCTGACTGTTCTGACTTGATCATTCTCGGTTATCTAAACCGAGACTCTATGTTATACCCCTGCCTAGGTATAAATCTACCTGAACATTCTGTAAAAATTCTTATATTCTCTCGCGTGCCTTTCACCCTTGAATTACTTTACCGTTACCATGTTTTCTTCGCTTAAAAATCTTTACATGTTAAGCAATGTTAGTTTACTTATATTTGGGGTTTAATAAAATCTTGAAAACATGTGAGAAAAGCATCGAATCGACAATTCTGGATCGTAAAAGAAAATTCTTAAGTTGCTGGTTAGAAGCCTGTTCGCTTGAGCGAACCTCCAAGCGAACTGCTCGCTTGCTTGTTCGCTTAAGCGAACTCATGAGCGAACGGTGAGGTGCTCTCGACGTTCTGTTCGCTTGAGCGAACTGAGCTTCGCTTAAGCGAAGTTCATCAATCCAGAAGTGCAGAAATCTCGATTTTTGGACTTAAAACCCCAAATTTTCAAATTTTAACATTCCTACATGTTCCTAATACTTGAAAAACAACCCAGAACCTTTTGCATGGCAACATTTCGCAGTAATTCAAGAATCAAAGGTACAAAGTAATGGCTAAAACATAAAACTTATTAAAGTTCAACTTCTAACATTAATTCAGCTCATTCCCAAAGAGGTGATGTTCTAACCTAAAGAACTCACTTGTATACTTGGCAGCTCTTAATCCTTCTTGATGATCCGGCTTAATTCCCGTAATCACTTATGCCTTCATCTTCCCAAAACAACTCATTTCTCGAAAACCATGCCAAAACCCGTAAAACCCGTAAGCAGTTTTTCTGCAGAATTTACCAACATCAATTGTGTTTTCCAACCTCGTTACAAATCCGATTCTTAAGAAATTTATGTCTAAACTGAAGGGAACTGAAAGAGGAATCTATAACTGCAACAATCATTCAGTTCCAATCCCCACATCAAGAGATACGAATCAAAAACCAGAACCTGCACTTATCACATTTTCATGAAATTCAGCCACAACAACCTAAACTTCACAATCACTTCTAGTACCAACCACAAATTCAAAATAACAAATAGCTTACCTTTAATCCAAGCTACAACAAGAAGTAAACAGCTCTAACACAAAAATCTAGCTTGATCAATCCATTCACAAGTCACACTTGATTTAGGTAGCAAGGAAGAAGAAGAAATTCTCTTAGTTGATTCACTACTAACTAGAAACCCATGTTCCAGCAACATGCACCACCATCTTGACAAAGAATTGAACTTGTTTGGCTAATAAAGAGAGGGAGGGGGCGCAGCTTGAGAGAGAGAAGAGAGGAATCCCAAATTCTGAATTTTAAGAGAGAGAAGTAACATAGCATAAATGAGGTTTTGGGAGCTTATCTTGCTTAAATACCCAGTAGGTAAAAGTACCAAAATGCCCTTCGTCTTAATCACGCAAACTTGATACCGGTAACTGAACTTGCGTGTGTCGTGACACTGTTAAATAAGCTCGTGCTTAACTGACATCACATAATAAAACATTCTCCGTCGTACTTGACTTCTACGAACATCGCCCTCCGATACGTTCGACTGGTAAAAATTCCGATAACTGACGAGCGGGATATTACACTCTACCCCCTTTAAAAGAAATTTCGTCCTCGAAATTTAGAGATTCCTTAACAACTGCGACGATCTTTCTCATCATCCCTGGTTCCAGTTACACAACGGATGATTTACACGATCAAAGGGGTCTGGAGACTACTTCTTTTACTGAAACACGTGGCACATTCTGAAATAGTTCACATTGTCCGTCTAAACCCAACCAAGCACTTAGGATTCGCCTTTCTACTAGAGTCCTACCGGACTTCAGGTTTGCCCTGCAGCGCTTACTTAGGTCTGAAGTATCTTTCTATTCCTACACACCTCTGCAACATCCACATGTTTCTAACTGAAGCAATTGAAATCAAAATGTCGGATCATCTGATAACCACTAAAACAGTCTCTCGGTCTTCATACTCATGAAACTTCGAACTTATATTACTCGAAAATCCTTGGGAGAAACCTTTATTCCGCACAATTCCTCCACGAGCACCGACTCTTACCTTGCTCAACTTAAATTCCTTCAGTTGGAATGTAAACCTCTGAACGACCCACCTTACGATGACTAACTTCCAAAATCATGTTGTCGGGTTTCCGCACACTTCTTCAAATGTCGTATCTTGTTAAGTGGTAACGATACTTGTTCTGATACTACGTTTTCAAGAAACTCTAGACATTGATACACAGGTCCTTGGAATAATACGTGCAAAACTTTTAATAGAACATCGCGAAACTGATTCTATGACTGCACTACAGAACCACTGGATGAGCTATTGCATTTTAGAAAAGTTTGGTAGTTCGTCCCAAGCTCACCAATGACGAGGTAGTTCTGAGTACGTACATCTTAAGTGAGTCTACTCTCTTATGACGTACTTCATCAGTTTCAAAGATGTAAAAACATTATATTTCAAGACAACTTCGATTTCAAGTCCCTTGTATCGTGTCTTAATTCTAGGAATTACAACAATCATGATTCGTCATTTCGTGGCTAGTATCGTTATCATCTACAAGCATGGCATAAGAAGTGTGAGTTACATCGTGTGAAACTTGATACTCGTATCTTGTAGCAATGCTCTTGACTTCTAAGACATGTTCTCCACTTCCTTCTTTAGCTCATATGTATATCTTATACATATATCACTTTCTCACTGATCTACTTCTACTGCGTAACTCTGATTTACCAAATCTTGATCTGTCGAAACTTCTGGAACTTGTAATCTTACTGCCACATAACCGCTTTAAACCTCACATCATCTTATCTTGATATGGATACGTACTTACTCAAGTTCACTTATGAATCATCATCTTTCTAACGTAGGCACAATCACATCCTCGTGTATTACGCTTTACTTGGTCATACCAATACTTGCTCG
The DNA here is from genome assembly GCA_946800305.1 of Medicago arabica. NCBI lineage: Eukaryota > Viridiplantae > Streptophyta > Magnoliopsida > Fabales > Fabaceae > Medicago > Medicago arabica. The sequence continues at coordinate 27,559,050 of OX326970.1, read as the reverse complement.
TTGATTCCTCTTCCTTAAGGTAAGTTTCACGATACTCGCACATGAGTCATTGGCGTTGATAGTTTCTCTCGCATAATATAGTGAACCTGGGCCCCGTATGCTACTACTGAATCACGGAACGAGTTGACACTACAACTGTACTGTCAAATCTCACTCCAAGTGAGTTCAGCCCGTTTCGAGCGAGTTGTAACAACCAGGACCTGCAGACTTCACCTTTAAACTAAAACATCAAATCCAATTACTCATATGCATGTAAGGATCTCTGAAACCTTGTAAAAGTTTGAACTCTTATCATAGCGAGCCTTAGTAGGTTAATCGAGCAAACATAATTTCGAGGAAGAACTGCAACCCTACAATCTGAATTCTTATTCTCATTGTCTCAATTACCTCTAAAAGTGGAGAATTCTCTGTCGCCGAACATCTTGCAGGAACTTGCTTACTAATCATGGAGGCGTACGACTTATCATTTTTGTTTCTCATACTTCAAATCTTATTATCTGCAACGTCTTCCTGTACCAAACCTCTGAAACTTCTGGTTCGAGCCTCATCTTACTTCTTGACACCCTATTTTCCAACGCTACCTTAACTGAACCGGTTTTGTTAATGATTGTCCACATTTTCTCGTTTAAAAACTTTAAGATGAAATGTGCATTCGATAGTTGATGCCACAAGGGTTTTCGTAATATAAAAGACTGCGAAGACGACCCCCGATAACCACTATAAACTCTAGGGACGAACTGACAACTTTATGGAAAACTGAAAATTTCGCGCCAGCTTGGCTATTAATGAAATGCTCTAAAGCAATTCCGCTATTAGCAAAGGGTTGGCTATCAACGAGTTTCTTTGGTCTAGTTTTCTCATAAACATGCTTTTCATAAATTCCTTGATTAGCAGCAGTTCTAATGCACATTACTTATTTGCGATTTTGTAAACTAATTTAAATCATCACCTGGTACTCATTAACAACGACTCGATACAGCGCACGGTATTTGGAAACTAGTACTCTCTATCCTTACTATACTTGCGTATCTGCTTCACTTCACCATGGATTCAACTGTGTCGGATGACCACACTTACCTCTCTGCTGTCTTACTCAATATCTCAACGTTCGAAACTTGTTCATCTTGAATAGCCCATCGTCGGCTTCATACACATAATGACAATATTGAGAGCTTACCGACTTCAGCTAATCCCTTCTGAACTTCTCACATTGTCGCTCAAGATCCACACACATTCCATGCATTGCTTGTTTAAAGTGAATAAAATCTGATTTAGGGTTATGAATTGTGTTCTCCAAAACTGGAATTCTTTCTTAAATTATAAAAGTTTCCATACTATTCTCAAGTAGCGAGGCATTGCATTTAAATTTATTTACAATGAAGTTTTCAAAAAGATTAGCCTGGCAGGTTTCGCTAATGGCGAAATGTTTCTGAAATTCCAGAACATTTCGCTATCGGCGAACTTCTTGAGAAACTATGGGGGTTTTTGCTACTAGCGAACTCTTCTGAAAAATTTCCTTTCTGGATAAATAAAATCTTAAATCCTTCGCACACAATTATCCCTAAATACTAAATAACATAGTTTTCTGGAAAAACACAATACATGACACATTAGAACATGAATCGAGCAACAGTTTCTTATTCATAACCGAAATCCGGAAAAACATCCTTCACCTTAAAGCATACGGAATTCCGCTTGTAACGTATTCGACGTCGTCGGGTACAACCATCTTACTTCTAACAATACTATGTGTCCTTTGAGGGACTAACTTCGACTGCATGGTTTACCGACTTCCTTCGGTTACTACAAACTTCTTAACTTTACTCGCTTCGAGTCTTCACTCCCGACATACACTTCGTTCTTCTTGGGTTCCATTCAACTCTCAGGCATCTGGTATAACCGTCATATGCTAAATTGAGTTGATCAAGCTCATTTAACAACAACAATCATAACATCTACCCGGAACCCAACAGTCCATCTACTTAGTTGTAACTTAATGACCCAAGGCACGATATGAATCGACCTGCTCTGATACCAATTGTAACGCCCACACTAAACGTATCTAGAAAGTTTAGTATGCGCATTAGAACTGTTACTGGATACATTAAAAATTTACAACTTTCGTAACTACGAATGAATAATGTATACAGCAATTCTTATTCGTACAACAGTAATATAAAGCAACCATCCAAATCCAAATCTATATATGGAATATCTCCAACTCCACAAGAGCATTCTGCAGCGGGTACGAACGATTCCTTGCTGATTATCCACTCCGCCACGAACCTGTGTCGTCCTGCTAAAACCACTGCTGATCTGAAACAAAAGAGGATTGGGATGAGACATAATGTCTCAGTGAGTTCTACCTAAACCTAGGTTGTCTGGTAACCTCGGGGGAAACCTAGGGTCACCACGTGTCTACACTGCAACCTGCCGGTTGACTATACGTGTGTGGTCATGCGCATCTAGACGGCTGTGCACACTAAAGTCCGTCATAGATTACTCTCAACCTAAGTTATAGGTTTCTCAACTTATACGTGTCATGGAGGTCTCGAAGGAACCTAATACCGCTATGCTACGATACGGCAACCGCATCATAGTATAAGCAACTCAAACATGACACGACTCTAAACCAGACAATAAGGAAAACCTAACTCGTCAACGGTATATCTCTTGCTCTGCTCTGATTGCTGGATGACTTACTCATACACAACAATACACTATAAACATATCGTATCTCTAAGACTGAAAACTGCATAAACTGGCTCGTCTGATAAAGTAGCTCAACTGAAAACCTATCTGAGGTAGACCAGACTCCCTGAGTGACGTGCGGGCCTACCTTACGGAGCGTGTCCCGTTTCCCTAGTGGAAACCCCCTGTATCCTCCTGGCGAGGATATCGAGAGCCACGGCACTTAATATAGTCTGATAGTTAATTAATAAATTAATTAATCTCGTCTGATAAACTATTCTAATAATTCTCGATTATCTAAATCGAGGCTCTAGGTTTTCTCTGACTGTTTTGACTTGATCATTCTTGGTTATCTAAACCGAGGCTCTATGTTATACCCCTACCTAGGTATAAATCTACCCGAACATTCTGTAAAAATTCTTATATTTACTTTATTGGCAGATTAATGCATGCAATGGAAGGCACTATGGTGATACCTTTACAGGTCCAAACAAACCATACAAACCTTTCTTATGGACTGAAAACTGGACTGCTCAGTAAGTATAATTCTTTAGCCTTGCCAATCACTGATGAACAATCTATAGTTTTAGGTAACATAGTAAACAAGTTTAAATGGGACAAGGCATAACACATGAGCTCTATTCTATATGTTGTGCATATTATGAACAAAACAAAATGTAACAAAGGTATAAACAGTAGTGTATTTTGATTCTATTAAAAGGTAAAACCTATATTTATATAAGCTATAAGTTGTTTTCTTAAGTTATCCTGGAGAGCTTGCGAAAATAAGCTCAAAACAGCTAATGGATATGTCATAAGTAGTTTTTATAAGCTCTCTTAAACAATCTCACAAGTGTTAATACCACTTGATTAGCTCAAATAAGTCAATTCAAGAATGCCCTAAGTATGTTCATTGGTAATTTGAAATTACAGGTATAGAGTATTTGGAGATCCACTATCTCAAAGATCTGCAGAAAACATTGCCTTCTCAGTTGCTCGCTTCTTCTCTAAGCATGGATCTTTAGTCAACTACTATATGGTAAATAGCCTTATCTTTTTCAAAATCAAATCTTTATATCTAGAAATTTTAAAAAATATTCATAGCAAAAGGATTCACATAACTTATTTTTTGGTTCTAAGTAACTTGGTGTGATATTATCACTATCTTGCCTAATGAACACCCTACAATTTATGTAGGCTACAATGGAGGTTGGAGAAGTTATTCAGGTTTATGATTCTGAGAAGCGGTTTCCTGCTTGGGGATTTGGTGGAAAGATACCCGGAGGTATCGTATCTCATTGTTTTAATCTGAATGGGAGTCTAACTAGCTCTAAGGTCAGAAACTCTTTGTTTTTTTAGTACAATGGTTCTTTGACTTCTTTCTCTATTAGTCACTAGAGAACTTAAAAAACTATTGTTAATTATTATTTTCCTTCTTTAATAAACTCAATTTCACCTCATTCATCAACTCTAATGATAATAATATTCATATACTACTATAAGTTATATTACAAGTCATAGAGCCTGTTATGGACCATAGTTGGATTGGACGATTGCTGATCCTATGAGTGATGAAATGGAGTGTATGAGTTTTTAAAATTTGCAGAAAAAATTCTTCCTAAAAAACTTGCATCACCATGTTTTCTCATTGACAATTTTGGTAGAAGCTCCAAATATTAATACGATAAGTTGATAATATCAATTTATTATGCATAAAGTTCAAGGAAGGACTCTTGCTCATCAATCATGAACTTGATACATTCTTTTAAGAAAAACTAACATATAGTTTTTCTATGTCTTTAGGTTGTAGGAGTTGAAGGCATAATGGATGCTTATGGTAGTGCTCTACGCAGTGTCAGTCTATCAGGACCTACTTTATTTGGCCCGGTTATAAACTTGGCTGCACAAATGGCTGCAGAGTACCTTTCATAATATAACAGCTCTAAGTACTCTGCATTGCTTATCATTATCAAAGTTTGGTTCGACTCACTCATTCACACACTCTTCACTTGATATAGTGAAAACTTGTGTTTCTCTAACACAAGTCAAATTTAGAGTGAGTTTGTAATTTAGAAAAACACTTCATAAAAAATGGCTGAAAATGATCCATTTTGCTATCCATATCACATTGAAGATGATTGCATTCCTACTGAAAAATGGTGAAATGGCAATTTTACAAAAAAGGTAAGAGTTAGTACTTTCAAAGCAACTAAAATGAAAATAAGTCATGTACATAGGTAAGGTTAAACAATTTGCATCAGATTTCATTCAGTATTAGATTGTAGCTACCATTGAAACAAGTTAAGCATTACCTTGATAAGCATGTATGTAGGAAGCCAAGCTGGAGTAGTGGGGACTCCTACCCATGCAACCTGAGAATTAAGCAATGGTACAGTTTTTGTGTTAGAATACTAAAACTTAAACTTCAAATACTTCACAATGTTACCATAATTGGAATCATAGAAATCAAATAGTCATGTTTTTGATATATAAAAATTATTGGCACGCTGTCAGCTGCCTTTGGTTCACACCTACAGTAGCACACACACTACTCACAAGTTACTTACAAGGGCATGCTCTCCTGTTTCAAATATACGCATATCCAAGACCTAAAATAGGGAAGCTGCAAGGAAAAGTCGTCTAAGGAAAAAGGTTTGTGTGTCCTATACATATACATATAGATGCACAAAAGTTGTAGAAAATAGAATGTAAAAAATGAAAATATGAAATTTACACATTGAATTTAATTTTTCTACAGGCTTATGTGCAGCAACTTGAGTCAAGTAGATTAAGGCTTACACAATTAGAACAAGACCTTAAAGAGCACGCTATCAGGTTCTAAAGTTAAATATTGTTATATAATATATAGTTTTATTATTATTATTATTTTTACTGATTAGTACATAACCGTTAATTTAAAAGGGTATGTTCATGGATTGGAGTGGTGGTGTTGAAGGCAATATAAGCTCAGGTAAGTTTATTTTTCATTTTCATTTTTCGGGGTCGTTTTTGAAATTAAGTGTATTTTCTAATTTGTCACATTCGGAAGAGGATACATTAAATTCATTATCACAACCTTTTGGAAATGATTTTATATATTTTGTGAAAGAAAAAAATATTCTATAGATTTTCTTTGACTGAAGATGATTCCATTACAATTTTCTTCAATTTTCTTTCAGCACTACGTTCATGTCTACAAGGTTGATGATTAGGTCACGTTGTTAGCAACTGCTTATGTTTTCTATGTGTGTTGTGCTTGGACTATGTTTTCTACATCTATTGTCCATTAACTATTTCATCTGTGAACAATGTTTTTGAATTAAGACATGTATTGTCCTTAATGTTAGCTGATGTTGTTTACTTCTATTTTCTTAAGTTGATGTTATTCTTTTTCTTGCTCAATTGTTATAAATGAAACATTGAATGAAGGACATCAATTAAATGACTTAATTTTGGTTTATGCGGCTTTGATTTTCAACAATTATGAAGGACAACAATTTACCGTAATTTGCACATTTCTCCTTCTCAGCCAATTTTTTGAAAAATACATTATTCAACCTGTGTGAAGCACGTGACCTTCGTTCTTAAATTTATGATGAATAGAAATGTTCCGTAATTTGAAAATCTCTCCTTTAGAGCAAATTTTTAAAAAATACGTAATTCAACCTTAGATTCTACCAGATTCACCAACAGCGACAACCAACAGAACCAAAAGTATGATTCATTTCTAATTCCCTGTAGCATTTCTATAGTTCATGTGCATTCATTTGTTTGTTAATTCAAGAAAAAAGCTTGCTTGAATTTTAAGTCAATTATGCCTAGAATCGGATTAACTTTAATGGAAGAAACCGATAAAAGAGGAAATAAGTGTTATATAACCATTTAAACTTTTGATAAATGTTTGTTTGTGAATAATGGTGGTGATGAGAGCTTTTCTTCTATGGCATTTGGACCTGTAGGTCCTGTTGGTGTGGGTTTGAAGCTGCAAGTGTCGAGTCTATACTATGTATTCTCTTCTATTAGTTTTGGCTCTGATGTTGTTAAAACCAGTGGCGGAACTGGGGGTGGCAAGGGGGAGCCACCGCCACCCCATCCTAAAAAAAAGTAAAAAAAGTTATATACTGCTTCTGCTGTTTTTTCTGTAAGATGCCATGAAATTTTTCAGTTCTATAGCCCTTTCTGCAGTCACTTTATTGATAGGTTGAAGATGAAGGGTGGTTTGGGCCATTTTGTTACCCTAACCCAAGTCCATTATCTCTATTTTTGTTACCGGCCCATAAAGTTAGGTTTCTCAGAAAAGTGTTTCGGAAAAAGAACGAGTATAGGAAAGGTTTTGATGGCACGTACGGTACAACTTCAGTTACATAGGAAAAGAACGTGTTTGGAATTGATTATTAATTAATATTAATTTCATTGCCACTTAAAAATCCTTTCAAATCAATACTTGTTTGTTATGGATAATTAATTTCACTTGTGTGGTTCTCTTTTTCATGATGAAATACAATTATTTGCATTGCCACTTAAAAGTTTTGTTTTTGAAAAAAAATCCATTATTTATTGTTAATTATTATTTTTAATTAAGAACGTACCAATTATTATATTTGAATATATTACGAACCCAAACAACGAACCGACTCTCGAATGTCAAAGGTTGAATTGAATCAATTATTGATGATTTTAATTGTTGATGATTTTCATGGACTTGTGTATTAGTTCTGAATCAATTATTGATGATTTAAAGTCACTCGAAAAGTGTAAAATGTCGTTTTAGGGATGTAATGATCAACTTTATATATCATATAGTTTAAATTTAGAATGATCGATTTTTGATTTATTATGACTTAAATGTGTTGTATGCAATATGATTTATATATTTTAGTTTTTTTTTTACGGTGGCCACCCCAAAAAAAAATTTCAGGCTCCGCCACCTGTTAAAACAAAGAAAGTTGATGCCCTTATCCTTGGAATGTAGTGTCGTTAATTTTTATATTTTCTTTTCAAAGTTTTCCTGTTAGTTTGGTGCACTAAGGTGAAGACCAGTATTTGAGTAAAAACAAATTAAGTTTTATAAAAATTGTAACAGCTATGATTTATAAGCAATTAATTTAGAATATCACAAGGTCTTTCAAACTTCGATGTGATTAATAATGAAAATAAAGTATGTGTTCTCTCAGCTGATACATTTGAAAGCAATCCTCAAACACTACAAGAAAATATGTGATTTGTTGCGCCCCTTTTCGCAGCTAATTCATGGCTAATTCCTAGCAAACGAGTTTAGTAGAGATATGCTACGGAATACCTACTGATTCGGCCGCAGCATGGATTGAGAGACAAATTTGCTAGGGAAATATTTCTTAGTAAATCCATAGTTAACAGAAACAAATTCCTAGCAAGTATTTAGTTAATCTATGGCAAATAAGTATTGAAAATGAATTTTCCATAGCAACATAACTATGACATATCGTAGTAATTTCGCAACAAGTCCATAGCAACATATCTAAAAATTGTCATAGCAAATTAGCATCAAATCCACAGCAACATGACTAAAACTTATCATAGCAATTCCTCAACAAATGTATAGCTATAATTTAACTAATCTGCGACTAGATCCTAACCATTTTTTTTTTAATAAATACTAATGGTATAATTTATTACTATATTAATTTAACAAACTTATTACTAAATAATCATGTCATAAGATCTACAAGATATTCTTAATATTAGAACAATAATTGAGCTTATACAGTATATTCTTCAAAATAGAACCTTAATCCAGTTTGTGATATTATACTCTAGACTTAAAAAGCCTTTTTCAATTACATGTAACTCACTCACTATCAATTATTAAGAGAGAAATTCCAGTTGAAGGTACCAAACAGGTAGCAATACATAGATCACAAATGATCCAATATCCTCAACACATAATAAGGAAATATGTGGTCTTGACAACATTGATATCATCAGCTATACAAAAAGACATTAACTAAAACTGCAAAAAAAATGAGATAGGCTGCTAGTCCAGTAATTGATACAATGATGAAAATAGGCTAGCAAAAAAATTGAGATAGGCTGCTAATCCAGTAACTAAAACTGCGACTATATCTTCACCACAAAATCATTGCTAGTTGATGCAATGATTTCATTTCGTGCCGCAGTAATAGCTGCTAGTCCAGTAATTGATACATCAGAGGCACGTCTACCACTACATGTTTGGCCATTCTCAAGAATCAACAATTCCAAGCACTGCAATAAATTGTCCACGTTATTATCTTTCTATTTATGTAGTAAAAATATATTATTCTAACAGAACCTATATATGAAAACATGAAATATACAACTGGAGATAGAATATAGACACGGCCCATATATTTTATTCTAACATAACCTATCTCATGAATGACATATCATAATTCAGTCACACAACAAAAAATCATATGGCTAATAGTATCACTTGCATGTCAATATGTCATTAACCACAGTTCACAACTCTAGGGACCTACTTTTGAATAACATAGAATAATATATAATTTTCCTACCTCAAATACCATCTGGTACTCCACCTTGCATTTGTGCTTGCTGCATGGAGCTGAGCATAGACAGGATTGGCTCCAACATTGGCACCAATTGTGTTTGGACAAAAGAAGTCATTGCTTTATCTACCGCTTTCTGAATAACTTCTTTTGTCGTATCTGGAATGCTGAAAGGACCAATGCCATCTGCAAATGAAGTAGATCCTCTGATGTTCAATCTGCGGCCCCCTAAAGTCCGTCTCTTCTTATTGGGACCTGACGCCTCTTCCCACACTTCTGAATCAACCTTCGGATGAGTTGAAGAATCCTCTCCATATTTTTCCAACATTGCGGTGTCATATGCCGCCTACAAAAGAATTGATTAAGTGTTGGTTACAAGATAATTGAATTGATATTATACATAAATCCAAATTCAAAGTAACTGACCATAAAAAATTTTGAGCGGCGAGAGATATACTCTCCATCTTTGTTCTTGTGAATACGATCATACACATCTCTATACGAAACTTCATTCTTCCACTCATTCTCTTATAATTGACATCAATTATATATATGAGAAAACAAATGCCCAGGAAAAATACACAACTGTCCTCTACCCTAATTTTTACATTTTAACTTCATTTTACTTTTTACCAAGGGTAACATTGTCATGTTAATTTCCAGGAGTGATTGTGAGCCTTTTTACCAATTTTTTCCTTATTCGCCCTTGATCACTTACCAACCCAGATTCAATTTTAAGGGCAAATTTGTCAAAATGTACCCTTGCCTGTTTCCCGCTTTTCAACATCAGGGATACAACACCCCGTTGTCCCAACATTAAAATTTCTTGAGTAAATCAGAGTATCACATAAACGGAATGCTACATTTCTTAAAATATCAAAAACGGAATAAATAATAATTTATTCTAGTCAAAATCATCTAAACTTCGCAGCGGATAAATTTCAAGTTAACATAATAGTTCTGGCTCGCAGGCCTAATCAAAAGTCTAAACATAATTCAAAACTACACTTATTCATGTCAGTTCAAGGTAATACGTAAGGAATAGAAAATACATAAAAGTCCCCATCCCGTTACGTATCAGAGCACCTAAGGACACAGTGAGGGTAGCCACTCACAACAGCAACAGCAACTAAAGCTTAAATACCTGCACTTGCCCACGAGGCGGCAATTCCAACATAAGGGGTGAGATTCACAAAACAAAAACATTAAACGTATAATTCAACAATTATGTTTAACAGCATAACTTCATCATCATATTATCACAACAACAGTCAAGTAACATCTTAATTATAGACAACGTCATAAATCGACATCTTAGATCAACATCATACCAAGCATCTCAAATCAATATCATAATAAACATCTTAAATCAACAATCTTAGTTCGACTTGACAATGCGACCTCGACTCGACAATGCAACTTAGACTCCACAATGCAACTTAGACTCAACAATGCAACTTAGTCATCTTAATCATGCATGTGGTACCATATTGAGTATAAATATACTCCTAGGGCATAAGCCCTCGTCGCTATTGAGCATAAAAATACTCCTAGAGCATAAGCTCTCGTCGCTATTGAGCAAAAGCTCCTAGGGCATGAGCCCTCGTCTCTGGATGCATATGCATGGACTCAACTTCTTAACTCTTAGACATCTCAAATGAACTCCAATAGTTTGGACCATAACATCATAAATCTTTGACGACACATGCAGCTTTTATTTGTTAACAACATAGCAACATGGCAGCGAGGAATCATCACAAGCATTCACATACATCATCTCTTATAATTCAAAGAAAGTATATACTAATGGATAGGTCACTATAACTAATCAACATCAACTAGCAGCTCTACGGGTTGTCTTAATATTCCAGTACTTAATCTAATCCAGAGTTAATCTCATAATCAATTGTGCGACAAGAGTCGCATTATTCCAAAAAGGTAGTCTGATACAGGACTACTCGCTATGGCGAGTGGGAACCCTCGCCTCGCGAACCATCAGGGGTAACTCGCTGTGGCGAGTTGGGTTGCTCGCCTCGCGAGCTTCAGGGGTACTACTCGCTATGGCGAGTGGGGTTGCTCGCCTGGCGAGACATCACGGGTTGCTCGCTATGGCGAGTGGGGGTTGCTCGCTTCACGAACCGTCTCAAAGGTTGCTCGCTATGGCGAGTGGATTGCTCGCCTCGCGAACCTACTAGGGGTAACTCGCTATGGCGAGTGGGTTGCTCGCCTCGCGAGCTGACGAAGAGCACTCGCCGTGGCGAGTTGATTGCTCGTTGTGGCGAGCTGCGACAGAACAGATTACGGGGTTACGAGGGTTTTCACCCAAAACCCCAAATTTCATCCTAAACCTTCCAAATTTCGACTATAATGATGTACAAGGTTTATTCTAAGGTCTGTAAACAGTTTTCTACGTCATCGGTACAGTTTCTCATCATCTAATCACCAATTCATCACTTTTTAACCTAATTCTTAGTTCTTAAAATTCTCATGAACAATTCCTAATCATGTTAACTATAATCATGAATCATAAGCTTAATGAATTGCAATGCTAGGCTCACCCTTACCTTAGAAAATTGAGCAGCAACCTCTCTTGTTCTTCTCTCCTGTTTTCTCCCTTTTTCTCCAAAAACTGAATTGTACGTACTGTACAATTCTAACCTAGTTTTTCCTTTTTATATCTTAACCTAATTTCTCTTCTCACACCAAAACTTACTTTTTCCCCTTAACTTATTTATTTCTCTTAATTCCACGAAACTCTCTAAATTCACAAAACAACCCTTCAACATATTAAATACTAAAAATAGACCACCTAATACATGCACAACATAACACATAAATCACATAAATCGTGTAATTATATTCTAACTCGACAGATTAATTAAATAATCGAAACGGGCGTTACAATACCCATATCAAACCATTACACTATCAACCATTATCAAAGTTTCACAAATTCAGCTCCCCTATTCCACCATCAACCCTAAATCTTTCTCTGCCGCCGACCAGTCCATCCTCTGCGAAAATATCACAACCGCCGACAAGGTTTTGATCTTAACCCTTAAATCATATTGCCTTTACTAATTCTGTCGTGATTCATCTTAATGTTCTTTTTCGATTTCTGAAGGATTTGTACGACAATTTTCAATTTAATGGTGTTATTCAAACTTAAAAAACGTGTTTTTCTTTCGATATAACGTATTTTGAAGTTCGATTTGTACTTTGCATCTGTTAATGTTCATTATGTTCATCTAACTTTTCTATTTCTTTATGTTTTCTACAATTTTTGTTGCATGAATAGTTTTGTTCCATCTCAAGTCAAGGTTGGTGCTAAGATCCAACATAAAAACGTGTTTTTCCTTGGATTTATACTTTGCATGTGTTTAAATGTTCATTATGTTCATCTTACTTTTCAATTTTTGTACGTTTTCTACCAATTTTGTTGAATGAATGGTGTTATTCCACATCAAGTGTATGTTTTTTCCAAGATCCAACCTCAAAAACATATTTTCACTTGGATTTAGACTTTGTTTTTTAGACTATAAATCTCATTTTCTCCCTGGTTTCAACTTTTCATGTGTTTCATGTTCGATATTTTCATCTATTTTTTTAATTTTTCGTAAAGGGTGTTATTGAACATAAAGTGTATGTTTTTACTAAGATCCAACCTCAAAAACCTGTTTTCACTTTCATTTAGACTTTGGTTATTATATGATATCATTATGTCATTCACTTTTTACTGTTTTTTTGTTTTCTAGTGTTATAAATCTTGAAGTTTTATATCTTTTCCTTGCTTATTTGGTTTTAAGATTGTACCATAACTGTGTTGTGTTGTTTAGTCACATCTTAGATCAATCCATGTTGTGTTGTTTTTAAACACATTATTATAATCCACTTTTTATTGTTTTTTACTGATCTTTGTTAACTTTAGCATCTAATATCTTTAGTCATTACGGTTAATTTGGTGTTGTTTATGTAGTCTTTATCTAATTTGTTGTTTATCTGTGAAGAATGGAGGATGATGAAGAGGTTGCCCGTGGTTTTGATCAGATCAAAGACATTGACGACAATAAAGATGCATGGGTCCTTGCTGTGAGGATTGTTGATATTTAGCCAGTGATTGGCAAATACAAAAGTGAACATCTTGAAATGGTAGTTCAAGATGCTGAGGTATGTTTCCACTTTCTAACTATATCAATTATGCTATTTTTAAAGGTTCAAAATATCCTCACTTAGTGTCTAAATTTCAGAAATTTTTTAGGGTGATGTAATTCATATTACGCTCCCTAAAGATATAGTTGCAGCTCATAGGCCTCACCTTATGTTCGACCAAACTTATGAGATGGAGAACTTTAAGGTCAGCAACAATGACCTTATTGTCAAGGCTTGTGATCATAAATTCAGACTTACGGTCACAGGTGCCACCGTGATTGGGAAACAAGATTTTCCTCATATTCCAAAGGCAACCTTTAACTTCAAGGACTTTGGTGAAGTTCTGGCTGGTAAATACATAACAGATTTATTGGTTGGTAAGTTTGTGTTTTTCATTATGATCTTCAAAAAGTCATATCAATTACTTAGTTTGTGTTTTTCATTATAATTGAAGCATAGTCAATTAATTAGTTCATGTTATTATATCATCATCAGATGTAATTGGAGCCTTTCAAGAAGTCACAAACACTAACAGAGGAAATGGCAGACTCGGATCAATTACTTTTACCATCAAAGGTGCTAGGTAAAATACATAATTTCATCAACTATCTTGGTTAATTACATATATTTATATACCTCTGTTTCATTGTTGTTGCACCTGCCTTTAATTTAGTGGCAATGTTCTTCACTGTTGCTTGTGGGATGATCATGCCAAACTTTGTGCCGATGCCTTTGACAAATTTGATGGCACTCAACCTCAACCTTTCATTATAGTTGTCAAACATGCAAGGGTTAAGCAGGAATCAAGTTATTGCATTTAAAAATAATTGCCCATTTATCATGTTTTTTTCAACCTATAATGTAAGAGGTCTAAGCTCCATTAATTGTAGGAATTTACCCACTTTGCTTCACTAATACCTGGGATGGAACTCAAGTTCTTTTTAATCCACCTTTACTTGAAGTTGCTCAGTTCAAAGAGAGGTCTGTTTCCATTATCATCCTTTTTTAATTGAGATTACTCATTGATTCAACCTAAATACCGTTCGTTAATTTCTGCTCTTTTTTACTTAGGTATAAAGATCTACCATCAGATACTATTTGTTTATCTCAACCTTATTCCCAATTCAGTCAGGGGTCTCAATATTCACAAAATACTGATATAATGTCTAATGCCAAGTTTATGACTCTTGCTGATATAGGAAATATTACTCAGGTACGTACTCTTGCATAACTATTATCATATGTGAAATACATGAATGACTTAGGTTTAACAACCACATTTTTTCCTGCAAGAATCTCAATTATAAGGATGCTTATTGCAGGAACTGTCATGTGTCACCATTGCTGAAATAACCAAGTTGAATGCTACCAGACATGGTTGGACTTATGATGGATGTAAAGAATGCACTAGAAGCGTGACGATTGAGGGTGATAAGTTTATGTGTAATAATGGACATAAAAATGATCACCCATTACCAAGGTATGTTATATTATAACATCTCCTTTGAATAAGTATTACTAAACATGAATGGAGGAAAACAATCCACTATCAATTCACTTATACCAAGATATAATGTTCTGAATATTGTAGATACAAAGTTGAAGTCACTGCTGTTCATAACTCTGATAAAGTTAGATTACTGTTGTGGGATGAAATATGTGCTTCCATGTTGAAGATTTCTGCTGCTGAATTGAGGCAAAAGATGATTGTGGTCAGTCTTGAATTCTATTTGTTTTTTTTCAAGGGTCATACTTTTTTGTTGCTTATTTGGCAAAGTTCAATAATATTTTACTAATTGAATACAGGTTGGGCATACCAATCCTAGAACATACCCGAAAGCTCTTGATAAGTTGCTATACAAGAAGAAGGTTTTTAAAATTAAGGCACTTCCAGGAGGAAACCCATGCTCTGTTAGTAAAATTAGTGACAGTGAAACACTTCTGGCAAATCTTGATAAACAATTTGGATTAATGGAGGTAGGATATTATGACTTTAACTTTGAACTAAATTCTGTTTCATTATACATATGAATATTTTTATGATTCCTGCTGGATTTTATGAATATTTCTGTTGGAATTGATTCTCCTGAGTTATCATCAAAGGATACTTCTATGATTCCTGCTGTAAGTCTATTGATCATATTCATACTCAATAACCTGTTTTTTGTATTTTGCTGTGAAGAGTCATTTTTATCATACAAGGGTCCTCTTTTTTAGGAGTCCCTTTGTGGAGAAAATGATCTGAGTGTATCTTCATCTACTCCTCCAAGCAAAAGATTATCCATGGATGACACTGATTCTGAAGTCGTCCCTGCTACGCAGCATGTGGAAGCTACTCAGCGTTCAACTACAAAGGTTACTAGGCCTCCAAGAAATGCAAAGACACCTAAAATTGAGCGCTAGATGTGATATATTCGATGGTGTGAAGAAGCTAGCAGCATGATCAAAACACCTAACTATAAAGCCTTTTTTTGATTTATAAACTAAGTTGAATACTGATATTTTGTTGGTTGCATATCTATGTGAACTACTCATGGAACTTTATTAACTATTATCTACTTAAACAATGATGCTACTTATTTAAGAACTTAATGTTGTTTAAAGGCCACTGAACTGATTCAGTGCAATTATATATTATAGATTTGACTATATGTTGATATATGTCCATGATAATGATTCAATGACCACGGATATATTGAAGTTACCAAGTATAATTCGAAACCAACTATATTTAAGGAATCAACACATTGTCCTCCTACATGAGTAGTTCATCTAAACCAGTATAATCAAATAATTACATATCTAACCATCATTATCTTAATGTAGCAGTAGATCTTTTAAGTCCAAATCAAACTATTCTTTTGACAATTTTTATTACCATGAATGTATATATTTAATATATTGCTTACCAACAATTATTAATAATAGGATTAACATAAGAAGAAGCTAAACCTGCTAAAGTTAACTACACATTAGGGTTCATAATGCAACTTTTTGAATGGACTGCTACATACTGTGTAACATATCTCAATTTTCTAATGTTCAAATCAATCAAATTTATATCATGAGGTATGAATAACTTTGGATTCTCTTAACATCCTAATTTACTACATATTTTCCATCGTATTATAAAATTATTAACAATGAGTATTTTGTATCAATTACAGCAATGATTTGACAGTAGCAGCTTCGTACCGCGGCCACTATAGCACCATTATTCTATTCCTTCTTAAGTACTTGCTAAAAAGGTAATCACATACTTTATCTTACAATCTATTATAATATTCAATTCCTTTCTGATTGGTGATTACCTCCTTATATGCCATCAAATTTATATCATGAGGTATGAATAACTTTGGATTCTCTTAACATCCTAATCTACTACATATTTTCCACTGTATTATAAAATTATTAACAACTAGACGCCGACCCGTGCGATGCACGGGTTTGTTTCGATTTTCATATATAAGCATTATGTTGACTATATTATTAGTTGTCGACATGTTTAAATATATTATGTATAACATTTCAAAAAAGACTACAATAGCAAAATGCACCGAAATTGGAACTCGTCATACAAAATCTAAACAATGAGCAAAATTTAAACAATGAACAAATTAAATAGTTCAAAATACACATCAAGGAAAAAAGTTACTGCATAAAGTTAGTATAAGAAACATATCAAGTGATTCAACCATAGAAGTCTATAAGGTCACCTACATTTTCATTTTTCAAGACATATGTCGTAGGAAAAAGGGGAAGAAATGGATGAAAAACGCAGACTTTTGGGTTTAGATTGTGAAGGAGAAAGGAGAAAAAAAGGTTCGAAACTGTTTAGAAAGAAAGGAAAAGGAATTAATTGATTTTTTGAAAATGGAGTTTAATATTGGATATTATGTAGTGGAAGCAAATTAAATCAGTAAAACAGCTACTAGTGAAATGGCAAAATTAGTTGGATGGAAGGAAATGGTCGTGGGTTCGAATCTCTCAATAGCTATTTTTCATGAAGATTTTTTAAACCTCTCAAAAAAGGCTGAATTAGGGTTAATCAGTGGTGGGAATAGGGTTAATCAGGACTGTTTAACATTTATATATATTAAGATGAGTATTTTGTATCAATTACAGCAATGATTACCTCCTTATCTGCCATCACTTGAAAAAATTTCAATGAAATTTCATTTTAAATTTGGAGGGAATTTAAATTTCGTTTCAAATTTTCACTTCAATAAAACATTTTTTTAAAACACATCTACAAGGATGTGATTAACAGCTCATCTTAAACTTTCCTACTGTTCCATTAGTGTCATTAGCAATATTCATTCACACATTAAGTCATCTTTCTCATTTTCTGAAGATACATTTTTTTCTCAATGAATGATGAAGATGAAGCAGGAAGGAAGAATAGAGCATCTTTAAGAAGATTGAGAAGAAGAAATATTCTCAATCAGAGACTGCAAAAGAGAACCAAACTCAACTTCGATATTGGAAAGCAGCGTACACCATTTGCTGATATAACTAACAATCAAGTTCAATCCAAATTACAGCAATCAAAGGTTAGCAAAAACTCATGTCTCAATACTAACCTCAATAGTTCAAACTTTCACTACAGCTCTCAAATTCCATTTAACTTAAATGTTCCATCTAGGGTTCATCAGTGTTTTCAAACTTCACAAAATACAAATATCCCTGACATTAGACCAACTATAGGGAAATCACCTATTATTTCACCTAATCATATGAAAAAAAATTAAGCTCAATTCTTGGATTGAACAAAGTTCCATATGTCATTAATTACCTTAGTCCAACAGTAATCAACAAGTTGTACTACCCTCAAGTTATGTTGGTGGTCGTAGGTATATGGATCAGCTTTATTTTGATGGTATGGCCATTTCAAGTGAAGTTGGATTTCCAGATTTATTTATCACTTTCACATGCAATCCAAGTTGGCCTGAAATACAACGTTTTGTTGGTCCAAAGGGTCTGAAACCGCACGACCGACCAGATATCATAGCAAGAGTTTTCAAAATTAAATTTGATGAACTTGTCAATGATTTGACAAAAAATCATGTCCTTGGAAAAGTTATTGCATGTAAGTTTTATCAATATATAGCTACATATTTTTTACACTTTGTTTATATAACCACTTATATTCTTCAATATTTATTCATTTGTAGATATGTACACCATTGAGTTTCAAAAGAAAGGACTGCCACATGCTCATATTCTTATATTCTTACATCCTTCCAGTAAGTATCCTACACCATTGAGTTTCAAAAGAAAGGACTGCCACATGCTCATATTCTTAGATTTGGAACTGAACGAAGACCAAATAAAGAACTTAACTCTAACATTAATTGAAAAGCACATGGAGAAGAATAGAAGATCTTTAAAGGATTTCCATACCCAAATGATTATGTCATGCAAGAGCTTGGAAACATATTGATTTATGATGAGCTTAACTATGATGTAGATGCATTGAAATTGAAATTCAAAGAACTGTTCAGTACTCTAACAGGTAAATTGCAAATACATTTTTGTTATGCGTATCATTTTTAGTGTCAGTTTATAAATTTAACCTATGTTGATTCTACATACCCAGATGAACAAAGAGGGATTTATCACAAAGTAATGTCAGCTATTAATGGACAAAATGATGGTGTGTTTTTCTTACACGGTTACGGAGGAACAGGCAAAACATTTATGTGGACCACTTTGGCTGCTGCATTAAGGAGTCAGGGTAAGATTGTTCTAACTGTTGCAACAAGTGGCATTGCTTCTCTTTTGTTACCTGGAGGGCGAACTGCTCACTCCAAATTCAAAATACCTGTACCTGCATTTGAAAATTCAACGTGTAACATTGATGGTAATAGTGATCTTTCTAAACTGTTAAGAGTTACAAACTTGATCATATGAGATGAGGCACCAATGGCTCATAAGTTCTGTTTTGAAGCTTTAGATAGAACTCTTAAAGACATTATGTCTGGCACTGAAGACACTGAGAAAATCTTTGGAGGCAAGGTTGTTGTGTTTGGAGGTGACTTTAGGTAAATTTTACATGTTGTGCCGAGAGGTAACAGGTCCGGCATTATCAATTCATCAATCAATTCTTCTTACATTTGGGATGAATGTCAAGTTCTCACACTAACAAAAAAATATGCGCCTACAATCTAATGATGAATCATCTGATCCGGATGACTTAAAGACTTTCTCCGAATGGATACTAAAGGTTGGCGAAGGGAAAATTTCTGAGCCAAATGATGGTTTTGCAGATTTTGAAATACCTGAGGAGCTGTTAATTAAGGATTTTGATGAACCAATTGATGCTATTGTGAAAAGTACTTATCCTAACTTTCTTAGTATGTACAACAATCCTGATTATTTGCAGCAAAGAGCTATACTGGCATCAACAATAGATGTTGATACAATCAATGACTATGTTCTTTCAATTATTCCAGTTATACAGAATCTCCTTAAATCATAATTTAATCATTTATTATATATATTTCAACTATTTATTTATATGGAACTTAATTATTTTTGTTTTAATCCTGAAGGAAAAGAGAAGGAATACTTAAGTTGTGATACAATTGATAGATCAGAAGTTAACCAGAATTGCCAATCTTATCAGTTATTCACTCCTGAATTCTTAAGTACATTGAGAACTTCAGGGCTTCCAAACCATAAAATCAAACTTAAAGTTGGTACACGTATCATGCTTTTAAGAAATTTAGATCAGGTGGAAGGATTATGCAACGGTACTAGACTTATTGTAACTAGATTGGCCAATCATATCATTGAAGCTAGGATCATCTCAGGTAAAAATGTTGGCAACATAACTTACATACCAAGAATGTCCATGTCCCCTTCACAATCTCCTTGGCCTTTTAAACTCATCAGAAGACAATTTCCTATTATCATATCTTACGCAATGACTATCAACAAGTCACAAGGACAAACACTAGACAGTGTAGGTCTCTATTTGCCAAGATCAGTCTTCAGTCATGGTCAGTTATATGTTGCATTCTCCAGGGTAAGGACTAAAGCAGGTCTCAAAATCTTGATTCATGATCTAGAAAAAAAAAGCTCTTACAAACACCACCAATGTCGTTTACAAGGAAGTTTTTGAAAACGTTTACTAAGTAAGTTTATATACAACTTTAATCTAAACGTGTTTAACTTATATATGAATAATATCATTGTCACAATAACTTCAATTTATTATTTCATAACATATATGTTATACATTTTTCATATCATAAACAATATAAGTAATGACACTTTGAATAGTTTATGTAATGCTGTATATATAAGAATAATCCTGTAAATTATGAAAAATTTGTTAGTTATGAACAATAGGTATATATCAGTTATATTTATATACTCATATAATACAATAACACTGTAGCATGTGATCAACAATGCTTTTGAGTCAAACTTGGTATCAATACTGAAAGAATTGACAACACAAGAAGATGAATTGATTGATATAAAAGTACTATCCCAACTACTAATATTTATTTTATCTATATTACAGAGCAAGAAGTAAAGAATGCCTACTGATGGGAACACACACCAAGTTTACCTGCAGCTGTACCATTGTGAAGCTAGACTTCACTTGGAAATTGTTCCTTTTATAAGGCTTTTTGGACTTAGCTATCTTTTTGGAATTGTAAATTAAATTTATACTGCTGATACTTATTATAACATTATACCTTTTCCAGCAATGGAATCCTGCAATGTCAAGTTACATTGCTTTTGAATGATATATGGCTAATCAAGTTACATGACAGAGTAATTACTTTATTCAAGTGACATAAAAAAAGGAATCCTGCTATGTCCATTTGTAAGCGCACTGCCTTTTAAAAATATTACTTTACATAGGACAACAAAGCTAAATATTTTAACAAATTATTTACAAATTATTTTAAACAAACTTTTATAACATGATACTTAATTGCTATAAATATCACTTCAGCATAATATTCTATAGAACAACATAATTACTTTCCATCATGTTTTAAACAATGGATGCTATTAGAAAGCTTCTTGCTAAGGATCCCATAGAAACTTTCTCTGCTATTAAGTTATCGGTGCAGGTTGAATTATATTCATCTATTATAGTTT
The DNA here is from genome assembly GCA_946800305.1 of Medicago arabica. Lineage (NCBI taxonomy): Eukaryota > Viridiplantae > Streptophyta > Magnoliopsida > Fabales > Fabaceae > Medicago > Medicago arabica. Next base: position 27,537,556 of record OX326970.1, on the reverse strand, counting down.
TCTTTTTAAACTAACATTCATACAATAAAAGAAATACTAACAATTATATTTGTTTCTTAATGTATTTCTTTTATAGATGTTTCCTGAAGTTGATCCAGCATTCACTCGAAAATGGTATGATATACAAAGGGGACCATGGTATGTTTTGAATAATCAGAACAGAGGCCATCTAATAACTTGCAGCAAAAGTGAAGTTAATCCTCTATTAACTAATGGATGGAGTGATCTTAAGGAGTTTAATGAGTTTCCTGATAACGTTGAAGTTGTCTTTGGTTATCGTGGAAACTTGATGTTCTCTGTTGAAATGTTCAAGGAGTTAAGTGAGGAAGATGAGCTACCTAAGTGGCATAGCCAGAGCACAATTCCTAATGAAACTGCTTACTTTGACACTATACTTAATGAATCTGACTTTACTAGACCGATGAAGGTTTGAATCAATCTTTGCACTTTTCATTTGTCGACATTTAATACGTTTAATTTGTTCAATTATGTAAATTTAAATTGCAGACACTCAGCAAGGATTTTAGCCTGTTTCTTAAGGAGTTTGCAGTGCAGGATATAACTTTTTGTCCGGATAGTGGAAAACAAGATAAGTTCGAAGTTTACTTTCTCAATGATGATAATTTGACTACGAAGGTTGGAACCAAATGAGATCGTTTCTGCAAAGATAATCAATTCAAAATTGGTCACACTATCCGCTTGAAAGTGAACCTTTCTGATACTCTCAAGTGCCATGTCTACCAAATTCACAGGACCTCTGCTTCTGCTGCATCTACCTAAAACCTTATCATTGTGATTCATCAACTACTGTAATTATCTGTTTGTATTTTCCTTAATATGTAATATCTATTATCTTCTCTATGGAATATGTTTAATATCTATTAATCTACAATTGAGCTTTTACTTACGTTTTTACATTTAGATTTAATTCTAATAATTTACTCTATATCATCCTATTCATTTCTTTAATTGTTAATTTAAAAATAACTAACTAAGATAAAACTAATTATATCAGGTAGTTAATTAATTTTTCCTTCATTTTTAACGTTGATACATTTATAATTGATGTTATCAATATAGCAAGCTATTTTTTAATTTATTATAAATAGTTGATCAAAACTATTACAACCACTCAGTTGGAAAATGTGGAGACAAATCAAAATAAATATATCACTTTTTTTAAACAAAATAATATTTATATCTTTGCTCATACTAGCAGCTGAATTGTTTAATTTTTTCGATAAATTTTAAGTGCACAGTATAGCATTCATATGAACTTTGTACAAATAGATATCTCCATCTATAATGGCTTTAAATAACAATTATATTATTATGCTGTCCATTTTTCTATATTAATAAACTATTTTAAATTTATTACATTTGACTAGCTTATTAATTGATGTAGTGCAACTTTCACAGCTATAACTTACAACAACCAAAGTACATGTGACATTATATCTTTCCTATCAAATTTATATCATTTCACTTCCCAAAGTTATAGATAGATTCAACAATTAATAATTTATTATTTATAACAATACATCTGTAGCATAAATACATGTTCACTATCATTGCATATCTATTTTATTCGCAATGGAATCAAGTTCATCATCAATTTGTGACCTAAAACCAAATGAAAGATCTATAAACTGCAGCATAGCTCCGTTGATGACATCTGAGTCCGATAGACCTTTTTTCATAGCTGTTTGCACAGAAGTAATACTCATATCTCTTAACATTTTTTCCATTTCTTTTATCCTTTAACTTACTTTATTTTTTTTCCAAACAGATTATTTGTGAATTAGATAACATATTTGTTATTGAAAATTTCGATGAACTGCAAGCGAAATGGACGTTGATAGATGGTTATGGATATAGTCACGAAGTAGAGTTTAATGGATGTATGCTCATACCATGTCTTACGCGGGGTTGGAATGAATTCAGGCATTTTTATAATATTACATCAAATCCACTTATGTCTTTCACTTTGTTGGGAAATAGTACATTTCTGATAAAAAATTTCAATGGTTCAACAACAACAAATGAATATCCATGTTACCATAGATTGACTACTTCCAGTCTCAAAAATCTTACCATAGATTGACTAATTTGAGGTTGACATTCTCCTTTTCTAACATGTATTAGTTATTTTTTTCCATATTAATTATTATTCTGCTTTTTTCCCAATTCAGATTCTACCAGATGACCTTGGTCGATTTCTTAAAGTTATCAACCATGATTATTTTAGATTGGTTGGACACTCAAACACAATTACCATTTGCAAATTTATATTAAAGAAAGCTGATGGAAATGATGAAACTACTGCAATCATTGGTAGCGGATGGAAATCTTTCTGCAAAACAAATCGTATTTATCCAAAAAGTATACTTGAATTTAATTGCGACTCTATAATGGCGAAAAATATCGTTTCAGTTTACAAATTATCAAAACGTTATTGAAGCCGGTTGAATGTTTGATAACTATGTAATTATTATTTTAACTAATTAAGGATCATTATCAATTTGTAATATTTTCATTATTGTATGAGAATTATTTAATTTAATTTTGTAACTTTATTATAATTAATATTTGAATGTATCAATCTACAATACATGGTGAACTGCTATTGTCAATTATATAACAAAGAGGTGCAAATAGCAAATATATAAATAATACCGCAAAAAATTTTACCCATCAGATTAGCCCATTTAGGTCTGATTGCATTTTTAATAGGCAGGGTTAACATTCCGCCCATTTATCAATTACAGTAGATGAGACAAAAACAATTGCAGAAACAAATCTACCCACATTCCGCCTTTTTTCGTTTGCAACCTACTAGCTTGAATCCATCGTATTCCTTTCTTTTGGGACCACAGCACAAAAAATGGATACAAACCAAAACATGTTTCATCCTTTTTCTTTGTTTTTTTCCCTGATTTGGTATTTTCTGTAAACTTTCTTTTGGTTTTACTGTTCTTTTTAGGGTTTTTTTATAGAATTGCTTTGCATGTGTTCTTCATCTAAATTACTTTCAATGTTAATTTATTCACATCAATTTTTATGTTGTTTCATTAAAATCTTAACCAATTTGCTTCTTTTATGCTAATTTCTACCATTCCTGTATTTTCAATTAGGGTTTTGTTTTGATATTCATCTTATATATAATTAGATCGAAATTTATTTAATCTTCTTCACATTTATTTCATCAAATTATGGTATAATCTTTTGATCCTTCTGCATTTCTAATTTTTACTATAACAATTTTTATACAACTTATTCTAACAGTAAACAACTTATTGTAATCTCAATATTTTCAATTAAATAACTATACTTTAAATATTATTAAACACGTTTATTTGTTATTATATGGTCAATTCATAAGATTTCTGTGTTAGTTTTATTCCAGATATGAAAATGGTTCAAGTTCTTCTAAACCGTTGGATTTCTTTGAAACGGTCATTGATCCAGATCAGGTATATCAATTTAATATCTATCATTAGTTAACTTTTAATGTAATACTGCTATGGTGTTTTTTTTTAGTCATAGGATTGAATTTTATTGATATATTGTGTGAAATTTATGTGTGTTATATTGATTATAGGATAAAATTATGATGTCCTATGACTTTTTCAAAAGAAATCAGAATGATTTGGATTTCAGTAAACTCAACTATGGTTTTATGAAAAATGTACATGGGAAGGGAATTGTGATTAAACTAAGGAGAGATATAGAAGGAATTTACATGCTAAATGGACAGTTGGTTGCTCAAGTAATGGGAATCAATGCTCCAACAAAAGCTAAAATTGAGCATCTATCTGATGATGGTGTAAACATGTTTGCTGTTACATTTCTGACTGAGGATAACATTCCAATTATCCCAAAAAAAACCCCGTAAAGAATTCATGTACATCAGCTCAGATGATGAGCTAGTTGAAGAAGGTCAGGTGGTGGATGATCTGGTCGAAAACCAACAGATCGAAGGTGTTGGTGATGATGAATATCTTGATGTTCCTGTTACCGCAGCCATGTGCAATCGAAAAAAACTACAAGTTCTGGTATATACTATTCCTTTAATAATAAATTGTCTGTTTATTTATTTAATAATTGTTTTATACAAAAATTATATTTAACTAATGTCATTCATTGAACTGTCTAAAGCACTTTCCAAACTGGGTTTCGAAATCATTTTTGGCTGAGCACCCAAAGAAAATTGATCTATTTGACGGAGACATGGAGACCACATACAGTTGTAAGATCATTACTGCTGACAGGTATGATTTTGAAAAAAGTTTCGCTGGTGGATGGTTTGATTTTGTTAGAGCTCGCAATTCGCAATCTTGGTGTAGGTGATACATTGATGTTCCATTTTGAGGACAATGCTAGCAGGTTGATTGTCCATGTAATCCCATTTGCATAATGTTCTTTTAGATGGTGGTTAGATAGTTACCTTTAAAATTAGCAAAATTTGGACATTGTTGTATTATTTTTGGGTTTCTTGATGTCAATTTTGTTCTGTAATATATGAACTTTCTACTTTTGTGGTATGTTTAAATTTGACAAACATGTAGAATATTGGTACTTTTGGTCTGTAATATATAAACTTGGTACTTTTGTGGTAGATTTTGATGTAAATTATAATTAATGTTATTTTATTATGCATCAATTATTGTCTGAAATTATAAGTTAATATCTTGATATGAAATACATTAAATTACTGATTAAATGTTTCTCAGCACGGCGTAGCCGCGCTACCCGTGCTCAGCACGGGTCTCTCGACTAGTTGATTAGTATATACTAACTTGAAAAAATGTAATTTTAAAAACACCCCAAACAGGAAAGTAAAATGTATTATAATATAAAGCTAATAACTAACCATCCTCTTTTTATGTTCAATGAAGCTTATAGAGCCTCCAGGGTGCAATACTGCATCAGGTAAGGCAGCTCTGTTACATCTATTAGCATCTGACTTCTTCCTCCATTCTAGTTTCAACCAAATGTCGACGAAGCCATCCCATACTTCTGTCTTCATTCCTTTGGGCCCATGGCCCTTAGTGTCGACCAAATTTGTTGAGTTCACTTTTCGTAAGGCATAGTTTCTTGCAGTTTTTAAATGATCAGGATATCGGTCCAAACATGTTCTTTCCCACACAGTTCTTGCCACGTAACAATCATAGTCTGATGGAAACTTATATTTACCCTACGTTGTTATAGTATATATCATATAAGTATAATATAAATATAAAAAATTATCTATAAATTAAAATATAAGACTAGAGGAACATATATAGTTGCCAAAAATTCCTTAAATAACTCCTCCTTCATCTCAGCAGCGTAATCTTTCCACTTCTCAGCTAGAGTAGGCATCCTCGTCATCACCCCAGATATAATATCTTGGGTTACACTTTGAGGAACAAACCTTCTCCTACATATGGGATTTAATGCAAGTGAGAAGTCGAATCCAAATAAAACAGTAACATATTAGTGATACAGTGGTAAAAACATTAAAAACAACTCAGCTAACAGCAAGGCACAATACAATAAACTAAACAATAGTTAGCAACAAAGTAGCTTACGGATTAGAGATCGCCTCAACAGTTATAATTTTTCTCCTATCAGTTTCTGCATGTGATCCTTCACTTGAAAGCATTAAAGTTGGTTCTTTAGCGGGTTGACCATTAGCACTACTAACCTTCTCATTGTTGGAAACTCCAGAAAATCCTCCAATACCTTTTTGTTGATTTGTTTTCTCTCAAATGAGCTGAATCTCTTCATTTTCACCATCTTTGTAGGCAGCATCATCATAAGCATAGTATTCATCATTCACAGCCACACCTTGATCTTGCCTTTTTTTTCAATCATTCTTGCCATAAAAAGTGGTGTGAGCACTTTCCCAACCACCATAATTAGTTGTGGCACCTTGTAATGATTATATCAAGATAACGGCGTGAATTGAATGAAATCAAATAATTAAGAAATCAAACTCATAATTGGTGATGATATAGTTCATCCTTTTTGCATTTTAATTTTTAATTGGTCCCAAACGGGGAATTTATGCTATCCAATTCATTTCGTTCAGATTTAGGATACTAAACTTACGGGAAATTTCTCGCCTTTATACTCAGATTCCACAAAGTACGGAACCCCAAAGTATAAAAATCACTATACTTAGCATTGCCAACAAATATATAATTCTTCTAACTGAAGCTTTCACCCTTTTCTAACTGTATTAGTGACTTAAAGCTTGAGAGAAACATGGTATCACCTTACACACTTTCATACAATTAATAAATATTCATAGCTTGATTAAATGATATTTTAATGTAAAACTTATACTCCAACATAAATAAAGTAACAGGGTTTCATATTGTAACAGGGGTGCATAGTGATCCACCTAAGGTTAGCATAAAAGTAATGGCAATGTCAATGTTGAATTACACTATTAATTCAATCTCTACCAAATTATGGAAAAAACTGTGTAGAATAGTTTTAGGTTGCGATTGCAGTCCTAGTTGTGGTTGTGCTGTGAACTTTGATATTGCAGCACAATGAGGCAAATGCAACCGGATATGCAAACCTTTATACAAATCTCTAATATGAACAACATATGAAAGATTCACAAGCTTTACACTAATATGAAAAACAGAACTACCTACATTTAATAGAGAAAGAAGCAGAGAACAAGTCGAGTGTGTCGAAGAAATGACAGTATATTCGCCACTACTTCTAAACACAAAACATTGTAAAATATAATTTAGACACAAACCATCAGAACTTCGAATCTATGTGAAGTGAATGGATTCAAAACTTAAGACACAGATCAGAGACAAAAACATAAAGCAAAACTAGAATTACATAATTATTTCATCTATTAATTTTAGGTGATGTTACCGATGAATGAAGGAAAGTTTGAAAGTACGTATACTTGTCAATGAAGAGGCGCACTCAATAATTAGACCCAAAAAATCATGGTAATGTGTAATTGATTTGTATTCAAGGTATTATAAAAATTGAATAGGGAATTAAAACCAAGTCAAGAATAGAGATATTAGTGTGAGAGACTGATAGATTAACGTGAATGAAAGAGAGAAGGTGTGCATTAAAGCAGATGAAAAAGATGCAAACAACATATATTGATGCATAACTGAAGCACGAGATACTTACAGCATGCCAGAAGCAAAATAAAACAAACCAAAAAACAATTCCAGACCCTATGCAACTGCTAGAGACCTGGTTAAAAATCCAATGCTCAAATGGAAAAAGACAAAGCTACTGCTTCTCTTAAGCGAACTCGCTTTGAAGCTCGTAAAAATGTCACCACCCTCTCTAGATCAAGAGGGATGATGTTGAAATTGAAACTTTGATTTTCAATACCGCTGCAAACTTCCCGTTCCGAACAATCACTTATCCTCGGATATCTACCTTCCTACCTTGCTTTGCTACTCCTATGTGCTACCTTAAACATATGGACTATCTCATGGATTCCACCAAAAGATGGACCGACGACTGTATGGGATGGGTTCCCCCCTATTCTTAAATTTATGTTAGTATTCTGTTCTACATCCAGATCTTTCGTGCTATGGAATGCACAAAACTAACTAATGTGGAAATAAGCACTTAAATCAGATGAAATCAAATGGTGAAATAAGGAACGGAGTAGCAATCTGCCCATCCTTTCATTATAAGAGAGAATGAAGAAGCATGACAAAATTAGGTTAAGCAGTCAACTCATTGAATCACCATGTCTTAGAAAGAAATGGAACTTTATTAAAACTTTGACTTCGTAAACAATTAAAAAAATATTTTGAGTTATAGGATATATGAACACTTAATCATAATAACCTCACATACATGTTCGTACTGGTGGAAATTTCAATTCTTTTAAACTAAATTTTTTCTTAACTTGAGAAGCATAAACATATTTTAGTTGGGAAACAACACAATTTGCAAACTAATCAAAATTGAATCATAACTATTGATTGTAAAGTGAAACCTGTTATGAGAGACAAATATGGGAGGTGGATCATTTGAAATAGAATAGGGTGTTAAATTTGGATTGGATTGGAGGCAAAACAAATCAAGAACAAATAAGCAAAGTTATTGAAATATTCAAGAATAAAAAAAACGACAAAACGGCAATCAACCAACAAACTCCAACGAAATAATTCAAACCTAAACCCCACCACGGTGGAATTACAGGGGAATCCTAAAATCTGCAACCGACCGACCAAGTTACCCTATGCGAAATAGTTTGATTTCATCGGGAGCACGCGATAAATAATGATAGAGGGGCAGGCAAAGACAAAATACGTACTCCGGTCAACATTCCGAATACACTATATAACAAAATGGTACAAATGAAGAGGTACAAAGATGATTCTAATCATCTTTTCCACCTACCAACTAGAGGTGCGCAATTCACTTGGTAGGGTTTCAAGAAGGAAGAACAAAAAGGTTGCTTCAACTGCAAGAAGTCTGGGCACTTTATTGCTGATTGTCCAGAGTTGCAGAAAGAGAAATCCATGTCAAAGAGACCAACCTTCAAGTCAAGCAAGTTTAAGAAGCAAATCAAGAAAAGTCTGATGGCTACCTGGGAGGATCTTGATAATGAGTCAGGGTCTGATGAAGATGATGCTGATGGTGAAGCTAATGTAGCTGTTGGATTAATGGCTACAACTGAACCAGTTGAAGAAGCACCTGAGGCAGAATCAGACACAGACTCTGAGAGTGAGACTGAGGTATTTTCTAAACTCACAAGATCTAAATTAGTTGATTCTATCAAAGAACTTCTTGGTCACTATGAGACCAAATCCACTGAGTTGAAGAAAGTATAACAACAGCTTAATAAGTTGTTGAAAAAGCATGACTCAACTTTGTTGGAGTTAGACAGTTTAAAGAAAGAACCTGACTCTTTACTGATCAAGAAGTGTAGCTGTAAATACTTGAGTGAGCAGGATGTTGCTCTACAAGAATTTATTTCTACTGGAATTGATAAATCCAGGGTAGCATCTATGATCTATAGCACATATCAGAACAGAGGACAAGGTCTTGGATTCATTGGAGGCAACTCAAATCAAGTGATCCTGAAACCTGGTCCTGATGGCGTAAGAGAAGCATTGAAAAGTCACTTTGTGAGTGAGTCTGAAGAAGTCAACACAGTGACTCATTCAGGACCTAAAGCCTCAAATTCTAAACTAATGACAAAGTCAAAACTACAGAACCTAAAGCCAAAGGTACTGAACAACTTTGAACCTAAGGCTTCAAGGATTCAGATTCTGAAGAAATCAGATTCTGGTAAACAGACTCTAAGGAAACCAGAGTCTGAAAAACAAAAGCCAAAGTTTCAAAGAAGAGAAACTGTGAAAGGTAAGTTGGATCCTAAACTAAATGGTTCTGAACCTAAAGTTTGGAAGAAAAGAATACCAAGGACTTCAAGACACACAGCACAAAGGGGATTCAATGGTTCAAGGACTAACCCCAGATGACCCATAAAGATATGGGTACCTAAGTCTGAAATTATTGATGTTGCAGGTATGTATAAAAGGACAAGAAAGGCAGAAGGCCTGGTACCTGGACAGTGGCTGCTCGTGACACATGACGGGAGAAAAGTCTATGTTCCTAACCCTGACCATGAAAGAGGGAGGAACTGTGGGATTTGGAGGAAACCAGACATACAAAATCATTGGTACTGGAACCATTGGTAATTCTCTAATCTCAATTAGCAATGTGTGGTTTGTAGATGGACTTAGACATAACCTACTAAGCATAAGTCAATTGTGTGACAGTGGTTATGATGTTTTGTTTAATAAGAACAACTGCACAGTAGTCAACAAGGATGATCAATCCATAGTTTTCAAGGGAAAGAGAAGAAACAATGTTTACAAAATAAAATTCTCTGAACTGACTGATCAGAAGGTAGTTTGCCATCTGTCAATGGGTGATAAGAAATGGCTGTGGCACAGACGGTTGGGACATGCTAACTGGAGGTTAACCTCTAAGCTCAGCAAGTTGCAACTAGTCAAAGGCTTACCAGACATTGACTATCATTTAGATGCTCTCTGTGGAGCATGTCAGAAAGGGAAAATTGTTAAAAGCTCTTTTAAACCAAAAGAAATTGTTTCTACCTCCAGACCCTTGGAACTACTTCACATTGACTTATTTGGACCAATCAGTACTGCATCCTTATGTGGAAGTAAATATGGATTAGTCATTGTTGATGATTACAGTAGATGGAGTTGGGTTAAGTTTCTGAAAACTAAAGATGATTCATATTCTGTGTTTAGTAAATTCTGCATCCAAATACAATCTGAAAAAGAATTGAAAATTTTGAAAGTCAGAAGTGATCATGGAGGAGAATTTGAAAATGAGCCATTTGAGCTTTTCTGTGAAAAACATGGAATTATCCATGAATTCTCTGCTCCTAGAACTCCACAACAAAATGGGGTTGTAGAGAGAAAGAACAGAACCTTAAAAGAAATGGCAAGAACCATGATCCATGAGAACAATCTGGCTAAACATTTTTGGGCAGAAGCAGTAAACACAGCATGTTATGTTCAGAACAGGATCTACATCGAATCCTTGCTGAACAAAACAGCATATGAACTCTTTAAAGGCAGGAAACCTAACATATCTTACTTTCATCAGTTTGGATGTACATGTTATATTCTGAACAATAAAGTCTATTTAAAGAAATTTGATGCCAAAGCTCAGAAGGGAATCTTTTTAGGTTACTCTGAAAGATCTAAGGCATACAGACTGTATAATTCAGAAACACAATGTGTTGAAGAATCTATGTATGTCAGATTCGATGACAAAGTGCCCGGAAGTGAAACTCCAGAGCAAGATGAAAGTTTTGCAGGTTCTCAGGATTCTGATGACAACTCAGAACCCGATCAGATTCAAGAATTTGAAGATACTCCAGAAGTTGTAGCATCCCCTGAAGTTCCTGATGAAGAACTAGAAGATCAAATCATTGGCAACAAAGATAGTCCCAGAAGAACTAGATCACGTTTCAGACAAGAAGAGTCTGCTTTGGGATTATTACCTGTTGTTGAACCGACCTCTGTTGAAGAAGCACTTGGAGATGAAGGATGGATTCTGGCAATGCAAGATGAACTTAATCAATTCAAAAGGAATGATGTGTGGGATCTAGTAGATAAGCCTGAACACAAGAACATTATTGGAACAAAATGGGTGTTCAGAAACAAGCTTAGTGAACAAGGAGAAGTAATCAGAAACAAGGCCAGACTTGTTGCTCAAGGCTACAGTCAGCAAGAAGGCATTGATTACACTGAAACATTTGCTCTAGTTGCAAGATTGGAAGCAATCATGCACGTAACATGCACAATATCATTTATACATTATTGCATTGACCATCTTGTGTCTTACTTCAAATGTAGCGCATAAAAGTGTCATCCCCAACGTGTCTGATCAGTGATGTCACCCTTAGGCTTGATAGGTCGTATCCCTTCGGTTTGGTCCTCTTTCATCATTGTGTGTCAAGCGAATAGCTTGCAAACCTCTTTTGGTACCTGTGTGTCAAGCGAATAGCTTGCAAACATCTTTTGTTATCGGTGCGTCAAGCGAATAGCTTGCAAACCTCTTTTGTTCCATGTGCGTCAAGCGAATAGCTTGCAAACACCTTTTGTTACGTGTGTGTCAAGCGAATAGCTTGCAACCTTTTTTGTTCCATGTACGTCAAGCGAATAGCTTGCAAACACCTTTTTGTTCCATGTGCGTCAAGCGAATAGCTTGCAAACATATTTTGTTACCTGTGTGTCAAGCGAATAGCTTGCAACCTTTTTTGTTCCACGTGCGTCAAGCGAATAGTTTGCAATACTTTTGAAGTCGGGTTTGATATCCTACCAAATGCCTTTGAATCAGGTTAATACCCTGCAAATGCTCTGAATCAGGATAATAGCTCGCAATTACTTGTGTGTCAAACAACCATTTTACCAATGTCTTTTCAATCTCCCCGAGTGGCTATTCCAAAAGTGTCCTTTGTTAAATCCTATCCTGATCGTCGTTACCCCAGTAAAGGTAATAGACAGTTTTACCCTTCGTTTTGTTCGTCTTTACCCCAGTAAAGGTAATAGACAGTTTTACCCTTTGAATTGTTCGTCGTTACCCCAGTAAAGGTAATAGACAGTTTTACCCTTCGTATGTTCGTCTTTACCCCAGTAAAGGTAATAGACAGTATTTCATTTCGTATGTTTGTCGTTACCCCAGTAAAGGTAATGGACTGTATTTCACTTCGTTTTGTTCGTCTTTATCGCAGTAACGGTAACAGACATTAATTTCCTCCCCAGTGACACTTATTATTTGGTTCTCAAGTTAGTATTTTCGTCGTCCTTGCATTCGTACCTGCATAACAGACAACTCATATCATTACATTCATAGAGCTTTACTTTCTAGATTCTTGAATTGGTCAAAAATTGGTGTACTTAATATTTAAGTCTCTCCGACCCGTTGATTTAAAATTTTCATCTTCTTAAATCCTCGTGACGGAGAAACTTAAATAGGGGCATCTGTCATACCCCAAATTTTGACCAATTTAATTTTTTTATTTTCGTACGTTGTTCGTTTTTTTAGCTTTCGTTCGCGCTCTAATTCCCGTAATATCTGTTTTTATTCGTATTGTGATCGCATTTAATTTTTTTACGTCGCTTATATTTTAATGTCACTCGCGTATTAATTTCGTATTTTTTATCCGCGTTTTATGCGTATTTTATTTATCGTAAAGTTTACGTTGTTAAAATTCATTTTTGTTCACGTCGTTGATTTATTATTTTATTAGCGTTAAAAAAGCCGCGTATTTCAGTCGTCTCAGACGAAATTTCGGCAGAGAGGTATTTTAAAATACCTCATTTTTTTGGTTCCGACGGGACATTTTTTTTTTTTAGTCATGTTTATTATTTCTTTTTATTATTATTAGTAATTTTCGTTTTTATTATTGTTTATTTATTTAATTATTTCTTTTTTTATTTTATTTAGTTGTTGTTATTTATTTATTTATCTGTTTTATTATTTTTAAGTCACTCAGTCCACTTGTCAGTTTGTCATTGGTTCTGGTCCAACTTTTTCTCCAAGTTTCAGCAAGGGTATTTTCGTCCATTCCATGTATCAGATACTTAAGGATTGGTCAGAGTCAGTCAGAGTCAGGCACGGATTTCCATAAAAACACATCTCAAATCCGACTACACCCAAAAATAAAATCAAAAACTCTTTTCCTAACAAATCCTCAAGAACTTTCAAACATACTTCAAGAACACCAACAATGTTCATCCATTCAAAACAGCCATAAACACATTTCTATTTTTTCTTTCCATCCTTTTGAATCAAAATACCAAACAAAAATCAAAAAACCCTAATCCCTTTCTTCTTTCCATTTTTCGAATCAAAACCACAAAAATCCAGCAAAAATCATGAACATCACATGAACATCAAGAACAGTTTCAAAAATCCAGTAACAATCATCAAATCTCATCACAAATCAACACAACAACATTAACTCGAATTTTCCAGCAACACAACACAAGACCAAACCAAAACGTGATCTAAACCGCAAAGGAAGGCAAGGCCGAAAGGAACAAAGAAAGTGAGCTGAACCGAAAACACAAGAAACAAAAAGGGAGGAACAAAGACGAAACAAAGAAGAAGAAAGAAGCTTAAACCGAAATCAAAAGGCAAGGAGGTTAAGTTTTTTTCGAATTTGTTCTTTAGATCTAGTAGCTTGTGATGATTTTCTGAAAATTTTAAGCTTGGATTTGAGTAGTAGAAGGAAAAAGATACTTGAATGTGTAAAAAAAATTAGATTTGGGGTTGTTTTAAAACTCCGGCACGGTGGTGCACCACCGGCCACTGTGCCGGAAAACTTGAACCTCGCCGGAGAGGGAGAAGAGCAAGGCGGCGCTGGTTTTTATTATAGAGAGAGAGGGAGAGCTTTATGTTTTTAGTGAGAGAAGTGTATAAAACAAAATGAAGTTCTCTCTTGCTGAAACATATATATACCTCCTTCCTTTTCTATTCTATACGCGCTAATTCACTGTAATACCGTGCTCCCTCGTTCTTTTCCCCCTTTGATCCCTATCTATGTGGCTGTGATGAGCCTGGGTAGTGTTTAAATTTGGACCCCTTGATGCATCAAGTGGTCCAAATTTATTCCAGCTGAGCCAATTTTATTTTACTTATTTCTTCACTATTTTTATTATATTCTACACTTTTTTTATATATATACTTCAAATGTCTCTTTTCATTCTTAAAATTTTATTCATTTATTTTCACTACTTTCTTGGTACTTGCTCGTTTATTATTAATTGTGGTTCGTTGCTCATTTCCTTTCATGTTTATTTTTAGTTTAAGTTTGTTTAGAAATATTATATGTATATTTAAATTTTTCGTCATTTATTTTATTTTTGGTTTAGTTTGTATTTAGGGAAGTGATGTAATTTATTTTTGCGCATGTTTTTTTTTTCTTTTGAGACCATAGAATGTATTTAGGGTATGTAATATGTAACCGACACACACACTAACACGCGCACCGACACTCCACTTTATTTATCGCTTTACGCTTATTTATTTTTCCGCCGTTACGCGAGTTCACCGTTAGTTTAGTAAAATATTTTCATCAAAAAAATCAAATTCAAATTTCTTTAAAGTAAACCTTGGCTGGTAACCCAAGTGATTTTTCCTTTTTATTTTCCTTAATCAAATGTTAATCAATTTAATATCCACATTAGACATGGATTTCGTGCAATTAAAATTAACCAACTTCATCGTATTTTCTTCTCATGCCTTGAGACCTCTCATCTCTTCTTAAAATTTCTTTTTTTCAAAAAAATGTTAAAATCAATTCAACTCATCAAAAAAGTTCTTTAGCCGAACTACTTGATTTTGATCCCGATTTATTTGGGTAAGTAGGCAAAGGGTTTCGACCCTTCCAAATCAATAAAAATAACCAAAAACATGCTTCATCTTTCTCCTTTCTTTCACTTTAACTCTTAAACTTCTTTTTTAGTAAGTAAAATTAATTTAGCGCAAGATTAAGAATAGGTAGAAGGTTCCTATGGGATACCATAGTCGGTTCGGGTGCCTAACACCTTCCCCAATCGAAACCAACCCCCGGATCCAAGGTCTTATAAGGGTTTTTACTCACTTTTTCCCTTCCCGCGAATAAAAGTTGAGAGTTCAATGATTAAAGGTTCAAATCCAATTAATGATTTTGATACCCGAAAATCGAGAGCACACTCATCAATGAGGAAATTGTTGCTAGGGCTTGCAGGGTGACCAACATTGGAAAATTTCAATGGAACGTCAACAAGAAGAGTGAATGGGCGAACGTCTGCAATAAGTTCTTATTTGATGGAAGACCTTCAAATAAGTTGGTGGACATGCACCTGGATCATAGGGTGCTTCTGAAGATCATATCAGACAGTCTGCTTCAGAAAGGTGGAGGTACTGACACTCTCTCAGTTGATCACAAGGTGCTTCTGTTCTTTTTGATCAACAAGCAAAAGATCAACTTTCCAAGATATGTGATGCACCACATGTGCTGGGCTATCAAGGAAGGCCAAAGCAAATCCAGAAGGACTCTTGAAGGTCCTAATAGAATCTTGAGTAGTGTCTGATGCTCAACTTGGAACAGTAACAGAGAGGATCATAAATGGCAAGACTCTTCAATACATGAAGATTGCCAAGAAGTATATACCTTATGATGAAGATATGAAGAAGTCTTCTGTTCAATCTGACCTGATGATAGACTTCCCTCCAATTTCCAAGGAAGACAATGTTGGAACAAGGGTGTTCAGCAATACCACATTTTGAGTTTTGATGATAACAAGGTATTAAAAATTGTCAATTGGATATGCTAATATTTGTTTAAGTGTGCAGGATCTTACCAAGATTTTAATCTTAGAAAGTATTCTGTTTGAACATTTTGAGAGCAAAATCAAGAGAAGCTTGTTGCTTGTGATTCTAAAGATCAAGAGAGTCTAAAGATCATCAGAAGTTGAAGTGCTACAGTGAGTCTGAAGCCTACAATCTGAAGATCTGTTTAGAAGGATTTCTAAAGGCATTTCAATGCATAAGAAACACTCACTTGGAGTAACGGCTAGCTTCAAAGTCAACTTGAGCATGGGATGCTCAACGACAAAGAATGCAGAATAGAACAGAGTACTTGTGTACGAACTCTGTTTCCACTACTCCACTACCTCGTACAGTTTGGCAACTGTGTCTACCGGTATTAAGCTTCAAAAGGAATGGGATTCAAAATATGCATTTGAAGGACTATTACCATATCAAGCAACAGATCAACATCTATTGATCAAGCTTCCAGAATTCTCTTGATGTGCTGGATTGTCTCAACGTCTCTTTCCAACGCCTATATAAAGGATAGAAGACTTGAAGAATATGTTGGACTCTACAATTGAAAAACTACGCTGTCAAGCTATTGTATTCTAACTGAGTCAAACCATAAACACATCAACAACTTAGATAATTCTTACAAACTGTGTATTCTAGAATCTCTAAGTTTATCAGAAAAACAGAGTCTGTCTTTGTTTAAGTTATTGGAACACATTTGATTGTTTGTCAAGTGTCTCCAACTCAATTCAATTTTCTGTAAATTGTGTCAGAAGTCTCTTGCTTGTGTGCTTGAGCAAAGAAGTCTCTTAGTTGTGTCTTTGAGCATTGGAAGACTCTTGCCTGCGTGCTTGAGCAATTGGAAGTCTCTTACTGTGTGTTTGAGCAACTTGTAGTTGATATTACATTTTAGTGAAACTCTCCTTGGAAGTGCAAGGGGGACAGGACTACTTCCGGTTTGTGGAAGGAACCTGTATAATTGCTTGTGTTCTCTCTTTCTCTCTATCTCTTGTTTATTTCCGCTGCAACAGACTCTAGTCTTCCATTAGGTTCTGAACCCATTCAGACTCTGATCCTGGAAAAACAGATTCTTACTCTTCAAGAGTTACGAAAAAGAAAACACAATTCAACCCCCCCCCCCCCCCTCTTGTGTTTTTCTCACCTTCAGACAATCCTGAGGTCCTTCCTAGATTCATAGTGGACCACTACAATGAGACTGGTAGAATAATCAACTATTATGCTATTCCTGAGTCTCTAGGAGGAGGTCCTCGTAAGGTTAAAGGCAAAAGGACTAAAGATGTCATTCAAGAAGCGGAGGAAGAGAAGCAAGAACCACCTAAGAAGAAGAAGAAGTCTAAGTCAGCAGCTCTACCAGGAGTGATTATTGGTGCTTCTGAGGCGATAACTCTTGTGCCTCAATCTGTTGCTCCTGCATCCAAGGAAATTAAGGAGAGGGTGAAGAAAACCAAGGATGAGAAGAAAGCTAAGAATGAGAAGAAAGCTAAGGATGAAAAGAAAGCCAAGAGAGGCAAAGGTGATAGGAATCAGAAGAGGCTTGAGAAGGAAGTTAAGGATTTTCTTGATGCTGAGTTTGCAGAAGAAGAAAGTCAGATCAAGAAAAGGAAGAAAGAAGTTGTTCTTGTGGCTGAGGATCTAGCACATAAGATAGGTACTTCAGTATCTATGGTGGAAGATGAACATGCTGCTGGCAAGGCTATGACAGCAGAAGTTGTGACTGAGGAACTAAGAGATGAGACTGTGAAGGAAGCAGCTAAGTTGCTTGCAGCAGCTCTGAAGCAGAAAGGACCTGCTCAGCCTCCAGAAGCTGACCAACCAGGATCTGCTTTGTTAATTGCACCTGAACAACCAGCTTATCCAGAAGTTAATGTCTCAGGTAATCTTTCTAATGACTCACCTTTTTCTTCAACGAATCAAGAGTCACCATCTTCATCTGAATCTGAATCAGATAATACTCCCCTCAGCAGAGCCATTCCATCTCTTCGCAAAAAGACCCCCTCAACAATCAAACCATCCACATCCTATGAGTCACTTGATCCACAAATAATGAAATATGTTGATACCACTATGGAACGAACCGTTCAAGAAGCTATCACCATATCACAAATTCTTCCACCTGACCATCCTGCTCAATCATCTTTTCTTAAACCACTTCAATTAATTCAGCCTACTGAAGAACTCATCCAATCTCAACAACCTTCTTTTCAACAAGAAACAACTCAAATAGGATCTCCTGATACCCCTAGATTCTCTTGAGAAACACCTAGGAGGAGAACTGCCTAAGACCCCTGCTAAATCCAAAACAACCAAGACTACAAAATATGTATCACAACCATAATATGTAACTCAACCAGAATCAGAAACTCAACCAGAATCTACAAATGAACCAGAAACTGTAACTGAAAAGGAACCAGTGTCTGAGACTCTGGTGCAAGAATCTGATGTCATTCCTAACCCAAAACTTGTAACAGAATCTGTTGCAGAGGCTGTTTCTGAATCAGTTGTTGAACCTCTTCAACAACCTCAAACCATACCTGTTGGTATAAGCCCTAGAGGCCAATAGTTTATGTGAAACTTATCTTATGTATCATGACTTTTATTATTAAATAATATATGACACTCTTTATTATATATTTATAGTAATGTTAATAAAGTCCTTAGAATAGTAAGTTCATGTAATAATATATTAAGTGTGACTTAATCATGAGATTACATTATCATAAAGAACGCTATTCTTAAATGTATCCGTAGTCAAGCTTTAATATGAATTAGGATAATAATAAACTGTCGAGACTATTATGTATGAAGACTGATGACCGTATCTCATGGGTCATAGATATGAGATATCAAGTCTATACATATTTATAAATGTTAGGAGTAATATTTATACTAGATAGACCCATCGTGAGAATACTACATAGTAAGTTATGAGATTGTCATAAGATATTCTCACAATGATAATAGTGTACATCGCTCTTTGACCTGAAACGCTATTCTTAAATATAAATATTGATCTACACAATGGTGACAAAATCTATGCATTGAGATCAATAAAGATATTAGGACAAAGGAGTAATCGTATACATAAGTATTATCATGGAAAAAGGTTTCGTCAGATCACTTGACATTCTTGTCACTTGGGTAGCAATGATGTGTTGCTAGATACCGCTCATTGTTTATAGTATTAATTAATAGATTTAATATTGTTGCCAATGTGACTAGAACCTATAGGGTCACACACAAAGAACAGTCAAAAGTGAAATATATAAGTATGACTTATATAAGGGGTGCGTTTAGTAAATAACGCTAATTAGTTAGCAGAATTACTAAACTCGTTATTGGTCTTACAGAAGCCCAATAGTGACTTCTAAACTTGCAAAGCACACTAAGAGTTCTATAAATAGAAGCCTAGTACTGAAGTTTGAGGTTACACGTTTTGAAACCCTAAACTCTCTTAAACTTCTGATTCGTTGGCTAGCACCGAGTTTTGGAGGAGCACTGTTCGTGTGGACTTGCTAGAGGCTTTGCTGCTTGCTGCTTGCTTTGCTGTGATCGTGTTTCCAGCTTTCAGATTCCACACTTCGAGGTAACAATCGAATCACTGATTCATGTGTAATTCGTAATGATCCAAGGAAAGAAAATCGAAATTGTTTTTTATCCGCTGCTTATTCTGTTTATCAAATCGATTTTCCTTCAGTGGTATCAGAGCCAATTACGAAACCTTGAATCGGATTGCTTTGTTACTGCTTTATGTTTTAATTTGATTAAACATATTGAATGAAATTAAATAATAAAGAGAATTAAAATTGGCATCATATCATATTATGTTTTCCGTGCATGGCTCTTCGATTTGATTCGATGTTTCAGAAACCGTTTCTGGTGAAACATCGACGTTTCAAATATACATATCGACAGAAACATGATTGATCGATCATAAAACGCAAATAATAAATATCAATCACGTGTATGTGCATGGACGATCAATTTGTTTGAAGCTTCGTAACCGATTCTGTGTACTCTGGTGAAGCATCAATATTTTGATTATACATATCGACAGAAGTGTGATTGGTAAATTCTGTATAACAACAGTATATATGATATACTGGATTTGATTGTAGTTTAAATAAGTCAGATAATATTTGTTCATATTAATTGATCTGATGTATGGAGCTTCGTAACCGATTCTGGTGAAGCATCCTAGACTCGATCATGATACTTGAATAAACAATCAGAGTACTTGTTTAATAAGATCAGATTATTGTGACAAAATTAGGGTTTGCCGAAACGGTTAGGGTAATCAGAAACGTGTCAAGTGTTGATGCGAAATACAGTGCTAATTCAAAGTGAAACGTTCATAGCGGAACCACCGTCCGCTGACCGGGCAGCGGAACCCCCGGTTAATCTGCGTAGTGTGATCATATGTCGATTTTTAATTTAATTTGTTTAATTATAAGGTATAATTAATAATTATAAAAGTGTGTCTGTTATTATTATCATGTGAACGATTATGGCCTTAGTCCTTTTATTTATTTCTTTTGGATATTGAAATACGGCCTGCGTGTCGTGCCTCTCTCTTATGTCTCTATTCTACATTCTCTTCTCATCCAATCCCTCGTATGTAAAACGAGTTTCTTTAATATGTAATGTAAATAGAATACAAGGAGGTAATAGGACTCAAGACGTTAGGATAGTCCTGGAAGTCAAGCTTGAAGAAGCAAGGTCGTTTCTAGGATTAGTTTAGATTCTCTCATTGGCTTGAGAGAATCATAGCGTTAGGATGGCCATAATCATGTCACTTTTACTTTGTATAATTGTTATGCATGTTATGATTGGAGTGCGAATATATATGATATATAAGCCGTGGTGAGGTGAGATCAACTTTAATAAAAATCCTTCAAATTTTAAATATTAAGTTTAATGCTTTCCAAAAGTTTAACACCCTTCAAGACTAATATCGAATATGTGGGTTTTGCCTTCGTGAAGCGCATATTTTATACTAGTAAGTTGCGGTGCGGTAATCCAATTTACCCAAGTGTTATTCTTTTGGGTTTAACTTAACTAAATTAATTTTAATAAGATTAGAATAAATTTAGAAGCAATAATTAGGTAATGTCTATATGATAGACTTGAGTAAAGAGTTATTCACCTAATTGATTTGAAAGTTGTATAAGATACAATTGGAAATGTTCCTACCTAAATAACTAAGTTTTAAGTACAGCCCCCGTTGACTTAAAGCAAAGTGAAATAGGGATTTCAATCCACTAGAAAATCTTCCAACGGGATTTTCCGAGTCAAGTGTTTGAAGGTCATTTGATTTGAGTAAAATAGTGGGAGCGTATTTAATTAAAGGCCAAATTAAATATGTTCTTTCATGATACTTATTTTGTATATTTTAAAATTGTAGATGGCCAATAACACATCAACCAACATTTTGCGATCTCTCATTGAAAAGGAAAAATTGACTGAAACTCATTTTTTGGACTGGTTCCGTAACATGAGGATTGTCCTCACCCACGAAAAAAAGCTGTATGTGCTGGATGAACCCATTCCTGAGGCACCACCTGCTGGAGCTTCTGCGGCTCTGAGAAATGCTCATACCAAGCATCTCAATGATTCCGTGGAAGTCTCATGCATCATGCTAGCAACCATGACTCCCGAGCTGCAAAAACAGCATGAAGGGATGACCGCGTTCGATATGATCGGACATCTTAAGACTCTTTATGAAGAGCAGGCAAGGCATGAGAGGTTTGATGTCTCTAAAGCCCTTTTCTCTACCAAGCTGTCAGAAGGAAGTCCTGTAGGACCTCATGTACTCAAAATGATTGGGTATTCTGAGAACCTAGCTCGATTGGGATTTGTCCTTGAGCAGGAACTGGTTGTTGATCTTGTCTTGCAATCGTTGCCTAAAAGCTTCAACAGTTTTGTCCAGAATTTCCTAATGAATGATATGGACAAAACACTTCCACAGCTTGCAGCTATGTTGAGAACTGCTGAGAAAAACATGAAAGGAAAGGGAAAGGCCATTTTGATGGTTAATAATGGCAAGTTCAAAAAGCACAATAAGAAGCCTAATAAGTCTAAGGGAAATGGCAAAGGCAAAGTTGTTGCCAAGCCATCAACCAAAGCTTTGAAGCCTACTGGAGGTGTGGCTAAGGAGGGAAAGTGCTTCTATTGCAACAATAAGGGGCACTGGAGGCGAAACTGCCCAAAGTATCTGGAAGATAAGAAGAATGGAAATGTTCCTAATATTTCTACAGGTATTTTTGTTATAGAAATTAATATGTCTACTTCTACATCATGGGTATTAGATAATGTATGTAGTTCTCATATTTGTACTGATGTGCAGGGGCTGAGAACGAGTAGAGCATTGGCAAAAGGCAAGGTCGATCTTAGAGTTGGCAATGGAGCAAAGGTTGCTGCTTTAGCTATTGGAACTTATGTATTGACCTTACCTAGTGGTCTTTTATTGAATTTAGAAAATTGCTATTATGTACCTGCCATTAGCAGGAATATTATTTCAATTTCTTGTTTGGACAAGGCTGGGTTTTATTTTACCATTAAGAACAAATGTTGTTCCGTTTATTTGGATAATATTCTATATGCTAATGCAATTTTGATTAATGGACTTTATATCCTAGATCTTGATATGCCTATCTATAACATTAATGCCAAAAGGATGAAACCTAATGAGTTGAATCCGACTTACCTTTGGCATTGTCGTTTAGGCCATATAAATGAAAATCGCATTTCCAAACTCCATAAAGATGGACTTTTGGACTCTTTTGATTTTGAATCATATGAGACATGTCGATCTTGTTTATTAGGAAAGATGACAAAGGCCCCTTTTTCCGGTCAAGGTGAAAGGGCTAGTGATCTCTTAGGACTCATACATACTGATGTGTGTGGACCCCTAAACATAACTTCTAGAGGAGGTTTTCACTACTTCATTACATTCACTGATGACTTTAGTAGATTTGGATATGTGTATCTAATGAAACATAAATCTGAATCATTTACTTTATTCAAAGAATTTCAAAATGAAGTAGAAAACCAACTAGGCAAGAAAATCGAAATGCTTCGATCTGATCGAGGTGGAGAGTATTTGAGCTTAGAGTTTGACAATCATCTAAAAGAATGCGGGATCTTGTCCCAACTCACACCTCCTGGAACGCCATAATGGAATGGTGTTTCTGAAAGGAGAAATCGAACCTTATTAGACATGGTCCGATCGATGATGAGTCATGCTGAACTTCCAAATTCCTTATAGGGATACGCCTTATTAACTGCAGCTTATACACTTAACCGAGTTCCATCCAAAGCGGTAGAAAAGACACCATATGAGATATGGTACGGTCGAAAACCCAATGTGGGACATTTAAAGATTTGGGGTTGTGAAGCTTATATAAAACGACTTATGTCTACTAAGCTTGAACAAAGATCTGATAAATGTTTCTTTGTGGGATATCCTAAAGAAACTAGAGGATACTACTTTTACAAACCTTCTGAGGGCACAATTGTTGTTGCCAGAAATGGAGTCTTCCTTGAAAAGGATTTTGTCTCCAAAAGAATCAGTGGGAGCAAAGTAGATCTTGAAGAAGTTCAAGACCCATAAAGTAATGAAATACCGATGGAGGAACAGGAACAGGATACACAAACTATTATGATAGAAAATCCTATTCCAGTAACACAAGAACCACGTAGGTCTAGCAGGATACGTCAAGAACCCGAGAGATATGGGTATCTCATATCACAAGAGGGTGATGTATTGCTCATGGACCACGATGAGCATGTGACTTACATGGAGGCCATTACTGGCCCTGACTCTGAGAAGTGGCTTGAAGCCATGAAATCTGAAATGGATTCCATGTACACAAATCAAGTTTGGAACTTGATTGAAGCACCTGAAGGAATTAATCCTATAGGATGCAAGTGGGTTTTCAAAAAGAAAATTGACATGGACGGAAAGGTTAATACCTACAAAGCGCGGCTGGTTGCTAAAGGCTTCAAACAAATTCATGGTGTGGATTATGATGAAACCTTTTCACCAGTTGCAATGATTAAATCCATTCAGATCTTACTTGTTATCGCTGCATACCATGATTATGAAATCTGGCAAATGGATGTCAAAACTGCTTTCCTTAATGGAAATCTTCTTGAGGATGTGTACATGACACAACCTGAAGGATTTGGCGATCCTAAAGCAACCAAGAAAGTATGCAAATTACAGCGATCAATCTATGGATTGAAGCAAGCTTCTAGAAGTTGGAATCTTCGTTTTGATGAAACTGTACAACAATATGGATTCATTAAAAATGAAGATGAGCCTTGTGTTTACAAGAAGGTTAGTGGGAGCATAGTCTCATTTCTGGTTTTATATGTGGATGACATATTATTAATCGGAAATGACATCCCTGCATTACAAGAAATAAAAACTTGGTTGGGGAAATGCTTTTCTATGAAAGACTTAGGTGAAGCCTCCTATATATTAGGAATCAGGATCTATAGAGATAGATCACAAAGATTGCTTGGCTTAAGTCAGGGTACATATATAGATAAAGTCCTGAGACGTTTCAATATGCATGATTCCAAGAAAGGATTCATCCCTATGTCGTCAGGAATAAATCTATCAAAGACTCAATCCCCTTCGACTAATGAAGAAAGGGATCGAATGCGTGATATTCCATATGCTTCGGCAATTGGGTCTATCATGTATGCTATGATATGTACTCGACCAGATGTCTCGTATGCTTTAAGTGCTACGAGCAGATACCAGTCTAATCCTGGCAACGATCATTGGATTGCTGTCAAGAATATCCTTAAATACTTGAGAAGAACTAAGGATACTTTCTTGATCTATGGAGGTCAAGAAGAGCTCTCTGTAATTGGTTACACTGATGCTAGTTTTCAGACAGATCATGATGATTTCAAGTCGCAATCTGGATATGTGTTTTTCTTAAATGGCGGTGCTGTGAGCTGGAAGAGTTCAAAGCAAGAAACAATCGATGATTCTACAACGGAAGCCGAGTACATTGCTGCATCTAATGCCGCAAAGGAATCTGTTTGGATTAAGAAATTCATTTCTGATCTTGGAATAGTTCCAAGTATTGCGGATCCCGTTGAATTACTATATGATAACAATGGAGCAATCGCACAAGCCAAAGAACCTAGATCTCACCAGAAATCCAAACACATACAAAGGCGCTATCAACTTATTCGAGAGATTATCGAAAGATGAGATGTTAAAATATGCAAAGTACCAACATTAGTCAATGTTGCTGATCCACTTACTAAAGCTCTTGCCCAGCAGAAGCATGATGGTCATACTAGATCTATGGGTATTAGGTTTATGCCTGATTGGCTCTAGTGCTAGTGGGAGATTGTTGGTATAAGCCCTAGAGGCCAATAGTTTATGTGAAACTTATCTTATGTATCATGACTTTTATTATTAAATAATATATGGCACTCTTTATTATATATTTATAGTAATGTTAATAAAGTCCTTAGAATAGATAGTTCATGTAATAATATATTAAGTGTGACTTAATCATGAGATTACATTATCATAAAGAACGCTATTCTTAAATGTATTCGTAGTCAAGCTTTAATATGAATTAGGATAATAATAAAGCGTTGAGACTATTATGTATGAAGACTGATGACCGCATCTCATGGGTCATAGATATGAGATATCAAGTCTATACATATGTATAAATGTTAGGAGTAATATTTATACTAGATAGACCCATCGTGAGAATACTACATAGTAAGTTATTAGATTTTCATAAGATATTCTCACAATGATAATAGTGTACATCGCTCTTTGACCTGAAACCACTATGATCCCTAGATGTGGACTCAAGTGTTTTGTTGCCATTCTAACATTGTCTGTAAAAGGATAACCATAACGTTGGTTGATGGGTACTTGATGAATCATGCTGAGGGACATGAGTGTCCTAGATGGGATTTGTCCCTCCTCATAAACAGGAGATATATCTATAGGCCTCTTGATGAAATATGACTGTATAACTGCATATATGGCCATGACGAACTAAGTCGATATAGGATATTGGACTTATTCGTTATTCAGTATATTTTGGAATCAAGAAATATAAATATTGATCTACACAATGGTGACAAAATCTATGCATTGAGATCAATAAAGATATTAGGACAAAGGAGTAATCGTATACATAAGTATTATCATGGAAAAAGGTTTTGTCAGATCACTTGACATTCTTGTCACTTGGGTAGCAATGATGAGTTGCTAGATACCGCTCATTGTTTATAGTATTAAATAATAGATTTAATATTGTTGCCAACGTGACTAGAACCTATAGGGTCACACACAAAGAACAGTCAAAAGAGAAATATATAAGTATGACTTATATAAGGGGTGCGTTTAGTAAATAACGCTAATTAGTTAGCAGAATTACTAAACTCGTTATTGGTCTTACAGAAGCCCAATAGTGACTTCTAAACTTGCAAAGCACACTAAGAGTTCTATAAATAGAAGCCTAGTGCTGAAGTTTGAGGTTACACGTTTTGAAACCCTAAACTCTCTGAAACTTCTGATTCGTTGGCTAGCACCGAGTTTTGGAGGAGCACTGTTCGTGTGGACTTGCTAGAGGCTTTGCTGCTTGCTGCTTGCTTTGCTATGATCGTGTTTCCAGCTTTCAGATTCCACACTTCGAGGTAACAATCGAATCACTGATTCATGTGTAATTCGTAATGATCCAAGGAAAGAAAATCGAATTTTTTTTTATCCGCTGCTTATTCTGTTTATGAAATCGATTTTCCTTCAATACCTATTGAAACCTTACAAACGGCCATAACATCTGAACCATCCACTTCAACTGAGCCAACCCAGACTCAAATACTTCCCAACCTTTTTGATTCGTTGAGAATAGATGAGTTTTATAGAATGTCAAGCTCAAAGCTCAAGGAAATAATTGAGCTAAGATTTGTTCCGATCCTCAATATCAGTTATGAGGATAAATTTTCTGCTGTGAAAAATGAATTTGTGGACTTTGTCACTAAGATTTAGAAGGCTGCAGCAAAAGAACAAGTTGTAGTTCTTGCCAAGCACATGAAAGAAATCAAGAAAGTTGAGGAAGAAAAGGCTAAGAAGAAGGCTCTTGTTCTGGCATTGGATAACAAACCGTATTTTGAATCTGATCAATACAATCCAAGGAAGTCAATGGTGTATGAGACCCTGAAGAAGAAGCTTCATAAGGTTCAAGAAGAAGCTAGAGCTGAAAGAGAAGCTCATCTTAAGAGAACATAAGCTCTTGAGGAAATGGTCAAGAAACAAGTAGAGGATCTGAAGAAACTGATGGATCACATTGCCAAACAAAACCAGCCTTAGTTGCACACCTAGTTTTATTAAGTTTTTGTTTTGCTTGTATTTTAACTGCTTATATTCTGTTGCTTCTGAACTTTTACTCTTTAATGAATATCAGCTTCTGAATCTTTGCTTCTGGATAATTTTTAACTTCTGTTTATTTGTGCTCTGATATATCTTGATATATTTATTTGAGTACTTCTGAAGTCTAACTATCTCATCTGTTTAGAATCTGTTTTGTTTATAAAAAAAAAATTGTGTTCTAAAAACAGACTCTATCAAGTTTTTGCTCTGAATCTTCTCTTCTCTTTTTTTCTAAAAATGTTTTCCCTCATTTGGAGTCTTGTAAAAAAGGGGAGAAACTTGTCTTTAAACCTTTTTGTTAATGACAAAAGGGGGAGAAAGAACAGTAAGTATTTTCTCGCAATTAAAATTAATCAACTTCACCATATTTTTTCTCTAATGCCTTGAGGCCTCTTATCTCTTCTTAAAATCTTTTTTCCAAAATGTTAAAATCAATTCAACCCACCAAAGAAGTTCTTTAGACGAACTACTTGATTTTGATCCCGATTTATTTGGGTAAGTAGGCAAAGGGCTTTGGTCCTTCCAAATCAATAAAAATAACCAAAAACATGCTTCATCTCTCCCCATTCTTTCATTTAAACTCTTAAACAATAATTTTCAAATAAGTAAAAATAATTTAGCGCAAGATTAAGAATAGGTAGAAGGTTCCTATGAGATACCATAGTCGATTCGGGTGCTTAAACACCTTCCCCAATCGAAACCAACCCCCGAATCCAAGGTCTTATAAGGGTTTTTACTCACTTCTTCCCTTCCCACGAATAAAAGTTGAGAGTTCAAAGATTAAAGTTTCGAATCCGATTAATGATTTTGATACCCGAAAATCGAGAGCACAATTACCATATCAAGCAACATATCAACAACTATTGATCAAGCTTCCAGAATACTCTGTGATGTGCTGAATTGTCTCAACGTCTCTTTCCAAGCCTATATAAAGGATAGAAGACTTGAAGAATATGTTGGACTCTACAACTGAAAAACTACGCTATCAAGCTATTGTATTCTCTCTGAGTCAAGCCAAAAACACATCAACAACTTAGCAAATTCTTACAAACTGTGTTTCCTAAGTTAATCAGAAAAACAGAGTCTCTTTGTTTTGTATTTGGAACACATTTGATTGTTTATCAAGTGTTCTAACTCTATTCAATTTTATGTAAATTGTGTCAGAAGTCTCTTGGCTGTATCCTTGAGCAAAGAAGTCTCTTAGTTGTGTCTGAGCATTGGAAGTCTCTTGCCTGCGTGCTTGAGCATTGGAAGTCTCTTACTGTGTGTTTGAGCAACTTGTAATTGTTAATTACATTTTAGTGGAACTCTCCTTGGAAGTGCAAGGGGGACATGTGTGTTTCACCGGCCAATTGCGATTTAGAATGCCAATCCGACAATTTCGACATAAAAATAAGTTAATTGAACACAAATAAAAACCAAGAGTAATCAACTTCATTCCAAAATCATTTTCCATAACCACACAAAATCACTTAATTTTCAAAAACGCTTAAACACCGACTTTTCACATGAAAATCCCGTTTTCTCTCAAACGACTCGACTATCACAACCACAACATGAAAACATAAATTATACTAGTTCTAACTCATCCAACAACATCAAAACTCATTTAACAACCTCATAAATCAAAAGTTCATTTTGGTCCTTCACATGAACAACTTAACTCAAACTTCACAAATTCAAACCACAACTTCACAAAATGGAATACCCATAGTGTGATTCAACAACATCAACATATCCAATTCAAAAACAACTTTATTTAAACATGATTTCATCACAATCAACAACAACAACTCTAATTCATAACAATTTGAACAAAAATCAACAAAGTATCATATAACCACAATTCAAGCATGTAAAATCAACAACAACAACATGTTTAGCATCAATTTCACATACCCAAAATTAACATCAAAATAGAAGCACGAATTTCAACAATTAAGCTCAAATAATCACTTATTCAAATAAGCACTTTTGCATAGAATTTAAAGAACTTAAACTAAGAGATTATCATTGAAATCTAACCCCTTTACCTTAATTCTTCACAATCTTAAGTTATTGCCCCACTTTAGCTCAAATCCTTGAGCCTCTAACCCTTCTCTTGCTCCCAAGCCTCTTCTCTTGAAAACCCTCTCTCTAGCTCCTCTTGAACTTCTCTCTCTAGCTTCTCTTTCTAAAACTTTGAAATGAATGAAATAACCCTAATATTCTCTCCTCATGGTTTCATATAGCCTATTCTCTTAATGGGCATAATTTATCAAAGTTTCTAATTCATTAACTGAAGACTTCTAATTTACTCGCGGTAAAATATAACGACTAAACAACGGTTCTAATTAATTATCTCAACAAACGTAGTAACTTAGCATAATTAATGATTTTCACTCGAAACACTAAAAATAACTCTTACCGTGACATTTCAAAATTATCCTTCCTCGCTAAATGACCAAAATACCCTCTAAGTCCAAAATGACCAAAATAGCCTTCTAACACCGAATTCTACGAAAACATACAAAAAGGCATTTAATCACATACAAGCACAAATAAACACAATTAAAATCAATTAAATTAAATCTAACGAAAAATCGGGCTGTTACAGATACCATGTAGAAAAGCATATGGGTGATAATTGTATGAAAAAAGGGGTCCTTTTATAGGAGAGAAATACAAAGTCAACTCCTTTATTTTAGGAGTAATATAATAACTTTTAAACAAGAATATAAATAATACTAAATAAGAAATATTTCAACATAAAGTCACAAATTGTATTAGGTGAAAAAGCTTTGTACAAGGTTTTTAATACAAGAATGGTAGAACTAATACTATTGAAAGTGAATTTCTTTTCTTGGGTGGAAGCCCCATTGATGACGTTACACCGAACTGGGTTACCAATTCTATGTGTTTTTCTTTACTACTTTACATTTATTTATTGTTATCGTTGATTTATTATTAGTACGTTATACACTTTGTCTCGGACATTGTATCTAACAATTGTCCTACTTGGACGAGAATTTTAGACCGTAACAAAGCTCGGTTTGGTTGATTTCAGTTAAGGAGAAACATCAGGTAATGTAGTTCGGTTAGGGGCTTGCAATATCCTTCTTTTTATTTCAAACATCGAAAATTTTGCTGGTCACTTTTATGGCCCAACAATCATTTTTTTTTCTGAACAAAATAATTACATTCAAAGTATGAAAATGATGTGTACACACATAATAAGGCTGAAACACACCAGTAAAAGACCAAATTACCCCCTCAGCAGTTAACTGCCGTCGGTTACGTATTCCTCGACAGTTAAGAGCCGCCGGATCCATCTACAGTTAACTGCCGATGAAACTAATTATGCAGACAACAGGTTCTGCAAAATAGATTTCAAGCTACTTTCGGCCTATTTTTACCTGTAATTCAACCAGAGCATTTCCAGAAGCAATAAAACTCATACACCATTTGTACTCAGTCATAAACAAGAAAAATACATTATCTTTTACAGTTGTCCATAATTAAATCAATCCGAAATTTCGTTAAAATTACACGAATGTTTGAAATTCATCAAAACATTAAAGAGTGTCCATAATTAAACAACACATTACAATTCATTACATAAAATATCTATTAACATTCTACGCATGTGCAAATGGAACGAACACACATATGAAGGTGAGAAAAACACAAGAGGGGGAGGGGGTTGAATTGTGTTAACTTTTTCGTGTCTCTTTAAAAAATTGATTTTGTTTTCCAGATCAGAGTCTGAACAATTTCAGGTTTTGATAGGAGTTCAGAGTTTGTGCAGCGGAATAAAGTAAAGAGATAAGGAAAAGAAAGAACACTAGCAGTTTATACAGGTTCCTTCCACAAACCGGAAGTCAGTCATGTCCCCCTTGCACTTCCAAGGAGAGTTCACTAAAATGTAATTTCGGATTATCAGTTGCTCAAGCACACAACAAGAGACTTCCAATGCTCAAGCACACAAGCAAGAGACTTCTAACACAATTTACAGAAAATTGAATAAAAGTTTGAACACTTGATATACAATCAGTGATGTTCCATATACAAACAAATAAGACTCTGTTTTCTGTTACAATTAGAAATTCTAGGATATGAAGTTTGTAAGATTTTCCTAAGTTGTTGATGTGTTTGGCTTGATTCAGGGAGTATATCAAAAAATAGCGTAATAGCTCAGTAAGTCGGTAGTAGAGTCTAACCAATTCTTCAAGTCTTCTTTCCTTTATATAGAGGTTGAAGAGAGACGTTGAGAGATGCCAGCACATCACAGAGTCATCTAGAAAGCTTGATCAAAAACTGATGATCTGTTGCTTGATATGGTAATCGTCCTTCAAAACAATTTTGAATTTCATTCCTCTTGGAGCGAAAATATCAGTAGATACAACTGCCAATAGTACAAGTAGTGGAGTAGTGAAGAAGGTGGTTGTACATGTACTCTGTCCTTTTCCTGCGCTCTTTTGTCACAAAGCATCCCATACTTAAGTTGACTTCAAGATAGCCGTTACTCCATATGAATGTTCCTTCTGCAACGAAATGCCTTCAGGGGTTCATAAGATTAAATACTTGAGTTTGTAGTCTTCAGACTCTCTGTAACTTTAGACTCTGTTGAGCTTCAGACTCTCTTCAGCTCTTTCAGACTCTCTTCGTTTTTCAGATCCTGTAGACTTGCGCTTCTCGAGACAGCTTCTTCAGACTCTGTAAGTCTTCAGAACCTCTCGAAACAGCTTCAGATGATTCTCCAGGCTCTCTAAATCTTCAGAATCACTTGAAACAAGCTTCTTAAGGATTTTGCTCTTCATTTGTTCTTACAGAATACTTTCTAAGATTAAAATCTTTAACTAAAATTCTGCACATTTAAACAAATATTAACATATCCAGTTGACAATTTTTAATACCTTGTTATCATCAAAACTAAAAGTGGTATTGTTAAACACCATTTGTTCCAACAACATATATAATATATTATCTTCCACCATATTCCTAAACATAAAATCCATGTCGCTATCGTCACAAATAAGCCAAGACAAATATCTCGTCGTTTTCCACGCGTGTTCATCTCTATCTTCTCTCAGATCTATGTAAGGAATTTGAGCAAATAAGTGACGTGTATATTGATTTTCACCAAGATACTCAAAATATATGTTAAGTTGTGCCTTCAAATCATCAAGAGTGTCGGTCGGCGTTATCATAACCTTAATTGTCTTTTTAAAAGCAGAGTACCGAACACAACCTTCAATTTTTGAAACCTTGGACATGTTTCACTTCACAAAATTGGATGGAAGAAGGAAAAGTTGATGATGAAATAGTGAGTATGGGAAACTGACTATTTCATCTGATGTAACAGTCTATCGGCACTTTAACGCCGAGGATTTCAAAAAACCGACGGCAGTTAATTGCCGAGGGAATAAGAAACCGGCGACAGTTAACTGCCAAAGGATATTATGGTTATTTACCGGTGTTTTTCATTCTTTTAAATTTCATCAAACCAAACAGAGTCTTATAAGCGATGACAGCGGAAGAAGAATTCAATTTCTAGAAAAATCTTACATCTTTAACAACAAAAAGTAACATGATTGTCATAAAGAAGAAAAATTAGTCTGACAGAGTACTCAATAGATCAAGTAAATTTATCTGCAACTATCCTAAACATCCATGATCCAGGTGATAATCACATCTATATTTTTTTACACTTAATAGCATTCGTTTAACTTTTTCAACATGGAAGACCATAAGGTCTCCAATTGCATCAAATTAACTTGACATTTGTTGCTGATCTTAAGTGTCTAAGTTGCTTTCATCAAAACAAAACAAAAAAAGTGTATGAGTTGAAATGAACAGGTAACATAATTTTAGTTCACCTAAAAGAAATTGACAAAGGGGTAAATTACAATTGCTAATAACAACACCGGCAAAGCAGCCAGAGAACTTTGAAGAACATTAAATTCAGAATCCACATGACATTCAGATTTAAGATGACAAGCAAATTATCATAACAAGTTAATAAGGCTTCATCATGATTGTGCTTACTTAACATATAACCAGACAAAAATTTGCTTCATCATTTTGCTTTGTTCAACTCAATCCCTCAACTTAGTCCCTTAAGAAATGGATGATAGTATATTTTCATAAATGAAGGGACCAAGTTGTGTTAACTTTCTTAAGTTATGACCTAATTGATAAATTTTAAATTTAAAGGACCATGTTACATTAATTTACGCAAGTTAAGGGATCAAATTGAAAAGTTTTGAAATTAAGATCAAACTGAACTTTTAAAATATGCAAGGGACCAAAGTGGTATTTAAGCCCAGATTTTTCATATAGTACTTTTCTTAATCTGATGATAAGGTAAAAAAAGTAGTTTTAACATGATTGAGAAAGATAGGTTGTGTAGTAAATAAACAACTTTGCAATTATTTGTTAGCAACCAAATAAACATTGCTTTCATGATTTAATCCGAAAAAATAATATGTCGTACCTAATGTCCATTTCAAATATTAAAATTAACCCAGCAAGCATATAGCTTCCCAGAGTTATAATTAAATACATAAAAAGAAGGCCAAGTCCATGATGCACAAGAGATTCAAGTCTTGCACCATGCACAATGTCATTTTCATCATTAGATTAATAAATTTCATTATTAAATTAAATATCAATAGACGTCTTGATCTATTGATCTAAAGTTGAAACATAAACTTGTGTATATGGCGCAAGACGGACCAGGTTTTGCTGTTGTAAATACAGGTTTTGCTGTTGTAAATACAGCATGCAGTTTCACGCGGTCTGTATATTTTTAGGTAAAACAATCTCTGCCATCCAACTGGGATCAGACGGCCATCACTGATTATAGCACCCTGCAGTAACAGCAGGGAAGCCTATCCGCGCAGGACCAACTTAGTTGTGTGTGTTGGACAAGAATATCCCTCACCAGAAAAGGATTGTAATCCCAAATGTCCTGCCCCAGTTTTACTTCAATTGTCATTTTATAAATACAAATAAAGCATGATAAAACTAGGGCAGATTTTTTGTTGCACCATGCTCGTATAATCTGACAGATTGATGCACATCAGATTAAGAAATTTGGTGCCTACAATCAATTTTAAAACAACTAAATCCTTTACTTTATCTTACATATCAGAACCCAAAGCTTGCATAATACACCAAATTCAAATCAACTTAGTAAATGTTTTTGGTGCGAAGTGTGTGAAAATAATATTCTAGCCAATAAATAACCCTTTGATTAGTTAAACATGTGAACATAATTTAACTTTCCAAACCAGCTCAAGCATTTCATTACAGAACTTAAAATGGTAAATTACAGTTGCTGATAGAAAACCAGCAAATCAATCAGAGAACTTTGAAGACCATTTCAATTAGGAATCCACATGATATTCAGATCTTAAAACCTCATCATTTTGCATAGACACTACAGTCTACGAAGCACATACACAACAGTCTATAAAGTACAAGCACTCCTCGGATTAGGTATATGTCCAACACACACCAACACATCTAATTAAATCTAATTATGTGATTTTCTAAAATTATCGGTGGATAATGTCAGTGTAGTGTCCGAGTTTCAGAGTCGGAGCAAGCTTCATAACACTACGCGTTTTACTAATTCACTTAAAACTTAACATCGACTATAAAATTAACAGATATAAAAACAAAACGAGCTGAAAATTTAATTAAAAAAAAGTAATAAAACAGACATTGAAAACTCAAAAAAAAAAAAAAATAAATAAATAAATAATAATAATAATAATAATAAAACAGAAATTGAAAACTCAAACTAATATAGGGAGACACAATCAAAATATATAATATAAAAAACTAAGCAAAGCAATCAGAGAACTTTGAAGGCATGTATGAAACAAGATATCTACATCAACTTCAGATAAATAAAATTAGTTCATCATTTTGCTTTGCTAGTTGAAATGTAATAATCATGTATCTGCAGAAAGAAAAAACCATTGTACTATATAACAAATTCACCGAGATAATTTGGCAATTTAAAAAAAATAAAATTGCATAATGGGTTATAAAAAAGACAGAGATCTACACCCAAAAGCATGAAATTAAATTGCCATGACTAAATATTGCACCTATAAAACCTTCTCGTAATTTCCTTGCAACTAAACTTTAAGATGCAAGGGGCTACGTGGTGCATCATGATTGAAATTGGTTTTGGAATTGAATCAAACAAACCTAAAGAAGAAGAAAAGATAAAAAAAATGAGTGGCGGCTAGACGCTAGGTCGTTGGTTTTTGATGCAGTGCCCGGCATGTTAAATAAGAGAATTCGGATCATTTAGGCTATGTTTGGTAGACGAAAGAAAATGAAAGGAGAGAAAGAAAGATAAAAAGTTCTCTCTTTTTTGTTTGATTGTACGGAAAGGTAGAGGAAAGAATCAAGTATATTTAGCAAATGACATAAATACCCTTGAGTGAATTCAAATTGAATAATTATATAAAATGACTTCAAAAGTATTAATATATATATATATATATATATATATATGTATATGTATATATGTATGTATGTATGTATGTATATGTGTGTTTTGGATCACTCGCACGACTACACGTGTACAATATTACGCCACCTCAAGGCTTCGCATTCAAAGGAGCACACCAACTCGCATGCGCCGTGCCATACTGGAACACGGCCTTCCTACCAGGATCACGGTACACGTGTCCGCTCTAACTCCT
Source organism: Medicago arabica (assembly GCA_946800305.1). Classification (NCBI taxonomy): domain Eukaryota; kingdom Viridiplantae; phylum Streptophyta; class Magnoliopsida; order Fabales; family Fabaceae; genus Medicago; species Medicago arabica. The sequence continues at coordinate 27,501,550 of OX326970.1, read as the reverse complement.
AATCATACGCCGCATAACCCGGAGACGGTTATTCCAATAGCGCGCCTATATAAGGCTGAACTTGCTTCACCATCAAGGTACACAACACTTTTCACAACACTTCTAAGACTTTTCTCTTAGTTCCATTACTAACTTAATCGTCGGAGTGCTAACTTGCCTGCAGGCACCTTTCATTCCACCGTAGCAGACGCTTCGCCGCCGCACCGGAAGTCGTTATCAATCATCGGAGCATTCTCCACATGCGCTGCGAGTCAACCATTCTCACTGGACAGATCATTTCGTGTTAGAAGGGACCATTCGCTAAATCTCCTCGATCCAACGATCCTCCACCGTAACTATTTCTGTTACGCACATCTCTGCCGTAACTGTTTTTCGGATTACACGTTCCTCCACCGCAACGGTCGACAGTTACTGCTCTTACCTTCGAAGTAATGGTCAGAACTCGCAGGAGAACCGCCGCGAGTCGTTCTGCCACAACCGTGTTCTACAATTCAAATTCTCTAAAGTCAAATGTAACGCTCTACTTCTATTAAAGCGATAAAACACGCGAATAATACAAATATTCAAGAAATAGACGTCACGTCTTCAATAAACCTCAAATAACATTCATACAATTTTTCAAACGTCGCAAGGGATAAATAGCATACAACTCCCAAATAGCCATGTCATAATCATCATAAATACATAGTCATATAAGTCACCAATCTCAACATATGCGTAAAATCTCAACCATAGAGTCAACTTCAAAATAAAGAAAAGATCGACATCCTAGATCAGAGCCCTAGACTACAGACTCTAAAGCAGATAAAGCAAGGTAGCTCTAAGGCTAGGCTCCAGCAATTCACCAAGCAAAGATAAGCTAATCCTGCACGCCATCAACACCATATTTAAATATAGTGAGGCGATGACCAAACAACCACTAGGGGGTTAGTTCACATTAACATACATAAGTATAATCATATGAAGTTTAAAACATCAAGTTAAATTCAAAATGATCAAGCATTCCCAACACGATTACATATTGTTCAACACTTATATAATCATACCATCACAAGTTCGCCAACAATCGACAAATATATCATTCACCAAGTATTAAAGTCACCAAAGCAAATAATCACCAAGCACGTATTCATCAATACACTTTCATCAATCACATAACAAGTATGTCTCATGTCAAATCATGCAATGCATCTAGACTCAACCCCTATATGCATGTGGTACCAAAGGATTTCGGAGATAATATTACTGTTTAAATCCACACTCACGTAAGAGTACACCTCCTCCTACGTATCTCACCTATGTAAAAGTACACCTCCTTTTACATTCTCATATGACTCAATATGACTATGATACATGGATGTACTTGCAAAAAGTACGAGTAGTGAATACTAGGGTTTTCTCTGTCTATTATGGTTTAGACTGATTATTGGATGCCTTGAGAATGCTCTCAAGGGTTGTATTTATAGCCTGCCGTGGGCTTGGTCTCCAAGCCATAGGGGTATTCTGGTATTTTAGGCGGGTTCTAATGGTTTACTTAAGGTGGCGCCCTGGAAAGGACGCGCCTTGGGCCTTAGAGCTCTTCTGGAGGGCGCTAAGGCCTCCAGGGGGGGTCTACAGGCCCTTCTGGAGGTCTGCAGGCCCTTCTGGAGGTCCTTAAGACTCCTAGGAATATTATGACGGTCCATAGCCCAACAAGCACGAGTCTTGGGACAAGGCGAAGTGGTTTAAGTTATCTGGACGAAACGTAGGGATCCTTTAGGAAGGATCCTACGAGTAGCTTGATAGCTTCGGAGGGTTGTTATATTACCCTTAAGTCATAGATCCTTGCTGTATCGAAAGAAGTTTGCCTTATATAGAACTAGTCATCTAGTTTTTTCTTTTTAGTATAGGTTCCTAAGCTATGGCGTGATACTTCCCGCCTTGTTTCCTGGAAGGGCGAGACAGACGTTCCTTGGAATGTTGGCGAGGACTTTAACCTGCGAAATAGATCGGACGGTGTATGTAACGCCCGTTTTAATTATTTAAATTATTTTATATAGTATAGAGTATATTTATATGATTTTGTGTGAATTAAGTGATATTCGAGATATTATGTGATTTATGTGATTTATGCGACTTATGTGATGTGTTGTGACTTATTTTTATTGTTTAATAAAATAAGATTAGAAAAATAAAACAAATAATAAGTTGTGGGTTTGTTTTAGAATTAGATATAGTTGTGGGGAAATAAGATAAAATAAAACAAACAAAAAGAGGTTTAAAAGGGGGAGTTAGGTTAGAATTGTACAGAACGTACAATTCAGAGCTTTGGGAGAAAAAGGGAGAAAACGGAAGAGAAGAACCGGAGAGGCTGCTGCTCGAATTTCTTAAGGTAAGGGTGAGCCTTTCATTACAATATCATTAGAACATGTAATTCATGATTATAGTTAGCAAATTCTAGGTTTATTTCATGAGAATTAGGTCAAAAGTGGTAAATTGATGATTAGATGATGAAAAACTGTACCGTTGACGTAGGAAACCGTTTACAGATCATAGAATAACCCCTAAACATTGTATTAGTCGAAAATTGAAAGAATTAGGATGAAATTTGGGGTTTTGGGTGAAAACCCTCGTAGCCCCGTAACTGTTCTGTCGCCGCTCGCCACGGCGAGTGCTCATCAGCTCGCGAGGCGAATTGAACAGCTCGCCATAGCGAGCAACCCCAGAAGGTTTGCGAGGCGAACACCCAACTCGCCGTAGCGAGCAACATCCAGGAGCTCGCCAGGCGAATAACCCAACTCGCCATAGCGAGTAGTAACCCCAATGCTCGCGAGGCGAGCAACCCAGCTCGCCGTAGCGAGTAACCCCTGTAATGGTTCGCGAGGCGAGAGATCCCACTCGCCATAGCGAGTAGTCCTGTATTAGACTACCTTTTAGAATAATGCGACTCTTGTCGCACGATTAGTTACGAGATGACCCCTGGTTTGGGAATTAAGTACTAAGATATTAAGAAGAAACGTAGAGTTGTTAGCTGATAATTGATTTGTTATTGTGACCTATACATTTGTATATGCTTTTCTGAATCATAAGTAATGATGTGTGTGAATGTTTACTATTTTGCTGTTGTTTGAGATATTGATTGCTACCATGCTGCCATGTTTAATTAATTACAAGTTGCATGTGTTATTATAAGATTTACGATGTTGCAATCCAAACTATTGGAATTTATTTTGAGATGTCTAAGTTTAAGAGATTGAGTCCATGCATATTCATCCAGAGACGAGGGCTCATGCCCTAGGAGCTTTTGCTCAACAGCGACGAGAGCTTATGCTCTAGGAGTATTTTTATGCTCAATAGCGACGAGAGCTTATGCTCTAGGAGTATATTTATACTCAATATGGTACCACATGCATGATTAAGATGTCTAAGTTGCATAAGTTGAGTCGATGTCGCATTGTCAAGTTAAACTATTAAGTTGATTTATGATGTTGTTTAAGATGCTACTTGATTGTTAATATGATATATGATGATGAAGTTATGCTGTTAATTGTAATTATTGGATTATATGTTTAATGCTATTGTTATGAGAATCTCACCCCTTCTGCTGGAATTGCCGCCTTGTGGGCAAGTGCAGGTGATTAAGCTTTTTGTTGCTGTTGCTGTCGTGAGTGGCTATCCTCACAGTGTCCCTAGGTGCTCTGATACGTAACGGGATGGGAACCTTTATGTTTAATTTCTATTCCTTACGTATTTGATTATGATTTAGGTTTCAGTTAATGTATGTCGAGACTTATTTATGAGGCCTGCGTGCCAAAACGATTTATTTTAACATTGAACTTATTCCGCTGCGATGTTAGAACTATTTTGACCAGAATAAATGTTTATTTATTCCATTTTTGAGAATTTAAGTAAATGTAGCATTCCGTTTTATATGATACTTTGATTTATTTGAGAAATTTTGAATTTGGGAAAATGGGGTGTTACAATTGGTATCAGAGCAGGTTGGTCCGTCCGGCCAAGTAGATCGAGTCGTTAGTGTCGAGTGTTAGTTTAATTCTGTTTGAATTTCTCTAACCCGTCTCGTTATGTAGTGAACTAAGATGGCTGGAAGAAATGATGCTGCTCTTGCTGCTGCATTACAAGCGATAGCTCAAGCTGTGGGCCAACAACAGAATGCTGGTGGAAATGATGGTGTGAGGATGTTGGAGACATTTTTGAGGAATCATCCACCTACGTTTAAGGGAAGATACGACCCCGATGGAGCTCAGACATGGCTCAAGGAGGTCGAAAGGATTTTCAGAGTGATGCAGTGTACGGACGTTCAGATGGTGCGCTTTGGTACGCACATGCTGGCAGAAGAAGCTGACGACTGGTGGGTGAGTGTCCAACCGGTCTTAGAGAATGGAGGTGCTGCGGTTACTTGGGCTGTGTTTAGGAGGGAGTTCCTGAACCGTTACTTTCCGGAAGATGTTCGCGGGAAGAAGGAGATTGAGTTCCTTGAGCTGAAACAAGGGAACATGTCGGTGACTGAGTATGCTGCCAAGTTTGTGGAATTGGCTAAGTTTTATCCACACTATACTGCTGAGACGGCGGAGTTTTCTAAGTGCATCAAGTTCGAGAATGGCTTGCGTGCTGATATCAAGAGGGCAATTGGTTACCAAAAGATCCGCAATTTTTCCGAGCTAGTGAGCAGCTGCAGGATTTATGAGGAGGACACTAAAGCTCACTACAAGGTAGTGAATGAAAGAAAGAGTAAAGGACAGCAGAGTCGCCCGAAGCCTTATAGTGCCCCTGCTGATAAGGGCAAGCAAAGAGTTAATGATGAGAGGAGACCTGAGAAGAAGGATGCTCCTGCTGAGATTGTCTGCTATAATTGTGGTGAGAAAGGCCACAAGAGTAATGCTTGTACTGGAGATGTGAAGCGGTGTTACCGCTGTGGTAAGAAGGGACATGCTACTTCGGCATGCAAGTATGATGATGTTGTGTGCTTTAATTGTAATGAAGAGGGTCATATTGGTTCACAATGCAAGAAGCCTAAGAAGGCTCAGACTACTGGTAGAGTGTTTGCTTTGACTGGCACACAGACAGAGAATGAGGATCGTTTGATCAGAGGTACTTGTTATTTTGATAGTACTCCTTTAATTGCTATTATTGACACTGGTGCTACACATTGTTTTATTGCTATTGATTGTGCTGCTAAGTTGGGCCTTACTATGTCTAATATGAATGGGGAAATGGTTGTCGAAACTCCAGCTAAGGGTTCGGTGACCACTTCTCTTGTGTGTTTAAGATGTCCTTTGTCGATGTATGATCGTGATTTTGAAATTGATTTAGTTTGTTTACTCTTGAGTGGTATGGATGTGATTCTGGGTATGAATTGGTTAGAGTACAATCATGTACATATTAATTGTTTTCGCAAGTCAGTGTATTTTTCCTCTGATGAAGAAGAGAGTGGGGCAGAGTTTTTATCTACTAAACAGCTGAAGCAGTTAGAACGTGAAGGAATGTTGATGTTTTCTTTGATAGCATCTTTATCTATTGAGAACCAAACGTTGATTGATAAGCAGAAAGTGGTATACGATTTTCCAGAAATCTTTCCCGATGAAATTCCTGATGTGCCTCCAGAAAGAGAAGTTGAATTTTCAATCGACCTTATTCCGGGAACGAAGCCTGTGTCTATGACACCTTATCGCATGTCAACTTCCGAGTTGGCTGAGTTGAAGAAACAGTTAGAAGATTTACTTGACAAGAAGTTTGTTAGACCAAGTGTTTCTCCTTGGGGAGCGCCAGTATTACTAGTAAAGAAGAAAGACGGTAGTATGAGGTTATGTATTGATTACCGACAGCTGAACAAGGTAACTATAAAGAATAGGTATCCACTTCCGAGAATTGACGATTTAATGGATCAATTAGTGGGTGCACGAGTGCTTAGCAAGATTGATTTGAGGTCGGGTTATCACCAGATTAAAGTGAAAGATGAAGATATGCAGAAGACAGCTTTCAGGACGCGTTATGGGCATTATGAATACAAGGTGATGCCTTTCGGTGTTACGAACGCACCTGGTGTGTTTATGGAATATATGAATCGCATCTTCCATGCATTCTTGGATCGATTCGTGGTTGTGTTCATCGATGATATTTTGATTTACTCCAAGTCTGAAGAAGAGCATGCGGAACATTTGAATATAGTCTTGCAAGTGTTGAAAGAGAAGAAGCTTTACGCTAAATTGTCGAAGTGCGAATTCTGGTTGAACGAGGTGAGTTTTCTTGGCCATGTTATTTCTGGTAATGGCATTGCAGTTGATCCGTCTAAAGTTGAAGCAGTGTCGCAATGGGAGACTCCTAAGTCGGTTACATAGATTAGAAGCTTTTTGGGATTAGCTGGGTACTACAGAAGATTTATAGTTGGATTTTCGAAGTTGGCACTTCCGTTAACGCAGTTGACCTGCAAGGGTAAAGCATTTGTGTGGGATGTTCATTGCGAGAATAATTTTAATGAATTGAAGAAGCGTCTGACGACGGCTCCAGTTTTGATTTTGCCTAAGCCCGATGAACCTTTTGTTGTGTATTGTGATGCGTCCAAGTTGGGTTTAGGTGGTGTGCTTATGCAAGATGGTAAGGTGGTTGCTTATGCATCAAGACAGTTGAGAATCCATGAACGAAATTACCCTACTCACGATCTTGAATTAGCTGCAGTGGTATTTGTGCTTGAGATTTGGAGACATTACCTGTATGGTTCGAGGTTTGAAGTGTTCAGTGACCACAAGAGCTTGAAGTATTTATTTGATCAGAAGGAATTGAATATGAGACAGCGAAGGTGGCTTGAGTTGTTGAAGGATTATGACTTTGGTTTGAATTACCATCCGGGTAAAGCTAACGTTGTTGCAGATGCCCTAAGTAGGAAGACTTTGCATATGTCCGCTTTGATGGCTAAAGAGTTTGAGTTGCTGGAACAGTTTAGAGATTTGAGTTTAGTATGCGAATGGTCACCTCAAAGTGTGAAGTTGGGAATGCTGAAGATTGATAATGAATTCTTGAAAAGTATTAGAGTGGCGCAGAAATTGGATGTTAAGTTTGTGGACTTGTTAGTTGCTAGCAATCAGACCGAAGACGGTGACTTTAAGGTCGATGATCATGGTGTGTTGAGGTTCTGAGGTAGAATTTGCATTCCAGATGATGATGAGATGAAGAAAATGATTCTTGAAGAGAGTCATAGAAGTAGCTTGAGTATTCACCCGGGAGCTACGAAGATGTATCACGATTTGAAGAAGTTGTTTTGGTGGTCTGGATTGAAACGTGATGTGGCACATTTTGTGTATTCGTGTTTGGTTTGTCAGAAGTCGAAAGTGGAACATCAGAAACCGGCTGGGATGATGGTTCCTTTAGATGTGCCAGAGTGGAAGTGGGATAGTATATCCATGGATTTTGTGACGAGTTTGCCAAATACGCCTAAAGGGAATGACGCCATTTGGGTAATTGTTGATAGACTGACGAAGTCGGCTCATTTTATTCCGATTAACATCAGTTTTCCTATAGCTCAGTTGGCAGGGATTTATATTCGTGAAATAGTGAAGCTGCATGGAGTTCCTTCGAGCATCGTATCAGACAGAGACCCGAGGTTTACCTCTAGATTCTGGAAGAGTTTGCAAGAGGCTCTAGGTTCTAAGTTGAAGTTGAGTTCGGCATATCATCCGCAGACAGATGGTCAGTCGGAAAGAACGATTCAGTCATTGGAAGATCTGTTGAGAGTTTGTGTACTTGAGCAAGGAGGAATTTGGGATAGTCATCTCCCGTTGATAGAGTTCACGTACAATAACAGTTATCATTCTAGTATCGGAATGGCACCTTTCGAGGCTTTGTATGGTCGGAGATGCAGAACTCCGTTGTGTTGGTTTGAGTCGGGTGAGAATGTGGTTTTAGGACCAGAAATTGTGCAGCAGACTACTGAGAAGGTAAAAATGATTCAAGAAAAGATGAAAGCGTCGCAGAGTCGGCAAAAGAGTTATCATGATAAGCGTAGGAAGGACCTTGAGTTCCAAGAGGGAGATCATGTATTCCTAAGAGTTACTCCCATGACCGGTGTGGGTCGTGCATTGAAGTCGAAGAAGTTAACCCCGAAGTTTATTGGTCCGTATCACATATCAGAAAGAATTGGGACAGTGGCGTATCGAGTAGGTTTACCGCCGCACCTGTCGAATTTGCATGATGTGTTTCACGTGTCGCAACTTCGGAAGTATGTTCCAGATCCATCCCATGTGATTCAAAGGGATGATGTGCAAGTTAGAGATAACCTGACGGTTGAGACCTTACCAGTGAGGATCGAAGGTCGTGAAGTGAAGAAGTTGAGAGGCAAGGAGATACCTCTTGTGAAAGTCGTGTGGGACGGAGCGACTGGTGAAAGCTTGACTTGGGAGCTAGAGAGTAAGATGCTGGAGTCTTATCGCGAGTTGTTTGCTTAAGGTAAATTTTCGAGGACGAAAATCTTATAAGTTGGGGAGAGATTAACGCCCGTTTTAATTATTTAAATTATTTTATATAGTATAGAGTATATTTATATGATTTTGTGTGAATTAAGTGATATTCGGGATATTATGTGATTTATGTGATTTATGCGACTTATGTGATGTGTTGTGACTTATTTTATTGTTTAATAAAATAAGATTAGAAAAATAAAACAAATAATAAGTTGTGGGTTTGTTTTAGAATTAGATATAGTTGTGGGGAAATAAGATAAAATAAAACAAACAAAAAGAGGTTTAAAAGGGAGAGTTAGGTTAGAATTGTACAGAACGTACAATTCAGAGCTTTGGGAGAAAAAGGGAGAAAACGGAAGAGAAGAACCGGAGGGCCTGGATCCTCAACAGTTACAACCTTTCAGAGGAATCTTGGCAGGCTTCACAGGGGAGCAGGTGCACGTACGAGGTTACGTCACTTTGAAGACAACTTTCGGATACGGCTCTTCAGCAAAAACAATACGGGTCAGGTATTTGGTAATCAACGCCCCTAATTCTTACAACATAATCATAGGGCGACCTGCTTTTAACCTGTTGGGGGGGCTTTTATCTACAAATTTTTTAGTTATGAAGTATCCTCTAGAGAACGGGAAGGTAGGAACGATTAAGGGCGACCAAAAGATAGCCAGAGAATGTTATCACAGCAGTCTGCGATTACAGAAGAAGAAAAAAGATGAGATTGTTAAGAAGCACACCGTGAACGTGATAGACCTTGACCCAAGGGAGGATTTCCACAAGCCACGCCTAGAGCCAACGGAGGACTTGAAGGAAATATCTATTGGCCCAGAAGACCATCAGAAGACCAAAATTGGAACAGCCCTGGATCCCACGGAGGAAGCCGCCCTCATCACACTTCTACAAAGAAACCTTGATCTTTTCGCTTGGAAGCCTTCAGAGATGCCTGGGATAGACCCGAAGATAGCCTGTCACCATTTGTCCATCAATCCAAATGTTAAGCCAGTCGTACAGCGGAAGAGAAAGTTGGGCGAAGAAAGGCGTAAAGCAGTGGACGAAGAAGTACGTAAGCTGGTAGAAGCTCGTTTTATAAGCGAAATCCAATACCCAATATGGTTGGCAAACACGGTACTGGTAAAGAAATCAAATGGCAAATGGCGAATGTGTGTAGATTACACCGATCTGAACATGGCCTGTCCTAAGGATCCATATCCTCTACCAAATATTGACCATCTGATCGACAACGCTTCTGGCTTCAAAACTTTATGTTTCATGGACGCCTATTATGGGTACAACCAGATAAGAATGGATCCCTTGGACGCACCCAAGACAGCTTTCATGACCAACAACAAGAATTATAATTACGAGGTCATGCCCTTCGGCCTCAAGAATGCAGGCGCAACCTTTCAAAGAAGTATGGACATGGCGTTCGCCGGACAGATAGGACGTAATTTGGAGGTGTACATTGATGACTTGGTAGCTAAAACCAAGGAAAATGGCAACCATACTGATGATCTAGACGAAATCTTAGGGCAAGTGAGGAAGTACATCATACGCCTAAACCCATCAAAATGCTCTTTTGGGGTACAGGCTGGAAAGTTTCTGGGATTCTTGTTAACAAGCAGAGGCATCGAGGCCAACCCAGATAAGTGCCAAGCAATCATCAACATGAGAAGCCCATCAAACCTGAAGGAGGTCCAGCAGCTAACAGGCCGCCTGTAACGCCCGTTTTAATTATTTAATATAGTATAGAGTATATTTATATGATTTTGTGTGAATTAAGTGATATTCGAGATATTATGTGATTTATGTGATTTATGCGACTTATGTGATGTGTTGTGACTTATTTTATTGTTTAATAAAATAAGATTAGAAAAATAAAACAAATAATAAGTTGTGGGTTTGTTTTAGAATTAGATATAGTTGTGGGGAAATAAGATAAAATAAAACAAACAAAAAGAGGTTTAAAAGGGGGAGTTAGGTTAGAATTGTACAGAACGTACAATTCAGAGCTTTGGGAGAAAAAGGGAGAAAACGGAAGAGAAGAACCGGAGAGGCTGCTGCTCGAATTTCTTAAGGTAAGGGTGAGCCTTTCATTACAATATCATTAGAACATGTAATTCATGATTATAGTTAGCAAATTCTAGGTTTATTTCATGAGAATTAGGAATATGAGAATTAGGTCAAAAGTGGTAAATTGATGATTAGATGATGAAAAACTGTACCGTTGACGTAGGAAACCGTTTACAGATCATAGAATAACCCCTAAACATTGTATTAGTCGAAAATTGAAAGAATTAGGATGAAATTTGGGGTTTTGGGTGAAAACCCTCGTAACCCCGTAACTGTTCTGTCGCCGCTCGCCACGGCGAGTGCTCATCAGCTCGCGAGGCGAATTGAACAGCTCGCCATAGCGAGCAACCCCAGAAGGTTCGCGAGGCGAACACCCAACTCGCCGTAGCGAGCAACATCCAGGAGCTCGCCAGGCGAATAACCCAACTTGCCATAGCGAGTAGTAACCCCAATGCTCGCGAGGCGAGAAACCCAGCTCGCCGTAGCGAGTAACCCCTGTAATGGTTCGCGAGGCGAGAGATCCCACTCGCCATAGCGAGTAGTCCTGTATTAGACTACCTTTTAGAATAATGCGACTCTTGTCGCACGATTAGTTACGAGATGACCCCTGGTTTGGGAATTAAGTACTGAGATATTAAGAAGAAACGTAGAGTTGTTAGCTGATAATTGATTTTTTATTGTGACCTATACATTTGTATATGCTTTTCTGAATCATAAGTAATGATGTGTGTGAATGTTTACAATTTTGCTGTTGTTTGAGATATTGATTGCTACCATGCTGCCATGTTTAATTAATTACAAGCTGCATGTGTTGTTATAAGATATACGATGTTGCAATCCAAACTATTGGAATTTATTTTGAGATGTCTAAGTTTAAGAGATTGAGTCCATGCATATTCATCCAGAGACGAGGGCTCATGCCCTAGGAGCTTTTGCTCAACAGCGACGAGAGCTTATGCTCTAGGAGTATTTTTATGCTCAATAGCGACGAGAGCTTATGCTCTAGGAGTATATTTATACTCAATATGGTACCACATGCATGATTAAGATGTCTAAGTTGCATAAGTTGAGTCGATGTCGCATTGTCAAGTCAAACTATTAAGTTGATTTATGATGTTGTTTAAGATGCTACTTGATTGTTAATATGATATATGATGATGAAGTTATGCTGTTAATTGTAATTATTGGATTATATGTTTAATGCTATTGTTATGAGAATCTCACCCCTTCTGCTGGAATTGCCGCCTTGTGGGCAAGTGCAGGTGATTAAGCTTTTTGTTGCTGTTGCTGTCGTGAGTGGCTATCCTCACAGTGTCCCTAGGTGCTCTGATACGTAACGGGATGGGAACCTTTATGTTTAATTTCTATTCCTTACGTATTTGATTATGATTTAGGTTTCAGTTAATGTATGTCGAGACTTATTTACGAGGCATGCGTGCCAAAACGATTTATTTTAACATTGAACTTATTCCGCTGCGATGTTAGAACTAATTTGACCAGAATAAATGTTTATTTATTCCATTTTTGAGAATTTAAGTAAATGTAGCATTCCGTTTTATATGATACTTTGATTTATTTGAGAAATTTTGAATTTGGGAAAACGGGGTGTTACAATGTAGATTTCCTGACTCTTCATTTGTCGTGACGTGTTCGCATCGCGGCCTGCCACGCACGTGTTCCCCTTTTTTTTCCGTAGAGAAAGCGCGCTTTTCGAGGCGACTTTAACTCTTCTGTTCCTATATATTTGCGCTTTACCTCCTCTTCAAAACCTTATTTCATCCTTTCGCTTATTAGTTTTCGCTTCTTCTATTCTCTCTGCTTCCGCTTTCTTCTGATTTAGCGCAACCGTTTATTCCGGTTTTCCCTTCATCAACTCTCTGATATCTTCCAGGTAAACCCTTATCCTTTCTCCTTTACTGCTTTTTGAACTAGTCGTTTTAGGCCTTGTAGCGATGGTAGTTATTAAAGAATGCGACGAACAAGGTAGAGAGGTCGTTCCCTTTGACCCTAAAGAGCTTAACAAATTACGAATGGCTTGTTTGAAACATGCGACCCGTCCTAACGGCGTTATAGATTGGGATGCCTACTTTTGTAGTCTTCCGAATGATACAACCACAGCTGAGTCGTCTGATAGCGATAGTAGTAACGACAGCAATTCCGATAGTGATTGCGTTTTGCTCTATTCTACTTCAGGTGTAAATCAGAGTCAAGAGATTTGCTTATTTAGGCCTGCCTTGATAGAGAAAGAAGACGCGATCAGGACAGGTGTGAAAATGAGGTTTTTTGCTCCAGAAGTGACGGGTGTGGCCTCGCTGTATACGGTGGATGCGACGATCAATTTTATAAGGAGTGAGATGGATATCTCATCGACGGGACATGAAGATGATGTCGAACTACTACAGTGTGACGAGGGCGAGAGGGTGTGTTTGCAATCTTTGGTGGGCGAGGAGTACTTCATGTATGCAGCGGTTCTTGAAGAATTCGGCGTGAAGCTTCCACTTAGTTCTTTCGAGATGGACGTGTTGAAGTTTATGAACGTAGCGCCCTCTCAAATCCGCCCGAATAGTTGGGCGTTTATCCGAGGTTTTGAGATTATGTGTAAGGTGCTGGGTTTTGAACCCTTAGTCGGTCCCTTTTTATACTTTTATGGGACTAAAGATGTTAATAGAGGGACATGGGTAACGATCTGTGCTCATCCAGGTAAGAAGTTGTTCCCGCCTTATGCTTCTAACTTCAAAAAAGATTGGAAAGATACTTTCGTCAAAGTAAAGGGGGCGCTTCATTGTTCTGTGGCCTCTGTTCTATCGGAGGGAAAACCGAAGTTTCCACTGGTTTGGACTGCATCCCCAGCTGCTGTGATGGGCTATAATTTTGAAAGGATGACACCTTATGAACAAGGAATTGTTTGTTGCTTAGAGAAAATGCTGCACTGCGATATCCATGATCTCTTGAATAAAGAGGGCGATACAGGAGATCTAGATAATTACTTGCGTGAGTGGTTTACTAAAAGATCCAAGTTTTTATTTTTCTCATACGATTATCCTCTGAAAACTTATTTGTTGATTTCTTTTCTAACTTTCCTTCCTTTGCAGAGTCAAAAATGCCGCCACTCACGCCTGCTGAAAGGAAAAAGTATCTCGCTGAGCTGAAGGCGAGGAAGACTGCTGAAGGTTACACAACTAGTGATCCTGCTGGCGTGCAGCATCGGCGGGTGAAAAGGAAAGATCCTCCGTCGAAGATCACTGTGGGTTCTTCTTCAACCGAGGCGGAACAATCAGAGACGCCTGCTAGTGAAGGCGCGACTGTTGAGACCTCCGGCTCTCCTCCGCGAAAGAAAGTCAGAAGTGGGAAGGGCGATAGTCAAAACTCCACATGATTGTGGAAGGGACGGAGAGAATAATGTCGGCGGCTACCTCTCTAAACGAAAAGGTGGTAGAGTCCTTCTAGTGGTCTTTTGTGCTATTCTCTTCTTTATTCCTTTATGTATAATATTGACGAAAATATCTTGTTATGGTATTATCAGGTATATGGGCGAGAATGTTCCTTTTTGTGAAGTTGATGTGGATGCCGGTATGAAGAGCAAGTTTGGCGACTTGGTGATGGATGCAGGGGAATCAGCCTTGAGAATTCTAATGCTGAATCATACTATGGAGAGAAAGTATGGTGACTTAGAGAAAAAATGTAAAGAAGCTGACGAAGATGCGGAGAAGTGGAAACATCAGGCTACTGGGTTGCAGACCCGCCTTGCCGAAGCGCTGGAATCAAAACAAAAGGCGGAGGACTAGATGAAATCCTTCGAAGTTAAAGCTGTCGAAGCTATTTCTGAGCTCGAAGCTGTTAAGCTGGAACGAGACGTGTTCCAGGAAAAGAACCTGAAACTGGAAGGAGAAGTGGAGGAGTGCAAGGGGGCACTCATGGAGTATTTCGATGATGGCTTCGAGAGGGCTCGTGCGCAAGCCGCGCATTTCCATCCTGAAGGGAATTTCGCTGATATGGATGCTGGGAAAGTAATTGTTGACGGGCAGCTTGTGGACGAGGAATGACTCCGATCTTAAAGTTTTTTGTTCTTTCAGTTTTATGGCGACCCTGCGAGGCGTTTCAGTACCTGTTTTGTATTTAGGGCGACCTCTTATGGCGCCCAGCTGACTTTTTGCTTAACAGTGATCCTCCCGGACTTACGAATTCTGATATTGTCTTTAGACGTGTTAATAATTTTTGAGTTTACGAGCTTCACGATGTTTCTTTAAATAGTTTTATCCTAGCAAGGTATGAAACCTCTTACGAGAATACGCTACAAGGTATCTTATAAAATTGCGCTACAAGGCGTCTTACAGGGATGCGCAACATGGCGTTTTAGAAGGCTGTGCTATGTGGCGTCTTACAGTGGCTGCACTAAATGGCGACTTACAGGGCTGCGCTACATGGCGACTTACAAGGCTACGCTACGTGGCGACTTACAGGGGCTGCGCTACGTGGCGACTTACAAGGCTGTGCTACGTGGCGACTTACAGGGGCTGCGCTATATGGCGACTTACAGGGCTGCGCTACATGGCGACTTACAAGGCTGCGCTACGTGGCGACTTACAGGGGCTGCGCTACGTGGCGACTTACAAGGCTGCGCTACGTGGCGACTTACAGGGGCTGCGCTACCTGGCGACTTACAAGGCTGCGCTACGTGGCGACTTACAGGGGCTGCGCTACCTGGCGACTTACAAGGCTGCGCTACGTGGCGACTTACAGGGGCTGCGCTACATGGCGACTTACAAGGCTGCGCTACGTGGCGACTTACAGGGGCTGCGCTACATGGCGACTTACAAGGCTGCGCTACGTGGCGACTTACAGGGGCTGCGCTACATGGCGACTTACAAGGCTGCACTACATGGCGACTTACAGGGGCTGCGCTACATGGCGACTTACAAGGTTGCGCTACGTGGCGACTTACATGGCCTTCGTGGTGCTTTTACCTCCTTGCTACTAAAATCAACAGTATTAGTGGTAGATAATAAAAGAAAAGAGATAAATGGCACACATTTTTTGAAGGAGATAGGGTGCCTCGTTAAAAACCCCTGCCCTTGCAGGGGAAAAGAGTGCTACCCAGTCCCTTTTTATTAAACAGATAACAGAAAGCAAAGCATTTAGCTGGTCCGGTTCCCAAAAGAAATAATAATACGGCAAGAAAAAAAAACAGAAAAACTTGCCCATAAGGCTCTAACTATAGTAATGACGTAAGTTGACCACATTCCAGGTTCGTGGCACTGCTTCTCCGTTCATCTCTTCCAATTTATAGGCCCCATGAGGGAACTTCTCTCTGATCTTGTAAGGACCCTTCCAGTTTGGAAGCAACTTCCCAGTCCTGGTTGGGGCGACTACCTTTTTCAGCACGAGATCGCCTACTTTCATCTCTCTGGGAATAACTCTTGAATTGTATCGGCGAGCTGCTCTCTGTTTGGCAGCGAATTCTCTGATGTGAGCCTGCACTCTGACTTCATCGATCATGTCCAAGCTGCAACGGATGCCTACTTCGTTTGCTTCCTTAGAAAAATTATCTCGCCTCCATGTAGGAGTGTCTATTTCCACTGGAAGCATTGCGTCGGTGCCATAAACCATTGTGAATGGTGCTTCCTTGGTTGTAGAGTGTGGAGTTGTATGGTACGACCATAATACCTGTACTTATCATGTCGAATATTTTATACTCGTTATGCTATCACTAGGTGATTCTTGCTGTTGGAGAATTCATATAAAGAGAAACATAATAGGTGCAAAAATTACCTCATGAAGATGTTCTGCCCAAAGGCTTTTGGCGGCTTCCAATTTTTTCTTAATTTCATTTAGGATTACTTTATTTGCTGATTCTGCCTGTCCATTAGCCTGGGGGTGAACCACTGAGACGAATTTTGTTAATATTCCCAGCTGTTTACAGAAATCTACTACTGTAGCACTAGCGAACTGAGTCCCATTGTCTGATACTATGAATCTGGGAAGGCCAAAGCGGCATATGATCTTCTTCCAGTAAAACTTTTTTACTCTCTCAGCTGTGATTTTGGCGACTGCCTCTGCTTCAATCCACTTGGTGAAATAATCTACTCCTACGATAAGGAACTTCAACTGCCCTGGTGCTAGCGGAAAAGGCCCTACGATGTCAACTGCCCACTTGTGAAAAGGCCAAGGCGAATATACCGAAGTTAATTCATGTGCCGGGGCGTGCTTCTTATCTGAAAACCTTTGGCATTTATCACATTTTTGAACGTACTCGCAGCTGTCTTGAAGCATAGTGGGCCAGTAATATCCTGCTCGGAGCAACTTTGCAGCAAGAGCTCGCCCTCCGATGTGACTTCCGCAAACTCCTTCGTGAACTTCTAAAAGAACTAGATCTGTCTCGCCTTCTGCTAAGCAACGTAACATTGGTGTACCCTTTCCCATTTTATAAAGTTTGCCTGATATAATGGTGAATCTGGATGCCCTTTTCCGAACAATCTGCTCCTCATCTTCATTCTTCGCTTTGAAAGATCCTGTCAAGTACTTCAACAGGGGCGTCATCCACCTTTCGCTCTCTTCCGTTAATGAGTTTACTTCTAAAATTTCCGTGAAAGGGGCTGTGATTACTTCTTGAATGACAGTTCTGTTGTTGCCTGGTCTTTTGGTACTGGCGAGCTTGGCGAGCAAGTCTGCCCGGGCGTTTTGTTCTCTTGGGACGTGAATGGCTTCGAAGAACTTAAAAGTGGCTACTAAATTCTGAACTTTGGTCAAATACTTGACAAGTTGGGCGTCTTTGGTTTGATATTCTCCTGTGATCTAACTAATTACCAGCTGAGAATCACTCTTTGCCCGTAGGTTTTCAGCTCCCATCTCTCTTGCCAAAGTCATTCCTGCGATGAGTGCTTCATACTCTGCTTGATTATTGCTTGCTTTGAACTCGAAACGAAGGGGCAGTTCAATTAACAGTTCATTGGGTCCTTCTAACACTACTCCTGCCCCACTTCCTTTTAGATTGGAGGAGCCGTCAGCTGACAACATCCACACGTATGGCACCTCTTCTTCAATTGGGGGAGAGAATTCTACGACGAAGTCGGCCAGAACCTGTGACTTGATTACTCCTCTTGGTACAAACTGAATGTCGTACTCTGACAATTCTATGGACCAAGCTACCATCTTTCTTGCTAAATCCGGCTTACCTAGTACCTGTTTGACAGGATAGTTTGATTTGATCACGACCTTGTGACTTTGAAAGTAAGGGCGTAATTTCCTTGCTGTAGTTACCACGGCCAGAGCCAAACGTTTGATTTTCTGATACCGCAGCTCTGCACCTTTAAGAACTCTGCTGACAAAATAGACTGGTTTTTCCCCTTTCTCTGAGTCTTCTACCAACACTGTACTGATGGCATTATCGGAGATCGCTAGATACAGGAAAAGGATGGCGCCTTTGCTGGGGCGATGCAGGACAGGCGGGCTTGAGAGGAAAACTTTCAGTTGTTGAAAGGCGTCTTCGCACTCTGGAGTCCACTCAAACTTCTCCTTCTTCTTTATGGAAGCAAAGAAAGAAAAAGCTTTGTCGCCCGCACAGGATAAAAACCTAGAAAGGGCAGCTAGGCGGTGTAACACCCCGTTTTCCCAAATTCAAAATTTCTCAAATAAATCAGAGTATCATATAAAACGGAATGCTACATTTACTTAAATTCTCAAAAATGGAATAAATAAACATTTATTCTGGTCAAAATAGTTCTAACATCGCAGCGGAATAAGTTCAATGTTAAAATAAATCGTTTTGGCACGCAGGCCTCATAAATAAGTCTCGACATACATTAACTGAAACCTAAATCATAATCAAATACGTAAGGAATAGAAATTAAACATAAAGATTTCCATCCCGTTACGTATCAGAGCACCTAGGGACACTGTGAGGATAGCCACTCACGACAGCAATAGCAACAAAAAGCTTAATCACCTGCATTTGCCCACAAGGCGGCAATTCCAGCAGAAGGGGTGAGATTCTCATAACAATAGCATTAAACATATAATCCAATAATTACAATTAACAGCATAACTTCATCATCATATATCATATTAACAATCAAGTAGCATCTTAAACAACATCATAAATCAACTTAATAGTTTGACTTGACAATGCGACATCGACTCAACTTATGCAACTTAGACATCTTAATCATGCATGTGGTACCATATTGAGTATAAATATACTCCTAGAGCATAAGCTCTCGTCGCTATTGAGCATAAAAATACTCCTAGTGCATAAGCTCTCGTCGCTGTTGAGCAAAAGCTCCTAGGGAATGAGCCCTCGTCTCTGGATGAATATGCATGGACTCAATCTCTTAAACTTAGACATCCCAAAATAAATTCCAATAGTTTGGATTGCAACATCGTAAATCTTATAACAACACATGCAGCTTGTAATTAATTAAACATGGCAGCATGGTAGCAATCAATATCTCAAACAATAGCAAAATCGTAAACATTCACACACATCATTACTTATGATTCAGAAAAGCATATACAAATGTATAGGTCACAATAACAAATTAATTATCAGCTAACAACTCTACGTTTCTTCTTAATATCTCAGTACTTAATTCCCAAACCAGGGGTCATCTCGTAACTAATCGTGCGACAAGAGTCGCATTATTCTAAAAGGTAGTCTAATACAGGACTACTCGCTATGGCGAGTGGGATCTCTCGCCTCGCGAACCATTACAGGGGTTACTCGCTACGGCGAGCTGGGTAGCTCGCCTCGCGAGCATTGGGGTTACTACTCGCTATGGCGAGTTGGGTTATTCGTCTGGCGAGCTCCTGGATGTTGCTCGCTACGGCGAGTTGGGTGTTCGCCTCGCGAACCTTCTGGGGTTGCTCGCTATGGCGAGCTGTTCAATTCGCCTCGCGAGCTGATGAGCACTCGCCGTGGCGAGCTGGCTGCTCGCTGTGGCGAGCGGCGACAGAACAGTTACGGGGTTACGAGGGTTTTCACCCAAAACCCCAAATTTCATCCTAATTATTCCAATTTTCGACTAATACAATGTTTATGGGTTATTCTATGATCTGTAAACTGTTTCCTACGTCAACGGTACAGTTTTTCATCATCTAATCATCAATTTACCACTTTTGACCTAATTCTCATATTCCTAATTCTCATGAAATAAACCTAGAATTTGCTAACTATAATCATGAATTACATGTTCTAATGATATTGTAATGAAAGGCTCACCCTTACCTTAAGAAATTCGAGCAGCAGCCTCTCCGGTTCTTCTCTTCCGTTTTCTCCCTTTTTCTCCCAAAGCTCTGAATTGTACGTTCTGTACAATTCTAACCTAACTCCCCCTTTTAAACCTCTTTTTGTTTGTTTTATTTTATCTTATTTCCCCACAACTATATCTAATTCTAAAACAAACCCACAACTTATTATTTGTTTTATTTTTCTAATCTTATTTTATTAAACAATAAAATAAGTCACAACACATCACATAAGTCGCATAAATCACATAAATCACATAATATCTCGAATATCACTTAATTCACACAAAATCATATAAATATACTCTATACTATATAAAATAATTTAAATAATTAAAACGGGCGTTACAACTCTCCCCAACTTATAAGATTTTCGTCCTCGAAAATTTACCTTAAGCAAACAACTCGGGATAAGACTCCAGCATCTTACTCTCTAGCTCCCAAGTCAAGCTTTCACCAGTCGCTCCGTCCCACACGACTTTCACAAGAGGTATCTCCTTGCCTCTCAACCTCTTCACTTCACGACCTTCGATCCTCACTGGTAAGGTCTCAACCGTCAGGTTATCTCTAACTTGCACGTCATCCCTTTGAATCACATGGGATGGATCTGGAACATACTTCCGAAGTTGCGACACGTGAAACACATCATGCAAATTTGACAGGTGCGGCGGTAAACCTACTCGATACGCCACTGTCCCAATTCTTTCTGATATCTGATACGGACCAATAAACTTCGGGGTTAACTTCTTCGACTTCAATGCACGACCCACACCGGTCATGGGAGTAACTCTTAGGAATACATGATCTCCCTCTTGGAACTCAAGGTCCTTCCTACGCTTATCATGATAACTCTTTTGCCGACTCTGCGACGCTTTCATCTTTTTCTTGAATCATTTTTACCTTCTCAGTAGTCTACTGCACAATTTCTGGTCCTAAAACCACATTCTCACCCGACTCAAACCAACACAACGGAGTTCTGCATCTCCGACCATACAAAGCCTCGAAAGGTGCCATTCCGATACTAGAATGATAACTGTTATTGTACGTGAACTCTATCAACGGGAGATGACTATCCCAAATTCCTCCTTGCTCAAGTACACAAACTCTCAACAGATCTTCCAATGACTGAATCGTTCTTTCCGACTGACCATCTGTCTGCGGATGATATGCCGAACTCAACTTCAACTTAGAACCTAGAGCCTCTTGCAAACTCTTCCAGAATCTAGAGGTAAACCTCGGGTCTCTGTCTGATACGATGCTCGAAGGAACTCCATGCAGCTTCACTATTTCACGAATATAAATCCCTGCCAACTGAGCTATAGGAAAACTGATGTTAATCAGAATAAAATGAGCCGACTTCGTCAGTCTATCAACAATTACCCAAATGGCGTCATTCCCTTTAGGCGTATTTGGCAAACTCGTCACAAAATCCATGGATATACTATCCTACTTCCACTCTGGTACATCTAAAGGTATCATCATCCCAGCCGGCTTCTGATGTTCCACTTTCGACTTCTGACAAACCAAACACGAATACACAAAATGTGCCACATCACGTTTCAGTCCAGACCACCAAAACAACTTCTTCAAATCATGATACATTTTCGTAGCTCCCGGGTGAATACTCAAGCTACTTCTATGACTCTCTTCAAGAATCATTTTCTTCATCTCATCATCATCTGGAATGCAAATTCTGCCTCGGAACCTCAACACACCTTGATCATCGACCCTAAAGTCACCGTCTTCGGTCTGATTGCTAGCAACTAACAAGTCCACAAACTTGACATCCAATTTCTGCGCATCTTTAATACTTTTCAAGAATTCATTATCAATCTTCATCATTCCCAACTTCACACTTTGGGGTGACCATTCGCATACTAAACTCAAATCTCTAAACTGTTCCAGCAACTCCAACTCTTTAACCATCAAAGCGGACATATGCAAAGTCTTCCTACTTAGGGCATCTGCAACAACGTTAGCTTTACCCGGATGGTAATTCAAACCAAAGTCATAATCCTTCAACAACTCAAGCCACCTTCGCTGTCTCATATTCAATTCCTTCTGATCAAATAAATACTTCAAGCTCTTGTGGTCACTGAACACTTCAAACCTCGAACCATACAGGTAATGTCTCCAAATCTCAAGCACAAATACCACGGCAGCTAATTCAAGATCGTGAGTAGGGTAATTTCGTTCATGGATTCTCAATTGTCTTGATGCATAAGCAACCACCTTACCATCTTGCATAAGCACACCACCTAAACCCAACTTGGACGCATCACAATACACAACAGTTACGGGGTTACGAGGGTTTTCACCCAAAACCCCAAATTTCATCCTAATTCTTCCAATTTTCGACTAATACAATGTTTAGGGGTTATTCTATGATCTGTAAACGGTTTCCTACGTCAACGGTACAGTTTTTCATCATCTAATCATCAATTTACCACTTTTGACCTAATTCTCATATTCCTAATTCTCATGAAATAAACCTAGAATTTGCTAACTATAATCATGAATTACATGTTCTAATGATATTGTAATGAAAGGCTCACCCTTACCTTAAGAAATTCGAGCAGCAGCCTCTCCGGTTCTTCTCTTCCGTTTTCTCCCTTTTTCTCCCAAAGCTCTGAATTGTACATTATGTACAATTCTAACCTAACTCCCCCTTTTAAACCTCTTTTTGTTTGTTTTATTTTATCTTATTTCCCCACAACTATATCTAATTCTAAAACAAACCCACAACTTATTATTTGTTTTATTTTTCTAATCTTATTTTATTAAACAATAAAATAAGTCACAACACATCACATAAGTCGCATAAATCACATAAATCACATAATATCTCGAATATCACTTAATTCACACAAAATCATATAAATATACTCTATATTATATAAAATAATTTAAATAATTAAAACGGGCGTTACAGGCGGCCTGTTAGCTGCTGGACCTCCTTCAGGTTTGATGGGCTTCTCATGTTGATGATTGCTTGGCACTTATCTGGGTTGGCCTCGATGCCTCTGCTTGTTAACAAGAATCCCAGAAAATTTCCAGCCTGTACCCCAAAAGAGCATTTTGATGGGTTTAGGCGTATGATGTACTTCCTCACTTGCCCTAAGATTTCGTCTAGATCATCAGTATGGTTGCCATTTTCCTTGGTTTTAGCTACCAAGTCATCAATGTACACCTCCAAATTACGTCCTATCTGTCCGGCGAACGCCATGTCCATACTTCTTTGAAAGGTTGCGCCTGCATTCTTGAGGCCGAAGGGCATGACCTCGTAATGATAATTCTTGTTGTTGGTCATGAAAGCTGTCTTGGGTGCGTCCAAGGGATCCATTCTTATCTGGTTGTACCCATAATAGGCGTCCATGAAACTTAAAGTTTTGAAGCCGGAAGCGTTGTCGATCAGATGGTCAATATTTGGTAGAGGATATGGATCCTTAGGACAGGCCATGTTCAGATCGGTGTAATCTACACACATTCGCCATTTGCCATTTGATTTCTTTACCAGTACCGTGTTTGCCAACCATGTTGGGTATTGGATTTCGCTTATAAAACGAGCTTCTACCAGCTTACGTACTTCTTCGTCCACTGCTTTACGCCTTTCTTCGCCCAACTTTCTCTTCCGCTGTACGACTGGCTTAACATTTGGATTGATGGACAAATGGTGACAGGCTATCTTCGGGTCTATCCCAGGCATCTCTGAAGGCTTCCAAGCGAAAAGATCAAGGTTTCTTTGTAGAAGTGTGATGAGGGCGGCTTCCTCCATGGGATCCAGGGCTGTTCCAATTTTGGTCTTCTGATGGTCTTCTGGGCCAATAGATATTTCCTTCAAGTCCTCCGTTGGCTCTAGGCGTGGCTTGTGGAAATCCTCCCTTGGGTCAAGGTCTATCACGTTCACGGTGTGCTTCTTAACAATCTCATCCTTTTTCTTCTTCTGTAATCGCAGACTGCTGTGATAACATTCTCTGGCTATCTTTTGGTCGCCCTTAATCGTTCCTACCTTCCCGTTCTCTAGAGGATACTTCATAACTAAAAACTTTGTAGATAAAAGCCCCCCCAACAGGTTAAAAGCAGGTCGCCCTATGATTATGTTGTAAGAATTAGGGGCGTTGATTACCAAATACCTGACCCGTATTGTTTTTGCTGAAGAGCCGTATCCGAAAGTTGTCTTCAAAGTGACGTAACCTCGTACGTGCACCTGCTCCCCTGTGAAGCCTGCCAAGATTCCTCTGAAAGGTTGTAACTGTTGAGGATCCAGGCCCATTCTTTCAAATGTCTCATAATATAGAATATCAGCTGAACTTCCTGTATCTACCCAAACTCTTTTCACGTCCCAGTTGAATATCTGGACAGTAATTACCATGGGGTCATCGTCATGAGGGACGACGCCCTGGAAATCTTTGGGCGAGAAGTGAATTTCGGGCTCTTTTTCTTCTCTTGGGTCATACTCTTGACATAACATCACTTGCCTGACATACTTCTTACGCGAGGAGTTGGATTCACCTCCACCTGAAAATCCTCCAGAAATAGTATTTAAGGTGTGTCTTTTCTCTTCGCTGTTTGCTTCCCTTCTAGGCTTCTGAGATCTTCCTTCTTTGTCTGTCTGAACGTATCCTCTTAACTTTCCATTCTGTATTAGTCTTTCAATCTCCCTTCTTAAGTGGATGCAATCATTGGTGTCATGACCTTGGATTCTGTGGTACTTGCACCAACTGTTGGGCTCTGCTCCCATGATCGTGTGTCCTGTTGTCTTAGCTTCTGGGATGATTTTTGCTTCATAGACTTCTTTGAGTATCTGTGCTGGGCGAGTATTCAAAGGTGTAAGGACGCCCGGGCGGATCTTGGAGATGTAGGGTGCGTGGGGGCGCCTTTCCTGCCTCTTGTAGAAAGATTGATCCCGGTCAGCCGGGGGCTGGTGATTTCTTCGATCTTGATTAGTAGAGGTGCGCTCTTTTGCATCCCTGGCTTTCTTTTCCGCGTTGCTTTCTTCTCCCTTGATGTAACAGTCGGCCTTGGCGATGACCTCTTCCATGGAGTCGGCGGGCTTTTGCGCCAAAGATTCATTGAATTGTCCCGCCCTTAAACCATTATGGAAAGCTCCCACAAAAACCTCTTGATTGGGGTTGATTACCTTGATGGTGGTATCGTTGAATCTGGCTAAGTAATCTCGCAGTGACTCGGTGTGTCCTTGACGGACGTTGAAAAGGCTGGTAGCGGAGACCTTTCGATGGCGACTTGCCGCGAATTGCTGAGTGAGCTTCCTGGTCATGTCTGGGTAACTCATGATAGAGAAACGAGGGAGGTTCATGTACCAACACAAAGCTGCATCGATTAGGGTTCCTGTGAAGAGTTTGCACTTGAGA
Organism: Medicago arabica; assembly: GCA_946800305.1. Classification (NCBI taxonomy): domain Eukaryota; kingdom Viridiplantae; phylum Streptophyta; class Magnoliopsida; order Fabales; family Fabaceae; genus Medicago; species Medicago arabica. The sequence continues at coordinate 27,476,418 of OX326970.1, read as the reverse complement.
GAGTCAGAAGCGCCCACAACGGCCATACGAGTGTTGAACGCCGTTATGTGTTCCACCGGGTCGCTCTTCCCATCAAAAGATGACAGATGGGGAGGTTTGAAGTGTTCTGGTACTGGGGCGTTCCAAATCTCTACTGAAAGAGGCTGCGACTCTGGGTTCTCCATCTCGCCATGCTGGGATTCGTCACGCTCCTCTTGTTGTTTCTGCTGAACGGTTTCCACCGAGGCGCGCAGAGCCTCGTTCTGCTCTCGTAGGAGAGCCATGTCGGTTCTCAGGGTCTCGAAATCCTCCGGGGTGGCCATGAGAAAAGCGGCGGCTGCTCTGGGACTTGAGAAGTTCTGAGTGCCGGACTTTCTGAATCACAGGGGTATGATTCGGAAAGCTGATGAGGGTTCCTGAACCACGGTTGTGATTCAAGAAAGTGGTCTAGGTTAGTTTTACCTTTTCCCACAGACGGCGCCAACTGTACTTGCAAAAAGTACGAGTAGTGAATACTAGGGTTTTCTCTGTCTATTAGGGTTTAGACTGATTATTGGATGCCTTGAGAATGCTCTCAAGGGTTGTATTTATAGCCTACCGTGGGCTTGGGCTTTGATGGCTTGGTCTCCAAGCCATAGGGGTATTCTGGTATTTTAGGCGGGTTCTAATGGTTTACTTAAGGTGGCGCCCTGGAAAGGACGCGCCTTGGGCCTTAGAGCTCTTCTGAAGGGCGCTAAGGCCTCCTGGGGGGTCTACAGGCCCTTCTGGAGGTCCTTAAGACTCCTAGGAATATTATGACGGTCCAATGGACATACGAGTAAGACTCGACAATGCGGCTAATTTCAACCACATAATCACCAAGCAATGTAAAAGTACACCTCAAATTACATTTCTTTATAAATCAACACCATAGGCACTATCAAGTTTTACAATCCACACAACCAACAAGTCATAATTCATTACATGTATGATTATACTTTCTAAATGATGAGATTGATGTAGTAAGGTGATAGGCTTTTGTTGATGACTTTGATTAGAGGTTGAATATGCTTGATATACTATGATAGGGGAATGATAATATCATGTGATGATAGTATTCTAGGAGTGGTGAGCATGTTTATGTGCTATGCATGAAATCCTTGAATTAAAGTTTGGTGATAGTATTCTAGGAGTGGTTATCATTCCTCACTTGTTGGGTGGTGCTGAAGCTGCTCGGAAAAAAGAATGAGTGCAAATTAAAGTTTGGGACTTTGACGAAAAAGAACTGCATTCGCTAGTTTTTGAAATATGGGCTTCAGACAAATACTATGTCTTCAGGAAGACTTGGATCGAAGAGTTTGTTAAAAGAAGGAAATTGAAGAAAGGTGATCGAATCGGCCTTCGTTGGGATCAACTCAACAACCGATTTGATTTCTCCGTTTTTGATCGAGAAGTCTTAGTTTGTAATTCTTCAAAGGTGTTGATTACAATGTCTACTTGATTGCTTTCAATGTCTACTTGATCGAATAGTTGCTTTCAAAAGGAATGATGTATGGGATTTAGTAGCTAAGCTAGAGCACAAGAACATTATTGAAACTAAATGGGTGTTCAGAAACAAGCTTAATGAGCAAGGAGAAGTAATAAGAAACAAGGTCAGACTTGTTGCTCAAGGCTATAGTCAACAAGAAGGCATTGATTACACTGAAACATTTGCTCCAGTTGCATGATTAGAAGCAATCAGGTTACTTCTTTCCTACGCAGTAAATCACAACATAATTTTGTGTCAAATGGATGTTAATAGTGCTTTTCTTAATGGTGTCATTACTGAAGAAGTGTATGTCAAACAACCTCCTGATTTTGAGGATTTAAAACACCCTGACCATGTTTATAAATTGAAGAAATCACTATATGGCTTGAAACAAGCTCCTAAAGCTTGGTATGAAAGACTAAGTAATTTCTTAATTCAAAATGATTTTGAAAGAGGTCAAGTTGACACTACACTGTTCAGGAAGACTCTTAAGAAAGATATTCTAATTGTTCAAATTTATGTTGATGATATTATTTTTGGCTCAACTAATAGTTCTCTTTGCAAGGAATTTTCTAAGTCAATGCAGGATGAATTTGAAATGAGCATGATGGAAGAATTGAAATTCTTTCTGGGAATTCAAATCAACCAATGCAAAGATGGAGTTTATGTTCATCAATCCAAGTATACCAAAGAGCTCCTGAAGAAATTCAATCTTGAAGATTGTAAGGAAATGAACACTCCAATGCATCCAACCTGTACTTTAAGCAAAGAAGATCAAGGAACAAAAGTTGACCAAAAGCTGTATAGAGGTATGATAGGTTCTCTGTTATATCTCACTGCATCCAGACCAGATATTTTATTTAGTGTATGTCTGTGTGCAAGGTTTCAATCAGATCCTAGAGAGTCTCACTTAACTGTTGTTAAGAGAATTTTTAGATATTTGAAAGGAACCACTAATCTTGGACTTCTGTATAAGAAATCCTCAGATTATAAGCTAGTTGGATTCTATGATGCTGACTATGCTGGAGACAGGATTGAAAGAAAATCAACCAGTGGCAATTGTCATTTTCTGGGAGAGAATCTGATATCCTGGCTAGCAAGAGACAAGCAACTATTGCTTTGTCAATAGCAGAAGCAGAATACATCTCAGATGCTAGTTGTTGTACACAACTACTTTGGATTAAACATCAGTTAGAGGACTATCAAATAACTGAAAATTGTATCCCAATTTATTGTGATAATACAGCTGCTATATGTTTGTCCAAGAATCCAATTCTGCATTCAAGAGCCAAGCACATTGAAATTAAACATCAATGGGCTGATATATTTACTAAGCCTTTAACTGTTGAAAGATTTGATTTTATAAAAATAAATTGAACATGTGTTTTGTCTCTGTGTGATGCTTGCTTCTGAAAATAGAATTCAGACTCTGAAAGTTATCCAGACGCTGCTTGAGTATTAGACTCTCTTTTGGAGACTATGAGAAAAACAGCCTTTGAAGACACTCAGACTCTATTAAGGAGACTCAGAATCTGAAGCAGCATGCATTAGTGGTAAGGTGGCAGTTATTACTAACAACACCTGTCCCACTACAGTAACAGTTACTTTAGTAGTTCTCAGGCGTGGTCTATCTGTATTGAGTAATAACTCAAAGGGCAATGATAGTATTCGTTTAAACATTAATCCTTACGCTTTCCCTTTACTTTATGACGGCATTCTTATTTGTCTTAAATGCTATTGTCTGTTTGTCCCCTGTGTATTCCAATCGTTTTATCAAAAATACATTAAGTCACAAACACACACTACTTCACTCTCACTTCCTCGCTTTCGTTTTCTAAACTTTTCTTCTCTCTCGTTCTCTGAAAAAAATTTAAAATTCAAAAACCCTAGAAAACTCTCAAATGGCAACTTCATCCATTACTCCTATTCTGAACGTCAATCCTGGGCAATCATATGTTATCAAGCCAAGGACCATGAACATCATTAAAGAGCAACTAGAAGTTCAAGTTGAATCTCCAGTGGACTTTGGATCGCTTCATAGACATGGTATTGACATTCATACAAACATCCTCTGTCAAGGGATGAATGAATATTTTGGTATGTTGAATGGACCAACATATCAGGAACTGATCAGAGATCTATGTGTAAGAGCAGAAGTTTATGATAAGGAAGCTACTAAGTATGAAGAAGTTCTAGTAGTGAATGCAAATCCGTCTTTGGAGGGAAATGTTGGAACATAGGTGTTCAACAATACCACGTTTTGAGTTTTGATGATAACAAGGTATTAAAAGTTGTCAATTGGATATTGCTAATATTTGTTTAAGTATGCAGGATATCAATCAAGATTTATATCTTAGAAAGTATTCTGTTTGAACAATTTTAAAGAGCAAAGATCCAGAGAAGCTTGTTGCTTGTGATTCTGTATTGATGAGAGTCTGAACACTGTATCGAAGAGAGTCTGAAGACTGTATCGAAGAGAGTCTGAAGACTATCAGAGTCTGAAGACTATCAGAATCTGAAAACCAAGAGAGTCTGAAGATCATCAGAAGCTAAGTGCTACAGTGAGTCTGAAGCCTGAAATCTGAAGATCTGCTAACAAGGATTTCTAAAGGCATTACGATGCAAAATAAACTCTCATTTGGAGTAACGGCTAGCTTCAAAGTCAACTTGAGCGTGGGATGCTCAACGACAAAGAATGCAGGCCAGTACAGAGTACGTGGTACGAACTCTATTTCCACTACTCCACTACCTCGTACAGTTTGGAAACTGTGTCTACCGGTATTAATCTTCAAAGGGAATGGAATTCAAATTATGCAATTGTAGGACTATTACCATATCAAGCAACAGATCAACAACCATTGATCAAGCTTCAGAAATCATCCTGATGTGCTGGATGACTCAACGTCTCTTTCCTACGCCTATATAAAGGATAGAAGACTTGAAGAAGTGTTGGACTCTACAACTGAAAAACAACGCTGCATTGCTTTCGTATTCAACTGAGTCTTAACAAAAAACACATCATCAATCTAGATTATTCTTACAAACTGAGTATTCTAGAATTTCTAAGTTAAATAGAAAAACAGAGTCTGTCTTTGTTTGAAACAGAGTCTGTCTTTGTTGTAATAGAAACACGTTTGATTGTTTGTCAAGTGTTTCAACTCTATTCAATTTTCTGTAAATTGTGTCAGAAGTCTCTTGCTTGTGTGCTTGAGCAAAGAAGTCTCTTGGCTGCGTCCTTGAGCAAAGAAGTCTCTTAGTTGTGTCTTTGAGCATTGGAAGTCTCTTGCCTGCGTGCTTGAGCATTGGAAGTCTCTTACTTTCGGTTTGTGGAAGGAACCTGTATAATTGCTTGTGTTCTCTCTTCTCTCTATCTCTTGATTATTTCCGCTGCATCAGAACCTAATCTCCTATCAGACTCTGATCTCCTTCAGACTCTGATATTAAGGAATTAGATTCTCACTCTTCAAGAGCTGTGAAAAGAAAACACAATTCAACCCCCCCTTCTTGTGTTTTTCTCACCTTCAGTTGGTGTAACGCGCGTTTTATTTATTTAAAATTATTTTATATAGTATAGGGTATATTTATATGATTTTGTGTGAATTAAGTGATATTCGAGATATTATGTGATTTATGTGACTTATGTGTTGTGACTTATTTTATTGTTTAATAAAATAAGATTAGAAAATAAAACAAATAATAAATTGTGGGTTTGTTTTATAATTAGATATAGTTGTGGGGGTTATAAGATAAAATAAAACAAACAAAAAGAGGTTTAAAAGGGGGAAGTTAGGTTAGAATTGTACAGAACGTACAATTCAGAGCTTTGGGAGAAAAAGGGAGAAAACGGAAGAGAAGAACCGGAGAGGCTGCTGCTCGAATTTCTTAAGGTAAGGGTGAGCCTATCATTACAATATCATTAGAACATGTAATTCATGATTGTAGTTAGCAAATTCTAGGTTTATTTTATGAGAATTAGGAATATGAGAATTAGGTCATAAGTGATGAATTGATGATTAGATGATGAAAAACTGTACCGTTGACGTAGGAAACTGTTTACATATCATAGAATGACCCCTAAACATTGTATTAGTCGAAAATTGGAAGAATTAGGATGAAATTTAGGGTTTTGGGTGAAAACCCTCGTAACCTCGTAACTGTTCTGTCGCCGCTCGCCACAGCCAGCAGCCAGCTCGCCACGACGAGTACTCATCAGCTCGCGAGGCGAATAGTCCTGTATCAGACTACCTTTTAGAATAATGCGACTCTTGTCGCACGATTAGTTATGAGATGACCCCTGGTTTGGGAATTAAGTACTGAGGTATTAAGAAGAAATGCAGAGCTGTTAACTGATAATTGATTCGTTATTGTGACCTATACATTTGTATATGCTTTCTGAATCATAAGAGATGATGTATGTGAATGGTTACGATTTTGTTATTGTTATGAGAATCTCCCCCCTTCTGCTGGAATTGCCGCTTTGTGGGCAAGTGCAGGTGATTAAGTTTAGTTGTTGTTGCTGTTGTGAGTGGCTACCCTCACCGTGTCCTTAGGTGCTCTGATACGTAACGGGATGGGAATTTTTATGTTTACTTCTATTCCTTACGTATTTGTTTATGACTTGAGTTTTCAGTTAATTTATGTCGAGACTTATTTATGAGGCCTGCGTGCCAAAACGATTTGTTAACATTAAATTTTATCCGCTGCGATGTTAGAACAGTTTTGACTAGAATAAATGTTTATTTATTTCCTTTTGAGAATTTAATGAGATGTAGCATTCCGTTTTATATGATACTCTGATTTATTTTTATGAAATTTTGAAATTTGGGAAAACGGGGTGTTACAATTGGTATCAGAGCAGGTCGGTCCGTCCGGCCAAGTAGATCGAGTCGTTAGTGTCGAGTGTTAGTTTAATTCTGTTTGAATTTCTCTAACCCGTTCTCGTTATATAGTGAACTAAGATGGCTGGAAGAAATGATGCTGCTCTTGCTGCTGCATTACAAGCGATGGCTCAAGCTGTGGGCCAACAACAGAATGCTGGTGGAAATGATGGTGTGAGGATGTTGGAGACATTTTTGAGGAATCATCCACCTACGTTTAAGGGAAGATACGACCCCGATGGAGCTCAGACATGGCTCAAGGAGGTCGAAAGGATTTTCAGAGTGATGCAGTGTACGGACGTTCGGATGGTGCGCTTTGGTACGCACATGCTGGCAGAAGAAGCTGACGACTGGTGGGTGAGTGTCCAACCGGTCTTAGAGAATGGAGGTGCTGCTGTTACTTGGGCTGTGTTTAGGAGGGAGTTCCTGAACCGTTACTTTCCGGAAGATGTTCTTGGGAAGAAGGAGATTGAGTTCCTTGAGCTGAAACAAGGGAACGTGTCGGTGACTGAGTATGCTGCCAAGTTTGTGGAATTGGCTAAGTTTTATCCACACTATACTGCTGAGACGGCGGAGTTTTCTAAGTGCATCAAGTTCGAGAATGACTTGCGTGCTGATATCAAGAGGGCAATTGGTTACCAGAAGATCCGTAACTTTTCCGAGCTGGTGAGCAGCTGCAGGATTTATGAGGAGGACACTAAAGCTCACTACAAGGTAGTGAATGAAAGAAAGAGTAAAGGACAACAGAGTCGCCCGAAGCCTTATAGTGCCCCTGCTGATAAGGGCAAGCAAAGAGTTAATGATGAGAGGAGACCTCAGGAGAAGGATGCTCCTGCTGAGATTGTCTGCTATAATTGTGGTGAGAAAGGCCACAAGAGTAATGCTTGTACTGGAGATGTGAAGCGGTGTTACCGCTGTGGTAAGAAAGGACATGCTACTTCGGCATGCCAATATGATGATGTTGTGTGCTTTAATTGTAACGAAGAGGGTCATATTGGTTCACAATGCAAGAAGCCTAAGAAGGCTCAGACTACTAGTAGAGTGTTTGCTTTGATTGGCACACAGACAGAGAATGAGGATCGTTTGATCAGAGGTACTTGTTATTTTGATAGTACTCCTTTAATTGCTATTATTGACACTGGTGCTACACATTGTTTTATTGCTATTGATTGTGCTGCTAAGTTGGGCCTTACTATGTCTAATATGAATGGGGAAATGGTTGTCGAAACTCCAGCTAAGGGTTCGGTGACCACTTCTCTTGTGTGTTTAAGATGTCCTTTGTCGATGTATGATCGTGATTTTGAAATTGATTTAGTTTGTTTACTCTTGAGTGGTATGGATGTGATTCTGGGTATGAATTGGTTAGAGTACAATCATGTACATATTAATTGTTTTCGCAAGTCAGTGTATTTTTCCTCTGATGAAGAAGAGAGTGGGGCAGAGTTTTTATCTACTAAACAACTGAAGCAGTTAGAACGTGAAGGAATGTTGATGTTTTCTTTGATGGCATCTTTATCTATTGAGAACCAAACGTTGATTGATAAGCAGAAAGTGGTATACGATTTTCCAGAAATCTTTCCCGATGAAATTCCTGATGTGCCTCCAGAAAGAGAAGTTGAATTTTCAATCGACCTTATTCCGGGAACGAAGCCTGTGTCTATGACCCCTTATCGCATGTAAACTTCCGAGTTGGCTGAGTTGAAGAAACAGTTAGAAGATTTACTTGACAAGAAGTTTGTTAGACCAAGTGTTTCTCCTTGGGGAGCGCCAGTATTACTAGTAAAGAAGAAAGACGGTAGTACGAGGTTATGTATTGATTACCGACAACTGAACAAGGTAACTATAAAGAATAGGTATCCACTTCCGAGAATTGACGATTTAATGGATCAATTAGTGGGTGCACGAGTGATATGCAGAAGACAGCTTTCAGGACGCGTTATGGGCATTATGAATACAAGGTGATGCCTTTCGGTGTTACGAATGCACCTGGTGTGTTTATGGAATATATGAATCGCATCTTCCATGCATTTTTGGATCGTTTCGTGGTAGTATTCATCGATGATATTTTGATTTACTCCAAGTCTGAAGAAGAGCATGCGGAACATTTGAAGATAGTCTTGCAAGTGTTAAAAGAGAAGAAGCTTTACGCTAAATTATCGAAGTGCGAATTCTGGTTGAACGAAGTGAGTTTTCTTGGCCATGTTATTTCTGGTAATGGTATTGCAGTTGATCCGTCTAAAGTTGAAGCAGTGTCGCAATGGGAGACTCCGAAATCGGTTACAAAGATTAGAAGCTTTTTGGGATTAGCTGGGTACTACAGAAGATTTATAGAAGGATTTTCGAAGTTGGCACTTCCGCTAACGCAGTTGACCTGCAAAGGTAAAGCATTTGTGTGGGATGTTCATTGCGAGAATAGTTTTAATGAATTGAAGAAGCGTCTGACGACGGCTCCAGTTTTGATTTTGCCTAAGTCCGACGAACCTTTTGTTGTGTATTGTGATGCGTCCAAGTTGGGTTTAGGAGGTGTGCTTATGCAAGATGGTAAGGTGGTTGCTTATGCATCGAGACAATTGAGAATCCATGAACGAAATTACCCTACTCACGATCTTGAATTAGCTGCAGTGGTATTTGTGCTTATGATTTGGAGACATTACCTGTACGGTTCGAGGTTTGAAGTGTTCAGTGACCACAAGAGCTTGAAGTATTTATTTGATCAGAAGGAATTGAATATGAGACAGCGGAGGTGGCTTGAGTTGTTGAAGGATTATGACTTTGGTTTGAATTATCATCCGGGTAAAGCTAACGTTGTTGCAGATGCCCTAAGTAGGAAGACTTTGCATATGTCCGCTTTGATGGCTAAAGAGTTTGAGTTGCTGGAACAGTTTAGAGATTTGAGTTTAGTATGCGAATGGTCACCTCAAAGTGTGAAGTTGGGAATGCTGAAGATTGATAATGAATTCTTGAAAAGTATTAGAGTGGCGTAGAAATTGGATGTTAAGTTTGTGGACTTGTTAGTTGCTAGCAATCAGACCGAAGACGGTGACTTTAAGGTCGATGATCATGGTGTGTTGAGGTTCTGAGGTAGAATTTGCATTCCAGACGATGATGAGATGAAGAAAATGATTCTTGAAGAGAGTCATAGAAGTAGCTTGAGTATTCACCCGGGAGCTACGAAGATGTATCACGATTTGAAGAAGTTGTTTTGGTGGTCTGGATTGAAACGTGATGTGGCACATTTTGTGTATTCGTGTTTGGTTTGTCAGAAGTCGAAAGTGGAACATCAGAAACCGGCTGGGATGATGGTTCCTTTAGATGTGCCAGAGTGGAAGTGGGATAGTATATCCATGGATTTTGTGACGAGTTTACCGAATACGCCTAAAGAGAATGACACCATTTGGGTGATTGTTGATAGACTGACGAAGTCGGCTCATTTTATTCCGATTAACATCAGTTTTCCTATAGCTCAGTTGGCAGAGATTTATATTCGTGAAATAGTGAAGTTGCATGGTGTTCCTTCGAGCATCGTATCAGACAGAGACCCGAGGTTTACTTCTAGATTCTGGAAGAGTTTGCAAGAGGCTTTAGGTTCTAAGTTGAAGTTGAGTTCGGCATACCATCCGCAGACAGATGGTCAGTCGGAAAGAACGATTCAGTCATTGGAAGATCTGTTGAGAGTTTGTGTACTTGAGCAAGGAGGAACTTGGGATAGTCATCTTCCGTTGATAGAGTTCACGTACAATAACAGTTATCATTCTAGTATCGGAATGACACCTTTCGAGGCTTTGTATGGTCGGAGATGCAGAACTCCGTTGTGTTGGTTTGAGTCGGGTGAGAATGTGGTTTTAGAACCAGAAATTGTGCAACAGACTACTGAGAAGGTAAAAATGATTCAAGAAAAGATGAAAGCGTCGCACAGTCGGCAAAAGAGTTATCATGATAAGCGTAGGAAGGACCTTGTATTCCAAGAGGGAGATCATGTATTCTTAAGAGTTACTCCCATGACCGGTGTGGGTCGTGCATTGAAGTCGAAGAAGTTAACCCCGAAGTTTATTGGTCCATATCAGATATCAGAGAGAATTGGGACAGTGGCGTATCGAGTAGGTTTACCGCCGCACCTATCAAATTTACATGATGTGTTTCACGTGTCGCAACTTCGGAAGTATGTCCCAGATCCATCCCATGTGATTCAAAGGGATGATGTGCAAGTTAGAGATAACCTGACGGTTGAGACCTTACCAGTGAGGATCGAAGGTCGTGAAGTGAAGAGGTTGAGAGGCAAGGAGATACCTCTTGTGAAAGTCGTTTGGGACGGAGCGACTGGTGAAAGCTTGACTTGGGAGCTAGAGAGTAAGATTCTGGAGTCTTATCCCGAGTTGTTTTCTTAAGGTAAATTTTCGAGGACGAAAATCTTATAAGTTGGGGAGAGTTGTAACGCCCGTTTTATTTATTTAAAATTATTTTATATAGTATAGGGTATATTTATATGATTTTGTGTGAATTAAGTGATATTCGAGATATTATGTGATTTATGTGACTTATGTGTTGTGACTTATTTTATTGTTTAATAAAATAAGATTAGAAAATAAAACAAATAATAAGTTGTGGGTTTGTTTTATAATTAGATATAGTTGTGGGGGTTATAAGATAAAATAAAACAAACAAAAAGAGGTTTAAAAGGGGGAAGTTAGGTTAGAATTGTACAGAACGTACAATTCAGAGCTTTCGGAGAAAAAGGGAGAAAACGGAAGAGAAGAACCGGAGAGGCTGCTGCTCGAATTTCTTAAGGTAAGGGTGAGCCTATCATTACAATATCATTAGAACATGTAATTCATGATTGTAGTTAGCAAATTCTAGGTTTATTTTATGAGAATTAGGAATATGAGAATTAGGTCATAAGTGATGAATTGATGATTAGATGATGAAAAACTGTACCGTTGACATAGGAAACTATTTACAGATCATAGAATGACCCCTAAACATTGTATTAGTCGAAAATTGGAAGAATTAGGATGAAATTTGGGGTTTTGGGTGAAAACCCTTGTAACCCCGTAACTGTTCTGTCGCCGCTCGCCACAGCGAGCAGCCAGCTCGCCACGACGAGTACTCATCAGCTCGCGAGGCGAATAGTCCTGTATCAGACTACCTTTTAGAATAATGCGACTCTTGTCGCACGATTAGTTATGAGATGACCCCTGGTTTGGGAATTAAGTACTGAGGTATTAAGAAGAAATGCAGAGCTGTTAACTGATAATTGATTCGTTATTGTGACCTATACATTTGTATATGCTTTCTGAATCATAAGAGATGATGTATGTGAATGGTTACGATTTTGTTATTGTTATGAGAATCTCACCCCTTATGCTGGAATTGCCGCCTTGTGGGCAAGTGCAGGTGATTAAGTTTAGTTGTTGTTGCTGTTGTGAGTGGCTACCCTCACCGTGTCCTTAGGTGCTCTGATACGTAACAGGATGGGAATTTTTATGTTTACTTCTATTCCTTACGTATTTGTTTATGACTTGAGTTTTCAGTTAATTTATGTCGAGACTTATTTATGAGGCCTGCGTGCCAAAACGATTTGTTAACATTAAATTTTATCCGCTGCGATGTTAGAACAGTTTTGACTAGAATAAATGTTTATTTATTTCCTTTTGAGAATTTAATGAGATGTAGCATTCCGTTTTATATGATACTCTGATTTATTTTTATGAAATTTTGAAATTTGGGAAAACGGGGTGTTACAGTTGGTATCAGAGGATGAAAGTATTGAGCAGATATACTCAAGATTTCAAACTCTTGTATCTGGTCTTCAGATACTAAAGAAGAGTTATATAGCTTCTGATCATGTTAGCAAGATTCTAAGGAGTTTACCCTCTAGATGGAGACCAAAGGTCACTGCAATTGAGGAGGCTAAAGATTTAAACACTTTAAGTGTTGAAGATCTTGTAAGCTCTCTCAAGGTTCATGAGTTAAGTCTCAATGAACATGATTCTGCAAGAAAGTCCAAAACCATTGCTTTAAAATCAAAGGGAGGGTCCTCAAAGGCTCTCAAGGTTGAAGAGTCTGAAAATGAATCTTCAGCTTCTGAAAGCTCAAAGGAAGATCCTGATATTGCAAAGGAAATGGCTATGATTTCAAGCAGAATGCAGTACCTTGCTAAGAAGAACAAGAGATTTCTGAGCAAGAGCAGTGGGAAGGGTTTCAAAAAGGAGGAACAGAAAGGTTGCTTCAACTGCAAGAAGACTGGACATTTTATTGCTGACTGTCCAGAGCTGCAGAAGGAGAAATCCAAGTCAAAAAGGCCAACCTTCAAGTCAAGCAAGTTTAAGAAGCAGATCAAGAAAAGTCTGATGGCCACCTGGGAAGATCTTGATAATGAGTCAGGGTCTGAGGATGACGATGCTGATGGTGAAGCCAATGTAGCTGTTGGACTAATGGCTACAACCGAATCTGTTAAAGAGACACTTGAGGCAGAATCAGATGCAGACTCTGAAAGTAAAACATAGGTATATTCTGAACTCACAAGATCTGAATTAGTAGATTCTGTCAAAGAACTTGGTCATTTTAAAGCTAAAACCACTGAGTTGAAGAAAGTCAAACAACAGCTTGATAAGCTGTCAAAAAGACATAATTCAACTCTGTTGGAGTTAGAAAGTTTAAAAGAAGAAAATGACACTTTATTGATCAAGAAGTGTAGCTGTAAATACTTGAGTGAGCAAGATGTTGCTTTGCAAGAATTTATTGCTACTGGAATTGACAGATCAAGGGTTGCATCCATGATCTATAGCACGTATCAGAACAGAGGACAGGGTCTTGGATTCATTGGAGGAAGCTCAAATGAAGTGACTCTGAAACCTGGTCCTGATGGAGCCAGAGAAGCGTTGAAAAATCACTTTGTAAGTGAGTCTGATGAAGTCAACACAGTGACTCATTCAGAACCTACAACTTCAAGTTCTAAGGTTCTGACTAAGTCAAAATCTCAGAATGTAAAGTTAAAAGTTCTGAAAAACTTTGAACCTAAAGCTTCAATGATTCAGACTCTAAAACATTCAGAGTCTGATAAACAGACTCTGAAAAAGCCAGAGTCTGAAAAACAAAAGCCTAAGTTTCAAAGAAGAGAAACTGTGAAAGGCAAGTTGAAACCTAAACCAAACGGTTCTAAACCCAAGGTATGGGAGAAAACATTGCCAATGACTTCAAGACGCAACTTACGAAAGGAGTTCAACGGTTCAAAGACTAACCCAAGAGGACCCATGAGAATATGTGTACCTAAGTCTGAAATTATTGATACTGCAGGTATGTCTAAAAGGACTAGAAAAGCAGAAGGCTTGGTACCTGGATAGTTGTTGCTCGCGTCACATGACGGGAGAAAAGTCTATGTTCCTAACCCTAACCATGAAAGAGGGAGGAACTGTGGGATTTGGAGGAAACCAGACTGGCAAAATCATTGGTACTGGAACCATTGGAAACTCTCTTATCTCAATCAGTAATGTGTGGTTTGTTGATGGACGTAGACATAACCTACTGAGCATAAGTCAATTATGCGACAGTGGTTATGATGTCTTGTTTAATAAGAACAACTGCACTGTGGTTAACAAGGATGATCAATCCATAGTCTTCAAGGGAAAAAAAAGAAACAATGTCTACAAGATAAAATTCTCTGAACTGACTGATCAGAAGGTAGTTTGCCTTTTGTCAATGGGTGATAAGAAGTGGTTGTGGCATAGACGGTTGGGACATGCTAACTGGAGATTAATCTCTAAGCTTAGCAAGTTGCAACTTGTCAAAGGCCTACCAAACATTGACTATCATTCAGATGCTCTTTGCGGAGCATGTCAGAAAGGGAAAATTGTCAAGAGTTCCTTCAAGCCGAAAGAAATTGTTTCTACTTCCAGACCCTTGGAGTTACTTCATATTGATTTATTTGGACCAGTTAGCACTACATCCTTATATGGAAGTAAATATGGACTAGTCATTGTTGATGACTACAGCAGATGGAGTTGGGTTAAGTTTCTGAAAACTAAAGATGATTCATATTCTGTGTTTAGTAAATTCTGCATCCAAATTCAATCTGAAAAAGAATTGAAAATCTTGAAAGTCAGAAGTGATCATGGAGGAGAATTTGAAAATGAGCCTTTTGAGGTTTTCTGTGAAAAACATGGAATTATTCATGAATTCTCTGCACCTAGAACTCCACAACAAAATGGAGTTGTAGAGAGAAAGAACAGAACCTTACAAGAAATGGCTAGAACCATGATCCATGAGTACAATCTGGCTAAGCATTTTTGGGCAGAAGCTGTAAACACAGCTTATTATGTTCAGAACAGAATCTATATTAGACCTCTGTTGAACAAAACAACTTATGAACTCTTTAAAGGAAGGAAACCTAACATATCTTATTTTCATCAGTTCGGATGTACTTGTTATGTCCTGAACAATAAAGTCTATCTAAATAAATTTGATGCCAAAGCTCAAAAGGGAATCTTCTTAGGTTACTCTAAACGCTCTAAGGCATACAGACTGTATAATTCAGAAACACAATGTGTTGAAGAATCTATGCATGTCAGATTCGATGACAAAGTGCCTGGAAGTGAAACTCCAGAGCAAGATGAAAGTTATGCAAGATCTCAAGATTCTGATGATAACTCAGAATCTGATCAGATTCCTGAATCTGAAGATACTTCAGAAGCTGGAGCATCCCCTGAAATTCCTAATGAAGAAGCTTCTGAAGAAGCTCAAGATGGTTCTCAGCAAGCTAGTCAATCCAAACAATCTTTCAAATACAATTCTTCGCATCCAGAGGATCAGATTATTGGCAATAAAGAAAGTCCCAGAAGAACTAGATCGCATTTTAGACAAGAAGAGTCTGCTTTGGGATTACTATCTGTTATTGAACCAACCTTTATTGAAGAAGCACTTAGAGATGAAGGATGGATTCTGGCAATGCAAGATGAACTGAATCAATTCAAAAGGAATGAAGTATGGGATCTAGTAGTTAAGCCTGAACACAAGAACATCATTGGAACCAAGTGGGTGTTCAGAAATAAGCTTAGTGAACAAGGAGAAGTAATCAGAAACAAGGCCAGACTTGTTGCGCAGGGCTACAGTCAACAAGAAGGCATTGATTACACATAAACTTTTGCTCCAGTTGTAAGATTGGAAGCAATCAGGATGAGTTTGAAATGAGCATGATGGGAGAATTGAAGTTCTTTCTTGGAATTCAAATCAACCAATGCAAAGATGGAGTCTATGATCATCAGTCCAAATACATGAAAGAGCTTCTGAAGAAGTTCAATCTTAAGGATTGCAAAGAAATGAATACTCCAATGCATCCAACCTGCACTCTGAGCAAAGAAAATCAAGGAACCAAAGTTGATCAGAAGCTGTATAGAGGTATGATTGGTTCTTTGTTATACCTAACTGCATCTAGACCAGATATTTTATTCAGTGTATGTCTATGTGCAAGGTTTCAATCAGATCCTAGAGAGTCTCACTTAACAGCTGTTAAGAGAATCTTTAGATATCTGAAAGGAACTACCAATCTTGGACTTCTATACAAGAAATCCTCTGACTACAAGCTAGTTAGGTTTTGTGATGCTGACTATGCTGGAGACATGATTGAAAGAAAATCTACCAGTGGCAATTGTTAATTCTTGGGAGAGAATCTGATATCCTGGGCTAGCAAGAGGCAAGCAACCATTGCTTTGTCTACAGCAGAAGCAGAATACATCTCAGCTGCTAGTTGTTGTACACAGCTACTCTGGATGAAACATCAGCTTGAGGATTATCAAATTACTGAAAAATGTATCCCAATTTATTGTGATAATACGACAGCTATATGTTTATCTAAGAATCCAATTCTGCATTCAAGAGCAAAGCACATTGAGATTAAACATCATTTTATAAGAGACTATGTTCAAAAAGGAATTCTAGATATTCAATTCATTGATACTGATAATCAATGGGCTGATATATTTAATAAACCTTTGTCTGTTGAAAGATTTGATTTTAAAAAGAAAAATTTGAACATGTGTTATGTCTCTGGGTAACGTGCGCCTCTGAAAACAGAACTCAGACTCTGAAAGATATTCAGAAGCTAATTGAGAATCAGACTCTCTTTTGGAGACTCTGGTAAACATAAGCTTCTGATAAACCTTCAGACTCTGGTAAGGAATCTTAGACTCTCATAAGCTCGTATTAGTGGAAGCATGACTGTTGAGTTCAGTAACACCTGCCCCACTACGGTGAAAGTTACTTTATAGTTTCTCAGACGTGGCCTGTCTGTATTGGGTAAGAACTCAAAGGGCAATGATTTCATTACGTTAAATAAGTTACCTTCGCATTGTCCCAATACTTTTACGGCTGCATGCTATATGTATTTATTGTTTGTGTTTGTTTGTCCCCTATTCTTTCCAAACAGTTATAAATTTTTTTTTCTATAAATACCTATCACACACAACTCACTTCTCTTTTCACTCTTTGATTTTTTTCTCTGAACAATCTTCTTGTTTTCAATCTCTGTAAAACTTTTTGTTCACAAAAATCAAACCTATAAACCTCTCAATGGCAAGTGATCTCATCCAATCTGGTGTCCTAGTCAAAACTGGAAAATCATATGTGATCAAACCTAGAACGATGAATCTTATCAAAGAAACTCTGGAAATTCAAGTTGAATCTCCAATAGATTTTGGCTCTCTTAATCGTCACGGAGTGGACGTTTCTTCTCATTTCTTAGCACAAGGAATGATGAACTATTTCGGTATGTTGAATGGACCAACATATCAGGAGCTAGTAAGAGATTTTTGGGTTAGGTCAGAAGTCTTCGACAAGTATGAACAACCCCAAGCTGGCTGGCAAAAGCAGAGAGGAAATGGGTTTAAGACCGTACAAGGGTCTTGAAATAAGGTCTGCTGTGATGGGGATTCCAGTCCTTATCACTGAAGAGGTGGTTGCCAGGGCTTGTCAAGTGGAGAATGTAGGTAAATTTCAGTGGAATGTCCAGAAGAAGAGTGACTGGACCGTTATCTGCAACAAACTTCTGTTTGAAGGGAGACCCTCAAATAAACTGGTTGATATGCATCCTGAGCATAGGGTGCTTCTGAAGATCATACTGGACAGTATGCTTCAGAAAGGAGGAGGAACAGACACTCTGTCTATTGATCACAAAGTTCTTCTTTATTTTCTGATAAACAAAATAAAGATAAACTTTCCAAGATATGTGAGGCACCACATGTGCTGGGCAATAAAGAAAATTCAATCTGAATCCAGAAGGAAAGTTCCTTTTGGAAGGCTAATCTCTGAGGTTCTGTATCAAGGAGGCCTCTTGAAGGTCTTATCAGAATCTGGTGTTGTATCAGATGTTCATCTTGGAACTGTGACTGAGAGAATCATCAACGGTAAAACTCTTCAGTACATGAAGATTGTCAATAGATTCAATCCTTCTAAGCATGATATGAGGGAATCTTATATGCAATCAGGCTTGATGATGGACTTCCCTCCTATTTCCAAAGAAGATAATCCTGAAGTTCTTGCAAGATTTGTGGTTGATTACTTCAAGGATACTGGTAGAATAATCAACTATTCTGCCATTCCTGAGACTGCTGAAGGAGGACCTCTAAAGGTCAAAGGGAAAAGGACCAAGGAAGTGATTCTCAAGGAAGAGGAAGAGAAGCAAGAGCCTCTCAAGAAGAAGATCAAGTCTACTGCTCTTCCAGGAGTGACTATTGGTGCCCCTAAGACCATAGCTCCCATGCCTTCATCAGTATCTTTTGCATCCAAGGAAATCAAGGATAGGATAAAAGAAACCAAGGATGAGAAGAAGGCTAAGAAAGATGAGAAGAAGGCAAAGAAGGATGAGAAGAAAGCAAAGAAAGGCAAGGGTGACAGAGATTATGTGAAACTAGCTGAAGAAATTGCTGAATTCCTTGATACTAACTCTGATGGTGAAGAAAGTCAGATCAAGAAGAGAAAGGTGGATGTGGTTCATGTGGCTAAGGATGTAGCACAGAAGATAGGTACTTCTGTATCTATGATTGAGGATGAACATGCTGCTGGCAAGGCAATGGCAGCAGAAGTGGTTGCTGAAGAACTAAAGGAAGAAACGGTTAAAGAAGCTGCTAAGTTGCTTGCATCTGCTCTGAAACAGAAGAGTCAGGTAGCTACTGCAGAAGCTGATTTATCAGAAGCTACTGTGTCTGATCATTATGCTTCTCCAGAAGCTGGTATAGGCACCTCTGGTAATGTAGCATTTAACTCATCTTCCTCTACGAATCAAGAGTCAGAATCTGACTCAGAATTAGATGACAAACCCTTGAGCCAAATTCTTCCCTCCCTCAAAAATTCATCCCCCTCACCAATCAAACCCCTATCATCCCATAACCCATTGGACCCCAAAATAGTTGAATATGTTGATTCAACTATGGACAGAGTTGTTCAATACACCATCACAGTGTCTATGAACTTACCTGCTGACCACCCTGCTCAACCATTTTTTCTCAAACCACTTCAGGCAATTCAACCTTCTGAAAAGCCTGAAGTAACCATTCAATCAAAACAACCATCCCCCCAACCTGAGCCTATTTGTGTAGACTCTCCAGACACCCTAGATTCTCTTGAGAAACACCTATGAGGAGAACTACCAAAAACCCCTGCAAAATCCAAATCAACAAAAGCTACAAAATTTGTTTCCAAACCAGACTCTGTACCTAAACCTACAGAAATTCTCACCTTAGCTTCTGTTGAACCCTCAGAACCTGTTGAAGAACCAGTTTCTGAGATTCTGGAACAAGCTTCTGATATCCTATCAGAACTTGTAATAGAATGCATAGCAGAACCTGTGTCTGTAACTGTTCCTGAACCTCTTTGTGATCCTATAATAGTTGTACCTGGTTTTGAAACCTATCTAGCTTTAAGAGCCTCTCAACCCTCAACTTCTGAACCTCACGACCTATTTGATTCAAACAGGATAGATGAGTTCTATGCTTCATCAAACTCTAAGCTCAAGGAAATTATTGAGAAAAGGTTTGTGCCTATCCTCAATGTAAGCTATGAGGACAAGTTCTCTACATTGAAGACTGAATTTTTGGATTTTGTCACCAAAATTCAGAAGGCTGCTGCCAAGGAACAAGCAATTGTTACTGCCAAGCATGTGGAATAAGTTAAGAGTGATGAGAAAGCTAAAACCAAGGAGAAAGCTCCTATTCTGCGGATTAGGGATAAACCATTATTTGATGAAGATCAATATAATCCAAGAGAATCAATGGTTTTTGACTCTTTGAGAAGAAGACTGCACAAAGTTCAAGAAGAAGCAAGACTTGAAAGGGAAGCTCACTTAAGAAGAACTGAGGCTTTGGAAGAAATTGTCAAGAAGCAGTAAAAGGATCTCCAGAAATTGATGGATCACCTTGCCAAACAAAACCAACCTTAGTTTAAATTCTTTATGTTTTGTTTGTAACATTTTGTCTGCTTCTTGAACTGTTTTGCTTTCAAGTTTATACAAGTTATTATTTGATCTTATTTGCATATAATATATTTTCTGCTTTGATTCTTCTATGTTTTTCCCTCTGAATCTCATTTTACTTAAAATGTGTTTATATCCTTACCTAAAGTCATTTAAAAAGGGGGAGGAACTTGTTTCTAAACCTTTTCGTCGATGACAAAAGGGGGAGAAGGGAAAAGTGTGAGATTTGTGACTTTTCTTTTTGATTATCTGCATATTGCAAGTTCTATGTAAAAGTTAAAGGGAAATTTGCGAAAGGTGCTTAGTTAGACTCTGAGCCCCTGTTTTTAGAATTTGTTCTCTAATTCGTTTATTATTCTGAGAATGAATTCAACTGCTTATGAAAATGAATTTAATTAACTTGGATAGAACTTAGGGGGAGCTTACAAACCTCAACTTAAGAACTATCAGACTTAGGGGAAGTCAGAGCTTACAAACCTCAAACTCTGAGCTTACAAACCTCAGACCCCTTAATTCAACTTGTTAATTAGATTAACAACAATTGACCTTTTAAATACCGATGTTTTTCATCATCAAAAAGGGGGAGATTGTGGGAACAAAGGTGTTCAGCAATACCACGTTTTGAGTTTTGATGATAACAAGGTATTAAAAGTTGTCAATTGGATATTGCTAATATTTGTTTAAGTATGCAGGATATCAATCAAGATTTATATCTTAGAAAGTATTCTGTTTGAACAATTTTAAAGAGCAAAGATCCAGAGAAGCTTGTTGCTTGTGATTCTGTATTGAAGAGAGTCTGAAGACTGTATCGAAGAGAGTCTGAAGACTATATCGAAGAGAGTCTGAAGACTGTATCGAAGAGAGTCTGAAGACTGTATCTGAAGACTATCAGAATCTGAAAACCAAGAGAGTCTGAAGATCATCAGAAGCTAAGTGCTACAGTGAGTCTGAAGCCTGAAATCTGAAGATCTGCTAACAAGGATTTCTAAAGGCATTTCGATGCAAAAGAAACTCTCATTTGGAGTAACGGCTAGCTTCAAAGTCAACTTGAGCGTGGGATGCTCAACGATAAAAAATGCAGGCCAGTACAGAGTACGTGGTACGAACTCTGTTTCCACTACTCCACTACCTCGTACAGTTTGGCAACTGTGTCTACCGGTATTAATCTTCAAAGGGAATGGAATTCAAATTATGCAATTGAAGGACTATTACCATATCAAGCAACAGATCAACATCCATTGATCAAGCTTCAGAAATCATCATGATGTGCTAGATGACTCAACGTCTCTTTCCTACGCCTATATAAAGGATAGAAGACTTGAAGAAGTGTTGGACTCTACTACTGAAAAACTACGCTGCATTGCTTTCGTATTCAACTGAGTCTTAACAAAAAACACATCATCAACTTTAGATTATTCTTACAAACTGAGTATTCTAGAATTTCTAAGTTAAACAGAAAAACAGAGTTTGTCTTTGTTTGAAACAGAGTCTGTCTTTGTTGTAATAGAAACACGTTTGATTGTTTGTCAAGTGTTTCAACTCTATTCAATTTTCTGTAAATTGGGTCAGAAGTCTCTTGCTTGTGTTCTTGAGCAAAGAAGTCTCTTGGCTGCGTCCTTGAGCAAAGAAGTCTCTTAGTTGTGTCTTTGAGTATTGGAAGTCTCTTGCCTGCGTGCTTGAGCATTGGAAGTCTCTTACTGTGTGTTTGAGCAACTTGTAATAGATATTACATTTTAATGAAACTCTCCTTGGAAGTACAAGGGGGACAGGACTACTTCCGGTTTGTGGAAGGAACCTGTATAATTGCTTGTGTTCTCTCTTCTCTCTATCTCTTGATTATTTCCGCTACATCAGAACCTAAGCTCCTATCTGACTCTGATCTCCTTCAGACTCTGATATTAATGAATTAGATTCTCACTCTTCAAGAGCTGCGAAAAGCAAACACAATTCAACCCCCCCTTCTTGTGTTTTTCTCACCTTCAGGAAAGACGAGAGAAGAAATGGGATTAAAACCATACAATGGTATGGAGGTTAGATCAGCAGTGATGGGGATCCCAATCACCATCATAGAGGAAATTATAGCAAGGGCCTACAGAGTGGCCAATGAAGGAAAATTTCAGTGGAACGTGAACAAGAAATCAGACTGGGTGGAGATTTGAAATTCCTTCCTGTTCAAAGACAGACCCTCAACCAAACTTGTGGACATGCACAAAGATCATAGGGTGCTCCTGGAGATCATCACAGATTGTCTACTTCAGAAGGGTGGAGGATCTGATACACTGTCTCTTGACCACAAGGTGGTTCTCTACTTTCTGGCTACTATGGAAAAGATCAATTTTACAAGATACATGATGTACCACATGTGATGGGCCATCAAAGAAAGCCAAACAAAGCAACGGAGACAAATTCCTTATGGGAGACTACTTTCAGAGATTCTGTACCAAAGTGGTCTTCTATAGATCCTGAGTGACACTAGGGTAGTGTTTGATCAACAACTTGGGACTGTTACTGAGAAAATCATCAATGGCAAGACTATCCAGTACATGAAAATAGTGAAGAAGCATGAGCCTCATGAGGAGGACATGAAGGAATCCCTAGTCCAATCTGATCTGATGATGGACTTCCCCCCAATATTCAAAGAGGACAACCCAGAGGTCCTGTCTCATTTCGTTGTGGAACATTTTGAAGAAACTGGGAAAATAATCAATTATAGCTCAATTCCAGAGACTGCAGGAGGTGCTCCTCTTAAAGTTAAAAGAAAAAGGAGAAAGCCGGTCAATGAAGAAGAAAACCAGCAACCTACCTCCAAGAAATCCAAAATCACCAAGTCCACAGCTCCTGCTCTACCTGGAGTTGTTATTGGTGGACCAAAGCTGGAAACTGAAAGAAAAGGGAAAGGGGCAAAGCTGAAAGAATTGTGAAAAAGATGAAGAAGGAAGTACGGAGATACTTCGAGGAGGAAGATGAAGAAGAGGAGAGACTTCTGAGAAAGAAGAAGAAAGAAGCTGCTCCTGCTGCTGAAGTAATAGCGCAGAAGATAGGTACTTCAGTACCTATTGTAACAGCCCGATTTTACGATTATTTGATTTTAATTGTTTTATGTGTGTTTATTCATGTCTGTGTGCATTTTCATGAGTTTTCGTGTTAGGAGGGTATTTTGGTAATTTAGACTTATGGGTATTTTAGTCTTTTGTGAGGAAGGGTAATTTAGTAACCTTATGACAATAGTTACTTTAGCTTTTTAGTTAGAACCGTTATTAATTGTAAGAGGTTAAGTTGTCGATATAATTACTTAGGGCCGAGGTTTCTAGTTAATTACCGTTAGTGAGTTAGAGTTAGCGGTGTGGTGTGTTTAGAATTTAGCCAATTAGTTGGGATGGGTTAGGCCCATTAGGGTTGTGAATATTTGACACATAACTTTGAGAAAATAGGGTTAGACTTTGTCATTCACACATAACACAAAAGAGTAGAGAAATAGAGGCTAGAAAGAGAAGAGCAAGAGAAGAGGGTTGAAGCTAAAGGGGAGATTGAATCTAGGAGCTAAATTGAAGCTTGAGCTAGGATTCTTGGTGTTAGAGGTAAGAGGGATAGTTTTCACACATAATCTTCAAATTTCTCATTTCTACCCATTTCTATGAATTTGATTGATTGCATTAATTCTGTAAATTCGTGTTTGGATGTTGATGTTATGTTTGTAAGCATGAATTATATGATGATTGTGTAATCGTTGTTGAATTAACATGTCAAAAATGTATGAAAATGAATATTTGGGTTTATGTGAAAAATTGATGAAGAATAATGTTGTTGTTGTTGTAATGTTGAGGAATTCATGACTAATAGCTGTTGTTGTTGTTATGAGATGTTGTTGTTGATGATTGATGCCATGGGTGTTCATAATTATGGAATTGTGGAGTGAATTGTGTTTTTGTTGAGAGTTTGGTGAAGAATAATTGAATTGTTGAATTGTGTTGAAATGATGTTTTGATTTCAAGTTCTATATGGTTTTGAGTGTATTTTATGTACATAAACCTATAAACAACCTTTGGGATCAAATCTGGATGTTGGGGAATCAAAATTTGGGTTTTTGGATAAAAAAAATGGTGTAAAAACCGTAACAACAGGGGAAAACTCGCTATTGGCGAATTCTGTCTGGAACATTTTCGCTCATAGCCAGAAATTCGCTATCAGCGAAATTGCACAGTGACAACATTCCCTGTGTCGCGTTATTGCGTCTTTTTCGCCCATTTCTGTTTTGAATTGGCCTTTGGTGTAAACATGAAAGTTTTAGATAATTGAGTTAGCTTTCCAATGGTTTTTGTTTCACTTGAAAATGTTTCGTGGATTTTGAGTTATGATAGAAACACTCCAAGTGGGTATTGGAAGACTTTTACGAAAAATTCAGCATAACCGTTTCTAACTCAACCCGAAACTTTTGGTTTGCTTCCAAACATCAAATATGAGTATTATGAGTTTATTTATGATTTTTAATAGTATCTAATCTATGTCTTGTTGAATCAAACTTAGTTTTCTTCTCTTAATGAATTGGTTTTGCAATATGATAAAGTGAGACGAACTTCGTGATTTTTGTGAATTGGTCATGATTGGCCGATGAAAAGCTTATGTAATCTCTATTGTACACAATTGTGACTTAATAGTATACATGGCTTAGGCATTTGACCTCTTTTGATTGATTTTGATTCATTACTTCGATCTTTTCAAAGTCGTGAATTATATGTAGAACCTTGTGAAAACTTAACTTAAAGACCACTTGTTTGGCAATCTTTTATGGCTAATCTTATATGATTAAGTAGAGGCTTGTGAATGAATGATATACGTTGAATATAAGTTGGTGTGCGCATACTTGTTGAATGATGGTGATGATTGCATAATTGTATATGCATTGTTTGGTGATGATTGCATAATGATATATGCATGTTGATTGTTGAGGTGATCATGGTATGAACATATGCATTGAGTCGAGTCATATATTCATGCATTCATTGTTTGGTGACGGACTTATGTCCAAAAATGTAAGGCGGGGCGTGAAACCTTACATACGATGTCTTTGTTGCATCGAAGGTGACGACCTTGAGGAGACTTGGTACCACATACATCTAGATGAGTCTAGAACATTGCATACATTGTTTGGTGAATTGCATTGAGTCGTGATGTGTGATTGATGCATTTGGTTCATGTGAACTTGATTGGTGAATTGAATTGATATTGGATTATTGTGTGGATATATATGTATGAGGATGTTTATATTATTTGGTAATCTTTATACATGATATTCTTGAATACTTGATTGTGGATTATGTTGATGTAATGCTAACCCTCAGTGGTTTACCACCTACCTTTTCGTGCGGACGGGTAGATGGAGTGCAGGATAAGTAGCTTGTTCGATTGATGTTGCTGAGGAGTAGGAATCCTCCTTATCTTTTGCGCGCGTCTAGATTAGGGGCTCTGATCTAGGATAACATTTTATTGTTAAACTTATTTAATCATATGTTGATTTGAGGAGTTATGTTATTATTATTTTATATCCTATGTCTTGAGGATGTTTTCTGTATTTATTATCATGAGACTTGGAGATGTTGTCTATAGATTTGATATATTCCGCTGCTATATTTTATGAACCATGATAATATATACTTGCGAATTATGAAATTGTTTGTTGTCGTAGCATCTGTTTCTAGAATATATTGTATGTCCGCGCGTTTTATCGCTTAATAGAAATAAGGTGTTACACCTATGGTCCTGGATCAGCATGCTCCTGCCAAAATTTTAGTTGCTGAAGTTGTTACAGCAGAATTACAGAAATTTGCTGTTAAATAAGCTACTGAGATGTTGGTGGAAGCTCTCACTAAGAAAGATATTGAAGTGACCACAGAAGCTGGTGCTTCAGGAACTCAAGGAGCTACTGATGCTGGCTCCTTAGAACCAACATATCATGTCACTTCAGGCAATAATCAAGATTCTTCTATGTACAATCTGGATTCACCCTCTTCCTATTCTGAAACTGAAACTGACTCAGACAATATGCCTCTGAGTAAAGCCATCCCCACTTTACGCAAAAAGACCCCCTCACCAATCAAACCAATTTCACCCAAACCAATCTCATCTTATGACCCCCTGGACCCAAAGATAACTGAGTATGTTGATACAACCATTGAAAGAACCATTCAAGATACAATCACCATATCTCAAATTCTCCCATCTGACCATCCAGCTCAACCAGAATTTCTTAAACCACTTCAGGTGATTCAACCTACTGAAGAACCTGAAGAACCCATTCAGTCTTCAACCAACCAAGAAATTTCAACCATCCCTGAACCTTCAAACATAGGTTCTTCAGAAATCCTAGATTCTCTTGAGAAACATCTAGGAGGAGAATTACCTATCACCCCCATCAAATCCAAAGCTCAGACTCAAGGTTCCTCAGAACCAGAGATCGTAGAGTCAGAACCTGCTGTCACTATTGACACAATTTATGAGCCTGAGCACCAAACTGAAACTAAACAACCATCATCAACCCATCAAACAGAAATAGAAACTCAACACACTGAGACTGTTCAATCAGAAACTAATCTTACCCTCACCACTCAACAAGACCAACCCTCTTCATCTCAACCAATCCAACCTCAACATCATCCTGAACTCTTGAATCCAGGATACATAGAGGATTTCTTTGTTAAGAGGTGCAGGAAAATCAATGAGCTTGTCAAGCTGAAAAACATTCCATTTTTGACTGTGAGCTATGAAGACCAGTTTTCTGCTGTTATAAAGGAAATAAAAAAAAAATTGACAACTGTCAAGGACGCTTGTGCTAAGGAGCAAGCTGAAGTACTTGCCAAGCATCTTGAGGAGCTTAGAAGAAAAGAAGAGCAATCTCAAGGGGAGATCCTGATGCTTTCTAATGAGCCTTTCTTCTCTGAAGCTGAGTACAAGTCAAGAGAATTTCATGTCATTGAAAACCTGAAGCAAAAGATTCTGACTGTACAAGAGGAAGCCAGATTAAAAGAAGAAGCTCACCTTAAGAGGACAGAAGCTCTTGAGGAGATTGTTAAGAAGCAAGCAGAGGATATGAAGAAACTGATGGATATGATTGCCAACCAAAATAAGCCTTAGTTGCACACATGTTTTTTGGTTGTATTTTTTTTAAGTCTTTACATAACCTTTGAGTTTTTTTTTTGCTTCTGATACAATATAGCTTCTGTTTTATGTAATGATTCTAATATATTTGATTCTGAATTTATATAATGGTTTTGATATCTTTTGATTCTGATTAATTGCTTCTGATTTATCTTTACTTGTGTTTTTAATATATCTAAGCTTTTATCAGACTCTGTTAATGTTTTAACTCTGAATCTTCTCATCTCTTCTCGTTTACTTTGAAAATTTGTTTTTAAACTCTTCTACCTTTTTGTTAATGACAAAAGGGGGAGTAATTGAAGTATTTTAAGTCTATGTAAAGGGAATTTAGCAATAGATAACGTTAGATTCTGAGCCCTCAATTAAATTAAATTCTTTTGCAATTTAATTTAAGAGAATCTCTTCTCATCTCTAGTCTTTAAGTTGTTATGAGATTTGATTCTGAAGTTTTGATTCAAAATGAATTTAATTAACATGTATATGACTTAGGGGGAGCTTACAAACCTCACCTTAAAGACCATCAGACTCAGGGGGAGTCAGAGCTTACAAACCTCAGACTCTGAGCTTACAAACCTCAGACCCTTAAGTCAACTTGTTAATTAGATTAACAACAATTGACCTTTTAAATACTTATGTTTGTCATCATAAAAAAGGGGGAGATTGTTGGAACAAATGGGTTGAACAATACCACTTTTAGTTATGATGATAACAAATTATTAAAAATTGTCAATTGGATATGCTAATATTTGTTCAAGTATGCAGGATCTTAGTCAAAGTTTTTGTTCATAGAAAGAATCCTGTTAGAGCAAAATCCTAGAGAAGCTTGTTGCAAGTGATTCTGAAGACTTGGAGAGCCTGAAGAATCATCAGAAGCTGTTTCGAGAGGTTCTGAAGACGAAGAGAGTCTGAAGAAGTCGCCCCGAAGAAGTACAAGACTCGGAGAGTCTGAAGAAGTTGTTACGAAGAAATGCTTAACAAGAGGTTCTGAAGACTCAGAGCATCTGAAGAACAAAGAGAGTCTGAAGGAGCTGAAGAGAGTCTGAAGCTCAACAGAGTCTAATAAGTTCTACAGAGAGTCTGAAGATTGTAAATCAAGGATTTGGTTATATGAATCTCTGAAGGCATTTCGACTACAAAGAAACATTCACATGGAGTAACGGCTATCTTCTAAGTCAACTTAAGCATGAGATGCTTAGCGACAAAGAATGCAGGAAAAGGACAGAGTACTATGTACGAACTCTGTTTCCACTACTCCACTACCTTGTACTATTGGCAGTTGTGTCTACTAGTATTATCGCCTCAAATGGAATGAAATTCAACATATGTATTGAAGGACGATTACCATATCAAGCAACAGATCAACAGTATTTGATCAAGCTTCTAGATGACTCTGTGATGTGCTGGATTGTCTCAACGTCTCTTTACAGCGCCTATATAAAGGGAGTGAAGACTTGGAGAATTACTACTGACTCTGAATGAACTATTGAGCTACCACGCTATTTTGCTATTCTCCCCGAGTCAAACAAACACACCAACAACTTAGAGAATTCTTACAAACTTGTTTATCCTAGAATTTCTAAGTGTTACAGAAAACAGAGTCTTATTGTTTTGTAATTGAAACACCACTGATTGTATATCAAGTATTCAAACTCTTATTCAATTTTCTGTAAATTGTGTCAGAAGTCTCTTGCTTGTGTGCTTGAGCATTAGAAGTCTCTTAGTTGTGTCTTTGAGCATTTGAAGTCTATTGCCTGCGTGCTTGAGTATTTGGAAGTTTCTTACTGTGTGTTTGAGCAACTTGTAATTGTTTATTACATTTTAGTGAACTCTTTTTGGAAGTGCAAGGGGGATAGGACTACTTCCGGTTTGTGGAAAGAACCTGTATAATTGCTTGTGTTCTCTCTTTCCCTTATCTCTTTACATTTTCCGCTGCAACAGACTCTGAGTTTCCATCAGGTCCTGAACTTGTTCAGACTCTGATCCTGGAAAACAGATTCATTCCTTTTAAGAGACGCTAAAAAGTCAACACAATTCAACCCTCCTTCTTGTGTTTTTCTCACCTTCAGTTGGGAGAAGCTGAAGCTGCTCGGAAAAAAGAAGGAGTGCAAATTAAAGTTTGGGACTTTGACGATAAAGAACTACATTTGCTAGTTTTCGAAATATGGGCTTCAGACAGATACTATGTCTTCACGAAGACTTGGATCGAAGAGTTTGTTAAAAGAAAGAAATTGAAGAAAGGTGATCGATTCGGCCTTCGCTGGGATCAACTCAACAACCGATTTGATTTATCCGTTCTTGATCGAGAAGTCTTAGTTTGTAATTCTTCATAGGTGTTGATTACAATGTCTACTTGATTGCTTTCAGTGTCTTTTTATTTAGTTTCTTATTGTTTTGAAGTTTTTGTTAAAAGTTATTGACTTGAAGTATTAAAAATTGAAAATTGATAATAATAAAATGTTTATTTTTTGTCTCTTGATGCTTCTAGGTTATTTCTGGACTTCAATTTCCTTTTCTTTATATATGTTAATCTTGATGTTTCAGCCTGATTAATTGGGTTGGGGTAGTAAGCGTTTTTTTTATGCTAGTCCATCTTAATCTTAAAAATTGTTTAGGTGTTATAAAAGAAGTAGTAAACTTATATGTTGGCTTCATAATTTGAGTGGAAGTGAAGTAATAAATCTTCATATTACATAACTTTTGCATTGAACGTCTTACATAAATTGTTTCGGTTTCCTGTGTTATAAACCAACATAAAAGTGCCGACTGTGTGTTCTAATTTTTGCAATATTCTTCAAATCTTGCTTCTATCCTCTTTCCAGGCTCTTTTAGTGCTTTATTTGAGAAAAAATAATCGTTGCGCTTCGTTTTAGCATGTGTTTGAAACTATAGTAGAGTTAAACATCTCTCAAGAATTGACTCGCTGCTTGCTTAATTCAAGAAGGATAACTTTAATTTCGTCACATAATGCATAATTATTTGCAATCGGATGAATGAGAGAAAACCGAACAATTATTCACCTAGTTCCGAGATATTAGAATTTCTTCTAATATTTTGTGGGCTACAATCAAATTATTGGTTTTAATAAAAACGGACTGATGTTGTGATCCATTTGATGATGCTTAGGCCCTAATAAAAGTGATCAATAAATAATGGGCTTTGGGCACTTAATCTGATTTGTGTAGAAACATAGTGTAGGCCCAAACACTAGGCCCGTGATGGATAGTGCAGGGTTGCATGTTATAAATAGAGATTAGAGAGGTTAGGTCCCATTTGCCATCACTCTGACAATTCTGCTCATTAGCGGTTTGTCCCATCGAAAACCTTAAGTTTAAAGCATGTGAAAGGCAATATGAAGACTTTGTCTCAAATCTCGGCAAATCCGGTAATCTTCTAATTTCATATAATAACTCGATCTTGATGATTTAACTGTTCCAAGGGTTCATGTAAGCTGCAGCCTTCCACCATGTTCTAGTCAAAGTTTCATAATTACACTTTTCTCTATACTAAAATCAAGCATCGACAAGTTTGAGTCTGTTGTGCTCAAGGAATCGATTCAATGTCTAATAGAGGTTCCAAAAGTGTGCATCATCAACACCCTTCGAACAAGAGATCAGTCGAAGATTTCAACCACATATTGTAATTTCCTTTGCGCTACACTTCTCTTGCACTTTTTCGGTTGAATAATCTTTGATCCCAGCACTGGATTTTGAAACAAGCTTGACACTAATGAATACCAAATGTTGTAATCTACTTATTTTCTTTTGATTTTATCATTTTTTTTCTAATATACACAGCTCTAAGGACTATTTATACACAACTCAAGTTAGAATTTGATTCTCTACTTGTTAATTTGAATATTTACTTCCTTATTTGATCTAGATTTCTTTTTGTTATGCATATGCTCATTCATCTAGATTAAACATTGATGCACTATAGAAAAACATTGCAGAATTTAATCTCTATGCGGTTATTGATCTATGTACTTTCTTTTCTCTTGTTGTTCTGCTTTTAATTTCTAAAATATAAAAATTTGTTAATAACTCATTTACTTTGCATAGGCCTTGTAAAGTTTTTCTCGCGATATTCGTATTACATGCTCAAGAATTGTTGAAATAAATAGCCTTGTCTTGAATTGTCAGGTAATTTGAAAGTTATGCACAATATTTGTTTTCTTGATAATATGTACAATGCAGTGACTCTAATTTATCAAGACTATCAGAGTCTAGGATGGTATATGTTGGATGCATTATTCCTTCTCCGAACACGCCCGCATAAATTTTCCTTTCAGATTGGAACTTGAATGAAACTTATATTGAGACAGTTTTTCACATTGAATAATCTCTATTAGTAAGATCCAGTGTAATTACATTGTTTTTGAACTTTGACTCCTTGCCTTGACCATGTTCTTCTTCTCAGTTGAAAAAATGCAATGACGATGATCATGGTCCCTGGCAAGATCGAGTGTAGTAACATTGTTTTCAGTTCAGTTTAGTAGATGATAATATATAACTTTTTTTTTTTGAAAGAGTGATGATACTTAACCATTGGCTGTAGCGGTTTTGCCACTGACACAACTCTATCAACATACTTCACCAACAACTCATATGAAACATGAAAATTAATAAACCATTGTATAACATGTGTGACAAAGTCCTTAATCGTCCTTAAGATTTATCGGTCTCATAAACGCAAATCAGATGATGTAACTTAGGAACTCAATATTTTGGAAGAGAGAAAATAATTTTTAGAGTGTATTATTGAGTGCATGTGTTCTATCTGTTTTGTACAGGTTGCAAGATACTAAGCATAGAAACAAATTTTCTCATGAACATATTTTTAATTAACTTTGGAAACATAATAATATATATATAACAATAGTTTGTTTGTGTTCAAAAAGGTGAACGCCCAAGTTTATTTGTGTTCTAATTAATAATAATTGTTACCAAACTTATAAAGAACAAAGAAATCAAACCGTTTATGAACTTTGATTCATCGATCATGGATCATCAACATTACATGACTTCTTCTTCTTTGTTGAAAGATTTTTGTCTTTCAACAAAGAAGATATAAACAAAGTTTCAATAACAAAGAAAAAGAAGACATGCAATGATAATGATCACGGTCTTAGAAATAATATATAGTAGGTTTGGATGATCATACATGAGGGACGAGGTTGCTATTTATAGTGGTGTTTTATGATAATGATAAACTCCATATTGTTGCTATTATTTCTCTTTAATCGTTACCTATGGCATAAATCCAATTTGTTACAATTTTTTCTCCTGTGATTGGTGTGGTTTTGTTATGAGGTTAATACAGATATTTGGAGTAATCGAATCTGAGAAAGGCGGAGTACCATGTATTATTATTTAATTTTGTAATATTTATTGCACTATCGTTTGAAAATTATGAACGGTATATGAAATTTTGTTTGTTGCTTTTTTTAATGACACATACAACAATCTTTATTATAGAAAAAATATTGTTTAAAAGTATAATTGGAATACTGTACAAATAAATATACTCATATAATTTGTTATATTTTTAAAATGATGAAAAAAACATATATACATGTATTCATATTTGTTACATTTGTTTTAATATTTAAATTTATTCTTATCTATTTGTTACATGTGTTGAAAATTAAGGGTATTTTTGAAAAGAAATATTCAACCCAAAACGTTCTCAAAGGGGTAGTTTTTTTTATATATAGTATAGATTTGGGCTAACCTCATACTATAATTCCTTCCATTCTATTTTCTATTATTTTTACTTCCCACTGCCCCACTTAATTAAAACTTCAATTCTACACCTCCCGCCTCTATATTATTTTATTTACTTTCCCCCTTCATCATAATAATCCTCCTAACACGTCATTAATCATAATAAATCTATTTCTTCGTAGCCAACATAATATTCTAGAATCATAACATCATTATAATAAAAAAATCAAGAATAATTCTAATTAACTTCGTTCAATCGTTACATGTAATTTTTGGGGTGTTACAAAGTGTGTGGGGAATGGCTTAAACACGTTCTTTTGGTCAGATTGTTGGGTTGAAACGATGACGCCGAAGGAGAGATTTAGGATGTTGTATGATCTGTCCATTCATAAGGACAAGACGATAGGGGAGATGAGTGCTTTGGGTTAGGGGGTGAAGGGGATGCCTGGAGGTGGAGGCGTAGGTTGATGGCCTGGGAGGAAGAGTTAGTGGGGGAAGTTAAGATTTTACTCTCTAATGTGTCTTTACAAGTTTGTAGACCCAATGCTTGGCTTTGGCGCTCGAATGCTGGAGATGGTTATATTGTTCGTGGTGTGTATCAAATGCTCATGAGGCAGGAAATCCACGTTCATGATGACTTCTCAGATGTGGTATGGTATAAAAGTGTTCCTTTGAAGGTTTCTACCTGTGCGTGCCGTCTATTACGTAATAGGTGGCCAACAAAGGACAACTTAAGGTGTCGTGGAATTATTTCCCTAGACTCTCAACTTTGTGTTTCAGGGTGCAGTCAAAATGAATCAACAGCTCATTTAATTATTCATTGTCCTACTTTTGGTTCTCTTTGGCAACATGTGAAAAAATGGCTTGGTGTGTATTTTGTGGATCCCCAACATGTTCTGGATCATTGTCATCAATTCAGTTTCTCTATTGGAGCATATACTCCTCGTTGTTCATTCCTTCACATAATTTGGAGTTGTTGTATTTGGGTCCTTTGGGATGAACGGAACCATCGGTTGTTCTCTAATAAAGTTAAATCAATTATGAAGCTTTTGGAATAGTAAAAAATCACATCACTTACCTAGTTGAAAGCTAATAATGCTTGCTTTCTTTTAGGTTACCATATGTGGTGGCAGCGACCCCTTGTTTGTTTGGGGATTGGATGACTGTTGGTTTCCAACTTTTTAACTTTTCTGGATTGGTTGTTGTAATTTTGCTCTGCTTCTTTTGGTACACCTTGTGCTAGAAAGCAGAACTTTTTGTTAATATATCTCATTTTGGCTTGTTCAAAAATATATATATTATTATACTCATGACAAGTTGTCACAGATAAATTTTTAAAATGATTATTTTACACTTTAAAAATTGTTAGAAATTATTATTAAACATTTAAAATGATTATCATGAAAAAATTACACAGGATGAGTCGTCAGTAATACAACTTTTAAAAAAATTATTACGAACATGACAAGTTGTCATTGATAAAAGGATTAAATGCACTTTTGACCCCCCCAAGTTTGAAAAACTTGCGATTTTGACCCCCTTATTTTGGAAATAGCACTTTTGGCCCCCTAAGTTTCAGCCCCTTTGCAAAACCATGGCCCCCCTTGATTTTGACTCGATCAAAGCTGACATGTCGCGTTTTTTTTTGTTTTTTTGCCACATATACGTGGATTTTAGAATGAAAAAACAAAATAAAAAATTCTTCTTCACACACATATTTGCATTCATCCTCCTTGTTCACTCGATTTTTAATCGATTCAAACCAATCTTCTTACCATTCTTACGGATTATCTGTCGTTCAAACCCTTTTCACTCAATTCCCACTCTTTTCCTAACTATCGGAATTCTTCGCAACCCCCACCTTCGCATTTGTCTTCTTCATTTTCAATTCTCTGACTTTGAAACTCATTCTTGCTTTCGATTTTCCCTTTGGAGAACGTTTCTTCATCTTCTTCAGTTATCCTTAGTAGCTCGATTAAGATGATAGTGAGCTTTGGAGTTAGTTCGATTGAAATGAGAGTGAGATATGTGAAGGTGAGAAAAACACAAGAAGGGGGGGTTGAATTGTGTTAACTTTTTCGCACCTCTTGATGAGTGAGAATCTGTTTTCCAGGATCAGAGTCTGAATGGATTCAGAACCTGATGGAAGACCAGAGTCTGTTGCAGCGGAAATAAACAAGAGATAAAGAGAAAGAGAGAACACAAGCAATTATACAGGTTCCCTCCACAAACCGGAAGTAGTCCTATCCCCCTTGCACTTCCAAGGAGAGTTCCACTAAAATGTAATTAACATTTACAAGTTGCTCAAACACACAGTAAGAGACTTCCAATGCTCAAGTCCGCAGGCAAGAGACTTCCAATGCATAAAGACACAACTAAGAGACTTCTTTGCTCAAGGACACAGCCAAGAGACTTCTGACACAATTTACAGAAAATTGAATAGAGTTGGAACACTTGATAAACAATCAAATGTGTTCCAATTACAAAACAAAGACAGACTCTATTTTTCTGATAAACTTAGAATTTCTAGGATACACAGTTTGTAAGAATTTGCTAAGTTGTTGATGTGTTTCTGGTTTGACTCAGAGAGATTAAAATAGCTTGATAGCGTAGTTTTTCAGCTGTAGAGTCCAACATATTCTTCAAGTCTTCTATCCTTTATATAGGCGTTGGAAAGAGACGTTGAGATAATTCAGCACATCACAGAGTATTCTGAAAGCTTGATCAATAGTTGTTGATCTGTTACTTGATATGGTAATAGTCCTTCAAATGCATATTTTGAATCTCATTCCTTTTGAAGCGAAATACCGGTATACACAGTTGCCAAATTGTACGAGGTAGTGGAGTAGTGGAAACAGCGTTCGTACAAAAGTACTTTGTCCTATTCTGCATTCTTTGTCGTTGAGCATCCCATGCTCAAGTTGACTTTGAAGCTAGCCGTTACTCCAATTGAACGTTTCTTATGCATCGAAATGCCTTCAGAAATCCTTCTAAACAAATCTTCAGTTTGTAGTCTTCAGACTCACTGTAGCACTTCAGCTTCTGATGATCTTCAGACTCTCTTCAGAACTTCAGATTCTCTATAAGTCTTCAGGACCTCTCGAAACAGCTTCTGATGATTCTTCAGACTCTCTAGTACTTCAGAATCACAAGCAACAAGCTTCTTTGGATTCTTGCTCTTAATTTGTTCTTACAGAATACTTTCTAAGATTGAAATCTTGATCAAGATCTTGCACACTTAAACAAATATTAGCATATCCAATTGACAATTTTTAATACCTTGAGTTTTGATGATAACAAGGTATTAAAAACTGTCAATTGGATATGCAGGATATTAATCAAGATTTATATCTTAGAAAGTATTATGTTTGAACATTTTGAAAGCAAAGATCTAGAGAAGCTTGTTGCTTGTGATTCTGACTATTGAAGAAGAGTCTGAAGACTGTATCGAAGAGAGTCTGAAGACTGTATCGAAGAAGAATCTGAAGACTGTATCGAAGAGAATCTGAAGACTGTATCGAAGAGAGTCTGAAGACTGTGTCGAAGAGAATCTGAAGACTATCAGAACCTGAAGACCAAGAGAGTCTGAAGATCATCAGAAGCTGAAATGCTACAGTGAGTCTGAAGCCTGCAATCTGAAGATCTGCTTAGAAGGTTTTCTAAAGGCATTACGATACACAAGAAACTCTCATTTGGAGTAACGGCTAGCTTCAAAGTCAACTTGAGCGTGGGATGCTCAACGACAAAGAATGCAGAATAGTACAGAGTACGTGTGTACGAACTCTGTTTCCACTACTCCACTACCTCGTACAGTTTGGCAACTGTGTCTACCGGTATTAAGCTTCAAAAGGAATGGAATTCAAAATATGCATTTGAAGGATTATTACCATATCAAGCAATAGATCAACAACTATTGATCAAGCTTCCAAAATCATCTTGATGTGCTGGATGACTCAACGTCTCTTTCCAATGCCTATATAAAGGATAGAAGACTTGAAGAATTGTTGGAATCTACAACTGAAAAACTACGCTGCTAAGCTATGAAGGTGAGAAAAACACAAGAAGGGGGGGGGGGGGTTGAATTGTGTTTTCTTTTCGCAACTCTTGAAGAGTGAGAATCTAATTCCTTTAAACTCAGAGTCTGAATGAGATCAGAGTCTGATAGGAGATTAGGTTCTGATTGCAGCAGAATAATCAAGAGATAAAGAGAGAACAGAGAACACAAGCAATTATACAGGTTCCTTCCACAAACCGGAAGTAGTCCTGTCCCCCTTGTACTTCCAAGGAGAGTTCACTAACATGTAATATCAAATTACAAGTTGCTCAAACACACAGTATGAGACTTCCTTGCTCAAGCACACAGGCGAGAGACTTCCTTGCTCAAGCACACAGGCAAGAGACTTCCTTGCTCAAAGACACAACTAAGAGACTTCCTATGCTCAAGGACGCAGCCAAGAGACTTCCTTTGCTCAAGCACAAAAGCAAGAGACTTTTACACAATTACAGAAAATTGAATAGAGTTGAAACACTTGACAACAATCAAAATGTGTTTCAATTACAACAAAGACAGACTCTGTTTTACACAAAAGACAGACTCTGTTTTTCTGTGAAACTTAGAGATTCTAGGATACTCAGTTTGTAAGAATCTAAGTTTATGATGTGCTTTTGTTAAGACTCAGTTGAATACGAAAGCAGCGCAATGCAGTTTTTCTAAGTTGTAGAGTCCAACAATTCTTCAAGTCTTCTATCCTTTATATAGGCGTAGGAAAGAGACATTGAGTCATCCAGCGCATCAGGATGATTTCTGAAGCTTGATCAATGACTGTTGATCTGTTGCTTGATTTGGTAATAGCCCTTCAATAGCATCATTTGAATTCCATTCCCTTTGAGGATTAATACCGGTAGACACAGTTGCCAAACTGTACGTGGTAGTGGAGTAATGGAAACAGAGTTCGTACAACGTACTCTGTACTGGCCTGCAATCTTTGTCTTTGTGCTTCCCACGCTCAAGTTGACTTAGAAGCTAGCCGTTACTCCATTAGAGTTTCTTTGTGCATAGCAATGCAGTAGAGATCACTGTTAGGAGATTATCAAATTTGTGGCTTCAGACTCACTGTAGCACTAAGCTTCTGATAATCTTCAGACTCTCTTGGTTTTCAGATTCTGATGGTCTTCAGACTCTGATACAGTCTTCAGACTCTCTTCAGCACAGTCTTCAGACTCTCTTCGATACAGTCTTCAGACTCTCTTCGAAACAGAATCACAAGCTACAGGCTTCTATGGATTTATTGCTCTTTAACATTGTTCAAACAGAATGCTTTCTAAGATACAAATCTTAATTGATATCCTGCATACTTAAACAAATATTAGCAATATCCAATTGACAACTTTTTAATAGCTTGTTATCATCAAAACTCAAAACGTGGTATTGTTGAACACCTTTGTTCCAACAATCTCCCCCTTTTTGATGATGACAAACATTAGTATTTAAAAGGTCAATTGTTGTTAATCTAATTAACAAGTTGACTTAAAGGGTTCTGAGGTTTGTAAGCTCAGAGTCTGAGGTTTGAAGGCTCTGACTCCCCCTGAGTCTGATAGTTCTTAAGTTGAGGTTTGTAAGCTCATCTTGAGTTCTATCCAGGTTAATTAAATTGTTTTTCAAACGCAATCAAATTCATATTCAGAATATATAGAAAATTGATTCTTAAACAGGGCTCAGAGTTTAACTAAGCACCTTTCGCAGATTTCCCTTTAACATATACATGCAATGTAATTAAAGACGGATTAAAGACGGCTTTCTTTCCTCCCTGACATAAATACTTTCCCTTCTCCCCCTTTTGTCATCAACAAAAAAAAGTTCAGAACATGGTTCCTCCCCCTTTTTAAATGACTTAAGGTAAGGGTGTAAACATGTTTTAAAGAAGAAAGAGATTCAGAGGGAAAACATAGAAGATTCGGAGCATAAAAAGAAAAGAATGCAAAGTAGAATAAAAAGAAACTTGAATAGATTGAAAGTAAAAAAAAAATTAGAAAAAAATTACAAGAAGAAAAAAAAATTAAACAGAACTAAATTAAACTAAGGTTGGTTTTGTTTGGCAAGATGATCCATCAATTTCTGGAGATCCTCTTGCTGTTTCTTTACCATCTCTTCCAGAGCCTCAGTTCTTTGCAAATGTGATTCTCTTTCCAGTCTAGCTTCTTCTTGAATTCTATACAACTTCCTCTTCAAAGAATTGTAAGCCACTAATTCTCTAGGAATATACTGATTCTCATCAAAGAAGGGTGTATCTCTTATCCTCAGAATAGGAGCATTAACCATAGCTACAACTTTCTCAGCCTGCTTTACTTCTTCAACATGCTTGGCAGTGATAAAAGCTTGTTCCCTGGCAGCAGCTTTTTGAATTTTGGTGATAAAATCCAAAAACTCAGTCTTCACTGTAGAGAACTTGTCCTCATAGCTCACATTAAGTATTGGCATAGACCTTTGCTCAATAACTTCTTTGAGCTTATTGCATGAAGAAGCATAAAACTCATCAATCTTATTTGAATCAAATAAGTCAGTTTGAGGTTCAGAGGTTGAGGGTAGAGAAGCTCTCAAAGCTAGAAAAGTTTCAAAAGGGAAAAAGGTTATAGGATCACAAAGTGGTTGAGAAACTCTTCTGGTCTTAGCTTTACATGATGTTACAGTTCCTGATACAATATTAGAGGCTTGTTCTAGATTTTCAGAAGCTGGTTCAACAACAGGTTCTGAAGGTTCAACAGAAGCTAAGGTCAGATTCTCTGTAGGTACAGGTACAGGGTCTGGTTTGGAAATGGATGAAGTAGCTTTTGTTGTTTTGGATTTTGCAGGGGTTTTTGGTAGTTCTCCCCCTAGATGTTTTTCAAGAGAATCTAGAGTGTCTGGAGAATCTACACAAATGGTTTCAGTTTGGGGGGGTGGTTGTTTGGATTGAATGGTTGCTTCAGGTTTTTCAGAAGGTCTAATTACCTGAAGTGGTTTGAGGAATGAAGGTTGAGCAGGATGGTCAGCAGGAAGATTCATAGACACTGTAATTGTGTCTTGACTTACTCTGTCCATAGTTGAATCAACATAATCAACTACTGCCTGGTCAAGTGGGTTATGGGATGATATGGGTTTGATTGGTGAGGGAGATGAATTTTTGAGAGATGGAAGAATTTGGCTCAAGGGTTTGTTGTCAGATTCTGAATCAGATTCTGACTCATGATTCAAAGAAGAAGATGAGCTATATGCCACGTTGCCAGAGGTGCCAATGCCAGCTTCTGGAGAGGCAAAATGATCAGACACAGTAGCTTCTGATAACTCAGCTTCTGCAGGTTCTGAAGTACTCTTCTGTTTAAGAGCAGAAGCAAGTAACTTAGCAGCTTCCTTGACAGTCTCTTCCTTCAACTCTTCAGCAATCAAATCTGCTGCCATAACCTTGCCAGCAGTGTGTTCATCCTCAATCATAGATACAGAAGTACCTATCCTCTGTGCTACATCCTTAGCCACAAGAATCACTTCCACCTTTCTCTTCTTGATCTGACTCTCTTCACCTTCAGAGTCAGAATCAATGAAATCAGCAATTTCTTGAGCTAACTTGTCATAGTCTCTGTCAGCTTTGCCCATTATTGCTTTCTTATCAGCTTTCTTAGCATTCTTCTCATCTTTCTTAGCCTTCTTTCCATCCTTAATTTCACGACGTGCAGAAGATGCAGAAGGAGAACCAATTGAAACTCCAAAAAGAGCAGAAGATTTGATCTTTTTCTTGAGAGGCTCCTGCTTCTCTTCTTCTTCCTTGAGAACCACTTCCTTGGTCCTTTTTCCTTTGACCTTAAGAGGGCCTCCTCCAGCAGTCTCAGGAATAGCAGAATAGTTGATTATTCTACCAGTCTCCTTGAAGTAATCCACCACAAATCTAGCAAGAACATCAGGATTATCTTCTTTGGATATGGGAGGGAAGTCCATCATCAAATCAGATTGTACATAGGATTCTCTCATATCATGCTTAGAGGGATTAAATCTCTTGACAATCTTCATGTACTATAGAGTCTTGCCATTGATGATTCTGCCGGTCACAGTTCCTAGATGAATATCTGATACCACACCAGATTCTGATAAGACCTTCAAAAGACCTCCTTGATACAGAATCTCAGATATTAATCTTCCAAAAGGAACTTGCCTCCTGGATTCTGATTGACTCTTCTTGATGGCCCAACACATGTGGTGCATTACGTATCTGGGGAAGTTGATCTTTATTTTGTTGATAAGAAAATAAAGAAGAACTTTGTGATCCACAGATAATGTATCTGTTCCTCCTCCTTTCTGAAGCATACTATCCAGTATAATCTTCAGAAGCACCCTATGCGTAGGATGCATATCCACCAATTTATTTGAGGGTCTCCCTTCAAATAACAACTTGTTGCAGACAACAGCCCATTCACTCTTCTTGTTGACATTCCACTGAAATTTACCAGCGCTCTCCATCTGACAAGCCCTGGCTACCACCTCTTCAGTGATAACTATAGGAATTCCCATCACAGCAGACCTAATTTCAAGACCATTGTACGGTCTTAAACCCATTTGGTCTCTGTTTTTGCCAGCAAGACTAGGGTTGTTTGAGATTGCTACTGTTTCTTCCAAAGTAGCTTCAGCTTTGTCGTAGACTTCTGACCTAACCCAAAAATCTCTAACAAGCTCCTGATATGTTGGTCCATTCAACATACCAAAGTATCTCATCATTCCTTGTGATAAGAAATGAGGTGCAACGTCAACTCCATGACGACTGATTGAACCAAAATCTACTGGAGATTCAACTTGAATTTCCAGAGTCTCCTTGATGATGTTCATTGTTCTGGGTTTGATAATATAAGAACCTCCGGACTTGATTATGACACCAGATTGGATGAGATCACTTGCCATTAGGGTTTTCTAAGAGTTTGATTTGAGAACAAAAAGTTTTGCAAAGTATTGAAAAACAAGAAATTTGTTCAGAGAGAAAATCAAAGAGTGAAAAGAGAAGTGAGTTGTGTGTGTTATGTATTTAGAGAGAAAATGTTTGAAAACTGTTTGGAAAGAGTAGGGGACAAACAAACACAAACAATAAGTACAATATAGCATGCAGCCGTAAACGTATTGGGACAAAGCGAAGGTAACTTGTTTAACGTAATGAAATCATTGCCCTTTGAGTTCTTACCCAATACAGACAGGCCACGTCTGAGAAACCGTAAAGTAATTGTCACCATAGTGGGGCAGGTGTTACTGAACTTAACAGTCACGCTTCCACTAATACAAGCTTCTGAGAGTCTAAAGATTCCTTACCAGAGTCTGAATATTTTACCAGAAGCTTTCATCAGAATCTCCAAAAGAGAGTCTGATTCCCAGATAGCTTCTGAAAGTTTTCAGAGTCTGAATTCTGTTTTCAGAGGCGCATATTACCCAGAGACATATCACATGTTCAAATTTTTCTTTATGAAATCAAATCTTTCAACAGATAAGGGTTTAGTAAATATATCAGCCCATTGATGATCTGTATCAATGAATTGGATATCTAAAATTCCTTTTTGAACATAGTCTCTTATAAAATGATGTTTAATCTCAATATGCTTTGCTCTTGAATGCAGAATTGGATTTTTAGACAAACATATAGCTGCTGTATTATCACAATAAATTGGGATATGGTTTTCAGTTATTTGATAGTCCTCAAGCTGATGTTTCATCCAGAGTAGCTGTGTACAACAACTAGCAGCTGAGATGTATTATGCTTCTGCTGTAGACAGAGCAATGGTTGCTTGCCTCTTGCTAGCCCAGGATATCAGATTCTCTCCCAAGAATTGACAATTGCCACTTGTAGATTTTCTTTCAATCCTGTCTCCAGCATAATCAGCATCACAGAATCCAACTAGCTTGTAGTCAGAGGATTTCTTGTAAAGAAGTCCAAGATTAGTAGTTCCTTTCAGATATCTAAAGATTCTCTTAACAGCAGTTAAGTGAGACTCTCTAGGATCTAATTGAAACCTTGCACACAAACATACACTGTACAGAATATCTGGTCTGGATGCAGTTAGGTATAACAAAGAACCAATCATACCTCTATACAGCTTCTGATCAACTTTGGTTCCTTGATCTTCTTTGCTCAGAGTGCAGGTTGGATGCATTGGAGTATTCATTTCTTTGCAGTCCTCAAGATTGAACTTCTTCAGAAGCTCTTTCGTATACTTGGACTGATAAACGTAGACTCCATCTTTGCATTGGTTGATTTGAATTCCAAGAAAGAACTTCAATTCTCCCATCATGCTCATTTCAAATTCATCCTGCATTATTTTTGAAAACTCTTTGCAAAGTGAACTATTTGTAGAACCAAAGATAATATCATCTACATAAATCTGAACTACAAGAATGTCTTTCTTTAGAGTCTTTCTGAATAGAGTAGTGTCAACTTGTCCTCGTTCAAAGTTGTTTTGAATCAAGAAATTACTCAGTCTTTCATACCAAGCTCTGGGAGCTTGTTTCAAGCCATAGACTGATTTCTTTAATTAATAAACATGCTCTGGATGCTTTAAATCTTCAAAGCCAGGAGGTTGTTTGACATATACTTCTTCAGAAATGACACCATTAAGAAATGCACTCTTAACATCCATTTGATACAAAGTTATGTTGTGATTGACTGCATAGGAAAGAAGTAACTTGATTGCTTCCAATCTTGCAACTGGAGCAAAAGTTTCTGTGTAATCAATGCCTTCTTGCTGACTGAAGCCTTGTGCAACAAGTCTGGCCTTGTTTCTGATTACTTCTCCTTGTTCACTAAGCTTATTTCTGAACACCCACTTGGTTCCAATGATGTTCTTGAGATTAGGCTTAGCTACTAGATCCCATACTTCATTCCTTTTGAATTGATTCAGTTCTTCTTGCATTGCTAGAATCCATCCTTCATCTCCAAGAGCTTCTTCAACAGAAGTTGGTTCAATAACAGATAATAATCCTAAAGCAGACTCTTCTTGTCTGAAATGCGATCTTGTTCTCATAGGACTTTCTTTATTGCCAATTATCTGATCTTCTGGATGAGAAGACTTTTATTTGAAAGATTGTTTGGATTGACTAGCTTGCAGAGAACCATCTTGAGCTTCATCAGAAGCTTCTTCATTAGGAACTTCAGGGGTTGTTTCAGCTTCTGAAGTATCTTCAGATTCTGGAATCTGATCAGATTCTGAGTTATCATCAGAATCTTGAGATTTTTCATGACTTTCATCTTGCACTGGAGTTTCACTTCCAGGCTCTTTGTCATCAAATCTTACATGCATAGATTCTTCCACACATTGTGTTTCTGAATTATACAGCCTGTATGCCTTAGAGCGTTCAGAGTAACCTAAAAAGATTCCCTTTTGAGCTTTGGCATCAAATTTCTTTAGGTAGACTTTGTTGTTCAGGACATAACATGTACATCCGAACTGATGAAAATAAGATATGTTGGGTTTTCTTCCTTTAAAGAGTTCATAAGCTGTTTTGTTCAACAGAGGTCTAATATAGATTCTGTTCTGAACATAACAAGCTGTGTTTACAGTTTCTGCCCAAAAATGCTTTGCCAGATTGTTCTCATGGATCATGGTTCTAGCCATCTCTTGTAAGGTTCTGTTCTTTCTCTCTACAACTCCATTTTGTTGTGGAGTTCTAGGTGCAGAGAATTCATGAATAATTCCATGTTTTTCACAGAAAACCTCAAACGGTTCATTTTCAAATTCTCCTCCATGATCACTTTTGACTTTCAAGATTTTCATTTCCTTCTCTGATTGAATTTGGATGCAGAATTTACTAAACACAGAATATGAATCATCTTTAGTTTTCAGAAATTTAACCCAACACCATCTGCTGTAGTCGTCAACAATAACTAGTCCATATTTACTTCCATATAAGGATGCAGTGTTAACTGGTCCAAATAAGTCAATATGAAGTAACTCCAAGGGTCTGGAAGTTGAAACAATTTCTTTCGGCTTGAAGGGACTCTTGACAATTTTCCCTTTCTGACATGCTCCGCAAAGAGCATCTGAGTGATAGTCAATGTTTGGTAGGCCTTTGACAAGTTGTAACTTGCTAATCTTAGAGATTAATCTCCAGTTAGCATGTCCCAAACGTCTATGCCACATCCATTTCTTATCACCCATTGACAGAAGGCACATTACCTTCTGATCAGTCAGTTCTGAGA
Source organism: Medicago arabica (assembly GCA_946800305.1). NCBI lineage: Eukaryota > Viridiplantae > Streptophyta > Magnoliopsida > Fabales > Fabaceae > Medicago > Medicago arabica. Next base: position 27,431,527 of record OX326970.1, on the reverse strand, counting down.
ATTTTATCTTGTATACATTATTTCTTCGTTTTCCCTTGAAGACTATGGACTGATCATCCTTGTTAACCACTGTGCAGTTGTTCTTATTAAACAATACATCATAATTACTGTCACATAATTGACTTATGCTTAGTAAGTTATGTTTAAGTCCATCAACTAACCACACATTATTGATTGAGATCAGAGAGTTACCAATGGTTCCAGAACCAATGATTTTGCCAGTCTGGTTTCCTCCAAATCCCACAGTTCCTCCCTCTTTCATGGTTAGGGTTAGGAACATAGACCTTTCTCCCGTCATGTGACGCGAGCACCCACTGTCTAGGTACCAAGCCTTGTGCTTTCTTAGTCCTTTTAGACTTACCTGCAGCATCAATAATATCAGACTTAGGTACCCATATTCTTATGGGTCCTTTTTGGTTACTTAGAACCATTGAACTCTTTTCGCAAGTTATGTCTTGAAATCCTTGGCAATGTTTTCTCCCAAACCTTAGGGTTGGAACCGTTTGGTTTATGTTTCAACTTGCCTTTCACAGTTTCTCTCCTTTGAAACTTAGACTTTGGTTTTTCAGACTTTGGCTTTTTCAGAGTCTGTTTATCAGACTTTGAATGTTTCAGAGTCTGAGACTTTAAAGCTTTGGGTTCAATGTTTTTCAGACCCTTTAACTTAACATTCTGAAGTTTTGACTTAGTCAGAATCTTAGAAGTAGAAGTTGTAGGTTCTGAAAGAGTCTCTGTGTTGACTTCATCAGACTCTTTTACAAAAAGATTTTTCAACGCCTCTCTGGCTCCATCAGGACCAGATTTCAGAGTCATTTCATTTGAGTTTCCTCCAATGAATCCAAGACCCTGTCCTCTGTTCTGATACGTGCTATAGATCATGGATGCAACCCTTGATCTGTCAATTCCAGTAGCAATAAATTCTTGCAGAGCAACATCTTGCTCACTTAAGTATTTACAGCTACACTTCTTGATCAATAAAGAATTATTTTCTTCTTTTAAATCTTCTAATTCCAACAGAGTTGAATTATGTCTTTTTGACAGCTTATCAAGCTGTTGTTTGACTTTCTTCAACTCAGTGGTCTTAGTTTTAAAATGACCAAGAAGCTCATTGATAGATTCTATAAGTTCAGATCTTGTGAGTTCAGAATATACCTCTGTTTCATTTTCAGAGTCTGTGTCTGATTCTGCCTCAGGTGTCTCTTTAACAGATTCGGTTGTAGCCATTAGTCCAACAGCTACATTGGCTTCACCATCAGCATCATCATCTTCAGATCCTGACTCATTATCAAGATCTTCCCAGGTGGCCATCAGACTTTTCTTGATCTGCTTCTTAAACTTGCTTGACTTGAAGGTTGGCCTTTTTGACTTGGATTTCTCCTTCTGCAGTTCTGGACACTCAGCAATAAAATGTCCAGTTTTCTTGCAGTTGAAGCAACCTTTCTGATCCTCCTTTTTGAACCCCTTCCCACTGCTCTTGCTCAGAAATCTCTTGTTCTTCTTAGCAAGATACTGCATTCTGCTTGAAAGCATAGCCATTTCCTTTGCTACATTAGGATCCTCCTCTGAGCTTTCAGAAGCTGAAGACTCATTTTCAGATTCTTCAACCTTGAGAGCCTTTGAAGACCTTCCTTTTGATTTTAAAGCAATGGTTTTGGATTTTCTTGCAGAATCATGTTCATTGAGACTTAACTCATGAACCTTGAGTGAGCTTACAAGGTCTTCAACACTTAAAGTGTTTAAATCTTTAGCCTCCTCAATTGCAGTGACCTTTGGTCTCCATCTAGAGGGTAAGCTCCTTAAAATCTTGCTAACATGATCAGAAGCTATGTAACTCTTCTTCAGTATCTGAAGACCAGATACTAGAGTTTGAAATCTTGAGTACATCTGCTCAATACTTTCATCCTCTTTCATCTTAAATAGTTCATATTGATGAACTAATAGAAGAGCTTTAGCTTCCCTGACCTTTTTGCTTCCTTCGTAGTTAGCACAGAGAGAAGCAAACATGGCTCTAGCAGTAGATTTGTCACTCATCTTCATGTATTCCGTTTTAGGAATAGCAGTGACAAGAGCCCCTCTGATGATATGATGTTTCTTATAGATTTTCTTTTGAGCAGCAGTGTGAAGTTTGCGGTCAATGGCAGCACCTTCGTCATCAAGTTGTAAGTCACCAACACCATCTTCAAGTATGTCCCAGAGTTCTTCATCAAGACCCATGACATAACTATAGAAGTTGGTTTTCCACCAAGAAAATTCTTCAGGATCACCATTGAACTTAGGAATTTTTCCATAATCAGCCTTTCTACTGCTGTTATTGGATCCATATTCATATGGTATAGCAGCACCAGAAGAAGACGGTTCACTGGAAGACATGTTTTTCTCTGGATCTTTTCTGTTACACGGTTAAGTGCTAAGACAACAGAGCCGGAGCTCTGATACCAACTGAAGGTGAGAAAAACACAAGAAGGGGGGGGGGGGGGGGGGTTGAATTGTGTTTACTTTTCGCAACTCTTGAAGAGTGAGAATCTAATTCCTTTAAACTCAGAGTCTGAATGAGATCAAGAGATAAAGAGAGAACAGAGAACACAAGCAATTATACAGGTTCCTTCCACAAACCGGAAGTAGTCCTGTCCCCCTTGTACTTCCAAGGAGAGTTCACTAACATGTAATATCAAATTACAAGTTGCTCAAACACACAGTATGAGACTTCCTTGCTCAAGCACACAGGCGAGAGACTTCCTTGCTCAAGCACACAGGCGAGAGACTTCCTTGCTCAAAGACACAACTAAGAGACTTCCTATGCTCAAGGACGCAGCCAAGAGACTTCCTTTGCTCAAGCACAAAAGCAAGAGACTTTTACACAATTACAGAAAATTGAATAGAGTTGAAACACTTGACAACAATCAAAATGTGTTTCAATTACAACAAAGACAGACTCTGTTTTACACAAAAGACAGACTCTGTTTTTCTGTGAAACTTAGAGATTCTAGGATACTCAGTTTGTAAGAATCTAAGTTTATGATGTGCTTTTGTTAAGACTCAGTTGAATACGAAAGCAGCGCAATGCAGTTTTTCTAAGTTGTAGAGTCCAACAATTCTTCAAGTCTTCTATCCTTTATATAGGCGTAGGAAAGAGACATTGAGTCATCCAGCGCATCAGGATGATTTCTGAAGCTTGATCAATGACTGTTGATCTGTTGCTTGATTTGGTAATAGCCCATCAATAGCATCATTTGAATTCCATTCCCTTTGAGGATTAATACCGGTAGACACAGTTGCCAAACTGTACGTGGTAGTGGAGTAGTGGAAACAGAGTTCGTACAACGTACTCTGTACTGGCCTGCAATCTTTGTCTTTGTGCTTCCCACGCTCAAGTTGACTTAGAAGCTAGCCGTTACTCCATTAGAGTTTCTTTGTGCATAGCAATGCAGTAGAGTCTCTTGGTTTTCAGATTCTGATGGTCTTCAGACTCTCTTGGTTTTCAGATTCTGATGGTCTTCAGACTCTGATACAGTCTTCAGACTCTCTTCAGCACAGTCTTCAGACTCTCTTCGATACAGTCTTCAGACTCTCTTCGAAACAGAATCACAAGCAACAGGCTTCTATGGATTTATTGCTCTTTAACATTGTTCAAACAGAATGCTTTCTAAGATACAAATCTTAATTGATATCCTGCATACTTAAACAAATATTAGCAATATCCAATTGACAACTTTTTAATACCTTGTTATCATCAAAACTCAAAACGTGGTATTGCTGAACACGTTTGTTCCAACAAGCTATCGTATTCAAACTGAGTCTTAACAGAAACACATCAACAACTTAGATTGTTCTTACAAACTGAGTATTCTAGAATTTCTAAGTTAAGCAGAAAAACAGAGTTTGTCTTTGTTTAAAACAGAGTCTGTTTATGTTTTGTAATTGGAACACGTTTGATTGTTTATCAAGTGTTTCAACTCTATTCAATTTTCTGTAAATTGTGTCAGAAGTCTCTTGGCTGCGTCCTTGAGCAAAGAGGTCTTTAAGTTGTGTCTTTGAGCATTGGAAGTCTCTTGCCTGCGTGCTTGAGCATTGGAAGTCTCTTACTGAGTGTTTGAGCAACTTTTAATAGATATTACATTTTAGTGGAACTCTCCTTGGAAGTGCAAGGGGGACATGACTACTTCCGGTTTGTGGAAGGAACTTGTATAATTGCTTGTGTTCTCTCTTCTCTTTATCTCTTGTTTATATCCGCTGCAACAGAATCTGATCTCCCATCAGACTCTGAACTCATTCAGACTCTGATCCTACGGAATTAGATTCTCACTCTTCAAGAGTTGAGAAAAGCTAACACAATTCAACCCCCCTTCTTGTGTTTTTCTCACCTTCAGTTGGTATCAGAGCTCCGGCTCTGTTGTGATAGCACTTAACCGTGTGACAGAAAAGATCCAGAGAAAAACATGTCTTCTAGTGAACCTTCTTCTTCTGGTGCTGCTTTTGGTGCTGCTATATCATATGACTATGGATCCAATAACAACAGTAAGAAAGCTGATTATGGAAAAATTCCAAAGTTCAATGGTGATCCTGAAGAATTTTCTTGGTGGAAAACCAACTTCTACAGATATGTCATGGGTCTTGATGAAGAACTCTGGGACATACTTGATGATGGTGTTGGTGACTTACAACTTGATGACGAAGGTGCTGCCATTGACCGTAAACTTCACACTGCTGCTCAAAAGAAGATCTACAAGAAACATCATATCATCAGAGGAGTTCTTGTCACTGCTATTCCTAAATCGGAATACATGAAGATGAGTGAAAAATCTACTGCTAGAGCCATGTTTGCTTCTCTTTGTGCAAACTATGAAGGAAGCAAAAAGGTCACGAAAGCTAAAGCTTTTCTATTAGTTCATCAGTATGAATTATTCAAGATGAAAGAGGATGAAAGTATTGAGCAGATGTACTCAAGATTTCAAACTCTAGTATCTGGACTTCAGATACTAAAGAAGAGTTACATAGCTTCTAACCATGTTAGCAAGATCCCAAGGAGCTTACCCTCTAGATGGAGACCAAAGGTTACAACAATTGAGGAAGCTAAAGATTTAAACACTTTAAGTGTTGAAGATCTTGTAAGCTCTCTCAAAGTTCATGAGTTAAGTCTCAATGAACATGAATCTGCAAGAAAGTCTAAAACCATTGCTTTAAAATCAAAGGGAAGATCCTCAAAAGCTCTCAAGGTTGAAGAGTCTGAAAATGAATCTTCAGCTTCTGAAAGCTCTAAGGAAGATCCTGATGTTGCTAAAGAAATGGCTATGCTTTCAAGCAGAATGCAATACCTTGCTAAAAAGAACAAGAGGTTTCTGAGCATGAGCAGTGGGAAGGGTTTCAAAAAGGAGGAACAGAAAGGTTGCTTCAACTGCAAGAATCATGGGCACTTTATTGCTGATTGTCCAGAGTTGCAGAAAGAGAAATCCAAGTCAAAAAGACCAACCTTCAAGTCAAGCAAGTTTAAGAAGCAAATCAAGAAAAGTCTGACGGCTACCTGGGAAGATCTTGATAATGAGTCAGGGTCTGAAGATGATGATGCTGATGGTGAAGCTAATGTAGCTGTTGGATTAATGGCTACAACTGAATCTGTAAAGGAGACACCTGAGGCAGAATCAGATGCAGACTCTGAAAGTGAAACAAAGGTATTTTCTAAACTCACAAGATCTGAATTAGTAGATTCTGTCAAAGAACTTCTTGGTCATTTTAAAGCTAAAACCACTCAGTTGAAGAAAGTCAAACAACAGCTTGATAAGCTGTCAAAAAGGCATAATTCAACTTTGTTGGAGTTAGAAAGTTTAAAAGAAGAAAATGATACTTTATTGATCAAGAAGTGTAGTTGTAAATACTTGAGTGAGCAAGATATTGCTTTACAAGAATTTATTGCTACTGGAATTGACAGATCTAGGGTTGAATCCATGATCTATAGCACATATCAGAACAGAGGACAGGGTCTTGGATTCATTGGAGGTAACTCAAATGAAGTGATTCTGAAACCTGGTCCTGATGGCGCCAGAGAAGCATTGAAAAATCAATTTGTAAGTGAGTCTGATGAAGTCAACACAGTGACTCATTCAGAACCTATAACTTCAAGTTCTAAAGTTTTGACTAAGTCAAAATCTCAGAATGCAAAGTCGAAAGTTCTGAAAAACTTTGAACCTAAGGCTTTAATGATTCAGACTCTAAAACATTCAGAGTCTGATAAACGGACTCTGAAGAAGCCAGAGTCTGAAAAACAAAAGCCTAAGTTTCAAAGAAGAGAAACTGTGAAAGGCAAGTTGAATCCTAAACTGAACGGTTCCAAACCCAAGGTGTGGAGGAAAACAATGCCAATGACTTCAAGACACACCTTACGAAAGGAATTCAATGGTTCAAGGACTAACCCAAGAGGACCCATGAGAATATGGGTACCTAAGTCTAAAATTGTTGATGTTGCAGGTATGTCTGAAAGGAATAGAAAAGCAGACGGCTTGGTACCTGGACAGTGGTTGCTCGCGACACATGACGGGAGAAAAGTCTATGTTCCTAACCCTAACCATAAAAGAGGGAGGAACTGTGGGATTTGGAGGAAACCAGACTGGCAAAATCATTGGTACTGGAACCATTGGTAACTCTCTTATCTCTCTTATCGACAGTGGTTATGATGTTTTGTTTAATAAGAACAACTGCACTGTAGTTAACAAGGATGATCAATCCATAGTCTTGAAGGGAAAGAGAAGAAACAATGTCTACAAGATAAAGTTCTCTGAACTGACTGATCAGAAGGTAGTTTGCCTTTTGTCAATGGGTGATAAGAAATGGCTGTGGCATAGACGGTTGGGACATGCAAACTGGAGGTTAATCTCTAAGCTTAGCAAGTTGCAACTAGTCAAAGGCTTACCAGACATTGACTACCATTCAGATGCTCTTTGCGGAGCATGTCATAAAGGGAAAATTGTTAAGAGTTCCTTTAAACCGAAGGAAATTGTTTCTACATCCAGACCCTTGGAGTTACTTCACATTTATTTATTTGGACCAGTTAGCACTGCATCCTTATATGGAAGTAAGTATGGACTAGTCATTGTTGATGATTACAGCAGATGGAGTTGGGTTAAGTTTCTGAAAACTAAAGATGATTCATATTCTGTGTTTAGTAAATTCTGCATCCAAATTCAATCTGAAAAAGAATTGAAAATCTTGAAAGTCAGAAGTGATCATGGAGGAGAATTTGAAAATGAGCCTTTTGAGGTTTTCTGTGAAAAACATGGAATTATTCATGAATTCTGTGCACCTAGAACTCCACAACAAAATGGAGTTGTAGAGAGAAAGAACAGAACCTTACAAGAAATGGCTAGAACCATGGTCCATGAGAACAGTCTGGCTAAACATTTTTGGGCAGAAGTAGTAAATACAGCATGCTATGTTCATAACAGAATCTATATCAGACCTCTGTTGAACAAAACAACATATGAACTCTTTAAAGGAAGGAAATCTAACATATCTTATTTTCATCAGTTCGGATGTACATGTTATATCCTGAACAATAAAGTCTATCTAAAGAAATTTGATGCCAAAGCTCAGAAGGGAATCTTCTTAGGTTACTCTGAACGATCTAAGGCATACAGACTGTATAATTCAGAAACACGATGTGTTGAAGAATCTATGCATGTCAGATTTGATGACAAAGTGCCTGGAAGTGAAACTCCAGAGCAAGATGAAAGTTTTGCAGGATCTCAAGATTCTTATATCAACTCAGAATCTGATCAGATTCCAGAATCTGAAGATACTTTAGAAGCTGGAGCATCCCCTGAAGTTCCTAATGAAGAAGCTTCTGAAGAAGCTCAAGATGGTTCTCAGCAAGCTAGTCAATCCAAACATTCATTCAAATACAAGTCTTCACATCCTGAGGATCAAATTATTGGCAATAAAGATAGTCCTAGAAGAACTAGATCGTATTTCAGACAAGAAGAGTCTGCCTTGGGATTATTATCTGTTATTGAACCAACCACTATTGAAGAAGCACTTGGAGATGAAGGATGGATTCTGGAAATGCAAGATGAACTTAATCAATTCAAAAGGAATGAAGTGTGGGATCTAGTAGCTAAGCCTGAACACAAAAACATTTTTTTGAAAAGATTTTAAGAAGAGATGAGAGGCCTCAAGGCATGAGAAGAAAATACGATGAAGTTGGTCAATTTTAATTGCACGAAATCCATGTCTAATGTGGATATTAAATTAATTAACATTTGATTAAGGAAAATAAAAAGAAAATCACTTGGATTACATACCAAGGTTTACTTAAAAGAAATTTGAATTTGATTTTTTTTGATTCTTTTGAAGAAAATATTTTTTCTAAACTAACGATGAAATCGCGTAATGGCGAAAAAATAAATAAGCATAAAGCGATAAAATAAAGTGGAGTGTCGGTGCGCGTGTCAGTGCGTGTGCCGATTACATATTACATACCCTAAATACATTCTATGGTCTCAAAAGAAAGAAAATGCGCGAAAATAAATTACATCATTTCCCTAAATATACACACTAAGTATAATAAAAATAAATACATAACAAAAATTAAAACAATGCATGAGATTATGCAAAACGAAATATACCGAAATATTAAGCATAAAAGAATATCACATAATAGAATAAATACCAAATAAAAAAAAAAGCATGACGTTAAGTGTTATTATTTTTTTTATAAAAAAACGCAAGTTTTCGAAAACAAACATTAAAACAAAATTAATTAGGAGACTAGAAGATGCATGAGGACTAAGATGTTTAAGAATGCTTGACACATAGTTAAAAGAAAATATTAGTTAGAAAGAAATGCATGAATTTAAAATTAAATCATTAAGTAAACTATACAATGCGTGATATTTAAAATGCTAACTAAAAGATAAATAATGCTTTAAAATATTAGACAAAATAGACCAGCATGAAATGTTATTTCAAAACCTAAAATGAATTAAAAAATATGAGATAAAATTTAAATAAAACAAACAAAAATGCATGATATGAATATGAAAACACTAACATAAAGAGCATTACATGCTGGGATGCAGTAGAAGATAGGGGGTATGCCAACAGTAAACAGAAAAGAGAAATGGGCCAAGAGGAAGAAAAACAAGAGCTGGGGCGGGTTGGAAATGGGGGATGGTTCGGGTCATGGGTAAACCACCCAGTTTAGAATGAGTATAAAAGGTTATTTGTGTTGTAAAACCCTCATTTCTCATGTTATTCCTCTCTCTAAGTTTTTGAAAGAAAACCTTCTCTCCCTCTCTAAACCAAAACCGAAAAAACACTATCCCTCCCCTCTCAAAAACTGGCCGGAAAAAGGATGAAGGGGTGGCTGGAGAAGATGAAGGTTCATCTTCTCCGGCGAGCAAAGCTTGCTCCGGCGCGGTGGCCGGCCACTCTAGGGTGGTGGCGCCGCCGCCGGAAAGTGCCATCCCCTTTTTTTTTATAAATTTTTTTACTCATTCTCAACCTTTTTCCCATCCTAAACATGAATCTGAGCTTAGATTTTCAAAGTGAGGTACCAATCAGAGTAGATCTACACTTAAAGTTCACCAAAAGTTTATGCAAAAAAACGAAAAAAAGCAAGGCAAATACCTTTAGTATGTCCGATCTGCTTGTTCTTTCCTCTATTCGTGTTTTTTCAAGTTCTTCTTCTTCTTTTTCTTTCGGATTCTTCTTCCTTTTGTTCTCTGTTTTTCTCGGCCGTGCCTTGTTCTTCTGTGAGTTCGGTTTTGTTGTTCCTTGCTGCCTTGCTTCGGATTTGTTGTTGTTTGCGCTGGTTGTGTGGGCCGAAATTGTTGTTGGTTATGTTGGCCGAATCTGACCTAGGTTTGGCTAGGGTTTGTTGTTGTTTTTTGATTTAGTGTTGTTGGTGTTGATGATTTGTGGTGTAAGCTTATATGAAGCTTTGTTCACAAAGGGATGGAAAAAAGAGGCTAAGATTCATGAATCTGGATTTTTGTGTTCATGTTGTTCTTGAAGAAATTCATGAAATTTTGGTGGTTTGATCTTGTGAGATGGAAAAAGGATGAAAAAATGTGTTTGTGGTTGATTCTGAATTTTCTGACTGACTCTGACACTTGGGGGACCAATCTGACGCGTGAACAGTACTTTTATAGTACTGTTCACTGATACCCTGAAAATGACAAAAATACCCCTGCAGTTTTTTGGAGAAAAAGTTGGACTGGACCAATGATAAATTGACAAGTGTACAATGACTTAAAATAAATGAATAAATAAAAAGACAAATAAATAAATAACAACACATTAAATAAATGAAAAAATAAATAACTAAATAAAAAATTAAACATAAAAACGAGAATTAAATAATAAATAAAAAAAATGTCCCGTCGGAACCAAAAAATGAGGTATTTTAATATACCTCTCTGCCGAAATTTCGTCTGAAACGACTGAGATACGCGGCTTTTTACGCTAATTAAAACGATAAATCAACAACGTGAATAAAATGAACTTTACGAACGCAAACGTTACGCTACACTAAAATACGCACAAAACGCGAGTAAAAATTACGAAATTAATACGCGAGCGACATTAAACATAAACGACGAACGAAAAATAACTGTGACCGCAAATACGAACAAACGCAGATATTACGGGAATTAGCGCGCAAACAAACGACTGAAAAACGATCAACGTACGAATAAATAAAAAATAAATTGGTCAAAAATTAGGGTACGACAAGAAACAAGGCCAGACTTGTTGCGCAGGGCTATAGTGAACAAGAAGGCATTGATTACACAGAAATATTTGCTCCAGTTGCAAGATTGGAAGCAATCAGGTTACTTCTTTCCTATGCAGTGAATCACAACATAATCTTGTATCAAATGGACGTTAAGAGTGCGTTTCTTAATGGTGTCATTTCTGAAGAAGTCTATGTCAAACAACCTCCTGGCTTTGAAGATTTAAAACATCCAGAGCATGTTTATAAATTGAAGAAATCACTATATGGCTTGAAACAGGCTCCCAGAGCTTGGTATGAAAGATTGAGTAATTTCTTAATTCAAAATGACTTTGAACGAGGGCAAGTTGACACTACACTATTCAGAAAGACATTCTTATTGTTCAGATTTATGTTGATGATATCATTTTTGGTTCAACTAATAGTTCACTTTGCAAAGAGTTTTCCAAGGTAATGCAGGATGAATTTGAAATGAGCATGATGGGAGAATTGAAGTTCTTTCTAGGAATTCAAATCAACCAATGCAAAGATGGAGTCTATGTTCATCAGTCGAAATACACGAAAGAGCTCCTGAAGAAGTTCAATCTTAAGGACTGTAAAGAAATGAACACTCCAATGCATCCAACCTGCACTCTAAGCAAAGAAGATCAAGGAACCAAAGTTGATCAGAAGCTGTATAGAGGTATGATTGGTTCTTTGTTATACCTAACTGCATCCAGACCAGATATTTTATTCAGTGTATGTCTGTGTACAAGGTTTCAATCAGATCCTAGAGAGTCTCACTTAACAGCTGTTAAGAGAATCTTTAGATATCTGAAAGGAACTACTAATCTTGGACTTCTGTACAACAAATCCTCTGACTATAAGCTAAATGGATTTTGTGACGCTGACTATGCTGGAGACAGGATTGAAAGAAAATCAACCAGTGGCAATTGTCAATTTTTGGGAGAGAATCTGATATCCTGGGCTAGCAAGAGGCAAGCAACTATTGCTTTGTCTACAGCAGAAGCAGAATACATCTCAGCTGCTAGTTGTTGTACACAGCTACTCTGGATGAAACATCAGCTTGAGGATTATCAAATAACTGAAAACTGTATCCCAATTTATTGTGATAATACAACAGCTATATTTTATCTAAGAATCCAATTCTGCATTCAAGAGGAAAGCACATTGAGATTAAACATCATTTTATAAGAGACTATGTTCAAAAAGGAATTCTAGATATTCAATTCATTGATATTGATAATCAATGGGGTGATATATTTACTAAACCTTTGTCTGTTGAAAGATTTGATTTTATAAAGAAAAATTTGAACATGTGTTATGTCTCTGGTTAATGTGCGCCTCTGAAAACAGAATTTAGACTCTAAAAGATACTCAGAAGCAAATTGAGAATCAGACTCTCTTTTGGAGACTCTGGTGAACATAAGCCTCTGATAGACTTTCAGACTCTGTTAAGGAATCTTAGACTCTCATAAGCTCGTATTAGTGGAAGCATGACTGTTGAGTTTAGTAACATCTGCCCCACTACGGTGACAGTTACTTTTTAGTTTCTCAAACTTGGCCTGTCTGTATTGGGTAAGAACTCAAAGGGCAATGATTTCATTATGTTTAACAAGTTACCCTCGCGTCTTCCCAACACTTTTACGGCTGCATGCTCACTGTCTTTATTACTCTTGTTTGTTTGTCCCCTACTCTTTCCAAACGGTTTTCGACTCTTTCACTATAAATACCAATCACACACAGCTCACTTCACTTTTCACACTTTGATTTTTTTCTCTGAACATTTATATTGTTTTCAGTCTCTGAAAAACTTTTTGTTCTCAAAATCAAAACCTAGAAACCTTCAAATGGCAAGTGATCTTATTCAATCTAGTGTGATAATCAAAACCGGTAAATCATACGTGATTAAACCCAGGACCATGAACCTTATTAAAGAAACTCTGGAAGTTCAAGTTGAATCTCAAGTGGATTTCGGTTCCCTCATTCGACATGGTGTAGATGTCTTTTCTCATTTCTTATCACAAGGAATGATGAGTTATTTCGGTATGTTGAATGGACCAACATATCAGGAGTTAGTGAGAGACCTCTGGGTCAGGGCAGAAGTTTTCGACAAGGAAGACACTACCATTGAAGAAACTGCTGCAATCATGAACAACCCTTCATTGGCTGGCAAGAATAGAAAGGAAATGGGTTTAAGACCGTACAAAGGTCTTTAAATCAGGTCTGCTGTGATGGGGATTCCAATCCTTATCACTGAAGAGGTGGTTGCCAGAGCCTGCAGAGTAGTGAATGAAGGGAAATTCCAATGGAATGTAGATAAGAAGAGTGATTGGATGGGTATCTGCAACAAACTCTTATTTGAAGGAAGACCCTCAAATAAGTTGGTGGACATGCATCCTGAGCATAGGGTGCTTCTGAAGATCATACTGGATAGTATGCTTCAGAAAGGTGGAGGAACATACACTCTGTCTGTTGATCACAAGGTACTTCTGTACTTTCTGATAAAGAAAAAGAAGATAAACTTTCCTAGGTACGTGATGTACCAAATGTGCTGGGCTATTAGGAAAAGCCAATCTGAATCCAGAAGACAAGTTCCTTTTGGAAGGTTAATCTCTGAGATTTTGTATCAAGGAGGCCTCTTGAAGGTCTTGACAGAATCTGGTGTAGTATCAGACGCTCACCTTGGAACAGTGACTAGGAGAATCATCAATGGTAAAACTCTTCAATACATGAAGATTGTCAAAAGATTCAATCCTTCTAATCAAGATATGAGGGAATCTTATGTGCAATCAGACTTGATGATGGACTTCGCTCCCATTTCCAAAGAAGACAATCCTGAAGTCCTAGCAAGATTTGTAGTAGATTACTACAATGAAACTGGTAGAATAATCAACTATTCTGCCATTCCTGAGACTGCTGGAGGAGGACCTCTTAAGGTTAAAAGGAAAAGGACCAAGGAAGTTATTCAAAAGTAAGAGGAAGAGAAGCAAGAGCCTCCCAAGAAAAAGAAGAAATCAACAGCTCTTCCAGGAGTGACTATTGGTACTTCTGAGACCATAGCTCCTATGCCTTTGTCCGTTTCTTCTGCATCCAAGGAAATTAAGGAAAGGATAAAAAAACCAAGGATGAGAAGAAAGCTAAGAAAGACGAGAAGAAGGCAAAGAATGAGAAGAAAGCCAAGAAAGGCAAGGCTGATAGAGATTATGAGAAGTTGGCTGAAGAGATTGCTGAATTCCTTGATACTGACTCTGATGGTGAAGAAAGTCAGGTCAAGAAAAGAAAGATGGAAGTGGTTCCTGTGGCTAAAGATGTAGCACAGAAGATAGGTACTTCTGTATCTATGATTGAGGGTGAACATGCTGCTGGGAAGGCAATGGCAGCAGAGGTTGTTGCTGAAGAACTTAAGGAAGAAACTGTTAAAGAAGCTGCTAAGTTACTTGCATCAGCTCTAAAACAGAAGAGTCAGGTGGCCCCTGCAGAAGCTGATCTATCAGAAGCTACTTTGTCTGATGCTTTTGATCATCATGCATCTCCAGAAGCTGGGATTGGCACCTCAGGTAACGTTGCATTTAACTCACCTTCTTCTACGAATCAAGAGTCCTCATCTGATACTGAATCAGATAACAAACCCTTAAGCCAAGTTCTTCCCTCCCTCAGAAATTCATCCCCCTCTCCAATCAAACCTCTATCATCATTTGACCCACTTGACCCCATAATAGTTAAATATGTTGATTCAACTATGGACAGAGTTATTCAAGACACCATCACAGTGTTTATGAACTTACATGCTGACCACCCTGCTCAACCATCTTTTCTCAAACCACTTCAGACAATTCAACCTTCTGAAGAGCCTGAAGTAACCATTCAATCAACAAAAGCATCCCCCCAACATGAGCCTATTTGTGTAGACTCTCCAGACACCCTAGACTCTCTTGAGAAACACCTAGGAGGAGAACTACCAAAAACCCCCGCAAAATCCAAATCAACAAAAGCTATAGAATCTGTTTCAAAACCAGACTCTGTACCCTAACCTTCAAAAAATCTAACCTTAGCCTCTGTTGAACCTTCAGAAACTGTAGAGGAACCAGTCTCTGAGATTCTGGAACAAGCTTCTGATATCATACCAGAACCTATAACAGAATGCATAGCAGAACCTGTGTCTGAAACGGTTCCTGAACCTCTTACTGAACCTCAGACTGTTGTAACAGGCCTCCAAACCTTACAAGCAATAGTAGCCTGTCAACCTTCAACTTCTGAACCTCACAACCTCTTTGATTCGTTAAAGATAGATGAGTTCTATGCTATGTCAAACTCTAAGCTCAAGTATATTATTGAGCAAAGGTTTGTGCCTATTCTCAATGTAAGCTATGAGGATAAGTTCTCCACTTTAAAGACTGAATTTTTGGACTTTGTCACCAAAATTCAGAAGGGTGCTGTCAAGGAATAAGCTGTTGTTATTGCCAAGCATGTGGAAGAAGTTAAGAGAGCTGAGAAAGCAAAAGCTAAGAAGAAAACTCTTATTCTGCGGTTGGAGTATAAACCATTCTTTGATGAAGATCAATACAATCCAAGAGAAACAATGGTTTTTGATTCATTGAGGAGGAGACTTCATAGAGTTCAGGAAGAAGCAAGACTTGAGAGAGAAGCTCATCTGAGAAGAACTGAAGCTTTGGAAGAGATTGTTAAGAAGCAGCAAGAGGATCTCCAGAAATTGATGGATCACCTTGCCAAACAAAACCAACCTTAGTTGCATTTTTTTTTGTTTTGTTTTGCTTGTAACTTGATTCTGCCGTTTTCTATTATCTTTTGAACCTTCTTTCTACGATTATTAAAGTTTTTACTTCATCTATGTGCCTCTGATATATATTTTTTCTTTGAATCTTATATGTTTTTCGCTCTGAATCTTGTGTTTTATTTTCCTTAAAAGAAATTTTTTTTACCCTCACTTGAAGTCGTTTAAAAAGGGGGAGAAACTTGTTTCTAAACCTTTTTGTTGATGACAAAAGGGAGAGAAGGAGAAAGATAAGTGACTCTTACAAACTGTATGGAGAAAGATCTGTGAGTTTCTATGTAAAGTTAAAGGGGAATTTGCGAAAGGTACTTTGTTAGATTCTGAGCCCCCATTAAAAGAATTTGTTCTCTAATTCGTCTATTATTCTGAGATTTGATTCAACTGTTTGCGTAACTTGAATTTAATTAACTTGGATAGAACTTAGGGGAAGCTTACAAACCTCAACTTAAGAACTATCAGACTCAGGGGGAGTCCGAGCTTACAAACCTCAGACCCTTTAAGTCAACCTGTTAATTAGATTAACAACAATTGACCTTTTAAATACTGATGTTTGTCATCATCAAAAAGGGGGAGATTGTTGGAACAAAGGTGTTCAGCAATACCACGTTTTGAGTTTTGATGATAACAAGGTAGTAAAAACTGTCAATTGGATATGCTAATATTTGTTTAAGTATGCAGGATATTAATCAAGATTTATATCTTAGAAAGTATTCTGTTTGAACATTTTGAGAGCAAAGATCTAGAGAAGCTTATTGCTTGTGATTCTGACTATCAAAGAAGAGTCTGAAGACTGTATTGAAGAGTGTCTGAAGACTGTATCGAAGAAGAATCTGAAGACTGTATCGAAGAGAATCTGAAGACTGTATCGAAGAGAGTCTGAAGACTGTGTCGAAGAGAATCTGAAGACTATCAGAATCTGAAGACTATAAGAACCTGAAGACCAAGAGAGTCTGAATATCATCAGAAGCTGAAATACTACTGTGAGTCTGAAGCCTGCAATCTGAAGATCTGCTTAGAAGGTTTTCTAAAGGCATTACGATACACAAGAAACTCTCATTTGGAGTAACGGCTAGCTTCAAAGTCAACTTGAGCGTGGGATGCTCAACGACAAAGAATGCAGAATAGTACAGAGTACGTGTGTACGAACTCTTTTTCCACTACTCCACTACCTCGTACAGTTTGGCAACTGTGTCTACCGGTATTAAGCTTCAAAAGGAATGGAATTCAAAATATGCATTTGAAGGACTATTACCATATAAAGCAACAGATCAACAGCTATTGATCAAGCTTCTAAAATCATCTTGATGTGCTGGATGACTCAACGTCTCTTTCCAATGCCTATATAAAGGATAGAAGACTTGAAGAATTGTTTGACTCTACAACTGAAAAACTACGCTGCGAAGCTATCGTATTCAAACTGAGTCTTAACAGAAACACATCAACAACTTAGATTATTCTTACAAACTGAGTATTCTAGAATTTCTAAGTTAAGAAGAAAAACAAAGTCTGTCTTTGTTTAAAATAGAGTCTGTCTTTGTTTTGTAATTGGAACACGTTTGATTATTTATCAAGTGTTTCAACTTTATTCAATTTTCTGTAAATTGTGTCAGAAGTCTCTTGGCTGCGTCCTTGAGCAAAGAAGTCTCTTAGTTGTGTCTTTGAGCATTGGAAGTCTCTTGCCTGCGTGCTTGACCATTGGAAGTCTCTTACTGAGTGTTTGAGCAACTTGTAATAGATATTACATTTTAGTGGAACTCTCCTTGGAAGTGCAAGGGGGACAGGACTACTTCCGGTTTGTGGAAGGAACCTGTATAATTGCTTGTGTTCTCTCTTCTCTCTATCTCTTGTTTATATCCGCTGCAACAGAATCTGATCTCCCATCAAATTCTGAACTCATTCAGACTCTGATCCTACGGAATTAGATTCTCACTCTTCAAGAGTTTAGAAAAGCTAACACAATTCAACCCCCCCCCCGCCTTCTTGTGTTTTCCCACCTTCAAGGGTAACCCTTAAACATCATTATAGTCGAAATTGGGGAGGAATAAGATGAAATTTGGGGTTTTGGGTGAAAATCCTCGTCAACCCGTAACTGTTATGTCATCGCTCGCCACAGCGAGCAACCGATTCGCCACGGCGAGTGCTCTTCATCAGCTCACGAGGCGAGTAACCCACTCGCCATAGCGAGCAACCCCTAGAAGGCTCGCGAGGCGAGCAAACCCTTGAAGGATCGCGAGGCGAACAATCTTACTCGCCATAGCGAGTAACACCCAGGAGCTCGCTAGGCGAGCAACCCAACTCGCCGTAGCGAGTAACCTCTGATGGCTCGCAAGGCGAGAGATCCCACTCGCCATAGCGAGTAGTTCTGAATCAGACTGCCTTTTCGAATAATGCGACTCTTGTCGCACGATTAGTTATGAGATTACCCCTAGATTAGTATTAAGTACTACTGTAATATTAAGTCAACTTGTAGAGCTGTTAATTAATGCTTGTTAATAATGACATATACAATTGTGTATGCTTTCTTTTGAACTATAAGAGATGAATTATGTGAATGTTCATGATATTACTACGTTTTGAGATGTTGATGTTCTGCCATGCTGCCATATTGTTATTGATTAAAAGCTGCATGTGTCGTTATACGATTTATGAGATGTAATCCAAATTATTGGAGTTTATTTGAGATGTCTAAGGTTTAAGAAGTCGAGTCCATGCATAATCATCCAGAGACGAGGGCTCATGCCCTAGGAGCTTTTGCTCAATAGAGACGAGAGCTTATGCTCTAGGAGTATTTTTATGCTCAACAGCGACGAGGGCTTATGCCCTAGGAGTATATTTATACTCAACAGCGACGAGGGCTTATGCCCTAGATTGGTACCACATGCATGATTAAGATGTCTAAGTTGCATAAGTCGAGTCAAAGTTGCATAAGTCGAGTCGAAGTTGCATTGTTGAGTCAAACTATTAAGTTGAACTATGATGCTGAGTTGCGATGATGATTTTGATGTTGAGATGTGATATGATTATTTCTATGAATGTATTTGATGCTTATGTTGTCATATTGTTTATATGAAGTATCATTATAGATGATTTGAAGTTGATTGTTGTTTATGTTGTTTCTGTGAAGTATTGTTAAAGAAGTACTATATGAAGAATGATTATTATTAATTGATGATGTTTATGTTGTTAAATATAATTATTGTATTATATGTTTAATGTTATTGTTTTGTGAATCTCACCCCTTCTGCTTGGAAATTTTGCCTTCCCTATGGGTAATTTGCAGGTGATTAAGCTTTAGCTGTTGTTTGCTGTTATGAATGGCTACCCTCACTGTGTCCTTAGGTGCTCTGATACGTAACGGGATGGGAACCTTTATAATTATTTTCTATTCCTTATGTATTACTTTGATTTGACATGAATAATTAGTAGGTTTGAACTATGTTGAGACTTTTGATTAGGCCTGCGTGCCAATAATATTTTGTTAACATCGAATTTTATCCGCTGCAAAGTTTAAATAATTTTGACTAGAATAAATTATTATTTATTCCATTTTTTGAGAATTTAAGAAATGTAGCATTTCGTTTTATGTGATACTCTGACTTAATTATGAAATTTTTACTTTGGGAAAACGGGGTGTTACAATTGGTATCAGAGCAGGTCGGTCCGTCCGGCCAAGTAGATCGAGTCTTTTGTGTCGAGTGTTAGTTAATTCTGTTTAGATTTCCCTAACCTGTTCTCGTTACGTAGTGAACTAAGATGGCTGGAAGGAATGATGCTACCCTTGCTGTTGCATTACAAGCGATGGCTCAAGTTGTGGGCCAAAAACAGAATGCTGGTGGAAATGATGGAGTGAGGATGTTGGAGACGTTTCTGAGGAACCATCCACCTACCTTCAGAGGCAGATATGATCCTGATGGAGCTCAGACTTGGCTCAAGGAGATTGAAAGAATTTTCCGGGTCATGGAATGCACCGCACCTCAAATGGTTTGTTTTGGTACGCATTGTTTGGCTGAGGAAGCTGATGGTTGGTTCCGAATCTGGAGAACGATGGTGAAGTTACTTGGGCTGTGTTCAGGAGAGAATTCCTGAATAGATACTTTCCAGAGGATGTTCGCGGAAAGAAGGAGATTGAGTTTCTAGAGCTGAAGCAGGGCGACATGTCAGTCACGGAGTATGCTGCTAAGTTCGTTGAGCTGGCTAAGTTTTATCCGCACTACACCGCTGAGACTGCTGAACTCTCCAAGTGTATCAAGTTCGAGAATGGCTTGCGTGCTGAGTTTAAGCGAGCAATTGGGTAACAGAAGATCCGTCAGTTCTCTGAGTTGGTAAGTAGTTGTAGAATTTATGAGGAGGATGTAACGCCCTTTTTTTTATTTAATTATTTTTAGTTAATATTTGAATACTTTTGCATGATTTTATATTTGATAAGTGATAATATATTTGTTATAAATATGTTTGTTATTTGTTATAGAAATATTTGTTATTTTGTTTAGAAATATATTTGTTATAAATATGTTTGTTATTTGTTATAGATATATTTGTTATAAATACATTTGTTATTTGTTATAGAAATATTTGTTATTTTGTTTAAGAATATATTTGATATTTATTTGATTTATTATTTTTAGCATAAGTATTATTTGGCTTAGTTGCGTATATATATATATATATATATATATATATATATATATATATATATTTAAGAGAGGTACGTAGTAATATTATTATAAGAGAGTTTAGTGAAGTAAAATAAAATAGGATATTTTATTTGGAGGAGTTGTTATGTAATTTTAGAGAAGTTGAGGATTTAGTAGAAAAATAAGACAAGTGGAGAAAAGTTATATAAAGAGGGAATTAGGTTAAGAAAAACATAGTAAGCGTTGTCAGAGTTTTTGGAGAGAAAGAGGAGAAACCTAGAAGAGGCAAGAACAAGAGAGAAGAACGCAGCTTTGATTCAGAATTTTATTACCAGGTAAGGGTGGGACTAACCTTCTTTAATCACAAGCATATAATTCAAAAAAAGGTTTAATCTTGTTGTTGTTGAATTTTGTTGTGGTTGTAGAAGTTAGGTTTTGAATTGAATTAGGTTGTTAAGAGTATAGATAATCTCATAAATTTATATGAAAAGTTGTTTATATGATATTTATATGATATTTCTATGAAAGTTGTTTACTGTTATTTATTTATAAGATATTTATATGAAAGTTCTTTATATGATATTTATGAAAGTTATTTATATGATGTTTATATGGAAATTATTTATATGATATTTATATGGAAGTTATTTATATGATGTTTAAGATGTTGTATTAACTTGTTTAAGTATAAATAGTCGAGTTCATGCATTTGCATAATTTGAGACGGTGGAGCTTATGCTCAAAGCGACGGTGGAGCTTATGCTCAAAGCGACGGTGGAGCATTTTGCTCAAAGCGACGGTGAAGCTTATTCAAGCTTAAATATTGGTACCACATGCATGATGTTTAAGATGTTAGAGTTGCATAGTCGAGTTGCATTGTCGAGTCGTGTATTTAAGACGTTATGAGATGATTTGTTATGTGAAGATGTTTTAAGATGAATTGTATATTTGGATGATTTGAGACGTTCCTGTTCTATGTGATGAATCTTGTTGTTGTTGTTAAGCATAGATATTTGAGTTATATGCTAATATAATTGATGTGAATCTCACCCCTTCTGTTGGAATTGCCGCCTCGTGGGCAAGTGCAGGTGACCAAGTGTAGGATTGATGATGTGAGAGGTCCTTGTGGAGTCTTAAGAGCTCTGATACGTAACGGGATGGGGATTATCTTTTGTTTCTATTCCTTTATGTATCGCTTTTGAATTAATTATGACATTGGTGCGAAGAACTAATCTTTTAAAGAGTTTGAATTATGTTTCCGCTGCTACATTTTGAATAAAGACGAGGAATAAATTATTATTCATTTTGTTTAAAGATTTTATGAAATGTGACATCCTGAATTATTGTGATATACTCTGATTAAATGTATGAATTTATAAGTTGGGATTTCGGGGTGTTACAGAGGACACCAAAGCTCATTATAAGGTTCTGAAGGAGCGGAAGGGTAAGCACCAACAAGGTTGTGATAAGCCTTACAGCGCCCCGGCTGATAAGGGTAAACAGAAGGTGAATGATGAGGGGAGACCTCAGAAGAAAGATGCTCCTGCCGAGATTGTCTGCTATAACTGTGGTGAAAAAGGCCACAAGAGTAATGCTTGTACGGGAGATGTGAAGCGGTGTTACCGTTGTGGTAAGAAGGGACATGCTACTTCGGCATGCAAATATGATGATGTTGTGTGCTTTAACTGTAATGAAGAAGGTCATATTGGTTCGCAATGCAAGAAGCCTAAGAAGGCTCAGACTACTGGGAGAGTTTTCGCTTTGACTGGTACTCAGACATGAATGAGGTAATATTTTCGAGGACGAAAATTCTATAACTTAGGGAGAGTTGCAACGCCCGTTTTAATTATTTAAATTATTTTATATAGTATAGAGAATATTTATATGATTTTGTGTGAATTAAGTGAGATATAGAATATTATGTGATTTTATGAAGTGTTGTGACTTATTTTATTGTTTAATAAAATAAGATTTGAAAATAAAATAAATATTAAGTTGTGGGGTTGGTTTTAGAATTAGATAGAGTTGTGAGGAAATAAGATAAAATAAATCAAAAAGTGATTTAAAAGGGAAAACCTAGGTTTAGAAACTGTCAGAACGTACAACTCAGAGTTTGGGAGAAAAAGGGAGAAAACAGAAGAGAAGAACCAGAGAGGCTACTGCTCAATTTTCTTAAGGTAAGGGTGAGCCTAGCATTACAATTCCATTAAGCTTATGATTCATGATTAGAGTTAACATGTTTTAGGAGAATTTCATGAGAAATTAGAAACTAAGAATTAGGTCAAAAAGTGATGAATTGATGATTAGATGATGAGAAACTGTACCAATGTTGTAGAAAACTGTTTACAGACCATAGGGTAACCCTTAAACATCATTATAGTCGAAATTGGGGAGGAATAAGATGAAATTTGGGGTTTTGGGTGAAAATCCTCGTCAACCCGTAACTGTTTTGTCATCGCTCGACACATCGAGCAACTGATTCGCCACGACGAGTGCTCTTCATCAGCTCGCAAGGCGAGCAACCCACTCGCCATAGCGAGCAACCCCTAGAAGGCTCGCGAGGCGAGCAACCCACTCGCCATAGCGAGCAACCCCTAGAAGGTTCGTGAGGCAAACAATCTTACTCGCCATAGCGAGTAACACCCAGGAGCTCGCCAGGCGAGCAACCCAACTCGCCGTAGCGAGTAACCCCTGATGGCTCACAAGGCGAGAGATCCCACTCGCCATAGCGAGTAGTTCTGTATCAGACTGCCTTTTAGAATAATGCGACTCTTGTCGCACGATTAGTTATGAGATTACCCCTAGATTAGAATTAAGTACTACTGTAATATTAAGTCGACATATAGAACTGTTAATTAATGCTTGATTTTATTAATAGTGACATATACAATTGTGTATGCTTTCTTTTGAACTATAAGAGATGAATTATGTGAATGTTCATGATATTACTACGTTTTGAGATGTTGATGTGCTGCCATGCTGCCATATTGTTATTGATTAAAAGCTGCATGTGTCGTTATACGATTTATGAGATGTAATCCAAATTATTGGAGTTTATTTGAGATGTCTAAGGTTTAAGAAGTCGAGTCCATGCATAATCATCCAGAGACGAGGGCTCATGCCCTAGGAGCTTTTGCAGGTGATTAAGCTTTAGCTGCTGTTTGCTGTTGTGAGTGGCTACCCTCACTGTGTCCTTAGGTGCTCTGATACGTAACGGGATAGGAACCTTTATAATTATTTTCTATTCCTTACGTATTACTTTGATTTGACATGAATAATTAGTAGGTTTGTGAAGGTGAGAAAAACACAAGAAAGGGGGGGGTTGAATTGTGTTTGCTTTTCGCAGCTCTTGAGGAGTGAGAATCTAATTCCTTTAAACTCAGAGTTTGAATGAGATCAGAGTCTGATAGGAGATTAGGTTCTGATTGCAGCGGAATAATCAAGAGATAGAGAGAAGAGAGAACACAAGCAATTATACAGGTTCCTTCCACAAACCGGAAGTAGTCCTGTCCCCCTTGTACTTCCAAGGAGAGTTCACTAAAATGTAATATCAAATTACAAGTTGCTCAAACACACAGTATGAGACTTCCTTGCTCAAGCACACAGGCGAGAGACTTCCTTGCTCAAAGACACAACTAAGAGACTTCCTTTGCTCAAGGACGCAGCCAAGAGACTTCCTTTGCTCAAGCACAAAAGCAAGAGACTTATACACAATTACAGAAAATTGAATACAGTTGAAACACTTGACAACAATCAAAATGTGTTTCAATTACAACAAAGACAGACTCTGTTTTACACAAAAGACAGACTCTGTTTTTCTGTGAAACTTAGAAATTCTAGAATACTCAGTTTGTAAGAATCTAAGTTGATGATGTGCTTTTGTTAAGACTCAGTTGAATACGAAAGCAGCGCAATGTAATTTTTCAAGTTATAGAGTCCAACATATTCTCCAAGTCTTCTATCCTTTATATAGTCGTAGGAAAGAGACGTCGAGTCATCCAGCACACCAGGATGATTTCTGAAGTTTGATCAATGATTGTTGATCTGTTGCTTGATTTGGTAATAGTCCTTCAATAGCATCATTTGAATTCCATTCCCTTTGAGGATTAATACCGGTAGACACAGTTGCCAAACTGTACGAGGTAGTGGAGTAGTGGAAACAGAGTTCGTACAACGTACTCTGTACTGGCCTGCAATCTTTGTCTTTGTGCTTCCCACGCTCAAGTTGACTTAGAAGCTAGCCGTTACTCCATTAGAGAGTTTCTATACATCGCAATGCAGTAGAGATCACTGTTAGCATATTATCAAGTTCGTTGCTTCAGACTCACTGTAGCACTATGCTTCTGATAATCTTCAGACTCTCTTGGTTCTCAGATTCTGATGGTCTTCAGACTCTGATACAGTCTTCAGACTCTCTTGGTTCTCAGATTCTGATGGTCTTCAGACTCTCTTCGGCACAGTCTTCAGACTCTCTTCGATACAGTCTTCAGACTCTCTTCGATACATAATCACAAGCAACAAGCTTCTCTGGATTTATTGCTCTTTAACATTGTTCAAACAGAATACTTTCTAAGATACAAATCTTAATTGATATCCTGCATACTTAAACAAATATTAGCAATATCCAATTGACAACTTTTTAATACCTTGTTATCATCAAAACTCAAAACGTGGTATTGCTGAACACCTTTGTTCCAACAGTTTAAACTATGTTGAGACTTTTGATTAGGCCTGCGTGCCAATTGTTGTTAATCTAATTAACAAGTTGACTTAAAGGGTTCTGAGGTTTGTAATCTTAGAGTCTGAGGTTTGTAAGCTCTGACTCCCCCTGAGTCTGATAGTTCTTAAGTTGAGGTTTGTAAGCTCATCTTGAGTTCTATCCAGGTTAATTAAATTCACTTTCATAAGCAATCAAATTCATTCTCAGAATATTTAAAAAAATTGATTCTTAAACAGGGCTCAGAGTCTAACTAAGCACCTTTCGCAGATTTCCCTTTACGTATACATGTAATGAAAAAAAAAAATTCTTCTCCCTGACATAAATACTTTCCCTTCTCCCCCTTTTGTCATCAACAGAAAAAAGTTCAGAGCAAGTTCCTCCCCCTTTTTAAATGACTTAAGGCAAGGGTGTAAACATGTGTTAAGGAAGAATGAGATTTAGAGGGAAAACATAGAAGATTCAGAGCAAAAAAAATGAATGCAAATAGAATCAAAAACAACTTGTATAAATTGAATCATAAAGCAAGTTCAGAAGATAGCAAACAAGAATTACAAAAAAAAATGAAATTAAACTAAGGTTGGTTTTGTTTGGCAAGATGATCCATCAGTTTCTGGAGATCCTCTTGCTGTTTCTTTACCATCTCTTCCAGAGCCTCAGTTCTTCGCAAATACGCTTCTCTTTCTTGTCTAGCTTCTTCTTGAACTTTATACAATCTCCTCTTCAAAGAATTGTAAGCCACTAATTCTCTAGGAATATACTGATCTTCATCAAAGAAGGGTGTATCTCTTATCCTCAAAATGGGAGCATTGTCCAGAACTACAACTTTCTCAGCCCGCTTTACTTCTTCAATATGCTTGGCAGTAACAAGAGCTTGTTCCCTGGCAGCAGCCTTCTGAATTTTGGTGATAAATTCCAAAAACTCAGTCTTCACTGTGAAGAACTTGTCCTCGTAGCACACATTAAGTATTGGCACAAACCTTTGCTCAATCACTTCTTTGAGCTTATTGCATGAAGAAGCATAGAACTCATCTATCTTACTTGAATCAAATAAGTCAGTTTGAGGTTAAGATGTTGAGGGTTGAGAAGCTCTTAAAGCTAGAAAAGTTTCAAAACCTGGGAAAAAGGTTATGGGGTCACAAAGAGGTTGAGAAACTCTTCTGGTCTTAGCTCTACATTCTGTTACAGTTTCTGATACAATATCAGAAGCTTGTTCCAGATTTTCAGAAGCTGGTTCAACAACAGGTTCTGAAGGTTCAATAGAAGCTGAAGTCAGATTCTCTGTAGGTTTAGGTACAGGGTCTGGTTTGGAAACAGATAAAGTAGCTTTTGTTGATTTGGATTTTGCAGGGTTTTTGGTAGTTCTCCTCCTAGATGTTTTTCAAGAGAATCTAGAGTGTCTGGAGAGTCTACACAAATGGTTTCAGTTTGGGGGGATGGTTGTTTGGATTGAATGATTGCTTCAGGCTTTTCAGAAGGTTGAATTACCTGAAGTGGTTTGAGAAATGAAGGTTGAGCAGGATGGTCAGCAGGAAGATTCATAGACACTGTGATTGTGTCTTGAATCACTCTGTCCATAGTTGAATCAACATAATCAACTACTGCAGGGTCAAGTGGGTTATGGGATGATATGGGTTTGATTGGTGAGGGAGATGAATTTTTGAGGGATGGAAGAATTTGGCTTAAAGGTTTGTTGTCAGATTCTGAATCTGATTCTGACTCTTGATTCAAAGAAGAAGATGAGCTATATGCCACGTTGCCAGAGGTGCCAATACCAGCTTCTGGAGAGGCATAGTGATCAGACACAGTAGCTTCTGATAACTCAGCTTCTGCAGGTTCTGAAGGATTCTTCTGTTGCAGAAGCAAGCAACTTAGCAGCTTCTTTGACAGTTTCTTCCTTCAACTCTTCAACAACTACTCCTGCTACCATTGCCTTGCCAGCAGCATGTTCATCCTCAATCATAGATACAGAAGTACCTATCTTCTGTGCTACATCCCTAGCCACAGGAATTACATCCACCTTTCTCCTCTTGATCTGACTCTCTTCACCTTCAGAGTCAGCATCAAGGAAATCTGCAATATCTTGAGCCATTCCTTCATAGTCTCTGTCAGCCTTGCCTTTCTTCGCTTTCTTCTCATCTTTCTTAGCCTTCTTCTCATCTTTCTTGGCTTTCTTTTCATCCTTAATTTCACGAAGTGCAGAAGATGCAGAAGGAGAACCAATTGAAACTCCAGGAAGAGCAGAAGTTTTGATCTTTTTCTTGAGAGGCTCCTGCTTCTCTTCCTCTTCTTTGAGAACCACTTCCTTGGTTCTATTTCCTTTGACCTTAAGAGGTCCTCCTCCAGCAGTCTCAGGAATAGCAGAATAGTTGATTATTCTACCAGTATCCTTGAAGTAATCCACCACAAATCTAGCAAGAACTTCAGGATTATCTTCTTTGGAAATGGGAGGGAAGTCCATCATCAAATCAGATTGTACATAGGATTCTCTCATATCATGCTTAGAGGGGTTGAATCTCTTGACAATCTTCATGTACTGCAGAGTCTTGCCATTGATGATTCTACTGGTCACAGTTCCTAGATGAATATCTGATACCACACCAGATTCTGATAAGACCTTCAAGAGGCCTCCTTGATACAGAATCTCAGATATTAATCTTCCAAAAGGAACTTGCCTCCTGGTTTCTGATTGACTCTTCTTGATGGCCCAACACATGTGGTGCATCACATATCTGGGGAAGTTGATCTTTATTTTGTTGATAAGGAAATAAAGAAGAACTTTGTGATCCACAGACAATGTGTCTGTTCCTCCTCCTTTCTGAAGCATACTGTCCAGTATAATCTTCAGAAGCACCCTATGCTCAGGATACATATCCACCAATTTATTTGAGGGTCTCCCTTCAAATAACAACTTGTTGCAGACAACAGCCCATTCACTCTTCTTGTTGACATTCCACTGAAATTTACCAGCACTCTCCATCTGACAAGCCCTGGCTACCACCTCTTCAGTGATAACTACTGGTATTCCCATCACAGCAGACCTTATTTCAAGACCATTGTACGGTCTTAAACCCATTTGGTCTCTGTTCTTGCCAACAAGCTTGGGGTTGTTTGAGATTGCTACTGTTTCTTCCAAAGTAGCTTCAGCTTTGTCGTAGACTTCTGACCTAACCCAAAAATCTCTAACAAGCTCCTGATATGTTGGTCCATTCAACATACCAAAGTACCTCATCATTCCTTGTGATAAGAAATGAGGTGCAACGTCAACTCCATGACGACTGAGTGAACCAAAATCAACTGGAGATTCAACTTGAATTTCCAGAGTCTCCTTGATGATGTTCATTGTTCTGGGTTTGATAACATAGGATCCTCCGGACTTGATTATGACACCAGATTGGATGAGATCACTTGCCATTAGGGTTTTCTAAGAGTTTGATTTGAGAACAAAAAGTTTTGCAAAGTATTGAAAAACAAGAAATTTGTTCAGAGAGAAAATCAAAGAGTGAAAAGAGAAGTGAGTTGTGTGTGTTATGTATTTATAGAGAAAAAGTTTGATAACTGTTTGGAAAGAGTAGGGGACAAACAAACACAAACAATAAATACATATAGCATGCAGCCGTAAACGTATTGGGACAAAGCGAAGGTAACTTGTTTAACATAATGAAATCATTGCCCTTTGAGTTCTTACCCAATACAGACAGGCCACGTCTGAGAAACTGTAAAGTAACTGTCACCATAGTGGGGCAGGTGTTACTGAACTTAACAGTCACGCTTCCACTAATACAAGCTTCTGAGAGTCTAAAGATTCTTTACCAGAATCTGAACATTTTACCAGAAGCTTTCATAAGAATCTCCAAAAGAGAGTCTGATTCCCAGATAGCTTCTGAAAATTTTCAGAGTCTGAATTCTGTTTTCAGAGGCGCATATTACCCAGAGACATAGCACATGTTCAAATTTTTCTTTATGAAATCAAATCTTTCATCATATAAGGGTTTAGTAAATATATCAGCCCATTGATGATCAGTATCAATGAATTGAATATCTAAAATTCCCTTTTGAACATAGTCTCTTATAAAATGATGTTTAATCTCAATATGATTTGCTCTTGAATGCAGAATTGGATTCTTAGACAAACATATAGCTGCTGTATTATCACAATAAATTAGGATATGGTTTTCAGTTATTTGATAGTCCTCAAGCTGATGTTTCATCCAGAGTAGCTGTGTACAACAACTAGCAGCTGAGATGTATTCTGCTTCTGCTGTAGACAAAGCAATGGTTGCTTGTCTCTTGCTAGCCCAGGATATCAGATTCTCTCCCAAGAATTGACAATTGCCACTGGTAGATTTTCTTTCAATCCTGTCTCCAGCATAGTCAGCATCACAGAATCCAACTAGCTTGTAGTCAGAGGATTTCTTGTAAAGAAGTCCAAGATTAGTAGTTCCTTTCAGATATCTAAAGATTCTCTTAATAGCAGTTAAGTGAGATTCTCTAGGATCTGATTGAAACCTTGCACACAAACATACACTGTATAAAATATCTGGTCTGGATGCAGTTAGGTATAACAAAGAACCAATCATACCGCTATACAGCTTCTGATCAACTTTGGTTCCTTGATCTTCTTTGCTCAGAGTGCAGGTTGGATGCATTGGAATATTCATTTCTTTGCAGTCCTCAAGATTGAACTTCTTCAGAAGCTCTTTCGTATACTTGGACTGATGAACGTAGACTCCATCTTTGCATTGGTTGATTTGAATTCCAAGAAAGAACTTCAATTCTCCCATCATGCTCATTTCAAATTCATCCTGCATTACTTTCGAAAACTCTTTGCAAAATGAACTGTTTGTAGAACCAAAAATAATAT
Source organism: Medicago arabica (assembly GCA_946800305.1). NCBI lineage: Eukaryota > Viridiplantae > Streptophyta > Magnoliopsida > Fabales > Fabaceae > Medicago > Medicago arabica. Next base: position 27,401,797 of record OX326970.1, on the reverse strand, counting down.
CATCAACATAAATCTGAACTACAAGAATGTCTTTCTTCAGAGTCTTTCTGAATAGAGTAGTGTCAACTTGTCCTCGTTCAAAGTTGTTTTGAATCAAGAAATTACTCAGTCTTTCATACCAAGCTCTGGGAGCTTGTTTCAAGCCATAGAGTGATTTCTTTAATTTATAAACATGCTCTGGATGCTTTAAATCTTCAAAGCCAGGAGGTTGTTTGACATATACTTCTTCAGAAATGACACCATTAAGAAATGAACTCTTAACGTCCATTTGATACAGAATTATGTTGTGATTAACTGCATAGGAAAGAAGTAACCTGATTGCTTCCAATCTTGCAACTGGAGCAAACGTTTCTGTGTAATCAATGCCTTCTTGCTGACTGTAACCCTGCACAACAAGTCTGGCCTTGTTTCTGATTACTTCTCCTTGTTCACTAAGCTTATTTCTGAACACCCACTTGGTTCCAATGATGTTCTTGTGATTAGGCTTAGCTACTAGATCCCATACTTCATTCCTTTTGAATTGATTCATTTCTTCTTGCATTGCTAGAATCCATCCTTCATCTCCAAGAGCTTCTTCAACAGAGGTTGGTTCAATAACAGATAATAATCCTAAAGCAGACTCTTCTTGTCTGAAATGCGATCTTATTCTCATAGGACTTTCTTTATTGCCAATTATCTGATCTTCTGGATGTGAAGACTTGTATTTGAAAGATTGTTTGGATTAACTAGCTTGCAGAGAACCATCTTGAGCTTCATCAGAAGCTTCTTCATTAGGAACTTCAGGGGTTGTTCCAGCTTCTGAAGTATCTTCAGATTCTGGAATCTGATCAGATTCTGAGTTATCATCAGAATCTTGAGATTCTTCATGACTTTCATCTTGCACTGGAGTTTCACTTTCAGGCATTTTGTCATCGAATCTTACATGCATAGATTCTTCCACACACTGTGTTTCTGAATTATACAGCCTGTATGCCTTAGAGCGTTCAGAGTAACCTAAAAAGATTCCCTTTTGAGCTTTGGCATCAAATTTCTTTAGGTAGACTTTGTTGTTTAGGACATAACACGTACATCCGAACTGATGAAAATAAGATATGTTGGGTTTTCTTCCTTTAAAGAGTTCATAAGCTGTTTTGTTCAACAGAGGTCTAATATAGATTCTGTTCTGAACATAACAAGCTGTGTTTACTGCTTCTGCCCAAAAATGTTTAGCCAGATTGTTCTCATGGATCATGGTTCTAGCCATCTCTTGTAAGGTTCTGTTCTTTCTCTCTACAACTCCATTTTGTTGTGGAGATCTAGGTGCAGAGAATACATGAATAATTCCATGTTTTTCACAGAAAACCTCAAATGGTTCATTTTCAAATTCTCCTCCATGATCACTTCTGACTTTCAAGATTTTCATTTCCTTCTCTGATTGAATTTGGATGCAGAAATTACTAAACACAGAATATGAATCATCTTTAGATTTTAGAAATTTAACCCAACACCATCTGCTGTAGTCATCAACAATAACTAGTCCATATTTACTTCCATATAAGGATGCAGTGCTAACTGGTCTAAATAAGTCAATATGAAGTAACTCCAAGGGTCTTGAAGTTGAAACAATTTCTTTCGGCTTGAAGGGACTCTTGACAATTTTCCCTTTCTGACATGCTCCGCAAAGAGCATCTGAGTGATAGTCAATGTCTGGTAGGCCTTTGACAAGTTGTAACTTGCTAATCTTAGAGATTAATCTCCAGTTAGCATGTCTCAAACGTCTATGCCACAGCCACTTCTTATCACCCATTGACAGAAGGCACATTACCTTCTGATCAGTCAGTTATGAGAATTTTATCTTGTATACATTGTTTCTTCATTTTCCTTTGAAGACTATGGACTGATCATCCTTGTTAACCACTGTACAGTTGTTCTTATTAAACAATACATCATAACCACTGTCACATAATTGACTTATGCTTAGTAAGTTATGTTTAAGTCCATCAACGAACCACACATTACTGATTGAGATCAGAGAGTTACCAATGGTTCCAGTACCAATGATTTTGCCAGTCTGGTTTCCTCCAAATCCCACAGTTCCTCCCTCTTTCATGGTTAGGGTTAGGAACATAGACCTTTCTCCCGTCATGTGACGCGAGCAACCACTGTCCAGGTACCAAGCCTTGTGCTTTTCTAGTCCTTTTAGACATACCTGCAGCATCAATAATTTCAGACTTAGGTACCCATATTCTTATGGGTCCTTTTTGGTTAGTCTTAGAACCATTGTACTCCTTTCGTAAGTTACGTCTTGAAGTCATTGGCAATGTTTTCTCCCATACCTTGGGTTTAGAACCGTTTGGTTTAGGTTTCAACTTGCCTTTCACAGTTTCTCTTCTTTGAAACTTAGACTTTGGTTTTTCAGACTCTGGCTTTTTCAGAATCTGTTTATCAGACTTTGAATGCTTCAGAGTCTGAGACTTTAAAGCTTTGGGTTCAAAGTTTTTCAGACCCTTTAACTTAACATTCTGATATTTTGACTTAGTCAGAATCTTAGAAGTAGAAGTTGTAGGTTATGAATGAGTCACTGTGTTGACTTCATCAGACTCTTTTACAAAATGATTTTTCAACGCCTCTCTGGCTCCATCAGGACCAGGTTTCAGAGTCATTTCATTTGAGTTTCCTACAATGAATCCAAGACCCTGTCCTCTGTTCTAATACGTGTTATAGATCATGGACGCAACCCTTGATTTGTCAATTCCAGTAGCAATAAATTCTTGCAGAGCAACATCTTGCTCACTTAAGTATTTACAGCTACACTTCTTGATCAATAAAGAGATATTTTCTTCTTTTAAATCTTCTAATTCCAACATAGTTGAATTATGTCTTTTTGACAGCTTATCAAGCTGTTGTTTGACTTTCTTCAACTCAGTGGTCTTAGCTTTAAAATGACCAAGAAGCTCTTTGACAGATTCTACAAGTTCAGATCTTGTGAGTTCAGAATATACCTCTGTTTCATTTTCAGAGTCTGCATCTGATTCTGCCTCAGGTGTCTCTTTAACAGATTCGGTTGTAGCCATTAGTCCAACAGCTACATTGGCTTCACCATCCGCATCATCATCCTCAGACCCTGACTCATTCTCAAGATCTTCCCAGGTGGCCATCAGGCTTTTCTTGATCCGCTTCTTAAACTTGCTTGACTTGAAGGTTGGCCTTTTTGACTTGGGTTTCTCCTTCTGAAGTTCTGGACACTCAGCAATAAAATGTCCAGTTTTCTTGCAGTTGAAGCAACCTTTCTGATCCTCCTTTTTGAACCCCTTCCCACTGCTCTTGCTCAAAAATCTCTTGTTCTTCTTAGCAAGGTACTGCATTCTGCTTGAAAGCATAGCCATTTCCTTTGCAACATCAGGATCCTCCTCTGAGCTTTCAGAAGCTGAAGACTCATTTTCAGACTCTTCAACCTTAAGAGCCTTTGAAGACCTTCCTTTTGATTTTAAGGCAATGGTTTTGGATTTTCTTGCAGAATCATGTTCATTGAGACTTAACTCATGAACATTGAGTGAGCTTACAAGATCTTCAACACTTAAAGTGTTTAAATCTTTAGCTTTCTCAATTGCAGTGACCTTTGGTCTCCATCTAGAGGGTAAGCTCCATAAAATCTTGCTAACATGATCAGAAGCTATGTAACTCTTCTTCAGTATTTGAAGACCAGATACTAGAGTTTGAAATCTTGAGTACATCTGCTCAATACTTTCATCCTCTTTCATCTTAAATAGTTCATATTAATGAACTAACAGAAGAGCTTTAGCTTCCCTGACCTTTTTGCTTCCTTCGTAGTTAGCACAGAGAGAAGCAAACATGGCTCTAGCAGTAGATTTCTCACTCATATTCATGTATTCCGTTTTAGGAATAGCAGTGACAAGAGCCCCTCTGATGATATGATGTTTCTTATAGATTTTCTTTTGAGCAGCAGTGTGAAGTTTGCGGTCAATGGCAGCACCTTCGTCATCAAGTTGTAAGTCACCAACACCATCTTCAAGTATGTCCCAGAGTTCTTCATCAAGACCCATGACATAACTATAGAAGTTGGTTTTCCACCAAGAAAATTCTTCAGGATCACCATTGAACTTAGGAATTTTTCCATAATCAGCCTTTCTACTGCTATTATTGGATCCATAGTCATATGGTATAGCAGCACCAGAAGTGGCACCAGAAGAAGACGTTTCACCGGAAGACATGTTTTTCTCTAGATCTTTTCTGTTACACGGTTAAGTGATATGACAACAGAGCCGGAGCTCTGATACCAACTGAAGGTGAGAAAACACAAGAAGGGGGGGTTGAATTGTGTTTGCTTTTCGCAGCTCTTGAGGAGTGAGAATCTAATTCCTTTAAACTCAGAGTTTGAATGAGATCAGAGTCTGATAGGAGATTAGGTTCTGTTTGCAGCGGAATAATCAAGAGATAGAGAGAAGAGAGAACACAAGCAATTATACAGGTTCCTTCCACAAACCGGAAGTAGTCATGTCCCCCTTGTACTTCCAAGGAGAGTTCACTAAAATGTAATATCAAATTACAAGTTGCTCAAACACACAGTATGAGACTTCCTTGCTCAAGCACACAGGTGAGAGACTTCCTTGCTCAAAGACACAACTAAGTGACTTCCTTTGCTCAAGGACGCAGCCAAGAGACTTCCTTTGCTCAAGCACAAAAGCAAGAGACTTATACACAATTACAGAAAATTGAATACAGTTGAAACACTTGACAACAATCAAAATGTGTTTCAATTACAACAAAGACAGACTCTGTTTTACACAAAAGACAGACTCTGTTTTTCTGTGAAACTTAGAAATTCTAGAATACTCAGTTTGTAAGAATCTAAGTTGATGATGTGCTTTTGTTAAGACTCAGTTGAATACGAAAGCAGCGCAATGTAATTTTTCAAGTTATAGAGTCCAACATATTCTCCAAGTCTTCTATCCTTTATATAGTCGTAGGAAAGAGACATTGAGTCATCCAGCACACCAGGATGATTTCTGAAGCTTGATCAATGACTGTTGATCTGTTGCTTGATTTGGTAATAGTCCTTCAATAGCATCATTTGAATTCCATTCCCTTTGAGGATTAATACCGGTAGACACAGTTGCCAAACTGTACGAGGTAATGGAGTAGTGGAAACAGAGTTCGTACAACGTACTCTGTACTGGCCTGCAATCTTTGTCTTTGTGCTTCCCACGCTCAAGTTGACTTAGAAGCTAGCCGTTACTCCATTAGAGAGTTTCTATACATCGCAATGCAGTAGAGATCACTGTTAGCATATTATCAAGTTTGTGGCTTCAGACTCACTGTAGCACTATGCTTCTGATAATCTTCAGACTCTCTTGGTTCTCAGATTCTGATGGTCTTCAGACTCTGATACAGTCTTTAGACTCTCTTGGTTATCAGATTCTGATGGTCTTCAGACTCTCTTTGGCACAGTCTTCAGACTCTCTTCGATACAGTCTTCAGACTCTCTTCGATACATAATCACAAGCAACAAGCTTCTCTGGATTTATTGCTCTTTAACATTGTTCAAACAGAATACTTTCTAAGATACAAATCTTAATTGATATCCTGCATACTTAAACAAATATTAGCAATATCCAATTGACAACTTTTTAATACCTTGTTATCATCAAAACTCAAAACGTGGTATTGCTGAACACCTTTGTTCCAACAGTTTGAACTATATTGAGACTTTTGATTAGGCCTGCGTGCCAATAATATTCTGTTAACATCGAATTTTATCCGCTGCAAAGTTTAAATAATTTTGACTAGAATAAATTATTATTTATTCCATTTTTTGAGAATTTAAGAAATGTAGCATTCTGTTTTATGTGATACTCTGATTTAATTATGAAATTTTTACTTTGGGAAAACGGGGTGTTACAGCTTTCTTCGTAGCCTTTGCTTCCTCAGCTTTCTTAATTTCTTCCATATGCTTGGCAAGAACGAGATCTTGTTCTTTTACTGCAGCCTTTTGAATCTTAGTGACAAAGTCCACAAATTCATTCTTCACAACAGAAAATTTATCCTCATAACTGACATTGAGGATTGGAACATATCTTAGCTCAACAATTTCCTTGAGCTTTGAGCTTGACATTTCATAGAACTCATCTATTCTCAACGAATCAAAGAGGTTGGGAAGTATTTGAGTTTGGGTTGGCTCAATGGAAGTGGAAGGTTCAAATGTTAAACCTGTTTGTAAGGTTTTTGAAGTTATGGTTTGAGGTTGTTGTAGAGGTTCAGCAATTGATTCAGATACAGCCTCTGCAACAGATTCTGTTACAAGTTCTGGGTCAGGAATGACATCAGATTCTTGCATCAGAGTCTCAGAGACTAGTTCCTTTTCAGTTACAATTTCTGGGTCATTTGTGGCTTCTGGTTGAGTTTCTGAGTCTGGTTGAGGTACAAATTCTGGTTGTGATATAGATTCTGTAGTCTTGGTTGTTTTGGATTTTGCAGAGGTCTTAGGCAATTCTCCTCCTAGATGTTTCTCAAGAGAATCTAGGGTATCTGGAGAGCCTATTTGGGTTGTTTCTTGTTGAAAAGATGGTTGAGGAGATTGGATGGGTTCTTCAGGTTCTTCAGGAGGCTGAATTACCTGAAGTGGTTTAAGAAACGAAGGTTGTGCAGGATGGTCAAATGGAAAGGTCTGAGACACTGTGATGGTGTCTTGGATAACCCTGTCAATAGTTGAATCAATATATTCGCCTATTCTTGGGTCAAGTGGGTCAAGAGATGTGATTGGTGAGGGGGTCTTTTTGCGAAGGGATGGAATGGCTCTACTTAAGGGGGTATTATTTGATTCTGTTTCAGATGAGGATCGTGACTCTTGATTCGTTGAAGAGAAAGGTGAGTCATTTGAAATGTTACCTGAGACATTTACTTCTGGAGAAGCTGGTTGTTCAGGAGCATCAAACAAAGCAGATCCTGATTGGTCAGCTTCTGCAAGGTTAGCAGGACCTTTCTGTTTCAAAGCTGCTGCAATCAACTTAGCTGCTTCCTTCACAGTCTCATCTCTCAGACCCTCAGTAACAACTTCTGCTGCCATAGCCTTGCCAACAGCATGTTCATCTTCTACCATAGATACTGAAGTACCTATCTTCTGTGCTAGTTCCTCAGCCACAAGAACAACTTCTTTCTTCCTTTTCTTGATCTGACTTTCTTCTTCAGCAAACTCAGCATCAAGATACTCATTAACTTCCTTCTCAAGTCTCTTCTGATTCCTATCAGCTTTTCCTCTCTTAGCTTTCTTCTCATTCTTTGCCTTCTTCTCATCCTTTGCCTTCTTCTCATCCTTGGTTTTCTTTATCCTATCCTTGATTTCCTTGGATGCAGGAGCGGCAGATTGAGGCACAGGAGCTATGGTCTCAGAAGCACCAATAGTCACTCATGGTAGAGCTGTTGGCTTAGACTTCTTCTTCTTCTTAGGAGGTTCTTGCTTCTCTTCATCCTCTTCATGAACGACCTCCTTAGTCCTTTTGCCTTTGACCTTAAGAGGACCTTCTCCTAGAGACTCAGGAATGGCAGAATAGTTGATTATCCTACCAGTCTCATTGTAGTAATCCACTACGAATCTTGCAAGGACCTCAGGATTGTCTTCTTTGGAAATAGGGGGGAAGTCTATCATTTGGTCAGATTGAACAGAAGACTCATTCATATCTTCATCAGAAGGTATGTATTTCTTGACAATCTTCATGTATTGAAGAGTCTTGCCATTTATGATCCTCCCTGTTACTGCTCCAAGTTGAGCATCAGACACTACACCAGATTATGTTAAGACCTTCAAGAGTCCTCCTTGATACAGAATCTCAGAAATCAATCTCCCATAAGGAACTTGTCTTCTGGATTTTCTTTGGCCTTCCTTGATAGCCCAGCACATGTGGTGCATCACATATCTTGGAAAGTTAATCTTTTTCTTGTTTATCAAGAAGAACTGAAGCACCTTCTGATCAACAGAGAGAGTGTCTGTTCCTCCACCTTTCTGACGCATACTGTCTAGGATGATCTTCAGAACCACCCTATGATCTGGATGCATATCCACCAACTTATTTGAAGGTCTTCCATCGAATAAGAGTTTGTTGCATATGTTCGTCCATTCACTCTTCTTGTCAACATTCCATTGAAATTTTCCAAGGTTGGTCACCTTGCAAGCCTTGGCAACAATTTCCTCGTTGATGAGGATTGGAATCCCCATCACTGCTGATCTCACTTCTAAACCATTGTAAGGTTTCAGACCCATTTGCTTTCTGGTTTTACCAACAAGTGAAGGGTTGTTCATGATTGCAGCAGTTTCTTCAATGGTAGCTTCATCCCTGTCGTAGACTTCTGCTCTCACCCAGAGATCTCTAACCAGTTCTTGATATGATGGTCCATTCAACATACTGAAATAACTCATCATTCCTTGTGCAAGAAAATGTGTTGAAACGTCAATACCATGCTTCAACAACGATCCAAAATCTATTAGAGATTCAACTTGAACTTCCAGAGTTTCTTTGATGATGTTCATCGTTTTGGGTTTGATGACATAGGATTGCCCAGTTTTGATGATCACACCGGATTAAATAAGTTCACTTGCCATTTTAGGGTTTTTGGTTTGATTTTGTGAAAAGAATTTTTCAGAGACTAAAAACGAGAGAGTATAGTTCAGAAAAAATCAAAGTGTGGAAAGTGAAGTGGGTTGTGTGTGATTGCTATTTATAAGGAAAGTTGAAAACGTTTGAAATGAGAAGGGGACAAACAAACATAAGCATTTAATACAAATAAGCATGCAGCCGTAAAAGTGTTGGGAAGACGCGAGGGTTACTTGTTAAACGGAATAAAATCATTACCCTTTGAGTTTCTACCCAATACAAACAGACCACGTTAGAGAACCTAAAAAGTAACTGTCAACGTAGTGGGACAGGTGTTACTGAACTCAACAGTCATCCTTCCACTAATATGAGCTTCTTCAGAGTCTAAGTTTCCTTAACAGAGTCTGAGTGTCTTCAGAGGCTTATATTCCTCAAAATCTCCAAGAGAGAGTCTGATACTCAACTAGCTTCTGAGTAACTTTCAGAGTCTGAATTCTGTCTTCAGAAGCACACATTACACAGAGACATAGCACATGTTCAAATTTTTCTTTATAAAATCGAATCTCTCAACAGTTAAAGGTTTAGTAAATATGTCAGCCCATTGATGATCAGTGTCAATGAATTGAATATCTAAAATTCCTTTTTGAACATAGTCTAATAAAATGATGTTTAATCTCAATGTGCTTTGCTCTTGAATGCAGAATTGGATTCTTAGATAAACATATAGAAGCTGTATTATCACAATAAATTGGGATACAGTTTTCAGTTATTTAATAATCCTCAAGCTGATGTTTCATCCAAAGTAGTTGTGTACAACAACTATCAGCTGAGATGTATTCTGCTTCTGCTGTAGACAAAGTAATTGTTGTCTGCCTCTTGCTAGCCCAGGATATCAGATTCTCTCCCAGAAATTGACAATTGCCACTGGTTGATTTTCTTTCAATCCTGTCTCCAGCATAGACAGCATCACAGAATCCAACTAGCTTATAATCTGAAGATTTCTTATATAGAAGTCCAAGATTTGTAGTTCCTTTCAGATATCTAAAGATTCTTTTAACAATAGTTAAGTGAGACTCTCTAGGATCTGATTGGAACCTTGCACACAGACATACACTGAATAAAATATCTGGTCTGGATGCAGTTAGGTATAACAAAGAACCTATCATACCTCTATACAGCTTCTGATCAACTTTGATTCCTTGATCTTCTTTGCTCAGAGTGCAGGTTGGATGCATTTGAGTGTTCATTTCCTTGCAGTCCTCAAGATTGAACTTCTTCAGGAGCTCTTTAGTGTATTTGGAGTGATGAACATAGACTCCATCTTTGCATTGGTTGATTTGAATTCCTAGAAAGAAATTCAATTCTCCCATCATGCTCATTTCAAATTCATCCTGCATTACCTTAGAAAACTCTTTGCAAAGTGAACTATTAGTTGAACCAAAAATGATATCATCAACATAAATTTGAACAATAAGAATGTCCTTCTTTAGAGTCTTTCTGAATAGTGTAGTGTCAACTTGTCCTCTTTCAAAGTCATTTTGAATTAAGAAATTACTTAGTCTTTCATACCAAGCTCTGGGATCCTGTTTCAAGCCATATACTTCAGTTTATAAACATGTTCAGGATGTTTCAGATCCTTAAATATAGGAGGTTGTTTGACATACACTTCTTCAGAAATGACACCATTAAAAAAGAAACTCTTAACATCCATTCGATACAATATTATGTTGTGATTCACTGCATATGAAATATGTAACCTGATTGCTTCCAATCTTGCAACTGGAGCAAATGTTTGAGTGTAATCAATGCCTTCTTGCTGACTGTAGCCTTGAGCAACAAGTCTGGCCTTGTTTCTGATTACTTCTCCTTGTTCACTAAGCTTGTTTCTGAACACCCATTTTGTTCCAATAATGTTCTTGTGCTCAGGCTTAGCTACGAGATCCCACACTTCATTCCTTTTGAATTGATTAAGTTCATCTTGCATTGCAAGAATCCATCCTTCATCTCCAAGTGCTTCTTCAACAGAGGTTGGTTCAATAACATATAATAATCCCAAAGCAGACTCTTCTTGTCTTAAATGTGATCTAGTTCTTCTGGGACTATCTTTGTTGCCAATGATTTGATCCTCAGGATGTGAAGACTTGTATTTGAATGTATGTTTGGATTGATTGGCTTGCTGAGAACAATCTTGAGCTTCTTCAGAAGCTTCTTCATCAGGAACTTCAGGGGATGCTACAGCTTCTGGAGTATCTTCAGATTGTTGAATCTGATCAGGTTCTGAGTTGTCATCAGAATCCTGAGAACCTGCAAAACTTTCATCTTGCTCTGGAGTTTCACTTCCCAGAACTTTGTCACCAAATCTGACATGCATAGATTCTTCAACACATTGTGTTTTTGAATTATACAGTCTGTATGCCTTAGATCTTTCAGAGTAACCTAAAAAGATTCCCTTCTGAGCTTTGGCATCAAATTTCTTTAGATAGACTTTATTGTTCAGAATATAATATGTACATCCAAACTGATGAAAGTAAGATATGTTAGGTTTCCTGCCTTTAAAGAGTTCATAAGTTGTTTTGTTCAACAAGGGTCTAATGTAGATCATGTTTTGAACATAACATGTTGTGTTTACTACTTCTGCCCAAAAATGTTTAGCCAGATTGTTCTCATGGATCATGGTTCTTGCCATTTCTTGTAAGGTTCTGTTCTTTCTCTCTACAACCCCATTTTGTTGTGGAGTTCTAAGAGCAGAGAATTCATGGATAATTCCACATTTTTCATAGAAAAGCTCAAATGACTCATTTTCAAATTCTCCTCCATGATCACTTCTGACTTTCAAAATTTTCAATTCTTTTTCATATTGTATTTGGATGCAGAATTTACTAAACACAGAATATGAATCATCTTTAGTTTTCAGAAACTTAACCCAACTCCATCTACTGTAATCATCAACAATGACTAATCCATATTTACTTTCATATAAGGATGCAGTACTGACTGGTCCAAATAAGTCAATGTGAAGTAGTTCCAAGGGTCTGGAGGTAGAAACAATTTCTTTTGGTTTAAAAGAACTTTTAACAATTTTCCCTTTCTGACATGCTCCACAAAGAGCATCTGAATGATAGTCAATGTCTGGTAAGCCTTTGACTAGTTGCAACTTGTGGAGCTTAGAGATTAACCTTCAGTTTGCATGTCCCAACCGTCTGTGCCACAGCCATTTCTTATCACCCATTGACAAAAGACAAACTACCTTCTGATCAGTCAGTTCAGAGAATTTTATTTTGTAGACATTATTTCTTCTTTTTCTGTTGAAGACTATGGATTGATCATCCTTGTTGGCTACTGTGCAGTTGTTCTTATTAAACAAAACATCATAACCACTGTCACACAATTGACTTATGCTCAGTAGGTTATGTCTAAGTCCATCTACAAACCACACATTACTAATTGAGATTAGTGAATTACCAATGGTTCCAGTACCAATGATTGTGCCAGTCTGGTTTCCTCCAAATCCCACAGTTCCTCCCTCTTTCATGGTTAGGGTTAGAAACATAGACTTTTCTCCCGTCATGTGTCGCGAGCAGCCACTGTCCAGGTACCAGGCCTTCTGCCTTTCTTTTCCTTTTAGACATATTTGCAACATCAACAATTTCAGACTTAGGTACCCATATTTTCATGGGTCCTCTGGGGTTAGTCCTTGAACCATTGAATCCCCTTTGTGTTGTGTGGCTTGAGGTCCTTGGTATTGTTTTCCTCCAAACTTTAGGTTCAGAACCATTTAGTTTAGGATCCAATTAACCTTTCACAGTTTCTCTTCTTTGAAACTTAGACTTTTGTTTTTCAGACTCTGGTTTCTTCAGAGTCTGTTTACCAGACTCTGATTTCTTCAAAATCTGAATCCTTGAAGCTTTAGGTTCAAAGTTTTTCAATACCTTTGGCTTTGGGTTCTGAGGTTTTGACTTAGTCATTACTTTAGAACTTGAAGCTTTAGGTCCTGAATGAGTTACTGTGTTGACTTCATCAGACTCACTCACAAAGTGATTTTTCAATGCTTCTCTGGCGCCATCAGGAGCAGGTTTCAGGATCACTTCATTTGACTTGCCTCCAATGAATCCAAGACCCTGTCCTCTGTTCTGATATGTGCTATAGATCATAGATGCTACCCTGGATCTATCAATTCCAGTAGCAATAAATTATTGTAGAGCAACATCCTGCTCACTCAAGTATTTACAGCTACACTTCTTGATCAGTAAAGAGTCATTTTCTTCCTTTAAACTGTCTAACTCCAACGGAGTTGAGTCATGCTTTTTCAACAACTTATCAAGCTGTTGTTTGACTTTCTTCAACTCAGTGGATTTCGTCTCATAGTGACCAAGAAGTTCTTTGATAGAATCAACTAATTCAGATCTTGCGAGTTTAGAAAATACCTCAGTCTCACTCTCAGAGTCTGTGTCTGATTCTGCCTCAGGTGCTTCTTCAACTGGTTTAGTTGTAGTCATTAATCCAACAGCCACATTAGCTTCACCATCAGCATCATCTTCTTCAGACCCTGAGTCATTATCAAGATCTTCCCAGGTAGCCATCAGACTTTTCTTGATTTGCTTCTTAAACTTGCTTGACTTGAAGGTTGGCCTCTTTAACTTGGATTTCTCTTTCTGCAACTCTGGACAATCAGTAATAAAGTGCTCAGGCTTCTTGCAGTTGAAGCAACCTTTTAGTTCTTCCTTCTTGAAACTTTTACCACTACTCTTACTCAGAAACTTCTTGTTCTTCTTGGCAAGGTACTGCATTCTGCTTGAAAGCATAGCCATTTCTTTAGCAACATCAGGATCTTCCTCATAGCTTTCAGAAGAAGAAGATTCATTTTCAGACTCTTCAACTTTAAGAGCCTTTGAGGATCTTCCCTTTGAATTTAAAGCAATGGTTTTAGACTTTCTTGCAGATTCATGTTTATTGAGACTTAACTCATGAACTTTGGTCAATTGCAGTAACCTTTGGTCTCCATCTAGAGGGTAAGCTCATCAGTATCTTGCTAACATGTTCAGAAGCTATATAACTCTTTTTCAGTATTTGAAGTCTAGATACTAGAGTTTGAAACCATGAGTACATCTGCTCAATGCTTTCATCCTCCTTCATCTTGAAAAACTCATACTGATGAACCAATAAAAGAGCTTTAGCTTCCCTGACCTTTTTGACCCCTTAATAGTTTGCACAAAGAGAAGCAAGCATGGCTTTAGCAGTAGATTTGTCACTCATCTTCATGTATTCAGACTTAGGAATAGTAGTGACAAGAGCTCCTCTGATGATATGATGTTTCTTGTAGCTCTTCTTCTGAGCAGCAGTGTGAAGCTTACGGTCAATGGCAGCACCTTCGTCATCAAGTTGTAAGTCACCAACACCATCTTCTAATATGTCCCAAAGTTCTTCATCAAGACCCATGACATAGCTATAGAAGTTGGTTTTCCACCAAGAAAATTCTTCAGGATCACCATTAAACTTTGGAATTTTCCCATAATCAGCTTTCTTACTGTTGTTATTGGATCCATAGTCATATGGTATAGCAGCACCAGAATTAGCACCAGAAGTAGAAGGTTCACTGGAAGACATGTTATTCTCTGGATCTTTTTAGTTACACGGTTAAGTGCTATGACAACAGAGTCGGTGCTCTGTTACCAACTGAAGGTGAGAAAAACACAAGAAAGGGGGGTTGAATTGTGTTAATTTTTTCGCAAATCTTGATGAGTGAGAATCTGTTTTCCAGGATCACAGCCTAAATGGATTTAGAACCTTATGGAAGACCTGAGTCTGTTGCAGCGGAAATAAACAAGAGATAAAGAGAAAGAGAGAACACAAGCAATTATACAGGTTCCTTCCACAAACCGGAACTAGTCCTGTCCCCCTTGCACTTCCAAGGAGAGTTCCAGTAAAATGTAATTAACAATTACAAGTTGCTCAAACACACAGTAAGAGACTTCCAATGCTCAAGCACGCAGGCAAGAGACTTCCAATGCTCAAAGACACAACAAAGAGACTTCTTTGCTCAAGGACACAGCCAAGAGACTTCTGACACAATTTACAGAAAATTGAATAGAGTTAGAACACTTGATAAACAATCAAATGTGTTCCAATTAAAAAACAAAGATAAACTTTGTTTTTATGATAAACTTAGAAATTCTAGGATACACAGTTTGTAAGAATTTGCTAAGTTGTTGATGTGTTTCTGGGTTGACTCAGAGAGAATACAATAGCTTGATAGCGTAGTTTTTCAGTTGTAGAGTCCAACATATTCTCCAAGTCTTCTATCCTTTATATAGGCGTTGGAAAGAGACGTTGAGACAATCCAGCACATCACAGAGTATTCTGGAAGCTTGATCAATAGCTATTGATCTGTTGCTTGATATAGTAATAGTCCTTCAAATGCATATTTTGAATCCCATTCCTTTTGAAGCGAAATACCGGTAGACACAGTTGCCAAACTGTACGAGGTAATGGAGTAGTGGAAACATAGTTCGTACAAAAGTACTCTATCCTATTCTGCATTCTTTGTCGTTGAGCATTACATGCTCAAGTTGACTTTGAAGCTAGCCGTTACTCCAATTGAACGTTTCTTAGGTATCAAAATGCCTTCGGAAATCCTTCTAAACAAATCTTCAGTTTGTAGTCTTCAGACTCACTGTAGCACTTCAGCTTCTGATGATCTTCAGACTCTGATGATCTTCAGACTCTCTTTAGAACTTCAGACTCTCTGAGTCTTCAGGACCTCTCGAAACAGCTTCTGATGATTCTTCAGACTCTCTAGTACTTCAGAATCATAAGCAACAAGCTTCTCTGGATTCTTGCTCTTAATTTGTTCTTACAGAATACTTTCTAAGATTGAAATCTTGATCAAGATCCTGCACACTTAAACAAATATTAGCATATCCAATTGACAATTTTTAATACCTTGTTATCATCAAAACTCAAAAGTGGTATTGCTGAACACCCTTGTTCCAACAATATCAAGTTTGGAATTAACCCTAATTCTTGATTCAATTTTGGTTGCTAATCTGGAATGGAATGGGTCACGTGAGAAATCTCACCATTTATAGATTTTTCTTTTAATTTTAATTCAAATAATAAGTGCTAGCAAAATTTTACTTTTAATAATATTCACTGTAGCAAAAAAAAAACAAAAACAAAAACGTGACATGTCAGCTTTGACCGAGTCAAAATCAAAGGGGTTGAAACTTGGGGGGTCAAATGTGCTATTTCCAAAATAGGGGTGGTCAAAATTGAAAGTTTTGCAAACTTGGGGAGTCAAAAGTGCGTTTAATCCTTGATAAAAAAATATATGTGACATGCCGTCACAATACAAATTTTAAAATAATTATTATCCATAGGACGAGTTGTCACTAAACATGTGACATGTTCTCATTAATTTAAAAAACTTATAATTATAATACACATGTCATGTTGTCATTGATATAAATTTTAAAATAATTATTATACACAGAACAAGTCATCACTTCTCAAAAGTTATAAATAATAATTATACATACATGTGACTCCTTCAAAAAAAATTATACACGTGATATGTTGTCACTATTAAATAATTAAAATGATTATTATACACGTGACAAGTTGATAAACATATTCTAAAATTATATAAGCCAATATTTTTTTAGGAGACAAATCATATAAGCTTTTTTTTTACAAAGATATAAGCTAATATTATTATGGCCAAATACGATTTTGGGTCCTTTAAGTTAGATGATTATAACAAGTTAGTTCTTAAGTTTTTTTGTTACAAATTGGTCCTTTAAGTCATAAAATATTTTCACCATTATCCTAATTTATCAAATTAAGTCATAAAGTGTGTGTGCGCATGTTTAATGTTAAGATGGTTTGTCCAAATTCACTGCTCTCAAAACTAGTGCTCATATGTGTGCTATTCGGTCTTGATTCAAAACAAAATTGACCAATTACTTGATTTATAATGTTGTTGATCAAATATTTATCTGTAAAATTAGGCTTAAATTCAAAAATAAGAAGAAAATGTGTATAAATAATCATGTTTGATGTCATAAACACTTTTAGACCTACAATCTTAATGTTAAATGGTCTATAAACATTTTTTGTTGAAGTTGCCTGAAAAGATGGATGACAGTGTATATATTACATGACAAATGACCAATTTGTAAGAAAAAATAACATAAAGGATCAATTGGCAACAAAAAAACTTAAATGACTAATTTGTTATAAACATATAACTTAAATGACCGCGAAAGGTATTTAACCTATTATTATTGTTTAAACTTGCATGTAAAAATTCTAAAATTATATAAATCATTCACACCGACGGGTACTCGTGCGGAAGCATGGATATTTTACTAGTTTGTTAAGAAATTAAAAGTAAAAATTTTATTTTAAAAATTATGTATTTGACTTATTGAAATAACAAAATATTGTTTTTTTTTACTTAAAATTTAGAAATTGTTTTCTTTTTTAAATCTTTAACTAGTGCCTTAAGACCATCTCCAATGGGAGGGTCTTGGACATTTAAGACCTGATACCTATTAGGTACACCTATTGGAGAGAATCTTTTTCAGGGTCTTATAAGACCCGAATCTTATTAATATTGTTGTATACACATCTAATAGGGCTTAAAAACACTATTAAAAAGACATAAATGCCCCTCGGTAGTTAACTGCCGCAGATTTCATTTTCCTCGGCAGTTAACTGCTGCCGGTTCCCTTATTTCCTCGGCAGTTAACTGCCGATGCGTCCTGAAGCTGTAAATTGAAAGAAGCTTCAGCTTCTTAACCTGTTATGTGTTTTAAACACATAACACAACCTATTCCAATATTTTCACATCAACAACAATAATAAATTATCAACATTTGATTCAAATAAAAATGGACCACGATGGAAAATAACCACGATGAAATATAAATGTACCAACATCAATTAAAATACATAATGTCAACCAAATACGAACAAAAGTCACCAAAGTTTTAAAATGAAACTAACAAAGGCTAAAAACAACAACTCTTAAAACTAACAACATAACACTACTCCTGGTCCAGCTGATGCTGTTGTTGCTGCCTCCTCAGCCTCTGGCCTCGCCTCCTGGTCAATATCGACGCAATTTGCTCCCTAACATGGCTCATGGCCTGAAACCATTGTTGAGGGCTCATGACCTCCGCCTGACCCATCTGCGCATCAGCGTAGGCAACAGCGCCACTAACCATGTCATAGGTATCAGGGGAGCTTCTCGCCTCGTACCGCTCCCACTGCTGTGTAATGATCTGATCTTCATTTAGAGGCCTTGAAAGATCTCTTGGAAGAGGTGGCAAAATCTGAGGGTGAGACACCCTAACGTACCATAACATATAACCTTCCTTCATCCGCCATGTCTCAACTCCTGCTGGCTCACCCCAATCGGGCTCCTTAAGCGTGTGAGTGCGGAAGTCAATGAATGCTTGCACAATCCGATCCGGTCGCAGCTCTACAGATGGATTGGACGTATCCGTACTACCGTAAAGCTCACTCAGGAAAGTGACGGTACTCCCTATCAACACCGCACATAAGCCAGCCAGAATACCAGAAAACCTCCTCAAAAGCCTGGATCTCCCTGTGCGCTTCGTACGACATCCAGCATACGTCATCAAACTGCAAATGATCAAGCAATGAGCGATAAGTGGTCCCCTCTCCATGACCTTTCTGTAACTTCCACTTCGCTGCAACCAGATAGTTTTCAATATAGTCGGTGTTTGCATCAACACTGAAAAAATCAGGAAAATGCGCCAAAAACCATCCATGCACAAACCAAACAAATCACATGTATATAAGTTATTACGCAAGTAAAATATAACAAAAAATAAAAGTTAAGGTTGTGACAATTTCTTACAGTGAGCAGTGTCACGCTTCCCCCAAGAGCTATGTCTTCAGGAAAACATGCCTCAGCTAAACAGTGGTATAGGTATACCAATGTCAACCCTCCCCAAGAATAATTACGCATCCCCGCGTAAACGGCATCTATGGTCGTCAGATAGATCAACTTGATGCGTTTGTTGCTTTTATCACCAAACAACCAACATCCAACCAAGTAAAGGAGGAAACACTTTACAGCAGCAGTCCTAACCCTCTGCAGCTCCTGCTCCTCAACTGGATCCTCTGTATCTGCCAATCTGTTAGCTTTATCAAGGTAGCTCTCATACAACTCCCTGAGCGTCTTATAACCAATGTAACCACCATACTCATCAATGCAATTATCCATTGTCACTGCTTGCGTCACACTTAAGTGTCTCACCATCAGTTCCGCTCCCTCACTCAGAGACATCTTCTTCGGATTGCTCAACATTTGCCCTTCAATCGGAAGATGCATGAGACATGTGACATCATCCAAAGTAACAGTCATCTCCCCCAACGGCATGTGAAAACTGCTGGTCTTGGTATGCCACCTCTCGCATAAAGTCATCAGCAAAGCATGAGGCACAGTAGCGTAGCCGAGATAAACCAAATCATGTAGCCCACTCTCCTTAAGCGGATCCAAAAACCAATTTGCATTATCGTATGGACGCCGTAGATTTAAAATCTTATTTCCATGATTAATTGGTTTCATACCACACACCTTACGAATCTAAAATAATTAAAAAATAAATATATTTTAAACAACTTAAACAATGTAAACATTTAACTAAACAAAATAAAACATAACACGTGCAAAAATAAAAATCACAAATTTAAATTGCCGCACGTATTTTTAATTTAAGACAAAACACATTTAAAACTTAAAAAAACACATAACAAAATTAGTACATTTAAATTGCCACGCACGTGTAATTTCAATTTATATTACACGCATCATTTAAAATTTAAATTGTCCGCACCAATTTAAAACATAACATACAAAAAATAATTAAACTAAAACACATATAAAAAAAATTAAGCATATGATAATTTTAGACAATTAAAAATAATACTTACGTTATTTGAATTATATCATAGTGGCAATGCCACATGGTTGGCATAAGAGTGCAGCAGAGATATATCTTCCGGTCCTCCAGGAAAGGGAGCCTCCGAAGGTAACGTCGTTGGGGCTGCCGCTGCTGCAATATCATCCTGGTCTAATACAAGATTAACATCATGTGGTATATGTTGGTCGTCATACCCACCATCAGTGGCATCATGTATATGATCCGGATAATTATGGTACATGGGTCGGGTCAACCACCTGCGACTGTTCAGGCTGTGTAGCCTGAGAAGTCCCTGAACCATCTACCCTCCCTTTACCTCTTCCTCTCTTCGGTATATGTGTGTTTTTCCTCTCACGTCGGTGGTTTTGTGTCATAGCACGCCTACCACCAATCATCTTAGATGGATCGATCGGCTGCCCCTGGTCTTGATCAGACATATCTACACAAAAATTAACATCATTTACATAACTTAATCAAACACATTAAACCTAAACTAAAACATAAACATTCACATTAAACCTAAATTAAACATAAACGTAAACATAATCAAACACATTATAAGTACAATGAACATCATTTCCATAACCTAAGACCATTCAATATAATCATCATTTCAAAATAATTTGTGTGCACCATTTCCATCATAACTTAAACATCATTCAATATAATTTTCATAACCTAAACTAACTAAATAATCAATAATCAATATACACTTTATCAAATTATAATTAACATCATTTCCATCATTTCCATAACCTAAACTAACTAAATAATCAATATAATTATCATTGAGACATTTTATCAAACACTTTGTGTGCAAAGTGTCAAACATATTCCAATTGTGTTCATTTGGCCCCATTCAAAATCACATTATCATTAAACATCATTTAAACAACATACACAACAACTACATTCATTTATCAATTCATAAACTACACATGCAATGTTCAAATTGTCGATTCATTCATAAACCCTAACCACATGCAAACTACTCATATTTTTTAAAAAACTTAACCTAAACAAACTAACATTATGATTAAAATGATTGATGCAACTTACTTGTGATAATGTGTGGTTGAGTTGCTTGGAATTCGTGAAAATGGCTTTGGTGAGAATTTGAGAGAAATTGGAAGAAAAATGAAATTGATATATTTCTGGTTCTTCAGTTTCTGTATAAAGGACGCATCGACAGTTAACTGCCGAGGAAAAGGGAACCGGTGGTAGTTAACTGCCGAAGTTTTCCTCAGCAGTTAACTGCAGCCGGTTCTATTTTCCTCGGTAGTTAACTGCCGAAAGGTATTTTGGTATTTTACATGTGTTTTTCAGCCTAATCAATTGTGTCAACAACATTTTTCGGATCTTATTTAAGACCCCCAACTTTAACCGGGACATGCACCCTTGTAATATTAAAAAATTGAAATGTAATGATATAAAGTTATTGATAGTTGATTAGTGAGTCCAATTTAAAAACTTTGTGTGAGATTTGGGTTGGAGGGATTAATACTTATTAGATACTATAATTAAAAAATTATAACTAAATGATGTGTATATATGAAACTCATTTAAATACTAAAAAAAAAAGATATCTCTATTGTGGATGCTCTAAGCGTACTAATAAGAGAAAAAGAAAGAAAGTAAAAAACACTAAATATTGTAAGAAAGTAAAAAACACTGAATATTTTTATGTGTTCCAAGTAATTGAAGATGATGTGTCCACACGAGAATGAAAGTTGACTATTCAGTCATGGCAACCAACCAAGAAACAAAGTTTGGTATATAAATATAGATATAGATGAATTGAAGAAAACAAAGTATTGTACAAATTAAGAAACAAATCTGCAACAGCAACAGCAACAACAACAGTTGGGTATGGATTTGGTTCAACAACTGACCTCCGTTGACTGGCAACAAGAATCCTTCCCTGCTTATCGTGATTTCTTCCTTCTTCCTTTCTTCGCTTTCTTCTTTCCATCGCTTCGTATCTTTCTCGACAGATTCATTTTTGAGGTATCTATCTATCTATCTATCTATCTATCTATCTATCTATTTGTTGCTGATTTACTCTTTCTTTGTATTCATTCTCTTTTGTTCATAATTGGTAAAGATTTATTGTATGGATGAACTGATTAAAATATCATTTAACCTTCAATTTGGGGGAATTCCATACCTCCTTTTTCTATGTTTTATAATTAAATTATCCAAATTTATAGTTTTATTTCACTCTATTGAATACTATTCAAATCACTAGTATCTGGGCCAAGAACCGACTAATCTGAGGTACCAATCTCGCCGTCCATTAGTGGGGCCTAGAAAATTACTATGTTATTTTCATAGATTGTGAGTGAATGGAGAGATTCTTTGTAAAGTAGAGTTGGCACCCTTGTGGGCATTTCTTTTCTCTATTTTCTTTTATTTTTCGAATAATACGAATTAGGAAGTTACATTTGAGAATTAGATTACTTGAACACTTAATGGTGAACCTGTGGATGTATTTGACAATGTAATTGCATGGACTATGATTTTTTAGCTTACAAGCCTTTAAGGCACCAAGTGGGTGGTTAAAAATGTTAAGGAATTAGACAATGGTTCATTGATAATACTTGGAAAGAATGATTTGTTTGATGTTAGAATCGTTGGATGATAAGATTATTGTGTTGCGCGCCGGCCCTTCCATAATTCCACCCGGTGTGGATGATTGTGCAAGATTCATTTGGGTTCGCCTTATGAAGTCCAAGTTCGAGGCACTTTACCTCATTCACTGTTTCTCACACGATTTGAGAAGGAAACCAACTCATCCACAAACTGATAATGAAATAGAGATTTGTTTAACCTCGTAGACATCAGTAAAACTCAATTGTGGAAAGGAAACACCAGCCTTTGTTCATTATGGCTCAAGCACTTTTCTTTTGGTCCAAGGTTCCCTACATATTTTGGGTGAATGCATTACCGCTTTTGCATTTCTGATAAGATTATTTAAGTACGCTCCAAATTACTCCTATTGGTTACTAACTCATCCGTCACCTAATGATAAGTTTAACACTAGAGAAACATAATCAGACAGAGTTACATGATTGGCTTGTCCTATCAAGCTGTCATAACAAACAATTGATTTAAGACATTATGTTATTTCTTATCACATTCTGTCTCTCTTACACTGACCATCTAACCAACCCTATATTTTTTACGATTGTGTTTTTCTTTGTTTATTCCATATCGGGATAAGGGAGGGAAAATGTTTCTTTTCATTCTTTTGTCTAATTTTTCTTTTACACTCTAATGATACCTAAAGTATACTTTTAATGGGTTATTGTCTTTCTATGCATCTATCCATTTTTTGTGGATAATTTGATTATGTTAGTCTATCTGAAGTGAATGGAATGTGTAGAAATTGGCCAGACGATTCATTTTTGGAAAGGGACATGAAGTGCTTGATTTTCATACAGATGATAGTAGAAAGAAGATTAACAAATTTAAGGAATCAGCGTGGAAATGTGTTTATTTTCTATCGGCAGAAATTTTTGCGTTGTCTGTAACATACGACGAGCCTTGGTTTACTGATACAAAATATTTTTGGGTTGGGCCAGGGAATCAGAGATGGCCAGATCAAAAGATTAAGTAAGATTTTTATTTAGATGCCCAATTGTTGTTATTTGTCAGTTGTCATTTCAAGTTAGTAGTTAACTATCGATTGAGTAACCATTTACAATTTTCAGATTGAAATTGAAAGGGCTGTATATGTATGGTGCTGGATTTTATTCATACTCCATACTTGCTTTAATATTCTGGGAAACAAGACGCTCTGACTTTGGGATTTCTATGACACATCATGTTGCTTCTCTCAGCCTCATTGTGTTATCCTACATTTTTAGGTGCGATTTCATTGTCTAAATTCCTTTACCTTTAGGAAATTGTCAGTGTCTCTACGAAAATTGGTTTTAAGAGCACATTTTGGACTCTTCTTCAAAAAACAAAAGAGCACATTTTGGACTTAATGTCTGCACGAATTCTATTTTATTTAAGTTTACTCCACTAGTTCAATTTCCTATTATACTTAATTTTTCAATACACTCAGGTTTGTTCGAATTGGATCAGTTGTTTTAGCTCTTCATGATGCTACTGATGTGTTTCTGGAGATAGGGAAAATGTCCAAATACAGTGGTGCTGAAAAAATCGCTAGCTTTGCATTTGTTCTGTTTGTTTTATCTTTCACCATACTACGTGTCGTTTACTACCCATTTTGGATTCTTCGAAGTACAAGGTTTGTTTTCTTTCTTTCACCTATTAAAATTCCCCCATTTGCCACCGTAGTTGCTAATCTAGGTGAATTATATAATGTCGTAACCATTTAGTGGAAGTTAAAAAAATCCCAAATGTAAATTTAAAGGATATGATCAGTTTGCTGCTCTTAATCTTGTAAAAAAGTAATCATTGGTGAATGGTGATAGGATAGGTACACTTTTTTCTCCTAAACTCTTAACAAAACAGAGGCTGTGCAATTTAAGTTTTTGGATTTTACTTCTAAAGTGAGCAATTCCCTTTAGATGATGCAAAAAGTCACCTCATGATGGATTAAGCAGCTGTTTATATTGCATCTATATGCATAACAAATCATATTATATGTTAGCTCATCAACAGTTGATTTTCTCATCAATAGCTGACACCACTATAATGAGTTAAGTATAAAGTGGAAAAACCAAGAGTTGAAATTTTAACAAACTCGTAATTTGTCATGATTTATCTAGAATATTCACCTTTGACTTGTTAATCAATATTTGATAATACTCATCACATAGTCTAAAGTGAATTACACAGTTTATACGAGTGATATACTTTTATTTCTCTATTTAATTGTTTTATTCTTTGTTGCAGCTATGAACTGGTTGCCACCTTGAAATTGGAAAATCATTGGGTGAATGGTTCTATACATTATTATGTATTCAATAGTCTTCTATTCTGCTTGCTTGTTCTTAACATTTATTGGTGGGTGCTGATTCTTCGGATGCTTGTTGGTCAAATTCGAGCAAAGGGGAAAGTTAGTGAAGATATACGATCTGGTAAGTTGTAAGATTTGTTGCAGATATAGCTTTCTAATGTGATTTTTTTATTGGAAAAGATGCCAACTGCAATAATTGATCCATTTTAAAATCTATATGGAAATATAAATTATCACCTTTCATTCAATCAATATTGATGTGGAAGACTAATCTACAAAGCCATAGTTTGTCAATGAATTTAGACTTTAGTCGTAGAAAGTTTAACTGGTTGTCTAAATTTAAACCGCAGCTTGTCGCATTTTCTTTTATATGCAGATTCTGAAGATGAGCATGAACATGAAGAATGAGCATGACCACAACATTGACCGTTGTCCCACTTTGTTTGAAATAGTAACATTTTTTTTACACCTACCCTAGGCATTTCATCTCATAGGTACAAACTATATGATATCCCTCTTGTAGGGTTTATCGAATGGAACACCAAGCACAACCAAGTTTTAGTGTGGAAAATATTAAACTCATGAAGATGTATAAAGCTCATACCTAAGTCAGTTTACCTGTGGTTAACCACTTTCAAGACATTTACCTAATTCCATGTGAACTCCTTGTGCTCTCCACTGGAAAAAATCTGTAGCGGGTTTGATATCATCGCTTACCAAAGACGAAATTGCTTGGAGGACCGATTTGATAAGAACTTTTGTCATTTACAAAATGCATTGTTTTATAAGTAAAATATCTGAAGTCATGATGTTATTTCATCTCACTCTATTTTTTTCTTATTTCATCCCACGAATTGCAAAGGACATCATCATGTATAAATGGAGAAATGAGGAGATATTATTAAATCATTATGTTCATTTGATAGTTTGTGAGTCAGAGGAAAGATCCTTGGTTAAGTGGAGAATTCTTTTCTCCATTTTCTTTCAATTTTCCATTCCAATAATATGATTCTTCCGTTCAAATCAAATTTTTCCCTAAGATGCGAGTTAGAAAGTTTTTGAATGTGATTTTAGCCTTGTTTGGATAAAACTTAATTTGCAATTTTGCAATTTATAGCAAATTAAGGTCAATTGTTTTTCTTATATGTTATAAGTTGTTTTTATTAGCTACCTTGAAGAACTTATAAATATAAGCTAAAATAAGCTTATGCCTTGGATTTTATGGATTAACCTTAGTTAATAACTAAAATAATAAATTATTATATCAGCTATTAAATTTTTATTATAATATTGTATTAAATAAAATAATATTTATTAATGGGTTGTAATCGTAAGCAAACCATGATAGGTTGAGTTGTTTTCCATAGAATGTCTATTGTAAAGTCTCTCGGTGTTACTTATGCTTATGTAGAGGATGTGTCAAGTGAGAGATTTTAAAATGAAAGATGAGAGATTTAATAATGGCCCTTGGATCAGAATAAACCACTCAGATCTATTAGAACCCTTTAATTTTTTCCTCATGCGCTTCTGTCCACGCATTTTTCTTTTCAACCTCTCTTGTCTCAAACCCAATTTCCTTTGTCTCTCTCACTTGTTGATAACGATCTTGATCTCCAATGAATTGAAAGTCATCTTTAAAATTCATGTCATTCTTCACTTGAAAGTGGGTCACGAAAAACATAAAAAAATAATTAGGGAGAAAAGTTATTATGTGATTGATTGTTGGCCCTTAGATTAAAAAGCTAGACGCTTGAGATTTAATATCAATGGATCCGTTGACACCTAACGTCAACGATCATAACTCTCACACACATAAGCTTTAATTATCCCATTAGCTTTTTCGTCCTTTAATTTGTACGCAATAGTCAATTTCATCCTCATATTAAGCGAAATAGTTAACATGTTCCTGAATTTTATATTGGTCAATCAATTATTTCAAGTCTCATCGTTAATAGTGATGATGTGTCACATTAAGCGTTGACATAGAATTCCAAGTCAGCTTTCATGTGTATGTGGACGGATTTGATCAGAAAATTTGAATTTTTTTTTAGCTTTAATTTTTTTAAATGAAAGTCATTACGATCGTTAAAAATCAAACTAGTCCCTCAATTATATCACTAACTATCAAATCAATTCTTAAATTAACTATCAAACTTATCCATATTCAACCATCATTTAAATCACAACCCATAATCGCCAAAGAATCATCGCAAACGTTTGTTTCATGATATGAATGATAAATTGAATTTATGTGATTTTGTTACTACATATACGAGGGATAATTGCAACCATGGGAATCCATGTCAGACAAAGAAGAAGGAAACATGACCCGGACAATGTTTATTCAAGATATGTCTAATGAAATATCAAATTCACTTCAATGTCCTTTAGACATATAGGGTGTGTTTGGTATCAGCTAGCATATAGCTGATGGCTGATAGCTTATAGCTGAAAAGTTAGCTGATTAAAATAAAAAGTGTTTGGTAAAATTAACTGTTGAAGTAGCTGATAAATATAAAATGACGTAAAAGGGCATGTTTGTGTTTTTCATTATCATATATATAATTTTTATTACTTAATGAATTTCTTTTTTAATGTTTAAATTTATTTCAAAATATTTTCATCTCCCAGATGATAAATGTACTTATTAATTCAATTGACAATTTTTATTTAACAAAACTTTCTTTTCATGAATTTTACTTAAACTAAACTTGCATTACTATTTATTGTAAACTTTATATAAAATTATCTATCATTGAATTAAGAGCATGTAAAAAGGAATGTGAACAAGAAAATTTGAAAAGCCATACCATGATGCTAACATGATGCAAAACGTGGGCGGTTATGGGTAGTTTTTTTAATTAAAATTTAATTAAACTAAATTCATAAAAGGTTAAAATTGGAAGAAAATATAAAAAGCTAAAAGCTAAAAACTCAAAAGCTACTTGAATTAGCTTCTCAAAAAACGCTATAAGCTAACGAAAAAAGCTTTTTACCAAACACGACTCATTCTACAAAAACAAGCTTATAAGCTAGTCCAACAAGCTATAAGCTAGCTTAATTGTGTTACCAAACACAGCCATACATGTATACAATAGTATCACCATCTCGATTATCATCACTCAATTTTCTTTTATTAATTATGATGGTGTCATAGATACATTAGTAAAATGAAAAACAAAATTGGTCAGCATGGAACTTCTAATAAAACATCATTGTCCTCGTATCTTTTGAAACATTAAGCCATAGCTGCATCTCACAGTCATTATTATTCAAAGTAAGAAACAAATTCCAAAACATTACAAACAAACAAAAAAGGACGAAGAAGAAATGAAGGGAAACAAATATGGAAGGGTTCTTAATTGATTGACGGAACTTTAGTGTTAGCTAAAATTTTCTCATAATTCAACTGTCTCTACATCTAGCTCAAATTTTCTCTTAATTTAACGGTCTCTACAATTACAACACTATGCAACAACTCTAGAAGATAGGGGTGTAACTGGGTCGGACAAAACCAACAAAACCGAAAGTCCAAACTGAAAAAATAGTCGATCTTGTTTGATTCGGTTTGAACTGATCCAAACCGATCTAGTTTAGTTTGGTTCATGGTTTTTCATTTCGAGATCCATAAGACCGATGAACCAATTCGATGATAACCACACTTCTTATTTTACTAATATTATCCTACCTCACAGACAAAACCAATGTTGATTTTGAAGAATGATGGATGAATGAATCTTGGATCATATATATGAAATATTGAGTAAGGTTAGTTATGTCCTCGTGAGCTTAGCTCAGTTGATATGGACAATGCATAATATATGCAAGGTCCGGAGTTCGAACCCCAGCCACCACCAAAAAAAGAGTAAGGTTAGTTATAAAAAGTTGTTTGAAAAATAGAGAATATAAAAAAAAATATGAAGTACAATTATACAAAGTTCTATGAAATATTTTTTGAGAATATGAATTTTTTTAATTGTATTTTTAAACAAACCGATCAACCGAAACAAACCGATTAGTTTAGTTCGGTCTCTTTTTTGAAAAACAGTGAAAATCGAACCGATCCAAATCAATGAAGATTTCATCGGTTCAGACATTTTTTCACTGAAAACCAATCCAAACCGAATCGTTACACCCCTACTAGAGGATCCAAATTCTTCTGATTGGTGAACCGAGAGGTGAATGTGTCAAGAAATTAAGAGCATCCACAATGGCAGTTCACTAATAGGGACTCCTTTAATGGACCTCACATGACATGTACACCTCATTTATTCACAATTTTTTAATACAATTTCATATTATGGACTCAATGACTCCAACGGCAATACACTAACGATGACTCAAATGAAAAGTGCTTAAATTATAAATTACCTCATAAATATTACATCTTTTGAAAGTGGGACCACTCTGTACATATTTTATTACTTCTTTTAAACATGAGACTCGATAGCTACTTAGGAGAGAGTCTTTATATAGTTGTCTGTTATTTAATAGATACTCTTTTTTTTTCTTTCTCTAATAGGGTTCTTAACAGAAAATGGTCATTGTTAAGTAAGGAACCTAAGATCCCATTAAAGATGCTGTAAGAGAAGATTAATGTGATGTGGTCAAATGATATTGTTTTAAATGAAATCGATGATTAGCCTTTCTTTCATATTTCTTATTATCAACAACTAATGTATCGAGATAATTATGATAACTTCATTTCTATTAACACCTTTGTTGTTACTATGCAATTTTCTTCTAAGCTTCTCTTATGCTTCTTGTAAGAACTTGAATTTTGGAGGAGGTGTTGACTTTAATCTATTGAACTCTTCATCAATTGTTGATTCAAAAAGAGGGTGGAATCCATGTTGATCATAGGGAGTGCAATTATAAGGACTAGAATTAAGAAGAGTAACATTTTCCATTTAAAAATGCATTAGACCCAAAAAAATCTATGTCCGTTTAAATAAAGTGCATTCGCCATCTAAAATTGACACAGTCCCTAAAAAAAATGTATTAGACCCAAAAATTTAATTTCACATATTTATCCTTACAAAAGGTGTATTTTAGATCATCCACAATGTAGCACTTCGTTTGAGTGTTTAAACGGGTCTCGACTGTACACGTCACTCGTTTCATAATTAATATATTTGTTTGCCTGTGTTTTTGGCAAATGGGGGCTAGTTCTGATTATTACAAACGAGACCGAACTAGAGATCTCAGGACACGTTGTGCAAAGGTTTTTTTTATCGAAAAGGAGTTTGAAAAAAGGGGCCGCGAGATGCACTTAGATTGCTTAGAGGGCAGTGAATGTGAGAAAAACACAAGAACGGGGGGGGGGGGGGGGGGGGGGGGGGGTTGAATTGTGTTAACTTTTCGCAACTCTTGAAGAGTAAGAATCTGATTCTTCAGGATCAGAGTCTGATGGGAGATCAGATTCTGTTGCAGCGGAAATAAACAAGAGATAGTGAGAGAAAGAGAACACAAGCAATTATATAGGTTCCTTCCACAAACCGGAAGTAGTCCTGTCCCCCTTGCACTTCCAAGGAGAGTTCCACTAAAATGTAATATCTATTACAAGTTGCTCAAACACACAGTAAGAGACTTCCAATGCTCAAGCACGCAGGCAAGAGACTTCCAATGCTCAAAGACACAACTAAGAGACTTCTTTGCTCAAGCACACAGGCAAGAGACTTCCAATGCTCAAAGACACAACTAAGAGACTTCTTTGCTCAAGCACACAAGCAAGAGACTTCTGACACAATTTACAGAAAATTGAATAGAGTTGAAACACTTGATAAAAAATCAAATGTGTTCCAATTACAAAACACAGACAGACTCTGTTTTTCTGCTTAACTTAGAGATTCTAGAATACACAGTTTGTAAGAATAATCTAAGTTGTTGATGTGTTTATGGTTTGACTCAGTAAGAATACAATAGCTTAGCAGCGTAGTTTTTCAGTTGTAGAGTCACACGATTCTTCAAGTCTTCTATCCTTTATATAGGCGTTGGAGAGAGACGTTGAGACAATCCAGGACATCAAGTGAATTCTGGAAGCTTGATCAATAGTTGTTGATTTGTTGCTTTATATGGTAATAGTCCTTCAAATGCATATTTTGAATTTCATTCCTTTTGAAGCTTAATACCGGTAGACACAGTTGTTAACCTGTACGAGGTAGTGGAGTAGTGGAAACAGAGTTCGTACACACGTACTCTGTACTATACTGCATTCTTTGTCGTTGAGCATCCCACGCTCAAGTTGACTTTGAATCTAGCCGTTACTCCAAATGAAATTTTCTTGTGCATCGTAATGCCTTTAGAAAACCTTCTAAGCAGATCTTCAGATTGCAGGCTTCAGATTCACTGTAGCACTTCAGCTTCTGATGATCTTCAGACTCTCTTGGTCTTCAGGTTCTGATAGTCTTCAGACTCTCTTGAACTTCAGGTTTTGATAGTCTTCAGACTCTCTTCAGCTTAGTCTTCAGACTCTCTTGAACTTCAGATTCTGATAGTCTTCAGACTCTCTTGAACTTCAGGTTCTGATACTCTTTAGACTCTTCAGATCGTCAGAATCACAAGCAACAAGCTTCTCTTGGTCTTGCTCTCAAAATGTTCAAACATAATACTTTCTAAGATACAAATCTTGATTAATATCCTGCATACTTAAACAAATATTAACATATCCAATTGGCAACCTTTAATACCTTGTTATCATCAAAACTCAAAACGTGGTATTGCTGAACACCTTTGTTCCAACAATCTCCCCCTTTTTGATGATGACAAACATCAGTATTTAAAAGGTCAATTGTTGTTAATCTAATTAACAGGTTGACTTAAAGGGTCTGAGGTTTGTAAGCTCAGAGTCTGAGGTTTGTAAGCTCTGACTCCCCCTGAGTCTGATAGTTCTTAAGTTGAGGTTTGTAAGCTCCCCCTAAGTTCTATCCAAGTTAATTAAATTCATGTTACGCAAATAGCTGAATCAAATCTCAGAATAATAAACGAATTTGAGAAAAGATTCTTTTTAATGGGGGCTCAGAATCTAACTAAGTACCTTTCGCAAATTTCCCTTTAACTTTACATAGAACTCACTGATTTTTCTCCATACAATTTGTAAAAGTCACTAATCTTTCTCCCCCTTTTGTCATCAACAAAAAGGTTTAGAAACAAGTGTCTCCCCCTTTTTAAATGACTTCAAGTGAGGGTAAATTTTTTTTTTTAAAGAAAATGAGAAACAAGATTTAGAGCGAAAACATATAAGATTCAGAGCAAAAAAAATATCAGAAGCAAAAAAAAAACTTGAATAACCATAGAATGAAAGTTTAGAAGATAATAGAAAGCAGCAGAATAAAGTTACAAGCAAAACAAAACAAAACATTAAAAAATGTGCAACTAAGGTTGGTTTTGTTTGGCAATGTGATCCATCAATTTCTGGAGATCCTCTTGCTGTTTCTTGACAATCTCTTCAAGAGCTTTAGTTCTTCTGAGATGAGCTTCTCTCTTAAGTCTTGCATCTTCCTGAACTCTGTGAAGTCTCCTCCTTAGTGAATCATAAACCACTGTTTCCCTTGGATTGTATTGATCAGCATCAAAGAATGGTTTATATTCCAACCGTAGAATAAGAGCTTTCTTCTTAGCTTTTGCTTCCTCAACTTTCTTAACATATTCCACATGTTTGGCAAGAACAACAGCTTGTTCTTTTACAGCAGCCTTCTGAATTTTGGTGATAAAATCCACAAATTCAGTCTTCAGATTGGAGAACTTATCCTCATAGCTTACGTTGAGGATAGGCACAAACCTTTGCTCAATAATGTCCTTGAACTTAGAGTTTGACATTCCATAAAATTCATCTATCTTTAACGAATCAAAGAGGTTGTGTGGTTCAGAAGTTGAAGGTTCAGAGGCTACTATTGTTTGTAAGGTTTGGAAGCCTGTTACAACATTTTGAGGTTGGGTAAGAGGTTCAGTAACTGTTTCAGACACAGGCTCTGCTATGCACTCTATTACAGGTTCTGGTATGACACTAGAAGCTTGTTCCAGAATCTCAGAGACTGGTTCCTTTACAGTTTCAGAGTTTGGTTCAGTTAAAGCTAGGGTTATATTTTCTGAAGGTTGGGGTACAGAGTCTGGTTTAGAAACAGATTCTGTAGCTTTTGTTGTTTTGGATTTTGCGGGGGTCTTTGGTAGTTCTCCTCCTAGGTGTTTCTCAAGAGAATCTAGGGTGTCTGGAGAGTCTACACAAATAGGCTCATGTTGGGGGGATGGTTGAGTTGATTGAATGGTTACTTCAGGCTCTTCAGAAGGTTGAATTGCCTGAAGCGGTTTGAGAAATGATGGTTGAGCAGGGTGGTCAGAAGGTAAGTCCAGAGACACTGTGACGGTGTCTTGAATAACCCTGTCAATAGTTGAATCAACATATTCAACTACTCTGGGATCAAGTGGGTCAAAGGATGATATAGGTTTGATTGGAGAGGGGGTTTTATTTCTGAGGGATCGAAGGACTTGGCTCAAGGGTATGTTATCTGATTCAGTATCAGATGAGGACTCTTGATTCGTAGAAGAGGTAGGTGAGTTAAATGCAATGTTACTTGAGGTGCCAATCCCAGCTTCTGGAGAGGCTTGCTGATCAGAAGCATCAGACAGAGTAGCTTCTGATAGATCAGCTTTTGTAGGAGCAACCTGACTCTTCTGTTTAAGAGCTGATGCAAGTAACTTAGTAGCTTCTTTCACAGTTTCTTCCTTAAGTCCTTCAGCCACAACTTCTGCTGCCATTGCCTTGCCAGCAGCATGTTCATCTTCAATCATAGATACAGAAGTACCTATCTTCTGTGCTACATCCTTAGCCACAGGAACCACTTCCATCTTTCTTTTCTTGACCTGACTTTCTTCACCATCAGAGTCAGTATCAAGGAATTCAGCAACTTCTTCAGCCAGCTTCTTGTAGTCTCTGTCAGCTTTGCCTTTCTTGGCTTTCTTCTCATTCTTTGCCTTCTTCTCGTCTTTCTTAGCTTTCTTCTCATCTTTGGGTTTCTTTATCCTTTCCTTAATTTCCTTGGATGCAGAAGAGACAGACAGAGGCATAGGAGCTATGGTCTCAGAGGCACCAATAGTCACTCCTGGAAGAGCTGTAGACTTTTTCTTCTTCTTGGGAGGCTCTTGCTTCTCTTCCTCTTCCTCTAGATTAACTTCCTTGGTCCTTTTTCCTTTAACCTTAAGAGGTCCTCCTCCAGCAGTCTCAGGAATGGCAGAATAGTTGATTATTCTACCAGTTTCATTGTAGTAATCTACTACAAATCTTGCTAGGACTTCAGGATTGTCTTCTTTGGAAATAGGAGGGAAGTCCATCATCAAGTCTGATTGAACATAAGATTCCTTCATATCTTGATTAGAAGGATTGAATCTTTTGACAATCTTCATGTATTGGAGAGTCTTGCCATTGATGATTCTCCCAGTCACTGTTCCAAGGTGAGTGTCTGATACAACACCAGATTCTGTCAAGACCTTCAAGAGGCCTCCTTGATACAGAATCTCAGAGATTAACCTTCCAAAAGGAACTTGTCTTCTGGATTCAGTTTGGCTTTTACTGATAGCCCAGCACATGTGGTACATCATGTACCTTGGAAAGTTTATTTTGTGCTTCTTAATCAGAAAGTACAGAAGTACTTTGTGATCAACAGACAGAGTGTCTGTTCCTCCACCTTTTTGAAGCATACTATCCAGTATGATCTTCAGAAGCACCCTATGCTCAGGATGCATGTCTACCAACTTATTTAAGGGTCTTCCTTCAAATAAGACTTTGTTGTAGATACACATCCATTCACTCTTCTTATCCACATTCCATTGGAATTTTCCTTCATTAGTTACCCTGCAAGCTCAGGCAACTACTTCTTCAGTGATAAGGATTGAAATCCCCATCACAGCAGACCTGATTTCAAGACCTTTGTATGGTCTCAAACCCATTTGCTTTCTATTCTTGCCAACCAAGGAAGGGTTGTTCATGATTGCGGTAGTTTCTTCAATGGTAGCGTCGTCCTTGTCGAAAACTTCTGCTCTAACCCAGAGGTCTCTCACCAACTCTTGATATGTTGGTCCATTCAACATACCAAAATAACTCATCATTCCTTGTGATAAGAAATGAGAAGAGACATCTACACCATGTCTTATAAGGGAACCGAAATCCACTGGAGATTCAACTTGAACTTCCAGAGTCTCTTTAATAAGGTTCATGGTCCTGGGTTTAATCACATAAGACTTACCGGTTTTGATAATCACACCAGATTGAATAAGATCACTTGTCATTTGAAGGTTTCTAGGTTTTGATTTTGAGAACAAAAAGTTTTTCAGAGACATGAAAACAATAGAAATGTTCAGAGAAAAAATCAAAGTGTGAAAAGTGAAGTGAGTTGTGTGAAAGAGTAGAAAACCGTTTGGAAAAAGAAGGGGACAAACAAACAAGAGTAATAAAGACTAGTGAGCATGCAGCCGTGAAAATGTTGGGAAGACGCGAGGGTTACTTGTTAAACGTAATAAAATCATTGCCCTTTGAGTTCTTACCCAATACAGACAAGCCACGTCTGAGAACTAAAAAAGTAACTGTCACCGTAGTGGGGTATGTGTTACTAAACTCAACAGTCATGCTTCCACTAATACGAGCTTCTGAGAGTCTAAGATTTCTTAACAGAGTCTGAGTGTCTTTCAGAAGCTTATGTTCACCAGAGTCTTCAAAAGAGAGTCTGATACTCAATTAGCTTCTGAGTATATTTCAGAGTCTGAATTCTATTTTCAGAAGCGCACATTAACCAGAGACATAACACATGTTCAAATTTTTCTTTATAAAATCAAATCTTTCAACAGACAAAGGTTTAGTAAATATATCAGCCCATTGATGATCAGTATCAATGAATTGAATATCTAGAATTCCTTTTTGAACATAGTCTCTTATAAAATGATGTTTAATCTCAATGTGCTTTGCTATTGAATGCAGAATTGGATTCTTAGATAAACATATAGCTGTTGTATTATCACAATAAATTGGGATACAGTTTGCAGTTATTTGATAATCCTCAAGCTAATGTTTCATCCAGAGTAGCTGTATACAACAACTAGTAGCTGAGATGTAGTCTGCTTCTGCTGTAGACAAAGCAATGGTTGCTTGCCTTTTGCTAGCCCAGGATATCAGATTCTCTCCCAAAAATTGACAATTGCCACTGGTTGATTTTCTTTCAATCCTGTCTCCAGCATAGTCAGCGTCACAGAATCCAACTAGCTTATAGTCAGAAGATTTCTTGTACAGAAGTCCAAGATTAGTAGTTCCTTTCAGATATCTAAAGATTCTCTTAACAGCTGTTAAGTGAGATTCTCTAGGATCTGATTGAAACCTCGCACACAGACATACACTGAATAAAATATCTGGTCTGGATGCAATTAGGTATAACAAAGAACCTATCATACCTCTATACAGCTTCTGATCAACTTTGGTTCCTTGATCTTCTTTGCTCAGAGTGCAGGTTGGATGCATTGGAGTGTTCATTTCTTTGCAGTCCTCAAGATTGAACTTCTTCAGGAGCTCTTTCGTGTATTTGGACTGATGAACATAGACTCCATCTTTGCATTGGTTGATTTGAATTCCTAGAAAGAACTTCAATTCTCCCATCATGCTCATTTCAAATTCATCCTGCATTACCTTAGAAAACTCTTTGCAAAGTGAACTATTAGTTGAACCAAAAATGATATCATCAACATAAATTTGAACAATAAGAATGTCCTTCTTCAGAGTCTTTCTGAATAGTGTAGTGTCAACTTGTCCTCTTTCAAAGTCATTTTGAATTAAGAAATTACTTAGTCTTTCATACCAAGCTCTGGGAGCCTGTTTCAAGCCATATAGTGATTTCTTCAATTTATAAACATGCTCTGGATGTTTTAAATCTTCAAAGTCAGGAGGTTGTTTGACATAATCTTCCTCAGAAATGACACCATTAAGAAACACACTCTTAACGTCCATTTGATACAAGATTATGTTGTGATTCAATGCATAGGAAAGAAGTAACCTGATTGCTTCCAATCTTGCAACTGGAGCAAATGTTTCTGTGTAATCAATGCCTTCTTGTCGACTGTAGCCCTGCGCAACAAGTCTGGCCTTGTTTCTGATTACTTCTCCTTGTTCACTAAGCTTATTTCTGAACACCCATTTAGTTCCAATAATGTTTTTGTGTTCAGGCTTAGCTACTAGATCCCACACTTCATTCCTTTTGAATTGATTAAGTTCATCTTGCATTGCCAGAATCCATCCTTCATCTCCAAGTTCTTCTTCAATAGTGGTTGGTTCAATAACAGATAATAATCCCAAGGCAGACTCTTCTTGTCTGAAATACGATCTAGTTCTTCTGGGACTATCTTTATAGCCAATTATTTGATCCTCAGGATGTGAAGACTAGTATTTGAATGAATGTTTGGATTGACTGGCTTGCTGAGAACCATCTTGAGCTTCTTCATTAGGAACTTCAAGAGATGCTCCAGCTTCTAAAGTATCTTCAGATTCTGGAATCTGATGAGATTCTGAGTTGATATCAGAATCTTGAGATTCTGCACAACTTTCATCTTGCTCTGGAGTTTCACTTCCAGGCACTTTGTCATCAAATCTGACATGCATAGATTCTTCAACACATTGTGTTTCTGAATTATACAGTCTGTATGCCTTAGATCGTTCAGAGTAACCTAAGAAGATTTCCTTCTGAGCTTTGGGATCAAATTTCTTTAGATAGACTTTATTGTTCAGGATATAACATGTACATCCAAACTGATGAAAATAAGAGATGTTAGGTTTCCTTCCTTTAAAGAGTTCATATGCTGTTTTGTTCAACAGAGGTCTGATATAGATCCTGTTTTGAACATAACATGCTGTATTTACTGCTTCTGCCCAAAAATGTTTAGCCAGACTGTTCTCATGGATAATGGTTCTAGCCATTTCTTGTAAGGTTTTGTTCTTTCTCTCTACAACTCCATTTTGTTGTGGAGTTCTAGGTGCAGAGAATTCATGAATAAATCAATGTGAAGTAACTCCAAGGGTCTGGATGTAGAAACAATTTCTTTAGGTTTGAAGGAACTCTTAACAATTTTCCCTTTCTGACATGCTCCACAAAGAGCATCTGAATGATAGTCAATGTCTGGTAAGCCTTTGACTAGTTGCAACTTGCTAAGCTTAGAGATTAACCTCCAGTTTGCATGTCCCAACCGTCTATGCCACAGTCATTTCTTATCACCCATTGACAAGAGGCAAACTACCTTCTGATCAGTCAGTTCAGAGAACTTTATTTTGTAGACATTGTTTCTTCTCTTTCCCTTGAAGACTATGGATTGATCATCCTTGTTAACTATAGTGCAATTGTTCTTATTAAACAAAACATCATAACCACTGTCACATAATTGACTTATTCTCAGTAGGTTATGTGTAAGCCCATCAACAATCCACAGATTACTAATAGAGATTAGAGAGTTACCAATGGTTCCAGTACCAATGATTTTGCCAGTTTGGTTTCCTCCAAATCCCACAGTTCCTCCCTCTTTCATGGTTAGGGTTAGGAACATAGACTTTTCTCCTGTCATGTGTCGCGAGCAACCACTGTTTAGGTACCAAGCCTTCTGCTTTTCTTGTCCTTTTAGACATACCTGCAGCATCAACGATTTCAGACTTACGTACCCATATTCTCATGGGTCCTCTTGGGTTAGTCCTTGAACCATTGAATTCCTTTCGTAAGGTGTGTCTTGAAGTCATTGG
Source organism: Medicago arabica (assembly GCA_946800305.1). Lineage (NCBI taxonomy): Eukaryota > Viridiplantae > Streptophyta > Magnoliopsida > Fabales > Fabaceae > Medicago > Medicago arabica. Next base: position 27,363,568 of record OX326970.1, on the reverse strand, counting down.
CATTGTTTTCCTCCACACTTTGGGTTTAGAACCGTTCAGTTTAGGATTCAACTTGGCTTTCATAGTTTCTCTTCTTTGAAACTGAGGCTTTCGTTTTTCAGACTCTGGCTTCTTCAGTGTCTGTTTATCAGACTCTGAATATTTTAGAATTTGAATCATTGAAGCCTTAGGTTCAAAGTTTTTCAGAACTTTTGACTTTGCATTCTGAGATTTTGACTTAGTCAAAACTTTAGAACTTGAAGTTATAGGTTCTGAATGAGTCACTGTGTTGACTTCATCAGACTCACTTACAAAGTGATTTTTCAATGCTTCTCTGGCGCCATCAGGACCAGGTTTCAGAATCACTTCATTTGAGCTACCTCCAATGAATCCAAGACCCTGTCCTCTGTTCTGATATGTGCTATAGATCATGGATGCAACCCTAGATCTATCAATTCCAGTAGCAATAAATTCTTGTAAAGCAATATCTTGCTCACTCAAGTATTTACAGCTACACTTCTTGATCAATAAAGAATCATTTTCCTCTTTTAAACTTTCTAACTCCAACAGAGTTGAATTATGCCTTTTTGACAGCTTATCAAGCTGTTGTTTGACTTTCTTCAACTCAGTGGTTTTAGCTTTAAAATGGCCAAGAAGTTCTTTGATAGAATCTACTAATTCAGATCTTGTGAGTTAAGAAAATACCTCTGTTTCACTTTCAGAGTCTGCATATGATTCTGCCTCAGGTGTCTCCGTTATAGATTCAGTTGTAGCCATTAATCCAACAGCTACATTAGCTTCACCATCAACATCATCATCTTCAGACCCTGACTCATTATCAAGATCTTCCCAGGTAGCCATCAGACTTTTCTTGATTTGCTTCTTAAACTTGTTTGACTTAAAGGTTGGCCTTTTTGACTTGGATTTCTCTTTCTGCAACTCTGGACAATCAGCAATAAAGTGTCCAGGCTTCTTGCAGTTGAAGCAACCTTTCTGTTCCTCCTTTTTGAAACCCTTCCCACTGCTCTTGCTTAGAAACCTTTTGTTCTTTTTAGCAAGGTATTGCATTCTGCTTGAAAGCATGACCATTTCTTTAGCAACATCAGGATCTTCCACAGAGCTTTCAGAAGCAGAAGATTCATTTTCAGACTCTTCAACCTTGAGAGCTTTTGAGGATCTTCCCTTTGAGTTTAAAGCAATGGTTTTAGACTTTCTTGCAGATTCATGTTCATTGAGACTCAACTCATGAACTTTGAGAGAGCTTACAAGATCTTCAACACTTAAAGTGTTTAAATCCTTAGCTTCCTCAATTGCACTAACCTTTGGTCTCCATCTAGAGGGTAAGCTCCTTAGGATCTTGCTAACATGGTCAGAAGCTATGTAACTCTTCTTTAGTATCTGAAGTCCAGATACTAGAGTTTGAAATCTTGAGTACATTTGCTCAATACTTTCATCCTCTTTCATCTTGAATAATTCATACTGATGAACTAATAGAAGAGCTTTAGCTTCCCTGACCTTTTTGCTCCCTTCATAGTTTGCACAAAGGGAAGCAAACATGGCTCTAGCAGTAGATTTGTCACTCATCTTCATGTATTCAGATTTAGGAATAGCAGTGACAAGAGCTCCTCTGATGATATGATGTTTCTTGTAGATCTTCTTTTGAGCAGCAGTGTGGAGTTTACGGTCAATGGCAGCACCTTCGTCATCAAGTTGTAAGTCACCAACACCATCTTCAAGTATGTCCCAGAGTTCTTCATCAAGACCCATGACATAGCTGTAGAAGTTGGTTTTCCACCAAGAAAATTCTTCAGGATCACCAATGAACTTTGAAATTTTTCCATAATCAGCTTTCTTACTGCTGTTATTGAATCCATAGTCATATGGTACAGCAGCACCAGAAGTAGCACCAGAAGAAGAAGGTTCACTGGAAGACATGTTTTTCACTAGATCTTTTCTGTCACACGGTTAAGTGCTATGACAACAGAGCCGGAGCTCTGATACCAACTGAAGGTGAGAAAAACACAAGAAGGTGGGGGGGGGGGGGTTGAATTGTGTTAACTTTTCGCAACTCTTGAAGAGTAAGAATCTAATTCTTCAGGATCAGAGTCTGAATGGATTCAGAGTCTGATGGGAGATCAGATTCTGTTGCAGCAAAAATAAATTAGAGATAGAGAGAAAGAGAGAACACAAGCAATTATACAGGTTCCTTCCGCAAACCGGAAGTAGTCCTGTCCCCCTTGCACTTCCAAGGAGAGTTCCACTAAAATGTAATATCTATTACAAGTTGCTCAAACACACAGTAAGAGACTTCCAATGCTAGCACACAGGCAAGAGACTTCCAATGCTCAAAGACACAACTAAGAGACTTCTTTGCTCAAGCACACATGTAAGAGACTTCCAATGCTCAAAGACACATTTAAAAGACTTCTTTGCTCAAGCACACAAGCAAGAGACTTCTGACACAATTTACAGAAAATTGAATAGAGTTGAAACACTTGATAAACAATCAAATGTGTTCCAATTACAAAACACAGACATACTCTGTTTTTCTGCTTAACTTAGAGATTCTAGAATACACAGTTTGTAAGAATAATCTAAGTTGTTGATGTGTTTCTGGTTTGACTCAGTAAGAATACAATAGCTTATCAGCGTAGTTTTTCAGTTGTAGAGTCACACGATTCTTCAAGTCTTCTATCCTTTATATAGGCGTTGGAGAGGGACGTTGAGACAATCCAGCACATCAAGTGAATTCTGGAAGCTTGATCAATAGTTGTTGATCTGTTGCTTGATATGGTAATAGTCCTTCAAATGCATATTTTGAATTCCATTCCTTTTGAAGCTTAATACCGGTATACACAGTTGTTAACCTGCACGAGGTAGTGGAGTAGTGGAAACAGAGTTCGTACACACGTACTATGTACTATACTGCATTCTTTGTCGTTGAGCATCCCACGCTCAAGTTGACTTTGAATCTAGCCGTTACTCCAAATGAAAGTTTCTTGTGCATCGTAATGCCTTTATAAAATCTTCTAAGCAGATCTTCAGATTGCAGGCTTCAGACTCACTGTAGCACTTCAGCTTCTGATGATCTTCAGACTCTCTTGGTCTTTAGGTTCTAATAGTCTTCAGACTCTCTTGAACTTCAGGTTCTGATAGTCTTCAGACTCTCTTCAGCTCAGTCTTCAAACTCTGTTGAAATTTAGATTCTGATAGTCTTCAGACTCTCTTGAACTTCAGGTTTTGATAGTCTTCAGACTCTTCAGATCGTCAGAATCACAAGCAACAAGCTTCTCTTGGCCTTGCTCTCAAAATGTTCAAACAGAATACTTTCTAAGATACAAATCTTGATTAATATCCTGCATACTTAAACAAATATTAGCATATCCAATTGACAATCATTAATACCTTGTTATCATCAAAACTCAAAACGTGGTATTGCTGGACACCTTTGTTCCAACAGGCAAGACGGGTCTGAAAGTAAAAGGCACTGTCTCTCGACAGATTTGAGATTGCAAGAAAAAAGCAATGTTAATAAAGTTAAAGATAAAAGCAAAGGGTTTACGCACGTAAACTCAAAGGAAAAGTAAAATGCATTGCATTAATAATAAAGGTTTGCGGTCTACAAATCAGTTTACATACATTATGTATAACTCGTTTCCCTAGACGCCGGTAGTTTGAGTGTTGTAGAATTCTGTAAATGATTTGCGACCCGACCCAAATAACCCTCACTTACTGGTATCTGAGCAATTCTTCCTGTTGCTTTTACCGAACTTCCCTCTTGTATCAGCAAACCATCACCCATTAATAAAACACCAACATTTTTAGATTCCAAATTCAAAGCAATGCCTAAAGTACCCTTCAGACTTGGAAACACTTATTTATACCTAAAAACCTAACTAGCGAACCACTAATCCCATGATCAGCACTTCTTCCATCCTAGACAACTGCTTGCCCCACGTTCCCACTAAGGAAACCTCCTTTAAGCTTGAAATCGTGCTTTCCCGCCTTGAATGCTTGACTTCGACGCGATCACTCTTTCAGCCTTGCTTTGTCGAAACTCTAACTATGCGCACCAGGCTTGATGTCTTGTCGAAAGCCTCCAATCTTAAATGAGGAAGCCTTCGATTCCTGCAAAATTAAAGGTCAAACAAATGTTGACCATATTAAACGAGCCTGTTGAAATTACAGGCTAACAAAATGCCCCCCAAAAATGTCATTTTCGACGAAACGACTCAAAAGAGGAGAACATTGGCATTTTTTAATAATGCCTCAAGTTATTTTAAAAACATGATGTCATCGTACTTATTAAACTCCAAACATGATCTTTTCAGTTTCTTTCCCTTTGATCATTTTAGGCTTTGAGTGGGCCACGTCTTTTCACCTTAAAACCGCCTAGAAATTTATTTATGGCTCTAGAGTGTCATTTGTCATTGATCGAACTCTTCAAGTGTAAAACCCTCGCAACTCCCTATGTTCATCATCATTGTTCCTTTCTTCACAAGATTTCCAAGATTTTATGTCTCCTAAGACCATTAATTACCCATTATCCCAAAGTGCTTTTACCTTCTTTGGTACACGTGGCAACCATGGAAGAAGGAGCTGAGAAGGCTGCCTTGTCAATCATATTCGTTTTTATAAGAAAATTTATTTCTTTACTTGCCCTTTACCAAACCTTCTCTTTCTTTTAATCTTCCCTTCTCTTGCAAGGAAACGCAACAGTTTGATTCCATGGAAGTTTTTCCCTTGGGGAGCTTCAACTCTTTATCGCCAAAAATATTGATGCTTCCAGCACCATAGGGTTGTTGTCCTTCGGAGCATCTGCAACACTTCATCGCCAACTATCTGAGGACGTTGACATGCTTAGGGTTGTGTCCGCCGATTTCTTGCATCTTCTCACCATTCCTTCACCCTGAAGGTGAGAAAAACACAAGAAGGGGGGGGGGGGGTTGAATTGTGTTTGCTTTTCGCAGCTCTTGAAGAGTGAGAATCTAATTCCAATAAACTCAGAGTCTGAATGGGATCAGAGTCTGATAGGAGATTAGGTTCTGATGTAGCGGAATAATCAAGAGATAGAGAGAAGAGAGAACACAAGCAATTATACAGGTTCCTTCCACAAACCGGAAGTAGTCATGTCCCCCTTGTACTTCCAAGGAGAGTTCACTAAAATGTAATATCAAATTACAAGTTGCTCAAACACACAGTATGAGACTTCCTTGCTCAAGCACACAGGCGAGAGACTTCCTTGCTCAAAGACACAACTAAGAGACTTCCTTGCTCAAGGACACAGCCAAGAGACTTCCTTTGCTCAAGCACAAAAGCAAGAGACTTTTACACAATTACAGAAAATTGAATACAATTGAAACACTTGACAACAATCAAAATGTGTTTCAATTACAACAAAGACAGACTCTGTTTTACACAAAAGACAGACTCTGTTTTTCTGTGAAACTTAGAAATTCTAGAATACTTAGTTTGTAGGAATCTAAGTTGATGATGTGCTTTTGTTAAGACTCAGTTGAATACGAAAGCAGCGCAATGCAATTTTTCAAGTTACAGAGTCCAACAATTCTTCAAGTCTTCTATCCTTTATATAGGCGTAGGAAAGAGACGTTGAATCATCCAACACATCAGGATGATTTCTGAAGCTTGATCAATGACTGTTGATCTGTTGCTTGATTTGGTAATAGTCCTTCAATTGCATCATTTGAATTCCATTCCCTTTGAACATTAATACCGGTAGACACAGTTGCCAAACTGTACGAGGTAGTGGAGTAGTGGAAACAGAGTTCGTACAACGTACTTTGTACTGGCCTGCAATCTTTGTCTTTGTGCTTCCCACGCTCAAGTAGATTTTGAAGCTAGCCGTTACTCCATTTGAGAGTTTCTTTTGCATCGCAATGCAGTAGAAATCCTTGTTAGCAGATTATCAGATTTTGGGCTTCAGACTCACTGTAGCACTAAGCTTCTGGTAATCTTATGACTCTCTTGGTTTTCAGATTCTGAGGGTCTTCATACTCTGATACAGTCTTTCAGACTCTCTTTGGCACAGTCTTCAGACTCTCTTCGATGCAGTCTTCAGACTCTCTTCGATGCAGTCTTCAGACTCTCTTCGATACAGAATCACAAGCAACAAGCTTCTCTGGATTTTTTGCTCTTTAACATTGTTCAAACATAATACTTTCTAAGATATAAATCTTGATTGATATCCTGCATACTTAAACAAATATTAGCAATATCCAATTGACAACTTTTTAATACCTTGTTATTATCAAAACTCAAAACGTGGTATTGCTGAACACCTTTGTTCCAACAATCTCCCCCTTTTTGATGATGACAAACATTAGTATTTAAAAGGTCAATTGTTGTTAATCTAATTAACAAGTTGACTTAAGGGTTCTGAGGTTTGTAAGCTCAGAGTCTGAGGTTTGTAAGCTCTGACTCCCCCTGAGTCTGATAGTTCTTAAGTTGAGGTTTGTAAGCTCCTCTTAAGTTCTATCCAGGTTAATTAAATTCATTTTCATAAGCAATCGAATTCATTCTTAGAGTGATAAACGAATTTAGAGAACTGATTCTTAAACAGGGGCTCAGAGTCTAACTAAGCACCTTTCGCAGATTTCCCTTTAACTTTTACGTAGAACATGCAATGTAATTAAAATAAATTTTTCCTTCTCCCTGACATAAATACTTTCCCTTCTCCCCCTTTTGTCATCAACAAAGAAAAGGTTTAGAACAAGTTCCTCCCCCTTTTTAAATGACTGAAGGTAAGGGTACAAATATGTTTTAAGGAAGAATGAGATTCAGAGGGAAAACATAGAAGATTCAGAGCATAAAATCAGAATTGAATGCAAATAGAATCAAAAACAACTTGTATAAATTGTAAGCAAAAATAGTTCAGAAGATAGCAAACAAGAATTACAAAATAAAACAAAACGAAATTAAACTAAGGTTGGTTTTGTTTGGCAAGATGATCCATCAATTTCTGGAGATCCTCTTGCTGTTTCTTTACCATCTCTTCCAGAGCCTCAGTTCTTCGTAAATGCGCTTCTCTTTCCAGTCTTGCTTCTTCTTGAACTCTGTACAGTTTTCTCTTCAAAGAGTGATAAACCATTGATTCCCTTGGATTATACTGATCTTCATCAAAGAATGGTGTATCTCTAATCCTTAGAATCGGAGCTCTTTCCAGAACTACAACTTTCTCAGCCCGCTTGACTTCTTCAACATGCTTGGCAGTGACAAGTGCTTGTTCCCTGGCAGCAGCCTTCTGAATTTTGGTGATAAAATCCCAGAACTCAGTCTTCACTGTAGAGAACTCGTCCTCATAGCTCACATTGAGGATTGACACAAACCTTTGCTCAATAATATCTTTGAGTTTATTGCTTGAAGAAGCATAGAACTCATCTATCTTGTTTGAATCAAATAAGTCAATTTGAGGTTCAGAGGTTGAGGGTAGAGAGGCTCTCAAGGCTAGAAAAGTTTCAAAACCTGGGAAAATGGTTATAGGATCACAAAGAGGTTGTGGAACTCTTCCAGTTTCAGCTCTACATTCTGTTACAGTTTCTAATACGATATCAGAAGCTTGTTCCAGATTTTCAGAAGCTGGTTCAACAACAGGTTCTGAAAGTTCAGCAGAAGCTAAAGTAAGACTCTCTGTAGGTTCAGGTACAGGGTCTGGTTTGGAAATAGATGAAGTAGCTTTTGTTGATTTGGATTTTGCAGGGGTTTTTGGTAGTTCTCCTCCTAGATGTTATTCAAGTGAATCTAGAGTGTCTGGAGAGTCTACTCAAATGGTTTCATGTTGGGGGGATGGTTGTTTAGATTGAATGGTTACTTCAGGTTTTTCAGAAGGTTGAATTACCTGAAGTGGTTTGAGAAACGAAGGTTGAGCAGGATGGTCATCAGGAAGATTCATAGACACTGTGATTGTGTCTTGAATTACTCTGTCCATAGTTGAATCAACATATTCAACTACTGCAGGGTCCAGTGGGTTATGGGATGATATGGGTTTGATTGGTGAGGGGGATGAATTTTTGAGGGGTGGAAGAATTTGGCTTAAGGGTTTGTTGTCTGATTCTGAATCAGATTCTGACTCTTGATTCAAAGAGGAAGATGAGTTATATGTGAAGGTGAGAAAAACACAAGAAGGGGGGGTTGAATTGTGTTTACTTTTCGCAACTCTTGAAGAGTGAGAATCTAATTCCTTTAAACTCAGAGTCTGAATGAGATCAGAGTCTGATAGGAGATTAGGTTCTGGTTGCAGCGGAATAATCAAGAGATAGAGAGAGAATAGAGAACACAAGCAATTATACAGGTTCCTTCCACAAACCGGAAGTAGTCCTGTCCCCCTTGTACTTCCAAGGAGAGTTCACTAAAATGTAATATCAAATTACAAGTTGCTCAAACACACAGTATGAGACTTCCTTGCTCAAGCACACAGGCGAGAGACTTCCTTGCTCAAAGACACAACTAAGAGACTTCCTTGCTCAAGGACACAGCCAAGAGACTTCCTTTGCTCAAGCACAAAAGCAAGAGACTTTTACATAATTACAGAAAATTGAATACAGTTGAAACACTTGACAACAATCAAAATGTGTTTCAATTACAACAAAGACAGACTCTGTTTTACACAAAAGACAGACTCTGTTTTTCTGTGAAACTTAGAAATTCTAGAATACTCAGTTTGTAAGAATCTAAGTTGATGATGTGCTTTTGTTAAGACTCAGTTGAATACGAAAGCAGCGCAATGCAATTTTTCAAGTTACAGAGTCCAACAATTCTTCAAGTCTTCTATCCTTTATATAGGCGTAGGAAAGAGACGTTGAGTCATCCAGCGCATCAGGATGATTTCTGAAGCTTGATCAATGACTATTGATCTGTTGCTTGATTTGGTAATAGTCCTTCAATAGTATCATTTGAATTCCATTCCCTTTGAGGATTAATACCGGTAGACACAGTTGCCAAACTGTACGAGGTAGTGGAGTAGTGGAAACAGAGTTCGTACAACGTACTCTGTACTGGCCTGCAATCTTTGTCTTTGTGCTTCCCACGCTCAAGTTGACTTAGAAGCTAGCCGTTACTCCATTTGAGAGTTTCTTTGTGCATAGCAATGCGTTAGAGATCATTGTTAGCAGATTATCAAATTTGTGGCTTCAGACTCACTGTAGCACTATGCTTCTTATAATCTTTAGACTCTCTTGGTTCTCAGATTCTGATGGTCTTCAGACTCTGATATAGTCTTCAGACTCTCTTGGTTCTCAGATTCTGATGGTCTTCAGACTCTCTTCGGTACAGTCTTCAGACTCTCTTCGGTGCAGTCTTCAGACTCTCTTCGATGCAGTCTTTAGACTCTCTTCGATGCAGTCTTTAGACTCTCTTCGATACATAATCACAAGCAACAAGCTTCTATGGATTTATTGCTCTTTAACATTGTTCAAACAGAATACTTTCTAAGATACAGATCTTAATTGATATCCTGCATACTTAAACAAATATTAGCAATATCCAATTGACAACTTTTTAATACCTTGTTATCATCAAAACTCAAAACGTGGTATTGCTGAACACCTTTGTTCCAACAATCTCCCCCTTTTTGATGATGACAAACATTAGTATTTAAAAGGTCAATTGTTGTTAATCTAATTAACAAGTTGACTTAAAGGGTTCTGAGGTTTGTAAGCTCAGAGTCTGAGGTTTGTAAGCTCTGACTCCCCCTGAGTCTGATAGTTCTTAAGTTGAGGTTTGTAAGCTCATCTTGAGTTCTATCCAGGTTAATTAAATTCACTTTCATAATCAATCAAATTCATTTTCAGAATATTTAGAAAATTGATTCTAAAACAGGGCTCAGAGTCTATCTAAGCACCTTTCGCAGATTTCCCTTTAACTTATACGTATACATGCAATGTAATTAAAAGAAATTTTTTCTCTCCTCCCTGACATAAATACTTTCCCTTCTCCCCCTTTTGTCATCAACAAAAAAAGTTCAGAACAAGTTCCTCCCCCTTTTTAAATGACTTAAGGTAAGGGTGTAAACATGTTTTAAGGAAGCATGAGATTCAAAGGGAAAACATAAAAGATTCAGAGCATAAAAAAAATTGAATGCAAATAGAATAAAAAACAACTTGTATAAATTGAAACATAAAGTAAGTTCAGAAGATAGCAAACAAGAATTACAAAAAAAAAAAAAATGAAATTAAACTAAGGTTGGTTTTGTTTGGCAAGATGATCCATCAGTTTCTGGAGATCCTCTTGCTGTTTCTTTACCATCTCTTCCAGAGCCTCAGTTCTTTGCAAATGTGCTTCTCTTTCCAGTCTTGCTTCTTCTTGAACTCTATACAATTTCCTCTTCAAGGAATTGTAAGCCACTGATTCTCTAGGAATATACTGATCTTCCTCAAAGAAGGGTGTATCTCTTATCCTCAGAATGGGAGCATTGTCCAGAACTATAAATTTCTCAGCCCGCTTTACTTCTTTAACATGCTTGGCAGTAACAAGAGCATGTTCCCTGGCAGCAACCTTCTGAATTTTGGTGATAAATTCCAAAAACTCAGTCTTCACTGAAGAGAACTTGTCCTCATAGCTCACATTGAGTATTGGTATAAACCTTTGCTCAATCACTTCTTTGAGCTTATTGGATGAAGAAGCATAGAACTCATCTATCTTATTTGAATCAAATAAGTCACTTTGAGGTTCAGAGGTTGAGGGTAGAGAAGCTCTCAAAGCTAGAAAAGTTTCAAAACCTGGGAAATAGGTTATAGGGTCACAAAGAGGTTGGGAAACTCTTCTGGTTTTAGCTCTACATTCTGTTACAGTTTCTGATACAATATCAGAAGCTTGTTCCAGATTTTCAGAAGCTGGTTCAACAACAGGTTCTGAAGGTTCAACATAATCTAAAGTCAGATTCTCTGTAGGTTTAGGTACAGGGTCTGGTTTGGAAACAGATGAAGTATCTTTTGTTGATTTGGATTTTGCAGGGGTTTTTGGTAGTTCACCTCCTAGATGTTTTTCAAGAGAATCTAGTGTGTCTGGAGAGTCTACACAAATGGTTTCAGTTTGGGGGGATGGCTGTTTAGATTGAATGGTTGCTTCAGGCTTTTCAGAAGGTTGAATTACCTGAAGTGGTTTGAGAAATGAAGGTTGAGCAGGATGGTCAGCAGGAAGATTCATAGACACTATGATTGTGTCTTGAATCACTTTGTCCATAGTTGAATCAACATAATCAACTACTGCAGGGTCAAGCGGGTTATGGGATGATATGGGTTTGATTGGTGAGGGAGATGAATTTTTGAGGGATGGAAGAATTTGGCTCAAGGGTTTGTTGTCAGATTCTGAATCTGATTCTGACTCATGATTCAAAGAAGAAGATGAGCTATATGCCACGTTGCCAGAGGTGCCAATGCCAGCTTCTGGAGAGGCATAGTGATCAGACACAGTAGCTTCTGATAACTCAGCTTCTGCAGTTTCTGAAGGGTTCTTCTGTTTAAGAGCAGAAGCAAGCAACTTAGCAGCTTCCTTGACAGTCTCTTCCTTCAACTCTTCAGCAATCAAATCTGCTGCCATAACCTTGCCAGCAGTATGTTCATCTTCAATCATAGATACAGAAGTACCTATCTTTTGTGCTACATCCTTAGCCACAGGAATCACATCCACCTTTCTCTTCTTGATCTGATCCTCTTCACCATCAGAGTCAGCATCAAGGAAATCAGCAATATCTTGAGCTATCTTGTCATAGTCTCTGTCAGCTTTGCCTATCATTGCTTTCTTCTCAGCTTTCTTAGCCTTCTTCTCATCTTTCTTGGCTTTCTTTCCATCCTTAATTTCACGAAGTGCAGAAGATGCAGAAGGAGAACCAATTGAAACTCCAGGAAGAGCAGAAGATTTGATCTTTTTCTTGAGAGGCTCCTGCTTCTCTTCCTCTTCCTTGAGAACCACTTCCTTGTTCCTTTTTCCTTTGACCTTAAGAGGGCCTCCTCCAGCAGTCTCAGGAATAGCAGAATAGTTGATTATTCTACCAGTATCCTTGAAGTAATCCACCACAAATCTAGCAAGAACTTCAGGATTATGTTCTTTGGAAATGGGAGGGAAGTCCATCATCAAATTAGATTGTACATAGGATTCTCTCATATCATGCTTAGAGGGGTTGAATCTCTTGACAATCTTCATGTACTGCAGAGTCTTGCCATTGATGATTCTTCCGGTCACAGTTCCTAGATGAATATCTGATACCACACCAGATTCTGATAAGACCTTCAAGAGGCCTCCTTGATACAGAATCTCAGATATTAATCTTCCAAAAGGAACTTGCCTCCTGGTTTCTGATTGACTCTTCTTGATGGCCCAACACATGTGGTGCATCACATATCTGGGGAAGTTGATCTTTATTTTGTTGATAAGAAAATAAAGAAGAACTTTGTGATCCACAGACAATGTATCTGTTTCTCCTCCTTTCTGAAGCATACTGTCCAGTATAATCTTCAGAAGCACCCTATGCTCAGGATGCATATCCACCAATTTATTTGAGGGTCTCCCTTCAAATAACAACTTGTTGCAGACAACAGCCCATTCACTTTTCTTGTTGACATTCCACTGAAATTTACCAGCGCTCTACATCTGACAAGCCCTGGCTACCACCTCTTCAGTGATAACTATTGGAATTCCCATTACAGCAGACCTTATTTCAAGACCATTGTACGGTCTTAAACCCATTTGGTCTATGTTCTTGCCAGCAAGCTTGGGGTTGTTTGAGATTGCTACTATTTCTTCCAAAGTAGCTTCAGCTTTGTCGTAGACTTCTGACCTAACCCAAAAATCTCTAACAAGCTCCTGATATGTTGGTCCATTCAACATACCAAAGTACCTCATCATTCCTTGTGATAAGAAATGAGGTGCAACGTCAACTCCATGACGACTGAGTGAACCAAAATCTACTAGAGATTCAACTTGAATTTCCAGAGTCTCCTTGATGATGTTCATTGTTCTGGGTTTGATAACATAGGATCCTCCGGACTTGATTATGACACCAGATTGGATGAGATCACTTGCCATTAGGGTTTTCTAAGAGTTTGATTTGAGAACAAAAAAAGTTTTGCAAATGATTGAAAAACAAGAAATTTGTTCAGAGAGAAAATCAAAGAGTGAAAAGAGAAGTGAGTTGTGTGTGTTATGTATTTATAGAGAAAAAGTTTGATAACTGTTTGGAAAGAGTAGGGGACAAACAAACACAAACAATAAATACATATAGCATGCAGCCGTAAACGTATTGGGACAAAGCGAAGGTAACTTGTTTAACGTAATGAAATCATTGCCCTTTGAGTTCTTACCCAATACAGACAGGCCACGTATGAGAAACTGTAAAGTAACTGTCACCATAGTGGGGCAGGTGTTACTGAACTTAACAGTCACGCTTCCACTAATACAAGCTTCTGAGAGTCTAAAGATTCCTCACCAGAGTCTGAATAATTTATCAGAAGCTTTCATCAGAGTCTCCAAAAGAGAGTCTGATTCCCAAATAGCTTCTGAATATTTTCAGAGTCTGAATTCTGTTTTTAGAGGCGCATATTACCCAGAGACATAGCACATGTTCAAATTTTTCTTTATGAAATCAAATCTTTCAACAGATAAGGGTTTAGTAAATATATCAGCCCATTGATGATCAGTATCAATGAATTGAATATCTAAAATTCCCTTTTGAACATAGTCTCTTATAAAACGATGTTTAATCTCAATATGCTTTGCTCTTGAATGCAGAATTGGATTCTTAGACAAACATATAGCTGCTGTATTATCACAATAAATTGGGATATGGTTTTCAGGTATTTGATAGTCCTCAAACTGATGTTTCATCCAAAGTAGCTGTGTACAACAACTAGCAGCTGAGATGTATTCTCCTTCTGCTGTAGACAGAGCAATGGTTGCTTGCCTCTTGCTAGCCCAGGATATCAGATTCTCTCCCAAGAATTGACAATTGCCACTTGTAGATTTTCTTTCAATCCTGTCTCCAGCATAATCAGCATCACAGAATCCAACTAGCTTGTAGTCAGAGGATTTCTTGTAAAGAAGTCCAAGATTAGTAGTTCCTTTCAGATATCTAAAGATTCTCTTAACAGCAGTTAAGTGAGACTCTCTAGGATCTGATTGAAACCTTGCACACAAACATACACTGTATAAAATATCTGGTCTGGATGCAGTTAGGTATAACAAAGAACCAATCATACCTCTATACAGCTTCTGATCAACTTTGGTTCCTTGATCTTCTTTGCTCAGAGTGCAGGTTGGATGCATTGGAGTATTCATTTCTTTGCAGTCCTCAAGATTGAACTTCTTCAGAAGCTCTTTCGTATACTTGGACTGATGAACGTAGACTCCATCTTTGCATTGGTTGATTTGAATTCCAAGAAAGAACTTCAATTCTCCCATCATGCTCATTTCAAATTCATCCTGCATTACTTTCGAAAATTCTTTGCAAAGTGAACTATTTGTAGAACCAAAAATAATATCATCAACATAAATCTGAACTACAAGAATGTCTTTCTTCAGAGTCTTTCTGAATAGAGTAGTGTCAACTTGTCCTCGTTCAAAGTTGTTTTGAATCAAGAAATTACTCAGTCTTTCATACCAAGCTCTGGGAGCTTGTTTCAAGCCATAGAGTGATTTCTTTAATTTATAAACATGCTCTGGATGCTTTAAATCTTCAAAGCCAGGAGGTTGTTTGACATATACTTCTTCAGAAATGACACCATTAAGAAATGCACTCTTAACGTCCATTTGATACAGGGTTATGTTGTGATTAACTGCATAGGAAAGAAGTAACCTGATTGCTTCCAATCTTGCAACTGGCCTTGTTTCTGATTACTTCTCCTTGTCACTAAACTTATTTCTGAACACCCACTTGGTTCCATCGATGTTCTTGTGATTAGGCTTAGCTACTAGATCCCATACTTCATTCCTTTTGAATTGATTCAGTTCTTCTTGCATTGCTAGAATCCATCCTTCATCTCCAAGAGCTTCTTCAACAGAAGTTGGTTCAATAACAGATAATAATCCTAAAGCAGACTCTTCTTGTCTGAAATGCAATCTTGTTCTCATAGGACTTTCTTTATTGCCAATTATCCGATCTTCTGGATGTGAAGACTTGTATTTGAAAGATTGTTTGGATTGACTAGCTTGCAGAGAACCATCTTGAGCTTCATCAGAAGCTTCTTCATTAGGAACTTCAGGGGTTGTTCCAGCTTCTGAAGTATCTTCAGATTCTGGAATCTGATCAGATTCTGAGTTATCATCAGAATCTTGAGATTCTTCATGACTTTCAACTTGCACTGGAGTTTCACTTCCAGGCTCTTTGTCATCGAATCTTACATGCATAGATTCTTCCACACATTGTGTTTCTGAATTATACAGCCTGTATGCCTTAGAGCGTTCAGAGTAACCTAAAAAGATTCCCTTTTGAGCTTTGGCATCAAATTTCTTTAGGTAGACTTTGTTGTTCAGGACATAACACGTACATCCGAACTGATGAAAATAAGATATGTTGGGTTTTCTTCCTTTAAAGAGTTCATAAGCTGTTTTGTTCAACAGAGGTCTAATATAGATTCTGTTCTGAACATAACAAGCTGTGTTTACTGCTTCTGCCCAAAAATGCTTAGCCAGATTGTTCTCATGGATCATGGTTCTAGCCATCTCTTGTAAGGTTCTGTTCTTTCTCTCTACAACTCCATTTTGTTGTGGAGTTCTAGGTGCAGAGAATTCATGAATAATTCCATGTTTTTCACAGAAAACCTCAAACGGTTCATTTTCAAATTCTCCTCCATGATCACTTCTGACTTTCAAGATTTTCATTTCCTTCTCTGATTGAATTTGGATGCAGAATTTACTAAACACAGAATATGAATCATCTTTAGTTTTTAGAAATTTAACCCAACACCATCTGCTGTAGTCATCAACAATAACTAGTCCATATTTACTTCCATATAAGGATGCAGTGTTAACTGGTCCAAATAAGTCAATATGAAGTAACTCCAAGGGTCTGGAAGTTGAAACAATTTCTTTTGGCTTGAAGGGACTCTTGACAATTTTCCCTTTCTGACATGCTCCGCAAAGAGCATATGAGTGATAGTCAATGTCTGGTAGGCCTTTGACAAGTTGTAACTTGCTAATCTTAGAGATTAATCTCCAGTTAGCATGTCCCAAACGTCTATGCCACAGCCACTTCTTATCACCCATTGACAGAAGGCACATTACCTTCTGATCAGTCAGTTCTGAGAATTTTATCTTGTATACATTGTTTCTTCATTTTCCCTTGAAGACTATGGACTGATCATCCTTGTTAACTACTGTGCAGTTGTTCTTATTAAACAATACATCATAACCACTGTCACATAATTGACTTATGCTTAGTAAGTTATGTCTAAGTCCATCAACGAACCACACATTACTGAATGAGATCAGAGAGTTACCAATGGTTCCAGTGCCAATGATTTTGCCAGTCTGGTTTCCTCCAAATCCCACAGTTCCTCCCTCTTTCATGGTTAGGGTTAGGAACATAGACCTTTCTCCCGTCATGTGACGCGAGCAACCACTGTCCAGGTACCAAGCCTTGTGCTTTTCTAGTCCTCTTAGACATACCTGCAGCATCAATAATTTCAGGCTTAGGTACCCATATTCTTATGGGTCCTTTTTGGTTAGTCTTAGAACCATTGAACTTCTATTGTAAGTTACGTCTTGAAGTCATTGGCAATGTTTTCTCCCATACCTTGGGTTTAGAACCGTTTGGTTTAGGTTTCAACTTGCCTTTCACAATTTCTCTTCTTTGAAACTTAGGCTTTGGTTTTTCAGACTCTAGCTTTTTCAGAGTCTGTTTAACAGACTTTGAATGTTTCGGAGTCTGAGACTTTAAAGCTTTGGGTTCAAAGTTTTTCAGACCCTTTAACTTAACATTCTGAGATTTTGACTTAGTCAGAACCTTAGAAGTAGAGGTTGTAGGTTCTTAATGAGTCACTGTGTTGACTTCATCAGACTCTCTTACAAAGTGCTTTTCCAATGCCTCTCTGGCTCCATCAGGACCAGGTTTCAGAGTCATTTCATTTGAGTTTCCTCCAATGAATCCAAGACCCTGTCCTCTGTTCTGATACGTGTTATAGATCATGGATGCAACCCTTGATCTGTCAATTACAGTAGCAATAAATTCTTGCAGAGCAACATCTTGCTCACTTAAGTATTTACAGCTACACTTCTTGATCAATAAAGAGATATTTTCTTCCTTTAAATCTTCTAATTCCAACAGAGTTGAATTATGTCTTTTTGACAGCTTATCAAGTTGTTGTTTGACTTTCTTCAACTCAGTGGTCTTAGCTTTAAAATGACCAAGAAGCTCATTGACAGATTCTATAAGTTCAGATCTTGTGAGTTCGGAATATACCTCTGTTTCACTCTCAGAGTCTGCATCTGATTCTGCCTCAGGTGTCTCTTTAACAGATTCGGTTGTAGCCATTAGTCCAACAGCTACATTGGCTTCACCATCAGCATCATCATCCTCAGACCCTGACTCATTATCAAGATCTTCCCAGGTGGCCATCAGACTTTTCTTGATCTGCTTCTTGAACTTGCTTGACTTGAAGGTTGGCCTCTTTGACTTGGGTTTCTCCTTCTGCAGTTCTGGACACTCAGCAATAAAATGTCCAGTTTTCTTGCAGTTGAAGCAACCTTTCTGATCCTCCTTTTTGAACCCCTTCCCACTGCTCTTGCTCAGAAATCTCTTGTTCTTCTTAGCAAGGTACTGCATTCTGCTTGAAAGCATAGCCATTTCCTTTGCAACATCAGGATCCTCCTCTGAGCTTTCAGAAGCTGAAGACTCATTTTCAGACTCTTCAACCTTGAGAGCCTTTGAAGACCTTCCTTTTGATTTTAAGGCAATGGTTTTGGATTTTCTTGCAAAATCATGTTCATAGAGACTTAACTCATGAACCTTGAGTGAGCTTACAAGATCTTCAACACTTAAAGTGTTTAAATCTTTAGCCTCCTCAATTGCAGTGACCTTTGGTCTCCATCTAGAGGGTAAGCTCCTTAAAATCTTGCTAACATGATCAGAAGCTATGTAACTCTTCTTCAGTATCTGAAGACCAGATACTAGAGTTTGAAATCTTGAGTACATCTGCTCAATACTTTCATCCTCTTTCATCTTAAATAGTTCATATTGATGAACTAACAGAAGAGCTTTAGCTTCCCTGACCTTTTTGCTTCCTTCGTAGTTAGCACAGAGAGAAGCAAACATGGCTCTAGCAGTAGATTTGTCACTCATCTTCATGTATTCCGTTTTAGGAATAGCAGTGACAAGAGCCCCTCTGATGATATGATGTTTCTTATAGATTTTCTTTTGAGCAGCAGTGTGAAGTTTGCGGTCAATGGCAGCACCTTCGTCATCAAGTTGTAAGTCACCAACACCATCTTCAAGTATGTCCCAGAGCTTTAGCTTTAGCTTCCCTGATGTTTCTTATAGATTTTCCATAATCAGCCTTTCTACTGCTGTTATTGGATCCATAGTCATATGGTATAGCAGCACCAACAGTAGCACCAGAAGAAGACTGTTCACTGGAAGACATGTTTTTCTCTGGATCTTTTCTGTTACACGGTTAAGTGCTATGACAACAGAGCCGGAGCTCTGATACCAACTGAAGGTGAGAAAAACACAAGAAGGGGGGGTTGATTTGTGTTTACTTTTCGCAACTCTTGAAGAGTGAGAATCTAATTCCTTTAAACTCAGAGTCTGAATGAGATCAGAGTCTGATAGGAGATTAGGTTCTGGTTGCAGCGGAATAATCAAGAGATAGAGAGAGAAGAGAGAACACAAGCAATTATACAGGTTCCTTCCACAAACCGGAAGTAGTCTTGTCCCCCTTGTACTTCCAAGGAGAGTTCACTAAAATGTAATATCAAATTACAAGTTGCTCAAACACACAGTATGAGACTTCCTTGCTCAAGCACACAGGCGAGAGACTTCCTTGCTCAAAGACACAACTAAGAGACTTCCTTGCTCAAGGACACAGCCAAGAGACTTCCTTTGCTCAAGCACAAAAGCAAGAGACTTTTACACAATTACAGAAAATTGAATACAATTGAAACACTTGACAACAATCAAAATGTGTTTCAATTACAACAAAGACAGACTCTGTTTTACACAAAAGACAGACTCTGTTTTTCTGTGAAACTTAGAAATTCTAGAATACTTAGTTTGTAGGAATCTAAGTTGATGATGTGCTTTTGTTAAGACTCAGTTGAATACGAAAGCAGCGCAATGCAATTTTTCAAGTTACAGAGTCCAACAATTCTTCAAGTCTTCTATCCTTTATATAGGCGTAGGAAAGAGACGTTGAGTCATCCAGCGCATCAGGATGAGTTCTGAAGCTTGATCAATGACTGTTGATCTGTTGCTTGATTTGGTAATAGTCCTTCAATAGTATCATTTGAATTCCATTCCCTTTGAGGATTAATACCGGTAGACACAGTTGCCAAACTGTACGAGGTAGTGGAGTAGTGGAAACAGAGTTCGTACAACGTACTCTGTACTGGCCTGCAATCTTTGTCTTTGTGCTTCCCACGCTCAAGTTGACTTAGAAGCTAGTCGTTACTCCATTTGAGAGTTTCTTTGTGCATAGCAATGCAGTAGAGATCATTGTTAGCAGATTATCAAATTTGTGGCTTCAGACTCACTGTAGCACTATGCTTCTGATAATCTTCAGACTCTTGGTTCTCAGATTCTGATGGTCTTCAGACTCTGATACAGTCTTCAGACTCTCTTGGTTCTCAGATTCTGATGGTCTTCAGACTCTCTTCGGTACAGTCTTCAGACTCTCTTCGGTGCAGTCTTCAGATTCTCTTCGATGCAGTCTTCAGACTCTCTTCGATGCAGTCTTTAGACTCTCTTCGATACATAATCACAAGCAACAAGCTTCTCTGGATTTATTGCTCTTTAACATTGTTCAAACAGAATACTTTCTAAGATACAGATCTTAATTGATATCCTGCATACTTAAACAAATATTAGCAATATCCAATTGACAACTTTTTAATACCTTGTTATCATCAAAACTCAAAACGTGGTATTGCTGAACACCTTTGTTCCAACAATATGCTATGTTGCCAGAGGTGCCAATGCCAGCTTCTGGAGAAGCATAGTGATCAGACACAGTAGATTTTGATAACTCAGCTTCTGCAGTAGCTATAGGATCCTTCTGTTTAAGAGCAGAAGCAACTTAGCAGCTTCCTTGACAGTCTCTTCCTTTAATTCTTCAGCAACCACTTATGCTGCCATTGCCTTGCCAGCAGCATGTTCATCCTCAATCATAGATACAGAAGTACCTATCTTCTGTGCTACATCCTTAGCCACAGGAACCACATCCACCTTTCTCTTCTTGATCTGACTCTCTTCACCTTCAGAGTCAGCATCAAGGTAGTCAGCAATATCTTGAGCCATTCTGTCATAGTCTCTGTTAGTCTTGCCTTTCTTCGCTTTCTTCTCATCTTTCTTAGCCTTCTTCTCATCTTTCTTGGCTTTCTTTTCATCCTTGGTTTCTTTAATCCTATCCTTAATTTCACGAAGTGCAGAGGATGTTGATGAAGGCATAGGAGTTATGGTCTTAGGGGAACCAATTGTCACTCCAGGAAGAGCAGTAGATTTGATCTTTTTCTTGAGAGGCTCCTGCTTCTCTTCCTCTTCCTTGAGAATCACTTCCTTGGTCCTTTTTCCCTTGACCTTAAGAGGTCCTCTGTAACACCCTATTCCTATTAAGCGGTAAAACGCGCGAACATACAAATATATTCTAGAAATAGATGCTACGCCAACAACAAATTCAAGTCCACAAGTGTAAATTATCATGGTTCATAAACATAGCAGCGGAATATATATTCAAGAATACAAACCATAACTCCAAATCTCAGGCTAATTAATACATAATCTTATCCTAAACATCGGATATAAAAGAATCATAACATACTCCTCAAATCAACATATGATGAAATAAGCCTAACATAAAACGCCATCCTAGATCAGAGCCCCTAATCTAGACGCGCACAAAAGAGATAGAGGATTCCTACTCCTCAGCAACACCAAGTAAACAAGCTACTTATCCTGCACTCCATCTACCCGTCCGCACGGAAAGGTAGGTGGTAAACCACTGAGGGTTAGCATTACATCAACATAATCCGTAAACAAACAATCGAGAATATCATGTATAATGAATACTAAATAATATAAACATCTTCACATATACAATCACATGATATTCCAATATCAATTCAATTCACCAATCAAGTTCACATGAACCAAATGCATAAATCACACATCACGACTCAATGCAATTCACCAAACAATGTATGCAATGTTCTAGACTCATCTAGATGCATGTGGTACCAAATCACCTCAAGGTCGTCACCTTCGATGCAACAAAAACATCGTATGTAAGGTTTCACACCCCGCCTTACAGTTGGACATAAGTCCGTCACCAAACAATGAATGCATGAACATATGACTCGACTCAATGCATATGTTCACACAAAGATCACCTCATCACCAAACAATACATATACAACCATGCAATCATCACCAAACAATGCATATACAACTATGCAATCATCACCATCATTCAACAAGTATGCACACACCAACATACAATCAACATATATGCATTCAACAATTTCATCTCCTTTGCATACTTCGTTATAAACATACATGTCTTTCACAAAATTCTACTCACAATTCACAACTTTGAAAATATCGAAGTAATGAATCAAAACCAACCAAACAAGGTCAAATGCCTAAGCCATGTATACTCTTAAGTCACATTTGTGCGCAGTAGAGATTACATAAGCTTTTCATTGGCCAATCGCGATTAATTCACAAAAATCACGAAGTTCGTCTCATTTCATCATATTGCAAAACCGATTCATTAAGAGAAGAAAACTAAGTTCGATTCAACGAGACATATATTAGATACTATTAAACATCGTAATTAAACTCATAATACTCACATTTGATGTTTGGAAGCAAACCAAAAGTTTCGGGTTGAGTTAGAAACGGTTATGCTGAATTTTTTGTAAAAGTCTTCCAAGACCCACTTGGAGTGTTTCTATCATAACTCAAAATCCACAAAACATTTTCAAGTGAAACCAAAGCCATTGGAAATCTAACTCAATTATCTAAAATTTCATGTTTACACCAAAGGCCAATTCGAAACAGAAATATGCGAAAAAGACGCAAGAACACGAAATTGGGAGTGCTGTCACTGTGCAACTCGCCATGGCGAGTAAATCCACTCGCCATGGCGAGTAAATCCACTCGCCATGGCGAGTTGGTCACAGGGAGTGACCCCCAACTCGCCTCCAGCTCGCCCCCAACTCGCCGTTGCGAGTTGCGACAGTTCAGTACACGAGAAAACTCCATTTTTCACCCAAAAACTCTCAATTTTAGTTCCCCATAGCCCAAATTGGTTTCCAAAGTTTGTATAAACATTTCTAGGCATAAACAGAGATTCAAATTCATATAAAGCTTGAATCACAACATCATATCCACAAAATAATCACTTGACCCATATTTATGAAAATATTAAGAACAACACAAATTCATAACAAGACTCCATGGTTATGAACACCCATAGGTTCAGTCAACAACAACAACATCTTATTCAACAACAACCTTACTTAAACATGATTTCATCACAATCAAGAACAACAACTCTAGTTCATAACAATTTGAACAAAAATCAACAAGGTATCACATAACCACAATTCAAGCATGTAAAATCAACAACAATAACATGTTTAGCATCAATTTCACATACCCAAAATTAACATCAAATAGGAGCACGAATTTAATCAATTAAGTTCAAATAATCACTTATTTCATAAGCACTTATGAGATGGAGAAGAAGAAGAGATTAAACAATTGATTATGAATGAAGACTAGCCCCCTTACCTCTAACACCAAGAATCCTAGCTCAAGCTTCAATCTCCCCTTTAGCCCCAACCTTCTTCTCTTGCTCCTCTTCCTAGCCTCTAGTTCTCTACTCTTAGTGTTTTGTGTGAATTATAAAGTCTAACCCTAGTTTCTCAAGGTTATGGGTCAAATATTCACAAACCATTAATGGGCCTAACCCATACTAACTAATTGGTTCAATCTAATTACACCACACCGCTAACTCTAACTCACTAACGGTAATTAACTAGAAACCTCGGTCCTAATTAATTATATCGACAACTTAACCTCTTACAATTAATAACGGTTCTAACTAGAACGCTAAAAATAACTATTGTCATAAGATTACTAAATTACCCTACCTCATAAAAAACTAAAATAGCCTTAAGTCTAAATGACCAAAATACCCTCCTAATACGTAAACCCATGGAAATGCACACTGACATGAATGAATACACATAAAACAATTAAAATCAAACAATCGCAAAAATCGGGCTGTTACATCCTCCTCCAGCAGTCCCAGGAATGGCAGAATAATTGATTATTCTACCAGTATCCTTGAAGTAATCCACCACAAATCTTGCAAGAACTTCAGGATTATCTTCTTTGGATATGGGAGGGAAGTCCATCATCAAGTCAGATTGTACATAGGATTCCCTCATATCATGCTTAGAGGGGTTGAATCTCTTGACAATCTTCATGTACTGCAGAGTCTTGCCATTAATGATTCTTCCGGTCACAGTTCCTAGATGAATATCTGATACCACACCAGATTCTGATAAGACCTTCAAGAGGCCTCCTTGATACAGAATCTCAGATATTAATCTTCCAAAAGGAACTTGCCTCCTGGTTTCTGATTGACTCTTCTTGATGGCCCAACACATGTGGTGCATCACATATCTGGGGAAGTTGATCTTTATTTTGTTGATAAGAAAATAAAGAAGAACTTTGTGATCCACATACAATGTGTCTGTTCCTCCTCCTTTCTAAAGCATACTGTCCAGTATAATCTTCAGAAGCACCCTATGCTCAGGATGCATATCCACCAGTTTATTTGATGGTCTCCCTTCAAATAACAGTTTGTTGCAGACAACAGCCCATTCACTTTTCTTGTTGACATTCCACTGAAATTTACCAGCGCTCTCCATTTGACAACCCCTGGCTACCACTTCTTCAGTGATAACTATTGGTATTCCCATCACAGCAGACCTTACTTCAAGACCATTGTACGGTCTTAAACCCATTTGGTCTCTGTTCTTGCTAGCCAGACTGGGGTTGTTTGAGATTGCAACAGTTTCTTCCAAAGTAGCTTCAGCTTTGTCGTAGACTTCTGACCTAACCCAAAAATCTCTAACAAGCTCCTGATATGTTGATCCATTCAACATACCAAAGTAGTTCATCATTCCTTGTGATAAGAAATGAGGAGAAACGTCAACTCCATGACGACTGAGAGAACCAAAATCTACTGGAGATTCAACTTGAATTTCCAGAGTCTCCTTGATGATGTTCATTGTTCTGGGTTTGATAACGTAGGATTTTCCAGACTTGATTATGACACCAGATTGGATGAGATCACTTGCCATTAGGGGTTTCTAAGAGTTTAATTTGAGAACAAAAAGTTTTGCAAAGTATTGAAAAACAAGAAATTTGTTCAGAGAGAAAATCAAAGAGTGAAAAGAGAAGTGAGTTGTGTGTGTTATGTATTTATAGAGAAAAAAAATTTGATAACCGTTTGGAAAGAATAGGGGACAAACAAACACAAACAATAAATACATATAGCATGCAGCCGTAAAAGTATTGGGACAAAGCGAAGGTAACTTGTTTAACGTAATGAAATCTTTGCCCTCTGAGTTCTTACCCAATACAGACAGGCCACGTCTGAGAAACTGTAAAGTAACTGTCACCGTAGTGGGACAAGTGTTACTGAACTCAACAGTCATGCTTCCACTAATACGAGC
Source organism: Medicago arabica (assembly GCA_946800305.1). Classification (NCBI taxonomy): domain Eukaryota; kingdom Viridiplantae; phylum Streptophyta; class Magnoliopsida; order Fabales; family Fabaceae; genus Medicago; species Medicago arabica. The sequence continues at coordinate 27,338,677 of OX326970.1, read as the reverse complement.
TTCTGACAGTCTAAAGATTCCTTACCAGAGTCTGAATAGTTTATCAGAAGCTTTTATCAGAGTCTCTAAAAGAGGGTCTGATTCCCAAATAGCTTCTGAATATTTTCAGAATCTGAATTCTGTTTTCAGAGACGCACATTACCCAGAGACATAACACATGTTCAAATTTTTCTTTATGAAATCAAATCTTTCAACATATAAGGGTTTTTTAAATATATCAGCCCATTGATGATCAGTATCAATGAATTGAATATCTAAAATTCCCTTTTGAACATAGTCTCTTATAAAATGATGTTTAATCTCAATGTGCTTTGCTCTTGAATGCAGAATTGGATTCTTAGACAAACATATAGCTGCCGTATTATCACAATAAATTGGGATACAGTTTTCAGTTATTTGATAGTCCTCAAGCTGATGTTTCATCCAAAGTAGCTGTGTACAACAACTAGCAGCTGAGATGTATTCTGCTTCTGCTGTAGACAGAGCAATGGTTGCTTGCCTCTTGCTAGCCCAAGATATCAGATTCTCTCCCAAGAATTGACAATTGCCACTTGTAGATTTTCTTTCAATCCTGTCTCCAGCATAGTCAGCTACACAGAATCCAACTAGCTTATAGTCAGAAGATTTCTTGTAAAGAAGTCCAAGATTAGTAGTTCCTTTCAGATATTTGATGATTCTCTTAACAGTAGTTAAGTGAGACTCTCTAGGATCTGATTGAAACCTTGCACACAAACATACACTGTATAAAATATGTGGTCTGGATGCAGTTAGGTATAACAAAGAACCAATCATACCTCTATACAGCTTCTGATCAACTTTGGTTCCTTGATCTTCTTTTCTCAGAGTGCAGGTTGGATGCATTGGAGTATTCATTTCTTTGCAGTCCTCAAGATTGAACTTCTTCAGAAGCTCTTTCGTATACTTGGACTGATGAACGTAGACTCCATCTTTGCATTGGTTGATTTGAATTCCAAGAAAGAACTTCAATTCTCCCATCATGCTCATTTCAAATTCATCCTGCATTACTTTCGAAAACTCTTTGCAAAGTGAACTATTTGTAGAACCAAAAATGATATCATCAACATAAATCTGAACTATAAGAATGTCTTTCTTCAGAGTCTTTCTGAATAAAGTAGTGTCAACTTGTCCTCGTTCAAAACTGTTTTGAATTAAGAAATTACTTAGTCTTTCATACCAAGCTCTGGGAGCTTGTTTCAAGCCATAGAGTGATTTCTTCAATTTATAAACATGCTCTGGATGCTTTAAATCTTCAAAGCCAGGAGGTTGTTTGACATATACTTCTTCAGAAATGACACCATTAAGAAATGCACTCTTAACGTCCATTTGATATAGGGTTATGTTGTGATTAACTGCATAGGAAAGAAGTAACCTGATTGCTTCCAATCTTGCAACTGGAGCAAACGTTTCTGTGTAATCAATGCCTTCTTGTTGACTGTAGCCCTGCGCAACAAGTCTGGCCTTGTTTCTGATTACTTCTCCTTGTTCACTAAGCTTATTTCTGAACACCCACTTGGTTCCAATGATGTTCTTGTGATCAGGCTTAGCTACTAGATCCCACACTTCATTCCTTTTGAATTGATTTAGTTATTCTTGCATTGCCAGAATCCATCCTTCATCTCCAAGAGCTTCTTCAACAGATTCGGTTGTAGCCATTAGTCCAACAGCTACATTGGCTTCACCATCAGCATCATCATCCTCAGACTCTGACTCATTATCAAGATCTTCCCAGGTGGCCATCAGACTTTTCTTGATCTGCTTCTTAAACTTGCTTGACTTGAAGGTTGGCCTCTTTGACTTGGATTTCTCCTTCTGCAATTCTGGACACTCAGCAATAAAATGTCCAGTCTTCTTGCAGTTGAAGCAACCTTTCTGATCCTCCTTTTTGAACCCCTTCCCACTGCTCTTGCTCAGAAATCTCTTGTTCTTCTTAGCAAGGTACTGCATTCTGCTTGAAAGCATAGCCATTTCCTTTGCAACATCAGGATCCTCCTCTGAGCTTTCAGAAGCTGAAGACTCAATTTCAGACTCTTCAACCTTGAGAGCCTTTGAAGACCTTCCTTTTGATTTTAAGGCAATGGTTTTGGACTTTCTTGCAGAATCATGTTCATTGAGACTTAACTCATGAACCTTGAGTGAGCTTACAAGATCTTCAACACTTAAAGTGTTTAAATCTTTAGCCTCCTCAATTGCAGTGACCTTTGGTCTCCATCTAGAAGGTAAGCTCCTTAAAATCTTGCTAACATGATCAGAAGCTATATAACTCTTCTTCAGTATCTGAAGACCAGATACTAGAGTTTGAAATCTTGAGTACATTTGCTCAATACTTTCATCCTCTTTCATCTTGAATAGTTCATACTGATGAACTAACAGAAGAGCTTTAGCTTCCCTGACCTTTTTGCTTCCTTCATAGTTAGCACAGAGAGAAGCAAACATGGCTCTAGCAGTAGATTTGTCACTCATCTTCATGTATTTCGTTTTAGGAATAGCAGTGACAAGAGCCCCTCTGATGATATGATGTTTCTTATAGATTTTCTTGTGAGCAGCAGTGTGAAGTTTGCGGTCAATGGCAGCACCTTCGTCATCAAGTTGTAAGTCACCAACACCATCTTCAAGTATGTCCCAGAGTTCTTTATCAAGACCCATGACATAACTATAGAAGTTGGTTTTCCACCAAGAAAAATTCTTCAGGATCACCATTGAACTTAGGAATTTTTCCATAATCAGCCTTTTTACTGCTTTTATTGGATCCATAGTCATATGGTCTAGCAGCACCAGAAGAAGATGGTTCACTGGAAGACATGTTTTTCTCTGGATCTTTTCTGTTACACGGTTAAGTGCTATGACAACAGAGCCGGAGCTCTAATACCAACTGAAGGTGAGAAAAACACAAGAAGGGGGGGGGGGGGGGGGGTTGAATTGTGTTTTCTTTTCGCAGCTCTTGAAGAGTGAGAATCTAATTCCTTTAAACTCAGAGTCTGAATGGGATCAGAGTCTGATAGGAGATTAGGTTCTGATGCAGCGGAATAATCAAGAGATAGAGAGAAGAGAGAACACAAGCAATTATACAGGTTCCTTCCGCAAACTGGAAGTAGTCCTGTCCCCCTTGTACTTCCAAGGAGAGTTCACTAAAATGTAATATCAATTACAAGTTGCTCAAACACACAGTATGAGACTTCCTTGCTCAAGCACCCAGGCAAGAGAATTCCTTGCTCAAAGACACAACTAAGAGACTTCCTTGCTCAATGGACGCAGCCAAGAGTCTTCCTTTGCTCAAGCACAAAAGCAAGAGACTTCTTACATAATTACAGAAAATTGAATAGAGTTGAAACACTTGACAACAATCAAATGTGTTTCAATTACATCAAAGACAGACTCTGTTTTTACACAAAAGACAGACTCTGTTTTTCTGTGGAACTTAGAAATTCTAGAATACTCAGTTTGTAAGAATCTAAGTTGATGATGTGTTTTTGTTAAGACTCGGTTGAATACGAAAGCAGCGCAGTGTAATTTTTCAAGTTGTAGAGTCCAACAATTCTTCAAGTCTTCTATCCTTTATATAGGCGTAGGAAAGAGACGTCGAGTCATCCAACACATCAGGATGATTTCTGAAGCTTTATCAATGACTGTTGATCTGTTGCTTGATTTGGTAATAGTCCTTCAATTGCATCATTTGAATTCCATTCCCTTTGAAGATTAATACCGGTAGACACAGTTGCCAAACTGTACGAGGTAGTGGAGTAGTGGAAACAGAGTTCGTACAACGTACTCTGTACTGGCCTGCAATCTTTGTCTTTGTGCTTCCCACGCTCAAGTTGACTTTGAAGCTAGCCGTTACTCCATTTGAGAGTTTCTTTTGCATCGCAATGAAGTAGAAATCCTTGTTAGCAGATTATCAGATTTTGGGCTTCAGACTCACTGTAGCACTAAGCTTCTGGTAATCTTCAGACTCTCTTGGTTTTCAGATTCTGATGGTCTTCAGACTCTGATACAGTCTTTCAGACTCTCTTTGGCACAGTCTTCAGACTCTCTTCGATGCAGTCTTCAGACTCTCTTCGATACAGTCTTCAGACTCTCTTCGATACTGTCTTCAGACTCTCTTCGATACAGAATCACAAGCAACAAGCTTCTCTGGATTTTTTGCTCTTTAACATTGTTCAAACATAATACTTTCTAAGATATAAATCTTGATTGATATCCTGCATACTTAAACAAATATTAGCATTATCCAATTGACAACTTTTTAATACCTTGTTATCATCAAAACTCAAAACGTGGTATTGCTGAACACCTTTGTTTCAACACACCCAACGTAGGACATAGGAGGTTCATACAACAACTCACCCTTAGCGGCCATGCGCTTTTTTGCGTTGTTAGCGCGTCCCAGATGCTCCACCAACCTCATCCCATCTTGCCAAGGATTCAATTTGTGTTGAGCAGCTCCTTCTTCGCGAAATTGGACGAAGTTGCGTATTTCCTGATCATACCGAGGGTATTGGCTAGTGAGGGTTTCAATCGGGATGAAATTTTTTCCCTCTTTAATGATCTCTTTGTTCGACAAAGTCTTGCTCATTGTAGGGATGTTATCAGCGTTGATGGCCTTCTTTTTGATTGGGGCCAACTTGAACTGCGGTCGATGCCCCCTAGTTTGGTTTACGAATTCACTTGTCCTCCCGATGGGCTATACGCGTTGAGCAACATGATTCGTAATGCCCATCTACCATCTCCAGGTGCAGATGAAGACTACGACATGGTCAACATTTGTCTCTCTTGCCGTCTTGACGTCTAACTTGCGTGGTTTTTAGAACATTTACGCCTTTTCGATCTCGACTTGTTGTAAAAGGTCTAAAAACCATTTTATTATGTGTCAAACCATTTTTCGACTTGGTGTATTTTGACCCAGTAGTTGGTCTTGTGTTGTTTAATTAATCTAAAGTCGAATATTTCTTTCTTTGTCGAAATTTGATGTTTGTATTATTTTATTTTCACACAATAGGCTTATATTCTCGATACAAAGCCTTTATTTCGACATATTATCAAAGAAATCAATTCCTTTGACAAATTGTTAAATGACAAAGAGTTTCAATTCTTCAAGATAAGAATTATTTGCAACCCTAAAATAAGCATTTGCAAATAAACCAGAGTTTGTAATGAAACTTTAATAAACACAATTCTTTGCCTTCACCTTTTGTTATTGATCAAAATATCAATAGGGTTCTAAACAAGAATTATATCTATTTTGGTTTCAACCAATTCTTTTGGTTTCTTATCCAAAACTTTGAATCTTAAGGCAACTAATGCCAAATTTTACCATTTGATTTTCAGTTCAGGAATCATACAAGTTCCTTATCATAATACAATCAAATCTATGGTCGATTAACCATCATTTGCTTAAGTTTCAACCTTAGTTTTTTGATAGTATCTTTGCTAATGGTTTCTTAACCATCTTTTGCTAAGTACTAGCCACTTAAGGCCTTCTTGATCTCACTCTCCGGCTAAACAACCGTGATTTTGTTCTAAGCCTCTTGCTTAGATGTGATGACCATCCTCATCATTCCCTCAGGTTAAGGAATTCAGATCTTCCGCATTATGCTTTGTGTCGAGAGTCTTCATTTCCCACATGAACTTGCATCTGCATCTGCTTGATTAGTACCATCGGATGAAGTCTTACAGAACTTGCATCTGCTTGATTAGTACCATCAGATTTTGCAGATGAACATGGAGCAATGTTTTCTAGATTCTTGTCAAAAGTTTTCCTTGTGATTTGATTAACTTCAGCAAGAAAATAGCTTTGGTCAGCCTCAATGTTTTTGACTATACCATGATCTCTCCAAATTAAGATTATTTGATGCATGGATGAGGGAACATTGCCTATCCCATGAATCCACTCTCTTCCTAACAACAAATTGAAGTTAGCTTTCGATGGGACCACCATGAACAAAGTTGGTCTAACAACAGTTCCCACCGTCATATTCACTTGGAGAGCACCAAGGGAATGACTAGCCTTTCCTTCATAATTCGATAGAATTACATTATGAGGCTTTAAATCTTCGTTGGTCTTGCCAATCCTTTGGGGCAAGAATTGAGGCATTAGATTAACAGTAGCACCACCGTCGACAAACACTTTGTTGACACTAATCTCATCCACTTTGGCTTGGATGAACAAAGGTTTAAGAGGACTCTTCATTTAATCATCAGGCTGTACAAATATGGCTTTCCGATTACCTTCAGAGCCATCATTTGTTACAAAGTAACACATGGGTTTGTATTCCTCCATGTCTTTGGGGTCGAACTCTTCCTCTGAATCATCAACTTCAAACACCATATCATATCCAGCTGGTAAAATGGAAACCATGTTGCATATGACATCGAAGTCTGGTTCTGAATCCATAAATTTTGATCCTCATTCATCATCTTCATCAGGATCCTCTTTGACTAGAGGGAGAGATAACCTTTCTTTCGCTGGTCTTCTTTCTGGTTCGACCATTCTTTGATTCCCCTTTGGGGCAACAGTTTCATCTTCAAGGCACGTAGAAATGCCTTTCTTAGACCTCTGGTACTAGGGCAGGACAAAAAAACCGAATCCGACCCAATCCGTCCGGTCCGATAGGCCCGCGGGTAGACGGGTCGGTTCAACGGACAACTCGGTTCAAGCGGTTTAAGGAGACACGGTTAAAGGTGGATAGTGTTGGACGGTTCCAGATGGGGATACCAATCCAGCAAAACCCATCACCGACCGAGAATGGCTTTTATTATTATTTGTTTCTTCGGTATTTGGCATATTAGGTGTGATATAAAAGCTTTTTTTTCTTCTCATTTCTAAATCTCCTTTCTCTCTCTAAACTAAAGCCACCACCCACCCCTCTCTCTCAAGAACCACAACCTGTTACCAACAACTATCCCTCCTTCCTTTCAAGCTTCTACTTCTATACTACCCATCTCTCTTTTCTCTTTTCCAAATTCCTTCTTCGTTTTATTCTTCTTCATAGTTATTATCTTTCTTCTCCAAACCCCATCATATGTGTGACATGAGTTTCAAAACTCTATCATTTGACTCAAAGAATAAGAAAATCTTCCTCCACAAAGTAGATATGACATGAGTTTTACAATTGTTTGTTGTACAACTTAAAATTTGATGTTTTCAAGTTTCTTTTTATTTGTAATTTTTGTATAATACTGCTGCTGGTTGATGATCTTTATCAATAGTAAATTTCAGAATTTTTATTCATGACTTTGCAATTTGGCTTTTCTGCGTTTTTGTTCCTTCATACCTGCATAAACCGTGTTTCGACCAACCCGTCACCCGCCGTAACCGAACATTCAAATGGACGGAAATGGGTTCTATTTTGTCAACTGTGGTCGCCTCTCGGTTTGGAGTTTTCGGACCGAACTCCGACCGAGCCCAACTGTAACGCCCGTTTTAATTATTTAAATTATTTTATATAGTATAGATAATATTTATATGATTTTGTGTGAATTTAAGTGATATTTGGAATATTATGTGATTTATATGAGCTATGTGATTTTATGAAGGTTGAGACTTATTTTATTGTTTAATAAAATAAGATTTGAAAATAAAAAAAATAATAAGTTGTGGGTTTGTTTTAGAGATAAAGTTGTGAGGGAATAAGATAAAATAAAACAAATAGAGGTTTAAAAGGGGGAATTAGGTTTAGAATTGTACAGAACGTACAATTCAGAGTTTTGGGAGAAAAAGGGAGAAAACGGAAGAGAAGAACCAGAGAGGCTGCTGCTCGATTTTCTTAAGGTAATGGTGAGCCTATCATTGCAATTTCATTGAACATGTAGTTCATGATTATAATTAACAAATTCTAGGTTTAATTCATGAGAATTAAGAATTAAGAGTTAGGTCAAAAAGTGATGAATTGATGATTAGATGATGAGAAACCGTACCGTTGACGTAGTAAACTGTTTACAGACCATAGAATAACCCTTAAACATTGTATTAGTCGAAATTTTGAAGAATTAGGATGAAATTTGGGGTTTTGGGTGAAAACCCTCGTAACCCCGTAACTGTTCTGTCGTCGCTCGCCACAGCGAGCAGCCAGCTCGCCACAGCGAGTATTCATTCAGCTCGCGAGGCGAGCCTAACAGCTCGCCATAGCGAGCAACTCCTAGAAGGTTCGCGAGGCGAACAACCTACTCGCCATAGCAAGTAACACCCAGGAGCTCGCCAGGCGAACAACCCAACTCGCCATAGCGAGTAACCCCTGATGGTTCGCGAGGCGAGGGTTCCCACTCGCCATAGCGAGTAGTTCTGTACCTGACTACCTTTAGAATAATGCGACTCTTGTCGCACGATTAGTTATGAGATTACCCCTAGATTGGAATTAAGTATTGAGATATTAAGACGACCTGTAGAGCTGTTAACTAATATTTGATTCGTTATGGTGACCTGTACATTTGTATATGCTTTCCTGAACTATAAGAGATGATGTATGTGAATGTTTATGATTTTACTATGTTTGTGATGTTGATTGCTGCCATGCTGCCATATTGATAGTAATTAAAAGCTGCATGTGTTGTTATAAGACTTATGATGTTATAATCCAAATTATTGGAGTTCATTTGAGATGTCTAAGATTTAAGAGATTGAGTCCATGCATATTCATCCAGAGACGAGGGCTCATGCCCTAGGAGCTTTTGCTCAATAGCGACGAGAGCTTATGCTCTAGGAGTATTTTTATGCTCAATAGCGACGAGGGCTTATGCCCTAGGAGTATATTTATACTCAATACGGTACCACATGCATGATTAAGATGTCTAAGTTGCATAAGTTGAGTCGAAGTTGCATTGTCAATTCAAACTATTGAGTTGAATTATGATGTTGTTTAAGATGTTACTTGACTATTGTACTGATATATGATGATGATGTTATGCTGTTAAATGTAATTGTTGAATTATATGTTTAATGTTTTGTTTTGAGAATCTCACCCCTTCTGTTGGAATTGTCGCCTTGTGGGCAAGTGCAGGTGATTAAGCTTTAGTTGTTGTTGCTGTTGTGAGTGGCTGCCCTCACTGTGTCCTTAGGTGCTCTGATACGTAACGGGATGGGAACCTTTATGTTTTATTCTATTCCTTACGTATTTGATTATGAATTAAGTTTTCAGTTGATTTATGTTGAGACGTATTTATGAGGCCTGCGTGCCAAAACGATTTGTTAACATTGAATTTTATCTGCTGCGATGTTAGAACAATTTTGACCAGAATAAATGTTTATTTATTCCCTTATGAGAATTTAAGAAATGTAGCATTCCGTTTTATATGATACTCTGATTTATTTATGAAATTTTTAATTTGGGAAAAATGGGGTGTTACACCAACCGTTGTCCACCCCTATCTGGTACCTTCTCCATTGAGTCTTTGTCATAGGATTCTTTCCCTTGTAGTTGTTGCTGCAAGCATACTTTTTCAACTCAAAAGTAGTACCATCTTTATTGCTATCAACAACATTGGTGGTTCTTTTCACCACATTGTTCTTCCCATGTTGCACATTCTTATGGGTAAACTAAACCCATTTCTGGTTGGGTGCGTAGGGAACCAAAGTTTTCCCTTGACCACTTTTATTGACATGATTGATGGTCAAAGAGTTATTGATGAAATAAATATAACTCTTTGTAAGGGAAAACTTAGGTCTATGATCACCTGATTACTTCACCCTTTTCTTAGGTTTCGGGATAGAAACTTCGAGGCTTGTTTGTCAAATACAACACTACATCTAGGAAGGAGCATTACCTCAAAATTCTTCAGCCTACATCGATTAAGGAAGTCAATCAATTCTTCTTCAGCTATAGGGTAGGTTATCCTTAAATTCTTGTCGAACTGAAGCTTTGGAGCAGTCTCTTTGACGTGTTATGCACCTTTAGTGATATCCACCATTTTACATTATGCAACATCGACTTTTGTTTCCACTTCTGCTTTGAAAGACAGATTTTCAAAGGATCAGAGTCTACTTGCATTTGAGGCTATGGTTTGTTTCCAAATTTCAATCTGCCTTCATTGAGACCCTTCTGAACCAAATCCCTAAAAAGAGAACATTGAGAGGTGTTATGTCCCAAAAAATTATGGTATTTACAAAACTCTCTTTTCTGACATTGCTCTAGTGGTTGGATTTTTACATCCTTAGGTGCTACCACTTGACTATCAGCAACTAAGAGATCATAAATCTCTTCGCATTTGGTTACGTCGAACGTATATGTTTTGGGAACATATCTTTCATTGCTTGATTCGATATGATTATTCCCATCGGAGGGCCTTAACGATTTACACGTAAAAGGGGGCCCTGGTCTTAGTTCAGCAATGTCAACCTCCTTTGTTTCGACATCGCCAAAAGCTATGTCGAATTCTTGGTTACTTTTGTCTGATCCGATATAAGCAACCTTTTCTCTTTTGTGATATTTCTGAGTTCTGGCTTTCTTAGCCTTCACTATTTCAATATGTCGAACTCAACCGGCTAAGTGGGCCATATCTCTCAAGTGTTGAGTGTCTAATTTTTTTTCCGATTGGAATAATCTAGGCCACTAGCAGCCATTTTGACTAACTCATGTTCAGGCGCTTGAGTGACACATCTTGCCTTCAACAATCAGAATCTATTGAGAAAATCATCAATGGATTCAGTGGAACTCCTCTTGACACTCGCCAATTCTTTTAGACTTATCTTAGATTGGCCCATGTAGAATTGTTATGGAATAACCTTTCTAATTTAGTCCAACTTTGGATCGTATGCGGTGTAAGGGTTGTAAACCATGTGAAGGCATTTTTTGTTAGAGAATTTGGAAAGTATTTCAACCTCAAATTCTCATCATTTGCTAGATCTCCAGCCTCTGTCAAATATCGTGCGATATGTTCGACAATGGACTTTTGGAATCTCCTAAAAATTTGGTGAACTTAGGAATTGTATAACCCCTCGGAAGTTCAGATTGTAATACCAATTCCGATAAAGGAGAAACAAAGTTTGGCCTATGTAGGTCAATATTTAAACCATTTTGAGCCATTATATTTTCGACCAAATTGGCTATATTGTTATGTGCTCCTATGTTTTGTTGTCGGATATTCCTAACAACTTCATCTGCATTATCATTTCTATCCACCAAGATCACTTCAGGTTGGGGTTGAGGCATAGGTTGTGGCCTCTGAACCATTGGTTCAAATAACCGCAACAGTTGTTGATTTTGAACCAGTAGAACCGGTTGGTAAACCGGTTGTGAGGGTGCAAAGAAATCTGCTATTCTCCCCATTTGTGTGGTTAAGGCTTGGTAACTCCGGTTTGTATCCCTTATTAAAGGATTAAACACGGTACCAATTTGTTGCGTTAACAAATTATCCATTTTGTGGTTACTCTCATCCATATGTTGTCTTAACAAATTCATCGAATTTGTTGTCAATGGTTGTAGAGTATTCCGACAAAATATGCTAGAACTTGAGGGACTACGTATGTAACACCCTATTCCTATTAAACGGTAAAACGCGTGAATAAACAATATATTCTAGAAACAGATGCTACGACAACAACAAATTTCCACATTCATCAACATAAATTATCACGATTCATAAACATAGCAGCGGAATATATTCAGGCATACAAACCATATCTCCAAATCTCATGATAATTAATACATGATCTTATCCTCAACATCGGATATAAAATAACCATAACATAACTCCTCAAATCAACATATAATAAAATGAGTCTAACATAAAAACGTTATCCTAGATTAGAGCCCCTAATCTAGACGCGCGCAAAAGAGATAAAGGATCCTGCTCCTTAGCAACATCAAGCAACAAGCTACTAATCCTGCACTCCATCTACCCGTTCGCACGGAAAAGTAGGTGGTAAACCACTGAGGGTTAGCATTACATCAACATAATCCGTAAAACAAACAATCGAGAATATCATGTATAATAAATATTAAATAGTATAAACATCTTCACATATACAATCACATGATATTCCAATATCATTCCAATTCATCAATTCAATTCACCAAACAAATGCATTAATCTCAATTCAATTCACCAAACAATTTCATTAATCTCAACTAAATTCACCAAACAAATTCACATGAACCAAGTGCATTAATCACATATCACAACTCAATTCAATTCACCAAACAAATTGCATTAATCTCAATTCAATTCACCAAACAAATTCACATGAACCAAGTGCATTAATCACATATCACAACTCAATTCAATTCACCAACAAATGTATGCAATGTTTTAGACTCATCTAGATGCATGTGGTACCAAGTCTCCTCAAGGTCGTCACCTCCGATGCAACAAAAACATCGTATGTAAGGTTTCACACCCCACCTTACATTGGACATAAGTCCGTCATCAAACAATGAATGCATGAACATATGACTCGACTCAATACATATGTTCATACAACGGTCACCTCATCAATCAACATGAATATAACATTATGCAATCATCACCAAACCAATGCATATACAATTATGCAATCATCACCAAACAGTGCATATACAATTATGCAATCATCACCAAAAATGCATATACAATTATGCAATCATCACCAAAACAATGTGATAGATTTTTGGCAAGTGTACCAAATACTATCGAAGTAGTAAAAATATCGTTCCTACAAGGACTGGTTTTAATCTCAAAAAGTCAAACACGTTATTAATTTAGGATGTAGTAAAAGTTATTTGGTTTTGCCACTAGGCAGTAAATTTGTTTAATAGCATAAAACTTAGTAACAGAAAATAAATTGATTGTTTGAAATAAGAGAGAGATGAGTTAGGTCTTCGAATCATCTGAGTTCCCCTAATTGGTCACTGCACCTATTCTTATGAATGATTTTCTAGTTTCACGATAGTTAACAAAATAGTCCTAATCAATCCCTTGAGTTAGGACCCTATTCTAAGATTACAGCCCCTAATCCCTTAGGTAGTCTAATAATCTTCGAAGGTTTGAAGTACGTTAACCTAATATCACTAATAAAGAATTATCCATTCCTAGACTAATTATAATTATTAGAACAATTCACTTAGGTCAAAGTCGAAAGCTATGGTCAGTAGTCGTTCGTTCTCACCAAATCATATATATATATATGTGATTAGAATATATAAAGCATTAAGAACAATTGAATTGAATAAAAACTAAATTGTCATTCACAATAAATAGAGTTTCACAGCAACATATGTCAATTAGGGTTACAAAGAATCATCTCAGACCTAACCTCTAATGGATTTAGCTACTCATAATTGAATTTATAAATAACATAATCATTAGAGGTAACAATACATACATGAACTGGTTACAAGGTGAAGAAATCACCCCTGCAGCCGTCTTCCAGTGTAAAAATCGCACTTTTCTCTTCTCAAATCGTAACCCTTGTTTTTAGAATAGCCTTCAGCTTAAATAGGCACAGAAATTTGCCTAAAATCGTGTCACGTTTTTGTGGAATCGTGTCACGATTTTCCTTGTATAACAAACTTCTAAATTAGGGTTTCTAGAAATCGTGTCACGTTTTGGTCAACGTGACACGTTTTTGCCTTGGCAGAGAGCATGTTTTTGTCTTCTTGAATCGTGCCACGTTTTGTACCAATCGTGACACGATTTGGTCCTTCTTGAATTCTTCAGTTTTTTCTGCTTTTCTTGCTGCTTAAGTTACCTTGTGAACTCTAAATTGTGATTAAAATACATAAAAATTACGTAATGACAGAGTGTCATCACAACCCCAAACTTGAACTATTCCTTGTCCTCAAGGAATTTACTTATGAAATTGAAATTAGACAGTAAAATAACAAGTACCTGATCAAGCGATAGTACCCAAAAGTTCAACACCTTACTAGCTAAAGATGAGCTAGTTTGACTTGTTAGCATCCACCAACTCACAACTCCACGCAACAGTTTGAAAAGGGTTCACACATAGTCGACATGCAATCTACATATTACCATAAGCTTGAAAAATTTCTAAACGTCAATCAAAATTAATGTCACTGCATACTTTGAGGTCTTCAAGGGTTATAACGGGGCTTAGGTGAAGGTGGGATAGTATTTGGATAAGTAGGCTACACAAAATCATGAGTTAGGCACTCCTACAGAAATTAAAACAAAGATCCAACCCCTTCATTCACCTTTTAAACAACAATATGTAACGGTACTAGAGAACATTTGTAACTTTTTTTATTTGGACAATCGAGTTTAAAGTTACTCGGATTTTCAATGATATGTCCTTTTTTCATTCTTTTTTTTTTCTACACCATTTTTGTGTATATTTTTCATTCATCACATTTTTTTTTATTCTTTTTCTCTTAGTACTACCACCCCAAACTTATTTGGTTGCAAATTCCAAAAGCAACCCCAAACTTATTATTTAGCAACAGTTTACAATGCCTAACTCAGATAACAAAGTGGGATAAATCCTAAAAGTCTCTAAGCTTGTAATGTAGTTTGTCACCGAACAAAAAGTTCTAAACCTACCGGCTCAATTTGGCTAAAAAGAGGATATAAATTCAATAAGAAATTAGGGTAGGCTTCAAAAAGGCTCACAGGACCAAGCACTTTTGCCTCAGTATGCAATAACAAAAACCAATCAATAGTAGACAAATAATGCAAGTTCTAGAAATGTAAACGCATGGAACACTCTTATATAAGTAAATTGAAAAATAAAATTTGGTCATGAACCTTACAGAGTTTAGATTTCTGGGAGTTGTGACTACCTATCATTAACTGCCGTACACTTCGCCTTTGAAACACAAGTCACTCCTCCTTTTGAACTTTTGGAATACCACTTGAACAAACATTTGTTATCACACTGTAAAAGTTCAATTAAACAGGTAAATTCATCAATAATAAACAAGTTCAAGATCAATCACAAAATAGGGGAGTTACAACTTAATTATAAAAGTAAAGCAATAAAATTCATCAAATGAAATAAAAAGTACATCATAAAAAAGTGCTGAAACAAAAGAAAGAAAAGAAAAACATCAAAAGAGCTGGACCATCAGTAGTCCACTCAATCCTCCATATGGTCCTGGTCAATCCATGTGTTCGGGTTCTCCTCCGCATAAGAATCCTCCCCAAAATGATATCTGGAGTTAGCACCTCCAGCAGCAAAATCAGCCCTAATCTCCTGTTCTCGATCCTGAGCTCGTCCTCTGGTCACATCAAAATAGTGGTCCATCGCTTCCTCGGACCCATCAAAGCGCTCAAAAGACCCAGTCATAGGCCTCCTGTTAAGGGCAACCATCTTTGAGAATTCCTGCCCAAACCTCGGACGGTTCCAGTACTCCTGATCAGAAACTTCATTCATCCAGTTTGAGTGGCCAAACATGTAGTCTAGCACCAAAGGATGGATGGGCGCATGAGTGAACTGCTGACTACTCCCCTCTCCATGCACAGATTGCTGTTGCGGTGGAGGTGGTTGTACCGGAGGCTGTTTCTGTTGTTGTGCAGCTGCTTCTTCCTCTCTTCCCAACTATAACAGACGCTCTTGGTAATCCTTCACAAACCCAGCTAGATACGTGTCTGTCAGAGGCTTCATCATCGGAGCATCCAGATCATTTGCATACAATTGGCAATCCGCCTCTTCACATAACCAGTTAATGAGGTTCAAATGTGGTACCGCTTTCTTTGTACCTGTAGCAAAAAGAGCAATGTTGTCGGCAATTAACTCACCAACATTAATCAGGGCACCATCCAGTATTGCTGCCACAACATGAACACGTGCTAATGGAATTTCAGACATGCACGAAGTTCCCTCCAAAGTTTGCACCACAAAGGATGCCCAGGCCTTGGGAACCGGCTTGAAGTCAGACTTCAACAGCATCCGTTTCCCTCCTTGCCACTTAGCTCCTTCAACACACAGCTGCAACAGAAGCTCTTCCCATGCCTCATCATTCCAACTCCCACAAGTCTCCCTCCTTCTCTTAACATCGCATTGTTCCGGAGGAACAAGCTTCAACAGATCATTGATAGCAACAGGGGAGAAATCAATTACCTTACCACGAACATACGAACTGTACCTCCTCCCAGAAAATCTAGCGTTGGCATTGAAGGTGAGAAAAACACAAGAAGGGGGGGTTGAATTGTGTTAGCTTTTCGCAGCTCTTGAAGAGTGAGAATCTAATTCCTTTAAACTCAGAGTCTGAATGGGATCAGAGTCTGATAGGAGATTAGGTTCTGATGCAGCGGAATAATCAAGAGATAGAGAGAAGAAAGAACACAAGCAATTATACAGGTTCCTTCCACAAACCGGAAGTAGTCCTGTCCCCCTTGTACTTCCAAGGAGAGTTCACTAAAATGTAATATCAATTACAAGTTGCTCAAACACACAGTATGAGACTTCCTTGCTCAAGCACCCAGGCAAGAGACTTCCTTGCTCAAAGACACAACTAAGAGACTTCCTTGCTCAATGGACGCAGCCAAGAGACTTCCTTGCTCAATGGACGCAGCCAAGAGACTTCCTTGCTCAATGCACAAAAGCAAGAGACTTCCTTTGCTCAAGCACAAAAGCAAGAGACTTCTTACACAATTACAGAAAATTGAATAGAGTTGAAACACTTGACAACAATCAAATGTGTTTCAATTACAACAAAGACAGACTCTATTTTTACACAAAAGACATACTCTGTTTTTCTGTGGAACTTAGAAATTCTAGAATACTCAGTTTGTAAGAATCTAAGTTGATGATGTGTTTTTTTTAAGACTCAGTTGAATACGAAAGCAGCGCGGTGTAATTTTTCTAGTTGTAGAGTCCAACAATTCTTCAAGTCTTTTATCCTTTATATAGGCGTAGGAAAGAGACGTCGAGTCATCCAACACATCAGGATGATTTCTGAAGCTTGATCAATGACTGTTGATCTGTTGCTTGATTTGGTAATAGTCCTTCAATTGCATAATTTGAATTCCATTCCCTTTGAAGATTAATACCGGTAGACACAGTTGCCAAACTGTACGAGGTAGTGGAGTAGTGGAAACAGAGTTCGTACAACGTACTCTATACTGGCCTGCATTCTTTGTCTTTGTGCTTCCCACGCTCAAGTTGACTTTGAAGCTAGCCGTTACTCCATTTGAGAGTTTCTTTTGCATCGCAATGCAGTAGAAATCCTTGTTAGCAGATTATCAGATTTTGGGCTTCAGACTAACTGTAGCACTAAGCTTCTGGTAATCTTCAGACTCTCTTGGTTTTCAGATTCTGATGGTCTTCAGACTCTGATACAGTCTTTCAGACTCTCTTCGATGCAGTCTTCAGACTCTCTTCGATGCAGTCTTCAGACTCTCTTCGATGCAGTCTTTAGACTCTCTTCGATACAGTCTTCAGACTCTCTTCGATACAGAATCACAAGCAACAAGCTTCTCTAGAGATCTATCAATTTATGGAGATCCTCTATCTGTAAGCAAAAATAGTTCAGAAGATAGCAAACAAGAATTACAAAATAAAACAAAACGAAATTAAACTAAGGTTGGTTTTGTTTGGCAAGATGATCCATCAATTTCTGGAGATCCTCTTGCTGTTTCTTTACCATCTCTTCCAGAGCCTCAGTTCTTCGTAAATGCGCTTCTCTTTCAAGTCTTGCTTCTTCTTGAACTCTGTACAGTTTCCTCTTCAAAGAGTGATAAACCATTGATTCCCTTGGATTATACTGATCTTTATAAAAGAATGGTATATCTCTAATCCTCAGAATAGGAGCTCTTTCCAAGATAATAGCTTTCTCAGCCCGCTTGACTTCTTCAACATGCTTGGCAGTGACAAGTGCTTGTTCCCTGGCAGCAGCCTTCTGAATTTTGGTGATAAAATCCAAGAACTCAGTCTTCTTTGTAGAGAACTTGTCCTCATAGCTCACATTGAGGATTGGAACAAACCTTTGCTCAATAATGTCTTTGAGCTTATTGCTTGAAGAAGCATAGAACTCATTTATCTTGTTTGAATCAAATAAGTCAATTTGAGGTTCAGAGGTTGAGGGTAGAGAGGCTCTCAGGGCTAGAAAAGTTTCAAACTCTGGGAAGATAGTTATAGGATCACAAAAAGGTTGGGGAACTCTTCTGGTTTCAGCTCTACATTCTGTTACAGTTTCTGATACGATATCAGAAGCTTGTTCCAAATTTTCAGAAGCTGGTTCAACAACAGGTTCTGAATGTTCAGCAGAAGCTAAAGTAAGACTCTCTGTAGGTTCAGGTACAGGGTCTGGTTTGGAAACAGATGAAGTAGCTTTTGTGGATTTGGATTTTGCAGGGGTTTTTGGTAGTTCTCCTCCTAGATGTTTTTCAAGTGAATCTAGAGTGTCTGGAGAGTCTACACAAATGGTTTCATGTTGGGGGGATGACTTTTTAGATTGACTAGTTACTTCAGGCTTTTCAGAAGGTTGAATTACCTGAAGTGGTTTGAGAAATGAAGGTTGAGCAGGATGGTCAGCAGGAAGATTCATAGACACTGTGATTGTGTCTTGAATTACTCTGTCCATAGTTGAATCAACATATTCAACTACTGCAGGGTCCAGTGGGTTATGTGATGATATGGGTTTGATTGGTGAGGGGGATGAATTTTTGAGGGATGGAAGAATTTGTCTTAAGGGTTTGTTGTCTGATTCTGAATCAGATTCTGACTCTTGATTCAAAGAGGAAGAAGAGCTATATGCTATGTTGCCAGAGGTGCCAATGCCAGCTTCTGGAGAAGCATAATGATCAGACACAGTAGCTTCTGATAACTCAGCTTCTGCAGTAGCTATATGATCCTTCTGTTTAAGAGCAGAAGCAAGCAACTTAGCAGCTTCCTTGAAAGTCTCTTCCTTTAATTCTTCAGCAACCACTTCTGCTGCCATTGCCTTGCCAGCAGCATGTTCATCCTCAATCATAGATACAGAAGTACCTATCTTCTATGCTACATCCTTAGCCACAGGAACCACATCCACCTTTCTCTTCTTGATCTGACTCTCTTCACCATTAGAGTCAACATCAAGGAAATAAGCAATATCTTGAGCCATTATGTCATAGTCTCTGTCAGCCTTGCCTTTCTTCGCTTTCTTCTCATCCTTCTTAGCCTTCTTCTCATCTTTCTTGGCTTTCTTCTCATCCTTGGTTTCTTTAATCCTATCCTTAATTTCACGAAGTGCAGAGGATGTTGATGAAGACATAAGAGCTATGGTCTTAGGGGAACCAATTGTCACTCCAAGAAAAGCAGTAGATTTGATCTTTTTCTTGAGAGGCTCCTGCTTCTCTTCCTCTTCCTTGAGAACCACTTCCTTGGTCATTTTTCCCTTGACCTTAAGAGGTCCTCCTCCAGCAGTCTCAGGAATGGCAGAATAGTTGATTATTCTACCAGTATCCTTGAAGTAATCCACCACAAATCTTGCAAGAACTTCAGGATTATCTTCTTTGGATATGGGAGGGAAGTCCATCATCAAGTCAGATTGTACATAGGATTCCCTCATATCATGCTTAGAGGGGTTGAATCTCTTGACAATCTTCATGTACTGCAGAGTCTTGCCATTAATGATTCTCCCGGTCACAGTTCCTAGATGAATATCTGATACCACACCAGATTCTGATAAGACCTTCAAGAGGCCTCCTTGATACAGAATCTCAGATATTAATCTTCCAAAAGGAACTTGCCTTCTGGTTTCTGATTGACTCTTCTTGATGGCCCAACACATGTGGTGCATCACATATCTGGGAAAGTTGATCTTTATTTTGTTGATAAGAAAATAAAGAAGAACTTTGTTATCCACAGACAATGTGTCTGTTCCTCCTCCTTTCTGAAGCATACTGTCCAGTATAATCTTCAGAAGCACCCTATACTCAGGATGCATATCCACCAGTTTATTTGAGGGTCTCCCTTCAAATAACTGTTTGTTGCAGACAACAGCCCATTCACTTTTCTTGTTGACATTCCGCTGAAATTTACCAGCGCTCTCCATTTGACAAGCCCTGGCTACCACTTCTTCAGTGATAACTATTGGTATTCCCATCACAGCAGACCTTACTTCAAGACCATTGTACGGTCTTAAACTCATTTGGTCTCTGTTCTTGCCAGCCAGACTGGGGTTGTTTGAGTTGCAACTGTTTCTTCCAAAGTAGCTTCAGCTTTGTCGTAGACTTCTGACCTAACCCAAAAATCTCTAATAAGCTCCTGATATGTTGGTCTGTTCAACATACCAAAGTAGTTCATCATTCCTTGTGATAAGAAATGAGGAGAAACGTCAACTCCATGACATCTGAGAGAACCAAAATCTACTGGAGATTCAACTTGAATTTCCAAAGTCTCCTTGATGATGTTCATTGTTCTGGGTTTGATAACGTAGGATTTTCCAGACTTGATTATGACACCAGATTGGATGAGATCACTTGCCATTATAGGGGTTTCTAAGTGTTTGATTTGAGAACAAAAAGTTTTGCAAAGTATTGAAAAACAAGAAATTTGTTCAGAGAGAAAATCAAAGAGTGAAAAGAGAAGTGAGATGTGTGTGTTATGTATTTATAGAGAAAAAGTTTGATAACCGTTTGGAAAGAATAGGGGACAAACAAACACAAACAATAAATACATATAGCATGCAGCCGTAAAAGTATTGGGACAAAGCGAAGGTAACTTGTTTAACGTAATGAAATCATTGCCCTTTGAGTTCTTACCCAATACAGACAGGCCACGTCTGAGAAACTGTAAAATAACTGTCACCGTAGTGGGGCAGGTGTTACTAAACCCAACAGTCATGCTTCCACTAATACGAGCTTCTGAGAATCTAAAGATTCCTTACCAGAGTCTGAATAGTTTATCAGAAGCTTTTATCAGAGTCTCTAAAAGAGGGTCTGATTCCCAAATAGCTTCTGAATATTTTCAGAGTCTGAATTCTGTTTTCAGAGGCGCACATTACCTAGAGACATAACACATGTTCAAATTTTTCTTTATGAAATCAAATCTTTCAACAGATAAGGGTTTAGTAAATATATCAGCCCATTGATGATCAGTATCAATGAATTGAATATCTAAAATTCCCTTTTGAACATAGTCTCATATAAAATGATGTTTAATCTCAATGTGCTTTGCTCTTGAATGCAGAATTGGATTCTTGGACAAACATATAGCTGCCGTATTATCACAATAAATTGGGATACAGTTTTCAGTTATTTGATATTCCTCAAGATGATGTTTCATCCAGAGTAGCTGTGTACAACAACTAGCAGCTGAGATGTATTCTGCTTCTGCTGTAGACAAAGCAATGGTTGCTTGTCTCTTGCTAGCCCAGGATATCAGATTCTCTCCCAAGAATTGACAATTGCCACTGGTAGATTTTCTTTCAATCTTGTCTCCAGCATAGTCAGCATCACAGAATCCAACTAGCTTGTAGTCAGAGGATTTCTTGTAAAGAAGTCCAAGATTAGTAGTTCCTTTCAGATATCTAAAGATTCTCTTAACAACAGTTAAGTGAGACTCTCTAGGATCTGATTGAAACCTTGCACACAAACATACACTGTATAAAATATGTGGTCTGGATGCAGTTAGGTATAAAAAAGAACCAATCATACCTCTATACAGCTTTTGATCAACTTTGGTTCCTTGATCTTCTTTGCTCAGAGTGCAGGTTGGATGCATTGGAGTATTCATTTCTTTGCAGTCCTCAAGATTGAACTTCTTCAGAAGCTCTTTCGTATACTTGGACTGATGAACGTAGACTCCATCTTTGCATTGGTTGATTTGAATTCCAAGAAAGAACTTCAATTCTCCCATCATGCTCATTTCAAATTCATCCTGCATTACTTTCGAAAACTCTTTGCAAAGTGAACTATTTGTAGAACCAAAAATGATATCATCAACATAAATCTGAACTATAAGAATGTCTTTCTTCAGAGTCTTTCTGAATAGAGTAGTGTCAACTTGTCCTTGTTCAAAGTTGTTTTGAATTAAGAAATTACTTAGTCTTTCATACCAAGCTCTGGAAGCTTGTTTCAAGCCATAGAGTGATTTCTTCAATTTATAAACATGCTCTGGATGCTTTAAATCTTCAAAGCCAGAAGGTTGTTTGACATATACTTCTTCAGAAATGACACCATTAAGAAATGTACTCTTAACGTCCATTTGATACACGGTTATGTTGTGATTAACTGCATAGGAAAGAAGTAACCTGATTGCTTCCAATCTTGCAACTGGAGCAAATGTTTCTGTGTAATCAATGCCTTCTTGTTGACTGTAGCCCTGCGCAACAAGTCTGGCCTTGTTTCTGATTACTTCTCCTTGTTCACTAAGCTTATTTCTGAACACCCACTTGGTTCCAATGATGTTCTTGTGATCAGGCTTAGCTACTAGATCCCATACTTCATTCCTTTTGAATTGATTCAGTTCTTCTTGCATTGCCAGAATTCATCCTTCATCTCCAAGAGCTTCTTCAACAGAGGTTGGTTCAATAACAGATAATAATCCCAAAGTAGACTCTTCTTGTCTGAAATATGATCTTGTTCTCATGGGACTTTCTTTATTGCCAATTATCTGATCCTCTGGATGTGAAGACTTGTATTTGAAAGATTGTTTGGATTGACTAGCTTGCAAAGAACCATCTTGAGCTTCATCAGAAGCTTCTTCATTAGGAACATCAGGGGTTGTTCCAGCTTCTGAAGTATCTTCAGATTCTGAGTTATCATCAGAATCTTGAGATTCTGCATGACTTTCATCTTGCACTGGAGTTTGAGTTCCAGGCACTTTGTCATCGAATTTGACATGCATAGATTCTTCAACACATTGTGTTTCTGAATTATACAGCCTGTATGCCTTAGAGCGTTCAGAGTAACCTAAAAAGATTCCCTTTTGAGCTTTGGCATCAAATTTCTTTAGGTAGACTTTGTTGTTCAGGACATAACACGTACATCCGAACTGATGAAAATAAGATATGTTGGGTTTTCTTCCTTTAAAGAGTTCATAAGCTGTTTTGTTCAACAGAGGTCTAATATAGATTCTGTTCTGAACATAACAAGCTGTGTTTACTGCTTCTGCCCAAAAATGCTTAGCCAGATTGTTCTCATGGATCATGGTTCTAGCCATCTCTTGTAAGGTTCTGTTCTTTCTCTCTACGACTCCATTTTGTTGTGGAGTTCTAGGTGCAGAGAATTCATGAATAATTCCATGTTTTTCACAGAAAACCTCAAACGGTTCATTTTCAAATTCTCCTCCATGATCACTTCTGACTTTCAAGATTTTCATTTCCTTCTCTGATTGAATTTGGATGCAGAATTTACTAAACACAGAATATGAATCATCTTTAGTTTTCAGAAATTTAACCCAACACCATATGTTGTAGTCATCAACAATAACTAGTCCATATTTACTTCCATATAAGGATGCAGTGCTAACTGGTCAAAATAATTCAATATGAAGTATTTCCAAGGGTCTGGAAGTAGAAAAGATTTCTTTCGGCTTGAAGGGACTCTTGACAATTTTCCCTTTCTGACATGCTCCGCAAAGAGCATCTGAGTGATAGTCAATGTCTGGTAGGCCTTTGACAAGTTTCAACTTGCTAAGCTTAGAGATTAATCTCTAGTTAGCATGTCCCAAACGTCTATGCCACAGCCACTTCTTATCACCCATTGACAAAAGGCACACTACCTTCTGATCAGTCAGTTCTGAGAATTTTATCTTGTATACATTGTTTCTTCGTTTTCCCTTGAAGACTATGGACTGATCATCCTTGTTAACCACTGAGCAGTTGTTCTTATTAAACAATACATCATAACCACTGTCACATAATTGACTTATGCTTAGTAAGTTATGTCTAAGTCCATCAACAAACCACACATTACTGATTGAGATCAGAGAGTTACCAATGGTTCTAGTACCAATGATTTTGCCAGTCTGGTTTCCTCCAAATCCCACAGTTCCTCCCTCTTTCATGGTTAGGGTTAGGAACATAGACCTTTCTCCCGTCATGTGACGCGAGCAACCACTGTCCAGGTACCAAGCCTTCTGCTTTTCTAGTCCTTTTAGACATACCTGCAGCATCAATAATTTCAGACTTAGGTACCCATATTCTCATGGGTCCTTTTTGGTTAGTCTTAGAACCATTGAACTCCTTTCGTAAGTTACGTCTTGAAGTCATTGGTAATGTTTTCTCCCATACCTTGGGTTTGGAACCGTTTGGTTTAGGTTTCAACTTGCCTTTCATAGTTTCTCTTCTTTGAAACTTAGGCTTTAGTTTTTCAGACTCTGGCTTTTTCAGAGTCTGTTTATCAGACTTTGAATTTTCAGAGTCTGAGTCTTTAAAGCTTTGGGTTCAAAGTTTTTCAGACCTTTTAACTTAACATTCTGAGATTTTGACTTAGTCAGAACCTTAGAAGTAGAAGTTGTAGGTTCTGAATGAGTCACTGTGTTGACTTCATCAGACTCTCTTACAAAGTGATTTTTCAACGCCTCTCTGGCTCCATCAGGACCAGGTTTCAGAGTCATTTCATTTGAGTTTCCTCCAATGAATCCAAGACCCTGTCCTCTGTTCTGATACGTCCTATAGATCATGGACTCGACCTTTGATCTGTCAATTCTAGTAGCAATAAATTCTTGCAGAGCAGCATCTTGCTCACTTAAGTATTTACAGCTACACTTCTTGATCAACAAAGAGATATTTTCTTCTTTTAAATTTTCTAATTCCAACAGAGTTGAATTATGTCTTTTTGACATCTTATCAAGCTGTTGTTTGACTTTCTTCAACTCAGTGGTCTTAGCTTTAAAATGACCAAGAAGTTCTTTGACAGATTCTACAAGTTCAGATCTTGTGAGTTCAGAATATACCTCTATTTCACTTTCAGATTCTGCATCTGATTCTGCCTCAGGAGTCTCTTTAACGGATTCGGTTGTAGCCATTAGTCCAACAGCTACATTAGCTTCACCATCAGCATCATCATCCTCAGACCCTGACTCATTATCAAGATCTTCCCAGGTGGCCATCAGACTTTTCTTGATCTGCTTCTTAAACTTGCTTGACTTGAAGGTTGGCCTCTTTGACTTGGATTTCTCCTTCTGCAGTTCTGGACACTCAGCAATAAAATGTCCAGTCTTCTTGCAGTTGAAGCAACCTTTCTGATCCTCCTTTTTGAACCCCTTCCCACTGCTCTTGCTCGGAAATCTCTTGTTCTTCTTAGCAAGGTACTGCATTCTGCTTGAAAGCATAGCCATTTCCTTTGCAATATCAGGATCCTCCTCTGAGCTTTTAGAAGCTGAAGACTCGTTTTCAGACTCTTCAACCTTGAGAGCCTTTGAAGACCTTCCTTTTGATTTTAAGGCAATGGTTTTGGACTTTCTTGCAGAATCATGTTCATTGAGACTTAACTCATGAACCTTGAGTGAGCTTACAAGATCTTCAACACTTAAAGTGTTTAAATCTTTAGCCTCCTCAATTGCAGTGACCTTTGGTCTCCATCTAGAAGGTAAGCTCCTTAAAATCTTGCTAACATGATCAGAAGCTATATAACTCTTCTTCAGTATCTGAAGACCAGATACTAGAGTTTGAAATCTTGAGTACATTTGCTCAATACTTTCATCCTCTTTCATCTTGAATAGTTCATATTGATGAACTAACAGAAGAGCTTTAGCTTCCCTGACCTTTTTGCTTCCTTCATAGTTAGCACAGAGAGAAGCAAACATGGCTCTAGCAGTAGATTTGTCACTCATCTTCATGTATTCCATTTTAGGAATAGCAGTGACAAGAGCCCCTCTGATGATATGATGTTTCTTATAGAATTTCTTTTGAGCAGCAGTGTGAAGTTTGCGGTCAATGGCAGCACCTTCGTCATCAAGTTGTAAGTCACCAACACCATCTTCAAGTATGTCCCAGAGTTCTTCATCAAGACCCATGACATAACTATAGAAGTTGGTTTTCCACCAAGAAAATTCTTCAGGATCACCATTGAACTTAGGAATTTTTCCATAATCAGCCTTTTTACTGCTGTTATTGGATCCATAGTCATATGGTATAGCAGCACCAGAAGTAGCACCAGAAGAAGACGGTTCACTGTAAGACATGTTTTTCTCTGGATCTTTTCTGTTACACGGTTAAGTGCTATGACAACAGAGCCGGATCTCTGATACCAACTGAAGGTGAGAAAAACACAAGAAGGGGGGGGGGGTTGAATTGTGTTAGCTTTTCGCAGCTCTTGAAGAGTGAGAATCTAATTCCTTTAAACTCAGAGTCTGAATGGGTTCAGAGTCTGATAGGAGATTAACTTCTGATGCAGCGGAATAATCAAGAGATAGAGAGAAGAAAGAACACAAGCAATTATACAGGTTCCTTCCACAAACCGGAAGTAGTCCTGTCCCCCTTGTACTTCCAAGGAGAGTTCACTAAAATGTAATATCAATTACAAGTTGCTCAAACACACAGTATGAGACTTCCTTGCTCAAGCACACAGGCGAGAGACTTCCTTGCTCAAAGACACAACTAAGAGACTTCCTATGCTCAAGGACGCAGCCAAGAGACTTCCTTTGCTCAAGCACAAAAGCAAGAGACTTTTACACAATTACAGAAAATTGAATAGAGTTGAAACACTTGACAACAATCAAAATGTGTTTCAATTACAACAAAGACAGACTCTGTATTACACAAAAGACAGACACTGTTTTTCTGTGAAACTTAGAGATTCTAGGATACTCAGTTTGTAAGAATCTAAGTTTATGATGTGCTATTGTTAAGACTCAGTTGAATACGAAAGCAGCGCAATGCAGATTTTCTAAGTTGTAGAGTCCAACAAGAGTCCAACAATTCTTCAAGTCTTCTATCCTTTATATAGGCGTAGGAAAGAGACATTGAGTCATCCAGCGCATCAGGATGAGTTCTGAAGCTTGATCAATGACGGTTGATCTGTTGCTTGATTTGGTAATAGCCCTTCAATGGCATCATTTGAATTTCATTCCCTTTGAGGATTAATACCGATAGACACAGTTGCCAAACTGTACGTGGTAGTGGAGTAGTGGAAACAGAGTTCGTACAACGTACTCTGTACTGGCCTGCAATCTTTGTCTTTGTGCTTCCCACGCTCAAGTTGACTTAGAAGCTAGCCGTTACTCCATTAGAGTTTGTTTGTGCATAGCAATGCAGTAGAGATCACTGTTAGGAGATTATCAAATTTGTGGCTTCAGACTCACTGTAGCACTAAGCTTCTGATAATCTTCAGACTCTCTTGGTTTTCAGATTCTGATGGTCTTCAGACTCTGATACAGTCTTCAGACTCTCTTCAGCACAGTCTTCAGACTCTCTTCGATACAGTCTTCAGACTCTCTTCGATACAGTCTTCAGACTCTCTTCGATACAGAATCACAAGCAACAGGCTTCTATGGATTTATTGCTCTTTAACATTGTTCAAACAGAATGCTTCTTAAGATACAAATCTTAATTGATATCCTGCATACTTAAACAAATATTAGCAATATCCAATTGACAACTTTTTAATACCTTGTTATCATCAAAACTCAAAACGTGGTATTGCTGAACACCTTTGTTCCAACATTCCTTGCTCAAGCACGCAGGCAAAAGACTTCCTTGCTCAAAGACACAACTAAGAGACTTCCTTGCTCAATGGACGCAGCCAAGAGACTTCCTTGCTCAATGGACGCAGCCAAGAGACTTCCTTGCTCAATGCACAAAAGCAAGAGACTTCCTTTGCTCAAGCACAAAAGCAAGAGACTTCTTACACAATTACAGAAAATTGAATAGAGTTTAAACACTTGACAACAATCAAATGTGTTTCAATTACAACAAAGACAGACTTTGTTTTTACACAAAAGACAGACTCTGTTTTTCTGTGGAACTTAGAAATTCTAGAATACTCAGTTTGTAAGAATCTAAGTTGATGATGTGTTTTTTTTAAGACTCAGTTGAATACGAAAGCAGCGCGGTGTAATTTTTCTAGTTGTAGAGTCCAACAATTCTTCAAGTCTTCTATCCTTTATATAGGCGTAGGAAAGAGACGTTGAGTCATCCAGCACATCAGGATGATTTCTGAAGCTTGATCAATGACTGTTGATATGTTGCTTGATTTGGTAATAGTCCTTCAATTGCATAATTTGAATTCCATTCCCTTTGAAGATTAATACCGGTAGACACAGTTGCCAAACTGTACGAGGTAGTGGAGTAGTGGAAACAGAGTTCGTACAACGTACTCTGTACTGGCCTGCATTCTTTGTCTTTGTGCTTCCCACGCTCAAGTTGACTTTGAAGCTAGCCGTTACTCCATTTGAGAGTTTCTTTTGCATCGCAATGCAGTAGAAATCCTTGTTAACAGATTATCAGATTTTGGGCTTCAGACTCACTGTAGCACTAAGCTTCTGGTAATCTTCAGACTTTCTTGGTTTTCAGATTCTGATGGTCTTCAGACTCTGATACAGTCTTTCAGAATCTCTTCGATGTAGTCTTCAGACTCTCTTCGATGCAGTCTTCAGACTCTCTTTGATACAGTCTTCAGAGTCTCTTCGATACAGAATCACAAGCAACAAGCTTCTCTGGATTTTTGCTCTTTAACATTGTTCAAACATAATACTTTCTAAGATATAAATCTTGATTGATATCCTGCATACTTAAACAAATATTAGCAATATCCAATTGACAACTTTTTTAATACCTTGTTATCATCAAAACTCAAAACGTGGTATTGATGAACACCTTTGTTCCAACAGGCATAAAACTCCAAAGCCAAATTCTTGTTGGCTTGCTCAAATATCATACCATTCAGCCCATGCCAATCCCTAGCCGTCAGAGTCTGCTCAAATTCCGGGTTACCGAAAAGTTTAGGAAGCAAGAAGGCTCGCTCTTGAATCACCCTAAAGTGTTTGATAGCCTTGAAGCGATCACGAGCCTCTTGGTTGAGGAATCTGTCTGTGGAAGGTGGTGGTGGTTGGTTTGAAGGTTTAGGTTTAACGGGTTGTGTTTCTTTTGGCGGTGGTTTTGGCCTTTTTGGTTGGTTGGGATTTTTTTCTTGTGTCCACCATGGTTAGGGTTAGGAATAATGAAGTATGGTTTGAGAAATTTGTGGAGATGACGGATTTGATCGGATAGATGATGATGGTGATGGTTTAGGTTGATGAAGGGGTGATTAGATGATGAAAAGATGATGAAATTTGGGGAGAAAAGTTAAAAATTTTGCAGGTTAGGGTTCTGGGAGAAATTTGGCAGAGGTTGGCTACTTTTGGAAGTGGATGGAATGAAAATCGTGTTGGGTGTATATATAGGCTGAGAAAATCGTGTCACGTTTTGCCAAAAATGTGTCACGATTTTCCTTTGTAACGGTCAGATTTTGAAACCACCATAATCGTGTCACGTTTGGGTAAAAACGTGTCACGATTTTCAATTTTTGAAAAATTTCTTTCCCAGAAATCGTGTCACGATTTGGCCAACGTGACACGATTTGGCCTGGCAGTAAGGAACACTTTTTTAACTCAGAAAATTTTTGAGACCTTCAGAGGGAGGTAAAATCGTGTCACGTTTTACCCAAAACGTGTCACGATTTTGCCCAGTTTTGGACTTGAAATTTTTTTTCTTCCTCTGTTGTTTCAGCTAAAATATTTTTGTATTTTTGATTTTTTTGAAAGCAATAATAAAAATAAACTACTACCTGAACTTAAAGATGTGGGTTGCCTCCCACCAAGCGCTTCTTTACCGTCACTAGCTTGACTGTCAATGACCCTTAAAGGTCCGTCAGAAGAAGTCCTACCCTCTCTTTGGGTAGGTCGCCACCTAGATATGGCTTAACTCTTTGCCCATTCACCTTGAAACTTCTGTCACCGTCTGGTGTGGTTAACTCAACAGCTCCATGAGGTGACACACTCTTGACCACAAATGGTCCTGACCACTTTGACTTGAGCTTTCCAGGAAACAGCTTCAACCTGGAATTAAACAACAAAACTAGTTGCCCAGAGTTAATATCCCTAGATACTAAGTTCTTGTCATGATATCTTTTAGTCCTGGCTTTATAAATGAGCGCATTTTCATATGCTCTAAGCCTCATCTCTTCCATCTCATTAAGTTTCAAGAGTCTTTTCTTACCAGCGGCTACTTGATCAAAATTTAAGGCCTTAATGGCCCAATACGCTTTATGTTCTAGCTCAACTGGAAGATGACAAGCCTTACCATACACTAACTGATAGGGAGAAAGCCCTATATGAGTTTTGAAAGCTGTCCTATAAGCCCACAGTGCGTCATCTAATTTCTTAGACCAATCTTTCCTATTTGACGCCACTGTCTTTTCAAGGATCTGCTTTAGTTGACGGTTAGAAACCTCTACTTGTCCACTAGTTTGTGGGTGATAAGGAGTTGCAACTTTGTGCTTAATGTTATACCTCCTGAGCACATTTTCAAGAAGGTTATTGCAAAAGTGCTTCCCCCCATCACTGATCAAGACTCTAGGTGTTCCGAACCTAGTGAAAATATTTTTCTGCAGAAAGTTGACCACCGTCTTAGCATCATTAGCAATACAGGGTATCGCTTCAACCCAGTTGGTGACGTAGTCAACACAGACAAGTATATGGAGATAAGAGTGAGAAGAAGGAAAGGGTCCCATGAAATCAATGCCCCAACAATCAAATGGTTCAATTTCAATGATTCCAGTTAGGGGCATCTCATTCCTTTTGGAAATGTTACCTGTCCGTTGGCACTTATCACACTGCTTAACAAAGTCCTGGCAATCCTTGAATAAGGTAGGCCACCAGAATCCACTTTGCAGAATTTTTGCAGCTGTTCTTTCCCCACTATGGTGGCCTCCATAAGCTGAGCTATGGCAGTGCCACATAATCTTATTAGCTTCCTCACCTGCAACACAACGTCTAATTAAACCGTCAGTGCTTACCTTAAACAGATAAGGGTCATCCCACAGATAATGGTTGGCATCCTTGAAGAACTTCTTCCGTTGATGATGGGACATCTCATCCGGAATGATGTTACCGGCCTTAAAATTCGCCATGTCGGCAAACCATGGCCTTACATTCACATTGAATAACTTTTCATCCGGAAATTCAGCCATAATGGCCCTTTCTTTCTTTGTAACCTCATTGTTCTCAAGTCGCGACAGATGATCAGCCACCACATTTTCGACTCCCTTTTTGTCACGAATCTCAAGATCAAACTCTTGCAACAAGAGAATCCATCTCAGTAAGCGAGGTTTTGACTCCCCCTTGGTGAGGAGATATTTAAGAGTTGCATGATCTGTAAAGACAATGACTTTGGAGCCAATTAGATAAGAACGAAATTTTTCCAAAGCAAATATTACTGCAAGCAACTCTTTTTCAGTAGTGGAATAGTTCACTTGATTTTCGTTCAAAACCTTGCTTGCATAGTAAATAGCATGGAAAAATTTGTTCTTGCGTTAGCCTAGGACTGCACCAACAACATAATCACTTGCATCACACATAAGTTCAAAAGGTAAATCCCAATCGGGAGCAATGATTATTGGTGCAGTCACCAACTTAGTTTTAATCAAAGAAAACGCATCTAAACATTCAGAATCAAAATTAAACTCATTTTCTTTGACCAAGAGGTTACAAAATTTTTGAAAAATCTTTTATAAATCGCCGGTAAAAACCAGCATGCCCCAAGAAGCTCCTCACTCCTTTAATATTAACAGGAGGGGGAAGTTTCTCTATAACTTCTATTTTTTCCTGATCCACCTCAATGCCCTTAGCACTTATTTTATGTCCCAAAATGATACCTTCAATTACCATAAAATGGAAAAGGCATTTTTCCCAATTTAAAACAAGATTCGTTTCGGTACATCTTTTAAGGACAACATCTAAATGGAAAAGGCATTGATCAAAAGACTTACCGAACACGGAGAAATCATCCATAAATACCTCTATGTTCTTCTCTATCATATCAGAAAAGATGGAGAGCATGCACCGTTGAAAGGTTGTTGGTGCACCACACAGCCCAAAAGGCATCCTTCGATATGCAAACACACCAAAGGGACAAGTGAATGCGGTCTTCTCTTGATCTTCCGGAGCCACAGCAATTTGATTATACAACAGGGTTAGCAGGTTGGAAGGTGTGAGTTAGTCGACCACGGTTGTTGGCTAAACCATTATCTCCCAACTTAGGCCTTTGTGGTTGATCTCCCATGGTGATAGAATTAGGAGAGAGGATTGATTCAGGTTCAACTAGTGTTAAATTAGGTAGTTGTTCACGAACACCCGGTGGAACTGACTTTGATTTGGCTAACCGGACGGTTTTCCGATTAGCTCTTGCAGTTCTTTCGATCTCAGGATCGTACTCTAGGTCGTCTGAACTTCTTCTACCTCGCATAAACAGCAAAATACCTTAGTAGCACTGCACAATGCAAATTAAATAATGAACACTGAATCAATTTAGTAATTTTAAACAGAAAATAAATTGCAGAAATCATAAATTAAAACGCAATTGCCTTGGTGAAATAAATCAACAGTCCCCGGCAACGGCGCCAAAAACTTGATAGATTTTTGGCAAGTGTACCAAATACTATCGAAGTAGTAAAAATATCGTTCCCACAAGGACTGGTTTTAATCTCAAAAAGTCAAACACGTTATTAATTTAGGATGTAGGTAAAGTTATTTGGTTTTGCCACTAGGCAGTAAATTTGTTTAATAGCATACAACTTAGTAACAGAAAATAAATTGATTGTTTGAAATAAGAGAGAGATGAGTTAGGTCTTCGAATCATCTGAGTTCCCCTAATTGGTCACTGCACCTATTCTTATGAATGATTTTCTAGTTTCACGATAGTTAACAAAATAGTCCTAATCAATCCCTTGAGTTAGGACCCTCTTCTAAGATTATAGCCCCTAATCCCTTAGGTAGTCTAATAATCTTCGAAGGTTTGAAGTACGTTAACCTAATATCACTAATAAAGAATTATCCATTCCTAGACTAATTATAATTATTAGAACAATTCAACTAGGTCAAAGTCGAAAGCTATGGTCAGTAGTCGTTCGTTCTCACCAAATCATATATATATATGTGATCAGAATATATAAAGCATTAAGAACAATTTAATTGAATAAAAACTAAATTGTCATTCACAATAAATAGAGTTTCACAGCAACATATGTCAATTAGGGTTACAAAGAATCATCTCAGACCTAACCTCTAATGGATTTAGCTACTCATAATTGAATTTATAAATAACATAATCATTAGAGGTAACAATACATACATGAACTGGTTACAAAGTGAAGAAATCGCCCCTGCAGCCGTCTTCCAGTGTAAAAATTGCACTTTGCTCTTCTCAAATTCGCCTAAAATCGTGTCACGTTTTTGTGGAATCGTGTCACGATTTTCCTTGTATAACAAACTTCTAAATTAGGGTTTCTAGAAATCATGTCACGTTTTGGTCAACGTGACACGTTTTTGCCTTGGCAGAGAGCATGTTTTTGTCTTCTTGAATCGTGCCACGTTTTGTACCAATCGTGACACGATTTGGTCCTTCTTAAATTCTTCAGTTTTTTCTGCTTTTCTTGCTGCTTAAGTTACCTTATGAACTCTAAATTGTGATTAAAATACATAAAAATTACGTAATGACAGAGTGTCATCACGTAGCCATCAGACTTTTCTTAATTTGCTTCTTAAACTTGCTTGACTTGAAGGTTGGCCTTTTTGACTTAGATTTCTCTTTCTGCAACTCTGGACAATCAGCAATAAAGTGCCCAAACTTCTTGCAGTTGAAGCAACCTTTCTGTTCCTCCTTTTTGAAACCCTTCCCACTGCTCTTGCTCAAAAACCTCTTGTTCTTTTTAGCAAGGTATTGCATTCTGTTTGAAAGCATAGCCATTTCTTTAGCAACATCAGGATCTTCCCCAGAGCTTTCAGAAGCTGAAGATTCATTTTCAGACTCTTCAACCTTGTGAGCTTTTGAGGATCTTCCCTTTGATTTTAAAGCAATGGTTTTAGACTTTCTTGCAGAGTCATGTTCATTGAGACTTAACTCATGAACTTTGAGAGAGCTTACAAGATCTTCAACACTTAAAGTGTTTAAATCTTTAGCTTCCTCAATTGCAGTAACCTTCGGTCTCCATCTAGAGGGTAAGCTCCTAAGAATCTTGCTAACATGGTCAGAAGCTATGTAACTCTTCTTTAGTATCTGAAGTCCAGATACTAAAGTTTGAAATCTTGAGTACATTTGCTCAATACTTTCATCCTCTTTCATCTTGAATAATTCATACGGATGAACTAATAGAAGAGCTTTAGCTTCCCTGACCTTTTTGCTCCCTTCATAGTTTGCACAAAGAGAAGCAAACATGGCTCTAGCAGTAGATTTGTCACTCATCTTCATGTATTCAAATTTAGGAATAGCAGTGACAAGAGCTCCTCTGATGATATGATGTTTCTTGTAGATCTTCTTTTGAGCAGCAGTGTGAAGTTTACGGTCAATGGCAGCACCTTCGTCATCAAGTTGTAAGTCACCAACACCATCTTCAAGTATGTCCCAGAGTTCTTCATCAAGACCCATGACATAGCTGTAGAAGTTGGTTTTCCACCAAGAAAATTCTTCAGGATCACCGTTGAACTTTGGAATTTTTCCATAATCAACTTTCTTACTGTTGTTATTGGATTCATAGTCATATGGTATAGCAGCACCAGAAGAAGAAGGTTCACAGGAAGACATGTTTTTCTCTAGATCTTTTCTGTCACACGGTTAAGTGCTATGACAACAGAGTCGGAGCTCTGATACCAACTGAAGGTGAGAAAAACACAAGAAGGGGGGGTTGAATTGTGTTAGCTTTTCGCAACTCTTGAAGAGTGAGAATCTAATTCCGTATGATCAGAGTCTGAATGAGATCAGAGTCTGATGGGAGATCAGATTCTGATGCAGCGGATATAGACAAGAGATAGAGATAAGAGAGAACACAAGCAATTATACAGGTTCCTTCCACAAACCGGAAGTAATCCTGTCCCCCTTGCACTTCCAAGGAGAGTTCCACTAAAATGTAATATCTATTACAAGTTGCTCAAACACACAGTAAGAGACTTCCAATGCTCAAGCACGCAGGCAAGAGACTTCCAATGCTCAAAGACACAACTAAGAGACTTCTTTTCTCAAGGATGCAGCCAAGAGACTTCTTTGCTCAAGCACACAAGCAAGAGACTTCTGACACAATTTACAGAAAATTGAATAGAGTTGAAACACTTGATAAACAATCAAACGTGTTCCAATTACAAACAAATACAGACTCTGTTTTAAACAAACACAGACTCTTATTTTCTTCTTAACTTAGAAATTCTATAATACTCAGTTTCTAAGAATAATCTAAGTTGTTGATGTGTTTCTGTTAAGACTCAGTTTGAATACGATAGCTTAGCAGCGTAGTTTTTCAGTTGTAGAGTCCAACAATTCTTCAAGTCTTCTATCCTTTATATAGGCGTTGGAAAGAGACGTTGAGTCATCCGACACATTAGGATGATTTCTGAAGCTTGATCAATAGTTGTTGCTCTGTTGCTTGATATGGTAATAGTCCTTCAAATGCATATTTTGAATTCCATTCCTTTTGAAGCTTAATACCGGTAGACACAGTTGCCAAACTGTACGAGGTAGTGGAGTAGTGGAAACAGAGTTCGTACACACGTACTGTGTACTATTCTGCATTCTTTGTCGTTGAGCATCCCACGCTCAAGTTGACTTTGAAGCTAGCCGTTACTCCAAATGAGAGTTTCTTCTGCATCGTAATGCCTTTAGAAATCCTTCTAAGCAGATTTTCAGATTGCAGGCTTCACACTCACTGTAGCATTTCAGCTTCTGATGATCTTCAGACTCTCTTGGTCTTCAAATTCTGATAGTCTTCAGACTCTTCTTCGATACAGTCTTCAGACTCTTCTTCGATACAGTCTTCAGACTCTTCTTTGATAGTCAGAATCACAAGCAACAAGCTTCTCTAGATCTTTGCTCTTAAAATGTTCAAACAGAATACTTTCTAAGATATAAATCTTGATTAATATCCTGCATACTTAAACAAATATTAGCATATCCAATTGACAATTTTTAATACCTTGTTATCATCAAAACTCAAAACGTGGTATTGCTGAACACCTTTGTTCCAACACTTTTGAACCTTCAACTTCAATTGAGCCAACCCAAACTCAAATACTTCCCAACCTCTTTGATTCGTTGAGAATAGATGAGTTCTATGGAATGTCAAGCTCAAAGCTCAAGGAAATTATTGAGCTAAGATTTGTGCCAATCCTCAATGTTAGTTATGAGGATAAATTTGCTGCTGTAAAGAATGAATTTGTGGATTTTATCACTACAATTCAGAAGGTTGCAGTAAAAGAACAAGCTATCGTTCTTGCCAAGCATATGGAAGAAATAAAGAAAGCTGAGGAAGCAAAGGCTAAGAAGAAAGCTCCTGTTCTGGCATTGGCAAATAAACCATTCTTTGATGATGATCAGTACAATCCAAGGGAATGAATGGTTTATGAGACTCTGAAGAAAAAGCTTCACAAGGTTCAAGAAGAAGCTAGAATTGAAAGAGAACCTCATCTCAGGAGAACAAAAGCTCTTGAAGAAATGGTCAAGAAACAGCAAGAGGATCTGAAGAAATTGATGGATCACATTGCCAAACAAAACCAGCCTTAGTTGCACACCTAGTTTTTATTTAGTTTTGTTTTGCTTGTACTTTTATCTGCTATTTTTCTATGGCTTCTGAATTTTTACTCCTTTATATTTATTAAGCTTTTGAATCTTTACTTCTGGATAATTCTTCTACTTCTATTTATCTGTGCTCCTGATATATCTTGATATGTTTATCTGAGTACTTATGAAGTCTAACTATCTTATCTTACTTAGAATCTGTCTTGTTTTAATTTCTTTTAACAGACTCTAATAAGTTTTTGCTCTGAATCTTCTCTTCTCATTTTCTCTAAAAAAAAATTCCCTCAAATGGAGTCTTGTAAAGAGGGGGAGAAACTTGTCTTCAAACCTTTTTGTTAATGACAAAAGGGGGAGAAAGAACAGTATATTTTTTTCTCGTTCATGCTAAGTCAGAAGAAAAGGGAAGTTTGCAATAGGTACTTCGTTAGATTCTGAGCCCCTTAAATTAAATTCTTTCAATTTAATTTAAATAGAATCTTCTCTCATATCCTTTGTTTATTCTTTGAGATTTGATTCAGTTATTTGTGTTGAATATGAATTAAATTAACATGGATAGGACTTAGGGGGAGCTTACAAACCTCACCTTAAGAACTATCAGACTCAGGGGGAGTCAGAACTTACAAACCTCAGACCCTTTAGTCAACCTGTTAATTAGATTAACAACAATTGACCTTTTAAATACTGATGTTTGTCATCATAAAAAAGGGGGAGATTGTTGGAACAAAGGTGTTCAGCAATACCACTTTTGAGTTTTGATGATAACAAGGTATTAAAAATTGTCAATTGGATATGCTAATACTTGTTTAAGTATGCAGGATCTTAATCAAGATTTCAATCTTAGTAAGTATTCTGTTTAAACATTTTGAGAGCAAAAAATCCAGAGAAGCTTGTTGCTTGTGATTCTGAAGTTCAAGAATGTCTGAAGAATCATCAGAAGTTGTTTCAAGAAGTCCTGAAGACTAAGAGAATCTGAAGATCATCAAAACCTGAAGATCAAGAGAGTCTGAAGATCATCAGAAGCTGAAGTGCTACAGTGAGTCTGAAGCCTACAAACTGAAGATCTGTTTAGAAGGATTTCTGAAGGCATTTCGATGCTTAAGAAACATTCATTTGGAGTAACGGCTAGCTTCAAAGTCAACTTGAGCGTGGGATGCTCAACGACAAAGAATGCAGAATAGGACAGAGTACTTGTGTACGAACTCTGTTTCCACTACTCCATTACCTCGTACAGTTTGGCAACTGTGTCTACCGGTATTTCGCTTCAAAAGGAATGGGATTCAAAATATGCATTTGAAGGACCATTACCATATCAAGCAACAGATCAACAGCTATTGATCAAGCTTCCAGAATTCTCTATGATGTGCTGGATTGTCTCAACGTCTCTTTCCAACACCTATATAAAGGATAGAAGACTTGAAGAATATGCTGGACTTTACAACTGAAAAACTACGCTGCTAAGCTATTGTATTCTCACTGAGTCAAACCAGTAACACATCAACAACTTAGATTATTCTTACAAACTGTGTATTCTAGAATCTCTAAGTTTATCAGAAAAACAGAGTCTGTCTTTGTTTATAACAGAGTCTGTCTTTGTTTAAGTTATTGGAACAAATTTGATTGTTTGTCAAGTGTTTCCAACTCTATTCAATTTTCTGTAAATTGTGTCAGAAGTCTCTTGCTTGTGTGCTTGAGAAAAGAAGTCTCTTAGTTGTGTCTTTGAGCATTGGAAGTCTGTTGCCTGCGAGCTTGAGCATTTGGAAGTCTCTTACTGTGTGTTTGAGCAACTTGTAATTGTTATTACATTTTAGTGAAATTCTCCTTGGAAGTGCAAGGGGGACAGAACTACTTCCGGTCTGTGGAAGGAACCTGTATAATTGCTTGTGTTCTCTCTTTCTCTTTATCTCTTGTTTATTTCTGCTGCAACAGACTCTGGTCTTCCATCAGGTTCTGAATCCATTCAGACTCTGATCCTGGAAAACAGATTCTTACTCTTGAAGAGTTGCGAAAAAGTTCCTTCTTGTGTTTTTGTCACCTTCAGAAATGAAATTGAAGAATTATGTGTGAAGACCATCCCTCTTACCTCTGTTGGAACAAAGGTGTTCAGCAATACCACGTTTTGAGTTTTGATGATAACAAGGTATTAAAAAGTTGTCAATTGGATATTGCTAATATTTGTTTAAGTATGCAGGATATCAATTAAGATTTGTATCTTAAGAAGCATTATGTTTGAACAATGTTAAAGAGCAATAAATCCATAGAAGCCTGTTGCTTGTGATTCTGTATCGAAGAGAGTCTGAAGACTGTATCGAAGAGAGTCTGAAGACTGTTTCGAAGAAAGTCTGAAGACTGTGCTGAAGAGAGTCTGAAGACTGTATCAGAGTCTGAAGACCATCAGAATCTGAAAACCAAGAGAGTCTGAAGATTATCAGAAGCTTAGTGCTACAGTGAGTCTGAAGCCACAAATTTGATAATCTCCTAACAGTGATCTCTACTGCATTGCTATGCACAAACAAACTCTAATGGAGTAACGGCTAGCTTCTAAGTCAACTTGAGCGTGGGAAGCACAAAGACAAAGATTGCAGGCCAGTACAGAGTACGTTGTACGAACTCTGTTTCCACTACTCCACTACCACGTACAGCTTGGCAACTGTGTCTACCGGCATTAATCCTCAAAGGGAATGAAATTCAAATGATGCCATTGAAGGGCTATTACCAAATCAAGCAACAGATCAACCGTCATTGATCAAGCTTCAGAACTCATCCTGATGCGCTGGATGACTCAATGTCTCTTTCCTACGCCTATATAAAGGATAGAAGACTTGAAGAATTCAAGTGGACTCTAAGACTTAGAAAATCTGCATTGCGCTGCTTTCGTATTCAACTGAGTCTTAACAATAGCACATCATAAACTTAGATTCTTACAAACTGAGTATCCTAGAATCTCTAAGTTTCACAGAAAAACGGAGTCTGTCTTTTGTGTAATACAGAGTCTGTCTTTGTTGTAATTGAAACACATTTTGATTGTTGTCAAGTGTTTCAACTCTATTCAATTTTCTGTAATTGTGTAAAAGTCTCTTGCTTTTGTGCTTGAGCAAAGGAAGTCTCTTGGCTGCGTCCTTGAGCATAGGAAGTCTCTTAGTTGTGTCTTTGAGCAAGGAAGTCTCTCGCCTGTGTGCTTGAGCAAGGAAGTCTCTCGCCTGTGTGCTTGAGCAAGGAAGTCTCATACTGTGTGTTTGAGCAACTTGTAATTTGATATTACATTTTAGTGAACTCTCCTTGGAAGTACAAGGGGGACAGGACTACTTCCGGTTTGTGGAAGGAACCTGTATAATTGCTTGTGTTCTCTGTTCTATTTTTATCTCTTGATTATTCCGCTGCAATCAGAACCTAATCTCCTATCAAACTCTGATCTCATTCAGACTCTGAGTTTAAAGGAATTAGATTCTCACTCTTCAAGAGTTGCGAAAAGAAAACACAATTCAACCCCCCCCCTTCTTGTGTTTTTCTCACCTTCAGTTGGTATCAGAGCTCCGGCTCTGTTGTCTTAGCACTTAACCGTGTAACAGAAAAGATCCAGAGAAAAACATGTCTTCCAGTGAACCGTCTTCTTCTGGTGCCACTTCTGGTGCTGCTATACCATATGAATATGGATCCAATAACAGCAGTAGAAAGGCTGATTATGGAAAAATTCCTAAGTTCAATGGTGATCCTGAAGAATTTTCTTGGTGGAAAACCAACTTCTATAGTTATGTCATGGGTCTTGATGAAGAACTCTGGGACATACTTGAAGATGGTGTTGGTGACTTACAACTTGATGACGAAGGTGCTGCCATTGACCGCAAACTTCACACTGCTGCTCAAAAGAAAATCTATAAGAAACATCATATCATCAGAGGGGCTCTTGTCACTGCTATTCCTAAAACGGAATACATGAAGATGAGTGACAAATCTACTGCTAGAGCCATGTTTGCTTCTCTCTGTGCTAACT
This sequence comes from Medicago arabica, assembly GCA_946800305.1. Taxonomy (NCBI): domain Eukaryota; kingdom Viridiplantae; phylum Streptophyta; class Magnoliopsida; order Fabales; family Fabaceae; genus Medicago; species Medicago arabica. The sequence continues at coordinate 27,298,117 of OX326970.1, read as the reverse complement.
ACGAAGGAAGCAAAAAGGTCAGGGAAGCTAAAGATCTTCTATTAGTTCATCAATATGAACTATTTAAGATGAAAGAGGATGAAAGTATTGAGCAGATGTACTCAAGATTTCAAACTCTAGTATCTGGTCTTCAGATACTGAAGAAGAGTTACATAGCTTCTGATCATGTTAGCAAGATTTTAAGGACCTTACCCTCTAGATGGAGACCAAAGGTCACTGCAATTGAGGAGGCTAAAGATTTAAACACTTTAAGTGTTGAAGATCTTGTAAGCTCACTCAAGGTTCATGAGTTAAGTCTCAATGAACATGATTCTGCAAGAAAATCCAAAACCATTGCTTTAAAATCAAAAGGAAGGTCTTCAAAGGCTCTCAAGGTTGAAGAATCTGAAAATGAGTCTTCAGCTTCTGAAAGCTCAGAAGAGGATCCTGATATAGCAAAGGAAATGGCTATGCTTTCAAGCAGAATGCAGTACCTTGCTAAGAAGAACAAGAGATTTCTGAGCAAGAGCAGTGGGAAGGGGTTCAAAAAGGAGGATCAGAAAGGTTGCTTCAACTGCAAGAAAACTGGACATTTTATTGTTGAGTGTCCAGAACTGCAGAAGGAGAAATCCAAGTCAAAAAGGCCAACCTTCAAGTCAAGCAAGTTTAAGAAGCAGATCAAGAAAAGTCTGATGGCCACCTGGGAAGATCTTGATAATGAGTCAGGATCTGAAGATGATGATGCTGATGGTGAAACCAATGTAGCTGTTGGACTAATGGCTACAACCGAATCTGTTAAAGAGACACCTGAGGCAGAATCAAATACAGATTCTGAAAATGAAACAGAGGTATATTCTGAACTCACAAGATCTGAACTTATAGAATCTATCAATGAGCTTCTTGGTCATTTTAAAACTAAGACCACTGAGTTGAAGAAAGTCAAACAACAGCTTGATAAGCTGTCAAAAAGACATAATTCAACTCTGTTGGAATTAGAAGATTTAAAAGAAGAAAATAATTCTTTATTGATCAAGAAGTGTAGCTGTAAATACTTAAGTGAGCAAGATGTTGCTCTGCAAGAATTTATTGCTACTGGAATTGACAGATCAAGGGTTGCATCCATGATCTATAGCACGTATCAGAACAGAGGACAGGGTCTTGGATTTATTGGAGGAAACTCAAATGAAATGACTCTTAAATCTGGTCCTGATGGAGCCAGAGAGGCGTTGAAAAATCTTTTTGTAAAAGAGTTTGATGAAGTCAACACAGAGACTCATTCAGAACCTACAACTTCTACTTCGAAGATTCTGACTAAGTCAAAACTTCAGAATGTTAAGTTAAAGGGTCTGAAAAACTTTGAACCCAAAGCTTTAAAGTCTCAGACTCTGAAAGATTCAAAGTCTGATAAACAGACTCTGAAAAAGCAAGAGTCTGAAAAACCAAAGTCTAAGTTTCAAAGGAGAGAAACTGTGAAAGGCAAGTTGAAACCTAAACCAAACGGTTCCAACCCTAAGGTTTGGGAGAAAACATTGCCAAGGATTTCAAGACAAAACTTGCGAAAAGAGTTCAATGGTTCTAAGACTAACCAAAAAGGACCCATAAGAATATGGGTACCTAAGTCTGATATTATTGATGCTGCAGGAATGTCTAAAAGGACTAAGAAAGCACAAGGCTTGGTACCTAGACAGTGGGTGCTCGCGTCACATGACGGGAGAAAGGTCTATGTTCCTAACCCTAACCATGGAAGAGGGAGGAACTGTGGGATTTGGAGGAAACCAGACTGGCAAAATCATTGGTTCTGGAACCATTGGTAACTCTCTGATCTCAATCAGTAATGTGTGGTTAGTTGATGGACTTAAACATAACTTACTAAGCATAAGTCAATTATGTGACAGTGGTTATGATGTATTGTTTAATAAGAACAACTGCACAGTGGTTAACAAGGATGATCAGTCCATAGTCTTCAAGGGAAAATGAAGAAACAATGTATACAAGATAAAATTCTCAGAACTGACTGATCAGAAGGTAATGTGCCTTCTGTCAATGGGTGATAAGAAATGGATGTGGCACAGACGTTTGGGACATGCTAACTGGAGATTAATCTCTAAAATTAGCAAGTTACAACTTGTCATAGGCCTACCAAACATTGACTATCACTCAGATGCTCTTTGCGGAGCATGTCAGAAAGGGAAAATTGTCAAGAGTCCCTTCAAGCCGAAAGAAATTGTTTCAACTTCCAGACCCTTGGAGTTACTTCATATTGACTTATTTGGACCAGTTAACACTGCATCCTTATATGGAAGTAAATATGGACTAGTTATTGTTGATGACTATAGCAGATGGTGTTGGGTTAAATTTCTGAAAACTAAAGATGATTCATATTTTGTGTTTAGTAAATTCTGCATCCAAATTCAATCAGAGAAGGAAATGAAAATCTTGAAAGTCAGAAGTGATCATGGAGGAGAATTTGAAAATGAACCGTTTGAGGTTTTCTGTGAAAAACATGGAATTATTCATGAGTTCTCTGCACCTAGAACTCCACAACAAAATGGAGTTGTAGAGAGAAAGAACAGAACCTTGCAAGAGATGGCTAGAACCATGATCCATGAGAACAATCTGGCTAAGCATTTTTGGGCAGAGGCTATAAACACAGCTTGTTATGTTCAGAACAGAATCTATATTAGACCTCTGTTGAACAAAACAGCTTATGAACTCTTTAAAGGAAGAAAACCCAACATATCTTATTTTCATCAGTTCGGATGTACATGTTATGTCCTGAACAACAAAGTCTACCTAAAGAAATTTGATGCCAAAGCTCAAAAGGGAATCTTTTTAGGTTACTCTGAACGTTCTAAGGCATACAGGCTGTATAATTCAGAAACACAATGTGTGGAAGAATCTATGCATGTAAGATTTGATGACAAAGAGCCTGGAAGTGAAACTCCAGTGCATGATGAAAGTCATGAAAAATCTCAAGATTCTGATGATAACTCAGAATCTGATCAGATTCCAGAATCTGAAGATACTTCAGAAGCTGAAACAACCCCTGAAGTTCCTTTTGAAGAAGCTTCTGATGAAGCTCAAGATGGTTCTCTGCAAGCTAGTCAATCCAAACAATCTTTCAAATACAAGTCTTCTCATCCAGAAGATCAGATAATTAGCAATAAAGAAAGTCCTATGAGAACTAGATCGCATTTCAGACAAGAAGAGTCTGCTTTAGGATTATTATCTGTTATTGAACCAACTTCTGTTGAAGAAACTCTTGGAGATGAAGGATGGATTCTGGCAATGCAAGAAGAACTGAATCAATTCAAAAGAAATGAAGTATGGGATCTAGTAGCTAAGCCTAATCACAAGAACATCATTGGAACCAAGTGGGTGTTCAGAAATAAGCTTAGTGAACAAGGAGAAGTAATCAGAAACAAGGCCAGACTTGTTGCACAAGGTTTCAGTCAGCAAGAAGGCATTGATTACACAGAAACTTATGCTCCAGTTGCAAGATTGGAAGCAATCAGGTTACTTCTTTCCTATGCAGTCAATCACAACATAACTTTGTATCAAATGGATGTTAAGAGTGCATTTCTTAATGGTGTCATTTCTGAAGAAGTATATGTCAAAAAACCTCCTGGATTTGAAGATTTAAAGCATCCACAGCATGTTTATAAATTAAAGAAATCACTCTATGGCTTGAAACAAGCTCCCAGAGCTTGGTATGAAAGACTGAGTAATTTCTTGATTCAAAACAACTTTGAACGAGGACAAGTTGACACTACTCTATTCAGAAAGACTCTAAAGAAAGACATTCTTGTAGTTCAGATCTATGTTGATGATATAATCTTTGGTTCTACAAATAGTTCACTTTGCAAAGAGTTTTCAAAAGTAATGCAGGATGAATTTGAAATGAGCATGATGGGAGAATTGAAGTTCTTTCTTGGAATTCAAATCAACCAATGCAAAGATGGAGTCTACGTTCATCAGTCCAAGTATACGAAAGAGCTTCTGAAGAAGTTCAATCTTGAGGACTGCAAAGAAATGAATACTCCAATGCATCCAACCTGCACTCTGAGCAAAGAAGATCAAGGAACCAAAGTTGATCAGAAGCTGTATAGAGGTATGATTGGTTCTTTGTTATACCTAACTGCATCCAGACCAGATATTCTGTTCAGTGTATGTTTGTGTGCAAGGTTTCAATCAGATCCTAGAGAGTCTCACTTAACTGCTGTTAAGAGAATCTTTAGATATCTGAAAGGAACTACTAATCTTGGACTTCTTTACAAGAAATCCTCTGACTACAAGCTAGTTGGATTCTGTGATGCTGATTATGCTGGAGACAGGATTGAAAGAAAATCTACAAGTGGCAATTGTCAATTCTTGGGAGAGAATCTGATATCCTGGGCTAGCAAGAGGCAAGCAACCATTGCTCTGTCTACAGCAGAAGCAGAATACATCTCAGCTGCTAGTTGTTGTACACAGCTACTCTGGATGAAACATCAGCTTGAGGACTATCGAATAACTGAAAACCATATCCCAATTTATTGTGATAATACCGCAGCTATATGTTTGTCTAAAAATCCAATTCTGCATTCAAGGGCAAAGCATATTGAGATTAAACATCATTTTATAAGAGACTATGTTCAAAAAGGAATTTTAGATATACAATTCATTGATACTGATCATCAATGGGCTGATATATTTACTAAACCCTTATCTGTTGAAAGATTTGATTTCATAAAGAAAAATTTGAACATGTGCTATGTCTCTGGGTAATATGCGCCTCTGAAAACAGAATTCAGACTCTGATATCTTTCAGAAGCTATCTGGGAATCAGACTCTCTTTTGGAGATTCTGATGAAAGCTTCTGGTAAAATATTCAGATTCTGATAAGGAATCTTTAGACTCTCAGAAGCTGTATTAGTGGAAGCGTGACTGTTAAGTTCAGTAACACCTGCCCCACTATGGTGACAGTTACTTTACGGTTTCTCAGTCGTGGCCTGTCTGTATTGGGTAAGAACTCAAAAGGGCAATGATTTCATTACGTTACAACAAGTTACCTTCGCCTTGTCCCAATACGTTTACGGCTGCATGCTATATTGTACTTATTGTTTATGTTTGTTTGTCCCCTACTCTTTCCAAACAGCTTTCAAACATTTTCTCTATAAATACATAACACACACAACTCACTTCTCTTTTCACTCTTTGATTTTCTCTTTGAACAAATTTCTTGTTTTTCAATACTTTGCAAAACTTTTTGTTCTCAAATCAAACTCTTAGAAAACCCTAATGGCAAGTGATCTCATCCAATCTGGTGTCATAATCAAGTCCGGAGGTTCTTACATTATCAAACCCAGAACAATGAACATCATCAAGGAGACTCTGGAAATTCAAGTTGAATCTCCAGTTGATTTTGGTTCAATCAGTCGCAATGGAGTTGACGTTGCACCTCATTTCTTATCACAAGGAATGATGAGATACTTTGGTATGTTGAATGGACCAACATATCAGGAGCTTGTTAGAGATTTTTGGGTTAGGTCAGAAGTCTACGACAAAGCTGAAGCTACTTTGGAAGAAACAGTAGCAATCTCAAACAACCCTAGTCTTGCTGGCAAAAACAGAGACCAAATGGGTTTAAGACCGTACAATGGCCTTGAAATTAGGTCTGCTGTGATGGGAATTCCTATAGTTATCACTGAAGAGGTGGTAGCCAGGGCTTGTCAGATGGAGAGCACTGGTAAATTTCAGTGGAATGTCAACAAGAAGAGTGAATGGGCTGTTGTCTGCAACAAGTTGTTATTTGAAGGGAGACCCTCAAATAAATTGGTGGATATGCATCCTACGCATAGGGTGCTTCTGAAGATTATACTGGATAGTATGCTTCAGAAAGGAGGAGGAACAGATACATTATCTGTGGATCACAAAGTTCTTCTTTATTTTCTTATCAACAAAATGAAGATCAACTTCCCCAGATATGTGATGCACCACATGTGTTGGGCCATCAAGAAGAGTCAATCAGAATCCAGGAGGCAAGTTCCTTTTGGAAGATTAATATCTGAGATTCTGTATCAAGGAGGTCTTTTGAAGGTCTTATCAGAATCTGGTGTGGTATCAGATATTCATCTAGGAACTGTGACCGGCAGAATCATCAATGGCAAGACTCTACAGTACATGAAGATTGTCAAGAGATTCAATCCCTCTAAGCATGATATGAGAGAATCTTATGTACAATCTGATTTGATGATGGACTTCCCTCCCATATCCAAAGAAGATAATCCTGAAGTTCTTGCTAGATTTGTGGAGGATTACTTCAAGGAGACTGGTAGAATAATCAACTATTCTGCTATTCCTGAGACTGCTGGAGGAGGCCCTCTTAAGGTCAAAGGAAAAAGGACCAAGGAAGTGGTTCTCAAGGAAGAGGAAGAGAAGCAGGAGCCTCTCAAGAAAAAGATCAAATCTTCTCCTCTTCCTGGAGTTTCAATTGGTTCTCCTTCTGCACCTTCTGCACTTCGTGAAATTAAGGATGAGAAGAAGCCTAAGAAAGATGAGAAGAAGGCTAAGAAAGCTGATAAGAAAGCAATAATGGGCAAAGCTGACAGAGACTATGACAAGTTAGCTCAAGAAATTGCTGATTTCATTGATTCTGACTCTGAAGGTGAAGAGAGTCAGATCAAGAAGAGAAAGGTGGGAGTGATTCCTGTGGCTAAGGATGTAGCACAGAAGATAGGTACGTCTGTATCTATGATTGAGGATGAACACACTGCTGGCAAGGTTATGGTAGCAGATTTGATTGCTGAAGAGTTGAAGGAAGAGACTGTCAAGGAAGCTGCTAAGTTACTTGCTTCTGCTCTTAAACAGAAGAGTACTTCAGAACCTGCAGAAGCTGAGTTATCAGAAGCTACTGTGTCTGATCATTTTGCCTCTCCAGAAGCTGGCATTGGCACCTCTGGCAACGTGGCATATAGCTCATCTTCTTCTTTGAATCATGAGTCAGAATCAGATTCAGAATCTGACAACAAACCCTTGAGCCAAATTCTTCCATCTCTCAAAAATTCATCTCCCTCACCAATCAAACCCATATCATCCCATAACCCACTTGACCAGGCAGTAGTTGATTATGTTGATTCAACTATGGACAGAGTAATTCAAGACACAATTACAGTGTCTATGAATCTTCCTGCTGACCATCCTGCTCAACCTTCATTCCTCAAACCACTTCAGGTAATTAAACCTTCTGAAAAACCTGAAGCAACCATTCAATCCAATCAAACACCCCCCCCAAACTGAAACCATTTGTGTAGACTCTCCAGACACTCTAGATTCACTAGAAAAACATCTAGGGGGAGAACTACCAAAAACCCCTGCAAAATCCAAAACAACAAAAGCTACTTCATCCATTTCCAAACCAGACCCTGTACCTGTACCTACAGAGAATCTGACCTTAACTTCTGTTGAACCTTCAGAACCTGTTGGTGAACCAGTTTCTGAAAATCTAGAGCAAGCCTCTGATATGGTATCAGGAACTGTAACATCATGTAAAGCTAAGACCAGAAGAGTTTCTCAACCACTCTGTGATCCTATAACCTTTTTCCCTTTTGAAACTTTTCTAGCTTTGAGAGCTTCTCTACCCTCAACCTCTGAACCTCAAACTGACTTATTTGATTCAAATAAGATTGATGAGTTTTATGCTTCTTCATGCAATAAGCTCAAAGAAGTTATTGAGCAAAGGTCTATGCCAATACTTAGTGTGAGCTATGAGGACAAGTTCTCTACAGTGAAGACTGAGTTTTTGGATTTTATCACCAAAATTCAAAAAGCTGCTGCCAGGGAACAAGCTCTCATCACTGCCAAGCATGTTGAAGAAGTAAAGCAGGCTGAGAAAGTTGTAGCTATGGTAAATGCTCCTATTCTGAGGATAAGAGATACACCTTTCTTTGATGAGAATCAGTATATTCCTAGAGAATCAGTGGCTTACAATTCTTTGAAGAGGAAGTTGTATAGAATTCAAGAAGAAGCTAGACTGGAAAGAGAAGCACATTTGCAAAGAACTGAGGCTCTGGAACAGATGGTAAAGAAACAGCAAGAGGATCTCCAGAAACTGATGGATCATCTTGCCAAACAAAACCAACCTTAGTTTAATTTCGTTTTGTTTATTTTTTGTAATTCTTGTTTGCTATCCTCTGAACTTGTTTTTGCTTACAATTTATACAAGTTGTTTTTGATTCTATTTGCATTCAATTTCTTTTTATGCTCCGAATCTTCTATGTTTTCCCTCTGAATCTCTTTCTTCTCTAAAAACTTGTTTACACCCTTACCTTAAGTCATTTAAAAAGGGGGAGGAACCATGTTCTGAACTTTTTTTTTTGTTGATGACAAAAGGGGGAAAAGGGAAAGTATTTATATCAGGGAGGAAAGAAAACCGTCTTTAATTACAATGCATGTTCTATGTAAAAGTTAAAGGGAAATCTGCGAAAGGTGCTTAGTTAAACTCTGAGCCCTGTTTAAGAATCAATTTTCTATATATTCTGAGTATGAATTTGATTGCGTTTAAAAAAAAACAATTTAATTAACCTGGATAGAACTCAAGATGAGCTTACAAACCTCAACTTAAGAACTATCAGACTCAGGGGGAGTCAGAGCCTTCAAACCTCAGACTCTGAGCTTACAAACCTCAGAACCCTTTAAGTCAACTTGTTAATTAGATTAACAACAATTGACCTTTTAAATACTAATGTTTGTCATCATCAAAAAGGGGGAGATTGTTGGAACAAAGGTGTTCAGCAATACCACGTTTTGAGTTTTGATGATAACAAGGTATTAAAAAGTTGTCAATTGGATATTGCTAATATTTGTTTAAGTATGCAGGATATCAATTAAGATTTGTATCTTAAGAAGCATTCTGTTTGAACAATGTTAAAGAGCAATAAATCCATAGAAGCCTGTTGCTTGTGATTCTGTATCGAAGAGAGTCTGAAGACTGTATCGAAGAGAGTCTGAAGACTGTATCGAAGAGAGTCTGAAGACTGTTTCGAAGAAAGTCTGAAGACTGTGCTGAAGAGAGTCTGAAGACTGTATCAGAGTCTGAAGACCATCAGAATCTGAAAACCAAGAGAGTCTGAAGATTATCAGAAGCTTAGTGCTACAGTGAGTCTGAAGCCACAAATTTGATAATCTCCTAACAGTGATCTCTACTGCATTGTTATGCACAAACAAACTCTAATGGAGTAACAGCTAGCTTCTAAGTCAACTTGAGCGTGGGAAGCACAAAGACAAAGATTGCAGGCCAGTACAGAGTACGTTGTACGAACTTTGTTTCCACTACTCCACTACCACGTACAGTTTGGCAACTGTGTCTACCGGCATTAATCCTCAAAGGGAATGAAATTCAAATGATGCCATTGAAGGGCTATTACCAAATCAAGCAACAGATCAACCATCATTGATCAAGCTTCAGAACTCATCCTGATGCGCTGGATGACTCAATGTCTCTTTCCTACGCCTATATAAAGGATAGAAGACTTGAAGAATTTAGTTGGACTCTAAGACTTAGAAAATCTGCATTGCGCTGCTTTCGTATTCAACTGAGTCTTAACAATAGCATATCATAAACTTAGATTCTTACAAACTGAGTATCCTAGAATCTCTAAGTTTCACAGAAAAACAGAGTCTGTCTTTTGTGTAATACAGAGTCTGTCTTTGGTGTAATTGAAACACATTTTGATTGTTGTCAAGTGTTTCAACTCTATTCAATTTTCTGTAATTGTGTAAAAGTCTCTTGCTTTTGTGCTTGAGCAAAGGAAGTCTCTTGGCTGCGTCCTTGAGCATAGGAAGTCTCTTAGTTGTGTCTTTGAGCAAGGAAGTCTCTCGCCTGTGTGCTTGAGCAAGGAAGTCTCATACTGTGTGTTTGAGCAACTTGTAATTTGATATTACATTTTAGTGAACTCTCCTTGGAAGTACAAGGGGGACAGGACTACTTCCGGTTTGTGGAAGGAACCTGTATAATTGCTTGTGTTCTCTGTTCTCTCTTTATCTCTTGATTATTCCGCTGCAATCAGAACCTAATCTCCTATCAAACTCTGATCTCATTCAGACTCTGAGTTTAAAGGAATTAGATTCTCACTCTTCAAGAGTTGCGAAAAGAAAACACAATTCAACCCCCCCCTTCTTGTGTTTTTCTCACCTTCAACCTCCAACACTAAGAATCCTAGCTCAAGCTTCAATTTGGCTCCTAGATTCAATTTCCCTTTTTAGCTTCAACCCTCTCCTCTTGCTCTTCTCCCTAGCCTCTTTTCTCTACTCTTTTGTGTTTTATGTGAATGACAAAGTCTAACCCTATTTTCTCAAGGTTATGGGTCTAATATTCACAAACCCTTTATGGGCCTAACCATACTAACTAATTGGCTCAATTCTATTTACACCACACCGCTAACTCTAACTCACTAACGGTAATTAACTAGAACATCGGCCCTAATTAATTAGTAACGGCTACTTAGTCCATTACAATTGATAACGGTTCTAACTAGAACGCTAAAAATAACTATTGTCATAAGGTTACTAAATTACCCTCCCACGCAAAAGACTAAAATGCCCTTAAGTCTAAATGACCAAAATACACTCTTAATACGTAAACCCATGAAAATGTGCACAGACATGAATGAATACACATAAAACAATTAAAATCAAATAATCGCAAAATCGGGCTGTTACAACTCTCCCCCCTAAAAAGAATTTTCCCCCTCGAAAATTACCTGACGGAAACAACTCTGGAAACGAAACCTTCATCTGACTCTTCGCCTCCCAAGTGGCACTTTCACCAGTCGATCCAACCCAAATCACTTTGACCAAAACAATCTCCTCACGCAAACATTTCACCTCACGGTCCTCAATCCTAACCGGCCACGTCTCAACGGTCAAGTTGTCTCTTACTTCCAATTCATCCACTTGAATCACGTGAGACTCGTCATACACATACTTCCGCAGCTGAGACACATGAAACTCCAGTCCTAACAAGGCACTCTCTCCTGACTCATACCAACACAATGGTGTCCTACACCTCCTTTCATACAAAGCCTCAAACGGAGCCATTCCGATACTAGAATGAAAACTATTGTTGTAAGTAAACTCGATCAACGGTAAACATTCAATCCAACTGGCACCTTGTTCCAAAACACAAGCCCTCAACAAATCCTCTAAACTCTGAATAGTCCTCTCTGTTTGTCCATCAGTCTAGGGATGATAAGCAGAACTCAACCTTAACTTGGTTCCCAAAGAAGCTTTCAAACTCTCCCAAAACTTAGAAGTAAACCTCGGATCCCGATCCGACACAATACTAGAAGGAATTCCATGCAGTTTCACAACCTGCTCAATGTAGATCTCAGCCAACTTCGCCACAGACATACCGGTTTTGATAGGAATGAAATGTGACGACTTCGTCAAACGATCGACGATTACCCAAATTGAATCAAAACCCTTAGCGGTCTTCGGTAAAGCTCCAACAAAATCCATAGAGATACTATCCCACTTCCACTCAGGCACAAACAACGGTTGCATCAAACCCGACGGCCTCTGATGTTCAATCTTCGACTTCTGACAAACCAAACAAGCATAAATAAACTCGGCGATTTCTTTCTTCATTCCAGGCCACCAAAACAACTTCTTCAAATCCTGATACATCTTAGTCGCTCCTGGGTGAATACTCAGACTACTCCTATGGTCTTCTTCCAAAATCCTCTTCTTAAGTTCAGGTACACTCGGTACGCAAACTCGATCACGAAACATCAAAACGCCGTTCTCATCCAATCTAAAGTCCACACCTTTACCTTGATTAACCGACGCAACTTTTTCCACAAGTTCCAAATCTTCCTTCTGACCACTCTTAATCTCTTCCAGAATATTGCTAGTCAGTTTCAACATTCCCAACCTCACACCATCCGGTGTCAACTCACTAACCAAACTCAAATCCCGAAACTGTTCAATCAACTCCAACTCTTTAACCATTAAAGCGGACATATGCAAAGTCTTCCTACTAAAAGCATCTGCTACCACATTAGCCTTCCCAAGATGATAACTCAACTGAAAGTTAGAATCCTTGAGATACTCCAACCATCTCCTCTGCCTCATATTCAACTCTTTCTGATCGAACAAATACTTCAAACTCTTTTGATCACTAAACACTTCAAACTTAGAACCATAAAGATAATGCCTCCAAATCTTCAAAGCATACACAACTGCCGCCAGTTCCAAATCATGAGTCGAATAATTCTTCTCATGCACTTTCAATTGCCTCGAAGCATAAGCCACAACTTGACGATTCTGCATAAGCACACCACCAAGACCCATCTTAGAAGCATCACAATACACAACAAACGATTCCTTCGAATTCGGCAAAATCAACACTGGAGCTGAAGTCAACCTCCTCTTGAACTCTTGGATACTCTTCTCACATTTAGCATCCCAAACATAAGCTTATCCTTTCCGAGTCAACTACGTCAATGGCATCGCCAACTTAGAGAATCCCTCAATAAACCTCCGATAATAACCTGCCAATCAAAGAAAGCTTCTAATCTCAAAAACAGACTTAGGTGATTCCTACTGCAGCATTGCACCAACCTTCGCCGGATCCACGGGAATACCTCCCTTAGAAATTACATGACCGAGGAAACTCACCTCTCGCAACCAAAACTCACACTTCGACATCTTGGCATACAACTTGCTCTCCTATAAGACATTCAACACAAATCTTAGATGCTCAGCATGCTCCCCCTCAGATTTATAATACACAAAATATCATCAATGAATACCACCACAAAACGGTCCAGATAAGGATGAAACTTTATATTCATATACTCCATGAAGACACCTGGGGAATTAGACACTCCAAATGGCATCACAGAAAACTCCTAGTGTCCATACCTCGTTCGGAACGCGGTTTTGGATATATCTTCCGCCTTCACTCTAATCTAATGATATCCTGACCTCAAATCAATCTTACTAAACACCTTCGCACCAACCAACTGATCCATCAAATCATCAATCCTCGGAAGCGGATACCGATTCTTAATCGTCACCTTGTTTAACTGCCGATAATCCACACACAACCTTATGCTTCCATCCTTCTTCTTAACCAACAACACAGGAGCACCCCACGGCGAAACACTCGGCCTAATGAACTATTTCTCAAGCAAATCCTCCAACTGCTTCTTCAACTCACCCAACTCGGATGCATACATCCGAGTTATCTGATAAAGGAATCGGTGCTGCTATTGGTGTCCAGTTGTCTGATAAAAATATGTTTGGTGTGCTGGAAAGAAAGGGGAAAGGGAAGAAGAAGTTGGTTGCGGCGGGTGAGGATAGAGGCAGTGGGATGGTGGAGGGAGTCTGAGTGGGGTGGGTGCTAGGTGGTGAGTGGGGGGAGGGTGTGGAAGATGAAGTTGGTATCGTGGAATATTAGGGGTTTGGGTGGGTTTGACAAGAAAAGGGAGGTTCGGTCTTTGGTGAAGGATAAGCGTCTGTTTATTGTGGTACCAACAGAGCATCAAATACATCTAAAATATTTATTAATTGACAAGAACTTCATGTAAATTCAGTTACCAATTATTAATGAATTACAACAACAACTATTCAATAATGCAACAATGACGACTCGACAATGCAACAACAACAACAACTCAACATTTCAACAACACAACAACAACTCAACAATATGCAATATATTTATGCATGTGGTACCAACAGACCATCAAGCTCTCAACAGGATGTCGTAATTCGACTAAACAGGGCATCAAGCCCCCAACTTAACAACTTAACAGGGCATCAAGCCCTCAACTTAGACCAATGGTTATGCGACACGAAAACTTTTATGCAATGACATAATGATTAGTATGCAACAACAGCAACTACAACTTCGCAACTAATCAGCGTAATATTTTCGACAACTTCACAATTAAACTACAACTTCAATTAAATTATATCAATTATTCCATACAATTTTTTTCGCACCATTTTAAAGCTACTGAGTATATGCCATATACATCAACAATTTTTGTATTTAAGCCTAAGGCCAACTCCAAACAGAAACAACTAAAAACGACGCAAGAGTTTGAAATGTGGTAGTCTGCCACTGAACAACTCGCTGAGGCGAGTACATCTACTCGTTGTGGCGAGTTCAACTTTTGGGCACTCGTTGTGGCAAGTTGAGCTACTCGCCGTGGCGAGCAAAAACTGTTGCTCTCGGCTTTTTGACCAATTTTTACCCAAAAATCCCATTTTTAACTTTCCTATGTCCAAATTTGATTCTACAAAATGGTCTAATCATCCCTACACATTTAAAGGCATTCATTTTCATATAAAACTTGACCCGAAAACATCATTAAGGCAATTAAAGCTATTTAATTACGGCTGCTCGCTATGGCGAGCACTTTTACTCGCCGATGCGAACGATAACTGGGTTACTCACTATGGCGAGTGGGTTTACTCGCCTCGCGAGGACTGTGTTACTCGCTATGGCGAGTGGGTTTACTCGCCTCGCGAGTGCTAACTGTGTTACTCGCTATGGCGAGTGGGTTTACTCGCCTTTGCGAGCGGCGACGGGCACCACTACGAACAGCACGAACAGGCATCAGTTTTTCAAGCCCAAACCCCTAATTTAACATCCCAAAACTCAATTTTGTTGAAAAACATTACCTATTAACATTCTCACATCAGAACAGCAAATGTAAACACGATTCATATGACTAATCATTAATTTCAACCACTTTATATAATTCAACCTAATTCTCTACAATTCTTCAATTCAACAACAACAACAACAATTCAGAATTCATGTTATGATTAATGAGAGTTAGTCTCACCCTTACCTTGGATTTTGTTGGTTTTACAAAACTCTACAGTTTTCTCCCAAAAGCTGCACTTTCACGTTCTCTTTGTTTCTCTGATTCTGGTTTTCTAACCTAATCTTTTACTACTCCCTCCTATTTATAGCCTCTCCTAATCTTTCCTAACAAACTCATCTAATTACCAAATTATCCTCAGTTAAATTATTTTATTTTTCTTAAACAAACCTTATTATATTTCTTCACCAAATATAACAAAACAATTTAATAATAATTATCAACATCAACACACAACATCACATATCAACAAATATCACAATTAATTAAATAATTAATAAAAGACTCTAAACTTAATAAAATAATTAATTAAATAAAATAGGGCGTTACAACTCTCCCCCACTTAGAAGATTTTCGTCCTCGAAAATTTACCTTTCTCAAACAACTCTGAATACGACTCTAACATCTTACTTTCCAACTCCCACGTCAAACTTTCACCAGCCGCTCCTTCCCAAACAACTTTCACAACGGGTATATCCTTGCCTCTTAGCTTCTTCACTTCACGACCTTCAATCCTCACTGGTAAGGTCTCGATCGTGAGGTTGTCTCTCACTTGCACATCGTCTCTTTGAATCACATGAGATGGATCTGAAACATACTTCCGAAGTTGTGACACATGAAATACATTATGCAAATTTGATAGATGCGGTGGTAAACCCACTCTATACGCAACTTTCCCAACTCTTTCCAAAATCTGATACGGGCCAATAAACCTCGTGGTCAACTTCTTCGATTTCAGCGCCCGTCCAACACCGGTCACAGGAGTGACTCTCAAAAACACATGGTCTCCTTCTTGAAACTCAAGATCTTTCCTACGCTTATCATGATAACTCTTTTGTCGACTCTGCGACGCTTTCATCTTTTCCTGAATCATCTTTACCTTCTCAGTAGTCTGTTGAACAATTTCTGGTCCTAAAACCACATTCTCACCTGAGTCAAACCAACACAACGGAGTTCTGCATCTCCGACCATACAAAGCCTCGAAAGGTGCCATTCCGATACTAGAATGATAATTGTTATTGTACATGAATTCTATCAACGGAAGATGACTATCCCAAGTTCCTCCTTGCTCAAGTACACAAACTTTCAACAAGTCTTCCAATGACTGAATCGTTCTTTCCGACTGACCATCTTTATGCGGATGATACGCCGAACTCAACTTCAACTTAGAACCTAAAGCCTCTTGCAAACTTTTCCAAAATCTAGAAGTAAATCTTGGGTCTCTATCTGATACAATACTTGATGGAATACCATGCAGCTTCACAATCTCACAGATGTAGATTTCTGCCAACTGAGCTATAGGAAAACTGATGTTAATCGGAATAAAATGAGCCGACTTCGTCAATCTATCAATAATCACCCAAATTGCATCATTCCCCTTTAGAGTATTCGGTAAACTAGTCACAAAATCCATGGATATGCTATCCCACTTCCACTCCAGAATATCTAAAGGTGTCATTAATCCAGCAGGCTTCTGATGTTCAACTTTTGACTTCTGACAGATTAAACATGCATACACAAATTGCGCCACATCGCGCTTCAACCCTGACCACCAAAACAACTTCTTCAAGTCATGATACATTTTCATAGCTCCCGGATGGATAGTCAAGTTACTTTTGTGGCTTTCTTCCAGAATCATCCTTCTCATCTCAGCGTCTTCAGGGATACAAATCCTATTTCGAAATCGCAATACTCCTTGGTCATCAACTTTAAAGTCACCATTATCGGTCTGATTACTTCCAACTATTATGTCTACCAACTTCACATCTTCTTTCTGAGCTTTTCTGATACTATCCAAAAATTCGTTGGTGATTTTCAACATTCCCAGTTTCACACTCTCTGACGACACTTCACAAACCAAACTCAAGTCTCTGAACTGTTCTAGTAATTCTAACTCCTTAACCATCATAGCAGACATGTGCAAGGTTTTTCTACTTAAGGCATCTGCAACAACATTAGCTTTACCCGGATGGTAATTCAACCCAAAATCATAATCTTTTAACAACTCAAGCCATCTTCGCTGTCTCATATTTAATTCCTTCTGGTCAAATAAGTACTTCAAACTCTTATGATCGTTGAACACTTCGAATCTAGAACCATACAAATAACGTCTCCAAATCTTAAGCACAAAAACCACTGCAGCCAACTCCAGATCACGAGTAGGATAATTACGTTCATGAATCCTCAATTGCCTTGATGCATAAGCTACTACTTTATTATCCTGCATAAGCACACCACCTAGACCCAACTTAGACGCATCGCAGTACACAACAAATTGTTCATTAGACTTTGGTAATATCAAAATCGGCGCTGTCGTCAAACGCTTCTTCAATTCATTAAAGTTGTTTTCACATTGAACATCCCACACAAAAGTTTTGCCTTTACAAGTCATCTGAGTTAACGGAAGTGCTAACTTGGAAAATCCTTCGGTAAACCTCCGGTAATAACCTGCCAAACCCAAGAAGCTTCTAATCTCAGTAACCGACTTCGGGGTCTCCCATTGCGATACCGCATCAATTTTAGACGGATCCACAGCAATACCTCTACTAGAAATAATGTGACCAAGGAAACTTACTTCGTTCAGCCAGAATTCACACTTTGATAACTTGGCATATAACTTCTTCTCATCATTCACTCTATTTTCATCCTTCATTCTCTGCTTGCCCTTATCAGCAGGAGCATTGTAAGGCTTACCACGACTTTGTTGCTGCTTCCCTTTACGTTCATTCAGAACCTTATAATGAGTCTTGGTGTCCTCTTCATAAATTCTGCAGCTGCTTACCAACTCAGCAAACTGACGGATCTTCTGATACCCAAATGCCCGCTTAATCCCAGCACGCAAACCATCCTCAAACTTGATTCACTTGGAGAATTTAGCAGTCTCAACGGTGTAGTGCGGATAGAACTTGACCAACTCAAAAAACTTAGTATCATATTCCGTGACTGACATGTCACCTTGCTTCAACTCTAGGAACTCGATCACCTTCTTCCCGCGAACATCCTCTGGAAAATATCTATTTAGGAATTCTCTCCTGAAAACAGCCCAAGTAACTTCACCATCGTTCTCCAGATTCGGACGAACACTAACCCACTAGTCATCAGCTTCCTCAGCCAAACAATGCGTACCAAAACAAACCATCTGAGGTGTAGTGTATTCCATAACCCGGAAAATTCTTTCAATCTCTTTGAGCCACGTCTGAGCTCCTTCAGGATCATATCTGCCCTTAAAGGTAGGTGGATGGTTCCTCAGAAAAGTCTCCAGCATCCGCACTCCATTGTTACCACCAGCGTTAGGAAACTCAAAGACAATATTAACCGTCACACAACACAACGACTCAATCTACTTGGCCGGACGGACCAACCAGGATCTGATACCAATTATAACACCCCGTTTTCCCAACATATAAATAATACTTAATTTTTATCAGAGTTCGACAAAAAACAGGATGTAACACTACTTTTTATTTCAAAATCATTTCAACGTAAGTGGAGTTAAAACCCACCATTAAAATAAGACACCTGCTTATAATATTTAAAATAAAGTCGCAACGGAAAATTCAACTTTTAATCCAAAACTTGGCACTAGGCCTCAACATTATCAACATAATCAAAATACCAATTAAAATGGTCCAACAACATCTTAAAAAGTTACATAATAAGGAGAAACAACAAAACATAAAAGATATCCCCATCCCGTTACATATCAGAGCAAGACTCCTATGACGTCACGAGGATCAACTTACATCTGCACTATTCTTGATCACCTGCAAGTTACTCATATGAAGAGCAACATTTTCAAGCAGAAGGGGTGAGATTTCACATTCATTAATAATAAGCAACAAATTCAAAATCAGAATTTAATCAACATACATCTACAATATTTATTAATTGACAAGAACTTCATGTAAATTCAGTTACCAATTATTAATGAATTACAACAACAACTATTCAACAATGCAACAATGACGACTCGACAATGCAACAAAAACAACAACAACTCAACATTTCAACAACACAACAACAACTCAACAATATGCAATATATTTATGCATGTGGTACCAACAGAGCATCAAGCTCTCAACAGGATGTCGTAATTCAACTAAACAGGGCATCAAGCCCCCAACTTAACAACTTAACAGTGCATCAAGCCCTCAACTTAGACCAATGGTTATGCAACACGACAACTTTTATGCAATGACATAATGATTATTATGCAACAACAGCAACTACAACTTCGCAACTAATCAGCGTAACATTTTCGACAACTTCACAATTAAACAACAACTTCAATTAAATCATATCAATTATTCCATACAATTTTTTTCGCACCATTTTAAAACTACTGAGTATATGCCATATACATCAACATTTTTTGTATTTAAGCCTAAGGCCAACTCCAAACAGAAACAACTAAAAACGACGCAAGAGTTTGAAATGTGGCAGTCCGCCACTGAACAACTCGCCATGGCGAGTACATCTACTCGTCGTGGCGAGTTCAACTTTTGGGCACTCGCTGTGGCGAGTTCAGCTACTCATTGTGGCGAGCAAAAACTGTTGCTCTCGGCTTTTTGACCAATTTTCACCTAAAAATTCCATTTTTAACTTTCCTATGTCCAAATTTGATTCTGCAAAATGGTATAATCATCCCTACACATTTAAAGGCATTCATTTTCATATAAAACTTGACCCGAAAACATCATTAAGGCAATTAAAGCTTTTTAATTAAGGTTGCTCGCTATGGTGAGCACTTTTACTCGCCGCTGCGAGCGATAACTGGGTTACTCGCTATGGCGAGTGGGTTTACTCGCCTCGCGAGGATTGTGTTACTCGCTATGGTGAGTGGGTTTACTCGCCTCGCGAGTGCTAACTGTGTTACTTGCTATGGCGAGTGGGTTTACTCGCCGTTGCAAGCGGCGACGGGCACCACTACAAACAGCACGAACAGGCATTAGTTTTTCAACCCCAAACCCCTAATTTAACATCCCAAAACTCAATTTTGATGAAAAACATTACCTATTAACATTTTATCATCGGAACAGCAATTGTAAACACGATTCATATGATTAATCATTAATTTCAACTACTTTATACAATTCAACCTAATTCTCTACAATTCTTCAATTCAACAACAACAACAACAACAATTCAGAATTCATGTTATGATTAATGAGAGTTAGTCTCACCCTTACCTTGGATTTTGTTGGTTTTACAGAACTCTACAGTTTTCTCCCAAAAGCTGCACTTTCACGTTCTCTTTGTTTCTCTGATTCTGGTTTTCTAACCTAATCTTCTACTACTCCCTCCTATTTATAGCCTCTCCTAATCTTTCCTAACAAACTCATCTAATTACCAAATTATCCTCACTTAAATTATTTTATTTTTCTTAAACAAACCTTATTATATTTCTTCACCAAATATAACAAAACAACTTAATAATAATTATCAACATCAACACACAACATCACATATCAACAAATATCACAATTAATTAAATAATTAATAAAAGACTCTAAACTTAATAAAATAATTAATTAAATAAAATAGGGTGTTACACTTACAAGAAACTAAATTGCAAGTGTGTGATGATGGTGTTTGCTCGACGCTGTGGGATCTGCAATCGATGGCTTATTTGTATCGACCTTCTCAAGGGGCGTCAGGTGGGTTGCTGACTGCGTGGGATGTGGCGGAGGTGGAGGTGTGGTCGTCTGTTTCCTTTGAGAATGTCTTGGTTATTCATGGGCGGTTCTTGAAATCAAATGAAGAGTTCTATTTGTTTAATGTTTATGCTCCTTGTGACAATCGAGCTAGGCAGGTGTTGTGGGATTTCTTGTTTTTGCGCCTAGCTCCTTTGAGAGGAGCTCATGTTTGTGTTTGTGGGGATTTTAATGCTATTCGTAGTAGGGTTGAAAGAAGAACCGTGTCGGATTCTCGAGGGTTCCCAGACGTTGAACCTTTTAATCATTTTATTGAGAATAATTTTTTGTGTGATCTCCCGTTATGTGGTAGAAATTTTACTTGTTTCAAAGGTGATGGTAGGTCCATGAGTCGACTTGATAGATTTATCTTTCTGAGGAATGGTGTTTGAAGTGGCCGAACTATCCTCAGGTTGCCTAGTTGAGAGGGTTGTCCGATCATTGCGCCTTATTTTTGTCTGTGGATAAAGAGAATTGGGGTCCCAAACCGTCTAGATTTTTTAAATGTTGGTCAGATACAAGTGGTTATGCGGAGTTTGTCAAAGATAAGTGGATGTCCTTTCATATCAATGGTTGAGGTGGTTATGTGCTAAAAGAAAAATTTAAATTGATGAAAGCGGCTCTTAAGGAGTGGCATGCTGCTCATTCTGAAAATCTTCCGGGGAAGATTGCTTCTCTGAAAGATCGCTTGGCGGTGTTAGATGGTAAAGGGGAAATTGAGGCGTTGACGGATGCTGAATGTGATGAAATGCATGGTGTGACAGCAGACATTCACTCGTTATCCAGGTTGCATACTAGTATTTCATGGCAACAATCTAGAAATCAGTGGCTTTCTGAAGGTGATGCGAATTCGAAGTTTTTTCATTCTGTTATGTCCTCTCGTCGGCGTCGTAACGCGTTGAGCTCGGTTTTGGTGGAGGGTGTCGAGATTGAGGGCGTGCAACCGGTTATGCATGCAGTCTTTTCTCATTTTGCGAGTCACTTCCAGACGCAAAATGTTGATCTTCCGAGTGTGGAAAATCTTATGTTTTGGTCTTTGTCTGTGGTGGAAGGAGGAGGTCTCATTACGCTCTTTTCAGTTGAGGAAGTGAAGGCGGCTGTCTGGGATTGTGATAGCTTTAAAATTCCGGGCCCAGATGGAGTTAATTTTGGTTTCATTAAGGAGTTCTGGTTGATTCTAAAAGATGATATCATGCGGTTTGTTTCTGAGTTCCACCGTAATGGCAAATTGACTAAAGGTATTAATTCTACGTTCATTGCTCTTATTCCAAAAGTTGATTGCCCGCGCCGTCTAAATGAGTTCCGACCCATCTCTTTGGTGGGGAGTTTGTATAAAATTTTGGCAAAAGTGTTGGCAAATCAATTGAAAGGGGTGATTGGCAGTGTCGTTTCTGAATCTCAAACAACTTTTGTGCAAAATAGACAGATTCTTGATGGTATTTTGATAGCTAATGAGGTGGTGGATGAGGCTCGCCGTTGTAAGAAAGATTTTCTGTTGTTTAAGGTCGATTTTGAGAAAGCGTATGATTCTGTTGACTGGGGTTATTTGGATGCAGTTATGGAACGGATGTCTTTTCTGTCGTTATGGAGAAAATGGATCAGAGAATGTGTTAGTACAGCCATCGCATCTGTGCTAGTGAATGGCAGTCCTATAGACGATTTTCAGTTGTTGAGGGGTCTTCGTGAAGGGGATCCTCTATCTCCTTTCTTGTTTTTGTTAGTGGCTGAGGGACTTAACATCTTGATGAAAGTAATGGTTGATTCTCATATGTTTCAAGGTTATAGCGTGGGGGCGGTCAACCCTGTGGTTTTGTCCCATCTTCAATTTGCGGATGATACATTGTTACTTGGTGTCAAAAGTTGGGCGAATGTTCGAACTCTCCGTGCTACTCTTCTTATTTTTGAAGCTATGTCGGGGTTGAAAGTGAATTTTAATAAAAGTTTGTTGGTGGGGATTAATATCCCAGATTCTTGGCTTTGTGAGGCAGCATCGGTGTTGCGGTGTAAAGTGGGTAAGGTTCCTTTTGTGTACTTGGGCTTGCCTATAGGGGGAAATCCGCGTCGTCTTAGTTTTTGGGATCCGGTTGTGAAGCGTATTAAAGCTAGACTTACGAGTTGGAATAGCCGGTTTCTTTCTTTTGGCGGACGCTTGGTACTTTTAAAATCTGTCTTGACTTCTCTGCCTGTCTATGTTCTTTCTTTTTTCAAAGCTCCATCAGGTATAATCTCTTCCCTTGAATCTTTGTTTAATAATTTCTTTTGGAGGGGCAGTGAGGATCATAGAAAAATTACTTGGATAGGCTGGAAAATTGTTTGTTCGAAAAAGGAGTACAGAGGTTTGGGGGTGAGGCAGTTGAAGGAGTTTAATAGTGCTTTGTTAGGCAAATGGTGTTGGCGGATGTTGGTGGAAAGAGGTGGTTTGTGGTATAGGGTTTTAGTTGCCAGGTATGGCGAATTAAGTGGCAAGTTGGAGGTTAGGGGCCGGATTGTTTCTTGTTGGTGGAGGGAGGTGAGTCGATGTAGGGACAGGGGCGGTGTTGGGGAGAGTGGCTGGTTTGATATCCACGTGATGCGGATGGTTGGAGATGGGACTGATACGTCGTTTTGGTATGATAGATGGTTAGGGGACGTTCCTTTATGTGATCGTTTTTGTCGTCTGTTTGACTTAACAAAGAATAAGTTCTTGACTGTGGCAAACTTGTTCTCTGTTGATGCGGAGCAGTGGGGAGAGGTGTGGAGGTGGAGGCGTAGGTTGTGGCAGTGGGAGGAGGAGATGTTAGCGGAGTGTAGGGCTTTACTTCTTGATGTTCTCTTGGTTCCTAATGTTTCAGATAGATGGGTTTGGCTTCCTGCGCCGTCAGATGGATACACAGTTCATGGTGCATATAATTTGTTAACCTCTCTGGATCATACTGGTGAGGCTTCTGCTTCGGAGCTGGTGTGGCATAAACAGGTTTCTTTGAAGGTTTCAGTTTTTGAGTGGAGACTCCTCCGTGATCGTCTTCCAACAAAGTCTAATTTGATTGCTCGGCGGGTTCTGTAACACCCTATTTCTATTAAGCGGTAAAACGCGCGAACATACAAATATATTCTAGAAATAGATGCTACGCCAACAACAAATTCAAGTTCACAAGTATAAATTATCATGGTTCAAAAACATAGCAGCGGAATATATCAAATCTATAGACAACATCTCCAAGTCTCATGATAATAAATACATAAAACATCCTCAAGACATAGGATATGAAATAATCATAACATAACTCCTCAAAATCAACATATGATTAAATAGGTTTAACAATAAAACATTATCCTAGATCAGAGCCCCTAATCTAGACGCGCGCAAAAGATAAGGAGGATTCCTATTCCTCAGCAACATCAATCGAACAAGCTACTTATCCTGCACTCCATCTACCCGTCCGCACGGAAAGGTAGGTGGTAAACCACTGAGGGTTAGCATTACATCAACATAATCCACAATCAAGTATTCAAGAATATCATGTATAAAGATTACCAAATAATATAAACATCCTTATACATATATATATCCACACAATAATCCAATATCAATTCAATTCACCAATCAAGTTCACATGAACCAAATGCATCAATCACACATCACGACTCAATGCAATTCACCAAACAATGTATGAAATGTTCTAGACTCATCTAGATGCATGTGGTACCAAATGACCTCAAGGTCGTCACCTTCGATGCAACAAAAACATCGTATGTAAGGTTTCACACCCCGCCTTACATTTGGACATAAGTCTGTCACCAAACAATGAATGCATGAACATATGACTCGACTCAATGCATATGTTCACACAAAGATCACCTCATCAATCAACGTGCATATAACCTTATGCAATCATCACCAAACAATGCATATAGAACTATGCAATCATCACCAAACAATGCATATACAACTATGCAACCATCACCATCATTCAACAAGTATGCACACACCAACATACAATCAACATATATGCATTCAACAATTTCATCTCATTTGCATACTTTGTTATAAACATACATGTCTTTCACAAATTCGGATAACAGAGACGCGTATACCATAACAAGGTATATATACTATTATCAACATCTATCATTCATTCACAAGTCTCCATTTAATCATATAAAATCAGTCACAAAAGGTTTGCCAAACAATTGGTCTTTAAGCTAAGTTTTCATGAAGTTCTACTCATAATTCACAACTTTGAAAATATCGAAGTAATGAACCAAAACCAACCAAACAAGGTCAAATGCCTAAGCCATGTATACTCTTAAGTCACATTAGTGTGCAGTAGAGATTACATAAGCCTTTCATCGGCCAATCATGACTAATTCACAAAAATCACAAAGATCGTCTCACTTTGTCATATTGCAAAACCAATTCATTAAGAGATGAAAACTAAGTTTGATTCAACAAGGCATAGATTAGATGCTATTAAACATCATAATTAAACTCATAATACTCATATTTGATGTTTGGAAGCAAACTCAAAGTTTTGGTTTGAGTTAGAAATGGTTATGCTAAATTTTTCGTAAAAGTCTTCCAAGACCTACTTGGAGTGTTTCTATCATAACTCAAAATCCACAAAACATTTTCAAGTGAAACCAACGGAATTGGAAAGTTAACTCAATTATCTAAAACTTTCATGTTTACACCAAAGGCCAATTCAAAACAGAAATGGGCGAAAAAGACGCAAGAATCCAAAACAAAGACTGCTGAAACTGCTTCTGAACATGCTTCTTAAGAAGCTTCTGAAGTAGCTTCTGGAGAAGCTCCTGTAGCAGCTTCTGGAGAAGCTCCTGTAGCAGCTTCTGAAGTGGTTATGAACACTACGGATTTCAACTCTTTTTCACCCAAAATTCCCAATTTTGATCTCCCAATGCCCAAATGTGTTTCCAAAGGTTGTTTATATTATTATGTACATAAAAGACACACAAAACCATATAGAACTTGAAATTAAAACATCATTTCAACACAACTCAACAATTCAATTATTCTTCACAAAACTCTCAACAACAACACAATTCACTCCACAATTCCATAATTATGAACACTCATGGCATCAATCATCAACAACAACATCTCATAACAACAACAACAGCTATCAGTCATGAATTCCCCGACATTCCAACAACAACAACATTATTCTTCATCAATTTTTCACATAAACCCAAATATTCATTTTCATACATTTTTGACATGTTAATTCAACAACGATTACACAATCATCATATAATTCATGTTTACAAACATAATATCAACATCCAACCACGAATTTACAGAATTAATGCAATCAATCAAATTCATAGAAATGGGTAGAAATGAGAGATTTGAAGATTATGTGTGAAAACTATCCCTCTTACCTCTAACACCAAGAATCCTAGCTCAAGCTTCAATTTAGCTCCTAGATTCAACCTCCCCTTTAGCTTCAACCCTCTTCTCTTGCTCTTGTCTCTCTAGCCTCTATTTCTCTACTCTTTGTGTTATGTGTGAATGACAAAGTCTAACCCTAGTTTCTCAAAGTTATGGGTCAAATATTCACAAACTCTTAATGGGCCTAACTCATCCCAACTAATTGGCTCAAATCTAATTACACCACACCGCTAACTCTAACTCACTAACGGTAATTAACTAGAAACCTCGGTCCTAATTGATTATATCGACAACTTAACTTCTTACAATTAATAACGGTTCTAACTAGAATGCTAAAATAATTATTGTCATAAGGTTACTAAATTACCCTTCCTCGCAAAAGACTAAAATACCCTTAAGTCTAAATTATCAAAATACTCTCCTAACACGAAAACTCAAGAAAATGCACACAGACATGAATAAACACACATAAAACAATTAAAATCAAATAATCGTAAAATTGGGCTGTTACAACTCTCCCCCCCTAAAAAGAATTTTCGTCCTCGAAAATTACCTGGGAAATAACTCTGGAAACGAAACCTTCATCCTACTCTCCGATTCCCAAGTGGCACTTTCACCGGTCGGTCCAACCCAAATCACTTTAACCAAAACAATCTCTTTTCCACGCAAACGTTTCACCTCACGGTCCTCAATCCTAACCGGCCACGTCTCAGCGGTTAAATTATCTTTTACTTCCAAATCATCCACTTGAACCACATGAGACTCGTCATACACATACTTCCGCAACTGAGACACATGAAACACATCATGAAGATTCGATAACGACGGTGGTAACGCAATCCGATATGCTACAACCCCAACTTTCTCTACAATCTCAAACGATCCAACAAAACGAGGAGTCAACTTCCTACACTTCAAAGCTCTCCCAACACCAGTTACTGGATTCACTCGTAAAAACACATGTTCACCAACCTGAAACTCAATATCCTTCCTCCTCTTATCATGATAGCTCTTATGCCTGCTCTGTGACGCTTTCATCTTCTCTTGGATCATTCTACCCTTTTCCGTAGTCTCTTGCACCAATTCCGGTCCTAACAAAGTACTCTCGCCTGACTCAAACCAACACAACGGTGTCCTACACCTCCTTCCATACAAAGCCTCAAACGGAGCCATCCCGATACTAGAATGAAAACTATTGTTGTAAGTAAACTCAATCAATGGTAAACATTCAGTCCAACTGACACCTTGCTCCAAAACACAAGCCCTCAACAGATCCTCTAAACTCTGAATAGTCCTCTCCGTTTTCCCATCAATCTGGGGATGATAAGCTGAACTCACCCTCGACTTGGTTCCCAAAGAAGCTTGCAAACTCTCCCAAAACTTAGAAGTAAACCTCGGATCCCGATCCGACACAATACTAGAAGGAATTCCATGCAGTTTCACAACCTGCTCAATGTAGATCTCAGCCAACTTCGCCACAGACATACCGGTCTTGATAGGAATGAAATGTGACGACTTCGTCAAACGATCAACGATTACCAAAATCGAATCAAAACCCTTAGCGGTCTTCGGTAAAG
Organism: Medicago arabica; assembly: GCA_946800305.1. Classification (NCBI taxonomy): domain Eukaryota; kingdom Viridiplantae; phylum Streptophyta; class Magnoliopsida; order Fabales; family Fabaceae; genus Medicago; species Medicago arabica. Next base: position 27,270,600 of record OX326970.1, on the reverse strand, counting down.
CTCCACCAAAATCCATAGAGATACTATCCCACTTCCACTCGGGCACAAGCAACGGTTGCATCAAACCTGACGTCCTCTGATGTTCAATCTTCGACTTCTGACAAACCAAACAAGCATAAACAAACTCGGCGATCTCTTTCTTCATTCCAGGCCACCAAAACAACTTCTTCAAATCCTGATACATCTTAGTCGCTCCTGGATGAATACTCAAACTACTCCTGTGACCTTCTTCCAAAATCTTTCTCTTTAGATCAGATACCTCTGCTACACACACTCGATCACGAAAAATCAAAACACCGTTCTCATCCAATCTAAAGTCCACACCTTTACCCTGATTAACCAATACCATTTTATCCACGAGTGTCAAATCTTCCTTCTGACCACTCTTAATATCTTCCAAAATGTTGCTTGTCAACTTCAACATACCCAACTTCATACTAACCGGTGTCAATTCACAAACCAAACTCAAATCTCAAAACTACTCAATTAATTCCAACTCTTTAACCATCAAAGCAGACATATGCAGAGTCTTCCTACTCAAAGCATCTGCTACCACATTAGCCTTCCCAGGATGATAACTCAACTGAAAATCAAAATCCTTAAGATATTTCATCCATCTTCTTTGCCTCATGTTCAACTCTTTCTGATCAAACAAATACTTCAAACTCTTGTGATCGCTAAACACTTCAAACTTAGAACCATAAAGATAATGCCTCCAAATCTTCAAAGCATACACAACTGCCGCTAATTCCAAATCATGAGTCGGATAATTCTTCTCGTGCACTTTCAATTGCCTCGAAGCATAAGCTACCACTTGACGATTCTGCATAAGTACACCACCAAGACCCATCCTAGAAGCATCACAATACACAACAAACGATTCCTTCGGATTCGGCAAAATCAACACTGGAGCTGAAGTCAACCTCTTCTTCAACTCTTGGAAACTCTTCTCACACTTGGCATCCCAAACAAAAGCTTGCCCTTTCCGAGTCAACTGCGTCAATGGTAACGCTAACTTAGAGAATCCCTCAATGAACCTCCGATAATAACCTGCCAATCCAAGAAAGCTTCTAATCTCAAAAACAAACTTAGGTGATTCCTACTGCAACACTGCACCAACCTTCTGATCCATCAAATCATCAATCCTCGGAAGCAGATACCGATTCTTAATTGTCACTTTGTTCAACTGCCGATAATCCACACACAACCTCATGCTTCCATCCTTCTTCTTAACTAACAACACAGGGGCACCCCAAGGCAAAACACTCGGTCGAATAAACTGCTTCTCAAGCTACTCTTCCAACTGCCTCTTCAACTCACCCAACTCAGATGCAGACATCCGATACGGTGCAATCGAGATAGGACTCGTTCCAGGCACCAAATCAATTGCAAACTCGACTTCCCTCTCCGGTGGCAACTCAGTAATGTCGTCTGGAAAGACTTCTGGAAACTCTTGTACTACTGGCAGATCACCACTTCTCTTCTCCTTACTTTCCTTCAAGGAAGCAAACAACATGAACACACTAACTTCACCATCCAAGGACTTCTTCACTTGCTCCGCGATTAACAAACTTCCACTCACCTCAGCTACCGGCTTCAAAAACGTTACACTCTTGGTTAAACAATTGATGCTAACACCAAAAGCTAACATCCAATCCATACCAAAGATCACATCCATATTCTTCAACGAAAAACACATATGATCCAACTTGAAATCAACATAAACCTTAGTACAAACCACAACCAACTAAGCCCTGCAGCCAAAGATACCTCCCTTGCCAGACTAACACACTAGAAACAATCTACTACTCCCCCACTACGCCAAAACCCACCTAAAAGAACGGAACAAAACAACAAGTACCGACAGTACTTCCGTACGTGTCGCATACAAACAGGGAATTCAACGAATACTAGTCCGGACAAGACTGACCATGGCTCTGATACCAACTTGTAACACCTTATTTCTATTAAGCGGTAAAACGCGCGAACATACAAATATATTCTAGAAATAGATGCTACGCCAACAACAAATTCAAGTTCACAAGTATAAATTATCATGGTTCATAAACATAGCAGCGGAATATATCAAATCTATAGACAACATCTCCAAGTCTCATGATAATAAATACATAAAACATCCTCAAGACATAGGATATGAAATAATCATAACATAACTCCTCAAAATCAACATATGATTAAATAGGTTTAACAATAAAACAGTATCCTAGATCAGAGCCCCTAATCTAGACGCGCGCAAAAGATAAGGAGGATTCTTATTCCTCAGCAACATCAATCGAACAAGCTACTTATCCTGCACTCCATCTACCCGTCTGCACGGAAAGGTAGGTGGTAAACCACTGAGGGTTAGCATTACATCAACATAATCCACAATCAAGTATTCAAAAATATCATGTAAAAAGATTACCAAATAATATAAACATCCTTATACATATATATCCACACAATAATCCAATATCAATTCAATTCACCAATCAAGTTCACATGAACCAAATGCATCAATCACACATCACGACTCAATGCAATTCACCAAACAATGTATGCAATGTTCTAGACTCATCTAGATGCATGTGGTACCAAATCAACTCAAGGTCGTCACCTTCGATGCAACAAAAACATCGTATGTAAGGTTTCACACCCCGCCTTACATTTAAACATAACTCTGTTGGAACAAAGGTGTTCAGCAATACCACATTTTGAGTTTTGATGATAACAAGGTATTAAAAAGTTGTCAATTGGATATTGCTAATATTTGTTTAAGTATGCAGGATATCAATTAAGATTTATATCTTAGAAAGTATTTTGTTTGAACAATGTTAAAGAGCAAATAATCCAGAGAAGCTTGTTGCTTGTGATTCTGTATTGAAGAGAGTCTGAAGACTGCATCGAAGAGAGTCTGAAGACTGCATCGAAGAGAGTCTGAAGACTGTGCCAAAGAGAGTCTGAAGACTGTATCAGAGTCTGAAGACCATCAGAATCTGAAAACCAAGAGAGTCTGAAGATTATCAGAAGCATAGTAGTCTGAAGCCACAAATTTAATAATCTGCTAACAAGGATTTCTACTGCATTGCGATGCAATAGAAACTCTCAAATGGAGTAACGGCTAGCTTCAAAGTCAACTTGAGTGTGGGAAGCACAAAGACAAAGATTGCAGGCCAGTACAGAGTACGTTATACGAACTTTGTTTCCACTACTCCACTACCTCGTACAGTTTGGCAACTGTGTCTACCGGTATTAATCCTCAAAGGGAATGGAATTCAAATGATGCTATTGAAGGACTATTACCAAATCAAGCAACAGATCAACAGTCATTGATAAAGCTTCAGAAATCATCCTGATGTGCTGAATGACTCAACGTCTCTTTCCTACGCCTATATAAAGGATAGAAGACTAGAAGAATTGTGGGACTTTACAACTTGAAAAATTACATTGCGCTGCTTTCGTATTCAACTGAGTCTTAACAAAAGCACATCATCAACTTAGATTCTTACAAACTGAGTATTCTAGAATTTCTAAGTTTCACAGAAAAACAAAGTCTGTCTTTTGTGTAAAACAGAGTCTGTCTTTGTTGTAATTGAAACACATTTTGATTGTTGTCAAGTGTTTCAACTCTATTCAATTTTCTGTAATTGTGTAAAAGTCTCTTGCTTTTGTGCTTGAGCAAAGGAAGTCTCTTGGCTGCGTCCTGTAGCAGCTTCTGGAGAAGCTCATGTAGCAGCTTCTGGAGAAGCTCCTGTAGCAGCTTCTGGAGAAGCTCCTGAAGCAGCTTCTGGAGAAGCTCCTGTAGCAGCTTCTGGAGAAGCTCCTGTAGCAGCTTCTGAAGTGGTTATGAACACTACGGATTTCAACTCTTTTTCACCCAAAATTCCCAATTTTGATCTCCCAATGCCCAAATGTGTTTCCAAAGGTTGTTTATATTATTATGTACATAAAAGACACACAAAACCATATAGAACTTGAAATTAAAACATCATTTCAACACAACTCAACAATTCAATTATTCTTCACAAAACTCTCAACAACAACACAATTCACTCCACAATTCCATAATTATGAACACCCATGGCATCAATCATCAACAACAACATCTCATAACAACAACAACAGCTATCAGTCATGAATTCCCCAACATTCCAACAACAACAACATTATTCTTCATCAATTTTTCACATAAACCCAAATATTCATTTTCATACATTTTTGACATGTTAATTCAACAACGATTACACAATCATCATATAATTCATGTTTACAAACATAATATCAACATCCAACCACGAATTTACAGAATTAATGCAATCAATCAAATTCATAGAAATGGGTAGAAATGAGAGATTTGAAGATTATGTGTGAAAACTATCCCTCTTACCTCTAACACCAAGAATCCTAGCTCAAGCTTCAATTTAGCTCCTAGATTCAACCTCCCCTTTAGCTTCAACCCTCTTCTCTTGCTCTTGTCTCTCTAGCCTCTATTTCTCTACTCTTTGTGTTATGTGTGAATGACAAAGTCTAACCCTAGTTTCTCAAAGTTATGGGTCAAATATTCACAAACTCTTAATGGGCCTAACTCATCCCAACTAATTGGCTCAAATCTAATTACACCACACCGCTAACTCTAACTCACTAACGGTAATTAACTAGAAACCTCGGTCCTAATTGATTATATCGACAACTTAACTTCTTACAATTAATAACGGTTCTAACTAGAATGCTAAAATAATTATTGTCATAAGGTTACTAAATTACCCTTCCTCGCAAAAGACTAAAATACCCTTAAGTCTAAATTATCAAAATACTCTCCTAACACGAAAACTCAAGAAAATGCACACAGACATGATTAAACACACATAAAACAATTAAAATCAAATAATCGTAAAATCGGGCTGTTACAGGTTTTGTCGACTGATATGTCCTTATGTGTCGCTGGTTGCGGTCATCCTGAAACGGCACGACATATATTTTTATTGTGCAACACTTTTGGTTCCCTTTGGCTTTTGGTGCGTGATTGGATTGGTTGTTATGGGATGGATGCTGATAATATTTCCGACCATTTTCTTCAGTTTACTTATTTGACAGGTGGTGCTAAATCTAGACATTCTTTTATGCAACTTATATGGCTTCTTTGTGTCTGGGTTGTGTGGAACGAGCGAAATAATCGTCTGTTTAATAATGTAGTTACTCTCATTCCCCGTTTACTAGATAAGGTTAAGATTCTGTCTTTAGGGTGGTTGAAAGCTAAAAAAGCTACCTTTGTGTTTGGCACTCAGCGGTGGTGGTCTTGCCCTCTTGTCTGTTTGGGTATAGGCTAGTGTTCGGCTGCTGTGTTATGTTTGTAATTGATGTAACTCTTGGTTCCTTTTGTAGTCTCTAAGGCACACCTTGTGCTTTTGAGACTGCTTTATTATATAATTCCATTTTAGCTTGTTCAAAAAAAAAAAAAACTAATTTTCCAACTCATCTAGGTTCATACTAGTGGAACTTGATGACTTTGGCATGTATCATATCAATAGTAATATCTACTAAATCAACTACCATAACTACGGTATTGGTTATATAAAACAAATAACATTAATCATTCACTTCTAGGAATGACGTTCAATTTATGATGCGACCTTTTAGTATTTTAATCAATAGCCATTCTTTTCTCAATTGTAAATTTATCTAATATTTCAAAAACATTCTTATACATGTTTGATCAATTTTGCTACTTCAGGAGCATATTTGAGTGGTATATAAATTAACATATTGTCACTTTTTTTTTTCATTTTGTTCGGATCAATGCGAAGATGAAATGGATCTTATAATTTTATATCATAATCTAAATGTGTAGTTCTTCAGGAATGTACCATCTAACCTTGATGATTTTCCAGGTTAACAAATAAATCTTATAAATTATGATTATTAAGGTCTAAATGTATAGTACTTCCGGAACTCAAACACACATATTCATACTTGTATAGTTGTAGTTCTTCAAGAACTTTCAATCAAATTAATACAATTATATACTCATGAAGATAAAAAATAAATTAAGATTTGTTAAGGAAAAATTAACAAACCAAAAATTAGGAAAACAAACCATAATTTAGATTTATATCTGACGTGCCAAATTGAATCGATATTTCTCAAAAAACAAAACAAATTTGTCGAACAAGAAAATTCTTCAACTAATTGAAAAATGTTATAAAATTGAAACATGCATCAAGCTAAAATCAATATACAACACCAACATACTTATGAGTATTTAATTAAATAATAAATATTATTCAATGTCTAAAATGTTACCATTCAATTCCATTAAATCAAACATGATTAATTTGAATAACAAATAAAACTCTTGATTATTTCTTTGCACAAATTGATGTCTCACACGTTTAGTCACTGGACTAATATACCATAACTTTTCTTGATTTGTGAACTGTACACTCCTTTTGCTTGAATTAAGGAGATTTTGTTACATTCATCTAAAAATGCGTATTATGCTTTTACCTTGTTTTAGAATCATTGTAGGATCATGTTTGGTTTCCATTAAATTCATGTAGTACTACTGAATTGAATTCTCCAAGAATTTACGGATAATAAAATTGAGTTTTTAAGTTCTCCATGAACTATACACAATCATATCAATTCTTTTGACAATATTTCAGAGATACTTATCAATCATTTTTTTTAAGTTCTTCAAGAACTATACACTAAATCAAATCTTGATAAAAAAAATAAAATAGATCTAAACAATTCATTTATGCAATCATTCAGGATGCATCACCGTTGAATTCACCAGAAAAATTGAGTTTTTAAGCAATCCTTCATGGATGCACTAATGTTGAATTCTTCAAGAAATCATTAAAAAAAATTATCTAAGCAAACCTTCAGGAATGCATTACTTTTGAATTCTTCGGGAATTCATTACAAAAAATTGAGTTTTTTCTTTTTTTTTTAAGCAATCCTCAGGATGTGTTCCATTTTCAAAATAGTATATTTCTTCAGGAATTATAGTTGTGATCTTAAGCAATCCTCTGTATGCTTAATTATTCAGGAATTCACAATAATAAAATTCTTTTATTTGATTATTTTCTGTAATCTCATTGTATCCCTTTTCAAAAGGTAAAAACCCAATCAAGAATGAAAACCCATGTGATCTCCCCCTACGAGTGATCAATTACCGTTTCAATTATCAAAGGAAGAAAAGCAAATAGGCATAACATAATCTTTCCAAAAAATAAGCATAGCATAAATGAATCATATGAAATATTAGATCAACCAATTCAATTATCCACACGGTGTATTCGATTGAAAGAAAATATATGAAATACACACATTAGAAGATACAATTTAAATAATAACACATTAACATACCTTTTCAGTTGGTAAGAGTATCGTGCTGCTGATACCGTGTTATTAAACTTATAGAGTAATAACAAGAATAGAGAGAAGGAGAAGAAGAGAGCGTTCTATTATTCTCTTATCTGTGTACAAGTATAATACATTATCCTATTTGTTATATTATAATATTCATAACAAATATCACATTTTTTTTTTCCACCAACATGCTTTTATTTATTGTATTTTAATCATATATATTACTCAACTAATTATAATTAATAAGATTGTTTTAATACACATTTTCCGATGCCATTTAACTTGAAACCGATGAAGTAGGTAGTTTGAAAAGGACAAGTATCTTCTTTTAAGTTAATTGAAGTTGACGTGAGGTTGTGTTTCCACGTTGACGTAAACTATTCATACATATTTGGTAGGTAACATACTAGTAATAATAATTGAACAACAAGGGTTTGGTTCAACAACTGAAATAGTGTTTCATTAGAAGAGTTGATCATTCCGTTCCTATATGTAACCACTCATTTGATTTTATTTTTGTCTTTAAATGTAAACTCTTTTTCAAAGTACTAGATGCATTTATTATTTTTACCTAAACATACTCTTAATTAATACTACTAACTTATCTTGAAATTTGAAAAATCAAATTTAATACACATACAAACAAAGGACAATTTGGTAATATTAACACACAAACAGACACATTAATTACACCGACAATTTTTCTTAAGAAATATGAAAAAAATTCTTAAGAAATATGAAAAATGTAAAGGGAGTTTACGGGACGGAAGGAAGTATTTATTTTATGTTATAACGAGAATCATATCAATGGATTTGGTTCAACAAATGACTTCCCTTGACTGGCAACAAGAATCATACCCTGCCTTTCATGATTTCTTCATCATACCTATCTTCGCTCTCTTCTTCCCCTCCCTTCGGTTTCTTCTCGACAGGTTCATTTTTCAGGTATATATGTTCTAAATCATTTTCATAACTTCTCCAATATAGGCTATAAACAACGAGATGATAGGAATAAAATTGGTGCTATGTATTTTTTTAGATGAAATTTGTTAGGTAAATAAATATAAACCTAAAAAAGCAAATGAGCGGGAAAAAATTAGATTAAGTTGCTACAGACCCAACAAAATTAAAATTAATAAATAAAGATAAGGATTTAACGTTATTTTATTGTTATCCGTAAAAAAAAATTGTTTATGCAAGCTTATAGAAAAAAGGTTTATCATGATAAATGTTTATGCTATGAGCTACAAATAAAATAAGGCCCTTGGTCTATAGGATGAACAATAATTGGGAATTCGAGTATTTAGGGAGAGATAAGGCTGTTATGATGCATAAATAGTTAAACAAGGAGATATCTTTGTTAAATGGAGAGTTTTTTTCTCCATTTTCTTTCAATTCTAAGTTAATGAATGTGATTCTATTATACACTTGAACACGGTGAATTTATGAATGTAATTGGATAGTCATACATACTTCTTTGTGTTTCTCGATTATATAGTGAGTTTTGTACATACTTCAAACATGTCAAATCTAGTTGATGCTAGGTTGCTTGGATGATAGGATCATTGTGTTAAACTTATAATCGAAACAAAGTATGTAGACACCCCAAACAAATGGTACAATTGTTAGAATATTTTAAAGGTTACACTGAGGCGTGTGTGGATCATTTCATGTTTGTGTCTATTCTATACAGGTCTTCTCTTATAATGCTTTGTTTATAAGGGTGGACTCGCCTTATAAATTGTCGAGAGATGCGTACCGTTTGCAAATAAAAATGATTGTTTATTGTCCATGTTGTGTAGAATCGTTACATGTTTGACAATAAGTATTGTTTTGTTTATCCCATAACAGAACAGTGGAAAGAAAAAAAAAGACTGGTTTCTTTTCATTCTTTTGCCTAATTTTACTTTCATACTCTAATTAAAGTATACCTTTAACGGACTATGGTCTTTCTATACATCTATCATTTTTTGTGGATCTTTTGATTATGTTTATTTAATATGAAGTAAATGAAATTTGCAGAAAGTGGCCAAACGGTTGATTTTTCGAAAAGGACATGATGTGCATGATTTTCAGACAGATGATAGGAGAAAGAAGATTAGGAAATTTAAGGAATCAGCATGGAAGTGTGTTTATTTTCTATCGGCAGAAATTTTTGCTTTGTCTGTAACATATGATGAACCTTGGTTTACTGATACAAAATATTTTTGGGTCGGACCAGGGAATCAGATATGGCCAGATCAAAAGATTAAGTAAGATTGTTATTTACATTTTCAATTATTGTAGTTTGGAAGTTTGCAATTTCAATTTATTCGTGTTATTGTTTGTCTGTCGTTCCCGTGACTTTAATTGTCAACCAAGTTTATTAATTCAGCGGTAACCATTTTTAATTTTCAGATTGAAATTGAAGGGGCTGTATATGTATGGTGCTGGATTTTATTCATACTCCATACTTGCTTTAATATTCTGGGAAACAAGACGCTCTGACTTTGGGATTTCGATGACACATCATGTTGTCTCTCTCAGTCTCATTGTGTTATCCTACATTTTTAGGTACAATTTCATTTTCTTAATGCCTTTACCTTAAGGACACTTAAGTTGGTTTTGTGAGCACATTGCGGACTCAATGACTGCACTAACTTCATTTTATTTGAATTTTTTTTTATCAAATAAAGAAATTTATTAAAACGAAAAAAAGAAGGGTTACAAGACTGGGAGGACATACAACATAAACCCAATTAAAGAACAAACCTAACAAATCTCTAAAGTAGAAAGGTCTAATGAAACTAGGTACATCTTTCCACCATAGCTCATCAGAGAGATTGTGGACATGCTTAGCCAAGGCATCGACAATGCATTTACCTACTCTAAAAATATGTATGAATATACATCTTTTGTTTCTAACCATCTCCATGCAATTGCATCAGACATTCCTTGTGGTCCAAGGAAACATATGGACATTGCCAAAGGCCAATACAACATTCTGGAATGACTTTCTGTCCATAAGTTATTCCAACCCTTGCTAGAAAAATCTCCACAAAACAAAAGTTTTGGTGGGGGTATTGTGCGAGACCATATCAGTTTGCACCAGTTGAAAGTGATGCTTTAATGATTTTTGTGTTGAAAAGCCAATTTAGCAGTCAAATTGTCATCTACGGTGGGAGATATTTGCAGCATGTGCACAAGAGTCTCATCCATTCACTTATCAGTTCAGAACTTGATATTATTTCCATCACCTATGTTCCGGGTAGCATTAGCGTAGATTGTAGGGATGTGATGCTTAATTCCATGCCAAATGGAAGAAAACATGATGAACAATTTGATTATTGTTCCTTAGGAATCTAGCTCTGAATAGAAGTGCCCATTGATCTTTGTCGGTAAAATAATTCCAACATAGGTGCCACATAGCAGCCTCATTGATAGTTATAGCTGACCTTATAGCCAAGCTCCCTTCATTAAGTGGTTTGAAAACATGACTCCAAGCCACAATTGAAATTTTGTTGGTGCTAATATCACCACTCCACACAAATATTTTTATGCAAGTGTCCAATTCCTTCAATAGCTTGATTGGCCAAGAATAAATTCTGAAGGAAAATACATTAGCCTGCTAGTTATCAGTTATCACTGCATTTACCAGCTGTACCCTGTCCATTATAGTCAGAAGGGACCCCTTCCAAGTTGCATGTTTCAACTTTATCTTATCCAAATTAGGCCTAAAGTAGGTTTCCCTTTGAAGATGGGAACACCTAGATATATAAAAGAGGTGGTGCCAATGTGCCATGTCTCAAAGATTCTTGAATTTGACAAATTTTCTATATCTATATCGAAAGTACTTTTTCTGCAGTTTATGAATTGGCCAGAACACTCACCATAAGGCCTTCCACATTTGCACTTACTGAATCCCCTTTGTAAGAACAAAGTAGAAATTGGCTTTCGTGGAGGTCATACGTGTTCAACACAGCATGCACAAACGTTTTCACAGCTTTCATGGAAATTGGCTTTCAGCGTGGCTTCCGGTGGGGAGCCAAAAGCTTCCACGGGCAAATCATCTTTCAAGCAAAAGCGTGTAGGGCTTGATTAGAGAGGAAAAGCCAACAGAACGCAGCAATTTTGGAATGAAATGTCATCGGAAAATGTTTTTCATCCCCCAAATTTCTCTGAAACAGCAATTTAGTGTTTCATTTTGATACTTTGTTAATATATAATTTTTATTATTTGTTCAATACACTCAGGTTTGTTCGAATTGGATCAGTTGTTTTAGCCCTTCACGACGCTGCTGATGTGTTTCTGGAGATAGGCAAAATGTCCATATACAGCGGTGCAGAATCAATAGCTAGCTTTGCGTTTATCCTTTTTGTCTTGTCTTGGACAATACTGCGCATCATTTACTACCCATTCTGGGTTCTTCGAAGTACAAGGTTTGTGTTAAATCCGTTCCCAATTTACATTTTATAATCCATGAATGCTGTCAAAAATATTCTTATTTCTTTGTGCACCTCTTGAGTCTAAGACAAATTTAGATTATATATCGTCCTTCTTGACATGTTATTTCTGGCCTTTAAAAGTAGAGGCTGATTTCAGTGATATCTCCAAGTCTAATATTAGGTTTCCAATTTTTTATTGGATTTGAAATAGAATTTAGCCAAAGACAAACTTGACTTGGTTTAGGGAATATTAACCGTCTTGTCTGAGCAAATTATAAAATAAAAGGTTAATAGTGTTTTTAGCCCCTGTAATATAGTGCACTTTTGGTTTTAGCCCCTGTAAAAAAAAAAATGATTTTCCCCCTTATAAATTTTTTTTGTTTTGATATACCTCTCCTCAAACAAAAAAGAAAATAAAAAAATTGGTTTTTGTTTGGCCTATTAGGAGGGTAAATCAATTTTTTTTTTTGCAGGGGCTAAAACCAAAAGTGCACTATATTACAGGGGCTAAACCGTTAACCCTAAAATAAAATTTCTCCTGAAGTAACGCTAGAGTTGTCCATTGTTCACATTTAATTTAATCCTTGTGTTTAATTGTTTTCTTCTTTTTTGCAGCTATGAAGTGATTGACACCTTGAAATTGGACCAGCATCTGGTGGATTATTCAATACATTATCATGTATTCAATACTCTTCTATTCTGCTTGCTTGTTCTTAATATTTATTGGTGGGTGCTGATGCTTCGGATGCTTGTTGGTCAAATCTGCGCAAAAGGGAAAGTTAGTGAAGATATTAGATCTGGTAAGCTAAAGATTCATTACATATATGGCTTTCTAACGTGACTTCTTGATTGGAAAAGATACCAACTACAAGAAATGGTACCTCAAACTCTAAATGGAAATAAGCAAACAATTTTGAAGCATACCTACCTTGCTACATGCGCAGAAACTTGTATAGGAAATGTATCTAGTGAGAGGGTAATCTTGACTATATGGACGATTAAGACCATGACCACTAAAAGAAATCACATAATTGTTTAAAAAAGTTTAACTGGTCTTTTGATTGTAAACTGTTGCCCTTGACATTTTCTTTTATATGCAGATTCTGAAGATGAACATGAACATGAAGAATGAGCATGAAAACAGCTATTGTCTAACTTTTTGAAATGCTATCAAATTTTTTAGATGCACCTAGGCATGTCATATATTTTCACATTTTATGTGATAACAATGTAACATTCACCAAAATTTAGTGTATATAAACACTAAGCTGCTTGTACAAAACATTTATGCTAATAGTTCATAGAATCATGTAGAAATGTTCCCATACACATAAAAATTTGAGCCTATATTTCTTTTTATCACTCAATCAACCAAGGTAGACTTTGAGGTCAATTCATGTCATAATTGCTTACAAGTCTTTCCAGACCTTAGGTTCGTGGGGTAATTGTTTTTGTTGAGCTATGTGGAGATAGTTTATAGCTCTTCATGGAGCCTAAAAGTCTGAAAGTGTTATGAAGGTGTGATGCATATTGCACTAAAGCATGGGGCCTCAGCTAGTTAAACCAATCCGCCCAACGATCACCCGGTCAAAAGAAGGCGCCTGACGAGCATAGAGCTTGGGGGCTTTGCCCACATAAAAGAAGGCGTCCATGAGCATCAAGCTCCATGAGCATCAAGCTCAGGGACTTTGCATAGTCAAAAGAAGGTGTAATTAAGTTAAGGGATGACTTTGCATACATAAATGATCAAACTGTTACCTGAAAGTAAGTTAAAAGACTAAAAGTGTAATTTTTTTTTTTTTTTTTTATTAATTAGTACGTTAATTGTTATATAAATATTTTCTCCTTTACTAATATTTGAACCGTGAACTTTTAACTCCGTAACTCTTTTTATTCAAAATATTTTTCATATCTCAACTCTTTTTTTTTTTTTTTTTTTGAAAAAGCTAAAATGAAATTTATTAAAATCGCAATGAATCTTAACCAGCACAATGAGTGCTAGGCTAGGAGTCTTACAATAGCGACATACAAAGGTTAGATGGGAGGCCCCCAATTGAAAACCATACAACCGTGAATCAAAGAAAAAATCTAAAAAATATATAGGAAACGCCTCCTAACAAAGGGCTATCTTTGAAATCAATAAATCGAAACACCAAAACAAAGCTAACACCATGATCAATGAAACAACATAAACCAAATCCTCAAGCATCGTTGCAACTGCCACAAAAACAACTTCCACCACCCACATTCCGCTGCTCGCACACAACCCCTGAACACCAACTTAAAAACCTACACCATAACCAACAACCTTTGAAAAACATTCGGGGATAAAACCCCAAACACCACCGTTAGCTCTCCCAAGCACCTTCACCCAAAACACATCTCACAAAGAACCGCAAAAGCCAACCAAAAATCCTTGTACCATCACCAAAAACCACCACAAACATCACCACAAAAATCAACACCACTACCGTCACCAAAACTACCATTGACCACCACAAAAACCACCACCAAAATCCACCACGTTTCCCGCCACAAAAGAATCAAAATCAGCACCACCATGAAAGACACCATGAAGCACCACAAACCAACACAACCAAAGATCCACCGAAACCATAACAGTTCATAAGCGAACCTAGATATGATCCATCACCACCATCGTGACCGATCCATCACCACCTCTGTTGTAAGCAGACATAACCTCCACCGCACAACCAATAGAGAAAATAAATCAAATAGTTTGAGACTCACGAAAACTAAACAATCACCGACAAGCATCCAACGACACACCACGAAACCCACCAACGTCTCAACCAAACGAAACAAAAAAAAACACCAAAAACACAAACCAAACTTTACGACAACAAAGAGCAACCGCACGTCGGAAAGGTACGGTGGTGCAGAGGACAGAAACCCTCGTCGCACCACCATCCATTTGATCTACATGATGGCGGCGGCGAATTTGGAATTTGTGTGAGAAAGAAAGGAGTACGGCGGTCCTAGGTTTAAAGAGAAAGGAGTACGGCGGCTATCTCTTATATTTGTTCTTCAAAGGAGTACGGCTTCTCATATCTCACCTCTTGAATTAGTTTTTTCTTTACTTCTAAATTTTCATTAAGCTTGACGTATACAATAAAAGTAATTTATTTTAATAGGTAAATATGCAATACACATCATTAACAATGTGATTAGGTAGAATACATTTAAGCATTAAAAAATAGAATATACTTAAGTTTGACTAAGATATGTATCCATATTATAAAGTCCGATTAGTCTTGAATATGATTACCTTTAATGAAAAGGCCTGCTTCATTCGTTCTTAAATACAATATCTTTTTGGTTTAATCATGGGAAATACAAGATTCGGTAATAATATTAAATTTGTTTGTAATTATTGTTATTCTTATAATTTTTTCCTTTAAGAGACAGTTTATGTTTTCAACGTAATAATATTTATTGTTGATTGAAGAAAAATATGTAAAATAAAAAGGAGTATGTTGGTAAAGAAATAATTAATATAGTTGAATCTTGAGTTAGTTTGTATGCCTTTAGTATTGTTTCATCAATCCTCGTGAGCTTAGCTCAGTTGGTAAGGACAATGCATAATATATCCAAGGTCCGGGATTCAAACATCAGTCACCACAAAAAAAAAATTGTTTCAACATGTATTATCAATTTGATATATTACGAAATGTTCCAAGCTTTTTTCTCCAAATAAATTATGGTAAAAAAAAATTAGTTTAAAAGTTGATGGACAATGACCTATCAAGAGAGTTTCCTTCTGCCAATTGGGTCTTACTATCTTATGTCTTAAGAGTACAAATTAAGGAATCAAATTCCTCAAACAAGAAAAAAGGAGAGGAATCCAAAATTAAAAGATTTTCAAAGAAATCGACAAAACTGACTTTAAAAAATTGAACGCACAACATTCAAAATAATTTTTTTATTTAAAATTTTTTAACATGTGCCCCAAGACACATGTTAGCATTTGTCATTTTGTTTATTTTTCATTGAATGAGTGATGTTACTTGACACAGCAAAAATAAATAAATTTTCCCCTTAAAATAAATAAGCTTTGTATTGAAAAAACATTTTTTTTCCTACATTTTTATCATGTAGTTATTTAGATGATGATATTTATAATAAATTTTGCATAATATATATATATATATATATATATATATATATATATATGTTGAATTTGGGACTCTCTACACTTATTAGGTTAAACAAAAGGAGGATTGTTGTTGACACTTTAGGTTTGGCAGAAAAACATGAGTAAAAGACGTAAATGTCCATCGGCAGTTAACTGTCGCTGATTAAAAATTCATCGACAATTAACTGCCGATGAGGATATATAAGTAAATTACTGGTGTTTCCCAGCATTGAATGAAGTGTGAACAACATCTTTTAAACAAAAGAGCAATGTTATTTGGACAACTATTTTTCAGAACAATTTATGAGACAACTAAAATATAAAAAAAATAAAAAATATGTATAATAGATGGATTCTAAGGAGAGGGAACTATTAAGTCCCTCACCGGTGTACCATCAATAACATACCACATGATATATTTAAGAGTCTAGATTTGTTGAAATAAAAAAGAGTATCAGATATGTCTTGCCCCACCCAATTCCTGCTCTATTTTCTTTTTCATGTACAACTTTCTTCGTTCAACGCTGACGTTCATTGACAATTCAACCGGAAGGGTGAATATGAAGTATGAAACCAACAACATAAGCAGGTTTTTTTTTAAGAACATAAGCAGATATTTGCAAAGAAAGACATGGAAAACTCTCATTTCTATGACCTATGACATGGCCGTTCATTATGATACAAAATCATGAATTGGAAGTAGAATTCTTATCACGCTTCTTTTCAGTGCATATAAAATTTGTTTTAAAATGCCTAACTGCTGCGTTCAAATATTCATATTCCATGAAATTGTGGATTTTAGGGATTTGGATCATAAGTATCTGGAAAAACACTTTATGATGCCCAAAACATTGGTTTGGGCAAATTTAATATATATAAATGTTAAACAGTTCTGACTAACCCTAATTCCACCACTGACTAACCCTAATTCAGCCTTTGTTGAGAGGTTTAAAAAATCTTTATGAAAAAAGACTCTTGAGGGATTCGAACCCACAACCATCTACATCCATTCAACCAATTTTGCCACTTCACCAATAGCTATTTTACTGATTTAATTTGCTTCAACTAACTCATATCCAATACCAAGCCCCCCTTTTTAAAACCCCAATTAATCTTTTTTCCTCTCTTTTCAGAATTGAACGCTATACGGTTCTGAAACGTTTTCCACCTTATTTCTGCGATCTGAACCCACAAGGCTGCCATTTTCGTCCCTTTCTTCCCCATTATCCTTCGATTTCTGCTCAAAAGTGTGATTGTTATGGAGATTTCGTCCATGGTATGTTCACTAAACTAATTTTCACATTAATGCTATTTTATTCATTTTGATTTTGTGGATTTTGATTGTGTCAATTTTCATGATAAAGGGCAATGCTTGAAATCCTTCATTATATTGATTGTGATTGGTTAATTTCATTGGTTCCCAATGTTTGAAATCAAGGTTTTATGATTCGATTGTTTGTCAATCCTTGAATTTTCAAAAATTTGTGGATTTTATGAGTTTTCTATTGTTTGTTAATTTGTCAATCCGTCATTTTTAATTAGTTGATTTAGGTCTTAAGAATAGAGAAATTTTCCAGCTCAAGTATTAATGTATCCTTAAACCGTGGTTTAGGTTGTTTTTCTTGAACCTGAACACGTGCAAATGGTGTTGCTTGAAAATAGGTTCCACTCCAACTATCACTAATGTGTAGTAGGTGGTTTCACATAAATCTTTTGATAAATCCTTGAAAATAGCCACCTCTCCAAGCATCGTGGGTGGTTTTTCATAGTAACTTTGAAATTCTCACGCTCTTCTTATAAATAGGTGCCTTTGTTTTTTACCTTCAGGTTCTGTTTTCAATAATCTCATAAATCTTTGAAAATGGGTGGTTTTACATAACTCACTCCCCCTTCATAATTCAATCCTAAATGAATCCTTAAAAATTGTCACCACTCCAAGCATAATAACTGATATATAGTGGATCACAATTTATTTATTTGTACTAATTTTTAGAAATGAACTTTTCTTTTCCAAGTTTTGAGAATATGAGGATAAGGTAATGGTGCTTATTTAGTTTTATTTTGATATTATATATTAATATGTTCTTACAATTAATGCTTATATGATTCAGTTTAAAGAATTCATTGATTTTTTCTATGTGCCTACAAAATGCAGATAAATAGATTGTTGAAGGCATGTTGTTTATGTGGTTGTTATAGACAGATTATCTCTAAAATCCATCATTGTTCTGCTCTTGTTTGAAGTTTTTCTAAATCTGAGAGTGTCTGTTGCACAAGGTTTGTACCTTCATCTTCTTCTGCATATTCTCGATTTCTATTCCTAATTTATTTGTTACTTTGACATTTATAGTGTAGTGTGAATTATTTTTGGTGGTCCTATTAAGCTCTACAAAGTAACAATTATTTAGTTGTTCTACTTTTGTCTTCAATCTAAAATTAGGTTTCAACCACTGAGATACTTTATACTAGGTGTTGCAGCAGCCAAGCCAAGCAGATTAGATATCTATGACTAATGTGTTATTTGTTATGTTCTTGAACTTGAATCTTCCATTGGGTTATACATTGTATTAATGTTTATGTTTTCAAAGAGAATGGAAAAACTATATATAATGTTTCGGTTATGCATTCCAGGCATAATTTTCTTTCTGTATCTGATATGATAAACTAAAGTAAATACTACTCAAAGATGTTAATTTCCTTTCAACAACTTTTTTACTATGCAATTTACCATGCTCACATTTCTTTGGTGAAATATTATTTCATCAATATTTTTATTGATGAAATAATTCTACTATATTTGGTTCACAATGCATTTGCTTTGTTGGAAAAAAATAAGGGTGTTACTTTTTGTGTCTCATAAGTGGACTATATGATGCTTTATATGGTCTTCAACCTTTGTTGGAATGACTTCATTTTTGTTGCATGACATAGCATATACGTTGCTACTATTTGTGAAAAGTTGTGATCTTAGACCACATTTCAAAACGATTGAATATTATTTACTTTAATTAACTAGATTGGAAGTGTGGTTTGGGGTATATAGATGGTAATAAAATGGAATTTTCATTGTATATATTGTGCCTTCAAATTAGGTCAAGGAGGTCATTGTGGTTGCTTTGCTTTTGCAGAAACTTTTATTGATTGCCCGGATACATTGAGAAGCATCACCTTCTAGCATTTTCTCCATGGCAGTTATAGGAAAAGTCTGATATTTGAGTAAAGACACTATCAAAAATCGACATCAATTTTGATGATGATATCCTTAATCTTAAAATGAACAACTTTGTGTGATATGAAGTGTTTTCTTCTAGCGTTTTTTTAAGCTTGGGGCAAAGTTTTGTTGTTTTCACAGGAAAGGCACCCAAGCAAAACTTGGGTTGATATCAATTTTAATATTTAATAATATTTTGTTCGTTCAATAATTTTTGTTAATATTTATGGCTGGTCTGTAACTAAATATAAGTTCCTATTGAGCTTATGATATACAACTTTTATGTAATGCTTGAGTTTGGAACATCTTATGCCCAACTTTTCTCTTTGATCACATATGTCCAACTATTTTGATATAAAACATTTTGACTCACAAATATAATTTGATAAACATGATTTTGACTGTGACTAACCAACTAATTTTTTTTCATGGCACTAAAATAACTATCAATAGATAGATTTGGTAAAATACATCAATCCATGCCAATATATATTGTTATTTGAAATCCCTTTGTGATACTTTATAAAGGTCGAAATGTGAGAAGAAAACATGATTAAATTTATTTATTCAATAGTACCATTGTAGTCTTTATTCAAATGTTATACATAATACATTTAACCATATTGACGATTGATAGTCAATTTAAAGTTTATATATGAAACTCAAAACAAACCCGTGCATCGCACGAGTCGGGGTCTAGTTGACAAAAAAAAAAAGTAAAGTAAGGCAACCTTTGTGAATGAAACTAAGTGCCGTTTAACCTGGGAAAGGAGAGTTCTTTCCCAACATGGGAAAGTCCCTTTACCCAGGATAGCTGTCAGTTGAAAACTGGCAGAACCAAAAAATAAAAAAATTCAGTATATTATTTTATTGTTGTTTGTAACATTCTACTGCACCTCCTTACTTTCTACCAACAACGCGAAGCATACCTCACAAGCATTAAAATCTTAAATTTTTTTCTTCATAAACACTACAAAACACAGAACATAAGAAAACTCAGAAAAAAAAGCTTAACGTAGTATACTGTCATTTGATTACAGAACATCAATTCTTCTCCTTTTCTCGTTCGATTACTTGATAATTTTGACAATGATAGTTTTGGAATTTGGTTAAAGTGTTGTTGAATCAGGATTTAGAGTTGGAGGTTTTATAGATTCGAGTAATTCAACCTTGGATCCTTTCTTGGGTTGGTTTTTTTTTTTTTTGTAGATTGTTTTATTTTTTAGATTTGGATTTTGGGGTTTTATTTTAAGATGTTGATGATGAATCAATGATGATGATTCTAGAGTGTTCATAATATTTCAACATTTCTTGTTTGATTTTCAGCAAAAGAGAAATGCTTATTATATGTTGTTGATGCCAAAAAAAGAGTTTGGTAGATTGATATGTGACGAGATACATATTTAGGGAGAAGAAAAGAAACAAATCTGAAGAAGTTTGTTGAAGGAGATGATGATGAATGATGGCTAGTGTTTGATGAAGGAGATGCGGAGAAGAAAATAAGGGAGAGTTGGTGTTTGATGGAGGGGTAAAACTATAAAAGCAATAGTTAATATAAATAATTGTAATTAATAATTAGTTAAAGCAATTAAAAACTGACCTTTGAACATTAAAAAAAACTGACCTTTGAATTTTGAATTTATGGATATTTAATTAATGCAATTAATTTAATCTTTAAAATTATAATTAACTAAATGATAATAAACAAGAAGTTTGTTCCTGTATAATGTTCTATAATTGACCAACATGGATCCTTGTGTATAGAAGTCTCAGTAATTGTCCGTGAGTTGCAGTTCTTTGTAGCAAGTACTAGTAAATGGGCTAGCAACCTAGCACTTATTGCAATTGCTTGTGAAATGTCTTCATGCATTTGGTAGGGTAGATACTGGTTTTTTTATATGTAGTAGTGAAGTGTAGTCATTTAGGAAAATTATGTAATTGGTTAACTTTTAGGATACATTGATTATTCTTTTATTTTAGGGGTAAATGTTCAGGCAGATTGTGTTTGTAACATGGATGTTCTTTTACTTTGGTAGTTATTGTGATTATTGATTTTAGTGTGTAATACAATCTGCAGAAATGGATATAGATGAAATCATGGAGATTTTTCAAGGACGGGGACAGCCACAAACCGAACAAACCGAATTTGTTGGTGGCAATACTGAGGTAAACATGTTGTTGTGTTAGGAAGGCAAAACTGATATGTATTTGGTTTGCATTTGTTTGTATAATATGTTACTAATTAGATGATATAAACATCTTATTGATAGGGATTGGACAGCAGTTGTGGTTCTGGTTCAGAGAATGGTAATACTTCAGTTGACAGTGTTGTAGGGGAATCCAACAACGAAGGATTTTCGTGCAACTACGATGCTGAAACAGCTGTAAATAGTATGGCTGATATAGAGAAAATTGACTTGAAGGAAATCAGCTGTGAAGAAGTAATGAGGTACCATTTCCCAGACCGGGAAGTAGCATTTATGTTTTATAATTTGTATGCTTGTTTACATGGATTTGCCGGTAGGAAAAGTCGAAATGTTAGGAATGTTAACCGGCAAATAGTTCAACAAACCTTTCTTTGTCATAGGGAAGGCATTAGGGATAATAGGTATAGCAAAACTAATACTAGGAAAAGAGAACATAAACCTAATAGTAGGTGTGGTTGTCAAGCCAAGTTCAAAGTTCATATTGACTTTCAAAGTGATCGTTGGTATGTTAAATATTTTGATGATGCCCATAATCATTCATTTTTGGATGATAAGTATCAGCGAATGTTACTAGCCCATAGGAAGATGACTGACCATGACAAATACCAAATGAAAACCATGAGGACATCTGGCATCCCTACTTCGCGCATATATGGTTATTTTGCTACATAAGTTGGTGGGTGCGAAAAATTTGTTTTTCAAGAAGAGACATGTACAATGAACAGAATAAAGGGAAGGGTAACAGATCTGATGCTAATGCAGCACTTGAATTCCTCGAACGAATGTGCACTCGAGATGACATGGTGATTTGGAAGCATACCGTGAACGCGGATGGGTCACTTAAGCATCTTTTTTGGTGTGATGGAGTTTGTCGAATGGATTATTCCCTGTTTGGTGATGTCTTGGCATTTGATGCTACATATAAGAAAATAAAGTACAATACACCCCTAGTGATATTTTCTGGTGTAAATCATCACAACAACAGTGTCATATTTGGTAGTGCCATTGTCGGGGATGAGACGAAAGAGTCATATGTTTGGTTGTTGGAAACTTTTGTGCAAGCAATGGATGGTAAATGTCCTGTATCCGTTATAACTTATGGTGATTTATCTATGAGATACGCAATTGGGAAGGTATTTCCTGATGCTCATCACCGGTTGTGTGCGTGGCATCTTATTCGCAATGCAACTAGCAATGTTAAAAATCTCCAATTTGTTGTGAAGTTTAAGCGATGTTTGTTGGGTGATTTTGATGTTGCTGAGTTTGATCGTAAATGGAAGAGTTTGTGCTTGAGTTTGGTTTGGAGGAAAATAGTTGGATGATTGAGATGTACCAAAAGAGAAAAATGTGGGCCACTACACATATTCGGGGCAAATTTTTTGTTGGTTTTAGGACTACTTCAAGATGTGAAGGATTGCACTCGGAATTCGGAAAATATGTAATGTCCTAACCAATTTGGTTGATTTTTTGCATCAATTTTTTCGTTGGCTTAATCACTTGAGGTACAAAGAAATTGAATGTGATTATGCATCTTCGTATGGTGAAACTGTCCTTCAAACTGAACACAAATCTTTAGAGAGATCAGCTTCTAGCCTTTACACCAAGAATGTGTTTATGTTGTTTAGACCGATGTTGCAAAGGGCTTGTCGTTGCAAGATTGAAAAGAGAGTGAAAAGAGGTCCAATATTCACCTACATAGTTACTAAATACCCTAGACAAGAAATTTGTTGGCAGGTTTCCTTTGACCAAGAAAAGTTGACATTTGGTTGCTCTTGTAAGAGGTTAGAGACTTTGGGTATTTCATGTGAACATATAATAGTTGTTCTAATAAAACCGAACATCATTGTCATGCCTAATTCTCTTATTCTGACAAGATGGACCAAAGGTGTCAAAGATGCCGTAAACGCTGCAAATGCAAATAGTTTTAGCCAAAGAGACCCGGTGTTTGTTACTACTTATGCGACTTTAGTAGAGCGATGTAAGAGGATGGTAAATGTTGCGTTTACATGTGGTAATCCAGAAGAAATTCGTAATACGAATGATCTGGTAGCGAATCAAACTCAACGGTTGGAATCCTTTGCCATGAGTAATGGACTTAATTCTTCGACGTTGGGATCACAACCTGAATGCAGCTTAGGGAACCCTCCACAGGTTAGGAGAAAAGGAGGAATACATGCACCTTCTCAAACCGCCACCGGTGTCCCTAAAAGAAAGACACAAAGGTGTGGAATTTGTGGTAGAGAAGGTCACAATAAAAAATCATGTCAGTTTCAAAGCGAACCATCGTTGAATTCACTGGATGAAGAGTTTGAATTGTTGAACCGTGACGATGAAGCCGACATTTATGAAAGTGAAGACTGTGACGTTGATATGGTACGTTTGTTGCTTAGTTATGAGGTTATAAATATAAGTTAGCTTTGCGTCATAGACCCTAAATTTATGAAAATCACTAACTATGTTTGTTGATGATTGCAGGATGTTTGTTAACTGGGTTGCAGTATAATATTATTTGTTGAGGGCTTGGCTGATAAGGTACTCAAAATTTCAAATATAATAGTGTTACATATTTCAACTTATTTCAATTGACAGTAAGAAGTTTAATTTTGTATTTTCACTTTTATTGTAGGTAACAATTTGTTTTAACAGATCTGCACAATTTAGATTTTCTTGGAGCCTAAAGAATATGAAGTGGTGGTCTAGATCTAGAATACTTGACTATTGGGAATCTGTTTAGATGTATTTTAATTTACTTTTTATTCGTAAGCTTTGACATTAGAAGAATGGAGACTATGATTAATTTAGGGATTTATAATGTTGTTATTTTAAGAGAAGGAACCCAATTACTGTATGGTTGTTGGTAACCACTGAAACATCTAAAATCTGGATCTATTTTGTTAGTTTGGCCTAAAAATCACTAAAATTTGGTGTGATTAAATATGAAAGATGTAATGTGTTGCATGTTTGTTTTGTGAATCTATTGAATTCAATTGGCAGAGATCCATTAATTAAGTGACATTTAGTCACCTTAGTATATTATAATCAGAAGGATTGATATGATTGACATTATACATACAGTTGCTGGATTGATATGATATGGGACCTCATATAAATTCGGACACGCATAACACAATGTAGTTAGCACAATTCAAGATATTGTAGGCATAACACAGCTTTCTTTACCTGCTTTAGGCTATGGACATGTAGCTTATATTGGCATGGTTAAATATCTAGAATCCTGCTCTTCACCCAGCACAAAACACTTCGGCCCAGCTGAAATATCTACATGTTTTGACAATTCTTTTGCTTTGTTTCATTCTTTAGCCATCTAATTTTCTGAGCAAATGATTGGCATGAAAAATATGAAATTCTAAGTTGCTTAACTAATTACTACAATTTTTTTTAAGACATCAAAATGGAATATATTAACACCGACGGTGTACCCTGTAACGCCCTAGTTGTTAATTATTTATTTCTGATTTGTTTAGAGTCCTTCCTATGATTTTAAATAATTATTGTTGAGTATGTGGTGTGTTATGTTTTATCATATGATTTATTATTATTATTTTATATAGAAAGTGAGAATTATTATTATTTTAGAGGTTTGGGGTTAAATAATATTTACTTGGTTTAAGTGGTAGTTAAGTGGAATTAAGGGGGAGTTATTTAATATAATAGAAAATATTTATGAGGGTTAGGAGGAAAAAGGAAAAACTGACAGAAAAAGTTTCACGTACAAAAATATCAAGTTTTGGGAGAAACCAAGTGGAGAACCAAGAGGGAGAGAATCAAAGGTCTTAGAATCTTCTTTCATCCGAATTCAAGTAAGGGTGAGATTTATGTTATGAATATAGTTATATAATTTGAATTCTGTGTTTAACAAAGGGGTTGTAGAATTGGGAATTTAGGGTTGAATTGATTCTTAGGGTGAAATTGAGTGTAGGAATATTGTTTAAGAGTGTTAAAAGGAATCCTAGTTGTGGACAAAACCTTGAGAGAATAGGGGTTTGGGGTGAAAAACTGCAGAATCCCGTAGTCTGTTATGTCGCGACTCGCCTGGCGAATAAGCTTCTCGCCATGGCGAGCAACCTGTTCATCCCTCGCCTGGCGACAAGTCTGCTCGCCTGGCGACAACCTGTTTATCTCTCGCCTGGCGACAAGTCTGCTCTACTCGCCTGGCGAGCAACCTGTTCATCATTCGCCTGGCGACAAGTCTGTTCGCCTGGAGAGAAACCCGTTCATCTCTCACCTGGCGAATTGCCCAGTTCCAGAAGCCGCTCTGTTCGAGTTGAGGGATGAGTTAGTGTGGAGGTAGATGTTCATAAATTACTAAGATAACTTGAAGGAGCTTTGAGCGTAAAATAACGGATTAGTCGACCGTTGTCCTATGAATAGCTATATTAATTATTTATGCAAGTCGTTGAGTATAATTGTTAATGAGTTACATCATACAAATATTGTTATGTTGCTATTTGACGAATGTTGCAGAGTAAGTCATATTTAATTATATGCATTGTTGAGTCGTAGTTGTTGTGGTTCATGTTGTCGTTGTCGCAGGAGAGTTGTATGTAGATATACACTGAATAGAGTCCATTGCATACTCATGAATGTTGAGGGCTTATGCCCTGAGAACGCCTTGTCGTTCAACTGTTGAGGGCTTATGCCCTGTGAATGCTAGTTTGTTCAATCGTTGAGGGCTCATGCCCTGTGAATGCTTTAACCATTCAACAGTTGAGGGTTTATGCCCTGGAATGTCTTGTCATTCAAACGCGTTAACGGTACCGCATGCATATTGCATTAGTTGTTGTTACTGGTCGTCGTTGTCGGTTGCATTGTCGTGTCGTTGTTGTTGTAGCCATCGATGAAGTGTGTGAACATTGATGTTGTGAATATGTATAAATATATTATTTGATTTATTTATTGAAGTTGTTAAATGCAAATGATGATTATATTTCTATATTTATTGATGTGAATCTCACCCCTTCTGCTTGAAAACGTTGCCTTTCCTATGGGTAACTTGCAGGTAATGAAGGCTAGTAGAAGTGTTGGCTCAAGTGTCCTAGGGCTCTGATACGTAACGGGATGGGAAAATAGTTGTCATGTTTTATCATTCCTTTATGTATCAATTTTGAAACATGTTGTTGGAGCTTTTATTGTCATTGAACAGATGTTTGAAAAATTATCACGTTGAGGCCTATGTGCCAGTTTGTTGGAGTTGCTTATCATGAAAATAATATTCCGCTGCAAAATGTTGGTTGCTAATACATTGTTGAATAAATAGTTTTATATTCTATTTATGAAATTGAGAAAGTAGTGTAATACTCCGTTGTTGTATACTCTGATGATTTTATTATGAAATTTTTATGTTGGGAAAACGGGGTGTTACAATTGGTATCAGAGCAGGTCGGTCCGTCCGACCATGTAGTAGAGTCGTGTCGAGCCATGTAGTGTTGTGTGTCAAGTTATATTATCCTTGTTGTCTTAAATTGTTGTTTGTTGTGTAGAACTTTGAGATGGCTGGAAGAAATGATGCTGCCATTGCTGCTGCATTGAAAGTTGTAGCCCAAGCTGTGGGACAACAGCCTCAAGGTGGTGCTGCTGGTAATGATGGAGCGAGGTTGTTGGAAACCTTCTTGAGGAATCATCCACCGATATTCAGAGGAAGGTATGATCCTGATGGAGCTCAGTCGTGGCTCAAGGAAATTGAGAGAATCTTCAGGGTTATGCAGTGCAGTGAGGAACAGAAGGTGCGGTTTGGCACATATATGTTGGCTGAGGAGGCGGATGACTGGTGGGTAGCCGAGCTTCCTATCTTAGAACAAGATGGTGCTGTTGTGACTTGGGCCGTGTTCAGGAGGGAGTTTCTAAACAGGTATTTTCCAGAGGATGTCTGAGGTAAGAAAGAAATTGAGTTCCTGGAGTTAAAGCAGGGAGATATGTTTGTAACTGAATATGCTGCAAAGTTTGTGGAACTTGCTAAGTTCTATCCCCATTACACTGCTGAGACAGCTGAGTTCTCCAAGTGTATCAAGTTTGAGAATGGTCTGCGTGCTGATATTAAGCGGGCCATTGGCTATCAGAAGATCCGCAATTTTTCTGACCTTGTGAGTGGCTGCAAATTTATGAAGAGGATACGAAAGCTCATTACAAGGTGATGAGTGAGCGTAGAAGTAAGGGACAGCAGAGTTGCCTGAAGCTCTACAGTGCTTCTGCTGACAAAGGTAAACAAAGATTGAATGATGAGAGGAGGCCCAAGAGGAGAGATACTCCTGCTGAGATTATTTGTTACAAGTGCGGTGAGAAAGGCCACAAGAGTAATGTATGTGACCGTGATGAGAAGAAGTGTTTCCGGTGTGGAAAGAAAGGGCATACAATAGCTTAATGCAAGCGTGGTGACATTGTCTGTTTCAACTGTGATGAAGAAGGGAACCTTAGCTCTCAGTGCAAGAAGCCTAAGAAGGCGCAGACTACTGGTAGAGTTTTTGCTTTGACTGGCACTCAGACGGAGAATGAGGATCGCTTGATCAGAGGTACTTGCTATATTCAGAATACTCCTTTAATTGCTATTATTGATACTGGTGCTACGCATTGTTTCATTGCTGTTGATTGTGCACATAAGTTAGGTCTGGTTGTGTCAAGTATGAGTTGGGAGATGGTTGTTGAGACTCCCGCTAAGGGTTCAGTAACTACTTCTCTTGTTTGTTTGAGTTGTCCTTTATCTATGTTTGATATAGATTTTGAGGTTGATCTTGTATGTTTGCCGTTGACGGGTATGGACGTGATTCTTGGTATGAACTGGCTGGAGTACAACCATGTTCTTATTAATTGTTTTAGTAAGTCGGTGCGTTTCTCTTCTGTTGAAGAAGAAAGTGGAGTAGAGTTCCTGTCTACCAAGCAACTGAAGCAACTAGAACGTAATGGAGTTTTGATGTTTTCCTTAATGGCATCTTTGTCGTTGGAAAACCAAACTGTAATTGATGGATTGCCGGTGGTGAATGAATTTTCAGAAGTCTTTCCTGATGAGATTCCTGATGTGCCTCCAGAGAGAGAAGTCGAATTCTCTATTGATCTTGTACCCGGAACGAAGCATGTGTCGATGACACCATACCGCATGTCGGCTTCCGAGTTGGTGGAGTTGAAGAAACAGTTGGAGGATCTACTAGATAAGAAGTTTGTGAGGCCGAGTGTTTCACCATGGGGAGCACCTGTGTTGTTGGTTAAGAAGAAGGATGGTAGCATGAGGTTGTGTATAGATTACCGCCAGTTGAATAAGGTAACCATAAAGAACAGGTATCCACTTCCAAGAATTGATGATTTAATGGATCAGTTAGTGGGTGCACGTGTATTTAGCAAAATTGACTTGAGGTCAGGTTACCATCAGATTAAAGTGAAGGATGAGGATGTGCAGAAGACGGCCTTTAGGACACGTTATGGACATTACAAATTTTCTGTGATGCCTTTCGGCGTTTCTAATGCGCCAGGTGTGTTTATGGAGTATATGAACAGGATTTTCCATGCTTATCTGGATAAATTTGTGGTTGTATTCATTGATGATATTTTAATTTATTCTAAGACTGAGGAAGAGCATGCCGAGCATTTGAGGATTGTGTTGCAAGTGTTGAAAGAAAAGAAGTTGTATGCTAAGTTGTCCAAATGTGAGTTCTGGCTAAGTGAAGTAAGTTTTCTGGGTCAAATTATTTCTAATAGTGGTATTGATGTTGATCCGTCTAAGGTTGATGCGGTATCACGATGGGAGACTCCGAAGTCGGTTACAGAAAACAGAAGTTTCTTGGGTTTGGCTGGTTATTATCGCAGATTTATAGAAGGATTTTCGAAGTTGGCACTTCCATTGACTCAGTTGACCTGTAAGGGTAAATCATTTGTGTGGGATGCTCAGTGCGAGGATAGTTTCAATGAATTGAAGCGAAGATTGACAACTGCTCCAATTTTGATTTTACCTAGGCCAGATGAACCTTTTGTTGTATATTGTGATGCGTCCAAGTTTGATTTAGGTGGTGTGCTTATGCAGGATGGCAAAGTAGTAGCTTATGCTTCGAGACAATTGAGAATTCACGAGTAGAATTATCCTACACACGATCTAGAGTTAGTTGCGGTGGTTTTTGTGTTGAAAATTTGGAGACATTATTTGTACGGTTCCAGATTTGAAGTGTTTAGTGATCATAAAAGTTTGAAATATTTATTTGATCAGAAAGAATTGAACATGAGGCAGAGAAGGTGGCTCGAGTTGTTGAAAGATTATGATTTTGAGCTGAGTTATCATCCGGGTAAAGCTAATGTGGTTGCAGATGCGTTAAGCAGGAAGACGTTACATATGTCAACCATGATGGTTAAAGAATTTGAGTTGCTAGAGCAGTTTAGAGACTTGAGTCTAGTTTGTGAGATGTCACCTCAAAGTGTCAAGTTGGGTATGTTGAAGATTAATAGTGATTTCTTGAATACTATTAAAGAAGCACAGAAGGTGGACGTTAAGTTTGTATAATTGTTGATTGCTGGTAATGGAACTGAGGATAGTGACTTCAAGGTTGACGATTACGGTGTGTTGAAATTCCGAGGAAGAATTTGTATTCCTGATGATGATGAGTTAAAGAAGTTGATTTTAGGAGAGAGTCACAGAAGTAGCTTAAGTATTCATCCGGGAGCTACAAAAATGTATCATGATTTGAAGAAATTGTTTTGGTGGTCCGGGTTGAAACGAGATGTTGCACAATTTGTTTATGCATGTTTGACTTGTCAGAAATCGAAAGTCGAACATCAGAAGCATGCAGGGTTGTTGACACCATTAGATGTGCCGGAATGGAAATGGGATAGTATCTCCATGGATTTTGTGACAAGCTTGCCGAATACTCCGAGAGAGCATGATACTATTTGGGTTGTTGTTGATAGGTTGACAAAGTCGGCGCACTTTATTCCAATTAATATTAGTTCTCCGGTGGCACAATTAGCGGAGATTTATATCCATAATATTGTGAAGTTTCATGGTGTTCTGTCAAGCATTGTGTCGGATAGAGATCCAAGGTTCACTTCTGGATTTTGGAAGAGTTTGCAAGAGGCGTTGGGTTCGAAGTTGAATTGAGTTCGGCTTATCATCCGCAAACCGATGGTCAGTCGAAGAGAACAATTCAATCATTAGAAGACTTGTTGAGGACTTGTGTGCTTGAGCACGGCGGAGTTTGGGATAGTCATTTACCATTGATATAGTTCACATATAATAACAGTTACCATTCGAGTGTTGGTATGGCACCGTTTGAAGCCTTGTATGGTCGGAGGTGTAGAACTCCGTTATGTTGGTTTGAGTCGGGAGAAAGTGTAATGTTGGGACCAGAAATTGTTCAACAAACTACAGAAAAGGTGAAGTTGATTAGAGAAAAGATGAAAGCGTCGCAGAGCCGACAAAAGAATTACCATGACAAGCGTAGAAATGACCTTGAGTTTCAAGAGGGAGCCATGTGTTCCTGAGAGTCACTCCTATGACAGGTGTGGGTCGTGCATTGAAGTTTAAGAAGCTGACCCCGAAGTTTATTGGACCATATCAGATATCTGAGAGAGTTGGAACAGTGGCATATAGAGTGGGATTGCCACCACATCTTTCGAATTTGCATGATGTGTTTCATGTGTCGCAACTTCGTAAGTATGTAGCGGATCCTTCGCATATTATTCCAAGAGATGATGTATAAGTTAGAGACAACCTTACGGTTGAGACCTTACCATTGAGAATTGAAGGGCGTGAAGTGAAGAAGTTAAGAGGCAAGGAGATACCTCTAGTGAAGGTTGTTTGGGGAGGAGTAACTGGTGAAAGCTTGACTTGGGAACTGGAGACTAAGATGATAGAGTCGTATCCGGAGTTGTTTGCATGAGGTAATATTTCGAGGACGAAATTCTCTAAGTTGGGGAGAGTTGTAACGCCCTAGTTGTTAATTATTTATTTCTGATTTGTTTAGAGTCCTTCCTATGATTTTAAATAATTATTGTTGAGTATGTGGTGTGTTATGTTTTATTATATGATTTATTATTATTATTTTATATAGAAAGTGAGAATTATTATTATTTTAGAGGTTTGGGGTTAAATAATATTTATTTGGTTTAAGTGGTAGTTAAGTGGAATTAAGGGAGAGTTATTTAATATAATAGAAAATATTTATGAGGGTTAGGAGGAAAAAGGAAAAACTGACAGAAACAGTTTCACGTACAAAAATATCAAGTTTTGGGAGAAACCAAGAGGAGAACCAAGAGGGAGAGAAACAAAGGTCTTAGAATCTTCTTTCATCCGAATTCAGGTAAGAGTGAGATTTATGTTATGAATATAGTTATATAATTTGAATTATGTGTTTAACAAAGGGGTTGTAGAATTGGGAATTTAGGGTTGAATTGATTCTTAGGGTGAAATTAAGTGTAGGAATATTGTTTAAGAGTGTTAAAAGGAATCCTAGTTGTGGACAAAACCTTAATGGATTGCTGTAACTAGTTTTGGAGTTAGAATTTGAGAGAATAGGGGTTTGGGGTGAAAAACTGCAGAATCCCGTAGTCTGTTATGTCGCGACTCGCCTGGCGAATAAGCTTCTCGCCATGGCGAGCAACCTGTTCATCCCTCGCCTGGCGACAGGTCTGCTCGCCTGGCGACAACCTGTTTATCTCTCGCCTGGCGACAGGTCTACTCGCCAGGCGAGCAACCTGTTCATCATTCGCCTGGCGACATGTCTGTTCGCCTGGCGAGAAACCCGTTCATCTCTCGTCTGGCGACAAGAGCACTCGCCTGGCGAATTGCCCAGTTCCAGAAGCCGCTCTGTTCGAGTTGAGGGATGAGTTAGTGTGTGAGGTTGATGTTCATAAATTACTAAGATAACTTGAAGGATCTTTGAGCGTAAAATAACTTATTAGTCGACCGTTGTCCTATGAATAGCTATATTAATTATTTATGCAAGTCGTTGAGTATAATTGTTAATGAGTTACATCATATAAATATTGTTATGTTGCTATTTGACGAATGTTGCAGAGTAAGTCATATTTAATTATATGCATTGTTGAGTCGTAGTTGTTGTGGTTCATGTTGTTGTTGTCGCAGGAGAGTTGTATGTAGATATACACTGAATAGAGTCCATTGCATACTCATGAATGTTGAGGGCTTATGCCCTGAGAACGCCTTGTCGTTCAACTGTTGAGGGCTTATGCCCTGTGAATGCTAGTTCGTTCAATCGTTGAGGGCTCATGCCCTGTGAATGCTTTAACCATTCAACAGTTGAGGGCTTTATGTATCAATTTTGAAACATGTTGTTGGAGCCATTATTGTCATTGAACAGATGTTTGAAAAATTATCACGTTGAGGCCTATGTGCCAGTTTGTTGGAGTTGCTTATCATGAAAATAATATTTCGCTGCAAAATGTTGGTTGCTAATACATTGTTGAATAAATAGTTTTATATTCTATTTATGAAATTGAGAAAGTAGTGTAATACTCCGTTGTTGTATAATCTGATGATTTTATTATGAAATTTTTATGTTGGGAAAACGGGGTGTTACATACCCTTGTTCTCTCTTTTAGTTAATCGATGTTTACTGGTTACTACAATTTGATTCTACAGTATGGTAATTACCCTTTTATTTCACTAAGTACTCATTCAAATCATTATTAATCATAAAATATCTTTATTATAATATAAATTCAAAATTAATGTAACGTGATTTGTTACATTTAAACCAAACTATGTGACTAGAATTTAAAAAAATTATTTTCAATGTAGGTTATGATTGTTTTCTGCAAAGAGTATAGGCTTTTGTAAAGAAAGTACAAAGAAAAAGTGGGTTGGTTCTCTAATGATGGGATTTACAAGCTGCTACCATCAATTAAGCTTTTGTTGTCAGCAAAATCACATGTTAAAAAGTGGGTTGGTTCTCTAATGATGGGATTTACAAGCTGCTATCCATCAATTAAGCTTTTGCTGTCAGCAAAATCACATGTTGCGTGTACTGTGTATTGTGACTGCCAAATGGAAGAAAAAATGACTTTGTCATCCCATGGAATTGTGAAAATAAATCAGTGACATTTATTAATTTAATAAATGTCCATTTCGGTTATAAAAAACATAAAACAATATTAATTGCACAAATTAAACATATATTGTCATTGGAAAGATAGGTGGATTGGTGATCAACCATTGGCTACTATCTTTCCGAGGCTTTTTAATATGTCTTCGCTTAAGGAGGCCAAGATAGGGGATTTGTGTAATTCATTTGAAGGTATTGTCACTTGGAACTTTGGTTGGAGGAAAGAACCTTTTATTTGAGAGCAAAATTTAGTTGCAAATTTGTTGGTTCTATTAGAAGGGTTCACTTTGGGGGTGGAAAATGATAAATGGTGGTGGATACCAGATGAGGGAGGCTTGTTTTCGGTTAAATCTTCTTATAAAGTGCTAGAGGGTATAATATTATTGGAGGATGGTTTGAATGCCTTTGAGGAAAGGGTTTTTAGTGATCTTTGGAAGAGTCCCGCCCCATCAATGGTGATTGCGTTCTCTTGGATGGCTCTTCTTGATCGTATTCCTAAACAATTAAACATTGTGTTGTGTCGTGCTTTATCACAAGAGGAACCTTGGAATTGTGTTATGTGTGGTTGTTGGGAGGAAACAACAACTCATTTATTCTTACATTGTGACGCGGCTTGGTTGTTGTGGCGGTTGGTGTTTGATTGGATAGGTGTGAATTTTATTACTCCGCAAAACTTGTTTATGCATTTTGCTTGTTGGAGTGTCGAGGCAAATTCGAGGCAGTTAAAGAAAGCTTTTTGGTTGATATGGCACGCTACTATTTGGACTATGTGGAAGTAAAGGAACGCGAGGATTTTTAATAACCAATTCAAGAATGTGGATGAGTTGTTGGATGAGGTTAAGGCGTTGTCTTGGATTTGGGCGTTAAATAGGTTCCGGATTGCGTCTTGTCTTTTCTATGAGTGGTGTTGGAATCCTATGGATTGTTTGCTTAGGAGGCGTTGATTGGAGTGTTGTGGTTAGGGGCGGGTTTTTCTTGGTAGCGGATGGAGGCTTTAGGTTTTTTAAGCGGCTGTTAGGGGACTGTGTTTTCCTGTTATCACTGGTGTTTTGGCAGCGCTGCTGTTGTCGCCCAGCTGTATCAGATTGTAGAGGTTTAATCGTATTGGCTTTGGTGTTCTAGGATCAGTTGCTGCCATTTAAATTACATGCTTTTGTTGCATGTATTAGGGTGTTTTGGCTTTGTTTACTGCCTTTGTCCCTTGTGTTATGGGGTATTGGCTCTTTGTAACTCTTGCCTTTAGCACTTCTTGTGCTAGGCTTCATTAATATATGTTGTTTCCAAAAAAAAAAACATATATTGCCAGAATCTTCAATAATTGCCCAGAAACTTCAAACTCTACCCAGAAATTCATAACTTTATCAAGAAACTTCAATAATTGCCCAGAATGTTCATAACTCTACCCAGAAAATTCAAACTCTGCCCAGAAATTCATAATCAAAAATTTCAATAATTGCCCAGAAATTCATAAATCTGCTCTTAATTTCATAGCCCAAACTTAAATAACAACAAATTTCATTAACAAAAGCGTTGCTGAGAAAGATCCATCCCTTTTGATGTTCGAAAATTCGAAGGAAGGATGGAAAAAGATTCAAACGTGGATCTGAGATTGGGACTATACAAGGAAAATGATGTAGTTATGGGTAACGTGGATCTGCTTGAGGATGCCATTGTGTTTGATGTATTAATATTTTTTTAAGGAAAAGGATGTATTAATATTAGTGGTATTAATTCACAATTTTTTTTTCTTTTTCAATACAACTTTTATAAACCATAATTTTTTTTTACCCTAACCCTACATGAGTAGACAATAAAGGTTAAAGGATAGATTAATCAAATTTTCTTCACTAATAAAAAACCATCTTAGGCATAATCCGTAGGTAATAAATAATCAATGACTTTTCAAACACCGTTCAAACTCTCAAGTATGACATAACGGAAAGAATCTTAGATCTAAAACAACAAGTAAGAAGGTTCAACAAATAATCAAACTCTCATCTAAATGGAAAGAATCTTAGACCTAAAACAACAAGAAAGAAGGTTTAATAATGATTAATCAAACTTTAAACTCTCATCTAAACAAAAATAATCTTAGACCTAAAACAACAAGTAAGAAGGTTCAATGAATAATCAAACTCTAAACTCTCATCTAAACAGAGAAAATCTTAGACCTAAAACAACAACAAAGAAGGTTCAACAATGATTAATCAAACTCTAAACTCTCATCTAAACGAAAATAATCTTAGACGTAAAACAACAAGTAAGAAGGTTCAATGAATAATCAAACTATAAACTCTCATCTAAATGGAAAGAATCTTAGACCTAAAACAACAAGAAAGAAGGTTCAATAATGATTAATCAAACTCTAAACTCTCGTCTAAACGGAAATAATCTTAGACCTAAAACAACAAGTAAGGAGTTCAATGATTAATCAAACTCTAAACTCTCCTCTAAACATAAAAAATCTTAGACCTAAAATAACAAGAAAGAAGGTTCAACAATGATTAATCAAACTCCAAACTCTCATCTAAACGGAAATAATATTAGACCTAAAACAACAAGTAAGAAGGTTCAATGAATAATCAAACTATAAACTTTCATCTAAATGGAAAGAATCTTAGACCTAAAACAACAAGAAAGAATGTTCAACAATGTTTAATCAAACTCTAAACTCTCATCTAAACGGAAATAATCTTGACCTAAACCACTTGTAAAATTGTTCAATGAATATTCAAACTCTAAGGTCTCACCCAAAAGGAAAGATCCTTATAGTTACAACACTTGGAAAATATTTAGTTATGTAATTTTTTTTTTGTGGTGGTCGGGGTTAGAACATCGTTCCTTGCATATATTATGCATTGTTCCTACCAACTGAGCTAAGCTCACGAGGATATTTAATTATGTAATTTAAAATTGTAAGTAATTTTCTCTAAAACAAAATTAATAATCATATATTTCAAATATATCTTAAATTTTTATTAAACACTATAATTTAATGTAAACAACATTATTTATGTCACAAATATTTTTTTGTCACGTATAAAATAATCCAGATATATTAATTTTATGTCAAAAATTATTTTTAATTTTCATTTCATTTTAATATCATTTTAAAAACCAATTAATTTTTATATGTTATTAATTTTAATATGTCAGCGCAGTAATTTTTTTAATCTGGCAGCTACATTTAGCAACTTAGTTATCTGGGCCATACAAAAATTCAAGTTTCAGCAATAAAGACCCAAACAAATTACCAACCCATTACTTATTACAAAGAAATCAAATATTGTTTTTAAATCAGAAGGTGGTGGGAACCACTGTTTCAGTCCACAGTGCCTTTCAACAAATCACAACAATTACCCGGTCACAAATCCTAACCATTCAATTAAATAAGTAAGAAATCCATGGTTATGGTTGAACTTTCCCTTATCTCCTATGAAGGGAAAGAACTTCCCTTTCTCGTTCTAAACCTCACCTGAAACTCATCTTGTCCTCCACTCCACCTTAACCTTAGGTCTACAAGCGGCTACAAAGACACACATTGTTTGTTTGTTTGTTTGTTTGCTGTACTCACGTTCACAGCGCAGAGCATTTTGTGCAATTCATTCAAAAATGGAAGATGTGATAACAGAAGCAGCACCACCATCAAGATTACTAGAAGAAGACCTAAACAATTTCACACCATCTTCTCCACCACTCCCTTCACCTTTTCTCCTTTTTCCTCACACACAACAACAACAACAACCTCTCAAACCCACACTCCTCATCATCGCTATCTCTTCTCCTTCTCTCTCCCTTTTCCACAACCTCCTCACCCCACAAACCCTAACCTCCTCTCTCATCCTCCCTGAACTCCCTCTCTCTCATCCTAACAACACCATCAACATCCACTCTCTCTCCTCCACCATCCTCCTCGCCGCCGTTCAAAACCCTATCCCTGATAATCGCGCTTACTCCGTCGCTGAAATTCTCCTCAACAATCAGATCCGCCCTGATTCTGTTATCATACTTGATTCTATCCAGCCGATGAATCACCGTGGTCTGCTTTCTTCCGATGAGGCGGTTGCATTCAAGCTGGAGAGTTTTGCTGAAAGGAAGAATGTGGAAGAGGACAAATTGTTGGGTGGATTGGAGTATTACCCGTCTGGAAGCGTTGTCGATGGACTCGGTGCCGCCATTCTTGGACGGTGTCAGATTTTGAAAATTAGGGCTAGCTTGTGTGTTTCTTGGCCTCAATTTGATTCAGATGTTGTTTTGTTGTTGAAGGATTTGCTTCGAGGTTTCGGTGAATTTGAGTTTGGGTTTAATGATGATGAGGTTTTCAAATTTGGGAGGAGTAAGGATCATGTTTTTCAATCTCACTTGTATATTTGATTAGGTTTATTTATTACAATGTAGTTTTGGATCATGATTTCAATGTTTTTGGGATGTTGGTATTTTGATTGATATGAATAGTTATTTAGTTTTTGCTTTATGGTTGTGTTGCTTTTATACTTTGTCAATTTTATTCTACAAATTGCCATGAAAATTTGCAATTGCTATCTAAATGTCAGTTTCAATGTCTAATATCTTTGTTCTTTGATCTGTTAACTACAACAATTACAATTGGTTGTGGATATCAAATTTGCATTTAGATTTACGGTATTAAACTATCTAAGGTCATGACTTATGGTCGAACTCCATTGTTATTGAAATCTTTCACCAAATGATTCATATGTGAGGTTAATTGGTTGCAATGTTTATTGGTAGCTAATAAAAGTACATTTGATCTTTATGGGCTTTTGAATTGAATGCTTGCTCAGTTTTGTGTTGTCATCTTGAAACTACTGCTTTTGTTACTGCTATTGTGATTGATGTCAATATACTGCATCAAGTCGTGCTTGTGGGTCACATGGATACCAATGTAACTGTGGCATGCAACCTACGACCACAATGTGATTGTTAAGGCAGTGTAATACCATGATTATCAATGTAACCCTAAACCCTTTCGAGGACATATATAGCTTTGTCCAAATAAATTTTGGATCATCATAGATCTTATTCGGTCACATGATGCTACATGTTTTTAAAGCTGTAGATGCCCGTAGTCAATTAAACAATGGGTTAGAATGATGGCTAGACATTTTTTTTTTTCCTTGATGCCTCTAGTGTTGTTTATCATTGATAAAAGAACTCATAGTCATAGTGTAAGCTCTACTAACAATTACAAACGTGATTTCTATGTCCAGAATTCTCTAGAAAATCTTATTCTACACTTGTATGTAGTGAGTTACGTTGTTTTTTGTTAACGTATTTCTTCTAAATGTAATTTAGGATGCTTTGATAGAATAGATTTTTATGTTATTTGGGATGTTTGTATTTGGAATTGTGGCGGGTATGAGAATGATGATTTTTTAAGTCTTTGGTCTATAGTTGTTGATTTTATAAATATCCAACAAAATATGCAATATTCTGAAATGTGGGAAGAGCTTCTATGGCTATGCAATATCCTGAAATGTTGGAATTATGTTGATATCAAATTTGCTTTGCAATTCATGTCGTGCAGTATTTATATTGTGAGAATGTGATATCCTGAGGTATATATGATTGATGTAATTCTTTTCAGGACATGTATATAGCATAGTCCAATAAGTTTTGATACATCATAGAACAAAATTCATTTGGACGATACTGCACTTTTCTTCTGATGCTACTCAAAATGTTTATACAAGTTATAGATGGTAGAAATCAATTAATTTGAATGATAGCATTATTAGTAGACAATAAGAGCTGTGTGAAATCATGCTGTCTCGACATTGGCGGTGTTTATCATTGAGATAAGGAACCCATCTTGTGTAAGATCTACAAGCAATTTACTAATATGTTTTTCTTGTCGAAATTTCAGTACAGAAGTTTATTACTTATATTTAACATATGTTTGGTTTGATGTCGAAATTATCATTCTCGTGGAGGAATTGGAGTTTTCCAAACACATACTTAGTCAATTACGGTTGTCTGTGTTTCAATAGTCAAACTTTATTGGATCTGCATTGGGGCACTCCCAACCCAGATCCTGAGCTTAATTGATTTTCTAGCCTTACTGATCTTTAACCCAAACTAGAAATTAAAAATGATTCTCAAAAGGGAGGATAAACATGCGATTATGTCAAAAATTTGGTAAGTTAGTTGAGACTTGGAGTTGGAATAGAGAAAAAATGAATGTACAGGATTGAAGGCATCCTCGTTTTGTTTATGTTTGTGTTCGATCTCATATTCATTGATTCTATATATACTTCAAATTCTGCATTTAATAAAGGGTCTTGTTAACCAGTGGCCATAATAAAACTACTAAATTGACCTTTTAGCAAATAGATGGGGAATTCATAAAAAGAAGAAATTCATTAAAAGCTTATAGCCGCCGCTTAGTAAAATATATTTTGAAAAATTACATTGTCCGTTAATTAAATTTTATATAACCTTTTCGTCATTTATCTTCTTTTTTTTACGATTTAATCTTTTATTATATAAAATGTCAACATTGTTATCTTTTTTTTATCAAAACAAATCAAAATTCATAAAAAAAAAACTTATAAAATATTTATCAATCTCATAAACAAACCAACATTCCTTCAAAAAATAAAAAATAAACAAACCAACATTCTAGCCATGTATTTACGCTGATATACCGGCATTTATCAATGATTTAATTGTTAATGAAATACTTTAAATTTATTTCTCTAAAAAAATCTTAATAATACAAATATAGAAACCCATATTTCATTGAAAAAATTCCATAGAAGCTGATATAATATTGACATTTTATAATAAAAAAATAAATGATGAAAATGTTTTTTTTATATGAAATGATGAAAGTGTTATAATATAAAGAATTAAATCAGAAAAAAAAAAAGAAAAAAAAAAAAGACACTTAAAATTCATTTAAGCGACTAATTATGTAATTTTGTCAACAGATATAAGTGAATATTACTGATTTTGATTTAAGAAACATATGATATCTTTTATGGACGATGTGTAATGTTCTTTAAGTCTGCTTTAACTCTTGTGAGTTTCGGACTCCAACTTATTTAAACTAAAAAACCATGACGGGTCAATTTGAATCCAAAATTTATTCTTGTCATGAAGTTTTTGGTTTTGATCTGTCTCCAACATAACACAATCTAGAGGGAGAAGATGGTCAAATGAGAGAAAGTCAATATAGATGAGAAATTTGTAGATATATGCTATGTATTCTTGCACGGATATATAAAGACAATATTCTTAATCGTGCACTTCAAAACCATGACTGAATTGATTTTGCTTCCTTATTTAAAACCTGCAAGAATTAGATTAAGTCCATATGCAATCTTATTCTTGGAGGAAAAACAAGAAAGCCAACATGCAATGCAAATCGAGATCATATAAAATTGCTATTTGAATTTTGACGTGTGGGAATGTATCATACTGTTAAATATGACTTTTTGGTAAGCTTTCTGTCTCATAAATTAAATTAAGCTGATGTAATGCTAGGTGGTAACCTAAAACCTAACCTATATAACGTTAGACTATTGAAACCTGTCTCAAAAACGACAGAAAGATACCAACAAAATATGAAAATAATATTTGTCGAACATTTCATACCACGATGGATGCTAATTGATAAATAAATTTCATTCATAGTAAAAAACTGAATACATAAAGTGCAAATTAGCTGTTAATTTGGATTGAATTTGGTGACTGGCCTTCAAATAAATAAACTATTAATTAGTTAAATTTTACATGTTGGGCACACAACTTTTAATCACTTTTTTTAAATTGCATCTTTTATCCCTTAACTATTTAAGTAGTATCGCTTTGGTCCTTTAATTAAATTTTGATTTATTTTGTTCTTTTAACTTCTCTCCGTTACATATTTTCTTTTCAGTTAGTTTTAATTCAAAAACATTAGGTTTTCTTCATTTTCTTCTGGAATTTTTCTAGGATTCTTGTTGTTGAAGGTTGATGGAGATGATATGAAGATGAAAAAGAGGAGAAGAAGATGAAGAAAATCTAACGTTTTTGAATTAAAACTAACGGAAAGAACCAAAATGTGTAACAGAAAGAAGTTAAGGGACCAAAATAAATCAAATTTTAATTAAAGGACCAAAGCGATACTAAGAGACCAAAAATACAATTTATCTTCTTTTCTTTTTTCTCTAGCTATACCTCTATTTCTCTGTGTGAGTGTGGAGAATGTTACTTTTAGTTTAAGAACACTCACCAACTAGGCAATATTAGTTGCATCTTCTCTTGACTTTAAAGAACATCTTTAAGAATTAGCAATTGCATGGAAAAGGTCAAGGTGCAACACTACACTTCACATCACTTATTATATATTCTCTTATTCCTATCTATTTTTCCAACTCAACATTCTTCTCAAGCTAAGCAAGCTCTAATAATACACTAACAATGGATACTCCATTTCTGTCGAAATTTGGTTTTTTATATATTGTTCTTTTGTTTGGCTTTCTTGGTGACAATAGATTGTATGCAAGTGAGCCTCAACTAACACTTGATTACTATGCATCAAAATGTCCTACTGTGTTTGATATCGTTAGGAAGCAAATGGAATGTTCAGTGCTTTCTGAACCTCGTAATGCAGCCTCGGTTGTTCGGCTTCACTTCCATGACTGCTTTATTCAGGTCTCAAAAACTTGCCTTTTTTCCTTGTAATTATTGCTTCTGTTTTTATGTTAGAAAGAAAAAAGAGTAGTTCCTATTTCAAAGTTAGACATATTTCCATTTACCACATTGATTCTACTAAAATGTTAGTCATCCTAAACATCATCTTGGTTTTTTTTTACAAAATGTATATCTAAGAACCAATGTGGTGATAAAATATACCCTTAATTGTGAGATAAATTTGGAGATAAAATAAAAATTTCAGAAGCTAATATGGTTGTGATTTTGATTTTTGAAGGACTAATTTAGTAATCAAAATGTTGAATGAAACAAGTTATGTCAGTGTATACTTTGCAATATCAACCTAAGTTTTACTCCAAAAATAGTAAAGCTGCATTACATGTTTACATTACATGTTCCATTCAAAGTATTAGATGAACCTTTTGAGGAGATAAAGAAAATTCGTACTAAAGAAACTTGATGTTATGTGTTCAGGGTTGTGATG
The DNA here is from genome assembly GCA_946800305.1 of Medicago arabica. NCBI lineage: Eukaryota > Viridiplantae > Streptophyta > Magnoliopsida > Fabales > Fabaceae > Medicago > Medicago arabica. Next base: position 27,228,030 of record OX326970.1, on the reverse strand, counting down.
GATCGATCTTGCTCGATGATACATACACACTTAAAGGTGAAAAGAAAGCAGCTACCAACATCCACTCTTTAAAAGGCTTTGAAATTATCGATCAAATCAAGAACTTTGTTGAATCAGAGTGCCCCGGAGTTGTTTCTTGTGCTGATATTCTCACAATTGCGGCTAGAGATGCTGTAATTCTGGTAAAACAAACAATACGTACAACAAAATTCAATCTTTATCTTATATAATTTATTGGATTTACGATATCTCTGTCATTTGATTTCTTGTAGGTTGGTGGACCGTATTGGGATGTTCCTGTGGGAAGGAAAGATTCTGTGACTGCAAATTTTGAACTTGCTAACACCAATCTTCCAACACCTGATGAAAGCCTTGTTTCTATCATTCCCAAATTTCTTTATCAAGGCCTATCGGTCACTGATATGGTTGCCCTTGTCGGTATGTTCTTATTATTGATTTACAACTCAGATAGGTGAAGTGTATCTTATCATAGGAAAATTATATTGTGGACTGTTTAGATAGGTGGTTTATAGCAGACCAATGCTTGAAAATCACCCGAAACTACAACAAGGACTCACAGTACTTGCCGGAGAAGCTCATAGTCCTCTGTCTTAATGACTGAGACGGTAACCTGATCGCTATTAGTTCGGGAAAAGAAATGGAAAAATGAATGAGTCGTCAAATCTAAACTCATTCATTTTCCTTTGTTTTTGTATAACAAACATCCATCAGGTCACCGTCTCACATATGAATGAGAACAAGGATCACTGAGTTTCTATTTTCAAGGGGCGGCATTATTCACCATTGGTGTGTTTTGTGTAATTTAAAGTGTGATTCATCGTAAAACCCGCCTTCCTTGATTTATGATCATTCTCGCTAGCATATTACACAGATTGTTTTGTACAATTAGTACAACTCTCAGTTTTACCACAATAATCCTCATCTCGGCTCAAATAAAATGTACAAAATAACAAACCAAGTTGCATTGCATAAATAATCAAAATATGAATATTTTGACGATTTCTTCACATTGCCTTGCAATAAAAGTCAATAACTGGTTTCCTCATAAGATTCTTAGCTAGATGTAAAAGTGATTTTGTAATAAACCTTTCTGCATGCTATATAAATTTTCTGATTACAACGCATGCAGGATCCCACACCATTGGTATGGCAAGGTGTCAAAATTTTCGATCAAGAATATACGGAGACTATGAATCAACTTCAGTGAAAAATCCAATCTCAGATAATCAGTTCAACAACCTGAAATCTATTTGTCCACCAATTGGGGGAGGAGACAATAACATAACAGCAATGGACTATGTGACGCCTAATCTCTTCGACAATTCTTTCTACCAGTTACTATTAAAAGGCGAGGGTGTTCTTAACTCAGATCAAGAAATGTACTCGAGTGTGTTTGGAATCGAAACAAGAGATCTTGTCAAGAAGTATGCAGCAGACTCTCTTGCTTTCTTCCAGCAATTCTCTGACTCAATGGTCAAAATGGGAAATATCACAAATTCAGAAAGCTTCGTCACTGGAGAAATTAGGAAGAACTGCAGATTTGTTAACACATAAAACTTTCATTTTTTGGCTTATGTATTTTATGTTCATTTCCACACACATAGAACCATTAATTTTATGTGTTTCAGCCATAGCTAGTTGATACAATGATATGTAACATCTAAGCAAACAATTATATAATGAACAAATGAAGTAAAATCGATTGATTTCCTTTTCATACAAAGAAAAGTGTTGAATTTGAGAATGAAAGTTGATGTAGTCAATGTTAGATTTCCTTGCAGATCAAACATTTTAAAAATTCAGATCTAATACATAAACTAGCTCATGATCTTGATCTAAGCATATTAACACTATGGTATGCTATGAATGATGGATCTTCAATCTGAAGCCACAGATTACTCTATGAATAAGGTAGGTAAGGATCTAGATTTTAATGTAGCATTAAACATAAATTGTAATAGTTAAATATAACCAACAAAAAAAGAAGTTAAATTCATCATATTGTTTATCTAAGTCATGCACTTCATTCGCATCACAAATTTCATAAAAAATCGAATCTGTATCAATCTTTTCAGCAATTCCTCTCTCAGTGTAAGTAATCAAACAATCAATCAAAAAAACATCATACTTTTTAATTCTCAACTTGTTTTTCAGTCTTTTTTTCCTTTTCATAATCTTTGTAGTTGAACACGAATTCTCATTTGTAGTAGTATGAATAAGAAGAGTCAATACCAAACGACAATCAATCAATTAAATGATATGTCAAGTACTGATTTCTCTATTATACAAACGCATATACGGCTTTCATAGATTCCATGCGTCTGAAATGGACGGTTTGAGATTAACATACCAAATATTATCCACAATCATGGCCAACCAGTTACTCTTTCAAACTTGGTTTCAATTCTTCAAGTTCCATCATCTAAACTAAGTAATGTTGCAAAGAATTCTTTGAGATAGTAACAAATCATGAATTAGTAAAATGAAGAAGAAGCTTAAAGGCAGTGAGTGACCTTTGTTTAGCTCCAATGGTTGAGTATGTTCTTTATCCAACTCTTTTAGATGAGGCAATGTCTAGTGATTCCAAAATGATAAACATGACTTTGAGAGATTGTAATTTGTTTATTTGAGACATTTTCTGAGTTGAAATGTATTGAATTAAACGATAAATCAAAATATGGTGTTGTGTTTTTCTTTTAATAAGCAAAATGTATTATTGAAAGGAGTACAAGAGGTACTCAACCCTTCAAAGGGAAACTGAATGTTAACAGCTAGATAGACATTCTAGAGGATTACTCAAGTTGTTGCGTTTGATTCATCTAAAAAAATTTACTTTAGAATTTAATTTCCAATAAAAATCATTCAAATTTAAAAACAATTGTTTGATAAACAAAATGACAAACATCCATTTGGTCACATTGTTCAACTCCTAGTTATTTCTAATTGTTTCATGAATTTTATATAATTTCACAAATAAATGACTACTTTAGAATTATTTATTCTCATTATTTATTTCACAAAATATATATACAGTAGAAACTCTTTAAATTAATACTCGGTAAATTAATAAACTCTCTAAAATAATAAATTTGTCCGGTCCCGACTTAGGCCAATGTAAAAAATTAAAAAACTCGATAAATAATAAGATAATAATTTTTCGGGAAATCCCTTTATAATTTTCGGTCCCAAGAAAATCATAAATTACTGAAAAAATATATTACACTATTAAAATATGATTCAATAGTTGTCTGTTTTCCAATGCATGTGAACACAGTAGTTACTAATTTACGTTGAGTCTCAAGGTTCGCTACAACATAATTCTAAGAGGCATAGACTAATTTGCCTTTTTGTTTGGTATGTACAATATAATTACTTAAAAACTCTTTAAATTAATAATTATTAATTTATTGATAAATTAATAACTCTCTAAATTAATAAATTTCTCCGGTCCTGACATTATTAATTTATAGAGTTTTAACTGTGTAGTATGTAGTATGGTCATTTGACATTGATTTATACTAGTAATTTTTTGACATTATATTATTGTACTAAAACAAGATATAGTACAATAATGATTTAATTGCGGATACAATTTCCAAAACATAAGATAAACCCATTGTTCAATGGAGTCATAGCAAAATTCAATAGATAAGCCCTTCCCAGAGAAATTAAATAAAGCACAGACACAACAAAGAACTTTGAGTGTTGAAATCTAAGGTTAAATAGAATTACATTTTAATGAACGGGTCTTATGAGTAAACACAACTTGTACTTTTTGCGATGCTCGTTTCATCCTTATCAAGTCTCGTGAAATTCTTGACAGCACAGATACTTCTGATTGTTTAAAGCCCAGAGCAGTATCAAAAGATAGGCTCTCTAACGAGGGACAGTTTGCAAGTATGAACTGTATCAAACTCATTGCATGTTTAAACCTATAACCAATGCCGATTTTCACTGTCCGGAGTTGTCCAAGGCAACACCCATTGCATTCCAACTCCTCTGGTTGGTCTGGCTCTCGGTTGCCAACATAATTAGCATATTCGTGACTCTAAATTATAAAAAAGAAATATAAACAATTAAAATATGTTAATGAAAAGACAAGATATAAAGCATAGATATTCATGCTCACCTCTATAACAAGTTCCACCAGGTTAGGAGTACATTTTAGTACACTAAAAATATACAAAAGTTCTTCTCTTTCACACAAATCCATGCCATCAAATTTCAGATACTCCAAGGAGCAGAATGGTTCTAGCAGCGTCTTTGGAATGGCACCAGCAGCAAACAATATCTATACATACCAACAATAGAACTATGAGATATATTTGTACATTTAAAATTGCAAATAATAGCTTTCAACATAAATATTGTATTGGACCATCGATCAAAATGCAACATTGCTTCTCTTTCAAAGATGAAATAAAAGAGTAGAAAACAGTCTTTAAAATAATCGACCTGTTGTCCAAAAATTAAAACGACCTGTGAGGTCAGTCTAGACAGAAGTGGTGGAAAAAATAGTCAAATTAAGATCATAACAAGAAACCATCATGTATAATGTACTATTAAACATTTAGTCTCGGTTTCATTTTGCAAAACATAGCCAAAAAATCACTCCGTGGAAAGTTTGTGAGAGAACAACTGCATATGCCAACAAATTATTGTGTTCTCTGTTTCAGATGAAATCTACTAAACTAACATAATGGCCACAATCTTATCCTACTGAGCAATAATAAATAGACTAGGTTTGGTGATGTTGTTTCCTAACCTTATAGTAGTCACATATTCTCGTAATAACAAGCTTCTTAATTTTTGGCAAACTTTTGATCAAACCAGATACCTTGACACTCTCATCTTCTTCAACACGATGATCCTCAAGTGTAAGATCAATCAAATTCTTTGCATTCTTCAGACTAATTGACTTGATATTATTTTCAAAACTTATGCACAGTACTTTGACAGTAGAAGAATTGACATCAATACATTCAAAACCATAACAGAATAAAATGGCGAGCTTTTCAAGTAATGGACAACCAGAAATAAGACTCTCAAGACCACCAGACTCAAATGTAACTTCTACTAACTGAAGCTCAACCAATCTTTTAAGGCCACAGAAATTAGTCGGAACTGACAATTCAAATCCGTAAATATCAAAGTTGGTTAATTCCATAAGAGAGAAGACATAAGATGGCATTTGATAGGATGATCTTCTGAAACCAAAGTTCAGGAGTGTAAGATCTTTAATGCCATTCCATGACAAAAACAGAATCAACATTATAAGGCAATCAATTCTGCACGTGAATTCCAAAGGCATTCTAAGAGTAAACTTGTATATTGGTCCACTGTGAAGCATAATAACTGCCATGATAATTCTCGAAATTCCATCGCCTTCATGATCGTTATCTTCGCACATATAAAAAAACTTTTCTTTAAACTCAAGTTGCGGGACTGACATCCACGTATACCTCCATTTTCTTGACAGAATACTAGTCCTAACTAGATCTTGAATATTTAAGTGTTTTAAGATGTCATCAATGACATGACCAGGTAAGTCACTTATTCGATCAATGTGATCACCACATGATCACCACAATCAGCCTTCTTCTTGGACCGAGTCATAATTTGACAAACTGGAAGTTTAAGCAAAAGCAAATATTGTGGATAACATTATCGAGTATAGCAAGTTTAAGTTTATGCACTCATATTCAACCATGGGATGAGATCATCAGCAGTTGAATTTCAAATTGCAACAATGTACAATTTCAAATTTTAATCATATGGTCTTAACTTTTTCATCACATGATTTTTTTTTCATAAAGCTTTTGAATAACAAGAGGATCAAACAATTAAACTCAACTGCGTTGGTATGCGGTACGGGTTTGCGGTTCGCGATATGAGAAGAATTCGGTACGCGAGGGGGTATAGAGCTTCGGTACTCTCCGGTTCGTAGTACTATTACTATTTAATTTAAGTATAGTAAACTATCAAATAAATTTTTAAGAAAATATTGTTTCCTACTTAGAATTTTTAACCAAAACTTAAAATTTATGAGTTTTTCCAACTGTTCAACACTATCTTCACTCTGATATTCAAAATGTATTAATTTTTTTCTTTATTATCGGTGTTATTTTGGAAGAGACCTTCGTAAACAAATAATTAAAAATAAGTATTTTAAAAAAACTATTTCAAAAAAATAAATCATAAAGCACAACTTGATTCATTTTTTATTGTGGGTCAAAATCCCTTTATTGCTTGAACATGTCCTGGAACTATAAAAAAAATAAAAAGCCCAAGTTAAATGGGTCGGGTACAAAAATATGACAATGGTCTATCTTCTTCAACCTAGTAAAACAAACCGCAGCCGCAACACAGAGAAACAGGGGTAACGTGAAAAGATTAAGATATACATGCTCACTACCATTTCAAAATTAATTTCAAACATGCGTTTGAGAGTAAAATTGCGTTTGAGAGTGTTTAAAATGTGTGTTGATGCTCATGTTGCTCAAACTCGTTCATGATTATTCGGTTCGCTAGGTTACACGAATTCATGCGAACCAATACGTGAAAGTACCACGAACCGGTTCTTGCGAACAAATTCGCGGTTCTCTGGTAGGGGGAGCAAATTTTGTGAGTATGATTATGACAACCCATTCAACCATATATAAACATAGGATAATGTTAACAAGTGCTCTAAGGGAATTGTCTAAGAAATCCACTATAAGAAATTTTATCTTGAAAACATAAGTCAAACACATGTAAAAGTAATGATTACACAAGTTTCTATGCAAAACTTACTACTTTTATTTACTAAAATAATGAATAATGCCCCAGAACACTTGTTAGCATTTTCCATAAACATTCTTTTGCAGCCATATGAGGCAGCATTACCTCTAGACTAACAAATTCCACCTATCTTGAAGTAATTGCTAAAACAATGCTTAGTACAATCATCTAAAACATCCAACTAGTAGAATAAGAACTCGTATTTAGAGAAATGACTAAACAGACGTACAAATTTAGAAGATAAAAACTAAGAGCTAAACTAAAATTAGATAACGAAATAATAAAATCATACTGAACTATCTGTGAGTGTTACATTTGTAGTTGAAGTTTTGAGGCATACTTAAAAACAAACACATCAAAGAGTAATAATCATATAAGAAGAACGAATGTTTTGGATACCTCGATGAGTGTGACGGAAGCTGGTGGCGCGTAGAAGCTACTTTACAATGTGGGTATAGGACCAATGAGTAGTGTAGCGGCAAAAGTGTGTGGAACGAGGAAGGAAATACAAGATGGGTGCACTGGACACAACAACACAACATTGAACAACATAATACAAAGCTTCAATGACAAATTTTTATCGGAGAAATGATAATTGTACAATCATTTTTTAACAACCTTCTCTCTTGTACTCATAGTTTTAAAAATCGGACCGATCATCGATTCGGTAATGATAGTGGGTCACTGGACCATTGATCAAATCAATGAGTTATTGGTCGAACTGCATGAAAAAATCGGATGACTCGATCATACCACCTGATTTCCATAAAGTTTTAATTTTTGCATTAAATAAGATGACTCGATCTATAAAAATAACATAACACAAACAAATAAATGATAAGAGAATAGATAAATTAAGATGATTTCTTAAATTTTATTTAATCAAAAACACACACACACATACATATATATATATAGATATATATATATATATATAATAGAGTAATAAAAAACACTTTGACCAAAAAATAATAAAAACTTTTACTTCAAAACATTTACCGTGAGGAAAGACAAAATACAAGTTGAAATGTAATTTGGAGTGGCATTTGTCATTTTAAATATATATATATATATATAATCAATAACCGCAAGGAAGATATCACAAAAAAATTGTTGGTGCAGTGGTTACCGCTGCCTACGAGCTCGATTCCTAATGGGTGTTGTTATCTCACTTTTTAATATATAATTTCATTAAAAAAACTATAATTCAGTTGGCTCAGAAAACCACAACTGAGTTTGTCCGGTTCATACCGATTTGATAGCATGACCGATCTATTGCCGCTGTCTACGAGTTCGATTCTCACTGGCTGTTGTTTTCCCACTTTTTAATATATAATTTCATTAAAAAAAAAAACTATAACCCGGTTGGTGTTAGTTTGCCGCTGCCCACGAGCTCGATTCCCAATGGGTGTTGTTTTCCTACTTTTTAATATATAATTTCATTAAAAAAACTATAACCCGGTTGGCTCAGAAAACCACAACTGCGTTTGTCTGGTTCATACCGGTTTGATAGCATGACCGATCTATTGCCGCTGCCCACGAGTTCGATTCCCACTGGGTGTTGTTTTCCCATTTTTTAATATATAATTTCATTAAAAAAAAAAAACTATAACCCGGTTGGCTCAGAAAACCACCGGTTTTAACCGAGTTTGTTCGGTTCATACCGGTTTGATAGCATGATCGATCTAAACTGTCAACCGAACCGAAGTTTCTCTCTCTATTGTTTTAGCATTACTCTTTTTACATTATTGAACAAGAGATCTCTTATTTGAACGATTGATTATCTACTTGTGTGATAAATTTTGAGACAACATAAACTTATAAAGAAAAATATACATTAATACGGAAACCAAAGTAATAGAGAGAAAATAAAAACATAATGTGAGTATAAAGAGAATGTTGTCACAAAAGTTCGTTAAAAAATGGTGTACAAATATTATTTTTCATTGAACAATTTTGTGATATTTGGTAGATAAAATGTTATTTTGGGGTTTTAAATACTTGTATATGTGACAAAAAGTTGTGTTGTGGTTTAATGATAAACAAAACTTTTATTTTGATTAATGTCTCTTCCCTCGAGTCTGTCTTGTCTCTCAAATAGTTTTAGAATAAAAAACTCAAGTTGTCAAGTCCTTTATTTCTTAGTAAATCAAACACACTCAAAGAGTTAACAATTTAGTGAATGTGTAAAATAATTTTACACATTCATGTATAGAAATTAAACCCTAGTTTTGTAAAGTATAATTAGTATATTATGTAGGTGTGCAATTTTTTCTTTTGAACTTTATTAATAATCAAATATCTACGCACGACGAATAGAGACCAGTACGATAGAAACTACATAGCAAAGAGTGTCATATATATGTGAAATATCCAAAAGAACATTCATTCATCATACATCATAAACACCAATAAAGACACGACTCCAATGAGGGTTACCATCAACACCATTAAAAAAAATCCAAAACTAAAGCAAACACCAGAAACACCCCCACAAACTAGCAAAAACCAAATCCTGAGCCAAATGCTCAAACTCCATTGCGAATGAGCACATAACAAAAACTTCAAATACCTATCACCTGCTACTCACACCAAACTCGCAAAAAAACCATCATACATGCCAGTACCCCTAACAACAACACATTACATTCTCATCACCGCAACTGAGCCTAATTAAACAACCGAAAATGAGCTGTTCCGTCACTCATTTAAATTTCATCATCAATCATCCTCCAATTTGCTGGAGAAGACACTAAAACAAGCCTAAAAACTTGAGTCAAGATAATTGACTCCCAAGGTAAACCTCCGACATTAGTCGAGCAATCATGTGGTCCCCATTATGACACATTTAAGGTAAACCTCCCACAAAAGTCGAGTATAACACCCCGTTTTTCCAACATAAAATTTCACAACAAATAATCAGAGTTTTTTTTCCACATAAACGGAATGCTACACTTCTTAAAAATCATAAATGGAATAAATAACAATTTATCCTTCATAAATTGGTCAACATAAATATTCAAAACTTCGCGGCGGATTTTAATTCAACAATATAATTAGTCTTGGCACGAAGACCTCATCAAAACATCTCGTAATAATCCAAAAACTAAATCATAGTCATGTAAAATCATAAGGAATAGAAAATAGCCATAAAAGTTCTCATCCTGTTACGTATCAGAGCACCTAAAGACACAGTGAGAGATAGCCACTCACGACAGCAATCAACATCTACTTATTCTCGATCACCTGCAAGTTACTCATACGAAGATCAACATTTCCAAGCAGAAGGGGTGAGATTCACAAACAATAATGTTAAGCATATAATTCATCAATTATATTTAACAACATAAACATCATCAACATATCATAACAATGGTCATGTAGCATCACTATCATCATCAATATCAACTTCATAAATCAACTTAACAACTTGACTCGACAATGCAACTTAACTCGACTATGCAACTCTATCATTTTACTCATGCATGTGGTACCATTCTATGGCATAAGCCCTCGTCGCTTTTGAGCATAAATATACTCATAGGGCATGAGCCCTCGTCTTTAAATGAGTATGCATGGACTCAACATCTTACGACTTAGACAACATGAACGTCTTATATGACTCCAATAATTTGGATCAACATCTCACATCTTAGACCGACACATGCAGCTTTAATCAATAGTAAACAGCAACATGGCAGCACATCAATAATCTCAAGATATAACAATGTCAAAATGTAATCATCGTCTCAAAACATCACTTATAATTCACATAATGCATATACGATTATATATATCATCAGTAACAACATTAAATCATCTTATAACAACTTCACGGATCATCATTAATATTATATTCAAACATCAGCAATTCATCATATAACATCATATTCAAACATCAACAATTCATCATATAATATCGTATTCAAACATCAACAATTCATCATGCGTTTTTGTAAAAACATAATAAATTATACATAACATATTTCCATGTCAAACCAAGGATACTAGAAGGATATCACAATTATCAACAAGTTTCATGTTTATACCAAAGACCAATCTAAAACAGAGACGTGTGAAAAAGACGCAAAAACATGAAACAGAGAATGTTGTCACCGTACAATTTCGCTAAGACCTCCTTGAAGTATTTTCCTCATAACTCAAAAACTAAAAGTCATTTTCACGTCAAACCAAAGCCACTGGAAAACTAACAAAATTATCTAAAACTTTTATCTTTACACCCAAGGCCAATTTTGTACCGATCAATACCAATTTTTGTTTCAAATTCGAAAAAGTTGTGCAGAAAGTCCATAAAAATTCATTATGACCTACGTGCAGTAATTTGACCATAACTCAAGTTCTATAAATCGTTTTGACGTCAGACCAACGGCATTAGAAAACTAACATCCATACCTACAACTTTCGTGTTTACACCTAAGACCAATTATGTACTGATCAATACTAGTTTTCGTTTCAAATTTCGGGACAGAGATAAAAAAAAATCAGAAAAAACAACTTATATTATTCAAACTTCACATTCATTCAAAATCATCACAATCATCAACAACAACTCAACATAATTCATACTCAATTCATAATATGACATTAACAACAATAATCATCAACAACCACCACTCATAATCATGAATCCAACCACAAATCGACAACAACATAACATAAATCATCAACTATCACTCTTAACCCTAATTCTCCAATTCTCAAAAACTAAACCTACAACATGTTAAATGAAATTTTCTGAATCATAGACTCAAAATTATTGAATGATAGTCCCACCCTTACCTTAGATTGGTTGATTTACAGAACTTTACAAGCTTCTCCTCTTAATCCTAGTTTTCTTCTTATGTCTCCGCTGTATTTTTCTCCCAAAAACTGTTGTAACCTTAATCCTCTAATCTTCTCCTCTATTTATAACCACCAAGAGTTTGTTTCTCACGTAATCTTTTTAATGGGCTTACTATCTACACACGCTCAGATTGGTTACTAATTATATAACAATTATTCAGCTCCACTATATACACCTCATTCTATTCTTAACCTAACAAATCTCTCTTATTCCAAAACTGCCCTTATGCCTCATTAATCTAATTAATTAATTCCTTCACCATTAAAGTCATAACAAACTACTAATAACTACCAACTAATACCCCAAAACATCACACATCGCAATTATCCAAATAAATCAACAAAAGACTCCAAACTCAATAAAAATAATTAGATAAATAAAGATAAATAAATAGGGCGTTACATCGAGCAACCAATATCAATAAATCTCATAAATTTAAGGTGGGATCCTTCACGATAGTCCACACCTCACGCGTCTCAACTAACTAACGCGTACTATAAAATCAGTGTGTCTCAACTGACTAACACATACTATGAAATGCATAAACATATATTGTCCACTCAATACGTTCAAATGGAACTCTTACACGTCATTCAACATATGTAGTGATAATAACATGCATCAGTTGGCAGTTCACATTATTTTTAACATGCCTCAACTGGTAGTTCACATATTTTCTTTCAATTCATATCAAACAACATTTCAGAAATCAACATCGCACTTTCATATGATTTGTGGATATATATATATATATATATATATATATATATATATATATATATCCACAAATCATATGAAAGCAATGCACGTCAACATATCATAATCACATTGATGGCATATAAATCCCACACTAGGCAAACCCATTCACCCAACATATCATATTCACAATACACATAATAACACATAAACCATCCAGACATTTAAGTAATTATGGTGTTTTGCGATAGTGCCCTTACTTGAGCAATGCATTCCTTATAACGTACAACTCTGCAACTTGTAAGCATTTACAACTAAAATGAAACATAAAATTTTGGGAGGACGAAAAAACATCTGTTTTATTTTTTAGAGACTAAAACCAAAATTTGTTATATTTTAGGGATTAAAAACTTATTTAACCCTGCATATAATGTGTTTAGTTCTATAAATATATCAAACTAATCTTGAGTAAGGTCTATGCTACCCCCAATCACTCACTAACAAGACTACATTGTTTTCAACTTTTACGTTTGTTTTCCGCACCTTTTTTTAGGTTTTGGACATGACTACATCAATACGGGACGAAGTGAGGCAAGAACACACACCAAAACCAAGTCATAGGATCGCATATACATATGGTGACAATCACAATTTGCTAGGCGAGCTAAGCGAGCCAAAACAGAGAGTTCTAGAAGGAAATGCTAAAGGCGATTCGCTATTCGAATTTTGGCTTACCTAGCGAACTATAGAGGTTCAAGAAAATATTTGAAGACAACTGATTTTTCCCTCTAAGGAAGAAAGCTCAATTCGTTAGGAAAGCCTTGCTTTGCTTAATGAACTTAAAAATACAAAACCTCTATAAATAAATAAAGGTGTAGCTCATTTGCTTATAACCTAATCATTGTAAACCGATCCAAATATAGAGAGAACATAGGGTAGAAGGCGCGAGACACCATTGGATGTCTAGGAAGCTTTGATTCAAGCTTGTTGATACATTTCCAACATCTATCATCCCTCTTTTGTTATTTATGCATTCCATGAGTAACTAAACTCTTTTTTTTGTGTGTGTTTGGATTGGATGTAAATAGATAGGATTATATGTAGTACTCTTAATCTGACGGCTTGTATGTGATTTATACATTTAATATAATATTTAGGTTAAATTTGTTCTTAATGCTTTGTCGACGATGTAGTGTTCTACATATGATCTTTTGATTTAGTTTGAGCGTTGGTCGGCCTTACTATCTAAGAGACATGGTTTAAATTATGTATTTGTGATATCACGTTAGAGGTAATGAGGTAGATCTATATTTATGTATAAGTATCCGCGCGTATGTCATTGAAACAGTCGACTATTTGCCACCGACACATCGAAAGTCAGTTGGTTCAATGAATCTCACATCGTTAAGCAGAGATAGAGACATATTATGAGGATATATGGAGTTATATCTGAAGCATAAAATTATAAGATCAATTAAGAGGAAACATGCGAGGAATAGTTATTGAAATCTATTCCCAACACAACTTTGTCCATTTTGCTTTAGTGTACTTTGATCATATTTGTTTAGAAAATCTGCCAATACAAAAGAAATCGAGCTAAGCGCAATATTCGTGATTCAATCATTTATTTTGGATGAAACTGGCATAATACTTATTATTGTGCGAGGATTGAAAAAATCCTCTTTATCACCCTTAAAAAATGGTATTGAGATTTATTTGATTGATTTTATTTAAATAAAATATGTCTTTTGAAACAATTTTAAAACCATATCTTTGATTTTATTTAAACAAAATACATTTTGAAACAATCTCAAAAACATATTGGGGTGAAAAGTGATCCTGCTCAATATAAGATAGTTGGTTTGTTAATGAAAATCCGTTTTGTAGAAGAAAATGATCATCGTCATTGTCCACCAAGGTTAGTTGTGAGTCTGTCTCCACTAGAGGGTTAGTGATGCACGTGCTCCAACGCTTAAGTTAATGAGGGTTTAAGAGAGTGTGACTAATAATATGGTAAGAGAGATATCTGACCTAATGTTCTGTATTGGTATTCATAAAGAATAAGTAGGATTTTGGCCGTCAAGCCTTCACCTTAAAAGGTGTCCCTAAGGGACATGTGTCACATCTAAGGGGTACTACAACATCGAATCTAGACTGGGCAATCAAGATCCGTTGGTTTGGACTGTTATCCAGTGGGATTTAGGGTGTGTCCACCATATGAATTAGCTTGATTTCGAGTCCCGATTGGACTTGGGTCTAACTCATATTGGATTTTACCCACTGAAACATAATGATTCAAACATCATTATCGACCTTAACTTCACCATACAAAGTTGTTGGTCATGAAGTACAACTAATGACGCATATCGACAACCATAATATCATCATCAACCATAACTTAACTGTTTGAAATTTAAGAGGAGTTTTTAAAAAACTTAATTTTCTTAGCGGAACAATTCCAAGGGGGATTGTGATTAAACCATAAATAACAAATCAAATATAAAATTAAACACTTTTAAGAATTCATGTGTATACCTCTTAAAACATCTATAAGAATGATGCAGGATGATTACAAGTGCCACAGAATCGACAAACGTCTTTATTGAGTCCTCACAAGCACAAATCAATTTTTTTGGTAAAAAATTGACACAATTTCTCTCTCTGTTTTTTTTTTTTTTTTTTTTTTTGATAGTGAAATTGACACAATTTCTAATATACATCAATTTATACCTTTGGTTGATGATTATGAAAATAGAATATTAATTAATTTTGAATCCCTTTAGAGTGTTTCCATTCAAGTTAGAGATTCTAAAGAATTGAGTCCCACATACATCCATCCCGAAAATATCCCGCAAAATCACATTCCCTTTGATTTCGGTAAAAGAGTTACACCACCTACGATTGAATGGAATAGAATAGAATATTAATTAATATTGGTTCAGAATCAAAACCGACCTACAAATAATGAGTTTTTGTTGTTCTCTTCTTCTTTCTCTGGATTCTTGTTGCTCAACTCCTTCTCACTCTTAACTCTTTCGGTCAGTCCCTCCCTCCCTCCTCACATTCGATTCGCATTCTCTTTTTCTTTATCGTTGATTTGGATTTTGCTTTGTTTTCCATAGCATTTTATATTCTTTTTTGCCGCTCTCTTTTTATTCCTACTTCTTGGAATAGTCTGTCTGTTTTTTTCTTTTTTCTTGATTGCGACATTTGGTTAAACTTTACTTACCTCTTGCCCGATCTCGGCCCCCATCATTTTAAACCTCTTAAAAAAGAGTTATGTGATCATAGCTACAGGAGGATGAGCTTTGTTTATGCATCAACGTATAATATTATCTTCCATTGAAATCAATGCTGCACTTTAGGGATACAATTTGTATTTATTTCTAAGCATGTTTTCCTGTATACTTTTTTAGTTAGTTTAATCCGTATCTGAGGTATTGATAGTTGAAAAAAATGTGAAGTCTCGCGGTACATTATTATTTTTTTCTCGTTATTCGTGGTTGAAAATTGTGGTTCCCTTATATATTGATATGATAATGTAGTATTATATGATTTTTTTTTGTTGCCGTAACCAACTCTAATTTTTTTACCTTTCAAACACTTTGATGACGATGTTTTTGTTGTTTACATAACAAAATTCATGATTCCTTAACTTTTGTAAATTGTTGTATTTAACGTACCCGTACCTATGCAACATAGATTGGTATGCATTGTCGGTGTGAATCAATTTTACATCGAGATTCAATGAGAGCCTTCCATTTGTCCATGTCATGGTTTTACCACATTTTCCCACTTTTGTAAGTCTGTTTTGTAGTGATTGTATGACGTAGAAAAATACAGGTCTCTCATCGGATGCCAGTGTAAAACAACACATGTCATACATCGGACAATGTCGTCTTCGATCAAAAGAGTTGGTGCTACAAAGATTTACGCCGACATGCATTTTATCATAATCTCAACCTTTGATCTTTCAATCAATGATTACAACTATGCATTTTTTCTATAAAATACACTTCCACTTTCGTATTAGACGAGATATCCATTTTAGCTATGACATGAGCTAACAAGTAAGGGTTCCTCTAGCAGTTGTGTATTGGGGATATTTGTTGGCAATTGTGTTTTTTTTTCTCCAAGTTTTGTGAATTCAATTGCTTCCAATGTTGAGATTTTGCCTAGAGCATTACTACTTTATAGGTTGTTGATAATGAAACAACTAAACTGTCGATGGTTAGTATTACCTGCATAACTTGTATGTTTTTACAGCAGGATAGGTTAATGAGAACTACAGTTCTTGTGTTCAAAATTACACGAGCGCTGAAAGAATAATTAGAATATTAAGGCTACTTTCTTGTTTTATGTCAGAAGACTATTGTTGTAATTAATAAACTATAATCATACGTACCTTGTACATTGCTGTAAGTATGCTATGGTATATCTGTGGCAATAACATTGATGTTATTGCAGGTTTATTTGTTTTTCCATTTAATATTAGTTAACAATATCTTCTTCTGTTTTTAGAGGAAATCAAGAGTTGTTTGATGGCGAACGATACTTCTAATTGTGATTCCCATCATAAACGTCTTGGTCTTTTAAAAGATCAAGTTCATTTGGTTAAAAGGAAAGACTCTAATCGCTATGTGATTTCTTCAATACAAGATCAACTATCATTTGAGAAGGGGTTTTTCATTGTGATTCGTGCGTGCCAATTATTAGCCCAAAAGAATGATGGAATAATATTGGTTGGGGTGGCGGGTCCTTCGGGAGCTGGAAAGACTATATTTACCGAAAAGATACTCAACTTCATGCCCAGCATTGCTGTCATTTCAATGGATAATTACAATGATGCTAGTCGAATTGTTGATGGCAACTTTGATGGTAAATTATCATCTGGTCTTATGTGTTTCTTTTATCATTCTTTCTGTGGTTCATTATCAGGATGCAGGCTTCATAGCATGATTAACAGTTGTTTTTTCGCCGTGGATGCTAATGCCATTACCATCTGTTGTGTTGCTTGTCACTAAAAAAGTCTTAGATGTCATTTTTTTTTCTTGATTGTAGTATTGTTTGAGTTTATGCTGATATACCCCAATGGCTCAGTTATATGGTGATTAGAACTTGTTGTCAAGGTATTTTTAAGGTCAAAGGTCTAGTCTGATTAGTTAGAATTTCAAACTGAATTGTTAAATCCACTTGTTGAATGGTAAGGCTATGTCTAGAAGTAAGGCCTGCGCTAAGCTGTTGCTAGAAATGTCGAAGATGAAGAGGAAAATGTTATTATAGATTACTGAATGATTGATAACTGAGTAAATCAATTTAAAAAGATTGAACACATCCCCATAGTAACTCTTAATATGTGAAAATTGAAAAGTAAAGTATTGTTAACTACTCTGCCTTTGAACTTAAAATGAAAATGTTTTTTTCTTCTTCTTTTTACCCTTTCCAATCATTTGTTACCAGAATGCTTTGCCCTTCCCAATCATTTGTTACCAGCATGCTTTACAGAGATGAGCTAGAATATATGCATATATTTGTACATGACTACATCTGATGGATAGATTTACCTGATCCACAAAATCTAATGTCTTTGTTTCATGTTTGTGCTTTGATATTGGACATTTAACCATAAGTTAACTACTTGAAGTTAAGACATAAATCTCTTGTCAGCTCTGTTATCTCTTGTGCAGATCCACGCTTAACTGACTATGATACATTGCTCCAGAATTTACAAGATTTAAAGGAAGGGAAGGCGGTCCAGGTTCCGATATATGATTTCAAGTCCAGTTCACGCATAGGATACAGGTTAAATGCCTAGTCATTTTGAGCACTTGTTCTTTGCAATTTGCATATTTTCTGAGTTGATTTTTCCTTCGGCCAATGTTCCGTGAACACTATTTTGGACAAAATAAAGATTAAATTTATGTAGCTGCATACTATTGTTTAATATATTTCTAATGATATGAATGTATAGGTCTTAGAAATTGTGGTTGGGCCTAACACAACCCTACAAAACCAGCTTGTGAGGTGAGGCTTGCCCCCACTTATAAATACATTGTCTGGCCATCTCCTATCTGATGTGGGAATCTTTAGGAATGTAGCCCCATACTGTTCTTAATATTGGCCACAAATTTCTGTTTGTTGCTCTGATCTCTGTCAATTACTATGTAAATCTGAAGTTCGCAAATAATTTAATTCAAAATTGTTTTCAATTGGATCAAAATTCGAAAGGATCCTTCACTCCATTTTCATTTGTATGCCTTCGATTCCATGTTAAAGTGTACCCTGCTAACAGGACTGTAGAAGCCCCGAGTTCCCGTATTGTGATTATTGAGGGTATCTATGCCTTGAGTGAGAAGTTGCGAACATTGCTGGACCTTCGAGTTTCTGTTACAGGTGGAGTTCACCTTGACCTTGTAAAGAGAGTGATACGTGACATACAACGTGCAGGCCAAGAACCCGAAGAAATTATTCATCAAATATCTGAGACGGTACTTATAATTCGCTTCATCATTTAGATAGATTTTGAGAGTAATTGTGTCTGCACAAGTGGTGAAGTTCAAATTTTTGCAGGTATATCCAATGTACAAGGCTTTCATTGAGCCAGATCTTAAGACGGCTCATATAAAAATCATCAACAAATTTAATCCATTTACTGGATTCCAGAGCCCTACTTATATATTAAAGGTTAGTTCCAATGTAGCTCAGTTGATGGAAAGGAAAAAAATGGACAACCTGATGAATTAAATACGGCCAGTAACTGTTGTATTATTTGTTTCAGTCAGCAAGAAATGTAGCAGTTGATCAAATTAAAGCTGTTCTCTCTGAAGATTTTAAGGAAACAACTGAGCAAACTTATGACATATATCTTCTACCTCCTGGTGAAGATCCAGAAACATGCCAATCGTATTTAAGGATGCGAAACAAGGATGGGAAATACAGTCTCATGTTTGAGGTTATATTTTATATTCTAAAGTGACCTGGTTGTTTATACAAATATGATCTCAGATTTTCATAAGACATAATTGAATTGAAATATCAGGGAAAGACATAAATAGGACTTGGAATGATTAATTTAAATTGATATGTTATGTTTTGATAAAAACCACCAAAACACATTTATACTATTATTTTAGGTAATGTATTAGCATAGTAAGACTGCAACCTAACATGACTAAAAAAATGCATAACAAGATACTTATGGCCCGTTTGGATTGACTTATTTTTTAGCTTATGCAAATAAATAAGTTTTTATGTATTATTCATAAGCTTGTCAAGGTAGTTTATGAAAAAACAGCTTATGAATATACAATTTCGTTAGCGAAAACATGTGAAATAACATTAAATCTTATTTATTTGCATAAGGTATTTTTCTTAAACTAAAAAATACGTCAATCCAAACGGGCCCTTAATGCATGAAAAACCTTATTTTCTAGCTGATATCTGCAAGTATATTTAATAGAGTGGTGTATAGAAAAACATTCTCACGTTAGATGCAAGTAACTAGACGGTGTTGTTTTTTTCTGAGTAGCTAAAATTAAACCTTGCTGGTTGTAGTAATGTATGATAGAATGATTGTGTTAATGTGTGTTGTCTAATATTTGGAAGGTCAAGTCGTTAAGATCTTGAATTTGATATTCAATTATCATATTATTCTCATGGTCAGATAGTGAGGCATATTCAACAACTTCTGCTGAATCCTTAGACTGGATCATCTACCAGTAGCCAAACTCCTCTTCCCGCAACACTAGGACCAGTGGCTTCCTTTCTCTTTTTAGGTTCACAAATCACTGATTATCAGAGTCGATCTTCACCAACTCTCCAGTTTTTTCTTTTTTTCTCTTTTTTAAAGTGGTCATGTGCAGTTCAGATGCTGCCTTCTCAGTGTCGTCATTATAAAAAACCCTCAAATCCATTTTTTCTCTAGTAACTATATACACTATTTTTTTTCAATGATATACAAAGCGCTATACTTCCGCCATTATGATCTGAATTTTATTAATTGAATAGAGCTTGTTTTGCAAGACTTTACAGCTGAGCAAAACTTTATAGAATAAATAGACATACAGCTAAACATACAAAACTACAAATTTAAGGCTAGCTGGATCATCTCTATATATCTAGATTTTAAATGGCTTGCCTCTGTGGATATTTCTTTAGAATTGGCTCAACATCTTTTAGGGATTTAATTAAAAAATAAAGAAAAATGACTAAATAAGAGTGACAACTTTTTTGAAGCACAGATAATTTCACTCATTCTAGGTGCTGAAGCTAATAACATAAGAATGTGTTTGGGTAGCTGTTGGCACTCATTCCAAGGTTCCAAAATGAAACAATATCCCTTGTTGCTGTTAAGGAATCGAAGTTTGGTGTTGTGGGAACAGATACCCATACATGCACATTGCAACAAATATTTGTTCTTGCGTCCCCTAATATACTCTGCTGCTAGGTTTGCTATGAATTTTAGTTGTTCTTCAGATATGAAGTTTGAACGTTTCCTATACGGTTTCTCTGATTTTAGTTTTATAAAACTTAAAAAGTTTGTAGTAGAAGTATATTTGGGGACTTTTAGTGGCAGAGTGGTTGTTCTTTATTGTTTTAGAACTGTAAACGGTTGATATTCTTCTTGGACCAATTATTATAATAAGTTCAATTTTTTATATCTTGCATATTATTTTTTATAATTCTGCATAGTTGATGCCTGGATAATGAACTTTGTGATTGGTGGCAACTAATTGATGCCTGGTAATTTTTCAGGAATGGGTGACAGATAGTCCCTTTGTCATATCACCGAGAATTACTTTTGAGGTCAGTGTGCGCCTCCTTGGTGGACTAATGGCCTTGGGATATACGATAGCTACTATCCTTAAGAGAAACAGTCATGTCTTTTCTGATGATAGGGCTTGTGTGAAACTAGATTGGCTTGAGCAACTTAATCGACATTATGTTCAGGTAACTGTCATAAGTCTAAAATACAATCTTCCTACCGATATATGCTTTACTTGAATTTTACTTTTCATGAAATTCTCTAGGATTTCATGTATAGACGTGCATGTCGAATTATCCAAGGTTGCCAGGATCGAGTCCCAGCTCGTAGGATCGCACGATCTTACGTACTTTCCCCACCAAAACGAGCTACGACCTTGATCTGGGCCGTTTTTGCCATTTTTATGGTCAGGATCGAGTTTCTGCAGCAGAAACGTAAGAAAAAACGTGCTGGGCTTCACAAACCGGGTCGGGTCAAAAATAAAATCCGGTTTTATATATAAAAACAAAACACGTTTCTTTCATCGTCACCTTTTCTAAACCCTAGCCAAGCGGCGGCCGCGATTCCATGTCCCTTTTTGGGTGAAGTTTTCGCCTTCAGTCACTCTCTTCCGTCACCTAACCTTGTTTTCGTTCAATTTCATCCACTAAAACTCAGTTTTTCACATTACCCATAAGTACTCTCTGCGTATTTCCTCCCTTATATCTGTTATGATTTTGAATCATGATGATGATTATGACTCATTAATGTGTAGTTTAATGCACTCAAGTTTTATAAGTTTTTTTTATTTTTATATTTTTGTGTGTGTATGTATATGTGAAGTTACAATTTTGCCCTTGAGCGGGTTCTTACGAACCATGTTATGTTCCTCGTGTTTACGTTCCTACATCAGCCGACCGAACCTACGTAGGATCTCGATCCTGACTACATTGGAATTATCCTTTGAGTTTTGATTGATCAGGTCAAACTGGATTTATTTTAAAAATTATGGAGTCAATGACTATATACTTTTTGCATTTTTTTTTTTACTATATATCGTCTATTGTTCCATGGTACTTAGTTTTATGGTGCATTTTTTCTAACAGAGTTGTGAAATAAAATATTGCTGTTATCAAACTTTTAAACTAAAGCTAAAGACATGCAACTGTTTCTTCAAATAAGCATATCAAATATTTGCTTCCTCTCATTTTATTTATCTTTTTTTGTGGTGCCTCTCATTTTATTTATCAAGATAAGTAACAAACTTCCAAAGAAAAATAAATATCAAAAAGAGCAACCTTGTGTTATATAGCTTCACCATGGTTGGGTCTAGAGAACGATCAGATCCATGGCAGATATATTCTAGGAAGCCTAACCAGTTCACTTGCATTTGCAAGAGGCTGATTTGATGACTTGGATCCATGATCTAATCACATGACAAGAAATTCAACTGTTACATGACTTGGATCCATAATCTAATCACATGACTTGGATCCCTAAGGATCTCGTCCAAAATAATTTTTTCAAGTAAAAATATTGATATTTAACCTGTGAGTTCACTGTTTCCATGTTGACTTGGATTTCTTCCCGTTACTTGCCGTTACTTATCATCTGACACATGTCATAGACATTTTGCTCTTCTATTTCTTTGATTTTGCACTCTGATTTTTAGTTTGATAGCTAATTGCGTGTTTCCCTGACATGTTTGGAAATTTACAATAAATAGGTACAAGGGAGAGATCGCTTAGTTTTGAAAGACATAGGAGATCAGCTGGGTCTCGAAGGTTCCTACATTCCTCGTACATACATTGAGCAAATTCAACTTGAAAGGCTCGTGAATGAGGTTATGGTATGACTGCTAACCATATGCTAAACCATATGCTAATATAACCTATATCAACATTCTCTCTCTGACTGTTCCACAGGCCCTACCAGATGATTTGAAGACAAAGCTCAGCCTAGATGAGGATTTGGTTTCAAGCCCCAAAGAAGCACTTTCTAGAGCCTCTGCTGACATGGTTGCCCTGAGAAATAAGAATATGAGGAGGTAAATTTTTTCCATCTAAGTACATAAGAAGAAATGCCCATGCTTTCATTGATTTTGCAAACAATTTACTTTTTGATAGAATTCAGCAGTCTTGACTGGTCCATTTTGGTAGCCCTAACTATTGGGACAAGGCTTAACTGTTGCTTTGTCAAAATCAATTGGTCAAATGTCAGACTTCTATAATGTAGTAGATATAGATGCTCAAAGGAAACCTACACAAACAAAATTCGCCACTATATTGATTGAGAAAAACATCTGTTGTAACAGTCCCAAATCGAATAAATTTGTAATTATTGAGAAATTTTACTAGGCCATCTTTAGGCAAGGAATTATCTATCTATATTTATGAGTATTTTTCTTTGTATAAATGGAGCCAATGAGATTTGCACCAAGGACCGCATGTATATTACTCCAATCTCTTACAACAAGGTTATGCCTAATGGCTTAGTCTATACATGTTTTGAATTCATCGTCAGAAATAATATTTACTTTTTGATTGAAGTTCAATTTAATTTTGTATCAACGTGGATTATTTTGTTAATTTTTTAAATCACTTTTATGTTACTGCCTGCCTCTACACTAGTTGAGTATTTTTTGTAGTGTCAATGTTGAGAGGGGTTTTTCATTTTTTTGTATTTTACAAAAAGAGGAAACATATGTATGAGTTTGTTAATATACATCTTGGAAAACTACTTGCTATTATTTAATTATGTGTATCATCAACAGTGGGTTGTCTCAGTCATATACAAATCAAAGGGACAAAAATGCAGCCAAAGTTAATGGATATTTTTCCAACAATCGGGGGTTTGGGGAAAGAAATTCAGATTCCTCAACAACACAAGTAAATCAGGTAATTCCAATCACTTGCAATAACTCTTATTTCATGTAATTGTACTGAACTTAAATCATCACTTCTGTGTTGTAGGGAGCCATTAGTCAGCTTTCAGAACAGATTTCTGCCCTCAATGATAGAATGGATGAATTTACAAATCGTATTGAAGAGCTGAATTGCAAGCTAACCTTTAAGAACAATTCTCCAAGCCAGCAAAATATGTCAGCTCAAGCTGAAGCCTGCAATGGTTCTGCTCCGACGTCTTACTTCATTAACAGTTTGGGCAATGGTAGCTTAACTGGTTCTAAGATTCCACATTCCTCGTCTTCATCACAATTAAATAAGGACTCTCCCTTAATGGATGAGGTATATTATTCTCCTATTTTTATCCATTAGGTTGCACTTTTTACCCTTTTAAGTTGATTTTTGAGAGCTGCACTTTCCTGGAGGGAAATATTTGATTGTTCGCTTTATAATGAAACAAGTCTAATTTCTCTCATGTTAAGAGCCTATGATAGATTAAAAGATGGAGATTGGAGAATTAAAATTGGTAATATAATACCTTTTATTTGGATCCCAATAGGTACCGAAATATGACTGGAAAATTAATTTGTATTGATACTAAATCACTCTACCAGAAGGATAAATTCTGTTACATAGTATACTAAGAAACAAAAATGAAAATTTTACTATGAATCGGAGCAGAAATCCTCATAAAATGGTAATGAAAATAAGGACGAACACAAAATGATAAACCTGCTGGAAAAGGAACCCTATGCTCACCCAAACTTGCCCTACCCAATTTTTGTCTGAATTCTTTCCTGCCACTATTTGTAACCTCACGTAACCCCATTCTAGCTAACCTGCCATGTGGGTGGTTTATTGCAACCATCCTCTGACGGTCCAGATAAGGGGTTGTCTCTATTAAATCCCTTAAAGGAGACAGGATGGTGGAAAATGAAAGACAATATTTCACCAAAAAAAGATATGATTTTTTCCACATTTTTATTGATTTGTGTGCATGTCATTTGACATTCCTTTTATAGGGTTAGTTCATGATTTTAGCAGCGAAATTATTTGACCTGAGGAACAGCAGTGAAGCTATGAGAATTTTCACATTTCTTGATATAGAGCTTTCCTATTAGTTTCCAATTGTCTAATAATGGTTTCATATTAGTTGCTGGGAAACAAATCCTCTTGCTTCTATTGGGTAAATTATTTTGGCTGAATACAAACAATTAAAGATGTTCAAAATTAAAAACACATAGGTCTTCATCACTAGTTTTTTATTTGTATTCTGTGACCAGTAACTGGTGCAAGTCCGGTGCTGTTATAATAAGCAGGGTGTATGACTTTGGAATCACTGCCGCAGTATGTCTTATTTGATTCACTTAACTGCTATGTGTTATCAGATATCTGGCATTGCACGTGGTCAACGTCAAATCATGCATCAAATGGACAATCTCAATAATCTTCTCCGGGGTAGCTTGGTGGAGAAGTCTCAGCAAACTAGAACCAACAAGAAAAACATAACAGATTCAAATTCCATTGCAGCTGGTGTTATTGTGGTAGTCGCAGTTGGTTGTTTGGGGATCTTCTTGATGAAAGGTTTGTTGACCCGAAAGTGATTCCTATATATGCAAAAAAGTTAGTTTTCCTTCACTGTGACAATCCCTTCTGGAGAGAGGTGTTGAAGCATTTATTGACAGTTAAAATACAGAATATGGAAGCAGTTAATTAGGGTCAGTGAAAGTGTTATAGTCACTTGAAATTTTGTAACTTAGTTGGCTTTGTTAGCCCAATTTTAAGGCATTTCTAACCTCAATTCACAAGAAGTAGATTGTTTTAGAATCTTGCTCAGGTGGTATACCAAAATATACTAAAGTCCAATCTTGTTTTGATTCTTTACATGATTTTGGTTATGTTGAGTTGAGTTGAGTTTTGGGGCCTATTTTACAACTTGACGACTACGTGCGTGTTTGTTTTGCTGGTGAAAACAAACCAAACGCACGTTTAAGCTCATGCTACAAATTGTAGCTTCATAAAATTCACGGTAGAAAAGCCTCGAAACGTGATATTTAGAGTCGAAACGTATATCCAAACAAGTGCTAATTGAGAAGTGGTGTATTCGAAATTTAGAGGACAATGTACTTTGGTGTGACAAGCAAAATTTTACAAATGAAACACTTTTGAAGGAAGGAACAAATGAAACATGTCATGCTGCAATTGCGTTAAACAAATTTTGATTAAATTCATTTAACAAAAATTGTCATTGATATAATTTTAGCTTACTTTACCAATAATGAATATTTTTGAAATTCGATTTATTATGAGAACTTTGTAATATTTGTATTCATATAAAATGGTTAAATAGTGTTTATCATGCTATTTCAGCGAGATTTGATTTATCCCTTGTATTTTATTTTTATTCTCCCTTCATTTCAAGATTCTTTGAATTTCAACGTGTAACGTAGTTTATGTGGCGTACTGACCGTAATTAATTTTGTTTTTTATTTATGTTTTGTCCATTTGAATAAAGAATGTCATTATGTTTTATAAAAAATAAATTTAACACCATCATCGACATATGTCATCCCTCTTATTCAACATTCATCATCTTCATCAACAAACACAAACCTATAATATCATATGTGTGCATTTTGATAATGCCTCTTATCCGAGTATTTCTTCTTCTTTTTGGTATTTTGAAAGATGTGGTTAGTTGTTTTTGTATGCATTCTTCTCCCTTAGATATATCGTATAATGATTCTTTTGAAATAAGCTTTAGGTTAAAAATGCTTTAGATCATTGACCAAAAAAATTAATTTATATCAAGTTGCCATAACCGATGTTATTTATTATGTATGATTCGTATCACATATACTTGATTTGAATCATATTAAATCTTCACCATTCTATTTGTAACAATAACAATTCGATTCATTTGTCATAGAGAACAAAATGATATAAATCATTTCCCTTACTTTACTTACTCAAAAGATGAGAAAACATAAGTGAGTTAAGTGAACCACATTTCCTCATCTTATCATGTCGATCTCGACGCATTTTTGCATAGACACAAATACAAATGAATAGTGCTTGGTTACACACACATCGAAAAAGTTATTCTTTAAAATATTAAATCACTTTATTATCAATATCTTTTTCATTATTAGAAAAATCTTTTAATATATGTGTGCCCAAACACTATTAATCTGTGTTTGTGATTTTAGTCGTTTTCTCTCATAGTGGCAAAAGTAATAAAGTTTAAACATCGCATTTTAGTACTAGTGGCAAAATAGTAATTACAAAGCTGAGTAGTGGCATTTTCGTGATTAAACAATGCTTCATGGGGTTACACCAAAAGAAATTACAAAGCTGAGTAGTGGCATTTTCGTGATTAAACTATGCTGAATGGGGTTATACCAAAAGAAATCAAACTTTCTTCTTCGCTTCTGTCTTCCAGCCGCAGCACAAAAACAAAAACCCTCCATTCAAATTCTCTTTTCAATGTAAGTTGCCCGAATTTCACACTTTTCATTCAAAATCTCTTTTCTCTCTCCATTTTTCTTGAATGTAATGTAGTAAATACTTTGATTTTGGATATATTGCATGCTAAACTGTGAGGGAATAATCCAATTACAAATATTGAAATGACCTACTTAATTTTGTTTCAGTAATTGCCTCCCCTGCACAAGAATTGCCAGAAAGCAACCATGGATGGTACGTCATTACTTCATTTTTGTGTTAGGTTAGTTGTTTTGATTCGGTAGTTTTATATGTTTGGGTTTCATTTCAGTTGATTCGCAGCCAAGTATGGAGGAAACTATTTTGGTTGGTGATGATCTAATGATGGGTCCTCCATCACCAATAGTACCACCAGAAATAGCCTCTCATGTGCTTCAAGGTGTTAATCTATGCGATGGAATTCTCAGGAATCTATTTTTGTGTAAGTCTTTCTTATCCCCTATTTTCTTTACTTCTTTGCTTTTGAACTTAAGACTTTGTAATTAAAGAAGACTTTGTAATTAAAGAAGCAGGACAAACAAAAATATGTATATATGCTGCATTGTTTTATAAATAAAGAAAAGCGACGGTGTCACATACAGGACTATTGTAACATTTCCATTAGAAATTTGGGTACTTTTGGGTGTAGGTTTGAACATGCAATACACTTCTTTGCAATCATCTTTTAGTGTGTATGTGGGTTTCGACGCCATATTCTTTAAAATGAGTTTAAAGATGGATCCTCACTATTTCTAATAAAATAGTGGATTTTATAAATCAGAGAAAGAAAGATAAAGAAAAGATGTGGCATTACTCTAAAAAAAGGTGATTTAGGACCCACCTTAGACACTCTTTTGGAGGTTCATATAAAAAATATCATAGAAATCACCGAAAAAATCATGTAAAAAAAATAAAAGGTATTTCTAAGTTAGTTAAAGATGTTCATCTCCCTCTGATGGAATGTCGTAGAGGATTTATTCTACCTAGCCATTTTCAGATGACACCCTTATCTTTTGTAGAGCTAATAAGAGGGGACTGTTTTTAAGCAGTATGAGCTTACATATAGTTAGGTTACTAGCTTCGATAACTCCAAATTTTATTAGGCAACATTTCTCCTAACAGGTTTGCGGGTATTGCTGAAGTGCTTGATTTCAACTCTGACAGTCTTCCCTTTGTTTAGTTAGGATATCCTTTGTTTAAAAAAGGTAGGCCTAGGGCAGTGTGTCTTCTGCCTGTTATTGATAGAATCAAGAGTAAGCTCAGTTCATGGAAGGGTTTCATGCTGTCCATCATTGGCCGAGTACAGTTGATTAAATTCATCATTCAAAGTATGCTTCAATTTTTATGCTTAGTCTGCCTATTTTCTCAAAAACTGGGATAAATAGGTTAGACATCTTGACATGTTGCTTGACATGTTGTTAAGCTTTGCTGGGAGTTTCTTTCCTCAACTAACAAGTGTTCCTGCCTCCTCAGACATAGAGTTTTTCACAATGGCACCCCTGTGGTTCATTATCTTAGCTCCACAATGTAGTCTAGATTTAAACATAGCATTTTTCGTAATGGCACCCCTGTGGTTGTTGGAAATCCCTCCCCGAGCGTGAGGGGTTGTGTTGGTGATCCCACTTTAATTGCGATCTGCCCCTAGTTGCCTTGTGTTGGCTTGTCTTTGAGGGGGTGGATTTAGTTCCACATTGGTTAGGACGCTTGATAAGAGTATATAAAGAGGAGGCACTCCTCACCTTACAAGCCGGTTTTGTAAGGATGAGTTAGCCCCAAATTTTAACCGTTCATGCGATTTTGTATGATTGAAGAAGTGGAATTAAATATGTGTAAAAAATGAAAAATGAGTAACCACATTCTTGGCCTTTATAATTTATTGGGTCTGACAAGAGTGGAGAGATTAAGGTATTAAGCCAGGTTCAACCCACTGATAAATGTTAGAAGTTGCATACATTACATGATTTTTGTTGTCTGTTTAAAATGTTCACATTAGATATCTATTATAGTATTGTCTTATTTATAAGCTTCATTCATATCTTTTAGGCTTGCAAATCAACGACATTGAACCATTCTGTCAAGACGAGATTGCTCTATATAAACAATGTGCTGAAAGAAGGGTAAGATCATTGTTGTTAGTTATTGATATTTTTTGTTTTTGTTTTCTCTTCATCCTCCTTCTCCCTCTCTTTCTTTAACTACTTCAACTTATATTTTACCTTTTATTAACAATTTCAACATCTTGCATTACTCATTGTAATATTTGAGATAGGGACATGATGGCAACAATTCAGTTTGTTAGATCTACCATCATTTTCTTTTGTTTCATTTTTACTTTTGAAAAAAAGTGCAGGATAAGGAGATAAGGAAGCGGCTTCAAGATAGTGAATTCAAATTGGGTTCGTCAATGCCTTTAGATGCAGCCAAGGAGAGGTCTACTCAGCTTGAGGCAGAAGTTACATCATTGGAGAGGTATTTTCAAATAATTGTTATATGGTCTGTGTTTGCTAAATTTTCCAGAGAATGTTTCTTTGCTTAGCATAACCTGAGGGAACATGAAGCTAACTTATAGAAGATCCTTGAAGATTATTTTTTCCTAAGATTCCAAAGAAATTTCTGGAGTTCAGCTTTTACTAACATGGCATTGGTTATAATTTTTCAATAATCATATTTCTGCTTTTATTTTGAGAAGTCCGACAGCATATTATTCTTCCAAATTTATAATTGAACGTGACTCTGAACATGAGTTCGAATGCCACCATTTGAAGATGGATATTAGAAAAACTACCAAAGGACCTTACTTTCTTGAGCACAGCATATTCTCTGTATTCAAAAGAATTAATTTCATAATTGCACTTGGATTTCCTTACGGTCTTCAATATTTCGATTAGCTGACATTATGTCTCTGCCACTTTGGCTTTCACACTATTCACAATTCAATATACAGTGATATGGGATTGATATGAATTCAATGATGTATTCATTAGATAGAAATAAATAGAAAAATGAATAAAAAAAATGATTTGACACACGGATATCTTATGTTGAAATTTTTGATATCTGGTTATCATAAGGATTTTATTTTGAAATATTCGGTGTATGGATATCAAAAAAATTTATAGCACATAATCCGGCACTCACACTGTTCATTTCAAATGTACAGGCGTTTGATTCTTGCTAGTGGAGTTCAGGGCATTGAAGGTTTCCGCACAAGATGGAGCTTGCATGGCCGCCTTACTGATTCCAAGTAATGTTTATCATCCATAATTGTGTTTTTGTGAAGTATGATTTGATTTCGGAAATTTTAATCTCACTCTTTTGCATTCATGAAAATCTTTTTTTATCATTTAGTTGTCAATCATTAAAGTTTCTATTGGATGTCTAGGGGTTTGATCCACGGATCTTACTGGAGTCTCAGTTTCCTAGGATGTGTTTGATAAAAGTAACTGATAAACTAATTAAAAGTTGAAAAGTTTCTGCAAGATGAGAAGTTAATTTTTAACTGAAAGTCTATAAATTCTTGGAAAACAAAGCTGGAATTTTATAAGTGTTACCTTATTGCATTAGAAGTGGATGATAAAATCAACATTTGAATTAGTTTATCAATATGAAAATGACATAAAAGATGATTTTATAATATTTTTATATTTATATGTGAGTGTGTGTGTGTATTATTTATTTTAACTTAGTTTAGATGATAATTTTAATTAAACAACTTAAAATAGAAGAATAACATGAGAAGCTATAATCTACAAGTTCAAACACCTTTATGTGAGTCAAATAAACGTAGAGCAAGTCGAGTAAGTTGCAAAACCTTAGTACCTATCTGCAAATTATTGCAAAACCTTGTTGCGATATTGAATGGTTTGAACTGGGCTTTACATACCCTTACTTAGGTGTTGTAATTAGTATTAGGGCCCGTATGTTTTAGATTTTAAAAAATAAAACATTTGATGTAGCAATGTTTTAAGTTTTTTCTCAAAAAAAAAAAAAGTTCTTTCAAAGATAATTTTGTTAAAAAAATATTTTTATGGTGGAAATGAAATAACTATTTTGATTTGAATTTGAAGAAAATGATTTTTAATAGAAGATAGTGAAAAACATAGTTCATGGTGTCTATGCTTTTTTATAATATTAGTGAAATACTATTTTGACATGCATAGTTTTCAAATTTGAATGCTTTTTTAATCATAGTTTATTCTTTTGTTAAAAATTTCTAAAGAATTCTTGAAATTATTTGTACAAAAACCAATTATATTTTAATTAATTTATAGCAAACGGGCTCATAGTATGATTTACTCCTTCCATGGTAGTTAAGCACCCGATAATGCTCTTTTTTGAACCTTAAAATCTTGGTTATGTCATGTTATATGGTTCATTGCAGAAAAAGATTGGAGTCCTTAAAGCAAGGCATGGATGGAAGAAAAAGATGAATCCTTTGGGGAATCAACTAACTACCAGAATTTGGTTCTTGAGGGGAGGGTTGAACCTTCATCAGGTGGCTGCACATTGCCATGTTCCCCTCCCAATTTAAATTACAGAAATTCTATTACTTTTTAACCCTCATTTTTATGTTATATGTAATGGGTAACAGGCAGCATGTATTAGAGTTATTGTCGGTGTGAACCCACTTGGGTTGGTTCCGTGGTATTGACTTGGAATCTGGGAGCGTGCTCCTCCTTAAGGTCTCAAGTTCGATTCCCTCCGATGCTAAGTTAGATGAGCTAGTTTAGCTTCTTCAAAAAAGAGTTATTGTCGGTGTGACTCTCACCGATAAAATCTTCAGAATAAAAATAAGTTATTGTCTAAAATGAGTATTACAGGCATTTCAAGATTCTTTTTAGCCTAAGTCATCTTTGTATTAAATGGTGTGGTCCTTTAAAGTGACTAGGAAACTACTTATTTTAAATGTATATTAAATATATTTATTAATCAATAAATAAATCAATAATTGATATTTACATTTACATACATAACAACTACGAGTAGGGATGTGAAGTTAAATGAGTTAAAATAGTTTGTTGTACACGGTGGTGTAAGAGAGAAAATACTAATATACACTTAAAACAAACATTTATCATTAAAAAAACAAACACAAGAAACTACAGGTGTTTATATTTTTTTTAATGGAAACTACTAGTTTTCAAGTGTATTAAAATATCGATAGTTTTGTCACATCCCTGATTGATATTTTTGTTTTACACCATTCACTTTAGACAACTAAATGTATTATGGTCATATTGATTAAGCAAATTTGAATCAGGCAAATAACTTATAATGGATTGTGAACTGCACATGTAAAAATATTTTTTATAAAGTTGTTGAGAAGGTTTCTTAATTGCCTACAAAATATTAATTAAATGTAATTATTGTTGGCCGATACGACGAGAACAACGATAAGTTAAAATGGGTAATAGATTATCCCACTTATCATAACTTTTTCGAAAGCGATTACTAACTATGTCAAATCAAACCTAACCTTAACCAAGAAATAACAACACAAGAGACAAAACAACTTTGATATATGTGATGAAATTATCAACAAGTTAATCTCTAATATGAAAGGTGATTGAATTAATAAATGCGTTAATCTCAACAATGTTGTTGAAAATTAGGTTTTAAAAATTATTCAATCACAAAGCATATAATAATTAACCTAATTATCAAAGTAAATTTGCAGTAACTAAAGAGTAAAGAAAAAAAGAACACCTAATTTTTAGAGATTCCCTTACCATCCTATACATGGATACATTCTCTCTTCGTATAAGAAAACACATTGAATTGAATAATATATAAATAAAGTTTCTTTTCTAGGTAAACTTTTTAGATTTATTGAGTGTTCAATGGTAAAATCCTAAAACATGATATATATTTTTTGAGCAATCCTGGTATAAAATAAAGGGTATTTGTGGAAACACAGAAAAGATGAAGGCCCAAACCCAAGCTCACAAAAACCCTAATCATAATCATATAAATTAGTTAACAGTTCCGTTTTCAGAACTTCACCCTCAACATACCTCGCGGTCGCAGAAGCAAAATCCCAATCTAAACAGCCAAGTAAGTACGTTTTTCATTCTTTTTCAATTTCCTTACGTTGTTGTTTTTATTGATTCGTGTTGCTAACTATTTTTGTTTTCCTTCAGAAATGAAGATCATCGCTGCTTATTTGTTGGCTGTTTTGGGCGGTAACTCTGCCCCTTCCGCTGATGATATCAAAACCATCCTCTCTTCAGGTTCTTACTCCTAATTTTTCTCCTTTTTTTGTCTGTGTTCAGTCATAAAATGTAATTATAATGTGTCTGCATTTTGTTTTGGTTTGTAGAATTGATGATTATTTGATTGAAAATTTGATATGTACTCTGTAGTTCAATGATTTGTAGATTTAAAATTAGGTTTGATTGTAATTGAATCTAGATAGTGGTGCAATATTTCCACTCTTTGCATTTTTTATTTATTTAAAATTAATTTTTAAAGAGATAGAAGAATACAATTTAAAAACATTTGTAGATTTTGAGCTAGAGACTCCTCGGATTAGGCATGTTTGACACAGACACATGATTACATTGAATTATTATCGGAGTCAATCTACCTGGTATGTGTATTTTGAAGTATTGAAAAACTTATTTTGATGTGTGATAAACAATGAATTTTGATTTGTCTGCATACACCTATATTGTTTATTATTTATTTATTTATATATTCTTGGTCACTGAACCTCTATGAAGAAGTGGCCAATGCAAAACAATTGACATTTGATGCAGCTTAAAACGACATAAGTGAATTTTGAATGTCTTATGAATTTGCTTTTTCTTTATTATTTTTATAGTTGGAGTTGAGGCCGAGGACTCAAATATTGACTTGCTTCTGAGTGAAGTCAAGGGCAAGGATTTTGCCGAGCTAATTGCTAGTGGCAGAGAGAAGTTGGCTTCAGTGCCTTCTGGTGGAGGTGCTGTTGCTGTTGCTGCTTCTAGTGGAGGTGCAGCTGCTGCCGCACCAGCTGCCGAAGCGAAGGAGGAAAAGAAGGTTGAAGAAAAGGAAGAGTCCGATGATGTAAGTTTCTTTGTTTATTTATAGTTGTTATTTAGTAATTTCATGACTTTCTACTAACATATATGTATCATTGTCATCTTTGTTTTGCAGGACATGGGATTTAGCTTGTTCGACTAAGTGGTCTATTGTTCTTTTTGGCGTACATTTGCAATTCCTGTTAGAGTTTAGTTGAAATACAACATTTTGTTATTTTGAGTTACAAATTAGTTTTTGTGGGCTTCACCTTTTCAATTGCTATGACATCAAAGTGCTTGACCCTACTATTGGTTAATTTATTTTCTGCATTACATTGTTGCTGGTAATTTGATATCTAAGAAACTTTATTCTTATAAATGCGAAGATATCAGGAGGATAAATGCAATATCAGGAGGATTAACAAATGTTTAAGATTTTTTCTTGAGCGTTATCGGTCAAACAAGTATTCCTTACACTAGACAGTTAAAAGTTATAGATTTCAAGTTTTACTGTGGAGTGAATATTTGGTCTAGCATGTACATGCAGCTGTATTGTTAAAATGGCTCCATTTCAACTTGTTTTGGGCTGCTTGATTCTGTCTATTTTGCTAGTGCTTATCTTTCACATCAAGCTATTGAATTTTGGTTTGCTTGCATTTCGAACTACCATTTGAAGTCTAGTGGTTTCATTTAATTTCAATGTCTGCTTGAAAGTTGATTTAAAGTTCTCAAGTATTTTAAAACTTATTTTAAGTTGTGTGCATTTAAGTACTTCAGAGTACAATGCTTTTATAGCATTTTCAATGCAGCCGTGAATGTAGTTAACATCTTGTAATTGTAACTATTAAATTTTGAAACATTTAATAAAACAGAAAGTGTAAGAAAGAGTCGGTGGTTAAAATCTTGTTTGATTTAGATCATAAGAGCAGATCAGTCCTTCTCTAAGCTAGGTCTATCTTTGTAAAAATAAATAAAATTGCAAAAGTCAATTTTTGGGCTTCAGTTTAGGTTTTTTTGCATAAGATGGGGGCTCCTCTGCCTACAATGACCCTCTGTTTCAGGTCATTTTGCTGGTTGGAGTGAAATACAGGTTGAGATGGAACCAGAGAGTGGCCAAAACATGACCTTCTGTTTTAGGTTATTTCCTGGTTAAAGTGACATGAAACAAAATGATTTCAAAATTGGGCCACATGAAACCAAAACATTCTTGGTACCATAACATTTAGGCGGGGTTTAGCATGGGAAAGGGCAGTTGTTTCCCCACCATGGGAAAGTAATTTTTGACCATTAGATCAAATAGAGAACATGATTTTATCATAGACACTCACCACGATTTTTTTTACTCTCCTCCATGTCTCTCTCACTCACCCACCACTTGCAGCAATTTCACAAATCTGGAATTGTTGTTACTTTACCACACCCTTGTCATCCTTCAACGTCCATGGGTAGTGATTCAAATGGTATTGACTCAAAACTCTTAGAAATTGGTTTAGGACATTCATGATAAAATCTTTCAAGAACTTCCTGCTCACTCACGTGTACAACAAACACGCTTTCTATTAACCCTTAAATGCTTATTACCATCCTAGTTTAGGACTTTCAGCAACCAAATCCAAATACAACACTAACCAAAAGCACTTTTCTTCTAAATCTACTTAATTTTAAATTTGCAAAAGAGTTAGATTTTGAATCAACGAAACACAATATCCATTGTTCATGAATTTATTTCATGTATTTTATTTTTGGAATTTCATGTTCCGGAAAAAAAATGAAGATACAAAATCTACACCTGCAGATTTGCATTTTCAAGGTTGAAGATGATGTGGGGAAAATATATAATGTAGGCAGACCATCATAAAATCTGTGTGCCTCTTTAATTTAATGGTCAAGAATAACTTTCCTATGATGGGAAACAATTCCCCTTTCCCATGCTAAACCACACCTAACATTCTTGGTATATATATAGTTCCTTGAAAATTTTAGATGCTCACAGCATCCATCTTCTTTGAGAATTTTAGTTGGATCCATCTTCTTTGAGAATTTAGTTGGCTGTAAACTTTCTGGAATCAAGTTCTCAATATGGAAAAAGTAAGACTATTTTCCCCCTGGTTTTCAGATCAAATAACATGGTATATATGTATGACATCCCCTTCACTAATAATCAACAGTTAAAAGCTTACCATACATGTTTTTCTATGTTTGGTAAATAAAGGTATTCTCGCTGAGCATACCCTTTAAATGGGTCTTCTCATTAGAACTTGGATGCTTAC
Source organism: Medicago arabica (assembly GCA_946800305.1). NCBI lineage: Eukaryota > Viridiplantae > Streptophyta > Magnoliopsida > Fabales > Fabaceae > Medicago > Medicago arabica. The sequence continues at coordinate 27,191,269 of OX326970.1, read as the reverse complement.
TCTTCGATTCATGTCACTTTCATGTATAGTTATCACAGTAAAAAACCATGTGGATAATATTTTTCAATTTATGATATCAGCTTATATTCCTGATAACCAAGCAGACCCTTGTCTGAATACACCAATATTTTATTGGATTTTTTTTTTTTATTGATTATTGATAGAAATTTTGATCATTGGTTTTACTCTCTTCAACCATAAGAGTCAAGCTTGTATTCTTGACCTGCAGCACAAAAATTTGAACTTCAATATTAGTATGCAAGCTCATTCTGAAGCTCAAAGAGTTTCAAGCTTCTTGGCCTCTACTCATTTGTTGATTCTCTTTTGTGCTCCCTCATCTTCCTCCATGTTTCTGCCATTACGTCTTGTATATATACTCCCTCCGGTCACTAATATAAGCAAAAATTTACTTTTTAGATTCATTCAATAAATGATGTATGTGGTCTATATATAGACTGTCATACCCCAATTTTGACCTAAGATCCTACATTCATACACCGACACGCGTCCTCAGGCCCTGATCAGTCTCTGACTTTTCAAGTAAAAATTCGGCAGAGAGGTATTTTAAAATACCTCATTTTTGGTTCCAAGTCGGGCCCTCCTCTCTCTTCATTTTCATTTTTTATTCTAGATTAAATTCCATCTTTTATTTAAGTTTTTTAATTGATTTTGAAATTTGTTTTGGTCTTTATTTCTTATTTCTTACTTTGTTTTTTTGTTTTAGTCTTAGTCTTTTATTTTAATTTTAATTTGTCCGAATAAATCAGATAAGTCCAAAAATATCAAAAATGTCCAGGTCCAAAAAACAAATGTTGTTCTGCGCCACAATCCCAGTCTCAAGTTCAGGAACAGATCAGCCTCTTTCTCCTCAAACCACTGATTTTTCTACTCCTTTTAACAAACCCTAATCCCTAATCACTTCCCTATAAATACAACCTGCAAAACACACATTAGGGGGCCGAAATTGATAGAAAATCATCTGCGAAGTACACAATTTTCAACGCACAAACAACAAGTTTCCACCAAAACCCTAGCCGCACAAACTCAACAACTTGCAATTTTCAGTCACGCATAAACCTGCAACAAACGTTCCCAGATCAATTTAGAACAAACAATCACAAATCTCAAATCATCATCAAACATCTAGACGCATAACTCAACAAAATCCAATACATCCAAACCAACATCACCATCGACGGAAAACAAAACCAGTCTCGGCAAGGCAGCACGACTAACAAGGATCCAAACACAAGAACACCCACAACTCAAAACCCAAGAAAGGTCAAAACCGAATCTAAAATCATCAAAAGCAAAGGTAATATTTTTTCAACCTCCTAGATCTAGAACCCTAGGGTTTTACTTTGAAGATTTCAGGGTTAGAAATAGGCATAGGAGAAGGAGTAGAATAGAATACAAAAAAAAAAAAAAAAAAAAACAGAGTAGATAGCTACTCCGACGCGGCGGCGCGGCCACCGCGCCGGCCTCCCTACCCTCGCCGGAAAACTCATGAGGGAATAAGAACAGTTTAGAGAGAGAGAACATAGAGAGAGGAGAGAAAATAGGAGTGGAGAGAGAAATAAAAGCTCAAATGAGCAATTCTGATGGGAGATAGATATTTATATCTCTCCCTGTTCTCATGTGGGCGGGTGCATAGAAAGTCTGTGCACCCCCGTCCCCCTCTTCCTTGGATCTTAATCTGAAGGCCCCTGCTGCCCCCCTTTGCGATTTGATTAGGGCCTCCTGATCTAGATCAGACAGCCCTGATCTGATCAGCTAAGCCCACACGCTTTTGCACCCTCTGAAGCCCAATTTCACTTTTTTTATATTTTGCACACCCCACCTTGTGATTGGACCCCCTTGCATTTCATTTTATTTATTTGCATACATTTTATTTCACTGTTTAACATTTTATTTTCCATCTTCTCATGCATATTTTAGGATTAGATTTATTATTTCGTTCATATATTTATTTATGTCATTTATTTTACAGCAAAGATTTTAGAATGTAAATAGGTGTTCATGTAATTTATTTATTTATTTTTCGCAGACCTTAGAATGTATTAATAGGTTTAATGTAATAGTTGTAGGTGCATGTGTGCGTGTGTGGGTGTATGCTTTATTTTCCCGCTTCTAGTTTAGGTTAAAGGTCCTCGTGGTGGTCCAACGCCACCACGTGGTACCTGCGCTTTTATTTTTATGCCCTGTTAGTTTAGTTTTCAGTTTTAACTATCATTCAAAAACAACAAAAACATGCAGATAACAAAACACAAAAAACATTTTCATAACAAACCTTGATTTTTAAATCAATTGATCCTTTTATTTTACTTCTTTCATAAATCAAAACTGCAATCAATCCTAATTATATTTTTAGTCATTTTCCTTTAAACATAAAAAACACAAACAAATTCATTTTGCCACTTGGCTTTTCATTTTAAAACCTTTTTCAAAAATCATTAAAAAACACCAAACAAATCAAACGCAATTTCTACCCCGAACTACGAGGTTTTGATCCCTCACGGTTACGCAGGCAAAGGACCATGTCCTCTCAAATCAATAAAAAATATAGATAATTAGGTCTTTGTTTTCTTAAACACTTTAAATCCATTTTCAAAAGCAGGCAAGTTTATAGCACAAAAATTAAATAAAACCAAGAGGTTCTCGTAGAATACTACGAACATAAAGGGTGCTAATACCTTCCCTTTATGTAACTAACCCCCGAACCCTAAATCTCTTAAAGTGGTATTTGAAATTTTTTTCCACTTTCTTTTAAAAAATTAAATGTTCAGTCGTGAAATAAATAGTGAGTCAAAAGCTAATCAAATAGCCTTGATCTCCGAAAAATGACACGACAGAAATGGCGACTTCACCGGGGACCCCCCTAAGAGGGTTGAGCCTAACTTGGCTTTATTTAAATTTTGTGTTATAACTTGCTTTAAAAACAAAAAATAAAAATGGAAATACGTGTATATATGCTCTTCCTTCTTCTTTCTCCTTTCTTAAACGTACGTGTGTGGTGAGATAAGTCCTAACCCGGACTTGAGAGAAACATAAGATAGGACGGTGGTATAATCATAGTCCCAGGCCAAGAGTACTCTTCGGTTTTGGCACATGTGATATAACCCCACTCAACGGAGAGATCTTTGATGCATACGTTGTCAACGTGAGTACTCATGTTTGACATGTTATTTTCAAGTGACCGTCGAAGTTGAGAACCTTTAGTCGCCTTTAACCCATCTTGTCCTTTTAGGACGTAGTGCGGTGGCTAATCAAGAGTACTATTGAATTAGTTGATACGCGATACTACACTCAAATGAGACATTACTACGAAAGTTATTGGACCGGGAGTACTTTCGCTGATCGATAATGTTCGGAAGTGGTCAGTGATTTTGGGGATCCAATAGAACCCGTAATACAGGTACATATGGAACCATAGTCCTCACCAAATGGCGTATTCACCTTTGACTCCAACATCATGGACTAAACCTCATCATGTTTTCTCCGTTCTTTTAGCATAATCATGCATACATGCATTCATTCATAAACTTTTTCTCATTAAAGATCGAAGTACAAGATAAGTTCTTGTAATCATCAAAGGTATGGACCTTGCAAGAAAGAACAACAAGAAATAAAACTTCAATAATCTAAACTAAGCTTTTGCTTTTGTTAAAGGCTTTCTTCTATGACTTCATTCTTGCTTTTGAAAAGGGAACCACTTGCAATATGTTTAGAAATAAAATCATGGTCCTTACGATGCTTACAATTACTCCCACATGTCCTTCGATAAACGTGTCTATTTTTGCATAAACATACCATGCATCATTCTGCATTCATAGTTTCAAGTCCGAGTCTCACACTGTGTCTTTTCAATAAAAGGTCAATCCGTCAGTAAGGTGGTCTAATGTCTTCATTCAACTTCAACTGGCACATGCAAACACTCATGCAAACACAAAAGACGGATCAGCTTGAACAAGAGGTCCACGAGCTTCGTGAAGAGGCGACAACGCTTCGGGCCGAAGTAGAGAAGTTAACTAACCTAGTATCTTCGCTGATGGTCACAAAGGATCCGCCACGATTCCAGCGAGGGCCCCAACCATCGGGTTCGCCATTGTGCATACAACAACCTCGACAACAGGCTCCTCAACAATCCAATCCTCAGAATCAGGCTCGAAGAACACATTATGATCCAATTCCCATGAAATATGCAGAGTTGCTCCCAATGTTGCTTGAAGAGAATTTGGTCCAAACCAAGGCACCTCCTCTGATGTCGGAAAAATCTTCAGCATGGTTTAAAGCAGATCTTTCATGTGCTTTCCATCAAGGGGCACCAGGTCACGACATCAAACACTGTTATGCCTTGAAGAATGCAGTCTGAGACTTGATCCGAACCAACGTCCTATCCCCCGAGGGTCAACTATTATTCCCACAGTATCCTCAGCAACAATATCAGCAACAACAGGTCTCAAGAAAACAGTTTATCCCAATCCTAGTGAATGGATTCAGAGTCTGATGGGAGATCAGATTCTGTTGCAGCAGAAATAAACAAGAGATAGAGAGAAAGAGAGAACACAAGCAATTATACAGGTTCCTTCCACAAACCGGAAGTAGTCCTGTCCCCCTTGCACTTCCAAGGAGAGTTTCACTAAAATGTAATATCAACTACAAGTTGCTCAAACACACAGTAAGAGACTTCCAATTGCTCAAGCACGCAGGCAAGAGTCTTCCAATGCTCAAAGACACAACTAAGAGACTTCTTTGCTCAAGCACACAAGCAAGAGACTTCTGACACAATTTACAGAAAATTGAATAGAGTTGGAGACACTTGATAAACAATCAAATGTGTTCCAATAACTTAAACAAAGACAGACTCTGTTTTAAACAAAGACAAACTCTGTTTTTCTGATAAACTTAGAGATTCTAGAATACACAGTTTGAAAGAATAATCTAAGTTGTTGATGTGTTACTGGTTTGACTCAGTGAGAATACAATAGCTTAGCAGCGTAGTTTTTCAGTTGTAGAGTCCAACAAATTCTTCAAGTCTTCTATCCTTTATATAGGCGTTGGAAAGAGACGTTGAGACAATCCAGCACATCAAGAGAATTCTGGAAGCTTGATCAATAGCTGTTGATCTGTTGCTTGATATGGTAATAGTCCTTCAAATGCATATTTTGAATTCCATTCCTTTTGAAGCTTAATACCGGTAGACACAGTTGCCAAACTGTACGAGGTAGTGGAGTAGTGAAAACAGAGTTCGTACACACGTACTTTGTACTATACTGCATTCTTTGTCGTTGAGCATCCCACGCTCAAGTTGATTTTGAAGCTAGCCGTTACTCCTAATGAGAGTTTCTTGTGCATCGTAATGCCTTTAGAAAACCTTCTAAACAGTTCTTCAGATTGTAGGCTTCAGACTCACTGTAGCACTTCAGCTTCTGATGATCTTCAAACTCTCTTGGTCTTCAGGTTCTGATAGTCTTCAGACTCTCTTAACACATCTTCTGATGATTCTTCAGACTCTTCAGATCGTCAGAATCACAAGCAACAAGCTTCTCTTGGTCTTGCTCTCAAAATGTTCAAATAGAATACTTTCTAAGATACAAATCTTGATTAATATTCTGCATACTTAAACAAATATTAGCATATCCAATTGACAATTTTTAATACCTTGTTATCATCAAAACTCAAAACGTGGTATTGCTGAACACCCTTGTTCCAACAATCTCCCCCTTTTTGATGATGACAAACATCAGTATTTAAAAGGTCAATTGTTGTTAATCTAATTAACAGGTTGACTTAAAGGGTCTGATGTTTGTAAGCTCTGACTCCCCCTGAGTCTGATAGTTCTTAAGTTGAGGTTTGTAAGCTCCCCCTAAGTTCTATCCAAGTTAATTAAATTCATGTTACGCAAGTAGCTGAATCAAATCTCAAAATAATAAACGAATATGAGAAAAGATTCTTTTTAATGGGGGCTCAGAATCTAACTAAGTACCTTTCGCAAATTTCTCTTTAACTTTACATAGAACTCACTGATATTTCTCCCCCTTTTGTCATCAACAAAAAGGTTTAGAAACAAGTTTCTCCCCCTTTTTAAGTGACTTCAAGCGAGGGTAATTTTTTTTAAAGAAAATGAGAAACAAGATTCAGAGCGAAAACATATAAGAGTCAGAAACAAAACAGATTCTAAGTAGAGTTACTTCAGATGCACTAAGATAAATAAAGCAAAAAAATATATCAGAAGCACATATAGTAGAAGTAAAACTTGAATAAACATAGAATGAAAGTTCAGAGGATAATAGAAATCAGCAGAATAAAAAAAATACAAGCAAACCAAAACAATTAAATCACTAGTTGTGCAACTAAGGTTGGTTTTGTTTGGCAATGTGATCCATCAATTTCTGGAGATCCTCTTGCTGTTTCTTGACAATCTCTTCTAGAGCTTCAGTTCTTCTGAGATGAGCTTCTCTCTCAAGTCTAGCTTCTTCCTGAACTCTTTGAAGCTTCTTCTTCATTGAATCATAAACCATTGTTTCCCTTGGATTGTATTGATCATCATCAAAGAATGGTTTATACTCTAACCGCAAAATATGAGCTTTCTTCTTAGCCTTTGCTGTCTCAGCTTTCTTAACTTCTTCCACATGTTTGGCAAGAACAACAGCTTGTTCTTTTACAGCAGCCTTCTGAATTTTGGTGACAAAATCCACAAATTCAGTCTTCAGAGTGGAGAACTTATCCTCATAGCTTACATTGAGGATTGACACAAATCTTTGCTCAATAATATCCTTGAGCTTTGAGTTAGACATTTCATAAAACTCATTTATCTTCAACGAATCAAAGAGGTTGTGAGTTTGGTTTGGCTCAGATGAAGCTGAAGGTTCAGAAGCTACTATTGTTTGTAAGGTTTGGAAGTCAGTTACAACAATTTGAGGTTGGGAAAGAGGTTCAGTAACTGTCTCAGACATAGGCTCTGCTATGCATTCTGTTACAGGTTCTGGTATGACACTAGAAACTTGTTCCAGAATCTCAGAGACTGGTTCCTCTACAGTTTCAGAAATTGGTTCAATTGAAGCTAGGGTGAGAATTTTTGTTTCAGGTTGGGGTACAAAGTCTGGTTTTGAAACAGATTATGTAGTATTTGTTGTTTTGGATTTTGCGGGGGTCTTGGGTAGTTCTCCTCCTAGGTGTCTTTCAAGAGAATCTAGGGTGTCTGGAGAGTCTACATAAATAGTTTCATGTTGGGGGGATGGTTGAGTTGAATGAATGGTTTCTTCAGGTTCTTCAGTAGGTTGAATTGCCTGAAGTGGTTTAAGAAATGATGGTTGAGCAGGGTGGATAGAGGGTAAGTTCAGAGACACTGTGATGGTGTCTTGAATAACCCTGTCAATAGTTGAATCAACATATTCAACTATTCTGGGATCAAGTGGGTCAAAAGATGATATAGGTTTAATTGGAGAGGGGGTTTTATTTCGAAAGGATGGAAGGACTTGGCTCAAAGGGATGTTATCTTATTCAGTTTCAGATGAGGACTCTTGATTCGTAGAAGAGGTAGGTGAGTTAAAAGAAATGTTACATGAGGTGCCAATGCCAGCTTCTGGAGAAGATTGTTGATCAGAAGCATCAGACAGAGTAGCTTCTGATAGATCAACTTCTGCAGGGGCAACCTGACTCTTTTGTTTCAAAGCTGATGCAAGTAACTTAGCAGCTTCCTTCACAGTCTCATCCTTAAGTCCTTCTACCACAACTTCTGCTGCCATTGCCTTGCCAGCAGCATGTTCATCTTCAATCATAGATACAGAAGTACCTATCTTCTGTGCTACATCCTTAGCCACAGGAAAAACTTCCATCTTTCTTTTCTTGACCTGACTTTCTTCTCCATCAGAATCAGTATCAAGAAATTCAGCAACTTCTTCAACCAGCCTCTTGTAATCTCTGTCAGCTTTGCCTTTCTTGGCTTTCTTCTCATTATTTGCCTTCTTCTCGTCCTTTGTTTTCTTCTCATCCTTGGGTTTCTTTATCCTTTCCTTAATTTCCTTGGATGCAGAAGAGTTAGACAGAGACATAGGAGTTATGGTTTCAGAGGCACCAATAGTCACTCCTGGAAGAGCTGTAGACTTTTTCTTCTTCTTCTTGGGAGGCTCTTGCTTCTCTTCCTCTTCCTCTAGATTAACTTCCTTGGTCCTTTTTCCTTTAACCTTAAGAGGTCCTCCTCCAGCAGTCTCAGGAATAGCAGAATAGTTGATTATTCTACCAGTTTCATTGTAGTAATCTACTACAAATCTTGCTAGGACTTCAGGATTGTCTTCTTTGGAAATATGAGGGAAGTCCATCATCAAATCTAATTGAACAAAAGATTCCTTCATATCTTGATTAGAAGGGTTGAACTTCCTGACAATCTTTATGTATTGAAGAGTCTTGCCATTGATGATTCTCCCTGTCACTGTTCCAAGCTGAGCGTCTAATACAACACCAGATTCTGTCAAGACCTTCAAGAGGCCTCCTTGATACAGAATCTCAGAGATTAATCTTCCAAAAGGAACTTGTCTTCTGGATTCTGTTTGGCTTTTCCTGATAGCCCAACACATGTGGTACATCACGTATCTTGGAAATTTTATTTTGTGCTTTTTAATTAGAAAGTATAGAAGCACTTTATGATCAACAGACAGAGTGTCTGTTCCTCCACCTTTCTAAAGCATACTATCGAGTATGATCTTCAGAAGCATCCTATGCTCAGGATGCATGTCTACCAACTTACTTGAGGGTCTTCCTTCAAATAAGAGTTTGTTGCAGATACCCATCCACTCACTCTTGTCCACATTCCATTGAAATTTTCCTTCATTAGTTACCCTGCAAGCTCTGGCAACTACTTCTTCAGTAATAAGGATTGGAATCCCCATCACAGCAGACCTTATTTCTAGACCTTTGTATGGTCTCAAACCCATTTGCTTTCTCGTCTTGCCAGCCAAAGAGGGGTTGTTCATGATTGCAGCAGTTTCTTCGATGGTAGCGTCGTCCTTGTCAAAAACTTCTGCTCTAACCCAGAGGTCTCTAACCAACTCTTGATATGTTGGTCCATTCAACATACCAAAATAACTCATCATTCCTTGTGATAATAAATGAGAAGAGACATCTATACCATGCCTAATCAGGGTACCGAAATCCACTGGAGATTCAACTTGAACTTCCAGAGTCTCTTTGATAATGTTCATGGTCCTGGGTTTAATCACATAAGACTTTCCGATTTTGATTATCACACCAGATTGAATAAGATCACTTGCCATTTGTAAGGTTTCTAGGTTTTGATTTAAAGAACAATTTTTTTTCCAGAGACTGAAAACAAGAAAGATGTTCAGAGAAAAAAACAAAGTGTGAAAAATGAAGTGAGTTGTGTGTGATTGTTATTTACAGTGAAAGAATAGAAAACCGTTTGGAAAGAAAAAGGGACAAACCAACAAGAGTAATAAAGACTAGTGAGCATGCAGCCGTAAAAGTGTTGGGAAGACGCGAGGGTTACTTGTTAAACGTAATAAAATCATTGCCCTTTGAGTTCTTACCCAATACAGACAGGCCACGTCTGAGAACTAAAAAAGTAACTGTCACCGTAGTGGGGCAGATGTTACTGAACTCAACAGTCATGCTTCCACTAATACGAGCTTCTTGAGAGTCTAAGATTCCTTAACAGAGTCTGAGTGTCTTCAGAAGCTTATGTTCACCAGAGTCTCCAAAAGAGAGTCTGATTCTCAATTAGCTTCTGAGTGTCTTTCAGAGTCTGAATTCTGTTTTCAGAAGCGCACATTAACCAGAGACATATCACATGTTCAAATTTTTCTTTATAAAGTCATATCTTTCAACAGACAAAAGTTTAGTAAATATATTAGCCCATTGATGATCAGTATCAATGAATTGAATATTTAGAATTCCTTTTTGAACATAGTCTCTTATAAAATGATGTTTAATTTCAATCTGCTTTGCTCTTGAATGCAGAATTGTATTCGTAGATAAACATATAGCTGCTGTATTATCACAATAAATTGGGATACAATTTTCAGTTATTTGATAATCCTCAAGCTGATGTTTCATCCAGAGTAGCTGTGTACAACAACTAGCAGCTGGATGTATTCTGCTTCTGCTGTAGACAAAGCAATAGTTGCTTGCCTTTTGCTAGCCCAGGATATCAGATTCTCTTCCAAAAATTGACAATTGCCACTGGTTGATTTTCTTTCAATCCTGTCTCCAGCATAGTCAGCGTCACATAATCCAGCTAGCTTATAGTCAGAGGATTTCTTGTACAGAAGTCCAAGATAAGTAGTTCCTTTCAGATATCTAAAGATTCTCTTAACAGCTGTTAAGTGAGACTCTGTAGGATCTGATTGAAACCTTGCACACAGACATACACTGAATAAAATATCTGGTCTGGATGCAGTTAGGTATAACAAAGAACCTATCATACCTCTATACAGCTTCTGATCAACTTTGGTTCCTTGATCTTCTTTGCTCAGAGTGCAGGTTGGATGCATTGGAGTGTTCATTTCTTTGCAGTCCTCAAGATTGAACTTCTTCAGGAGCTCTTTAGTGTATTCAAACTGATGAACATAGACTCCATCTTTGTGTTGGTTGATTTGAATTCCTAGAAAGAACTTCAATTCTCCCATCATGCTCATTTCGAATTCATCCTGCATTACCTTAGAAAACTCTTTGCAAAGTGAACTATTAGTTGAACCAAAAATGATATCATCAACATAAATTTGAACAATAAGAATGTCCTTCTTCAGAGTCTTTCTGAATAGTGTAGTGTCAACTTGTCCTCTTTCAAAATCATTTTGAATTAAGAAATTACTTAGTCTTTCATACCAAGCTCTAGGAGCCTGTTTCAAGCCATATAGTGATTTCTTCAATTTATAAACATGCTCTGGATGTTTTAAATCTTCAAAGCCAGGAGGTTGTTTGACATAGACTTCTTCAGAAATGACACCATTAAGAAACGCACTCTTAACGTCCATTTGATACAAGATTATGTTGTGATTAACTGCATAGGAAAGAAGTAACCTGATTGCTTCCAATCTTGCAACTGGAGCAAATGTTTCTATGTAATCAATGCCTTCTTGTTGACTGTAGCCCTGCGCAACAAGTCTGGCCTTGTTTCTGATTACTTCTCCTTGTTCACTAAGCTTATTTCTGAACACCCATTTGGTTCCAATAATGTTCTTGTGTTCAGGCTTAGCTACTAGATCCCACACTTCATTCCTTTTGAATTGATTAAGTTCATCTTGCATTGCCAGAATCCATCCTTCATCTCCAAGTGCTTCTTCAATGGTGGTTGGTTCAATAACAGATAATAATCCCAAGGCAGACTCTTCTTGTCTGAAATACGATCTAGTTCTTCTGGGACTATCTTTATTGCCAATTATTTGATCCTCAGGATGTGAAGACTTGTATTTGAATGAATGTTTGGATTGACTAGCTTGCTGAGAACCATCTTGAGTTTCTTCAGAAGCTTCTTCATTAGGAACTTCAGGGGATGCTCCAGCTTCTGAAGTATCTTCAGATTCTGGAATCTGATCAGATTCTGAGTTGATATCAGAATCTTGAGATCCTGCACAACTTTCATCTTGCTCTAGAGTTTCACTTCCAGGCACTTTGTCATCAAATCTTACATGCATAGATTCTTCAACACATTGTGTTTCTGAATTATACAGTCTATATGCCTTAGATCGTTCAGAGTAACCTAAAAAGATTCCCTTCTGAGCTTTGGCATCAAATTTCTTTAGGTAGACTTTATTGTTCAGGATATAACATGTACATCCAAACTGATGAAAATAAGATATGTGAGGTTTCCTTCCTTTAAAGAGTTCATATGCTGTTTTGTTCAACAGAGGTCTGATATAGATCCTGTTCTGAACATAACATGCTGTATTTACTGCTTCTGCCCAAAAATGTTTAGCCAGACTGTTCTCATGGATCATGGTTCTAGCCATTTCTTGTAAGGTTCTGTTCTTTCTCTCTACAACTCCATTTTGTTGTGGAGTTCTAGGTGCAGAGAATTCATGAATAATTCCATGTTTTTCACAGAAAACCTCAAAAGGCTCATTTTCAAATTCTCCTCCATGATCACTTCTGACTTTCAAAATTTTCAATTCTTTTTCAGATTGAATTTGGATGCAGAATTTGCTAAACACAGAATATGAGTCATCTTTAGTTTTCAGAAACTTAACGCAACTCCATCTGCTGTAATCATCAACAATGACTAGTCCATACTTACTTCCATATAAGGATGCAGTGCTAACTGGTCCAAATAAATCAATGTGAAGTAACTCCAAGGGTCTGGATGTAGAAACAATTTCTTTAGGTTTAAAGGAACTCTTAACAATTTTCCCTTTCTGACATGCTCCACAAAGAGCATCTAAATGATAATCAATGTCTTGTAAGCCTTTGACTAGTTGCATGTCCCAACCGTCTATGCCACAACCATTTCTTATCACCCATTGACAAAAGGCAAACTACCTTCTGATCAGTCAGTTCAGAGAACTTTATTTTGTAGATATTGTTTCTTCTTTTTCCCTTGAAGACTATGGATTGATCATCCTTGTTAACTACAGTGCAGTTGTTCTTATTAAACAAAACATCATAACCACTGTCACACAATTGACTTATGCACATTAGATTATGTCTGAGCCCATCAACAAACCACAGAGCCCATCAACAAACCACACATTACTAATAGAGATTAGAGAGTTACCAATAGTTCTAGTACCAATGATTTTGCCAGTCTGGTTTCCTCCAAATCCCATAGTTCCTCCCTCTTTCATGGTTAGGGTTAGGAACATAGACTTATCTCCTGTCATGTGTCGCGAGCAACCACTGTCCAAGTACCAAGCCTTCTGCTTTTCTTGTCCTTTTAGACATACCTGCAGCATCAACAATTTCAGACTTAGGTACCCATATTCTCATGGGTCCTCTTGGGTTAGTCCTTGAACCATTGAATTCTTTTCGTAAGGTGTGTCTTGAAGTCATTGGCATTGTTTTCCTCCACACTTTGGGTTTAAAACCGTTCAGTTTAGGATCCAACTTGCCTTTCACAGTTTTTCTTCTTTGAAACTTAGGCTTTTGTTTTTCAGACTCTGGCTTCTTCAGAGTCTGTTTATCAGACTCTGAAATTTTTAGAATCTGAATCATCAAAGCCTTAGGTTCAAAGTTTTTCAGAACTTTTGACTTTGCATTCTGAGATTTTAACTTATTTAAAACTTTAGAACTTGAAGTTATTGGTTTTGAATGAGTCACTGTGTTGACTTCATCAGACTCACTTACAAAGTGATTTTTCAATGCTTCTCTGGCGCCATCAGGACCAGGTTTCAGAATCACTTCATTTAAGCTACCTCCAATGAATCCAAGACCCTGTCCTCTGTTCTGATATGTGCTATAGATCATGGATGCTACCCTAGATCTATCAATTCCAATAGCAATAAATTCTTGTAAAGCAATATCTTGCTCACTCAAGTATTCACAACTACACTTCTTGATTAATAAATAATCATTTTCTTCTTTTAAACTTTCTAACTCCAACAGAGTTGAATTATGCCTTTTTGACAGCTTATCAAGCCGCTGTTTGACTTTCTTCAGCTCAGTGGTTTTAGCTTTAAAATGGCCAAGAAGTTCTTTGACAAAATCTACTAATTCAGATCTTGTGAGTTCAGAAAATACCTCTGTTTCACTTTCAGAGTCTGCATCTAATGCCGCCTCAGGTGCCTCCTTTACTGATTCAGTTGTAGCCATTAATCCAACAGCTACATTAGCTTCACCATCAGCGTCATCATCTTCAGACCCTGACTCATTATCAAGATCTTCCCAGGTAGCCATCAGAATTTTCTTGATTTGCTTCTTAAACTTGCTTGACTTAAAGGTTGACCTTTTTGACTTGGATTTTTCTTTCTGCAACTCTGGACAATCAACAATAAAATGCCCGGGCTTCTTGCAGTTGAAGCAACCTTTTTGTTCCTCCTTTTTGAAACCCTTACCATTACTCTTGCTCAGAAACTTCTTGTTCATTTTAGCAAGGTACTACATTCTGCTTGAAAGCATAGCCATTTCTTTAGCAACATCAGGATCTTCCTCAGAGCTTTCAGAAGCAGAAGATTCATTTTCAGACTCTTCAACCTTGAGAGCTTTTGAGGATCTTCCCTTTGACTTTAAAGCAATGGTTTTAGACTTTCTTGCAGATTTATGTTCATTGAGACTCAACTCATGAACTTTGAGAGAGCTTACAAGATCTTCAACACTTAAAGTGTTTAAATCCTTAGCTTCCTCAATTGCAGTAACCTTTGGTCTCCATCTAGAGGGTAAACTCCTTAGGATCTTGCTAACATGGTCAGAAGCTATGTAACTCTTCTTTAGTATCTGAAGTCCAGATACTAGAGTTTGAAATCTTGAGTACATCTGCTCAATACTTTCATCCTCTTTCATCTTGAATAATTCATCTTGAATAATTCATTCTGCTTCCCTGACCTTTTTGTTCCCTTCATAGTTTGCACAGAGAGAAGCAAACATGGCTCTAGCAGTAGATTTGTCACTCATCTTCATATATTCATATTTAGGAATAGCAGTGACAAGAGCTCCTCTGATAATATGATGTTTCTTGTAGATATTCTTTTGAGCAGTAGTGTGAAGTTTACGGTCAATGGCAGCACCTTCGTCATCAAGTTGTAAGTAACCAACACCATCTTCGAGTATGTCCCAGAGTTCTTCATCAAGACCCATGACATAGCTGTAGAAGTTGGTTTTCCACCAAGAAAATTCTTCAGGATCACCATTGAACTTTGGAATTATTCCATAATCAGCTTTCTTACTGCTGTTATTGGATCCATAGTCGTATGGTATAGCAGCACCAGAAGTAGCACCAGAAGAAGAAGGTTCACTAGAAGACATGTTTTTCTCTGGATCTTTTCTGTCACACGGTTAAATGCTATGACAACAGAGCCGGAGCTTTGATACCAACTGAAGGTGAGAAAAACACAAGAAGGGGGGGGGGGGGGTTGAATTGTGTTAACTTTTCGCAACTCTTGAAGAGTAAGAATCTGATTCTGCAGGATCAGAGTCTGAATGGATTCAGAGTCTGATGGGAGATCAAATTCTGTTGAAGCGGAAATAAACAAGAGATAGAGAGAAAGAGAGAACACAAGCAATTATACAGGTTCCTTCCACAAACCGGAAGTAGTCCTGTCCCCATTGCACTTCCAAGGAGAGTTTCACTAAAATGTAATATCAACTACAAGTTGCTCAAACACACAGGAAGAGACTTCCAATTGCTCAAGCACGCATGCAATAGTCTTCCAATGCTCAAAGACACAACTAAGAGACTTCTTTGCTCAAGCACACAAGCAAGAGACTTCTGACACAATTTACAGAAAATTGAATAGAGTTGGAGACACTTGATGAACAATCAAATGTGTTCCAATAACTTAAACAAAGACAGACTCTGTTTTAAATAAACACAGACTCTGTTTTTCTGATAAACCTAGAGATTCTTGAATACACAGTTTGTAAGAATAATCTAAGTTGTTGATGTGCTACTGGTTTGACTCAGTGAGAATACAATAGCTTAGCAGCGTAGTTTTTCAGTTGTAGAGTTCAACAAATTCTTCAAGTCTTCTATGTTTTATATAGGCGTTGGAAAGAGACGTTGAGACAATCCAGCATATCAAGAGAATTCTGGAAACTTGATCAATAGCTGTTGATCTGTTGCTTGATATGGTAATAGTCCTTCAAATGCATATTTTGAATTCCATTCCTTTTGAAGCTTAATACCGGTAGACACAGTTGCTAAACTATACGAGGTAGTGGAGTAGTGGAAACAGAGTTCGTAGACACGTACTCTGTACTATACTGCATTCTTTGTCGTTGAGCATCCCACGCTCAAGTTGACTTTGAAGCTAGCCGTTACTCCTAATGAGAGTTTCTTGTGCATCGTAATGCCTTTAGAAAACCTTATAAACAGTCCTTCAGATTGCAGGCTTCAGACTCACTGTAGCACTTCAGCTTCTGATGATCTTCAGACTCTCTTGGTCTTCAGGTTCTGATAGTCTTCAGACTCTCTTGACATAGCTTCTGATGATTCTTCAGACTCTTCAGATCGTCAGAATCACAAGCAACAAGCTTCTCTTGGTCTTGCTCTCAAAATGTTCAAACATAATACTTTCTAAGATACAAATCTTGATTAATATCCTGCATACTTAAAAAAATATTAGCATATCCAATTGACAATTTTTAATACCTTGTTATCATCAAAACTCAAAACGTGGTATTGCTGAACACCCTTGTTCCAACAGATCGCTCATATACTGGGGCATCTTACCCGTCAAAGCTGCAAACGAAAATCAAGAAGATTGTCCAGAGGATGATAGCCATTTACAAAGACTAGCATAAGATGGCACCGTTGCCTCACATGGGCATCATGTTTCAATAAACATTTCAATATGGGTAACCCCCCTCCTTCCCTCAATATACGACATGAAGGTCGTACTTCTCATGAAGGTCAAAGTCCTGTCAACAGGGTTTCGGCTGAAATCTCAAGTTTGATTGAATTTACAATGCATGACGACCTGGTACAACTATATCAAAAGAAGTTGAAGCAAACTTCCAACGAGAAGGTTCGTCAGACTTTGTGCTCAAAAGGGCAGTCTTTCCAACCAGACTCAAGGAGCAAGTGGACGCCTAACTACGAAGGCTCGTGTGCAATGACTTTTACAACTACGAATGGTGACAAACTCACACGTCCTATGAATGCTGGTGCAGTCAAGAAATACTCTGTCAAAAATAAAAGCTCGATAAGTCGCAAACTTGAAAAAGGGACTTAGGCAAAAATGAGCGTCTCGGTGGACTAAAAACCCGAAAGGGCGGTCCAGGCAAAAATTAGAGACATGAACAAGAATGATTATCCTGATAGATTGAAAACCCAAAAAGGCGATCTATGCAAAAGTTAAGGATCATGACAAAGCAACTACATCAGTCAGGCACAGTCCACTTGGGACATCCAACTATCAAAAGATCTCCGATTCAAAGCACCTGCAAATCAAACACTCGGAACAGAGGCATTCAAAGTTGTTAGGGAGAATAGCGGTTATCGTGTTCAATGTACCCTTCCCATTATATTTACCATTTTCCAAAATATTTCAAAGATCTGTGGAGTCATGTCATTGGCAGGCCACCACTGAATTAATCAAGTTTGAGCCCGTACCCATTTATTTGGAACTCTCATTTATTCAATTTACAAAATTTCTTCTATTTTTATGGCAATACTTGAAGCAAAAATTTTCAAATACAAAACTTTTTTTTACATCTTTTGAAAAATGTGAACAACAAATACACTCTCTTTGAGATCGTGAGTAGGTGAAGCATACATCAGCAGCTGCCTCGAGAACGGTTACACTCTGGAAGGGAAACATGTCTAAGCACTATGAAGAGGACCTCTGCTTTGAGCAAGATGCAGTCACAATCCATAAATACAAAAACAAAAAATGAAAGCTCTCTAAGTTGAAAACCTGAAAAGGCGACTTAGGCAATAGAGAGCGTCCCAGTGGACTGAAAACCCGAAAGGGCGGTCCAGGCAAAAGTTAGGGATTTCAAAAGAAAAAACAAAAAGGAGCGTGACTGCTGGGGCATACCAATGGATTGGCACTCTATGCAAATGGCGACTTCCAGAATTTTGGTCGACAGTGGCTTTTATCAGAACACTATACGCCGGTTTACAAATGACGACTTCTTCCAAATTTTTCGGTCAATAATGGGATCTCTCCCCAAGAAGCATCAGTTGCTACCCCATGTCGAGTTTCACCCTGCAAGTGGCTCGATCTGTTCGTGATGATATATCTTCAAGGAAGTTTGCCTAGTGTTTGTACTGCGATGTCAGTCTGCCTCCCATCTTACCTGTGCTTGTCTCGTTTCATCGAGTTCACCTATCACAATCCAGTCTATACACTCATACATTCATTCACACATTCATATATTCATGCATTATTATTCATACACAGCATATACACAACATCATTCACACATGGTTGCATCAGTCACCCGAAGTCTTGTTTGGCCGCATCCTGTCGTTTCAAGTCAATCGTTTCAAGCCGACTGTCCTAAACAACAGACCGCTTACATTTTTACTGCTTTCAAGCCGACAGTCCCAGACAACGGACCGCTTACATTTTTACTGCTTTCAAGCCGACAATCCTAGACAACGGACCGCTTACATTTTTAATGCTTTCAAGCCGACAGTCCTAAACAACGAACCACTTACATTTTTACTGCTTTCAAGCCGACAGTCCCAGACAACGGACCGCTTACATTTTTACTGCTTTCAAGCCGACAGTCCCAGACAACACACCGCTTACATTTTTACTACTTTCAAGTCGACAGTCCCAGACAACGGACCGCTTACATTTTTACTGCTTTCAAGCCGACAGTCCTAAACAACGGACCGCTTACATTTTTACTGCTTTCAAGCCGACAGTCCCAGACAACGGACCGCTTACATTTTTACTGCTTTCAAGCCGACAGTCCTAAACAACGGACCGCTTACATTTTACTGCTTTCAAGCCGACAGTCCTAAACAACGGACCGCTTACATTTTTACTGCTTTCAAGCCGACAGTCCTAAACAACAGACCGCTTACATTTTTATCTGCTTTCAAGTCGACAATCCTAAACAACAGACCGCTTAAGTTTACATATTTTTCTTGTTTCAAGCTGCTAGTCCTAAACAACGGACAGTCTGTACCTACCTGTCATTCCTTCGAGTGTCATCCCTAGTGCGTCTGGCCCAGAGATGTCATCAAAAGTTTTTGTCTTCATTAAACCATCGTTCCAAACTAATACAATAGTAGACAATCATTTCCCCAGTGAAATTACTTTCCCCTAAAGGAGTCGATCCCTTTCTTCAAACGAATTCGGGCATCCCGTCGTTATTACTCGTCCCAGTCGAGTCATCCATGCCGTCCTGCATTCATCATCACGTCACATGCATTCACACAGTATCTTAGGGTCAAAAATAGGTGTACTTTGTATTTAAGTCTCTTCGGCCCGTCAAATCAAAGATTCCGTCTTCAAATCTCCGGACGAAAAAACTTAAATAGGGGCATCTGTCATACCTCAATTTTTGACCCAAGATCCCTCGGTCACGCGTCGTTTAACCCTGATCAATCTTCGATTTTTAGCAAAAATTTCGACAGAGAGGTATTTTAAAATACCTCTTTTTTTTTTGTTCCGAGTCGGGCCCTCTTCTCACTTTTATTTATTAGTCCTTTTAATTCTTGTTTTTTTCTTCATTTCCATCTTTTATTTTCTATTTCACTTTTTTAAATTAATTAATTTAATTAGTAGTTTATATATATTTATTGTTTATTTGCTTTATTCATATGATAGGTCATTTAGTTTTATCATGTTTCTTTTTTAATGTCCATAAAAATCCAAAAGGTCCAAAAATGATCCTGATCTAAAAACAGCCTGTCCAAATCCAAAATCCAGTTCGCGTTTGACTTTTCCCTCCCAATCCAACCACAATTTTCTGCAGTTTTCAACAAACCCTAACCCAGCAGTTTTCAACAAACCCTAACCCATAATCTTTCACTATAAATAACACCTGCACACACAGTCAAAACGGGGGGGATTTTCACAGTTGCCGAAAATTCACAACCAATTTACATCAATTAAGACCTGCAATACATCACAACCAGAATCGGAAAACACAAATTTTAAATCACAACAACCCCACACCTACAGCACCGACGCGACAGAGCCCACACCATCCAGACGGTTCAAGAACACATACGAATCCGTGACGCACAACTCAGCCTAAATCAAAGCAAATCTGAAAAGAAACTCAAAGAAAAGGTAATCATTCTCTTTCATTAGATTTAGGTCGATATGAACCGCTGTTGGGATTTTTGAGTTTAGAAACAGAAAAGAACGAGAGTAGGAGAAGAAGTAGAACAGAACGCTAAAAAAAATAATACAAAAAGGACAATTTTTTTTGTCCGGCGCGGCGGCTTCGCCGTCATTGGCCGACGACCACCGCGCCAGAACCTTACCTGCCGTCGTCTTGGCTATCGGAGAAGAAGGCCGTTTCCGGCCAGACTTTCTAGTGAGAGAAGAGAGCGTCTTGCTCTTTGTTGTGTGTAGAGAGAGAAATAAATGACACAAATGAAAGAACATGGGTCTCACACCCTTTATATACCCACATGGAACCGGTTCGGTTCTCCTAGTCCGACCCAGGTTTGAACCGAACCGGCCCAGACCCTAGTCTCTTTTCCATTTTATTTTTTCTCTTTATTCCTGCACCCCCATTTTACCACCAGCACCCCCTGTCTTTTCTTTTATTTATTTTTATTCTTTCATTCATTTCTATTTTGTTTAGCATCTTATTTTTATTTCTCATGCATTTTTATTTAGGTTAGTTTTATTATTCTTCACCTTACTATTTATTCACGCACATTTATTTTTATATTATTTATTTTTATAGCAATAATTTAGTATGTAAAAAATAGGTTTAATGTAATTTATTTATTTTTTCGCAGACTTTAGAATGTATTAATAGGTTTTTTTGTAATAGCTTAGGTGCATGTGTGCGTGTGTGGGTGTATGCTTTGTCTTTTATGCTTCGTAGTTTAGGTTAAACATCCTCATGTGGTCCAACGCCACCGTGAGTTCCCCACGCTTTTACTCTTTCCTGCTCCGTTAGTTTACTCTTATTCCAGTTATTTGAAAACAACAAAAAAAGCATATAACAAAAATCACAAAAAATATTTTTTAAACAAACCTTGATCTTAAATCAGGTGATCCTTTTTTATTTTCTTTTCTTAATCAAATGCCAATCAATTTAACTTTATTTTGAGTTCACTTTCTTTACTATTAAAAAACACAAACAAATACTCATCTGCCACTTCGGTTTCCTTTCATTTCAAAACATTTTCAAAAATCATTAAAAAACACCCAACCAATCAAACGCAATTTCTACCCCGAACTACGAGGTTTTGATCCCTCATGGGTACGTAGGCAAAGGACCCTCGTCCTTCCAAATCAATAAAAAATGTAGATAATAGGTTTCTCTTTTTCTTTTAATCACTTCAATTTTATTTTCAAAAAGCAAGCAAGTTTATAGCACAAAAATTAAATAAAATCAAGAGGTTCTCGTAGAGTACTACGAACATAAAGGGTGCTAATACCTTCCCTTTATGTAACTAACCCCCGAATCCTAAATCTTTTAAAGTGGTATTTGAACTTTTTTCTACTTTCTTTTAAAAAATTAAATGTTCAGTTGTGAAATAAAATAGTGAATCAAACGCTAATCAAATAGCCTTGATCTCCGAAAAATGACGCGACACAGACCACATACATCATTTTATTGAATGAATATAAAAAGTCAACATACATCATTTATTGAATGAATATAAAAAATAAAAATTTTGTTTATAATAGTGAGCGATATTACATAAGATTTCAATAAAATCATCTATGCTAAAGTCCAAGATAAATTATAACAAATTGCTTTCATGTACATAATGTATCACTAATTCAGTTTCCAGTTAAATTGATGGGCATGGGGCTTTCAATTACCAAATATATCAGCCTTTCCACTACCTTCCACCCACCAGTAAAATCATCGAAAGATTCTAATTTTGTTCTTAATTAGGCTAAGCAAAGCTTTCACCAAACGACATCTTTTATTTTAATATCTTACCATCTTTATGTATTAAGTTCCACAAGGTTAGAAGCACTCTTGAGTACACTAACAATATAACAATTATCTCGGACACTCTTGAGTACTAACGCCTCTCGAGGATTCGGTGAATTTGGATGAAAGAGGAGAACTATTGTATATTGTTAGTGTACTCAAGAGTGCTTCTAACCTTGTGGAACTTTTTATAGAGGTGACCATGAATACCCTATACTTTTTTGGCTTATCTTTTTACTGTCATATTTTGACTCTTTTATTTATTTTTAGGCTTAATTGCACTTTTGGACCCCTAACTTTACAAAAGTTGCGGTTACGGACCCCTAACTAATTTAAATACAAAACAAACCCCTATGTTTAGAAACTTTGATAGTTTTGGACCCCAAGTAACTTGTTGACTTAGTCGTTGATGACGTGGCACCCACTTCCCATAAGTGAGGTGCCACGTGGAATTTATTTTTATTTTATTTTGTTTTAATTAAACCAACCATTTTTTTAATTGGAAAGAATAAAAAAAAATAAAAAAGGAAAATAGAAGGTCAGGTCACGTGATGGTTCAACGGATGAAAGTTAGATACGAGTTTTGGACCCCTTTCTTTCATCTTCTCCAAACCCTCGTCATTCTCTCTTCTTCGCCATTTCCTTTTCTTCTCCATTTACAGAAAACGATTGTCGTAAAGTAAGCTTCGATTGTTTGATTACCTAATTTCTATTAAGTTTGTGTCACTATTTCGAGTTCCAGAACCAGGGTTTGTGCTGCTATTTTCGGAGAAGATGAAGTGGGTGGATAAAGGCTTGAATGGGAAGGACACTGGTGAAAGCTCTGCTCGTCGACAAGAGAAGAAGATTCCCGACAACAATGCAACAAAGTAAGATTCATTTTTGACTTTGCTTGAATATAGTGTTTGTCTTTTTTTGGTTGTTGTGTGATGTCTGCTGCATATAATATTGTAACTGGGGTCGTCTTTTGTTGGTTGTTGTGTTATGTGATGTATGTTGCTTGAATTTAGTGTAGAAATACTTTCTACATATGCTTTGTATAAATGCCATTGTACTGTATAAATACTTTGTACATGTTACTGTATAAATACTCTTTCACTGTATAAATACTTTATACGTTGTACACATACTTTGTAGAAATACTCTTATACACATACTATTGCACTTATACTACTGATTTTGGTAAGGTTGGTGAGTGTATTGAAGACAATATTTAATGTCATTTTAGGGGTTTTTTAACTAAGCTAATATTATATGGCTTGCAGGGCTACTGAGGACCACTCACTGAAGATAAGGTTCAGATACAATGGTTACTTTAGTGGGGATCCAGACTTAGAATACAAAAGGGGTGATACTTATGAGTATGGTGGCACGAGATCTAGATGAAGTTAACATAATTGACTTGGACAAGCTAGTGAAAGAGATTGGTGTAAAAGGGGACTATACTGTATGGTATACTGTGGCTGGAGGTGAAGTCAAAGATTGTATTATAGCTATAAAAACTGATGTGGATGTGGTAAGGTTCATAAATGAGTACAAGGCTGAGGAGAGTGTGACTTTTTACGTGGAACATCTTGATATAGCTGAACTTGATGCAAGATATGGGGATGCAGAACATTCATATACCCCTTTTGAATCTGAAAGTGGTACAGATCCTAAGTTTGTAGCTGCTGAAGGTGATGATTCTGAAAGTGATAGTGTTGATGGGGTGTCTCTGAATGATAGTGACTATGATGAGGGCTTTGACTGGACAGATGTGTTGCCTGACCAACTGATAAATCCTACACCTGTGGTTACTTCAAATCAAGCTTTGGTGGTGGGTTCTGAAAGTTCAAAGAATCCTAATGCTACAATACTTGAAGATTTTGATGATGAGAATGGAGATTCTTCTGATTTAGATAGCAGATGCTCTTCTGATGATGATACTGACCGTGGTAAGCAAAAATTACATAAGTTCAAATTGTCTGATGAAATTGTTTTTGTGAATGGACAAGTGTTCTCAAGTGCTGAACTAATTAGGACATCTGTGAGAGAGTTTGCTTTGCAAAAAAGGAAAAATATTTATGTTCAGAAAAGTGAGGGGAAGAGGGTTGTGGCTAAGTGTGCTGAGGGTTGTCCATTTTACATGAGGTTTAGCAAGGCTCCACCTAAAACATACTTTGTTTTAACTACTTATAACCCTGATCATAATTGTCATTACGGTGGGAGAACTAGATTGATTAGAACTACTTTGTTGGCTAAGAAGTTGATACCACTTCTGAAAATCACACCTCATATGAGGATAAAAAAACTGAAGGACGCTTGTAAAGAAAGGTGGGGGGTGATGTTAAGTAGCTATCAGATGTATAAGGCTAAGAACAAGGCTTTGGAACTTATCCATGGTGCCATAGATAAGCAATATGCCAATCTGAGAAACTATGCTGAGGAATTGTTGAGGAGTAATCTTGGCAACACTGTGAAGATTAGGTGTAGTGATAGTGCTGATGGGCCAGTTTTCCAAAGAATATATGTGTGCTTTTTTGCATGTAAGAGGGCATTTGCAACTACTTGTAGACCATTGATTGGTCTAGATGGGTGTTTTTTTGAAAGGAAGAGATGGAGGACACTTATTAGCAGCAATTGGGAAAGATGGCAACAACCAAATGTTACCAATTGCATTTGCAGTAGTGGAAGCTGAAACAAATGAAGCATGTGACTGGTTTCTTGAACTGTTATTGGCTGACTTGAATGGCATTGATGCAAAAAAATGGTCTTTCATATCAGACCAGCAAAAGGTAGTGCAATTCTCACCAATTTACCAAATTAAAGATTATGTTAATTATAATTGTCTTGATATTTAATTATGTTCAAATAGTGTTATTTGTTTGAAGGGACTTGTGAACACAATTGCATCAATTCCTGATACTCATGAGCACAGATTGTGTGTTAAGCATCTATATGGGAACTTTAAGAAGAGACATCCAGGTGAGCATTTGAAGGAAGCAATGTGGAAAGCTGCTAGGTGTACTACAATGGTTGAATTTAACAAGGCAATGGAGTGCTTGAAGAACATTAATGAAGCTGCTTGGAAGGAGATGAGTGAGCATGCTGTAGGTACTTGGTCAAGGGCTGGGTTTAGTCCTTACACTTGTTGTGATCTACAAGTAAACAACGTGTGTGAGGCATTTAACAGTGCAATAGTTGATATAAGAGAGCATGTTGTTATATCTCTTATTGATGGGCTGCAAAGGTATATCACAGATAGGAGAGTAAAACTTAGAGATTACATGATGAGGTATGATGGTCAAATTTGTCCAATGATTAACAAGCTTTTGGATAAGAGTAAGAAGGAAGCTGAGGGATGGTCCCCAAATTGGAGTGGAGATATGGGTTATGCTAGATTTACAGTTTATAATGGCACTGACTCATATGCTGTGAATCTTGGAGAACATTCATGTGCCTGCAGAAAATGGGATCTATCTGGCATACCTTGTCCACATGTTATTGCTTGCATCTGGTATAATCAGAAAAATCCAGATGACTATGTGGCTCATTGGTACAGGTTAGTACACTTACTTCCTAGCTTTAACTTTAATTTAGTTTACAAAACACATTAGATAGGGCTTAACCATTTAATTTGAAATTATATAGGAAATCTACTTTTTTGGAAACTTATGACAACCTCATACTGCCTTCTAATGGACCAAAATTATGGCCACAAGTTGACTTTCCACCCATCTTGCCACCATATGTTAGAAGGGCACCAGGTAGGCCCAAAAAACAAAGAAAGAAAGGTAATGATGAGAAGGTGAAAACTGGTAGTAGTAGTCAATCTGTGACTAGAAGAAACCAACACAGTCTCAAGTGTGGAAGGTGTGGTGAGATTGGACATAATGCTAGGACATGCTATGGTAAACAAGCTGGTGACAGGATGCTTGCATCAGGGGAGAATCAGGTACAAACGTTAGTGTATGTTATTATTGTGTTAAAATTGCAACTGTGATTTGTATGTAACTTGTATTATGCCTATTTCAGACCAATCCAACTGTTAAGCAACCTCAAGCACCACCTGCAGCCAAGAAGAAAGCACCTGCTAATAAGAAAGCACCTGTCAAGAAGAAAGCAACAGCTGCAACCACAACTGCTGCAACCAAGACTGGACTAGCTGCTGCATCCACATCAAATGTACCACCTGCAGCAACCAACAATGGACCACCTGCATCCACATCAAGTGTACCACCTGCTGCAACCAAGACTACTTTGAACACAGTCTTCAACAAACCACTTGCAAACAACAATGTGGCAGCTGCAAGCAACACTGTGGCAGCTGCAAGCAACACTGTCAACAAAACTGCAAGCAACTCTGTGCAAACCAACTTTGTGCCAATTGTAAAGCCACAAATAGTGGGGGATAAAATACTAATGGTGCCTAAGAAGTGCAGGTATATTGGACTGAAGAGAAAATCTGATGAAATGGAGCCTATTGGAACACAGCAAGCAGTAAACAAGAAGTAGTGCCACCTTCTTAATATGTTTGTGGAGACTTATTTTATATTTTGGGTTGTAATGCAATTTAAGTACTCTTTTGTTGGCATTTTATTTTGGGTTGTAATAGTTTAGTATTGAACCTTTATGTCATGTGTTATTTTGGAACACATTAGTTTAAGTTCTGTTACTTTCGAACTTATTAGTATTCAAACATGGTTGGTTGTAAGTTAAATCTTATTTTGGATTTGATATTTTGGAACTTAATCTCAGTCTTTTTGTTTTGTGTTACATTCTGTCCTCCATATCATATTTTCATATCATTATTTTGCATATGTTCATAAGTTCATAACAATACACAAACATTTTTCATTAACTTGCCAACATCAATGGTTACAAACATTCAGCTTCTTACAAACATTTTCATTACCCTGCTGAAATCACAGGTTACAAACATTCAGCTTCTTACAACAAAAAACAACTTAAAACTTAACTACATTCATCCTTGTTTCATAGCTAACCCTAGAGCTAAAATGCCAAACATGAACAACATCATTCCTAACACAACTATGACAATTACATAACTTCTTTCTTTCTTCTTCAATTCATCATTCTTCTTCAACAGTGCTCGAATTATTTTCTTCTGCCTATCAGGTACCTCAGGATCATACCACCTAAAAAAATTGCATTTTCTTCTGATGAAATACCTCCCACAACCGTGAAACCTTCTCCCTGGATTCTCATCAGTCCAAGAAGTCACCAATGGTGAATCAACACCACAATAACACACCAACTTGGTTTTGTGCTTCAATGTTGACCCACTAACAGATGAAGATGAATATTCAACCACCATTTTTGGTTTCCAGCAAAAACTGAGCAAGGAGGAAAGAAGTAACAGAAATCGAAATCGATTGGAGAAAGAAGAAGGAGGAAATTGATTTAGAAGAAGAAGGAAGAAATCGATTTAGAAGAAGAAGGAGGAAATGAAATTAGAAGAAGGAGGTGAAATCGATTTGCAGCTTTGGGAAATTGGGGGTTTTTAAAACCCTAATTTCTTACCGTTGAACCATCACGTGACCTGCCTTCACTATTTTCCTTTTTATTTTTATTTTTTATTCTTTCCAATTAAAAAAATGGTTGGTTTAATTAAAAACAAAACAAAATAAAAATAAATTCCACGTGGCACCTCACTTATGGGAAGTGGGTGCCACGTCATCAACGACTAGGTCAACAAGTTACTTGGGGTCTAAAACTATCAAAGTTTCTAAACATAGGGGTTTGTTTTGTATTTAAATTAGTTAGGGGTTCGTAACCACAACTTTTGTAAAGTTAGGGGTCCAAAAGTGCAATTAAGCCTTATTTTTATTATTTAGAGTCATGATGAATAAGAGCCAGACCAACCAGAGGAGTTAGAATGCCTTAGTAGACTACAGACTGTGATTATCAGCACTGGAACCATCCTTAAAAATGCAATGAGTTTGACACGGTTCATACTTGAAAATTCTTCATCATTAAAGACTCTTACCTTTAAAATTTATCTTGGTTATGACTTATGAGAAATCAGACGCGACTTTACTGTCGAGCATTTCACGAGACTTGTTAATGATGCAACGAGCATCGTCCAAAGCACGTGTTAAAGTCCTTCACTGATAGATGTTCAATTGTGGAACGTATTTGATATATTAGCCTTCAACATCACATTTCTTCATTGTCTTTCATTTGTTTGATTTTCTAGGATTTGAGATTTATGTTTTGAGGTTTCACACTAGTCTAACTGCATAGTTTGTTTATCAAATGTTTTAAAAATTGCATCTGCTATTAAATATTTAGACAATTATGGCTTATTAAACCTAAATGTGAGTCGGAAGAATACAATTTTAGAGATGAACCGATAATCCAAGTCTCAAGTGTAGGGATTCTAATGATTTGGAATAGAATCCGATACAAAGGAGAAAGTTTGTAAGGATTTGGAATAGAACCTGTTTCATGTGCGTTTTTTTTTTTTACTTCCTTATCTTTTTTTGTCTTTTTGAGTGCTTTCATCCTTCAAACTTGTTTTGGGACTTGAGATAGAATGTCCTCAACTTGTAATGTCTTCAGAGACCTCTTAAATCTTCATTCAATGTCTACTAAATTCTTCATGACGTGTCTTGTTTTGCCGAATTATATGATTTTCCAATAAAATACATCAAAAACACCTAAGAAATGACTAAAATGATTGAAAAATATGCTGAAAATAATGTAAGGTGACTTGTCATCACTCCTCAAGCACCATCAAACGTCTTCCGTCATATCCTATCTTTCTGATTTTGAGTCACTAGCGAATCATATATCTTGAGTTGCTTCGTTTCCAACCTTAAATCGGAGATTCGTTCTGACGACCTCGCCTAGCCGTCTTCATTCTTCTCCCGAGAGAAGGGGTTGCTTGCCTTCTGGAGGACAAGTTGAATGATAATGCGGTTAACACGTTCCAAACAACCGGCGTGGCACCAACCGTCAAATCTTTTACACTCAACAACATATTTTTTGTATGGAAAATGTTAGTAGTTAGTAGTTAGTTTGTTAGGAGAGTGATTTGCACTATAGGAGAGTTGGAAAATCTAACAAAATGGCAACATATTTATGTTTATTCATCACATTCTTAGAGAAAGAAATTTATTTGCAAATATATTCCTACCAACATATTAAATATATTATCATTGAAATTGACGATTGATAAAATGAAGTACTAATTTAAAAAAAAAAATACATAATTGAATAAACATAAAATATTTAAAAACTAGTCATAAATAATTAACATTTTGTTTTTGTTTGAAAGGGAAAATTAATATTTAAAAAACTGGGATTTCACATACTTATGAAAAATATATATAAAACGGACATTGGTAACTAAAAAAAAGGTGGGCACAATCAGTATATGGGGACGGAAACCCTCACAACTCCGTCTTAAGTTAGTATCTCTCTCTTCTCCTTCTTCTGATTAAGTGTGTATCCATTTTATTCTTTGTGTTTCTTTCTACCAAAATTGTTTTAGAAACTCTAAAACCAAAAATAAAACTATTTCCCTTCTTGTAACATCGACTTATGGTTTTGTTTGGATTCCTAATTAACATCATAATTAACTAATTTTTTCAATCCACCGACTAATTCGATTAGTGATATGAATAAACTAATAAACTAAAATATCAAGGCTTAAAAGCAGTTTTGATACCTATTTTGGTCCCATATTTATAATTGCGCAGTTTTGGTCTAATTTAAAAATATTTGATCATGATTTTTACCATCCTATTTGATGACGTGTCAATATATTGTTTACTTCTATTATTTTAGCTATGTATGCTTGGTCACTACATAATTTAACACCCATATTTTAAGACTATCAACAAATAGGTCCTTCGTTTTCATTTCAAGTATATTGTCAACTCATCCCTAGAGTATAGTTAGATTACTAGAGGCAAGGAAGACCTAGAAAACTATCATTAAAACTATTATGCAAGATTTGAAAATTAACGAGTTGGGTCGAATTATGGTGTATAATAGAGCATTATGACATAATTTTGTTTATGTAGCTAACCCTATTTAGTAGGAAAAGGCTTGGTTGTAGTTGTTGTTTATTGCCACGTCATCAAGTTGAATGGTCAAAATCATATATGGGTAAAGATTTTTGAAATGGGGACCAAAATTACGCAATTAAAAATGGGGGACCAAAACAGCATTTAAGACCAAAACGTCATTTTTGTGTTTGGCATTTGGGTAGTTTTCTGTTTACTAGTTGAATGTTGTGTGTAGTTTTCTTCAGAATATGGGTCCGTATACTTTAACATGCATTTAATCTTTTTTCTATTTTTCTTCAGAATATTTACTCTTTTGCATGAACTTGTAGTTCACTTATTATGACTCTGTCCAGCAAGAAGGCCAATTGTGGTGATCACCTTGATCGAATCAGTGACTTCCCATGTAATGTCATTGATGGTATCCTAGAACACTTAAACATCCGAGACATAGTTAGGACCAGTATTTTGTCTAAAAAGTGGAGGTATACATGGATTTCATTCCCACGACTTGAGTTTGACAGAGACTTTTTCAATCGGTATGACTCCGAGGGTCGTGTGTCGACCGCGGCCTTGAGGTTTCGAGCATTATCACGGAAGTTCTTCTCATTTGGAAACCTCATTAAGTGGATTATGTTTTTGGCAGGGAAAGGTGTTAAATATATTCAGCTTTTGAACAATAAACCGGATTTCTTCTCTTGTCAAGAATTAGAATTTGCAGATTTAACTTGTCACTTCCGCCTAGTTTTTGTGGTTTTAGAAACTTGTTGTACCTTTATGTAGAACGTATAAATTCGAGTCTGGTGCACTTGAGAGTCTTATTTCTGGCTGCCCATACTTCAAGAGCTCTACATTGTACACTGTTATGGTTATGAATGTATTGATTTATCAGCTCCTACTCGACCAATTTTCAAATAACCTATAATTGTAAGGACGAAACACATATTAAAGTCTGATAAATATAAAATGATATAAAATGACCTTTTCTTTTTCATAAATTATACATATTATATTTTTTACTTAATGTATTTCTTTTTAATTATTTTCATCTCCAAAATGATAATTGTATTTTATGAATTCAATTTGACATTTTTGATTGAACAATTTTTTTTTGATGAATTTTATTTAACTACAATTGCTTTATTATTTATTGTAGATTAAAAAAAAAGTGAACAACAAAAATATAAAAAACGTACCTAAAAAATATATAAAAACGTGAGATGACATAAAAATATGTCCCCTAAACAAAGTGATAAAAAACGTCCACTAAAAGAAAGTGATATCAAACGTGGGTAGTTTTGTTTATTAAAAAATAATAATATTAAATTAATAAGGTTTAAATTGAAAGAAAGTATAGAAAGTTATAAGCTATCAGCTCAAAAGATACTTAAAATAGCTTTTCAAAAAACACTATAAGCTCGTGAGAAAAGCTTGTTACCAAACATATCACGTTTTCATCCAAACAAGCTTATAAGCTAGCTTATTTGTGTTACCAAACACAACCTTAGTTTAAACAAAAATATTATAATAAGAAATAAAATATATGTTTTTTATTTTTATTTTTGAGAGATAAATATATGTTTTTTATTATTACCCTTTTATTCATTACAGGAGCAAATATTATTCTCATTCATATATGATGCTTACATCATACTGAGTAATGATTATCAACTGCAAATACTATCTGCAGCTGGGTGGTAGTCCGTAATGGCACTCACACTTGTAGTTAATACAACAATAATTTTCTCCCAACGGTTTACATACTTTATAACAATCTAGAGGTTTTTTACATGGATAATCATAATCAAGGTCGCTTCCTTCTGATTTCATGCATATATCTGCATACACAAACAATATATATAAGATTTGAATTTTATATATATATGGTTAACAAATCTTTACCCCCTGTAATATAGATCATTTCCAGTTTTACACCTTCTAATTTTTTTTTTTAAATGGTTTTTGTTTGGCCTATTAGAGGGTAAATAATTTTTTTTCCAGAAATAACATATATTACATGGGGTAAAGACTATTAACCCATATATATATATATATATATATATATAAAGCGTAAATTTGTTTCAAGTATATATCACAACTTGAAACAAAGAAAATGTACTATATTAGTCCAGAAATTTCAAACCTGGTGCAATGATGAAGAAAGCCAATAAGAATATCATTATGAGGGTAAACATCCTTCGAGTGTCCATCTTGTACATATGACATATTATACTTCATGGATGTCTATTTATATAAACCTATTTCAAGACCATATTTTGACCGTATTAACTATTTAAAAAAAGAAAGTTGGTAGATATTGACTATTTTAATGTTCTTTATAAAAAAAAAATATTTTTATTTGATACCTTAAATGTAAATATTATATTTATTTTGCACATAAAAATTATTGTATTATATTTATATCAGTCAAAATAATAATTAATGTTTTTACTAAAATTAAATATATATTTTTATAATTTTATCAATTGTAAAATTTAAACTAGTTTGTCCACCAGGCCTATCTATATTTGCAATACTGATACCAAGCTTAACACTTTCCCTCGAGTTTGAATCCATAATAGCGTGTGTGTGTCATTTTGTGGGTTGCTTGCCATTTCTTGTAACACCCTATTTCTATTAAGCGGTAAAACGCGCGAACATACAATATATTCTAGAAACAGATGCTACGACAACAAACAATTTCATAATTCGCAAGTATATATTATCATGATTCATAAAATATAGCAGCGGAATATATCAAATTTATAGACAACATCTCCAAGTCTCATGATAATAAATACATAAAACATCCTCAAGACATAGGATATAAAATGATCATAACATACTCCTCAAATCAACATATGATCAAATAAGTTTAACAATAAAACGCTATCCTAGATCAGAGCCCCTAATCTAGACGCGCGTAAAAGATAAGGAGGATTCCTACTCCTCAGCAACATCAATCGAACAAGCTACTTATCTTGCACTCCATCTACCCGTCCGCACGGAAAGGTAGGTGATAACCACTGAGGGTTAGAATTACATCAACATAATTCACAATCAATAATCAAGAATACAATGTATAAAGATTACTAAATAATACAAACATCCTCATACATATATATTCACACAAAAATCCAATATCAATTCAATTCACCAATCAAGTTCACATGAACCAAATGCATCAATCACACATCACGACTCAATGCAATTCACCAAAAAATGTATGCAATGTTCTAGACTCATCTAGATGCATGTGGTACCAAATCTCCTCAAGGTCGTCACCTTCGATGCAACAAAAACATCGTTTGTAAGGTTTCATACCCCGCCTTACATTGAACATAAGTTCGTCACCAAACAATGAATGCATGAACATATGACTCAACTCAATGCATATGTTCACACCATGGTCACCTCAACAATCAACATGCATATATATATCATTATACAATCATCACCAAAACCATGCATATACAATTATGCAATCATCACCAACATTCAACAAATATGCACACATCAAATCACATTCAACATATATCATTCATTAGCCTCTACTTAATCATATAAGATCAGCCATAAAAGATTGCCAAACAAGTGGTCTTTAAGTTAAGTTTTCACAAGGTTCTACTTATAATTCACGACTTTGAAAATATCGAAGTAATGAATCAAAATCAATCAAACGAGGTCAAATGCCTAAGCCATGTATACTCTTAAGTCACAATTGTGTATAGTAGGGATTACATAAGCTTTTCATCGGCCAATCATGACTAATTCACAAAAATCACGAAGTTCGTCTCACTTTATCATATTGCAAAACCAATTCATTAAGAGAAGAAAACTAAGTTTGATTCAACAAGGCATAGATTAGATGGTATTAAACATCATAATTAAACTCATAATACTCATATTTGATGTTTGGAAGCAAACTAAAAGTTTTGGGTTGAGTTAGAAACAGTTATGCTGAATTTTTCGTAAAAGTCTTCCAAGACCCACTTGAAGTGTTTCTATCATAACTCAAAATACACAAAACATTTTCAAGTGAAACTAAATCCATTGGAAAGCTAACTCAATTATCTAAAACTTTCATGTTTACACCAAAGGCCAGTTCAAAAGATACTTGAAATAGCTTTTCAAAAAACACTATAAGCTCGTGAGAAAAACTTGTTACCAAAACATATCACGTTTTCATCCAAACAAGCTTATAAGCTAGCTTATTTGTGTTACCAAACACAACTTTACTTTAAACAAAAATATTATAATAAGAAATAAAATATATGTTTTTTATTTTTATTTTTGAGAGATAAATATATGTTTTTTATTATTACCCTTTTATTCATTACAGGAGCAAATATTATTCTCATTCATATATGATGCTTACATCATACTGAGTAATGGTTATCAACTGCAAATACTATCTGCAGCTGGGTGGTGGTCCGTAATGGCATTCACACTTGTAGTTAATACAACAATAATTTTCTCCCAACGGTTTACATACTTTATAACAATCTAGAGGTTTTTTACATGGATAATCATAATCAAGGTCGCTTCCTTCTGATTTCATGCACATATCTGCATACACAAACAATATATAAGTTTTGTATTTTATATATATATGGTTAACACATCTTTACCCCTGTAATATAGATCATTTTCAGTTTTACACCTTCTATTTTTTTTTATTTACCCCCTGTAATTTTTTTTATTTATCCCTTAATAAGCCGAACAAAAACAAAAGTTTCTTAAAAAAAAAAATTGGTTTTTGTTTGGCCTATTAGAGGGTAAATAATTTTTTTCCAGAAATAACATATATTACATGGGGTAAAGACCTATTAACCCATATATATATATATATATATATAAAGCGTAAATTTGTTTCAAGTATATATCACAACTTGAAACAAAGAAAATGTACTATATTAGTCCAGAAATTTCAAACCTGGTGAAATGATGAAGAAAGCCAATAAGAATATCATTATGAGGGTAAACATCCTTCGAGTGTCCATCTTGTACATATGACATATTATACTTCATGGATGTCTATTTATATAAACCTATTTCAAGACCATATTTTGACCGTATTAACTATTTTAAAAAAGAAAGTTGGTAGATATTGACTATTTTAATGTTCTTTATGAAAAAAATATATTTTTATTTGATACCTTAAATGTAAATATTATATTTATTTTGCACATAAAAATTACTGTATTATATTTATATCAGTCAAAATAATAATTAATGTTTTTACTAAAATTAAATATATATTTTTATAATTTTATCAATTGTAAAATTTAAACTAGTTTGTCCACCAGGCCTATCTATATTTGCAATACTGATAGCAAACTTAACACTTTCCCTCGAGTTTGAACCCATAATAGTGTGTGTGTGTCTTTTTGTGGGTTGCTTGCCATTTCTCTTGGAGTTAGATAGAATATTATTATAATTTAGTATGATTTGAAATTAAGTT
Source organism: Medicago arabica (assembly GCA_946800305.1). Lineage (NCBI taxonomy): Eukaryota > Viridiplantae > Streptophyta > Magnoliopsida > Fabales > Fabaceae > Medicago > Medicago arabica. Next base: position 27,156,088 of record OX326970.1, on the reverse strand, counting down.
TGAGGTTTTTCTTTAGAATTAGCAAAAACAACAACCCATCACGTAAGCTTTTGGATGGAGAAGGTGGTGGTGGTGGTGGTGGATTTATTTGATGTCGTGTGAATTAAGTGGGTTATATGATTTATGTGATTTTATGAGGTGTTGTGACTTATTTTATTGTTTAATAAAATAAGATTTAAAAATAAAATAAATATTTAAGTTGTGGGGTTGTTTTAGAATTAGATAGAGTTGTGAGGGAATAAGTGAAATAAGATAAATTAGTTAGAAAACATAAATAGGGGAAATCCTAGGTTTAGAAACTGTCAGAACGTACAATTCAGAATTTGGGAGAAAAAGGGAGAAAACAGAAGAGAAGAACCAGAGAGGCTGCTGCTCAATTTTCTTAAGGTAAGGGTGAGCCTAGCATTACAATTTCATTAAAACTAGTAATTCATGATTATAGTTAACGGTTATAGGGTTAGTTCATGAGAAATTAGAAACTAAGAATTAGGTCAAAAAGTGATGAATTGATGATTAGATGATGAGAAACTGTACCAATGTTGTAGAAAACTGTTTACATACCATAGGGTAACCCTTCAACAACATTATAGTCGAAATTGGGGAGGAACTTGATGAAAATTGGGGTTTTTGGGTGAAAATTATCGTAACCCTGTAACTGTATTGTCGTCGCTCGCCACAGCGAGTAATCAACTCGCCACGGCGAGTGCTCTTCAACAGCTCGCGAGGCGAGAATTCCACTCGCCATAGCGAGCACTGCCTTAGAAGTCCACGAGGCGAGCAATCCCACTCGCCGTAGCGAGTAACCCCTTGATGGCTCACAAGGCGAGCAGTTCAACTCGCCATAGCGAGTGACCTCTGTTGGCTCGCAAGGCGAGCAGCCCAACTCGCCATAGCGAGCAGTACTGTACCCAACAGCCTCTTAGAATTATGCGACTCTTGTTGCACGAGTTATTGTGAGATGACCCCTGAGATAGAATTAAGTACTACTGCAATGTTAAAGACGACCTATAGAGCTGTTAATTAATGTTTGATTTTGTTAGTAGTGACATATACAATTATGTATGCTTCCTTTGAAATGTAAGAGATAAATTATGTGATAGTCTATGATATTATTGTGTCTTGAGATGTTTGATGTTCTGCCATGCTGCCATTTGTTATTGATTAAAAGCTGCATGTGTCATTCTAAGATTTATGAGTTTGATGTAAGATTTTTACATGTCGTATAACTATTTACACGTGAGTATAATAGGTTCGTTTCCGCCGGGATTGGTGTGTCATCATAAGCATTTTAACGTCAAATATCATTTTAAGTGTCTGAGTTTAGATTGTTTGTTTGTGTAAAACTATTTCTACTATTTGACATAAAAGTAAAACGAGTAGAGATAGAGTTATTTCGCTTGTGGTCAGAAACATCAACCAAGCATAACAACTGCAATCTCTCGATCGATTAATAGATTCTAGCTTTTCAAACAAAATTATCACAATCATTCGACAATACCATTCATATCTAAATGGTATCGTTATTTCTAAGGGTTCGTTTAAATATCGATTTCCCAAACATTTAAACGATCACAAAGTTGATTGAGTGATTTAACCGACGATTTCCCAATCAATTAAATCATCCAAAAGCATGAAGTTCTAGATTAAAAGTGATTATCAAAGATTAACATCTTTGTCTAGAGTGATAATTTAAGATAGATAGTTATTCCATTTCTAGATTTAAACGCATGTGTCCATAACATTTTAAATCTCAATAAAGCATTAAAAGCAAGAATAACCCCAACAATGAATAAATAGCTAGAATCATATATTAAATGATCAAAAGATTACATAATAGCTAGTTTGTGTACCTCAAAACCACAAGAGAAGATATAAGCTACATATATCTATGATAGCATTGCAAGGACTGAGAAGAAGATGAAGATTCTATGACAAGATCCATGATGTCTCAACAAATCTTGGCTTGAATCTACTTCTAACTCCCTTGTTTTGTGTTTCTCTCTCTAGAAAAGCTCTAACCTCTCTCTAAAAACCAGAAAAATGAATAAAACAGTGGTAATGAGTGGCTAGAAAGAGAAGAAAAAGCTATTTAAAGGGGTTGAAAACGTGACATCTCGCTTGAAGCTAGATTATGTCGCTTCAAGCGAGATGTTAAAAATCCAAAATCTAGCCAATGGGGACTTGCCATGTGGCCCTTATCCTGTTTCAAGATGTACTTCGCTTGGAGCGATTGTTGAGCGAGTCAGAAGCGAACTTGCTTGATGCATTCTGTCCAAATCTCGCTTAAGCGAGCTGAGTTCGCTTCAAGCGAGATGCATGTTTTCATGAGCGATCTAGAAGCGAGGAGAAAAGTTGCTCTCTGTCTAAATCTCGCTTGAGCGAAAACGTCTCGCTTCAAGCGAGATATCTTCCTCCAGGAGCGAGATTGAAGCGAATAGAAAAGCGAAATCCAAAGCTGCTTCTGCCTAAATCTCGCTTCAAGCGAGATGAAGTCGCTTCAAGCGAGATGTACTTGACTCAGGTACATTCTTGGTCCTTGCTTGTCTCATTCCTGCACAAAATTAGGAGAGTAAGGCATGTGAAGCGTAAAAGACAAAATTTGCAACAAATCAAAGCTTTTCCTTAGCAATCTTGTAAAACACATTATAAAAATGCTTAAGTTACCACATGGAAAATACTACTTTTGAGCACTTATCAAACTCTCCCCAACTTAGCTTGTTGTTTGTCCTCAAACAAAGATTCACAAAAGAAACTTCCAAGGCTTTGGACAAGATTTTTAGCACAGCTCCACACAGAAGAAAAACAAATTCTCAGGTGATGATTCAAATGTAACTGCGCGGGCAAGTATGAAGTTTTCCAAAATCTTAGGCCTAAACTATGAATGTGAAACAAGTCCTAAGTACAAAATCTACTTCACTCAATTCAAAGCATAAACATGACTATCTATGAACCACATCTAACACACTTCTTTGTAAGTAGAGAAAACACAGTATAAACAATGAATGAGGGGTAATGTACACACATCCAAAAATCAAGCTAACATTCTGATTAAGTTATATGTCCATCCAAATATCATCTCAAAAAGCACAAAAAACATGGATCAAAAGGTCTTTCTTAGGGTTATAACTTGGCCGGGCTACAAAAGAAATGTCATATGTGGGATAATTGAAATCAAAAAGCCTATCATAGAGGAACATTCCTTGTATCAACAATTCAAACCAAAACTTCCCTACCAATCATAATGCACCCTTGGTGATCAACAGTAAAATCAATAACCTTGACAACTTATTCTATTTTTGGTTTTTCTTTTCTTTTTCTTCTTGTTTTTTTTTTCTTTTCCATAATTACGAACTTTGAAACTTCTTAAGATATAAACATATTACTGTTGTCAGGTTACTTTCAATAATTCACCATGAATCTTCACATAGAATACCTCCCTTTCTCCCCAACTTAAACACAACAAAACTCTAATTGAATGTTCCCCTATCCTAAGGCAAGGGACGAAGTACAAGAAGGTTAAGGGTTCAACAAAGTAAAAATATCAAAGTCCTAAAACGAGTCAAGCATGAACTGAATTTAGAAAAGTTTTGGGCAATTTCAATGAGCATTGTGCTCATGAAAGTTGACAGTTCATGTTTGAGGACTTGATTCATTTGGCTTAGATTGGGGTGTCAGATACTCACTCTTCTCACGGGTAGGCTTTATATGGTCAAAAATGTTTTCATCTCAATTTCAAAAATGCCTTGATCCTTTCCATGCTTTCATACCATTCAAAACAATTATCAGATTTAACATAACAAAAACAAGTTAGACAATGATTATTGGTCTCCAGCATATAATATACAATTTGAAGCTACCTCACATTTAGGCTAAGTACTAAGTGGTTCAAGAACGGTCATGTTTATGAAAAGAGTTAGATGAAATACATTTTGTGCGAAGTACTAGTTTCAAATTCTAGTAAAGACCTAAAAAAAACGGGAAACCAATACCTTGGCTTTGCGCTTTCTCACAACTAATATCATTATCACACACCTGATTTGTGCTCAATCCTTTGGCTCTTTCGAGCATTTCAACAGTTAATGTTCATGAGCAGTTTTCTTCTATGAGAAACAACACACAAAAAAAAACAAGATTTAACACAAGGTTCATCCAAAGCATATTAGTGAAAACAAACGACAAACTAAGTTATTAAAACCATGAACTTCAAACAAAGTACTAAAAAGAGTACATAATAACAAAAAATTAACAAAGTTCCCAAGTGCAAGTATAAGCAAAAACAAAAAAAACAATCTGAAACATAAAGCTAGGAGCATCAATAAAAAAAACACAGCGAACTGCGGTCACTGAGCATCATCCTCCGTCATCTCATCATCAGAACTCGCTGTCCTCTCCTCATCATCATCAGCTGCACCTGATTGCTCGCCCCCTCCATAAAAGGTTGGCCTGTCCCCAGGCCATCCACAATACTCCATGAAAATGTCAGGGGTCATCATATAGGATGGGTCCAATGGATGCATTCGAGCATCATAGTAAGTCTGATGCATGCCGCGCTGGCTCCTAAAAAGTGCAGCATTCTGGTCCATGATGAAATTATCCCGCTGCTCCTGTCGAATGGCTCTCTCATCCTGCTGGTGCATCCAAGCAAACATGGCCGAAAAATCAAATGCTGCAGGAGACTGGGGGACCTGTTGTGGCGGGGCTGGATGTGGCTCGACTGCAGGGGGAATCTCAGGTGAAGGAACTCGTATCCTGCCGCTCGCTCTGCAGATGGCGCCCCGAATATACAAGTCATCAATCGGATGAGATAACACTTCATGAGAGGGTAAGATGATCTGCACACCCTTAGACTGAAGTAACCCCATAACAAATCCAGGAAAAGTAATCATGGTCTCAGGTCTAGTGACACCACTCAAAGCCATGTGCTTCAGTTCCTCAGAAATAATCTGAGCAATGTCCACCTCCTTGCCGCAACAAATGTGCCAAATGAGCGGGGTGACAGCTTTAGTGACAGTCGAGATTGAAGGTGAGAAAAACACAAGAAGGGGGGGGGGGGTTGAATTGTGTTAGCTTTTCGCAGCTCTTGAAGAGTGAGAATCTAATTCCTTAATATCAGAGTCTGAAGGAGATCAGAGTCTGATAGGAGATGAGGTTCTGATGCAGCGGAAATAATCAAGAGATAGAGAGAAGAGAGAACACAAGCAATTATACAGGTTCCTTCCACAAACCGGAAGTAGTCCTGTCCCCCTTGTACTTCCAAGGAGAGTTCACTAAAATGTAATATCAATTACAAGTTGCTCAAACACACAGTAAGAGACTTCCAATGCTCAAGCACGCAGGCAAGAGACTTCCAATGCTCAAAGACACAACTAAGAGACTTCCTTGCTCAAGGACGCAGCCAAGAGACTTCTTTGCTCAAGCACACAAGCAAGAGACTTCTTACACAATTACAGAAAATTGAATAGAGTTGAAACACTTGACAAACAATCAAACGTGTTTCTATTACAACAAAGACAGACTCTGTTTCAAACAAAAGACAGACTCTGTTTTTCTGTTTAACTTAGAAATTCTAGAATACTCAGTTTGTAAGAATAATCTAAGTTGAAGATGTGTTTTTGTTAAGACTCAGTTGAATACGAAAGCAATGCAGCGTAGTTTTTTCAGTTGTAGAGTCCAACAATTCTTCAAGTCTTCTATCCTTCATATAGGCGTAGGAAAGAGACGTTGAGTCATCTAGCACATCAGGATGATTTCTGAAGCTTGATCAATGGCTGTTGATCTGTTGCTTGATATGGTAATAGTCCTTCAATTGCATAATTTGAATTCCATTCCCTTTGAAGATTAATACCAGTAGACACAGTTGCCAAACTGTACGAGGTAGTGGAGTAGTGGAAACAGAGTTCGTACAACGTACTCTGTACTGGCCTGCATTCTTTGTCGTTGTGCTTCCCATGCTCAAGTTTACTTTGAAGCTAGCCGTTACTCCAAATGAGAGTTTCTTTTGCATCGTAATGCTTGTAGAAATCCTTGTTAGCAGATCTTCAGATTTCGGGCTTCAGACTCCTTGTAGCACTTAGCTTCTGATGATCTTCAGACTCTCTTGGTTTTCAGATTCTGATAGTCTTCAGACTCTCTTCGATACAGTCTTCAGACTCTCTTCGATACAGTCTTCAGATTCTCTTTGATACAGAATCACATGCAACAAGCTTCTCTGGATCTTTTCTCTTTAACATTGTTTAAACAGAATACTTTCTAAGATACAAATCTTGATTGATATCCTGCATACTTAAAACAAATATTAGCATATCCAATTGACAATTTTTAATACCTTGTTATCATCAAAACTCAAAACGTGGTATTGCTGAACACCTTTGTTCCAACAGACTTCTTCATCGTTGACTCTTCTCTTCTTGGAAAGGATATCTTTCATGAACTTAGCATACGCCGGCATTTGTTCCAAAGCTTCCGAAAATGGAATATCAATCTGTAACTTCTTGAAAAGCTCAAGAAACCTTGCGTATTGCCTTTCCTTGTCTTTCTTTGATGGAGCTTGTGGGTAAGGTAAATGTTGAGTCGACACCTTCTTCTCAACTTTCTTCTTTGTTTCTTTCTCATTCACCACATCTTTCCCTTCTTTCTCCATCTCATTCTTTTCAACTACTCCTTTTTTTTCATTTTTTTCATTTTCAACTAAGTCTCCTTTATTCTCTCCCTCTCCTTCTCTCTCAACACCTTCCTCCTCATTAATTTCCTCAAAATCAAATTCCTCTACAACCTTCCGCTCCACTTCCAAATCGTCAACACCTATCCCTCGGCCAATTACTTTGCCACTTCTAGTTGATATGGCTTTGCAATGCTCTTGCCCTTTTGGGTTGGCTTGTGTGTTGGCGGTGAAGGCTCCCCCTTGTTGGTTAGCTTGAGCCATTTGTTGTGCCATTTGCCCCATTTGTGTTTCGAGGTTCTTGATAGAAGCCTCGTTGCTCTTTTGGTTAGCTAAGGACAATTGCATGAATTGGTTTAAGGTCTCGTCCGTGTTTGGAGGACGGTTTTGTTGTTGTTGAAGGTTTTGCGGTGGATATTGATAATAATTGTTGTAAGGTTGTTGGTAATAGTTGGGTGGTTGAAAGTAGTGAGGTGGTGGTTGTCTCCATGGTTGGCCAAATGAATTTCCTCGTGGAAAGTTGTTGTTACCCGGATATCTTCCTTGATTAGAACTACCGGCTTGTTGCCTTTGTTGTTGATTTGGCCTTTGTTGGTTTCCCAAAAAATTTACCTCTTCTAAAGATGGTGGTGGACAATAGCCGGTGGGATGATCACCGAAACACAACTCGCAAGCATTCACTTGTGAAGAACCCCCATCTTTTTGGAATTGCTCCATGATTTTCTTGGGTAAACTCTCCATTTTCTTTTGCATTGCGTCCATTTGTTGAGTGAGGAGTTTGTTTTGTGCTAACACCGCATCATTTGTCTCCAATTCAAGAATACCTGCTTTCCTTTGCGAAGGATTTCTATTATGAGAAGATTTGCGAGAGTTAAGTGCCATTTGATCAATGATCCTTATGGCCTCTTGTGGAGTTTTCAACATTAGAGAACCATTTGCCGATGCTTCTAACAAAATCTTGGATTCACTTTGAAGACCTTGGCGGAAAAGGTAGATTTGCATTTGACTATCATAACCATGCTTGGGACAATTCCTCAACAAAGATTTGTAACGCTCCCATGCATCACAAAGTGACTCACTAGCACCTTGACTGAACGTTGTAACTGCCGTTTTAGCTTCTAGGTGCCTATCCTCCGAAAAGAACCTCTCGGAAAAAGCTTTCTCCAATACCGGCCAATCGTTCATGGTTGAAGTTGGTAGATCTAAGAACCATTCTTTAGCTTTCCCTATCAATGAAATAGGAAATAATCTTGTGAACACATTCTCTTCATCCGCTTCACTAGCTCCAAGTGTACCGGCTAGACTATAGAAGGTGGTGAGATGCTTGTATGGATCTTCGTGATCTAACCCAGAAAATGGATGAGACGTCATAAGTTGAATCATTCTCGTCTTCATCTCAAATTGCCTAGCATTCGGCCTTCCAAGACGAGCGAGTCTTCTTGGACTAACCCAACATGGAAGTACATTTTCTTCTTCATTACCCTCAGGTGTGAAGGTGAGAAAAACACAAGAAGGGGGGGTTGAAATGTGTTAGCTTTTCGCAGCTCTTGAAGAGTGAGAATCTAATTCCTTAATATCAGAGTCTGAAGGAGATCAGAGTCTGATAGGAGATTAGGTTCTGATGCAGCGGAAATAATCAAGAGATAGAGAGAAGAGAGAACACAAGCAATTATACAGGTTCCTTCCACAAACCGGAAGTAGTCCTGTCCCCCTTTTACTTCCAAGGAGAGTTCACTAAAATGTAATATCTATTACAAGTTGCTCAAACACACAGTAAGAGACTTCCAATGCTCAAGCACACAGGCAAGAGACTTCCAATGCTCAAAGACACAACTAAGAGACTTCTTTGCTCAAGGACGCAGCCAAGAGACTTCTTTGCTCAAGCACACAAGCAAGAGACTTCTGACACAATTTACAGAAAATTGAATAGAGTTGAAACACTTGACAAACAATCAAACGTGTTTCTATTACAACAAAGAGAGACTCTGTTTCAAATAAAGACAGACTCTGTTTTTCTGTTTAACTTAGAAATTCTAGAATACTCAGTTTGTTAGAATGTTCTAAGTTGAAGATGTGTTTTTGTTAAGACTCAGTTGAATACGAAAGCAATGCAGCGTAGTTTTTTCAGTTGTAGAGTCCAACAATTCTTCAAGTCTTCTATCCTTTATATAGGCGCAGGAAAGAGACGTTGAGTCATCCAACACATCAGGATGATTTCTGAAGCTTGATCAATGGCTGTTGATATGTTGCTTGATATGGTAATAGTCCTTCAATTGCATAATTTGAATTCCATTCCCTTTGAAGATTAATACCGGTAGACACAATTGCCAAATTGTACGAGGTAGTGGAGTAGTGGAAACAGAGTTCGTACAACGTACTCTGTACTGGCCTACATTCTTTGTCGTTGAGCATCCCACGCTCAAGTTGACTTTAAAGCTAGCCTTTACTCCAAATGAGAGTTTCTTTTGCATCGTCATGCCTGTAGAAATCCTTGTTAGCAAATCTTCATATTTCAGGCTTCAGACTCACTGTAGCACTTAGCTTCTGATGATCTTCAGACTCTCTTGGTTTTAAGATTCTGATAGTCTTCAGACTCTGATAGTCTTCAGACTCTCTTCGATACAGTCTTCAGACTCTCTTCGATGCAGTATTCAGACTATCTTCGATACAGTCTTCAGACTCTCTTCGATATAGTCTTCAAACTCTCTTCAATACAGAATCACAAGCAACAAGCTTCTCTGGATCTTTGCTCTTTAAAATTGTTCAAACAGAATACTTTCTAAGATATAAATCTTGATTGATATCCTGCATACTTAAACAAATAGTAGCAATATCCAATTGACAACTTTTAATACCTTGTTATCATCAAAACTCAAAACGTGGTATTGCTGAACACCTTTGTTCCAACAAGGTGGTGGTAAGGCATTCATTGTGTTGTCTTCTTGGCTTCTTGGAGGAGATGTTGGAGGAGATAACTCTGGCGATGATTGTGGAGATGCAGTTGTGGAAGGAGGAGAACCGGAAGTTCCTTCTTGCTGAGCCAGCCTAGCCAATCTCTTTTCTTTCTTTGTTTTGCTGTTGTTCCTACGAGCTGTTTTCTCTATTTCAGGATCAAACCAAAGTGGTCTTTAGAAACGGTACCTCGCATAAACAAAGTTCAGAAGACTATACCAGGTGGTTAGTGAAGGTGAGAAAAACACAAGAAGGGGGGGTTGAATTGTGTTTTCTTTTCGCAACTCTTGAAGAGTGAGAATCTAATTCCTTTAAACTCAGAGTCTGAATGAGATCAGAGTCTGATAGGAGATTAGGTTCTGATAGCAGCGGAATAATCAAGAGATAAAAAAGAGAACAGAGAACACAAGCAATTATACAGGTTCCTTCCACAAATCGGAAGTAGTCCTGTCCCCCTTGTACTTCCAAGGAGAGTTCACTAAAATGTAATATCAAATTACAAGTTGCTCAAACACACAGTATGAGACTTCCTTGCTCAAGCGCACAGGCGAGAGACTTCCTTGCTCAAAGACACAACTAAGAGACTTCCTATGCTCAAGGACGCAGCCAAGAGACTTCCTTTGCTCAAGCACAAAAGCAAGAGACTTTTACACAATTACAGAAAATTGAATAGAGTTGAAACACTTGACAACAATCAAAATGTGTTTCAATTACAACAAAGACAGACTCTGTATTACAAAAGACAGACTCTGTTTTTCTGTGAAACTTAGAGATTCTAGGATACTCAGTTTGTAAGAATCTAAGTTTATGATGTGCTTTTATTAAGACTCAGTTGAATACGAAAGCAGTGCAATGCAGATTCTAAGTTGTAGAGTCCAACAAGAGTATAACAATTCTTCAAGTCTTCTATCCTTTATATAGGCGTAGGAAAGAGACATTGAGTCATCCAGCGCATCAGGATGAGTTCTGAAGCTTGATCAATGACGGTTGATCTGTTGCTTGATTTGGTAATAGCCCTTCAATGGCATCATTTGAATTTCATTCCCTTTGAGGATTAATACCGGTAGACACAGTTGCCAAACTGTACGTGGTAGTGGAGTAGTGGAAACAGAGTTCGTACAACGTACTCTGTACTGGCCTGCAATCTTTGTCTTTGTGCTTCCCACGCTCAAGTTGACTTAGAAGCTAGCCGTTACTCCATTAGAGTTTGTTTGCGCATAGCAATGCAGTAGAGATCACTGTTAGGAGATTATCAGATTTGTGGCTTCAGTCTCACTGTAGTACTAAGCTTCTGATGATCTTCAGACTCTCTTGGTTTTCAGATTCTGATGGTCTTCAGACTCTGATACAGTCTTCAGACTCTCTTCAGCACAGTCTTCAGACTCTCTTCGATACAGTCTTCAGACTCTCTTCGATACAGAATCACAAGCAACAGGCTTCTATGGATTTATTGCTCTTTAACATTGTTCAAACAGAATGCTTCTTAAGATACAAATCTTAATTTATATCCTGCATACTTAAACAAATATTAGCAATATCCAATTGACAACTTTTTAATACCTTGTTATCATCAAAACTCAAAACGTGGTATTGCTGAACACCTTTGTTCCAACAATCTCCCCCTTTTTGATGATGACAAACATTAGTATTTAAAAGGTCAATTGTTGTTAATCTAATTAACAAGTTGACTTAAGAGGTTCTGAGGTTTGTAAGCTCAGAGTCTGAGGTTTGAAGGCTCTGACTCCCCCTGAGTCTGATAGTTCTTAAGTTGAGGTTTGTAAGCTCATCTTGAGTTCTATCCAGGTTAATTAAATTGTTTTTCAAATGCAATCAAATTCTTACTCAGAATATATAGAAAATTGATTCTTAAACAGGGCTCAGAGTTTAACTAAGCACCTTTCGCAGATTTCCCATTAACTTTTACGTAGAACATGCATTGTAATTAAAGACGGTTATTCTTTCCTCCCTGATATAAATACTTTCCCTTCTCCCCCTTTTGTCATCAACAAAAAAAAGTTCAGAACATGGTTCCTCCCCCTTTTTAAATGACTTAAGGTAAGGGTGTAAACAAGATTTTAGAGAAGAAAGAGATTCAGAGGGAAAACATAGAAAATTCGGAGCATAAAAAGAAATTGAATGCAAATAGAAACAAAAACAACTTGTATAAATTGTAAGCAAAACCAAGTTCAGAGGATAGCAAACAAGAATTACAAAAAAAATAAACAAGACGAAATTAAACTAAGGTTGGTTTTGTTTGGCAAGATGATCCATCAGTTTCTGGAGATCCTCTTGCTGTTTCTTTACCATATGTTCCAGAGCCTCAGTTCTTCGCAAATGTTCTTCTCTCTCCAGTCTAGCTTCTTCTTGAATTCTATACATCTTCCTCTTCAAAGAATTGTAAGCCACTGATTCTCTAGGAATATACTGATCTTCATCAAAGAAGGGTGTATCTCTTATCCTCAGAATAGGAGCTTTTACCATAGCTACAACTTTCTCAGCCTGCTTTACTTCTTCAACATGCTTGGCAGTTATGAGAGCTTGTTCCCTGGCAGCAGCTTTTTGAATTTTGGTGATAAAATCCAAAAACTCAGTCTTCACTGAAGAGAACTTGTCCTCATAGCTAACACTAAGTATTGGCATAGACCTTTGCTCAATAACTTCTTTGAGCTTATTGCATGAAGAAGCATAAAACTCATCAATCTTATTTGAATCAAATAAGTCAGTTTAAGGTTCAGAGGTTGAGGGTTGAGAAGCTCTTAAAGCTAGAAAAGTTTCAAAAGAAAAATAGGTTAGGGGTCACAAAGTGGTTGAGAAACTCTTCTGGTCTTAGCTTTACAAGCTGTTACAGTTCCTGATACAATATCAGAGACTTGTTCCAGATTTTCAGAAGCTGGTTCAATAACAGGTTCTGAAGGTTCAACAGAAGCTAAGGTCAGATTCTCTGTAGGTACAGGTACATGGTCTGGTTTGGAAATGGATGAAGTAGCTTTTGTTGTTTTGGATTTTGCAGGGGTTTTTGGTAGTTCTCCTCCTAGATGTTTTTCAAGTAAATCTAGAGAGTCTGGAGAGTCTACACAAATGGTTTCAGTTTGGGGGGGTGTTTGATTGGATTGAATGGTTGCTTCAGGTTTTTCAGAAGGTTTAATTACCTAAAGTGGTTTGAGGAATGAAGGTTGAGCAGGATAATCAGCAGGAAGATTCATAGACACTGTAATTGTGTCTTGAATTACTCTGTCCATAGTTGAATCAACATAATCAACTACTGCCTGGTCAAGAGGGTTATGGGATGATATGGGTTTGATTGGTGAGGGAGATGAATTTTTTAGAGATGGAAGAATTTGGCTCAAGGGTTTGTTGTCAGATTCTGAATCTGATTCTGACTCATGATTCAAAGAAGAAGATGAGCTGTATGCCACGTTGCCAGAGGTGCCAATGCCAGCTTCTGGAGAGGCAAAATGATCAGACACAGTAGCTTCTGATAACTCAGCTTCTGCAGGTTCTGAAGTACTCTTCTGTTTAAGAGCAGAAGCAAGTAACTTAGCAGCTTCCTTGACAGTCTCTTCCTTCAGCTCTTCAGCAATCAAATCTGCTGCCATAACCTTGCCAGCAGTGTGTTCATCCTCAATCATAGATACAGACGTACCTATCTTCTGTGCTACATCCTTAGCCACAGGAATCACTCCCACCTTTCTCTTCTTGATCTGACTCTCTTCACCTTCAGAGTCAGAATCAATGAAATCATCAATTTCTTGAGCTAACTTGTCATAATCTCTGTCAGCTTTGCCCATTATTGCTTTCTTATCAGCTTTCTTAGCCTTCTTCTCATCTTTCTTAGGCTTCTTCCCATCCTTAATTTCACGAAGTGCAGAAGGAGCAGAAGATGCAGAAGGAGAACCAATTGAAACTCCAGGAAGAGCAGAAGATTTGATCTTTTTCTTGAGAGGCTCCTGCTTCTCTTCTTCTTCCTTGAGAACCACTTCCTTGGTCCTTTTTCCTTTGACCTTAAGAGGGCCTCCTCCAGCAGTCTCAGGAATAGCAGAATAGTTGATTATTCTACCAGTCTCCTTGAAGTAATCCACCACAAATCTAGCAAGAACTTCAGGATTATCTTCTTTGGATATGGGAGGGAAGTCCATCATCAAATCAGATTGTACATAAGATTCTCTCATATCATGCTTAGAGGGATTGAATCTCTTGACAATCTTCATGTACTGCAAAGTCTTCCCATTGATGATTCTGCCAGTCACAGTTCCTAGATGAATATCTGATACCACACCAGATTCTGATAAGACCTTCAAAAGACCTCCTTGATACAGAATCTCAGATATTAATCTTCCAAAAGGAACTTGCCTCCTGGATTCTGATTGACTCTTCTTGATGGCCCAACACATGTGGTGCATCACATATCTGGGGAAGTTGATCTTTATTTTGTTGATAAGAAAATAAAGAAGAACTTTGTGATCCACAGATAATTGGTCTGATCCTCCTCCTTTCTGAAGCATACTATCCAGTATAATCTTCAGAAGCACCCTATGCGTAGGATGCATATCCACCAATTTATTTGAGGGTCTCCCTTCAAATAACAACTTGTTGCAGACAACAGCCCATTCACTCTTCTTGTTGACATTCCAATGAAATTTACCAGAGTTCTCCATCTGACAAGCTCTGGCTACCACCTCTTCAGTGATAACTATAGGAATTCCCATCACAGCAGACCTAATTTCAAGGCCATTGTACGGTCTTAATCCCATTTGGTCTCTGTTTTTGCCAGCAAGACTAGGGTTGTTTGAGATTGCTACTGTTTCTTCCAAAGTAGCTTCAGCTTTGTCGTAGACTTCTGACCTGACCCAGAAATCTCTAACAAGCTCTTGATATGTTGGTCCATTCAACATACCAAAGTATCTCATCATTCCTTGTGCTACGAAATGATGTGCGACGTCAACTCCATTACGACTGATTGAACCAAAATCAACTGGCGATTCAACTTGAATTTCCAGAGTCTCTTTGATGATGTTCATTGTTCTGGGTTTGATAATGTAAGAACCTCCGGACTTGATTATGACACCAGATTGGATGAGATCACTTGCCATTAGGGTTTTCTAAGAGTTTGATTTGAGAACAAAAAGTTTTGCAAAGAATTGAAAAACAAGAAATTTGTTCAAAGAGAAAATCAAAGAGTGGAAAGAGAAGTGAGTTGTGTGTGTTATGTATTTATAGAGAAAATGTTTGAAAGCTGTTTGGAAAGAGTAGGGGACAAACAAACATAAACAATAAGTACAATATAGCATGCAGCCGTAAACGTATTGGGACAAGGCGAAGGTAACTTGTTGTAACGTAATGAAATCATTGCCCTTTTGAGTTCTTACCCAATACAGACAGGCCACGACTGAGAAACCGTAAAGTAACTGTCACCATAGTGGGGCAGGTGTTACTGAACTTAACAATCACGCTTCCACTAATACAGCTTCTGAGAGTCTAAAGATTCCTTACCAGAGTCTGAATATTTTACCAGAAGCTTTCATCAGAATCTCCAAAAGAGAGTCTGATTCCCAGATAGCTTCTGAAAGATATCAGAGTCTGAATTCTGTTTTCAGAGGCGCATATTACCCAGAGACATAGCACATGTTCAAATTTTTCTTTATGAAATCAAATCTTTCAACAGATAAGGGTTTAGTAAATATATCAGCCCATTGATGATCAGTATCAATGAATTGTATATCTAAAATTCCTTTTTGAACATAGTCTCTTATAAAATGATGTTTAATCTCAATATGCTTTGCCCTTGAATGCAGAATTGGATTTTTAGACAAACATATAGCTGCTGTATTATCACAATAAATTTGGATATGGTTTTCAGTTATTTGATAGTCCTCAAGCTGATGTTTCATCCAGAGTAGCTGTGTACAACAACTAGCAGCTGAGATGTATTCTGCTTCTGTTGTAGACAGAGCAATGGTTGCTTGCCTCTTGCTAGCCCAGGATATCAGATTCTCTCCCAAGAATTGACAATTGCCACTTGTAGATTTTCTTTCAATCCTGTCTCCAGCATAATCAGCATCACAGAATCCAACTAGCTTGTAGTCAGAGGATTTCTTGTAAAGAAGTCCAAGATTAGTAGTTCTTTTCAGATATCTAAAGATTCTTTTAACAGCAGTTAAGTGAGACTCTCTAGGATCTGATTGAAACCTTGCACACAAACATACATTGAACAGAATATCTGGTCTGGATGCAGTTAGGTATAACAAAGAACCAATCATACCTCTATACAGCTTCTGATCAACTTTGGTTCCTTGATCTTCTTTGCTCAGAGTGCAGGTTGGATGCATTGGAGTATTCATTTCTTTGCAGTCCTCAAGATTGAACTTCTTCAGAAGCTCTTTCGTATACTTGGACTGATGAACGTAGACTCCATCTTTGCATTGGTTGATTTGAATTCCAAGAAAGAACTTCAATTCTCCCATCATGCTCATTTCAAATTCATCCTGCATTACTTTTGAAAACTCTTTGCAAAGAGAACTATTTGTAGAACCAAAGATAATATCATCAACATAAATCTGAACTACAAGAATGTCTTTCTTTAGGGTCTTTCTGAATAGAGTAGTGTCAACTTGTCCTCGTTCAAAGTTGTTTTGAATCAAGAAATTACTCAGTCTTTCATACCAAGCTCTGGGAGCTTGTTTCAAGCCATAGAGTGATTTCTTTAATTTATAAACATGCTCTGGATGCTTTAAATCTTCAAAGCCAGGAGGTTGTTTGACATATACTTCTTCAGAAATGACACCATTAAGAAATGCACTCTTAACATCCATTTGATACAAAGTTATGTTGTGATTGACTGCATAGGAAAGAAGTAACCTGATTGCTTCCAATCTTGCAATTGGAGCAAAAGTTTCTGTGTAATCAATGCCTTCTTGCTGACTGAAACCTTGTGCAACAAGTCTGGCCTTGTTTCTGATTACTTCTCCTTGTTCACTAAGCTTATTTCTGAACACCCACTTGGTTCCAATGATGTTCTTGTGATTAGGCTTAGCTACTAGATCCCATACTTCATTTCTTTTGAATTGATTCAGTTCTTCTTGCATTGCCAGAATCCATCCTTCATCTCCAAGAGCTTCTTCAACAGAAGTTGGTTCAATAACAGATAATAATCCTAAAGCAGACTCTTCTTGTCTGAAATGCGATCTAGTTCTCATAGGACTTTCTTTATTGCCAATTATCTGATCTTCTGGATGAGAAGACTTGTATTTGAAAGATTGTTTGGATTGACTAGCTTGCAGAGAACCATCTTGAGCTTCATCAGAAGCTTCTTCAAAAGGAACTTCAGGGGTTGTTCCAGCTTCTGAAGTATCTTCAGATTCTGGAATCTGATCAGATTCTGAGTTATCATCAGAATCTTGAGATTTTTCATGACTTTCATCATGCACTGGAGTTTCACTTCCAGACTCTTTGTCATCAAATCTTACATGCATTGGGGAGAATTGTAACACCTCATTTTAATTCTATTATTTTAAATGATGTTTGAATATTGGTTATATGATTTTGCATGACTTATTTGATATATATATGATTTTATGCGAAAATATATGATTCATGTGTGATATATATATATTATGTGTTATTTTATTATATAATTGTTTTATTATTTAAAATAAAATATGAGAAGTAGAAATAAGTAGTTATAATATTTATTTAGAATTAAGGGGGATTAATTGTAATTATGTGGATTAAGTGGGAGTTAAGGGAAAGAAAAAGGGGGTTATGTTTTGGAAGTTAGTAAGGAAAGAGTCAGACAAACATTTTCACGTACAGTAGAGAAAAAGAGAGTTTTTGAGAAAAAGAGGAGAAAAACCAAGAGGGCTAGAAGGAGAGCTAGGAAGGGATCAAATTGCTGTAGGCTTTCAATTGTTGCTGAATTAAGGTAAGGGTGGGATTCCTTTCACTAATAATGTATATAATTCTGAAATTTGATGAATTGTGGTGTTCTTGGTTTTCTAGGTTTTAGAATTTTGTGTAATTTCTAAAATGGATGAATTGTGTTGTTTGATGCATGTTCCTATGTTGTTTTGATGGCTATATTGCCTATTTGATTTGTAAACATCACTGTAAATCATTTTGGGAGATTAAGGGATCAAAATTTGGGTTTTTGGGTGAAAAATGGTGAGAAATCGTCAAAAAACGGGGCCCAGTTCGCTTAAGCGAGCCCCAAGCGAACTCACAAGCGAAATTGGGGTTCCTCTCGGCGTGAATCTCGCTTAAGCGAGATTTGTCTCGCTTAAGCGAGATGCTCTCTGACAGCATTTCCAGTTTCGCGTTCTTGTGTCTTTTTCACACGTTTCTGTTTTGAATTAGCTTTCGGTGTAAACATGAAAGTTGTAGATAATTGAGTTAGCTTTCTAATGGCCTTGGTTTGACGTGTAAACTATTTCTAGATTTTTAGTTATGACGAAAATAGTCCAAGAGGGTATTCAGAAAATTTTAAGAAAACTTAGCATAACTAATTCAGAGTTAGTCCAAAACTTATGGTTGGTTTCCCAACTTCAAACTTAGGTATTGGGATTTAGTTGCAGTGTTTTATGAGTATTTGGCTTATGCCTTATTGATCACCCTTGCTTGTTTTTGAAGAATGTTTTGGTCTGATATGAATGTAGTTGATTAATGTATGTGTGTTATGTTGATGAATTTTGTTGTAAGAGTTGTTGTGTCAGATTTTGACTAAGTTGTGGAGTGTGTCATAAATGATTAGGCACATATGTTGTTGTTTTAGATGTAGTTTTAGTTGTATGTTGATATACACAAGTTGACTCCATTTGCATACTCATAACTGTTGGGGGCTTATGCCCTGGAATGCTTAGCATTCACACCCGTTGGGGGCTTATGCCCTGGAATGTTTATCATTCACCTGTTGGGGGCTTATGCCCTGGGATGCTTTAACCATCCAACTGTTGGGGGCTTATGCCCTGGAATGCTTAGCATTCAACGCGCGTAAAATGGTACCACATGCATAATGCATTTGTCGTTGTCGATGTCGCATTGTCGTAGTCGTTGTCGTCGGTCATGTCGTTGGTGTTCATTGCTGATAATGACATTGTTGTTGCTGTTGTTTAATGTTGTTGAAGATAATTATGTTGCTATTATATATGTGTATATTTATTCAAATTATATATGAATTGAATAATGCCTGTTGTAAGATGTTGTTGTTTCATTGATTTGATGGATTATATATATTTATTATTGATCGTGTATCTCACCCCTTCTGCTTGAAAACGTTGCCTTCCCTATGGGTAACTTGCAGGTAACGAAGATTAGTAGGATGATTGGCTCTGTGTCTAGGGCTCTGATACATATTAGGATGGGGGATCGTCGCGATGTTTTCCTTTCATTCCTTTATGTATCAAACTTCGATTATGTTGTTGAATTTTCATGTCGTTGAATAATGATGACTTTTGTTGGCGCTTTTGTGCCAAGATAATTGTTGAGGTTGAATTATGTTTTTAAACGAAATTTTCCGCTGCATTTTAATGAGACTTTCAATGTGGAATAATAAATAGTATAATTTCTATTTATGAGATTTTGAAAAGTAGTGTAATACTGCGTTGTTGAATTACTCTGATATAATTATATTTATTATTACGCGTTTGGGAGAACCGGGTGTTACAGCTTGAGTATTCACCCAGGAGCTACGAAGATGTATCATTATTTGAAGAAGTTGTTTTGGTTGTCTGGATTGAAACGTGATTTGGCACAATTTGTGTATTCTTGTTTAGTTTGTAAGAAATCGAAGATAGAACATCAGAAACCTGCTGGTATGATGGTACCGTTGGATGTGCCAGATTGGAAATGGGATAGCATATCCATGGATTTTGTGACGAGTTTGCCAACTACTCAAAGAGGGAACGATGCTATTTGGGTGATTGTTGATAGGTTAACCAAGTCAGTTCATTTTCTACCGATCAATATCACTTTTACATTCAAGAGATTTTAAGATTGCATGGTGTTCCTTCGAGCATTGTGTCAGATAGAGATCCAAGATTTACTTCTAGATTTTGGAAAAGTTTGCAGAAAGCTTTAAGGTCTCAATTGAATTTGAGCTCGGCGTATCATCCACAGACAGATGGTCAATCCGAGAGGACGATTCAATCGTTGGAAGATTTGTTGAGGGTGTGTGTGCTTGAACAAGGAGGAGCTTGGGATAATCATCTTCCGTTAATAGAGTTCACTTATAATAACAGTTACCATTCTAGTATTAGAATGGCACCTTTCGAGGCTTTGTATGGAAGAAGATGTAGAACTCCGTTGTGTTGGTTTAAATCGGGAGAAAGTGTGGTTCTAGGACCAGAGATTGTGCAACAAACCACTGAGAAAGTAAGAATGATCCAAGAGAAGATAAAAGCATCGCAGAGTCGACAAAAGAGTTATCATGACAAGCGTAGGAATGACCTTGAGTTCCAAGAGGGAGATGATGTGTTTTTGCGAGTTACTCCAATGACCGGTGTAGGTCGTGCCTTGAAGTCGAAGAAGTTGACTCCAAAGTTTATTGGTCCGTATCAGATATCAGAGAGGATTGGGACGGTGGCATATCGTGTTGGATTACCACCGCATCTATCAAATTTGCACGATGTTTTTCATGTGTCGCAACTGAGGAAGTACGTTCCGGATCCGTCTCATGTGATCCAAAGTGACGATGTGCAAGTAAGGGACAACCTTACGGTTGAGACTCTACCCTTAAGGATCGATGATCACAAGGTGAAGTTGTTGAGAGGCAAGGAGATACCTCTAGTGAGAGTTGTTTGGAGTGGAGCGACTGGTGAAAGTTTAACTTGGGAGCTTGAAAGTAAGATGCTGGAGTCATATCCAGAGTTGTTTAATCGAGGTAAGATTTTCGAGGACGAAAATCCTTTAAGTAGGGGAGAGTTGTAACGCCCACTTTATTTATTTAATTATTTTATTAGAGTATATAGTATATTATTATATATTATATGATTTTAATGATGTTGTGACGTATGAGATGATGTTGTGGTGTGACGTTTATTTTATTGTTTAATAAAATAAAATATGTGATGAAAATTAAGATGTGATATAATAACAAATATTTTGAGAGATGGGGTTGTTTTCATAAATAAGATAGAGTTGTGGGGATAAGTGAAAATAGAAAGAATTATATAAGGGAGTTAGGTTTAGAAAGAAGCAGTCAGTATGTAACACCCCGTTCTCCCAACAGAATTAATTAACAAATTAAATCAGAGTTTTTCACCAAAAACGGAATGCTACATTTTCATTCAAACAAAATCTCCAAATAAATGGATGAATAAATATTCTCCAAATAAATAGTCAATAATAATTAACTCCAAAACTTCGCAGCGGAATTAGTTTAAAACAACTGAATAATCTTTGGCACGCAGGCCTCATCAAAAGTTTCATAAATCAAAATTAATACGTAAGGAAAGAGAAAACAAGCAATAAATTCCTGTCCCGTTACGTATCAGAGCCCTAAGACACTTGAGCCGACATCTCTACTAATCTTCATTACCTGCACTTGCCCACAAGGCGGCAATTCCAGCAGAAGGGGTGAGATTCACAAACAACAATAGATAACATAATTCATCAATTAAACTCAACAGCAACAATTTAATGAATAATTCAATTATCATTTATAATTTGAACAATTCAACAACATGGTCAACAACGACACCGACAACTCGACCAACAACAACAACAACAACAACAACTACAACGACAACAACGACAACAAAAATGCAACTAATGCAAATGCATGTGGTACCATTTTACGCGCGTTGAATGCTAAGCATTCCGGGGCATAAACCCCCAACGGTTGAATGAAATAACATTCCAGGGCATAAGCCCTCAACAATTGAGTGATAAACACTCCAGGGCATAAGCCCTCAACGATTGAGTGTAAACACTCCAGGGCATAAGCCCTCAACAATGGTATGAGTATGAAATGGACTCAATGGTGTATATCTACATACAACCCAACGACAGCAACAACAACTACTATATGCATAATCAGCTATGGCATAAGACTCCATCTTAATTTGACAAGACACAACAAGGTCACAACAAAGCCACACAACAAAATTCAACAACCTAAGTAACATACAGCATTACTCGCCGTGGCGAGCTACTTTACTCGCCGTGGCGAGTTCAGAAAATTGAGCTCCTCGCCGTGGCGAGTTGGGGGCGAGCTCAAGGCGAGCAAAAGTGGTTGCTCTCGGCATTTTAGACATTTTTCACCTAAAATCTTCATTTTTAAGTTCCCAAAACCCAAATTTAATTCTGTAAAAAGGTTCCATTCATCCCTAAACATATTAAGGCATTCAAATTGATATAAAAATTCACCCAAAAACCTCACTAAGACAATTAACCACTTTTTAATTAAGCAACTCGCCGTGGCGAGTGCATCTGCTCGCTGTGGCGAGCTACGGGTGTTTCACTGCTCGCCTCACGAGTGGGACTGCTCGCTGTGGCGAGCTACACAGGCACTGCTCGCCTGGCGAGTGGGTTTACTCGCCGTTGCGAGTTACACAGGCACTGCTCGCCTGGCGAGTGGGTTTACTCGCCGTTGCGAGTGGCGATTGACAGAACTACGAACTGTACGAACAGACTTATACTTTTCAACCCTAAACCCCAAATTCAACACCCAAAGGCTCAATTTTGATGAATTTCATCATCCCTATGCATTCTAACATCAGGACAGCATTAAACAACAACAATTACATGAATTAATCAAGTTATTAACATCAATTCATCATTAACCTAATTCAATTCATCAACCCTAACAACCCTACATTCATCAACGAATTAAGAACCTAAAGTTGAGAGTTAGTCTCACCCTTACCTTAGATTATCTTCCTGAATTAAAGGCAGCGTTCTTCTCTCCTCTTGCTTCTTCTCTCTTCTTCTAGGTTTTTCCCCCATTTCTTGTTTTCTCACTGTTTCTACGTGAAAACTGATTCTGACTATTTCTTCCCTTATTAATACCTATTAACTTCTCCTTAATTCTAATTAACTCCTATTAAATTATTAAATAATTCATTTTAACCCCCAACCTTCTAATAATTATAATTCTTGCCTATTTTAATTAAATAATCGAATAACTATATAATAAAATATATAACACACCAAAAATCAACATAGTTATTTAAAATCATAAAAACTTATTAAAATCAATTGAAATAAAACAATCGACAACTAGGGCGTTACAACTCTCCCCCACTTAAAGAATTTCGTCCTCGAAATATTACCTCAAGCAAACAACTCAGGATAAGACTCTAGCATCTTACTCTCCAGCTCCCAAGTCAAGCTTTCACCAGTTACTCCACCCCAGACAACTCTCACCAGAGGTATCTCCTTGTCTCTCAACTTCTTCACCTTACGATCATCAATCTTCAACGGTAAAGTCTCCACCGTAAGGTTGTCTCTAACCTGCACGTCACCCCTTGGTATAACATGCGAAGGATCCGCTACGTACTTCCGCAACTGCGACACATGAAACACATCATGCAGATTTGAAAGATGTGGTGGCAAACCTATTTGATATGCCACTGGCCCAATCCTCTCCGATATCTGATAAGGACCAATAAACTTCGGAGTCAACTTCTTAGACTTCAACGCGCGACCTACACCTGTCATGGGAGTGACTCTCAAGAACACATGATCACCCTCTTGAAACTCAAGTTCCTTTCTACGCTTGTCATGGTAACTCTTTTGCCGACTCTGCGACGCTTTCATCTGCTCTCTTATCAACTTGACCTTCTCTGTAGTCTGCTAGACTAATTCCGGTCCCAACACTATACTTTCTCCCGATTCAAACCAACACAACGGAGTTCTACACCTCCGACCATACAAAGCTTCAAATGGTGCCATACCAATACTCGAATGGTAACTGTTGTTGTACGTGAACTCAATCAACGGTAGATGACTATCCCAAGCTCCACCTTGCTCAAGTACACATACTCTTAGCAAATCTTCCAGCGACTGAATCGTCCTCTCCGACTGACCATCTGTTTGAGGATGATAAGCCGAACTCAACTTCAACTTAGAACCCAAAGCCTCCTGCAAACTCTTCCAAAACCTTGAAGTAAACCTCGGATCTCTATCCGACACAATGCTTGATGGAACACCATGCAACTTCACAATATTATGAATATAAATCTCTGCCAACTGAGCTACTGGATAATTGATATTGATCGGAATAAAATGCGCTGACTTTGTTAATCTGTCAACAACTACCCAAATGGCATCATGCCCCTTCGGAGTATTCGGTAAGCTCGTTACAAAATTCATGGATATGCTATCCCACTTCCACTCTGGTACATCCAATGGTGTCAACAACCCTGCAGGCTTCTGATGTTCGACTTTAGATTTCTGACAAGTCAAACATGCATAAACAAATTGCGCGACATCTCGCTTCAATCCAGACCACCAAAATAACTTCTTCAAGTCGTGGTACATCTTCGTAGCTCCCGGATGAATACTTAAGCTACTCCTGTGACTTTCTTCCAAAATCATCTTTTTCAACTCGTCATTATCAGGAATACAAATTCTGCCTCAGAATCTTAACACACCTTTATCATCAACCTGGAAATCACTACCTTCCGCTTCATTGCCAGTAACCATCAAGTCTACAAACTTAACATCAGCTTCTTGCGCTTCCTTGATACTGTTCAAGAATTCATTATTGATCTTCAACATACCCAACTGCACGCTCTGAGGTGCCAATTCACAAACTAAGCTCAAGTCCCTAAATTGCTCAAGTAACTCGAACTCTTTTATCATCATAGCAGACATGTGCAACGTCTTTCTGCTCAAGGCATCTGCAACAACATTGGCTTTACCCGGATGGTAATTCAAACCAAAATCATAGTCCTTTAACAATTCGAGCCATCTTCTCTGCCTCATATTCAACTCTTTCTGATCAAACAAATATTTCAAACTCTTATGATCACTGAACACCTCAAATCTGGAACCGTACAAATAATGCCTCCAAATTTTTAACACAAAAACTACAGCAGCCAACTCTAAATCATGTGTAGGATAGTTCTTCTCATGTATCCTCAACTGCCTCGAAGCATAAGCTACCACCTTACCATCCTGCATAAGTACACCACCTAAGCCCAACTTGGACGCATCACAATAAACAACAAAAGGTTCATCTGGCTTCGGTAAAATCAAAATCGGAGCAGTCGTCAACCGTTGCTTCAACTCATTGAAACTATTCTCACACTTAGTATCCCACACAAAAGCCTTACCCTTACAGGTCAACTGTGTCAAAGGAAGTGCCAACTTCGAAAATCCTTCGATAAATCTGCGGTAATAACCTGCTAAGCCCAGAAAACTTCTAATCTCTGTAACTGACCTCGGAGTCTCCCATTGCGATACCGCTTCAACTTTCGACGGGTCAACCGCAATACCACTACCAGAAATAATGTGGCCAAGAAAACTTACTTCACTTAACCAGAACTCACATTTGGATAACTTGGCATACAACTTCTTTTCTTTCAACACTTGCAAAACAATCTTCAAATGCTCTGCATGCTCTTCTTCAGTCTTAGAATAAATCAGAATATCATCAATAAAAACAACAACAAATCTATCCAGGAAGTCATGGAAAATTCTGTTCATATACTCCATAAATACACCAGGTGCATTAGTAACACCGAACGGCATCACCTTATACTCATAGTGACCATAACGCGTTCTGAACGCCGTCTTCTGTATATCTTCATCCTTCACCTTGATCTGATGGTAACCTGACCTCAAATCGATTTTACTAAACACACGGGCACCCACTAGCTGATCCATCAAGTCATCAATTCTCGGTAGTGGATACCTATTCTTTATCGTCACTTTATTCAGCTGACGGTAATCTATACACAACCTCATGCTACCATCTTTCTTCTTAACCAATAACACTGGCGCTCCCCAAGGTGAAACACTTGGTCTTACAAACTTCTTATCAAGCAGGTCTTCCAACTGCTTCTTCAACTCTGTCAACTCAGCTGCTGACATACGGTAAGGAGCCATCGACACAGGCTTCGTACCCAGAACAAGATCAATTGAAAATTCCACTTCCCTTTCTGGCGGCACATCGGGAATCTCATCAGGAAAAACTTCTGGAAATTCATTCACGACCGGTAGGCTATCAATCACTGCTTGATTCTCTATTGACAAATATGCCAACAAGGAAAACATCATAATTCCGTCACGCTCAATCTGCTTCAACTGCTTAGTACTCAAGAAATCAACTTCACTCTCTTCTTCAGCAGAAGAGAAACGTACTGTCTTACTAAAACAATTTATGAGGACATGGTTATACTCTAACCAGTTCATCCCAAGGATTACATCCATACCCGTCAACGGTAAACATACGAGATCAACTTCAAAATTTCTACCAAATACAGACAGTGGACAACTTAAACAAACAAGAGAAGTAGTCACTGAACCCTTAGCTGGAGTTTCAACAATCATTTCTCCATCCATATTAGACATAGTAAGTCCCAACTTAGAAGCACAACTAACATCAATAAAACAATGCGTAGCACCAGTATCTATAATAGCAATTAAAGGAGTATCATCAAAATAACAAGTACCTCGAATAAGTCGATCCTCATTGTCCGTCTGTGTACCAGACAATGCAAACACTTTCCCTCCAAGCTGAGCCTTCTTAGGCTTCTTGCACTGAGAACTAAGATGACCCTCTTCATCACAATTAAAACAGACAATATCACCACGTTTGCATTCAGCTATTGTATGTCCTTTCTTCCCACATCGGAAGCATTTCTTCTCATCACGGTGGCAAGCATTACTTTTGTGGCCTTTCTCGCCACACTTGTAGCAGACAACTTCAGCATGAGTCTCATTCTTCCTGGGCCTCCTCTCATCATTCACCCGTTGTTTCCCCTTATCAGCAGGAGCACTGTAAGGCTTAGGACGGTTCTGCTGATTCTTACTCTTCCTTTCATTAAGCACTTTATAGTGAGCTTTCGTATCCTCTTCGTAAATCCTGCAGCTACTCACCAATTCAGAAAAATTGCGGATCTTCTGATAACCAATGGCCTGCTTAATCTCAGCACGCAGACCATTCTCAAACTTGATACACTTAGAGAACTCAGCAGTCTCAGGAGTGTAATGCGGGTAAAACTTTGCCAACTCAACAAACTTGGCAGCATACTGTGTTACTGACATATCACCTTGCTTCAGCTCCAGAAATTCAATCTCCTTCTTACCTCGGACATCTTCCGGAAAATACCTATTCAGAAACTCTCTTCTGAACACAGCCCACGTGATCACAGCTCCTCCATTCTCTAGCACTGGTTGCACACTCACCCACCAATCATCGGCCTCCTCAGCCAGCATATGTGTGCCAAAACGCACCATCTGAACATCAGTGCACTGCATTACTCTGAAGATTCTCTCAACCTCTTTCAACCATGTCTGCGCTCCATCAGGGTCATACCTGCCCTTGAAAGTTGGTGGATGGTTCCTCAGGAAGGTTTCCAACATGCGAACACCGTCGTTACCACCAGCATTATTCTGTTGACCCACAACTTGAGTCATCGCTTGTAGAGCAGCAGCAAGTGCGACATCATTCCTTCCAGCCATCGCGAAAATCTACACTACAACAACAACCAGGACATCAAAGACAATACAAAATTGTCACACGACTCTACTAGGCTCGACTCGACTCTACTACTTGGCCGGACGGACCGACCTGCTCTGATACCAATTGTAACACCCCGTTCTCCCAACAGAATTAATTAACAAATTAAATCAGAGTTTTTTACCAAAAACGGAATGCTACATTTTCATTCAAACAAAATCTCCAAATAAATGGATGAATAAATATTCTCCAAATAAATAGTCAATAATAATTAACTCCAAAACTTCGCAGCGGAATTAGTTTAAAACAACTGAATAATCTTTGGCACGCAGGCCTCATCAAAAGTTTCATAAATCAAAATTAATACGTAAGGAAAGAGAAAACAAGCAATAAATTCCTGTCCCGTTACGTATCAGAGCCCTAAGACACTTGAGCCGACATCTCTACTAATCTTCATTACCTGCACTTGCCCACAAGGCGGCAATTCCAGCAGAAGGGGTGAGATTCACAAACAACAATAGATAACATAATTCATCAATTAAACTCAACAGCAACAATTTAATGAATAATTCAATTATCATTTATAATTTGAACAATTCAACAACATGGTCAACAACGACACCGACAACTCGACCAACAACAACAACAACAACAACAACTACAACGACAACAACGACAACAAAAATGCAACTAATGCAAATGCATGTGGTACCATTTTACGCGCGTTGAATGCTAAGCATTCCGGGGCATAAGCCCCCAACGGTTGAATGAAAAAACATTCCAGGGCATAAGCCCTCAACAATTGAGTGATAAACACTCCAGGGCATAAGCCCTCAACGATTGAGTGTAAACACTCCAGGGCATAAGCCCTCAACAATGGTATGAGTATGAAATGGACTCAATGGTGTATATCTACATACAACCCAACAACAACAACAACAACTACTATATGCATAATCAGCTATGGCATAAGACTCCATCTTAATTTGACAAGACACAACAAGGTCACAACAAAGCCACACAACAAAATTCAACAACCTAAGTAACATACAGCATTACTCGCCGTGGCGAGTTCATAAAATTGAGCTCCTCGCCGTGGCGAGTTGGGGGCGAGCTCAAGGCGAGCAAAAGTGGTTGCTCTCGGCATTTTAGACATTTTTCACCTAAAATCTTCATTTTTAAGTTCCCAAAACCCAAATTTAATTCTGTAAAAAGGTTCCATTCATCCCTAAACATATTAAGGCATTCAAATTGATATAAAAATTCACCCAAAAACCTCACTAAGACAATTAACCACTTTTTAATTAAGCAACTCGCCGTGGCGAGCTACGGGTGTTTTACTGCTCGCCTCGCGAGTGGGACTGCTCGCCTAGCGAGTGGGTTTACTCGCCGTTGCGAGTTACACAGGCACTGCTCGCCTGGCGAGTGGGTTTACTCGCCGTTGCGAGTGGCGATTGACAGAACTACGAACTGTACGAACAGACTTATACTTTTCAACCCTAAACCCCAAATTCAACACCCAAAGGCTCAATTTTGATGAATTTCATCATCCCTATGCATTCTAACATCAGGACAGCATTAAACAACAACAATTACATGAATTAATCAAGTTATTAACATCAATTCATCATTAACCTAATTCAATTCATCAACCCTAACAACCCTACATTCATCAACGAATTAAGAACCTAAAGTTGAGAGTTAGTCTCACCCTTACCTTAGATTATCTTCCTGAATTAAAGGCAGCGTTCTTCTCTCCTCTTGCTTCTTCTCTCTTCTTCTAGGTTTTTCCCCCATTTCTTGTTTTCTCACTGTTTCTACGTGAAAACTGATTCTGACTCTTTCTTCCCTTATTAATACCTATTAACTTCTCCTTAATTCTAATTAACTCCTATTAAATTATTAAATAATTCATTTTAACCCCCAACCTTCTAATAATTATAATTCTTGTCTATTTTAATTAAATAATCGAATAACTATATAATAAAATATATAACACACCAAAAATCAACATAATTATTTAAAATCATAAAAACTTATTAAAATCAATTGAAATAAAATAATCGACAACTAGGGCGTTACACAGTACGTTACAGACTTTTGCAAAAAGGAGAGGAAAGTGGCCGGAGAAGAGAGAACCTCAATTCTGCGAACATATCAGGTAAGGGTGAGCCTAACTTCAATTGTATTTACTGTAATTCATCTAGTTGTGATTAACATAGGAATTGAAAGAGAGTTTGAGAGATTTCATAAGTTAGGGTTTTGTAGATTTTATGATGAATTGATGAGAGAATGATGTGAATTGATGTAGAAACCTGTTACAGAACCTAGATTAAACACTAGGACCTTAATTCTGAAAGATTAGAAGCATAACATGAAGAATTGGACGAGTTTTGGCGAGGTTTTGAGCGAACCCGTAACCCCTCTGCGATAGCTCGCCGTGGCGAGCAGACCCGCTCGCCGTGGCGAGCAGTTAGGTATATACTCGCGAGGCGAGCAGCTGAGCTTGCCGTGGCGAGCAACCCCTTTAGTGCACGCGAGGCGAGCAACATCACTCGTCGTAGCGAGCAAGTGGCAGAATGCAATTTAAGTAGCTCGCCGTGGCGAGCAGACCCACTCGCCATAGCGAGCAATGTGGTCTCAGACCACTATAACTTGAGTTTTAGAACTCTGTTTTGAGCGAGGCTTTGAGAGTAGACTTTTGGATAGTATTAGAGATGTTTAAGACCTAATTAGAACATGTAATGACGCTATAAGATGATATTTAAGTGTTGGCGTTAATCTATGCTTAGATGCTTAATAAGCGAAGTTTATGAATGAAGTATAAATGATGTTGCGATGATAACTTTGTGCTGTATATACATATGTTAAGTGTACTGAGCTGCTGTCATGTACTGTTACAATTGCATGTGCTGATAAAGAATCGTATATGATGTTAAGATGTTGTGTATTAAATTGTTTAAGTATATGAGTTGAGTTCATGCATTTGCATAATTTGAGACGGTGGAGCTTATGCTCAAAGCGACGGTGGAGCATTTGCTCAAAGCGACGGTGAAGCTTATTAAAGCTAAAATATTGGTACCACATGCATGATATTAAGACGTAGAGTTGCATTTGTCGAGTCCTGAGTCTGAGATGTTTTGAGACGTTTGTTTTGTGAAGATATTCTAAGATGATTTATTATACGTAGATGCTTGAGATGTTTTCAGTTATATGTGACGGATATTGTTGTTGTTGTTAAGCATGATTATTTGGATTATATGTTAATATAATTGTTGTGAATCTCACCCCTTCTGTTGGAATTGCCGTCTTGTGGGCAAGTGCAGGTGACCAAGCTTAGGTTCGACGACGTGAGAGGTTATTGTGGAGTCTTTGGAGCTCTGATACGTAACGGGATGGGGATTTATCATTATTTCTATTCCTTTATGTATCATGTTGACTAATGATGATGTTTGCGACGCAACTTTAATTTGAGATGTTTTATGAGGCTTTTGTGCCAAGAATTATTTATTTAAGATTTTGAGACGTTTATGAATTCCGCTGCTATGTTTGAACATTGTTTAAGAATAAATTATTATTCGATTTGATTTAAAAGATTTTATGAAATGTGACATCCTGATTTATTGTGATATACTCTGATTATTTGAATGAAATTTTTTAGTCGGGATTTCGGGGTGTTACACTTTGCTTGCTCAGCAGTCTACGCATCTACAAATTATTTAACTAGGAGAAACCTTTGGAATGCTTTATCTTCATTACAATCCTAATATGCATTTCCTTGGTGTTATATTGGGGACTTTAATTGTATCTTAGGGGCTCATGAACACAGAGGTAGAACTAATCCAGCTAGAATACCCATTCAAGATTTTCAATCTTGGACTGACACTAATAACTTGGTTCATTTACCTACCAGGGGAGCTGAAGTCACTTGGTCCAATAGATGGGGAGGAGGTAGACATACTGAT
Source organism: Medicago arabica (assembly GCA_946800305.1). Classification (NCBI taxonomy): domain Eukaryota; kingdom Viridiplantae; phylum Streptophyta; class Magnoliopsida; order Fabales; family Fabaceae; genus Medicago; species Medicago arabica. The sequence continues at coordinate 27,124,893 of OX326970.1, read as the reverse complement.
AGGAGACTAGACAGGGCTGTATGTAATCATGGTTGGCTCGATATGTGTTGCTCTATTTCAGTTTCCACTCTGACAAAGCATAGATCAGATCATTTTCCAATTTTGTTGGACTTCAAGTTGTCAGACATCACTTTTGCATCTCAATTCAAGTTCATGAGGATGTGGTCCATGCATCAAGATTGTAAGCAACTCATTCAAGACACTTGGAACAGATCCATCATAGGATGCCCTATGTTTGTGTTAAACGAAAAGCTAAAAATATTAAAAGAAAGATTGAAGATTTGGAATAAAGAAAGCTTTGGTAATATACATAAAGCTGTCAATCATGTTGAGCAGAAGTTGCAACAAATTCAGTATCAAATTCAAATGAATGGAAACTCAGATGCTTTGTTATTAGAAGAGATAGAAGCTCATAAAGTTTTAGATAAAGTACTAAACAGACAAAAATGCTTTTGGCAAGAAAAAGCTAGGCTGAACTGGCATTTGCAAGGAGATAGGAACACCAAATACTTCCATAGGATTGCCAAGATTAAAACCTCAACCAAAACCATATCATCCCTTTTAGATGGGGAACATGTGATCACAGACCAAACACAAATTTCAAATCATATTGTCTCATACTATAAGAATTTATTTAGTACTAACATTGTTTTGCAGGAACTCTTACTTGCAGATGATGTCATCCCAAATCTCATCACAGATGAAATCAATAACCTTTTGACCATGCTTCCTTCTCAGCAAGAAATCAAAGCAGCAATCTTTGCCCTCAACAAGGAAAGCTTCCCTCGACCTGATGGCTTTGGTGCATTTTTCTATCAAACGTATTGGGAAATTATTCAAGATGATGTAGTCAAAGCAGTTTTGGAATTCTTCACTTCAAGCTCGATTTTGCCAAGATACAACACAAATATTATTGCCCTTCTTCCAAAGATTCCAAATGCATCTTCCATAGACCAATACAGACCTATTGCAATGGCCTTTAAATTCAAGATCATTTCTAAGGTAATTGCTGACAGACTTGCACCAATCATGTCCTCCATCATTTCTTAAGAGAAAATGGGATTCATACATCAAAGGAACATCAGAGATTGCTTATGTATTGCTTCTGAAGCTACTAATTTATTGCACAACAAAGCTTTTGGAGGAAATTTAGCCCTGAAAATTGATATAACAAAGGCTTTTGACACACTAGAATGGTCTTTTTTACTAAAAGTGCTCAAAACTTTTGGTTTCAACACACCTTCTGCAACTGGATACAAGTGATTCTTAATTCAGCTTTTCTATCTATATCAATCAATGGTAAAGCTCAAGGCTATTTTAACTGCACAAGAGGGGTGAGACAAGGGGACCCTTTATCTCCTCTTCTTTTTTGTTTGGCTGAAGATGTTCTAAGCAGAAGCATTTCCAAGCTTGTGGTAGAAGACAAGCAAGAATTAATTAAAGGTACCAGACACACTTATGTTCCTTCACACACTTTTTATGCTGATGATCTTATGATATTTTGCAAAGGCAAATTGTTAGGGCATAATAACCTCAAAGACTTATTTCAAAGATATGCTCTTAATTCTGGCCAAGTCATCAACTGTTCAAAAGGTTCGTTCCTTCAACCAGTTGCAGATAAAATTTGTATGAAACTTTCAGCTTGGAAAGCTTCTTTACTCTCTATGGTAGGGAGGTTTCAATTGGTTAGATTAGTGATCCAAAGTATGATGATATATAGCATATCCCTCTATTCTTGGTTGGTTTCCCTCATTAAGCAAGTAGAACAAAAGATTAGAAACTTTATTTGGAGTGGGGACCAAGACAAAAGAAAACTTGTTACAGTTGCTTGGAAGAAACTTTGCAGACCCTCTTCTCAAGGAGGCCTGAACTTAAGATCTTTGCATAGCTTGAACAATGCCACCAATTTAAAGCTTTGTTGGGATTTATTGAATTTAGATAAAGCTTGGGCCAAACTACTAAAGGATAGAGTTTTGAAGCATGGAAAGGTCATTCAACATCATATATACTCATCTCTATGGAGCAGCATCAATGAAGAATACAATGTGATTCAAGAGAATTCCATTTGGCTTCTTGGTAAAGGAGATAAAATAAATTTCTGGAATGATTCTTGGAGTGGGCAGCCTTTAGCTTCTCTTTTTAATATTCCATATCACATTTCTAGTCTTCTCACATCTTCTCTGAGTGATTACATTCATAATGGTCATTGGAACATACCTGTTTACTTGCAAATGAAGTTTCCAAATCTTACTCATCTGGTTCATCAAGTTACTATTCCTATTAAGGAGCAATGTGACAGTATTCAATGGAAACACTCTCAGGTCGGTGATTTACAACTGAAGGAAGCATATTCTTTCAAACATCAACAATTTCAAGACCTTCATTGGGCCAAAATAATTTGGAATGTTGATGTTCCTCCCTCAAAGTATTTGTTTTTCTGGAGAATGATGCATGGCAAGATCCCCACTGATTTGACGTGTAAACTATTTTTAGATTTTGAGTTATGAAGAAAATAGTCCTAGAGGGTATTTAGAAAATTTTAAGAAAACTTAGCATAACTAATTCTGAGTTAGTCCAAAACTTATGGTTGGTTTCCCAACTTCAAACTTAGGTATTAGGGATTTAGTTGAAGTGTTTTATGAGTATTTGGCTTATGTCTTATTGATCATACTTGCTTGTTTTTGAAGAATGTTTTGGTCTGATATGAATGTAGTTGATTAATGTATACGTGTTATGTTGCTGAATTCTGTCGTAAGAGTTGTTGTGTCAGATTTTGACTAAGTTGTTGAGTGTGTCATAAATGATTAGGCACATATGTTGTTGTCGTAGATGTAGTTTTAGTTGTACGTTGATATACACAAGTCGAGTCCATTTGCATACTCATAACTGTTGGGGGCTTATGCCCTGGAATGCTTAGCATTCATACCGTTGGGGGCTTATGCCCTGGAATGTTTATCATTCACCTGTTGGGGGCTTATGCCCTGGGATGCTTTAACCATCCAACTGTTGGGGGCTTATGCCCTGGAATGCTTAGCATTCAACGCGCGTAAAATGGTACCACATGCATAATGCATTTGTCGTTGTCGATGTCGCATTGTCGTAGTCGTTGTCGTCGATCATGTCGTTGGTGTTCATTGCTGATAATGACATTGTTGTTGTTGTTGTTTAATGTTGTTGAAGATAATTATGTTTCTATTATATATGTGTATATTTATTCACATTATATATGAATTGAATAATGCCTGTTGTAAGATGTTGTTGTTTCATTGATTTGATGGATTATATATATTTATTATTGATCGTGTATCTCACCCCTTCTGCTTGAAAACGTTGCCTTCCCTATGGGTAACTTGCAGGTAACGAAGATTAGTAGGATGACTGACTCTGTGTCTAGGGATCTCATACATATTAGGATGGGGGTCGTCGCGAATGTTTCCTTATTCTTTTATGTATCTTATCTATGAAAAGACTGTGTCTTGAGAATTTATTATTGTTGAAAATAATATTTTATAACTGTTGAGGCCTTTGTGCTAGGATTATGTTGACGTTGAATTATAATTTTTGAAGATTTATTCCGCTGCAGTTTATGAGAATTTATGTTGTTTTGAAATAAATAGTTTATTCCTATTTATGAAATTTTGAAAAGTAGTGCAATACTCCGTCGTTGAAATACTCTGATATAATTATCTTTATTATTACGTCGTTGGGTGTACAATAAAGTTCATGTTTCTTAGAAGGTGTAGACAGTTTTCCGATCGGTTACTTAGGTTCCAGGAAATGACAGATTTGTTATTAAAAGCTTTGACAACCAACGAAGAATCTAATTCTAACCAGATATTAGGCCAGTTATTAGCAGCTGCAATTTCTATGGCTCTCATTGCTCCGGAGAGTTCAGCATGGAAAGCATTGCCAATGCTAGTATTCTCAGCAAAGCATAGAATGAAATCTGCATGGGGATTTCTGAAGATGCCACCACAAGCTGAGACAGTATGGTTTTCAACAATGGGAGTCAACCCAAAATTGAATTTGTTTCATAAAAATATAGTCTTTAATTCATTTTTTATCAAAATTTTCTCAATAGTAAAAAAACTCTCCCATACATATTTGAAAAATAGTTGAGAGAATGTGTTGACTAATGTGAATTTGTTAAATGTTGTTAAGAACACGGAAGAATATCACAAATTTAGGTTCACCGCCGAGCTTTACATTTTTCCAAGGGAAAGGGGAAAAAGTTGAATAAACCCACAATTTTTAGAGATTTATGGTTCGAGGGTTAGTTACGTAAAGGTAAGGTATTAGCACCTTAAACGTCTATAGTATTCTATAGGAACATCTTGTTTTTATTTATTTTTTTGCTATAATTTATTTATTTTTTTGGTTGTAAAAAGATTAATGTAATGGAAAAAAAAGATGTTTTTTCTTGTTTTTTGATTTGGAAAGACAGTCTTTTTACTACGTACCTGCGAGGGATCAAAACCACGTATTTTGGGATAAAAAGCCGAGTGATTTGTTTGATGTTTTTTATTATTTTTTGAATTTTTTTTTTAAAAGTAGTAGTCAAATGGCAAAGATAAAATTTGATTAGTGTTTTTTATTTTAGGAAAAAAGTTTAAATATGATAAAATGCATTAAAGTTTTTATTAAATAAAATTAAATGAAAAAGACTGTTGATAAGAATCATGGTTTTTTAAGAAAAGGAACTCTTTTTGATTTTTTTTTTTTTTAATATTTGAATGTTTTTTTTAATTTTTTTTTTTTTTTAAGCCTAAAATGAATTAAGAGCGAAAGAATTCCGTAGTGATACTATGTCAAAACGAATCCCATTTCCCTTGGATAATAAACTAAACCTATTTTTTTTTTGCATTTTTAATATATAAACTGAATAAATAAATCAATAAAAAACAATGCACATTTTTTCTTTATATTTACAATTTCCCTAACTACATTCTAATTGCAAATGACGAAAATTAAAATGGTAAATGATAATAATAAAATGAAATAAAAAGTGGACAAAAAATGAACTAAAAAATGAGGTATTTTAAAATACCTATCAGGGACTATAAGCCGAATAGGGACTCTGGTCTTAAGACTACTCTTAAAATCCGACGAGACAGAAAAAGAGGGATAGTAAAAGAATAGCTCGTCAACACAAGTTAAAGGAGAGAGAAGAGAGAAAAGTTCTTTGACAACTCAAGAGAACTTTTAATGTCAATAGGTGAGGTATGAGAGCTCTATTTATAGGTTCAAAGGTTGATGAATATGGAAAATTGGTTTAATGGATTTTGATGGGGATTGAATGTGATTTGAATGATTTTTTAAATGGGGAAGTTGACAATGTGACTTGCCACGAATGGTGGCGCAGCTAAAATTTTTTTGGACCCCGGACACATTATCTCTGGACTTATTCTATGTAATAACCCTGCGGTTTCTATCACCCTTTTTTTAGGTGTTAACCCTGCGGTTTCTAAAGAAAAGAGACTTTGGTAAAATAATGACGACTAATTTGCGGGCAAATAAGACACTTTTTTAATTGAAAATTAATTTTAGGTACCTCAGATATTTTGGAGTAGGGATCATGACTGTTTAAGATTTTTCAAGTTTATGAAATGTGTATTTTATGCACTTAAAACTATAGTAATGGACCCTTCTATTATTTATTTATTTATTATTTATTTTTAAATAGAGTGACCTGCTTTTGGACTATGAAGCACTATCATAGATACCAACTCTCGAAACAACACATATACTAACAAGAGACACTAGTAATAATTTTAGAAAATAATAGTAATTGAATGTAAATGTGATAGTGTCGTGTTGGTTTGAACCACTTATACATGCCGGACATGCCATCGATCTGAATTGTTTGTGTTGCATAGCTCACAGAAATGTGTCACAGCTGTTACAAATACCTTTTTTTTTTTAATAATCTTTAGCTTTCAAACTACTGTCTTCCTTTCCACAATGCTTCCTCAATTTGATGACCTCTTTTTGCAGCCTATCATATAGAAAACCGTTCAGTGACTTCAATTTTCATAACATAGTTCCAAAAATCATGAGCCCTAAAACAAACAAGAGATTTACCACCTGTGTTTATTTCCAGCATGTAAGCTAACCTTATAAAGCTCTCCATTTTGTTATATACTAACCAAAATAGTGGTGCAATGTGACGAGTACATATAAAATCTAGAAATAATAATGTCTAAAACGACCTTGGATGCTTTTACATAGGATGTTGCTAAAAGAGTGGACATGACCAAGGCTTTTACATGTTTCATTTGAACTTATATTAATTTCATCTCGATAGAGATACAAGTGACGACTTATAAGGGAAAAGGGATGTAATTTAATAAAGAGTGTTGTGGGAATATGTGATAAATAATAAGAGATGCAGTTTGGGATTCACTCTCTTCTACAAGTTTATTTTCTTCATCTATTGAATAAATTTTCTACTATTTATCTCTTTGATTGATTCAGATTCTGAATTTTTTTGGTTCCTATCACATCTATTTGGAAAGAGTTATAATATTTTGCAAGTTGTTTTAAGAAAAAAACCATATGTTTTCTCTGCTATTACTGCGCATTTCATTGCTTATAACTACAATGCCTAACATAGTAGTGTAAATACAAAGAAACAAATATGCCTTTATGTTTCAGCTACATCACTAACATGTAAAAGGGATAAAAGATGATAAACCTTTATATACTAAGAATTAATTTTGAATCCATTTCCGGGGAGTCAAACATTATGCTGATTAACATGTTAATATCTTAATCCACAAGTCTATTTTGCATAATTAGAACATATAATATTCCAGAATACATTAAAAAGGAACATATGATGAATTACAACGGAACATAATCTGTCAAAAAGGTATTCATATTTCAGTTCTAAAAATGAGTGAAAGTTATATTATCTACTTTCTTTTGCAAAGTAATATAAATTAAGTTGAGTTTATAAATAATACTGTATCAATTCATGGCAACTATGCCTAAGAAGCACATGAATGGACATTGGTTGTTTACCTTATCATTCTCATTTAAACTCATAAGTTTTACTTGATGCTTGATAGTTCTTTGATGCAAAAGAAGAAATGATGTAGATAAAGTAATCATAGTGAACACAAAGCATTAATTTTGAGAAATATTGTAGCAAAACTATTATTTCTCTAATATCATGTTACTATCCAATATTATGAGATAATATGAATTACATTAAGAACATTATCAAATTTTCTTAGTTAACTAACAAGCCTTCTGTTAGTTAACTAACATATTTTTTTATGAGCTTTTCAATATGCTTAGTTAACTAAAAACCCATCTGCGTAAATTCTTGGTTGAGGATACTGCTGAATTACAAAGTCAAGATAATATTGTTGCTCATTCAAATAGTTCATATCTTATGCTTCCCTTCTCAGAGGCCTATCGATTTCAGGAGTAAATTACTTCCCACTTGTTATGTTGTAACATGTCATTAAGCAAATGGTGTGCAATGTCCTTCATTAATTTTTGGTACTCCAATTTTCCAGCAGAAAAGGATGGATTATCAAATATTATATCTTGATGTTGGCTTAAGAACTTAAAACGTATGTCTATTTTGATACAAGTGATATTTCATCAGAAATTGTTGTAACATGATTGCCATTAGGCAGATGTTGTGCAATGCATTAGTCCTCCCTTATTGTCACACATGATGAGCTTTTCAATATGCTTAGCTAACTCACAGTGGTTGCATACAATGTTGCTGCCTAAAATTAAAAAATCAAAATTACGTTCTTGTAAGTATAAGAGGAAAACTTACACACTAAAGGACAGTGAAAATTACAGAGTAAAATAGCTATTGAATGGTATCCACTAACTCTTTGGTACTTTCTGAAGACAATTGTTAAAAGACTCTATGTGTGTAATTGTTTTCTACATGGACTCCGAATTTAATTTAAATAAGAAGTATGTGTTTAGTAATTTCTATGATGTTTCCATTTAGATAGTGATATATATATACACACAAAAAAAATAAAAATCATTTCATAGAGTATAATAAATTACAAAGAATCGAATGGGTGAATAAGGATATACTAGGGAAATGTAAATTTCAAATCAGAAAGAATTTGTTCTTCAGCAATATGATTATCTTCGTCCAAGAGAGAAGCAAAGGTGTATTGTCTGGGCACCTTGCAAAGTAAAAAACGGTTTACTTTTTTACTTGTTTATTATGTTCCGCATGGCTCAAAGGTTGACAGGACATGCATCACATTTCGGGGTGACGGTTGAGATCAAGATATGGAAACTTGTTCACGCAGCTAGGTTCTCCAGCAATAGGGACATTCTCTAACATTGAAGCAACATTAGTTGATGTTTCAGCTATGACATCTTTATTCTTCTCTGCTACCCCTACACCATTAGTACTTGTTGTTGCTAGGTCATCAGTTAGCATATTGAAAGTTCCCAAAACAAGTTGACGGAATAAAAAACTTTGAGTAACTTGTGAAGCTTCCCTATATGAATTCAATTCCTCCTAACAAAAACATCAAATTAAAGCGTTGAATTCAACATAATTTCAAATGAATAATAAAGTACCACTCATATAGATTTGTGAGTTGAGGGTAGAAATGGATGTTTTTCTTAGTATATAGCTGACCCACATCCCTAAATTTCATAGACAACATATAAGAAGATATGCTTTTGTATAATATTCATGAACAAATTAAAATATCAAAGACTAAATTAAAAAGATTAGATAAACACTTACAAGGTTTAGCAAGATTTTATGTTGGTATTTGACACAAGTATATAACTGACTTGTGCTATTACATTCAGTCCCTTATATTTTAAATTCTTAAAAGACTAATAATTTCTCAAGTGTTATAACTTCTAAACATAACAGTGGCAGAACACATATTAAATTCATCAACTACGTATTTATATAAAAAATTATTTAATCAACATACGTCGTAATTGTCATCTTGGTTTTTGGGACTAAATGATGAGATCTAAAATGAAAATGAACCATTCATAAATACATCAAAATATACTGTAATTATGAGGTTAAATATTTATAGAAAAACAACAAAAACATATTGAGACTCTCGGCTTTAGGAATAAATTACCTCCCACAGAGCAAGGACTAAAGAGCATGGCAATATGGGACTCTCAGCGCTCCACTGATTAATCAAAGAAACAACACTTGTTGATGTAAAATATAGTATAAGAAATAAAATCCTTCTTGCCGCTGTATCCCTAGAGGTGGAGATAAATAAAAAACAAAAAATCAATGATTGAAGGAATGAACGAAAGGTTGTGGAAAATCAAATCTCACAGCAATATTATATATAGGTATACGTGTAATTAAACAAACTCACATCATCATTTATTTGAGAATTGAGGGACTGAACCGGTTGAGTTAAGAATTGAGAGATTGTGTGACAACAAAATAACTTGAATCTTTGGAAATGATTGATGAGCAGCTACGGCTAGGGATCTCAAAACCCTATGAATGTTAGAGAGAATGGTTGATGAACAGCCGCAGTGATTTCAAAATCCTATGAATTAGGGTTATGGTATTTCCCATGACATGTGCTAGAGCATATATACTAGTATATTTATGGGCTCATTTATTTATTTGAGGAAAAAATTTGGGCCCTTATAAAATACTTTTGAAAATTGCTCTTTTAACTTCAATTTTTTTTAACACCCCAAACGTTGCATAAGCTGTAGTTAAGTTTTGTTGGAAGTAGCGACACAATTGCTGTTTTTTTAAGGACAATTGCTGATTTTTATCACCAATACTTTCATTCAATCATTCACACATTCATTCAATTTATTCTCTATTTATGAAAATTATTGATCAGTCAAAACACAATTTTGCTCATCTTAATCATCTAATACCTTAACATATATTTACCATTTTGTCTTTTGTAACAAAAATAATTAAATCATTTTTTGGTAAGAAAAAAAATAACTATCCAAAAATTAATGTCATTTTGTAACAAAAAATTTCATTTATGTTGTTATATCTAAGCAAATTAAATTATTTAAGAAAAATTGATTTTACTACGAAAACAAACTCAATAGATTTCGATTTTATATAAAATCTCAACAAAAAAAAGTCGAAAATATTAATTGTCAAAATCATTTTTATTTTACTACGTAACAAACGGACTTTATGAGGGTGGCAAAAGTTATGGTGCATAAGCCATAACTTATGTACCATGCATAAGTTAATCACAACCATCAGATGATTGTACACTTGTAATGATCCTATGGTTCTCAGCTCAGACCCCACAATCTTATCCCAACCAATCTTGATCACGCGCTACCCTAACCCCCCCAATTCTGACGTCGTTTTCTGGTTATTGACGGCGGGATTGCGTCGATTTCACCAGTGTACCTTCCTTCATCTTTGCGCGAACCTAACTCCTAACTCTGACGTCGTTTTTCCGGCTAGGTCACGACGTGATTTGGACGTGATTTCACCGGCTAGGTTGCACAAATTTCACCCTTGCTCGCCGGTCCGACGTCGTTTTTCTGGCTATCGCGCTCCAACAAATTCGTACTGCATTTTGAAGACGTAATCATGTATATGAATTTTGTTGTATTTAGGTTTTGATTCAAATTTGAATTTGTTTATAATATCAATTTAGTGTTTCAGTTTTAGCAGTTAGATTCAATTTTCATTCAACCATTAGCTTCAGTTGTAGCAATTGTATTTTAATCAATTTTGCTTCAATTGTAGCTTCAAATAAACACTCTGAAACCATTTCCACAACAAAATGGTTTCAGACTAAAACTTGAAAAAACCATTTACACAGCAGATTGGTTTTGGCATATTGTTGGTTTCAATGTATGATATCTATTGGTCATTTGTTCTTAATAGTGTTTGTTGCTGTTTTCAATGGATTTCATATCAACTTCATCTGAGAGTGGACAACTGAGTGTTGAAACTTCATCACTGATTGATGCTGATAGTTCTGAATGTTTCTCGCCTACCAATAACGAATCATGGAAGTCTTTAGTCTTTCAATCTATTAAAGAGGTTGAAGATTTTTATGGTAGTTATGCATATAACAATGGTTTTTCTATTAGGACTATGTTGAAGTCGAAGATCAATTCACAAAACAAGAAATCAGATAAGGTACATTATTTGCGTTATGTTTGTAACAAACAAGGTTTCAAGAAGGGAAGTTTGCTTAATCCTAACAACAGGCCAACATCAGACAGTCCATTGGTTATTGAGTTCGTGAAAGTCAAAGAAAAACCTGAGGAAAGGGTTGGTTGTAAAGCTGGAATATCTTTGAAGCTGGATGAATTTTTGAATGTGTATAAGAAATATAGATGGGATGTGGCTCACTGTCATCCATTACATAAACCAGAGCATTTGCGTTACCTTAGATCATTTCGAGAAGTTAATGAAGTTCAAGGACAACTAGCTCTTATAAATTCTAAAGCTGGAATGTCAATGAGAACGTCTTATGAAGTTACGGGTCAAGGAGTTGGAGGCATAGAGAATCTTCCTTTTCGGTTTTCAGACTTAAAGAACTATCTAATGACTATTGGTCAAAAAGAGATGGTGGTTGGTGAAGCAACTGTAATTCAAGAATTATTTAGAAATGAAGCTCTCTCGAAACCATCTTTTTACTATGATATTCAAGTTGATGCTGCAGAAGACATAGCTAGTATTTTTTGGTCAGATGGAATTATGCAACTAGATTATTCTCTATTTGGCGATGTCATCAGTTTTGATACAACTTACCGAACAAACAATAAATATCGGCCATTAGGTTTGTAATTACTTTTCTTAGGTTTTAAATTAGTATTTACTTTCATTATGTTGTATTTTTTTCTGGCCTAGATAGTATAGGTAGGAGTACATTTCGAACTGCCTAGTGTTTAGGTGTGTGTGTCATATGTATCCGAGTTTGTAGTTTAATATATTGACTATAACATTGATAAACTTGCAAGCATTAAGCAAGGATACTTAATGTATTGAACAGGATCGAGAAATTATCTTGTGTGATCGATCTTTGGTACATACTTGTTAGATATGCTATGATTGAGAGTTTCTCATCTTTGTTGTATCATTGAGTTTTTTCACCTCTGAGGCGTGATTTCTTACAATTTGTAATTATAAGAAACAATTTGTAGTTTATACTTAGCAACCATTAAGCAAGGATACTTATTGTATTGAACAGGATCGAGAAATTATCTTGTGTGATCGATCTTTGGTACATACTTATTAGATATGCTATGATTGAGAGTTTCTCATCTTTGTTGTATCATTGAGTTTTTTCACCTCTGAGGCGTGATTTCTTACAATTTGTAATTATAAGAAACATAAATGCATTTTAATTGAGAGTTGGAATGCACTTAAATTAGTGATTCCTTTCATTGTTTTGTGTAAGTTATATATATGTTGTATTTTTTTCTGATTTGGGTCATTTAACTTTTCAGCTGTCTTTATTGGTTTTGACAATCATCGTAAGAGTGTTTTATTTGGTGCTGCGCTACTGTATGATGAGACATCAGCTACTTTTGATTGGATGTTTACGACATTCTTGAAGTGTATGTCCAATAAAAAACCACAAACGATATATACAGACCAGGCTAGTGCGTTATTGTGTTCAATTCCGAATAGTTTCTCAGGTGTTTTTCATGGGCTTTGTTCATGGCACATGGCAGAGAATGCAAAGAAAAATCTCGGCTCTCGTGCAAACAGTGCATTTTTTGATGAGTTAACTAATTTGGTTTCAAATGTAGACAATGAATCAGATTTTGACTACAATTGGGATCAGATGATGAAAAATTGTTTCAATGGAAGGCCTATTTCAGACTTTAGGTGGCTTGTTCAAACTTACGAAAATCGTATGCATTGGTCTTCAGCTTGGGTCAAGTCACATTTCACAGCTGGTCTGAAAACGACTCAGTTAAGCGAGTCTTTCAATGCTTTTCTTCATGGATTTCTGCAGCCAGACCATTCACTTGTTCGATTCTTTAGTCATTTCAACATTATGGTTCAGAGAATGAGAGATAATCATGCTGAGTTGGACTTCAAGGCTGCAAACACTAGAACAAAAAATAATTATTCCAACAGTCAGCTGATGTGCTCCGTTGTAAACAAGTACACACCTTCTTGCTTTGCATTTGTTCACAGGCAGTATGACCTTTCCTTCAAATATTTTTATGAGGAGGACACAACTAAAGGGTCTGCCTTGAACAAGTTTTTCAAAGTTTTTACACTTGACAAGGTTGATGATAATTATGATGATGCTGATAATGATAATGACGGGCTTTCCAATGTTGATGTTTTGGATGCAGAACTTCAAGAAAACCTTTACCCAAGTGTTGAAGATAATTATCGACTTGATGAAAGAGTTGTCACAGTTGACATTAGAAGCAAAAGTTTTAGTTGTTCATGTCGTATGTTTGAGAACAGGGGCTTTTTATGTCGACATGTTTTCAAGATCTTGGAGTTCTTAGGTGGTTGTGTGCAATATCATTTTTTGAAGACAATACCTGCACAATATGTTTTAAAGCGTTGGACTAGAGATGTGCGTCCGTCTGTCGATAAGTTGAAATCGACCGTCATTGTTGGCACTGAAGACACCACTCAAGCACAACGATATCGACAAATTTGTGTTGTTACAGTTCAACTTTCTACACGTTTTTGTGCAGATCCAGAGTCATCTAAACTTTTTCTCGACTGTGTTCTTGAAGTTGGAAAAAAGGCAGAGGAGTTGCTTCTTTCTAAAGGTATTCGTACAAGCCCGACACCATCTAAGTCTTCAAAAGTAGCTGCTGTTGGTGAAACATCTGTTGGGGTGAAGCCCACCGCACCAAAGTTCAAAGAAAGACCAAATCCAATTAAGTCAAAGAAGCGTCTTAAAAGTGATTATGAAAAAGCTAGAGAAAGGCAGAAATTCCTTATCAATCGGAAGAAACTAAAGAGAGATGATGAAGCTTTATTGGGGATTGTGGCCACTGATTGATTGTTTTTATAAGTTTGGTTTTTTAGGTTATAAGTTTGTACTGATTGATTTTGGTCACTGATGGATTGGAAATTATACATTTTCACATTCTTTATTTTTATGTATTGATGATTATAGTTTGGATATGATTTAAATGAAATTATACATTTCACATTATTTGGTTTTATGTATTGATGATTATAGTTTGTTACAAAACCATTAAGTACATCTAATGGTTTTTTAGTACAACACATAAAAACCATTTCAACAGGAAAATGGTTTTAGGATTATAGGAAAAGTGAGGTGTCTGGAATTTGCATCACGACACTTACAAGATTATAAGATTGGGTAACAATTTTAAATGCAATAATTGTGTACCATAAGTATGAAACAATTTGTTTCATAGTCTTGTTCTACTACAAAACCATTAAGTACACCTAATTGTTTTTCAGTACAACACATAAAAACCATTTCAACAGGAAAATGGTTTTAGAATTATTTTGGGCAATAATTGGTTCAAAATACATGCTATTTCTCAATTTGAAAACTATTATAATCTAACCTTTTTTTCCTTAATAAAAAGTCATGTTATCAACTTTCCACAATTTGATTTTACACGTTATTTTAACCTTTAGATTTCGCATCGATTATGAACTTATAAGCATAGTAGTATAATTTAGTTACAAGTGATAAAGCCATACACAGCAAGGAAATTACAAGGGTAAAATTCAATCAAACAAGCAGCGTAGCCATCAAAGCATGGTCACTGCGAGCATATTTGTCTGCAAAAGGATTTCATATTTGTTCTATAGGCTTATCCGCCTGGTTCTAAAGAGAAAAACACCAAACCAGGTTATTGTTTTTTTCCAGTTTTAATTTGTTATCCACCTTGTTCTATAGGCTTATCCGCCTGGTTCTAAAGAGAAAAACACCAAACCAGGTTATTTTTTTTTTCCAGTTTTAATTTGTTATCCACCTTGTTCTATAGGCTTATCCGCCTGGTTCTAAAGAGAAAAACACAAAACTAGGTTATTGTTTTTTTCCAGTTTTAATTTGTTATCCACCTTGTTCTATAGGCTTATCCGCCTGGTTCTAAAGAGAAAAACACCATTTGGTTTACCGGGTCAGGTATATGCCCCAATTCTTGGATATTTCTTAATTTATTTCCTATTTTGGCTTAAAAGAATTTTTATTTGTTCTTTTCAACAGATTATCCACCTTGTTCTATAGGCTTATCCACTTGGTTCTATAAAGAAAAACACCATTGTTACAATAACAATTGGTATAGAGAGCCTAAGTTAAATCTAAGGGAAACACATTAAATCTAAAAATAATTCATTTAATTATCATTAATGATGGCATCAGACAAATGCATCGAATACAAATTTTTAAACATGTTCTCATTATTTTATGGGAAATGTTAACTAGTGGATTGGTTTAAATGGATTGGATTGGTTTTCGGTTCAAGAAAATGTGAACTTGATACATATCCAGAAAATGTTCAACATCTTTAATCAAACTCAATAATATAAAAACATTAAGACAAATTCGAATTCAAGTTGCAGTTGCTTATTGTGGAACATATTCCGATTCTGAAATCCATAACTCTCCCTTTCTTCACATTCTTTCTCATTTTGGACCAGTCTTTGAATGATTCCATTTGTTTATTGTCACCCTCCCATTCAGCAAGCAACTTCATGCGAAAGACTCCACAACTGTCCACAAGTCTCTCCTTTGCAGACTGAAAGCATGAGCCCTGTTATCCGAGCAGTACAAAATCTCCTCCCTACATTATTATAAAGCATTTTGCATTTTGCATTTTTAGGGAACTAAGAAATAAGACAAACTTTCTACTAAATTCTACTGAACTATAGCTTTATAGATCCTCCTATTTGTACTCCAAAACCATTAAGTACATCTAATGGTTTTGGAGTACAACACATAGAAACCATTTCCACAGGCAAATGGTTTTGGAATTATTTTAGGGCAGCAGATTTTGATTTTCCCAACAAATGGTTCCTGACTAACAACAACTCATTGGATTCAGACTTCATGTGTTATAAGTCATTGGATTTCTCCAACCATAGCCTAACTAAAGATTTCAATTTTAAAAAAATGAGTGATAAATCAACTTACTCATCATGTGAAATGCTCCATACAAATGTTGATATATCCTTCTGCATCTTATTTGCATTTGACTCAGATCCTTAAACAAGTAGAACATGACAGGTTTGGTATTTCATGTTCACTTGTACATTACTATCTGAGACCGAAAGTTTTCTTCTTTGACACCAATTGGATACGTCACTCCAGTAGTTAAATCAAAAAGAGCCAGTTCACCATTTTCTTTTATGAAGATTATGTTGTCATTCTTCCATGCTCCGATACATGATATGCAAGACAAGGGTTCAACTTTGAAGAGTCTATTCCATGATTCCTTGACACCAAGTTCACCCAAAATTGAAATTTGGAATGAATTAGTCTCTTTATAATTATATACTATAGCCAAAAACCCATATAACATAACCAAGCTAACATCAAGACAACCAGGTAGATCATCTATGGGCGAAGGTGTAATATAGTAGTCCTCATTGCACCAGTTAAATGACACTGTATACACCTCAATATGTGTTCCTCCCCACCAATGAGACATCCCATTCAAATACACCTCAGTATCAAAATCTTGATAACGACTTGACATATCAAAATTAATTCTCTTCCATGAGTTGCTGTTTAGACTATATACTTTCCAGAAACACTCATTCACCAGCACATTATCGTTAAATGTAGATGAATCGACATGTTGAATGACTTTATAGTCATCCCTAACATGGTCATAACCAAATCCATGAAGCAGATATTCATTTGTAACATTTTGAATCACTTGACAGCTAGGAGGAATGACCTTGACTTGCTCAGTAGCAGTGTTCCATAATGCGACATTTGAATGACCATCATGATCATACATACAAAGAGTACCATTAATTGCTGAACCTAATATACGTATATGATCATAACCATTTTCAAAGGGTAATGAAGGGGACAAATCCAAGTTCACTTTAGTCTCAAACCTATCACCAGAAAGTACGTAAATATTTGCATGAAATGGTTGTGGAAAATGGTTTAGAATAAGATATGCATCATCGTACAACTGATGAGATTTGGACAATAGATTAATGTGGAACATGTTTATGAAATTGGGGTTTTCAAATAACAAAGACCATGATTTGCAGGCGCAAGAAAACCTTTTGATAGATTTAATAGGAAGTTTAGAGAGAACAGAGAAAGCAATATCATGATGTATATAGTTACTATTAACCTCTTTCACGATTGTTGGAGCCATATCAACAGATAGAGGTTTGAACAGATAGAGTGAATGTTTGCAAAGGAAGAACTAAATATAACAAAGAAAACTGAAATGGTCGAAGGGGTTGCAAAGGAAAGTTGAACAGGTTTCAAAGGGAAGGGAAGTTGAAGTGGTTGCAAAGGAAAGTTGAAGGGGTTTCAAAGGAAAGGTAAGTTGAAGCGTTTTGCAAAGGGACGTTGAAGGGGAACTGAACCGGTTTCAAGTAAGAAAAGAACATTTATTGCGAAGAACCATTTTAAAATAGTTATTAAGGGACATTTAACAAAGAACCATTATGATATTCTATACATCTAATTTTAGTAAAATTAAATTAAATTGAACATTATTGGGCCAAAAATAAATAAAATTAATAGTATAATATGATATTCTATTCCATCAATAATAGCTTTAAAATTATTTGATTGTTTTATTTTTTTATTACAAAACCATTAGGCAGTTATTTTGGTTTCACAAAGAACACTATCAAAACCATTTAAACGTACTTATGGTTTCAGTATTCCATACATCTAATTTTAGTAAAATTAAATTAAATTAAACATTATTGGGCCAAAAATAAATAAAATTAATAGTATAATATGATATTCTATTCCATCAATAATAGCTTTAAAATTATTTGATTGTTTTGTTTTTTTATTACAAAACCATTAGGCAGTTGTTTTGGTTTCACAAATAACACTATCAAAACCATTTAACCGTACTTATGGTTTTAGTATTCCATACATCTAATTCTAGTAAATATGTTTCAATTAATAAACATCTTTGTAAATATCTTTTATTTTAAACCATTTATCAATAATAATTTTCATTTTTTTAATTTATAAACCATTAGGTAATTTTTTTAAATGTAATAATTGTGTACCATAAGTATGAAACAATTTGTTTCATAGTCTTGTTCTACTTCAAAACCATTAAGTACATCTAATGGTTTTTCAGTACAACACATAAAAACCATTTCAACAGGAAAATGGTTTTAGAATTATTTTGGGCACTGAATTATAGGAAAAGTGAGGTGTCTGGTGTTTGAATCACGACACTTACAAGATTATAGGAAACAAGACTTTACCCGTGCTATTTCTCAATTTGAAAACTATTATAATCCACACTTGATACATATCCAGAAAATGTTCAACATCTTTAATCAAATTCAATAATATAAAAACATTAAGACTAATTCGAATTCAAGTTGGATGTGCTAGGTTTTGAAGCATTTCTTCATAGTATGAAGTTGCTTCCTTCTCGACATTGGTTCTTTTGCAGTTGCTTGTGTCAGTTATTATTGTGGAACATATTCCGATTCTGAAATCCATAACTTTCCCTTTCCTCACATTCTTTCTCATTTTGGACCAGTCTTTGAATGATTCCATTTGTTTATTGTCACCCTCCCATTCAGCAAGAAACTTCATGCAAAAGACTCCACAACTGTCTTTATCAGGTTGAGTAGGCATCCTTGGTGTTTCCCACTTAAATGTGCTAAACTCGAAAGACATTGCGATTTTTCTTTTCTTATACAAATCTAGCACAAATGCTTCCACCTCCTTCAGCCATACATCAAACATGTTCTTATAGACAGTTGCTTCACCATTCTTCAAGTGCAATGTCTCTCCCATCAAGCTGTTCAAGAATTGAATTTTTTGCCTCTTGAGATCCACAACAAAGCATACATAATGAAAGCCCGGATTTCCGATAAGTTCTGGCGTCATTATCTATTTCATAAATAAAATAGTCAACATCGTATAATTCAAACGATCAATCTGCAGAAATTTCCAAAACTATAATGAATGGAGTCTTACATATTCTAGGCGTCTAGGGTCAATAGCCTTGCAATCCATGTATTTGAACTTTTTTAATCTCTCAATGAACCTTTTGCATGCAACTTGTTTTGTTATATTTAGGGCATCAGGTCTTTCGAAGTCAACCTGTATATATGAAATGAGTAAAATCAATTCCAAAAAGACATAAACAGTTTTTAAACTTTTAACTTTCGTGGAATGTAATGCATACATAATTGATGAATGGTGTAACCAGTCTGGTCCTGTTTTCATTTGGTTGATTCCAGTTCAAGCAATTGACCCAGGCATTTAGCACGAAGCATGACTCTCATTCATCTTTTTGAAGTGTCCACAAGTCTCTCCTTTGCAGACTAAAAGCATGAGCACTGTTAGACGAGCAATACAAAATCTCCTCCCTACATTATTATAAAGCATTTAGCATTTAGCATTTAAGTGCTATGGCTTTTCAGGGAACTAAGAAATAAGACAAACTTTCTACTAAATTCTACTGAACTATAGCTTTATAGATCCTCCTATTCTACTGAACATCTAATGGTTTTGGAGTACAACACATAAAAACCATTTCCACGGGCAAATGGTTTTGGAATTATTTAGGGCAGCGGATTTTGATTTTCCCAACAAATGGTTCCTGACTAACAACAAGTCATTGGATTCAGACTTCATGTGTTATAAGTCATTGGATTTCTCCAACCATAGCCTAACTAAAGATTTCAATTTTAAAAAAATGAGTGATAAATCAACTTACTCATCATGTGAAATGCTCCATACAAATGTTGATATATCCTTCTGCATCTTATTTGCATTTGACTCGTACACAGCTTCATCGTACGGGCTTGCAAGTTATTTTGATTTTTTGACAGTTCTTCTACGCTCAGGATATGTGCTACCAGAATAAAGCATATCATGCGTCTTTCTTTTCTTTCTCTGCACAATGTTGACATTATCCATGTTGATTATTTGTTGTGGTAACACCGACCTTAACGGAATTGCACTGTCGAATAAATTACGTAATTGTTAGGTTGCAGAATTTAATGAATAAAGTAGAGTTGTCACATTGAGTCATTCTTACTTTATAACTCTATCATATTCCAAAGGCTTCTGCCCCTCCGGGTTCTCCCCCTCCTGGTTTGCTTGCTTCACATTGCTTGCTTTGCATTGTGTCTTAACTGATTCACTATTGGCAAAAACATCATATATAGAAAACCATTAGTTAGTTCTTATAGTTTTACACAACACAAATTTAAAACCATTATAGCTCATTATATATTTTCATTTCTTACCTTGCATTTGAAGCTTCTCCTCCATTAAAAGACTCTGGAAACTTCAAGTTTCTTTCCTCAGATTCCAAAGGCTTCTTCTCCTTTGGATTCTCCTCCTCCATCACCAATGCTCGGTTCACATTGCTTGTTTCACTATATAGAAAATCATCATATACCATTATATATAGAAAACCATTTGTTAGTTCTTATAGCATATTAAATTCACAAATATATATATATATATATATATATATATATATATATATATATATTCATATAACCATTAAAACACATCGTATATCTTCATTTCTTACCCTGCATTTGAAGCTCGCCTCCCTTCAAAAAACCGTGGAAACTTCAAGATTGTTTCCTGTGTAAAGGAAAGATCTATATGGCATGCTTTTCTCACTGAATCATCAAGGCTTTTTGCATCAATTTCAGCTTCTTCATCATCATCAATGACTTTGTGATCAATCTCATCTTCAACATCTTTGTCATTATTTAACCTAAAACCATCAGTAATAATTTGTAACTCAAAATATGATCAGGGATTGTTCCATTAAAATTATTGTTTGAAAGCACAAGGTGCCTGCAAATTCTTCAACATTTATAGTTATATTTTGTATTATTCTTCTGTTGCACACAATGATTCTTTTATGTATTATTCTTTGGCAGAATATCTCACTTTTATAGTTATATTTTGTTTTTTAAGAGAGTGGGATTATAAGTTTAGTTTCTTGGCTTCTTTATCAACAGTGTAAGTGACATACAGTTTATTCAATTTTAGTTTGAAGATTCAGAAAAACATGAACTGAATAAGTCAACAACATTTCACAGTAGGAAAGCCATAAATGTTGAAATTGCTAAAATTGGACAGATTATCTATACATGTATATTTTACAGAGTCTAACTAAACCCTGTTAAGACTTAACATTAGATGCAGTACCTCTCTTCCCCTCGGGTGCTTGTTTGCTGGATGGATGATTCATTCAGAGCCTGCCCATTATCTACACTACAACTTCTTTCTTTTCTTTTGCGGGTATTATCTGTTCTGGTACTATCATCAGTTTCAGGTACTTCCTCAGTTTCAGGTTGCACTTGAGTCGGTTGCATCATTTCAATCGGACTGTCCTTGGGTTTGTTTGTTTCTTTTGGAACTCCGTCATTTTTCCCAGAAGTTCCAACATCTCCCTCAGCTATCCTTATTTCCAAGGTTTCTGCAGTTATAGTGTAGATCCGTATGCAAGACCTACAGTGACTGAGATGCATCTCTGCCTGCAATTTTTATATACATTATGTACTATTAAGATATCCCTAACATTAAAACCATAATATTGCATAATATTTCAAACACTTAACAGTTAAGCATAAGTCATTTTAGCTAGGCCTATCTCAATATCAGCTAAAACCATAATAATGCATAAAACCATAATATTCTAGCTAGGCCTATATCAATATTAGCTAAAACCATAATATTGCATAAATAGTATTTATATGATTATTTTCCTCTCACCTTAGATAGTGGACAAGTATCTGCATCAAAACACAACACAAGCGGACCTTCATCGGTGTTGTGCAGCCTTGTTACCCCGGCTGTCAGTCCATGGTCAAGTCCCATAAGGTCACGGACCTTCTGAAGGTATTGGGTTGCCGTCTTGACATGCCAATCACGAAGTGATGGCCGCTTGTATTTTCCTGTCAGAAATGGGCTTCTCTTCCCCATTTTCTTCATGTAATTAATCTGTACAATAAATACATGCACATACATAATTTAAAAGTCAACCACTTTGTTGTTTTAAAAATAAATATACATATATATATATACATATATATATATATATAGAATAATTACCATTAGGAAAGTGGAAGTCCGCTAATGGATTTGCAACCTCCGAAGTTTGCAGACCTTCTTTCATATATTGAAGAACATGTGAGCACCAGTTATACGAGGATACCCCAGCTGGATCTTCTAATATGTGTGCATATTGGAGAGATACAAAGCTACTATTTGTGGGGCACAAAATTTTGTGAATTATAAAACATATTGCACCCTTCACCCACGCTTTTGGGCTCTCTAGAGTTTTCAATACTCTCTCCAACTCTGTCACCCTCTCAGAAGCAGAATAATTACCATTCAATCCTAATTCTTTTCTCAAGCTCTTTATTGCTGCCTCCGAGCAAAGATCGACATTAATCTGCTTCCCCGTCATTGGAAGCTCGTACACCCTATGTTCATCATCTTCTTTCAAGGGAAGTACCTCAGTCTTGCTTAATCTAATCCACATATACTCTTTCTCAAAAAATTTAACAACTCAATCCACAAAGAAAGTGTGGACTTTTGTCCAGTTGCAGATATGCATCAGTCCTCCAAAACCACTGTCATTCAGAAGCCCAATTATTTCATTTTTTCTTCTTTTGCCTTGCACTGACTGAATAAGATCATATACCTTAGGTATACTCATCTTGTGCCTCAGTCTTTGCTTTGCATTTTCATCATCTGATTTTCCTTCATCGGAATCTTGTGGTTCATTCTGTTGTTTCTTTTTTTCATTCTTCTTTATGTACTGCTTCTTTTCTTTTCCCTTAGCCTCGTCTGATTTCCGCTCCTTATTTTTATCTCCACCGCTCCTTAATTTTCTGACATTCCTTTGTTCATCCTCTGGTTGTGTCAGTCCAATACTGAATGATGGCAATGGCCCTAAGTCCCTGGTTTTTTTCACCTTCATGATCACAGAAAACCATTAAGTACATATAATGGTTTTAATGTACAACACATAGAAACCATTTGCACAGAAAAATGGTTTTGGTATAATCTAGAACACATAGAAACCATTTGCACAAAAAAATGGCTTGAACTTTGTAATATATCCACCTTACTTTCCTCCATTCACGGACCTCGGTGTCTCAAGGACAATCCTTTTGTTAAAGGATCTATATGATTTCTCTCACTTTTTACATAATCAAACCAGATAATACCAATTTCAGTTAAGTAACAATGTTTTATATGTATATGTCTTCTCTTGCTACGATAAGCACTATTATTACTCACACAAGCTATAAATTCTAGCAATAGCCAAGTACAAACTAGTATGCAAAGAATTGGTATGTATACAAAACGGAATGCCATAATTAGCAGAATATTGACGAAATACAGAAAAAATAACAAACAAGCATTCAATCACTAAGCTGAATTACAACTAGAATTGTTAAAAACAGTTCCAAAGCAAATCAACACTCTGAAACCATTTCCAGAGCAAAATGGTTTCAGAGTAAAACTTGCGAAAACCATTTACACAGCATATTGGTTTTCATAGTAAATTGTTTTTCTATATGATTTTTAAACAAAACATACTAATCACACTATGAAACCATTTCCAGAAATTAAACTATTTTAGTTGATTTTCGCCAATTCGAAATTAAGCTGTAATTTAGGGTTACAAATGCAATTACATTCCAGAAACCATTTCCAACTAGCAGATGAAATTAAACTGATTGTAATTACTTGAAAGCACAAGATAATTTCAAACCTGTTTTGTTTTCATCATTTTGCTGTTTTGTTGAAGATGATGAAGATGCTTGCGTCAATGATGATGAAGATGATGAATGCCGTTATGTTGAGTTCGTTTTCCGGCGATGGAAGTTTGTTTCCGACGTGATTTGCAGTGGTGGAAGTTTGTGAAGTGATTGTTAACGTTTCCGTTGTGATTTGCTTGCGGTGGTGAATGCGGTTTCCGACGTGAATGCGGTGGTGAACGACGGTGTTGTTGAGTTGAATGACGGTGACGAAGACGGTTTCCAGTGGTGGAATTTTGTTACAGGTGGTGGTTGAAGTTGCGAATGGAGAGAAACGCGCGTGATGCTTTGTTTTTCTTTTGTAAATTTGCTTTTTTCACCTGTTTTTCTTTGGTGTGTAGGAAGTAATTCTGTTGGGCTAGCTGCATAATGGGCTGGACTAATGCAGGCTTATGCATGGTGCATAAGTTATGGCTTATGCATGATAACCACACCCTATGAGTGTTGGCTCTCTGCCTCATCCTTATTTAAAAAATAGAAAATATCATTTGATACCTGAACATATACTTACTGTTTTATTACTTTTGTAACTGAAAAAAATATCCTATTTTGATAAGAGAAAAAATAATTGTAAAAAGATTGATGTGATTTTGTAACAAAAAATTTCATTTATTTTGTTGTATATAAACAAACTAAATTATTTTAAAAAAAAAATTGATTTTACTACGATAAACAAACTCAAAATAGATTTTGATTTTATATAAAATCTCAACAAATAAATAGTCTCTAAATTATTAAATTTCAAAATCATTTTTATTTTACTACGTAACAAGCGGGCACTATGAGGTTTGTTACAACTTTTTAAAAAAATCACTTTAATGATATTGTATTTGTTTGTTATAGTTTTTTAAGGATATGGATCAACGAAAAAAAATCTAAAAACAACAAATGAAAAGGTATTATAGCTAGTAGATTTTCAAAAATAGTTGACAAAAGGTGTTGTCTGTACTGGAAACTTGTTTAATGTTGTTAAGAACACGGGAGAATATCTTACTATTAGACACAACATTAAAATATACATAGTGTATTTTTGGGTCTTTTTTTTCGTTTTTGATTATTTTACTATCACGATGTATGTTTTTGCTATCTTTTTTCATATATATATATATATATATATATATATTATCATGGTTTTGGACTATACCTTTAATAATTTAGAGGAAGAGATGTTTAGAGAGAGAGAGAGTCTTGCAATTTTTCACTGTTCACCATCTTCAACCTGCACTAAACCGTAAACCGCCTTAATATTTTATTACCTTCTTCACCATGACAACCTTAAATATACCTTGGAAGTGCCTCGATTTCGACACCATAATTCCCAAACCAACCATCAATCCACCCAAACCTCAGAATTTTTTTGCCCAGGCCCTTTAAAATATTTGCGATATTCGTGAATCCCAACTACCTCAAGTTGTTCTTAAAGGTGAAGAGATTGCAATCCAGATCCTAGAACCGGAGTATGAAGCGGGGATGGCCACATGCAAGCACAATCTTCACGGTAGGGTGATTTGGCCTAAGGGTTCATCGCCGTTAACTACGGTTGCCTTGAAAGCTAAGTTATCGTTGATCTGGAAAGACTTTTCTAAGAGGGGAATCACTACTATTGGAAGCGGTTACTTTGAGTTCACCTTCTCATCTGTGGAAGATGTTAGGAGAGTTCGTTCTCATGCTTCTTGGAGCCTAAATCCAGGTTTGTTAAAACTTTTTGCTTGGACTAAAGATTTCAATCCTAGATACCAACATAACTCTTCAGCTTAGGTATGGGTTAGAATATATGGCTTGTCTCAAGAATACTGGAGAAAAAACATCTTATTTTCCAATGTGAGTGATATAGGATCTCCCATATGTACTGACTCTGTTACTGCTAAACCCTTGATTGAAAGAACTTTTGGAGTTTATGCTAGGGTTTTGGTGGAAATAGATTTAACTCAAGCTTTGAGAAACAAAATACTTGTTGAGAGGAAAGGCTACGCATTTTATGTTGATTTGGAATACAAAAATGAGCCAGAATTTTGTACTTATTGCAGAAACATAGGCCACCATGTTGATTTTTGCAAAAAGTGGCATCCTGAACCAGTGAAAGAACAAAAGAAGCAATCTAAGGAAATTAGAAAAACTTTTGTCCAGGTTAGAGATGGAAGGGAGGAACAAATCAAAGAGAAGGAAATACCAAATGTGGAGAAAGAGACCATTGATGTCATAGCCAACATTGATGAGACCACCAGGAACATAGAAACAGAAGTTCCAGCAATTTTGAAGGACAAGGGTCAAGCTATTGCAGTGGAACCTACTCCATCTGAAATATTGTTGGAACAGGACAGGGCATTAGAGGCAGAATTAATAATGGATTTACATTTTGGTCCCAATGTAGATCAGCAACATGATGATTGTGACAGTGATAGCTCACATGGCTCTTTTGTAGATGCAACACAAAACAGGGAGCCGTCAGAAAACAATGAAGAAGAGGAAGAAACAGATAATGTCATTCCTACACCAGAAAGAGTGCAAAGAGACATGAAATTTCTCAATGCTTCTTGGGCCAACTTGGCAGAAAATAATGTTGCTGAGAATAACCTATATGAAACCCTAGCAAAAGAGCCTTCACCAGCTTTACAACTAACAGATGTTGATGGTTTTCAACTAAAAATGTCAAAGAGTCAGAAAAAAGCACAAAAGAAAATGATTCAAGCTAGCAGGAATTCATATAGTACCAGATCAAAGGTTCCTCCAAACCTTTAAGATGAAGTGTTTATATTGGAATGCAAAGGGTTTAGCTAACTCCCCATCAAGGTCAGCACTTAAAAGGCTCATTTTAATTAATAAGCCAGATTTTGTTTTTATATCTGAACCATGGATTAGCTTTGATGACCTTCTCAGAAGATGGTTTTCTCATTTGCAGCTGAAACTTTTTGTTGTTAACAATAGACAAAATTTACTTCCAAACTTATGGTGTTTTTGTAATGTTTCACTTGATCCCATAGTTTTGTCATCTGATTCTCAACAAGTAACCTTCTCTTTGGTGGAGAATAATAAACACTTTGCTTGCTCAGCAGTCTACGCATCTACAAATTATTTAACTAGGAGAAACCTTTGGAATGCTTTATCTTCATTACAATCCTAATATGCATTGCCTTGGTGTTATATTGGGGACTTTAATTGTATCTTAGGGGCTCATGAACACAGAGGTAGAACTAATCCAGCTAGAATACCCATTCAAGATTTTCAATCTTGGACTGACACTAACAACTTGGTTCATTTACCTACCAGGGGAGCTGAATTCACTTGGTCCAATAGATGGGGAGGAGGTAGACATACTGATAGGAGACTAGACAGGGCTGTATGTAATCATGGTTGGCTCGATATGTGTTGCTCTATTTCAGTTTCCACTCTGACAAAGCATAGATCAGATCATTTTCCAATTTTGTTGGACTTCAAGTTGTCAGACATCACTTTTGCATCTCAATTCAAGTTCATGAGGATGTGGTCCCTGCATCAAGATTGTAAGCAACTCATTCAAGACACTTGGAACAGATCCATCATAGGATGCCCTATGTTTGTGTTATATGAAAAGCTAAAAATATTAAAAGAAAGATTGAAGATTTGGAATAAAGAAAGCTTTGGTAATATACATAAAGCTGTCAATCATGTTGAGCAGAAGTTGCAACAAATTCAGTATCAAATTCAAATGAATGGAAACTCAGATGCTTTGTTATTAGAGGAGATAGAAGCTCATAAAGTTTTAGATGAAGCACTAAACAGACAAGAATGCTTTTGGCAAGAAAAAGCTAGGCTGAACTGGCATTTGCAAGGAGGTAGGAACACCAAATACTTCCATAGGATTGCCAAGATTAAAACCTCAACCAAAACCATATTATCCCTTTTAGATGGGGAACATGTGATCACAGACCAAACACAAATTTCAAATCATATTGTCTCATACTATAAGAATTTATTTAGTACTAACATTGTTTTGCAGGAACTCTTACTTGCAGATGAAGTCATCCCAAATCTCATCACAGATGAAATCAATAACCTTTTGACCATGCTTCCTTCTCAGCAAGAAATCAAAGCAGCAGTCTTTGCCCTCAACAAGGAAAGCTCCCCTGGACCTGATGGCTTTGGTGCATTTTTCTATCAAACATATTGGGAAATTATTCAAGATGATGTAGTCAAAGCAGTTTTGGAATTCTTCACTTCAAACTTGATTTTGGAAAGCAATTTTAAATTCAAGATCATTTCTAAGGTAATTGCTGAAAGACTTGCACCAATCCTGTCTTGCATCATTTCTGAAGAGCAAATGGGATTCATACATCAAAGGAACATCAGAGATTGCTTATGTATTGCTTCTGAAGCTACTAATTTATTGCACAACAAAGCTTTTGGAGGAAATTTAGCCCTGAAAATTGATATAACAAAGGCTTTTGACACACTAGAATGGTCTTTTTTACTAAAAGTGCTCAAAACTTTTGGTTTCAACGACACCTTCTGCAACTGGATACAAGTGATTCTAAATTCAACTTTTCTATCTATATCAGTCAATAGTAAGGATCAAGGCTATCTTAACTGCACAAGGGGGGTGAGACAAGGGGACCCTTTATCTCCTCTTCTTTTTCGTTTGGCTGAAGATGTTCTAAGCATAAGCATTTCCAAGCTTGTGGTAGAAGACAAGCTAGAATTAATTAAAGGTACCAGACACACTTTTGTTCCTTCACACACTTTTTATGTTGATGATCTTATGATATTTTGCAAAGGCAAATTGTTAGGGCTTAATAACCTCAAAGACTTATTTCAAAGATATGCTCTTAATTCTGGCCAAGTCATCAACTGTTCAAAATCAACTGTTTTTTTCTGCTCTATTTCAGCAGCTAGAATGAATAGAATTGTACAACTTTTAAATTTCAATGTTGGTACCTTCCCTTTTAATTACTTAGGCGTTTCCATTTTTAAAGGGAAAGCAAAAGCTTCATTCCTTCAACCAGTTGCAGATAAATTTTGTATGAAACTTTCAGCTTGGAAAGCTTCTTTACTCTCTATGGCAGGGAGGGTTCAATTGGTTAGATTAGTGATCCAAAGTATGATGATATATAGCATATCCCTCTATTCTTGGCCGGTTTCCCTCATTAAGCAAGTAGAACAAAAGATTAGAAACTTTATTTAGAGTGGGGACCAAGACAAAAGAAAACTTGTTACAGTTGCTTGGAAGAAACTTTGCAGACCCTCTTCTCAAGGAGGCCTGAACTTAAGATCTCTGCATAGCTTGAACAATGCCACCAATTTAAAGCTTTGTTGGGATTTATTGAACGCAGATAAAGCTTGGGCCAAACTACTAAAGGATAGAGTTTTGAAGCATGGAAAGGTCATTCAACATCATATATACTCATCTCTATG
Organism: Medicago arabica; assembly: GCA_946800305.1. Classification (NCBI taxonomy): domain Eukaryota; kingdom Viridiplantae; phylum Streptophyta; class Magnoliopsida; order Fabales; family Fabaceae; genus Medicago; species Medicago arabica. The sequence goes on along the minus strand of OX326970.1, from coordinate 27,095,558 downwards.
GAGCAGCATCAAAGAAGAATACAATGTGATTCAAGAGAATTCCATTTGGCTTCTTGGTAAAGGAGATAAAATAAATTTCTGGAATGATTCTTGGAGTGGGCAGCCTTTAGCTTCTCTTTTTAATATTCCATATCACATTTCTAGTCTTCTCACATCTTTTGTGAGTGATTACATTCATAATGGTCATTGGAACATACATGTTTACTTGCAAATGAAGTTTCCAAATCTTACTCATCTGGTTCATCAAGTTACTATTCCTATTGAGGAGCAATGTGACAGTATTCAATGGAAACACTCTCAGGTTGGTGATTTACAACTGAAGGAAGCATATTCTTTCAAACATCAACAATTTCAAGACCTTCATTGGGCCAAAATAATTTGGAATGCTGATGTTCCTCCCTCAAAGTATTTGTTTTTCTGGAGAATGATGCATGGCAAGATCCCCACTGATGAAAATCTTATGGCCAGAGGCTGTAACATTTCATCTATGTGCAATCTTTGTTTTAATCATGTTGAATCTTCTTACCACATTTTCTTTTCATGTTCTTATGTTATGAAACTGTGGTCTTGGTTAGCTTCAGTTCTCAACATACAATTTAATTTCACTTGCCTAGAGGATGTTTGGAAGATTTGTGATTTTGCATGGTCACCTCAATGCAAAGTAGTTGTTCTCTCTGCTTTGGTCAATCTTTTCAACTCCATTTGGTTTGTAAGGAACCAAGCTAGGTTTAATAACAAAATTATCAATTGGAAGTCAGCCATTTCAATGATAATTTCAAGCACTTCGTTGGCAGGCAATGCAACCAGAAAAGCTTCCTCAAACTCTATGCGTGATTTCACTATTATAAAGCATTTCAATGTTTCCACTCATCTCCCCAGAGCCCCTAGCATTACAGAAGTTGTTTGGAGTCCTCCTATTCATTCTTGGATAAAATGTAATATTGATGGAGCTTCCATTGGAAATCCAGGAAACTCAGCCTGTGGTGGAATTTTTAGAAACAATGAAGGAGATTTCCTTTGCTGTTTTGCCGAGCCTATTGGTTACTCAAACTCTTACTTTGCTGAAATCAGTGGTGCTTTAAGAGCTATAGAACTGGCTTATCAAAATAACTGGCGCAACATTTGGTTAGAAACAGATTCTTCCTTGGTAGTCCTAGCGTATCATAAGGAGGGTCAGATCCCTTGGTCTCTAAGGAATAGATGGTACAATATGAAGACAAAGATGAAGCAGATGAATTGCATGGTATCTCACATATACAGAAAAGGCAATAAAGTTGCAGACTCATTAGCAAATTATGGTTTATCTCTTCAAGAGTTAACTATTTGGTAGAATATTCCTAGCTTTATTAGGGAAAACTTTGTTAAGAACAAGTTAGGCATGCCTTCTTTCAGATTTAGATATTCCTAATGGAGTTTTTGGTTTTGTCCCCTCCATGCTGTATTTTCTTCTCTCTTTTTATCAATATATTTTGGTAGGTCAGCATCTTTGCTACCTACTTTTGGTTTAAAAAAAAATATATTATCATGGTTTTCTTGTTTTTTTTTTGGCTAAAGTGCACTTTTCAACCCTTAAGTTTCAAAAAGTTGCGATTTTGGCCCCCTATTTAAAAAAATTACAATTTTGGTCCCTTTCGTTCCAAAATTGCTAGGAAGACGCCACGTGTCCCAAAAAAGGGGTCATAATCGCAACTTTTTGAGAAGATAAGGGGTCAAAAGATCATATTTCCCTTATGTTAGAGGGTCAAAAGAGCATATTTCCCTATACATAGGGGGTCACTTTTGTCATTTTCATTCATAGGGGGCCAAAATCGCAACTTTTTAAAACTTAAGGGGTGAAAAGTGCACTTTAGCCTTTTTTTTTAACCCAAAGAAGTAGAGCAAAAGATGCTACCACCCGAAATATATTAACCAAACCAAAAGAAAACTACAACAACCTCCTTAGGAAGGAATAAACCTAAACATAGGCCAACCTATTTTGTTATCTACAAAGAAAGATTGGATAAAGGGAGGGAGTTGATTCCACCAAGTGAGATTACTAATGGATAAACCAAAGTTAGCTAGGGCATCTGCACATTGATTGCCTTCCCTGAATATATGAGATATTGTAACACCTCATTTTAATTTTATGAGGGAGTTGTTTCATTGATTTGATGGATTATATATATTTATTATTGATCGTGTAACTCACCCCTTCTGCTTGAAAACGTTGCCTTCCCTATGGGTAACTTGCAGGTAACGAAGATTAGTAGGATGATTGGCTCTGTGTCTAGGGCTCTGATACATATTAGGATGGGGGTCGTCGCGAATGTTTCCTTATTCTTTTATGTATCTTATCTATGAAAAGACTGTGTCGTGGGAATTTATTATTGTTGAAAATAATATTTTATAACTGTTGAGGCCTTTGTGCCAGGATTATGTTGACGTTGAATTATAATTTTTGAAGATTTATTCCGCTGCAGTTTATGAGAATTTATGTTGTTTTGAAATAAATAGTTTATTCCTATTTATGAAATTTTGAAAAGTAGTGTAATACTCCGTCGTTGAAATACTCTGATATAATTATCTTTATTATTACGTCGTTGGGTGTACAATAAAGTTCATGTTTCTTAGAAGGTGTAGACAGTTTTCCGATCGGTTTCTTAGGTTCCAGGAAATGACAGATTTGTTATTAAAAGCTTTGACAACCAACGAAGAATCTAATTCTAACCAGAGATTAGGCCAGTTATTAGCAGCTGCAATTTCTATGGCTCTCATTTCTCCAGAGAGTTCAGCATGGAAAGCATTGCCAATGCTAGTATTCTCAACAAAGCATAGAACGAAATCTGCATTGGGATTTCTGAAGATGCCACCACAAGCTGAGACAGTATGGTTTTCAACAATGGGAGTCAACCCAAAATTGAATTTGTTTCATAAAATTATAGTCTTTAATTCATTTTTTATCAAAATTTTCTCAATCGTAAAAGAACTCTCCCATACATATTTGAAAAATAGTTGAGAGAATGTGTTGACTAATGTGAATTTGTTAAATGTTGTTAAGAACACGGAAGAATATCACAAATTTAGGTTCACCGCCGAGCTTTACATTTTTCCAAGGGAAAGGGGAAAAAGTTGAATAAACCCACAATTTTTAGAGATTTATGGTTCAGGGGTTAGTTACGTAAAGGTAAGGTATTAGCACCTTAAACGTCTATAGTATGCTATAGGAACATCTTGTTTTTATTTATTTTTTTGCTATAATTTATTTATTTTTTTGCTTGTAAAAAGATTAATGTAATGGAAAAAAAAGAAGATGTTTTTTCTTGTTTTTTGATTTGGAAAGACAGTCTTTTTACTACGTACCTGCGAGGGATCAAAACCACGTATTTTGGGGTAAAAAGCCGAGTGATTTGTTTGATGTTTTTTATTATTTTTTGAATTTTTATTTAAAAGTAGTAGTCAAATGGCAAAGATAAAATTTGATTAGTGTTTTTTATTTTAGGAAAAAAGTTTAAATATGATAAAATGCATTAAAGTTTTTATTAAATAAAATTAAATGAAAAAGATTGTTGATAAGAATCATGGCTTTTTAAGAAAAGGAACTCTTTTTGAAATTTGTTTTTTTTTTAATATTTGAATGTTTTTTTTAATTATTTTTTATTATTTTTTTTAAGCCTAAAATGAATTAAGAGCGAAAGAATTCCGTAGTGATACTATGTCAAAACGAATCCCATTTCCCTTGGATAATAAACTAAACCTAATTTTTTTTGCATTTTTAATATATAAACTGAATAAATAAATCAATAAAAAACATTGCACATTTTTTCTTTATATTTACAATTTCCCTAACTACATTCTAATTGCAAATGACGAAAATTAAAATGCTAAATGATAATAATAAAATGAAATTAAAAGTGGACAAAAAATGAACTAAAAAATGAGGTATTTTAAAATACCTATCAGGGACTATAAACCGAATAGGGACTCTGGTCTTAAGACTACTCTTAAAATCCGACGAGACAGAAAAAGATGGATAGTAAAAGAATAGCTCGTCAACACAAGTTAAAGGAGAGAGAAGAGAGAAAAGTTCTTTGACAACTCAAGAGAACTTTTAGTGTCAATAGGTGAGGTATGAGAGCTCTATTTATAGGTTCAAAGGTTGATGAAAATGGAAAACTGGTTTAATGGATTTTGATGGGGATTGAATGTGATTTGAATGATTTTTTAAATGGGGAAGTTGACAATGTGACTTGCCACGAATGGTGGCGTAGCTAAAAAAATTTTGGACCCCGGACACATTATTTCTGGACTTATTCTATGTAATAACCCTGCGGTTTCTATCACCCTTTTTTTAGGTGTTAACCCTGCGGTTTCTAAAGAAAAGAGACTTTGGTAAAATAATGACAACTAATTTGCAGGCAAATAAGACACTTTTTTAATTGAAAATTAATTTTAGGTACCTCATATATTTTGGCAAAACAAGTTAAAGAACCTCTTGGAGGAATAATTTGATTTGTGTTTATGTTTTTCTTGTTATCATCCGGCTTTATTGATGAAACCTCCTTTTCTCAAGCAATTTCTTCTCGTTTTCAATTTATTTTTCACTCTACTTTTACGGATGGTCAGTGCATTAAATTTCATGAGCATCTGAAAGAGAAAAACATTATATCACCAGTTCAATGTGAGAAGGGATAAGGAGGAAATGGAGTAGGGATCATGACTGTTTAAGATTTTTCAAGTTTATGAAATGTGTATTTTATACACTTAAAACTATAGTAATGGACCCTTCTATTATTTATTTATTTATTATTTATTTTTAAATAGAGTGACCTGCTTTTGGACTATGAAGCACTATCATAGATACCAACTCTCGAAACAACACATATACTAACAAGAGACACTAGTAATAATTTTAGACAATAATAGTAATTGAATGTAAATGTGATAGTGTCGTGTTGGTTTGAACCACTGATACATGCCGGGCATGCCATCGATCTGAATTGTTTGTGTTGCATGGCTCACAGAAGTGTGTCACAGCTATTACAAATACCTTTTTTTTTGTAATAATCTTTATCTTTCAAATTACTGTCTTCCTTTCCACAATGCTTCCTCAATTTGATGACCTCTTTTTGCAGCCTATCATATAGAAAACCGTTCAGTGACTTCAATTTTCATAAAATAGTTCCAAAAATCATGAGCCCTAAAACAAACAAGAGATTTACCACCTGTGTTTATTTCCAGCATGTAAGCTAACCTTATAAAGCTCTCCATTTTGTTATATACTAACCAAAATTGTTACTTATCATACTGTTGCATGTTTAATGAATTGATATTTAATATTGACTAACCAAAATACACTGAAATGGTTGGATGTTTATAATATTACCCTTTAAAGGGAAAACTATAAAAGTGTGTTTAGACATCATTAAGAAGAATTTGTTGATTAGATTTCATCGGCAATTCTGCTAAGTTATTAATCAGAATGAATATCTTCAGATGCTTTGATAGCATTGAAGGAAATCTATTAACCGTTAATGCTCACTCCAATTAAAAACTACATATAAAACAGTTACAACTTTTATGACCAAGATGCCATATAAAAACTATGGTAAAAAAATCCACATATTTATCAGTAATACCTTTCTCTCTCAATGGCATTGCAACACATTGTCATTCATTTACTCTATCAATGGAAAACAACTAAATCATATATATGTTGTAGTGTAAGTCTGTTTAGTTAAAAGGAAGGAGTTATTACTGAGAAATACGGTAAAATTATAGCGAATACATTGCGAATGACGTGATGTGTATGAAATTTTAATTTGCTTTATTATTTGATATCTTACGTGTATTGAGTCAAAGAGAAAAGAAACTACCTTATACTTTGTCACACTTTTGCAAAAATTGAATTTTGATTGGTGTTTCTTCCTTGGTGATTATTTCATTCGCTAGAAATAGCATTGCGCATACGAAAATAATTTGATTTATCGTATCTGTAATATATAAATAGTTAATACTTAAAGTACCTATATGATATAAATGCTTATATAAAATATAGAAACAAGGCTTAATTTTTGTGCTTAGTAAACGCAATATTATTGACGTGGTTTGTAGCATTCGTCTGATATTGTAGTAACAAACCATTTTAATAAGATATTATAGTAATTTAATTTTTATAGAAGGTAGATTGGATAACAAAGATGGATACAAAAATGTCAAGCTTCACAAGGCTTACTTTTAACATACATGCTCCCAGCTTAGCCTTGGTCTTGTTTTCCCCAGGTTTAACATGGAAGATTTTCCACTTTAAGCATGAAATTAAATTTAAAAATAAACATATGAACTGTACAAAAAAATAATAATTTATATTCTTCAATTCTAATTGGATTGCAGGGTCTTTCACATTGCTATCAATAAAAATCTTTCCTCAACTGGCGCGCAATAAGAAGAAGAACAAGGTAAACTAACCAAAACTTAAAAACTTGGTACTCTAAACCAATGTTGTCAAAAATTTAGACTAAAATTAAAGGGAGCCACGCAAACGCAGGCTCCCACTGCAACAAATTATGATGTAGGCTGTTCTACTTGAAAGCACCTAAGGCAGACACCCCTCCTTAGTGCAATGGAGGTCACCAACCTAGGCCATGGATTTTCTTGATCATCCATTCCATTGACCCCATCCAAGTAAGTATGTTTCCCATTATCATACACTTTCAATTTATAACACTTCCCTTTGATGGCATTGCAACACAAGTCATTCATTTACTCTATCAATGGAATACAACTAAATCAAATATATGTTGTAGTGTAATTGAAGCATGAGAATAGCCTAGCAAACCTTGAGACATATAATGTTTCGTTCTTCAAGGATTCTAACAGCAACCAACCATGAGAATAGGCTTGGTTGCTAGAGGAACACACTCAATGACTTGGAGAGAAGCTTTGATACGCTTAAGAGAAACTTGTCTTTAGAAAGTAGATCCAATGTAAAATTAACGGTTTAGGGTTTGTTTGTGAATGACTTTTTATTAAGGTAGACCAATAAATCCCAAGGCAACTTTTATTATTATTATTATAAAGATATTATCTTCTAAAGATAGCCTTAAAAATTGATTTCCATTTAATAGTTGGCTCTTAATTCATGCCCAAAAATGCACTCTTTGTAGGAAATCTATTAAACGTTAATAATCACTCAAATTAAAAACTAAATTGATTTCCATTTAATATTTTTACTACCAAAGGAAGGATTTATTAATGAGATAGATAGTAATTGTATGATTCGCTTATTAGATAACTAAGTTAACTGCATAAAGTCACAGTTCAATATTTTTTTGCAAGAAAAACTCTCAATCTTGTAGTGGTGAAGAAGTGGAACAATGTTGAAACATCACAGAATAGTGGTGCAATGTGACGAGTACATATAAAATCTAGAAATAATAATGTCTAAAACTACCTTGGATGCTTTTACATAGGATGCTGCTAAAAGAGTGGACATGACCAAGGCTTTTACATGCTTCATTTGAACTTATATTAATTTCATCTCGATAGAGAAACAAGTGACGGCTTATAAGGGAAAAGGGATGTAATTTAATAAAGAGTGTTGTGGGAATATGTGATAAATAATAAGAGATGCAGTTTGGGATTCACTTTCTTCTACAAGTTTATTTTCTTCATCTATTGAATAAATTTTCTACTATTTATCTCTTTGATTGATTCAGATTCTGAAATTTTTTGGTTCCTATCACATCTATTTGGAAAGAGTTATAATATTTTGCAAGTTGTTTTAAGAAAAAAACCATATGTTTTCTCTGCTATTACTGCGCATTTCATTGCTTATAACTACGATGCCTAACATAGTAGTGTAAATACAAAGAAACAAATATGCCTTTATGTTTCAGCTACATCACTAACATGTAAAAAGGATAAAAGATGATAAACCTTTATATACTAAGAATTAATTTTGAATCCATTTCCGGGGAGTCAAACATTATGCTGATTAACATGTTAATATTTTAATCCACAAGTCTATTTTGCATAATTAGAACATATAATATTCCAGAATACATTAAAAAGGAACATATGATGAATTAGAACGGAACATAATCTGTCAAAAAGGTATTCATATTTCAGTTCTAAAGATGAGTGAAAGTTATATTATCTACCTTCTTTTGCAAAGTAATATAAATTAAGTTGAGTTTATAAATAATACTGTATCAATTCATGGCAACTATGCCTAAGAAGCACATGAATGGACATTGGTTGTTTACCTTATCATTCTCATTTAAACTCATAAGTTTTACTTGATGCTTGATAGTTATTTGATGCAAAAGAAGAAATGATGTAGATAAAGTAATCATAGTGAACACAAAGCAATTATTTTGAGAAATATTGTAGCAAAACTATTATTTCTCTAATATCATGTTACTATCCAATATTATGAGATAATATGAATTACATTAAGAACATTATCAAATTTGCTTAGTTAACTAACAAGCCTTCTGTTAGTTAACTAACATATTTTTTTTATGAGCTTTTCAATATGCTTAGTTAACTAAAAACCCATCTGCGTAAATTCTTGGTTGAGGATACTGCTGAATTACAAAGTCAAGATAATATTGTTGCTCATTCAAATAGTTCATATCTTATGCTTCCCTTCTCAGAGGCCTATCGATTTCAGGAGTAAATTACTTCCCACTTGTTATGTTGTAACATGTCATTAAGCAAATGGTGTGCAATGTCCTTCATTAATTTTTGGTACTCCAATTTTCCAGCAGAAAAGGATGGATTATCAAATATTATATCTTGATGTTGGCTTAAGAACTTAAAACGTATGTCTATTTTGATACAAGTGATATTTCATCAGAAATTGTTGTAACATGATTGCCATTAGGCAGATGTTGTGCAATGCATTAGTCCTCCCTTATTGTCACACATGATGAGCTTTTCAATATGCTTAGCTAACTCACAGTGGTTGCAAACAATGTTGCTGCCTAAAATTAAAAAATCAAAATTACGTTCTTGTAAGTATAAGGGGAAAACTTACACACTAAAGAACAGTGAAAATTACAGAGTAAAATAGCTATTGAATGGTATCCACTAACTCTTTGGTACTTTCTGAAGACAATTGTTAAAAGACTCTATGTGTGTAATCGTTTTCTACATGGACTCCGAATTTAATTTAAATAATAAGTATGTGTTTGGTAATTTCTATGATGTTTCCATTTAGATAGTGATATATATATACACACACAAAAAATAAAAATCATTTCATAGAGTATAATAAATTACAAAGAATCGAATGGGTGAATAAGGATATACTAGGGAAATGTAAATTTCAAATCAGAAAGAATTTGTTCTTCAGCAATATGATTATCTTCGTCCAAGAGAGAAGCAAAGGTGTATTGTCTGGGCACCTTGCAAAGTAAAAAACGGTTTACTTTTTTACTTGTTTATTATGTTCAGCATGGCTCAAAGGTTGACAGGACATGCATCACATTTCGGGATGACGGTTGAGATCAAGATATGGAAACTTGTTCACGCAGCTAGGTTCTCCAGCAATAGGGACATTCTCTAACATTGAAGCAACATTAGTTGATGTTTCAGCTATGACATCTTTATTCTTCTCTGCTACCCCTACACCATTAGTACTTGTTGTTGCTAGGTCATCAGTTAGCATATTGAAAGTTCCCAAAACAAGTTGACGGAATAAAAATCTTTGAGTAACTTGTGAAGCTTCCCTATATGAATTCAATTCCTCCTAACAAAAACATCAAATTAAAGCGTTGAATTCAACATAATTTCAAATGAATAATAAAGTACCACTCATATAGATTTGTGAGTTGAGGGTAGAAATGGATGTTTTTCTTAGTATATAGCTGACCCACATCCCTAAATTTCATAGACAATATATAAGAAGTTATGCTTTTGTATAATATACATGAACAAATTAAAATATCAAAGACTAAATTAAAAAGATTAGATAAACACTTACAAGGTTTAGCAAGATTTTATGTCGGTATTTGACACAAGTATAGAACTGACTTGTGCTGTTACATTCAGTCCCTTATATTTTAAATTCTTAAAAGACTACTAATTTCTCAAGTGTTATAACTTCTAAACATAACAGTGGCAGAACACATATTAAATTCATCAACTACGTATTTATATAAAAAATTATTAAATCAACATACGTCGTAATTGTCATCTTGGTTTTTGGGACTAAATGATGAGATCTAAAATGAAAATGAACCATTCATAAATACATCAAAATATACTGTAATTATGAGGTTAAATATTTATAGAAAAACAACAAAAACATATTGAGACTCTCGGCTTTAGGAATAAATTACCTCCCACAGAGCAAGGACTAAAGAGCATGGCAATATGGGACTCTCAGCGCTCCACTGATTAATCAAAGAAACTACACTTGTTGGTGAAAAATATAGTATAAGAAATAAAATCCTTCTTGCCGCTGTATCCCTAGAGGTGGAGATAAATAAAAAACAAAAAATCAATGATTGAAGGAATGAACGAAAGGTTGTGGAAAATCAAATCTCACAATAATATTATATATAGGTATACGTGTAATTAAACAAACTCACATCATCATTTATTTGAGAATTGAGGGACTGAACCGGTTGAGTTGAGAATTGAGAGATTGTGTGACACCAAAATAACGTGAATCTTTGGAAATGATTGATGAGCAGCTACGGCTAGGGATCTCAAAACCCTATGAATGTTAGAGAGAATGGTTGATGAGAAGCCGCAGTGATTTCAAAATCCTATGAATTAGGGTTATGGTATTTCCCATGACATGTGCTAGAGCATATATACTAGTATATTTCTGGGCTCATTTATTTATTTGAGGAAAAAATTTGGGCCCTTATAAAATACTTTTGAAAATTGCTCTTTTAACTTCAATTTATTTTTTAACATAAGTTGCGGTTAAGTTTTGTTGGAAGTAGCGACACAATTGCTGTTTTTTTAAGGACAATTGCTGTTTTTTATCACCAATACTTTCATTCAATCATTCACACATTCATTCAATTTATTCTCTATTTATGAAAATTATTGATCAGTCAAAACACAATTTTGCTCATCTTAATCATCTAATACCTTAACATATATTTACCATTTTTTCTTTTGTAACAAAAATAATTAAATCAATTTTTGGTAAGAAAAAAAATAACTATCCAAAAATTGATGTCATTTTGTGACAAAAAATTTCATTTATGTTGTTATATCTAAACAAATTAAATTATTTAAGAAAAATTGATTTTACTACGAAAACAAACTCAATAGATTTTGATTTTATATAAAATCTCAACAAAAAAACAGTCGAAAATATTAATTGTCAAAATCATTTTTATTTTACTACGTAACAAACGGACTCTATGAGGGTTGGCTCTCTGCCTCATCCTTATTTAAAAAATAGAAAATATCATTTGATACCTGAAAAAATCTCCTATTTTGATAAGAGAAAAAATAATTGTAAAAAGATTGATGTGATTTTGTAACAAAAAATTTCATTTATTTTGTTGTATATAAACAAACTAAATTATTTTTAAAAAAAATTGATTTTACTACGATAAACAAACTCAAAATAGATTTTGATTTTATATAAAATCTCAACAAATAAATAGTCTCTAAATTATTAAATTTCAAAATCATTTTTATTTTACTACGTAACAAGCGGGCACTATGAGGTTTGTTACAACTTTTTAAAAAAATCACTTTAATGATATTGTATTTGTTTGTTATAGTTTTTTAAGGATATGGATCAACGAAAAAAAATCTAAAAACAACAAATGAAAAGGTATTATAGCTAGTAGATTTTCAAAAATAGTTGACAGAAGGTGTTGTCTGTACTGGAAACTTGTTTAATGTTGTTAAGAACACGGGAGAATATCTTACTATTAGACACAACATTAAAATATACATAGTGTATTTTTGGGTCTTTTTTTTCGTTTTTGATTATTTTACTATCACGATGTATGTTTTTGCTATCTTTTTTCATATATATATATATATATATATATATATATATATATATATTATATATTATCCTGGTTTTGGACTATACCTTTAATAATTTAGAGGAAGAGATGTTTAGAGAGAGAGAGTCTTGTGATTTTTCACTGTTCACCATCTTCAAGCTGCACTAAACCGTAAACCGCCTTAACATTTTATTACCTTCTTCACCATGACAACCTTCAATATACCTTGGAAGTGCCTCGATTTCGACACCATAATTCCCAAACCAACCATCAATCCACCCAAACCTCAGAATTTTGTTGCCCAGGCCCTTTAAAATATTTGCGATATTCCTGAATCCCAACTACCTCAAGCTGTTCTTAAAGGTGAAGAGATTGCAATCCAGATCCAAGAACCTGGGTATGAAGCGGGGATGGCCACATGCAAGCACAATCTTCACGGTAGGGTGATTTGGCCTAAGGGTTCATCGCCGTTAACTACGGTTGCCTTGAAAGCTAAGTTATTGTTGATCTAGAAAGACTTTTCTAAGAGGGGAATCACTACTATTGGAAGCGGTTACTTTGAGTTCACCTTCTCATCTGTTGAAGATGTTAGGAGAGTTCGTTCTCATGCTTCTTGGAGCCTGAATCTAGGTTTGTTAAAACTTTTTGCTTGGACTAAAGATTTCAATCCTAGATACCAACATAACTCTTCAGCTCAGGTATGGGTTAGAATATATGGCTTGTCTCAAGAATACTGGAGAAAAAACATCTTATTTTCCAAAGTGAGTGATATAGGATCTCCCATATGTACTGACTCTGTTACTGCTAAACCCTTGATTGAAAGAACTTTTGGAGTTTATGCTAGGGTTTTGGTGGAAATAGATTTAACTCAAGATTTGAGAAACAAAATACTTGTTGAGAGGAAAGGCTACGCATTTTATGTTGATTTGGAATACGAAAATGTGCCAGAATTTTGTACTTATTGCAGAAACATAGGCCACCATGTTGATTTTTGCAAGAAGTGGCATCCTGAACCAGTGAAAGAACAAAAGAAGCAATCTAAGGAAATTAGAAAAACTTTTGTCCAGGTTAGAGATGGAAGGGAGGAACAAATCAAAGAGAAGGAAATACCAAATGTGGAGAAAGAGACCATTGATGTCGAAGCCAACATTGATGAGACCACCAGGAACATAGAAACAGAAGTTCCAGCAATTTTGAAGGACAAGGGTAAAGCCATTGCAGTGGAACCTGTAACGCCCTAGATGTTATTTATTTAATTTCGGTTGATTTTAATGAAGTTTATATGATTTTAAATAATTTATGTCGATATTATGGTGTGATATATTTTATTATATGATTGTTTTGATTATTTAATTAAAATAGGTGAGAATTATAATTATTAGGAAGTTGGGGATTAAAATGAATTGATTAATATTTTATTGGGAGTTAATTAGAAATAAGTGGGAATTAAGTGGTATTAATAGGAGTTAGAAGGAAAGAGAGTCAGAAAACAGTTTTCACGTAGAAACAGTGAGAAACAGAGAAAAAGGGAGAAAACCTAGAACAAGAGACAAGAAGCAAGAGGAGAGAAGAACGCAGCTTGAATTCAGGAAAATAATCTAAGGTAAGGGTGAGGCTAACTCTCAGCTTTAGGTTCTATAATTCGTTGATTAATGTAGGGTTGTTAGGGTAGATGAATTGAATTAGGTTAAAGATGAATTGATGTTAATAACTTAATGAATACATGTAATTGTTGTTGTTTAATGTTGTTCTGACGTTAGAATGCATAGGAGTGATGAAATACATCAAAATTGAGTTTTTAGGTGTTGAAAAAGGGGTTTAGGGTTGAAAAGGAGAAGTCTGTTCGTACAGTTCGTGGTTCTGTCAATCGCCGCTCGCCACGGCGAGTAAACCCACTCGCCAGGCGAGCAATGCCTGTGTAGCTCGCCACAGTGAGCAGTCCCACTCGCCAGGCGAGTAGTGAAGCCTTATCGCTCGCCACAGCGAGCAGATGCACTCGCCACGGCGAGTTGCTTAAATTAAAAGTCGTTAATTGCCTTAATGATGTTTTTAGGCCAATTTTTATATCAATTTGAGTGCCTTAATATATTTAGGGATGAACGACACCTTTTTACATAATCAAATTTGGGTTTTGGGAACTTAAAAATGAAGATTTTATGTGAAAAATGTCAAAAATGCCGAGAGCAACCACTTTTGCTCGCCTTGAGCTCGCCCCCAACTCGCCATAGCGAGTAGCTCATTTTCCTGAACTCGCCACGGCGAGTAGAGTAGCTCGCCACGGCGAGTAGTGATGTAGCATGCCCAATTGGTTGAATTTTTGTTGTAAGACTTGTTGTACCCTTTTGTTGTGTCCTGTCGAATTAAGTTGAAGTCTTATGTCATAGCTGATTATGCATATGGTAGTTGTCGTTGCTGTTGTCGAGTTGTATGCAGATATACACTAGTGAGTCCATTCATACTCATACCTTGTTGAGGGCTCATGCCCTGGAGTGTTTTCACTCAACCATTGGGGGCTCATGCCCTGAAGTGTTTTCACTCAATCGTTGAGGGCTTATGCCCTGGAATGTTATTTCATTCAACTGTTGGGGGCTTATGCCCCGTAATGCTTAGCATTCAACGCGCGTAAAATGGTACCACATGCATTTGCATTAGTCGCATTGTAGTTGTTGTCGTTGTTGTTGTCGTTGGTTCAGTTGTCGGTGTCGTAGTTGATGATGTTGTTGAATTATTTAAATTATAAATTGATAGTTGATTATCACTATACTGTTGTTGTTGAATTTAATTGATGAATTATAATATCTATTGTTGTTTGTGAATCTCACCCCTTCTGCTGGAATTGCCGCCTTGTGGGCAAGTGCAGGTAACGAAGATTAGTAGAGATGTTGGCTCAAAATGTCTTAGGGCTCTGATACGTAACGGGACGGGAATTTGTTACTTGTTTTCTCTTTCCTTACATATTATATATGAATTATGAGAACTTTATGAGGCATGCGTGCCAAAGACTTATTTTGTTTTTTGAAATTAATTCCGCTGCGAAGTTTGAAGGTTAATTTTTATTGATTTCTTTTATGGAGAATAAATAGTATTTATTCATTTGAAGATTTTATTTGAAAGAAAATGTAGCATTCCGTTTTGGTGAAAAACTCTGATTTAATTTGTTAATTATTAATGTTGGGAAAACGGGGTGTTACAATTGGTATCAGAGCAGGTCGGTCCGTCCGGCCAAGTAGTAGTGTCGAGTCGAGCCTAGTAGAGTCGTATGACAATTTTGTATTTTCTTTGATGTCCTGGTTGTTGTTGTAGTGTAGATTTTCGCAATGGCTGGAAGAAACGATGTTGCACTTGTTGCTGCTTTGCAAGCGATGGCTCAAGTTGTGGGTCAACAGAATAATGTTGGTGGTAACGACGGTGTTCGCATGCTGGAAACCTTCTTGAGGAACCATCCACCAACTTTCAAGGGCAGGTATGACCTTGACGGAGCGCAGACATGGTTGAAGGAGGTTGAAAGGATCTTCAGAGTTATGCAATGCACTGATGTTTAGATGGTGCGTTTTGGCACACATATGCTGGCTGAGGAGGCTGATGATTGGTGGGTGAGTGTGCAACCAGTGCTAGGGAACGGAGGATCTGTGATCACTTGGGCTGTGTTCAAAAGAGAGTTTCTGAATAGGTATTTTCTGGAGGATGTCCGAGGCAAGAAGGAAATTGAATTTCTAGAACTGAAGCAAGGTGACATGTCAGTAACAGAGTATGCTGCCAAGTTTGTTGAGTTGGCAAAGTTTTACCCACATTACACTCCTGAGACTGCTGAGTTCTCTAAGTGTATCAAGTTCGAGAATGGTCTGCGTGCTGAGATTAAGCGGGCCATTGGTTATCAGAAGATCCGCAACTTTTCTGATTTGGTGAGTAGCTGCAGAATTTACGAAAAGGATACGAAAGCTCACTACAAGGTGATTAATGAAAGGAAGAGTAAGAGTCAGCAGAACCGTCCTAAGCCTTACAGTGCTCCTGCTGTTAAGGGTAAACAACGGGTGAATGATGAGAGGAGGCCCAGGAAGAATGAGACTCCTGATAAGGTTGTCTGCTACAAGTGTGGTGAGAAAGGCCACAAGAGTAATGCTTGCCACCGTGATGAGAAAAAATGCTTCCGATGTGGGAAGAAGGGTCATACGATAGCTGAATGCAAACATGGTGATATATTCTGTTTCAATTGTGATGAAGAGGGTCATCTTAGTTCTCAGTGCAAGAAGCCTAAGAAGGCTCAGTTTGGAGGGAAAATGTTTGCATTGTCTGGTACACAGACAGACAATGAGGATCGACTTATCAGTGGTACTTGTTATTTTGATAGTACTCCTTTAATTGCTATTATTGATACTGGTGCTACGCATTGTTTTATTGCTGTTAGTTGTGCTGCTAAGTTGGGGCTTACTATGTCTAATATGGGTGGAGAAATGATTGTTGAAACTCCAGCTAAGGGTTCAGTGACTACTTCTCTTGTTTGTTTAAGATGTCCACTGTCGGTGTTTGGTAGAGATTTTGAAGTTGATCTTGTATGTTTACCGTTGACGGGTATGGATGTAATCCTTGGGATGAACTGGTTAGAGTATAACCATGTCCTCATCAATTGTTTTAGTAAGACAGTACGTTTCTCTTCCACTGAAGAGGAGAGTGAAGTTGATTTCTTGAGTACTAAGCAGCTGAAGCAGATAGAGCGCGATGGAATTCTGATGTTTTCTGTAACACCTCATTTTAATTCTATTATTTTAAATTATGTTTGAATATTGGTTATATGATTTTATATGACTTATTTGATATATATATGATTTTATGCGAAAATATATGATTCATGTGTGATATATATATATATATATATTATGTGTTATTTTATTATATAGTTGTTTTATTATTTAAAATAAAATATGAGAAATAGAAATAAGTAGTAATAATATTTATTTAGAGTTAAGGGGGATTAATTGTAATTATGTGGATTAAGTGGGAGTTAAGGGAAAGAAAAAGGGGGTTATGTTTTGGGAGTTAGTAAAGAAAGAGTCAGACAAACATTTTCACGTACAATTGAAAAAGAAAGAGAGTTTTGAGAGAAAGAGGAGAAAAACCAAGAGGCTAGGAGAAGAGCTAGGAAGGGATCAAAATTGCTATAGGCTTTCAATTTTTGCTGAATTAAGGTAAGGGTGGGATTCCTTTCACTAATAATGTATATAATTCTGAAAATTTATGAATTGTGGTGTTCTTGATTTTCTAGGTTTTAGAATTTTTGTGTAATTTCTAAAATGGATGAATTGTGTTGTTTGATGCATGTTCCTATGTTGTTTTGATTGCTATATTGCCTATTTGACCTGTAAACATCACTATAAATCATTTTGGGAGATTAAGGGATCAAAATTTGGGTTTTTGGGTGAAAAATGGTGAGAAATCGTCAAAAAACGGGGCCCAGTTCGCTTAAGCGAGCCCCAAGCGAACTCACAAGCGCAATCGGGCTTCCTCTCGGCGTGAATCTCGCTTAAGCGAGATTTGTCTCGCTTAAGCGAGATGCTCTCTGACAGCACTTCCAGTTTCGCGTTCTTGTGTCTTTTTCACATGTTTCTGTTTTGAATTAGCTTTCGGTGTAAACATGAAAGTTGTAGATAATTGAGTTAGCTTTCTAATGGCGTTGGTTTGACGTGTAAACTATTTTTAGATTTTGAGTTATGACGAAAATAGTCCAAGAGGGTATTCAGAAAATTTTAAGAAAACTTAGCATAACTAATTCTGAGTTAGTCCAAAATTTATGGTTGGTTTCCCAACTTCAAACTTAGGTATTGGGGATTTAGTTGAAGTGTTTTATGAGTATTTGGCTTATGCCTTATTGATCACCCTGGCTTGTTTTTGAAGAATGTTTTGGTCTGATATGAATGTAGTTGATTAATGTATGTGTGTTATGTTGATGAATTCTGTCGTAAGAGTTGTTGTGTCAGATTTTGACTAAGTTGTGGAGTGTGTCATAAATGATTAGGCACATATGTTGTTGTCGTAGATGTAGTTTTAGTTGTATGTTGATATACACAAGTCGAGTCGAATTTGCATACTCATAACTATTGGGGGCTTATGCCCTGGAATGCTTAGCATTCACACCCGTTGGGGGCTTATGCCCTGGAATGTTTATCATTCACCTGTTGGGGGCTTATGCCCTGGGATGCTTTAACCATCCAACTGTTGGGGGCTTATGCCCTGGAATGCTTAGCATTCAACGCGCGTAAAATGGTACCACATGCATAATGCATTTGTCGTTGTCGATGTCGCATTGTCGTAGTCGTTGTCGTCGGTCATGTCGTTGGTGTTCATTGCTGATAATGACATTGTTGTTGCTGTTGTTTAATGTTGTTGAAGATAATTATGTTGCTATTATATATGTGTATATTTATTCACATTATATATGAATTGAATAATGCCTATTGTAAGATGTTGTTGTTTCATTGATTTGATGGATCAATATATATTTATTATTGATCGTGTATCTCACCCATTCTGCTTGAAAACGTTGTCTTCCCTATGGGTAACTTGCAGGTAACGAAGACTAGTAGGATGATTGGCTCTGTGTCTAGGGCTCTGATACGTATTAGGATGGGGGATCGTCGCGAATGTTTCCTTATTCTTTTATGTATCTTATCTATGAAAAGACTGTGTCGTGGGAGTTTATTATTGTTGAAAATAATATTTCATAACTGTTGAGGCCTTTGTGCCAGGATTATGTTGACGTTGAATTATAATTTTTGAAGATTTATTCCGCTGCAGTTTATGAGAATTTTATGTTGTTTTGAAATAAATAGTTTATTCCTATTTATGAAATTTTGAAAAGTAGTGTAATACTCCGTCGTTGAAATACTCTGATATAATTATATTTATTATTACGTCGTTGGGTGAACGGGGTGTTACATTTTCCTTGATAGCATATTTGTCGGTGGAAAATCAAGCAGTGATTGATAGTCTACCAGTCGTGAATGAATTTCCAGAAGTCTTTCCTGATGAGATTCCCGATGTGCCGCCAGAAAGGGAAGTTGAATTCTCAATTGATCTTATTCCGGGTACGAAGCCTGTGTCGATGGCTCCTTACCGTATGTCAGCAGCTGAGTTGGCAGAATTGAAGAAGCAGTTGGAGGACCTACTTGATAAGAAGTTTGTAAGACCAAGTGTTTCACCTTGGAGAGCGCCGGTATTATTGGTTAAGAAGAAAGATGGTAGCATGAGGCTCTGTATAGATTACCGTCAGTTGAATAAAGTGACGATAAAGAATAGGTATCCACTTCCGAGAATTGATGACTTAATGGACTAGCTAGTGGGTGCGCGTGTATTTAGTTAAATTGATTTGAGATCAGGTTACCATCAGATCAAGGTGAAGGATGAAGATATGCAGAAGACGGCATTCAGGACGCGATATGGTCACTATGAGTATAAAGTGATGCCTTTCGGTGTTACTAATGCACCTGGTGTATTCATGGAGTATACGAACAGAATTTTCCATGACTTTCTGGACAGATTTGTGGTTGTGTTTATTGATGATATTCTGATTTACTCTAAGACTGAAGAAGAGCATGCAGAGCATTTGAAGATTCTTTTGTGTAACACCCCGTTCTCCCAACAGTATTAATTAACAAATTAAATCAGAGTTTTTCACCAAAAACGGATTGCTACATTTTCGTTCAAATAAAATCTTCAAATTAACGGATGAATAAATATTCTCCAATATAATAGTCAATAATAATTAACTTCAAAACTTCGCATCGGAATTATTTTAAAGCAACGAAATAATCTTTGGCGCGCAGGCCTCATCAAAAGTTTCATAAATCAAAATTAATACGTAAGGAAAGAGAAAACAAGCAACAAATTCCCGTCCCGTTACGTATCAGAGCCCTAAGACACTTGAGCCGACATCTCTACTAATCTTCGTTACCTGCACTTGCCCACAAGGCGGCAATTCCAGCAGAAGGGGTGAGATACACGATCAATAATAAATATATATACTCCATCAAATCAATGAAACAACAACATCTTACAACAGGCATTATTCAATTCATATATAATGTGAATAATATACACATATGTAATAGCAACGTAATTATCTTCAACAACGTTAAACAACAACAACAACAACAACAATGTCATTATCAGCAATGAACCCCAACGACATGACCGACGACAACGACTACGACAATGCGACATCGACAACGACAAATGCATCATGCATGTGGTACCATTCTACGCGCGTTGAATGCTAAGCATTCCCGGGCATAAGCCCCCAACAGTTTGAATGAAATAACATTCCAGGGCATAAGCCCCCAACAGTTGAGTGATAAACACTCCAGGGCATAAGCCCTCAACGATTGAGTGTAAACACTCCAGGGCATGACCCCTCAACAATGTATGAGTATGAAATGGACTCAATGGTGTATATCTGCATACAACTCAACAACAACATCAACATTTAGCATGCATAATCAACTATGACATACCGTGCGACTACAACTGAATAGGACACGACCAAGTCCTTGCAACAAGATTCACCAAATAGTGCACAATTTCACTTAAATCATTCATTTTCAAGCAACAAGAAGTTTCTATAAGGTTTAGTACTTAGTCAGGGGTTATACAGCTCAACCTAAGCATTTTGGAATACCCGGACAGGCCTCCTTAAGTTTGAACTAAGGTCACAATGCGGCTGTTAAAAGCCTTCTTCGCTTAAGCGAAGGCCTCTTCGCTTAAGCGAGCAAAACGCCGAGAGGAAAGGTGACTTCGCTTACGAGTTCGCTCAAGGCTCGCTCAAGCGAACAGCCTCAACTAAGTTCTGGGCAACTACTTTGAATGGTCGCTTAAGCGACGGGAAGTTCGCTTAAGCGAACGGTTGTCTGGGCAGGGTAAATCCTCGAATTCTCTAACCCTAAATCATCCAAAAACCCAATTTTGATCCCTAATTACCCCAAACGTGTAAGCACAGATGTTTATGGATTCAGTATACGACATAGGCAACAAAACACCACTGAAATAGGCAATCAACAACACAATTCATCCATTTTAGAAATTACACAAAACTTCTAAAACCTAGAAAACCAAGAACACCAAAATTCACAATTTTCAGAATTATATACATTATTAGTGAAAGGAATCCCACCCTTACCTTAGATTATCTTCCTGAATTAAAGCAGCGTTCTTCTCTCCTCTTGCTTCTTCTCTCTTCTTCTAGGTTTTTCCCCCTTTTCTTGTTTTTCTCACTGTTTCTACGTAAAACTGGTTCTGACTATTTCTTCCCTTATTAATACCTATTAACTTCTCCTTAATTCTAATTAACTCCTATTAAATTATTAAATAATTCATTTTAATCCCCAACCTTCTAATAATTACAATTCTTGCCTATTTTAATTAAATATATAACACACCAAAAATCAACATAATTATTTAAAATCATAAAAACTTATTAAAATCAACTGAAATAAAATAATCAACAACTAGGGCGTTACAACTCTCCCCCACTTAAAGAATTTCGTCCTCGAAATATTACCTCAAGCAAACAACTCAGGATAAGACTCTAGCATCATACTCTCCAGCTCCCAAGTCAAGCTTTCACCAGTTACTCCACCCCAGACTACTCTCACTAGAGGTATCTCTTTGCCTCTCAACTTCTTCACCTTGCGATCATCAATTCTCAATGGTAAGGTCTCCACCGTAAGGTTGTCTCTAACCCGCACATCATCCCTCGGTATGACATGCGAAGGGTCCGCTACGTACTTCCGCAACTGTGACACATGAAACACATCATGCAGATTCGAAAGATGTGGTGGCAAACCCACTCTATATGCCACCGTTTCAATCCACTCAGATATCTGATACGGACCAATAAATTTCGGAGTCAACTTCTTCGACTTCAACGCACGACCTACACCTGTCATGGGAGTGACTCTCATGAACACATGATCACCCTCTTGAAACTCAAGTTCCTTTCTACGCTTGTCATGGTAACTCTTTTGCCGACTCTGCGACGCTTTCATCTGTTCTCTTATCAACTTGACCTTCTCCGTAGTCTGCTGAACAATCTCTGGTGTAACACCCCGTTCTCCCAACAGAATTAATTAACAAATTAAATCAGAGTTTTTCACCAAAAACGGAATGCTACATTTTCGTTCAAACAAAATCTCCAAATAAATGGATGAATAAATATTCTCCAAATAAATAGTCAATAATAATTAACTTCAAAACTTCGCAGCGGAATTATTTTAAAGCAACTGAATAATCTTTGGCACGCAGGCCTCATCAAAAGTTTCATAAATCAAAATTAATACGTAAGGAAAGAGAAAACAAGCAATACATTCCCGTCCCGTTACGTATCAGAGCCCTAAGACACTTGAGCCGACATCTCTACTAATCTTCATTACCTGCACTTGCCCACAAGGCGGCAATTCCAGCAGAAGGGGTGAGATTCACAAACAACAATAGATAACATAATTCATCAATTAAACTCAACAGCAACAATTTAATGAATAATTCAATTATCATTTATAATTGGAACAATTCAACAACATGGTCAACAACGACACCGACAACTCGACCAACAACAACAACAACAACAACTACAACGACAACAACGACAACAAAAATGCACCTAATGCAAATGCATGTGGTACCATTTTACGCGCGTTGAATGCTAAGCATTCGGGGGCATGAGCCCCCAATGGTTGAATGAAATAACATTCCAGGGCATAAGCCCTCAACAGTTGAGTGATAAACACTCCAGGGCATAAGCCCTCAACAGTTGAGTGAAAACACTCCAGGGCATAAGCCCTCAACAGTGGTATGAGTATGAAATGGACTCAATGGTGTATATCTACATACAACCCAACGACAGCAACAACAACTACTATATGCATAATCAGCAATGGCATAAGACTCCAACTTAATTCGACAAGACACAACAAAGGTCACAACAAAGCCACACAACAAAATTCAACAACCTAAGTAACATACAGCATTACTCGCCGTGGCGAGCTACTTTACTCGCCGTGGCGAGTTCAGAAAATTGAGCTCCTCGCCGTGGCGAGTTGGGGGCGAGCTCAAGGCGAGCAAAAGTGGTTGCTCTCGGCATTTTTGATATTTTTCACCTAAAATCTTCATTTTTATGTTCCCAAAACCCAAACTAAATTCTGTAAAAAGGTGCCATTCATCCCTAAACATATTAAGGCACTCAAATTGATATAAAAATTCACCCAAAAACCTCACTAAGACAATTAACCACTTTTTAATTAAGCAACTCGCCGTGGCGAGTGCATCTGCTCGCTGTGGCGAGCTACGGGTGTTTCATTGCTCGCCTCGCGAGTGGGACTGCTCGCTGTGGCGAGCTACACAGGCACTGCTCGCCTGGCGAGTGGGTTTACTCGCCGTTGCGAGTTACACAGGCACTGCTCGCCTGCCGAGTTGGTTTACTCGCCGTTGCGAGTGGCGATTGACAGAACTACGAACTGTACGAACAGACTTCTACTTTTCAACCCTAAACCCCAAATTCAACACCCAAAGGCTCAATTTTGATGAATTTCATCATCCCTATGCATTCTAACATCAGAACAGCATTAAACAACAACAATTACATGAATTAATCAAGTTATTAACATCAATTCATCATTAACCTAATTCAATTCATCAACCCTAACAACCCTACATTCATCAACGAATTAAGAACCTAAAGTTGAGAGTTAGTCTCACCCTTACCTTAGATTATCTTCCTGAATTAAAGGCAGCGTTCTTCTCTCCTCTTGCTTCTTCTCTCTTCTTCTAGGTTTTTCCCCCTTTTCTTGTTTTCTCACTGTTTCTACGTGAAAACTGATTCTGACTCTTTCTTCCCTTATTAATACCTATTAACTTCTCCTTAATTCTAATTAACTCCTATTAAATTATTAAATAATTCATTTTAACCCCCAACCTTCTAATAATTATAATTCTTGCCTATTTTAATTAAATAATCGAATAACTATATAATAAAATATATAACACACCAAAAATCAACATAATTATTTAAAATCATAAAAACTTATTAAAATCAATTGAAATAAAATAATCGACAACTAGGGCGTTACAACTCTCCCCCACTTAAAGAATTTCGTCCTCGAAATATTACCTCAAGCAAACAACTCAGGATAAGACTCTAGCATCTTACTCTCCAGCTCCAGGGTCAAGCTTTCACCAGTTACTCCACCCCAGACAACTCTCACCAGAGGTATCTCCTTGCCTCTCAACTTCTTCACCTTACGATCATCAATCTTCAACGGTAAAGTCTCAACTGTAAGGTTGTCTCTAACCTGCACGTCATCCCTTGGTATAACATGCGAAGGATCCGCTACGTACTTCCGCAACTGCGACACATGAAACACATCATGCAGATTTGAAAGATGTGGTGGCAAACCTATTCGATATGCCACTGGCCCAATCCTCTCCGATATCTGATAAGGACCAATAAACTTCGGAGTCAACTTCTTAGACTTCAACGCGCGACCTACACCTGTCATGGGAGTGACTCTCAAGAACACATGATCACCCTCTTGAAACTCAAGTTCCTTTCTACGCTTGTCATGGTAACTCTTTTGCCGACTTTGCGACGCTTTCATCTGTTCTCTTATCAGCTTAACTTTCTCTGTAGTCCGCTGGACTAATTCTGGTCCCAACACTATACTTTCTCCCGATTCAAACCAACACAACGGAGTTCTACACCTCCGACTATACAAAGCTTCAAATGGTGCCATACCAATACTCGAATGGTAACTGTTGTTGTACGTGAACTCAATCAACGGTAGATGACTATCCCAAGCTCCACCTTGCTCAAGTACACATACTCTTAGCAAATCTTCCAGCGACTGAATCGTCCTCTCTGACTGACCATCTGTTTGAGGATGATAAGCCGAACTCAACTTCAACTTAGAACCCAAGGCCTCCTGCAAACTCTTCCAAAACCTTGAAGTAAACCTCGGATCTCTATCCGACACAATACTCGATGGAACACCATGCAACTTCACAATACTATGAATATAAATCTCTGCCAACTGAGCTACTGGATAATTGATATTGATCGGAATAAAATGTGCTGACTTTGTTAACCTGTCAACAACCACCCAAATGGCATCATGCCCCTTCGGAGTATTCGGTAAGCTCGTCACAAAATCCATGGATATGCTATCCCACTTCCACTCTGGTACATCTAATGGTGTCAACAATCCTGCAGGCTTCTGATGTTCAACTTTAGATTTCTGACAAGTTAAACATGCATAAACAAATTGCGCGACATCTCCCTTCAATCCAGACCACCAAAATAACTTCTTCAAGTCGTGGTACATCTTCGTAGCTCCCGGATGAATGCTTAAGCTACTCCTGTGACTTTCTTCCAAAATCATCTTTTTCAACTCGTCGTTATCAGGAATACAAATTCTGCCTCGGAATCTTAACACACCTTTATCATCAACCTGGAAATCACTACCTTCCGCTTCATTGCCAGTAACCATCAAGTCTACAAACTTAACATCAGCTTCTTGCGCTTCCTTGATACTGTTCAAGAATTCATTATTAATCTTCAACATACCTAACTTTACGCTCTGAGGTGCCAATTCACAAACTAAGCTCAAGTCCCTAAATTGCTCAAGTAACTCGAACTCTTTCATCATCATAGCAGACATGTGCAACGTCTTTCTGCTCAAGGCATCTGCAACTACATTGGCTTTACCGGGATGGTAATTCAAACTAAAATCATAGTCCTTCAACAACTCGAGCCATCTTCTCTGCTTCATATTCAACTCCTTCTGATCAAACAAATACTTCAAACTTTTATGATCACTAAACACCTCAAATCTGGAACCGTACAAATAATGCCTCCAAATTTTTAACACAAAAACTACAGCAGCCAACTCTAAATCATGTGTAGGATAGTTCTTCTCATGTATCCTCAACTGTCTCGAAGCATAAGCCACCACCTTACCATCCTGCATAAGTACACCACCTAAGCCCAACTTGGACGCATCACAATAAACAACAAAAGGTTCATCTGGCTTCGGTAAAATCAAAATCGGAGCATTCGTCAACCGTTGCTTCAACTCATTGAAACTATTCTCACACTTAGTATCCCACACAAAAGCCTTACCCTTACAGGTCAACTGTGTCAAAGGAAGTGCCAACTTCGAAAATCCTTCGATAAATCTGCGGTAATAACCTGCTAAGCCCAGAAAACTTCTAATCTCTGTAACTGACCTCGGAGTCTCCCATTGCGATACCGCTTCAACTTTCGACGGGTCAACCGCAATACCACTACCAGAAATAATGTGGCCAAGAAAACTTACTTCACTTAACCAGAACTCACATTTGGATAACTTGGCATACAACTTCTTTTCTTTCAACACTTGCAAAACAATCTTCAAATGCTCTGCATGCTCTTCTTCAGTCTTAGAATAAATCAGAATATCATCAATAAAAACAACAACAAATCTATCCAGGAAGTCATGGAAAATTCTGTTCATATACTCCATAAATACACCAGGTGCATTAGTAACACCGAACGGCATCACCTTATACTCATAGTGACCATAACGCGTTCTGAACGCCGTCTTCTGCATATCTTCATCCTTCACCTTGATCTGATGGTAACCTGACCTCAAATCGATTTTACTAAACACACGGGCACCCACTAGCTGATCCATCAAGTCATCAATTCTCGGAAGTGGATACCTATTCTTTATCGTCACTTTATTCAGCTGACGGTAATCTATACACAACCTCATGCTACCATCTTTCTTCTTAACCAATAACACTGGCGCTCCCCAAGGTGAAACACTTGGTCTTACAAACTTCTTATCAAGCAGGTCTTCCAACTGCTTCTTCAACTCTGTCAACTCAGCTGCTGACATACGGTAAGGAGCCATCGACACAGGCTTCGTACCCGGAACAAGATCAATTGAAAATTCCACTTCCCTTTCTGGCGGCACATCGGGAATCTCATCAGGAAAAACTTCTGGAAATTCATTCACGACTGGTAGGCAATCAATCACTGCTTGATTCTCTACTGACAAATATGCTAACAAGGAAAACATCATAATTCTGTCACGCTCAATCTGCTTCAACTACTTAGTACTCAAGAAATCAACTTCACTCTCTTCTTCAGCGGAAGAGAAACGTACTGTCTTACTAAAACAATTTATGAGGACATGGTTATACTCTAACCAGTTCATCCCAAGGATTACATCCATACCCGTCAACGGTAAACATACGAGATCAACTTCAAAATTTCTACCAAATACAGACAGTGGACAACTTAAACAAACAAGAGAAGTAGTCACTGAACCCTTAGCTGGAGTTTCAACAATCATTTCTCCATCCATATTAGACATAGTAAGTCCCAACTTAGAAGCACAACTAACAGCAATAAAACAATGCGTAGCACCAGTATCTATAATAGCAATTAAAGGAGTATCATCAAAATAATAAGTACCTCGAATAAGTCGATCCTCATTGCCCGTCTGTGTACCAGACAATGCAAACACTTTCCCTCCAAGCTGAGCCTTCTTAGGCTTCTTGCACTGAGAACTAAGATGACCCTCTTCATCACAATTAAAACAGACAATATCACCACGTTTGCATTCAGCTATTGTATGTCCTTTCTTCCCACATCGGAAGCATTTCTTCTCATCACGGTGGCAAGCATTACTTTTGTGGCCTTTCTCGCCACACTTGTAGCAGACAACTTCAGCATGAGTCTCATTCTTCCTGGGCCTCCTCTCATCATTCACCCGTTGTTTCCCCTTATCTGCAGGAGCACTGTAAGGCTTAGGACGGTTCTGCTGATTCTTACTCTTCCTTTCATTAAGCACTTTATAGTGAGCTTTCGTATCCTCTTCGTAAATCCTGCAGCTACTCACCAATTCAGAAAAATTGCGGATCTTCTGATAACCAATGGCCTGCTTAATCTCAGCACGCAGACCATTCTCAAACTTGATACACTTAGAGAACTCAGCAGTCTCAGGAGTGTAATGCGGGTAAAACTTTGCCAACTCAACAAACTTGGCAGCATACTGTGTTACTGACATATCACCTTGCTTCAGCTCCAGAAATTCAATCTCCTTCTTACCTCGGACATCTTCCGGAAAATACCTATTCAGAAACTCTCTTCTGAACACAGCCCACGTGATCACAGCTCCTCCATTCTCTAGCACTGGTTGCACACTCACCCACCAATCATCGGCCTCCTCAGCCAGCATATGTGTGCCAAAACGCACCATCTGAACATCAGTGCACTGCATTACTCTGAAGATTCTCTCAACCTCTTTCAACCATGTCTGCGCTCCATCAGGGTCATACCTGCCCTTGAAAGTTGGTGGATGGTTCCTCAGGAAGGTTTCCAACATGCGAACACCGTCGTTACCACCAGCATTATTCTGTTGACCCACAGCTTGAGCCATCGCTTGTAGAGCAGCAGCAAGTGCGACATCATTCCTTCCAGCCATCGCGAAAATCTACACTACAACAACAACCAAGACATCAAAGACAATACAAAATTGTCATACGACTCTACTAGGCTCGACTCGACTCTACTACTTGGCCGGACGGACCGACCTGCTCTGATACCAATTGTAACACCCCGTTCTCCCAACAGAATTAATTAACAAATTAAATCAGAGTTTTTCACCAAAAACGGAATGCTACATTTTCGTTCAAACAAAATCTCCAAATAAATGGATGAATAAATATTCTCCAAATAAATAGTCAATAATAATTAACTTCAAAACTTCGCAGCGGAGTTATTTTAAAGCAACTGAATAATCTTTGGCACGCAGGCCTCATCAAAAGTTTCATAAATCAAAATTAATACGTAAGGAAAGAGAAAACAAGCAATAAATTCCCGTCCTGTTACGTATCAGAGCCCTAAGACACTTGAGCCGACATCTCTACTAATCTTCATTACCTGCACTTGCCCACAAGGCGGCAATTCCAGCAGAAGGGGTGAGATTCACAAACAACAATAGATAACATAATTCATCAATTAAACTCAACAGCAACAATTTAATGAATAATTCAATTATCATTTATAATTGGAACAATTCAACAACATGGTCAACAACGACACCGACAACTCGACCAACAACAACAATAACAACAACAACTACAACGACAACAACGACAACAAAAATGCAACTAATGCAAATGCATGTGGTACCATTTTACGCGCGTTGAATGCTAAGCATTCCGGGGCATGAGCCCCCAACGGTTGAATGAAATAACATTCCAGGGCATAAGCCCTCAACAGTTGAGTGATAAACACTCCAGGGCATAAGCCCTCAACAGTTGAGTGAAAACACTCCAGGGCATAAGCCCTCAACAGTGGTATGAGTATGAAATGGACTCAATGGTGTATATTTACATACAACCCAACGACAGCAACAACAACTACTATACGCATAATCAGCTATGGCATAAGACTCCAACTTAATTCGACAAGACACAACAAAGGTCACAACAAAGCCACACAACAAAATTCAACAACCTAAGTAACATACAGCATTACTCGCCGTAGCGAGCTACTTTACTCGCCGTGGCGAGTTCAGAAAATTGAGCTCCTCGCCGTGGCGAGTTGGGGGCGAGCTCAAGGCGAGCAAAAGTGGTTGCTCTCGGCATTTTTGACATTTTTCACCTAAAATCTTCATTTTTAAGTTCCCAAAACCCAAACTAAATTCTGTAAAAAGGTTCCATTCATCCCTAAACATATTAAGGCACTCAAATTGATATAAAAATTCACCCAAAAACCTCACAAAGACAATTAACCACTTTTTAATTAAGCAACTCGCCGTGGCGAGTGCATCTGCTCGCTGTGGCGAGCTACGGGTGTTTCATTGCTCGCCTCGCGAGTGGGACTGCTCGCTGTGGCGAGCTACACAGGCACTGCTCGCCTGGCGAGTGGGTTTACTCGCCGTTGCGAGTTACACAGGCACTGCTCGCCTGGCGAGTGGGTTTACTCGCCGTTGCGAGTGGCGATTGACAGAACTACGAACTGTACGAACAGACTTCTACTTTTCAACCCTAAACCCCAAATTCAACACCCAAAGGCTCAATTTTGATGAATTTCATCATCCCTATGCATTCTAACATCAGAACAGCATTAAACAACAACAATTACATGAATTAATCAAGTTATTAACATCAATTCATCATTAACCTAATTTAATTCATCAACCCTAACAACCCTACATTCATCAACGAATTAAGAACCTAAAGTTGAGAGTTAGTCTCACCCTTACCTTAGATTATCTTCCTGAATTAAAGGCAGCGTTCTTCTCTCCTCTTGCTTCTTCTCTCTTCTTCTAGGTTTTTCCCCCTTTTCTTGTTTTCTCACTGTTTCTACGTGAAAACTGATTCTGACTCTTTCTTCCCTTATTAATACCTATTAACTTCTCCTTAATTCTAATTAACTCCTATTAAATTATTAAATAATTCATTTTAACCCATAACCTTCTAATAATTATAATTCTTGCCTATTTTAATTAAATAATCGAATAACTATATAATAAAATATATAACACACCAAAAATCAACATAATTATTTAAAATCATAAAAACTTATTAAAATCAATTGAAATAAAATAATCGACAACTAGGGCGTTACATCTGGTCCTAACACAACACTTTCACCCGTCTCAAACCAACACAAAGGGGTTCTGCACCTCCGACCATACAAAGCTTCGAATGGTGCCATACCAATACTCGAATGGTAACTGTTGTTGTTCGTGAACTCAATGAACGGTAGATGACCATCTCAAGCTCCACCTTGCTCAAGTACACACACTCTTAACAAATCTTCCAACGACTGGATCGTCCTCTCCGACTGACCATCTGTTTGAGGATGATAAGCCGAACTCAACTTCAATTTAGAACCCAAAGCCTCTTGCAAGCTCTTCCAAAACCTCGAAGTGAACCTCGGATCTCTATCCGACACAATGCTTGACGGAACACCATGCAACTTTACAATATTATGAATGTAAATCACCGCCAACTGAGCTACCGGATAACTAATATTGATCGGAATAAAATGTGCTGACTTCGTCAACCTATCGACAATAACCCAAATGGCATCATGCCCTCTTTGAGTATTTGGTAAACTCGTCACAAAATCCATGGATATGCTATCCCACTACCATTCAGGCACATCTAATGGTGTCAACAATCCTGCAGGCTTCTGATGTTCAACTTTAGATTTCTGACAAGTTAAACATGCATAAACAAATTACGCAACATCACGTTTCAATCCAGACCACCAGAACATCTTCTTCAAGTCGTGGTACATCTTCGTAGCTCCCGGATGAATACTTAAGCTACTCCTGTGACTTTCTTCCAAAATCAACTTCTTCAACTCATCATTATCAGGAATACAAATTCTGCCTCGGAATCTTAACACACCTTTATCATCAACCTGGAAATCACTACCTTCCGCTTCATTACTAGCAACCATCAAGTCTACAAACTTAACATCAGCTTTCTGCGACTCTTTGATGCTATTCAAGAATTCACTGTTGATCTTCAACATACCCAACTGCACACTCTGAGGCGCCAGTTCACAAACTATACTCAAATCCCTAAACTGTTCAAGCAACTCCAATTCCTTAATCATCATAGCAGACATGTGCAACGTCTTCCTGCTCAGAGCATCTGCAACCACATTCGCCTTACCTGGGTGATAGTTCAAACTAAAATCATAGTCCTTCAACAACTCAAGCCATCTTCTCTGCCTCATATTCAACTCTTTCTGATC
Organism: Medicago arabica; assembly: GCA_946800305.1. Taxonomy (NCBI): domain Eukaryota; kingdom Viridiplantae; phylum Streptophyta; class Magnoliopsida; order Fabales; family Fabaceae; genus Medicago; species Medicago arabica. The sequence continues at coordinate 27,063,779 of OX326970.1, read as the reverse complement.
AAACAAATATTTCAAACTCTTATGATCATTGAACACCTCAAATCTGGAACCGTACAAATAATGCCTCCAAATTTTTAACACAAAAACTACAGCAGCCAATTCTAAATCGTGCGTAGGATAATTCTTCTCATGTATCCTCAACTGCCTCGAAGCATAAGCTACTACCTTACCATCTTGCATAAGTACACCACCTAAGCCCAACTTAGACGCATCACAATAAACAACAAAAGGTTCATCTGACTTCGGTAAAATCAAAATCGGAGCAGTCGTCAACCGTTGCTTCAACTCATTGAAACTATTCTCACACTTAGTATCCCACACAAAAGCCTTACCCTTACAGGTCAACTGTGTCAAAGGAAGTGCCAACTTCGAAAATCCATCTATAAATCTGCGGTAATAACCTGCTAAACCTAGAAAACTTCTAATCTCTGTAACTGACCTCGGAGTCTCCCATTGCGATACCGCTTCCACCTTCGACGGGTCAACCGCAATACCACTACCAGAAATAATGTGGCCAAGAAAGCTTACTTCTCTTAACCATAACTCACATTTGGATAACTTGGCATACAACTTCTTTTCTTTCAACACCTGCAAAACAATCTTCAAATGCTCTGCATGTTCTTCTTCAGTTTTAGAATAAATCAGAATATCATCAATAAACACTACAACAAATTTATCCAGGAAGTCATGGAAAATTCTGTTCATATACTCCATAAATACACCAGGTGCATTAGTAACACCGAACGGCATCACCTTATACTCATAGTGACCATATCGCGTTCTGAACGCCGTCTTCTGCATATCTTCATCCTTTACATTGATCTGATGGTAACCTGACCTCAAATCGATTTTACTAAACTCACGGGCACCCACTAGCTGATCCATCAAGTCATCAATTCTCGGAAGTGGATACCTATTCTTTATCGTCACTTTATTCAGCTGACGGTAATCTATACACAGCCTCATGCTACCATCTTTCTTCTTAACCAATAACACTGGCGCTCCCCAAGGTGAAACACTTGGTCTTACAAACTTCCTATCAAGTAGGTCCTCCAACTGCTTCTTCGACTCTGCCAACTCCGCTGCTGACATACGGTAAGGAGCCATCGACACAGGCTTCGTACCCGGAACAAGATCAATTGAAAATTCTACCTCCCTTTCAGGCGGCACATCAGGAATCTCATCAGGGAAAACCTCTGGAAATTCATTTACAACGGGCAACCTATCAATTACCGCTTGATTCTCCACTGACAAATATGCTAACAAGGAAAACATCATAATTCCATCGCGCTCTATCTGCTTCAACTGCTTAGTAGATAGAAATTCTGCTCCACTCTCTTCTTCGGCAGAGGAAAAGTACACCGTGTTTCTAAAACAATCTATATGGACATGGTTGTATTCCAACCAGTTCATACCAAGGATTACATCCATACCCGTCAACGGAAAACATACAAGATCAACCTCAAAGATTCTACACAACAATAACAAATCAGGACAACAAGGACAATACAAAATTGTCAAACAACACTACTAGGCTCGACACGACTCTACTAATTGGTCGGACGGACCGACCTGCTCTGATACCAATTGTAACACCCCGTTCTCCCAACAGTATTAATTAACAAATTAAATCAGAGTTTTTCACCAAAAACGGAATGCTACATTTTCGTTCAAATAAAATCTTCAAATTAACGGATGAATAAATATTCTCCAATAAAATAGTCAATAATAATTAACTTCAAAACTTCGCAGCGGAATTATTTTAAAGCAACGAAATAATCTTTGGCGCGCAGGCCTCATCAAAAGTTTCATAAATCAAAATTAATACGTAAGGAAAGAGAAAACAAGCAACAAATTCCCGTCCCGTTACGTATCAGAGCCCTAAGACACTTGAGCCGACATCTCTACTAATCTTCGTTACCTGCACTTGCCCACAAGGCGGCAATTCCAGCAGAAGGGGTGAGATACACGATCAATAATAAATATATATACTCCATCAAATCAATGAAACAACAACATCTTACAACAGGCATTATTCAATTCATATATAATGTGAATAATATACACATATGTAATAGCAACGTAATTACCTTCAACAACGTTAAACAACAACAACAACAACAACAACTACAACAACAATGTCATTATCAGCAATGAACACCAACGACATGACCGACGACCCACATCCTAATATGTATCAGAGCCCTAGACACAGAGCCAACCATCCCACTAATCTTCGTTACGTGCAAGTTACCCATAGGGAAGGCAACGTTTTCAAGCAGAAGGGGTGAGATACACGATCAATAATAAATATATATAATCCATCAAATCAATGAAACAACAACATCTTACAACAGAATTTATTCAATTCATATATAATGTGAATAAATATACACATATATAATAACAACATAATTATCTTCAACAACATTAAACAACAGCAACAACAATGTCATTATTAGCAATGAACACCAACGACATGACCGACGACAACGACTACGACAATGCGACATCGACAACGACAAATGCATCATGCATGTGGTACCATTCTACGCGAGTTGAATGCTAAGCATTCCGGGGCATAAGCCCCCAACAGTTTGAATGAAATAACATTCCAGGGCATAAGCTCCCAACAGTTGAGTGATAAACACTCCAGGGCATAAGCCCTCAACGATTGAGTGTAAACACTCCAGGGCATGAGCCCTCAACAATGTATGAGTATGAAATGGACTCAATGGTGTATATCTTCATACAACTCAACAACAACATCAACATCTAGCATGCATAATCAACTATGACATACCGTGCGACTACAACTGAATAGGACACGACCAAGTCCTTACAACAAGATTCACCAAATAGTGCACAATTTCACTTAAATCATTCATTTTCAAGCAACAAGAAGTTTCTATAAGGTTTAGTACTTAGTCAGGGGTTATACAGCTCAACCTAAGCATTTTGGAATACCCGGACAGGCCTCCTTAAGTTTGAACTAAGGTCACAATGCGGCTGTTAAAAGCCTTCTTCGCTTAAGCGAAGGCCTATTCGCTTAAGTGAGCAAAACGCCGAGAGGAAAGGTGACTTCGCTTTTGAGTTCGCTCAAGGCTCGCTCAAGCGAACAGCCTCAACTAAGTTCTGGGCAACTACTTTGAATGGTCGCTTAAGCGACGGGAAGTTCGCTTAAGCGAACGGTTGTCTGGGCAGGGTAAATCCTCGAATTCTCTAACCCTAAATCATCCAAAAACCCAATTTTGATCCCTAATTACCCCAAACGTGTAAGCACAGATGTTTATGGATTCAGTATACGACATAGGCAACAAAACAACACTGAAATAGGCAATCAACAACACAATTCATCCATTTTAGAAATTACACAAAACATCTAAAACCTAGAAAACCAAGAACACCAAAATTCACAATTTTCAGAATTATATACATTATTAGTGAAAGGAATCCCACCCTTACCTTAGATTATCTTCCTGAATTAAAGCAGCGTTCTTCTCTCCTCTTGCTTCTTCTCTCTTCTTCTAGGTTTTTCCCCCTTTTCTTGTTTTTCTCACTGTTTCTACGTAAAACTGGTTCTGACTCTTTCTTCCCTTATTAATACCTATTAACTTCTCCTTAATTCTAATTAACTCCTATTAAATTATTAAATAATTCATTTTAATCCCCAACCTTCTAATAATTACAATTCTTGCCTATTTTAATTAAATAATGAAAATAACTATATAATAAAATATATAACACACCAAAAATCAATATAATTATTTAAAATCATAAAAACTTATTAAAATCAACTGAAATAAAATAATCAACAACTAGGGCGTTACATTTTGCAAGTGTTGAAAGAAAAGAAGTTATATGCCAAGTTGTCTAAATTTGAGTTCTGGTTAAGTGAAGTAAGTTTTCTTGGCCATATTATTTCTGGTAGTGGTATTGCGGTTGACCCGTCGAAAGTTGAAGCGGTATCGCAATGGGAGACTCCGAAGTCAGTTACAAAGATTAGAAGTTTTCTGGGTTTAGCACGTTATTACCGCAGATTTATCGAAGGATTTTCAAAGTTGGCACTTCCTCTGACTCAGTTGACCTGTAAGGGTAAAGCTTTTTGTGTGGGATTCTAAGTGTGAGAATAGTTTCAACGAGTTGAAGCAACGGTTGACGAGTTCTCCAATTTTGATTTTACCAAAGTCAGATGAACCTTTTGTTGTTTATTGTGATGCGTCTAAGTTGGGTTTAGGTGGTGTACTTATGCAGGATGGTAAGGTGGTAGCTTATGCTTCGTGACAATTGAGGATACATGAGAAGAACTATCCTACACATGATTTAGAGTTGGCTGCTGTAGTTTTTGTGCTAAAAATTTGGAGGCATTATTTGTACGGTTCCAGATTTGAGGTGTTTAGTGATCATAAAATTTTGAAATATTTGTTTGATCAAAAGGAGTTGAGTATGAGGCAGAGAAGATGGCTCGAGTTGTTGAAAGACTATGATTTTAGTTTGAATTACCACCCGGGTAAAGCCAATGTGGTTGCAGATGCCTTGAGCAGAAAGACGTTGCACTAGTCTGTTATGATGATGAAGGAGTTTGAGTTGCTTGAGCAATTTAGAGATTTGAGCCTAGTTTGTGAATTGGCACCATTTGAAGCTTTGTATGGTCGGAGGTGTAGAACTCTGTTGTGTTGGTTTGAATCGGGAGAAAGTATAGTGTTGGGACCGGAATTAGTCCAGCAGACTACAGAGAAAGTTAAGTTGATAAGAGAGCAGATGAAAGCGTCGCAGAGTCGGCAAAAGAGTTACCATGACAAGCGTAGAAAGGAACTTGAATTTCAAGAAGGTGATCATGTGTTCTTGAGAGTCACTCCTATGACAGGTGTAGGTCGTGCGTTGAAGTCTAAGAAGTTGACTCCGAAGTTTATTGGTCCTTATCAGATATCAGAGAGAATTGGGCCAGTGGCATATCGAATAGGTTTGCCACCACATCTTTCGAATCTGCATGATATGTTTCATGTGTCGCAGCTGCGGAAGTACGTAGCGGATCCTTTGCATGTTATACCAAGAGATGACGTGCAAGTTAGAGACAACCTTACGGTGGAGACTTTACCGTTGAGAATTGATGATCGTAAGGTGAAGAAGTTGAGAGGCAAGGAGATACCTCTGGTGAGAGTTGTCTGGGGTGGAGTGACTGGTGAAAGCTTGAATTGGGAGCTGGAGAGTAAGATGCTAGAGTCTTATCCTGAGTTGTTTGCTTGAGGTAATATTTCGAGGACGAAATTCTTTAAGTTGGGGAGAGTTGTAACACCCTAGTTGTTATTTATTTAATTTCGGTTGATTTTAATGAAGTTTATCTGATTTTAAATAATTTATGTCGATTTTATGCTGTGATATATTTTATTATATGATTATTTTGATTATTTAATTAAAATAGGTGAGAATTATAATTATTAGGAAGTTGGAGATTAAAATGAATTGATTAATATTTTATTGGGAGTTAATTAGAAATAAGTGGGAATTAAGTGGTATTAATAGGAGTTAGAAGGAAAGAGAGTCAGAAAACAGTTTTCACGTAGAAACAATGAGAAAAAAAGAAAAAGGGAGAAAACCTAGAACAAGAGAGAAGAAGCAAGAGGAGAGAAGAACGCAGCTTGAATTCAGGAAAATAATCTAAGGTAAGGGTGAGGCTAACTCTCAGCTTTAGGTTCTATAATTCGTTGATTAATGTAGGGTTGTCAGGGTTGATGAATTGAATTAGGTTAAAGATGAATTGATGTTAATAACTTAATGAATTCATGTAATTGTTGTTGTTTAATGTTGTTCTGACGTTAGAATGCATAGGAGTGATGAAATACATCAAAAATGAGTTTTTAGGTGTTGAAAAAGGGGTTTAGGGTTGAAAAGGAGAAGTCTGTTCGTACAGTTCGTGGTTCTGTCAATCGCCGCTCGCCATGGCGAGTAAACCCACTCGCCAGGCGAGCAATGCCTGTGTAGCTCGCCACAGTGAGCAGTCCCACTCGCCAGGCGAGTAGTGAAGCCTTATCGCTCGCCACAGCGAGCAGATGCACTCGCCACGGCAGGTTGCTTAAATTAAAAGTCGTTAATTGCCTTAATGATGTTTTTAGGTCAATTTTTATATCAATTTGAGTGCCTTAATATATTTAGGGATGAACGACACCTTTTTACAGAATCAAATTTGGGTTTTGGGAACTTAAAAATGAAGATTTTAGGTGAAAAATGTCAAAAATGCCGAGAGCAACCACTTTTGCTCGCCTTGAGCTCGCCCCCAACTCGCCATAGCGAGTATCTCATTTTCCTGAATTCGCCATGGCGAGTAGAGTAGCTCGCCTTGGCGAGTAGTGCTATAGCATGCCCAATTGGTTGAATTTTTGTTGTAAGACTTGTTGTACCCTTTTTTTGTGTCCTGTCGAATTAAGTTGAAGTCTTATGTCATAGCTGATTATGCATATAGTAGTTGTCGTTGCTGTTGTCGAGTTGTATGCAGATATACACTAGTGAGTCCATTCATACTCATACCTTGTTGAGGGCTCATGCCCTGGAGTGTTTTCACTCAACCGTTGACGGCTCATGCCCTGAAGTGTTTTCACTCAATCGTTGAGGGCTTATGCCCTAGAATGTTATTTCATTCAACTGTTGGGGGCTTATGCCCCGGAATTCTTAGCATTCAACGTGCGTAAAATGGCACCACATGCATTTGCATTAGTCGCATTGTAGTTGTCGTTGTAGTTGTTGTCGTTGTTGTTGATGTTGTTGTTGTCGTTGGTTGAGTTGTCGGTGTCGTAGTTGATGATGTTGTTGAATTGTTTAAATTATAAACTGATAGTTTATTATCACTATACTGTTGTTGTTGAATTTAATTGATGAATTATAATATCTATTGTTGTTTGTGAATCTCACCCCTTCTGCTGGAATTGCCGCCTTGTGGGCAAGTGCAGGTAACGATGATTAGTAGAGATGTTGGCTCAAAGTGTCTTAGGGCTCTGATACGTAACGGGGCGGAAATTTGTTACTTGTTTTCTCTTTCCTTACGTATTATTTATGAATTATGAGAACTTTATGAGGCCTGCGTGCCAAAGACTTATTTTGTTGTTTGAAATTAATTCCGCTGCGAAGTTTGAAGGTTAATTTTTATTGATTTCTTTTATGGAGAATAAATAGTATTTATTCAATTGAAGATTTTATTTGAAAGAAAATGTAGCATTCCGTTTTGGTGAAAAACTCTGATTTAATTTGTTAATTATTAATGTTGGGAAAACGGGGTGTTACAGAACCTACTCCATCTGAAATATTGTTGGAACAGGACAGGGCATTTGAGGCTGAATTAATAGTGGATTTACATTTTGGTCCCAATGTAGATCAGCAACATGATGATTGTGACAGTGATAGCTCACATGGCTCTTTTGTAGATGCAACACAAAACAGGGAGCCGTCAGAAAATGATGAAGAAGAGGAAGAAACAGATAATGTCATTCCTACACCAGAAAGAGTGCAAAGAGACATGAAATTTCTCAATGCTTCTTGGGCCAACTTGGAAGAAAATAATGTTGCTGAGAATAACCTATATGAAACCCTAGCAAAAGAGCCTTCACCAGCTTTACAACTAACAGATGCTGATGGTTTTCAACTAAAAATGTCAAAGAGTCAGAAAAAAGCACAAAACAAAATGATTCAAGCTAGCAGGAATTCATATAGTACCAGATCAAAGGTTCCTCCAAACCTTTAAGATGAAGTGTTTATATTGGAATGCAAGGGGTTTAGCTAACTCCCCATCAAGGTCAGCACTTAAAAGGCTCATTTTAATTAATAAGCCAGATTTTGTTTTTATATCTGAACCATGGATTAGCTTTGATGATCTTCCCAGAAGATGGTTTTCTCATTTGCATCTGAAACTTTTTGTTGTTAACAATAGACAAAATTTACTTCCAAACTTATGGTGTTTTTGTAATATTTCACTTGATCCCATAGTTTTGTCATCTGATTCTCAATAAGTAACCTTCTCTTTGGTGGAGAATAATAAACACTTTGCTTGCTCAGCAGTCTACGCATCTACAAATTATTTAACTAGGAGAAACCTTTGGAATGCTTTATCTTCATTACAATCCTAATATGCATTGCCTTGGTGTTACATTGGGGACTTTAATTGTATCTTAGGGGCTCATTGATTGCCTTCCCTGAATATATGAGATACTGTAACACCTCATTTTAATTCTATTATTTTAAAATGGAAATATAAATAAACCCAATTGAGTCTGCAAAACATTTATTTTCAACTAGTAAGTTTGCTGCCGGCCACCAGAGAAAACTAGATTCACAACAACATTCACTTCAAACAAAGTCAAGCATTGTCCTAAACATAAGCAATAACAAAAGAGCACGATATATATATATATATATATATATATATATATATATATATATATATTTATTATTTATTATGTTTTGCATAGCTCAAAGGTTGACAGGAGATGCATCACATTTCGGGGTGAAGGTTAAGATCAAGATATGGAAACTTATTCAAGCAGCTAGGTTCTCCAGCAATAGGGACATTATCTGACATTGATGCTACATTAGTTGATGTTTCAACTATCACATCTTTATTCTTCTCGGTAACCCCTACACCATTAGTACTTGTTATTTCTAGGTCATCAGTTAGCATATTGAAAGTTCCCAAAACAAGCTGACGGAAAAAGAGAAACTTTGAGTAACTTGTGAAGCTTCCATATATGAATTCAATTCCTCCTAACAAAAACATCAAATTAAACGTTGAATTCAACATATTTTCAAATAAATAATAAAGCACCACTCATATAGATTTGTGAGTTGATGGTGGAAATGGATGTTTTTCTTAGTATATAGCTGACCGACGTCCCTAAATTTCATAGACATCATATAAGAAGATATGCTTTTGAATAGTATACATGAACAAATTAAAATATCAAAGACTATATTAAGAAGATTAGATAAACATTTACAAGGTTTAGCAAGATTCTATATGTCGGTGTTTGACACAAGTATATAACTGACTTGTGTTGTTACATTCAGTCCCTTATATTTTAAATTCTTAAAAAACAACTAATTTCTCAAGTGTTATAACTTCTAAACATAACAGTGGCAGGACACATTAAACTACGTATTTATATAAAAAATTATTAAATCAACATACGTTGTAATTGCATCTTGGTTTTTGGGACTAAATGATGAGATCTAAAATGAAAATGAACCATTCATAAATACATCAAAATATATTGTAATTATAAGGTTAAATATTTATAGAAAAACAACAAAAACATATTGAGACTCTCGGTTTTAGGAATAATTTACCTCCCACAGAGCATGGCAATATGGGACTCTAAGCGCTCCACCGATTAATCAAGGAAATCACGCTTGTTGATGAAAAATATAACATAAGAAATAAAATCCTTCTTTCAGCTGTATCCCTAGAGGTGGAGATAAATAAAAAAACAAAAAATCAACGATTGAAGGAATGAACGAAAGGTTGTGGAAAATCAAATCTCATAGCAATATTATATATAGGTATACATGTAATTAAACAAACTCACATCATCATTTATTTGAGAATTGAGGGACTGAACCAGTTGAGTTGAGAATTGAGAGATTGTGTGACACCAAAATAACGTGAATCTTTTGAAATGGTTGATGAGCAGCTACGGCTAGGGATCTCAAAACCATATGAATGTTAGAGAGAATTTGCAAACTAGGGTTTCGATACATCACATGACTTCGAGAGCATTTATAACTTGAGCATTTAAACCCAAAGTCACAAAGCCCAAACAAATTAATCCCCCACCAAGCTCACTATATCATTGTAAAATTGCTCTTTAGACTGCCTAGTTTGCTCTCAAACACCCAATATTACCTTTCTATCTCCAATTAATGGTAGTTAACTCACATGTTACATATTTCAGGCAGTTTTCTTCCTTCTAGACTATTCACTCACCAACTTTGTTCAATTTTTTCCTTCAAAAAAAAATAATGTTTGTTCGATTTTTTTGCTATCTCACTATAAAAAAAGTTGGTTTTTTGTTTTGTTAAATCTTTGTCCCAAATCATTGAAGAAGGATTGTTAGAAGATTGATACATATTTAACGTCAAGAAACAGATATTGCATCATTTAAACCGTTTACATTATTGCATTTGTCTTCCATATTTTGATTGGTTCTAACGTGAACTCGTAGAGGTAGTTAACTACCTTATAGCTCCCGATAGCAATTAACTACAATAAGTGCCAGCGACAATTATCAGTCATGGGAACCCAATATTTTGCCTTTTGTAGTTTTTCTTTCATTTTGTTGTATTTAATGATTAAATTAATTTTTTATACTTATTTTTTTTTACAATTTATTGTTTGTTTAATTTAGATGAGCCAAAACCAGCTAATGTTGAGTCTTCTATCGAATTAAAACTGTCTATGGTTGAATCTTCCGTTGATGTGAAACCAAATATTAATCAATATCCTTCTATTTGGCAAAAAAGTTACGATATAGAACTACATGCAAAAGGTATTAACAAAGAGGAATGCTAGCAACACACATTTTAACACACACTTTTCAACACACTTTTTGTGGTTAAAATTCACTTGGGTCCCATCAAATTAAATCTTGTGGGTCCCATATAATTTTGGTAGGTCTCATATGAATATTAACCAATCAATGAGAGTGTGTTGAAAAAATGTGTGTTAAAATGTGTGTTGTTAGTATTTCTCTAACAAAAGAACCCTATGTTATAATCAACAAAATGGCTACTAGTTTTCTATTTTCTTTTTCAAATGTAGTGACGGCCCAGACCCATAGTGAGCTCTACCTGGGTTCGTTCCAGTTATGTTATGTGGTTATTTAAACAAGGAAACAAATGTTTGGTTGTTCGATAATCTTAATGGAGTTCACAACCATAAGGTGGAGACAAAGTTAAAAGATCACTAGATACTGGAGATAATAAATTTGAAGTTATTGAAGAAGATGAAGAAGAACTTTCACTAGATATGCTTTGGACCTTTTTTTGTTGATGTTAAATATTTATTTTTCTAATAATGCATTGACATATATTTTGTGCGGGTCTATAATGCATCTACATTTTATTTGTGGTCAATGTATCCCCAACGTAATATAAATATATGTCTTTTACGTTTTATTTCTGGTCAATATTGCACCACTTTTTATATTAATAAATACATGTCTTTGGTAAATCTACAATCTATTTTATCATTTCTTTCGTTTCATCGTATTCAGATATTTGCTCTTGTATTTACTTCCGTCAAGTGAAACAAGTCTCCTGATGGAAAAGTTGAATCATGTCTGCTATGAAGCTTTCAAGCAAATAACTAGGATTTTTTAACCTGCACCGGCAAGTTGGATGAGTTGAAGACACATCTTAAATATTTTGTTCATCTTGGTGAAAATGATAAATCAACTCATGTTGTTATACATGTCCCATGCGTAGATTTAGGGGCTGATAACGATCACTAGGAATATTAGTTATCGTCATAAATTGCTTCAAGATATTGGCGATGTAGCATCCTTGTTTTTCTGGATAGTTGAAAATAATTATCTCTAGCTTTGAATTTGTTCAACTGTGAGTGCCTAAATTGTCAGTAGAGATTTGATGTAATGTTGTGTACTATGTTGTCAATTTTTGTATTGTTGGATTGTTGTTGAATTTCAAGAAGTTGTGTACAATTAATGCAATGTTGATTTGGTGGAATGTAATTGAATTTTGAATGAGGATGTTTTGTTGTTGATTATTAGTGATAAATGTTCTACTACCCGTTTTTGGGTTACAGATGTCCAAACACGTCGTTTTGTGTCATGGTTGTGCATTTCAATGTATCATATTGCATTCATTGCAAAAAGGTGGTTAATTTTCATACATGCCAACTACAAATAAATATCATTCTTTGAGCGGCATTTAAGTGTCGTAGACCAACGAATGACAAATAACTACAACTAGGGCTACATTCGTCCTTGTATGATGCATAAGAGCATAAGCAGAAGCCTAAAGAGAAATGTTCATATTTTAGGTCTTATTGTTGTTGAGATAGGTTCTTTTGACCACAACCCACTTTCTGTCTACTTACTTGTGGGCCTAGTGTAAAAAGCCTTTGATGCCCACTAATTATCAGGTTTTTTATAAAGGAAAAAATAAACCTAATCAATGATTTTTCCAATATTTTTAAATAAAATCGCAGTCACCACCGCTACACATCATCGGAACCTTGTCAGCCCACTATTGGGTAGAATTTTTGTTCCTAGTTTGCACATCATATCTAGGTTGCACATTTTGGAGGCTTGCATTCATTTAATTTTTATTGTTTTTGGAAAAATTACTTAGTTTCATGTGAATTGAATTATTTCACAAAGTCATTGAAATAATTTGAATCATTTATCTCCATGTATGAACCATTTTACTCATCTTTAAGAAAAATATTTTGCTAAATTTTTAAGCGAGTCGTGTCATACATACATGAGGATTTTGTGAATTGTTTCACTTTCCGAAATGAATTGTTTCACTCTATTGTGATAACACGTTTTATAATTTTCGTTTTTAATTACAGTCCAAATAGTATTATATGTATCACAACACTATTTTTCTAAGCATAAATATTTGACAATCTTTTCTCTCAAACACGCATCTTGTAATTTATATTTATTGAAAACTCTTTTATACTAATCATGAAGATGAGAACCTTATGAGTCACTTAGATAAGACTTCTTTGTACGTTAGATTATTATATTCTATTGTTTAGCAATTGGGAGAAATTAAAACCTAATGAAAAGGTCGAGATTTTCACATCCTTTTGTGAATTGAAGATTTTTTTTCATCCATCAAGAAATTCAACCCTAGCCACCCACCTCAATCGCATATTGAATTGAGCATATGCCCACCTTAATCACATAATAAATTGAGTGCCGGCAATGGTGGCCCTGAGGGTGGGCGGGAGGGGTGACAAGCCATGGCACCATTTTTCTAGGGGCATCAAAGTTATTATTTTTACGTAGTAGTTATTACTATATACATATTTTTTTAAATTGTTTTGATTAATTATATTGAAAATAAGTTTTTAAAGAAATTTTATTATGAATGAATCTTTTGTAATGAAAAATGAAGGAAGAAAGGCATTCAAATAATTAAAAAGGCAATATTTTATTAATTAGCTCTGGGCAAAATTTTATCAATAGAACCTAGTTAGTTACCACTCCATTCCATTCGACTCTATCACGTTCCATCAATCCAAACATAGCCTTAAAGTGTCATTGCAATTACATTCGAATACATCTATTTTATCCAATTGGTACTAGTATTGATTTTTTCGGTGCTTGTGTCGGTACAGCTTCATAGAACTAAACTAGTAAAATAAAATCAAATTTTGTAATTTCTCAACATACTTGTAGTGAATTCTTCTGAGATAAATTCAACCATTAGGCAGAGACACAAATGAAACATCAACCCCCGGCTCCACCTGTGCCACCCACTCTTTGTATACATCCACTTTCGTCACCACTGCAACAGGTGCTGCTACAACTGACTCTTGCACTATAGGGTTTTGGATACCACTGGACACCCCCTACAAATCTTTGATCTAATCTTATCTACCAGCATGGAAATTGGCACGTAAATTGCAAGAAGCCTATTGAACTCATTCTTCATTAGTTTCATAGTTACAATATGATATTATTCCTTTTTTTTTGTTGGAGCTTGACTGGACCCTATGCAGAAGGGTTTGCGTCATTGTTTTTTCAGCATGTATCATTTCATATTGATGCTACTGGTGTTTATTTTCAGCTTGAATGCACGTTATATATCATCCAAATGGAGGAGGCTTTGATTATTTTTTCTAGCACTTAACTTTTTCATTGACGCTACTCATGTTTATTAAGCAGAAAGTGTAGATTAGATTTCATCTGCAATTCTGCTAAGTTGTTTAAACAAGAATGAATATCCTAGGATGCTGAGATGACATTGAAACATATTAATAAGTAATCATTGAAGGAAATTTATTGTGAAAAAATGATTTGGAATGAAAGCAGATTTCCATTTTATATTTGGCTCTAATTAGTTGATGCCCCAAAATGCACTCATTGAAGGAAATCTATTAATCTTTTGTAATCACTACAATTAAAAACTATATGTTAGGAAATTTTCAATCCTTTCCTATACAAGTTATAAGAAGTGGAACAATGTTTGTGATTTCATTAGAATAGACAAGTAATGTGTCCATCACATTAATCATTTCCTCCTCAATTAGACATGCTACAATTTCTCTTTTGCACTCATTAATTTCATCTTGATAGAGATCCAAGTGAGGGCTTATAAGAATATTAATGGTTCCCATCACATCTTTTCGCAAATAGTTGTAAAATGCTTCTAATATTATGCAAGTTTTTATAAGAAAAAACCTTTTTCATATAATTTTCTGCCCTTATCTTTGATTATAACTACAATACCTAACATTATTGTGTAAACAAGGTTGTACAAAAATCCTTTATGTTTCAGTGACAACACCAACATGTACAAGAACTAGTTTCCATGTAGAAATGGATAAAAGATTGCGATACATTACGAGTTATTTTTCAGTCCATTTTCAACGAGTCACACATTTTGCTGGTTAGCATAGCAACACTTTTAGTATGTTAATAGAAATACTTTCTTAATCCACAAGTCCATTTTCCATAATTAGAACATTGATCTAAATTTAGAATACATTATAAAGGTAATTACAACATATTTGAATTAGAAAGGAACAAAACTTGTTAAATGAGTGGAAGTTATAATTATTTCAAGCAGGAGATGATCGATGTAGATAAAGTGATTATAGTGAACACAAAGCATTAAATCAGAGAATGATTGTAGCGAAATTAAAATCTCTATAATATTATATTAATTATAAGATAATATAAATTACATGAAGGCATACATAAGCCTTTTATAACCATTTATGCCTACTTAAACATTTTAAAATTCGAAACATGAGCCTAATTATCAAGGATTGTTGCTAGTATCCTATTTTAACATACTTGATATTTCAATAGAAGCTGTTGTAAGTTGTAGCATGATCCTCATTAAGAATGGATTATCCAAAATCATTTCTGAATGTTGCATTAAGAACTTAAAACTTATGTCAATTTTGACATAAGTGATATTTCATCAGAAGCTGTTGTACCATGATTATCACTAAGCAGATGTTGTGCAATATCTCTCTTTGCAGACCGCAATCGCCTCTCTTCTACTTGTCAAATGTATTCCTCAAATGATTTTTTTAACAATTCAAGTTCTTTCCTTACGAAGGAAAATGAATTAGAGTGAAACCTAACTATCCTTTTACCGCGATACAACCATAACTCTCGGTCCTTCATTAACCTTGCAGCCTTTATGTCACCACGAATATGATTATGACGTCTTCTTTCATGTTCTCATCACCAGCTCCCATCTCCGTCTCCATAATCACAACTTCAGATACAAATATCCTATCCTCATCCAACCTCTTCTCCTCAACCAATATCTTCTCTGCCTCCACAAAAACTTCATCAGCCAAATTCTTCTCCTCAATAATTCTTTTCTCATCCTCAATACTTGCCAACACAAGTAGTGAATCATAGGTCATCCTTGTTCTCCTCATCACGTTGCGAAAATGCACTTGATCCGTCATACTCGAGTTGAATACCTCACAAGCATCTGAAGTTGTGAAATAAAGCACCACTCATATAGATTTTGTGAGTTGATGGTGGAAATGGATGTTTCTTAGCATATGGTTGACGCACGTCCTAAAATTTCATAGACGTCATATTTTAAATATATAATTGACTTGTGTTGTAACATTCAATCCCTTATATTTTAAATCCTTAAAAAAATACTAATTTCTCAAGTGTTATAACTTCTAAACATAACAGTGACAGAACACATATTAAATTCATCAACTACGTATTTATATAAAAATTTATTAAATCAACATACGTTGTAATTGTCATCTTGGTTTTTGGGACTAAATGATGAGATCTAAAATGAAAATGAACTATTCAACAATACATCAAATACTGTAATTATGAGGTTAAATATTTATAGCAGAACAACAAAAACATATTGGGACTCTCGATTTTAGGAATACATTACCTCCCATAGAGCAAGGACCAAAGAGCATGGCAATATGGGACTCTAAGTGCTCCACCAATTAATCAAAGAAATCACACTTGTTGATGTAAAATATAATATAAGAAATAAAATCCTGCTTGCCACTGTATCCCTAGAGGTGGAAATCAATAAAAAACAAAAAATCAACGATTGAAGGAATGAACAAAAGGTTGTAGAAAATCAAATCTCACAGCAACATTATATATAGGTATACGTGTAATTAAACAAACTCACAGCATCATATATTTGAGAATTGAGGGACTGAACCAGTTATGTTGAGAATTGAGAGATTGTGTGACACCAAAATAACGTGAATTTTTGGAAATGGTTGATGAGCAGCTGCGGCTAGGGATCTGAAAACCCTATGAATGTGAGAGAGAATTTGATAACTAGGGTTTCAGTACATCACATGACTTCGAGATCATTTATAAGACAACCACTCTTCACCCTGCAACATACACTCCCGCCCTGCAAGTTTTCCAAATTTACCCGTGCGCAAGTTAACATGCACAACGCATGTTAAGTAACGCTGCGCAACTTAACTAACGCAGCGCGAGTTAAGTTGCGCAAGTTAGTGTTTTTGTTCAAGACCCATCAGTCCGAACTCCAAACACCATTTTCTTTCCCTCCACCTTCAAAAACCCAAAAAGTGTGATTTTTTGGGTCAAAATCCTCATCCCAAATCATTGCAAATCGTCAGGAAGCAAGTTTCTACGTTCATCAAGCACCAAATATCAGGTAATGTATCATAAAAACTCATCTCATTTAGCTGGTTTCTGAGCTTGGTTAGCTGTTTTCGTAGGCAGTAGGCATGGTTCGCTAGTTCACCTGCGTAGCACATATGTGGTGCGCAAGTTAACTTGCGCATGGCGTATGTGTTACGCACGTTAAGTGGCGCATGTGTTAATGTGCTGCATGACCTTAAGTCATGCCACTGAACACAGTCCAGATTTTTGAATTTTTAGCTTCATTTTTGTTCTTGGTTAGCTTGTTTCAGAAGTAATTTATTTATTCTCACTTTGTAAATTATTTTATTCAATAGATATATAGGTAGATGGTTGACAATGTCGCGGGTGATGACGTCGAACCGAAACCGGCCAAAAATGAAGCTTCTGGCGATGCTTCCGTCAAAGGTTCCGACGATGTCAAATCGACCATTAATGTGAAGCCGTTTAAAGTCAAAATTTCATTTCAAGCTCGCATTGGTCAAATTGAAGAACCTAAACCGGTACATATCAGTGTTCTTTGCGAAGGTTGCAACACCGCTTATTTTTTTACGACAAATGCAAGATGGAGAGAGCGAGAAGAGTTACTTGCCTGGGTTCGCCGACAAGGTGTAAGGGCCGAATTTAGTGTTTGTATAGATAAATCCGTTTTAAAAAGGCCTTACATGACGATGCAATGTGAAAGGAGTGGGATATACAAGCCACCTAAGACGAGGAAGAAACCGAACATTGAAGGAATCGGCTCAAGGAAATGTAATTGTCTGTTTAGGTTGAAAGGTTTCTTTGATAAAGAGACAAATGATTGGTGGCTTGCAATGCTTTGCGGAATGCACAACCATGACTTGGATGAGAAGTTAAAGGGGCACCTTATTGTGGGAAGGCTTAGTGCGGAGGAGAATAAAAAAGTTATCTACATGACAAATAGTTTGACGGTGCCTCGGAATATCCTCACCAATTTGAAGCAAAATAACAAAGAAAGTGACATAACTATCAAGCAAGTGTACAATGTGCAAACAAGATGGCGAAAGGGGGAAAGAGGTAACATGACGGAGTTGCAATTCTTGATTTCGAAGTTGGTGGAGCATAAATATGTCTATTATACAAGATGCAATAGTGAGGAAAGCACTCTTGAAGACATATTTTTTGCTCATCCGGAGTCAATTAAATTGCTCAACACCTTTCCGACCGTTTTGGTCATGGACTCCACTTACAAAACCAACAACTACCGAATGTCGTTGTTTGAGATAGTTGGTTGCACCTCTACAAAAATGACGTATTCCGTTGGTTTCGCCTTCCTTCACTTTGAACTAGAGGACAACTTTGCTTGGGCACTTACGATGTTGATTGTCACCGACAGAGATGGTGCTTTGATGAATGCCGTTGGCACAGTTTTCCCTAAAACATACACCATGCTTTGCTATTTTCATATTGGGAAGAATGTAAGGTCTAAGTGCATCACGGATTGTAAAGTTCACCCAAAGCCTCCTAAGGGTGCAAAATTGACAAGAAAGAATTGAAGAAGAGCAAGGTGAAGAATAGAGAAGTTGTTGACAAGGTCGTGATCGCTTGGAGTGAGTTGTTCGAATCACCTACGGAGGAATCATATGCAAGTAATTTATTGAAATTCAAAGAGGTATGAATGTTATTTCCGGAATTCATAAAATATGTTGAAGAAACGGTTTTGAACCTTAAGGAAAAATTTGTGAGGGCATGGATGGATAAAGTCTTGCATCTAGGGTGTAGAACCACCAACATCGTTGAATCGGCTCATGGAGTGTTGAAAAAATATTTGAGGAGTAGCGTGGGTGATTTGGCATCATGTTGGGATGAAATAGACAAGAAGTTGGCCGTGCAATTCGGTGAGATACAAGGAAGTTTTGGGAGGAACAAAACGGTCTTTGAACACAAATACAAAGAAATAAAAATGATGGGAGAGTTGGAGGGTTATGTATCTAGACGCGCATTGAAATTTATCTATGATGAATTGCAACGCTCCAAGATGTAACACCCCGTTCACCCAACGACGTAATAATAAAGATAATTATATCAGAGTATTTCAACGACGGAGTATTACACTACTTTTCAAAATTTCATAAATAGGAATAAACTATTTATTTCAAAACAACATAAGATTCTCATAAACTGCAGCGGAATAAATCTTCAAAAATTATAATTCAACGTCAACATAATCCTGGCACAAAGGCCTCAACAGTTATAAAATATTATTTTCAACAATAATAAACTCCCACGACACAGTCTTTTCATAGATAAGATACATAAAAGAATAAGGAAACATTCGCGACGACCCACATCCTAATATGTATCAGAGCCCTAGACACAGAGCCAACCATCCTACTAATCTTCGTTACCTGCAAGTTACCCATAGGGAAGGCAACGTTTTCAAGCAGAAGGGGTGAGATACATGATCAATAATAAATATATATATAATCCATCAAATCAATGAAACAACAACATCTTACAACAGAATTTATTCAATTCATATATAATGTGAATAAATATACACATATATAATAGCAACTTAATTATCTTCAACAACATTAAACAACAGCAACAACAATGTCATTATTAGCAATGAACACCAACGACATGACCGACGACAACGACTACGACAATGCGACATCGACAACGACAAATGCATCATGCATGTGGTACCATTCTACGCGCGTTGAATGCTAAGCATTCCGGGGCATAAGCCCCCAACAGTTTGAATGAAATAACATTCCAGGGCATAAGTCCCCAACAGTTGAGTGATAAACACTCCAGGGCATAAGCCCTCAACGATTGAGTGTAAACACTCCAGGGCATGAGCCCTCAACAATGTATGAGTATGAAATGGACTCAAAGGTGTATATCTGCATACAACTCAACAACAACATCAACATCTAGCATGCATAATCAACTATGACATACCGTACGACTACAACTGAATAGGACACGACCAAGTCCTTGCAACAAGATTCACCAAATAATGCACAATTTCACTTAAATCATTCATTTTCAAGCAACAAGAAGTTTCTATAAGGTTTAGTACTTAGTCAGGGGTTATACAGCTCAACCTAAGCATTTTGGAATACCCGGACAGGCCTCCTTAAGTTTGAACTAAGGTCACAATGCGGCTGTTAAAAGCCTTCTTCGCTTAAGCGAAGGCCTCTTCGCTTAAGCGAGCAAAACGCCGAGAGGAAAGGTGACTTCGCTTACGAGTTCGCTCAAGGCTCGCTCAAGCGAACAGCCTCAACTAATTTATGGGCAACTACTTTGAATGGTCGCTTAAGCGACGGGAAGTTCGCTTAAGCGAACGGTTGTCTGGGCAGGGTAAATCCTCAAATTCTCTAACCCTATCATGCATAATCAACTATGACATACTGTACGACTACAACTGAATAGGACACGACCAAGTCCTTGCAACAAGATTCACCAAATAATGCACAATTTCACTTAAATCATTCATTTTCAAGCAACAAGAAGTTTCTATAAGGTTTAGTACTTAGTCAGGGGTTATACAGCTCAACCTAAGCATTTTGGAATACCCGGACAGGCCTCCTTAAGTTTGAACTAAGGTCACAATGCGGCTGTTAAAAGCCTTCTTCGCTTAAGCGAAGGCCTCTTCGCTTAAGCGAGCAAAACGCCGAGAGGAAAGGTGACTTCGCTTACGAGTTCGCTCAAGGCTCACTCAAGCGAACAGCCTCAACTAATTTCTGGGCAACTACTTTGAATGGTCGCTTAAGCGACGGGAAGTTCGCTTAAGCGAACGGTTGTCTGGGCAGGGTAAATCCTCGAATTCTCTAACCCTAAATCATCCAAAAAAAACAATTTTCATCCCTAATTACCCCAAACGAGTAAGCACAGATGTTTATGGATTCAGTATACAACATAGGCAACAAAACAACACTGGAATAGGCAATCAACAACACAATTCATCCATTTTAGAAATTACACAAAACTTCCAAAACCTAGAAAACCAAGAACACCAAAATTCACAATTTTCAGAATTATATACATTATTAGTGAAAGGAATCCCACCCTTACCATAGATTATCTTCCTGAATTAAAGCAGCGTTCTTCTCTCCTCTTGCTTCTTCTCTCTTCTTCTAGGTTTTTCCCCCTTTTCTTGTTTTTCTCACTGTTTCTACGTAAAACTGGTTCTGACTCTTTCTTCCCTTATTAATACCTATTAACTTCTCCTTAATTCTAATTAACTCCTATTAAATTATTAAATAATTCATTTTAATCCCCAACCTTCTAATAATTACAATTCTTGCCTATTTTAATTAAATAATGAAAATAACTATATAATAAAATATATAACACACCAAAAATCAACATAATTATTTAAAATCATAAAAACTTATTAAAATCAACGGAAATAAAATAATCAACAACTAGGGCGTTACAACTCTCCCCCACTTAAAGAATTTCGTCCTCGAAATATTACCTCAAGCAAACAACTCAGGATAAGACTCTAGCATCATACTCTCCAGCTCCCAAGTCAAGCTTTCACCAGTTACTCCACCCCAGACTACTCTCACTAGAGGTATCTCTTTGCCTCTCAACTTCTTCACCTTGCGATCATCAATTCTCAACGGTAAGGTCTCCACCGTAAGGTTGTCTCTTACTTGCACGTCATCTCTTGGTATAACATGCGAAGGATCCGCTACGTACTTCCGCAACTGCGACACATGAAACACATCATGCAGATTCGAAAGATGTGGTGGCAAACCCACTCTATATGCCACCGTTCCAATCCTCTCAGATATCCGATACGGACCAATAAACTTCGGAGTCAACTTCTTCGACTTCAACGCACGACCTACACCTGTCATGGGAGTGACTCTCAAGAACACATGATCACCCTCTTGAAACTCAAGTTCCTTTCTACGCTTGTCATGGTAACTCTTTTGCCGACTCTGCGACGCTTTCATCTGTTCTCTTATCAACTTGACCTTCTCCGTAGTCTGCTGAACAATCTCTGGTCCTAACACAACACTTTCACCCGTCTCAAACCAACACAAAGGGGTTCTGCACCTCCGACCATACAAAGCTTCGAATGGTGCCATACCAATACTCGAATGGTAACTGTTGTTGTACGTGAACTCAATCAACGGTAAATGACCATCCCAAGCTCCACCTTGCTCAAGTACACACACTCTTAACAAATCTTCCAACGACTGGATCGTCCTCTCCGACTGACCATCTGTTTGAGGATGATAAGTCGAACTCAACTTCAACTTAGAACCCAAAGCCTCCTGCAAACTCTTCCAAAACCTTGAAGTAAACCTCGGATCTCTATCCGACACAATGCTTGACGGAACACCATGCAACTTTACAATATTATGAATGTAAATCTCCGCCAACTGAGCTACCGGATAACTAATATTGATCGGAATAAAATGTGCTGACTTCGTCAACCTATCGACAATAACCCAAATGGCATCATGCCCTCTTTGAGTATTTGGTAAACTCGTCACAAAATCCATGGATATGCTATCCCACTACCATTCAGGCACATCTAATGGTGTCAACAATCCTGCAGGCTTCTGATGTTCAACTTTAGATTTCTGACAAGTTAAACATGCATAAACAAATTGCGCAACATCACGTTTCAATCCAGACCACCAGAACATCTTCTTCAAGTCGTGGTGCATCTTCGTAGCTCCCGGATGAATACTTAAGCTACTCCTGTGACTTTCTTCCAAAATCAACTTCTTCAACTCATCATTATCAAGAATACAAATTCTGCCTCGGAATCTTAACACACCTTTATCAACAACCTGGAAATCACTACCTTCCGCTTCATTACTAGCAACCATCAAGTCTACAAACTTAACATCAGCTTTCTGCGACTCTTTGATGCTATTCAAGAATTCACTGTTGATCTTCAACATACCCAACTGCACACTCTGAGGCGCCAGTTCACAAACTATACTCAAATCTCTAAACTGTTCAAGCAACTCCAATTCCTTAATCATCATAGCAGACATGTGCAACGTCTTCCTGCTCAGAGCATCTGCAACCACATTCGCTTTACCCGGATGGTAATTCAAACTAAAGTCATAGTCCTTCAACAACTCAAGCCACCTTCTCTGTCTCATATTCAACTCATTTTGATCAAATAAATATTTCAAACTTTTATGATCGCTAAACACCTCAAATTTGGAACCGTACAAATAATGTCTCCAAATTTTCAACACAAAAACTACAACAGCCAACTCTAAATCGTGCGTAGGATAATTCCGCTCATGGGTTCTCAACTGTCTCAAAGCATAAGCTACCACCTTACCATCTTGCATAAGTACACCACCTAAGCCTAACTTGGACGCATCACAATAAACAACAAAAGGTTCTTCCGGCTTCGGTAAAATCAAAATCGGAGCTGTCGTCATCCGTTGCTTCAACTCATTGAAACTATTCTCACACTTAGTATCCCACTTAAAAGCCTTACCCTTACAGGTCAACTGTGTCAAAGGAAGTGCCAACTTCGAAAATCCTTCTATAAATCTGCGGTAATAACCTGCTAAACCCAGAAAACTTCTAATCTCTGTAACTGACCTCGGAGTCTCCCATTGCGATACCGCTTCAACCTTCGACGGGTCAACCGCAATACCATTACCAGAAATAATGTGGCCAAGAAAGCTTACTTCTCTTAACCAGAACTCACATTTGGATAACTTGGCATGCAACTTCTTTTCTTTCAACACCTGCAAAACAATCTTCAAATGCTCTGCATGTTCTTCTTTAGTTTTAGAATAAATCAGAATATCATCAATAAAAACTACAACAAATCTATCCAGGAAGTCATGGAAAATTCTGTTCATATACTCCATAAATACACCAGGTGCATTAGTAACACCGAACGGCATCACCTTATACTCATAGTGACCATATTGCGTTCTGAACGCCGTCTTCTGCATATCTTCATCCTTTACCTTGATCTGATGGTAACCTGACCTCAAATCGATTTTACTAAACACACGGGCACCCACTAGCTGATCCATCAAGTCATCAATTCTCGGAAGTGGATACCTATTCTTTATCGTCACTTTATTCAGCTGACGGTAATCTATACACAGCCTCATGCTACCATCTTTCTTCTTAACCAATAACACCGGCGCTCCCCAAGGTGAAACACTTTGTCTTACAAACTTCCTATCAAGTAGGTTCTCCAACTGTTTCTTCACCTCTGGCAACTCGGCTGCTGACATACGGTAAGGAGCCATCGACACAGGCTTCGTACCCGGGACAAGATCGATTGAAAATTCTACTTCCCTTTCTGGCGGCACATCAGGAATCTCATCAGGGAAAACCTCTGGAAATTCATTCACAACTGGCAGGCTATCAATTACTGCTTGATTCTCCACGGACAAATACGCCAACAAGGAAAACATCAAGTTTCCATCACATTCTAACTGCTTCAGCTGCTTAGTAGATAAAAATCCTGCTCCACTCTCTTCTTCGGCAGAGGAAAAAAAATAAAAAAAAAATACACCGTGGTTCTAAAACAATCTATATGGACATGGTTGTATTCCAACCAGTTCATACCAAGGATTACATCCATACCCGTCAACGGAAAACATACAAGATCAACCTCAAAGATTCTACACAACAATAACAAATCAAGACAACAAGGACAATACAAAATTGTCACACAACTCTACTAGGCTCGACTCGACTCTACTACTTGGCCGGATGGACCGACCTGCTCTGATACCAATTGTAACACCCCGTTCACCCAACGACGAAATAATAAAGATAATTATATCAGAGTATTTCAACGATGGAGTATTACACTACTTTTCAAAATTTCATAAATAGGAATAAACTATTTATTTCAAAACAACATAAGATTCTCATAAACTGCAGCGGAATAAATCTTCAAAAATTATAATTCAACGTCAACATAATCCTGGCACAAAGGCCTCAACAGTTATAAAATATTATTTTCAACAATAATAAACTCCCACGACACAGTCTTTTCATAGATAAGATACATAAAAGAATAAGGAAACATTCGCGACGACCCACATCCTAATATGTATCAGAGCCCTAGACACAGAGCCAACCATCCCACTAATCTTCGTTACCTGCAAGTTACCCATAGGGAAGGCAACGTTTTCAAGCAGAAGGGGTGAGATACACGATCAATAATAAATATATATAATCCATCAAATCAATGAAACAACAACATCTTACAACAGAATTTATTCAATTCATATATAATGTGAATAAATATACACATATATAATAACAACATAATTATCTTCAACAACATTAAACAACAGCAACAACAATGTCATTATTAGCAATGAACACCAACGACATGACCGACGACAACGACTACGACAATGCGACATCGACAACGACAAATGCATCATGCATGTGGTACCATTCTACGCGCGTTGAATGCTAAGCATTCCGGGGCATAAGCCCCCAACAGTTTGAATGAAATAACATTCCAGGGCATAAGCCCCCAACAGTTGAGTGATAAACACTCCAGGGCATAAACCCTCAACGATTGAGTGTAAACACTTCAGGGCATGAGCCCTCAACAATGTATGAGTATGAAATGGACTCAAAGGTGTATATCTGCATACAAATCAACAACAACATCAACATCTAGCATGCATAATCAACTATGACATACCGTACGACTACAACTTAATAGGACACGACCAAGTCCTTGCAACAAGATTCACCAAATAATGCACAATTTCACTTAAATCATTCATTTTCAAGCAACAAGAAGTTTCTATAAGGTTTAGTACTTAGTCAGGGGTTATACAGCTCAACCTAAGCATTTTGGAATACCCGGACAGGCCTCCATAAGTTTGAACTAAGGTCACAATGCGGCTGTTAAAAGCCTTCTTCGCTTAAGCGAAGGCCTATTCGCTTAAGTGAGCAAAACGTCGAAAGGAAAGGTGACTTCGCTTACGAGTTCGCTCAAGGCTCGCTCAAGCGAACAGCCTCAACTAAGTTCTGGGCAACTACTTTGAATGGTCGCTTAAGCGACGGGAAGTTCGCTTAAGCGAACGGTTGTCTGGGCAGGGTAAATCCTCGAATTCTCTAACCCTAAATCATCCAAAAAAACAATTTTGATCCCTAATTACCCCAAACGAGTAAGCACAGATGTTTATGGATTCAGTATACAACATAGGCAACAAAACAACACTGGAATAGGCAATCAACAACACAATTCATCCATTTTAGAAATTACACAAAACTTCCAAAACCTAGAAAACCAAGAACACCAAAATTCACAATTTTCAGAATTATATACATTATTAGTGAAAGGAATCCCACCCTTACCTTAGATTATCTTCCTGAATTAAAGCAGCGTTCTTCTCTCCTCTTGCTTCTTCTCTCTTCTTCTAGGTTTTTCCCCCTTTTCTTGTTTTTCTCACTGTTTCTACGTAAAACTGGTTCTGACTCTTTCTTCCCTTATTAATACCTATTAACTTCTCCTTAATTCTAATTAACTCCTATTAAATTATTAAATAATTCATTTTAATCCCCAACCTTCTAATAATTACAATTCTTGCCTATTTTAATTAAATAATGAAAATAACTATATAATAAAATATATAACACACCAAAAATCAACATAATTATTTAAAATCATAAAAACTTATTAAAATCAACGGAAATAAAATAATCAACAACTAGGGCGTTACACAAGACATTCGGCTTTGAGAAGGAAGATTGTGGTTGTGTGCAAGCGACATTAAACGGGTTACCTTGTGCGTGTATTATTGCCATGAGGTGCACACAAAATGCACAATTGGCATTCAAGAACGTCTCAAGACAAGCCCTTACAATATGAAACTCCACACCAAAGAGATGATGCGTCAAATAGCCTTTCCGGAAACCACAAATATGTGTCCACCTTCAATAAAATCGGTAACCAAGGGAGCACCTAAAAGGAAGAGGACTACACTCAAAGTGTCATCAACGGGTCGAATCCCCTCTAGATGGGAGACTATTGATTCTCAAAATCCGGATATTCAACCTTCACAACCCAAGAGGTCACTTCCAAAGAGAAAATATGCATGCCTTGGCACTTAATCCCGCTCACAAGCTTCATCCTCTACTTCAAAACCGCTTCGGAGGATCCCTTACATTTCACAAATTCCAAATCTCATGAGACCTTTTGTTGAAGACATTGTGAATGTTAAAGGGGACGGTCATTGTGGATTTCGGGTCATAGCTAGGCACTTGGGGATGGATGAGGAAGATCATGTATTGATTCGTCATCAACTTATTCATGAGTTGAAAACTCATAAGAGTGACTACATGCCGATATATGTCACGGAGAAGCGTTATAACAAAATCTTGAATGGTTTACACCCTCCAAAATGTACAATTGGTATTGCGCCGGTAGATAAGTGGTTGACCACTATGGATATGGGTCACATTGTTGCTACTTGCTACAATAGAGCCGTTGTTGTAACGCCCCCTTTTTATTTAATTATTTTTAGTTAATATTTGAATACTTTGACATGATTTTATATTTGATAAGTGATAATATGTTTGTTATTTTGTTTAGAAATATATTTGTTATAAATATGTTTGTTATTTGTTAAAGAAATATTTGTTATTTTGTTTAAGAATATATTTGATTTATTATTTTTAGCATAAGTATTATTTGGCTTAGTTGCGTATATATATATATTTAAGAGAGGTACGTAGTAATATTATTATAAGGAAGTTTAGTGAAGTAAAATAAAATAGGATATTTTATTTGGAGGAGTTGTTATGTAATTTTAGAGAAGTTGAGGATTTAGTGGAAAAATAAGACAAGTGGAGAAAAGTTATATAAAGAGGGAATTAGGTTAAGAAAAACATAGTAAGCGTTGTCAGAGTTTTGGAGAAAAAGGGAGAAAAGTGGCTAGAGAGGAGAGACCCGCGATTCTGCAATATTACCAGGTAAGGGTGAGCCTAGCTTCGATTATATTTACTGTAATTCATCTAGTTATGATTAACTAAAGAATTGGGAAATAGTTTGAGAGATTTCATAAGTTAGGGTTAATGTTGAATTGTGATGAATTAATGAGAGATAGATGTTAATTGATATAGAAACCTGTTACAGAACCTAGATTAATCACTAGGATCATAATTCTGAAGGAATAGAACCATAACATGAAGAATTGGACGAGTTTCGGCGAGCTTTCGAGCGAACCCGTAACCTGTCTACGATAGCTCGCCGTGGCGAGCAGTTAGGTAAATACTCGCGAGGCGAGCAGCTGAGCTCGCCGTGGCGAGCGACCCTTTAGTGCGCGCGAGGCGAGCAAAATCACTCGCCATAGCGAGCACTGGCAGAATGCAAATTTAGCAACTCGCGAGGCGAGCAGAGCCACTCGCCATAGCGAGCAATGTGGTCTGAGACCACTATAACTTGAGTTTTATAACTTTGTTTTGAGCGAGGCTTTGAGGGTAGACCTTTGGATAGTACTAGAGATGTTTAAGACCTAAATTACAACCTGTAATGATGTCGTAAGATGTTTTAATTGTTGGCATTAATCCATGATTTATATGTTGTTAAGTGAGTTATACGAATGAAGTTTAAATGATATTTGCGATGATAACTATGTGCTGTAAATATATATGTTAAGTGTGCTGAGCTTCTACCATGTATTGTATAATTGCATGTGTCGATAAAGAGTCGTATTGGATGTTAAGACGTTGTGATAACTTGTTTAAGAATAAAGAGTCGAGTCCATGCATTTGCATAATTTGCGACGGTGGAGCTTTTGCTCAAAGCGACGGTGGAGCATTTGCTCAAAGCGACGGTGAAGCTTATTAAAGCTAAAATATTGGTACCACATGCATGATGTTTAAGATGTTAGAGTTTCATAGTCGAGTTGCATTTGTCGAGTCTTGTGTCTAAGACGTTATGAGATGATTTGTTATGTGAAGATGTTTTAAGATGATTTATTATACGTAGATGTTTGAGATGTTTCAGTTATATGTGATGATTATAGTTGTTGTTGTTAAGCATAAATATTTGAATTACATGTTAATATAATTGTTGTGAATCTCACCCCTTCTGTTGGAATTGCCGCCTTGTGGGCAAGTGCAGGTGACCAAGCTTAGATTCGACGATGTGAGAGGTCCTTGTGGTGTCGTAGGAAATGCTCTGATATGTAACGGGATGGGGTTTCGTTAAATTCTATTCCTTATGTATCATGTTGACTAATGATGATGTTTGCGACGCAACTTGATTTTGAGATATTTATGAGGCCTTGTGCCAAGAACTAATTATTAACTTTGATTTTGAGACGTTTATGATTCCGCTGCTATGTTTTGAATATTGATGAAGAATAAATTATTATTCGTTTTGTTTTTAAAGTTTTTATGAAATGTGACATCCTGAATATTGCGATATACTCTGATTATTTAAATGAATTTTTAAGTCGGGATTTTCGGGGTGTTACAGTTGTTCTATTGACATTGCCCGAAAGGGGCGGTGTATGTGAGACATATTTCCCAATCCGAAGTGCTCCACCACTTAATCCACATACCAACATCATGTGTCTTTGCTTTATTCCCGGCCACTATCTTCATGTTACTTTGAAGGAAGGGTGTTCGTTACCACCGAGTTGTACGTAGTGGATGTCCAACAAGATCGGTGAGGCGGAGAAATGGCATTTTCAGTTTTTGTATAGACAAGATGCCTTCAATGAGCTCATGTCCAAGGAGCCGAAGCCGCCAAAGAAACCAACAAAAGAGCACAATCCAATACTTTGTGATAACACTCCCACTCCGCAAAAAAGGGAACAAGAGTTTGACGCGATGGAAGACATTGAAGTAGAGGAAAATATAGGAATGTCACTAGAATTCTTAGATATGTTATAGGTTATGGCACTTTTAGGTCGGTCGGTGTGCGTCTTATTTTTTGGTGGTATTACACCCCGACGTATTTTTGGGTGGCCGGTTATGTACTTTGGATATTCGTGGCCAATATGTAACTAACATTATATATTAAATGAAATGAATTATTTTTTTTGGTGGCCGGTTATGTCACACCAATTATTGCTCGCATTTACTTTGTCACTAATTATTCAATTATTTATATTTTTGAAGTGAAACATGTATGAAGATGCACAAGATCCAGTAAATCTTCATGTTCGTTATGTAGATGTAAAAATGAAGGCTAGGTTTTTTGTAAAGCCCACCGGCAAGTTGGACGATTTGAAGACAAAACTTGACAACTTCTTTATCCATATTGGTTCAAATCATAGAACATACGATGTAATTTTAAATGCACCAGGCGTGAACTGACGGGAGGATAAGGAAGAGGACTTTTCGAAGACGGTGTATTTTCCACAACGTGTCGAAGATGATAGCGACATCGCTAACATGTTTTACGTAATGGTTGAAGATAACGCTTTACATCTTTATGTCTGATCCGTTGAAATGTAATATTTATTAACGTGTAATATCGTCATTTATTTGAACTTGTGTCCGTATTATTGAATTTTAATGAATTTGTGTTTATGTAATTTAACGATGAATTTCGGTAATTTTAATCGTTTATGTGAGATTATGTGATTTTCAAGATTTATGGACAAATTGGTGTAATTTAGATCGTTTACGTGTGATTAAGTGTGTTTAAGTGATTACGGATCATTACCGGCGAATTTGTGAAATTTGGACCGTTTGGATCGTTATGTGTGATTATGTGATTGTGATAAAAACGATGTTTTTGTGTAATTTTGATCGATTATGTCGTATTATCCGATAATCTTGTTAAACTGGCGTAATTCGGTTCAATTATGAGCGTGTAAAAATTACGGGTCATTAATGACATTCAATGCATTCAATGCAATGTTGTACTGATATATCAGTACTGCGTGAGTTAACTTGCGCAGTGCATCACACTAGCGTGACACTGCATGAGTTAACTCACGCAGTGCGTTACACTAGCATGACAATGCGTGAGTTAATTCACGCAGTGCATTACTCTTGCGTGAGTGTACGTAGCTTAAGTTACACATGTGTGACTTAAGCCACGCTGCGCATGTTAACTAGCGCACAGTTTCACACTTGCGCTAGTTAACTTGCGCAAGGGTATTTTCGTCCTGCCTGCAGGACGGGAGTGGATTTTGCAGGGGGAAGAGCAGGATTTCATTTATAACTTGAGCATTTAAACCCAAAGTCACAAAGCCCAAACAAATTAATCCCCTACCAAGCTCACTATATCACAGTAAAATTGCTCTTTAGACTGTCTAGTTTCCTCTCAGACACCCGATATTACCTTTTTACCTCCAATTAATGGTAGTTAACTCACATGTTACATATTTCAGGCAGTTTTCTTCCTTCTAGACTATTCACTCACTAACTTTGTTCGATTTTTTTCCTTCAAAAAAAAAACTCCGTTCGATTTATTTGCTACCTCACTATAAAAAAAGTTCGTTTTTTGTTTTGTTAAATCTTTGTCCCAAATCATTGAAGAAAGAATGGTAGAAGATTTATACATATTTAACGTCAAGAAACAGATATCGCATCATTTAAACCATTTACATTATTGCATTTTTCTTCCATATTTTGATTGGTTCTAACGTGAACTCGTAGAGGTAGTTAACTACCATATAGCTCCCGACAGCAATTAACTACAATAAGTGCCAGTGACAATTATCAGTCATGGAAAGCCAATATTTTGCCTTTTGCGTTTTTTCTTTCATTTTGTTGTATTTGATGATTAAATTAATTTTTTATACTTATTTTTTTTTTACAATTTTTTGTTTGTTTATTAATAGTTATGGTTGAAAATGTGGTTGATAATTCAGATGAGTCAAAATCAGCTAATGTCGAGTCTTCGGTCGAATTGAAAATGTCTGTGGTTGAAGCTTCTGTTGATGTGAAACCAAATATTAATAAATATCCTTCTATTAGGCAAAAAAGTTTTTTTACGATATAGAACTAAACGTACAAGCAAAAGGTATTAACAAAAAGAGTAATGATAGCAACACACATTTTGACGCACACTTTTCAACACACTCTTTGGGTTAAAATTCACATGGGTTCCACCAAATTAAATCATGTGGGTCCTATATAATTTTGGTAGGTCTCATATGAGTTTTAACCAATCAATGAGAATGTATTAAAAAAATGTTTGTTGTTATCATTTCTCAAACAAAAGAAACCTATGTTATAATCAACAAAATGACTACTAGTTTTTCTATTTTCTTTTTCAAATGTAGTGACGGCCCAAGCCCACAGTGAGCTCTACCTGGGTTCGTGCAGTTATGTTATGTGGTTCAATAATCTTAATGGAGTTCACAGCTGTCATACCCCAAATTTTGACCAATTAAAACTGTTTACTTCGTATATCGTTCGTATTTTAAAAGCTTTTCGTTCGCGCTCTAATTCCCATGATATCTATTTTTATTCACATTTTGATCGCATTTTATTCATACTTTGATTTTTCACTTCGTTTACATTTTAATATCACTCGCATGTTAATTTCTTAATTTTATCCGCGTTTTACTTGTATTTTATTTATCGTATAATTTGCATTGTTAAAACCTATTTTGTTCACGTCTTTGAGTTACCATTTTATTAGCGTTTTAAAAGCCGCGTAATTTTGTCGTCTCAGACGAAATTTCGGCAGAGAGGTATTTTAAAATACCTCTTTTTTTTTGGTTCCGAAGGGACATTTTTTTATTATTTAGTCATGATTGTTATTTCTTTTTATTTTTTGTTTTAATTTTCGTTTTTATTTATTTATTTATTTGATTTTTATTTTAAGTCATTTAGTTCATGTGTCACTTTGTTATTGGTCCTGGTCCAACTTTTTCTCCAAGTTTCAGTCAGGGGCATTTTGGTCATTCCAATGTATCAGAGAAACTTTACTATTTAAGCATTGTTCACGCGTCAGAATCGGTCCCCATCAGTCAGAAAAATCAGAAAAAGCATCAGTCATAAAAAAAAACACCAATTTCTTTCTCTCTCACATTTTTGGATCAAACACCAAAATTCACAAAAAAAAATTCATGAACATGAAGAACAATATGAACACTGTAACACCCCGTTCGCCCAAACGCATAATAATAAATATAATTATATCAGAGTAATTCAACAACGGAGTATTACACTACTTTTCAAAATCTCATAAATAGAAATTATACTATTTATTATTCCACATTGAAAGTCTCATTAAACTGCAGCGGAAAATTTCATTTAAAACATAATTCAACCTCAACAATTATCTTGGCACAAAAGCCCCAACAAAAGTCATCATTATTCAACGACATGAAAATTCAACAACATAATCGAAGTTTGATACATAAAGGAATGAAAGGAAAACATCGCGACGATCCCCCATCCAAATATGTATCAGAGCCCTAGACACAGAGCCAATCATCCTACTAATCTTTGTTACCTGCAAGTTACCCATAGGGAAGGCAACGTTTTCAACCAGAAGGGGTGAGATACACGATCAATAATAAATATATATAATTCATCAAATCAATGAAACAACAACATCTTACAACAGGCATTATTCAATTCATATATAATGTGAATAAATATACACATATATAATAGCAACATAATTATCTTCAACAACATTAAACAACAGCAACAACAATGTCATTATCAGCAATGAACACCAACGACATGACCGACGACAACGACTACGACAATCCGACATCGACAACGACAAATGCATTATGCATGTGGTACCATTTTACGCGCGTTGAATGTTAAGCATTCCAGGGCATAAGCCCCCAACAGTTGGATGGTTAAAGCATCCCAGGGCATAAGCCCCCAACAGGTGAATGATAAACATTCCAGGGCATAAGCCCCCAACGGGTGTGAATGCTAAGCATTCCAGGGCATAAGCCCCCAACAGTTATTAGTATGCAAATTCGACTCGACTTGTGTATATCAACATACAACTAAAACTACATCTACGACAACAACATATGTGCCTAATCATTTATGACACACTCCACAACTTAGTCAAAATCTGACACAACAACTCTTACAACAAAATTCATCAACATAACACACATACATTAATCAACTACATTCATATCAGACCAAAACATTCTTCAAAAACAAGCAAGGGTGATCAATAAGGCATAAGCCAAATACTCATAAAACACTTCAACTAAATCCCCAATACCTAAGTTTGAAGTTGGAAAACCAACCATAAGTTTTGGACTAACTCAGAATTAGTTATGCTAAGTTTTCTTAAAATTTTCTGAATACCCTCTTGGACTATTTTCGTCATAACTCAAAATCTAAACATAGTTTACACGTCAAACCAAGGCCATTAGAAAGCTAACTCAATTATCTACAACTTTCATGTGTACACCGAAAGCTAATTCAAAACAGAAACGTGTGAAAAAGACACAAGAACGCGAAACTGGAAGTGCTGTCAGAGAGCATCTCGCTTAAGCGAGACAAATCTCGCTTAAGCGAGATTCACGCCGAGAGGAACCCCAATTTCGCTTGTGAGTTCGCTTGGGGCTCGCTTAAGCGAATTGGGCCCCGTTTTTTGACGATTTCTCACCATTTTTCACCCAAAAACCCAAATTTTGATCCCTTAATCTTCCAAAATGATTTACAGTGATGTTTACAGGTCAAATAGGCAATATAGCAATCAAAACAACATAGGAACATGCATCAAACAACACAATTCATCCATTTTAGAAATTACACAAAAATTCTAAAACCTAGAAAATCAAGAACACCGCAATTCATAAATTTTCAGAATTATATACATTATTAGTGAAAGGAATCACACCCTTACCTTAATTCAGCAAAAATTGAAAGCCTACAACAATTTTGATCCCTTCCTAGCACTTCTCCTAGCCTCTTGGTTTTTCTCCTCTTTCTCTCAAAACCTCTCTTTTTCTCTACTGTACGTGAAAATGTTTGTCTGACTCTTTCCTTACTAACTCCCAAAACATAACCCCCTTTTTCTTTCCCTTAACTCCCACTTAATCCACATAATTACAATTAATCCCCCTTAACTCTAAATAAATATTATTACTACTTATTTCTATTTCTCATATTTTATTTTAAATAATAAAACAACTATATAATAAAATAACACATAATATATATATATGTATATATATATCACACATGAATCATATATTTTCGCATAAAATCATATATATATCAAATAAGTCATGCAAAATCATATAACTAATATTCAAACATAATTTAAAGTAATAGAATTAAAATGAGGTGTTACAACTCTCCCCAACTTATAGAATTTCCTCCTCGAAATATTACCTCAAGCAAACAACTCAGGAAAAGACTCCTGCATCTTACTCTCCAATTCCCAAGTTAGACTTTCACCAGTTACTCCTCCCCAAACAACCCTCACTAGAGGTATCTCTTTGCCTCTCAACTTCTTCACCTTGCGATCGTCAATTCTCAACGGTAAGGTCTCCACCGTAAGATTGTCTCTAACCTGCACATCATCCCTCGGTATAACGTGTGAAGGGTCCGCTACGTACTTCTGCAGCTGCGACACATGAAACACATCATGCAAATTTGAAAGATGTGGTGGCAAACCCACTCTATATGCCGCCGTTCCAATCCTCTCAGATATCTGATACGGACCAATAAACTTCGGAGTTAGCTTCTTAGACTTCAATGCACGACCCACCCCGGTCATAGGAGTGACTCTCAGGAACACATGGTCTCCCTCTTGAAACTCAAGATCCTTTATATGCTTGTCGTGGTAACTCTTTTGTCTACTCTGCGACGCTTTCATCTGTTCTCTTATCAACTTGACCTTCTCCGTAGTCTGCTCAACAATCTCTGGTCCCAATACCACACTTTCACCAGTCTCAAACCAATATAAAGGGGTTCTGCACCTCCGACCATACAAAGCTTCGAATGGTGCCATACCAATACTCGAATGGTAACTGTTGTTGTACGTGAACTCTATTAACGGTAGATGACTATCCCAAGCTCCACCTTGTTCAAGTACACACACTCTCAACAAATCCTCTAACGACCGAATCGTTCTCTCCGACTGACCATTTGTTTGCGGATGATAAGCCGAACTCAATTTCAACCTTGAACCCAAAGCCTCTTGCAAGCTCTTCCAAAACAACGAAGTGAACCTCGGATCTCTATCCGACACAATGCTTGACGGAACACCATGCAACTTCACAATATTATGAATGTAAATCTCCGCAAACTAAGCTACTGGATAACTAATATTGATCGGAATAAAATGTGCTGACTTCGTCAACCTATCGACAATAACCCAAATGGCATCATGCCCTCTTTGAGTATTTGGTAAACTCGTCACAAAATCCATAGAGATGCTTTCCCATTTCCATTCCGGCACATCCAACGGTGTCAACAATCCCGCAGGCTTCTGGTGTTCAACCTTAGATTTCTGACAAGTCAAACAAGCATAAACAAATTGCGCAACATCTCGTTTCAATCCGGACCACCAAAACATTTTCTTAAATCATCATACATCTTCATAGCTCCCGGATGAATACTCAAGCTACTCCTGTGACTTTCTTCTAAAATCGACCTTTTCAACTCATCATAATCCGGAATGCAAATTCTGCCTCGGAACCTCAACACGCCTTGATCATCAACTTGAAAATCACCATCTGCAGTCTGATCACTAGCAACCATCAAGTCTACAAACTTGACATCAACTTTTTGCGCCTCTTTGATGCTATTCAAGAATTCACTGTTGATCTTCAACATACCCAACTGCACATTCTGAGGTGCCAGTTCACAAACTATACTCAAATCTCTAAACTGCTCAAGCAACTCCAATTCCTTAATCATCATGGCAGACATGTGCAACGTCTTCCTGCTCAGGGCATCTGCAACCACATTCGCCTTACCTGGGTGATAGTTCAAACTAAAATCATAGTTCTTCAACAACTCAAGCCACCTTCTCTGTCTCATATTCAACTCCTTTTGATCAAATAAATATTTCAAACTTTTATGATCGCTAAACACCTCAAATTTGGAACCGTACAAATAATGTCTCCAAATTTTCAACACAAAAACTACAGCAGCCAACTCTAAATCGTGCGTAGGATAATTCCGCTCGTGGGTTCTCAACTGTCTCGAAGCATAAGCTACCACCTTACCATCTTGCATAAGTACACCACCTAAGCCTAACTTGGACGCATCACAATAAACAACAAAAGGTCTTCCGGCTTCGGTAAAATCAAAATCGGAGCTGTCGTCAACCGTTGCTTCAACTCATTGAAACTATTCTCACACTGAATATCCCACACAAAAGCTTTACCCTTACAGGTCAACTGCGTCAAAGGAAGTGCCAACTTCGAGAATCCTTCAATAAATCTACGGTAATAACCAGCCAAACCAAGAAAACTTCTAATCTCTGTAACTGACTTAGGAGTCTTCCATTGTGATACCGCTTCAACTTTCGATGGGTCAACAGCAATACCGCTACCAGAAATAATATGGCCAAGAAAACTTACTTCACTTAACCAGAATTCACATTTCGACAACTTTGCATACAACTTCTTTTCTTTCAGCACCTGCAAAACAGTCTTCAAATGCTCTGCATGCTCTTCTTCAGTCTTAGAATAAATCAGAATATCATCAATAAACACAACAACAAATTTATCCAAGAAAGCATGAAAAATTCTGTTCATATACTCCATGAACACACCAGGTGCATTAGTAACACCGAAAGACATCACTTTATATTCATAGTGACCATATCGCGTCCTAAACGTCGTCTTCTGCATATCTTCATCCTTTACCTTGATCTGATGGTAACCAGATCTCAAATCAATTTTACTAAACACGCGAGCACCCACTAACTGATGCATCAAGTCATCAATTCTCGGAAGTGGATACCTATTCTTTATCGTCACTTTATTCAGCTGACGATAGTCTATACACAGCCTCATGCTACCATCCTTCTCCCTAACCAATAATACCGGCGCTCCCCAAGGTGAAACACTTGGTCTTACAAACTTCTTATCAAGTAGATCATCTAGTTGTTTCTTCAACTCTGCCAACTCAGCTGCTGACATACGGTAAGGAGCCATCGACACAGGCTTCGTACCTAGGACAAGATCGATTGAAAATTCTACCTCTCTTTCTGGCGGCACATCAGGAATCTCATCAGGGAAAACATCTGGAAATTCATTTACAACGGGCAACCTATCAATTACCGCTTGATTCTCCACAGACAAATACGCCAACAAGGAAAACATCAAGTTTCCATCACATCCTAACTGCTTCAGCTGCTTAGTAGATAAAATTATGCTCCACTCTCTTCTTCAGCAGAGGAAAAGTATACTGTCTTTCTAAAACAATTAATATGGACATGGTTGTATTCCAACCAGTTCATACCAAGGATTACATCCATACCCGTCATCGGAAAACATACAAGATCAACCTCCAAGATTCTACACAACAATAACAAATCAGAACAACAAGGACAATACAAAATTGTCAAACAACTCTACTAGGCTCGACTCGACTCTACTACTTGGCCGGACGGACCGACCTGCTCTGATACCAATTGTAACACCCCGTTCACCCAAACGCGTAATAATAAATATAATTATATCAGAGTAATTCAACAACGGAGTATTACACTACTTTTCAAAATCTCATAAATAGAAATTATACTATTTATTATTCCACATTGAAAGTCTCATTAAACTGCAGCGGAAAATTTCGTTTAAAACATAATTCAACCTCAACAATTATCTTGGCACAAAAGCCCCAAGAAAAGTCATCATTATTCAACAACATGAAAATTCAACAACATAATCGAAGTTTGATACATAAAGGAATGAAAGGAAAACATCGCAACGATCCCCCATCCTAATATGTATCAGAGCCCTAGACATAGAGCCAATCATCCTACTAATCTTTGTTACCTGCAAGTTACCCATAGGGAAGGCAACGTTTTCAAGCAGAAGGGGTGAGATACACGATCAATAATAAATATATATAATTCATCAAATCAATGAAACAACAACATCTTACAACAGGCATTATTCAATTCATATATAATGTGAATAAATATACACATATATAATAGCAACATAATTATCTTCAACAACATTAAACAACAACAACAACAATGTCATTATCAGCAATGAACACCAACGACATGACCGACGACAACGACTACGACAATGCGACATCGACAACGACAAATGCATTATGCATGTGGTACCATTTTACGCGCGTTGAATGCTAAGCATTCCAGGGCATAAGCCCCCAACAGTTGGATGGTTAAAGCATCCTAGGGCATAAGCCCCCAACAGGTGAATGATAAACATTCCAGGGCATAAGCCCCTAACGGGTGTGAATGCTAAGCATTCCAGGGCATAAGCCCCCAACAGTTATGAGTATGCAAATTCGACTCGACTTGTGTATATCAACATACAACTAAAACTACATCTACGACAACAACATATGTGCCTAATCATTTATGACACACTCCATAACTTAGTCAAAATCTGACACAACAACTCTTACGACAGAATTCATCAACATAACACACATACATTAATCAACTACATTCATATCAGACCAAAACATTCTTCAAAAACAAGCAAGGGTGATCAATAAGGCATAAGCCAAATACTCATAAAACACTTCAACTAAATCCCCAATACCTAAGTTTGAAGTTGGGAAACCAACCATAAGTTTTGGACTAACTCAGAATTAGTTATGCTAAGTTTTCTTAAAATTTTCTGAATACCCTCTTGGAATATTTTCGTCATAACTCAAAATCTAAAAACAGTTTACACGTCAAACCAAGGCCATTAGAAAGCTAACTCAATTATCTACAACTTTGATGTTTACACCGAAAGCTAATTCAAAACAGAAACGTGTGAAAAAGACACAAGAACGCGAAACTGGAAGTGCTGTCAGAGAGCATCTCGCTTAAGCGAGACAAATCTCGCTTAAGCGAGATTCACGCCGAGAGGAACCCCAATTTCGCTTGTGAGTTCGCTTGGGGCTCGCTTAAGCGAATTGGGCCCCGTTTTTTGACGATTTCTCACCATTTTTCACCCAAAAACCCAAATTTTGATCCCTTAATCTCCCAAAATGATTTACAGTGATGTTTACAGGTCAAATAGGCAATATAGCAATCAAAACAACATAGGAACATGCATCAAACAACACAATTCATCCATTTTAGAAATTACACAAAAATTCTAAAACCTAGAAAATCAAGAACACCACAATTCATAAATTTTCAGAATTATATACATTATTAGTGAAAGGAATCCCACCCTTACCTTAATTCAGCAAAAATTGAAAGCCTACAACAATTTTGATCCCTTCCTAGCACTTCTCCTATCCTCTTGGTTTTTCTCCTCTTTCTCTCAAAAACTCTCTTTTTCTCTACTGTACGTGAAAATGTTTGTCTGACTCTTTCCTTACTAACTCCCAAAACATAACCCCCTTTTTCTTTCCCTTAACTCCCACTTAATCCACATAATTACAATTAATCCCCCTTAACTCTAAATAAATATTATTACTACTTATTTCTATTTCTCATATTTTATTTTAAATAATAAAACAACTATATAATAAAATAACACATAATATATATATATATATCACACATGAATCATATATTTTCGCATAAAATCATATATATATCAAATAAGTCATGCAAAATCATATAACTAATATTCAAACATAATTTAAAAAAATAGAATTAAAATGAGGTGTTACAAACACAAAAATTCCAGCAAGGTCAGATCGGATTTAAACATCAAAAGAACTCAACAACAACAACACAAATTTCAAACAATCATAACCCAAACCACATAAATTCGGGTCGGCCGAACCGCACCACCCACACTTCCGGCCGAACCGAACCAACAACAACATAGTGCCGACCGAAACTCATAAAAACAAAATCACAAGAGGAAGGAAGAAGAGTTCCGGATTCGTCAAAGCAAGTGATTTTCGAAGTTTTCCTTTGCTTATTCTCAATATTTCAACAGATCCAAGGAGGTATTTCTTTCATCTTCCTTTTTCTCCTTTATGTTTTTTTGAAACTTGGATTTTAGATCTAGGCTTGTGTGTTGTTTTGTTTGAAATTTGGACTTGATATTTGAGTAGAGGAGAAAAAGGATATTAGAAAGTAGAAAAAAAATTTGAAAACGAAGCAAAAAAAAATAAATTCAGCGGCGGCGCCACCACCCTAGGGTGGCCGGCCACCACGCCGGAGTAGTTTGGTTCGCCGGAGAAGATGAGTCTTCATCTTCTCCGGTCATCTTGTTCTTGGTGTTTTTTGTAGAGAGAAGGGAGAAGAAGAAATGAGAAAAAAAAACCATGAAAAACACTTTTATACTCCCACCAACCGGTTCGGTTCGCCTGTGAACTGATCCAGGCTTGAACCGAACCGGTTCTTCCTCCTTCAGCCCATACTATTTTCCCTTAAGCCCAACTGTTTTTCTTTTCTCTCTTTTCTGCTTGCTGCATGAACCCCCCAGTATTGCTGCCTGTACCCCCCTCCCTGCACATATTTTATAGTAACCTTTTAAATTCATGCATTTTTTATTTTTTTTAATTCATATAATGTTTGAACTATGTTTCATGCATTTTTAATTAGTGTTTTAATTTTCATATCATGCATTTTTTAGTTCATTTAATGGCCAAGTTTCTATCTCATGTATTTTTAGTTTATTTAGGCTTTTAAAAAATCTTTACATGCATATTTGTTTCTTTTAATCTTGCTTTATCTAGCATTTGTGTTTATTTCATGTGTTTGCATTTTATTGCTTTATTATGTTAACTTTTTTAAATTGCATATTTTTTTTAGTGTGTATAATAGGTTTGGTGTAAATATTGCATGCATATTTAATTTTCGTCATTCATTTTATTATTACTTTCTTGATAATTGCTTGTTTATTATTAATTGTGGTTTGTTTCATGCTCATTTCCTTTCATGTTTACTTTTAGTTTAAGTCTGTTTAGAACTATTGCATGCATATTTAATTTTCGTCATTCATTTTATTATTGCCGTCGGATTAGTGTGTATAATTAGGGAAATGATGTAATTTATTTTTGCGCATTTTTATTTCTCGCCATCATATTTCTCTTGAGACCGTAGAATGTATTTAGGGTATGTAATATGTAACCAACACACGCACCGACACTTCACCATTTTATTTACCTCTTTACGCTCATTTATTTTTTCGCCGTTACGCTAGTTCATCGTTAGTTTCAAAAAATATTTTATCTCGAAAAATCAAAAAAGGTCAAATTTCAAATTTCTTTAAAGTAAACCTTGGCTTGTAACCCAAGTGTTTTCCATTTATTTTTCTTAATAAAATGTTTAATCAA
Organism: Medicago arabica; assembly: GCA_946800305.1. Taxonomy (NCBI): domain Eukaryota; kingdom Viridiplantae; phylum Streptophyta; class Magnoliopsida; order Fabales; family Fabaceae; genus Medicago; species Medicago arabica. The sequence continues at coordinate 27,021,579 of OX326970.1, read as the reverse complement.
TTTAATATCCACATTAGACATGGATTTCTTGTAATTAAAATTAATCAACTTCACCATATTTTTTTCTCTCATGCCTTGAGGCCTTTTATCTCTTCTTAAAATCTTTTTTTCCAAAAAATGTTAAAAACAATTCAACCCACCAAAGAAGTTCTTTAGCCGAACTACTTGATTTTGATCCCGATTTATTTGGGTAAGTAGGCAGAGGGCTTTGGTCTTTCCAAATCAATAAAAATAACCAAAAACATGCTTCATCTTCCCCCATTCTTTCATTCAAACTCTTAAACAATAATTTTCAAATAAGTAAAAATAATTTAGCGCAAGATTAAGAATAGGTAAAAGGTTCCTATGGGATACCATAGTCGGTTCGGGTGCTTAACACCTTCCCCAATCGAAACCAACCCCCGGATTCAAGGTCTTATAAGGGTTTTTACTCACTTTTTCTCTTCCCACGAATAAAAGTTGAGAGTTCAAAGATTAAAGGTTCAAATCCGATTAATGATTTTGATACCCGAAAATCGAGAGCACAGAAATGGCGACTTCACTGGGGACCTTTTAGAGGGTTAAGCCTAACTTATCTTTCTTTACTTTTGCGCTTTATTATTGCTTATACCTTGTAAATACGTGCCTATTTGTTTACTTTCTTTCTTACGTGAGCGGCGAGATAAGTCCTACACCCGGGCTTGAGTGAAATGTAAGATAGGACGGAGTACAATTATAGTGCCATGCCGGGAGCGGTCCCGTGTTATGTGTGCATGTGATATAACTCCACTCGGCGTAGGCCTTTCGGAAGTAATATAACGTCGTCATGAGCAATCGTGATCGGCACTATTATTTTCGAAGTCCGCTAAACGTCGAGAACCTTTAGATCACCCTTAAACCATCTTGGCCTTTTAGGACGTAGCGCGGTGGCTAACCAAGAACAATCTTGACTTAGTCGATACGCGATGCTACACTCAAACTAGACTACCTTGTGAATGTTATTGGACTAGAAACAGTCCTTTACACCGATAATATTCAAAAAGGGGTTGGAATTTGAGAACTTTGGTAGAACCCGTGATACAGGTACATTTGAAACCATAGTCCTTACCAAACGGCATGTTTTACCCTCAGCTCCAACATTGTGGATTTAACCTCACCATGTTTTCTCTGTTTCTTTAGCATAATCATGCATACATGCATTCATTCATAAACATCTTTCATCCACATCGAAAGACTTAGACAAACATTTTTTTGTAAACATTGTAGATGGAGTATACAAAGAGGAGTCTTTAGCAGTACAGTTTCAAAAGTCCGGATCTGACAAAATTGAGGGAGCTAGGATCTCATGTAGCTAATCCAGTTGGTTTCCGAAGTCATCATGGGAGGCTGCTTAATCTTCTTAAAGTGGATGTTGAAAAGGGAATCTTGGAGACTTTGGTCCAATTCTACGACCCAGCCTTTCATTGCTTTACCTTTCCAGATTACCAGCTTGCACCCACCCTTGAGGAATATTCGTATTGGGTTGGCTTACCAGTGCTCGACCAAGTACCTTTCAATGGGCTCGAACCCGCTCCTAAACCCGCGACCATTGCAACCGCTCTCCATCTCAAGCCTTCCGATTTGGTTCACCCTAACTACACCATCAAAAATGGCTTCCAAGGCTTAACTGCCAAATTCCTTTACCAAAAAGCCTCTGCCTTTGACAAAGCTAAGAAAACTGACGTTTTCGAATCGGTCCTTGCCTTGCTCATATATGGTCTCTTACTGTTTCCCAACATGGATGACTTTATCGACATTAATGCAATCAAAATCTTCCTCACTAAAAACCCAGTTCCCACTTTGCTTGCAGATACATACCATTCCATTCACTATAGAAACATCAAGGAAAAAGGAACCATTGTTTGTTGTGCACCTTTGTTATACAGGTGGTTTGCCTCGCACCTACCTGAGTCCGTCTTCTCCAAAGAAAACACCGGTTTGTCCCATTGGTCTCAAAGAATCATGCCTCTCACTCCAGAAGACACTATTTGGTCTCATACAACTGTTGACACTAAAGTGATTATCAGAAGTTGTGGAGAATTTGAGAATGTACCCCTCATCAGTACATGTGGAGGAATTACTTACAACCCTACTCTTGCCATGCGTCAGTTCGGATACCCTAAAGAGAAAAAGCCTAATAACCTCTCTTTATCCAATGAATTCTACCTTAACCTTCAGGATCATGCAAATATGAGAAAGCGGTTTGTGCAAGCTTGGTATTCTGTTCGCAGGTTTAACGAAATCCAGTTAGGAAAGAAGCAAATTTTTGCACATGAGTCCTACACACAGTGGGTTATTAACAGAGCTAAGACTTTTGGTTTGCGTTACGTATTACCGAGGTTCTTGTCTTCAACGGTACCAGCATCAATCTTGCCCTTACCTCCTCAAACCGCAGAAGAGTATCATACACGTTTGGCTAAATCAGAACGCGAAAAGGCTGAGTAGGAAGGAAAGTATCAAGTAGCTAAGCGTGAGAATGATACCCTCATGGACTTACTAGAAGAAGAGAATTGGAAAAATCACAAGAAAGATCAGGAAATTGCTGAGCTGAAAGGGCGTATCAGGGTGAAGGATGCCATACTCGAACAGGTTCCCATGAGTAAGAAGAAACACATGGATTTCTTTGCTGGCCCACATTCAAATTTAGAAGAGTAGTCTACTTCAAGAGCTTGAGAGCTTCGCATTTGTTTCTTTTTATGTATTTTCTTAGTTTTCTGTTATGTACTTTGGAGTCTATCCATTGGCTCGGTATGTTAAAAAGGGAATTATCTTGTACTTGTTTTTATTTTTGTAATGAAATGTTTAAAATTGTTATGTTTACAAAAAATGTCTTTATAGGTTCTTCGATGAACTAAAAGAAAATTGCATTTTTTTGCATTCAGCATATCATGCATCATACTGCATTCATAAAATGTCAAAACCGAGTCTCATAATTCTCTCCTTTATGCCTCAGTCAAAGAACGTGGCCCGACGTATTCAGTACAAGTCTTCTCGCATTCACCACACTCGGGCATTCGTTAAGAAGAAGATGGAGTCAATTGAACAAGATAACAGTGATCTCAAGGAACAGGTTGTCACGCTCAGAGAAGGGATGGAAAGGTTAACAGTTATGATGGAGACTATATTGGCCGCTCAGGCACAGGCGACAGCTGCTCAACCTGCAAATGTCATTCCAGTTCAACCGATTTCTGCTGCCATTCCGGTCCAGCCGATTCATGTTGTTGCTTTTGCTGCGCCTACTTCCCCTATGGTTGTTTCGGCTGCCCTGACTGGTTCTACACAACCGATCCCTACTGCTGTGGTTTCTGCTACATCTGCTGGTACTACACAACCCATCCCGGCCGAAGTTTCTTTCGGGGACGCGTCAAACATGTTCAATGAAAGTTTTCGTCCTCCTGGATTTACTTATCCTCCTCATAATTACATGTCCAGAGAGTACCCTTGGGGCATGTCTCTCGCAGCTAATGAAGGTGTTCGTTTTGCCGGCCCAGAAATGCTGATTCCTTTCGGACAACAGTCAACACCACTTTTCCATCCTGGTCAATCATTCCCTCAGGCTGCTATGAATCATGCAGTACCTATTGTTCATACTGCCCAACAAGAGGAAGGACAAATCTATCACTCTGGTAGCGTAGCGGGAGATGACAGAATGGGAAATCTAGAAGAAAAGTATGATGTAGTGCAGAAAGAATTGAAGGCCCTCCGTGGTAAGGATATATACGGTCAGAATGTGCATGATCTCTATTTGGTCCCGGATGTTGTAATGCCCCCTAAATTCAAAACGCCACACTTCGCAAAGTATGAGGGAAATACTTGCCCACAAAGTCATCTAGTCATGTATGTGAGGAAAATGACAGCTTATAGAGACAATGAACCTTTACTCATCCATTGCTTCCAAGATAGTTTAACTGGTCCTGCGCAAGTGTGGTACATGAATCTGAAAGATATCACTACCTTTGAAGAATTGGCTAGTGCTTTCATACAGCAATACCGTTACAATATATACCTGGGACCCACTCGGAGAAAATTGCAAGCCATGGCACAAAAAGACAAAGAATCTTTCAAAGAATATGCTCTCCGTTTTATTCAGAAATCTGCCCAAATTCGCCCAGCTCTGGAAGAGAGAGAAATGGCTGATTTATTCTTTGAGACTTTGAGTCCTTACTATTCTGAGAAGATGATTGGTTGTGCGTCACAAAAGTTTACTGAGATGGTCGACGCCGAGGTTCGTATTGAGGATCTGGTCCGTAAGGGAGTTTTGGCTAAAGAGAGTAGTATGTCAGGTGGCTTGTCGGGTATTTCGTTAGGTGGGTCATTTAGTGGAGCCAAGAGGCCTTCATTGCTAACATCCCACCACCCTTTCCAGCTCCACAAAACCAAAATTATCATCCACAAATGCCCCAAAAGCCTCCACCATATTATCCACCATTATACCGGCAACCATATCCGCAACCCTTTTACCAACAGCCATACTACCCACCACCACCTCAGCAACAACAACCTCGCAATCGAGCTCCTCAACAACAAAATCTCCCTCCCAAGAAGGAGTTTCCTCCCATACCTATGCTATATGCAGATTTGCTACCCTCTTTACTAGCAAAAAACCTTGTGCAAATCAGGCAGCCTCCTCGCCTACAGAATCCTTTACCTCCTTGGCATCGTGCTGACCTCACTCGTGCCTTTCATCAAGGGGCACCCGGACATGATATTGAACATTGCTACCCGCTTAAGTAAGAGGTTCAGAGGTTAATCCAAAGTAAAGATTTGTCCTTGGCATCGTGCTAACCTCACTTGTGCCTTTCATCAAGGGGCACCTGGACATGATATTGAACATTGCTACCCGCTTAAGGAAGAGGTTCAGAGGTTAATCCAAAGTAAAGATTTGTCCTTCGAGGACACAAATTCCAACGTTCAAAACAATCCTCTGCCACCTCATGGACCTGCTGTTAACATGATTCAAGATGATCAGGGTTTGGGTCTAGTCCTCAAAGCCCAGGATGTCAAAACTCCACTGGTCCCGATCCACGTTAGGATGTGTGAAGCAAACATGTTTAGTCACGATCACGACTCTTGTAAAGTGTGTTTTGTGGATCTTCGAGGGTGTGGGCAAGTCCAAGATGATGTGCAAGGGTTGATTGATAGAAGAGAATTGATTGTCACGAGGGAAGCCAGAAGTGTCTGTGTCATTACTCCTGTGTTCAAGAATCCGAAACACCTTGAGGTAACCCACGATAATGTAAGACCAGATGTCACTCCTCTACTGATACGCTTACCGGGGCTTCTTCCATACACTTCTCAGAAAGCCATACCCTACAGATACGAGGCAACCGTCTTGGAAAATGGTAGGGAGATACCTTTACACTCTGCAGACTCTGTGGTGAATATAGCAGGAATGGGCAAAGCGATGAGAAGCGGACGTATTCTCCCCACCGTTGTACGTGATGAGAATAATGCTCCAAATGTGCCAGTACAAAATCCTAGTAAGGGTAAGGGTACCAGTCGACTAGATGGGATCATTTATGAAGATAGTGATGAAATCCTGAAATTGATCAAGAGGAGTGAGTACAAGATAGTTGATCAGCTGTTACAAACCCCATCCAAGATCTGCATAATGTCTTTGCTGATGAATTCTGAAGCTCATAGAGACACGTTGATGAAGATTTTGGCCCAAGCGTATGTGGACCACGATGTCACTCTGGGGCAATTTGGGAGTATAGTTGGGAACGTCACTGCATGTAATAACTTGGGTTTTAGTGATGAAGATCTCCCGGCGGAAGGAAAAATCCATAATCTGGCTTTGCACATCTCTGTCCTTTGCAAGTCGGACTCTTTGTCAAATGTGTTGATAGATACTGGTTCCGCCCTTAATGTGATGGCGAAGACTATCTTGGATAAGCTGGCATACCGTGGCGCTCAGTTAAGGCCGAGTGCAGTGATGGTGAAGGCATTTGACGGGTCTAGGAAGTCTGTAATCGGAGATATATATTTGCCTACTACGGTGGGTCCTCATACTTTCAAAGTTACGTTCCAAGTCATGGACATTCAAGCTTCTTACAGTTGTTTACTTGGAAGACCATGGATTCACGAAGCTGGAGCTATGACCTCCACTCTCCATCAGAAGTTAAAATTTGTAAGTTTTGGGAAGTTGATAACGGTAATTAGTGAATCAGCTTTGTTGGTTAGCCATTTGTCCGCTTTTTCTTATATTGGTGCTGATGATGTGGAAGGAACTTCATTTCAGGGGTTTTCTGCGGAAGAAGGAGCTACTAAGAAGAGTGAAACTTGTATGGCCTCCCTGAAGGACGCCCAAAAGGTTGTACAAGGTGGTAAAGCGGAAGTTTGGGGTCAGTTGGTGTAGCTGCTTGAGAATAAGCGGAAAGAAGGTCTTGGTTTCTCTGCCAGTAAGTCGAGTGCAAATTTTCAAGCCAGCTGAGGGCATCTTTCATAGCGCTAGGTTTATTCATGCTCCGCCAGAAACCAATGCTATCATTGAAGATCAGTCTGAAGAGGTGGCGCCTGTCTTTGTGACACCCGGAGGAGCCTGCTGTAATTGGATCGCTGTTGATGTTCCTTCTGTGTTGCCTTTGTCTAAGTAATATGTTTGTCTACTTTTTTGTTTTTTTTTAAAAGAAAACTCTTTTCGTCCTGCCCCAGACGAAAATGAAATCATGTAGGGCTTTTGTTTCATCTTCAAGTATTTTCATTATTAATGGAAAAACGTCGTCTCTATCACGACTGTTATTGTTTTTATTTTTATTTACTGCTTTTTCTGGAAAAATGGTAATAGAAAAATCCCAAAAAAAAACTTATTCTCTTTTTCTTTTTTTTAAAAAAAAAGAAATCATCTTTAGAGGTCTGCATTTACTCATTTACTAAAATCAATCATAAATCATGTGCAGACTGAACATACATAAGCCCGTTGAACACAGTGACCCTATGCTTCTGCCCAACTTTGAATCCCCTGTTTACGAGGCTATGGTAGAGGAGGATGAAGAGATTCCTGATGAGATCAGATGGATGTTAGAGCAAGAGAAAAAGATCATTCAGCCTCACGAGGAAGATTTTGAGTTGATCAATCTGGGTACCGAGGAAGATAAAAGAGATATCAAGACTGGAGCGTTGTTGGAGATCACCGTTAAGGAAAAGGTAATTGAACATCTCAGAGAGTATGCTGATATATTTGCTTGGTCATACAAAGACATGCCAGGGTTAGACCCTGAGGTGGTAGAACATCGCTTGCCTTTGAAACCTGAGTGTCCTCCGGTCAAACAGAAGCTAAGAAGATCTCATCCTGATATGGACCTCAAGATCAAAGAAGAAGTGCGGAAGCAGATTGATGCAGGCTTTCTAGTTACATCCGAGTATCCTCAGTGGTTGGCCAACATAGTGCCTGTTCCAAAGAAAGATGGTAAGGTCAAAATGTGTGTTGATTTCCGAGACTTGAACAAGGCTAGTCCAAAGGATGATTTCCCTTTACCTCATATTGATGTATTGGTTGATAGTACTGCTAAATGCAAAGTTTTCTCCTTCACGGACGGGTTCTCCGGTTACAATTAGATTAATATGGCTCCTAAAGATAGAGAAAAGGCATCTTTCATCACGCCATAGGGCGCTTTCTGCTATGTAGTAATGCCATTTTGTTTGATAAACGCTGGTGCCACTTATCAGAGAGGTATGACCAAGATATTCCATGATATGATACACAAAGAGATAGAAGTTTACGTGGATGATATCATTGTCAAGTCTGGTACTGAAGAAGAACACGTTTAGTATTTGTTGAAGATGTTCCAACGGTTGAGAAAGTACAAAATCCGTTTTATCCTAATAAATGTACCTTCGGTGTCAGATCAGGGAAACTTTTGGGTTTCATTGTTAGTCAGAAGGGCATTGAAGTAGATCGCGACAAAGTCAGAGCCATCCGGGATATGCCCGTTCCAAAAACCGAGAAACAAGTTAGAGGTTTTCTCGGAAGACTGAATTATATCTCCAGATTTATCTCTAATATGACTGCTACTTGTGGGCCGATATTCAAGCTACTCCGAAAAGATCAAGGGATCGTTTGGACGGAAGATTGCCAGAAAGCCTTTGACAGCATCAAGGAGTATTTGTTAGAACCTCCAATTCTTATCCCTCCAGTTGAAGGAAGACCGTTGATCATGTATTTGATTGTGTTAGAAGATTTCATGGGTTGTGTACTCGGACAACAAGATGAAACTGGTAGAAAAGAACATGCAATTTACTACTTAAGCAAGAAGTTCACAGATTGTGAATCCCGATACTCAGCGCTTGAGAAGACTTGTTGTGCTTTAGCCTGGGCTACCAAACGTCTTCGGCACTATATGATCAATCATACCACTTGGTTGATATCCAAAATGGATCCAATCAAGTATCTCCTGGAGAAATCATCGATATCAGGAAGAATTGCTGGTTGGCAGATGTTATTGACCGAGTTTGATATTGAATACCGCACTCAGAAGGCAATCAAAGGAAGTATCCTTGCGGATCACTTGGCCCATCAACCAGTTGAAGATTACCAACCTGTTAAGTTTGATTTCCCTGATGAAGAGGTCATGTATTTGAAGATGAAAGATTGTGATGAACCGTTGTTTGGTGAAGGTCCTGATCCTGAATCTAAATGGAGTTTGATATTTGATGGTGCCGTTAATGCCTATGGTAATGGAGTCGGGGCGGTCCTCGTCACACCTGAGGGTACTCACATCCCTTTTACTGCAAGGCTACGATTTGACTGTACAAACAATATTGCAGAATATGAAGCTTGCATCATGGGCATTGAAGAAGCAATCAATCTGAGGATTAAAAATATTGATATAAGTGGAGATTCAGCTTTGGTGATCGATCAGATCAAAGGAAAGTGGGAAACTCACCATGCTGGTTTGATCCCTTACAGAGATTATGCAAGACGGTTGTTAACTTTCTTTAACAAAGTGGAGTTGCGTCACATTCCCCGTGATGAGAATCAGATGGCAGATGCTTTGGCTACCTTGTCTTCGATGATCAAAGTAAATCATCACAATGGTGTGCCATTAATCAGTGTCCAGTTCCTCGAGAGGCCCGCTTATGTGTTTGCAGTTGAAGTATTTGCTGATAGTAAGCCATGGTTTCATGATATTAAGGTTTTCCTTCAAACTCAAGAGTATCCGCTTGGAGCATCTCGCAAAGATAAGAAGACTTTAAGAAGACTGTCTGGTAGTTTCTTCCTGAATGAAGATGTATTGTACAAAAGAAACTTTGATGCAGTGTTGCTCAGGTGTGTGGATGAACGTGAAGCAGATTTATTGATGCACGAGATACGTGAAGGTTCATTTGGCACTCATTCCAGTGGATATGCAATGGCTAAGAAAGCATTAAGGGCAGGCTATTACTAGATAATGATGCAAGCTGATTGTTATAATCATGCCAAGAAATGCCACAAATGTCAGATTTATGCAGATAAAATCCATGTACCACCATCTATGCTCAACGTTATCTCTTCTCCGTGGCCTTTCTCCATGTGGGGCATTGATATGATTGGTCGGATTGAACCAAAAGCTTCTAATGGACATCGTTTCATACTAGTGGCTATTGATTACTTTACCAAGTGGGTTGAGGCGGCATCTTTCGCCAATGTGACTAAGCAAGTGGTGGTTCGGTTCATCAAGAATAATATCATCTGCCGTTACGGTATTCCTAACAAGATCATCACGGATAATGGTACAAATTTGAACAACAACATGATGAAAGAATTGTGCGATGACTTCAAGATTGAGCATCATAACTCTTCTCCATACAGACCTCAGATGAATGGTGCGGTTGAGGCTACAAATAAGAATATCAAGAAGATTGTGCAAAAGATGGTGGTTACATACAAGGATTTGCATGAGATGTTACCCTATGCCTTACATGGATATCGTACCTCAGTGCGTACTTCAACAGGGGCAACCCCGTTCTCTTTGGTATATGGTATGGAAGCAGTGCTCCCTGTAGAGGTGGAAATCCCGTCATTGAGAGTCTTGATGGAAGCTGAATTAACTGAAGCTGAATGGTGCCAAAATAGGTATGATCAATTGAATTTGATTGAGGAGAAACGCATGACTGCTTTGTGTCACGGACAACTATATCAGTCAAGGATGAAACAAGAGTTTGAAAAAAAGGTTCATCCCCGTGAATTCAAAGAAGGAGACCTTGTGATCAAGTGTATCAAATCTTTTCAACCAGACCCAATTATGAAGAGAGCTTTCTCTGGTGGTGCTTTAATTCTTACAACTAATTATGAAGGTCCTTATGTGGTCAAGAGAGCTTTCTCTGGTGGTGCTTTATGTGGTCAAGAGAGCTTTCTCTGGTGGTGCTTTAATTCTTACAACTATGGATGGTGAAGAATTACCTCGTCCTGTGAATTCTGATGCAGTCAAGAAATAGTTTGTCTAAAGATATATGAAAGAACAGCTCGGTAGGGCGTCTTAGGCAAAAATTAGAGCGTCCTAAACCAAAAAAGAGCGTCTCGGTAAGTCGAAAACCCGAAAGGGCGGCTTAGGCAAAAATTAGAGACAAAATAAAATGAAAAATGAAAAAATATATATAATTTTTTTTTTATCCTGATAGGTCGAAAACCTGAAAAGGGCGACCTATGCAAAAGTTAAGGATTATGACAAAGTAACTGCATCAATCAAGCATCACCCATTTGGGGCACCTTAGCTGTCAGAAGTTCTCCGATACTAAAGCATCTAAACAGTGGTTCAAATTTGTTAGGGAATGTAGTGTTTATTGTGTTCAATGTACCTTCCCCATATAATTACCATTTTCCAAATTTTGTAATCCGTGGAGCCATGTCTTTGGCCGGTTACCACCATATTAAATCAATTTGAGCTGGTGCATCTTATTTGGAATTCTTGTTTATTTTATATGCAAATTTTCTTCTTCCATTTTTAAACGTTAATACTTGAAGTAAAAACTTTGAAAATTCTTTTAAAAAAAAAACCTTTTATGTTTTCTTTTGAAAAAACACAAAAAATGACAAACATATTATCTGTAGATTCATGTATCATGGAAGTATGTGTCAACACCCGTTTAAAAACAAATAGATTCAACAAAGAGGATCATAGTATTGCAAAAAAAAAAAAAGCAAAAAAAAAAAAAAAGGAAAGCTCGCTAAGTCGAAAACCCGAAAGGGCGGCTTAAGCCAAAAATGAGCGTCCCAGTGGATTGAAAACCCGAAAGGGCGATCCAGGCAACAATTAGGGGCACACAAAAAAAAAAGAAAAAAAGAATATATTCCCGGTGGATTGAAAACCCAAAAGGGCGGTCCAGGCAAACATTAGGGATTTCAAAAAAAGAATACAAAAAAAAAAAAAGAGCAATGACTATTTGAAGCACGAATTTGAGAAGGTACTTTGGTTCAGTTCAGAAATGGCGACCTCAGCCAGGTTTTTGTGTTATGTGTTCCTTACCCAGCATTGGTTTGGTTAACGGGTAGTATCCCGATAGTACTTTGATTCATCTCCAATGATATCGTCCCCGGTGAAGAATACTAAGTGTTGGCACTGTAATACCGGGCCACTACCCTTGCGACCTGCCCAATCTTGTCTCATCAGTCTCACCAATATACTTTCATACACATTCATTTATTCATGCATGCATATCATGCATACTGATATCATTCATATGTGTTTACATTATTACCCGTGTGTCTTACTCCAAGTGTATCCAGTAAAATATGTCATCACTAGTGTGTTCGATCCGGTTTCCTTACCAATCAAGTTTACTTCAAGTGGCAGGTCCCACCTTGTAGTTCATTTCTTACCATTACCTTTCAATTTCCCCCAGTATCTTGTTTAAGCTACATTCGTACCAAGAGTATTTATTTGTACCCTATACTTGTTTGTTTAGAAGAAGTTGCCTTAGTAATAGTAACACATTGAAGGTGAGAAAAACATAAGAAGGGGGGGGGTTGAATTGTGTTAGCTTTTCGCAGCTCTTGAAGAGAGAGAATCTAATTCCTTAATATCAGAGTCTGAAGGAGATCAGGGTCTGATAGGAGATTAGGTTTTGATGCAGCGGAAATAATCAAGAGATAGAGAGAAGAGAGAACACAAGCAATTATACAGGTTCCTTCCACAAACCGGAAGTAGTCCTGTCCCCCTTGTACTTCCAAGGAGAGTTCACTAAAATGTAATATCTATTACAAGTTGCTCAAACACACAGTAAGAGACTTCCAATGCTCAAGCACGCAGGCAAGAGACTTCCTTGCTCAAAGACACAACTGAGAGACTTCCTTGCTCAAGGACGCAGCCAAGAGACTCCTTTGCTCAAGCACACAAGCAAGAGACTTCTTACACAATTACAGAAAATTGAATAGAGTTGAAACACTTGACAAACTATCAAACGTGTTTCTATTACAACAAAGACAGACTCTGTTTTCAAACAAAGACAGACTCTGTTTTTCTGTTTTAACTTAGAAATTCTAGAATACTCAGTTTGTAAGAATGATCTAAGTTGTTGATGTGTTTTTGTTAAGACTCAGTTGAATACGAAAGAAATGCAACGTAGTTTTTCTAGTTGTAGAGTCCAACAATTCTTCAAGTCTTCTATCCTTTATATAGGCATAGGAAAGAGACGTTGAGTCATCCAACACATCAGGATGATTTCTGAAGCTTGATCAATAGCTGTTGATCTGTTGCTTGATATGGTAATAGTCCTTCAAGTGCAGAATTTGAATTCCATTCCCTTTGAAGATTAATACCGGTAGACACAGTTGCCAAACTGTACGAGGTAGTGGAGTAGTGGAAACAGAGTTCGTACAACGTACTCTGTACTGGCCTGCATTCTTTGTCGTTGTGCTTCCCACGCTCAAGTTGACTTTGAAGCTAGCCATTACTCCAAATGAGAGTTTCTTTAGCATCGTAATGCCTTTAGAAATCCTTGTTAGCATATCTTTAGATTTCAGTCTTCAGACTCACTGTAGCACTTAGCTTCTGATGATCTTCAGACTCTCTTGGTTTTCAGATTCTGATAGTCTTCAGACTCTGATAGTCTTCAGACTCTGATACAGTCTTCAGACTCTCTTCGATACAGTCTTCAGACTCTCTTCGATACAGAATCACAAGCAACAAGCTTATCTGGATCTTTGCTCTTTAAAATTGTTCAAACAGAATACTTTCTAAGATATAAATCTTGATTGATATCCTGCATACTTTAAACAAATATTAGCAATATCCAATTGACAACTTTTAATACCTTGTTATCATCAAAACTTAAAACGTGGTATTGCTGAACACCTTTGTTCCAACAATCTCCCCCTTTTTGATGATGACAAACATCAGTATTTAAAGGTCAATTGTTGTTAATCTAATTAACAAGTTGACTTAAGGGGTCTGAGGTTTGTAAGCTCAGAGTCTGAGTTTTGTAAGCTCTGACTCCCCCTGAGTCTGATAGTTCTTAAGTTGAGGTTTGTAAGCTCCCCCTAAGTTCTATCCAAGTTAATTAAATTCATTTTCATAAGCTGTTGAATTCATTCTCAGAATAATAAACGAATTTAGAGAACAGATTCTTAAACAGGGGCTCAGAGTCTAACTAAGCACCTTTCGCGACTTTCCCTTTAACTTTTACATAGAACTTGCAATATATAGATAAAAAGAAATCACAAATCTCATACTTTTCCCTTCTCCCCCTTTTGTCATCAACGAAAAGGTTTAGAAACAAGTTCCTCCCCCTTTTTAAATGACTTTAGGTAAGGATATAAACATATTTTAAGGAAAATGAGATTCAGAGGGAAAAACATAGAAGTTTCAAGGCACACAAGAAATAAATAAGATGCAAAAAAAAAATGATCAAATAACAAACTTGAATAAACTTGAGAGCAAAAACAGTTCAGAAGAAAAAGTAAACAAAAGTTACAAACAAAGAATAAAGAATTTAAACTAAGGTTGGTTTTGTTTGGCAAGGTGATCCATCAGTTTCTGGAGATCCTCTTGTTGCTTCTTGACAATCTCTTCCAAAGCCTCAGTTCTTCTTAAATGAGCTTCCCTTTCAAGTCTAGCTTCTTCTTGAACTCTGTGCAGTCTTCTTTTCAAAGAGTCAAAAACCATTGATTCCCTTGGATTATATTGATCTTCATCAAAGAATGGTTTATCCCTAATCCGCAAAATAGGAGCTTTCTCCATGGTTTTAGCTTACTCAGCCTTCTTAACTTCTTCTACATGCTTGGCAGTAACAATTGCTTGTTTCCTGGCAGCAGCCTTCTGAATTTTAGTGACAAACTCCAAAAATTCAGTCTTCAATGTAGAGAACTTGTCCTCATAGCTTACATTGAGGATGGGCACAAACCTTTGCTCAATAATGTCTTTGAGCTTAGAGTTTGATGAAGCATAGAACTCATCTATCCTGTTTGAATCAAATAGGTCGTGAGGTTCAGAAGTTGAGGGTTGAGAGGCTCTTAAAGCTAAAAAAGTTTCAAAATTAGGTACAACTGTTATTGGATCACAAAGAGGTTCAGGAACTGTTCTAGAAACAGGTTCTGCTCTGCATTCTGTTACAGGTTCTGATAGGATACCAGAAGCTTGTTCCAGAATTTCAGAAACTGGTTCTTCAACAGGTTCTGAGGGTTCAACAGAAGCTAAGGTAAGGATTTCTGTAGGTTTAGGTACAGGGTCTGGTTTGGAAACAAATTCTGTAGCTTTTGTTGATTTGGATTTTGCAGGGGTCTTTGGTAGTTCTCCTCCTAGGTGTTTCTCAAGAGAATCTAGGGTGTCTGGAGAGTCTACACAAATAGGCTCAGGTTGGGGGGATGGTTGTTTAGATTGAGTGGTTACTTCAGGCTTTTCAGAAGGTTGAATTGCTTGAAGTGGTTTAAGAAATGATGGTTGAGCAGGATGGTCAGCAAGTAGGTTCATAGACACTGTGATAGTGTCTTGAACAACTCTGTCCATAGTTGAATCAACATACTCAACTATTTTGGGGTCCAATGGGTTATGGGATGATAGAGTTTGATTGGTGAGGGGGATGAATTTCTGAGGGAGGGAAGAATTTGGCTCAAGGGTTTGTTGTCTGATTCTGAATCAGATTCTGACTCTTGATTCGTAGATGAAGACTAGTTATATGCTACATTACCAGAGGTGCCTATACCAGCTTCTGAAGAAACATGATGATCAGACACAGTAGCTTCTGATAAATCAGCTTCTGCAGTAGCTACCGGATTCTTCTGTTTCAGAGCAGATGTAAGCAACTTAGCAGCTTCTTTAAAAGTTTCCTCCTTTAGTTCTTCAGCAACCACTTCTGCTGCCATTGCCTTGCCAGCAGCATGTTCATCCTCAATCATAGATACAGAAGTACCTATCTTCTGTGCTACATCCTTAGCCATAGGAACCACATCCACCTTTCTCTTCTTGATCTGACTTTCTTCACCATCAGAGTCAGTATCAAGGAATTCAACAATTTCCTCAGCTAACTTCACATAGTCTCTGTCAGCCTTGCCTTTCTTCGCTTTCTTCTCATCTTTCTTTGCCTTCTTCTCATCTTTCTTAGCCTTCTTTTCATCCTTGGTTTCTTTTATCCTATCCTTGATTTCCTTGGATGTAGAAGATACTGATGAAGGCATAGGAGCTATGGTCTTAGGGGCACCAATAGTCACTCCTGGAAGAGCAGTAGATTTTATCTTCTTCTTGAGAGGCTCCTGCTTCTCTTCCTCTTCCTTGAGAACCACTTCCTTAGTCCTTTTTCCCTTGACCTTAAGAGGTCCTCCTCCAGCTGTCTCAGGAATGGCAGAATAGTTGATTATTCTACCAGTATCCTTGAAGTAATCCACCACAAATCTTGCAAGAACATCAGGATTATCTTCTTTGGAAATAGGAGGGAAGTCCATCATCAAGTCAGATTGCACATAAGATTCCCTCATATCATGCTTAGAAGGATTGAATCTTTTGACAATCTTCATGTACTGAAGAGTTTTACCATTGATGATTCTCCCAGTCACAGTTCCAAGATGAATATCTGATACCACACCAGATTCTGATAAGACCTTCAAGAGGCCTCCTTGATACAAAATCTCAGATATTAGCCTTCCAAAAGGAACTTGCCTTCTGGTTTCAGATTGGCTTTTCTTTATTGCCCAGCACATGTGGTGCATCACATACCTTGGAAAGTTGATCTTTATTTTGTTAATCAGAAAATAAAGAAGAACTTTGTGATCAACAGACAGAGTGTCTGTTCCTCCTCCTTTCTGAAGCATACTATCCAGTATAATCTTCAGAAGCACCCTATGCTCAGGATGCATATCAACCAGTTTATTTGAGGGTCTCCCTTCAAATAGAAGTTTGTTGCAGATAACGGTCCAGTCACTCTTCTTCTGGACATTCCATTGAAATTTACCTGCATTCTCCACTTGACAAGCCCTGACAACCACCTCTTCAGTGATAAGGACTGGAATCCCCATCACAACAGACCTTATTTAAGGACCCTTGTACGGTCTTAAACCCATTTCCTCTCTGTTTTTGCCAGCCAGCTTGGGGTTGTTCATAACTGCAGCTGTTTCTTCAATCGTAGCTTCATCGTTGTCGTAGACTTCTGACCTAACCCAAAAATCTCTTACCAGCTTCTGATATGTTGGTCCATTCAACATACCGAAATAGTTCATCATTCCTTGTGCTAAGAAATGAGAAGAAACGTCAACTCCGTGACAATTAAGAGAACCAAAATCTACTGGAGATTCAACTTGAATTTCCAGAGTTTCTTTGATAATATTCATGTTCTAGGTTTGATCACATAAGATTTTCCAGTCTTGACTAGGACACCAGATTGGATGAGATCACTTGCCATTTTAGAGGTTTCTAAGTTATTGATTCGAGAACAAAAAGTTTTACAAAAGATTGAAAACAAGGAATTTGTTCAGAGAAAGAATCAAAGAGTGAAAAGAGAAGTGAGTTGTGTGTGATATGTATTTATAGAAGAAAAGTTTGATAACTGTTTGGAAAGAGTAGGGGACAAACAAACACAAACAATAAATACATATAGCATGCAGCCGTAAAAGTATTGGGACAATGCGAAGGTAACTTGTTTAACGTAATGAAATCATTGCCCTTTGAGTTTTTTACCCAATACAGACAGGCCACGTCTGAGAAACTATAAAGTAACTGTCACCATAGTAGGGCAGGTGTTACTGAACTCAACAGTCATGCTTCCACTGATACGAGCTTCTGAGAGTCTAAAGATTCCTTACCAGAGTCTGAAGGTTTATCAGAAGCTTATGTTTATCAGAGTCTCCAAAAGAGAGTCTGATTCCCAAATAGCTTCTGAATATTTTTCAGAGTCTGAATTCTGTTTTCAGAGGCGCTCATTACCTAGAGACATAACACATGTTCAAATTTTTCTTTATAAAATCAAATCTTTCAACAGATAAAGGTTTAGTAAATATATCAGCCCATTGATGATCAGTATCAATGAATTGAATATCTAAAATTCCTTTTTGAACATAGTCTCTTATAAAATGATGGTTAATCTCAATGTGCTTTGCTCTTGAATGCAGAATTGGATTCTTAGATAAACATATAGCTGCCGTATTATCACAATAAATTGGGATACAGTTTTCAGTTATTTGATAATCCTCAAGCTGATGTTTCATCCAGAGTAGCTGTGTACAACAACTAGCAGCTGAGATGTATTCTGCTTCTGCTATAGACAAAGCAATGGTTGCTTGCCTCTTGCTAGCCCAGGATATCAGATTCTCTCCCAGGAATTGACAATTGCCACTGGTAGATTTTCTTTCAATTCTATCTCCAGCATAGTCAGCATCACAGAATCCAACTAGCTTGTAGTCAGAGGATTTCTTGTAAAGAAGTCCAAGATTGGTAGTTCCTTTCAGATATCTAAAGATTCTCTTAACAGCTATAAAGTGAGACTCTCTAGGATCTGATTGAAACCTTGCACACAGACATACACTAAATAAAATATCTGGTCTGGATGTAGTTAGGTATAACAAAGAACCAATCATACCTCTATACAGCTTTTGATCAACTTTGGTTCCTTGATCTTCTTTGCTCAGAGTGCAGGTTGGATGCATTGGAGTATTCATTTCTTTGCAATCCTCAAAATTGAACTTCTTCAGAAGCTCTTTCGTGTATTTGGACTGATGAACATAGACTCCATCTTTGCATTGGTTGATTTGAATTCCAAGAAAGAACTTCAATTCTCCCATCATGCTCATTTCAAACTCATCCTGCATTACTTTGGAAAACTCTTTGCAAAGTGAACTATTTGTAGAACCAAAAATGATATCATCAACATAAATCTGAACTATAAGAATATCTTTCTTCAGAGTCTTTCTGAATAATGTAGTGTCAACTTGCCCTCGTTCAAAGTTATTTTGAATTAAGAAATTACTCAGTCTTTCATACCAAGCTCTGGGAGCTTGTTTCAAGCCATAGAGTGACTTCTTCAATTTATAAACATGCTCTGGATGTTTTAAATCTTCAAAGCCAGGAGGTTGTTTGACATACACTTCTTCAGAAATGACACCATTAAGAAATGCACTCTTAACGTCCATTTGATACAGGGTTATGTTGTGATTAACTGCATAGGAAAGAAGTAACCTGATTGCTTCCAATCTTGCAACTGGAGCAAAAGTTTATGTGTAATCAATGCCTTCTTGTTGACTATAGCCCTGCGCAACAAGTCTGGCCTTGTTTCTGATTACTTCTCCTTGTTCACTAAGCTTATTTCTGAACACCCACTTGGTTCCAATGATGTTCTTGTGTTCAGGCTTAGCTACTAGATCCCATACTTCATTCCTTTTGAATTGATTCAGTTCGTCTTGCATTGCCAGAATCCATCCTTCATCTCCAAGTGCTTCTTCAATAGAGGTTGGTTCAATAACAGATAGTAATCCCAAAGCAGACTCTTCTTGTCTGAAATGCGATCTAGTTCTTCTGGGACTCTCTTTATTGCCAATAATCTGATCCTCTGGATGTGAAGACTTGTATTTGAAAGATTGTTTGGATTGACTAGCTTGCTTAGAACCATCTTGAGCTTCTTCAGAAGCTTCTTCATTGGGAACTTCAGGGGATGCTTCAGCTTCTGAAGTATCTTCAGATTCTGGAATCTGATCAGATTCTGAGTTGTCATCAGAATCTTGAGATCCTGCATAACTTTCATCTTGCTCTGGAGTTTCACTTCCAGGCACTTTGTCATCGAATCTGACATGCATAGATTCTTCAACACATTGTGTTTCTGAATTATACAGTCTGTATGCCTTAGAGCGTTCAGAGTAACCTAAAAAGATTCCCTTTTGAGTTTTGACATCAAATTTCTTTAGATAGACTTTATTGTTCAGGACATAACAAGTACAACCGAACTGATGAAAATAAGATATGTTAGGTTTCCTTCCTTTAAAGAGTTCATAAGCTGTTTTGTTCAACAAAGGTCTAATATAGATTCTGTTCTGAACATAACAAGTTGTGTTTACTGCTTCTGCCCAAAAATGCTTAGCCAGATTGTTCTCATGAATCATGGTTCTAGTCATTTCTTGTAAGGTTCTGTTCTTTCTCTCTACAACTCCATTTTGTTGTGGAGTTCTAGGTGCACATAATTCATGAATAATTCCATGTTTTTCACAGAAAACCTCAAAAGGCTCATTTTCAAATTCTCCTCCATGATCACTTCTGACTTTCAAGATTTTCAACTCCTTTTCAGATTGAATTTGGACCCAACTCCATCTGCTGTAATCATCAACAATGACTAGTCCATATTTACTTCCATATAAGGATGCAGTGCTAACTGGTCCAAATAAATCAATATGAAGTAACTCCAAGGGTCTGGAAGTAGAAACAATTGCTTTCGGCTTGAAGGGACTCTTGACAATTTTCCCTTTCTGACATGCTCCGCAAAGAGCATCTGAATGATAATCAATGTCTGGTAGGCCTTTGACAAGTTGCAACTTGCTAAGCTTAGAGATTAATCTCCAGTTAGCATGTCCCAACCGTCTATGCCACAGCCACTTCTTATCACCCATTGACAAAAGGCACACTATGTAACGCCCTAGTTGTTGATTATTTTATTTCAGTTGATTTTAATAAGTTTTTATGATTTTAAATAATTATGTTGATTTTTGGTGTGTTATATATTTTATTATATAGTTATTTTCATTATTTAATTAAAATAGGCAAGAATTGTAATTATTAGAAGGTTGGGGATTAAAATGAATTATTTAATAATTTAATAGGAGTTAATTAGAATTAAGGAGAAGTTAATAGGTATTAATATGGGAAGAAAGAGTCAGAACCAGTTTTACGTAGAAACAGTGAGAAAAACAAGAAAAGGGGGAAAAACCTAGAGGAAGAGAGAATAAGCAAGAGGAGAGAAGAACGCTGCTTTAATTCAGGAAGATAATCTAAGGTAAGGGTGGGATTCCTTTCACTAATAATGTATATAATTCTGAAAATTTATGAATTGTGGTGTTCTTGGTTTTCTAGGTTTTAGAAGTTTTGTGTAATTTCTAAAATGGATGAATTGTGTTGTTGATTGCCTATTCCAGTGTTGTTTTGTTGCCTATGTTGTATACTGAATCCATAAACATCTGTGCTTACTCGTTTGGGGTAATTAGGGATCAAAATTGGGTTTTTGGATGATTTAGGGTTAGAGAATTCGAGGATTTAC
The DNA here is from genome assembly GCA_946800305.1 of Medicago arabica. NCBI lineage: Eukaryota > Viridiplantae > Streptophyta > Magnoliopsida > Fabales > Fabaceae > Medicago > Medicago arabica. Next base: position 27,000,924 of record OX326970.1, on the reverse strand, counting down.
CCTGCCCAGAATGGTACCACATGCATGATGCATTTGTCGTTGTCGATGTCGCATTGTCGTAGTCGTTGTCGTCGGTCATGTCATTGGTGTTCATTGCTGATAATGACATTGTTGTTGTAGTTGTTGTTGTTGTTGTTGTTGTTTAACATTGTTGAAGATAATTACGTTGCTATTACATATGTGTATATTATTCACATTATATATGAATTGAATAATGCCTGTTGTAAGATGTTGTTGTTTCATTGATTTGATGGAGTATATATATTTATTATTGATAGTGTATCTCACCCCTTCTGCTGGAATTGCCGCCTTGTGGGCAAGTGCAGGTAACGAAGATTAGTAGAGATGTCGGCTCAAGTGTCTTAGGGCTCTGATACGTAACGGGACGGGAATTTGTTGCTTGTTTTCTCTTTCCTTACGTATTAATTTTGATTTATGAAACTTTTGATGAGGCCTGCGCGCCAAAGATTATTTCGTTGCTTTACAATAATTCCGCTGCGAAGTTTTGAAGTTAATTATTATTGACTATTTTATTGGAGAATATTTATTCATCCGTTAATTTGAAGATTTTATTTGAACGAAAATGTAGCATTCCGTTTTTGGTGAAAAACTCTGATTTAATTTGTTAATTAATACTGTTGGGAGAACGGGGTGTTACAATTGGTATCAGAGCAGGTCGGTCCGTCCGGCCAAGTAGTAGAGTCGAGTCGAGCCTAGTAGAGTTGTGTGACAATTTTGTATTGTCCTTGTTGTCCTGATTTGTTATTGTTGTGTAGAATCTTTGAGGTTGATCTTGTATGTTCTCCGTTAACTGGTATGGATGTAATCCTCGGTATGAACTGGTTGGAATACAACCATGTCCATATTAATTGTTTTAGTAAGACAGTACGTTTCTCTTCCGCTGAAGAAGAGAGTGAAGTTGATTTCTTGAGCACTAAGCAGCTGAAGCAGTTAGGATGTGATGGAAACTTGATGTTTTCCTTGTTGGCGTATTTGTTCGTGGAGAATCAAGCGGTAATTGATAGGTTGCCCGTTGTGAATGAATTTCCAGAGGTTTTCCCTGATGAGATTCCTGATGTGCCGCCAGAAAGGGAAGTAGAATTTTCAATCGATCTTGTCCCGGGTACGAAGCCTGTGTCGATGGCTCCTTACCGTATGTCAGCAGCTGAGTTGGCAGAGTTGAAGAAACAGTTGGAGGATCTACTTGATAAGAAGTTTGTAAGACCAAGTGTTTCACCTTGGGGAGCGCCGGTATTATTGGTTAGGAAGAAGGATGGTAGCATGAGGCTGTGTATAGACTATCGTCAGCTGAATAAAGTGACGATAAAGAATAGGTATCCACTTCCGAGAATTGATGACTTGATGGATCAGCTAGTGGGTGCCCGTATGTTTAGTAAAATCGATTTGAGGTCAGGTTACCATCAGATCAAGGTGAAGGATGAAGATATGCAGAAGACGGCGTTCAGAACGCGATATGGTCACTATGAGTATAAGGTGATGCCGTTCGGTGTTACTAATGCACCAGGTGTATTTATGGAGTATATGAACAGAATTTTCCATGACTTCCTGGATAGATTTGTTGTAGTTTTTATTGATGATATTCTGATTTATTCTAAAACTGAAGAAGAACATGCAGAGCATTTGAAGATTGTTTTGCAGGTGTTGAAAGAAAAGAAGTTGTATGCCAAGTTATCCAAATGTGAGTTCTGGTTAAGAGAAGTAAGCTTTCTTGGCCACATTATTTCTGGTAGTGGTATTGCGGTTGACCCGTCGAAGGTGGAAGCGGTATCGCAATGGGAGACTCCGAGGTCAGTTACAGAGATTAGAAGTTTTCTGGGTTTAGCAGGTTATTACCGCAGATTTATAGAAGGATTTTCGAAGTTGGCACTTCCTTTGACACAGTTGACCTGTAAGGGTAAGGCTTTTGTGTGGGATACTAAGTGTGAGAATAGTTTCAATGAGTTGAAGCAACAGTTGACGACTGCTCCGATTTTGATTTTACCGAAGTCAGATGAACCTTTTGTTGTTTATTGTGATGCGTCCAAGTTGGGCTTAGGTGGTGTACTTATGCAAGATGGTAAGGTAGTAGCTTATGCTTCGAGGCAGTTGAGGATACATGAGAAGAACTATCCTACACATGATTTAGAATTGGCTACTGTAGTTTTTGTGTTAAAAATTTGGAGGCATTATTTGTACGGTTCCAGATTTGAGGTGTTCAGTGATCATAAGAGTTTGAAATATTTGTTTGATCAGAAAGAGTTGAATATGAGGCAGAGAAGATGGCTCGAGTTGTTGAAGGACTATGATTTTAGTTTGAATTACCATCCGGGTAACGCCAATGTTGTTGCAGATGCCTTGAGCAGAAAGACGTTGCACATGTCTGCTATGATGATAAAAGAGTTCGAGTAACTTGAGCAATTTAGAGACTTGAGCTTAGTTTGCGAATTGGCACCTAAGAGCGTACAGTTGGGTATGTTGAAGATCAATAATGAATTCTTGAATAGTATCAAGGAAGCGCAGGAAGCTGATGTTAAGTTTGTAGACTTGATGGTTGCTAGTAATGAAGCGGAAGGTAGTGATTTCCAGGTTGATGATAAAGGTGTGTTAAGATTCCGAGGCAGAATTTGTATTCCTGATAATGATGAGTTGAAGAAGTTGATTTTCGAAGAAAGTCACAGGAGTAGCTTAAGTATTCATCCGGGAGCTACGAAGATGTACCACGACTTGAAGAAGATGTTCTGGTAGTCTGGATTGAAACGTGATGTTGCGCAATTTGTTTATGCATGTTTAACTTGTCAGAAATCTAAAGTTGAACATCAGAAGCCTGCAGGATTGTTGACACCATTAGATGTGCCTGAATGGAAGTGGGATAGCATATCCATGGATTTTGTGACGAGTTTACCAAATACTTAAAGAGGGCATGATGCCATTTGGGTTATTGTCGATAGGTTGACGAAGTCAGCACATTTTTTTCCGATCAATATTAGTTATTCGGTAGCTCAGTTGGCGGAGATTTACATTCATAATATTGTAAAGTTGCATGGTGTTCCGTCAAGCATTGTGTCGGATAGAGATCCGAGGTTCACTTCGAGGTTTTGGAAGAGCTTGCAAGAGGCTTTGGGTTCTAAATTGAAGTTGAGTTCGGCTTATCATCCACAAACAGATGGTCAGTCGGAGGGGACGATCCAGTCGTTGGAAGATTTGTTAAGAGTGTGTGTACTTGAGCAAGGTGGAGCTTGGGATGGTCATCTACCGTTGATAGAGTTCACGTACAACAACAGTTACCATTCGAGTATTGGTATGACACCATTCGAAGCTTTGTATGGTCGAAAGTACAGAACCCCTTTGTGTTGGTTTGAGACTGGCGAAAGTGTTGTGTTGGGACCAAAGATTGTTCAGCAAACTACGAAGAAGGTCAAAAAGATAAGAGAACAGATGAAAGCGTCGCAGAGTTGACATAAGAGTTACCATGACAAGCGTAGAAAGGAACTTGAGTTTCAAGAGGGTGATCATGTGTTCTTGAGAGTCACTCCCATGACAGGTGTAGGTCGTGCGTTGAAGTCGAAGAAGTTGACTCCGAAGTTTATTGGTCCGTATCAGATATCTGAGAGGATTGGAACGGTGGCATATAGAGTGGGTTTGCCACCACATCTTTCGAATTTGCATGATGTGTTTCATGTGTCGCAGTTGCGGAAGTACGTAGTGGACCCTTCGCATGTCATACCGAGGGATGATGTGCAGGTTAGAGACAACCTTACGGTGGAGACCTTACCGTTGAGAATTGATGATCGCAAGGTGAAGAAGTTGAGAGGCAAAGAGATACCTCTAGTGAGAGTAGTCTGGGGTGGAGTAACTAGTGAAAGCTTGACTTGGGAGCTGGAGAGTAAGATGCTAGAGTCTTATCCTGAGTTGTTTGCTTGAGGTAATATTTCGAGGACGAAATTCTTTAAGTGGGGGAGAGTTGTAACGCCCTAGTTGTGGATTATTTTATTTCAGTTGATTTTAATAAGTTTTTATGATTTTAAATAATTATGTTGATTTTTGGTGTGTTATATATTTTATTATATAGTTATTTTCATTATTTAATTAAAATAGGCAAGAATTGTAATTATTAGAAGGTTGGGGATTAAAATGAATTATTTAATAATTTAATAGGAGTTAATTAGAATTAAGGAGAAGTTAATAGGTATTAATTAGGGAAGAAAGAGTCAGAACTAGTTTTACGTAGAAACAGTGAGAAAAACAAGAAAAGGGGGAAAAACCTAGAGGAAGAGAGAAGAAGCAAGAGGAGAGAAGAACGCTGCTTTAATTCAGGAAGATAATCTAAGGTAAGGGTGGGATTCCTTTCACTAATAATGTATATAATTCTGAAAATTTATGAATTGTGGTGTTCTTGGTTTTCTAGGTTTTAGAAGTTTTGTGTAATTTCTAAAATGGATAAATTGTGTTGTTGATTGCCTATTCCAGTGTTGTTTTGTTGCCTATGTTGTATACTGAATCCATAAACATCTGTGCTTACTCGTTTGGGGTAATTAGGGATCAAAATTGGGTTTTTGGATGATTTAGGGTTAGAGAATTCGAGGATTTACCCTGCCCAGACAACCGTTCGCTTAAGCGAACTTCCCGTCGCTTAAGCGACCATTCAAAGTAGTTGCCCAGAACTTAGTTGAGGCTGTTCGCTTGAGCGAGCCTTGAGCGAACTCGTAAGCGAAGTCACCTTTCCTCTCGGCGTTTTGCTCACTTAAGCGAATAGGCCTTCGCTTAAGCGAAGAAGGCTTTTAACAGCCGCATTGTGACCTTAGTTCAAACTTAAGGAGGCCTGTCCGGGTATTCCAAAATGCTTAGGTTGAGCTGTATAACCCCTGACTAAGTACTAAACCTTATAGAAACTTCTTGTTGCTTGAAAATGAATGATTTAAGTGAAATTGTGCATTATTTGGTGAATCTTGTTGCAAGGACTTGGTCGTGTCCTATTCAGTTGTAGTCGTACGGTATGTCATAGTTGATTATGCATGCTAGATGTTGATGTTGTTGTTGATTTGTATGCAGATATACACCTTTGAGTCCATTTCATACTCATACATTGTTGAGGGCTCATGCCCTGAAGTGTTTACACTCAATCGTTGAGGGCTTATGCCCTGGAGTGTTTATCACTCAACTGTTGGGGGCTTATGCCCTGGAATGTTATTTCATTCAAACTGTTGGGGGCTTATGCCCCGGAATGCTTAGCATTCAACGCGCGTAGAATGGTACCACATGCATGATGCATTTGTCGTTGTCGATGTCGCATTGTCGTAGTCGTTGTCGTCGGTCATGTCGTTGGTGTTCATTGCTGATAATGACATTGTTGTTGTAGTTGTTGTTGTTGTTGTTGTTGTTGTTTAACATTGTTGAAGATAATTATGTTGCTATTACATATGTGTATATTATTCACATTATATATGAATTGAATAATGCCTGTTGTAAGATGTTGTTGTTTCATTGATTTGATGGAGTATATATATTTATTATTGATCGTGTATCTCACCCCTTCTGCTGGAATTGCCGCCTTGTGGGCAAGTGCAGTTAACGAAGATTAGTAGAGATGTCGGCTCAAGTGTCTTAGGGCTCTGATACGTAACGGGACGGGAATTTGTTGCTTGTTTTCTCTTTCCTTACGTATTAATTTTGATTTATGAAACTTTTGATGAGGCCTGCGCGCCAAAGATTATTTCGTTGCTTTACAATAATTCCGCTGCGAAGTTTTGAAGTTAATTATTATTGACTATTTTATTGGAGAATATTTATTCATCCGTTAATTTGAAGATTTTATTTGAACGAAAATGTAGCATTCCGTTTTTGGTGAAAAACTCTGATTTAATTTGTTAATTAATACTGTTGGGAGAACGGGGTGTTACACACTACCTTCTGATCAGTCAGTTCAGAGAATTTTATCTTGTAAACATTGTTTCTTCTTTTTCCCTTGAAGACTATGGACTGATCATCCTTGTTAACCACAGTGCAGTTGTTCTTATTAAACAATACATCATAACCACTGTCGCATAATTGATTTAAGCTTAGTAGGTTATGTCTAAGTCCATCAATGAACCACACATTACTGATTGAGATAAGAGAGTTACCAATGGTTCCAGTACCAATGATTTTGCCAGTCTGGTTTCCTCCAAATCCCACAGTTCCTTCCTCTTTCATGGTTAGGGTTAGGAACATAGACTTTTCTCCCGTTATGTGACGTGAGCAACCACTGTCCAGGTACCAAGCCTTCTACTTTTCTAGTCCTTTTAGACATACCTGCGGCATCAATAATTTCAGACTTAGGTACCCATATTCTCATGGGTCCTCTTGGGTTAGTCTTTGAACCATTGAACTCCTTTCGTAAGTTGCGTCTTGAATTCATTGGCAGTGTTTTCTCCCATACCTTGGGTTTGGAACTGTTTGGTTTAGGTTTCAACTTGCCTTTCACAGTTTCTCTTCTTTGAAACTTAGGCTTTTGTTTTTCAGACTCTGGCTTTTTTAGAGTCTGTTTATCAGACTTTGAATGTTTCAGAGTCTGAATCATTGAAGCTATAGGTTCAAAGTTTTTCAGAACTTTTAACTTTACATTCTAAGATTTTGACTTAGTCAGAACCTTAGAACTTGAAGTTGTAGGTTCTGAATGAGTCACTATGTTGACTTCATCAGGACCAGGTTTCAGAGTCACTTCATTTGAGCTTCCTCCAATGAATCCAAGACCTTGTCCTCTGTTCTGATACGTGCTATAGATCATGGATGCAACTCTTGATCTGTCAATTCCAGTAGCAATATTGGACCGTCATAATATTCCTAAGAGTCTTAAGGACCTCTAGAAGGACCTGCAGACCCCCGAGGAGGCCTTAGCGCCCTCCAGAAGAGCTCTAAGGCCCAAGGCGCGTCCTTTCCAGGGCGCCGCCTTAAGTAAACCTCTAGAACCCACCTAAAATACTAGAATACCCCTATGGCTTGGAGACCAAGCCATCAAAGCCCAAGCCCACGGCAGGCTATAAATACAACCCTTGAGAGAATTCTCAAGGCATCCAATAATCAGTCTAAACCCTAATAGACAGAGAAACCCTAGTATTCATTACTCGTACTTTTTGCAAGTACAAATATATTCTTGCAAAGCAATATCTTGCTCACTCAAGTATTTACAGCTACACTTCTTGATCAATAAAGTGTCATTTTCTTCTTTTAAACTTTCTAACTCCAACAGAGTTGAATTATGTCTTTTTGACAGCTTATCAAGCTGTTGTTTGACTTTCTTCAACTCAGTGGTTTTAGCTTTAAAATGACCAAGAAGTTCTTTGACAGAATCTACTAATTCAGATCTTGTGAGTTCAAAATATACCTCTGTTTCACTTTCAGAGTCTGCATCTGATTCTGCCTCAGGTGTTTCTTTAACAGATTCAGTTGTAGCCATTAGTCCAACAACTACATTGGCTTCTCAAGGCATCCAATAATCAGTCTAAACCCTAATAGACAGAGAAACCCTAGTATTCATTACTCGTACTTTTTGCAAGTACAGTTGGCGCCGTCTGTGGGAAAAGGTAAAACTAACCTAGACCACACTCATAAACCTAAAAAACCTCCCGGCGATCTTGAAAAACAGTGGCCGGCGAAAACTAAACCTTTAGTTCTCGTAAGCACGCCAACCATCGGCGGAAATTCTTCATCAGAAACCATACCAGGTTTTATCTATCTAAAATTGTGTTATTCTGGAAACTTTATTCATTCGTCTGATTTCATATTTCCACTAAGCATCAATATTATTATCAAACGGTGTTATTTTCTTCATGATGGATCATATATAATTTTCAATGATTTCTATGTTGCTTATGTTTCATCGATGCTTAATATATATTCACGGGCTGTTGTTCATTAATGATGGCTATATTTATGAATTGGACACCATGCTTTAGTTTCCTATCCTTTTAATTGCTTAACAAATTGGTTAAAACACAATCTGTGAATAATTTTCCATTGATTTACAAATTTGTTACACTAGCATAGCAGCATATAATCCTATGTTCTCTCAATATTCAGTTACTTTCCTATTATTTTATGAGTATATAAAATCAGTTCTGAAGAGTCAGGTACCCGGCGAAATATTCAAAGAGAGCATCGCAAAATTGAAGTGACATCATTCAAAAGAAAATTAACGACAAAGACTTTCAAAGGAATATCAGGTTCTATATTTTTTGAGAGAATATACTATTTGATATATTTTGAGAAGATATTCTAGTTAGATTTAATGAAAAGTTTACTGCCCAATATATTTTGAGAAGATATATTTACGCTTTTAGATTTGAAGAAAATTTTATGACCAATATATTTTGAGAAAATATATTTAGATTTGAAGGAAATTTTATGACCAATATATTTTGAGAAAATATATTTAGATTTGAAGGAAATTTTATGTTCAATATATTTTGAGAAAATATATTTAGATTTGAAGAAGATTTTACGTTCTATATATTTTAAGAAAATATATTTAGATTTGAAGAAGATTTTACGTTCTATATATTTTAAGAAAATATATTTAGATTTGAAGAAAATTTTATGATCAATATATTTTGAGACAATATATATTGCTTGATTTGAAGAAAAATTTATCGCCTAATATATTTTCTCAAAATATATTCTTCAAATCAACTAACATATTTAGATTTGAAGAAAATTTTATGTTCAATACATTTTGAGAAAATATATTTAGATTTGAAGAAAATTTTATGTTCAATCTATTTGGAGACAATATATTCTCGCTTTTTGATTCAAAGAAAATTTCTTGCCCAATATATTTTGCGAAAATATATTTTGTTTATTTTGCAATTATTTTTTGGTGCATATACATCATATGTGGACAATAAATCTTATAGACAAATTAGCTTTAACTTAATTTTATCGCTGAGTGATTTAGTTAGAACGTAGTGAAGAAAAGAGAAGGATGAGTAAAACTTTTTTGAGGAAAGACTAAGCTAATAGGAGAAAGACTACTCTAGGTACCCGTGGCAGAAGTAAAGTGTAGTATTGTTAAAGGGTCACATAGGAGGGATTCTGGCAAGGAAAGTCTTGGTATTTAAGAGGTCCAAGTGACCCACCTCTCTTTCCTGGGAACCCCTCTTCATGTACCATTTACTTTGCACGCTGAACTCACTGCTTAGTAAAAACAGAAGTAAAAAGTTTAGTTAACACCAGGCCCATTTAGAAGAATAAAATTGGTCAGAAGACTTAGTCCTAACTTCATAGGAGGAAATAAAGACTTAGAGAATAATGGAGCAAGCGAGTTAGTTCAGATTTAATATGAGCATGGTAAGGTAATGGGCGAGATAGTCGTGAGTTAGTAGAAGAGCAAAAAAGAGTGAATATTAAAAGCAATAGATAGATAGATAAGCAGGTTTGCAAATTGTGGCAAGAAAGTTAAGTTAGTAACTAGCCACTCTTTGATGTGGTAGGAAGTATAGGAGTAACATTCAGCAGAGAGTTACTTCCAAATTATTAAAAAGAAAGAATAGGAGGAGGAGCAAAAATTATGGTCGAGTTAATGAGAGAAGACAACGAGTAATTAATTCTAATTTAAATATGATTACGTATGATTAAATAATCCTTTATTTATAATACTGATTACTTTGGAAGTGTGGAAGAATTGTTATATTTCAGATAAATCAAGGTTGGGATACTGACAATTCCGCCAAGGGCGAGATCTACAAAGGAGCCAAACAATTCCGCCAACGGTCCCGCCATTAAATTTTTTGAAAATGACACACGAAGTTATTCTAAACCTTTCTCAACCTTTGAGATTTGTTTTGCAGGTTTTCAACGAAGCAACTTAATGTCTACAAATATTTTGCTATTTCTGTTTGTTATTTTGTTTAGGTGCTAATACTACAATATCCACAGGAATCTACAAATCGACTAGAAGGCGTAAGACCCAACTGGACAGTGAAACTCAACCCCAAAAGGGCTCTGAGATAGAAGCCGTAAGACCCAACTGGGCAGTGAAAACTCAACCCTAAGAGGGCTCTGAGATAGAAGCCGTAAGACCCAACTGGGCAGTGAAAACTCAACCCCAAGAGGGCTCTGAGATAGAAGCTGTAAGTCGCCATGTAGCGCCGCCCCTAAAAGACGCCACGTGCGCACCTTGTAAGTCGCCTTGTAGCGCTGCCCCTGAAAGACGCCACGTGCGCACCTTGTAAGTCGCCTTGTAGCGCCGCCCCTGAAAGACGCCACGTGCGCACCTTGTAAGTCGCCATGTAGCGCAACCCTATAAAACGCCTTGTAGCGCAATGTTATGAAATACTTTGTAGCATATTTTCATAAGAGGTTTGTATCGCAAAGCTAGCAAATTATTAAAGTCTCACTAAATTTGCTCAAATTATAAAGTATTAGAGGATAGATCACGTTGTGATAAATGAGGAGGCGCCTATAAGTAGATTCAATACTTTTGAACACTTGGTTGGATTAAACTATTTAAAGGAACATCGTGAAAGCTCGTAAACTCAAAAATCATTACCACGTCTAAAGACAACATAAGAATTCGTAAATTCGGGAGGATCATGGTTAAGAAAAAGGTCAGCTGGGCGCCGTAAAAAGTCGCCCTAAATACAAAACAACTGAAGCGCCACGCAGGGCCGCCATAACGCTAAGGCAGAAGAAAACGGAAGCAGAGAGAATAGACGAAGAGAAAACTGATAAACAAAAGGATGAAATAAGGTTGAAGAGGAAGTAAAGCGCAAATATATAGGAACAGAAGAGTTAAAGTCGCCTCGAAAGGCGCGCTTTCTCTACAGAAAAAAGTGGAACACGTGCGTGGCAGGCCAAGATGTGAACACGTCACGACAAATGAAGAGTCAGGAAATCTACACCGTTCGATCTATTTCACAGGTTAGAGTCCTCGCCAACATTCCAAGGAGCGTCTGTCTCGCCCTTCCAGAAAACAAGGTGGGAAGTATCACGCCATGGCTTAGGAACCTATACTAAAAAGGAAGAACTAGATAAGGCAAACTTCTTTCGATACAGCAGGGACCTATGACTTAAGGGTGATATAACAACCCTCCGAAGCTATCAAGAAACTTAAAGGACCCTTACGTTTAGTCTTGATAACTTAAACCACTTCGCCTTGTCCCAAGACTCGTGCTTGTTGGGCTATGGACCGTCATTGAATTTCCTCAAGAAACTTATAGGATCCTTCCTAAAGGACCCCTACGTTTAGTCTTGATAACTTAAACCACTTCGCCTTGTCCCAAGACTCGTGCTTGTTGGGCTATGGACCGTCATAATATTCCTAAGAGTCTTAAGGACCTCTAGAAGGACCTGCAGACCCCCTAGGAGGCCTTAGCGCCCTCCAGAAGAGCTCTAAGGCCCAAGGCGCGTCCTTTCCAGGGCGCCGCCTTAAGTAAACCTCTAGAACCCGCCTAAAATACTAGAATACCCCTATGGCTTGGAGACCAAGCCATCAAAGCCCAAGCCCACGGCAGGCTATAAATACAACCCTTGAGAGAATTCTTAAGGCATCCAATAATCAGTCTAAACCCTAATAGACAAAGAAACCCTAGTATTCATTACTCGTACTTTTTGCAAGTACAAATATATTCTTGCAAAGCAATATCTTGCTCACTCAAGTATTTACAGCTACACTTCTTGATCAATAAAGTGTCATTTTCTTCTTTTAAACTTTCTAACTCCAACAGAGTTGAATTATGTCTTTTTGACAGCTTATCAAGCTGTTGTTTGACTTTCTTCAACTCAGTGGTTTTAGCTTTAAAATGACCAAGAAGTTCTTTGACAGAATCTACTAATTCAGATCTTGTGAGTTCAAAATATACCTCTGTTTCACTTTCAGAGTCTGCATCTGATTCTGCCTCAGGTGTTTCTTTAACAGATTCAGTTGTAGCCATTAGTCCAACAACTACATTGGCTTCACCATCAGCATCATCATGCTCAGACCCTTACTCATTATGAAGATCTTCCCAGGTGGCCATCAGACTTTTCTTGATCTGCTTCTTAAACTTGCTTGACTTGAAGGTTGGCCTTTTTGACTTTGATTTCTCCTTCTGCAGCTCTGGACAGTCGGCAATAAAATGTCCAGTTTTCTTGCAGTTGAAGCAACCTTTTTGTTCCTCCTTTTTGAAACCCTTCCCACTGCTCTTGCTCAGAAATCTCTTGTTCTTCTTAGCAAGGTACTGCATTCTCCTTGAAAGCATAGCCATTTCTTTTGCAATATCAGGATCTTCCTCTGAGCTTTCAGAAGCTGAAGATTCATTTTCAGACTCTTCAACTTTGAGAGCCTTTGAGGATCTTCCCTTTGATTTTAAAGCAATGGTTTTGGACTTTCTTGCAGACTCATGTTCATTGAGACTTAACTCATGAACCTTGAGAGAGCTTACAAGATCTTCAACACTTAAAGTGTTTAAATCTTTAGCCTCCTCAATTGCAGTGACCTTTGGTCTCCATCAAGAGGGTAAGCTCCTTAGAATCTTGCTAACATGATCAGAAGCTATATAACTCTTCTTTAGTATCTGAAGACCAGATACTAGAGTTTGAAATCTTGAGTACATATGCACAATACTTTCATCCTCTTTCATCTTGAATAGTTCATACTGATGAACTAATAGAAGAGTTTTAGCTTCCCTGACCTTTTTGCTTCCTTCATAGTTAGCACAGAGAGAAGCAAACATGGCTCTAGCAGTAGATTTGTCACTCATCTTCATGTATTCCGATTTAGGAATAGCAGTGACAAGAGCTCATCTGATGATATGATGTTTCTTGTAGATTTTCTTTTGAGCAGCAGTGTGAAGTTTACGGTCAATGGCAGCACCTTCGTCATCAAGTCGTAAGTCACCAACACCATCTTCAAGTATGTCCCAGAGTTCTTCATCAAGACCCATGACATAACTGTAGAAGTTGGTTTTCCACCAAGAAAATTCTTCAGGATCACCATTGAACTTAGGAATTTTTCCATAATAATCCTTTTTACTGCTGTTATTGGATTCATAGTCATATGGTATAGCAGCACCAGAAGTAGCACCAGAAGAAGAAGATTCACTGGAAGACATGTTTTTCTCTGGATCTTTTCTGTCACACGGTTAAGTGCTATGACAACAGAGCCGGAGCTCTGATACCAAGGGCGGGGGGGTTGAATTGTGTTAGCTTTTCGCAGCTCTTGAAGAGTGAGAATCTAATTCCTTAATATCAGAGTCTGAAGGAGATCAGGGTCTGATAGGTGATTAGGTTCTGATGCAGCGGAAATAATCAAGAGATAGAGAGAAGAGAGAACACAAGCAATTATACAGGTTCCTTCCACAAACCGGAAGTAGTCATGTCCCCCTTGTACTTCCAAGGAGAGTTCACTAAAATGTAATATCTATTACAAGTTGCTCAAACACACAGTAAGAGACTTCCAATGCTCAAGCACGCAGGCAATAGACTTCCAATGCTCAAAGACACAACTAAGAGACTTCTTTGCTCAAGGACGCAGCCAAGAGACTTCTTTGCTCAAGCACACAAGCAAGAGACTTCTGACACAATTTACAGAAAAATGAATAGAGTTGAAACACTTGACAAACTATCAAACATGTTTCTATTACAACAAAGACAGACTCTGTTTTCAAACAAAGACAAACTCTGTTTTTCTGTTTTAACTTAGAAATTCTAGAATACTCAGTTTGTAAGAATGATCTAAGTTGTGGATGTGTTTTTGTTAAGACTCAGTTGAATACGAAAGCAATGCAGCGTAGTTTTTCTAGTTGTAGAGTCCAACAATTCTTCAAGTCTTCTATCCTTTATATAGGCGTAGGAAAGAGACGTTGAGTCATCCAGCACATCAGGATGATTTCTGAAGCTTGATCAATAGCTGTTGATCTGTTGCTTGATATGGTAATAGTCCTTCAATTGCAGAATTTGAATTCCATTCCCTTTGAAGATTAATACCGGTAGACACAGTTGCCAAACTGTACGAGGTAGTGGAGTAGTGGAAACAGAGTTCGTACAACGTACTCTGTACTGGCCTGCATTCATTGTCGTTGTGCTTCTCACGCTCAAGTTGACTTTGAAGCTAGCCGTTACTCCAAATGAGAGTTTCTTTAGCATCGTAATGCCTTTAGAAATCCTTGTTAACAGATCTTCAGATTTCAGGCTTCAGACTCACTGTAGCACTTAGCTTCTGATGATCTTCAGACTCTCTTGGTTTTCAGATTCTGATAGTCTTCAGACTCTGATAGTCTTCAGACTCTGATACAGTCTTCAGACTCTCTTCGATACAGTCTTCAGACTCTCTTCGATACAGAATCACAAGCAACAAGCTTCTCTGGATCTTTGCTCTTTAAAATTGTTCAAACATAATACTTTCTAAGATATAAATCTTGATTGATATCCTGCATACTTTAAACAAATATTAGCAATATCCAATTGACAACTTTTAATACTTTGTTATCATCAAAACTCAAAACGTGGTATTGCTGAACATCTTTGTTCCAACACACATCACCAGTGTATTTCATTTCGTATGTTCGTCGTTACCTCAGTAAAGGTAATAGACAGTTTGACCCTTTGTATTGTTCGTCGTTACCCAGAAAAGGTAATAGACAATATTTCATTTCGTATGTTCGTCGTTACCCCAGTAAAGGTAATGGACAGCATTTTCATTCCGTATGTTCGTCGTTACCCCAGTAAAGGTAATGGACAGTATATTCATTCGTATGTTCGTCGTTACCCCAGTAAAGGTAATGGACAATATATTCCTTTCGTATGTTCGTCGTTACCCCAGTAAAGGTAATGGACAGTATATTTCTTTCGTATGTTCGTCGTTACCCCAGTAAAGGTAATAGACAATATTTCATTTCATATGTTCGTCGTTACCCCAGTAAAGGTAACTGACAGTATTTCATTTCGTGTCTTCGTCGTTACCCAAGTAAAGGTAATAGACAGTATTTCATTTCGTTTTGTTCGTCTTTATCGCAGTAACGGTAACATACATCCTTTCCTCCCTAGTGACACTTATTAATTGGTTCTCCAGTCGGTATTTTCGTCGTCCTTGCATTCGTACTTGCATTACAGACAACTCATATCATTACATTCATAGAGCATTACTTTCTTGATTTCCGAGTTGGTTAAAAATTGGCGTACTTAATATTTAAGTCTCTCCGACCCGCTGATTTAAAATTTTCATCTTTTTAAATCCTTGTGACGGAGAAACTTAAATAGGGGCATCTGTCATACCCCAAATTTTGACCAATTAAAACTGTTTACTTCGTATATCGTTCGTATTTTAATAGCTTTTCGTTCGCGCTCTAATTCCCATGATATCTGTTTTTATTCACATTTTGATCGCATTTTATTCATACTTTGATTTTTCACTTCGTTTACATTTTAATGTCACTCGCATGTTAATTTCTTAATTTTATCCGCGTTTTACTTGTATTTTATTTATCGTATAATTTGCATTGTTAAAACCTATTTTGTTCACGTCTTTGACTTACCATTTTATTAGCGTTTTAAAAGCCGCGTAATTTTGTCGTCTCAGACGAAATTTAGGCAAAGAGGTATTTTAAAATACCTCATTTTTTTGGATTCAAAAAATCATAACCCAAACCACATAAATTCGGGTCGGCCGAACCGCACCACCCATACTTCCGGCCGAACCAAACCAACAACAACATAGTGCCGGCCGAAACTCATCAATACAAAATCACAAGAGGAAAGAAGAAGAGTTCCGGATTCGTCAAAGCAAGTGATTTTCGAAGTCTTCCTTTGCTTATTCTCAATATTTCAACAGATCCAAGGAGGTATTTCTTTCATCTTCCTTTTTCTCCTTTAAGTTTTTTTGAAACTTGGATTTTAGATCTAGGCTTGTGTGTTGTTTTTTTTGAAATTTGGACTTGATATATGAGTGGAGGAGAAAAAGGATATTAGAAAGTAGAAAAAAAAATTGAAAACGGAGCAAAAAAAAAAAATTCGGCGGCGGCGCCACCACCCTAGGGTGGCCGGCCACCGCGCCGGAGTGGTTTGGTTCGCCGGAGAAGATGAGTCTTCATCTTCTCCGGTCATCTTGTTCTTGGTGTATTTTTTAGAGAGAAGGGAGAGCATTTGGTTTAGAGAGAGAAGGGAGAAGAAGAAATGAGAAAAAAAACCATGAAAAACACTTTTATACTCCCACCAACCGGTTCGGTTCACCTGTGAACCGATCCAGGCTTGAACCGAACCGGTTCTTCCTCCTTCAGCCCATACTATTTTCCCTTAAGCCCAGCTGTTTTTCTTTTCTCTCTTTTCTGCTTGCTGCATGAACCCCCCAGTATTGCTGCCTGTACCCCCCTCCCTGCACATATTTTATAGTAACCTTTTAAATTCATGCATTTTTTTTTTAATTCATATAATGTTTGAACTATGTTTCATGCATTTTAAATTAGTGTTTTAATTTTCATATCATGCATTTTTTAGTTCATTTAATGGCCAAGTTTCTATCTCATGTATTTTTAGTTTATTTAGGCTTTTAAAAAATCTTTACATGCATATTTGTTTCTTTTAATCTTGCTTTATCTAGCATTTGTGTTTATTTCATGTGTTTGCATTTTATTGCTTTATTATGTTAACTTGTTTAAATTGCATTTTTTTTTTAGTGTGTATAATAGGTTTCGTGTAAATATTGCATGCATATTTAATTTTCGTCATTCATTTTATTATTACTTTCTTGATACTTGCTTGTTAATTATTAATTGTGGTTTGTTTCATGCTCATTTCCTTTCATGTTTACTTTTAGTTTAAGTCTGTTTAGAACTATTGCATGCATACTTAATTTTGGTCATTCATTTTATTATTGCCGTCGGATTAGTGTGTATAATTAGGGAAATGATGTAATTTATTTTTGCGCATTTTTATTTCTCGCCATCGTATTTCTCTTGAGACCGTAGAATGTATTTAGGGTATGTAATATGTAACCGACACACGCACCGACACTTCACCATTTTATTTACCGCTTTACGCTCATTTATTTTTTCGCCGTTACGCTAGTTCATCGTTAGTTTAAAAAAATATTTTATCTCGAAAAATCAAAAAAGGTCAAATTTCAAATTTCTTTAAAGTAAACGTTGGCATTGTAACCCAAGTGTTTTCCATTTATTTTTCTTAATAAAATGTTTAATCAATTTAATATCCACATTAGACATGGATTTCTTGTAATTAAAATTAATCAACTTCACCATATTTTTTTTCTCTAATGCCTTGAGGCCTCTTATCTCTTCTTAAAATCTTTTTTTCCAAAAAATGTTAAAATCAATTCAACCCACCAAAGAAGTTCTTTAGCCGAACTACTTGATTTTGATCCCGATTTATTTGGGAAACTAGGCAGAGGGCTTTGGCCTTTCCAAATCAATAAAAATAACCAAAAACATGCTTCATCTTCCCCCATTCTTTCATTTAAACTCTTAAACAATAATTTTCAAATAAGTAAAAATAATTTAGCGCAAGATTAAGAATAGGTAGAAGGTTCCTATGGGATACCATAGTCGGTTCGGGTGCTTAACACCTTCCCCAATCGAAACCAACCCCCGGATCCAAGGTCTTATAAGGGTTTTCACTCACTTTTTCCCTTCCCACGAATAAAAGTTAAGAGTTCAAAGATTAAAGGTTCAAATCCGATTAATGATTTTGATACCCGAAAATCAAGAGCACAGAAATGGCGACTTCACTGGGGACCTTTTAGAGTGTTAAGCCTAACTTATCTTTCTTTACTTTTGCGCTTTATTATGGCTTATACCTCGTAAATACGTGCCTATTTGTTTACTTTCTTTCTTACGTGAGCGGTGAGATAAGTCCTACACCCGGGCTTGAGTGAAATGTAAGATAGGACGGAGTACAATTATAGTGCCATGCCGGGAGCGGTCCCGTGTTATGTGTGCATGTGATATAACTCCACTCGGCGTAGGCCTCTCGGAAGTAATATAACGTCGTCATGAGCAATCGTGATCGGCACTATTATTTTTGAAGTCCGCTAAACGTCGAGAACCTTTAGATCACCCTTAAACCATCTTGGCCTTTTAGGACGTAGCGCGGTGGCTAACCAAGAACAATCTTGACTTAGTCGATACGCGATGCTACACTCAAACTAGACTACCTTGTGAATGTTATTGGACTAGGAACAATCCTTTACACCGATAATATTCAAAAGGGGGTTGGAATTTGAGAACTTTGGTAGAACCCGTGATACAGGTACATTTGAAACCATAGTCCTTACCAAACGGCATGTTTTACCCTCAGCTCCAACTTTGTGGATTTAACCTCACCATGTTTTCTCTGTTTCTTTAGCATAATCATGCATACATGCATTCATTCATAAACATCTTTCATCCACATCGAAGGACTTAGACAAACATTTTTTTGTAAACATTGTAGATGGAGTATACAAAGAGGAGTCTTAAGCAGTACAGTTTCAAAAGTCCGGATCTGACAAAATTGAGGGAGCTAGGATCTCATGTAGCTAATCCAGTTGGTTTCCGAAGTCGTCATGGGAGGCTGCTTAATCTTCTTAAAGTGGATGTTGAAAAGGGAATCTTGGAGACTTTGGTCCAATTCTACGACCCAGCCTTTCATTGCTTTACCTTTCCAGATTACCAGCTTGCACCCACCCTTGAGGAATATTCGTATTGGGTTAGCTTACAAGTGCTCGACCAAGTACCTTTCAATGGGCTCGAACCCGATCCTAAACCCACGACCATTGCAACCGCTCTCCATCTCAAGCCTTCCGATTTGGTTCACTCTAACTACACCATCAAAAATGGCTTCCAAGGCTTAACTGCCAAATTCCTTTACCAAAAAGCCTCTGCCTTTGACAAAGCTAAGAAAACTGACGCTTTCGAATCGGTCCCATCCTTTGCTCATATATGGTCTCTTACTGTTTCCCAACATGGATGACTTTATCGACATTAATGCAATCAAAATCTTCCTCACTAAAAACCCAGTTTCCACTTTGCTTGCAGATACATACCATTCCATTCACTATAGAAACATCAAGGAAAAAGGAACCATTGTTTGTTGTGCACCTTTGTTATACATGTGGTTTGCCTCGCATCTACCCGAGTCCGTCTTCTCCAAAGCAAACACCGGTTTGTCCCATTGGTCTCAAAGAATCAAGCCTCTCACTCCAGAAGACATTATTTGGTCCCATACAGCTGTTGACACTAAAGTGATTATCAGAAGTTGTGGAGAATTTGAGAATGTACCCCTCATCAGTACATGTGGAGGAATTACTTACAACCCTACTCTTGCCATGCGTCAGTTCGGATACCCTATGGAGAAAAAGCCTAATAACCTCTCTTTATCCAATGAATTCTACCTTAACCTTCAGGATCATGCAAATATGAGAAAGCGGTTTGTGCAAGCTTGGTATTCTGTTCGCAGGTTTGACAAAATCCAGTTAGGAAAGAAGCAAAATTTTGCTCATGAGTCCTACACACAGTGGGTTATTAACAGAGCTAAGACTTTTGGTTTGCCTTACGTATTACCGAGGTTCTTGTCTTCAACGGTACCAGCATCAATCTTGCTCTTACCTCCTGAAACCGCGGAAGAGTATCAGACACGTTTGGCTAAATCAGAACGCGAAAAGGCTGAGTGGGAAGGAAAGTATCAAGTAGCTAAGCGTGAGAATGACACCCTCATGGACTTACTAGAAGAAGAGGATTGGAAAAATCACAAGAAAGATCAGGAAATTGCTGAGCTGAAAGGGCGTATCATGGTGAAGGATGCCATACTCGAACAGGTTCCCAGGAGTAAGAAGAAACGCATGGATTTCTTTGCTGGCCCACATTCAGATTTAGAAGAGTAGTCTACTTCAAGAGCTTGAGAGCTTCGCATTTGTTTCTTTTTATGTATTTTCTTAGTTTTCTGTTATGTACTTTGGAGTCTATTGTAACACCCCGTTCTCCCAACATTAATAATTAACAAATTAAATCAGAGTTTTTCACCAAAAACGGAATGCTACATTTTCGTTCAAATAAAATCTCCAAATTAACGGATGAATAAATATTCTCCAATAAATCAGTCAATAAAAATCAACCTTCAAACTTCGCAGCGGAATTAATTTAAAACAACTAAATAAATCTTTGGCACGCAGGCCTCATCAAAAGTTTCATAAAATCGTAATTAATACGTAAGGACGGAGAAAACAAGCAACAAATTCCCGTCCCGTTAACAGTGATATAAGTATGAAATGGACTCAATGGTGTATATCTACATACAACCCAACGACAGCAACGACAACTACTATATGCATAATCAGCTATGACATAAGACTCCAACTTAATTCGACAAGACACAACAAGGTCACAGCGAAGCATCACAACAAAATTCAACAACTTAAGTAACCTACAGTATTACTCGCCGTGGCGAGTTCACAAAATTGGGCTACTCGCCGTGGCGAGTTGAGGGCAAGCTCAATGCGAGCAAAAGTGGTTGCTCTCGGCGTTTTTGACATTTTTCACCTAAAATCTTCATTTTTAAGTTCCCAAAACCCAAATTTAATTCTGTAAAAAGGTGCCATTCATCCCTAAACACATTTAAGGCACTCAAATTGATATAAAAATTCACCCAAAAACCTCATTAAGACAATTAACAACTTTTTAATTAAGCAACTCGCCGTGGCGAGTGCATCTGCTCGCTGTGGCGAGCTGCGGGTGTTTCATTGCTCGCCTCGCGAGTAGGATTGCTCGCTGTGGCGAGTTACACAGGCACTGCTCGCCTGGCGAGTGGGTTTACTCGCCGTTGCGAGCGGCGATTGGCAGAACTACGAACTGTACGAACAAACTTCTACTTTTCAACCCTAAACCCCAAATTCAACACCCAAAGGCTCAATTTTGATGAATTTCATCATCCCTATGCATTCTAACATCAGAACAGCATAAAACAACAACAATTACATGAATTCATTAAGTTATTAGCATCAATTCATCTTAACCTAATTCAATTCATCAACCCTAACAACTCTACCTTCATCAACGAATTAAGAACCTAAAGTTGAGAGTTAGTCTCACCCTTACCTTAGATTGTCTTCCTGAAAAAGCAGCGTTCTTCTCTCCTCTTGCTTCTTCTCTCTTCTTCTAGGTTTTTCTCCCTTTTCTTGTTTTCTCACTGTTTCTACGTAAAACTGGTTCTGACTCTTTCTTCCCTTATTAATACCTATTAACTTCTCCTTAATTCTAATAAACTCCTATTAAATTATTAAATAATTCATTTTAATCCCCAACCTTCTAATAATTATAATTCTTGCCTATTTTAATTAAATAATCAAAATAACTATATAATAAAATATATAACACACCAAAAATCAACATAATTATTTAAAATTATAAAAACTTATTAAAATCAACTGAAATAAAATAATCGACAACTAGGGCGTTACAACTCTCCCCCACTTAAAGAATTTCGTCCTCGAAATATTACCTCAAGCAAACAACTCAAGATAAGACTCTAGCATCTTACTCTCCAGCTCCCAAGTCAAGCTTTCACCAGTTACTCCACCCCAGACAACTCTCACCAGAGGTATCTCCTTGCCTCTCAACTTCTTTACCTTACGATCATCAATCCTTAACGGTAAAGTCCCCACCGTAAGATTGTCTCTAACTTGCACATCATCTCTCGGTATAACATGTGAAGGATCCGCTACGTACTTCCGCAACTGCGACACATGAAACACATCATGCAGATTTGAAAGATGTGGTGGCAAACCTATTCGATATGCCACTGGCCCAATCCTCTCCGATATCTGATAAGGACCAATAAACTTCGGAGTCAACTTCTTAGACTTCAACGCACGGCCTACACCTGTCATGGGAGTGACTCTCAAGAACACATGATCACCCTCCTGAAATTCAAGTTCCTTTCTACGCTTGTCATGGTAACTCTTTTGTCGACTCTGCGACGCTTTCATCTGTTCTCTTATCAATTTAACTTTCTCTGTAGTCTGCTGGACTAATTCCGGTCCCAATACCATACTTTCTCCCGATTCAAACCAACACAACGGAGTTCTACACCTCTGACCATACAAAGCTTCAAATGGTGCCATACCAATACTCGAATGGTAACTGTTGTTGTACGTGAACTCAATCAACGGTAGATGACCATCCCAAGCTCCACCTTGCTCAAGTACACATACTCTTAGCAAATCTTCCAACGACTGAATCGTCCTCTCCGACTGACCATCTGTTTGAGGATGATAAGCCAAACTCAACTTCAACTTAGAACCCAAAGCCTCCTGCAAACTCTTCCAAACCTTGAAGTCAACCTCGGATCTCTATCCGACACAATGCTTGATGGAACACCATGCAACTTCACAATATTATGAATGTAAATCTCTGCCAACTGAGCTACTGGATAATTGATATTGATCGGAATAAAATGTGCTGACTTTGTTAACCTGTCAACAACTACCCAAATGACATCATGCCCCTTCGGAGTATTCGGTAAGCTCGTTACAAAATCCATGGATATGCTATCCCACTTCCATTCTGGTACATCCAATGGTGTCAACAACCCTGCAGGCTTCTGATGTTCAACTTTAGATTTCTGACAAGTTAAACATGCATAAACAAATTGCGCGACATCTCGCTTTAATCCAGACCACTAAAATAACTTCTTCAAGTCGTGGTACATCTTCGTAGCTCCCGGATGAATACTTAAGCTACTCCTGTGACTTTCTTCAAAAATCATCTTTTTCAACTCGTCATCATCAGGAATACAAATTCTGCCTCGAAATCTTAACACACCTTTATCATCAACCTGGAAATCACTATCTTCTGCTTCATTACTAGCAACCATCAAGTCTACAAACTTAACATCAGCTTCCTGCGCTTCCTTGATACTGTTCAAGAACTCATTATTGATCTTCAACATACCCAACTGCACGCTCTGAGGTGCCAATTCACAAACTAAGCTCAAGTCTCTAAATTGCTCAAGTAACTCGAACTCTTTCATCATCATAGCAGACATATGCAACGTCTTTCTGCTCAAGGCATCTGCAACCACATTGGCTTTACCCGGATGGTAATTTAAACTAAAATCATAGTCCTTCAACAATTCGAGCCATCTTCTCTGCCTCATGTTCAACTCCTTCTGATCAAACAAATATTTCAAACTTTTATGATCACTGAACACCTCAAATCTGGAACCGTACAAATAGTGCCTCCAAATTTTTAACACAAAAACTACAGCAGCTAACTCTAAATCATGTGTAGGATAGTTCTTCTCATGTATCCTCAACTGTCTCGAAGCATAAGCTACCACCTTACCATCCTGCATAAGTACACCACCTAAACCCAACTTGGACGCATCACAATACACAACAAAAGGTTCATCTGGCTTCGGTAAAATCAAAATCGGAGCAGTCGTCAACCGTTGCTTCAACTCATTGAAACTATTCTCACACTTAGTATCCCACACGAAAGCTTTACCCTTACAGGTCAACTGTGTCAAAGGAAGTGCCAACTTCGAAAATCCTTCGATAAATCTTCGATAATAACCTGCTAAGCCCAGAAAACTTCTAATCTCTATAACGGACCTCGGAGTCTCCCATTGCGATACCGCTTCAACTTTCGACGGGTCAACCGCAATACCACTACCAGAAATAATGTGGCCAAGAAAACTTACTTCACTTAACCAGAACTCACATTTGGATAACTTGGCATACAACTTCTTTTCTTTCAACACCTGCAAAACGATCTTCAAATGCTCTGCATGCTCTCCTTCAGTTTTAGAATAAGTCAGAATATCATCAATAAAAACAACAACAAATCTGTCCAGAAAGTCATGGAAAATTCTGTTCATATACTCCATAAATACACCAGGTGCATTAGTAACACCGAACGGCATCACCTTATACTCATAGTGACCATATCGCATTCTGAACGTCGTCTTCTGCATATCTTCATCCTTCACCTTGATCTGATGGTAACTTGATCTCAGATCAATCTTACTAAACACACGGGCACCCACTAGCTGATCCATCAAGTCATCAATTCTCGGAAGTGGATACCTATTCTTTATCGTCACTTTATTCAGCTGACGGTAATCTATACACAGCCTCATGCTACCATCTTTCTTCTTAACCAATAATACCGGCGCTCCCCAAGGTGAAACACTTGGTCTTACAAACTTCTTATCAAGTAGGTCCTCCAACTGCTTCTTCAACTCTGCCAACTCAGCTGCTGACATACGGTAAGGAGCCATCGACACAGGCTTCGTACCCGGAACAAGATCAATTGAAAATTCAACTTCTCTTTCTGGCGGCACATCGGGAATCTCATCAGGAAAAACTTCTGGGAATTCATTCACGACTGGTAGGCCATCAATCACTGCTTGATTCTCTACTGAAAAATATGCTAACAAGGAAAACATCATAATTCCGTCGCGCTCAATCTGCTTCAACTGCTTAGTACTCAAGAAATCAACTTTACTCTCTTCTTCAGCGGAAGAGAAACGTATTGTCTTACTAAAACAATTGATGAGGACATGGTTATACTCTAACCAGTTCATCCCAAGGATTACATCCATACCCGTCAACGGTAAACATACAAGATCAACTTCAAAATCTCTAGTAAACACAGACAGTGGACAGCTTAAACAAACAAGAGAAGTAGTCACTGAACCCTTAGCTGGAGTTTCAACAATCATTTCTCCATCCATTTTAGACATAGTAAGTCCCAACTTAGAAGCACAACTAACAGCAATAAAACAATGCGTATCACCAGTATCTATAATAGCAATTAAAGGAGTATTATCAAAATAACAAGTACCTCGAATAAGTCGATCCTCATTGTCCGTCTGTGTACCAGACAATGCAAACACTTTCCCTCCAAACTGAGCCTTCTTAGGCTTCTTGCATTGTGAACTAAGATGACCCTCTTCATCACAATTGAAACAGACAATATCACCACGTTTGCATTCAGCTATTGTATGTCCTTTCTTCCCACATCGGAAGCATTTCTTCTCATCACGGTGGCAAGCATTACTCTTGTGGCCTTTCTCACCACACTTGTAGCAGACAACTTCAGCAGGAGTCTCATTCTTCCTGGGCCTCCTCTCATCATTTACCCGTTGTTTCCCCTTATCAGCAGGAGCACTATAAGGCTTAGGATGGTTCTGCTGATTCTTACTCTTCCTTTCATTAAGCACTTTATAGTGAGCTTTCGTATCCTCTTCGTAAATCCTGCAGCTACTCACCAAATCAGAAAAATTGCGGATCTTCTGATAACCAATGGCCCGCTTAATCTCTGCACGCAGACCATTCTCGAACTTGATACACTTAGAGAACTCAGCAATCTCAGGAGTGTAGTGCGGGTTAAACTTTGCCAATTCGACAAACTTGGCAGCATACTCTGTTACTGACATATCACCTTGCTTCAGTTCCATAAATTCAATCTCCTTCTTACCTCGGACATCTTCCAGGAAATACCTATTCAGAAACTCTCTTCTGAACACAGCCCAAGTGATCACAGCTCCTCCATTCCCTAGCACTGGTTGCACACTCACCCACCAATCATCAGCCTCCTCAGCCAGCATATGTGTGCCAAAACGCACCATCTGAACATCAGTGCATTGCATCACCCTGAAGATTCTTTCAATCTCCTTCAACCATGTCTGCGCCCCATCAGGGTCATACCTGCCCTTGAAAGTTGGTGGATGGTTCCTCAAGAAGGTTTCCAGCATGCGAACACCGTCGTTACCACCAGCATTGTTCTGTTGACCCACAGCTTGAGCCATCGCTTGCAAAGCAGCAGCAAGTGCAACATCATTCCTTCCAGCCATCGCGAGAATCTACACTACAACAACAACCAGGACATCAAAGACAATACAAAATTGTCACATGACTCTACTAGGCTCGACTCTACTACTTGGCCGGACGGACCGACCTGCTCTGATACCAATTGTAACACCCCGTTCTCCCAACATTAATAATTAACAAATTAAATCAGAGTTTTTCACCAAAAACGGAATGCTACATTTTCGTTCAAATAAAATCTCCAAATTAACAAATGAATAAATATTCTCCAATAAATCAGTCAATAAAAATCAACCTTCAAACTTCGCAGCGGAATTAATTTAAAACAACTAAATAAATCTTTGGCACGCAGGCCTCATCAAAAGTTTCATAAAATCGTAATTAATACGTAAGGAAGGAGAAAACAAGCAACAAATTCCCGTCCCGTTACGTATCAGAGCCCTAAGACACTTGAGCCGACATCTCTACTAATCTTCGTTACCTGCACTTGCCCACAAGGTGGCAATTCCAGCAGAAGGGGTGAGATTCACAAACAACAATAGATAACATAATTCATCAATTAAATACAACATCAACAGTATAATGAATAATCAATTTTCATTTATAATTTGAACAATTCAACAACATGGTCAACAACGACACCGACAACTCAACCAACAACAACAACGACTACAACAGCTACGACGACAACAATGCGACTAATGCAAATGCCTGTGGTACCATTTTACGCGCGTTGAATGCTAAGCATTCCGGGGCATAAGCCCCCAACAGTTGAATGTAATAACATTCCAGGGCATAAGCCCTCAACAGTTGAGTGATGAACACTCCAGGGCATAAGCCCTCAACGATTGAGTGGAAACACTCCAGGGCATAAGCCCTCAACAGTGATATGAGTATGAAATGGACTCAATGGTGTATATCTACATACAACCCAACGACAGCAACGACAACTACTATATGCATAATCAGCTATGACATAAGACTCCAACTTAATTCGACAAGACACAACAAGGTCACAGCGAAGCATCACAACAAAATTCAACAACTTAAGTAACCTACAGTATTACTCGCCGTGGCGAGCTACCTTACTCGCCGTGGCGAGTTCACAAAATTGGGCTACTCGCCGTGGCGAGTTGAGGGCAAGCTCAATGCGAGCAAAAGTGGTTGCTCTCGGCGTTTTTGACATTTTTCACCTAAAATCTTCATTTTTAAGTTCCCAAAACCCAAATTTAATTCTGTAAAAACGTGCCATTCATCCCTAAACACATTTAAGGCACTCAAATTGATATAAAAATTCACCCAAAAACCTCATTAAGACAATTAACAACTTTTTAATTAAGCAACTCGCCGTGGCGAGTGCATCTGCTCGCTGTGGCGAGCTGCGGGTGTTTCATTGCTCGCCTCGCGAGTAGGATTGCTCGCTGTGGCGAGTTACACTGGCACTGCTCGCCTGGCGAGTGGGTTTACTCGCCGTTGCGAGCGGCGATTGGCAGAACTACGAACAGACTTCTACTTTTCAACCCTAAACCCCAAATTCAACACCCAAAGGCTCAATTTTGATGAATTTCATCATCCCTATGCATTCTAACATCAGAACAGCATAAAACAACAACAATTACATGAATTCATTAAGTTATTAGCATCAATTCATCTTAACCTAATTCAATTCATCAACCCTAACAACTCTACCTTCATCAACGAATTAAGAACCTAAAGTTGAGAGTTAGTCTCACCCTTACCTTAGATTGTCTTCCTGAAAAAGCAGCGTTCTTCTCTCCTCTTGCTTCTTCTCTCTTCTTCTAGGTTTTTCTCCCTTTTCTTGTTTTCTCACTGTTTCTACGTAAAACTGATTCTGACTCTTTCTTCCCTTATTAATACCTATTAACTTCTCCTTAATTCTAATTAACTCCTATTAAATTATTAAATAATTCATTTTAATCCCCAACCTTCTAATAATTATAATTCTTGCCTATTTTAATTAAATAATCAAAATAACTATATAATAAAATATATAACACACCAAAAATCAACATAATTATTTAAAATTATAAAAACTTATTAAAATCAACTGAAATAAAATAATCGACAACTAGGGCGTTACATCTATCCCTTGGCTCGGTTTGTTAAAAAGGGAATTATCTTGTACTTGTTTTTATTTTTGTAATGACATGTTTAAAGTTGTTATGTTTACAAAAAATGTCTTTATAGGTTCTTCGATGAATTAAAAGAAAATTGCATTTTGTTTCATTCAGCATATCATGCATTATACTGCATTCATAAAATATCAAAACCGAGTCTCATAATTCTCTCCTTTATGCCTCAGTCAAAGAAAGTGGCCCGACGTATTCAGTACAAGTCTTCTCGCATTCACCACACTCGGGCATTCGTTAGGAAGATCATGGAGTCAATTGAACAAGAGAACAGTGATCTCAAGGATCAGGTTGTCACGCTCAGAGAAGGGATGGAAAGGTTAACAGTTATGATGGAGACTATTTTGGCCGCTCAGGCACAGGCGGCAGCTGCTCAACCTGCAAATGTCATTCCAGTTCAATCGATTCCTGCTGGCATTCCGGTCCAGCCGATTCATGTTGTTGCTTCTGCTGAGCCTACTTCCCCTGTGGTTGTTTCGGCTGCCCCTACTGGTTCTACACAACCGATCCCTACTGCTGTGGTTTCTGCTACATCTGCTGGTACTACACAACCCATCCCGACCGAAGTTTATTTCGGGGACGCGTCAAACATGTTCAATGAAAGTTTTCGTCCTCCTGGATTTACTTATCCTCCTCAGAATTACATGTCCAGAGAGTACCCTTGAGGCATGTCTCTCGCAGCTAATGAAGGTGTTCGTTTTGCCGGCCCAGAAATGCCGATTTCTTTCGGACAACAGTCAACACCACTTTTCCATCCTGGTCAATCATTCCCTCAGGCTGCTATGATTCATGCAGCACCTATTGTTCATACGGCCCAGCAAGAGGAAGGACAAATCTATCACTCTGGTAGCATAGCGGGAGACGACAGAATGGGAAATCTAGAAGAAAAGTATGATGTAGTGCAGAAATAATTGAAGGCCCTCCGTGGTAAGGATATATACGGTCAGAATGTGCATGATCTCTGTTTGGTCCCGGATGTTGTAATGCCCCCTAAATTCAAAACGCCAGACTTCGCAAAGTATGAGGGAAATACTTGCCCACAAAGTCATCTAGTCATGTATGTGAGGAAAATAACAACTTATAGAGACAATGAACATTTACTCATCCATTGCTTCCAAGATAGTTTAACTGGTCCTGCGCAAGTGTGGTACATGAATCTAAAAGGTATCACTACCTTTGAAGAATTGGCTAGTGCTTTCATACAGCAATACCGTTACAATATATACCTGGGACCCACTCGGAGAGAATTGCAAGCCATGGCACAAAAAGACAAATAATCTTTCAAAGAATATGCTCTCCGTTTTATTCAGAAATCTGGCCAAATTCGCCCAGCTCTGGAACAGATGGAAATGGCTGATTTATTCTTTGAGACTTTGAGTCCTTACTATTCTGAGAAGATGATTGGTTGTGTGTCACAAAAGTTTACTGAGATGGTCGACGCCGAGGTTCGTATTGAGGATCTGGTTCGTAAGGGAGTTTTGGCTAAAGAGAGTAGTATGTCAGGTGGCTCGTCGGGTGTTTCGTCAGGTGGGTCATCTAGTGGAGCCAAGAGGCCTTCATTGCTAACATCCCACCACCCTTTCCAGCTCCACAAAACCAAAATTATCATCCACAAACGCCCCAAAGGCCTCCACCATATTATCCACCATTATACCAGCAACCATATCCGCAACCCTTTTACCAACAGCCATACTACCCACCACCACCTCAGCAACAACAACCTCGCAATCGAGCTCCTCAACAACAAAATCGCCCTCCCAAGAAGGAGTTTCCTCCCATACCTATGCTATATGCAGATTTGCTACCCTCTTTACTAGCAAAAAAACCTTGTGCAAATCAGGCAGCCTCCTCGCCTGCAGAATCCTTTACCTCCTTGGCATCGTGCTGACCTCACTTGTGCCTTTCATCAAGGGGCACCCGGACATGATATTGAACATTGCTACCCGCTTAAGGAAGAGGTTCAGAGGTTAATCCAAAGTAAAGATTTGTCCTTCGAGGACACAAATCCCAACGTTCAAAACAATCCTCTGCCACCTCATGGACCTGCTGTTAACATGATTCAAGATGATCAGGGTTCGAGTCTAGTCCTCAAAGCCCAGGATGTCAAAACTCCACTGGTCCCTATCCACGTTAGGATGTGTGAAGAAAACATGTTTAGTCACGATCACGACTCTTGTAAAGTGTGTTCTGTGGATCTTCGAGGGTGTGGGCAAGTCCAAGATGATGTGCAAGGGCTGATTGATAGAAGAGAATTGATTGTCACGAGGGAAACCAGAAGTGTCTGTGTCATTACTCCTGTGTTCAAGAATCCGAAACACCTTGAGGTAACCCACGATAATGTAAGACCAGATGTCACTCCTCTAGTGATTCGCTTACCGGGGCCTCTTCCATACACTTCTCAGAAAGCCATACCCTACAGATACGAGGCAACCATCTTGTAAAATGGTAGGGAGATACCTTTACACTCTGCAGACTCTGTGGTGAATATAGCAGGAATGGGCAAAGTGTTGAGAAGCGGACGTATTCTCCCCACCGTTGTACGTGATGAGAATAATGCTCCAAATGTGCCAGTACAAAATCCTGGTAAGGGTAAGGGTACCAGTCGACCAGATGGGATCACTTATGAAGATAGTGATGAAATCTTGAAATTGATCAAGAGGAGTGAGTACAAGATAGTTGATCAGCTGTTACAAACCCCATCCAAGATCTCCATAATGTCTTTGCTGATGAATTCTGAAGCTCATAGAGACACGTTGATGAAGATTTTGGCCCAAGCGTATGTGGACCACGATGTCACTCTGGGGCAATTTGGGAGTATAGTTAGGAACGTCACTGCATGTAATAACTTGGGTTTTAGTGATGAAGATCTCCCGGCGGAAGGAAAAAACCATAATCTGGCTTTGCACATCTCTGTCCTTTGCAAGTCGGACTCTTTGTCAAATGTGTTGATAGATACTGGTTCCGCCCTTAATGTGATGGCGAAGACTACCTTGGATAAGCTGGCATACCGTGGCGCTCAGTTAAGGCCGAGTGCAGTGATGGTGAAGGCATTTGACGGGTCTAGGAAGTGTGTAATCGGAGATATAGATTTGCCTATTACGGTGGGTCCTCATACTTTCAAAGTTACGTTCCAAGTCATGGACATTCAAGCTTCTTACAGTTGTTTACTTGGAAGACCGTGGATTCACGAAGCTGGAGCTGTGACCTCCACTCTCCATCAGAAGTTAAAATTTGTAAGTTTTGGGAAGTTGATAACGGTAATTGGTGAATCAGCTTTGTTGGTTAGCCATTTGTCCGCTTTTTCTTATATTGGTGTTGATGATATGGAAGGAACTTCATTTCAGGGGTTTCTTGCGGAAGAAGGAGCTACTAAGAAGAGTGAAACTTGTATGGCCTCCCTGAAGGACGCCCAAAAGGTTGTACAAGGTGGTAAAGCTGAAGGCTGGGGTCAGTTGGTGCAGCTGTTTGAGAATAAGCGGAAAGAAGGTCTTGGTTTCTCTGCCAGTAAGTCGAGTGCAACTTTCAAGCCAGCTGAGGGCATCTTTCATAGCGTTAGGTTTATTCATGCTCCGCCAGAAACCAATGCTATCATTGAAGATCAGTCTGAAGAGGTGGCGCCTGTCTTTGTGACACCCGGAGGAGCCTGCTGTAATTGGATCGCTGTTGATGTTCCTTCTGTGTTGCCTTTGTCTAAGTAATATGTTTATCTACTTTTTTGTTTTTTTTTTAAAAGAAAACTCTTTTCGTCCTACCCCAGACGAAAATGAAATCATGTAGGGCTTTTGTTTCATCTTCAAGTATTTTCATTATTAATGGAAAAACGTCGTCTCTATCACGACTGTTATTGTTTTTATTTTTATTTATTGCTTTTTCTGGAAAAATGGTAATAGAAAAATCCCAAAAAAAAACTTATTCTCTTTTTCTTTTTTAAAAAAAAAAAAACAACTTCAGAGGTCTGCCTTTACTCATTTACTAAAATTAATCATAAATCATGTGCAGACTGAACATACATAAGCCCGTTGAACACAATGACCCTATGCTTCTGCCCAACTTTGAATCCCCTGTTTACGAGGCTATGGTAGAGGAGGATGAAGAGATTCCTGATGAGATCAGATGGATGTTAGAGCAAGAGAAAAAGATCATTCAGCCTCACGAGGAAGATTTAGAGTTGATCAATCTGGGTACCGAGGAAGATAAAAATGAAATCAAGATTGGAGCGTCGTTGGAGATCACCGTTAAGGAAAAGGTAATTGAACTTCTCAGAGAGTATGCTGATATATTTGCTTGGTCATACAAAGACATGCCAGGGTTAGACCCTGAGGTGGTAGAACATCGCTTGCCTTTGAAACCTGAGTGTCCTCCGGTCAAACAGAAGCTAAGAAGATCTCATCCTGATATGGCACTCAAGATCAAAGAAGAAGTGCGGAAGCAGATTGATGCAGGCTTTCTAGTTACATACGAGTATCCTCAGTGGTTGGCCAACATAGTGCCTGTTCCTAAGAAAGATGGTAAGGTCAGAATGTGTGTTGATTTCCGAGACTTGAACAAGGCTAGTCCAAAGGATGATTTCCCTTTACCTCATATTGATGCATTGGTTGATAGTACTGCTAAATGCAAAGTTTTCTCCTTCATGGACGGATTCTCCGGTTACAATCAGATTAAGATGGCTCTTGAAGATAGAGAAAAGACATCTTTCATCACGCCATGGGGCGCTTTCTGCTATGTAGTAATGCCATTTGGTTTGATAAACGCTGGTGCCACTTATCAGAGAGGTATGACCAAGATATTCCATGATATGATACACAAAGAGATAGAAGTTTACGTGGATGATATGATTGTCAAGTCTGGTACTGAAGAAGAACACGTTTAGTATTTGTTGAAGATGTTCCAACGGTTGAGAAAGTACAAAATCCGTTTGAATCCTAATAAATGTACCTTCGGTGTCAGATCAGGGAAACTTTTGGGTTTCATTGTTAGTCAGAAGGGCATTGAAGTAAATCCCGACAAAGTTAGAGCCATCCGGGATATGCCCGTTCCAAAAACCGAGAAACAAGTCAGAGGTTTTCTCGGAAGACTGGATTATATCTCCAAATTTATCTCTAATATGACTGCTACTTGTGGGCCGATATTCAAGCTACTCCGAAAAGATCAAGGGATCGTTTGGACGGAAGATTGCCAGAAAGCCTTTGACAGCATCAAGGAGTATTTGTTAGAACCTCCAATTCTTATCCCTCCAGTTGAAGGAAGACCGTTGATCATGTATTTGACTGTGTTAGAAGATTCCATGGGTTCTGCACTCGGACAACAAGATGAGCTTGGTGATTCTTGAGGTGGACTGGATGTTTTAGGATTTGAAGGCCTACTTGGTGTACCCGACCATCCAGGTATACGTGGCCATCGAGGTATGTCAGGTATATCAGGGATAGGTATGTCTGGTATACCAGGTATGATTGGTATATCAGGCCATCCAGGTATACCTGGTATATAAGGTATAGGTATGTATGGTATATCAGGCCATCTAGGTATGCCAGGAATATCTGGTATAGGTATATCTGATATACCAGGTATTATTGGTATATCAGGCCATCCAGGTATGCAAGGAATACCAGGTATGAAACACTTAGAAGTTGCACCATCTTTGTCTCCAACTCTCTTTTTATCAAAATATCTTACATTATCCACATTATTTTGCTTTGTAGGAACCTCAACTGCAAATATATGAACCACAAACAAATCAACTTATAGATATCTTCCATCAAATTTACTTTTAAAGGTAGTAATTTATGAATAATGGACTCAATTTAGATTTTGGTTAGTCATAATTTATGTATAACATATATTCATATGCAAATGTGTTAAGTGCATGAGATCTTCACATAAATTTTACTACGGATAAAATAAGACAATAAGAGTGCCTAATAAAAAATAATCAATTAGAGTGAAAGAGTTTAAGATGTCTTACTACTTGAACTTTCATTGTTAATATAAAGAATAATTCGTTGAATATAATGTCAAAAGAGAAGGCTATGTTAGGGGGACAGGTAAACAAAGGTATTTCAATAGAGAAGCACATAAATTGTAAATGAAATATTGATATGAGTAGATCTTAACTGTAGCAATTATGTTATTTATGGAAAGAAAAAAAAAATCAAATGTAGGAAAATTGACTCTTTCTTGTTCTATAGGTTGGGGAAATCTTACCCAAGTTCCTAGCTTCCCCCATGGAAGAGATCAAAATAACCATGACCAAGAGGCATTGTATGAGCAAGAATAATTTAGAACACATTTTTCTTAAGTAAATTAAAATTAGAATAAACTAAAAGTTTGCTGATGAAAATTTGTGTCAAAGGATATTGTATATATAAGAGAGTTGGAGAGTGGACGAGTCCAACGTATACCAATAAATTCCTTTTAGGTCATAAAATATTATTGGTAAATTATAAACTTCGAAAGAGGTCATTGTTTTAAAACAAAATAACAAAGGTAAAAAAAGATTTTAACATGACCTTGACCAAAAAAAAAGATTTTTAATCATGGATAGACTATTATTTCAATAGATATATATTTTGTTGTTTTTTTAAGCAACCCTTATAATTTATTGTAAAATATACTTTATTATAACACCATATAAAAAGTCAAAAAAAAAATTCACTTTTGAAGACAAATGCTATTCAAATTTGGATTCACAATCCTGTTGTAAAAAACATTCTAAATAAACCGTCTTGTACATATTATTTTTAGAAAGTTTCAAATTATACTTAAATTGACTTTTCAAATTGTATTGACCAACATCCAACAGATTAAATTTTTTTCTTTTGTATAATATGGATGCTTTTATCCACTTTTGATTATTTTTCCTTTCTATTTTACTGATTTAGATAAGTTTGTAGCAAGTAGATGAACATAAACATCCATCCAATATTTCATTTAAATTATGATTTATATTTAAATTGTATTCAAAAATAATTGTGTTCGTGTAAATTCGTTAAGAAAAATACCCGACCAAAATGGATATTTATTGTCTGTTGATTTTGAATTTTATTTTATATGAAGACATATAATGTTTCTTTTACATCTAAACAAAAGGAAACAATTGTGTTGACAATGTGACTTCTTTTTGTAGTTACATCAAAATGTTGCACTTATTTAATTTAATTTGATCCTTCAATAGTTGCACATTATAGTTAAAAAATGTTTATGAAAGAATAAGTATCTAAAAGTTCCCAAAAAGTTTGCTCTGATTAAAATATTCAAAAATCCGAAGCAACAATCAATAACCTACAAGATAAAAAAATCAAACGATACTAGAATCCAAATATTGAATTTCACTATAATCTCAATTGATTCTACATTATCATAAATTATTAGCCGACCAACACGACGTCTTATAATGCGACAAGCATACATTCAAAGGATATAAATCAATTCATAGATGCAACAAAGTACAACACAATATATTAATATCATCGCCGTTATCAACAAGGTAGTAATGTTTTATAAAAACTCTTTGCTAATTAATACAATTTTTTTTGCTGCCTTAGCCATCCAGTTTATAGAAAAACTGGGTCATAGTAATCCAGAGTTCCGTCGTGAGAGAAGGATATTTTGGCCAAGAATTGTTTCACTGAAGAATCGAACACGGATTCTATCGAACGATCCGTTCTTGGTGAAGCTCATTTACCACTTAAACTCAATTGCTTGATTAATTAATTCGAAACTCTTTTTCTGAAAAATTAATACTAACTCTTATTAAACCTAATAAGTATAATGAAACCAATTAATAATTACTACAATCTAAACAAATGAATTAATAATTAATACATTCGTTAACTAAGAATTTTTAAGCTAATGTTACCCATCTAATCAAGTATCTCATATGCATAACGATTATACTTATTTTCAACCGGTAAATACACATTCCTAATAGTTTATAAGAAAAAAATTGTGTTGTTTCTCTTATTTTGGTCTTCTTGATCCCCCTTAATTTTGGTTCTTTGTAAGTTTGCTTGCTCTAGCCGATAGAATGAGGTATTTTGAGAAATTCTGGAGTTGAACCCCAACCCTACAGATAATATTTCTCATAGCTACCAACTGGCTATATTTACAAAACATTACTATTCTATCTCGAAGTTTTCTTCTATGGATGAAATGTGTTTTTACAACGATAGTCCTATATTCTAGTTACCAACACGGTATAAATTAGAAGCTTTTGTTGGTCTTAGTTTTTTTATGGATAAACATCAAAAGTAAGAGCAATAGATGGGAAACTACTACCATAATTATCCATTTTGGTTAATATTTCTCAAAAAAAAAAATTAATAATAAAAACTAGTAAATTCTTTAATACTTTTTACTTTGGTTGGGTATCGGTATCTGTAGCAAAATTTATTCAATATTTTTTTTAAATTGAAATTTATTCAATATTATCAACAATATGACATTGTCACTTCTTTAAATAGATCAATATAAGAAAAAAAAATGACATTATATGATAAATACACATTCAATCAGACTTTGGTGGTACAGAGTGCTGTGAAAAAACTTATCATAACATTTTTCCAAGGCAAAAGAAAACACGCACTCCCCGACTATTTTTTTTCGTTGACTCTAAAACTAACTATCAATTTTGGCTCCATCCCCGGTGCATGACATATATAGGTCTCCCACCGTGAGAGATCTCCTATTTATATTTTTTCTTTGCAAAATGAATAGAAGTCATTGTATTAATCCAATGGTCGAGTAAAGAAAAAGACAAAGGCGACACTTTTGTCATTTCATTCTTAAATTAGGAACATTTTGGTAATTAACCCTTTACTTCCACTATTTTTTTCCCATTCTCTCTCTACCCACTCTACATTCCATTCTCCCCCTCCATTCACGTACCAGTCACTAAAGCAGAAATATACGTCGCAAGTAAGGGAGGTTTTAATTGTGACCCTTTTAAAATTATTCTTGAAACTTTAACAAGTTTATATACTCAAGAAGGTTCTTGGTAAATGTGATTTTAATGAGATTAGAGTATTATATATATAAAAATTGTTTTATCCAGAACCAGAATGGTATGGATTAAATAAACTTGGAAGAATTAAAGATTAAATGTTTTAATTTGTTTTAACAAAGACCAGAATGTTCAGGAGAATGATTAAATAATTATTATATATGCAAAATGAGAAAAATGATATTGAACTGAAATTTAAAACTATTTTAACAATGACCAGAATGTTCTGAAGAATGATTAGTAAAAAAGCAGAAGGATAAAACAATATTATATGGTGATTTTAAATGTGAGTTTATCTTTAGATATTTACGAAGTTGTTTTATCTTGGAAAAGAGAACTTGGTTTCCATGATGGGAAAGTCTGGATTGGACAGACACATGGTGATTTCAAGCTTCTGAGACCAAAAAAAAAAATTGTGATAACATATTTTAATATTGATGACCCTTCTAGTTCACCCAACTTTCTGATCAAATTTCTAAAAAAGCAGACATATACATGTCTTTGAAGCGGGTAGTACTTGGGTGACATTGTGGTTGGTGACATTAGTGATACTGACCAACCAAAACGTCACAAGTGTACAAACAAATATTTTGTGAAAGAGAGAACAAAAAGCCACCGGTAGTATTGTGGTTGACCAATGTCACCAACCACAATGTCTCACCCAAATGCCACCCCATGGGGACAACTTACCCATAAAATTGGGTGCCCCCTACTAAAATACAAAATTAAATCAATTTAAAGCAATGATTTAAAGATAACAATGCTAATCAAATTATGATTCCAAATATGTAGTATTTAATAATTTTTTATTCTCAATAATAGATGAGAGAATTGAGCTCATTAAATATACATGATATGACAATAAAATATATTCTACTTGCAAGCATGAAGCAAAAGCATTGTCACTCTCATAACTAAATTGAATATATTTCTACTGTGTTAAAAGAAGTATCACATAATAATACAATCAACATTATTTTTGCTAGAAAAACAACTTTAGCTGCATCTATGATGATGGACTAGGTGAAGGTGAATTTGGCGATTCAGCAGGCAAACTAGGTGATTCAGCGGGTGAATTTGACGATTCAGGAGGAGAATTTGGCGATTCAGATGGTGAACTTGGTGATGATGGAGGCGAAGTTGGCGATTCAGGAGGTGAGCTTGGTGATTCTTGAGGTGGACTGGATGTTTTAGGATTTGAAGGCCTACTTGGTGTACCCGGCCATCCAGGTATACGTGGCCATCCAGGTATGTCTGGTATATCAGGTATAGGTATGTCTGGTATACCAGGTATGATTGGTATATCAGGCCATCCAGGTATACCTGGTATATAAGGTATAGGTATATATGGTATATCAGGCCATCTAGGTATGCCAGGAATATCTGGTATAGGTATGTCTGGTATACCAGGTATTATTGGTATATCAGGCCATCCAGGTATGCAAGGAATACCAGGTATGAAACACTTAGAAGTTGCACCATCTTTGTCTCCAACACTCTTTTTATCAAAATATCTTACATTATCCACATTATTTTGCTTTGTAGGAACCTCAACTGCAAATATATGAACCACAAACAAATCAAATTATAGATATCTTCCATCAAATTTACTTTTAAAGGTAGTAATTTATGAATAATGGACTCAAATTAGATTTTGGTTAGTCATAATTTATGTATAACATATATTCATATGCAAATGTGTTAAGTGCATGAGATCTTCACATAAATTTTACTACGGATAAAATAAGACAATAAGAGTGCCTAATAAAAAATAATCAATTAGAGTGAAAGAGTTTAAGATGTCTTACTACTTGAACTTTCATTGTTAATATAAAGAATAATTCGTTGAATATAATGTCAAAAGAGAAGGCTATGTTAGGGGGACAGGTAAACAAAGGTATTTCAATAGAGAAGCACATAAATTGTAAATGAAATATTGATATGAGTAGATCTTAATTGTAGCAATTATGTTATTTATGGAAAGAAAAAAAAATCAAATGTAAGAAAATTGACTCTTTCTTGTTCTATAGGTTGGGGAAATCTTACCCAAGTTCCTAGCTTCCCCCATGGAAGAGATCAAAATAACCATGACCAAGAGGCATTGTATGAGCAAGAATAATTTAGAACACATTTTTCTTAAGTAAATTAAAATTAGAATAAACTAAAAGTTTGCTGATGAAAATTTGTGTCAAAGGATATTGTATATATAAGAGAGTTGGAGAGTGGACGAGTCCAACGTATACCAATAAATTCCTTTTAGGTCATAAAATATTATTGGTAAATTATAAACTTCGAAAGAGGTCATTGTTTTAAAACAAAATAACAAAGGTAAAAAAAGATTTTAACTTGACCTTGACCAAAAAAAAAGATTTTTAATCATGGATAGACTTTTATTTCAATAGATATATATTTTGTTCTTTTTTTAAGCAACCCTTATAATTTATTGTAAAATATACTTTATTATAACACCATATAAAAAGTCAAAAAAAAATTTCACTTTTGAAGACAAATGCTATTCAAATTTGGATTCACAATCCTGTTGTAAAAAACATTCTAAATAAACCGTCTTGTACATATTATTTTTAGAAAGTTTCAAATTATACTTAAATTGACTTTTCAAATTGTATTGACCAACATCCAACAAATTGAATTTTTTTCTTTTGTAATAATATGGATGCTTTTATCCACTTTTGATTATTTTTCCTTTCTATTTTACTGATTTAGATAAGTTTGTAGCAAGTAGATGAACATAAACATCCATCCAATATTTCATTTAAATTATGATTTATATTTAAATTGTATTCAAAAATAATTGTGTTCGTGTAAATTCGTTAAGAAAAATACCCGACCAAAATGGATATTTATTGTCTGTTGATTTTGAATTTTATTTTATATGATGACATATAATGTTTCTTTTACATCTAAACAAAAGGAAACAATTGTGTTGACAATGTGACTTCTTTTTGTAGTTACATCAAAATGTTGCACTTATTTAATTTAATTTGATCCTTCAATCGCTGCACATTATAGTTAAAAAATGTTTATAAAAGAATAAGTATCTAAAAGTTCCCAAAAAGTTTGCTCTGATTAAAATATTCAAAAATCCGAAGCAACAATCAATAACCTACAAGATAAAAAAATCAAACGAAACTAGAATCCAAATATTGAATTTCACTATAATCTCAATTGATTCTACATTATCATAAATTATTAGCCGACCAACACGACGTCTTATAATGCGACAAGCATACATTCAGAGGATATAAATCAATTCATAGATGCAACAAAGTACAACACAATATATTAATATCATCGAACACGGGGTCATAGTAAAACTGGGTCATAGTAATCCAGAGTTCCGTCGTGAGAGAAGGATATTTTGGCCAAGAATTGTTCCACTGAAGAATCGAACACGGGTTCTATCGAACGATCCGTTCTTGGTGAAGCTCATTTACCACTTAAACTCAATTGCTTGATTAATTAATACGAAACTCTTTTTCTGAAAAATTAATGCTAACTCTTATTAAACCTAATAAGTATAATGAAACCAATTAATAATTACTACAATCTAAACAAATGAATTAATAATTACTACATTCGTTAACTAAGAATTTTTAAGCTAATGTTACCCATCTAATCAAGTATCTCATATGCATAACGATTATACTTATTTTCAACCGGTAAATACACATTCCTAATAGTTTATAAGAAAAAAATTGTGTTGTTTCTCTTATTTTGGTCTTCTTGATCCCCCTTA
Source organism: Medicago arabica (assembly GCA_946800305.1). NCBI lineage: Eukaryota > Viridiplantae > Streptophyta > Magnoliopsida > Fabales > Fabaceae > Medicago > Medicago arabica. The sequence goes on along the minus strand of OX326970.1, from coordinate 26,960,251 downwards.
ATTTTGGTTCTTTGTAAGTTTGCTTGCTCTAGCCGATAGAATGAGGTATTTTGAGAAATTCTGGAGTTGAACCCCAACCCTACAAATAATATTTCTCATAGCTACCAACTGGCTATATTTACAAAACATTACTATTCTATCTCGAATTTTTCTTCTATGGATGAAATGTGTTTTTACAACGATAGTCCTATATTCTAGTTACCAACACGGTATAAATTAGAAGCTTTTGTTGGTCTTAGTTTTTTTATGGATAAACATCAAAAGTAAGAGCAATAGATGGGAAACTACTACCATAATTATCCATTTTGGTTAATATTTTTTTAAAAAAAAAATAATAATAAAAACTAGTAAATTCTTTAATACTTTTTACTTTGGTTGGGTATCGGTATCTGTAGCAAAATTTATTCAATATTTTTTTTTTAAATTGAAATTTATTCAATATTATCAACAATATGACATTGTCACTTCTTTAAATAGATCAATATAAGAAAAAAAAAATGACATTATATGATAAATACACATTCAATCAGACTTTGGTGGTACAGAGTGCTGGGAAAAAACTTATCATAACATTTTTCCAAGGCAAAATAAAACAAGCACTCCCCGACTATTTTTTTTCCTTGTGTCTAAAACTAACTATCAATTTTGGCTCCATCCCCGGTGCATGACATATATAGGTCTCCCACCGTGAGAGATCTCCTATTTATTTTTGTTCTTTGCCAAATGAATAGGAGTCATTGTATTAATCCAATGGTCGAGTAAAGAAAAAGACAAAGGCGACACTTTTGTCATTTCATTCTTAAATTAGGAACATTTTGGTAATTAACCCTTTACTTCCACTATTTTCTTCCCATTCTCTCTCTACCCACTCTACATTCCATTCTCCCCCTCCATTCACGTACCAGTCACTAAAGCAGAAATATACGTCGCAAGTAAGGGAGGTTTTAATTGTGACCCTTTTAAAATTATTCTTGAAACTTTAACAAGTTTATATACTCAAGAAGGTTCTTGGTAAATGTGATTTTAATGAGATTAGAGTATTATATATATAAAAATTGTCTCACCCAAATGCCACCCCATGGGGACAACTTACCCATAAAATTGGGTGCCCCCTACTAAAATACAAAATTAAATCAATTTAAAGCAATGATTTAAAGATAACAATGCTAATCAAATTATGATTCCAACAACTTCATGTAACATCATATTCATCAACTTATACATTCATATAATAATTCATCAATCATGAACACATCATATAACATCATATTCATCAACATATACATTCATATACTAATTCATCAATCAGGAAAAACATCATATATTATCATCAACATATACATTCATATAATAATTCACTAAAGCCTCCTTGGAGTATTTTCATCATAACTCAAACACCAAAAATCATTTTCAAGTCAAACCAAAGCCAATGGAAAGCTAACACAATTATCTACAACTTTCATGTTTACACCAAAGGCCTATTCTGTACCTATCAATATCAGTTTTCATTTCAAATTCGGGAAAGGTTGTGCTGAAATTCATAAATATTGACTGTGACCTACGTGCAGTAACATGACCATAACTAAAGTTCTATAAATCATTTAGTAGTCAAACCAACGGCATTAAAAAACTAACATCCATACCTAAAACTTTTGTGTTTACACCTAAGACCAAGTCTGTACGTATCAATACCAGTTTTCATTTCAAATTCGGGAAAGGTTGTGCTGAAATTCATAAATATTCACTGTGACGTACGTGCAGTAATTTGACCATAACTCAAGTTCTATAAATCATTTAGAAGTCAAACCAACGGAATTAAAAAGCTAACATCCATATCTAAAATATTTGTGTTTACACCTAATGCCAATTCTGTATCTATCAATACCGGTTTTCATTTCAAATTCGGGAATGGTTGTGCTGAAATTCATAAATATTCACTGTGACCTACGTGCAGTAATTTAACCATAACTCAAGTTCTATAAATCATTTATAAGTCAAACCAACGGCATTAAAAATTTAACATCCATACCTACAATTTTTGTGTTTACACCGAAAGCTAATTCAAAACAGTACGGGGGAAAAGTGAGTGTTTTTCTAGTTTTGGCTTTCAGAAAATCGGTGGCCGAATTCGCTTACGGGAAAGAACAGTTTTCACTCCAAAAACTCAATTTTTGATCCCTTAATCACCCAAAATTATTTACAATGATGTTTACAGATCAAATAGGCAATATAGAAATCAAAACAACATAGGAACATGCATCAAACAACACAATTCATCTCATTTTATCAATTAACATAAACTTTCTAACCCTAAATTAAGAACACAACAATTCATCAAATTTCAGAATTATATACTATGATTATTGAAGAAAATCCCACCCTTACCTTAGATTAGACTATCGGACTCTACGAGATTGCTCCTCTTCTCACAAGATTCTCCTATTTATCTGACTTCTCACTTTTCTCCATTTTTCTCCAAAAACTGAATTGTACCTTCTGTACAATTCTAAACTAGTTTTCCTTTTTATATCTCTTCTATCTAATTTATCTTATTTCACTTATTCTCTTAAACTCTTTTAAATCCCTAAATCAGCCCCTCAACTCAATATTCTATTTAAAAATATATATAAATTACTTCCATAACAAATATCAAATATATTTCTATAGCAAATAACAAGTATATTTTTTTACACCAAATAACATGTATATTTCTATAACAAATAACAAATATATTTTTACACCAAATAACATATATATATTTCTACACCAAATAAAAAATATATTTTCTACACCAGATAACAAATATATTTCGATAACAAATACCAAATAACATATATATTTCTACACCAGATAACATATATATTATACTAATAAATACCAACATATAACATAACAAAATATCACTTATCAAAATAAATCGACTAAATTATAAAAAGATATCTAAACTCAATAAAATAAATAAATAATAAAATAGGGCGTTACAGTATGCAATAACAAAAATCAATCGACAAAAGAGAAACAATGCAAGTTCTAGAAATGTAAAAGCATGGAACACTCTTATATAAGTAAATTGGAAAAAGAATATTTGGCCATGAACCTTACAGTGTTTAGATTTATGGGAGTTGTGACTAACTATCTTTAACTGCCGTACACTTCGCTTTTGAACACAAGTCACTCCTCCTTTTGAACTTTTGGAATACCACTTGAACAACAATTGTTACTAAACTGGAAAAAGTCAACAAACAAGCAAATTCATCAATAATAAACAAGTTCAGATTCAATTACATAACAGGGGGATACAACTGAGAAAATTAAAGAAAAATTGTTTGACTTAACAATAGAAATTAAACACTGAAAATAAAAACATAAGAAAAGGATGGGTTGCCTCCCACTAAGCGCTTTCTTTTACGTCATTGAGCTTGACGCTTTAACCACTGTTAGGGTGGCAAATATGTCAGAAAGAACACATCATCCTTCTTCTTCCTCTTGTTTGGTAGGAATTCCATAAATTTGGCACAAAGAATCAGATACTCCCATGCACCCATTGTTAAACCTTTAGAATTTGAACTTTCCCACCTTAGAGAAAGACATGCATCATTTTGCACACGAGTGATTTCCTTAACCCTCACTGGTTCAGACTTTGGGTAAATATCAATACTCCTTACTTTGGGATTTTCTTCCACAACAACCTTGTGATACTCAGTCTTCATTTGAACCAACTTCCTCTGAGACTCATGTGCTTTCTCAACAAGATCACCACACTAAACATCAAACTTCTCAAAATGAAACTTGATTTGACACCAAGAAATTATCTAAAATATTTTGAAGTTGAGTATTGTAATCGATGTTGATCATCTCTTTCTTCCCTTCACAATCACTACCTGGTTGATTTGCCTCATAACGATCATTTTTCTTATTTAATCTCGAGATTGCATTGTCCAAATATTAGATCTTCAAAGATAGAATATATTTTTCATACTGCAACGTAACCATCTCTTCTATGTCATAGAGGCGTAACCTGTCTACTAACCTGTCTATCATAGCTGCAAAACTTGGAGAAACTTTTTAGTAGCAAAGTACAAGAAGATGAACATGAAGGGAATTTTTTTTTTTAATATATAAACAAAAATATAAATGACAGAAATCCTAAATAAAAACAAAATTTCCAAGTTGAAATGATTTAACAGTCCCCGGCAACGGCGCCAAAAACTTGATAGAATTTTGGCAAGTGTACCAAATACTATCGAAGTAGTAAAAATATCGTTCCCACAAGGACTGGTTTTAATCTCAAAAAGTCAAGCACGTTATTAAATTAGGATGTAATAAAAGTTGTTTTGTTTTGCCGCTACGCAGTAGATTTGTTTAATAGCAGAAAACTTAGTAACAGAAAGTAAATTGATTGTTTAAAATAAGAGAGAGATGAGTTAGGTCTTCGAATCATCTGAGTTCCCCTAATTGGTCACTGCACCTATTCTTATGAATGATTTTCTAGTTTCACGATAGTTAACAAAATAGTCCTAATCAATCCCTTGAGTTAGGACCCTCTTCTAAGATTATAGCCCCTAATCCCTTAGGTAGTCTAATAATCTTCGAAGGTTAAAAGCACGTTAACCTAATATCACTAATAAAGAATTATCCATTCCTAGACTAATTATAATTATTAGAACAATTCAATTAGGTCAAAGTCGAAAGCTATGGTCAGTAGTCGTTCGTTCTCACCAAATCATATATATATATATGTGATTAGATTATATAAAGCATTAAGAACCCTTGTTTTCAGCCTTGCCTTCAGCTTAAATAGGCAATTTTCCCATTCTGGTGCTGTCAAAAACGTGTCACGATTTTTGAAAACGTGACACGATTTTGCAACCGTGTCACGATTTTTGAAAGCGTGTCACGATTTTAGTGGCAGTGGCAAACTCCAACTTTTTGTACTTTCTTGTTTTTTGCACCTCCAAGCTGTCTAAAAATGCTCCAGACTTAATAAAAACATCAACACAACTGTTTCTTCAAAATCTTCTAGTTTTCTTGCTTTCCTTGCTGTTTAAGCTTGCTTGTGAACTCAAAAATATCATAAAAAGACTCTAAAAATATGAAATGATGGACTGTCATCAATTAGTTATCGTCATATAATGCTTCAAGATATTGGCGATGTATCATTCTTGTTTTTCTGGATAGTTAAAAATAATTAGCTCTAGCTTTGAATTCGTTCAACTATGAGGGCCTAAATTGTTAGTAGAGATTTGATGTAGTGTTGAGTACTATGTTGTCAATTTTCATAATGTTGGATTGTTGTTGAATTTCAACAGTTTGTGTACATTTAATGCAATGTTGAATTGGTGGAATGTAATTGAATTGTTGATTATTAGCGATAATTGTTCTACTAATCGTTTTATGGTTTTTTTGAGTTATAGATGTTTAGACACGTCGTTTTGTGTCATGGTTGTGCATTTAAATGTTTCAAACTGCATTCATCGCAAAAAGGTGGTTAATTTTCATAGATTCCAACTATAGTTAAATATCATTCTTTGAGCGGCATTTTAATATCATTCGTTGCCAATTCACAAACTAGGCTCAAGTCTCTAAATTACTCAAGCAACTCAAACTCTTTTATCATCATAGCAGACATGTGCAACGTCTTTCTGCTCAAGGCATCTGCAACCACATTTGCTTTACCTGGGTGGTAATTCAAACTAAAATCATAGTCCTTCAACAACTCAAGCCACCTTCTCTGCCTCATATTCAACTCCTTTTGATCAAATAAATATTTCAAACTTTTATGATCACTAAACACCTCAAATCTGGAACCGTACAAATAATGCCTCCAAATTTTCAACACAAAAACCACAGCAGCCAACTCTAAATCATGTGTAGGATAGTTCTTCTCATGTATCCTCAACTGTCTCGAAGCATAAGCTACCACCTTACCATTTTGCATAAGTACACCACCTAAGCCCAACTTTGACGCATCACAATAAACAACCAAAGGTTCTTCTGGCTTCGGTAGAATCAAAATCGGGGCTGTCGTCAACCTTCGCTTCAACTCCTGGAAACTATCCTCACACTGAGTATCCCACACAAAAGCTTTACCTTTACAGGTCAACTGAGTCAATGGAAGTGCCAACTTTGAAAATCCTTCGACAAATCTGCGGTAATAACCTACTAAACCCAGAAAACTTCTAATCTCAGTGACTAACTTCGTAGTCTCCCATTGTGATACCGCTTCAACTTTCGACGGGTCAACCGCAATACCACTACCAGAAATAATATGGCCAAGAAAACTTACTTCACTTAACCAGAACTCACATTTGGACAACTTGGCATACAACTTCCTTTCCTTCAACACTTGCAATACAATTTTTAAATGTTCTGTATGCTCTTCTTCAGTCTTGGAATAAATTAGGATATCATCAATAAACACAACTACAAATTTGTCCAGAAAGTCATGGAAAATTCTATTCATATACTCCAAAAATACACCAGGTGCATTAGTAACACCGAAAGGCATCACTTTATATTCATAGTGACCATATCGCGTCCTGAACGCCGTCTTCCGCATATCTTCATCCTTCACCTTAATCTGATGGTAACCTGATCTCAAATCAATTTTACTAAACACACGTGCACCCACTAGCTGATCCATCAAGTCATCAATTCTCGGAAGTGGATACCTATTCTTTATCGTCACTTTATTCAGCTGACGGTAATCTATGCACAATCTCATGATACCGTCCTTCTTCTTAACCAACAATACCGGCGCTCCCCAAGGTGAAACACTCGGTCTTACAAATTTCTTGTCAAGTAAATCCTCCAGCTGCTTCTTCAATTCTGTCAACTCAGCTGCTGACATATGGTAAGGAGCCATCGACACAGGCTTCGTACCCGGAACAAGATCGATTGAAAATTCAACTTCCCTTTCTGGCGGCACATCAGGAATCTCATCAGGAAAAACTTCTGGAAATTCATTCACAACTGGTAGGCTATCAATCACCACTTGATTCTCCACTAACAAATACGCTATCAAGGAAAACATCAGAATCCCGTCGCGCTCTATCTGCTTCAGCTGCTTAGTAGTCAAGAAATCAACTCCACTCTCTTCTTCAGCGGAAGAGAAACGTATCGTCTTACTAAAACAATTGATGAGAACATGGTTATACTCTAACCAGTTTATCCCAAGGATTACATCCATACCCGTCAACGGTAAACATACAAGATCAACTTCAAAATCTCTACCAAACACAGACAGCGGACATCTTAAACAAACAAGAGATGTAGTTATTGAACCCTTAGCTGGAGTTTCAACAATCATTTCTCCACCCATATTAGACATAGTAAGGCCCAAGTTAGAAGCACAACTAATAGCAATAAAACAATGTGTAACACCAGTATCAATAATAGCAATTAAAGGAGTATTATCAAAATAACAAGTACCTCTGATAAATCGATCCTCATTGTCCGTCTGTGTACCAGACAATGCAAACACTTTTCCACTATTATGAGCCTTCTTAGGCTTCTTGCACTGAGAACTAAGATGACCCTCTTCATCACAATTGAAACAAACAATATCACCACGTTTGCATTCAGCTATTGTATGTCCTTTCTTCCCACATCGGAAGCATTTCTTCTCATCACGGTGGCAAGCATTACTCTTGTGGCCTTTCTCACCACACTTGTAGCAGACAACCTCAGCAGGAGACTCATTCTTCATGGGCCTCCTCTCATCATTCACCCGTTGTTTGCCCTTATCAGCAGGAGCATTGTAAGGCTTAGGACGACTCTGCTGACTCTTACTCTTTCTTTCATTAATCACTTTGTAGTGAGCTTTTGTATCCTCTTCGTAAATTCTTCAGAAAAGTAGCGGATCGTCTGATAAACAATGGCCCGCTTAATCTCAGCACGCAGACCATTCTCGAACTTGATACACTTAGAGAACTCAGCAGTCTCAGGATTGTAATGCGGGTAAAACTTTGCCAACTCAACAGACTTGGCACCATACTCCGTTACAGACATTTCACCTTGCTTCAGTTCCAGGAATTCGATTTCCTTCTTACCTCGGACATCTTCCGGGAAATACCTGTTCAGAAACTCTCTTCTGAACACAGCCCAAGTGATCGCAGCTCCTCCGTTCCCTAGAACCGGTTGCACACTCACCCACCAATCATCAGCCTCCTCAGCCAGCATGTGTGTGCCAAAGCGCACCATCTGAACATCAGTGCATTGCATAACCCTGAAGATTCTTTCAACTTCTTTCAACCATGTCTGCGCTCCATCAGGGTCATACCTGCCCTTGAAAGTTGGTGGATGGTTCCTCAAAAAGGTTTCCAGCATGCGAACACCGTCGTTACCACCAGCATGGTTCTGTTGACCCACAGCTTAAGCCATCGCTTGGAAAGCAGCAGCAAGTGCAACATTGTTCCTTCCAGCCATTTCGAAAATCTACACAACGACAACAATCAGGACATCAAAGACAAAACAAAATTGTCACACAACTCTACTAGGCTCGACTCGACTCTACTACTTGGCCGGACGGACCGACCTGCTCTGATACCAATTGTAACACCCCGTTCTCCCAACGTCGAGATATTAAATAATGACAACTATATTTATATATCAGAGTAAAACAAACAACGGAGTGTCACACTGCTTTCCAAATTTATAGGAATAAACTATTTATTTTAAAACAACATAAATTCTCATAAACTGCAGCGGAGTAGATCTTCAAAATTACAATTTAACTCAAATTCAACATCAACATAAATTCTGGCACAAGGCCTCATTAGTTATAAAAATATTATTTTCAGCAATAATAAACTCCAACAACATAGCCTTTTCGTAGATATGATACATAAGAGAATTAAAGGAAAACATTCGCGACGATCCCCATCCTAATATGTATCAGAGCCCTAGATACAGAGCCTTTGATCCTACTAATCTTCATTACCTGCAAGTTACCCATAGGAAAGGCAACGTTTTCAAGCAGAAGGGGTGAGATTCACAAACAACAATAGATATTATAATTCATCAATTAAATTAAACAACAACAATAAAAACAATAATCAACTGTCAGTTTATAATTAAAACAAATCAACAACATCATCATCAAGCTACGACATCGACGACTCGACCGACAACAACAACAACGACGACGACAACAATGCGACTAATGCAAATGCATGTGGTACCATTTAACGCGTTTGAATGACTAGCATTCCGGGGCATAAGCCCCCAACAGTTTGAATGAAATAACATTCCAGGGCATAAGCCCTCAACGGTTGAGTGATAAACACTCCAGGGCACAAGCCCTCAACGATTGAGTGAAAACACTCCAGGGCATGAGCCCTCAACAATGTATGAGTATGAAATGGACTCAATAGTGTATATCTGTATACAACTCGACAACAACGACGACAACTACAATATGCATAATCAACTATGACATAAAACTCCAACTTGATCGACAGGACACATCAAAAGGACACAACAAAGTCTCACAGCAAAATTCAACAATTGAAGCATGCTACAAGGCTGCTCGCCGTGGGGAGCTACTTTACTCGCTATGGCGAGCTCAGGAAAATGAGCTACTCGCTATGGCGAGTTGGGGGCGAGCTGAAGGCGAGCAAAACTGGGTGCTCTCGGCATTTTTGACATTTTTCACCCAAAATCTTCATTTTTAAGTCCCCAAAACCCAAATTTGATTCTATAAAAAGGTGCCATTCATTCCTAAACATGTTAAGGCACTCATGTTGATATAAAAGTTGACCCAAAAACATCATTAAGACAATTAACATTTTTTAATTTAAGAAACTCACCGTGGCGAGCTATACGGGTTCTCTACTCGCTGTGGCGAGTGGCGATTTACAGAACTACGAACTGTACGAACAAACTTCTACTTTTCAACCCCAAACCCCAATTTCAACACCTAAAAACCCAATTTTGATGAGTTGCATTACATCTATTCGAACTAACATCAAAACAGCAATAACCAACAACATTTTCATGAATTCATGAAGTTATTAAAACCAATTCATCTTTAACCTAATTCAATTCATCAGCCTTAACAACAACAATATCAATCAACGAATTATAAGACCTAAAATTGAGAGTTAGTCTCACCCTTACCTGAATTTGATGAACAAAACTCTACACTTCTCCCCACTTGGCTCTTCCCCCTTGGTTCTTGGTTTTTCTCCCTTTTCTCTGTTTCTACGTGAAACTGTTTTTCTAACTTTCTCCTTTTTCTAACTCCCTATTAATTATAATTAATTCTCACTTATTTCTAATTAACTCCTATTAAAATATTAGTCAATTCTTTTTAACCCCCAAATTTTCCAATAATTGTAATTCTCACCTATTTTAATTAAACATTAAAATAATCATATAATAAATTATTCCACACCATCAAAACAACATAAACCATTTAAAATCATATAAACTATTAAAATTCAGCCAAAATTAAAGAATAACAACTAGGGCGTTACACATGCTGGAAATCTTCTCTGGGGTCTAAATCAATTACGTTGACAATGTGATTTTCTTCACTAGTTCTCCTTTTTCTTCTTCTGCAATCGTAGGCTGCAATGGTAACATTCTCTGGCGATCTTCTGATCTCCTTTAATTGTTCCCATTTTCCAATTGTCTAGAGGGTATTTCATTACTCAGAATTTAGCGGATAAGAGCACCCCCCCCCCCCCCCCCCCCTAAAAAAAAGGTTAAAAGTAGGACGCCCGATAATTATATTATAGGTTAAAAGCAGGCCAATAGTTTATGTTTAAACTTATCTTATGTATCATGACTTTTATCATTGAATAATATATATGGAACTCTTTATTATATTTATAGTAATGTTAATAAAGTCCCTACAATAGACAGTTCATGTAATGATATATTAAGTATGACTTGATGACAGTCTGTCATTTCACATTTTTAGAGTCTTTTTTATGATATTTTTGAGTTCTCAAGCAAGCTTAAGCAGTAAGAAAAGCAAGAAAAACAGAAGAAACTGAAAAAGGAAATTGTGTCATGATTACTGAAAACGTGTCACGATTTGGAGCTCTTAAGAAACTTGCATTCCACATTGGTGAAAAACGTGTCATGATGGCAAAAACGTGACACAATTATGGAAACCCTAATTTGGGTGGTTTGTTACACAAGGCAGAAACATGTCACTATACGATTTGAGGAGCAGCTGTTGCCTTTTTAAGCTTAATTGTTTTCAGAAACCAAACCAGGGGAAGAATCCCGGAGAGAAAAAGTGCGATTTTGAGACCTAAAGACGACTGCAGGGGCGATTTCATCAACCTTGTAACCCGTTCATGTATGTTTTAATTCTTCCATTGATTATATAATCTGTAAACTCGATATGAGTAGTTAAATCTCTTAGAGATTTGGTTTTTGATGATTCTTTGTAACCCTTATTTATCCACGTTGTTGTGAAAGTCTATTTATTGTGAATGACAATCTAGTCTTTATTCAATTCAATTTTTCTTAATGTTTTTTATATCCTGATCAAATATAAACATGATTTAGTGAGAATGAATGACTATTGATCATAGTTTTCTACTTAAACCTAATTGAATTGTTATAATAAACATGGTTAGTCTAGGAATGGATAATCGTTTGTTGGCGATATTAGGTTAGCGTTCTTAAAACCTTCGACGATTATTAGACCACCTAAGGAATTAGGGGTTGTAGTTTGAGAAGAGGGTCCTAAGTCAAGGGATTTATTAGGGTTATTTTGTTAACTATCGTGGGACTAGAAAATCATTCATAAAAATAGGTGCAGTATACCAGTTAGGGGAACTTAGATGATTCAAAAGACCTGATGTCATCTCTCTTCATATTTTCTAAACAAATCTATATTTTCTAACTGAATCTATATTTTCTAACTGTATATATATTTTCTAACCGAATCTTTATTTTCTGTTATTTAATTTTATGCAATCAAATTAAATCTGGTACACTTGCTAAAATATCTATCATGACTTATTTTATTACTTCGATAGTTTTTGGTACACTTGCTAGAATAGATATTTCATGTGATGATATATTAAGTATGACTTAATCATGAGATTACATTAAACATATAGAACACTGTCATACCCCAATTTTTGACTCAAGATCCCACCGACACGCGTCGTTCGACCCTGACTTTTCAGTGAAAATTTCGGCAGAGTGGTATTTTAAAATACCTCATTTTTGGTTCCGAGTCGGGCCCTCATCTCACTTTATTTATTTATCGTTTATTTTTAATTTCCATCTTTTATTTTAATTTTTTAATATTTATTTTTAATTAGTCATTTTATTTTAATTACTTTCATTTTTATTTTGTTTTATTTAATTTTCCAAAAAATCCAAAAATCAATAGGGTCAAAAAACGGTCCTGATCCAAAAACAGTTCACGCCTCATATGAGGCAAACACAGCCTGTTCACATCCAAATCTTCAGTTCATTCTGATCCAAAAGCTTAGGTTTTTCTCTGCTTTCTCAACAAACCCTAGCCAAGACTTGGTACTATAAAATAGAACCAACAAAGAACACACAGGGGGACTGAAAAATTCAGGAACAAAACGATTTTTTTTCACGGCCGAAAACCATCACAAAAACACACAAACAGCCGAAAAGTTGACCAGAACATAAGTCAATTAATTCATCAACCTGCAACAATAGAAAAACAACCACAAGAACCGACAGGTCACAAAGCCACATAGTCCGAACCCTTCTCATCGAACCACCGTTCAAACACCGAAACCGAACCGCAACCATTTTAAATCCAGAAGATCGGACCGGATCCGTCGAAACTAGTCACCAGTTCAAACGGGGCCGAGCCAGAATCGAAAGGAACGAACCGGCCCCGTCGAATTCAGTCACCAACAACAACAAACCGAAATCAAATAACAGAGGTACAAGTTTTTTTCCCTTTCGTTTTTATAGATCTAGGCTATGGTAGTTGTTGTTTGAAACTGTAGAACTTGGAATAAGGAATAGAAAGAGAATAGGAGTAGAGGAGAAGAAACGGAAAAAAAAACAACAAATAAACAAACCTAGGGTTCCGACGCGGTGGCGCCGCCGTACCGGTCGGCCAACCACCGCCGGAACCCTCGCCGGAAAACTGGAACTCACGGCGGCTCATTTGAAGCTCGTCGGAAAATTGTTGGCAAGGAAGAACAAGAGAGAGAAGAGAGGTTCTAGAGAGAAGGAAGAGAAGAGAGAGAAAGTAATTGTGAAATGAATAAAAAACAGCCACAACCTACTTATAGGCTCGGCCAGATCGTGTGTGCGTGGGTGTATGCGCTATGATGCACCATCGCACCTCGTTCCTTTGATGCGGATCCAACAGCCCTGATACCCTGATCCATGATCAAATCCAGGCCGTCTGATCTTGATCAGACGGCCTAGATTTGAACCATAAGCCCAACACGCGCCTGACATCACCCAAGGCCCAATTTCTATCTTTTTCCATACTGCACCCCCCTGTGCACTGCTTGCACCTCCAACATCTCATCGTTTATCATTTTCATGCATTTTTAAATTTCCTTTGCATTTTTTATGTTTTTGTTTATAAGCATTCACATATTTATTTTTATGTTTATTTATTTTTGCAAGACATTAGAATGTGATTTAGGCCGTTATGTAAATAATTTATTTTCCATGTCATTTATTTCTCGCAGACCGTAGCGTGTATTATAGGTTTAATGTAATAGTCGTAGGTGCATGTGTGCATGTGTGCGTGTGTGTGTGCATGATTTATCTTTATTGTTCCTAGTTTAGGTTAAAGGTTTCTGCGGTGATCCAACGTCGCCACAAAAAACCTACGTTTTACTTTCTTGCTCCATTAGATTTAATTTTCGTTTAATTATTCAAAAACAAACAAAAAACATGCAAATAATCACAAAATCACAAAAACATTTTCATAATACACCTTGATTTCTAAATCAAGTGATCCTTTATTTTATTCTTTCATAAATCAAAATTGCAATCAACTTTAATTCTACTTTAAACCTTTTTTCCTTTAAATAAAAAACACAAACGAATACTCTTCCGCCACTTTGGCCTTTTCATTTCAAAACCTTTTTTCAAAACAAATAAAAAAAACATAACAAATCAAACGTCAATTTCTACCCCGAACTACGAGGTTTTGATCCCTCACAGGTACGTAGGCAAAGGACACTCGTCCTTCCAAATCAATAAAAAAATGTAGATAATAGGCTTCTCTTTTTCTTTTTTCTTTTTCTCACTTTAAAACCATTATCAAACTAAGCAAGTTATAGCACAAAAATTAAATAAAACCAAGAGGTTCCCGTAGAGTACTACGGACATACAGGGTGCTAATACCTTCCCTTTATGTAACTAACCCCCAAACCCTAAATCTTTTAAAAAGTGGTATTTGAATTTTTTTCCACTTTCTTTCAAAAATTAAATGTTCAGTCGTGAAATAAAATAGTGAGTCAAAAGCTAATCAAATAGCCTTGATCTCCAAAAAATGATGCGACAGAAATGGCGACTTCACTGGGGACACCTCTAAGAGGGTTGAGCCTAACTTGGCTTTATTTAAATTTTGTGCTATAACTTGCTTAAAAAAAAAAAAAAGATGGAAATACGTGTATATATGTTCTTCCTTCTTCTTTCTCCTTTCTTAACGTGTGTGGTGAGATAAGTCCTAACCCGGACTTGAGAGAAACATAAGATAGGACGGTGGTATAATCATAGTCCCAGGCCAAGAGTACTCTTCGGTTTTGGCACACGTGATACATACGTTGTCAACCTGAGCACTCATGTTTGACATGTTGCTTTCAAGTGACCGTCGAAGTTGAGAACCTTTAGTTACAACCCATCTTGTCCTTTTAAGACGTAGTGCGGTGGCTGTAACGCCCGTTTTAATTATTTAAATTATTTTATATAGTATAGATAATATTTATATGATTTTGTGTGAATTTAAGTGATATTTGAAATATTATGTGATTTTACGAAGGTTGAGACTTATTTTATTGTTTAATAAAATAAGATTTGAAAAATAAAACAAATAATAAGTTGTGGGTTTGTTTTAGAATTAGATAAAGTTGTGAGGGAATAAGACAAAATAAAACAAATAGAGGTTTAAAAGGGGGAAATAGGTTTAGAATTGTAAAGAACGTACAATTCATAGTTTTGGGAGAAAAAGGGAGAAAACAGAAGAGAAGAACCAGAGAGGCTGCTGCTCGATTTTCTTAAGGTAAGGGTGAGCCTATCATTATAATTTCATTAGAACATGTAATTCATGATTATAGTTAACAAATTCTAGGTTTAATTCATGAGAATTGAGGATTTGAGAGTTAGGTCAAAAGTGAGAAATTGAGGTTTGAAAGATGAAAAATTGTACCAATGTTGTAGAAAACTGTTTACAGATCATAGGATGACCCTTAAACATCATTATAGTCGAAAATCTGAAAGTTTAGGATGGAATTTGGGGTTTTGGGTGAAAACCCTCGTAACCCCGTAACTGTTATGTCGTCGCTCGCCACAGCGAGCAGCCAGCTCGCCACGGCGAGTATTCATCAGCCCGCGAGGCGTGCCTAACAGCTCGCCGTAACGAGCAACCCCTAGAATGTTCGTGAGGCGAACAACCTACTCGCCATAGCGAGTAACACCCAGGAGCTCGCCAGGTGAACAACCCAACTCGCCATAGCGAGTAGTACCCTCTGATGCTCGCAAGGCGAGGAACCCCACTCGCCATAGCGAGTTACCCCTGATGGTTCGCGAGGCGAGGGTTCCCACTCGCCATAGCGAGTAGTTCTGTACCAGACTACCTTTAGAATAATGCGACTCTTGTCGCACGATTAGTTATGAGATTACCCCTGGATTGAAATTAAATATTGAGATATTAAGACGACCTGTAGAGCTGTTATCTGATATTTGATTCGTTATGGTGACCTATACATTTGTATATGCCTTCCTGAACTATAAGAGATGATGTATGTGAATGTTTATGATTTTACTATGTTTGTGATGTTGATTGCTGCCATGCTGCCATATTGATAGTAATTAAAAGCTGCATGCGTTGTTATAAGAATTATGATGTTATAATCCAAATTATTGGAGTTCATTTGAGATGTCGAAGTTTAAGAGATTGAGTCCATGCATATTCATTCAGAGACGAGGGCTCATGCCCTAGGAGCTTTTGCTCATCAATGACGAGAGCTTATGCTCTAGGAGTATTTTTATGCTCAATAGCGACGAGAGCTTATGCTCTAGGAGTATATTTATACTCAATATGGTACCACATGCATGATTAAGATGTCGAAGTTTAAGAGATTGAGTCCATGCATATTCATCCAGGGACGAGGGCTCATGCCCTAGGAGCTTTTGCTCAACAGCGACGAGAGCTTATGCTCTAGGAGTATTTTTATGCTCAATAGCGACGAGAGCTTATGCTCTAGGAGTATATTTATACTCAATATGGTACCACATGCATGATTAAGATGTCTAAGTTGCATAAGTTGAGTCGAAGTTGCATTGTCAAGTCAAACTATTAAGTTGAACTATGATGTCGAATTATGATGTTGTTTAAGATGTTACTTGACTATTGTTATGATATATGATGATGAAGTTATGCTGTTAAATATAATTGTTGAATTATATGTTTAATGTTTTTGTTTTGAGAATCTCACCCCTTCTGTTGGAATGGCCGCCTTGTGGGCAAGTGCAGGTGATTAAGCTTTAGTTGCCGTGGCTGTTGTGAGTGGCTACCCTCACTGTGTCCTTAGGTGCTCTGATACGTAACGGGATGGGAACCCTTATGTTTATTTCCTATTCCTTACGTATTTGATTATGATTTAAGTTTTCAGTTGATTTATGTCGAGACATATTTATGAGGCCTGCGTGCCAAAACGATTTCTTAACTTTGAATTTTATCCGCTGCGATGTTAGATCGAGTCGTTCGTGTCGAGTGTTAGTTTAATTCTGTTTGAATTTCTCTGACCCATTCTCGTTATGTAGTGAACTAGATGGCTGGAATAAATGATGATGCTCTTGCTGCTGCATTACAAGCGATGGCTCAAGCTGTGGGCCAACAACAGAATGCTGGTGGAAATGATGGAGTGAGGATGTTGGAGACTTTTCTGAGGAATCATCCACCTACGTTCAAGGGAAGATACGACCCCGATGGAGCTCAGACATGGCTCAAGGAGGTCGAAAGGATTTTCAGAGTAATGAAGTGTACGGACGTCCAGATGGTGCGCTTTGGCACACATATGTTAGCTGAGGAAGCGGATGACTGGTGGGTGAGTGTCCAACCGGTCTTAGAGAATGGGGGTGCTGCTGTTACTTGGGCCGTATTTAGGAGGGAGTTCCTGAACCGTTACTTTCCGGAAGATGTTCGCGGGAAGAAGGAGATTGAGTTCCTTGAGTTGAAACAAGGGAACATGTCGGTGACTGAGTATGCTGCCAAGTTTGTGGAGTTGGCTAAGTTCTATCCACACTATACTGCTGAGACTGCCGAGTTTTCTAAGTGCATCAAGTTCGAGAATGGCTTGCGTGCTGATATCAAGAGGGCAATTGGTTACCAAAAGATCCGCAATTTTTCCGAGCTGGTAAGCAGCTGCAGGATTTACGAGGAGGACACTAAAGCTCACTACAAGGTAGTGAATGAGAGAAAGAGTAAAGGACAGCAGAATCGTCCGAAGCCTTATAGTGCCCCAGCTGATAAGGGCAAGTAAAGAGTTAATGATGAGAGGAGACCTCAGAAGAAGGATGCTCCTGCCGAGATTGTCTGTTATAATTGTGGTGAGAAAGGCCACAAGAGTAATGCCTGTACTGGAGATGTGAAGCGGTGTTACCGCTGTGGTAAGAAAGGACATGCTACTTCGGCATGCAAATATGATGATGTGGTGTGCTTTAACTGTAATGAAGAAGGTCATATTGGTTCACAATGCAAGAAGCCTAAGAAAGCTCAGACTACTGGTAGAGTGTTTGCTTTGACTGGCACGCAGACAGAGAATGAGGATCGTTTGATCAGAGGTACTTGTAATTTTGATAGTACTCCTTTAATTGCTATTATTGACACTGGTGCTACGCATTGTTTTATTGCCATTGATTGTGCTGCTAAGTTGGGTCTTACTATGTCTAATATGAATGGGGAAATGGTTGTTGAAACTCCAGCTAAGGGTTCGGTGACTACATCTCTTGTGTGTTTAAAATGTCCTCTGTCGATGTATGATCGTGATTTTGAAATTGATTTAGTTTGTCTACCCTTGAGTGGTATGGATGTGATTCTGGGTATGAATTGGTTAGAGTACAACCATGTACATATTAATTGTTTTCGCAAGTCGGTGTATTTCTCTTCTGATGAAGAAGACAGTGGAGCAGAGTTTTTATCTACTAAACAGTTGAAGCAGTTAGAACGTGAAGGAATGTTGATGTTTTCCTTGATGGCATCTTTATCTATTGAGAACCAAACGTTGATTGATAAGCATAGAGTGGTATGCGATTTTCCAGAAGTTTTTCCCGATGAAATTCCTGATGTGCCTCCAGAAAGAGAAGTTGAATTTTCGATCGACCTTATTCCGGGAACGAAGCCTGTGTCTATGACGCCTTATCGTATGTCAGCTTCCGAGTTGGCTGAGTTGAAGAAACAGTTAGAAGATTTGCTTGAAAAGAAATTTGTTAGACCAAGTGTTTCTCCTTGGGGAGCACCAGTATTACTAGTAAAGAAGAAGGACGGTAGCATGAGCTTGTATATTGATTACCGACAGCTGAATAAAGTAACTATAAAGAATAGGTATCCACTTCTGAGAATTGATGATTTAATGGATCAGTTAGTGGGTGCACGAGTGTTTAGCAAGATTGATTTAAGGTCGAGTTATCACCAGATTAAAGTGAAGGACGAAGATATGCAGAAGACGACTTTTAGGACATGTTATGGACATTATGAGTATAAAGTGATGCCCTTCGGTGTTACGAACGCACCTGGTGTGTTTATGGAATATATGAATCGCATCTTCCATGCATTTTTGGATCGTTTCGTGGTAGTATTCATCGATGATATTTTGATTTACTCCAAGTCTGAAGAAGAGCATGCGGAACATTTGAAGGTAGTCTTGCAAGTGTTGAAGGAGAAGAAGATTTACGCTAAATTGTCGAAGTGCGAATTCTGGTTGAAGGAAGTGAGTTTTCTTGGCCATGTTATTTCTGGTAATGGTATTGCAGTTGATCCGTCTAAAGTTGAAGTAGTATCGCAATGGGAGACTCCTAAGTCGGTTACCGAGATTAGAAGCTTTTTGGTATTAGCTGGGTACTACAGAAGATTTATAGAAAGATTTTCGAAGTTGGCACTTCCGTTAACGCAGTTGACTTGCAAAGGTAAAGCATTTGTGTGGGATGTTCACTGTGAGAATAGTTTTAATGAATTGAAGAAGCGTCTGACGACGGCAGTTTTGATTTTGCCTAAGTCCGATGAATCTTTTGTTGTGTATTGTGATGCGTCCGAGTTGGGTTTAGGTGGTGTGCTTATGCAAGGTGGTAAAGTGGTTGCTTATGCATCGAGACAGTTGAGAATCCATGAACGAAATTACCTTACTCACGATCTTGAATTAGCTGCAGTGGTATTTGTGCTTAAGATTTGGAGACATTACTTGTATGGTTCGAGGTTTGAAGTGTTCAGTGATCACAAGAGCTTGAAGTATTTGTTTGATCAGAAGGAATTGAATATGAGACAGCGAAGGTGGCTTGAGTTGTTGAAAGATTATGACTTTGGTTTGAATTATCATCCGGGTAAAGCTAACGTTGTTGCAGAGGCCTTAAGTAGGAAGACTTTGCATATGTCCGTTATGATGGCTAAAGAATTTTAGTTGCTGGAACAGTTTAGAGATTTGAGTTTAGTTTGTGAATGGTCACCTCAGAGTATAAAGCTGGGAATGTTGAAGATTGATAATGAATTCTTGAAAAGTATTAAAGAAGCGCAAAAATTGGATGTTAAGTTTGTGGACTTGTTGGTTGCTAGTAATCAGACTGAAGACGGTGACTTTAAGGTCGATGATCAAGGTGTGTTGAGGTTCCGAGGTAGAATTTGCATTCCAAATGATGACGAGATGAAGAAAATGATTCTTGAAGAGAGTCATAGAAGTAGCTTGAGTATTCACCCGGGAGCTACGAAAATGTATCATGATTTGAAGAAGTTGTTTTGGTGGTCTGGGTTGAAACGTGATGTGGCACATTTTGTGTATTCGTGTTTGGTTTGTCAGAAGTCGAAAGTGGAACATCAGAAGCCGGCTGGGATGATGATACCTTTAGATGTGCCAGAGTGGAAATGGGATAGTATATCCATGGATTTTGTGACGAGTTTGCCGAATACGCCTAAAGGGAAAGACGCCATTTGGGTAATTGTTGATAGATTAACGAAGTCGGCTCATTTTATTCTGATTAACATCAGTTTTCCTATAGCTCAGTTGGCAGAGATTTATATTCGTGAAATAGTGAAGCTGCATGGCGTTCCTTCGAGCATCGTATCAAACAGAGACCCGAGGTTTACTTCTAGATTCTGGAAGAGTTTGCAAGAGGCTTTAGGTTCTAAGTTAAAGTTGAGTTCGGCATATCATCCGCAGACAGATGGTAAGTCGGAAAGAACGATTCAGTCGTTGGAAGATTTGTTGAGAGTTTGTGTACTCGAGCAAGGAGGAATTTGGGATAGTCATCTCCCGTTGATAGAGTTCACGTACGATAACAGTTATCATTCTAGTAACGGTATGGCACCTTTCGAGGCTTTATATGGCCGGAGATGTAGAACCCCGTTGTGTTGGTTTGAGTCATGTGAGAATGTGGTTTTAGGACCAGAAATCGTTCAACAAACTACTGAGAAGGTAAAAATGATTCAAGAAAAGATGAAAGCGTCGCAGAGTCGGCAAAAGAGCTATCATGATAAGCGTAGGAAGGACCTTGAGTTCCAAGAGGGAGACCATGTATTCCTAAGAGTTACTCCCATGACCGGTGTGGGTCGTGCATTGAAGTCGAAGAAGTTAACCCCGAAGTTTATTGGTCCGTATCAGATATCAGAGAGAATTGGGACGGTGGCGTATCGAGTAGGGCTACCTCCGCACCTTTCGAACTTGCATGATGTGTTTCACGTGTCACAACTTCGGAAGTATGTTCCAGATCCATCCCATGTGATTCAAAGGCATTATGTGCAAGTTAGAGATAACCTGACGGTTAAGACCTTACCAGTGAGGATCGAAGGCCGTGAAGTGAAGAGATTGAGAGGCAAGGAGATAACTCTTGTGAAAGTCGTTTGGGACGGAGCGACTGGTGAAAGCTTGACTTGGGAGCTAGAGAGTAAGATGCTGGAGTCTTATCCCGAGTTGTTTGCGTAAGGTAAATTTTCGAGGACGAAAATCTTATAAGTTAGGGAGAGTTGTAACGCCCGTTTTAATTATTTAAATTATTTTATATAGTATAGATAATATTTATATGATTTTGTGTGAATTTAAGTGATATTTGAAATATTATGTGATTTTATGAAGGTTGAGACTTATTTTATTGTTTAATAAAATAAGATTTGAAAAATAAAACAAATAATAAGTTGTGGGTTTGTTTTAGAATTAGATAAAGTTGTGAGGGAATAAGACAAAATAAAACAAATAGAGGTTTAAAAGGGGGAAATAGGTTTAGAATTGTACAGAACGTACAATTCAGAGTTTTGGGAGAAAAAGGGAGAAAACAGAAGAGAAGAACCAGAGAGGCTGCTGCTCGATTTTCTTAAGGTAAGGGTGAGCCTATCATTGTAATTTCATTAGAACATCTAATTCATGATTATAGTTAACAAATTCTAGGTTTAATTCATGAGAATTGAGGATTTGAGAGTTAGGTCAAAAGTGAGAAATTGAGGTTTGAAAGATGAAAAACTGTACCAATGTTGTAGAAAACTGTTTACAGATCATAGGATGACGCTTAAACATCATTATAGTCGAAAATCTGAAGGTTTAGGATGGAATTTGGGGTTTTGGGTGAAAACCCTCGTAACTGTTTTGTCGTCTCTCGCCACAACGAGCAGCCAGCTCGCCACGGCGGGTATTCATCAGCCCGCGAGGCGCAACCCCTAGAAGGTTCGCGAGGCGAACAACCTACTCGCCATAGCGGGTAACACCCAGGAGCTCGCCAGGCGAACAACCCAACTCGCCATAGCGAGTAGTACCCTCGGATGCTCGCAAGGCGAGCAACCCCACTCGCCATAGCGAGTTATTGTAACGCCCTAGTTGTTCATTATTTTATTTCAGTTGATTTTAATAAGTTTTTATGATTTTAAATAACTATGTTGGGGATTAAAATGAATTATTTAATAATTTAATAGGAGTTAATTAGAATTAAGGAGAAGTTAATAGGTATTAATAAGGGAAGAAAGAGTCAGAACAAGTTTTACGTAGAAACAGTGAGAAAAACAAGAAAAGGGGGAAAAACCTAGAAGAAGAGAGAAGAAGCACGAGGAGAGAAGAACGCTGCTTTAATTCAGAAAGATAATCTAAGGTAAGGGTGGGATTCCTTTCACTAATAATGTATATAATTCTGAAAATTGTGAATTTCTGTGTTCTTGGTGTTCTAGGTTTTAGAAGTTTTGTGTAATTTCTAAAATGGATGAATTGTGTTGTTGATTGCCTATTTGAGTGTTGTTTTGTTGCCTATGTCGTATACTGAATCCATAAACATCTGTGCTTACACGTTTGGGGTAATTAGGGATCAAAATTGGGTTTTTGGATGATTTAGGGTTAGAGAATTCGAGGATTTACCCTGCCCAGACAACCGTTCGCTTAAGCGAACTTCCCGTCGCTTAAGCGACCATTCAAAGTAGTTGCCCAAAACTTAGTTGAGGTTGTTCGCTTGAGCGAGCCTTGAGCGAACTCGTAAGCGAAGTCACCTTTCCTCTCGGCGTTTTGCTCGCTTAAGCGAAGAGGCCTTCGCTTAAGCGAAGAAGGCTTTTAACAGCCGCATTGTGACCTTAGTTCAAACTTAAGGAGGCCTGTCCGGGTATTCCAAAATGCTTAGGTTGAGCTGTATAACCCCTGACTAAGTACTAAACCTTATAGAAACTTCTTGTTGCTTGAAAATGAATGATTTAAGTGAAATTGTGCATTATTTGGTGAATCTTGTTGCAAGGACTTGGTCGTGTCCTATTCAGTTGTAGTCGTACGGTATGTCATAGTTGATTATGCATGCTAGATGTTGATGTTGTTGTTGAGTTGTATGCAGATATACACCATTGAGTCCATTTCATACTCATACATTGTTGAGGGCTCATGCCCTGGAGTGTTTACACTCAATCGTTGAGGGCTTATGCCCTGGAGTGTTTATCACTCAACTGTTGGGGGCTTATGCCCTGGAATGTTATTTCATTCAAACTGTTGGGGGCTTATGCCCCGGAATGCTTAGCATTCAACGCGCGTAGAATGGTACCACATGCATGATGCATTTGTCGTTGTCGATGTCGCATTGTCGTAGTCGTTGTCGTCGGTCATGTCGTTGGTGTTCATTGCTGATAATGACATTGTTGTTGTAGTTGTTGTTGTTGTTGTTGTTTAACGTTGTTGAAGATAATTACGTTGCTATTACATATGTGTATATTATTCACATTATATATGAATTGAATAATGCCTGTTGTAAGATGTTGTTGTTTCATTGATTGGATGGAGTATATATATTTATTATTGATCGTGTATCTCACCCCTTCTGCTGGAATTGCCGCCTTGTGGGCAAGTGCAGGTAACGAAGATTAGTAGAGATGTCGGCTCAAGTGTCTTAGGGCTCTGATACGTAACGGGACGGGAATTTGTTGCTTGTTTTCTCTTTCCTTACGTATTAATTTTGATTTATGAAACTTTTGATGAGGCCTGCGCGCCAAAGATTATTTCGTTGCTTTAAAATAATTCCGCTGCGAAGTTTTGAAGTTAATTATTTTTGACTATTTTATTGGAGAATAGTTATTCATCCGTTAATTTGAAGATTTTATTTGAACGAAAATGTAGCATTCCGTTTTTGGTGAAAAACTTTGATTTAATTTGTTAATTAATACTGTTGGGAGAACGGGGTGTTACAATTGGTATCAGAGCAGGTCGGTCCGTCCGGCCAAGTAGTAGAGTCGAGTCGAGCCTAGTAGAGTTGTGTGACAATTTTTTTTATTGTCCTTGTTGTCCGGATTGGTTATTGTTGTGTAGAATCTTTGAGGTTGATCTTGTATGTTTTCCGTTGACGGGTATGGATGTAATCCTTGGTATGAACTGGTTGGAATACAACCATGTCCATATAGATTGTTTTAGAAACACAGTATACTTTTCCTCTACTGAAGAAGAGAGTGGTGCAGAATTTTTATCTACTAAGCAGCTGAAGCAGTTAGGATGTGACGGAAACTTGATGTTTTCCTTGTTGGCGTATTTGTCCGTGGAGAATCAAGCGGTAATTGATAGGTTGTCCGTTGTAAATGAATTTCCGGAGGCTTTTCCTGATGAGATTCCTTATGTGCCGCCAGAAAGGGAAGTAGAATTTTCCTTACCGTATGTCAGCAGCTGAGTTAGTAGAGTTGAAGAAGCAGTTGGAGGACCTACTTGACAAGAAGTTTGTAAGACCGAGTGTTTCACCTTGGGGAGCGCCGGTGCTGTTGGTTAAGAAGAAAGATGGTAGCATGAGGCTGTGTATAGATTACCGTCAGTTGAATAAAGTGACGATAAAGAATAGGTATCCACTTCCGAGAATTGATGACTTGATGGATCAGCTAGTGGGTGCCCGTGTGTTTAGTAAAATCGATTTGAGGTCAGGTTACCATCAGATCAAGGTAAAGGATGAAGATATGCAGAAGACGACATTCAGAACGCGATATGGTCACTATGAGTATAAGGTGATGCCGTTCGGTGTTACTAATGCACCTGGTGTATTTATGGAGTATATGAACAGAATTTTCCATGACTTCCTGGATAGATTTGTTGTAGTTTTTATTGATGATATTCTGATTTATTCTAAAACTGAAGTAGAACATGCAGAGCATTTGAAGATTGTTTTGCAGGTGTTGAAAGAAAAGAAGTTGTATGCCAAGTTATCCAAATGTGAGTTCTGGTTAAGAGAAGTAAGCTTTCTTGGCCACATTAATTCTGGTAGTGGTATTGCGGTTGACCCGTCGAAGGTGGAAGCGGTATCGCAATGGGAGACTCCGAGGTCAGTTACAGAGATTAGAAGTTTTCTTGGTTTAGCTGGTTACTACCGTAGATTTATCGAAGGATTTTCGAAGTTGGCACTTCCTTTGACTCAGTTGACCTGTAAGGGTAAAGCGTTTGTGTGGGATATTCAGTGTGAGAATAGTTTCAATGAGCTGAAGCAACGGCTGACGACAGTTCCGATTTTGATTTTACCGAAGCCAGAAGAACCTTTTGTTGTTTATTGTGATGCGTCCAAGTTGGGCTTAGGTGGTGTACTTATGCAAGATGGTAAGGTGGTAGCTTATGCTTCGAGACAGTTGAGAATCCATGAGCGGAATTATCCTACGCACGATTTAGAGTTGGCTGCTGTAGTTTTTGTGTTGAAAATTTGGAGACATTATTTGTACGGTTCCAGATTTGAGGTGTTTAGCGATCATAAAAGTTTGAAATATTTTTTTGATCAAAAGGAGTTGAATATGAGACAGAGAAGGTGACTTGAGTTGTTGAAGGACTATGATTTTAGTTTGAACTATCACCCAGGTAAGGCGAATGTGGTTGCAGATGCTCTGAGCAGGAAGACGTTGCACATGTCTGCCATGATGATTAATGAATTGGAGTTGCTTGAGCAGTTTAGGGATTTGAGTATAGTTTGTGAACTGGCGCCTCAGAGTGTGCAGTTGGGTATCTTGAAGATCAACAGTGAATTCTTGAATAGCATCAAAGAGTCGCAGAAAGCTGATGTTAAGTTTGTAGACTTGATGGTTGCTAGTAATGAAGCGGAAGGTAGTGATTTCCAGGTTGATGATAAAGGTGTGTTAAGATTCCGAGGCAGAATTTGTATTCCTGATAATGATGAGTTGAAGAAGTTGATTTTGGAAAAAAGTCACAGGAGTAGCTTAAGTATTCATCCGGGAGCTACGAAGATGTACCACGACTTGAAGAAGATGTTCTGGTGGTCTGGATTGAAACGTGATGTTGCGCAATTTGTTTATGCATGTTTAACTTGTCAGAAATCTAAAGTTGAACATCAGAAGCCTGCAGGATTGTTGACACCATTAGATGTGCCAGAATGGAAGTAGGATAGCATATCCATGGATTTTGTAACGAGCTTACCGAATACTCCAAAGGGACATGATGCCATTTGGGTAGTTGTTGACAGGTTAACCAAGTCAACACATTTTATTCCGATCAATATCAATTATCCAGTAGCTCAGTTGGCAGAGATTTACATTCATAATATTGTGAAGTTGCATGGTGTTCCATCAAGCATTGTGTCGGATAGAGATCCGAGGTTTACTTCAAGGTTTTGGAAGAGTTTGCAGGAGGCTTTGGGTTCTAAGTTGAAGTTGAGTTCGGCTTATCATCCTCAAACAGATGGTCAGTCGGAGAGGACGATCCAGTCGTTGGAAGATTTGTTAAGAGTGTGTGTACTTGAGCAAGGTGGAGCTTGGGATGGTCATCTACCGTTGATTGAGTTCACGTACAACAACAGTTACCATTCAAGTATTGGTATGGCACCATTCGAAGCTTTGTATGGTCGGAGGTGCAGAACCCCTTTGTGTTGGTTTGAGACGGGTGAAAGTGTTGTGTTAGGACCAGAGATTGTTCAGCAGACTACGGAGAAGGTCAAGTTGATAAGAGAACAGATGAAAGCGTCGCAGAGTCGGCAAAAGAGTTACCATGACAAGCGTAGAAAGGAACTTGAGTTTCAAGAGGGTGATCATGTGTTCTTGAGAGTCACTCCCATGACAGGTGTAGGTCGTGCGTTGAAGTCGAAGAAGTTGACTCCGAAGTTTATTGGTTTGTATCAGATATCTGAGAGGATTAGAACGGTGGCATATAGAGTGGGTTTGCCACCACATCTTTCGAATCTGCATGATGTGTTTCACGTGTCACAACTTCGGAAGTATGTTGCAGATCCATCCCATGTGATTCAAAGGCATGATGTGCAAGTTAGAGATAACCTGACGGTTGAGACCTTACCAGTGAGGATCGAAGGCCGTGAAGTGAAGAGATTGAGAGGCAAGGAGATAACTCTTGTGAAAGTCGTTTGGGACGGAGCGACTGGTGAAAGCTTGACTTGGGAGCTAGAGAGTAAGATGCTGGAGTCTTATCCCGAGTTGTTTGCGTAAGGTAAATTTTCGAGGACGAAAATCTTATAAGTTAGGGAGAGTTGTAACGCCCGTTTTAATTATTTAAATTATTTTATATAGTATAGATAATATTTATATGATTTTGTGTGAATTTAAGTGATATTTGAAATATTATGTGATTTTATGAAGGTTGAGACTTATTTTATTGTTTAATAAAATAAGATTTGAAAAATAAAACAAATAATAAGTTGTGGGTTTGTTTTAGAATTAGATAAAGTTGTGAGGGAATAAGACAAAATAAAACAAATAGAGGTTTAAAAGGGGGAAATAGGTTTAGAATTGTACAGAACGTACAATTCAGAGTTTTGGGAGAAAAAGGGAGAAAACAGAAGAGAAGAACCAGAGAGGCTGCTGCTCGATTTTCTTAAGGTAAGGGTGAGCCTATCATTGTAATTTCATTAGAACATCTAATTCATGATTATAGTTAACAAATTCTAGGTTTAATTCATGAGAATTGAGGATTTGAGAGTTAGGTCAAAAGTGAGAAATTGAGGTTTGAAAGATGAAAAACTGTACCAATGTTGTAGAAAACTGTTTACAGATCATAGGATGACGCTTAAACATCATTATAGTCGAAAATCTGAAGGTTTAGGATGGAATTTGGGGTTTTGGGTGAAAACCCTCGTAACTGTTTTGTCGTCTCTCGCCACAACGAGCAGCCAGCTCGCCACGGCGGGTATTCATCAGCCCGCGAGGCGAGCCTAACAGCTCGCCGTAGCGAGCAACCCCTAGAAGGTTCGCGAGGCGAACAACCTACTCGCCATAGCGGGTAACACCCAGGAGCTCGCCAGGCGAACAACCCAACTCGCCATAGCGAGTAGTACCCTTTGATGCTCGCAAGGCGAGTAACCCCACTCGCCATAGCGAGTTACTGTAACGCCCTAGTTGTTCATTATTTTATTTCAGTTGATTTTAATAAGTTTTTATGATTTTAAATAATTATGTTGGGGATTAAAATGAATTATTTAATAATTTAATAGGAGTTAATTAGAATTAAGGAGAAGTTAATAGGTATTAATAAGGGAAGAAAGAGTCAGAACCAGTTTTACGTAGAAACAGTGAGAAAAACAAGAAAAGGGGGAAAAACCTAGAAGAAGAGAGAAGAAGCAAGAGGAGAAAAGAACGCTGCTTTAATTCAGAAAGATAATCTAAGGTAAGGGTGGGATTCCTTTTACTAATAATGTATATAATTCTGAAAATTGTGAATTTTGGTGTTCTTGATGTTCTAGGTTTTAGAAGTTTTGTGTAATTTCTAAAATGGATGAATTGTGTTGTTGATTGCCTATTTCAGTGTTGTTTTGTTGCCTATGTCGTATACTGAATCCATAAACATCTGTGCTTACACGTTTGGGGTAATTAGGGATCAAAATTGGGTTTTCGGATTATTTAGGGTTAGAGAATTCGAGGATTTACCCTGCCCAGACAACCGTTCGCTTAAGCGAACTTCCCGTCGCTTAAGCGACCATTCAAAGTAGTTGCCCAAAACTTAGTTGAGGCTGTTCGCTTGAGCGAGCCTTGAGCGAACTCGTAAGCGAAGTCACCTTTCCTCTCGGCGTTTTGCTCGCTTAAGCGAAGAGGCCTTCGCTTAAGCGAAGAAGGCTTTTAACAGCCGCATTGTGACCTTAGTTCAAACTTAAGGAGGCCTGTCCGGGTATTCCAAAATGCTTAGGTTGAGCTGTATAACCCCTGACTAAGTACTAAACCTTATAGAAACTTCTTGTTGCTTGAAAATGAATGATTTAAGTGAAATTGTGCATTATTTGGTGAATCTTGTTGCAAGGACTTGGTCGTGTCCTATTCAGTTGTAGTCGTACGGTATGTCATAGTTGATTATGCATGCTAGATGTTGATGTTGTTGTTGGGTTGAATGCAGATATACACCATTGAGTCCATTTCATACTCATACATTGTTGAGGGCTCATGCCCTGGAGTGTTTACACTCAATCGTTGAGGGCTTATGCCCTGGAGTGTTTATCACTCAACTGTTGGGGGCTTATGCCCTGGAATGTTATTTCATTCAAACTGTTGGGGGCTTATGCCCCGGAATGCTTAGCATTCAACGCGCGTAGAATGGTACCACATGCATGATGCATTTGTCGTTGTCGATGTCGCATTGTCGTAGTCGTTGTCGTCGGTCATGTCGTTGGTGTTCATTGCTGATAATGACATTGTTGTTGTAGTTGTTGTTGTTGTTGTTGTTTAACGTTGTTGAAGATAATTACGTTGCTATTACATATGTGTATATTATTCACATTATATATGAATTGAATAATGCCTGTTGTAAGATGTTGTTGTTTCATTGATTGGATGGAGTATATATATTTATTATTGATCGTGTATCTCACCCCTTCTGCTGGAATTGCCGCCTTGTGGGCAAGTGCAGGTAACGAAGATTAGTAGAGATGTCGGCTCAAGTGTCTTAGGGCTCTGATACGTAACGGGACGGGAATTTGTTGCTTGTTTTCTCTTTCCTTACGTATTAATTTTGATTTATGAAACTTTTGATGAGGCCTGCGCGCCAAAGATTATTTCGTTGCTTTAAAATAATTCCGCTGCGAAGTTTTGAAGTTAATTATTATTGACTATTTTATTGGAGAATAGTTATTCATCCGTTAATTTGAAGATTTTATTTGAACGAAAATGTAGCATTCCGTTTTTGGTGAAAAACTCTGATTTAATTTGTTAATTAATACTGTTGGGAGAACGCGGTGTTACAGTTACCCCTGATGGTTCGCGAGCCGAGGGTTCCCACTCGCCATAGCGAGTAGTTCTGTACCAGACTACCTTTAGAATAATGCGACTCTTCTCGCACGATTAGTTATGAGATTACCCTTGGATTGAAATTAAGTATTGAGATATTAAGATGACCTGTAGAGCTGTTATCTGATATTTGATTCGTTATGGTGACCTATACATTTGTATATGCCTTCCTGAACTATAAAAGGTGATGTATGTGAATGTTTATGATTTTACTATGTTTGTGATGTTGATTGCTGCCATGCTGCCATATTGATAGTAATTAAATGCTGCATGCGTTGTTATAAGAATTATGATGTTATAATCCAAATTATTGGAGTTCATTTAAGATGTCGAAGTTTAAGAGATTGAGTCCATGCATATTCATCCAGAGACGAGGGCTCATGCCCTAGGAGCTTTTGCTCAACAGTGACGAGAGCTTATGCTCTAGGAGTATTTTTATGCTCAATAGCGACGAGAGCTTATGCTCTAGGAGTATATTTATACTCAATATGGTACCACATGCATGATTAAGATGTCGAAGTTTAAGAGATTGAGTCCATGCATATTCATCCAGAGACGAGGGCTCATGCCCTAGGAGCTTTTGCTCAACAGCGACGAGAGCTTATGCTCTAGGAGTATTTTTATGCTCAATAGCGACGAGAGCTTATGCTCTAAGAGTATATTTATACTCAATATGGTACCACATGCATGATTAAGATGTCTAAGTTGCATAAGTTGAGTCGAAGTTGCATTGTCAAGTCAAACTATTAAGTTGAACTATGATGTCGAATTATGATGTTGTTTAAGATGTTACTTGACTATTGTTATGATATATGATGATGAAGTTATGCTGTTAAATGTAATTGTTGAATTATATGTTTAATGTTTTTGTTTTGAGAATCTCACCCCTTCTGTTGGAATTGCCGCCTTGTGGGCAAGTGCAGGTGATTAAGCTTTAGTTGCCGTGGCTGTTGTGAGTGGCTACCCTCACTGTGTCCTTAGGTGCTCTGATACGTAACGGGATAAGAACCCTTATGTTTATTTCCTATTCCTTACGTATTTGATTATGATTTAAGTTTTCAGTTGATTTATGTCGAGGCATATTTATGAGGCCTGCGTGCCAAAACGATTTCTTAACTTTGAATTTTATCCGCTGCGATGTTAGAACGATTTTGACTAGAATAAATATTTATTTATTCCCTTTTGAGAATTTAAGAAATGTAGCATTCCGTTTCATGTGATACTCTGATTTATTTATGAAATTTTTTGTGTGGGAAAACGGGGTGTTACAGTGGCTAATCAGGAGTACTCTTGAATTGGTTGACACGCGATACTACACTTAAACGAGACATTACTACGAATGTTATTGGACCGGGAGTACTCCCGTTGATCGACAATGTTCGAAAGTGGTCAGTAATTTTGGGGATCCAATAGAACCCGTAATACAGGTACATGTGAAACCATAGTCCTTACCATATGGCTCGCTTACCTTTGACTCCATCATTATGGACCTAAAACCTCACCATGTTTTCTATGTTCTTTTAACATATTCATGCATACATGTATTCATTCATAAACATTTTTTTCATCAAAATCGAAGGACTTATCAAAACTTTTTTTACAAACATCGTAGATGAATTTCCCAAGAAGGAACCTTAAGCAGTATAGTTTCAGGAGACCGAACCTTTCGAGTTTAAGGAAGCTAGCAAAAGAGGTGACTGACTGGGATTACTTTCGGGAACGACATGGAAGTTTGCTCGGTATTGTCAAAGCAGATGTTGATGAGGGACTTCTCAATGCTTGGGTCTAGTTCTACGATCCTCTCAATCATTGCTTCACCTTCCCAGATTACCAGCTTGTTCCCACCCTTGAGGAATATTCTCTTTGGATAAATTTGCCACTGCTTGACGAACCACCTTTCAGCGGCCTTGAGTGAACACCCAAACATTCAACCATTGCTGCAGCTCTCCACCTTGAAACAACCGAAGTGAAAGCAAACCTCATCCTCAAAGGAAATCTTTTAGGCCTACCTACCAAATTCCTCTATAAACAAGCTACCATTGTTGTCGAAGCAGCCAGCATCGACGCCTTTCACTCCATCCTTTCCCTACTCGTATATGGCCTTATGCTTTTCCCAAACATCAACGACTTTGTTAACATCAATGCCATTAAGATCTTCCTATCAAGAAACCCGGTCCCTACCCTGTTGGCCGACACGTACCATTCTATCCATGAACGTACCCTGGCGGGCCGCGAAACCGTCCTTTGTTGTGCACCTTTGCTACAGAGATGGATCACATCTCATTTACCCCAAACTCCTCGCTTTACAACCAATCCGGAAAATCTCCTTTTCTCTAAAATAATCATGTCCCTTACTCCAGCTGATGTAGTGTGGTACGACCGAGCTTACGATAAAGGAACCATCATTGACAGTTGTGGAGAATTCAATAATGTACCTCTCCTTGGTATACGCGGAGGAATTAGCTACAACCCTACTCTTGCCAGACGCCAGTTCGGGTATCCCATGGAAGGGAAGCCTCGTTACATCTATCTAGAGAATGTGTTTTACCACAACCGAGATGACAGTAAAGGTGTAACGCTCACTTTATTTATTTAATTATTTTATTAGAGTATATAGTATATTATTATATATTATATGATTTTAATGATGTTTGTGACGTATGAGATGATGTTGTGGTGTGACGTTTATTTTATTGTTTAATAAAATAAAATATGTGATGAAAATTAAGATGTGATATAATAACAAATATTTTGAGAGATGGGGTTGTTTTCATAAATAAGATAGAGTTGTGGGGATATGTGAGAATAGAAAGAATTATATGAGGGAGTTAGGTTTAGAAAGAAGCAGTCAGTACGTTACAGACTTTTGCAAAAAGGAGAGGAAAGTGGCCGGAGAAGAGAGAACCTCAATTCTGCGAACATATCAGGTAAGGGTGAGCCTAACTTCGATTATATTATACTGTAATTCATCTGTTATGATTAACCAAGGAATTAGAGAGAGTTTTTGAGAGATTTCTAAAGTTAGGGTTTAATGGATTTTGTGATGAATTGATGTTATAATGATGTGAATTGATGTAGAAACCTGTTACAGAACCTAGATTAAACACTAGGACCTTAATTCTGAAAGATTAGAAGCATAACATGAAGAATTGGACGAGTTTTGGCGAGGTTTCGAGCGAACCCGTAACCCCTCTGCGATAGCTCGCCGTGGCGAGCAGTTAGGTATATACTCGCGAGGCGAGCAACCCCTTTAGTGCACGCGAGGCGAGCAAGTGGTAGAATGCAATTTAAGTAGCTCGCCGTGGCGAGCAGACCCACTCGCCATAGCGAGCAATGTGGTCCCAGACCACTATAACTTGAGTTTTAGAACTCTGTTTTGAGCGAGGCTTTGAGGGTAGACCTTTGGATAGTATTAGAGATGTTTAGGACCTAAATTAGAACCCGTAATGACGCTGTAAGATGATATTTAATTGTTGGCGTTAATCTATGATTAAATGCTCATTAAGCGAAGTCTATGAATGAAGTATAAATGATGTTTGCGATGATAACTTTGTGCTGTATATACATATGTTAAGAATGCTGAGCTGCTGTCATGTACTGTTACAATTGCATGTGTCGATAAAGAGTCGTATATGATGTTGAGATGTTGTGTATTAACTTGTTTAAGTGTATGAGTCGAGTTCATGCATATGCATAATTTGAGACGGTGGAGCTTATGCTCAAAGCGATGGTGGAGCATTTGCTAAAGGGACGGTGAAGCTTATTAAAGCTAAAATATTGGTACCACATGCATGATGCTAAGATGTTAGAGTTGCATTTATCGAGTCCTGTGTCTGAGATGTTTTGAGACGTTTGTTTTGAGAAGATATTCTAAGATGATTTATTATACGTAGATGCTTGAGATGTTTTCAGTTATACGTGACGAATATGATTGTTGTTGTTAAGCATGATTATTTGGATTATATGTTAATATAATTGTTGTGAATCTCACCCCTTCTGTTGGAATTGCCGCCTTGTGGGCAAGTGCAGGTGACCAAGCTTAGGTTCGACGACGTGAGAGGTTATTGTGGAGTCTTAGGAGCTCTGATACGTAACGGGATGTTGATTTATAATTATTTCTATTCCTTTATGTATCACGTTGACTAATGATGATGTTTGCGACGCAACTTTAATTTGAGATGTTTTATGAGGCTTTTGTGCCAAGAATTATTTATTTAAGATTTTGAGACGCTTATGAATTCCGCTGCTATGTTTGAATATTGTTTAAGAATAAATTATTATTCGATTTGATTTAAAAGATTTTATGAAATGTGACATCCTGATTTATTGTGATATACTCTGATTATTTGAATGAAATTTTGAAGTCGGGATTTCAGGGTGTTACAATTGGTATCAGAGCAGGTCGGTCCGTCCGGCCAATTAGAGAGTCGAGTGACGGTGTCTTAGAGTTAGAATATTATAGTTATATTATTCTAACTTATGTTTGCTTTGTAGAGGAATAAGATGGCTGGAAGGAATGATGCTGCTCTTGCTGCTGCTTTGCAAGCAATGACCCAAGTTGTGGGAAATCAGAACAACGCTGGTGGAAACGATGGGACCAGGATGTTGGAAACTTTTCTGAGGAACCACCCGCCTACCTTCAAAGGGCGATATGATCCTGATGGGGCTCAGACGTGGCTCAAGGAAGTTGAGCGAATCTTTAGGGTGATGCAGTGTGAAGACGGTCAAATGGTACGGTTTGGTACCCTTATGTTGGCAGAGGAGGCTGATGATTGGTGGGTTGGTATCCGACCTATCCTGGAAGAAGGAGGTGCTGCTGTGACTTGTGCGGTGTTTAGGAGGGAATTCCTGAACCGTTACTTTCCTGAGGATGTCCGGGGAAAGAAGGAGATCGCGTTCCTTCAGTTGAAGCAAGGAAATATGTCTGTAACTGAGTATGCTTCGAAGTTTGTGGAACTGGCAAAGTTCTACCCCCATTATACAGCTGAGAATGCTGAGTTCTCCAAGTGCATCAAATTTGAGAATGGCTTGCGTCCTGAGATTAAGAGGGCAATTGGTTACCAGAAGATTCGAAATTTCTCTGAGCTAGTGAGTAGTTGCAGGATTTATGAGGAGGATACCAAGGCTCACTACAAGGTAGTGGATGATTGAAAAGCTAAGGGTCAGCAGAGTCGTCCCAAACCTTATGATGCTCCCAGAGATAAGGGTAACCAAAGAGTGAATGATGAGAGGCGACCACAGAAGAAGGATGCTCCTGCTGAGATTACCTGTTATAATTGCGGGCAGAAAGGCCACAAGAGTAATGCGTGCCCTGTTGATGTGAAGAGGTGTTACCGATGCGGACAGAAAGGGCATATTACCCCAGACTGCAAGTTTGATGATGTTGTGTGTTTCAACTGTGATGAGCAAGGACATATTGGCTCGCAGTGCAAGAAGCCAAAGAAAGTTAGGACTACTGGAAGGGTTTTCGCATTGACCGGCACTCAGACTGAGAACGAGGATCGTTTGATCAGAGGTACTTGCTATAGTAATGATATACCTTTAGTTGCTATTATTGATACTGGCGCTACGCATTGTTTTGTTGCTTATGATTGTGCTGTTAAGTTGGGTCTTGTTATGTCTGATATGAATGGAGAGATGGTTGTCGAAACTCCAGCTAAGGGTTCGGTGACTACTTCTCGTTTGTGTTTGAGTTGTCCGTTGTCTATGTTTGATCGTAATTTTGAGATGGATTTAGTATGCCTACCTTTGACTGGTATGGATGTAATTCTCGGGATGAATTGGTTAGAGTACAACCGTGTGCTTATCAACTGTTTTCCCAAGACGGTGTATTTCTTGTCTGAGGAGGAAGAAAGTGGAGCAGAATTTTTATCTACCAAGCAGCTGAAACAATTAGAACGAGATGAAGTTTTGATGTTTTCTCTGATGGCATCCTTATCTATGGAGAATCAAGAGAAGATTGACGAATTGCAAGTGGTGTGCGAGTTTCCTGAAGTAATCCCTGATGAAATTCCTGATGTGCCTCCTGAAAGAGAAGTTGAATTTGCGATTGATCTTGTCCCTGGAACGAAGCCTGTGTCTATGAACCTTATCGTATGTCAGCTTCTGAGTTAGCTGAGTTAAAGAAGCAATTGGAGGATCTGCTTGAGAAGAAGTTTATAAGACCAAGTGTTTCACCTTGGGGAGCGCCTGTACTGTTAGTAAAGAAGAAGGATGGGAGCATGAGGTTGTGTATTGACTACCGTCAGTTGAACAAGGTAACTAAAAAGAATAGGTATCCACTTCCGAGAATTGACGATTTGATGGATCAGTTAGTGGGTGCACGCGTATTTAGCAAGATTGATTTAAGGTCGGGTTATCATCAGATAAAAGTGAAGGATGAAGATATGCAGAAGACGGCCTTTAGAACTCGATATGGTCACTATGAGTATAAAGTGATGCGTTTTGGTGTTTCGAACGCGCCGGGAGTATTTATGGAGTATATGAATCGGACCTTCCAGGCATTTTTGGATCGTTTTGTGGTTGTGTTTATTGACGACATTCTAATATATTCTAAATTCGAGGAAGAAGATGCTGAACATTTGAAGATTGTCTTGCAAGTATTGAAAGAAAAGAAGTTGTACGCTAAATTGTCTAAGTGTGAGTTCTGTTTGAAGGAAGTTAGTTTTCTCGGTCATATTATTTCCGGTGACAGTATAGCGGTTGATCCGTCTAAAGTTGAAGCAGTGTCGCAATGGGAGACTCCGAGGTCGGTTACCGAGATTAGAAGCTTTTTGGGATTGGCTGGTTATTATAGAAGGTTTATAGAAGGGTTTTCTAAGTTGGCACTTCCGTTAACGCAGTTGACGTGTAAAGGTAAATCCTTTGTGTGGGATGCTCAATGTGAGAGTAGCTTCAATGAGTTGAAGAAGCGGTTGACGACAGCTCCAGTTTTAATTTTGCCAAAGCCTGAGGTACCTTTTATGGTGTATTGTGATGCGTCTAAGTTGGGTTTAGGTGGTGTACTGATGCAAGACGGTAAAGTGGTTGCTTTTGCATCCAGGCAGTTGATGATTCATGAACGAAATTATCCTACCCATGATCTTGAGTTGGCTGCAGTGGTATTTGTGTTGAAAATTTGGAGACACTATTTGTATGGTTCGAGGTTTGAAGTGTTTAGTGATCACAAGAGCTTGAAGTACCTGTTTGATCAGAAAGAGTTAAATATGAGGCAGAGGATATGGCTCGAGTTATTGAAGGATTATGATTTTGGTTTGAGTTACCATCCGGGTAAGGCTAACGTAGTTGCTGATGCCTTAAGTAGGAAAACGTTGCACATGTCTGCTATGATGGCGGAGGAGTTCGAACTATTGGAACAATTCAGAGATTTGAGTTTGGTTTGTGAAAGATCACACCAAAGTGTAAAGCTAGGAATGTTGAGAATTGACAATGATTTTCTGAAAAATATTAAAGAAGCGCAGAAAGAAGATGTTAGGTTTGTAGATTTGCTTGTTGCGAGTAACCAAACTGCAGATGGTGATTTTAGAGTCGATGATCACGGTGTGTTGAGGTTCCGAGGTAGGATCTGTATTTCGGACAGCGATGAGATGAAGAAGGCAATTCTGGAAGAGAGCCATAGAAGTAGCTTGAGTATTCACCCAAGAGCTACGAAGATGTATCATGATTTGAAGAAGTTGTTTTGGTGGTCTGGATTGAAACGTGATGTGGCACAGTTTGTGTATTCTTGCCTAGTTTGTCAGAAATCAAAGATAGAACATCAGAAACCTGCTGGTATGATGGTACCGTTAGATGTGCCAGAGTGGAAATGGGATAGTATATCCATGGATTTTGTGACGAGTTTGCCAACTACTCCAAGAGGGAACGATGCTATTTGGGTGATTGTTGATAGGTTAACCAAGTCAGTTCATTTCCTACCGATCATTATCACTTTTCCTATGATTCGGTTAGCAGAGATTTACATTCAAGAGATAGTAAGATTACATGGTGTTCCTTCGAGCATTGTGTCAGATAGAGATCCAAGATTTACTTCTAGATTTTGGAAAAGTTTGCAAGAAGCTTTAGGGTCTCAGTTGAAGCTGAGCTCGGCGTATCTTCCACAGACAGATGGTCAATCCGAGAGGACGATTCAATCGTTGGAAGATCTGTTGAGGGTGTGTGTACTTGAACAAGGAGGAGCTTGGGATAATCATCTCCCGTTGATAGAATTCACTTATAATAACAGTTACCATTCTAGTATTGGGATGGCACCTTTCGAGGCCTTGTATGGAAGAAGATGTAGAACTCCGTTGTGTTGGTTTGAGTCGGGTGAAAGTGTGGTTTTAGGACCGGAGGTTGTGCAACAAACCACTGAGAAGGTAAGAATGATCCAAGAGAAGATGAAAGCATCGCAGAGTCGACAAAAGAGTTATCATGACAAGCGTAGAAAGGACCTTGAGTTCCAAGAGGGAGATCATGTGTTTTTGCGAGTTACTCCAATGACTGGTGTAGGCCGTGCCTTGAAGTCGAAGAAGTTGACTCCAAAGTTTATTGGTCCGTATCAGATATCAGAGAGGATTGTGACGGTGGCTTATCGTGTTGGATTACCACCGCATTTATCGAATTTGCACGATGTTTTTCACGTGTCGCAACTGAGGAAGTACGTTCCGGATCCATCTCATGTGATCCAAAGTGACGATGTACAAGTAAGAGACAACCTTACGGTTGAAACTCTACCTTGAGGATCGATGATCACAAGGTGAAGTTGTTGAGAGGCAAGGAGATACCTCTAGTGAGAGTTGTTTGGAGTGGAGCGACTGGTGAAAGCTTAACTTGGGAGCTTGAAAGTAAGATGCTGGAGTCATATCCAGAGTTGTTTAATCGAGGTAAGATTTTCCAGGACGAAAATCCTTTAAGTGGGGGAGAGTTGTAACGCCCACTTTATTTATTTAATTATTTTATTAGAGTATATAATATATTATTATATATTATATGATTTTAATGATGTTTGTGACGTATGAGATGATGTTGTGGTGTGACGTTTATTTTATTGTTTAATAAAATAAAATATGTGATGAAAATTAAGATGTGATATAATAACAAATATTTTGAGAGATGGGGTTGTTTTCATAAATAAGATAGAGTTGTGGGGATAGGTGAGAATAGAAAGAATTATATAAGGGAGTTAGGTTTAGAAAGAAGCAGTCAGTACGTTACAGACTTTTGCAAAAAGGAGAGGAAAGTGGCCGGAGAAGAGAAAACCTCAATTCTGCGAACATATCAGGTAAGGGTGAGCCTAACTTCGATTATATTATACTGTAATTCATCTGTTATGATTAACCAAGGAATTAGAAAGAATTTTTGAGAGATTTCTAAAGTTAGGGTTTAATGGATTTTGTGATGAATTGATGTTAAAATGATGTGAATTGATGTAGAAACCTGTTACGAACCTAGATTAAACACTAGGACCTTAATTCTGAAAGATTAGAAGCATAACATGAAGAATTGGCGAGGTTTCGAGCGAACCCGTAACCCCTCGGCGATAGCTCGCCAGGGCGAGCAGACCCGCTCGCCGTGGCGAGCAGTTAGGTATATACTCGCGAGGCGAGCAGCTGAGCTCGCCGTGGCGAGCAATCTCTTTAGTGCACGCGAGGCGAGCAACATCACTCGCCGTAGCGAGCATGTGGCAGAATGCAATTTAAGTAGCTCGCCATGGCGAGCAGACCCACTCGCCATAGCGAGCAATGTGGTCCCAGACCACTATAACTTGAGTTTTAGAACTCTGTTTTGAGCGAGGCTTTGAGGGTAGACTTTTGGATAGTATTAGAGATGTTTAGGACCTAAATTAGAACCCGTAATGACGCTGTAAGATGATATTTAATTGTTGGCGTTAATATATGATTAAATGCTCATTAAGCGAAGTCTATGAATGAAGTATAAATGATGTTTGCGATGATAACTTTGTGCTGTATATACATATGTTAAGAATGCTGAGCTGCTGTCATGTACTGTTACAATTCCATGTGTCGATAAAGAGTCGTATATGATGTTGAGATGTTGTGTATTAACTTGTTTAAGTATATGAGTCGAGTTCATGCATTTGCATAATTTGAGACGGTGGAGCTTATGCTCAAAGCGACGGTGGAGCATTTGCTCATAGCGACGGTGAAGCTTATTAAAGCTAAAATATTGGTACCACATGCATGATGAAGGTGAGAAAAACACAAGAAGGGGGGGGTTGAATTGTGTTTTCTTTTCTCAACTCTTGAAGAGTGAGAATCTATTTCCTTTAAACTCAGAGTCTGAATGAGATCAGAGTCTGATAGGAGATTAGGTTCTGATTGCAGCGGAATAATCAAGAGATAAAGAGAGAACAAAGAACAAAAGCAATTATACAGGTTCCTTCCACAAACCGGAAGTAGTCCTGTCCCCCTTGTACTTCCAAGGAGAGTTCACTAAAATGTAATATCAAATTACAAGTTGCTCAAACACACAGTATGAGACTTCCTTGCTCAAGCACACAGGCGAGAGACTTCCTTGCTCAAAGACACAACTAAGAGACTTCCTATGCTCAAGGACACAGCCAAGAGACTTCCTTTGCTCAAGCACAAAAGCAAGAGACTTTTACACAATTACAGAAAATTGAATAGAGTTGAAACACTTGACAACAATCAAAATGTGTTTCAATTACAACAAAGACAGACTCTGTTTTACACAAAAGACAGACTCTGTTTTTCTGTGAAACTTTAAGATTCTAGGATACTCAGTTTGTAAGAATCTAAGTTTATGATGTGCTTATGTTATGACTCAGTTGAATACGAAAGCAGCGCAATGCAGTTTTTTTCTCAGTTGTAGAGTCACGCTTCTTCAAGTCTTCTATCCTTTATATAGGGGTAGGAAAGCGACATTGAGTCCTCCAGCACATCAGAATGATTTCTGAAGCTTGATCAATGACTGTTGATCTGTTGCTTGATTTGGTAATAGTCCTTCAATAACATCATTTGAATTCCATTCCCTTTGAGGATTAATACCGGTAGACACAGTTGCCAAACTGTACGTGGTAGTGGAGTAGTGGAAACAGAGTTCGTACAACGTACTCTGTACTGGCCTGCAATCTTTGTCTTTGTGCTTCCCACGCTCAAGTTGACTTAGAAGCTAGCCGTTACTCCATTAGAGTTTCTTTGTGCATAGCAATGCAGTAGAGATCACTGTTAGGAGATTATCAAATTTGTGGCTTCAGACTCACTGTAGCACTAAGCTTCTGATAATCTTCAGACTCTCTTGGTTTTCAGATTCTGATGGTCTTCAGACTCTGATACAGTCTTCAGACTCTTTTTAGCATAGTCTTCAGACTCTCTTCGATACAGTCTTCAGACTCTCTTCGATACAGAATCACAAGCAGCAAGCTTCTATGGATTTATTGCTCTTTAACATTGTTCAAACAGAATTCTTTCTAAGATACAAATCTTAATTGATATCCTGCATACTTAAACAAATATTAGCAATATCCAATTGACAACTTTTTAATACCTTGTTATCATCAAAACTCAAAACGTGGTATTGCTGAACACCTTTGTTCCAACAATCTCCCCCTTTTTGATGATGACAAACATTAGTATTTAAAAGGTCAATTGTTGTTAATCTAATTAACAAGTTGACTTAAGGGGTTCTGAGGTTTGTAAGCTCAGAGTCTGAGGTTTGAAGGCTCTGACTCCCCCTGAGTCTGATAGTTCTTAAGTTGAGGTTTGAAAGCTCATCTTGAGTTCTATCCAGGTTAATTAAATTGTTTTTCAAACGCAATCAAATTCATACTCAGAATATATATATATAGAAAATTGATTCTTAAACAGGGCTCAGAGTTTAACTAAGCACCTTTCGCAAATTTCCCTTTAACTTTTACGTATACATGCAATGTAATTAAAAGAAGGTTCCCTTCTCCCTGACATAAATAATTTCCCTTCTCCCCCTTTTGTCATCAACAAAAAAAAGTTCAGAACATGGTTCCTCCCCCTTTTTAAATGACTTAAGGTAAGTGTGTAAACATGTTTTAAAGAAGAAAGAGATTTCAGAGGGAAAACACAGAAGGTTCAGAGCATAAAAAGAATTGAAATGCACATAGTAAAGAGAAAAATAACTTGTATAAAAAGAAACAGTTCAGAAGAAGAAATCAAGAATTACAAAATAAAACAAAGCAAATTTAAACTAAGGTTGGTTTTGTTTGGCAAGATGATCCATCAGTTTCTGGAGATCCTCTTGCTGTTTCTTTACCATCTCTTCCAGAGTCTCAGTTCTTCGCAAATGTTCTTCTCTTTCCAGTCTAGCTTCTTCTTGAATTCTATACATCTTCCTCTTCAAAGAATTGTAAGCCACTGATTCTCTAGGAACATACTGATTCTCTTCAAAGAAGGGTGTATCTCTTATCCTCAGAATAGGAGCATTTATCATAGCTACAACTTTCTCAGCCAGCTTAACTTCTTCAACATGCTTGGCAGTGATTAGAGCTTGTTCCCTGACAGCAGCTTTTAGAATTTTGGTGAAAAAATCCAAAAACATAGTCTTTACTGTAGAGAACTTGTCCTCATAGCTCACATTAAGTATTGGCATAGACCTTTGCTCAATAACTTCTTTGAGCTTATTGCATGAAGAAGCATAAAACTCATCAATCTTATTTGAATCAAATAAGTCAGTTTGAGGTTCAGAGGTTGAGGGTAGAGAAGCTCTCAAAGCTAGAAAAGTTTCAAAAGGGAAATAGGTTATGGGGTCACACAGAGGTTGGGAAACTCTTTTGGTCTTAGCTTTACATGATGTTACAGTTCCTGATACGATATCAGAGACTTGTTCTAGATTTTCAGAAGCTGGTTCAACAACAGGTTCTGAAGGTTCAACAGAGGCTAAGGTCAGATTCTCTGTAGGTACAGGTACAGGGTCTGGTTTGGAAATGGATGAAGTAGCTTTTGTTGTTTTGGATTTTGCAGGGGTTTTTGGTAGTTCTCCCCCTAGATGTTTTTCAAGAGAATCTAGAGTGTCTGGAGAGTCTACACAAATGGTTTCAGTTTGGGAGGGTGGTTGTTTGGATTGAATGGTTGCTTCAGGTTTTTTAGAAGGTTTAATTACCTGAAGTGGTTTGAGGAATGAGGGTTGAGCAGGATGGTCAGCAGGAAGATTCATAGACACTGTAATTGTGTCTTGAATTACTCTGTCCATAGTTGAATCAACATAATCAACTACTGCCTGGTCAAGTGGGTTAAGGGATGATGTGGGTTTGATTGGTGAGGGAGATGAATTTTTGAGAGATGGAAGAATTTGGCTCAAGGGTTTGTTGTCAGATTCTGAATCTGATTCTGACTCATGATTCAAAGAAGAAGATGAGCTATATGCCACGTTGCCAGAGGTGCCAATGCCAGCTTCTGGAGAGGCAAAATGATCAGACACAGTAGCTTCTGATAACTCAGCTTCTGCAGGTCCTGAAGTACTCTTCTGTTTAAGAGCAGAAGCAAGTAACTTAGCAGCTTCCTTGACAGTCTCTTCCTTCAACTCTTCAGCAACCAAATCTGCTGCCATAACCTTGCCAGCAATGTGTTCATCCTCAATCATAGATACAGAAGTACCTATCTTGATCTGACTCTCTTCACCTGCAGAGTCAGAATCAATGAAATCAGCAATTTCTTGAGCTAGCTTGTCATAGTCTCTGTCAGCTTTGCCCATGATTGTTTTCTTATCAGCTTTCTTAGCCTTCTTCTCATCTTTCTTAGCCTTCTTCCCATCCTTAATTTCACGAAGTGCAGAAGATGCAGAAGGAGAACCAATTGAAATTCCAGGAAGAGCAGAAGGAGAACCAATTGAAACTCCAGGAAGAGCAGAAGATTTGATCTTTTTCTTAAGAGGCTCCTGCATCTCTTCCTCTTCCTTGAGAATTACTTCCTTGGTCCTTTTTCCTTTGACCTTAAGAGGGCCTCCTCCAGCAGTCTCATGAATAGCAGAATAGTTGATTATTCTACCAGTCTCCTTGAAGTAATCCACCACAAATCTAGCAAGAACTTCAGGATTATCTTCTTTGGATATGGGAGGGAAGTCCATCATCAAATCAGATTGTACATAGGATTCTCTCATATCATGCTTAGAGGGATTGAATCTCTTGACAATCTTCATGTACTGTAGAGTCTTGCCATTGATGATTCTGCCGGTTACAGTTCCTAGATGAATATCTGATACCACACCAGATTCTGATAAGACCTTCAAAAGACCTCCTTGATACAGAATCTCAGATATTAATCTTCCAAAAGGAACTTGCCTCCTGGATTCTGATTGACTCTTCTTGATGGCCCAACACATGTGGTGCATCACATATCTGGGGAAGTTGATCTTTATTTTGTTGATAAGAAAATAAAGAAGAACTTTGTGATCCA
Organism: Medicago arabica; assembly: GCA_946800305.1. Lineage (NCBI taxonomy): Eukaryota > Viridiplantae > Streptophyta > Magnoliopsida > Fabales > Fabaceae > Medicago > Medicago arabica. The sequence goes on along the minus strand of OX326970.1, from coordinate 26,915,818 downwards.
CAGATAATGTATCTGTTCCTCCTCCTTTCTGAAGCATACTATCCAGTATAATCTTCAGAAGCACCCTATGCGTAGGATGCATATCCACCAATTTATTTGAGGGTCTCCCTTCAAATAACAACTTGTTGCAGATAACAGCCCATTCACTCTTCTTGTTGACATTCCACTGAAATTTTCCAGCGCTCTCCATCTGACAAGCCCTGGCTACCACATCTTCAGTGATAACTATAGGAATTCCCATCACAGCAGACCTAATTTCAAGACCATTGTACGGTCTTAAACCCATTTGGTCTCTGTTTTTGCCAGCAAGACTAGGGTTGTTTGAGATTGCTACTGTTTCTTCCAACGTAGCTTCAGCTTTGTCGTAGACTTCTGACCTAACCCAAAAATCTCTAACAAGCTCCTGATATGTTGGTCCATTCAACATACCAAAGTATCTCATCATTCCTTGTGATAAGAAATGAGGTGCAACGTCAACTCCATGACGACTGATTGAAGCGAAATCTACTCGAGATTCAACTTGAATTTCCAGAGTCTCCTTGATGATGTTTATTGTTCTGGGTTTGATAATATAAGAACCTCCGGACTTGATTATGACACCAGATTGGATGAGATCACTTGCCATTAGGGTTTTCTTAAGAGTTTGATTTGAGAACAAAAAATTTTGCAAAGTATTGAAAAACAAGAAATTTGTTCAGAGTGAAAAGAGAAGTGAGTTGTGTGTGTTATGTATTTATAGAGAAAAAAAATGTTTGAAAACTGTTTGGAAAGAGTAGGGGACAAACAAACACAAACAATAAGTACAATATAGCATGCAGCCGTAAACGTATTGGGACAAAGCGAAGGTAACTTGTTTATCGTAATGAAATCATTGCCCTTTTGAGTTCTTACCCAATACAGACAGGCCACGTCTGAGAAACCGTAAAGTAACTGTCACCATAGTGGGGCAGGTGTTACTGAACTTAACAGTCACGCTTCCACTAATACAAGCTTCTGAGAGTCTAAATATTCCTTACCAGAGTCTGAATATTTTACCAGAAGCTTTCATCAGAATCTCCAAAAGAGAGTCTGATTCCCAGATAGCTTCTGAAGGTTTTCAGAGTCTGAATTCTGTTTTCAGAGGCGCATATTACCCAGAGACATAGCACATGTTCAAATTTTTCTTTATGAAATCAAAACTTTCAACAGATAAGGGTTTAGTAAATATATCAGCCCATTGATGATCAGTATCAATGAATTGGATATCTAAAATTCCTTTTTGAACATAGTCTCTTATAAAATGATGTTTAATCTCAATATGCTTTGCTCTTGAATGCAGAATTGGATTTTTAGACAAACATATAGCTGCTGTATTATCACCATAAATTGGGATATGGTTTTCAGTTATTTGATAGTCCTCAAGCTGATGTTTCATCCAGAGTAGCTGTGTACAACAACTAGCAGCTGAGATGTATTCTGCTTCTGCTGTAGACAGAGCAATGGTTGCTTGCCTCTTGCTAGCCCAGGATATCAGATTCTCTCCCAAGAATTGACAATTGCCACTTGTAGATTTTCTTTCAATCCTGTCTCCAGCATAATCAGCATCACAGAATCCAACTAGCTTGTAGTCAGAGGATTTCTTGTAAAGAAGTCCAAGATTAGTAGTTCCTTTCAGATATCTAAAGATTCTCTTAACAGCAGTTAAGTGAGACTCTCTAGGATCTGATTGAAACCTTGCACACAAACATACACTGTACAGAATATCTGGTCTGGATGCAGTTAGGTATAACAAAGAACCAATCATACCTCTATACAGCTTCTGATCAACTTTGGTTCCTTGATCTTCTTTGCTCAGAGTGCAGGTTGGATGCATTGGAGTATTCATTTCTTTGCAGTCCTCAAGATTGAACTTCTTCAGAAGCTCTTTCGTATATTTGGACTGATGAACGTATACTCCATCTTTGCATTGGTTGATTTGAATTCCAAGAAAGAACTTCAATTCTCCCATCAAGCTCATTTCAAATTCATCCTGCATTACTTGTGAAAACTCTTTGCAAAGTGAACTATTTGTAGAACCAAAGATAATATCATCAACATAAATCTGAACTACAAGAATGTCTTTCTTTAGAGTCTTTCTGAATAGAGTAGTGTCAACTTGTCCTCGTTCAAAGTTGTTTTGAATCAAGAAATTACTCAGTCTTCCATACCAAGCTCTGGGAGCTTGTTTCAAGCCATAAAGTGATTTCTTTAATTTATAAACATGCTCTGGATGCTTTAAGTCTTCAAAGCCAGGAGGTTGTTTGACATATACTTCTTCAGAAATGACACCATTAAGAAATGCACTCTTAACATCCATTTGATACAAAGTTATGTTGTGATTGACTGCATAGGAAAGAAGTAACCTGATTGCTTCCAATCTTGCAACTGGAGCAAAAGTTTCTGTGTAATCAATGCCTTCTTGCTGACTGAAGCCTTGTGCAACAAGTCTGGCCTTGTTTCTGATTACTTCTCCTTGTTCACTAAGCTTATTTCTGAACACCCACTTGGTTCCAATGATGTTCTTGTGATTAGGCTTAGCTACTAGATCCCATACTTCATTCCTTTTGAATTGATTCAGTTCTTCTTGCATTGCTAGAATCCATCCTTCATCTCCAAGAGCTTCTTCAACAGAAGTTGGTTCAATAACAGATAATAATCCTAAAGCAGACTCTTCTTGTCTGAAATGCGATCTTGTTCTCATAGGACTTTCTTTATTGCCAATTATCTGATCTTCTGGATGTGAAGACTTGTATTTGAAAGATTGTTTGGATTGACTAGCTTGCAGAGAACCATCTTGAGCTTCATCAGAAGCTTCTTCATTAGGAACTTCAGGGGTTGTTCCAGCTTCTGAAGTATCTTCAGATTCTGGAATCTGATCAGATTTTGAGTTATCATCAGAATCTTGAGATTTTTCATGACTTTCATCTTGCACTGGAGTTTCACTTCCAGGCTCTTTGTCATCAAATCTTACATGCATAGATTCTTCCACACATTGTGTTTCTGAATTATACAGCCTGTATGCCTTAGAGCGTTCAGAGTAACCTAAAAAGATTCCCTTTTGAGCTTTGGCATCAAATTTCTTTAGGTAGACTTTGTTGTTCAGGACATAACATGTACATCCGAACTGATGAAAATAAGATATGTTGGGTTTTCTTCCTTTAAAAAGTTCATAGGCTGTTTTGTTCAACAGAGGTCTAATATAGATTCTGTTCTGAACATAACAAGCTGTGTTTACTGCTTCTGCCCAAAAATGCTTAGCCAGATTGTTCTCATGGATCATGGTTCTAGCCATCTCTTGTAAGGTTCTGTTCTTTCTCTCTACAACTCCATTTTGTTGTGGAGTTCTAGCTGCAGAGAATTCATGAATAATTCCATGTTTTTCACAGAAAACCTCAAACGGTTCATTTTCAAATTCTTCTCCATGATCACTTCTGACTTTCAAGATTTTCATTTCCTTCTCTGATTGAATTTGGATGCAGAATTTACTAAACACAGAATATGAATCATCTTTAGTTTTCAGAAATTTAACCCAACACCATCTGCTGTAGTCATCAACAATAACTAGTCCATATTTACTTCCATATAAGGATGCAGTGTTAACTGGTCCAAATAAGTCAATATGAAGTAACTCCAAGGGTCTGGAAGTTGAAACAATTTCTTTCGGCTTGAAGGGACTCTTGACAATTTTCCCTTTCTGACATGCTCCGCAAAGAGCATCTGAGTGATAGTCAATGTTTGGTAGGCCTTTGACAAGTTGTAACTTGCTAATTTTAGAGATTAATCTCCAGTTAGCATGTCCCAAACGTCTATGCCACATCCATTTCTTATCACCCATTGACAGAAGGCACATTACCTTCTGATCAGTCAGTTCTGAGAATTTTATCTTATATACATTGTTTCTCCGTTTTCCCTTGAAGACTATGGACTGATCATCCTTGTTAACCACTGTGCAGTTGTTCTTATTAAACAATACATCATAACCACTGTCACATAATTGACTTATGCTTAGTAAGTTATGTTTAAGTCCATCAACTAACCACACATTACTGATTGAGATCAGAGAGTTACCAATGGTTCCAGAACCAATGATTTTGCCAGTCTGGTTTCCTCCAAATCCCACAGTTCCTCCCTCTTTCATGGTTAGGGTTAGGAACATAGACCTTTCTCCCGTCATGTGACGCGAGCACCCACTGTCTAGGTACCAAGCCTTGTGCTTTCTTAGTCCTTTTAGACATACCTGCAGCATCAATAATATCAGACTTAGGTACCCATATTCTTATGGGTCCTTTTTGGTTAGTCTTAGAACCATTGAACTCTTTTCGCAAGTTATGTCTTGAAATCCTTGGCAATGTTTTCTCCCAAACCTTAGGGTTGGAACCGTTTGGTTTAGGTTTCAACTTGCCTTTCACAGTTTCTCTCCTTTGAAACTTAGACTTTGGTTTTTCAGACTCTGGCTTTTTCAGAGTCTGTTTATCAGACTTTGAATGTTTCAGAGTCTGAGACTTTAAAGCTTTGGGTTCAAAGTTTTTCAGACCCTTTAACTTAACATTCTGAAGTTTTGACTTAGTCAGAATCTTAGAAGTAGAAGTTGTAGGTTCTGAATGAGTCTCTGTGTTGACTTCATCAGACTCTTTTACAAAAAGATTTTTCAACGCCTCTCTGGCTCCATCAGGACCAGATTTCAGAGTCATTTCATTTGAGTTTCCTCCAATGAATCCAAGACCCTGTCCTCTGTTCTGATACGTACTATAGATCATGGATGCAACCCTTGATCTGTCAATTCCAGTAGCAATAAATTCTTGCAGAGCAACATCTTGCTCACTTAAGTATTTACAGCTACACTTCTTGATCAATAAAGAAATATTTTCTTCTTTTAAATCTTCTAATTCCAACAGAGTTGAATTATGTCTTTTTGACAGCTTATCAAGCTGTTGTTTGACTTTCTTCAACTCAGTGGTCTTAGTTTTAAAATGACCAAGAAGCTCATTGACAGATTCTATAAGTTCAGATCTTGTGAGATCAGAGTATACCTCTGTTTCATTTTCTGAGTCTGTATCTGATTCTGCCTCAGGTGTCTCTTTAACCGATTCGGTTGTAGCCATTAGTCCAACAGCTACATTGGCTTCACCATCAGCATCATCATCTTCAGATCCTGACTCATTATCAAGATCTTCCCAGGTGGCCATCAGACTTTTCTTGATCTGCTTCTTAAACTTGCTTGACTTGAAGGTTGGCCTCTTTGACTTGGATTTTTCCTTCTGCAGTTCTGGACACTCAGCAATAAAATGTCCAGTTTTCTTGCAGTTGAAGCAACCTTTCTGATCCTCCTTTTTTAACCCCTTCCCACTGCTCTTGCTCAGAAATCTCTTGTTCTTCTTAGCAAGGTACTGCATTCTGCTTGAAAGCATAGCCATTTCTTTTGCTACATCAGGATCCTCTTCTGAACTTTCAGAAGCTGAAGACTCATTTTCAGATTCTTCAACCTTGAGAGCCTTTGAAGACCTTCCTTTTGATTTTAAAGCAATGGTTTTGGATTTTCTTGCAGAATCATGTTCATTGAGACTTAACTCATGAACCTTGAGTGAGCTTACAAGATCTTCAACACTTAAAGTGTTTAAATCTTTAGCCTCCTCAATTGCAGTGACCTTTGGTCTCCATCTAGAGGGTAAGCTCCTTAGAATCTTGCTAACATGATCAGAAGCTATGTAACTCTTCTTCAATATCTGAAGACCAGATACTAGAGTTTGAAATCTTGAGTACATCTGCTCAATACTTTCATCCTCTTTCATCTTAAATAGTTCATACTGATGAACTAATATAAGAGCTTTAGCTTCCCTGACCTTTTTGCTTCCTTCGTAATTAGCACAGAGAGAAGCAAACATGGCTCTAGCAGTAGATTTGTCACTCATCTTCATGTATTCCGTTTTAGGAATAGCAGTGACAAGAGCCCCTCTGATGATATGATGTTTCTTATAGATTTTCTTTTGAGCAGCAGTGTGAAGTTTGCGGTCAATGGCAGCACCTTCATCATCAAGTTGTAAGTCACCAACACCATCTTCAAGTATGTCCCAGAGTTCTTCATCAAGACCCATGACATAACTATAGAAGTTGGTTTTCCACCAAGAAAATTCTTCAGGATCACCATTGAACTTGGGAATTTTTCCATAATCAGCCTTTCTACTGCTGTTATTGGATCCATATTCATATGGTATAGCAGCACCAGAAGTGGCACCAGAAGAAGACGGTTCACTGGAAGACATGTCTTTCTCTGGATCTTTTCTGTTACACGGTTAAGTGCTAAGACAACAGAGCCGGAGCTCTGATACCAACTGAAGGTGAGAAAAACACAAGAAGGGGGGGGTTGAATTGTGTTTTCTTTTCTCAACTCTTGAAGAGTGAGAATCTAATTCCTTTAAACTCAGAGTCTGAATGAGATCAGAGTCTGATAGGAGATTAGGTTCTGATTGCAGCGGAATAATCAAGAGATAAAGAGAGAACAAAGAACACAAGCAATTATACAGGTTCCTTCCTCAAACCGGAAGTAGTCCTGTCCCCCTTGTACTTCCAAGGAGAGTTCACTAAAATGTAATATCAAATTACAAGTTGCTCAAACACACAGTATGAGACTTCCTTGCTCAAGCACACAGGCGAGAGACTTCCTTGCTCAAAGACACAACTAAGAGACTTCCTATGCTCAAGGACACAGCCAAGAGACTTCCTTTGCTCAAGCACAAAAGCAAGAGACTTTTACACAATTACAGAAAATTGAATAGAGTTGAAACACTTGACAACAATCAAAATGTGTTTCAATTACAACAAAGACATACTCTGTTTTACACAAAAGACAGACTCTATTTTTCTGTGAAACTTTAAGATTCTAGGATACTCAGTTTGTAAGAATCTAAGTTTATGATGTGCTTATGTTATGACTCAGTTGAATACGAAAGCAGCGCAATGCAGTTTTTTTCTCAGTTGTAGAGTCACGCTTCTTCAAGTCTTCTATCCTTTATATAGGGGTAGGAAAGAGACATTGAGTCCTCCAGCACATCAGAATGATTTCTGAAGCTTGATCAATGACTGTTGATCTGTTGCTTGATTTGGTAATAGTCCTTCAATAACATCATTTGAATTCCATTCCCTTTGAGGATTAATACCGGTAGACACAGTTGCCAAACTGTACATGGTAGTGGAGTAGTGGAAACAGAGTTCGTACAACGTACTCTGTACTGGCCTGCAATCTTTGTCTTTGTGCTTCCCACGCTCAAGTTGACTTAGAAGCTAGCCGTTACTCCATTAGAGTTTCTTTGTGCATAGCAATGCAGTAGAGATCACTGTTAGGAGATTATCAAATTTGTGGCTTCAGACTCACTGTAGCACTAAGCTTCTGATAATCTTCAGACTCTCTTGGTTTTCAGATTCTGATGGTCTTCAGACTCTGATACAGTCTTCAGACTCTTTTTAGCACAGTCTTCAGACTCTCTTCGATACAGTCTTCAGACTCTCTTCGATACAGAATCACAAGCAACAAGCTTCTATGGATTTATTGCTCTTTAACATTGTTCAAACAGAATTCTTTCTAAGATACAAATCTTAATTGATATCCTGCATACTTAAACAAATATTAGCAATATCCAATTGACAACTTTTTAATACCTTGTTATCATCAAAACTCAAAACGTGGTATTGCTGAACACCTTTGTTCCAACACATGATGCTAAGATGTTAGAGTTGCATTTGTCGAGTCCTGTGTCTGAGATGTTTTCAGACGTTTGTTTTGAGAAGATATTCTAAGATGACTTATTATACGTAGATGCTTGAGATGTTTTCAGTTATACGTGACGAATATGATTGTTGTTGTTAAGCATGATTATTTGGATTATATGTTAATATAATTGTTGTGAATCTCACCCCTTCTGTTGGAATTGCCGCCTTGTGGGCAAGTGCAGGTGACCAAGCTTAGGTTCGACGACGTGAGAGGTTATTGTGGAGTCTTAGGAGCTCTGATACGTAACGGGATGGGGATTTATAATTATTTCTATTCCTTTATGTATCACGTTGACTAATGATGATGTATGCGACGCAACTTTAATTTGAGATGTTTTATGAGGCTTTTGTGCCAAGAATTATTTATTTAAGATTTTGAGACGCTTATGAATTCCGCTGCTATGTTTGAATATTGTTTAAGAATAAATTATTATTCGATTTGATTTAAAAGATTTTATGAAATGTGACATCCTGATTTATTGTGATATACTCTGATTATTTGAATGAAATTTTTAAGTCGGGATTTCGGGGTGTTACAAAAGGCATGAGAAAGAAGATTATGCAAGCGTGGAACACCATTCGAAGAAAGGATTTTAGTTAGGAAAGAAGACAGGTATCGTCCATGAATCATATACTCAGTGGGTTATTGATAGAGCTACCCAATATGGGATGCCTTATGAACTCCCAAGGTTCCTATCTGCTATTACTCCAGCACCACCTCTACCTATGACCTTTGATACCGAGAAAGAGTACCAGGAGCGTTTGCATGAGTCCCGCCGTGAAAGTGCCGTTTGGGAAGGAAAGTATCAAGTAGCCGAGCGTGAGAAGGATGCCCTGATGAACCTGCTAGAGCAAGAAAATTGGAAAAACCACAAGAAAGACCAGGAAATTGCTGAATTGAAAGACCGTATCAAGGAGAAGGACGCCATACTTGACCGGGTTCCTGGGAGTAAGAAGAGGCATATGGACTTCTTTGCCGGCATGCATCCAGATCTTGAGGAGTAGACCGCCTCAGGAGTCGGAGAACTTCACAGTTTTTATCACTTATGTCACTTTCTAGCTTTTGTGATGTACTTTGGAGTCTATCCATTGGCTCAGTTTGTTAAAAAGGGAATTATCTTGTGGTGCTTTAAATTATTATTCAATGAAATTCTCAACTACGATGTTTACGTAAATGCTTTTATAAGTCCTTCAATAAAAATGTCTATTTTTGCATAAACATACCATGCATCATTCTGCATTCATAGTTTCAAATCCGAGTCTCACAATATGTCTTTTCAATAAAAGGGTCGATCCATCAGTAAGTGGTCCGATGTCTTCGTTCAACTTCAACTCGCACATGAAACACTCGTGCAAACACAAAAGATGAATCAGTTTGAACAAGAGGTCCACGAGCTTCGTAAAGAGGTGACAACGCTTCGGGATAAAGTAGAGAAGTTAACTAACCTGGTATCTTCGCTGATTGTTACAAAGGATCCGCCACAATTCCAGCGAGGGCCCCAGCCACCATGTCAGCCACGGTGCATACAAGAGCCTCGACAACAGGCTCCTCAACAATCCAATCCTCATAATCAGGCTCGGAGAACACATTATGATCCAATTCCCATGAAATATGCAGATTTGCTTCCACAATTGCTCGAAAAGAATCTGGTCCAGACTAAAGCGCCTCCTCCAGTACCAACAAGATTGCCAGCATGGTATAGACCTGACCTTTTCTGTACTTTCCATCAAGGGGAACCTGGACATGACGTCGAACATTGTAACGCACTAAAGAAGGCAGTCCAGAACTTGATCCGGACCAACCGCCTAACCTTTTAAGACTCTCCGTAATCTGATATTTGTTGATGTTTTCTTCCGCTACTTATCCGTTCAAATAATGTGTTTGTTTGCTGTTTACTTTTTCCAAAAATCCTTTCGCCCCGCCCGAGACGAAAGTGAACTTGTGTAGGGCTCTTTGCTTCATGTATTTTCCATCATTAATAAAAAGGTCGTTTTGATCCCGACTTTGTTTTTATTTTGTGCTTTTTCTGGAAAAATGGTAACACAAAAAACCAAAAAAATCTTTTTCTTTAATCATTTCCAAATATCTGCATACATTCACTTCCTAAAAATCAAATATAAATGCAGATTAAACATAAATAAGCCCGTTGAAAACATTAACCCTATACTCTTTCTCGACTTTGAATTTCGTGTCCGAAAACGAAGAAGAATGAAGAAATTCCCGACAAGATCTCTCACATACTGGGGCATCCTAGCCGTCAAAGCTGCAAACGAAAATCAAGAAGATTGTCCAAAGGATGACAGTCATTTACAAAGACCAGCATAACATGGCACTATTGCCTCACATGGGCGTCGTGTTTCAGTAAAACATTTGAACATGGGCAACCCCCCTCCTTCCCTCAGTATACGACATGAAGGCCGGACTTCTCATGGAGATCAAAATCCCATCAACGAGAGTTCTGCTAAAATCTCAAGTTTTGATTGAACATACAATGCATGACGATCCTGTACAACTACATCAAAAGAGGTTGAAACAAACTTCCAACAAGAAGGTTCGTCAGACTTTGTGCTCAAAAAGGCACTCTTTCCAACCTTACTCCAGGGGCCAGTGGACGCCTAATTATGAAGGCTTGTGTGCAATGACTCCCACAACTACGAACAATGACAAACTCACACGTCCTTTGAATGCCGGTGCAGTCAAGAAATACTCTGTCGAAAATAAAAGCTCGATAGGTCGCAAACCTGAAAAAGGGACTTAGGCAAAAAGGAGCATCTCGGTGGACCGAAAACCCGAAAGGGCGGTCCAGGCAAAAATTAGAGACATTAACAAAAATGATTATCCTGATAGATTGAAAACCCAAAAGGGTGATCTATGCAAAAGTTAAGGATCATGACAAAGTAACTGCATCAAATCAAGCACAGTCCCCTTGGGGCACCCAGCTATCAAAAGACCTCCGATTCGAAGCATCTGCAAATCAAAGACTCAGAACAGGGGCATTCAAAGTTGTTAGGGAGAATAGCGGTTATCGTGTTCAATGTACCCTTCCCATTACATTTACCATTTTCCAAAATATTTCAAAGATCCGTGGATCGATGCCATTGGCAGGCCACCACTCAATTAATCAAGTTTGACCCCATACCCGTTTATTTGGAACTCTCATTTATTCAATTTACAAAATTTCTTCTATTTTTTATGGCCATACTTGAAGCAAAAAATTTCAAAATACAAAACTCTTTTTTACATCTTTTGAAAAGTACGAACAACAAACACATTCTCTTTGAACTCGTGAGTAAGAAAAGCGCACATCAGCATCCGCCTCGAGAATGGCTACACTCCGGAAGGGAGACATGTCTAAGCATTATGAAGAGGACCTCTACTTTGAGCAAGATGCAGTCATAATCCAAAAACAAGAACAAAAAATGAAAGCTCGCTAAGTTGAAAACCTGAAAAGGCGACTTAGGCAATAGAGATCGTCCCAGTGGACTGAAAACCCGAAAGGGCGGTCCAGGCAAAAATTAGGGATTTCAAAAAACCAGAAAAACAAAAAGGAGCATGACTGCAGGGGCATACCAATGGATTAACACTCTATGTAAGATGGCGACTTCCAGACTTTTGGTCAACACTGGCATTTGTCAGAACGCTCTACGCCGGTTCACAAATGGCGACTTCTTCCCAACTTTTCAGTCAACAATGAGCTTTCTCCGCAGGAAGCGTCAGTTGCTATCTCATGTCAAGTTCCACCCTGCAAGTGGCTCGCTCTATTCACAATAATATCATCTTCAAGGAAGTTTACCGAGTGTTTGTACTGCGATGTCAGTCTATCTCTCATCTTACCTGTTTTGTCTCGTTTCGTCGAGTTTACCCATCACAACCTAGTCTACGCACTCATACATTCATTCACACATTCATACATCCGTGCATTATTAATTTCACACACACACACACATCATATACACAACATCGTTCACACATGGTTGCATTAGTCACCCAAAGTCTTGTTTGGCCGCATCCTTTCGTTTCAAGTCCTTTATCGTTTCAAGCCGACAGTCCTAACAATGGACCGCTTAAGTTTACACTTTTATCATTTAAAGCCGACAGTACTAACAATGGACCACTTAAGTTTACACTTTTATCATTTGAAGCCGACAGTCCCAGACAACGGACCGCTTACATTTTTATCCGCTTTTAAGTCGACAGTCCTAGACAATGGACCGCTTTCAAGCCGACAGTCCCAGACAACGGACCGCTTACATTTTTATCCGCTTTCAAGCCGACTGTCCCAGACAACGGACCGCTTACATTTTACTTGATTTCAAGCCGACAGTCCCAGACAACGGACCGCTTACATTTTTATCCGCTTTCAAGCCGACAGTCCCAAACAACGGATCGCTTACATTTTACTTGCTTTCAAGCCGACAGTCCCAGACAACGGACATCTTACATTTTTATCCGCTTTCAAGCCAACAGTCCCAAACAACGGACCTCTTACATGTTACTTGCTTTCAAGCCGACAGTCCTACACAACGGACTGCTTACACTTTTATTTGCTTTCAAGCCGACAGTCCTACACAACGGACCGCTTACACTTTTATCTGCTTTCAAGCCGACAGTCCTACACAACGGACCGCTTACACTTTTATCTGCTTTCAAGCCGACAGTCCTACACAACAGACCGCTTACACTTTTATCTGCTTTCAAGCCGACAGTCCTACACAACGGACCGCTTACACTTTAATATGCTTTCAAGCCGACAGTCTTACACAACGGACCGTTTACATTTTTACTGCTTTCGAGCCAACGGTCCTAAACAACAGACCACTTATGTTTACTTTTTGCCTTGTTTCAAGCTGCTAGTCCTAAACAACGGACAGTCCGTGTCTATCTGTCATTCCCTCCAGTGTCATCCCCAGTGCATCTGGCCCAGAGATGTCATCAAAAGTTTTTGTCTTCATTAAACCATCGTTTCCAAACTAATACAATAACAGACAATCATTTCCCCAGTGAAACTACATTCCTCTTACGGAGTCGGATCCTTTTCTTCAACAAATTCGGGCAGCCTGTCGCCATTACTGGTCCTAGTCGAGTCATCCATACCGTCTTGCATTCATAATTGTGTCACATGCATTCACACAGTATCTTAGGGTCAAAAATAGGTGTACTTTGTATTTAAGCCTCTTCGGCCCGTCCAATCAAAGATTCCATCTTCAAATCCCCGGACGAAGAAACTTAAATAGGGGCATCTGTCATACCCCAATTTTTGACCCAAGATCCCACCGACACGCGTCGTTCGACCCTGACTTTTCAATGAACATTTCGGCAGAGAGGTATTTTAAAATACCTCATTTTTGGTTTCGAGTCGGGCCCTCATCTCACTTTATTTATTTATCATTTATTTTTAATTTCCATCTTTTATTTTAATTTTTTTAATTCTTATTTTTAATTAGTCATTTTATTTTAATTACTTTCATTTTTATTTTGTTTTATTTAATTGTCCAAAAAATCTAAAAATCAATAGGGTCAAAAAACGGTCCTGATCCAAAAACAGTTCACGCCTCATATGAGGCAAACACAGCCTGTTTACATCAAAATCTTCAGTTCATTCTGATCCAAAAGCACAGGTTTTTCTCTGCTTTCTCAACAAACCCTAGCCAAGACCTGGTACTATAAAATAGAACCAACAAAGAACACAAAGGGGGCCAAAAAAAAAAAACCTGCAAAGAAAATAGCTAGAAACAATGATTCACCAAGCAGACACGAATCATCAAAGCCAGCAACAAATTTCCAGCCAGAAACAAAGATTCACAAAGCCAGCAATAAATTTCCAGCCACGAATCATCAAGCAGACACGAAGCAACACTCATTTTCGAACAACAACAACCATCAAACGGAACCAACAATAACCAACGGCAACACCAACACAGTCAAGGCCACCATACCAGAGCCACAACCGGTCCCAAATCCACACATCAAATCGGAATCAAAAGGTATAATCTCTAAAAAACTTAGATCTAGGACTGTTGAGTGGTTGTTTGGATTTTTGGTGTTAAGAATCGAATAGAGGAGAAGGAGTATAATAGAATACACAAAAAAAAAAAAAAAAAAAGGAGTAGATAACTACTCCGACGCGGCGGCGCAGCCACCATGGCCACCGCGCCTCTCGCCGGAAAATTGTTGAGGAAAGTAGAACAAGAGAGAGGAGAGGGAAGAGAGGAAAGAAAAGAGGGAAAGAGAAGAGAGAGAAACAGGTTGAAAAAATGACTAAAAAAACCGGTGCCCCCTATTTAAAGGGAGACCGAACCGGTTCTGCAGCCGAACCGGTCTGAACCGGCCTAAAACCGTTTTAGGCCCAAACTCCCCTTTCCTCTCTCTGCAGCCCAATTTTTCTTCTTTTTAATTACTGCACCCCTTGTTCGCTGCTAGCACCCCCCAATCCTTTTTTTCTTTCATCCTTTTGCATGCATTTTCATTTCCTTTATTTTAATTCTGCATTTTTATTATTACCATATGCATGTTTATTTTGGGTCATTTATTTTTACCGCACAGAACTTAGTTTGTATTTAGGCTTTAATGTTATTTATTTGTCTATGGTATGGGACTTAGAATGTAAACTAGGCTTTAATGTAAATAATTTTTGTCCCTTGTCAATTTATTTTCCGCAAACCTTAGAATGTATCTTAGGCTTAATGTAAATCATGCATGTGTGCGTGTGTGGGTGTGTGCCTTTTATCTTCGTTCTAGCTTAGGGTAATGGTCTTTGTGGTGATTCAACGTCACTACAAAGTACCTACGTTTTACTTTCTTGCTCCGTTAGTTTTACTTTTTGTTTAACTATTATTTAAAAACCACAAAAACATTCACATAACCAAAAATTACAAAAAAACTCTTTTCACAATAAACCTTGATCCAAGAATCAAGCGTTCCGTTTACTTTATTTTTTCCATAAATCAAAATTGCAATTAACTTTATTTATACTATAAGTCATTTTCTTTAATATAAAAAATACAAATCTATCTTATTTTGCCACTTGGTTTTTGCTTTAAAACCTTTTTTTCAAAACTAATAAAAACATCAAACCAATCAAACGAAATTTCTACCCCGAACTACGAGGTTATGATCCCTCACGGGTACGTAGGCAAGGGACACTCGTCCTTCCAAATCAATAAAAATGTAGATAATTAGGTTTTTCTTCTTAATCATTTTTTTCGAAGCAAGCAAGTATATAGCACAAAAATTAAATAAAACCAAGAGGTTCCCGTAGAGTACTACGGACATAAAGGGTGCTAATACCTTCCTTTTATGTAACTAACCCCTGAACCCTTAATCTTTAAAATGGGGTATTAGAACTTTTTTCCCTGTTTTCTAAAAATTAAATGTTCAGTTGTGAAATAAATTAGTGAGTCAAAAGCTAATCAAATAGCCTTGATCTCCAAAAAATGACGCGACAGAAATGGCGACTTCATTGGGGACACCTCTAAGAGGGTTGAGCCTAACTTGGCTTTATTTAAATTTTGTGCTATAACCTGCTTAAAAACAAAAATAAAAGATGGAAATACATGCATTTATGATTCTTCCTTTTTCTTTCTCCTTTCTTAACGTGTGTGGTGAGATAAGTTCTAACTCGGACTTGAGAGAAACATAAGATAGGACGGATGCATACGTTGTCAACGTGAGTACTCATGTTTGACATGTTATTTTCAAGTGACCGTCGAAGTTGAGAACCTTTAGTCACCTTTAACACATCTTGGCCTTTTAGGACGTAGTGCGGTGGCTAATCAAGAGTGCTCTTGAATTGGCTGATACGCGATAATACACTCAAATGAGACATTACTACGAATGTTGTTGGACCGGGAGTATTCCCGTTGATCGACAATGTTCGAAAGTGGTCAGTGATTTTGGGGATCCAATAGAACCCGTGATACAGGTACATGTGAAACCATAGTCCTTACCATATGGCGCACTTACCCTTGACTCCATCATGTTGAACCTGACCCGACCATGTTTTCTATGTTCTTTAGCATATTCATGCATACATGCATTCATTCATAAACATTTTTTTCATCAAAATCGAAGGACTTATCTAAACTTTCTTTACAAACATCGTAGATGAATTTCCCAGGAAGGAACCTTAAGCAGTATAGTTTCAGGAAACCGGACCTTTCGAGTTTAAGGAAGCTAGCAAAAGAGGTGACTGACCGGGATTACTTTCGGGAACGACATGGAAGTTTGCTCGGTAATGTCAAAACAGATGTTGATGAGGGACTTCTCAATACTTGGGTCCAATTCTACGATACTCTCAATCATTGCTTCACCTTCCCAGATTACCAGCTTGTTCCCACCCTTGAGGAATATTCTCATTGGATAAATTTGCCAGTGCTTGACGAACAACATTTCAGCGGCCTTGAGAGAACACCCAAACATTCAACCATTGCTGCAGCTCTCCACCTTGAAACAGTCGAAGTGAAAGCAAACCTCATCCTCAAAGGAAATCTTTTGGGCCTACCTACCAAGTTCCTCTATAAACAAGCTACCATTGTTGCCGAAGCAGCCAGCATCGATGCCTTTCACTCCATCCTTGCCCTACTCATATATGGCCTTGTGCTTTTCCCGAACATCAACGACTTTGTTGACATCAATTCCATTAAGATCTTCATATCAAGAAACCCGGTCCCTACCCTGTTGGCCGACACATACCATTCTATCCATGAACGTACCCTGGCGGGCCGCGGAACCATCCTTTGTTGTGCGCCTTTGCTACAGAGATGGATCACATCTCATTTACCCCAAACTCCTCGCTTTACAATCAATCCGGAAAATCTCCTGTGGTCTAAAAGAATCATGTCCCTTACTCCAGCTGATGTAGTGTGGTACGACCGGGCTTACGATAAAGGAACCATCATTGACAGTTGTGGAGAATTCAATAACGTACCTCTCCTTGGTATACGCGGAGGAATTAACTACAACCCTACTCTTGCCAGACGCCAGTTCGGGTATCCCATGGAAGGGAAGCCTCGTTACATCTATCAAGAGAATGTGTTTTACCACAACCGAGAAGACAGTAAAGGCATGAGAAAGAAGATTGTGCAAGCATGGAACACCATTCGAAGAAGGGATAAAGGCCAGTAAGGAAGGAAGACAGGTGTCGTCCATGAATCCTATACTCAGTGGGTTATTGACAGAGCTACCCAATATGGGATGCCTTATGAACTACCAAGATTCATATCTGCTAGTACTCCAACACCACCTCTACCTATGACCTTTGATACCGAGAAAGAGTACCAGGAGCGTTTGCATGAGTCCCGCCATGAAAGTGTCGTTTGGGAAGGAAAGTATCAAGTAGCTGAGCGTGAGAGGGATGCCCTAATGAACATGCTAGAGCAAGAAAATTGGAAAAACCACAAGAAAGACCAGGAAATTGCTGAATTGAAAGACCGTATCAAGGAGAAGGATGCCATACTTGACCGGGTTCCTGGGAGTAAGAAGAGGCGGATGGATTTCTTTGCCGGCACGCATCCAGATTTTGAGGAGTAGACCACCTCAGGAGTTGGAGAGCTTCACAGTTGCTCTTATCTTCTATGTCAGTTTTCTAGCTTTCTGTGATGTATTTTGGAGTCTATCCCTTGGCTCAGTTAGTTAAAAAGGGGAATTATCCTGTGGTGCTTTAAATTATTATTTAATGAAATTTTTCAATTACGATGTTTACAAAATTGCTTTCATAAGTCCTTCGAAAAATGTGTCTATTTTTGCATAAACATACCATGTATCATTCTGCATTCATAGTTTCAAGTCCGAGTCTCACACTATGTCTTTTCAATGAAAGGTCGATCCATCAGTAAGTGGTCCGATGTCTTCGTTCAACTTCAACTCGCACCTGCAAACACTCGTGCAAACACAAAAAACGGATCAACTTGAACAAGAGGTCCACGAGCTTCGTGAAGAGGTGACAACGCTTCAGGCTGAAGTAGAGAAGTTAACTAACCTGGTATCTTCGCTAATGGTTACAAATGATCCGCCTCAATTCCAGCGAGGGCCCCAGCCACCATGTCAGCCACTGTGTATGCAACAGCCTCGACAACAGGCTCCTCAACAATCCAATCCTCAGAAACAGGTCTCAAGAAAGCAATTTATCCCAATCCCTGTGAAATATGGGGATTTGTTATACCCCAATTTTTAACCCAAGATCCCACCGACACGCGTCGTTCGACCCTGACTTTTCAGTGAAAATTTCGGCAGAGAGGTATTTTAAAATACCTCATTTTTGGTTCCGAGTCGGGCCCTCATCTCACTTTATTTATTTATCGTTTATTTTTAATTTCCATCTTTTATTTTATTTTTTTAATTCTTATTTTTAATTAGTCATTTTATTTTAATTACTTTCATTTTTATTTTGTTTTATTTAATTGTCCAAAAAATCCAAAAATCAATAGGGTCAAAAAACGGTCCTGATCCAAAAACAGTTCACGCCTCATATGAGGCAAACACAGCCTGTTCACATCCAAATCTTCAGTTCATTCTGATCCAAAAGCACAGGTTTTTCTCTGCTTTCTCAACAAACCCTAGCCAAGACCCGGTACTATAAAATAGAACCAACAAAGAACACACAGGGGGACCGAAAAATTCAGGAACAAAACGATTTTTTTTCACGGCCGAAAATCATCACAAAAACACACAAACAGCCGAAAAGTTGACCAGAACATAAGTCAAATAATTCATCAACCTGCAACAATAGAAAAACAACCACAAGAATCGACAGGTCACGAAGCCACATAGTCTGAACCCTTCTCACCGAACCACCGGTCAAACACCGAAACCGAACCGCAACCATTTCAAATCTAGAAGATCGAACCGGATCCGTCGAAACCAGTCACCAGTTCAAACGGGGGCGAGCCAGAATCGAAAGCAACGAACCGGCCGCGTCGAATTCAGTCACCAACAACAACAAACCGAAATCAAATAACAGAGGTACAAGTTTTTTTCCCTTTCGTTTTTATAAATCTAGGCTATGGTAGTTGTTGTTTGAAACTATAGAACTTGGAATAAGGAATAGAAAGAGAATAGGAGTAGCGGAGAAGAAACGACAAAAAAAAAAACAAAAAAACAAACCTAGGGTTCCGACGCGGTGGCGCCGCCGTACCGGCCGGCCAACCACCGCCGGAACCCTCGCCGGAAAACTGGTACTCACGGCGGCTCATTTGAAGCTCGCCGGAAAATTGTTGGCAAGGAAGAACAAGAGAGAGAAGAGAGGTTCTAGAGAGAAGGAAGAGAAGAGAGAGAAAGTAATTGTGAAATGAATAAAAAACAGCCACAGCCTACTTATAGGCTCGGCCAGATCATGTGTGCGTGGGTGTATGCGCTATGAAGCACCCTCGCACCTCGTCCCTTTGATGCGGATCCAACAGCCCTGATACCCTGATCCATGATCAAGTCCAGGCTGTCTGATCTTGATCAAACGGCCTAGATTTGATCCATAAGCCCAACACGCGTCTGGCATCACCCAAGGCCCAATTTCTATCTTTTTCCATACTGCACCCCCCTGTGCACTGCTTGCACCTCCAGCATCTCATCGTTTATCGTTTTCATGCATTTTTAAATTTCCCTTGCGTTTTTTATGTTTTTTTTTATAGGCATTCACATATTTATTTTGAAGGGATTTTGAAAGGATGAATTGATTTTTGATTGGAGCTGCAATGAGGTCTGGAGAATTTTTCACGATTCATCGTCAACCTAACCTTGTTACCTAAACCGCCTTTGATCCTTGTCATCCAAACCGATCCTTGCTTCTCAGCCATGGCAAAATTCAATATTCCTTGGAAATGTTTAAACCTAGATCCAATACCAGCCAACACTACCATCATCCAACCCAAACCGTCTAAAACCTTCGCACAAGCAGTTTCTACTGTTTGTGACATTCCTGAATCGCAACTCCCCCAACCTGTCCTTAAGGGAGAAGACTTTGCAATCCAGATACCAGAAGCGGAATATGAAGCTGGGATTGCTACATGCAAACACAACCTTCACGGTAGGGTTATTTGGCCAAAGGGAACGACACCGTTAACAGCGGCTGCCTTGAAAACGAAGTTATCGCAAATCTGGAAGGGCTTCTCACGTTGGGGCATCACCTCTATTGGTAAGGGCTTCTTTGAATTTAGTTTCTCTTCAGTTGAAGATGTTAGAAGGGTTAGATCAATATCATCTTGGAACTTAAGCCCTGGTTTGCTAAAACTTTTTGCATGGTCTAAGGACTTTAACCCTAGGAACCAACATAATTCTTCAGCACAAGTGTGGGTGAAAATATATGGCCTAGCTCAAGAGTACTGGAGAAAGAACATACTATTTTCAATAGCTAGTGGAATAGGTTCTTCTATTTGCACTGACTCTGTTACTGCCAAACCAATGTATGAGAGAACTTTTGGGCATTACGCTAGGGTTTTGGTAGAAATAGATTTATCACAGACTTTGAGGTACAAGATTCTGGTGGAACGTAAAGGCTTTGCGTTCTATGTTGATTTAGATTATGAAAATGTTCTGGAGTATTGTACTTATTGTAGATCAATTGGTCATTATGTGGATTATTGTAAGAAGTGGAACCTTGATGTTTGTGCAAGAATAGATAGAGATCCAAGAAAGAACAACATGGAGCAAAATAAATTATATGTTATCAGGAAGGATGGAAGGGCAGAACAGGACACACCTCCTGAAGGTGATAATGTTGTAAAGGAAGTTGTTAATGTTGAAGACACTCCGGATAAGGAAGATGGAAACATAACAAAAAGCGCAGCTTTGTTGAATAATAAAGGAAAGGCACCGATGATTGAACCGGCTGAAATTTTGAAAGAACAGGACAAAGCTTTAGAGATGGAGCTGAATGTTAATGTTGATTTTAATGTTGAGGCTCATGATGAAACACGCAAAGAACAAGAGAAGGAGGTGCAAGATTCTGACAGTTCCAATGGCTCCTTTGTGGATGCTACACAAATTAGAATTGACTCTCATTCATCTTCAGATGAAGTTAATTCAGATATTCCAACACCTGTTAGAGTCCAAAGAGATATGGAATTTCTGAACAGCTCTTGGGCCAATATGGCAGCAAATGAAGATGCAGAGGCCAGTCTTAATGAAACTCTTAAAAGAGGACCAACGAAGATACCCCAACAACTCATAGATGCAGATGGCTTTCAAATGCAGATTTCAAAGAGTAAGAAAAAAGCACATCAAAAGTTGATTCAAGAAAGCAAGAAGGCATACAGTACCAGATCAAAGGTTGTTCAGAAACCTTTGAAATGAAGTATATCTTTTGGAATGTAAGGGGTTTGGCTAACAACCCATCAAGGTTAGCACTTCAAAGGCTTATTTCCAATAATAATCCTGATTTTGTTTTCATATCAGAACCATGGATGGACTTTAATGATTTACCTAGTAGATGGCTTCGAAACCTTAACCTTAAATTATTTGCAGTAAACAATAGAGTTAACCTACTTCCCAATATTTGGTGTCTTTGTAAAAACAACTTAAACCCTGTGTTTTTAGCATCTGATTCGCAACAAGTCTCTTTTACTTTAATAGAAGAAGGGAAGAGTTTTGCTTGTTCAGTTGTATATGCTTCCACAAACTACTTAATCCGCAGGCAGCTTTGGAATTCTTTAACAATGTTACAAAATCAATTTGCTTTGCCTTGGACTTTTATTGGTGATTTCAACTGTATTTTGGGTGCACATGAACATAGAGGCCGCACCAATCCAGCTAGAAGTCCAATTCAGGATTTTCAATCTTGGACTGATATCAACAACTTAATTCACTTGCATACTAGAGGCGCGGAGTTTACCTGGTCCAGTGGTAGAGGTGGGGGCAGACATACAGATAGGAGGTTAGATAGAGTTGTTTGTAATCAAGCATGGATTGATTTGTGTTGTTCTTTAACAGTTACAACTTTAATTAAACACAAGTCTGATCACTTTCCAATTCTTATGGACTTTAAACTATCAGAATCTTCTTCTTTTGCATCTCAATTTAAGTTTATGAGAATGTGGAGCATGCATCCAGATTGTAAACAAATAGTGCAGGAGTGTTGGAATACTACAATAGTAGGATGTCCTATGTTTGTTTTAAATAGGAAGCTCAAAATTTTGAAAGAAAAACTGAAGATATGGAACAAAGAAAGTTTTGGTAATGTGCATGCATTTGTTACAAATGCTGAACATAAATTGCAGTTGATTCAAGCTCAAATTCAAACTAGTGGAAATTCAGATGCTTTATTATCAGAGGAAAAGGAAGCTCATAAAGTCTTAGAAGAAGCCCTTAATAGACAAGAATGTTTTTGGCAAGAAAAGGCAAAGGTAAATTGGCATTTGGAGGGAGATAGAAACACAAAGTACTTTCGTAAAATAGCCAAAATTAAAACCTCAACCAAAACCATAACATCCCTACATGATGGTGATCAAATTCTCACAGACTAAACATTGATATCAAACCATATAGTAAATTATTACAAAAATCTTTTTTGCACTAACTTTGTTTTGCAGGATCATTCGCTTGTAGAGGAAGTCATCCCCACTCTCATCACTGATGAAATGAATGCTATTTTAACAATGTTACCATCTCAACAAGAAATCAAGTCTGCTGTTTTCTCTTTGAACAAAGAAAGTGCCCCTGGTCCTGATGGCTTTGGAGCCTTTTTCTTTCAAACATACTGGGACATCATTCACGCTGATGTGGTGAAGGCAGTCTTAGAGTTCTTCACAACTAGTTGGATCATGCCAGGATACAACTCCAACATCATTGCTTTACTTCCAAAATTACCTACTGCTTCTACAATTGATCAATACCGACCAATAGCAATGGCCAACTTCAAATTCAAAATTATCTCAAAGGTAATTGCTGACAGGTTAGCTCCCATCATGCCTTTCATCATCTCTGAGGAACAAATGGGTTTTATACATCAAAGAGACATAAAAGATTGTCTTTGTATAGCATCTGAAGCCACAAATCTTCTTCACAATAAATCTTTTGGGGGAAACCTAGCTTTAAAGATAGATATTACAAAGGCCTTCGATACATTAGAATGGACTTTTTTGATGAAAGTGCTCAAACAATTTGGGTTCAATGAATGGATCCAAGTTATTCTTAATTCAACTTTCTTATCTGTCTCTGTGAATGGAAAGGCTCAAGGCTATTTCAATTGCACAAGGGGAGTGAGACAAGGAGACCCTCTCTCACCCCTTTTATTTTGCTTGGCAGAAGATGTTCTAAGTAGAAGTATTTCGAGACTTGTGGAGGAAGGTAAGCTTGATCTTATTAAAGGCACAAGGCATTGCTCGGTCCCATCTCACTCTTTTTATGCAGATGATCTTATGATTTTCTGCAAAGGAAAGATGTCTGGTTTGATTGCTCTAAAAGATTTGTTTCAGTTATATGCTTCAAGTTCTGGCCAAATTATTAATTGTTCAAAATCTTCAATATACTCTAGCTCCATTACCATTGTAAGAATGAACAACATTGTGCAGCTTATTCACTTTAATATTGGCACATTCCCTTTCAACTATTTGGGGGTCCCCATTTTTAAAGGAAAGCCAAAAGCAAGTTATCTTCAACCTGTTGCAGACAAAATCAAAATGAAACTGTCAGCATGGAAAGCTTCCCTCCTTTCTATGGCTGGGAGAGTACAACTAGCAAGGTCAGTCATTCAAAGCATGTTGGTTTATAGTATCTCTCTTTACTCATGGCCAGTTTCCCTAATCAAAGAAGTAGAAAGAAATGTCAGAAACTTCATATGGAGTGGTGATCGAGAAAAAAGGAAGCTAGTTACTGTGGGATGGAAGAAACTTTGTAGACCATCCAGTCAGGGAGGTTTAAATTTAAGGTCTTTGCAGAGTTTGAATGCAGCAACAAACCTGAAGCTTTGCTGGAATTTGTTGAATTCAAAGAAATCTTGGGCAAAGCTTCTAAAAGACAGAGTGTTAAAGAATGGTAGAGTTATCAGGCATCATATCTACTCGTCCATCTGGAGTAGCATCAAAGGAGAGTACAATGTGATTATTGAGAATTCTAGGTGGCTTATTGGTTCAGGAAGTACAATCAATTTCTGGAAAGATTGTTGGTGTGGTCAATCTTTGGTGGATCTTTACAATATTCCAGACCAGGTATCTAATCTTCTCACCTCAACTGTTAGCGAATATATTCATGATGGTGTTTGGCACTTTCCTCCCCAACTTCTTCTTCAATTCCCTAACCTGAGACAATTTGCTGAACAAGTTACTTTACCCCTAGAAGCTCATTGTGATAGCTTGCTTTGGAAACATACTCAAACTGGTGAACTTCAACTAAAAGATGCTTATGAATTCAAACACCATCAGTTTCAAGATCTCCATTGGGCCAAAACCATTTGGAGTGTTGATGTCCCCCCTTCAAAATCTCTATTTGTTTGGAGATTGATGTACAACAAAGTTCCTACAGATGAGAATCTCATGATGAGAGGTTGTCATCTACCCTCTATGTGTAGCCTTTGCCAAAAACAACCTGAGACATCTTTTCACGTGTTTTTCTCTTGCTCATATGCTATTAAAATTTGGTCTTGGTTAGCTTCTATTCTAAATATCACCTTAAATTTCACATGCCTAGAAGATATATGGAAGATTTGCGATCTTTCTTGGTCACCTCAATGTAAAGTAATTGTACTTTCTTCTTTGATTAATCTCTTCAATGTAATTTGGTATGCCAGAAATCATGCTAGGTTTGACAACAAATCCATCAGTTGGAAGTCTGCCATATCCATGATTATTTCTAGCACTTCTTTATCAGGCAACATGACAAGGAAAACCTCAACCAATTCACTTAGAGATTTCACTACCCTTAAAATGTTTAATGTTGAAATTCATCATCCTAGGGCTCCTATTATTAAAGAGGTTATATGGAGTCCTCCACCTCAGGCTTGGATCAAATGTAATATTGATGGTGCCTCGTGTGGGAACCCTGGTGACTCAGCCTGTGGAGGAGTTTTTAGAGACCATGAAGCAAATTTCTTATGTTGTTTTGCGGAACCTTTAGGGCATTCTAATTCTTATACTGCAGAAATTAGTGGAGCCTTAAGGGCCATAGAAATGGCTTCACAAAGAGGTTGGAGGAACCTTTGGATAGAAACAGACTCTTCTTTATTAGTATTGGCTTTTCAAAGAGATGTTAAGATACCTTGGAATTTAAGAAACAGGTGGCAAAATATGAAGATCAAGCTTCGACAAATGAATTGTATTGTTACCCATATTTACAGAGAAGGAAATGAAGCTGCGGATTCCTTAGCAAATGCAGGTTTATCTTTGCAAGTTTTAACAGTTTGGCTTGAGGTTCCTATTTTTATCAGCTCTTTTTATGTAAAAAACAAACTAGGGATGCCTTCTTTTAGGTTCATCTCTTTTTAATGGAGTTTTGGTTTTTGTCCCCTCCATTTTGTATTCTCTTTTCGTATTTATATATATATTTTAGTAGGTTAGCACCTTAGCTGCCTACTCTTTTGAAAAAAAAATAAATTCACATATTTATTTTTATGTTTATTTATTTTTGCAAGACATTAGAATGTGATTTAGGCCGTTATGTAATTTATTTTCCATGTCATTTATTTCTTGCAGACCGTAGCGTGTATTATAGGTTTAATGTAATAGTCGTAGGTGCATGTGTGCATGTGTGCGTGTGTGTGTGCATGATTTATCTTTATTGTTCCTAGTTTAGGTTAAAGGTTTCTGCGGTGATCCAACGTCACCACAAAAAACCTACGTTTTACTTTCATAATACACCTTGATTTCTAAATCAAGTGATCCTTTATTTTATTCTTTCATAAATCAAAATTGCAATCAACTTTAATTCTACTTTAAACCTTTTTTCCTTTAAATAAAAAACACAAACGAATACTCTTCCGCCACTTTGGCCTTTTCATTTTAAAACCTTTTTTCAAAACAAATAAAAAAAACACATAACAAATCAAACGTCAATTTCTACCCTGAACTACGAGGTTTTGATCCCTCACAGGTACGTAGGCAAAGGACACTCGTCCTTCCAAATCAATAAAAAATGTAGATAATAGGCTTCTCTTTTTTTTTTATCACTTTAAAACCATTTTCAAACTAAGCAAGTTATAGCACAAAAATTAAATAAAACCAAGAGGTTCCCGTAGAGTACTACGGACATAAAGGGTGCTAATACCTTCACTTTATGTAACTAAACCCCGAACCCTAAATCTATTAAAAAGTGGTATTTGAACTTTTTTCCACTTTCTTTCAAAACTTAAATGTTCAGTCGTGAAATAAAATAGTGAGTCAAAAGCTAATCAAATAGCCTTGATCTCCGAAAAATGACGCGACAAAAATATTTCTGTCGCGTCATTTTTCGGAGATCAAGGCTATTTGATTAGTCTTTGACTCACTAATTTATTTCACGACTGAACATTTAATTTTTTGAAAAAAGGGGGAAAAAGTTCAAATACCCCATTTTAAAGATTAAGGGTTCGGGGGTTTGTTACATAAAAGGAAGGTATTAGCACCCTTTATGTCCGTAGTACTCTACGGGAACCTCTTGGTTTTATTTAATTTTTGTGCTATATACTTGCTTGCTTTGAAAAAAATGATTAAGAAGAAAAACCTAATTATCTACATTTTTATTGATTTGGAAGGACGAGTGTCCCTTGCCTACGTACCCGTGAGGGATCATAACCTCTTAGTTCGGGGTAGAAATTTCGTTTGATTGGTTTGATGTTTTTATTAGTTTTGAAAAAAAGGTTTTAAAGCAAAAGCCAAGTGGCAAAATAAGATTGATTTATATTTTTTATATTAAAGAAAATGACTTATAGTATAAATAAAGTTAATTGCAATTTTGATTTATGGAAAAAATAAAGTAAACGGAACGCTTGATTCTTGGATCATGGTTTATTGTGAATAGAGTTTTTTTGTAATTTTTGGTTATGTGAATGTTTTTGTGGTTTTTAAATAATAGTTAAACAAAAAGTAAAACTAACAGAGCAAGAGAGTAAAACGTAGGTACTTTGTAGTGACGTTGAATCACGACAAAGACCATTACCCTAAGCTAGAACGAAGATAAAAGGCACACACCAACACACGCACACATGCATGATTTACATTAAGCCTAAGATACATTCCAAGGTCTGCGGAAAATAAATTGACAAGGGACAAAAATTATTTACATTAAAGCCTAGTTTATATTCTAAGTCCCATACCATAGACAAATAAATAACATTAAAGCCTAAATACAAACTAAGTTCTATGCGGTAAAAATAAATGACACAAAATAAACATGCATATGGTAAGTTTTTTAGAGATTATACCTTTTGATTCCGATTCGATGTGTGGATTTGGGACCGGTTGTGGCTCTGGTATGGTGGTCGCGACTGTATTGGTGTTGCCGTTGGTTATTGTTGGTTCCGTTTGATGGTTGTTGTTGTTCGAAAATGAGTGTTGCTTCGTGTCTGCTTGATGATTCGTGGCAGGAAATTTGTTGCTGGCTTTGCGGTGAATCTTTGTTTCTGGCTATTTTCTTTGCAGGTTTTTTTTTTATTTTTCGGCCCCCTGTGTGTTCTTTGTTGGTTCTATTTTATAGTACCAGGTCTTGGCTAGGGTTTGTTGAGAAAGCAGAGAAAAACTTGTGCTTTTGGATCAGAATGAACTGAAGATTTTGATGTGAACAGGCTGTGTTTGCCTCATATGAGGCGTGAACTGTTTTTGGATCAGGACAGTTTTTTGACCCTATTGATTTTTGGATTTTTTGGACAATTAAATAAAACAAAATAAAAATGAAAGTAATTAAAATAAAATGACTAATTAAAAATAAGAATTAAAAAAATTAAAATAAAAGATGGAAATTAAAAATAAATGATAAATAAATAAAGTGAGATGATGGCCCGACTCGGAACCAAAAATGAGGTATTTTAAAATACCTCTCTGCCGAAATTTTCACTGAAAAGTCAGGGTCGAACGACGCGTGTCGGTGGGATCTTGGGTCAAAAATTGGGGTATGACAAACGCTATTCTTAAATGTATCCGTAGTCAAGCTTTAGTATGAATAAGGATAATAATAAAGTGTCGAGACTATTATGTATGTAGACTGATGACCGCATCTCATGGGTCATAGATATGAGATATTAAGTCTATACATAAGTTTTTATCACCAACACTTTCATCCAATCATTCATAAATAAATTTTAAAACTAATGATTCATTCATACTATAATGCATAAAAGAAGTAAATACAACAAAAATGATTCAATTATTTACAACCAACATAACAAAAACTAGTAAACCGATGAGTCATTATTTAGTCATTTTAATATAATATTTAAGTTTGTTTTATTTAGATTTGATTTCGTTTTATTTAATATTATTTCCTTTTAGAATTATTTTACTTCAATTGCAAGATATTTAATTTCAGGAGCAAATATTCTAAAGATTCAGTCTTGGAGCAAAAGAAAGAGGATTCAGAACTGATTCTGGCTGAAAATACAAAGATTCGAAGCAAAAATATAAATCCATCAAGTCAGAAGATTGGCACGGCCCGTGCCAACCCCCAGAGCCCTCTTTTGCTGCTATCAATAGAGTAGCTATCTATCACAACAATTCATCTTTTGTTCTTGAAATTCAATAGTGACAGTTGTTTTTCTTAATAAAAGTTCTTTCTTTTATTTTCTTATTATTTTATGTTCTTCTTCTTCTCTTCTATGTCTACCTTAACCATGAGTGAGTAGACTCTTCTTTGTCTTGGGATTGTTGGATAATTCTTAATGACATAATCCTAACAAACCAAACCTTAAACCCTAATTTTATATAAATCTACTTTCTAATCTAATTTCACTGTTTTTATAATGAATTAACAATTACCAAACTCATAAAGCGAACACGGAGGGTTAGTAATTGTTAATTCATCATCTCAAATATCAATTCATAAAGCGAACGCGGGGCTTTGATATTGGAACAAGTGAAATTAGACAACGATTGTGAAGCATGAGAATAGCCTAGCAAACCTTGAGACATATAAAGTTTCGTTCTTCAAGGATTCTAACAGCAACCAACAATGAGAATAGGCTTGGTTGCTAGATGAACACACTCAATGACTTCGAGAGAAGCTTTGATACGCTTAAGAGAAACTTGTCTTTAGAAAGTAGATCCAATGTAAAATTAATGGTTTAGGGTTTGTTTGTGAATGACTTGTTATTAAGGTAGGCCAATAAATCCCAAGGCGCCTTTTATTATTATTAAAAATCAAACCTTTTTCAACTGAACTTTCTTCTAATTCTCTTCTAAAAAGTTAATTAAATTGAAAAACTCCCTGTCGTAACGATACGCTCTTTTTGCTACTTCGGTATAACCGTGCACTTGCGGTTTTACTCATCAAGTTTTCGGCGCCGCTGCCGGGAGTTATCTAATTTGATTAACTTTTTCTTAGTGGTTAGAATTTTTCTTTTACTATTAACTTCTTGAGTCCTTTTTCTTTTTATGTGAAGAACTAAAAGCCTTGGTGAATTCGTTCCCGAGATCGAAAGATATTTGCATAAAAGAAAGAAAAACGCACAAAAAGATATTACTATGGCTGAACGATACCTCAAGGATTATACAACACCATCTACGGATGAGCCACAAGCCATTATTGTGTATCCAACAGTTAAGGGTAACAACTTTGAGATTAAACCTGCACTACTCAACTTGGTGCAACAAAATCAGTTTTCTGGATCACCCGCTGAGGATCCAAATCTCCATATCTCAACCTTTTTAATACTCAGCGGAACCCTAAAAGCAAACCAAGAAGTCGTTATGCTACGCTTCTTCCCTTTCTCCTTAAGAGATAGAGCTAGTTCTTGGTTCCACTCATTAGAGGTTGGTTCCATTACCTCATGGGATCAAATGAGGTAAGCATTCCTTGCCCG
Organism: Medicago arabica; assembly: GCA_946800305.1. Taxonomy (NCBI): domain Eukaryota; kingdom Viridiplantae; phylum Streptophyta; class Magnoliopsida; order Fabales; family Fabaceae; genus Medicago; species Medicago arabica. The sequence goes on along the minus strand of OX326970.1, from coordinate 26,886,128 downwards.
ATTTTTTCCCCCCTCTAAAACTGCTAAGCTTAGAGACCAAATCACACGGTTCAACCAAAAGGATGGGGAATCTCTTTATGATGCATGGGAGAGTTTCAAAGAAATGCTCAGACTTTGTCCCCACCACAGCTTAGAGAAATGGCTTATAGTTCATACTTTTTATAATGGTTTATCATACACCATAAAAAAGACTGTTGATGCAGCTGCAGGTGGAGCTCTAATGAACAAGAAATATACAGAGGCATACACTTTGATTGAAGACATGGCTCAGAACCACTACCAATGGACTAACGAAAGGGCCTTCACCGCTCATGCACTCTCTAAAAAAGAGGCAGGTATGTACGAAGTCTCTAACTTTGATCATCTTGCTGCAAAGGTTGATGCACTAACCCAAAAATTTGAAAAATTAAGTGTTAATGCTATCACACCTGCTTTTGTATCCACTCCTTATGAAATTTGTGGTGTGTTTGGTCATATTGGTGTTGATTTCCAGTTAGGTAGTGCTATTAACTATGTTGAGCAATTAAACTATGCTCAATATAACCAAGGGATGAGGCAAAACCAAAACTTTTATAAAAATCCTCAAAATTCCTATGGACAAGTAGCACCACCTGGCTATGCAAACAACCAGAGAAACACTCAGAGATCAAGTTTTGAAATTTTAATGGAAGGCTATGTCATTAACCAATCTAAACAGCTCCAAGAGCTCAAAAACCAAACTGGAATTCTGAATGATTCTCTTTCCAAACTCAATACTAAAGTAGAATCTATTGTTGTTCATACTAAAATGCTTGAAACTCAAATCTCCCAAGTGGCCCAACAAGTGGCTACATCTTCTCAAACACCGGGAGTCTTTCCTGGTCAAACCGAAACTAACCCCAAAGCCCATATTAATGTTATTTCTCTTGGGGGTAGTAAGTTAGAAAATACTAGTACTAAGGCTAAAGACACTAAGGGATAGAGAGTGTTAAGATTCTAGGTGAGAGAACTATGACAGAAAATGAGAAATTGCTTGATAAAAACGAAACTCCTTCCCCATTAAGGCTTCCTAAGCCTAACTTGGAGGCACAATTCAATAAGTTTGTCAACACTTAAGTATCATCTTACAGCGTCATTACAGGTTCTAATTAGGTCTTAAACATCTCCAATACTATCCAAAAGTCAACCCTCAAAGCCCCGCTCAAAACAGAGTTCTAAAACTCAAGTTATAGTGGTCTGAGACCACATTGCTCGCTGTGGCGAGTGGGACTGCTCGCCACGGCGAGCGGGTCTGCTCGCCACGGCGAGCTATCGCAGAGGGGTTATGGGTTCGCTCGAAACCTCGCCAAAACTCGTCCAATTCTTCGTTTTATGCTTCTAATCTATCAGAATTATGGTCCTATTGATTAATCTAGGTTTTGTAACAGGTTTCTACACTAATTCACATCATTATAACATCAATTCATCACAAAATTCATTAAACCCTAACTTTGGAATTCTCTCAAAACTCTCTCCAATCTTTAGGTTAATCATAACAGATGAATTACAGCATAATATAATTGAGTTAGGCTCACCCTTACCTGGTATGTTCGCAGAATTGAGGTTCTCTCTTCTCCGGCCACTTTCCTCTCCTTTTTGCAAAAGTCTGTAACGTACTGACTGTTTCTTTCTAACCCTAACTACCTTATATAATTATTTCTATTCTCACTTATCCCCACAACTCTATCTTATTTATGAAAACAACCCCATCTCTCAAAATATTTGTTATTATATCACATCTTAACTTTAATATAAATATATATATATTATGTCACATATTTTATTTTATTAAACAATAAAATAGACATAACACCACAACATCATCTCATACGTCACAAACATCATTAAAATCATATAATATATAATAATATACTATATACTCTAATAAAATAATTAAATAAATAAAGTGGGCGTTACAACTCTCCCCCACTTGAAGGATTTTCGTCCTCGAAAATCTTACCTCGATTAAACAACTCTGGATATGACTCCAGCATCTTACTTTCAAGCTCCCAAGTTAAGCTTTCACCAGTCGCTCCACTCCAAACCACTCTCACTAGAGGTATCTCTTTGCCTCTCAACAACTTCACCTTGTGATCATCGATCCTTAAGGGTAGAGTTTCAACCGTAAGGTTGTCTCTTACATGTACATCGTCACTTTGGATCATATGAGATGGATCCGGAACGTACTTCCTCAGTTGCGACACGTGAAAAACAACGTGCAAATTCGATAAATGCGGTGGTAATCCAACACGATAAGCCACCGTCCCAATCCTCTCTGATATCTGATACGGACCAATAAACTTTGGAGTCAACTTCTTCGACTTCAAGGCACGACCTACACCGGTCATTGGAGTAACTCGCAAAAACACATGATCTCCTTCTTGGAACTCAAGGTCCTTTCTACGCTTGTCATGATAACTCTTTTGTCGACTCTGCGACGCTTTCATCTTCTCTTGGATCATTCTTACCTTCTCAGTGGTTTGTTGCACAATCTCTGGTCCTAAAACCACACTTTCACCCGACTCAAACCAACACAACGGGGTTCTACATCTTCTTCCATACAAAGCCTCGAAAGGTGCCATTCCAATACTATAATGGTAACTGTTGTTATAAGTGAACTCTATTAACGGAAGATGATTATCCCAAGCCCCTCCTTGTTCAAGTACACACACCCTCAACAAATCCTCCAACGATTGGATCGTCCTCTCGGATTGACCATCTGTCGTGGATGAAACGCCGAACTCAGCTTCAACTGAGACCCTAAAGCTTCTTGCAAACTTTTCCAAAATCTAGAAGTAAATCTCGGATCTCTATCTGACACAATGCTCGAAGGAACACCATGCAATCTTACTATCTCTTGAATGTAAATCTCGGCTAACCGAACCATAGGAAAAGTGATATTGATCGGTAGAAAATGAACTGACTTGGTTAACCTATCAACAATCACCCAAATAGCATCGTTCCCTCTTGGAGTAGTTGGCAAACTCGTCACAAAATCCATGGATATGCTATCCCATTTCCACTCTGGCACATCCAACGGTACCATCATACCAGCAGGTTTCTGATGTTCTATCTTCGATTTCTGACAAACTAGACAAGAATACACAAATTGTGCCACATCGTGTTTCAATCCAGACCACCAAAACAACTTCTTCAAATCATGATACATCTTTGTAGCTCCTGGGTGAATACTCAAGCTACTTCTATGGCTCTCTTCAAGGATTGCCTTCTTCATCTCATCGTTGTCCGGAATACAGATTCTACCTCGGAACCTCAACACACCGTGATCATCGACTCTAAAATCACCATCTGCAGTCTGGTTACTCGTAACAATTAAATCTACAAACTTAACATCTTCCTTCTGCGCTTCTTTAATATTTTTCAGAAAATCATTGTCAATCCTCAACATTCCTAGCTTTACACTCTGATGTGATCTTTCACAAACCAAGCTCAAATCTCTGAATTGTTCCAATAGTTCGAACTCCTCCGCCATTATAGCAGACATGTGCAACGTCTTCCTACTTAAGGCATCAGCAACTACGTTAGCCTTACCCGGATGGTAGCTCAAATCAAAATCATAATCTTTCAATAACTCAAGCCATCTCCTCTGTCTCATATTTAATTCTTTCTGATCAAACAGATACTTCAAGCTCTTGTGATCACTAAACACTTCAAACCTCGAACCATACAAATAGTGTCTGCAAATTTTCAACACGAACACCACTGCAGCCAACTCAAGATCGTGGGTAGGATAATTTCGTTCGTGAATCCTCAACTGCCTGGATGCATAAGCAACCACTTTACCGTCTTGCATCAGTACACCACCTAAACCCAACTTAGACGCATCACAATACACCACAAAAGGTACTTCAGGCTTTGGCAAAATTAAAACTGGAGCTGTCGTCAACCGCTTCTTCAACTCATTGAAGCTACTCTCTCATTGAGCATCCCACACAAAGGCTTTACCTTTACACGTCAACTGCGTTAACGGAAGTGACAACTTAGAAAATCCTTCTATAAATCTTCTATAGTAACCAGCCAATCCCAAAAAGCTTCTAATCTCAGTAACCGACCTCGGAGTCTCCCATTGCGACACTGCTTCAACTTTAGATGGATCAACTGCTATTCCATCACCAGAAATACTGTGACCAAGAAAACTAACTTCCTTCAACCAGAACTCACACTTAGACAATTTAGCATACAACTTCTTTTCTTTTAATACTTGCAAGACAATCTTCAAATGTTCAGCATGTTCTTCTTCGGATTTGGAATAAATCAGAATGTCGTCAATAAACACCACCACAAAACGATCCAAAAATGCCTTGAAGGTCCGATTCATATACTCCATAAATACTCCTGGCGCTTTCGTAACACCGAAAGGCATCACCTTATACTCATAATGACCATATCGCGTTCTAAAGGCCGTCTTCTGCATATCTTCATCCTTCACTTTTATCTGATGATAACCCGACCTTAAATCAATCTTGCTAAACACGCGTGCACCCACTAACTGATCCATCAAATCATCAATCCTCGGAAGTGGATACCTATTCTTTATAGTTACCTTGTTCAACTGACGGTAGTCAATACACAACCTCATACTCCCATCTTTCTTCTTCACTAGCAAAACAGGCGCTCCCCAAGGTGAAACACTTGGTCTTATAAACTTCTTCTCAAGCAGATCATCCAATTGCTTCTTTAACTCAGCTAACTCAGAAGCTGACATACGGTAAGGTGTCATAGACACAGGCTTCGTTCCAGGGACAAGATCAATCGCAAATTCAACTTCTCTTTCAGGAGGCACATCAGGAATTTCATTAGGGAATACTTCAGGAAACTCGCACACCACTTGCAGTTCGTCAATCTTTTCTTGATTCTCAATAGATAAGGATGCCATCAGAGAAAACATCAAAACTCCATCTTGTCCTAATTGTTTCAGCTGCTTGGTAGATAAAAATTCTGCTCCACTTTCTTCCTCTTCAGACAAGAAATACACCGTCTTGCGAAAACAGTTGATAAGCACACGGTTGTACTCTAACCAATTCATCCCGAGAATTACATCCATACCAGTCAAAGGTAGGCAGACTAAATCCATCTCAAAATTACGATCAAACATAGACAACGGACAACTTAAAAACACACGAGAAGTAGTCACCGAACCCTTAGCTGGAGTTTCGACAACCATCTCTCCATTCATATCAGACATAACAAGACCCAACTTAACAGCACAATCAAAAGCAACAAAACAATGCGTAGCGCCAGTATCAATAATAGCAACTAAAGGTATATCATTAATATAGCAAGTACCTCTGATCAAACGATCCTCATTCTCAGTCTAAGTGCCGGTCAATGCGAAAACCCTTCCAGTAGTCCTAACTTTCTTTGGCTTCTTGCACTGCGAGCCAATATGTCCTTGCTCATCACAGTTGAAACACACAACATCATCAAACTTGCAGTCTGGGGTAATATGCCCTTTCTGTCCGCATCGGTAACACCTCTTCACATCAACAGGACACACATTACTCTTGTGGCCTTTCTGCCCGCAATTATAACAGGTAATCTCAGCAGGAGCATCCTTCTTCTGTGGTCGCCTTTCATCATTCACTCTTTGCTTACCCTTATCTCTGGGAGCATCATAAGGTTTGGGACGACTCTGCTGACCCTTAGCTTTTTTATCATTCACTACCTTGTAGTGAGCCTTGGTATCCTCCTCATAAATCCTGCAACTACTCACCAGCTCAGAGAAATTTCGAATCTTCTGGTAACCAATTGCCCTCTTAATCTCAGGACGCAAGCCATTCTCAAACTTGATGCACTTGGAAAACTCAGCATTCTCAGCAGTATAGTGTGGATAGAACTTTGCCAGTTCCACAAACTTCGAAGCATACTCAGTCACGAACATATTTCCTTGCTTCAACTCAAGGAACTCGATCTCCTTCTTTCCCCGGACATCCTCAGGAAAGTAACGGTTCAGGAATTCCCTCCTAAACACCGCCCAAGTCACAGCAGCACCTCCTTCTTCCAGGATAGGTCGGATACCAACCCACCAATCATCAGCCTCCTCTGCCAACATATGGGTACCGAACCGTACCATCTGACCATCTTCGCACTGCATCACCCTAAAGATCCGCTCAACTTCCTTGAGCCACGTCTGAGCCCCGTCAGGATCATATCGCCCTTTGAAAGTAGGCGGGTGGTTCCTCAGAAAAGTTTCCAACATTCTCGTCCCGTTGTTTCCACCAGCGTTGTTCTGATTTCCCACAGCTTGGGCCATTGCTTGCAAAGCAGCAGCAAGAGCAGCATCATTCCTTCCAGCCATCTTATTCCTCTACAAAGCAAACATAAGTTAGAATAATATAACTATAATATTCTAACTCTAAGACAACGTCACTCGACTCTCTAATTGGCCGGATGGACCGACCTGCTCTGATACCAATTGTAACACCCCGAAATCCCAGCTTTAAAATTTCATTCAAATAATCAGAGTATAACACATAAATCAGGATGTCACATTTCATAAAATCTTTAAAATCAAATTGAATAATAATTTATTCTTAAACAATATTCAAACATAGCAGCGGAATTCATAAACTTCTCAAAATCTTAAATAAATAAGTCTCGGCACAAAAGCCTTATAAAACATCCCAAATCAAGTTACGTCGCAAACATCATAATTAATCAACATGATACATAAAAGGAATAGAAATAATAATAATCCCCATCCCGTTACGTATCAGAGCTCCTAAGACTCCACAAGAACCTCTCACATCGACGAACCTAAGCTTGGTCACCTGCACTTGCCCACAAGGCGGCAATTCCAACAGAAGGGGTGAGATTCACAACAATTATATTAACATATAATTCAAATAATTATGCTTAACAATAACAACATTATTCATCACATAGAACAGAAACGTCTCAAACATCCACATATACAAATCATCTTAGAACATCTTCATAAACAACCATCTCAAAACATCTCAGACACATGACTCGACAAATGCAACTCTAACATCTTAACATCATGCATGTGGTACCAATGTTTTAGCTTTAATAAGCTTCACCGTCGCTTTGAGCAAATGCTCCACCGTCGCTTTGAGCATAAGCTCCACCGTCTCAAAATATGCAAATGCATGGACTCGACTCTTTATTCTTAAACAAGTTATCCCAACGTCTTAACATCAAATACGACTCTTTATCGACACATGCAATTATACAATACATGACAGCAGCTCAGCACACTTATATATATATATATATTTACAGCACATAGTTATCATCACAATCATCATTTATACTTCACTCGTAAACTTCGCTTGTTAAGTATTTAATCATAGATTAATGTCAACACTTAAGTATCATCTTACAGCGTCATTACAGGTTCTAATTAGGTCTTAAACATCTCCAATACTATCCAAAAGTCAACCCTCAAAGCCCCGCTCAAAACAGAGTTCTAAAACTCAAGTTATAGTGGTTTGAGACCACATTGCTCGCTACGGCGAGTGATGTTGCTCGCCTCGCGCGCACTAAGGGTTGCTCGCCACGGCGAGCTCAGCTGCTCGCCTCGCGAGTATATACCTAACTGCTCGCCACGGCGAGCTATCGCAGAGGGGTTACGGGTTCACTCGAAACCTCGCCAAAACTCGTCCAATTCTTCGTTTTATGCTTCTAATCTATCAGAATTATGGTCCTAGTGATTAATCTAGGTTCTGTAACAGGTTTCTACACTAATTCACATCATTATAACATCAATTCATCACAAAATTCATTAAACCCTAACTTTGGAATTCTCTCAAAACTCTCTCCAATCTTTAGGTTAATCATAACAGATGAATTACAACATAATATAATTGAGTTAGGCTCACCCCTACCTGTTATGTTCGCAGAATTGAGGTTCTCTCTTCTCCGGCCACTTTCCTCTCCTTTTTGCAAAAGTCTGTAACGTACTGACTGTTTCTTTCTAACCCTAACTCCCTTATATAATTCTTTCTATTCTCACTTATCCCCACAACTCTATCTTATTTATGAAAACAACCCCATCTCTCAAAATATTTGTTATTATATCACATCTTAACTTTAATATAAATATATATATATTAACGTCACATATTTTATTTTATTAAACAATAAAATAGACATAACACCACAACATCATCTCATACGTCACAAACATCATTAAAATCATATAATATATAATAAATATACTATATACTCTAATAAAATAATTAAATAAATAAAGTGGGCGTTACATTGCGCAGGGCTACAGTCAACAAGAAGGCATTGATTACACAGAAACGTTTGCTCCAGTTGCAAGATTGGAAGCAATCAGGTTACTTCTTTCCTATGCAGTTAATCACAACATAACCCTGTATCAAATGGACGTTAAGAGTGCATTTCTTAATGGTGTCATTTCTGAAGAAGTATATGTCAAACAACCTCCTAGCTTTGAAGATTTAAAACATCCAGAGCATGTTTATAAGTTGAAGAAATCACTATATGGCTTGAAACAAGCTCCCAGAGCTTGGTATGAAAGACTAACTAATTTCTTAATTCAAAACAACTTTGAACGAGGACAAGTTGACACTACTCTATTCAGAAAGACTCTGAAGAAAGACATTCTTATAGTTCAGATTTATGTTGATGATATCATTTTTGGTTCTACAAATAGTTCACTTTGCAAAGAGTTTTCGAAAGTAATGCAGGATGAATTTGAAATGAGCATGATGGGAGAATTGAAGTTCTTTCTTGGAATTCAAATCAACCAATGCAAAGATGGAGTTTATGTTCATCAGTCCAAATACACGAAAGAGCTTCTGAAGAAGTTCAATCTTAAGGATTGCAAAGAAATGAATACTCCAATGCATCCAACCTGCACTCTGAGCAAAGAAGATCAAGGAACCAAAGTTGATCAGAAGTTGTATAGAGGTATGATTGGTTCTTTGTTATACCTAACTGCATCCAGACCAGATATTTTATACAGTGTATGTTTGTGTGCAAGGTTTCAATCAGATCCTAGAGAGTCTCACTTAACTGCTGTTAAGAGAATCTTTAGATATCTGAAAGGAACTACTAATCTTGGACTTCTTTACAAGAAATCCTCTGACTATAAGCTAGTTGGATTCTGTGATGCTGACTATGCTGGAGACAAGATTGAAAGAAAATCTACCAGTGGCAATTGTCAATTCCTGGGAGAGAATCTGATATCCTGGGCTAGCAAAAGGCAAGCAACCATTACTTTGTCTACAGCAGAAGCAGAATACATCTCAGCTGCTAGTTGTTGTACACAGCTACTCTGGATGAAACATCAGCTTGAGGACTATCAAATAACTGAAAACCGTATCCCAATTTATTGTGATAATACAGAAGCTATATGTTTGTCTAAGAATCCAATTTTGCATTCAAGAGCAAAGCACATTGAGATTAAACATCATTTTATAAGAGACTATGTTCAAAAGGGAATTTTAGATATTCAATTCATTGATATTGATCATCAATGGGCTGATATATTCACTAAACCCTTATCTGTTGAAAGATTTGATTTCATAAAGAAAAATTTGAACATTTGCTATGTCTCTAGGTAATGTGCGCCTCTGAAAACAGAATTCAGACTCTGAAAATATTCATAAGCTATTTGGGAATCAGACCCTCTTTTGGAGACTCTGATAAAAGCTTCTGATAAACTATTCAAACTCTGGTAAGGAATCTTTAGACTCTCAGAAGCTCGTATTAGTGGAAGCATGACTGTTGAGTTTAGTAACACCTGCCCCACTACGGTGACAGTTACTTTACAGTTTCTCAGACATGGCCTGTCTGTATTGGGTAAGAACTCAAAGGGCAATGATTTCATTACGTTGAACAAGTTACCTTCGCATTGTCCCAATACTTTTTACGGCTGCATGCTATATGTATTTATTGTTTGTGTTTGTTTGTCCCCTATTCTTTCCAAACGGTTTTCAAACTCTTTCTCTATAAATACATAACACACACAACTCACTTTTCTTTTCACTCTTTGATTTTCTCTCTGAACAAATTTCTTGTTTTTCAATACTTTGCAAAACTTTTTGTTCTCAAATCAAACACTTAGAAACCCCTATAATGGCAAGTGATCTCATCCAATCTGGTGTCATAATCAAGTCTGGAAAATCCTACATTATCAAACCCAGAACAATGAACATCATCAAGGAGACTCTGGAAATTCAAGTTGAATCTCCAGTAGATTTTGGTTCTCTCAGTCGTCATGGAGTTGACGTTTCTTCTCATTTCTTATAACAAGGAATGATGAACTACTTTGGTATGTTGAATGGACCAACATATCAGGAGCTTGTTAGAGATTTTTGGGTTAGGTCAGAAGTCTACGACAAAGCTGAAGCTACTTTGGAAGAAACAGTTGCAATCTCAAACAACCCCAGTCTGGCTGGCAAGAACAGAGACCAAATGGGTTTAAGACCGTACAATGGTCTTGAAATAAGGTCTGCTGTGATGTGAATACCAATAGTTATCACTGAAGAAGTGGTAGCCAGGGCTTGTCAAATGGAGAGCGCTGGTAAATTTCAATGGAATGTCAACAAGAAGAGTGAATGGGCTGTTGTCTGCAACAAACTATTATTTGAAGCAACGCAGTGTAATTTTTCTAGTTGTAGAGTCCAACAATTCTTCAAGTCTTCTATCCTTTATATAAGCATAGGAAAGAGACGTTGAATCATCCAGCACATCAGGATGATTTTTGCAGCTTGATCAATGGTTGTTGATCTGTTGCTTGATTTGGTAATAGTCCTTCAATTGCATAATTTGAATTCCATTCCCTTTGAAGATTAATACCGGTAGACACAGTTGCCAAACTGTACGAGGTAGTGGAGTAGCGGAAACAGAGTTCGTACAACGTACTCTGTACTATCCTGCATTCTTTGTCGTTGAGCATCCCACGCTCAAGTTGACTTTGAAGCTAGCCGTTACTCCAATTGAGAGTTTCTTCTGCATCGTAATGCCTTGAGAAATCCTTCTAAGCAGATCTTCAGATTGCAGGCTTCAGACTCACTGTAGCATTTCAGCTTCTCATGATCTTCAGACTCTCTTGGTCTTCAGGTTCTGATAGTCTTCAGATTCTGATAGTCTTCAGACTCTTCTTCGATTCAGTCTTCAGACTCTTCTTCGATACAGTCTTCAGACTCTTCTTAGATAGTCAGAATCACAAGCAACAAGCTTCTCTAGATCTTTGCTCTTAAGATGTTCAAACAGAATACTTTTTAAGATATAAATCTTGATAAATATCCTGTATACTCAAACAAATATTAGCATATCCAATTGACAATTTTTAATACCTTGTTATCATCAAAACTCAAAACGTGGTATTGCTGAACACCTTTGTTCCAACAATATCCCCCTTTTTGATGATGACAAACATCAGTATTTAAAAGGTCAATTGTTGTTAATCTAATTAACAGGTTGACTTAAGGGGTCTGAGGTTTGTAAGCTCAGAGTCTGAGGTTTGTAAGCTCTGACTCCCCGTGAGTCTGATAGTTCTTAAGTTGAGGTTTGTAAGCTCCCCCTAAGTTCTATCCAAGTTAATTAAATTCATATTTCACAAACAGTTGAATTAATTCTCAGAATAATAGACAAATTAGAGAACAGATTCTTTTTAATGGGGGCTCAGAATCTAACTAAGCACCTTTCGCAAATTTCCCTTTAACTTTACATAAAACTTGCAGATTCTTTCTCCATACAGTTTTGTAAAAGTCACAAATCTTTCATTCTCCCCTTTTTGTCATCAACAAAAAGGTTTAGAAACAAGTTTCTCCCCCTTTTTAAATGACTTTAGGTGAGGGTAATTTTTTTTTTTAAGGAAAACAAGATTCAGAGCGAAAAACATAGAAGATTCAAAGCACAGTATATATATCAAAGGCACAAAGATTAAGTAAAAAAAACTTGAATAATCTTAAAAACGAAGTATCAGAAGATAAAAGAAAACAGCAGAGACAAGTTACAGGCAAAACACAACAAAAAGAAATGCAACTAAGGTTGGTTTTGTTTGGCAAGGTGATCCATCAATTTCTGGAGATCTTCTTGCTGCTTCTTAACAATCTCTTCCAAAGCTTCAGTTCTTCTCAGATGAGCTTCTCTTTCAAGTCTTGCTTCTTCTTGAACTCTATGAAGCCTCCTCCTTAATGAATCAAAAACCATTGTTTCTCTGGGATTGTATTGATCTTCTTCTTAGCTTTAGCTTTCTCAGCTCTCTTAACTTCTTCCACATGCTTGGCAATAACAACATCTTGTTCCTTGACAGCAGCCTTCTGAATTTTGGTGACAAAGTCCAAAAATTCAGTCTTCAAAGTGGAGAACTTATCCTCATAGCTTACATTGAGGATAGGCACAAACCTTTGCTCAATAATGTCCTTGAGCTTAGAGTTTAACGAAGCATAGAACTCATCTATCCTTAACGAATCAAAGAGGTTGTGAGGTTCAGAAGTTGAGGGTTGAGAGGCTACTATAGCTGGTAAGGTTTCAAGACCAGTTACTGTAACACCCCAAATTTCCAACATAAAAATTCATACATAATTATCAGAGTATAACACAAATGAGATGTCACACATCATAAAAATCCTTAAAATAAAAAGAATAATAATTCTTTATCCTTCAAAATTCATTAACATAAAGCTTTTCAAAAACTTTGCAACGGAATCATAATTTCAAAATCCTTAAAAGAATTAGTTCTTGGCACAAGGCCTCAAAAGCATCTCAAAAATTCAAAGATAAATCGTAAACATCATAATTAGTTCAACATGATACATAAAGGAATAGAATTCAATAAAACCCCATCCCGTTACATATCAGAGCATTTTCTATGACACCACAAGGACCTCTCACATCGTCGTACCTAAGCTTGATCACCTGCACTTGCCCACAAGGCGGCAATTCCAACAGAAGGGGTGAGATTTCACAAACAATAATAATAAGCATATAATTCATCAAATGCATTTAACAACATGGACATCATCAATTAATCATAATAAGTCTTCATATTGTATTTCTTTAACAACTCATAAGCTACATTATGTAATCATCATAACGACATCAATTAGTAATACAAATAACCACGTAGTTCATCTTTAATAATACTTCATATAACAATATAAACAACATAAACAACAATCAACTTCAATCATCTTTAATGATACTTTATATAAACAATATAAACAACAATCAACTTCAAATCATCTTCAACGATACTTCACATAAACAACATAAACAACAACATATAACTCTTCATTAACGATTCATTGATAATTATCAACTCGACAACTTTAGACAACTTGACAACTTTAGACAACTCGACAACTTCGACATCGACTACGCAACTTCAACTCGACTATGCAACTTAGACATCTTATTCATGCATGTGGTACCAACCCAGGGCGTCAAGCCCTCAACGTAATAAGTATTAATATACTTCCAGGGCGTCAAGCCCTCATCGCACATGAGCTAAAGCTCCAGGGCATCAAGCCCCCAACGTGTAGAGTAAAAACTCATAGGGCATCAAGCCCCCAACTGAAATGAGTATGCATGGACTCAACAACTTACAACATAGACAACGTCAACAACTTATAAGACTCCAATACTTTGGAACAACCACTTACAACTCAGACAACTTAGACCAACACTTGCAACTTTAACGACATTGACGACAACAGTGGCAATGACAACGACAACGACTTCGCATCATAATATCATAATTCATCAGTCATAGACAATATCATATAACATCGTATTAACAACAACAATTCATCAATTATGAACAACATCATGAAACAACATATTCATCAACATATACACTCATGTAATAATTCATCAACCATGAACAACATCATGTAACATCTTATACATTCATATAATAATTCATCAACCATGAACACATCATATAACATCATATTCATCAACATATACATTTATATACTAATTCAGCAATCAGGGAAAACATCATATATTATCATCAACATATACATTCATATAATAATTCACTAAAGCCTCCTTAGAGTATTTTCATCATAAATCAAACACCAAAAATCATTTTCAAGTCAAACCAAAGCCAACGGACAGCTAACACAATTATCTACAACTTTCATGTTTATACCAAAGGCCAATTCTGTACCTATCAATATCGGTTTTCATTTCAAATTCGGGAAAGGTTGTGCAGAAATTCATAAATATTCACTGTGACCTACGTGCAGTAATATGACCATAACTCAAGTTATATAAATCATTTAGAAGTCAAACCAACGGCATTAAAAAGCTAACATCCATACCTACAACTTTCGTGTTTACACCTAAGACCAATTATGTTCCTATCAATACCAGTTTTCATTTCCAATTCGAGAAAGGTTGTGCTGAAATTCATAAATAGTCACTGTGACCTACGTGAAGTAATATGATCATAACTCAAGTTCTATAAATCATTTAGAAGTCAAACCAACGGCATTAAAAAGAAAACATCCATACCTACAATTTTCGTGTTTACACCTAAGACCAATTCCCTACCTATCAATCCCAGTTTTCATTTCAAATTCGGGAATGGTTGTGCTGAAATTCATAAGTATCCACTGTGACCTACGTGCATTAATTTAACCATAACTCAAGTTCTATAAATCATTTAGAAGTAAAACCAACGCCATTAAAAAGCTAACATCCATACCTCCAACTTTCGTGTTTACACCTAAAGCTAATTCTGTACTTATCAATACCAGTTTTCATTTCAAATTGGGGAAAGGTTGTGCTGAATTTCATAAATATTCACTGTGACCTACGTGCAGTAATTTGACCATAACTCAAGTTATACAAATCATTTATAAGTCAAACCAACGGCATTAAAAAGCTAACATCCATACCTACAACTTTTGTGTTTACACCAAAAGCTAATTCAAAACAGAAACGGGTGAAAAGTGAGTGTTTTTCCAGTTTTGGCTTTCAGAAAATCGGTGGCCGAATTCGCTTACGGGAAAAAACAATTTTCCCTCCAAAAACCCAATTTTTGATCCCTTAATCACCCAAAATGATTTACAATGATGTTTACAGGTCAAGTAGGCAATATAGAAATCAAAACAACATAGGAACATGCATCAAACAACACAATTCATCTCATTTTATCAATTAACATAAACTTTCTAACCCTAATTCAAGAACACAACAATTCATCAAATTTCAGAATTATATACTATGATTATTGAAGGAAATCCCACCCTTACCTTAATAAAATTGGAGCAGCAGCCTCTTGGTTCACCACTTCTAGTTTTCTCCCTTTTTCTCCCAAAACTGATTGTACGTACTGTCTGTTCCTAAACCTAGGTTTTACCTTTTATACCTCTTCTATTTGTTTTATCTTATTCCACTTATTCCCTCATAATTCTAACTAATTCAAAAACAGCCACACAACTTAATATTCTATTTAAAAATATATATAAATTACTTCCATAACAAATATCAAATATATTTATAACAAATATATTTCTAAACAAAATAACAAACATATTTATAACAAATATATTTCTAAACAAAATAACAAACATATTATCACTTATCAAATATAAAATCATGTAAAAGTATTCAAATATTAACTAAAAATAATTAAATAAAAAGGGGGCGTTACAGTTACAACAGTTATAGGTTCAGAAAGAGGTTCAGGAACCGTTTCAGACACAGGCTCTGCTATGCATTCTGTTACAGGTTCTGGTATGATATCAGAAGCTTGTTCCAGAATCTCAGAGACTAGTTCCTTTACAGTTTCTGAAGGTTCAACAGAAGCTATGATAAGAATTTATGTAGGTTGAGGTACAAAGTCTTGTTTAGAAACAGATTATGTAGCTTTTGTTGATTTGGACTTAGCAGGGGTTTTTGGTAGTTCTCCTCCTAGATGTTTCTCAAGAGAGTCTACGGTGTCTGGAGAGTCTACACAAATAGGCTCATGTTGGGGGGATGGTTGAGTTGAATGAATGGTTACTTCAGGCTCTTCAGAAGGTTGAATTGCCTGAAGCGGTTTGAGAAATGATGGTTGAGCAGGGTGGTCAGCAGATAAGTTCATAGACACTGCGATGGTGTCTTGAATAACCCTGTCCATAGTTGAATCAACATATTCAACTATTTTGGGGTCAAGTGGGTCAAAGGATGATAAGGGTTTGATTGGTGAGGGGGATGAATTTCTGAGGGAGGGAAGAATTTGGCTCAAGGTTTTGTTATCTGATTCAGTATCAGATGAAGACTCTTGATTCGTAGAGGAAGGTGAGTTAAATGCCACGTTACCAGAGGTGCCAATTCCAGCTTCTGGAGATGCATGATGATCAGAAGCATCAGACAGAGTAGCTTCTGAAAAATCAGCTTCTGCAGGAGCCACCTGACTCTTCTGTTTCAGAGCTGATGCAAGCAACTTAGCAGCTTCTTTAACAGTTTCTTCCTTCAGTTCTTCAGCAACCACCTCTGCTGCCATTGCCTTGCCAGCAGCATGTTCATCCTCAATAATAGATACAGAAGTACCTATCTTCTGTGCTACATCCTTAGCCACAGGAACCACTTCCATCTTTCTTTTCTTGATCTGACTTTCTTTACCATGAGAGTCAGTATCAAGGAATTCAGCAATCTCTTCAGCTAATTTCTCATAATCTCTGTCAGCCTGGCCTTTCCTAGATTTCTTCTCATCTTTCTTTGCCTTCTTCTCGTCTTTCTTAGCTTTCTTCTCATCCTTGGGTTTTTTTTATCCTTTCCTTAATTTCCTTGGGAGCTATGGTCTCAGAGGCACCAATAGTCACTCCTGGAAGAGCTGCAGATTTCATCTTCTTCTTGGGAGGCTCTTGCTTCTCTTCCTCTTCCTTTGGAATCACTTCCTTGGTCCTTTTCCCTTTAACCTTAAGAGGTCCTCCTTCAGCAGTCTCAGGAATGGCAGAATAGTTGATTATTCTACCAGTTTCATTGAAGTAATCCACCGCAAATCTTGCAAGGACTTCAGGATTGTCTTCTTTGGAAATAGGAGGGAAGTCCATCATCAAGTCTGGTTGCACATAAGATTCCCTCATATCTTGATTAGAAGGATTGAATCTTCTGACAATCTTCATGTATTGAAGAGTTTTACCGTTGATGATTCTCCCAGTCACTGTTCCAAGATGAGCGTCTGATACTACACCAGATTCTGATAAGACCTTCAAGAGGCTTCCTTGATACAGAATCTCAGAGATTAGCCTTCCAAAAAGAACTTGTCTTCTGGATTCAATTTGGCTTTTCCTTATAGACCAGCACATGTGGTACATCACGTACCTAGGAAAGTTTATCTTCTTTTTCTTTATCAGAAAATAAAGAAGAACCTTGTGATCAACAGACAGAGTGTCTGTTCGTCCACCTTTCTGAAGCATACTATCCAGTATGATCTTCAGAAGCACCCTATGCTCAGGATGTATGTCAACCAACTTATTTGAGGGTCTTCCTTCAAATAAGAGTTTGTTGCAGATACCCATCTAGTCGCTCTTCTTTTCAACATTCCATTGGAATTTACCTTCATTCACCACTCTGCAGGCTCTGGCAACCACCTCTTCAGTGATAAGGATTGGAATCCCCATCATAGCGGACCTGATTTAAAGACCTTTGTACGGTCTTAAACCCATTTCCTTTCTATTCTTGCCAGCCAGCTTAGGGTTGTTCATGACTGCAGCCGTTTCATCAATGGTAGCGTCATCCTTGTCGAAAACTTCTGCCCTAACCCAGAAATCTCTCACTAGCTCCTGATATGTTGGTCCATTTAACATACCGAAATAACTCATCATTCCTTGTGATAAGAAATGAGAAGAGACGTCTACACCGTGACGAATGAGAGAGCCGAAGTCTATTGGATATTCAACTTGAACTTCCAGAGTTTCTTTGATGAGGTTCATGGTTCTGGGTTTAATCACGTATGATTTACCAATTTTGACTAACACACCAGATTGAATAAGATCACTTGCCATTTGAAGGTTTCTAGGTTTTGATTTTGAGAACAAAAAGTTTTACAGAGACTGAAAACAAGATGAATGTTCAGAGAAAAATCAAAGTGTGAAAAGAGAAGTGAGTTGTGTGTGATAGGTATTTATAGAAAAGAGTTGATAACCGTTTGGAAAGAGTAGGGGACAAACAAACAAGAGTAATAAATACAGTAAGCATGCAGCCATAAAAGTATTGGGAAGATGCGAAGGTAACTTGTTAAACGTAATGAAATCATTGCCCTTTGAGTTCTTACCCAATACAGACAGGCCACGTCTGAGAAACTAAAAAGTAACTGTCACCGTAGTAGGGCAGGTGTTATTGAACTCAACAGTCATGCTTCCACTAATACGAGCTTCTGAGAGTCTAAGATTCCTTAACAGAGTCTGAAAGTCTATCAGAGGCTTATGTTCACCAGAGTCTCCAAAAGAGAGTCTGATTCTCAATTAGCTTCTAAGTATTTTTCAGAATCTGAATTCTGTTTTCTGAGGCGCACATTAACCAGAGACATAACACATGTTCAAATTTTTCTTTATAAAATCAAATCTTTCAACATACAAAGGTTTAGTAAATATATCAGCCCATTGATGATCAGTATCAATGAATTGAATATCTAGAATTCCTTTTTGAACACAGTCTCTTATAAAATGATGTTTAATCTCTATGTGCTTTGCTCTTGAATGCAGAATTGGATTCTTAGATAAACATATAGCTGCTGTATTATCACAATAAATTGGGATACAATTTTCAGTTATTTGATAATCCTCAAGCTGATGTTTCATCCAGAGTAGCTATGTACAACAACTAGCAGCTAAGATGTATTCTGCTTCTGCTGTAGACAAATCAATGGTTGCTTGCCTCTTGCTAGCCCAGGATATCAGATTCTCTCCCAAAATTTGACAATTGCCACTGGTTGATTTTCTTTCAATCTTGTCTCCAGCATAGTCAGCGTCACAGAATCCAACTAGCTTATAGTCAGATGATTTCTTGTACAGAAGTCCAAGATTGGTAGTTCCTTTCAGATATCTAAAGATTCTCTTAACAGCTGTTAAGTGAGACTCTCTAGGATCTGATTGAAACCTTGCACACAAACATACACTAAATAAAATATCTGGTCTAGATGCAGTTAGGTATAACAAAGAACCAATCATACCTCTATACAGCTTCTGATCAACTTTGGTTCCTTGATCTTTTTGCTCAGAGTGCAGGTTGGATGCATTGGAGTGTTCATTTCTTTGCAGTCCTCAAGATTGAACTTTTTCAGGAGCTCTTTCGTGTATCTAGACTGATGAACATAGACTCCATCTGTGCATTGGTTGATTTGAATTCCTAGAAAGAACTTCAATTCTCCCATCATGCTCATTTCAAATTCATCCTGCAATACTTTGGAAAACTCTTTGCAAAGTGAACTATTTGTAGAACCAAAAATGATATCATCAACATAAATCTGAACAATAAGAATGTCTTTCTTCAGAGTCTTTCTGAAAAGTGTAGTGTCAACTTGCCCTCATTCAAAGTTATTTTGAATTAAGAAATTACCCAGTCTTTCGTACCAAGCTCTGGGAGCCTGTTTCAAGCCATATAGTGATTTCTTCAACTTATAAACATGCTCTGGATGTTTTAAATCTTCAAAGCCAGGAGGTTGTTTGACATATACTTCTTCAGAAATGACACCATTAAGAAATGCACTCTTAACGTCCATTTGATACAAGATTATGTTGTGATTCACTGCATAGGAAAGAAGTAACCTGATTGCTTCCAATCTTGCAACTGGAGCAAATGTTTCTGTGTAATCAATGCCTTCTTGTTGACTGTAGCCCTGCGCAACAAGTCTGGCCTTGTTTTTGATTACTTCTCCTTGATCACTAAGCTTATTTCTGAACACCCATTTAGTTCCAATAATGTTCTTGTGTTCATGCTTAGCTACTAGATCCCACACTTCATTCCTTTTGAATTGATTAAGTTCATCTTGCATTGCCAGAATCCATCCTTCATCTCCAAGTGCTTCTTCAATAGAGGTTGGTTTAATAACAGATAATAATCCCAAAGCAGACTATTCTTGTCTGAAATACGATCTAGTTCTTCTGGGATGTGAAGACTTGTATTTGAATGAATATTTGGATTGACTAGCTTGCTGAGAACCATCTTGAGCTTCTTCATTAGGAACTTCAGGGAATGCTCCAGATTCTGAGTTGCTATCAGAATCTTGAGATCATGCATAACTTTCATCTTGCTCTGGAGTTTCACTTCCAGGCACTTTGTCATCAAATCTGACATGCATAGATTCTTCAACACATTGTGTTTCTGAATTATTTAGTTGGACCGTCATAACATTCCTAGGAGTCTTAAGTACCTCCAGAAGGGCCTGTAGACCCCCCCCAGGAGGCCTTAGCGCCCTCCAGGCGAGTTCTATAAGGCCCAAGGCGCGTCCTTTCCAGGGCGCCGCCTTAAGTAAACCTC
Source organism: Medicago arabica (assembly GCA_946800305.1). Classification (NCBI taxonomy): domain Eukaryota; kingdom Viridiplantae; phylum Streptophyta; class Magnoliopsida; order Fabales; family Fabaceae; genus Medicago; species Medicago arabica. Next base: position 26,865,665 of record OX326970.1, on the reverse strand, counting down.
TAGAACCCGCCTAAAATACTAGAATACCCCCTATGGCTTGACGACCAAGCCATCAAAGCCCAAGCCCACTGCGGGCTATAAATACAACCCTTGAGAGCGTTCTCAAGGCATCCAATAATCAGTCTAAACCCTATTAGGCAGAAAAAACCCTAGTTCTTCACTACTCGTACTTTTTGCAAGTACAGTTGGTGCCGTATGTGGGAAAAGGTAAAACTAACCTATGTTGGAACAAAGGTGTTCAACAATACCACGCCTTAAGTTTTGATGATAACAAGGTATTAAAAAGTTGTCAATTGGATATTGCTAATAGTTGTTTAAGTATGCAGGATATCAATTAAGATTTGTATCTTAGAAAGTATTCTGTTTAAACAATGTTAAAGAGCAAGAAATCCAGAGAAGCTTGTGGCTTATGAAGACTGCTTGTGAAGAGAGTCTGAAGACTGTTTTGAAGAGAGTCTGAAAACTGTTTTGAAGAGAGTCTGAAGACTTTTTCGAAGAGAGTCTGAAGACTGTTTTGAAGAGAGTCTGAAGACTGTTTTGAAGAGAGTCTGTAGACTGTACCGAAGAGAGTCTGAAGACCATCAGAATCTAAGAACCTAGAGAGTCTGAAGATTATCAGAAGCTTAGTGCTACAGTGAGTCTGAAGCCACAAATTTGATAATCTGCTAACAAGGATTTCTACTGCATTGCTATGCACAAAGAAACTCTCAAATGGAGTAACGGCTAGCTTCAAAGTCAACTTGAGCGTGGGAAGCACAAAGACAAAGATTGCAGGCCAGTACAGAGTACGTTGTACGAACTCTGTTTCCACTACTCCACTACCTCGTACAGTTTGGCAACTGTGTCTACCGGTATTAATCTTCAAAGGGAATGGAATTCAAATGATGCTATTGAAGGACTATTACCAAATCAAGCAACAGATCAACAGTCAGTGATCAAGCTTCAAAAATCATCCTGATGCGCTGGATGACTCAACGTCTCTTTCCTACACCTATATAAAGGATAGAAGACTTGAAGAATCCTTGGACTCTACAACTTGAAAAACTGCATTGCGCTGCATTTGTATTCAACTGAGTCTTAACAAAAGCACATCATCAACTTAGATTCTTACAAACTGAGTATTCTAGAATTTCTAAGTTTCATAGAAAAACAGAATCTATCTTTTGTGTAAAACAGAGTCTGTCTTTGTTGTAATTGAAACACACTTTGATTGTTGTCAAGTGTTTTCAACTGTATTCAATTTTCTGTAATTGTGTAAAAGTCTCTTGCTTTTGTGCTTGAGCAAAGGAAGTCTCTTGGCTGCGTCCTTGAGCAAGGAAGTCTCTTAGTTGTGTCTTTGAGCAAGGAAGTCTCTCGCCTGTGTGCTTGAGCAAGGAAGTCTCATACTGTGTGTTTGAGCAACTTGTAATTTGATATTACATTTTAGTGAACTCTCCTTGGAAGTACAAGGGGGACATGACTACTTCCGGTTTGTGGAAGGAACCTGTATAATTGCTTGTGTTCTCTCTTTTCTCTATCTCTTATTTATTCCGCTGCAATCAGACTCTGATCTCATTCAGACTCTGAGTTCAAAGGAATTAGATTCTCACTATCTAAGAGTTGCGAAAAGAAAACACAATTCAACCCCCCCTTCTTGTGTTTTTCTCACCTTCAGTTGGTATCAGAGCTCCGGCTCTGTTGTCATAACACTTAACCGTGTAACAGATAAGATCCAGAGAAAAACATGTCTTACAGTGAACCATCTTCTTCTGGTACTACTTCTAGTGCTGCTATACCATATGACTATGGATCCAATAAAAAGGCTGATCATGGAAAAATTCCTAAGTTCAATGGTGATCCTGAAGAATTTTCTTGGTGGAAAACCAACTTCTATAGTTATGTCATGGGTCTTGATGAAGAACTTTGGGACATACTTGAAGATGGTGTTGGTGACTTACAACTTGATGATGAAGGTGCTGCCATTGACCGCAAACTTCACACTGCTGCTCAAAAGAAAATCTATAAGAAACATCATATCATTAGAGGAGCTCTTGTCACTGCTATTCCCAAAACGGAATACATGAAGATGAGTGACAAATCTACTGCTAGAGCCATGTTTGCTTCTCTCTGTGCTAACTACGAAGGAAGCAAAAAGGTCAGGGAAGCTAAAGCTCTTTTATTAGTTCATCAATATGAACTATTTAAGATGAAAGAGGATGAGAGTATTGAGCAGATGTACTCAAGATTTCAAACTCTAGTATCTGGACTTCAGATACTAAAGAAGAGTTACATAGCTTTTGACTATGTTAGCAAGATCCTAAGGAGTTTACCCTCTAGATGGAGACCAAAGGTCACTGCAATTGAGGAGGCTAAAGATTTAAACACGTTAAGTGTTGAAGATCTTGTAAGCTCACTCAAGGTTCATGAGTTAAGTCTCAATGAACATGATTATGTGAGAAAATCCAAAACCATCGCCTTAAAATCAAAAGGAAGGTCTTCAAAGGCTCTCAAGGTTGAAGAGTCTGAAAATGAGTCTTCAGCTTCTGAAAGCTCAGAGGAGGATCCTGATGTTGCAAAGGAAATGGCTATGCTTTCAAGCAGAATGCAGTACCTTGCTAAGAAGAACAAGAGATTTCTGAGCAAGAACAGTGGGAAGGGATTCAAAAAGGAGGATCAGAAAGGATGCTTCAACTGCAAGAAAACTGAACATTTTATTGCTGAGTGTCCAGAACTGCAGAAGGAGAAATCCAAGTCAAAGAGGCCAACCTTCAAGTCAAGCAAGTTTAAGAAGCAGATCAAGAAAAGTCTGATGGCCACCTGGGAAGATCTTGATAATGAGTCAGGGTCTGAGGATGATGATGCTGATGGTGAAGCCAATGTAGCTGTTGGACTAATGGCTACAACCGAATCTGTTAAAGAGACACCTGAGGCAGAATCAGATGCAGACTCTGAAAATGAAACAGAGATATATTTTGAACTCACTAGATCTGAACTTATAGAATCTGTCAATGAGCTTCTTGGTCATTTTAAAGCTAAGACCACTGAGTTGAAGAAAGTCAAACAACAACTTGATAAGCTGTCAAAAAGACATAATTCAACTCTGTTGGAATTAGAAGATTTAAAGGAAGAAAATATCTCTTTATTGATCAAGAAGTGTAGCTGTAAATACTTAAGTGAGCAAGATGTTGCTCTGCAAGAATTTATTGCTACTGGAATTGACAGATCAAGGGATGCATCCATGATCTATAGCACGTATCAGAACAGAGGACAGGGTCTTGGATTCATTGGAGGAAACTCAACTAAAATGACTCTGAAACCTGGTCCTGTTGGAGCCAGAGAGGCATTGGAGAATCACTTTGTAAGAAAGTCTGATGAAGTCAACACAGTGACTCATTCAGAACCTACAACTTCTACTTCTAAGATTCTGACGAAGTCAAAATCTCAGAATGATAAGTTAAAGGGTCTGAAAAACTTTGAACCCAAAGCTTTAAAGTCTCAGACTCTGAAACATTCAAAGTCTGATAAACAGACTCTGAAAAAGCCAGAGTCTGAAAAACCAAAGTCTAAGTTTCAAAGAAGAGAAACTGTGAAAGGCAAGTTGAAACCTGAACCAAACGGTTCTAAACCCAAGGTATGGGAGAAAACATTGCCAACGACTTCAAGACGTAACTTACATATGGAGTTCAATGGTTCTAAGACTAACCAAAAAGGACCCATAAGAATATGGGTACCTAAGTCTGAGATTATTGATGCTGCATGTATGTCTAAAAGGACTAGAAAAGCACAAGGCTTGGTACCTGGACAGTGGTTGCTCGCGTCACATGACGGGAGAAAGGTCTATGTTCCTAACCCTTACCATGAAAGAGGGAGGAACTGTGGGATTTGGAGGAAACCAGACTGGCAAAATCATTGGTACTGGAACCATTGGTAACTCTCTGATCACAATCAGTGATGTGTGGTTTGTTGATGGACTTAGACATAACTTACTAAGCATAAGTCAATTATGTGACAGTGGTTATGATGTATTGTTTAATAAGAACAACTGCACAGTGGTTAACAAGGATGATCAGTCCATAGTCTTCAAGGGAAAACGAAGAAACAATGTATACAAGATAAAATTCTCAGAACTGACTGATCAGAAGGTAATGTGCCTTCTTTCAATGGGTGATAAGAAGTGGCTGTGGCATAGACGTTTGGGACATGCTAACTGGAGATTAATCTCTAAGATTAGCAAGTTACAACTTGTCAAAGGCCTACCAAACATAGACTATCACTCAGATGCTCTTTGCGGAGCATGTCAGAAAGGGAAAATTGTCAAGAGTCCCTTCAAGCCAAAAGAAATTGTTTCAACTTCCAGACCCTTGGAGTTACTTCATATTGACTTATTTGGACCAGTTAACACTGCATCCTTATATGGAAGTAAATATGGACTAGTTATTGTTGATGACTACAGCAGATGGTGTTGGGTTAAATTTCTGAAAACTAAAGATGATTCATATTTTGTGTTTAGTAAATTCTGCATCCAAATTCAATCAGAGAAGGAAATGAAAATCTTGAAAGTCAGGAGTGATCATGGGGGAGAATTTGAAAATGAACCGTTTGAGGTTTTCTGTGAAAAACATGGAATTATTCATGAATTCTCTGCACCTAGAACTCCACAACAAAATGGAGTTGTAGAGAGAAAGAACATAACCTTACAAGAGATGGCTAGAACCATGATCCATGAGAACAATTTGGCTAAGCATTTTTGGGCAGAAGCAGTAAACACAGCTTGTTATGTTCAGAACAGAATCTATATTAGACCTCTGTTGAACAAAACAGCTTATGAACTCTTTAAAGGAAGAAAACCCAACATATCTTATTTTCATCAGTTCAGATTTACGTGTTATGTCCTGAACAACAAAGTCTACCTAAAGAAATTTGATGCCAAAGCTCAAAAGGGAATCTTTTTAGGTTACTCTGAACGCTCTAAGGCATACAGGTTGTATAATTCAGAAACACAATGTGTGGAAGAATCTATGCATGTAAGATTCGATGACAAAGAGCCTGGAAGTGAAACTCCAGCGCAAGATGAAAGTCATAAAGAATCTCAAGATTCTGATGATAACTCAGAATCTGATCAGATTCCAGAATCTGAAGATACTTCAGAAGCTGGAACAGCCCCTGAAGTTCCTAATGAAGAAGCTTCTGATGAAGCTCAAGATGGTTCTCTGCAAGCTAGTCAATCCAAACAATCTTTCAAATACAAGTCTTCACATCCAGAAGATCAGATTATTGGCAATAAAGAAAGTCCTATGAGAACAAGGTCGCATTTCAGACAAGAAGTGTCTGCTTTAGGATTATTATCTGTTATTGAACCAACTTCTGTTGAAGAAGCTCTTGGAGATGAAGGATGGATTCTAGCAATGCAAGAAGAACTGAATCAATTCAAAAGGAATGAAGTATGGGATCTAGTAGCTAAGCCTAATCACAAGAACATCATTGGAACCAAGTGGGTGTTCAAAAATAAGCTTAGTGAACAAGGAGAAGTAATCAGAAACAAGGCCAGACTTGTTGCGCAGGGCTACAGTCAGCAAGAACGCATTGATTACACAGAAACGTTTGCTCCAGTTGCAAGATTGGAAGCAATCAGGTTACTTCTTTCCTATGCAGTTAATCACAACATAATCCTATATCAAATGGACGTTAAGAGTGCATTTCTTAATGGTGTCATTTCTGAAGAAGTATATGTCAAACAACCTCCTGGCTTTGAAGATTTAAGGCATCCAGAGCATGTTTATAAATTAAAGAAATCACTCTATGGCTTGAAACAAGCTCCCAGAGCTTGGTATGAAAGACTAAGTAATTTCTTAATTCAAAACAACTTTGAACGAGGACAAGTTGACACTACTCTATTCAGAAAGACTCTGAAGAAAGACATTCTTATAGTTCAGATTTATGTTGATGATATCATTTTTGGTTCTACAAATAGTTCACTTTGCAAAGAGTTTTCGAAAGTAATGCAGGATGAATTTGAAATGAGCATGATGGGAGAATTAAAGTTCTTTCTCGGAATTCAAATTAACCAATGCAAAGATGGAGTCTACGTTCATCAGTCCAAGTATACGAAAGAGCTTATGAAAAAGTTCAATCTTGAGGACTGCAAAGAAATGAATACTCCAATGCATCCAACCTGCACTCTGAGCAAAGAAGATCAAGGAACCAAAGTTGATCAGAAGCTGTATAGAGGTATGATTGGTTCTCTGTTATACCTAACTGCATCCAGACCAGATATTTTATACAGTGTATGTTTGTGTGCAAGGTTTCAATCAGATCCTATAGAGTCTCACTTAACTGCTGTTAAGAGAATCTTTAGATATCTGAAAGGAACTACTAATCTTGGACTTCTTTGCAAGAAATCCTCTGACTACAAGCTAGTTGGATTCTGTGATGCTGACTATGCTGGAGATAGGATTGAAAGAAAATCTACCAGTGGCAATTGTCAATTCTTGGGAGAGAATCTGATATCTTGGGCTAGCAAGAGACAAGCAACCATTGCTCTGTCTACAGCAGAAGCAGAATACATCTCAGCTGCTAGTTGCTGTACACAGCTACTCTGGATGAAACATCAGCTTGAGGACTATCAAATAACTAAAAATCATATCCCAATTTATTGTGATAATACGGCAGCTATATGTTTGTCTAAGAATCCAATTCTGCATTCAAGAGCAAAGCACATTGAGATTAAACATCATTTTATTAGAGACTATGTTCAAAAGGGAATTTTAGATATTCAATTCATTGATACTGATCATCAATGGGCTGATATATTTACTAAACCCTTATCTGTTGAAAGATTTGATTTCATAAAGAAAAATTTGAACATGTGCTATGACTCTGGTGAGGAATCTTTAGACTCTCAGAAGCTCGTATTAGTGGAAGCGTGACTGTTAAGTTCAGTAACACCTGCCCCACTATGGTGACAGTTACTTTACGGTTTCTCAAACGTGGCCTGTCTGTATTGGGTAATAACTCAAAGGGCAATGATTTCATTATGTTAAACAAGTTACCTTCGCTTTGTCCCAATACGTTTACGGCTGCATGCTATATGTATTTATTGTTTGTGTTTGTTTGTCCCCCACTCTTTCCAAACGGTTATCAATTTTTTTTTATATAAATACATAACACACACAACTCACTTCTCTTTTCAATCTTTGATTTTCTCTCTGAACAAATTTCTTGTTTTTCAATAATTTGCAAAACTTTCTTTGTTCTAAAATCAAAACTCTTAGAAAACCCTAATGGCAAGTGATCTCATCCAATCTGGTGTCATAATCAAGTCCGGAGGATCTTATGTTATCAAACCCAGAACTATGAACATAATAAAGGAGACTCTGGAGATTCAAGTTGAATCCCCCGTTGATTTTGGTTCGCTCAGTCGTAATGGAGTTGACGTTGCACCTCATTTCTTATCACAAGGAATGATGAGGTACTTTGGTATGTTGAATGGACCAACATATCAGGAGCTTGTTAGAGATTTTTGGGTTAGATCAGAAGTCTACGACAAAGCAGAAGCTACTTTGGAAGAAACAGTAGCAATCTCAAACAACCCCAAACTTGCTGGCAAAAACAGAGACCAAATGGGTTTAAAACCGTACAATGGTCTTGAAGTAAGGTCTGCTGTTATGGGAATTCCAATAGTTATCACTGAAGAGGTGGTAGCCAGGGCTTGTCAGATGGAAAGTTCTGGTAAATTTCAGTGGAATGTCAACAAGAAAAGTGAATGGGCTAATATCTGCAACAAACTCTTATTTGAAGGGAGACGCTCAAATAAGTTGGTGGATATGCATCCTGAGCATAGGGTGCTTCTGAAGATTATACTGGACAGTATGCTTCAGAAAGGAGAAGGAATAGACACATTGTCTGTGGATCACAAGGTTCTTCTCTATTTTCTTATCAACAAAATAAAGATTAACTTCCCCAGATATGTGATGCACCACATGTGTTGGGCCATCAAGAAGAGTCAATCAGAATCCAGGAGGCAAGTTCCTTTTGGAAGATTAATATCTGAGATTCTGTATCAGGAAGGCCTCTTGAAGGTCTTATCAGAATCTGGTGTGGTGTCAGATATTCATCTAGGAATTGTGACTGGAAGAATCATTAATGGCAAGACTCTGCAGTACATGAAGATTGTCAATAGATTCAATCCCTCTAAGCATGATATGAGAGAATCCTATGTACAATCTGACTTAATGATGGACTTCCCTCCCATTTCCAAAGAAGATAATCCTGAAGTTCTTGCTAGATTTGTGGTGGATTACTTCAAGGAGACTGGTAGAATAATCAACTATTCTGCTATTTCTAAGACTGCTGGAGGAGGACCTCTTAAGGTCAAAGGAAAAAGGACCAAGGAAGTGGTTCTAAAGGAAGAGGAAGAGAAGCAGGAGCCTCTTAAGAAAAAGGTCAAATCATCCGCTCTTCCTGGAGTTTCAATTGGTTCTCCTTCTGCATCTTCTGCACTTCGTGAAATTAAGGAAGAGAAGAAGGCTAAGATAGATGAGAAGAAAGCTAAGAAAGCTGGGAAGAAAGCAATGATAGGCAAAGCTGACAGAGACTATAACAAGATAGCTCAAGATATTGCTGATTTCCTTGATGCTGACTCTGATGGTGAAGAGAATCAGATCAAGAAGAGAAAGGTGGATGTGATTCCTGTGGCTAAGGATGTAGCACAGAAGATAGGTACTTCTGTATCTATAATTGAAGATGAACATACTGCTGGCGGTTATGGCAGCAGATTTGATTGCTGAAGAGTTGAAGGAAGAAACTGTCAAGGAAGCTGCTAAGTTGCTTGCTTCTGCTCTTAAATAGAAGAATCCTTCAGAATCTGCAGAAGCTGAGTTATCAGAAGCTACTGTGTCTGATCACTATGCCTCTCCAAAAGCTGGCATTGGCACCTCTGCTGATGTGGCATATAGCTCATCTTCTTTTTTGAATCAAGAGTCAGAATCAGATTCAGAATCTAACAACAAACCTTTGAGCCAAATTCTTCCATCCCTCAAAAATTCATCTCCCTCACCAATCAAACCCATATCAGTTCATAACCCTCTTGACCCTGCATTAGTTGAGTACGTTGATTCAACTATGGACAGAGTGATTCAAGACACAATCACAGTGTCTATGAATCTTCCTGTTGACCATCCTGCTCAACCTTCATTTCTCAAACCACTTCAGGTAATTCAATCCTCTGAAAAGCCTGAAGCAACCATTCAATCCAAACAACCATCCCCCCAAACTGAAACCATTTGTGTAGACTCTCCAGACACTCTAGATTCTCTTGAAAAACATCTAGGAGGAGAACTACCAAAAACCCCTGCCAAATCCAAATCAACAAAAGCTACTTCATTTGTTTCCAAACCAGACCCTGTACCTGAACCTACAGAGAATCTAACGTTAGCTTCTGTTGAACCTTCAGAACCTGTTGAACCAGCTTCTGAAAATCTGGAACAAGCCTCTGATACTGTATCAGCCTCTGTAACAGAATGTTTAGCTAAGACCAGAAGAGTTTCCCAACCTCTTTGTGACCCCATAACATTTTTCCCAGGTTTTGAAACTTTTCTAGCCTTGAGAGCTTCTCTACCCTCAACCTCTGAACCTCAATTTGACCTATTTGATTCAAGCAAGGTAGATGAGTTCTATGCTTCTTCATGCAAAAAGCTCAAAGAAGTGATTGAGCAAAGGTTTATGCCAATACTCAATGTGAGCTATGAAGACAAGTTCTCTTCAGTGAAGACTGAGTTTTTGGATTTTATCACCAAAATTCAGAAGGCTGCTGCCAGGGAACAAGCTCTTGCTACTGCCAAGCATGTTGAAGAAATCAAACGGGCTGAGAAAGCTGTTATCTTGGAAAAAGCTCACATTCTGAGGATTGCAGATGCACCCTTCTTTGATGAGGATCAGTACATTCTTAGAGAATCAGTGGCTTACAATTCCTTGAAGAGGAAATTGTATAGAATTCAAGAAGAAGCAAGACTGGAAAGAGAAGAACATTTAAAAAGAACCGAGGCTCTGGAAGAGATGGTAAAGAAACAGCAAGAGGATCTCCAGAAACTGATGGATCATCTTGCCAAACAAAACCAACCTTAGTTTAATTTCGTTTTGTTTTATTTTTGTAATTCTTGTTTGCTTACTTCTGAACTTGTTTTTGCTTACAATTTATGCAAGTTGTTTTTGATTCTATTTGCATTCAATTCTTTTTATGCTCTGAATCTTCTATGTTTTCCCTTTGAATTTCATTCTTCCTTAACACATGTTTACACCCTTACCTTAAGTCATTTAAAAATGGGGAGGAACTTGTTCTAAACCTTCTTTTTGTTGATGACAAAAGGGGAAGAAGGGAAAGTATTTATGTCAGGGAGAAGGAAACCTTCTTTTAATTACATTGCATGTATACGTAAAAGTTAAAGGGAAATATGCGAAAGGTGATTAGTTAGACTCTGAGCCCCTGTTAAGAATCAATTTACTAAATTGAGTTATTATTCTGAAAATGAATGTTATTGCGCTTATGAAAGTGAATTTAATTAACCTGGATAGAACTTAAGAGGAGCTTACAAACCTCAACTTAAGAACTATCAGACTCAGGGGGAGTCAGAGCTTACAAACCTCAGAACCCTTTAAGTCAACTTGTTAATTAGATCAACAACAATTGACCTTTTAAATACTAATGTTTGTCATCATCAAAAAGGGGGAGATTGTTGGAACAAAGGTGTTCAGCAATACCACGCCTTAAGTTTTGATGATAACAAGGTATTAAAAAGTTGTCAATTGGATATTGCTAATAGTTGTTTAAGTATGCAGGATATCAATTAAGGTTTGTATCTTAGAAAGTATTCTGTTTAAACAATGTTAAAGAGCAAGAAATCCAGAGAAGCTTGTTGCTTGTGAAGACTGCTTGTGAAGAGAGTCTGAAGACTTTTTGGAAGAGAGTCTGAAGACTGTTTTGAAGAGAGTCTGAAGACTGTTTCGAAGAGAGTCTGAAGTCTGTTTTGAAGAGAGTCTGAAGACTGTTTTGAAGAGAGTCTGAAGACTGTACCGAAGAGAGTCTGAAGACCATCAAAATCTGAGAACCTAGAGAGTCTGAAGATTATCAGAAGCTTAGTGCTACAGTGAGTCTGAAGCCACAAATTTGATAATCTGCTAACAAGGTTTCCTACTGCATTGCGATGCATAAAGAAACTCTCTAATGGAGTAACGGCTAGCTTCAAAGTCAACTTGAGCGTGGGAAGCACAAAGACAAAGATTGCAGGCCAGTACAGAGTACGTTGTACGAACTCTGTTTCCACTACTCCACTACCTCGTACAGTTTGGCAACTGTGTCTACCGGTATTAATTTTCAAAGGGAATGGAATTCAAATGATGCTATTGAAGGACTATTACCAAATCAAGCAACAGATCAACAGTCAGTGATCAAGCTTCAGAAATCATCCTGATGCGCTGGATGACTCAACGTCTCTTTCCTACACCTATATAAAGGATAGAAGACTTGAAGAATCGTTGGACTCTACAACTTGAAAAACTGCATTGCGCTGCATTTGTATTCAACTGAGTCTTAACAAAAGCACATCATCAACTTAGATTCTTACAAACTGAGTATTCTAGAATTTCTAAGTTTCACAGAAAAACAGAATCTGTCTTTTGTGTAAAACAGAGTCTGTCTTTGTTGTAATTGAAACACACTTTGATTGTTGTCAAGTGTTTTCAACTGTATTCAATTTTTTGTAATTGTGTAAAAGTCTCTTGCTTTTGTGCTTGAGCAAAGGAAGTCTCTTGGCTGCGTCCTTGAGCAAGGAAGTCTCTTAGTTGTGTCTTTGAGCAAGGAAGTCTCTCGCCTGTGTGCTTAAGCAAGGAAGTCTCATACTGTGTGTTTGAGCAACTTGTAATTTGATATTACATTTTAGTGAACTCTCCTTGGAAGTACAAGGGGGACAGGACTACTCCCGGTTTGTGGAAGGAACCTGTATAATTGCTTGTGTTCTCTCTTTTCTCTATCTCTTATTTATTCTGCTGCAATCAGAACCTAATCTCCTATCAGACTCTGATCTCATTCAGACTCTGAGTTCAAAGGAATTAGATTCTCACTCTCCAAGAGTTGCGAAAAGAAAACACAATTCAACCCCCCTCTTCTTGTGTTTTTCACACCTTCAACCTAGACCACCTTCTTGAATCACAGCCGTGGTTCAGGAACCCTTATCAGCTTTCACAGTCACACCCCTGTGGCAAAGAAGGACTAGCACTCAGAACTTCTCAGGTCCAAGAGCAGCCGCCGCTTTCCTCATGGCCACCCCGGAGGATTTCAAAACCCTGAGAACCGACATGGCTCTCCTACGAGACCAGAACGAGGCTCTGCGCGCCTCGGTAGAGACCGTTCAGCAGAAGCAACAAGAGGAGCGAGACGAATCCCAGCATGGCGAGATGGAGAACCCAGAACCGCAACTTCTTTCAGTGGATATTTGGAACGCTCCAGTACCAGAACACTTCAAGCCTCCCTATCTGTCATCTTTTGATGGGAAGAGTGACCCGGTGGAGCACATAACAGCGTTCAACACTCGTATGGCCGTTGTGGGCGCTTCTGACTCTCTCAAGTGCAAACTCTTCGCAGGAACCCTAACCGACGCAGCTTTGCGTTGGTACATGAACCTCCCTCGTTTCTCTATCATGAGTTACCCAGACATGACCAGGAAGCTCACTCAGCAATTCGCAGCAAGTCGCCATCGAAAGGTCTCCGCCACCAGCCTTTTCAACGTCTGTCAAGGGCACGCTGAGTCGCTGCGAAACTACTTGGCCAGATTCAACAATACCACCATCAAGGTAATCAACCCTAACCAAGAGGTTTTTGTGGAAGCTTTCCAGAATGGTTTAAGGGCGGGATAATTCAATGAATCTTGGGCGCAAAAACCCGCCGACTCCATGGAAGAAATCATCGCCAGGGCTGACTGTTACATCAAGGGAGAGAAAAACAATGCAGAAAAGAAGGCCAGGGATGCAAAGGAGCGCACCTCCACTAATTAGGATCGGAGAAATCACCAGCCACCGGCAGACCAGGATCAGACTTTCTACAAGAGGCAGGAAAGGCGCCCCCATGCACCCTACATCTCCAAGATCCGTCCTGGCGTCCTCACCCCCTTGAATACTCGCCCAGCGCAGATACTCACAGAAGTCTACGAAGCAAAAATCATCCCAGAGGCTAAGACGACAGGACACACGACCATGGGAACGGACCACAACAGTTGGTGTAAGTACCACAGAATCCAAGGTCATGATACTAATGACTGCCACCACCTGAGAAGGGAGATTGAAAGACTAATACACAGTGGGAAATTGAGAGGGTACGTTCAGATAGACAAAGAAGGAAGACCTCAGAAGCACAGAAAGGAAACAAGCAGCGAAGAAAAAAGACACACCTTGAATACTATTTCTGGAGGATTTTCAGGTGGAAATGAGTCCAACTCCTCACGTAAGAAGTATGTCAGACAGGTGATGTTATGTCAGGAGTATGATTCAAAGGAAGAGAAAGAGCCCGAGATACACTTTTCGCCCAAAGATTTCCAGGGCGTCGCCCCTCACGACGACGACCCCATGGTGATTACTGTCCAGATATTCAATTGGGACGTGAAAAGAGTTTTGGTGGACACAGGGAGTTCGACTGATATTTATTATTATGAAACTTTTGAAAGAATAGGCCTGGATCCTCAACAGTTACAACCTTTCAGAGGGATCTTGGCAGGATTCACAAGTGAGCAGGTACACGTACGAGGTTACATCACTCTAAAGACGACCTTCGGGTACGGTTCTTCAGCAAAAACGATTCGGGTCAGGTATTTGGTAATCAACGCCCCTAATTCTTACAATATAATCATAGGGCGACCTGCTTTTAACCTGCTGGGAGGACTTTTATCCACAATTTTTTTGGTTATGAAGTATCCCCTAGATAATGGGAAGGTAGGAACGGTTAAGGCCGATCAGAAAATAGCCAGGGAATGTTATCACAGCAGTCTACGCTTACAGAAGAAGAAAAAGGATGAAGTTGTTAAGGAGCACACCGTGAACGTAATAGACCTTAACCCAAGGGAATATTTCCAACAGCCACGCCTAGAGCCAATGGAAGACTTGAAAGAAATATCTATTGGCCCAGAGGACCATCAGAAGACCAAAATTGGAACAGCCCTAGGTCCAATGGAGGAAGCCGCCCTCATCGCACTTCTACAAAAGAACCTTGATTTGTTCGCCTGGAAAACTTCGGAGATGCCCGGGATAGACCCGAAAATAGCCTCTCATCATTTGTCCGTCAACCCAAACGTGAAGCCAGTCGTCCAACGGAAGAGAAAGTTGGGTGAAGAAAGGCGTAAAGCAGTAGACGAAGAGGTGGGTAAGCTAGTAGACGCCCGCTTTATAAGCGAAATCCAGTACCCAACATGGTTGGCAAACACGGTGTTGGTAAAGAAATCAAATGGCAAGTGGTGAATGTGTGTGGATTACACCGATTTGAACATGGCTTGTCCAAAGGATCCATATCCTTTACCAAATATAGACCACCTGATCGACAACGCATCCGGCTTCAAAACCCTGAGTTTCATGGACGCCTATTCTGGGTATAACCAGATAAGGATGGATCCCTTGGACGCACCCAAGACAACTTTCATGACCAACAACAAAAATTATCATTATGAGGTCATGCCTTTCGGCCTCAAGAACGCAGGCGCAACTTTTCAAAGAAGCATGGATATGGCTTTCGCCGGGCATATAGTGCGCAATTTGGAGGTATACATTGATGACTTAGTAGCTAAAACCAAGGAGGACTGCGACCATACTGATGACCTGGAAGAAATTTTAGGGCAAGTGAGGAAGTACAACATACGCCTAAACCCAACAAAATGCTCTTTTGGGGTGCAGGCAGGGAAGTTTTTGGGATTTCTGTTAACAAGCAGAGGCATCGAGGCCAACCAAGATAAGTGCCAAGCAATCATCAACATGAGAAGCCCATCCAACTTAAAGGAGTTCCAGCAGTTAACAGGCCACCTAGCAGCCTTGTCAAGGTTCCTGTCCTGTGCGGGCGACAAAGCTTTTTCTTTCTTTGCTTCGATAAGGAAGAAGGAGAAGTTTGAGTGGACCCCAGAATGCGAAGACGCCTTCCAACAACTGGAATTCTTCCTCTCAAGCCCGCCTGTCCTACATTGCCCCAGTAAGGGCGCCATCCTGTTCCTGTATTTAGCAATCTCTGATAATATCATCAGTACGGTGTTGGTGGAAGACTTAGACACGGGGGAGAAACCAATCTATTTCGTCAGCAGAGTTCTCAAAGGTGCAGAGCTGCGATATCAGAAAATTGAACGCCTAGCTTTGGCCGTGGTAACCACAGCAAGGAAATTACGCCCATACATTCAAAGCCACAAGGTCGTAGTCAAGTCAAACTATCCCGTTAGGCAGGTGCTCAGTAAGCCAGACTTGGCATGGAGGATGGTAGCTTGGTCCATAGAGTTGTCAGAGTACGACATTCAGTTCGTACCAAGAGGCGTAATCAAGTCACAAGTTCTGGCCGACTTCGTCGTGGAGTTTGCCCCCACAATTGAAGAAGAGGTGCCATATATATGGCTGTTGTTAGTTGACGGCTCCTCCAATCTAAAAGGAAGTGGAGCGGGAATAGTGTTAGAAGAACCCAGCGAGCTTTTAATTGAATAATCCCTTCGTTTTGAATTCAAAGCAAGCAACAATCAGGCGGAGTATGAAGCACTCATCGCTGGAATGATCTTGGCAAGAGAGATGGGAGCTGAGAACCTACGAGCAAAGAGAGATTCTCAGTTAGTAACTAGCCAAATCAAAGGAGAGTATCAAACAAAGGACGCCCAGCTTGTCAAGTATTTGGCCAAGGTTCAGAGTTTAGCAGCGGCCTTTAAATTCTTTGAAGCCATTCACGTCCCGAGAGAACAAAACGCCCGAGCAGACTTGCTCGCCAAGCTCGCCAGCACCAAGAGACCAGGCAACAACAGAATCGTCATCCAAGAGGTAATCACAGCCCCATGCACGGAAGTTTTAGAAGTAAATTCATTAACAGAAGAGAAAGAAGGGTGGATGATGCCCCTGTTGAAGTACTTAACATGATCTTTCAAAGCGAAGGATGAAGATGAGGAGCATATTGTTCGGAAAAGGGCTTCCAGATTCACCATTGTATCAGGCAAACTTTATAAATTGGGAAAGGCTACGCCAATGCTACATTGCCTGGCAGAGGGCGAGACATAATTAGTTCTTCTAGAAGTTCACGAGGGAGTTTGTGGAAGTCACATCGGAGGACGAGCTCTTGCTGCAAAGTTGCTCCGAGCAGGATATTACTGGCCCACTATTCTCAGACAAGAAGCACGCCCCGGCACATGAGTTGACTTCGGTATATTCGCCTTGGCCTTTTCACAAATGGGAAGTAGACATCGTAGGACCCTTTCCGTTAGCGCCATGGCAGTTGAAGTTCCTTATTGTAGGAGTGGACTATTTCACCAAGTTGATCGAAGCGAAAGCAGTCGCCAAAATCACAGCTGAAAGGGTAAAAAAGTTTTACTGGAAGAAGATCATATGTCGTTTTGGCCTTCCTAAACTTATAGTATCAGACAATGGAACTCAGTTCGCTAGTGCTACAGTGGTGGATTTCTGCAAACAGCTGGGAATACAAACAAAATTCGTCTCAGTGGTCCACCCCCAGGCTAATGGACAGGCAGAATCAGCAAATAAAGTAATCCTAAATGGAATCAAGAAAAAGTTGGAAGTCGCCAAAAGCCTTTGGGCGGAACATCTTCATGAGGTAATTTTTACACCTATTCTTTTTCCTTTATATGAGTCCTCCAGTAGTAAGGATCACATAATGACAGCATGACAAGTACAAGTTATTCGACATGATAAGTGCAGGTACTATGGTCATACCATATGACTCCACATTCTACAACCAAGGAAGCACCGTTCACAAAGGTTTATGGCACCGACGCAATGCTTCCGATCGAGATAGACACTCCTACATGGAGGCGCGATAATTTTTCTGACGAAGGTAACTCTAAAAATAGTCTAAGGAAATTGTCATACCCCAATTTTTGACCTAAGATCGTACCTTCATACACCAACACGTGTCATTTGACCCTACACTCGTACGCCATTCGATCATGATCAGTCGTTGACTTTTCGGTAAAAATTTCGGCAGAGAGGTATTTTAAAATACCTCATTTTTTTGGTTCCGAGTCGGGCCCTCTTATCACTCTTTTTATTAGTCTTTTAATTTTAATTCATTTCCATCTTTTATTTTCTATTTCATTTAATTAATTAATTAATTTAATGTTAATTTATATATATAGTTATTATTTATTTATGTTTCAGAGAACAGATCAATAGTTGTTTTTACCATTTTTTCTTTTTTAAATGTCCATAAAAATCCAAGGGGTCCAAAACGTCCAAATTCATCCGGAAAATACACCTTAGTCATCACGTTTTTTCCATTCATCCTAATCCAAATGTGGTTTTTTCTGCACCATTCAACAAACCCTAAACCCTAATCATCACACTATAAAATAGAACCAACAAAGAACACACAGTGGGGCCGAAAAATTCAACTAAAACCTGCGAAGAAACCACATGTGCAGAAAGAAATCATCACACATAACCTTACACAAAACCAGTGGCCACACAACAACAAACAACACTGCACAACAACAAACAAAATCGTTTCACCGCGATTCACAACCCAACCGTCACTGAACCGCATCTCAACACATCAAAACCGCAAACGTCAGGACACAACAAATCGGGCACATTACGGAACCACAACCGAAACGGATCGAAACCAAATTCACAAAGGTAGTATCTTTTTCGTTTGGTCCTTTTGTAGATCTAGGGCTTTACGAAGTATTTTCGAAAATTTTGTGCTTAGAAATAAGAGGAGAGGAAGTGATTACATAGGTTGAGCAAAAAAAATTAAAAAAAATAGAACCTTTTGAATCCGGCACGGCGGCGCCGCCCTCCTGGGCCGGCGGACCACCGCGCCGGAAACTGATAGTCACGGCGATCTTCATAATCTCGCCGGAAAACTCATAGAAAAGCAAGAACATAGGAGAGAGGGAGGAGAAAGGATTAGAGAGAGAAGGAAGAGAGAGAAGGAACATGTGAGAATGAGAAATCTGATGACCAACCCCTATATATATGCAGCTTCGTTCCAGTATGCGTGGGTGCGTGGTCTACCATGCACCCTCACTTTCCTTGGCCGCATGATTTAATCGTGTGGACTGTGTTGCTCCTTTCCATAATCAGATCAAGGTTGTCTGATCTTAATCAGATGGCGCATGCTTGATCCAGAAGCCCAACGCGCCTAACACCACCCAAGGCCCAATTCCACCCTTTTTTTTTTAATTCGTACACCCTCCTGAATACTGTTAATACCCTTGCTTGTAAATTTTAACTCTTGCATGTTTTTTTATGTTCTCGTTCACATTCCGTGCTCATGCATATCATATTTTAATCATATCATTTTATTTTATTTGATTTTATTGCATGAATTTAGAATGTATGTTTAGGCTTAATATAAATTATCCGTGCATCTTAGTTTAGGTTTATTATCACGCGTGTTTATTTCTTCGCCTTTCTATTTTATTTTATTTTCCACCAATGATGTAGAATGTATATTTAGGCTTGGGTGTATTTTATTTATTATATCGCAGACCGTAGAATGTATATTTAGGCTTGGATGTATTTTATTTATTATATCGCAGACCATAGAATGTATTATTAGGCTTTTTGTAATAGCTTAGGTGCATGTGTGCGTGTGTGGGTTATGCGTTGTCTTTTATGCTTCGTAGTATAGGTTAAGGGTCCTCATGTGGTCCAACGCCACTGTGAATTCCCCGCGCTTTTATTCTTTTCTGCTCCGTTAGTTTATTTTATTCTAGTTCAATATTTAAAACAACAAAAACATTCAAAATAACAAAACACAAAAAACATTTTCATAATAAACCTTGATTGTTTAAATCAAGTGATCCTTTATTTTATCATTTCATAAATAAAAATTGCAATCATTCTTAATTCTATTTTCAGTCATTTTCATTAATATAAAAACACAAACATATTTATTTTGCCACTTGGCTTTTTATTTCAAAACATTTTCAATAACATTAAGATCAACCAAACACATCAAACGTCAATTTTTACCCCGAACTACGAGGTTTTGATCCCTCACGGGTACGTAGGCAAAGGACACTCGTCCTCTCAAATCAATAAAAATGTAGATAATTAGGTTTTTTTTTTCTTAATCATTTTAAATTTCTTTATTCAAACTAAGCAAGTTATAGCACAATAAATTGAATAAAACCAAGAGGTTCCCGTAGAGTACTACGGACATGAAGGGTGCTAATACCTTCCCTTCATGTAACTAACCCCCGAACCCTAAATCCTTTTTTAAAGTGGTATTTGAACCTTTTTTCCACTATCTTTCAAAAATTAAATGTTCAGTCGTGAAATAATTAGTGAGTCAAAAGCTAATCAAATAGCCTTGATCTCCGAAAAATGACGCGACAGAAATGGCGACTTCACTGGGGACCCCCCTAAGAGGGTTGAGCCTAACTTGGCTTTATTTAAAATTTTGTGCTATAACTTGCTTAAAAACAAAAATAAAAGATTGAAATACGTGTATATATGTTCTTCCTTCTTCTTTCTCCATTCTTAAACGTGTGTGACTTCAAACACACAAGAGGGGGGGTGAATTGTGTTTCTTTAAAAATCAATTTAAATAAGCACTTAAAAAGATTTTAACCAAATAAAATAAAGTGCTTATAAAGGTTTTTAATAAAGATGAAAACTAAAGAAATTTTGCTAAAATAAATAATAAATAAAGTAAAAGAGATAAGGGATGAGAGAAAAGACACCAAAAGATTTGTCCTAGTTCGGCCTAAAACACCAAGGCCCTTGAGATTTTCACTAACCTAGCTTTTAACCGGGATAAGCTAGTAACCTTTACAAATAACGAGCACTCTCCAAACAAAACAAGCCTTTGTAGAAGAGTCTCTAAACCAAGAGATATCACCTCTCTTGAAATTATGGGATCACACCCAATACAAAGAAATATAACAATTTAAATGATTACACCAAATGTGTAGATAAAAACAACTTGAAGCTCAAAAGATTACAAAGTAAACTATATAGTATAAAAGCTCTCAAATAAAATAGAAGTGATCAAGTGAGAAAATAGTAATGCAAGTTTGAGAGGGAGAAAGAGATTTTGACTGTAAGTTGCAAGTCAAGGTGTGTTTTTAAATGATCAACAAATGCTCATATTTATAGTGAAAATATGATATAGGAGCGTTGAAAAAATTCTACCAATATGCACAATTAAAAGCAAATTACCGTTGCACTTCAATGCCTATAATAACATTGATTATATTGAAACAAAGTCAATTTCCATTTCAAAATCACAAGCTGTGTGTCAACGGTACATATACAATCTTGTTTTTTAAATGAGTATCAAAAAGGAATGTGCCTTTTAATACTTATTTGATTTTGGATTGTTTAGCCATAGAAAGATCACGTTGAAGATATTTGGCATAAAGGTTTAAAACAAAAAGATCATGTACTGCCATATATAGAAAGAAGAAAAATGTCGTACTATTATTCTTATATTATATAATACCATACATATATAATAAGGTAATAGATATGACCAAGATAAGAATAACACTAGAAATTGTTAATGCATGCTAAACTTTATTTTTATGCTAAAAGATTTTACGCAATTAAAATAAATTATATCTCATGCAAAAAATATTTTCATGTAAAATCAATTATATCTCATGCAAAAAATATTTTCATGTAAAATCATTTTAGAAAAAAAAAATTGTGAGTGTGTGATTTATTTTAATGAGAGCTTTTTAACCACTTACAACAAAGTCCTAATATAAATAAAAAAACTCAAGACTCAAGACTTGATAACTTGAATTTCTTTTCCACTTTTTGCATCGTTGTTATTTTAAGACTTCTTTTGTCGATCATTAAAACCAAAGTATTCCTGTCAAGGCATATATTCACATTCTCCCCTTTTTTGATGATGACAAACATTTCTTGGAGTGATTTGCTCAATGAAAGGGTTAGTACAATAATAATCAAATAATAAAATATATGAAAGAGATAAGCGCAGATTTTGCTCCCCCTTACTATATGCAAACAATTAAAATTCACTCCCCCTAAAACATGCAAATCACATAACTCTCCCCCTTTTGGCATTATCAAAAAGCGGGAAAGAAATAATCATGGCAAGGCATATATTCAGGAAAATATAAAGCAAAAAATAAAGAGAATTAAGTGAAAAGTGTAAACCATTTTTGCTTCTCTTGAATTTACAATTTCTTTTTGGAGAAGAGTATTTTTATAAAGTCTCCACTTGATGCATATCCACTCTCTTGGTGATAATAAGGATAAAATCTTTTTCTTTTATTTTCATGTGCTTTGAATAACTTCTATAATTGTACCAATTTTTAATTTTTGGTCTTCAAGCACACCTACAAAACAAATTCAAGTTTTGACTTTTGGTACCCAAATCATTTTGGGTCCTTGAGAGTTAGCAATAGGTAAAGTGCCCTTTGGAATCCACTTCAATTTAATATTTTTATCATTGTTCTTTCTTAAATTACAAATAGAGGATGTATGACCTTCTCTTTCACAATAAAAACATTTAACAAAAGGGGTACTTGATGTCTTGTTTGGGCGAAAGAATTTTGTAAAATATTTTTCATGATTTTTTGGATGATAGCCCAAACCTGCTTTATTAAAACTTCCCTTTTGATTTTTCAAAATGATGTCAAGTTTGTCTCTTCCCATTGTGAATTCTGCAAGAATGTTTTTCAAATCCTCAATTTCAATTTTCAAAATATTGCAATCATCACACTTGAAAATATTTTCCTATTTATTTTCACAAGAGGTGCAAGAAGAAACTTCACTAACAAAAATTTGTTTCTCTTTAAGAATTTCTATTTCCTTGTTTAAAATATCAATTTTTGATTCAAGAGTGGAAATAGTTTTCTTAGAGGTAGAAACAATTTTTCTAAGCTTAGTTGACTCATCATTTAATTCTTTACAAATAGTAAATAACTCATCATAAGTTAAGTTATATTCAGATTCAATAGACTTTACCTCATCTTCATCATGGTTTGCCATGAAACATGAATATGCTACTTCATTGGATGATTCATTGGACGAGTTTGTGTCTTTGTCATCCCGAGTGATGTAAGCCCTCTTCCCTTTTGTATATCTCTTTGGACTTAAAGGACAATTGGAATTTATGTGACCCTTTTCACCACACTTGTAGCATTTTGGATTGAAGGAAGTTCTTTCATTGATTCTAGCTTTGAGAGCAAGACCTTTATTTTCACCTTCTTCTCTATCAATGAGACGATTCAATTCAAGCTCATGTTCCTGCAATTTTCCAAACAAAGTAGCCAAAGACATAGAAGATAAATCTTTAGATTCATAAATGGCGATCACTTTCGGTAACCAACTTCGATTCAAGCATCTAAGAATTTTATTAGTTAAATCCTCATTATCGAAATATCTTCCAAGAGCTCTGAGATGATTTATTATATGGATAAATCGTTTTTGCATATCTTGGATGCTTTCTCCCGATTTCATCCTAAATAATTCATATTCATGACTCAATGTGTACATTCGAGCCCTTTTGACCTCGGTAGTACCTTCATGGGTCAATTTAAGGGTGTCCCACATTTCCTTAGCTGTTGTACAATTTGATACACGATAGAACTCATCAATGCTTAATGAAGTGGTGATAATGTTCTTAGCTTTCAAATTGTATTGAACCTTTTCCTTTTCATCTTTGGTCCAAAGAGATCTTGGTTTATTCACCACAACATTATTTATTAAATGAGTGGGAATAAATGGACCATTTTCAATAGCATCCCAAATATCACAATCAACTCCCTCAATGAAAATTTTCATTCTCTCTTTCCAATAGGCATACCCTTCACCATTGAAAGATGGGGGTCTATTTATGGAACCGTTGTTTGAAGTCATCTTGGCTCTTGAGGCGATTAGTCCTTAACAAGAGTTCAAGCTCTGATGCCACTTGTTGAACAAGTGACTTCAAACACACAAGAGGGGGGGTGAATTGTGTTTCTTTAAAAATCAATTTAAATAAGCACTTAAAAAGATTTTAACCAAATAAAATAAAGTGCTTATAAAGGTTTTTAATAAAGATGAAAACTAGAGAAATTTTGCTAAAATAAATAATAAATAAAGTAAAAGAGATAAGGGTTGAGAGAAAAGACACCAAAAGATTTATCCTAGTTCGGCCTAAAACACCAAGGCCTACGTCTAGTCCCCAAGGAAAAGCCCCTTGAGATTTTCACTAACCTAGCTTTTAACCGGGATAAGCTAGTAACCTTTACAAATAACGAGCACTCTCCAAACAAAACAAGCCTTTCTAGAAGAGTCTCTAAACCAAGAGATATCACCTCTCTTGAAATTATGGGATCACACCCAATACAAAGAAATATAACAATTTAAATGATTACACCAAATGTGTAGATAAAAACAACTTGAAGCTCAAAAGATTACAAAGTAAACTATATAGTATAAAAGCTCTCAAATAAAATAGAAGTGATCAAGTGAGAAAATAGCAATGCAAGTTTGAGAGGGAGAAAGAGATTTTGACTGTAAGTTGCAAGTCAAGGTGTGTTTTTAAATGATCAACAAATGCTCATATTTATAGTGAAAATATGTTATAGGAGCGTTGAAAAAATTCTGCCAATATGCACAATTAAAAGCAAATTACCGTTGCACTTCAATGCCTATAATAACATTGATTATATTGAAACAAAGTCAATTTCCATTTCAAAATCACAAGCTGTGTGTCAACGGTACATATACAATCTTGTTTTTTAAATGAGTATCAAAAAGGAATGTGCCTTTTAATACTTATTTGATTTTGGATTGTTTAGCCATAGAAAGATCACGTTGAAGATATTTGGCATAAAGGTTTAAAACAAAAAGATCATGTACTGCCATATATAGAAAGAAGAAAAATGTCGTACTATTATTCTTATATTATATAATACCATACATATATAATAAGGTAATAGATATGACCAAGATAAGAATAACACTAGAAATTGTTAATGCATGCTAAACTTTATTTTTATGCTAAAAGATTTTATGCAATTAAAATAAATTATATCTCATGTAAAAAATATTTTCATGTAAAATAAATTAAATCTCATGCAAAAAATATTTTCATGTAAAATCAATTATATCTCATGCAAAAATATTTTCATGTAAAATCATTTTAGAAAAAAAAATATTGTGAGTGTGTGATTTATTTTAATGAGAGCTTTTTAACCACTTACAACAAAGTCCTAATATAAATAAAAAAAACTCAAGACTCAAGACTTGATAACTTGAATTTCTTTTCCGCTTTTGCATCGTTGTTCTTTTAAGACTTCTTTTGTCGATCATCAAAACCAAAGTATTCCTGTCAAGGCATATATTCACATAAAAATGTGTCTTTTTGCATAAATATCTCATGCATCATTCTGCATTCATAGATTCAAATCCCAAGTCTCACACAAATTCTTTATTCTTTAAGGTCAACCCGTTTGAAACGTGGCCCGGCGCATTCTCTACAAGTCTACTCGCACTCACTACACTCGGGCAGCTGTAAAGAAGAAAATGGACTTTCTCGAACAAGAAAACCGAGTACTCCGAAAGGCAAATGAAACCATGCAGGCCAAGATGGACGAACTGACCGAATTGGTAAGGACACTGACAGCCGCACAAGATCAACTACCACCACCACCTCCTCCCCCTGGCAGCACTCAGGCTGAGGCAGGTCCCTCTATTATTACTTCACAACAAACGATACCAGAAGGTCGTCCTTGGAGCGTACCTTTTAGCCTTGGTGAAGCATTCCGTCCTTATGCCTCAGAAGCTCAAGTGTCTACCGTTCAAAATGCATTTTCTGTTCCAACTGCAACCTACTCAGTACCTCTGGTTCATACTATTCCACAAAGAGATGAACCTATCATTCCCTCAGGAAGTACAGGGGCCCATGACAAAGTGATCGACTTACAGGAGAAGTTTGAGATGATGAATCGAGAAATGCAAGCACTTCGTGGAAGGGAAATATTCGGGAAAGATGCATATGATCTCTGCTTGGTACCAAATGTCCAGATACCCCACAAGTTCAAGCTCCCAGACTTTGAGAAATACAAAGGGACTTCCTGTCCTAAAGAGCATCTAAGGATGTATATGAGAAAGATGTCCACGTATGTACGTGACAACCAGGTTTTCATTCATTACTTTCAAGACAGTTTAGCTGGTGCCGCACTGAAGTGGTACATAAATCTGGACCGTACAGAAGTCTGAACCTTCAATGATCTGTGTGAAGCCTTTGTGCAGCAATACAAGTTCAATGTAGACATGGCTCCAGACCGAAGTGATCTCCAAGCTATGACTCAGAAAGACAGAGAAACATTCAAAGAGTATGCCCAGCGATGGAGGGATGTTGCTGCCCAAGTTAGCCCCGGTATAGAAGAAAAGGAGATGACCAAACTATTCTTGAAAACTCTAAGTCAGTTCTACTACGAGAGGATGGTTGGAAGTGCGCCCAGAGACTTCACAGAGATGGTCAACATGGGGGTGCAATTGGAAGAAGGGGTCCGAGAAGGATGGTTAGTGAAAGAAAGTACATTCACCAGCAGTACAAAGAAGTTCGGAAATGGCTTTTCGAAGAAGAAAGAACAAGAGGTCAATATGGTGTCCCATCAACAAAATTATCCAGCCTATCACCACGTTGCTGCCATCACACCTACCAGCAATACTACTCAACCACTAAATTATCAACTTCCCCAATATCCTCAACAATATCTTCCCCAATATCCTCACCAATATCCTCAACAATATCCCCAACAACCAAATCAACAATGCCCATACCAGCAACATCCACACCAACAACATCCCCAACAACCATACCAACAGTACCCCCAACAGCCATATCGACAACAACAACCACGACCACAAGCTCAAAGGTTGCAAATTGACCCGATTCGTATTACCTATGCAGAATCGCTTCCATGGTTGCTCAAACAAAATTTGATCCAAACTAGACCACCTCCTCCAGTGCCAGAAAAACCATCACCAGGGTACAGACCAGACCAGACCTGTATTTTTCACCAAGGGGCCCCAGGTCATAACATTGAGAATTGCTATTGTTTAAAGAACGCAGTCCAGAGGCTAATCAATGAAAAGAAAATAACCTTCACAGACTCAAACCCAAATATTCAAACCAACCCGTTACCAAATCATGGTGCTCCAGCTGTCAACATGGTCGAAGACTGCCAAGAGACTCACCTTATTCTTAAAGTGCAACACATCCGAACACCATTGGTTCCATTACATGCCAGGTTATGTGAAGCATCTTTTTTCAAACATGACCACACCGCCTGTGAGGTGTGCCATCTAGATCTGTGGGGTTGCCAGGAAGTAAAGGATGATATCCAGAGACTTTTGAACCGGGGAGAATTAATTGTTGAAAGAAAATGTGATGATGTATGTGTCATGACCCCTGAGCCTTTGGAGATATTCTTTGACAGCCAGAGGTCGGCTACTCCTTTAGTGATTTGCTTACTAGGGCCAATGCATTATGTCTCTGTGGGCAATATTGCTATACCACCTTTGCCATCTGTGGGCAATATTGCTTAAGATAGTAGAGTACTGAGGAACGGGCGTGTTATCCCTGCAGTGTTTCCAAAGAGGGTTAGCGCCCCGTTAATTGAAGAGGTCCAAGCTAAAGATTCTGGTGCACTCCAAGATGTAGGCCAGTCTAGTGGGGCCGGCATGAGTTCTGACTTCGATGAGGTGCTCAAGCTAATCAAGAAGAGCGAGTATAAGATAATTGATCAACTGATGCAGTCTCCGTCAAAAATATCGATAATGTCCTTACTGCTGAATTCAGAGGCTCATAGGGGAGCTTTAATTAGCGTGTTAGAGCAAGCATTTGTAGACCATGATGTGACCGTTGGTCAGTTTGGTGGAATAGTGGGGAATATCACTGCATGCAACAGTTTGAGTTTTAGTGATGAAGAAGTCCCAGAAGAAGGAAGGAACCAAAATTTGGCGCTACATATATCAGTGAATTGCAAGACCGATGCTTTGTCGAACGTGTTGCTAGACACCGGTTCAGCTTTAAATGTGATGGCTAAAACAACTTACAACCAACTTTCCTACCAAGGCACACCGTTAAGACGAAGTGGAGTAATGGTAAAGGCTTTTGATGGTTCAAGGAAGACTGTTCTCGGAGAGGTGGACCTGCCCATTACAGTCGGTCCATTATTGGGCCGACCTTTGATTCATGGAGCTGGGGCAGTGACATCTACTTTACATCAGAAATTGAAGTTTGTAAAGAATGGGAAACTGGTAACTGTGAATGGAGAAGAAGCTTTGTTAGTAAGCCACTTGTCGGCTTTCTCTTTCATTGGTGCCGACAATATCGAGGGATCTTCATTTCAAGGACTTTCTTTAGAAGAAGAGAATTCAAAGGAGAATGGGAAACTCGCCACCCCGGCTTAATTCCATACAAAGACTACGCGAGACGGTTACTGACCTTCTTCAACAAGGTCGAGTTGCACCACATCCCTCGTGATGAGAACCAAATGGCAGATGCTCTAGCTACCTTATCTTCAATGTACCAAGTAAATAGTCGGAATGAAGTACCATTAATCACTATCAGGTGGCTTGAAAGGCCTGCTCATGTATTTGCGACTGAAGAAGTGGTTGACGACAAACCATGGTTCCATGACATCAAGTGTTTCCTTCAAAGTCAAGAGTACCCACCCGGAGCATGCAATAAAGATAAGAAAACTTTAAGAAGAGTGTCTGGCAACTTCTTCTTGAACGGAAACATTTTGTATAAGAGAAACTTTGACATGGTGTTGCTTAGATGTGTGGATGCAAACGAAGCAGATTTGTTGATGCATGAAATACACGAAGGATCCTTCGGTACTCATTCAAGTGGGCATACAATGGCCAAGAAGATATTGAGGGCAGGTTATTACTGGATGACGATGGAAGCGGATTGTTACAAGCATGCCAGGAGGTGTCATAAGTGCCAGATCTATGCCGATAAAATTAATGTTCCGCCAACTGCACTCAACGTTCTCTCCTCCCCGTGGCCATTTTCCATGTGGGGCATCGACATGATTGGTAGGATCGAGCCCAAAGCTTCAAACGGGCACCGTTTCATCCTAGTGGCTATTGACTATTTCACCAAGTGGCTTGAAGCCGCATCTTATGCTAATGTGACCAAGCAAGTGGTGATCAAGTTCATTAAGAATCAAATCATATGCCGCTATGGTGTGCCTAGAAGAATCATTACAGACAACGGGACGAATCTGAACAACAATATGATGAAAGAGTTGTGTGACGATTTCAAGATCGAGCATCATAATTCCTCTCCTTACAGACCTCAGATGAATGGTGCTGTCGAAGCTGCAAACAAGAACATAAAGAAGACCGTCCAGAAAATGGTGGTAACTTACAAAGACTGGCATGAGATGCTTCCATTCGCATTACATGGATATCGTACTTCCGTACGTACATCGACAGGGGCAACTCCTTTCTCGTTGGTATATGGTATGGAGGCAGTGCTTCTCGTAGAAGTTGAGGTCCCTTCAATGAGAGTTTTAATGGAAGCTGAGTTATCAGAAGCTGAATAGGTTCAAAGTAGGTATGATCAGTTGAACTTAATTGAGGAGAAACGCATGGCTGCTCTATGTCATGGACAACTATATCAAAAGAGGATGAAGCAGGCTTTCGACAAGAAAGGTCGTCCCCGTGAATTCAAAGAGGGTGATCTCGTTCTAAAAAAGATTTTGTCTTTCCAGCCCGACTCCAGGGGCAAGTGGACTCCTAACTATGAGGGCCCATACGTCGTCAAAAGAGCCTTCTTCGGTGGTGCCATGACTCTTCAAACTATGGTTGATGAAGAACTTCCGCGTACTGTAAACACGGATGCAGTCAAGAAATATTTTGTCTAAGAATTATAAGAACAGCTCGGTAAGTCGAAAACCCGAAAGGGCGGCTTAGGCAAAAATGAGCGTCTCGGTGGGCTGAAAACCCGAAAGGGCGGTCCAGGCAAAAATTAGAGACATTAAACAGAGATTATCCTGATAGGCTGAAAACCCGAAAGGGCGGTCTATGCAAAAAATAAGGATAAAGAAAAAGACAAAGTATCTGCATCCGGTAAGACACCACCAACTTGGGGCATACCTGCTACAAAAGAACCTTCAATCTGAAGCATCAGAGCAGTAGAACTCAAAGTTGTTAGGGAAAATAGGGTTGCGAAGTTCAATGTACCTCTCCATAATAAATTACCGTTTTTTTTAACTTTTGTAAAGATCTATGGAGTCATGCCATCGGCTGACCACCGTCCAATCAATAAAATTTGAGCCATCTCCCCTTTATTTGAAATTATCATTTATTCTATTTTTTACACTTTCTTCTGTTTTTGATGGTAATATTGCGGAGCAAATTCTTAAAACTTTTTGACGTCTCTCAAAAGCGTAAACAAATTGGTGCGCCTTAAGACTCACGAGTAATAGGGAGCGTACGTCGACATTCTCCCCCAGGAACGTTCAGACCCTACTAAGAAGGCATGGCTAGACAATGTGGGAAGTAAAAAAAAGAAAACAAAAAAAAAAACACAAAAAAGAGATCGCTAAGTCGAAAATCTGGAAGGGCGGCTTAGGCAATAGAGAGCGTCCCGGTGGACTGAAAACCCGAAAGGGCGGTCCAGGCAAAAATTAGTGGCACAAAAAAGGAAATATACTCCCGGTGGACTGAAAATTCGAAAGGGCGGTCCAGGCAAAATTAGGGGCACAAAAAAGGAAATATACTCCCGGTGGACTGAAAACCCGAAAGGGAGGTCCAGGCAAAAGTTAGGGATTTCAAAAAGAAAACAAACAAACAAACAAAAACAAAAAGGAGCGTGACTGCTGGGGCATACCAATGGATTAGCACTCTATGCGAAATGGCGACTTCTACCTAAAGTTTTGGTCAATAATGGGCTCCCTCCCCAGGAAACATTGCGAATTGCTATCTTGTGCCAAGTTTCACCATGTAATTTGTTCGATTAGTTCACGATAATGTTATCTTCCAGGAAGTTTGCCGAGTGTTTGTACTGCGATGTCAGCCTGCCTCCCATCTTACCTGTCTTGTCTCATTTCGTCGAGTCCACCTATCACAACCCGGTCTACACACTCATACATTCATTCACACATTCACGCATTATTATTTTCACTCACGCACAACACATACACAACATCATTCACACGTGGTTGCATCGGCCACCTGAAATCTTGTTTTGGCCGCATCCTGTCGTTTCAAGTCCTCAACCGATTAAAGCCGACAGTCCTAGACAACAGACCGCTTACACTTGTCTTACTGCTCTCAAGCCGAAAGTCCTACACAACGGACCGCTTACACTTTGCTGCTTTCAAGCCGACAGTCCTAGACAACGGACCGCTTACACTTTACTGCTTTCAAGCCGACAGTCCCACACAATGGACCGCTTACACTTTTCTTACTGCTCTCAAGCCGACAGTCCTACACAATGGACCGCTTACACTTTACTGCTTTCAAGCCGACAGTCCTAGACAACGGACCGCTTACACTTTACTGCTTTCAAGCCGACAGTCCTACACAACGGACTGCTTACACTTTTATCTGTCTTCAAGCCGATAGTCCTACACAACGGACCGCTTACATTTTTACTGCTTTCGAGCCAACGGCCCTAAACAACAAACCGCTTAAGTTTACTTTTTGCCTTGTCTCAAGCTTGCTAGTCCTAGACAACGGACAGTCCGCGTCTATTTGTCATTCCCTCGAGTGTCATCCCAGTGCGTCTGGTCCAGAGATGTCATCAGAAGTTTTGTCTTCAAAAAACCGTCGCTCAAAATTAATACAATAATAGACAATTATTTCCCCAGTGAAACTACATTCCTCCAACGGAGTCGGATCCTTTTCTTCGACAAATTCAGGCAGCCTATCATTATTACTCGTCTCAATCTAATCATTTACGTTGTCTTGCATTCATAACTGCGTCACATGCATTCACAGTATCTTAGGATAAAAAATAGGTGTACTTTATATTTAAGTCTCTTCGGTCCGCTCAAATCAAAGATTCCATCTTCAAATCTCCGGACGAAGAAACTTAAATAGGGGCATCTGTCATACCCCAATTTTTGACCTAAGATCGTAGCTTCATACACCAACACGTGTCATTTGACCCTACACTCGTACGCCATTCGATCATGATCAGTCATTGACTTTTCGGTAAAAATTTCGGCAGAGAGGTATTTTAAAATACCTCATTTTTTTGGTTCCGAGTCGGACCCTCTTCTCACTCTTTTTATTAGTCTTTTAATTTTAATTCATTTCCATCTTTTATTTTCTATTTCATTTACTTAATTAATTAATTTAATGTTAATTTATATATATAGTTATTATTTATTTATGTTTCAGAGAACAGGTCAATAGTTGTTTTTACCATTTTTTCTTTTTTAAATGTCCATAAAAATCTAAGGGGTCCAAAACGTCCAAATTCATCCGGAAAATACACCTCAGTCATCACGTTTTTTCCATTCATCCTAATCCAAATGCGGTTTTTTCTGCACCATTCAACAAACCCTAAACCCTAATCATCACACTATAAAATAGAACCAACAAAGAACACACAGTGGGGCCGAAAAATTCAACTAAAACCTGCGAAGAAACCACATGTGCAGAAAGAAATCATCACACATAACCTTACACAAAACCAGTGGCCACACAACAACAAACAACATTGGACAACAACAAACAAAACCGTTTCACGGCGATTCACAACCCAACCGTCACTGAACCGCATCTCAACACATCAAAACCGCAAACGTCAGGACACAACAAATCGGGCACGTTACGGAACCACAACCGAAACGGATCGAAACCAAAATCACAAAGGTAGTATCTTTTTCGTTTGGTCCTTTTGTAGATCTAGGGCTTTACGAAGTATTTTTCGAAAATTTTGTCCTTAGAAATAAGAGGAGAGGAAGTGATTACATAGGTTGAGCAAAAAAAATTAAAAAAAATAGAACCTTTTGAATCCGGCACGGCGGCGCCGCCCTCCTGGGCCGGCAGACTACCGCGCCGGAAACTGATAGTCACGGCGGCCTTCATAGGCTCTGTAACGCCCCCTTTTTATTTAATTATTTTTAGTTAATATTTGAATACTTTTACATGATTTTATATTTGATAAGTGATAATATGTTTGTTATTTTGTTTAGAAATATATTTGTTATAAATATGTTTGTTATTTTGTTTAGAAATATATTTGTTATAAATATATTTGATATCTGTTATGGAAGTAATTTATCTATATTTTTAAATAGAATATTAAGTTGTGGGGCTGTTTTTGAATTAGTTAGAATTATGAGGGAATAAGTGGAATAAGATAAAACAAATAGAAGAGGTATAAAAGGTAAAACCTAGGTTTAGGAACAGACAGTACGTACAATCAGTTTTGGGAGAAAAAGGGAGAAAACTAGAAGTGGAGAACCAAGAGGCTGCTGCTCCAATTTTATTAAGGTAAGGGTGGGATTTCCTTCAATAATCATAGTATATAATTCTGAAATTTGATGAATTGTTGTGTTCTTGAATTAGGGTTAGAAAGTTTATGTTAATTGATAAAATGAGATGAATTGTGTTGTTTGATGCATGTTCCTATGTTGTTTTGATTTCTATATTGCCTATTTGACCTGTAAACATCATTGTAAATCATTTTGGGTGATTAAGGGATCAAAAATTGGGTTTTTGGAGTGAAAATTGTTCTTTCCCGTAAGCGAATTCGGCCATCGATTTTCTGAAAGTCAAAACTGGAAAAACACTCACTTTTCACCCGTTTCTGTTTTGAATTAGCTTTAGGTGTAAACAAGAAAGTTGTAGGTATGGATGTTAGCTTTTTAATGTCATTGGTTTGACTTCTAAATGATTTATAGAACTTGAGTTATGGTCATATTACTGCACGTAGGTCACAGTGAATATTTATGAATTTCAGCACAACCTTTCCCGAATTTGAAATGGAAACTAATTATTATGATTGATTGATGATGTCCATGTTGTTAAATGCATTTGATGAATTATATGCTTATTATTATTGTTTGTGAAATCTCACCCCTTCTGTTGGAATTGCCGCCTTGTGGGCAAGTGCAGGTGATCAAGCTTAGGTACGACGATGTGAGAGGTCCTTGTGGTGTCGTAGGAAATGCTCTGATATGTAACGGGATGGGGTTTTATTGAATTCTATTCCTTATGTATCATGTTAAACTAATTATGATGTCTACGATCTATCTTTGAATTTTTGAGATGCCTGTGAGGCCTTTGTGCCAAGAACTAATTCCTTTAAGGATTTTTGAATTATGATTCCGCTGCAAAGTTTTTGAAAAGATTTATGTTAATGAATTTTGAAGGATAAAGAATTATTATTCTTTTTATTTTAAGGATTTTTATGATGTGTGACATCCCATTTGTGTTATACTCTGATAATTATGTTGGAAATTTGGGGTGTTACAGGCTCGCCGGAAAACTCATAGAAAAGCAAGAACATAGGAGAGAGAGAGGAGAAAGGATTAGAGAGAGAAGGAAGAGAGAGAAGGAACATGTGAGAATGAGAAATCTGATGACCAACCCCTATATATATGCAGCTTCGTTCCAGTATGCATGGGTGCGTGGTCTACCAGGCACCCTCACTTTCCTTGGCCGCATGATTTAATCGTGTAGACTGTGTTGCTCCTTTCCATAATCAGATCAAGGTTGTCTGATCTTAATCAGACGGCGCACGCTTGATCCAGAAGCCCAACGCGCCTAACACCACCCAAGGCCCAATTCCACCCTTTTTTTTTAATTCCTACACCCTCCTGAATACTGTTAATACCCCTGCCTGTAAATTTTAACTCTTGGATGTTTTTTTATGTTCTCGTTCACATTCCGTACTCATGCATATCATATTTTAATCATATCATTTAATTTTATTTGATTTTATTGCATGAATTTAGAATGTATGTTTAGGCTTAATATAAATTATCCGTGCATCTTAGTTTAGGTTTATTATCACGCTTGTTTATTTCTTCGCCTTTCTATTTTATTTTATTTTCCACCAATGATGTAGAATGTATATTTAGGCTTGGGTGTATTTTATTTATTATATCGCAGACCGTAGAATGTATATTTAGGCTTGGATGTATTTTATTTATTATATCGCAGACCATAGAATGTATTATTAGGCTTTTTGTAATAGCTTAGGTGCATGTGTGCGTGTGTGGGTTATGCGTTGTCTTTTATGCTTCGTAGTATAGGTTAAGGGTCCTCATGTGGTCCAACGCCACTGTGAATTCCCCGCGCTTTTATTCTTTTCTGCTCCGTTAGTTTATTTTATTCTAGTTCAATATTTAAAACAACAAAAACATTCAAAATAACAAAATACAAAAAACATTTTCATAATAAACCTTGATTGTTTAAATCAAGTGATCCTTTATTTTATAATTTCATAAATAAAAATTGCAATCAATCTTCATTCTATTTTCAGTCATTTTCATTAATATAAAAACACACACAAATTTATTTTGCCACTTGGCTTTTTATATCAAAACATTTTCAAAAATATTAAGATCAACCAAACACATCAAACGTCAATTTTTACACCGAACTACGATGTTTTGATCCCTCACGAGTACGTAGGCAAAGGACACTCGTCCTCTCAAATCAATAAAAATGTAGATAATTAGGTTTTTTTTTTCTTAATCATTTTAAATTTATTTTTTTCAAACTAAGCAAGTTATAGCACATTAAATTGAATAAAACCAAGAGGTTCCCGTAGAGTACTACGGACATGAAGGGTGCTAATACCTTCCCTTCATGTAACTAACCCCTGAACCCTAAATCCTTTTTTAAAGTGGTATTTGAACCTTTTTTCCACTATCTTTCAAAAATTAAATGTTCAGTCGTAAAATAATTAGTGAGTCAAAAGCTAATCAAATAGCCTTGATCTCCGAAAAATGACGCCACAGAAATGGCGACTTCACTGGGGACCCCCCTAAGAGGGTTGAGCCTAACTTGGCTTTATTTAAAATTTTGTGCTATAACTTGCTTAAAAACAAAAATAAAAGATGGAAATACGTGTATATATGTTCTTCCTTCTTCTTTCTCCATTCTTAAACGTGTGTGGTGAGATAAGTCCTAACCCGGACTTGAGGGAAATATAGGATAGGAGTGGTAGAATCATAGTGACATACCGAGAGTATTCTCGTGTTTTGAAGCATGTGATATAACCACGCTTAGCGGAGGATCTTGAGGTGATGTATGTCGGCGAGTGTTGTCACGTTTAGACGTTATTACTTTTAAGTATCCGTCGAAGCTAAGGACCTTTAGTTACCTTTAACCCATCTTGGCCTTTAGGACGTAGTGCGGTGGCTAACCAAGTGTTGTCTTGGAATTAGTCGACATGCGATACTACACTCAAACGAGACTCTCCTACGAACGC
This sequence comes from Medicago arabica, assembly GCA_946800305.1. NCBI lineage: Eukaryota > Viridiplantae > Streptophyta > Magnoliopsida > Fabales > Fabaceae > Medicago > Medicago arabica. The sequence continues at coordinate 26,830,066 of OX326970.1, read as the reverse complement.
TGTCGGACCGGGTGTTGTCCCGGGCATCCGACAAAGTTCGGAGGGGGTTGGACTTTGGGAACTTGGTAGAACCCGTGATACAGGTACACATGGAACCATAGTCCTTACCGAATGACGTACTCACCTTTGACTCCATCATCATGGACCCCTAACCTCACCATGTTTTCACCGCTTGTGTAGCATCATGCATACATGCATTCATCCATAAACATTCTTTTTTTTGCATCCGTCGAAGGACTTATTATTTTTTTGGTAAACATCATAGATATGGAGAGTACTAGAGAGGATGCTATGGAAAGTGCCGTGAAGAAAGTTATGAAGAGAACTAGGAAGTATGATTTCAAGAAGCCAGATTTGGAAAACCTGAGGAAACTAGCCAGAAGGTTAACTAGGCCGGATCACTTTCGAGATCAGTATGGATATTTGCTTAGCATTCTCAAGACGGATGTTGACGAGGGACTCCTCAATACTTTGGTCCAATTTTATGACCCACGGTATCACTGCTTTACTTTCCCGGACTACCAGCTCATGCCTACACTCGAAGAATACTCTTACTGGATCGGTTTACCCGTGTTGGACAAAGTACCTTTCCATGGTCTTGAACTCATACCCAAAATCTCCACCATTGCAGCTGCTCTCCATCTTGAGGCGGCCGAGATAAATGCCTGTCTTACCCCCAAAGGAGGTCTCCAATGCCTACCTTTCAATTTCCTTTACCAAAAAGCTACCATTTTCCTGGAAAGATCCAATGCAGATGCTTTCGAGTCTATCCTTGCCTTACTTATCTATGGCATTGTGCTTTTCCCGAATGTTGACAACTGTGTTGACATGAATGCAATCAAGATCTTCTTAACCCAAAACCCTGTCCCTACCTTGCTTGCCAATACTTACCTCTCAATTCATGACCGTACCGATAAAAAGCGTGAACTTATCGTCTGTTGTACACCTTTACTTTACACTTGGTTCACCTCCCACCTACCCCACCCTAAGATTCGATCAGAGTTTGTCCCATGGTCCGAGAAAATTTTGGCTCTCACCCCAGATGATATAGTGTGGTGTAACTCAGCTGATGACATCGGAGTAATTATTGATCATTGTGGAGATTTCGCTAATGTACCTCTTCTGGGCATACATGGGGGAATCAGCTATAGCCCGATGCTCGCTAAACGCCAGTTCGGATACCCCATGAGGATGAAACCTGCCTACCTCTTCCTCGAGAGTGAGTTCTTCTTTTACAAAGAGGATGTTCAGAGCAAGAGAAAACAATTTGTACAGGCGTGGCGCTCCATTGTCAGGATGGACAGGAACCAGTTGAGAAGTAAGTCAAGGATAGCCCATGAATCCTATGTCCAATGGGTAATCGACCGGGCTGCTCAGATAGGGATGCCTTATCCTCTGCTAAGGTCTTTAGCCTCAACCATTCCAGCAGTACCTCCGCCTTTACCCCTCAAGAATATGGAAGAATACCAGGCACGTTTGGTTGAGTTGGGACGCGAGAAAGCCGACTGGGAAGAAAAGTACCATGCAAAAGTTCGGGAGTGCGATGTCTTAATGGACCTGTTAGAGCAGGAAAATTGGAGAAACCATAAGAAAGACCAGGAAATCGCTGAATTGAAAGACCGTATCAAGGAGAAGGATGCCATACTTGACCAGGTTCCTGGGTGTAAGGTGAGGCGCATGGACTTCCTCGCCAACACTCATCCAGATTTTGAGGAGTAGACCGCCTCAGGAGTCGGAGAAATTCGCAGTCTTTTTATCATTTATGTCATTTTCTATCTTTTTGTAATACACTTTGGAGTCCATCCCTTGGCTCAGTTTGTTAGAAAGGGAATTATCTTGTGATGCTTTAAATCATTATTCAAAGAAATTTTCACTATGATGTTTACAGAAATGCTTTTATAAGTCCTTCGATAAAAATGTGTCTTTTTGCATAAATATCCCATGCATCATTCTGCATTCATAATTTCAAATCCCAAGTTTCACACAAATTCTTTATTCTTTAAGGTCAACCCGTTTGAAAAGTGGCCCGGCGCATTCTCTACAAGTCTACTCGCACTCACTACACTCGGGCAGCTGTAATGAAGAAAGTGGACTTTCTCGAACAAGAAAACCGAGTACTCCGAGAGGCAAATGAAACCATGCAGGCCAAGATGGACGAACTAACCGAATTGGTAAGGACACTGACAGCCGCACAAGATCAACTGCCACCACCACCTCCTCCCCCTGGTAGCACTCAGGCTGAGGCAGGTCCCTCTATAATTACTTCACAACAAACGATACCAGAAGGCCGTCCTTGGAGCGTACCTTTTAGCCTTGGTGAAGCATTCCGTCCTTATGCCTCAGAAGCTCAAGTGTCTACCGTTCAAAATGCATTTTCTGTTCCAACTGCAACCTACTTAGTACCTCTGGTTCATACTATTCCACAAAGAGATGAACCTATCATTCCCTCAGGAAGTACAGAGGCCCATGACAAAGTGATCGACTTACAGGAGAAGTTTGAGATGATGAATCGGGAAATGCAAGCACTTCGTGGAAGGGAAATATTCGGGAAAGATGCTTATGATCTCTGCTTGGTACCAAATGTCGAGATACCCCACAAGTTCAAGCTCCCAGACTTTGAGAAATACAAAGGGACTTCCTGTCCTAAAGAGCATCTAAGGATGTATATGATAAAGTTGTCCACGTATGTATGTGACAACCAGGTTCTCATTCATTACTTTCAACACAGTTTAGCTGATGCCGCACTGAAGTGGTACATAAATCTGGACCGTACAGAAGTCCGAACCTTCAATGATCTGTGTGAAGCCTTTGTGCAGCAATACAAGTTCAATGTAGACATCGCTCCAGACCGAAGTGATCTCCAAGCTATGACTCAGAAAGACAGAGAAACATTCAAAGAGTATGCCCAGCGATGGAGGGATGTTGCTGCCCAAGTTAGCCCCGGTATAGAAGAAAAGGAGATGACCAAACTATTCTTGAAAACTCTAAGTCAGTTCTACTACGAGAGGATGGTTGGAAGTGCGCCCAGAGACTTCACAGAGATGGTCAACATGGGGGTGCAATTGGAAGAAGGGGTCCGAGAAGGACGGTTAGTGAAAGAAAGTACATTCACCAGCAGTACAAAGAAGTTCGGAAATGGATTTTCGAAGAAGAAAGAACAAGAGGTCAATATGGTGTCCCATCATCAAAATTTTCCAGCCTATCACCACGTTGCTGCCGTCACACCTACCACCAATACTACTCAACCACTAAATTATCAACTTCCCCAATATCCTCAACAATATCTTCCCCAATATCCTCAGCAATATCCTCAACAATATCCCCAACAACCATATCAACAACGCCCATACCAGCAACATCCACACCAACAACATCCCCAACAACCATACCAACAGTACCCCCAACAGCCATATCGGCAACAACAACCACGACCTCAAGCTCAAAGGTTGCAAATTGACCTGATTCCTATTACCTATGCAGAACTGCTTCCAGGGTTGCTCAAACAAAATTTGATCCAAACTAGACCACCTCCTCCAGTGCCAGAAAAACCATCACCAGGGTACATACCAGACCAGACCTGTATTTTTCACCAATGGGCCCCAGGTCATAACATTGAGAATTGATACTGTTTAAAGAATGCAGTCCAGAGGCTAATCAATGAAAAGAGAATAACCTTCACAGACTCAAACCCAAATATTCAAACCAACCCGTTACCAAATCATGGTGCTCCAGCTGTCAACATGGTCGAAGACTGCCAAGAGACTCGCCTTATTCTTAAAGTGCAACACATCCGAACACCATTGGTTCCATTACATGCCAGGTTAAGTGAAGCATCTTTTTTCAAACATGACCACACCGCCTGTGAGGTGTGCCATCTAGATCCGTGGGGTTGCCAGGAAGTAAAGGATGATATCTAGGGACTTTTGAACCGGGGAGAATTAATTGTTGAAAGAAAATGTGATGATGTATGTGTCATGACCCCTGAGCCTTTGGAGATATTCTTTGACAGCCGGAGGTCGGCTACTCCTTTAGTGATTTGCTTACCAGGGCCAATCCCTTATGTCTCTGAAAAAGCCATACCGTACAAGTACAACGCCACTATGATAGAAGGAGGTCGCGAGGTTCATACACCACCTTTGCCATCTGTGGGCAATATTGCTGAAGATAGTAGAGTACTGAGGAACATGCGTGTTATCCCTGCAGTGTTTCCAAAGAGGGTTAGCGCCCCGTTAATTGAAGAGGTCCAAGCTAAAGATTCTGGTGCACTCCAAAATGTAGGCCAATCTAGTGGGGCCGGCACGAGTTCTGACTTCGATGAGGTGCTCAAGCTAATCAAGAAGAGAGCGTATAAGATAACTGATCAACTGATGCAGACTCCGTCAAAAAAATCGATAATGTCCTTACTGCTGAATTCAGAGGCTCATAGGGGAGCTTTAATTAGCGTGTTAGAGCAAGCGTTTGTAGACCATGATGTGACCGTTGGTCAGTTTGGTGGAATAGTGGGGAATATCACTGCATGCAACAATTTGAGTTTTAGTGATGAAGAACTCCCAGAAGAAGGAAGGAACCATAATTTGGCGCTACATATATCAGTGAATTGCAAGACCGATGCTTTGTCGAACGTGTTGCTAGACACCGGGTCAGCTTTAAATGTGATGGCTAAAACAACTTACAACCAACTTTCCTACCAAGGCACACCGTTAAGACGAAGTGGAGTAATGGTAAAGGCTTTTGATGGTTCAAGGAAGACTGTTCTTGGAGAGGTGGACCTGCCCATTACAGTCGGTCCACATGTTTTCCAAGTTACTATTCATGTAATGGACATACAAGCATCATACAGTTGTCTATTGGGCCGACCTTGGATTCATGGTAACTGTGAATGGAGAAGAAGCTTTGTTAGTAAGCCACTTGTCGGCTTTCTCTTTCATTGGTGCCGACAATATCGAGGGATCTTCATTTCAAGGACTTTCTTTAGAAGAAGAGAATTCAAAGGAGAATGGGAAACTCGCCACCCCGGCTTAATTCCATACAAAGACTACGCGAGACGGTTACTGACCTTCTTCAACAAGGTCGAGTTGCACCACATCCCTCGTGATGAGAACCAAATGGCAGATGCTCTAGCTACCTTATCTTCAATGTACCAAGTAAATCGTCGGAATGAAGTACCATTAATCAGTATCAGGTGGCTTGAAAGGCATGCTCATGTATTTGCGACTGAAGAAGTGGTTGACGACAAACCATGGTTCCATGACATCAAGTGTTTCCTTCAAAGTCAAGAGTACCCACCCGGAGCATGCAATAAAGACAAGAAAACTTTAAGAAGACTGTCTGGAAACTTCTTCCTGAACGGAAACATTTTGTATAAGAGAAACTTTGACATGGTGTTGCTTAGATGTGTGGATGCAAACGAAGCGGATTTGTTGATGCATGAAATACACGAAGGATCCTTCGGTACTCATTCAAGTGGGCATACAATAGCCAAGAAGATATTGAGGGCAGGTTATTACTGGATGACGATGGAAGCGTATTGTTACAAGCATGCCAGGAGGTGTCATAAGTGCCAGATCTATGCCAATAAAATTCAAGTTCCGCCAACTGCACTCAACATTCTCTCCTCCCCGTGGCCATTCTCCATGTGGGGCATCGACATGATTGGTAGGACCGAGCCCAAAGCTTCAAACGGGCACCGTTTCATCCTAGTGGCTATTGACTATTTCACCAAGTGGGTTGAAGCTGCATCTTATGCTAATGTGACCAAGCAAGTGGTGGTCAAGTTCATTAAGAATCAAATCATCTGCCGCTATGGTGTCCCTAGAAGAATCATTACAGACAACGGGACGAATCTGAACAACAATATGATGAAAGAGTTGTGTGACGATTTCAAGATCGAGCATCATAATTCCTCTCCTTACAGACCTCAGATGAATGGTGCTGTCGAAGCTGCAAACAAGAACATAAAGAAGATCGTCTAGAAAATGGTGGTAACTTACAAAGACTGGCATGAGATGCTTCCATTCGCATTACATGGATATCGTACTTCCGTACGTACATCGACAGGGGCAACCCCTTTCTCGTTGGTATATGGTATGGAGGCAGTGCTTCCCGTAGAAGTTTAGGTCCCTTCAATGAGAGTTTTAATGGAAGCTGAGTTATCAGAAGCTGAATGGGTTCAAAGTAGGTATGATCAGTTGAACTTAATTGAGGAGAAACGCATGCCTGCTCTATGTCATGGACAACTATATCAAAAGAGGATGAAGCAGGCTTTCGACAAGAAAGTTCGTCCGCGTGAATTCAAAGAGGGTGATCTCGTGCTAAAAAAGATTTTGTCTTTCCAGCCCGACTCCAGGGGCAAGTGGACTCCTAACTATGAGGGCCCATACGTCGTCAAAAGAGCCTTCTCTGGTGGTGCCATGACTCTTCAAACTATGGATGGTGAAGAACTTCCGCGTACTGTAAACACGGATGCAGTCAAGAAATATTTTGTCTAAGAATTATAAGAACAGCTCGGTAAGTCGAAAACCCGAAAGGGCGGCTTAGGCAAAAATGAGCGTATCGGTGGGCTGAAAATCCGAAAGGGTGGTCCAGGCAAAAATTAGAGACATTAAACAGAGATTATCCTGATAGGCTGAAAACCCGAAAGGGCGGTCTATGCAAAAATTAAGGATAAAGAAAAAGATAAAAGTAACTGCATCCGGTCAGACACCACCAACTTGGGGCATACCTGCTACCAAAGAACCTTCAATCTGAAGCATCAGAGCAGCATAACTCAAAGTTGTTATGGAAAATAGGGTTGCGAAGTTCAATGTACCTCTCCATAATAAATTACCGTTTTTTTTAACTTTTGTAAAGATCTATGGAGTCATACCATCGGCTGACCACCGTCCAATCAATAAAATTTGAGCCATCTCCCCTTTATTTGAAATTCTCATTTATTCTATTTTTCACACTTTCTTCTGTTTTTAATGGTAATATTGCGGAGCAAATTCTTAAAACTTTTTCACGTCTCTCAAAAGCATAAACCAATTGGTGCGCCTTAAGACTCACGAGTAAAAGGGAGCGTACGTCGACATTCTCCCCCAGAAACGTTCAGACCCTACTAAGCAGGCATGGCTAGACAATGTGGGAAGTTAAAAAAAGAAAACAAAAAAAAAACACAAAAAAGAGATCGCTAAGTCGAAAACCTGGGAGGGCGGCTTAGGCAATAGAGAGCGTCTCGGTGGACTAAAAACCCGAAAGAGCGGTCCAGGCAAAAATTAGGGGCACAAAAAAGGAAATATACTCCCGGTGGACTGAAAACCCGAAAGGGCGGTCCAGGCAAAATTAGGGGCACAAAAAAGGAAATATACTCCCGGTGGACTGAAAACCCGAAAGGGCGGTCCAGGCAAAAGTTAAGGATTTCAAAAAGAAAACAAACAAACAAACAAAAACAAAAAGGAGGGTGACTGCTGGGGCATACCAATGGATTGGCACTCTATGCGAAATGGTGATTTCTACCCAAAGCTTTGGTCAATAACGGGCTCCCTCCCCAGGAAACATTGAGAATTTCTATCTTGTGCCAGGTTTCACCATGTAATTTGTTCGATTAGTTCACGATAATGTTATCTTCCAGGAAGTTTGCCGAGTGTTTGTACTGCGATGTCAGCCTGCCTCCCATCTTACCTGTCTTGTCTCGTTTCGTCGAGTCCACCTATCACAACCCGGTCTACACACTCATACATTCATTCATACATTCATACATTCACGCATTATTATTTTCACTCACGCACAACATCATTCACACGTGGTTGCATCGGCCACCTGAAATCTTGTTTTGGCCGCATCCTGTCGTTTCAAGTCCTCAACCGATTAAAGCCCACAGTCCTAGACAACGGACCGCTTACACTTGTCTTACTGCTCTCAAGCCAACAGTCCTACACAACGGACCGCTTACACTTTACTGCTTTCAAGCCGACAGTCCTAGACAACGGACCGCTTACACTTTACTGCTTTCAAGCCGATAGTCCTACACAACGGACCGCTTACACTTTTATCTGCCTTCAAGCCAACAGTCCTACACAACGGACCGCTTACATGTTTACTTCTTTCGAGCCAACGACCCTAAACAACAAACCGCTTAAGTTTACTTTTTGCCTTGTCTCAAGCTTGCTAGTCCTAGACAACAAACAGTCCGCGTCTATCTGTCATTCCCTCGAGTGTCATCCCCAGTGCGTCTGGTCCAGAGATGTCATCAAAAGTTTTGTCTTCATTAAACCGTCGCTCAAAATTAATACAATAATAGACACCTATTTCCCCAGTGAAACTACATTCCTCCAATGGAGTCGTTATTACTCGTCTCAATCTAATCATTTACGTTGTCTTGCATTCATAACTGCGTCACATGCATTCACAGTATCTTAGGATCAAAAATAGGTGTACTTTATATTTAAGTCTCTTCGGTCCGCTCAAATCAAAGATTCCATCTTCAAATCTCTGTACGAAGAAACTTAAATAGGGGCATCTGTCATACCCCAATATTTGACCTAAGATCGTACCTTCATACACCAACACGTGTCATTTGACCCTACACTCGTACGCCATTCGATCATGATCAGTCGTTGACTTTTCGGTAAAAATTTCGGCAGAGAGGTATTTTAAAATACCTCATTTTTTTGGTTCCGAGTCGGGCCCTCTTCTCACTCTTTTTATTAGTCTTTTAATTTTAATTCATTTCCATCTTTTATTTTCTATTTCATTTACTTAATTAATTAATTTAATGTTAATTTATATATATAGTTATTATTTATTTATGTTTCAGAGAACAGGTCAATAGTTGTTTTTACCATTTTTTCTTTTTTAAATGTCCATAAAAATCTAAGGGGTCCAAAACGTCCAAATTCATCCGGAAAATACACCTCAGTCATCACGTTTTTTCCATTCATCCTAATCCAAATGCGGTTTTTTCTGCACCATTCAACAAACCCTAAACCCTAATCATCACACTATAAAATAGAACCAACAAAGAACACACAGTGGGGCCGAAAAATTCAACTAAAACCTGCGAAGAAACCACATGTGCAGAAAGAAATCATCACACATAACCTTACACAAAACCAGTGGCCACACAACAACAAACAACATTGCACAACAACAAACAAAACCGTTTCACGGCGATTCACAACCCAACCGTCACTGAACCGCATCTCAACACATCAAAACCGCAAACGTCAGGACACAACAAATCGGGCACGTTACGGAACCACAACCGAAACGGATCGAAACCAAAATCACAAAGGTAGTATCTTTTTCGTTTGGTCATTTTGTAGATCTAGGCCTGTAAATTTTAACTCTTGCATGTTTTTTTATGTTCTCGTTCACATTCCGTACTTATGCATATCATATTTTAATCATGTCATTTAATTTTATTTGATTTTATTGCATGAATTTAGAATGTATGTTTAGGCTTAATATAAATTATCCGTGCATCTTAGTTTAGGTTTATTGTCATGCGTGTTTATTTCTTCGCCTTTCTATTTTATTTTATTTTCCACCAATGATGTAGAATGTATATTTAGGCTTGGGTGTATTTTATTTATTATATCGCAGACCGAAGAATGTATATTTAGGCTTGGATGTATTTTATTTATTATATCGCAGACCATAGAATGTATTATTAGGCTTTTTGTAATAGCTTAGGTGCATGTATGCGTGTATGGGTTATGCGTTATCTTTTATGCTTCGTAGTATAGGTTAAGGGTCCTCATGTGGTCCAACGCCACTGTGAATTCCCCGCGCTTTTATTCTTTTCTGCTCCGTTAGTTTAGTTTATTCAAGTTCAATATTTAAAACAACAAAAACATTCAAAATAACAAAACATAAAAAACATTTTCATAATAAACCTTGATTGTTTAAAACACAAACAAATTTATTTTGCCACTTGGCTTTTTATTTCAAAACATTTTCAAAAACATTAAGATCAACCAAACACATCAAACGTCAATTTTTACCCCGAACTACGAGGTTTTGATTCCTCACGGGTACGTAGGCAAAGGACACTCGTCCTCTCAAATCAATAAAAATGTAGATAATTAGGTTTTTTTTTTCTTAATCATTTTAAATTTTTTTTTTCAAACTAAGCAAGTTATAGCACAATAAATTGAATAAAACCAAGAGGTTCCCGTAGAGTACTATGGACATGAAGGGTGCTAATACCTTCCCTTCATGTAACTAACCCCCGAACCCTAAATCCTTTTTTAAAGTGGTATTTGAACCTTTTTTCCACTATCTTTCAAAAATTAAATGTTCAGTCGTGAAATAATTAGTGAGTCAAAAGCTAATCAAATAGCCTTGATCTACGAAAAAGGACGCGACATAAATTAACAAGTGTTTTTGCAGGTTTTCGTCAATTTCTGTTATCTCGTTTGTTTTTTCTGTTTAAACTTATAAACCACATTTCTTATAAGAAGCAAACGAAGTAGGCATCCGTTTCAGCTTGGACATGATCGATGAAGTCAGAGAGCAGGCTCACATCAGAGAGTTCGCTGCCAAGCAGAGAGCAGCTCGCCGATACAATTCTAGAGTTTTCCCCAGAGAGATGAAGGTAGGCGATCTCGTGCTGAAAAAGTTGGTCGCCCTAACCAGGATTGGGAAGCTACTTCGAAACTAGGAGGGTCCTTACAAGATCAGAGAAAAGTTCCCTCACGGAGCCTATAAATTAGAAGAGATGAACGGGGAAGTAGTGCCACACACCTGGAATGTGGTCAACCTACGTCACTATTATAGTTAGAGCCTTATAGGCCAGCCTTTTATTTTTCTTGTCATATTGTTATTTCTTTTTTAACTGGACCAGCTATATGCTTTGCTTTCTGTTATTTGTTTAATAAAAAGGGACAGGGTAGCACTCTTTTCCCCTGCAAGGGCAGGGGTTTTTAACGAGGCACCCTATCTCCTTCAAAAATACGTGCCAATTTATCTCTTTTGCTTAATTATCTGCTGCTTACACTATTTTATTTTTAGTAGCAAGGTGAATGAAGCACCATGACGATCCTGTAAGACGCCTTGTAACGCAATCCTGTAAGACGCCATGTAGCGCAATCCTGTAAAACGCCATGTAGCGCAATCCTGTAAGACGCCTTGTAGCGCAATCCAGTAAGACGCCTTGTAGCGCAATCCAGTAAGACGCCTTGTAGCGCAATCTAGTAAGACGCCATGTAGCGCAATCTTGTAAGACGCCTTGTAGCGCAATCCAGTAAGATGCCTTGTAGCGCAATCCAGTAAGCCGCCTCGTAGCGCAAATCCGACAAACCACGAGGGTTCACCATACTTTGCCAAGCCGTAAAGTTTTAGAAGGCAGAAAGCCCAAAACGCTAGAAAAAAGCGTCATGACTAATCACGTTACGCTAGGCAAGCGAAGCCTACAAGTAGCTTCAATACTTAGTTGAACACTGCTAAAACAAATTATTTAGGAAACACCGAAAATACGCGGAAAAGCGAACACCATTAACATGGCTAACGACGAAATAGAAAAATGTAACAAAACGGTATTTTAAAATTCAAAGCATTCAGTACGGATCACTTTTAGAGAAAAGATAGTTGGGCGCCATGAGAGGTCGCCCTCAATACAAGCAGAGTAAGGCGCCACGCAGGGTCGCCATCAAAAAAATAAAGGGGAAGGAACGTCAAAGCACGATAAGAAAATTATGAATTTGGAGTCATTCCTCGTCTACAAGCTGCCCGTCCACGATAACTTTCGCCGCGTCCATGTCGGAAAAATTCCCTTCAGGATAAAGGTGTGCAGCTTGCGCGCGAGCCCTCTCGAAACCTTCATCGAAATACTCCATCAGCGCGCCTTTGCACTCATCAACCTCTCCTTCCAGCTTGAGGTTCTTTTCTTTGAACGCATCTCGCTCCAGCTTGACAGCTTCCAGCTCCGCAATGGCGTCGGCAGCTTTAACTTCGAAGGCCTTCACCGAGTTCTCCGCCATTTTGACTCCAAAGCTTCGGTGAGGCGGGTCTGCAACCCAGTAGCCTGATGTTTCCATTTCTCCGCATCCTCGTCCGCTTATTTGCATTTTCTCTCCAGGTCACCATACTTCCTCTCTATCGTATGGTTCAGCATCAAAATTCTCAACGCAGATTCCCCTGCATCCATCACCAAGTCGCCGAATTTGCTCTTCAAGCCGGCATCCACATCAACTTCACAAAAGGGCACATTCTCGCCCATATACCTGACAATTACAACAGAGGATATTTTTGTCAGCTTTGTACGTAACGCAATAAACAAGAGGATAGCAAACAGACCACTAAGAGATACTTACTTCCGAAAATTAAAGTCCTTATGCCAGAAAAACTCTACCACCTTTTCGTTCAAAGAGGTGGTCGCCGGCGTTCTTCCCTCCGTCCCTTCCACAATCATGTGAAATTTCTGGCTATCGCCCTTTCCATTTTTTCCTTTCTTTCGTGGAGGGGAACCGACGATCTCAACAGCCGTGCCTCCCGCAGCAGGCATCTCCGCTTGTTCCACCTCTGCTGAGGATGCACCCACTAAAGTCTTCGAAGGAGGATCCTTTCTTTTCACCCGCTGATGCTGCACGCCAGCAGAATCACTGGTCGTATAGCCTTCAGAGGTTTTCTTCGCCTTCAACTCGGCGAGATATTTTTTCCGCTCTGCTGGAGTAAGTGGCGGCATTTTCGATTCTGCAAAAGAAGAAAAATTAAGGAATAAGTCAACAGACAACTTTCATCAGGTAATCGCATGATAATAACAAAACTATAAGCTTTTAGAAAGCCACTCACGCAGGTAGTTATCTTGGTCTCCTGTATCGCCCTCTTTATTCAAGAGGTCATGGATATCGGAGTGTAGCATCTTCTCTAAGAAACAAACTATCCCTTGTTCATAGGGTGTCATCTTTTCAAAATTGTAACCCATTACAGCAGCTGGCGACGCAGTCCAAACCAATGGAAATTTTGGTTTTCCCTCCAACAGAACAGAAGCCACAGAACAATGAGGCGCCGCCTTTACCTTGATGAAAGTATCTTTCCAATCTTTTTTGAAGTTTAAAGCGTAGGGCGGGAACAATTTCTTACCAGGATGAGCACAGATCGTCACCCATGTCCAAAAATAACATTCCAGGGCATAAGCCCTCAACGATTGAGTGATAAACACTCCAGGGCATAAGCCCTCAACGGTTGAGTGAAAACACTCCAGGGAATAAGCCCTCAACAAGGTATGAGTATGAAATGGACTCAATAGTGTATATCTACATACAACTCAACAACAGCAACGACAACTATGACATAAGACTCCAACTTAATCAACAGGACACAACGAAAGGGCACAACAAAGCCTCACAACAAATAGGCATGGTACAGTATTACTCGCCGTGGCGAGTTCAGGAATTTGAGCTACTCGCTATGGCGAGTTGGGGGCGAGCTCAAGGCGAGCAAAAGTGGTTGCTCTCGGCATTTTTGACATTTTTCACCTAAAATCTTCATTTTTGAGTTCCCAAATCCCAAATTTAATTCTGTAAAAAGGTGCCATTCATCCCTAAACATATTAAGGCACTCAAATTGATATAAAAATTTGTCCAAAAACCTCATTAAGACAATTAACGACTGTTAATTTAAGCTACTCGCCATGACGAGTGCATCTGCTCGCTGTGGCGAGCTACGGGGGTTAACTGCTCGCCGTGGCGAGCGGCGATTGACAGAACTACGAACTGTACGAACAGACTTCTCCTTTTCAACCCCAAACCCTTATTTTGACACCTAAAATCCCAATTTTGATGATTTACATTACTTCTATGCATACTAACATCATAACAGCATTAAACAACAACAATTACATGAATTCATTAAGTTATTAACATCAATTCATCTTTAACCTAATTCAATTCATCAACCCTAACAACCCTACATTAATCAACAAATTATAGAACCTAAAGTTGAGAGTTAGTCTCACCCTTACCTTAGATTATTTCCTGAATTCAAGATGCGTTCTTCTCTCCTCTTGCTTCTTCTCTCTTGGTCTAGGTTTTCTCCCTTTTTCTCTGTTTCTCACTGTTTCTACGTGAAAACTGTTTTTTTCTGACTTTCTTTCCTTCTAACTCCTATTAATATCACTTAATTCCTTCTTAATTCTAATTAACTCCCAATAAAATATTAAATAATTCATTTTAATCCCCAACCTTCTAATAATTATAATTCTCACCTATTTTAATTAAATAATCAAAATAATCATATAATAAAATATAACACACCATAAAATCAACATAAATTATTTAAAATCATAAAAACTTATTAAAATCAATTGAAATGAAATAAATAACAACTAGGGCGTTACAACTCTCCCCCACTTAAAGAATTTCGTCCTCGAAATATTACCTCAAGCAAACAACTCAGGATAAGACTCTAGCATCTTACTTTCCAGAGGTATCTCCTTGCCTCTCAACTTCTTCACCTTACGATCATCAATTCTCAACGGTAAAGTCTCCACCGTAAGGTTGTCTCTAACCTGCACGTCATCCCTTGGTAAAACATGCGAAGGATCTGCTACGTACTTCCGCAACTGCGACACATGAAACACATCATGCAGATTCGAAAGATGTGGTGGCAAACCTATTCGATATGCCACTGGCCCAATCCTCTCCGATATCTGATAAGGACCAATAAACTTCGGAGTCAACTTCTTAGACTTCAACGCACGACCTACACCTGTCATAGGAGTAACTCTCAAGAACACATGATCACCCTCTTGAAATTCAAGTTCCTTTCTACGCTTGTCATGGTAACTCTTCTGCCGACTCTACAACGCTTCCATATGTTCTCTTATCAACTTAACTTTCTCTGTAGTCTGCTGGACAATCTCTGGTCCCAACACAACACTTTCTCCCGATTCAAACCAACACAACGGAGTTCTACACCTCCGACCATACAAAGCTTCAAATGGTGCCATACCAATACTCGAATGGTAACTGTTGTTGTACGTGAACTCAATCAACGGTAGATGACTATCCCAAGCTCCACCTTGCTCAAGTACACACACTCTCGGAGTATTCGGTAAACTCGTTACAAAGTCCATGGATATGCTATCCCACTTCCATTCTGGCACATCTAATGGTGTCAACAACCCTGCCGGCTTCTGATGTTCAACTTTAGATTTCTGACAAGTCAAACAAGCATAAACAAATTGCGCGACATCACGCTTCAATCCCGACCACCAAAACAATTTCTTCAAGTCGTGATACATCTTCGTAGCTCCCGGATGAATACCTAAGCTACTCCTGTGACTTTCTTCTAAAATCAACTTTTTCAACTCATCATTATCTGGAATACAAATTCTGCCTCGGAATCTTAACATACCCTGATCATCAACCTGGAAATCACTATCTTCCGCTTCGTTACTAACAACCATCAAGTCTACAAATTTAACATCAGCTTCCTGCGCTTCCTTGATACTGTTCAAGAATTCATTATTGATCTTCAACATACCTAACTGCACGCTCTGAGGTGCCAATTCACAAACTAGACTCAAATCTCTGAATTGCTCAAGTAATTCGAACTCCTCCATCATCATTCACCCGTTGTTTACCCTTATCAGCAGGAGCACTGTAAGGCTTAGGACAGTTCTGCAGACTCTTACTCTTCCTTTCATTAATCACTTTATAGTGAGCTTTCGTATCCTCTTCGTAAATTCTGCAGCTACTCACCAAATCAGAAAAGTTGCGGATCTTTTGATAACCAATGGCTCGCTTAATCTCAGCACGCAGACCATTCTCAAACTTGATACACTTAGAGAACTCAGCAGTCTCAGAAGTGTAATGCGGATAAAACTTTGCCAACTCAACAAACTTGGCAACATACTCTGTTACTGACATATCACCTTGCTTCAGTTCCAGAAATTCAATTTCCTTCTTGCCTCGGACATCTTCCGGAAAATACCTGTTCAGAAACCCTCTTCTGAACACAGCCCAAGTGATCACAGCTCCTCCGTTCCCTAGCACTGGTTGCACACTCACCCACCAATCATCAGCCTTCTCAGCCAGCATATGTGTGCCAAAACGCACCATCTCAACATCAGTGCATTGCATCACTCTGAAGATTCTTTCAACCTCCTTCAACCATGTCTGCGCTCCATCAGGGTCATACCTGCCCTTGAAAGTTGGTGGATGGTTCCTCAAGAAGGTTTCCAGAATGCGAACACCGTCGTTACCACCAGCATTGTTCTGTTGACCCACAGCTTGAGCCATCGCTTGCAAAGCAGCAGCAAGTGCAACATCATTCCTTCCAGCCATTGCGAAAATCTACACTACAACAACAACCAGGACATCAAAGACATTACAAAATTGTCATACGACTCTACTAGGCTCGACTCGACTCTACTACTTGGCCAGACGGACCGACCTGCTCTGATACCAATTGTAACACCCCGCTTTCCCAACATTAATAATTAACAAATTAAATCAGAGTTTTTCACCAAAACGGAATGCTACATTTTCATTCAAATAAAATCTCCAAATGAATAAATGAATAATTATTCTCCATAAAAATAGTCAAGAAAAATTAACCTTCAAAACTTCGCAGCGGAATTAATTTAAAACAACAAAATAAGTCTTTGGCACGCAGGCCTCATCAAAATCTCATAATTCAAACAATACGTAAGGAAAGAGAAACAAGTAATAAGATTCCCATCCCGTTACGTATCAGAGCCCTAAGACACTTGAGCCGACATCTCTACTAATCTTCGTTACCTGCACTTGCCCACAAGGCGGCAATTCCAGCAGAAGGGGTGAGATTCACAAACAACAATAGATATCATAATTCATCAATTAAATTCAGCAACAACAGTATAATGGATAATCAACTATCAGTTTATAATTTAAACAATTCAACAACATCATCAACTACAACACCGACAACTTAACCGACAACAACAACAACAACGACGACAACAACTACAACGACAACAACAATGCGACTAATGCAAATGCATGTGGTACCATTTTACGCGCGTTGAATGCTAAGCATTCCGGGGCATAAGCCCCCAACGGTTGAATGAAATAACATTCCAGGGCATAAGCCCTCAACGATTGAGTGATAAACACTCCAGGGCATAAGCCCTCAACGGTTGAGTGAAAACACTTCAGGGCATAAGCCCTCAACAAGGTATGAGTATGAAATGGACTCAATAGTGTATATCTACATACAACTCAACAACAGCAACGACAACTATAATATGCATAATCAACTATGACATAAGACTCCAACTTAATCAAGAGGACACAACGAAAGGGCACAACAAAGCCTCACAACAAAAATTCAACAATTAGGCATGGTACAGTATTACTCGCCGCGGCGAGCTACTTACTCGCCGTGGCGAGTTCAGGAATTTGAGCTACTCGCTATGGCAAGTTGGGGGCGAGCTCAAGGCGAGCATAAGTGGTTGCTCTCGGCATTTTTGACATTTTTCACCTAAAATCTTCATTTTTGAGTTTCCAAATCCCAAATTTAATTCTGTAAAAAGGTGCCATTCATCCCTAAACATATTAAGGCATCACCTAAACAGTGCATCTGCTCGCTGTGGCGAGCTACGGGGGTTAACTGCTCGCCGTGGCGAGCGGCGATTGACAGAACTACGAACTGTACGAACAGACTTCTCCTTTTCAACCCCAAACCCTAATTTTGACACCTAAAATCCCAATTTTGATGATTTACATTACTTCTATGCATACTAACATCAGAACAGCATTAAACAACAACAATTACATGAATTGATTAAGTTATTAACATCAATTCATCTTTAACCTAATTCAATTCATCAACCCTAACAACCCTACATTAATCAACGAATTATAGAACCTAAAGTTGATAGTTAGTCTCGCCTTTACCTTAGATTATAGAACCCTGAATTCAAGCTGCGTTCTTCTCCCCTCTTGCTTCTTCTCTCTTGGTCTAGGTTTTCTCCCTTTTTCTCTGTTTCTCACTGTTTCTACGTGAAAACTGTTTTTTTCTGACTTTCTTTCCTTCTAACTCCTATTAATACCACTTAATTCCTTCTTAATTCTAATTAACTCCCAATAAAATATTAAATAATTCATTTTAATCCCCAACCTTCTAATAATTATAATTCTCACCTATTTTAATTAAATAATCAAAATAATCATATAATAAAATATAACACACCATAAAATCAACATAAATTATTTAAAATCATAAAAACTTATTAAAATCAATTGAAATGAAATAAATAACAACTAGGGCGTTACAGTTCTGATAGCGTCTTCTTTTTCTATCGAGGCAGGCCTAAATAAGTAAATCTCTTGGCTCTGATTCAAACCTGAAGTAGAACAGAGCAAAACGCAATCACTATCGGAACTACTGTCGCTACTACTATCGCTATTAGACGTGTCATCAGTGGTTGTTTCATCCGGAAGACTACGAAAGTAGGCATCCCAATCTATGAGGCCATTGGGACGGGTCGCATGTTTCAAACAGGCCATTCGCAAATTTCTTTAGATAGACTTTATTGTTCAGGACATAACAAGTACATCCGAACTGATGAAAATAAGATATGTTAGGTTTCCTTCCTTTAAAGAGTTCATATGCTGTTTTGTTCAACAGAGGTCTGATATAGATTTTGTTCTGAACATAACATGCTATGTTTACTGCTTCTGCCCAAAAATGTTTAGCCAGACTGTTCTCATGGATCATGGTTCTAGCCATTTCTTGTAAGGTTCTGTTCTTTCTCTCTACAACTCCATTTTGTTGTGGAGTTCTAGGTGCAGAGAATTCATGAATAATTCCATGTTTTTCACATAAAACCTCAAAAGGCTCATTTTCAAATTCTCCTCCATGATCAGTTCTGACTTTCAAGATTTTCAATTCTTTTTCAGATTGAATTTGGATGCAGAATTTACTAAACACAGAATATGAGTCATCTTTAGTTTTCAGAAACTTAACCCAACTCCATCTGCTGTAGTCATCAACAATGACTAGTCCATATTTACTTCCATATAAGGATGCAGTGCTAACTGGTCCAAATAAATCAATATGAAGTAACTCCAAGGGTCTGGAAGTAGAAACAATTTCTTTCGGTTTAAAGGAACTCTTGACAATTTTCCCTTTCTGACATGCTCCGCAAAGAGCATCTGAATGATAGTCAATGTCTGGCAGGCCTTTGACTAGTTGCAACTTGCTAAGCTTAGAGATTAACCTCCAGTTTGCGTGTCCCAACCGTCTATGCCCTAGCCACTTCTTATCACCCATTGACAAAAGGCAAACTACCTTCTGATCAATCAGTTCAGAGAATTTTATCTTGTAGACATTGTTTCTTCTCTTTCCCTTGAAGACTATGGATTGATCATCCTTGTTAACCACAGTGCAGTTGTTCTTATTAAACAAAACATCATAACCACTGTCACATAATTGACTTATGCTCAGTAGGTTATGTCTAAGCCCTGAAGGGATTTTAAGAGGGGTTTTTCAAAATTTTAATCCTCTTTGCGGAAGAAATCCCATTGAAACGGATCTTGATTAAATCATTAATCACAAATCAAACACATACTTAAACAATTTAAGGATTCATGTGTTTACCTCTTGAAGAGAAAAGAACCTTTGTAGTAGAATTGTTTCTGATCACGAGCAAAGCAAAGTAGCGATGCCTCTACTTAGTCCACACGAACAGAACTTCTCCGATGACCGGTGCTAGCCAATTTCAACGAAGATTCAGAGAGAACAAGGTTTAGGGAGCGGCGGCTAGGGTTTCACAACTTTTGTGAATTAGTTTAAGCACTCACAAAAAGTTAGTAATGCTTCAGTACAAGGGTTCTATTTATAGAATCACTTGTGTGGCCAGCAAGACAACACTTAAGTACACCGTACCTTACAGTGCACCGCGTTTCTCTATTCCTTTTGTAAATTAAATAATGAAGTCATATTAAATTATTTAATTACTAATAAGTCTTACTTATTATTTTATAAATAAGTCTCACTTATTATTTTATAAATAAGTCTTACTTATTTATTTCTCTCATTTATCTGTCCTTTGTGTGTGACCCTATAGGTTCTCGTAACGTTGGCAATAATATTAAATCACATCTATAATATTATAAACAGTGAGCGGTATCTAGCAACACATCACTGCTACCCAAGTGACGAGAGTGTCATGTGATCTAACGAAACCTTTCTGTGATAATGTTCATGTGTATAATTACCCTTTTGCCCTCATGTCTATATTGAACACAAGGCATAGTATGTCACCCTTGTCCAGTTCAATATTGGGCCCTTAGACATTTCTCTTGTTATGTAGGAGGGGCAAATTCCATCTAGGTCACTCATGTCCCTTAGCATGATTTGTGGAGTACCCATCAACCAACTTTATAGTTATCTTGTTATAGACAACGTTTGAATGGTGACAAAGCACTCGACTCCAACATCTAGGGTACATAGTGGTTTCAGGTCAAAGGGTGGAATACACCACTATCACTATGAGAATATCTTATGACACTTTTCATAACTTTTACTATGTAGTATTCTCATGGTGGGTCAATCCAATATAAATATTACTCCTAAGATTTATATCTACGTGAAGACTTAATAACTCTTTATCCATGATCTGTGAGATGTGATCATCAGTCTATCCACATAATAGTCTCTATGCTTTAATGTTATCCCACTTCACAATAAAGCTTGATTACGGATACTTTTAGAATAGTGTCCTTATGTTTAATGGTGTCTCACAATTAAGTTATACTTAATGTTCCATTAAACGGACTAATATTCTAAGGACTTTGTTATTTTGAAACAAAACAAAATCAACAAAGAAATGCCTTATTATTATTATTATTATATATTCACAATATATATTTATATCAATATCATGATACAAAGCCAAACTCAATAAATATAGATTGGCTATTAGGGCTTACTCCAACAATCTCCCACTAGCACTAAAAGCCAATCAAATATTAACTCAATATTTATTGTGTCAAGTGTTAGCATCAAGCAAACTCTGGGTATGATACTATTCTAGTAGATAAGGAACCCTTTCCTATGTTGGTAGGTTACACTACTTTCAATTTCCACTTTTGATCTTCTATCAAAAGAAATTGAATTGTCAAAGTATACATTTTGATCATTGGTGAGATCAAGTTTTCATTGCTCGCAAGATTAAACCAATTTTACCTCAGATGAGATCAATGGAATCCGCAACGCAAGAAACATATGTTTTCACTCAGTTATGAGCTAAACAATCTAAATCATATATATTTGACATCTGTAATAGAAACAACAACTATTTGTAGCT
Source organism: Medicago arabica (assembly GCA_946800305.1). NCBI lineage: Eukaryota > Viridiplantae > Streptophyta > Magnoliopsida > Fabales > Fabaceae > Medicago > Medicago arabica. Next base: position 26,808,789 of record OX326970.1, on the reverse strand, counting down.
TGTACTTTTACAAATTTCATAGTTGATATCCTAGCATAACATTTATTCCAAATTACGATTTGGATATACTGTACACCGATATGAAAGTCAACATCATTGTAACTTATTTACAATGTTTCTCTCATCCGTGTTCAAGAAACAATCCATAGTCCTTTAAGACATCCAAGGATATTCTTGAATGTATTCTAGTGTCGAACACTATAATCAATTTTGGTATATATTGAAAATAATTTTTCTAACCATGTCTTACATGTGTAGATAAATTGTTTTGATAACTAGTATGTCATCCACATACTCCACGAAACTAATATCAATGCTCCCACTAATCTCCTTGTGTGCACAAGATTTCTTTATTAATTAAGGTTTTCATAAATCTTCATTAATAAAACAAATAATTCAACTTCATGAAGCTTGCTCCAATTCATACATGAATTTTGTAATATATATACCTTTCTAGCATCCTTTGGATTAACAAAACCCTGCATATATGTCAAATACATATATAAGGTCATTCTAATTAAAGAATGCAACGTCGTTATCCATCTCCTAGAATTCGTATTATATAACAATGACAATTAGGATCGTTAGATTTAAGAATTACGATGATGTAATAATTTCGTCATGATTTGCATCATGAGTTGCATGAAACCTTCTACAATCAATCATATCTTAAAAGTATTCATAATACCATCCATGTCAGTTTTCTACGAGAAAACTCACATTCATCTTATGAGTCATACTCATTTGGATGATATAACCAATATCCATATATGGTTTGTGTACATGGCTTCTTTATAAGATCCCAGTGCATATAGCAACTTCTCAAAGTTCAGGCCATTTACGACCTTCTAGTAAGTCGGGGCTCATCTTGCATGAACATCATATCACCTTGTCGAGTAATGACAAAATCATGTTCCTCATCCTAGTGATATGACATATCAGGCTCATCTAGATCTTGTGCTACTTGAACTGTTGATTTAACAACAACCCTTTGTTGAATCAATTCGTGTTCCATTATTAGAGAGATGTGTATTTTGTGGCACTTGACTTAATTCAAGTTCTACATCACTCCCACTGGCTCTTGCAGAGCCATACTCGTTGAAAATGAATACTCCAGTTCTAGCGACAAACAACTTTTGTCAAGGAAGAAGTTGTAGAAATAGTATCCTCTAGTTTCCTAAGGGCACCTCCACAGGTGTACATTCATTTAATTTTGAAGTTTAGTTTATCTAATAAACCATATAACCTCAAATTATCATAAAGTCAAAACTAGGTACTCTTACCTCCATATCTAATATGTTGTCTTTATGATTACTCACTTAGAACTTGTTATGGGTGAAGAAAAACTGTAATTTACTTAATTTCAAGAGTCTTGAGTTATAATCAAACTATTTTAGATCGATTCATGTCAAACATGAAGCGATATAAATAATCATTATACTCATTAATCAAGCATTTACCATCACGACTTACTTGTATGGTCTTTATACTTTTCAAACTTATTCCTTTTACTTCATTGTTAAAATCTTTGAACAATTTCAATGTTTTCTTGAATCGTGTCAAATACACTTTGCTTATCTACTAAATGATTTAGTAATGTTAGATGAAGTAATAGAAATAAAATATCTAGCAAATATGTTTAGTTCTCCATATACATCTCATATGTATATAAACTCAAATAGATTGCGTGTCCTTTCACCTTTGTTGGTGACCGGTATACTAATCTATTCTGACAGGTGAGATCACATCCTTCAAATAATATAAAATCAAATGAGTCCAATAGTCCATATTCATGGATTTTGGAAATGTGAATCACACTTGTTTGTACCAAACAGTGATGCTAATGATATACAAAAGGTTCTAATCTTATTTGATCATTTTCTCATATGTTATAGACCATCTTATCAAGATCATGAAATTCAAATCCATTACTTGATTAGCATACTTATATAGGAAACATAATTTGCATAATAGGACAATGTTTGTCTATTATCCAACTACACAATCATTCTCTTGTCAATACAAGATTTATGATTTAATGCTTCTATTTTATATGGAATTTAATAACGTTTATTTGGTTCCATATCAAGTTAAATTTAAGTCCAAACATTAACTCCTATGTCATTGAAACAATTTGTTTCATTCTAGACGTAAGTGGACTTCACTTATAGGTAATGTCCCGCTTCTTTAAAACTCTCTATATTTCAACAAATATGAGATTAATCATCAAGTATCATATACTTATAATACAGAAGTAGAAATTTAACTTTCTATAACTATATGAGCAAATAAGAAGTCGTACTTCTATTTTAACTCTTTAACAGTTTTTCTCATTCTTAAGAACAATTCTTAATTTTGTACCAATTCAGAAACTCTTTCCTTAAGATTTTGTTCTTCATAAGAACATTTAACAGTATAATAAAATGCATATGCTAAAGAAATTCTAAATACAGAAAATAAATAAAATAAATGTATCATGATTGAAAAAACATATTTAATTAGGTCTTTAATTAAATATGCTCCCACTATTTTATTCAAAACAAATGGCCTTCAACATTTGATTCGGAAAATCACATTGGAAGATTTTCTAGTGGGTTGAAATCCATATTTCACTTCGTTTTGAGTCAGCAGGGGCTGATCACCCAAAACTTAGCTATTTAGGTAGGAACTCCTTCCAATTGTATCTCATACAACTTTCAAATCATTTGGGTGAATAACTCTTTACTCTAATCTATCATATGGATGTTCCCAAACATTACTTCTAAATTTATTTTAATCACATTAAAATAATTTAGTTAAGTTGGACCCAAAGAATAACAGTCGGGTAAATGGAAATACCGCACCGCAACTTACTAGTATAGAAAGTGCACTTCACGGAGGCAAAACCTACACATTTCGATATTAGTCTTGAAGGGTGTCATCCTTTGGAAAGCAATTAACTTAATATTCTTTTGAAGTAAATATATATATTTTAATCTTATTAAAATAATTTAGATCCAAAAATAACAGTCAGTAAATAAAATTACCGCACCACAACTTACTAGTATAGAAAGTGCACTTCACGGAGGCGAAACTTACACATTTCGATATTAGTCTTGAAGTGTGTTATACTTTTGAAAACAATTTACTTCATATTCTATTTGAAGGATTTTTATTTAGTTTAATCTCATTGACATGTGTATCTCATACACGCGTCTTTAAAGATGCATGACATTCATGCTCATAGAAAGCAAGTATATGAAACATTTAAAACATACATGCTAACATACATCTAAAACATGTTAAGCATACATCTCATACATGCGCTAACTAAACATACTTTTCATGCATCACATACATAAAATAATAAACTAGGTAGTATGGTTATGACCTCCTATCGTGTAAGAATTAAATAAACTATTTTATTACAATTCTTTGACCCACGAGCAAGCTTCAAAAATTTCTCCATCGAAATCATCTTTTGGTGTTGTCTTCTCTTCAAATTGAGCATTTACATTATTTAACACTTAAATAAAATAAATAAAGTAAACCACGACACGCAGGCCGTATTTAAATAAAATAAATCACGACACGCAGGCCGTATTTAAATAAAATAAACAAACACCAAAATAAACTAAGGTCATAACCATATACCTTAAAATAAATAATAATAACTATTTATTATTTTAAACAATTTTATAATCAATCAAATTTAGAAATAATATTTTTGACCGAGATATATGTCATATAAAATTGATTCATATATATGTATATATTCATTTTGAAAATATTTTCAAAATCAATCGGATCATAAATAAAATTAAAATATGCAAATTTTAGGACCAAATCTAAAAGATCATATCTAATATTGAAACTTTTTCAAAATCATGATCCTTTTAAATTAGAAATAAATTAGGATCGTTTGAAAAAACAATACAAAAGGTAGAATTTTTTTTATTTACTTAATTATATAGTAATATTGACACTCAATAATTATTATAATTAAATATGCATTATTTTGGCGACCAATTTGTTTCCAAAATAAATTATGGTGATAAAATTAAGCAAATATTTTATTACCAAATTTAAAAGTCATATGTGATATTGAAACTCTTTCAAAATATGATCTTTTAAATTTACTATCTTTCACCAATTTGAATAAATTAATTAAAATAAATAATTTCAAGAATTGCTTGTTTAACATGAACAACCGGATCTTTGATGCTTCACCAGATTCGGATATCGAAGCTCAATCTCATGAATTGTTCAAAGTCACAACAATCATCTTGAAAACAATTGATCAACCATAATAATACAACTCTAATACGACAATCAAAATTATTTGTTCAATATGGGCAACCGAATCTTTGATGCTTCACCAGAATCGGATATTCGGATATCGAAGCTCAATCTCACGAATTGTCTACAAATTCACAATCAATTTCATAAAACCTATTGAACAATGACATCATCATCAATATATCACATATAATGATGATGATGTTGTATTAAAATCATATATCACATATATGATATTGATCAATTAATTTTAATTAATTCCTTTTATTTAAAATAATAAAAATATTAACACTTAATATTGTCATTATTATCACCGGATTTTCATATATACAATAAGTAATTGAAGTTTCTATATGTCAAACATATATTCGAATCAAATATATATATATATATATATATATATATATATATTAGAAACACTTCGTAGAATCTTTAATTATACTTTTAGTTCCATCACTATGCTAGTTAAATGGATTTCTCTTATTTGAAAGAATAAAACCATATCCACTTAAATATTTGATGAGTAAATCACGGTTTCTTATTTGTCTCACAAATATGAACTTTTGATTCGCTACAAATATTATTATTTTGATTTGAATCAAATTCAAGCCATTCAAACATATGTATATGGTTACCCGTGATGTCAACAGTGACATCTACTAGATTTTGAATCAAATTCACAAGCTAGTATCAAGAAAATTATCAATTATATTTAACCAAATTCATGAGAGTAATTGCAAATGAATCACATTTACGGCATAATTAAGTCCGCATGATGCAACACACCATAACAGAATCTGAAATATTTATGCAATCAGTTTTGAATCAAATTCAAAACGTGAGGGCTCACGATGCCACATAACAACTACGTAACAACCATTGATTTAAATTCAGCCATTGATTTCTCAATCGAATTAAAAACAAAATTAAACATTCCATCTGTTTCAGAAGTTTGCATATTGCGAACAACAAAATTGAATCAATGATTTAATGAGAACCAAAGCTCTGATACCACTGAAGGGATTTTAAGAGGGGTTTTTCAAAATTTTAATCCTCTTTGCGGAAGAAATCCCATTGAAACGGATCTTGATTAAATCATTAATCACAAATCAAACACATACTTAAACAATTTAAGGATTCATGTGTTTACCTCTTGAAGAGAAAAGAACCTTTGTAGTAGAATTGTTTCTGATCACGAGCAAAGCAAAGTAGCGATGCCTCTACTTAGTCCACACGAACAGAACTTCTCCGATGACCGGTGCTAGCCAATTTCAAACTTCTCCGATGACCGGTGCTAGCCAATTTCAACGAAGATTCAGAGAGAATAAGGTTTAGAGAGCGGCGGCTAGGGTTTCACAACTTTTGTGAATTAGTTTAAGCACTCACAAAAAGTTAGTAATGCTTCAGTACAAGGAGTCTATTTATAGAATCACTTGTGTGGCCAGCAAGACAACACTTAAGTACACCGTACCTTACGGTGCACCGCGTTTCTCTATTCCTTTTGTAAATTAAATAATGAAGTCATATTAAATTATTTAATTACTAATAAGTCTTACTTATTATTTTATAAATAAGTCTCACTTATTATTTTATAAATAAGTCTTACTTATTTATTTCTCTCATTTATCTGTCCTTTGTGTGTGACCCTATAGGTTCTCGTAACGTTGGCAATAATATTAAATCACATCTATAATATTATAAACAGTGAGCGGTATCTAGCAACACATCACTGCTACCCAAGTGACGAGAGTGTCATGTGATCTGACGAAACCTTTCTCTGATAATGTTCATGTGTATAATTACCCTTTTGCCCTCATGTCTATATTGAACACAAGGCATAGTATGTCACCCTTGTCCAGTTCAATATTGGGCCCTTAGACATTTCTCCTGTTATGTAGGAGGGGCAAATTCCATCTAGGTCACTCATGTCCCTTAGCATGATTTGTGGAGTACCCATCAACCAACTTTATAGTTATCTTGTTACAGACAACGTTTGAATGGTGACAAAGCACTCGACTCCAACATCTAGGGTACATAGTGGTTTCAGGTCAAAGGGTGGAATACACCACTATCACTATGAGAATATCTTATGACACTTTTCATAACTTTTACTATGCAGTATTCTCATGGTGGGTCAATCCAATATAAATATTACTCCTAAGATTTATATCTACGTGAAGACTTAATAACTCTTTATCCATGATCTGTGAGATGTGATCATCAGTCTATCCACATAATAGTCTCTATGCTTTAATGTTATCCCACTTCACAATAAAGCTTGACTACGGATACTTTTAGAATAGTGTCCTTATGTTTAATGGTGTCTCACAATTAAGTTATACTTAATGTTCCATTAAACGGACTAATATTCTAAGGACTTTGTTATTTTGAAACAAAACAAAATCAACAAAGAAATGCCTTATTATTATTATTATTATATATTCACAATATATATTTATATCAATATCATGATACAAAGCCAAACTCAATAAATATAGATTGGCTATTAGGGTTTACTCCAACAAGCCCATCAACGAACCACACATTACTAATAGAGATAAGAGAGTTACCAATGGTTCCAGTACCAATGATTTTGCCAGTCTGGTTTCCTCCAAATCCCACAGTTCCTCCCTCTTTCATGGTTAGAGTTAGGAACATAGACTTTTCTCCCGTCATGTGATGCGAGCAACCACTGTCCAGGTACCAAGCCTTCTGCTTTTCTAGTCCTTTTAGACATACCTGCAGCATCAACAATTTCAGACTTAGGTACCCATATTCTCATGGGTCCTCTTGGGTTAGTCCTTGAATTATTGAATTCCTTTCGTAAGCTGCGTCTTGAAGTCATTGGCAGTGTTTTCTTCCACACCTTGGGTTTAGAACCGTTCAGTTTAGGATTCAACTTGCCTTTCACAGTTTCTCTTCTTTGAAACTTAGACTTTTGTTTTTCAGACTCTGGCTTTTTCAGAGTCCGTTTATCAGATTATGAATGTTTTAGAGTCTGAATCATTGAAGCCTTAGGTTCAAAGTTTTTCAGAACTTTTGACTTTACATTCTGAGATTTTGACTTAGTCAAAACCTTAGAACTTGAAGTTGTAGGTTCTGAATGAGTCACTGTCTTGACTTCATCAGACTCACTTACAAAGTGATTTTTCAATGCTTCTCTGGCGCCATCAGGACCAGGTTTCTAAATGACTTCATTCGAGCTACCTCCAATGAATCCAAGACCCTGTCCTCTGTTTTGATATGTGCTATAGATCATGGATGCAACCCTTGATCTGTCAATTCCAGTAGCAATAAATTCTTGTAAAGCAATATCTTGCTCACTCAAGTATTTACAACTACACTTCTTGATCAATAAAGTATCATTTTCTTCTTTTAAACTTTCTAATTCCAACAGAGTTGAATTATGTCTTTTTGACAGCTTATCAAGCTGTTGTTTGACTTTCTTCAACTCAGTGGTTTTAGCTTTAAAATGACCAAGAAGTTCTTTGACAGAATCTACTAATTCAGATCTTGTGAGTTCAGAAAATACCTCTGTTTCACTTTCAGAGTCTGCATCTGATTCTGCTTCAGGTGTCTCCTTTACAAATTCAGTTGTAGCCATTAGTCCAACAGCTACATTAGCTTCACCATCAGCGTCATCATCTTCAGACCCTGACTCATTATCAAGATCTTCCCAGGTAGCCATCAGACTTTTCTTGATTTGCTTCTTAAACTTGCTTGACTTGAAGGTTGGCCTTTTTGGCTTGGATTTCTGTTTCTACAACTTTGGACAATCAGCAATAAAGTGTCCAGTCTTCTTGCAGTTGAATCAACCTTTCTGTTCCTCCTTTTTGAAACCCTTCCCACTGCTCTTGCTCAGAAATCTCTTGTTCTTTTTAGTAAGGTATTGCATTCTGCTTGAAAGCATAGCCATTTCTTTAGCAACATCAGGATCTTCCTTTGATCTTTCAGAAGCTGAAGATTCATTTTCAGACTCTTCAACCTTGAGAGCTTTTGAGGATCTTCCCTTTGATTTTAAAGCAATGGTTTTAGACTTTCTTGCAGACTCATTTTCATTGAGACTTAACTCATGAACTTTGAGAGAGCTTACAAGATCTTCAACACTTAAAGTGTTTAAATCTTTAGCTTCCTCAATTGCAATAACCTTTGGTCTCCATCTAGAGGGTAAACTCCTTAGGATCTTGCTAACATGGTCAGAAGTTATGTAACTCTTCTTTAGTATCTGAAGTCCAGATACTAGAGTTTGAAATCTTGAGTACATCTGCTCAATACTTTCATCCTCTTTCATCTTGAATAGTTCATACTAGTGAACTAATAGAAGAGCTTTAGCTTCCCTGACCTTTTTGCTTCCTTCATAGTTTGCACAGAGAGAAGCAAACATGGCTCTAGCAGTAGATTTGTCACTCATCTTCATGTATTCCGATTTAGGAATAGTAGTGACAAGAGCTCCTCTGATGATATGATGTTTCTTGTAGATCTTCTTTTGAGCAGTAGTGTGAAGTTTACGGTCAATGGCAGCACCTTCGTCATCAAGTTGTAAGTCACCAACACCATCTTCAAGTATGTCCTAGAGTTCTTCATCAAGACTCATGACATAGCTGTAGAAGTTGGTTTTCCACCAAGAAAATTCTTCAGGATCACCATTGAACTTAGGAATTTTTCCATAATCAGCCTTTTTACTACTGTTATTGGATCCATAGTCATATGGTATAGCAGCACCAAAAGTAGCACCAGAAGAAGAAGGTTCACTGGAAGACATGTTTTTCTCTGGATCTTTTCTGTCACACGGTTAAGTGCTATGACAACAGAGTGGAGCTCTGATACCAACTGAAGGTGAGAAAAACACAAGAAGAGGGGATTGAATTGTGTTAGCTTTTCGCAGCTCTTGAAGAGTGAAAATCTAATTCCGTAGGATCAGAGTCTGAAAGAGATCAGAGTCTGATGGGAGATCAGATTCTGTTGCAGCGGAAATAATCAAGAGATAGAGAGAAGAGAGAACACAAGCAATTATACAGGTTCCTTCCACAAACCGGAAGTAGTCCTGTCCCCCTTGCACTTCCAAGGAGAGTTCCACTAAAATGTAATATCTATTACAAGTTGCTCAAACACACAGTAAGAGACTTCCAATGCTTAAAGACAAAACTAAGAGACTTCTTTGCTCAAGGACGCAGCCAAGAGACTTCTTTGCTCAAGCACACAAGCAAGAGACTTCTTTGCTCAAGGACGCAGCCAAGAGACTTCTTTACTCAAGCACACAAGCAAGAGACTTCTGACACAATTTACAGAAAATTGAATAGTGTTGAAACACTTGACAAACAATCAAACGTGTTCCAATTACAAACAAAGACAGACTCTGTTTTAAACAAAGACAGACTCTATTTTTCTGCTTAACTTAGAAATTCTAGAATACTCAGTTTGTAAGAATAATCTAAGTTGTTGATGTGTTTCTGTTAAGACTCAGTTTGAATACGATAGCATTGCAGCGTAGTTTTTCAGTTGTAGAGTCCAACACTTCTTCAAGTCTTCTCTCCATTATATAGGCATTGGAAAGAGACGTTGAGTCATCCAGCACATCAGGATGATTTCTGAAGCTTGATCAATAGATGTTGATCTATTGCTTGATATGGTAATAGTCCTTCAATTGCATATTTTGAATTCCATTCCTTTTGAAGATTAATACCGGTAGACACAGTTGCCAAACTGTACGAGGTAGTGGAGTAGTGGAAACAGAGTTCGTACAACGTACTCTGTACTATCCTGCATTCTTTGTCGTTGAGCATCCCACGCTCAAGTTGACTTTGAAGCTAGCCGTTACTCTAATTGAGAGTTTCTTCTGCATCGTAATGCCTTTAGAAATCCTTCTAAGCAGATCTTCAGATTGCAGGCTTCAGACTCACTGTAGCATTTCAGCTTCTGATGATCTTCAGACTCTCTTGGTCTTCAGGTTCTGATAGTCTTCAGATTCTGATAGTCTTCAGACTCTTCTTCGATACAGTCTTCAGACTCTCTTCGATACAGTCTTCAGACTCTTCTTCGATACAGTCTTCAGACTCTTCTTAGATAGTCAGAATCACAAGCAACAAGCTTCTCTAGATCTTTGCTCTTAAGATGTTCAAATAGAATACTTTCTAAGATATAAATCTTGATTAATATCCTGCATACTCAAACAAATATTAGCATATCCAATTGACAATTTTTAATACCTTGTTATCATCAAAACTCAAAACGTGGTATTGCTGAACACCTTTGTTCCAACAAACATCTAGCATGCATAATCAACTATGACATACCTTACGACTACAACTGAATAGGACTCGACCAAATTCTTACAATAAGGTTCACCAAAGATGCACAATTTCACTTAAATCATTCATTCTCAAGCAATAAGAAGTTTCTATAAGGTTTAGTACCTAATCAAGGGTTATACAACTTAACATAAGCATTTTAGAGTACCCAGACGGGCCTCCTTAAGTATGAACCAAGGTCAAAAAGCGGCTGATAAAAGCCTTCTTCGCTTAAGCGAAGGCCTCTTCGCTTAAGCGAGCAAAACGCCGAGAGGGAGGGTGACTTCGCTCAAGCGAACGGTCTCGGCTAGGTTCTAGGCAACTATGATGAATGGTCGCTTCAGCGACGGGAAGTTCGCTTAAGCGAACGGTTGTCTGGGCAGGGTAAATCCTCGAATTCTCTAACCCTAAATCATCCAAAAACCCAATTTTGATCCCTGATTACCCAAAACGTGTAAGCACAGATGTTTATGGGTTCAGTATACAACATAGATAACAAAACAACACTGAAACAGGCAATCAACAACACAATTCATCCATTTTAGAAATTACACAAAACTTCTAAAACCTAGAAAACCAACAACACCACAATTCACAAATTTTCAGAATTATATACATTTATTAGTGAAAGGAATCCCACCCTTACCTTAATTCAGCAAAGATTGAAAGCCTACAGCAATTTTGATCCCTTACTAGCTCTTCTCCTAGCCTCTTGGTTTTTCTCCTCTTTCTCTCAAAAACTCTCTTTCTTTTTCAATTGTACGTTAAAAATGTTTGTTCTGACTTTTCTTTTTTTTTACTAAAACCATAACCTCTCCTATTTCATTAAACCCCCTTTTATTACTATTAATTCTCATTAACCCCCTTAATTCTAAATAAATAATAATTCTATATTATTTATAATTTAAAAAAAGTCATACTATCTTTTGAACCTCCAAAACTTCAAATAATATTATTTCTCACCTATTCAATTAAATAATCAAATAATCATATAATAAAATACACTACACCATATAATCAACATAAATCATTTAAATCATATAAACTTATTAAAAATCAACCGAAAATAAGTAAATAACGACTAGGGCGTTACAGGATGCTCAACGACAAAGAATGCAGGATAGTACAGAGTACGTTGTACGAACTCTGTTTCCACTACTCTACTACCTCGTACAGTTTGGCAACTGTGTCTACCGGTATTAATCTTCAAAAGGAATGGAATTCAAATATGCATTTGAAGGACTATTACCATATCAAGCAACATATCAACATCTATTGATCAAGCTTCAGAAATCATCCTGATGTGCTGGATGACTCAACGTCTCTTTCCAACGCCTATATAAAGGATAGAAGACTTGAAGAATTGTTGGACTCTACAACTGAAAAACTACGCTGCATAGCTATCGTATTCAAACTGAGTCTTAATAGAAACACATCAACAACTTAGATTATTCTTACAAACTGAGTATTCTAGAATTTCTAAGTTCAGCAGAAAAACAGAGTCTGTCTTTGTTTAAAACAGAGTCTGTCTTTGTTTGTAATTGGAACACGTTTGATTGTTTATCAAGTGTTTCAACTCTATTCAATTTTCTGTAAATTGTGTCAGAAGTCTCTTGCTTGTGTGCTTGAGCAAAGAAGTCTCTTGGCTGCGTCCTTGAGCAAAGAAGTCTCTTAGTTGTGTCTTTGAGCATTGGAAGTCTCTTGCCTGCATGCTTGAACATTGGAAGTCTCTTACTGTGTGTTTGAGCAACTAGTAATAGATATTACATTTTAGTGGAACTCTCCATGGAAGTGCAAGGGGGACAGGATTACTTCCGGTTTGTGGAAGGAACCTGTATAATTGCTTGTGTTCTCTCTTCTCTCTAACTCTTGTTAATTTCCGCTGCAACAGAATCTGATCTCCCATCAGACTCTTATCTCATTCAGAATCTGATCCTACGGAATTAGATTCTCACTCTTCAAGAGTTGCGAAAAGAAAACACAATTCAACCCCCCCCCCCCCTTCTTGTGTTTTTCTCACCTTCATTCATACCGTTGGGGGCTTATGCCCTGGAATGTTTATCATTCACCTGTTGGGGGCTTATGCCCTGGGATGCTTTAACCATCCAACTGTTGGGGGCTTATGCCCTGGAATGCTTAGCATTCAACGCGCGTAAAATGGTACCACATGCATAATGCATTTGTCGTTGTCGATGTCGCATTGTCATAGTCGTTGTCGTCGGTCATGTCGTTGGTGTTCATTGCTGATAATGACATTGTTGTTGCTGTTGTTTAATGTTGTTGAAGATAATTATGTTGCTATTATATATGTGTATATTTATTCACATTATATATGAATTGAATAATGCCTGTTGTAAGATGTTGTTGTTTCATTGATTTGATTAATTATATATATTTATTATTGATCGTGTATCTCACCCCTTCTGCTTGAAAACGTTGCCTTCCCTATGGGTAACTTGCAGGTAACGAAGATTAGTAGGATGATTGGCTCTGTGTCTAGGGCTCTGATACATATTAGGATGGGGGTCGTCGCAAATGTTTCCTTATTCTTTTATGTATCTTATCTATGAAAAGACTGTGTCGTGGGAGTTTATTATTGTTGAGAATAATATTTTATAACTGTTGAGGCCTTTGTGCCAGGATTATGTTGACGTTGGATTATAATTTTTGAAGATTCATTCCGCTGCAGTTTATGAGAATTTATGTTGTTTTGAAATAAATAGTTTATTCCTATTTATGAAATTTTGAAAAGTAGTGTAATACTCCGTCGTTGAAATACTCTGATATAATTATCTTTATTATTACGTCGTTGGGTGAACGGGGTGTTACACCAACCCCCAGAGCACTCTTTTGTTGCTTTTGCTTTATGGACAAGCTACCCATTAGTTTATTTCTGACCATTAGTTTAAGGCATTGTAAACTATAAATAGAGTAGCTAACAAACCATAATTTTATATAAATCTACTTTCTAATCTAATTTCACCGTTTTTATAATGAATTAACAATTACCAAACTCATAAAGCGAACGCGGAGGGTTAGTAATTGTTAATTCATCATCTCAAATATCCATTCATAAAGCGAACGCAGAGCTTTGATATTGGAACAAGTGAAATTAGACAAGAATTGCAAAGCATGAGAATAGCCTAGCAAACCTTGAGACATATAAAGTTTCGTTCTTCAAGGATTCTAACAGCAACCAACCATGAGAATAGGCTTGGTTGCTAGAGGAACACACTCAATGACTTCGAGAGAAGCTTTGATACGCTTAAGAGAAACTTGTCTTTAGAAAGTAGATCCAATGTAAAATTAACGGTTTAGGGTTTGTTTGTGAATGACTTGTTATTAAGGTAGACCAATAAATCCCAAGGCACCTTTTATTATTATTATTATAAAGATATTATCTTCAAAAGATAGCCTTAAAAATAGATTTCCATTTAATAGTTGGCTCTTAACTCATGCCCAAAAATGCACTCTTTGTAGGAAATCTATTAAACGTTAACAATCACTCAAATTAAAAACTAAATTGATTTCCATTTAATATTTTTACTACCAAAGGAATGAGTTATTAATGAGATAGATAGTAATTGTATAGGATGCTGCTAAAAGAGTGGACATGACCAAGGCTTTTACATGCTTCATTTGAACTTATATTAATTTCATGTCGATAGAGATACAAGTGACGGCTAATAAGGGAAAAGGGATGTAATTTAATAAAGAGTGTTGTGGGAATATGTGATAAATAATAAGCGATGCAGTTTGGGATTCACTCTCTTCTACAAGTTTATTTTCTTCATCTATTGAATAAATTTTCTACTATTTATCTCTTTGATTGATTCGGATTCTGAAATTTTTTGGTTCCTATCACATCTATTTGGAAAGAGTTATAACATTTTGCAAGTTGTTTTAAGAAAAAAACCATATGTTTTCTCTGCTATTACTGCGCATTTCATTGCTTATAACTGCGATGCCTAACATAGTAGTGTAAATACAAAGAAACAAATATGCCTTTATGTTTCAGCTACATCACTAACATGTAAAAAGGATAAAAGATGATAAACCTTTATATACTAAGAATTAATTTTGAATCCATTTCCGGGGAGTCAATCATTATGCTGATTAACATGTTAATATCTTAATCCACAAGTCTTTTTTGCATAATTAGAACATATAATATTCCAGAATACATTAAAAAGGAACATATGATGAATTAGAACGGAACATAATCTGTCAAAAAGGTATTCATGTTTTAGTTCTAAAGCTGACTGAAAGTTATATTATCTACTTTCTTTTGCAAAGTAATATAAATTAAGTTGAGATTATAAATAATATTGTATCAATTCATGGCAACTATGCCTAAGAAGCACATGAATGGACATTGGTTGTTTACCTTATCATTCTCATTTAAACTCATAAGTTTTACTTGATGCTTGATAGTTCTTTGATGCAAAAGAAGAAATGATGTAGATAAATTAATCATAGTGAACACAAAGCATTAAATTTGAGAAATATTGTAGCAAAATTATTATTTCTCTAATATCATGTTACTATCCAATATTATGAGATAATATGAATTACATTAAGAACATTATCAAATTTGCTTAGTTAACTAACATTCTTCTGTTAGTTAACTAACATCTATTTTTATGACCTTTTCAATATGCTTAGTTAACTAAAAACCCATCTGTGTAAATTCTTGGTTGAGGATACTACTGAATTACAAAGTCAAGATAATATTGTTGCTCGTTCAAATAGTTCTTATCTTATGCTTCCCTTCTCAGAGGCCTATCGATTTCAGGAATAAATTACTTCCCACTTGTTATGTTGTAACATGTCATTAAGCAAATGGTGTGCAATGTCCTTCATTAATTTTTGGTACTCCAATTTTCCAGCATAAAAGGATGGATTATCAAATATTATATCTTGATGTTGGCTTAAGAACTTAAAACGTATGTGTATTTTGATACAAGTGATATTTCATCAAAAATTGTTGTAACATGATTGCCACTAGGCAGATGTTGTGCAATGCATTCGTCCTCCCTTATTGTCACACAGGATGAGCTTTTCAATATGCTTAGCTAACTCACAGTGGTTGCAAACAATGTTGCTGCCTAAAATTAAAAAATCAAAATTACGTTCTTGTAAGTATAAGAGGAAAACTTACACACTAAAGGATAGTGAAAATTACAGAGTAAAATAGCTACTGAATGGTATCCACTAACTCTTTGGTACTTTCTGAAGACAATTGTTAAAAGACTCTATGTGTGTAATCGTTTTCTACATGGACTCCGAATTTAATTAAAATAACAAGTATGTGTTTGGTAATTTCTATGATGTTTCCATTTAGATAGTGATATATATATATACACACACACAAAATAAAAATCATTTCATAGAGTATAATAAATTACAAAGAATCGAATGGGTGAATAAGGATATACTAGGGAAATGTAAATTTTAAATCAGAAAGAATTTGTTCTTCAGCAAAATGATTATCTCCGTCCAAGAGAGAAGCAAAGGTGTATTGTTTGGGCACCCTGCAAAGTAAAATACGGTTTACTTTTTTACTTGTTTATTATGTTCTCAATGGTTGTTTAAATGGCTCAAAGGTTGACAGGACATGCATCACATTTCGGGGTGACGGTTGAGATCAAGATATGGAAACTTGTTCACGCAACTTGGTTCTCCAGCAATAGGGACATTCTCTAACATTGAAGCAACATTAGTTGATGTTTCAGCTATCACATCTTTATTCTTCTCTGCTACCCCTACACCATTAGTACTTGTTGTTTATAGGTCATCAGTTAGCATATTGAAAGTTCCCAAAACAAGCTGACAGAATAAAAAACTTTGAGTAACTTGTGAAGCTTCCCTATATGAATTCACATCCTCCTAAAAAAAACATCAAATTAAGCGTTGAATTCAACATATATAGCTGACCTACATCCCTAAATTTCATAGACAACATATAAGAAGATATGCTTTTGTATAATATATGTAACGCCCTAGTTGTTATTTATTTAATTTCGGTTGATTTTAATAAGTTTATATGATTTTAAATAATTTATGTTGATTTTATGGTGTGATGTATTTTATTATATGATTATTTTAATGTTTAAATTTAAATAGGTGAGAAACTATAATTATTAGAAAGTTGGGGATTAAAATGAATTGAATAATATTTAATAGGAGTTAATTAGAAATAAGTGGGAATTAATTAGAATTAATAGGAGTTAGAAGGAAGGGAAAGTCAGAAAACAGTTTTCACGTAGAAACAGAGAGAAACAGAGGAAAGGGAGAAAAACCTAGAACAAGAGAGAAGAAGCAGGAAGAGAGAAGAACGCAACTTTAAATTCAGGAAGATAATCTAAGGTAAGGGTGAGACTAACTCTCAATTTTAGGTCTTGTAATTCGTTGATTAAGGTTGTGTTGTTAGGGTTGATGAATTGAATTAGGTTAAAGATGAATTGATGCAAATAACTTGATGAATTCATGGAATTGTTGTTGTTTATTGCTATTATGATGTTAGTTTGCATAGAAGTAATGCAATTCATCAAAATTGGGTTTTTAGGTGTTGAGAATGGGGTTTGGGATTGAAAAGGAGAAGTTTGTTCGTACAGTTCGTAGTTCTGTCAGTCGCCACTCGCCACGGTGAGCAGTCCCACTCGCCAGGCGAGCAGTCCCACTCGCCAGGCGAGCAAGCCTGTGTAGCTCGCCACAGCGAGCAGACCCACTCGCCAGGCGAGCAGTGAACCTATATGGCTCGCCACAGCGAGCAAATGCACTCGCCACGACGAGTTGTTTAAATTAAAAAGTGTTAATTGTCTTAATGATGTTTTTAGGTCAATTTTTATATCAACTTGAGTGCCTTAATATAATTAGGGATGAATGACACCTTTTTACAGAATCAAATTTGGGTTTTGGGGACTTAAAAATGAAGATTTTAGGTGAAAAATGTCAAAAATGCCGAGAGCACCCAGTTTTGCTCGCCTTGAGCTCGCCCCCAACTCGCCATAGCGAGTAGCTCATTTTCCTGAACTCGCCACGGCGAGTAAAGTAGCTCGCCACGGCGAGTAGTACTGTAGTTTGCCTAAATTGTTGAATTTTGCTGTGAGACCTTGTTGTACCCTTTTTTTGTGTCCTGTCGATTAAGTTGGAGTCTTATGTCATAGTTGATTATGCATATTGTAGTTGTCGTTGCTGTTGTCGAGTTGTATCCAGATATACACTAGTGAGTCCATTCATACTCATACTCTGTTTAGGGCTCATGCCCTGAAGTGTTTTCACTCAACCGTTGAGGGCTTATGCCCTGGAGTGTTTATTGTAACACCCCGTTTTCCCAACTTTAAAATAACATAGATTAATCAGAGTTTTTCAACGTAAACAGAATGTCACACTTCTTTTCATAAAATCATAAATAGAATAAAATTCCTTTAATACATCGCAGCAGAAATATTTCAACTTTTTAAAACAATCTTTGGCACAAGGGCCTCAACACAAAATCTCATAAATTTAGTTCATCAACATGTTCATAAAACAATACGTAAGGAATAGAAAACGACAACAAAATTCTCATCCCGTTACGTATCAGAGCACCTAAGACACACGCGAGAGAAACCTCACACGACCGCAACTATTCTTGGTTACCTGCAAGTTACCCATAGGGAAGACAACATTTTCAAGCAGAAGGGGTGAGATTTCACAAAACAATAATAATAATAAGCATATAATCCATCAAATACATTTAACAACATGGACATCATCAGTTAATCATAATAATTCTTCACATAGTACTTCTTTAACAACTCATAAGCTACATTATGTAATCATCATAACAACATCAATTAGTAATACAAATAACCACGTAGTTCATTTTTAATAATACTTCATATAAACAATATAAACAACATAAGCGACAATCAACTTCAAATCATCTTTAATGATACTTTATATAAACAATATAAACAACATAAGCAACAATCAACTTCAAATCATCTTTAACGATACTTCACATAAACAACAACATATAACTCTTCATTAACGATTCATTGATAATTATCAACTCGACAACTTAGACAACTCGACAACTTTAGACAACTCGGCAACTTCGACATCGACTACGCAACTTCAACTCGACAATACAACTTAGACATCTTATTCATGCATGTGGTACCAATCCAAGGCATCAAGCCCTCAACGTAATAAGTATTAATATACTCCAGGGCGTCAAGCCCTCATTGCAAATGAGATAAAGCTCCATGGCATCAAGCCCTCAACGTGTAGAGTAAAAACTCACAGGGCATCAAGCCCTCAACTTAGTTGAGCAAAAGCTCCAGGGCATCAAGCCCTCAACGTGGTTGAGCAAAAGCTCACAGGGCATAAGCCCTCAACTTAAATGAGTATGCATGGACTCAACAACTTACAACATAGACAACGTCAACAACTTATAAGACTCCAATACTTTGGAACAACCACTTACAACTCAGACAACTTAGACCAACACTTGCAACTTTAATGACATTGACGACAACAGTGGCAATGACAACGACAACGACTTCGCATCATAATATCATAATTCATCAGTCATAAACAATATCATATAAAATCGTATTAACAAAAACAATTCATCAATTATGAACAACATCATGAAACAACATATTCATCAACATATACACTCATATAATAATTCATCAACCATGAACAACATCATATTCATCAACATACACATTCATATAATAATTCATCAACCATGAACAACATCATATAACATCATATTCATCAACATACACATTCTTATAATAATCCATTAATCATGGAAACACATCATATATTATCATCAACATATACATTCATATAATAATTCACTAAAGCCTCTTTGGAGTATTTTCATCATAACTCAAAAACCAAAAATCATTTTCAAGTCAAACCAAAGCCAATGGAAAGCTAACACAATTATCTACAACTTTCATGTTTACACCAAAGGTCAATTCTGTACCTATCAATATCAGTTTCCATTTCAAATTCGGGAAAGGTTGTGCTGAAATTCATAAATATTCACTGTGACCTACGTGCAGTAATTTGACCATAACTCAAGTTCTATAAATCATTTAGAAGTAAAACCAAGGGCATTAGAAATCTAACATCCATACCTACAACTTTCGTGTTTACACCTAACACCAATTCTGTACTTATCAATATCAGTTTTTATTTCAAATTCGGGAAAGGTTGTGCTGAATTTCATAAATATTCACTGTGACCTAAGTGCAGTAATTTGACCATAACTCAAGTTCTATAAATCATTTAGAAGTCAAACCAACGGCATTAAAAAGCTAACATCCATACCTACAACTTTCGTGTTTACATGAAAAGCTTATTCAAAACAGAAACGGGTGAAAAGTGAGTATTTTTCCAGTTTTGGCTTTCAGAAAATCGGTGGCCGAATTCCCTTACGGGAAAGAACAGTTTTCACTCCAAAAATCCAATTTTTGATCCCTTAATCACCCAAAATGATTTACAATGATGTTTACAGGTCAAATAGGCAATATAGAAATCAAAACAACTTAGGAACGTGCATCAAACAACACAATTCATATCATTTTATCAATTAACATAAACTTTCTAACTCTAACTCAAGAACACAACAATTCATCAAATTTCATAATTATATGCTATGATTATTGAAGGAAATCCCACCCTTACCTTAGATTAGACTATCGGACTCTACGAGATTGCTCCTCTTCTCACAAGATTCTTCTCTTTCTCTGACTTCTCACTTTTCTCCCTTTTTCTCCAAAAACTGAATTGTACGTACTGTCTGTTCCTAAACCTAGGTTTTACCTTTTACACCTCTTCTATTTGTTTTATCTTATTCCACTTATTCCCTCGTAATTCTAACTAATTCAAAAACAACCCCACAACTTAATAATTATTCTATTTAAAAATATATATAAATTACTTCCATAACAAATATCAAATATATTTCTATAGCAAATAACAAGTATATTTTTTACACCAAATAACATGTATAATTCTATAACAAATATATTTCCATAACAAATAACAAATATATTTTTACACCAAATAACATATATATATTTCTACACCAAATAACAAATATATTTTCTACACCATATAACAAATATATTTCTATAACAAATACCAACATATAACATAACAAAATATCACTTATCAAAATAAATCGACTAAATTATAAAAAGATATCTAAACTCAATAAAATAAATAAATAATAAAATAGGGCGTTACATTTATCACTCAATCGTTGAGGGATAATGCCCTGGAATGTTATTTCATTCAAACTGTTGGGGGCTTATGCCCCGAAATGCTTAGCATTCAACGCGCGTAAAATGGTACCACATGCATTTGCATTAGTCGCATTGTTGTCGTTGTTGTTGTCGTTGTTGTTGTTGTTGGTTGGGTCGTCGATGGTGTAGCTTGATAATGTTGTTGTTGTTTTGTCTTAATTATAAATTGACAGTTGATTAACAATGTATTCTTTTTGTTGAATTTAATTGATGAATTATAATATCTATTGTTGTTTGTGAATCTCACCCCTTCTGCTTGGAAATGTTGCCTTCCCTATGGGTAACTTGCAGGTAACGAAGATTAGTAGAGATGTCGGCTCAAAGTGTCATAGGGCTCTGATACGTAACGGGATGGGGATCTTATTATTTGTTTCTCTTTCCTTATGTATTGTTTTTGAATTATGAAACTTTTGATGAGGCCTGCGTGCCAAGGTTTAATTTTGTTGATTGAAATGAATTCCGCTGCGAAGTTTGAAGGTTAATTTTTATTGACTACTTTTTATGAAGAATAAATAGTTATTTATTCATTTGGAGTTTTTGATTTAAAGAAAATGTAGCATTCTGTTATGTGAATACTTTGATTTTATTTATAAATTTTTATGTTGGGAAAATGGGGTGTTACAATATACATGAACAAATTAAAATATCAAAGACTAAATTAAAAAGATTAGATACACTTACAAGGTATAGCAAGATTTTATGTCGGTATTTGACACAAGTATATAACTGACTTGTGCTGTTACATTCAGTCCCTTATATTTTAAATTCTTAAAAGACTACTAATTTCTCAAGTGTTATAACTTCTAAACATAACAGTGGCTGAACACATATTAAATTATCAACTACGTATTTATATAAAAAATTATTAAATCAACATACGTTGTAATTGTCATCTTGGTTTTTGGGACTAAATGATGAGATCTAAAATGAAAATGAACCATTCATAAATACATCAAAATATACTGTAATTATGAGGTTAAATATTTATAGAAAAACAACAAAAACATATCGAGACTCTCGATTTTAGGAATAAATTACCTCCCACAGAGCAAAGACCAAAGAGCATGGCAATATGGGACTCTCAGTGCTCCACTGATTAATCAAAGAAATTACACTTGTTGATGAGATGAAAAATGTATAAGAAATAAAATCCTTCTTGCCGCTGTATCCCTAGAGGTGGAGATAAATAAAAAACAAAAAATCAATGATTGAAGGAATGAACGAAAGCTTGTGGAAAATCAAATCTCACAGCAATATTATATATAGGTATACGTGTAATTAAACAAACTCACATCATCATTTATTTGAGAATTGAGGGACTGAACCGGTTGAGTTGAGAATTGAGAGATTGTGTGACACCAAAATAACGTGAATCTTTGGAAATGATTGATGAGCAGCTACTGCTAGGGATCTCAAAACCCTATGAATGAATGTTAGAGAGAATGGTTGATGAGCAGCCGCAGTGATTTCAAAATCCTATGAATTAGGGTTCTGGTATTTCCCATGACATGTGCTAGAGCATATATACTAGTATATTTTTGGGCTCATTTATATATTTGAGGAAAAAATTTGGGCCCTTATAAAATACTTTAGAAAATTGCTCTTTTAACTTCAAATTTTTTTTTTAAGGACAATTGTTGTTTTTTATCACCAATACTTTCATTCAATCATTCACACATTCATTCAATTTATTCTCTATTTATGAAAATTATTGATCAGTCAAAACACAATTTTGTTCATCTTAATCATCTAATACCTTAACATTATTTACCGTTTTGTCTTTTGTAACAAAAATAAATAAATCATTTTTTGGTAAGAAAAAAATTAACTATCAAAAAATTGATGTCATTTTGTAACAAAAAATTTCATTTATGTTGTTATATTTAAACAAATTAAATTATTTAAGAAAAATTGATTTTACTACGAAAACAAACACTAAATAGATTTTGATTTTATATAAAATCTCAACAAAAAAACAGTCGAAAATATTAATTGTCAAAATCATTTTTATTTTACTACGTAACAAACGGACTCTATGAGGGTTGGCTCTCTACCTCATCCTTATTTAAAAAATAGAAAATATCATTTGATACCTGAACATATACTTACTGTTTTATGACTTTTGTAACTGAAAAAAATATCCTATTTTGATAAGAGAAAAAATAATTGTAAAAAGATTGATGTGATTTTGTAACAAAAATTTAATTTATTTTGTTGTATATAAACAAACTAAATTATTTTTAAAAAAAAATTGATTTTACTACAATAAACAAACTCAAAATAGATTTTGATTTTATATAAAATCTCAACAAATAAATAGTCTCTAAATTATTAAATTTCAAAATCATTTTTATTTTACTACGTAACAAGCGGGCTCTATGAGGTTTGTTACAACTTTTTAAAAAAATCACTTTAATGATATTGTATTTGTTTGTTATAGTTTTTTAAGGATATGGATCAACCAAAAAAAATCTAAAAACAACAACTGAAAAGGTATTATAGCTAGTAGATTTTCAAAAATAGTTGACAGATTTGTTATTAAAAGCATTGACAACCAGGGAAAAATCTAATTCTAACCAGAGATTAGGCCAGTTATTAGCAGCTGCAATTTCTATGGCTCTCATTGCTCCAGAGAGTTCAGCATGGAAAGCATTGCCAATGCTAGTATTCTCAGCAAAGCATAGAACGAAATTTGCATGGGGATTTCTGAAGATGCCACCACAAGCTGAGACAGTATGGTTTTCAACAATGGGAGTCAACCCAAAATTGAATTTGTTTCATAAAAATATAGTCTTTAATTCATTTTTTATCAAAATTTTCTCAATAGTAAAAAAACTCTCCCATACATATTTAAAAAATAGTTGAGCGAATGTGTTGACTAATGTGAATTTGTTTAATGTTGTTAAGAACACGGAAGAATATCACAAATTTAGGTTCACCGCCGAGCTTTACATTTTTCCAAGGGAAAGGGGAAAAAGTTGAATAAACCCACAATTTTTATAGATTTATGGTTCGGGGGTTAGTTACGTAAACGTAAGGTATTAGCACCTTAAACGTCTATAGTATTCTATAGGAACATCTTGTTTTTATTTATTTTTTTTGCTATAATTTATTTATTTTTTTGCTTGAAAAAAGATTAATGTAATGGAAAAAGAAGAAGCTGTTTTTTCTTGTTTTTTGATTTGGAAAGACAAAGTATTTTTACTACGTACCTGCGAGGGACCAAAACAACGTATTTTGGGGTAAAAAGCCGAGTGATTTGTTTGATGTTTTTTACTATTTTTTGAAAAAAGTTTTTAAAAGTAGTAGTCAAATGGCAAAGATGAAATTTGATTAGTGTTTTTTATTTTAGGAAAAAAGTTTAAATATGATAAAATGCATTAAAGTTTTTATTAAATAAAATTAAATGAAAAAGACTGTTGATAAGAATCAAGGTTTTTTAAGAAAAGGAACTCTTTTTGAAATTTGTTTTTTTTTAATATTTGAATGTTTTTTTTAATTATTTTTTATTATTTTTTTTAAGCCTAAAATGAATTAAGAGCGAAAGAATTCCGCAGTGATACTAGGTCAAAACGAATCCCATTTCCCTTGGATAATAAACTAAACCTAATTTTTTTTGCATTTTTAATATAAAAACTGAATAAATAAATCAATAAAAAACAATGCACATTTTTTCTTTATATTTACAATTTCCCTAACTACATTCTAATTGCAAATGACGAAAATTAAAATGCTAAATGATAATAATAAAATGTAATAAAAAGTGGACAAAAAATAAACTAAAAAATGAGGTATTTTAAAATACCTATCAGGGACAATAAACCGAATAGGGACTCTGGTCTTAAGACTACTCTTAAAATCCGACGGGACAGGAAAAGAGGGATAGTAAAAGAATAGCTCGTCAATAGAAGTTAAAGTAGAGAGAAGAGAGAAAAGTTCTTTGACAACTCAAGAGAACTTTTAGTGTCAATAGGTGAGGTATGAGAGCTCTATTTATAGGTTCAAAGGTTGATGAAAATGGAAAACTGGTTTAATGGATTTTGATGGGGATTGAATGTTATTTGAATGATTTTTTAAATGGGGAAGTTGACAATGTGACTTGCCACGAATGGTGGCGCAGCTAAAAAAATTTTGGACCCCGGACACATTATTTTTGGACTTATTCTAAGTAATAAATAAAAAGAAAATGAAATAACCTAAAATAAAAAAACAAAAATAAAATAAAAATAAAATAAAGGATTTAAATAAAATAAAATAAAAACTAATAAAAAATACTAATAATAAAATAAAATAAAAAGTAGGTCCGAAATCGAACAAAAAATGAGGTATTTTAAAATAACTTTGTTAAATGAAATTAGATAGATCTTTTGTACTAGGGTAACCCATATTTTCATTATAAAGGCCCGCGTAAATCACATTTGATTTTGGAACTAAGATCTTACAATTGAAATCTTGATCAAGAATGTTTAGTGAAATTGTTTTTGAAAAATATCATGTGTTGATATCACCCTTTTTTTAGGTGTTAACCCTGCGGTTGCTAAAGAAAAGAGACTTTGGTAAAATAATGACAACTAATTTGCAGGCAAATAAGACACTTTTTTAATTGAAAATTAATTTTAGGTACCTCATATATTTTGGCAAAACAAGTTAAAGAACCTCTTGGAGGAATAATTTGATTTATGTTTATGTTTTTCTTGTTATCATCCGGCTTTATTGATGAAACCTCCTTTTCTCAAGCAATTTCTTCTCTTTTTCAATTTATTTTCCACTCTACTTTTACGGTCATGGTCAGTGCATTAAATTTCATGAGCATCTGAAAGAGAAAAACATTATATCATCAGTTCAATGTGAGAAGGGATAAGGAGGAAATGGAGTAGGGATCATGACTGTTTAAGATTTTTCAAGTTTATGAAATGTGTATTTTATGCACTTAAAACTATACTAATGGACCCTTCTATTATTTATTTATTTATTATTTATTTTTAAATAGAGTGACCTGCTTTTGGACTATGAAGAACTATCATAGATACCAACTCTCGAAACAACACATACACTAACAAGAGACACTAGTAATAATTTTAGAAAATAATAGTAATTGAATGTAAATGTGATAGTGTCGTGTTGGTTTGAACCACTTATACATGCCGGACATGCCATCGATCTGAATTGTTTGTGTTGCATAGCTCACAGAAGTGTGTCACAGCTGTTACAAATATCTTTTTTTTTTTTTATAATCTTTAGCTTTCAAACTACTGTCTTCCTTTCCACAAGGCTTCCTCAATTTGATGACCTCTTTTTGCAGCCTATCATATAGAAAACCATTCAGTAACTTCAATTTTCATAAAATAGTTCCAAAAATCATGAGCCCTAAAACAAACAAGAGGTTTACCACCTGTGTTTATTTTGCAGCATGTAAGCTAACCTTATAAAGCTCTCCTTTTTGTTATATACTAACCAAAATTGTTACTTATCATACTGTTGCATGTTTAATGAATTGATATTTAATATTGACTAACCAAAATACACTGAAATGGTTGGATATTTATAATATTACCCTTTAAAGGGAAAACTATAAAAGTGTGTTTAGACATTATTAAGAAGAATTTGATAATTAGATTTCATCGGAAATTCTGCTAAGTTATTAATCAGAATGAATATCTTCAGATGCTTTGATAGCATTGAAGGAAATCTATTAACCGTTAATGCTCACTCCAATTAAAAACTACATATAAAACAGTTACAACTTTTATGACCAAGATGCCATATAAAAAACTGTGGTAAAAAAATCCACATATTTATCAATAATACCTTTCTCTCTCAATGGCATTGCAACACATTGTCATTCATTTACTCTATCAATGGAAAACAACTAAATCAAATATATGTTTTAGTGTAAGTCTGTTTAGTTGAAAGGAAGGAGTTATTACTGAGAAATACAGTAAATTATAGCGAATACATTGCGAATGACGTGATGTGTATGAAATTTTAATTTGCTTTATTATTTGATAACTTACGTGTATTGAGTCAAAGAGAAAAGAAACTACCTTATACTTTGTCACACTTTTGCAAAAATTGAATTTTGATTGGTGTTTCTTCCTTGGTGATTATTTCATTTGCTAGAAATAGCATTGAGCATACGAAAATAATTTGATTTATCGTATATGTAATATATAAATAGTTAATAATTAAAGTACCTATATGATATAAATGCTTATACAAAATATAGAAACAAGGCTTTATTTTTGTGCCTAGTAAATGCAATATTATTGACGTGGTTTGTAGCATTCGTCTGATATTGTAGTAACAAACCATTTTAATCAGATATTGTAGTAATTTACTTTTTATATAAGGTAGATTGGATAACAAAGATGGATACAAAAATGTCAAGCTTTACAAGGCTTACTTTTAACATACATGCTCCCAGCTTAGCCTTGGTCTTGTTGTCCCCAGGTTTAACATGGAATGTTTTTCCACTTTAAGCATGAAATTAAATTTGAAAATAAACATATAAACTGTACAAAAAAATAATAATTTATATTCTTCAATTCTAATTGGATTGCAGGGTCTTCCACATTGCTATCAATAAAAATCTTTCCTCAACTGATGCGCAATAAGAAGAAGAACAAGGTAAACTAACCAAAACTTAAAAACTTGGTACTCTAAACCAATGCTGTCAAAAATTTAGACTAAAATTAAAGGGAGCCGCGCGAACGCAGGCTCCCATTGCAACAAATTATGATGTAGGCTGTTCTACTTGAGAACACCTTAGGCAGACACCCCTCCTAAGTGCAATGGAGGTCACCAACCTAGGCCATGGATTTTCTTGATCATCCATTCCATTGACCCCATCCAGGTAAGTATGTTTCCCATTATCATACACTTTCAATTTATAACACTTCCCTTTGATGGCATTGCAACACAAGTCATTCATTTACTCTATCAATGGAATACAACTAAATCAAATAGATGTTGTAGTGTAAGTCTGTTTAGTTAAAATGAAGGAGTTTTTACTGAGATATACGGTAATTTTATAATTCTTTCTTATAAGCTTACTAAGTTAAACTGAATGATACTTGATCACATGCAGGCATGTTAACTGCAAAAAGTAGCTGTTCAATATTCTTTTTTCAAAAAGAACTTTCAATATTGTAGTGGTGAACAATGCTGGACACTTAACAAAATAATAATGTCTAAATTTGCCTAGTGCTTTATCATGGATGCTTTTTCATAGGATGCTGCTGAAAAAGATTAAGAGTTGTTATAGGTGTAAGCTTCAATTTCCCTTTTGCACTTATAAGGGAAAATGGATATAATGTATTAAAAAGTGTTATGAGAATATGTGATAAATAATGATAGAGTCTTTTTTCCGTCTACGAGGAACTTGGTTGTGAGCAAGTTTGGGATTCATCCTCTTGTACAAGTTTTTTTTCTTCCTATGTTGAATACATCCATTTGCAAAGAGTACTAAAATGCAGGTTGTTATAAGGAAAAAATAAATATTTTGTTTCCTCTGCCCTCAATTCTCATACTTTTCATAAATCTTTCAGCCGTGTTCATTACATATTACTACAATACTTATCATAATACAAGGAAACTAATATGCCTTTCTGTTTCACTTACACCACTAGCTTCCATGTAAAAATGGATACAAAATGATGATACATAAAGAATTACTTTTACATCCATTTTCGACGTGCTTTACCTTATCATTCTCTTTTAATCTTACTCACATAACGTTCTTTCATCCAAAAGAGGATTGATGTAGAAAAAATCATTACAGTGATCACAAAGTCCTAAGTTAGCAAAAGATTGTAGCGAAATTATTATCTCTCAAGCGAATATACTGTCTGAAATTGGATCCACGATATAAATATTTGAATTACTGCACATTGTAGCGAATCCGATGATAATATTCTTGTGAATCATGAATTGTATCTATACCTATTAATAAAGGCAATACATTGTTTTGGTGTAGCCTATTTTACTTTCCAAGTTTACCCTTTGTTTAACACTTAAATCACCAAATACAACTTAACTGCACCTTATGGTTATCACAAAGTCACAAACTAAACACGTTGCAAGTATCAAAAAGAAAACATTAATTGATTCCTAATGATATATTAAACCGCTGCCGTGCATAAAAAAAATCCGCAACAAATATAGGTCACTCAAAACTACCCATGAGCATAAAAACATAGTCATTCTTACAAAAAGCACGGCAGACACTTCCATGAAGGTTGTTTCTAATTCCACTATTTATGATCATCATTTGTTTCATTTTTATTTTTGTGGAAATCATCATTTCTTTCAAGTATCTCACAATTAATATTCCATGATTTTTTTTTGTTACACTTTTTTTTTCTTTTTTCTAAAGCAATGGTTGCTGTTAAAAATTGAGAATGAAACTATTGTGAATAGAGCGGTTACACCTTTTTCATTCGCCATTTGTTCTTCTTCTCTGCCTGCATCTATTTTGTTACTTCTTTTCTCATTAATTGATTTTTACGCTTTATTTCATTTTTGTTTTTACTAATTCCTTATAAGTATTAATCACCTTCTTTTTTATGTTCTTCTTATGAGTTTGGTGTAGCCTTTTTTAAAAAATAAGTGTTAATCACCTTCTTTTTTATGTTCTTCTTATGAGTTTGGTGTAGCCTTTTTTAAAAAAACCAAAAATGTCCCTACAAGTTTTATTAAAACAACCCTTGACAGTTATTTAAACAAAGAAATCTGTCTTACACACAAGTAACACTTACCGCTTATTAAAATCTCTCTTAACTACCACCTTTCTCTTTCTCACAATTGCAGAAACAATAATAACAAAAAAAATTGCTTACTTCTATTTCTCACAATTGCATGGTTGGAACATTGTTGAGAGAAGAATAAATACGTTTGTGGACATCACGTGGAGGACCATTTCAAATTATTTTTAGCTACTACAAGAAGATACAGGTTCCACTAACTTTCATTAAATTAGTTATTAATTTTTGCCAACCTTCTCATCTCTAATGGTGAAACCATCTCTAATTCGTTAAACATACTGGTTGTAAAGAAGTAGTCAAAATGAATAACAGTAATATAATTAATCATTTTTCTACTACGCTAATGCATATCATGTAGAGATTCTCTATGCTTTTTTCTTTACAATTTTCTATAAGTAGAGATTCTTTATTTTCATTTTTTGTTCCACCAATTGTTCCTTATATTTTATATTAATTATTTGGAGGCTATTAATTGGTCGAAAAGATCAGTACACTTTAACCACATCATATAAAGTCATTGAAACCATTTTATAATTTCGTAAGGCGTAATTGTTTTTTCTAGCGTACCACTTTATAATATGCAGTAAAATGGTTTCATGTCAAAATGGCCCAGAAGAAGTTCTACTTATATATTGACAAATATAAGATGCAGTAGAAAATGGTTTGTCCGCTAGGATCCCTTGAAATGAAACCATTTTGTACCATTTTACCATCTAATAATATTTTGACTAATAAATGTCATTATTGTATAGTTTCTCTCCAGCAACCTCGAGTAACATCTTGAATAATATTTCAAGTGGTTTACCAATTAATTCAATGACAAAGCCTCCATCAATGAAATGGAACACTAAGCTTTCTATCAATTTTCTTCCTCAATAGGATGGCCATTTGTCTTAAAGATGGTAAACCAGATATGACACAGAGATACCAAGACGGTATGGCCATTTGTCTTAAAGATGGTAAACCAGATATTTTCCTCACAATGACATGTAACCCTTCTTGGACTGAGATCACTTCTGAACTTGGACCTAATCAAACCCCACAAGATCGTCCTGACTTGCTAACAAGGATATTCCGCTCTAAATTTGAGCAATTGAAGGATGATGTCATCACTAAAGGTGTCTTAGGAAAGGTTAAAAGTTATATGTATGTAACTGAATTTCAGAAACGAGGTCTCCCACATGTGCATATGTTGTTAATCTTTGATAACGATGATAAATTACGGGAACCAGAAAATTATGATAGGGTGGTAAGAGCAGAAATACCAAAGGTTGAATTTGAGCCACAATTGTATGAAGCAGTCCTAAAACATATGATTCATGGGCCATGCGGTCAGCTTAATCAAAATTCACCATGCATGAGTAAAGATGGCTAGTGTAAAAAGAGATATCCAAAAGAATTTGTAGAAGAGACCCGTCAAGGAAAGGACTCATATCCTCAATACAGAAGACAATTTAATGAACCAGTTTCTCTAAATAGAAATATTCATGTAGATAACAGATGGGTGGTTCCTTATAATCCATGGTTGCTGTTAAAGTATGACTGTCACATAAATGTTGAGGTATGCAGTAGCATCAAAAGCATTAAATATCTCTACAAATATGTTTACAAAGGACCGGATCTTGCCGCGATGGAAGTTCACAGAGGAACAAATATGGATGAAATTCAGCAGTTTGTAGATGCAAGATGGATTTGTGCTCCAGAGGCATTGTGGAGAATATTTAAATTCACTTTATACAAGTTATATCCCTTGTTGGAACAAAGGTGTTCAGCAATACCACGTTTTGAGTTTTGATGATAACAAGGTATTAAAAATTGTCAATTGGATATGCTAATATTTGTTTAAGTATGCAGGATATCAATCAAGATTTATATCTTAGAAAGTATTTTGTTTG